>OY978467.1:5000000-10000000 GCA_963854805.1 Plagodis dolabraria | reverse complement strand
CCTTAGCATGCACGCTTTGCTCACACATTGTTGTGATCACAAGTAACCTAGTGCTCCTCCTCGCTTCACATGTTGTGGTATCTAAATATGACTTAAGTGATCAATTACTACATTTGGTGATCATTTACTTCATTTGGTGATTGATTACAATTTTTGGTAAAAGAACTAAGGGTATCAAAGCATTTTGTGGTGGTCATTATATTTAATCCCATTTATTTCTCTAAAGCTATTGATTTTCTTAAGATATAATTTCGTGTGGTTATTCATGTTGTTAACTATATCTGTGAAAAAGAATGAGGGTATATTATGGTGTTAACCGATTCTAGAGACGAGCCCTTACAGCTACAAGTAAAATAACTTACCCAGTGTTGATAAATCCTCCAGTAATGCTCTGTACCGTAGTTTACGGTCGTGGCTTCCCATACTGGTGCGACTTGCTTGGGTGCCGTTTAGAGTCATTTTTATGTCTTCTCTTTTATTTAACTTACGTATTCGTGGTGTACTTATGATGTTAAACCTGAGTGTGAATCGGAACGGAGTGTTTATAACCTCTTTCCGTGTATTTTGTGAATGATTCAAAGAGTTAATGAAGTCTCCAACCCAAACCTCAATATAATAAAATTATTACTAAGCCCAAACCAAACCTCAGTAAGTACATAGGCAATTGATTAAAAATACTGAGGTAATTCACGCTTCACTTTGTTTTACGAAAGCGAATAAACTTTATTTTATAAATTTAAGATTTAAAGTTTTTTCCGGTTTTTATTTGTTTACTTTTTTTTTCCTATGTCGGGATTTGGACTCGCACGTCTTGTGCATTTGCCAGTGTTATGTTTGGTGCGTTCGTTTTGGCTCGGTTGCGTTTGTAGCAGTTTCAAAAGTGGCATTTGTATCTTAGCGTTCGGAAAGAAGCTTCTGCTATTTTTGACCACCAATGACTGTATGCTATCCGAACGTCTTATACTTATTTTGACAACCGCTGAAACCCAAAATAACGTTTTCTGGAACTGCAGCTAAAGATATAGGTGCAACAACTGAAGCCAAAGATATAGGTCTGTAATTAAATCTGCCGGAGGCATCGCCAGTTCTATTCATTATGATAGGAACAACAATATTTCTCATAAAATGTTAGCTGTCAAAAAACGATCACAACGATCCCACGGTAAGACGTGGGTCAAAAATAGCACTTTACTCTGTCATTTGTAGCGTTTTCAAAGCTATCCGAACGGTGAGCGAAAACGATATTTATGCTCACGAAGTCCCTATCCGAACGCCCTGTGTGATCATTTGTAGCGTTTGTGAGTGTTATTTTTGGAACAGATAGGCTATCCGAACGCCCTAGTTATAACCATGGAAGTAATAAGTCCTACGTACAACAGGAATGAGCTCTATCTGTGCATCATGCAGCTAAAATAAAAAAAATAAAACCTTATGCTAAAAACGTAAGAGTCTTGTTGCGCGCAAAATAAAAATTAAGCCGAGGGACAAAGCTACCACTGAACCCTGTGTCCCGTTCTAACAGTGACTTAGAGTTGCCAGGGGCGCGTTCCAGTAAATGTTGGTTGAGCAATATTTGCTCTAAGGCACCTGGAACGACCTCTATAGCTCCTTTCAAAATATGGAATTGACAGCGATGTTTTTAGGTGATAAAATACAGTCTACATTTTTAATAAATGGGGCATAATACGTAATTAAGCAATGTTAACATAGTATGCCACTAATCCTTGGCTTAGCTTGTACAAAATCTATTATTTATTGTAGAATCTGTCACATTTGACAGCTGGCCAAGATTTGGCCGATTCAAAAGGTAGTAAAAATTTGGCCAGGCAGAGCAAAATTTGCTCTGACAGGTCGCCCGGAACGGGTATGATCAAATCTTGACAGGATCAAATTAAGTTCGATTAGAGTGCTGGAACGGCGTGTATCTGCGTTTAGACCATAATTTGTCTTGGCCGACGGGTAGGAGGAACGCACCCCAGAGTTAAGTTGATTTCAATCCTTTTGTTGTTTGTAGAAAAATTTGCGATTAATGTATTGTAATGAAGAAAAATATTTACTTCTAAAATGTTTCTAATTATAAATAATAATTAATTACCGACATGTTAAAACAATATTAATTGTTGCTACGTGTAAAGCCTTACTAACGCAAAAATTTTGCGATTGGCGTATAGGTTTTCTTTTATTTGTATGAAATACGGACACCTGACCTGACAACCCCACATGAAATCGTCGACTCGACATTAATAGCGGTGTGTTTTTTGATAACGTGATATATTTGAAGAATTTTAATAAAAATGGGGAGAATTTGTGTCGTGGAGGCTTGCGGAAGCGAGTATTATCCTGATTATGGTTTATCTTTTCTCAGGTAATAGTTTTAAACATAATTTGTTAGTGAAGAATTACGGTGACCATGCATGACTATCTAATCCTTTTTTTATTTTATTGTCTTCAGGAAAATGTATTTACGCATACACACCCGCCAGGGAGCAGGTGGTTATGTCGGACTCAGGATCAATAGGGACCCCACTATCGACTAAAAGCCTCATGGTGTTTCGTCGTCATCAACTGGCGGCAGGGGCCACGGAGTCACTCACGTTCTCATCCGCAGCCCCCATCGACGTCGCTGCCCCTTTAAGCGGGCCCAGCCTCTGGGAATAACTCCCCCCCAATGTGCCGCTTTGTGGGATGCCCACGAGGGCATCCTCACCTCGTGAGGACCTAACCCTGATGGGGGGTACCGGCTGTCCCCACGGCTGACACCCCAGGTCCTCTGATCGGCGACGGAGTGCGAGTATGATCGGCTCGCCTCCGTGTCCGCGCTCTGCGGAGCGGGACAGAGAGAGATTAAAATGACTTTGTTTCAATTTCAGATTTCCTAAAGATCCTAATGTTAGTTTAACTCATAATGCAAAATTAGAAACAATGAAACATATAAGGAATAAGCTGGGTTTGCGGCAGAAACTTCACAAGACTGTTTTATTGAACAAAATCTGATTTAGAATTAAACTCAAATGTAAACTTAACTGTTTTTTTCTTACCTAATTAATGAAATATACCACAATAGGTAGCTTATCGTAATTTTATCTCAGTCCAGCTGCATGTCACATACCACAAGGACCAGTAGGTAAGTACCTCCCTAAATGACGCGAGAGTAAAAAGCAAGCAAAAACACTAAATGTACAGTGCTGCAAAGGGCAAGTTTATCAGTAGCATCTTCGATTAAAATCCATCTGAAGCAATGATCTGCCGACGTCAGATCACAAATATTTGTTTATACATATTGTCCTTAAATCATATTTCAATATAGTCACCATCGCCAGAGAGGGATAAGAGGTACAGATACTGAGCTCTCGTTCGGCTTCAATTTTGGGACAACAGCTCATTCCTGTTGTACGTATCACTTATTACTTCTAATATTTCTTCAGTTACTTTCTGTTAGGTATTTACGCCGTACTAAGGGTTTATTTAGTTTAATAGATATAATTTCGGATTTTTTTATATCGAGGAAACTTCATGTAATCGTGTTTCCAAAGTGTGGTTTATAGAATGAATCCTGAAAAATAATTTATAATAATCGCATAATTCAAAATTAAGAAATAAAGATACAGCAAGGGATCAAACGAACCACAATTACGTATCGCTGCCTCGGTGCAGGCTTAAAGAGGTAATTATCAATAAAGAGTTTAATAAAGTCGAAGGAATGGAAATGTTACCGGACCTTTACAATTTTTGGGTGGAACTTATGTAAGTTAGTTATGGTGCTTGATGATTCCCAAAATATTAGGGTAAATCCAGGTCTAAGTTTATATATTTTGTTCAATTTTGCCAATTTTTTATTTACTTCGTAATATGAAACATTGATTGATTTTGCCTTCTGGAGGGATTTATGATCAGTTGGATTCGTTTTAATTTTATCAAATAAATCACTATTTATTCATAAAGCTTGTTCTATTTAATTTGCATTTAAGTATACCCTAGTAATACCCACTGTAGTGATACGAAACTCTTTCAAGCTCTATGAGTGTTTGTAAACAGACAGGCTGTCATAACGACTTTTAACTTCATTCAATCTTACTTGTATTTTGTTGATTAAAACCATTATTATAAAGGTTTTATCTTATTTATCAATTTAATCAACAAAATGTTCTAATAAAATGGAATCATTTCTGCGTCCTGCTAAATTGGACATAGATCCATCAGACAGCTCCGCTTCAAAGGAATGGGAGCACTGGAAGAGGACATTTGAAAGTTTCTTGTCATTCTGCGGAAAAAGTGAAAAAGATGGTAAAATCAAACTTGATTTACTGGTTAATCATTTATCCTCGAGAATTTACTCATTTATAAGCGAATGTACAACGTACGAATCTGCTTTAAGTACACTTAATAACATATATGTCAAGCCTAAGAATATAATTTATGCCAGACACATACTTGCGACTAGGAAGCAGCAGAATGAAGAGGATATCAACGCTTACATTCGTGTTTTAAAATTAATGGCAAAGGACTGCGAATTTGAAAAAGTAGATGCTGAAAAGAATAAATGTGATAGTATCAGAGATGCGTTTATTTCAGGTATAAAATCAAACAAAATTAGACAAAGATTACTAGAAAATCTATCATTGACTCTCGATGAAGCTTGCAATCAAGCTCTATCGTTGGAAATGGCTGAGATGAGTTTGCAGAGCTACAATGCTTCAAATATGAGTGCTGTTAAAAGTTTAGAAGAAAATCAGGAACTATTAGCAATAGCGTCATCTAAAAGAAAGTGTTACTTCTGTGGGGGTCTTGTACATAATAGAAGAGATTGTCCTGCTGTCAATGCCATCTGCCAGATTTGTGACAAGAAGGGACACTACGCTAAAGTATGTCGATTAGGAAGTAAAAAACCTAACAGTGCTGCAGTTTTAGTTAATGAAAATAAAAATATTGGCTCAGCATGTATCACAGCAGCGTCACCAGATTCCTTGAAGAAAGCTACTGTAACAGCTTACATAAAAGGGATTCGCGCTCAAGCATTGATCGATACTGGCAGTTCTGTAAGCTTTATAGACAACGATTTCTTCAAGCTATGTCGTTTAAAGAAGAAACATTGCAGTCAAACTATATTAATGGCTTCAACTTCTCTTACGTCTCAAGTAGAGGGACAGACCTACACATCAGCTAAAATTGGAGATTATGATTACGAGGGCCTTAACCTACTGATTGTCAAGAACCTGTGCTCTGACCTGATCATTGGACATGACATATTACAGAAGCATTCTTCACTAGAATTCTCTTTTGGAGGAACGAAGAATCCTATTAAAGTGTGCAGTGTTGCTGCAGCGTGCGTACCTGCTGTACCTTTATTTTCAAATCTATCTCCTGATTGCAAGCCAATTGCTATAAAATCTCGAAGATATAGTGAGGATGATAAAAAGTTTATTGGAGACGAAATAAAAAAACTTCTGGCTCAAGGAGTAATTGAAGAAAGTACGTCACCATGGAGGGCACAAGTTCTCATTACCAAGAATTCAAATCATAAAAAACGTCTTGTTATCGACTATTCCAGGACTATAAATAGATATACGCAACTTGACGCATATCCATTACCAAACATAGAAGAATTGGTCTCTCATATTTCAGAATACAGTGTATTCAGTGCTATAGATTTACAAAGCGCTTACCATCAGGTCCCGATCCTGATAAAAGAACGCCACTTCACTGCTTTTGAAGCTTTGGGAAATCTTTACCAATTTCGGCGTATTCCATTTGGTGTCACCAACGGTGTTTCCAGTTTTCAGAGAACTATCGACTGGGTAATTCGTAAAGAAGAACTACTGGGAACGTACGCGTATCTCGATGACGTAACCATTTGTGGTAAAAACCAAGAAGAGCATGATGAAAATCTGAGGAGATTTATGATGGCAGCTCAAAAATATGGTCTCACTCTTAACAAGGAAAAAAGTAAGTTTTCTCAAAACTCTATTGATATTTTGGGATATAATATTAAGGACCATATAATAAAACCTGACAGTGATCGCTTACGACCACTATTAAGTCTGCCACCACCAAGCGATTTACCTGCACTGAGAAGAACAATAGGCATGTTTGCTCATTACAGCAAATGGATTCCAAACTTCTCAGAACGAATTCACGACCTCGCCCATACACAAGTATTTCCATTAAATGACGAATTAAATCATAGTTTTAATAAACTAAAAACTGACATTGCTAAATCTGCTATTCATGCTATTAGCCATAACTCACCGTTCACGGTGGAAACGGATGCGTCCAATCATTCAATTGCAGCGACTTTATCACAATCTGGTCGACCAGTTGCATTTTTCTCTAGAATGCTGAACAACAGTGAACTTAACCACTCAGCGATAGAAAAAGAAGCTTATGCTATAGTTGAATCACTAAGGAAATGGCGCCATTTTCTCATTGGCAGACCATTTCGCCTCATTACTGATCAGCGATCTGTTTCATTTATGTTCGACAATAAAGTGACGAGTAAAATAAAGAACGAGAAAATACAGAGATGGCGCTTGGATTTGGCACCATTTAAGTATGATATTGTGTACCGTCCAGGTAAACAAAATGATGTTGCAGATGCTCTTTCACGAGTATGTGCTTCAATACCAGCACGAACCGAAAAACTGAAGTCATTGCATGAAGCCCTGTGTCATCCTGGAATAGCACGCATGAACCATTGGATAAAATCAAAGAATTTGCCTTATACAATCGATGAAATCAGAGATATGACTAATTCCTGCAGAATATGCTCTGAAATTAAACCTAAATTTTATAGAACAACCCTGCCAGAGCCTACTTTGATAAAAGCTACTTCACCAATGGAAAGATTAAGCATTGATTTCAAAGGCCCTGTACCTTCCAACACGAGAAATAAGTATATACTTACTGTTATTGATGAATACTCACGCTTTCCATTTGCATTTCCATGTGCTGACATGAGTTCTACAACGGTAATAAAGCATTTAAATGAAATATTTATGCTGTTTGGTTTGCCGTCATATCTTCATTCAGATCGAGGTACTTCATTCATGTCTGCAGAAGTCAAGAATTTCTTAAGTTTACGTGGAATTGCTTCCAGTAGGACTACTCCCTACAATCCAAGAGGAAATGGACAAGTAGAACGTTTCAATGGGACACTGTGGAAAACGATACAATTGGCTTTACGATCCTGCAACAAATCAGTAGAAAATTGGGAACAAGTTCTTCCTCAAGCTTTACATACCATACGGAGCCTATTATGTACAGCTACTCATTGTACACCGCATGAAAGGATGTTTAACCATACCAGAAGATCGACCAATGGAGTCTCTATACCCACTTGGTTGACAGAATCGGAACAAGTGTTAATGCGAAAATTTAACCGGGCGAACAAGTATCAACCGGTGGTAGAGGAAGTAACATTGCTTCATGTAAATCCGGACTATTCCTATGTTCGCCTTGCTGACGGTCGAGAATCCACTGTCTCAAACCGTCACTTAGCACCATTAGGACAAGATAGTCAGATTATACAAGAAGCACCTGAGATACTGAACGAGTCTAGAGAATCGTTCGTAGCAAGTGATGAAGATTTTTATGATTCTCAGAGTATGAACGGTATAGATGAAAGCAATTTGGCAGTTGAAACAATTCCAGCTGCTGAACACTTAGATAACTTTCCTTCTACATCTGAAGAACCAGCCACTATCGAGCGAAGATCAACGCGGCAACGAAGGCCACCCAGCCGCTACGATGATTATATTCTGAACTGAATTGATTACTTTTCTGCCTGGAAGAATGTAGTGATACGAAACTCTTTCAAGCTCTATGAGTGTTTGTAAACAGACAGGCTGTCATAACGACTTTTAACTTCATTCAATCTTACTTGTATTTTGTTGATTAAAACCATTATTATAAAGGTTTTATCTTATTTATCACCCACGAAAAGATTTTCTATTAATTCTATATGTCCATCACTGGTTGTCCATCATTGGATAAGTGTCCATTACTGGGTGTCCTAAACTAGATTTTTATGCTCCATTACTGGTGATAGCAATAAAAAATAGCTTTTTGAGTTTTGGTTCCAGGTGACAATTATCTGACAAATCCTTTAGTTGCAAAATGATTCATTAGGATGTCTTTCATCATTGTTAAACGTCACATATAATCCCGAGTTATTAATTATGCAGCAAAATTAATAAAACTTTTGATTCTACCTGAAACTGTCCAAGATTGGCGCCATCACGTTCATTTAGGTAGTACTTTTAAGGAGTACTTTTAAGTTTACTTGTTTTTCAAACGGACCAAAGTGAAAGTAGCCTAAATTCACTGAGGTATAAATTACTGGACAGCATTTCGCTCGCCTCGTCCATCTTAACGTATATCGATTCGTGCGAAGAGAGTGCTCCAAATAGCAAGTGAGTGCGGCATGTAACAACTGTTACATGAATGGGATACAGCGAATGCGTCGTGTAACAGTTGTTGCATAGTGAATGTCCAGCTTTATTTTTGATTTTTGGAAACCGGGTCCTTATTTTGAGGTTTGGAACGTTGCCCAATATGACAATAGACTAAAGCTAGTCGCCGTTTATCCATCCATTGCCCGTTCAAATGTGTCTGTGGAGTGAAGTTTCGGAAAAAAAAGTTGATTTCTTTCGTTTCGTTGGGTGAGTACAAGTTCTTCAATATTTACATATTTAATACAGCATTTTCTTTCAAAATTCACATAAATCATCATCAGTATACAGCTTAATGTTAGAAATAGTGATTGTGGTCTACAAACAAAGGTAACAAGAGAAATTTATTGTGAAATGCCTCGAGTCATTGTGAGAGAATATTTGTAAAGGAATTCTAGTTTTTTATTGAAAGGAGGTGCTTTTGCAATGTGAAATAACACAGAGCTAGTATTGTAGTACAATTGTAACAATTCATATTTCAGTAAATACTAAGCAAAAAGCCAGGATTGATAAAAGTTGAAGATGCATTTTTTGTGGTAGCAGGGCTTTTGATTTAACAGCTAGTGCGCCCTCTGGTGCCTTCACTTTCTCAGTTGAATATGCTTTACTAGATTCAATGAACAATGTACCTTATCGCTTTAGTTTTAAGGTGTATAACCATATTGTAGCTACTTCAACAAAATTCAGTTTTGCTTGGCAATCCTCAATTTCAAAAGTAAAAACCGTTATATTTATGGTCCGTTCACATGGCACGCGGCGTAGATGATCATGATGATGATATATGTGATCCCAGATTTCTATGACTTTCATTCACAGTCATCGGTGATAATATTATAGTTGTATGTCTGAATATTGTATTCTATTTGATAGTAACAGTGATGTGGCATACAAACCTATGTTCACCCCTCTTACCTGATGGGGTAGACAGAGATCCCAGATTTCTATGACTTTCATTTACAGTCATCGGTGACAATATTAAGTTGTATGTGTCAGAATGTCTTATTCTATTTGATTAATTATTTATGTGATGATTGTATGTACTATTTGATAGTAACAGTCATGTGACATACAAACCTATGTTCACCCCTCTTACCCGAAGGGGTAGGCAGAGATTCCAGATATCTATGACTTCCATTCACAGTCATCGGTGATAATATAATAGTTGTATGTCTGAATATTGTATTCTATTTGATAGTAACAGTGATGTGGCATACAAACCTATGTTCACCCCTCTTACCCGAAGGGGTAGACAGAGATCCCAGATTTCTACGACTTTCATTTACAGTCATCGGTGACAATATTAAGTTGTATGTGTCGGAATGTCTTATTCTATTTGATTAATTATTTATGTGATGATTGTATGTACTATTTGATAGTAACAGTCATGTGACATACAAACCTATGTTCACCCCTCTTACCCGAAGGGGTAGGCAGAGATTCCAGATATCTATGACTTCCATTCACAGTCATCGGTGATAATATTATAGTTGTATGTCTGAATTTTGTATTCTATTTGATAGTAATAGTGATGTGGCATACAAACCTATGTTCACCCCTCTTACCTGATGGGGTAGACAGAGATCCCAGATTTCTACGACTTTCATTTACAGTCATCGGTGACAATATTAAGTTGTATGTGTCAGAATGTCTTATTCTATTTGATTAATTATTTATGTGATGATTGTATGTACTATTTGATAGTAACAGTCATGTGACATACAAACCTATGTTCACCCCTCTTACCCGAAGGGGTAGGCAGAGATTCCAGATATCTATGACTTCCATTCACAGTCATCGGTGATAATATAATAGTTGTATGTCTGAATATTGTATTCTATTTGATAGTAACAGTGATGTGACATACAAACCTATGTTCACCCCTCTTACCCGAAGGGGTAGACAGAGATCCCAGATTTCTACGACTTTCATTTACAGTCATCGGTGACAATATTAAGTTGTATGTGTCGGAATGTCTTATTCTATTTGATTAATTATTTATGTGATGATTGTATGTACTATTTGATAGTAACAGTCATGTGACATACAAACCTATGTTCACCCCTCTTACCCGAAGGGGTAGGCAGAGATTCCAGATTTCTATGACTTCCATTCACAGTCATCGGTGATAATATTATAGTTGTATGTCTGAATATTGTATTCTTTTTGGGGGTGATATGTCCTAGCATGACCTAGCCTGACTTCCCCCTTGGAGGTTTTGTGCATATTCCCCGCCATCCCAACTTCTTGATGTGGTGGACAAGGACTTTGAGGCACTGGCATAGCTGCTCCAGTGATGTGTTAATAAAGATATTAATCCTGCTTTAACACAGATTTCAGAACAGAAAAATACTAAAGATGCCTCGAGGACCTGCTGTTGGTGAACGTGGGCGCGGTAGAGGGCGTGGGGTTGCCCGCGGTCGTGGTGGCAGCCAAGGCAGTAGAAGTGCGAGTGCCTCGCAGTGTGCCACCACCTCATCACCAAGGTACTAGAAGTGCATTTTTTATAAATTTGTTGTAGATGTATGGTATTACTCCTTATGTTTTTAACCGATTTTGTATATAGCCCAAAATTGGATTAATTAAAATTTTATTAAGGATTTTGTTGCATCATCTAGCAATCAATAAACATTCAAATTTAAGAAATAACTTGACGAAGTTGGTACACAATATATACCACAGCCTCTTGAATCGGTATTAATTTATTTTATATCTGATAGGCTTTCTAATATTTATTTACCTGATGGTAAGTGATGATGTGGCTGAAGATGTTGTTCCGGCTAACCCAAAATTACTGGCTCTCGAGAATAGCTGACAGCCACTATGCAAATGCATTATGGTACAGACTTAACTATTTCATTCATATCAGTGTTGAAATCAGTTCCGGTTTTTTGTACAAGTATTTTATAAACATTTTCCTTACTAATTTTTAATTTTTACTTACTTTATTTTTAAACTGAGCCATGGGGTAGGAAGAGGGAGGGGGGTGCTTGTGGATGCTCCAAGGTAATATTTTTGATTAATAATTATAGAACCCAATATTTTTCTGGGTTTCTTATTACATATTTTATATCATACATGTCTGTTAGAAGTAAATTCAGGTTTTTGTACTATAATTACACATTATTTTCCTTGCAGTAGCCTACCGAGCCGTGGATGCGGAAGAGGCGGCTTGCAGGGTGCCGCTCCAACGTAAGCTTTTGGCAACTAACGCCTCTGTTCTAATACAGCCCAGTTTAGGATTTTTTTATTGCTGGTAAGCAATGATGTGGTCGAAGGTGTTAATAAGCTTAACCTAGAATTACTGGCTCTCAAGGACAGACAGTTAGATGCTTAGCGACAGATTTTCTACTTGAAGGTAGTTGCTAGTCAGGCGGACATTCGCAAAATGCCCTTCTACCATGCAAAACCATGGGTTCTCATATACGAAGAGTTTTAAGGTGGTAGCAAGGGTTTTATGGGAAAAAATATAATAATTAAATGTGTAGATTTTATGTATGTACAGACAAATTTTCTAACGACGATGATGATGTAAATATGATATGAATATATTTTTGATAATGTACTGGCTGTAAATGTAATGTAATGTCTAAGTCGTTAAAAATTACTGAAATTAATTGATGATGACGGATGGGGCAAAATGATGATGATGATGATGATGATGATGATGAACTATATACAATATACAGATACTATTATAAAGGCATTTAGACAACCTACAAGTCATGGCAGGCTCATAGGCAGTCCAAATTCGATTTAATAATAATTAATTATACTTATAATAAATATTTTATATTTAATTATATTAATAATATATTATATTAAATGTTTTTCGATAAAACCTGTTTGATTTTTATCCCAAATTAGTTAACACTTCATTTATATTTTTTTGAGTACTAGCATTTCTTTTGAAGATGATGATGATGATGATGGTGATCATGTTAAGCAACTTAAAACCTTTTCTTGAGACACGTAGAGTTCTAAGTAGGTCGTTAGGTAAATATGTACTTAGGATTTTGATGATGATGATGGTGATGATGATGACATTAAGCAACATTAAAAACATTTTCTTGAGATAAAGTAGTGTTCAAAGCAGGTAGTAAGGTATATATGTACTTACGATTTTTTATGATGATGATGATGATGATGATGGTGATCATGTTAAGCAACTTTAAAACCCTTTTCTTGATACAACGTAGAGTTCTAAGTAGGTCGTTAGGTATATATGTACTTAGAATTTTGATGATGATGATGGTGGTGATGATGACGATAGTCATGATGGTGACGATGGTGATGATGATGACATTAAGCAACATTAAAACATTTTCTTGAGATAAAGTAGTGTTCTAAGCAGGTAGTAAGGTATATATGTACTTACGATTTTTTATGATGATGATGATGATGGTAACATTAAGCAACATTAAAAACCTTTTCTTGAGTCAAAGTAGAGTTCTATGTAGGGAGTTAGGTATATATGTACTTACGATTTTTTATTATGATGAATGATGATGATGATGATGAAATATATACATGTGAATATTATACACTGTGTAATAGTTGTAAAGGTGTTGCTGATATGATGATGATGATGATCAGTACTAACAACTACTTTGTGATCATTAAAAATTATCAGTACGTATAGTACGTGTAAACGAACCTTAATTTGGCGGCCATTTTAGGCGCCAAAAACGCGCTCGAGCGAAATATTGGCTTATTAAAACATTTTTTTTCTAGTCGATGATTCCCAATATATGTTTTTGACCTATATATTATTAAAGTTGATGATATGCTTGATTTAACTGTGTTACAACATCATTATTTTATTTTATAGTTAGTGCATTACTGGCCTGTGAAAGTAACCTATTATATACCTATAAAATAGGTCCATAATACGTAAAAAGTGTATTTTAGCGCGAATTTTGACAATAATTCGAGTATTTTTTATTAATATCAAAGATAAAACATCATTTTACCTCATAGAACCTATATTTTTGTTCCTGACTATCAAAATTTGGATAGGCATGGATGTAAACTTCCGGCTTGGCTAACGGTGCTAGTTCACTGAACCGTAATTACGCGAACATTTTGTTTATTTTTTTTAAATGTATTTACATACAATCATTAAAATGACTTTGTGTAATTTGGTAGAAATGTGTATTATCTTCATGTTTAAAGTAAGCAACTGAAGGTTTTTCCTTAAAATTCAAGAATATTTACTATTTTCTTAAATATTTAGGTAGGTCGAGTTTGCCCGCCTCTATCATAATAATTTACTTTAACATTTGTCGTAAATGTTTATGTTTCGTATTTCTTGTTTATTTAGCTACCTTGGACATAAATTTTGTCCCATAGAACGTGACACAAGAGTCACAAGAGCCGATTGTTTATATTACGGCGCGCGGAACATCTGGTGTGGGCGGCGCCTGCAATTGATCATGCAACTGTCAAATGTGTTTGCGCCAAGTGCCGAGTGCGGCGTGCAACAACTGTTGCACACCTGACACGAGTCGATATGTCATTGTATTCTATCTGATCTATGTATGTATTCTGTCTGATCTATGATCTTAACTTTTATCCAGGAGTGCGTTCCGAACCTTGGTTAGAGCTTACTCACCCTACGGTTCAATTCACGCAAATATGCGCTATTTGCACTATATGCACGCAAACGGTCGGTTCATAACTTGCTAAACAGACACCACGATAGCATAATGACGTCATCTTTGACGTCACCTCCGGCCGCAAACAATGCTCACAGAAAAGTGGTAGTGCAATGTATGCACAAACGTCAAACTCAAATCTTGACAGATAGATGAGGAGATTTTTATTGTTGTGGTTAGAATGTTGAACGTACAAACATCTGTTCACAAAATAATGCCTTGAAATGCAATACTTCTATTATCAATTATTGATGTGAAGGTTATTTTGGGTCAATTGCGAAAAAGCAAATTGACAGTTAACAGATGTTATAAGCGCGGCTACATATCGGTTCACATCGTTTGCGCGCAAACAGTGCATATTCTCGTATTTCAGTTGTGAACCAAGCTTTTGTAGTGTATGCAGTGACAGCAGTGTTTGCGTGATTTAAACCGTAGTGTCAGAGTGCACTCAGAATGCAACTTTTCACTCTAACGTCGTTAGCAACCTTCGAGTAGAGCGCAACTTTTAAACTATCAAAAGCGGTCGTTAAAAGATTGAATCTCTAACTGACATGACCTTGACATTTCTTGATGAGAGAATTATAGGCACTCTTTTGTATTTTGCAGGTAACGGCAGGTATTGCTTTTGAAACATTATGAAACGTCAATATTGTTTGCTATTTTCCCGCCAAAAATCGATATTTGAGGTTATAAACAACCGAGTCGTTCGGAACCTTGAAGTAACCAAAAAAACTACACTCTAACGCTTGGAACGCGGCCCAGTGATTTCGAACGCAACGCGCTTCTTGTAAAAAAAAAGTAGTGCGCGGTTAGGCAAAATAATTTTGTATAGAATTTAATTTGTAATAAAGTACGTAATTGATTAAAGAATATAAAACTAGTTAGTATGTGATGAAATTATATATAATTAGGATTTAAAACAGAACAGGTGTGTTTATGTAATTGACAGTAACTTTTGTAAGCAGTGAGGTTATAAATTGTAATTTAGATTAAATTTTTGTTGTAAATGGATTCACAACCTGCTCAAGAAGTAACGGAATTGCTGAGACAATGGGAAGAGCAACACACAACCCCTACATACGATCCTGTTCCTACACTGACGAGGTAAGGTATTGTTATGATAATTTGCTTAACGTCTGATGATTCTGATAACCGCTCAGTGTTTTTATCGACACATGTGGTACAATATTAGGTGTTAAAAACACCCAAAAAAATCAACTTGTGTAAACTACTTAAACTTGATGACCACACTGTCTACCTAAACTAATCTTATAACGAGTTAATAAAAAAAATCATTAAAATGAACTGTTTACATCTGTTTGCGTTTTGGTGACAACAGTATACTCATTTCAAACTGCTCAACTGATTATAATGTTCAATAAATTATTGTAAATTTAAAATTATGCATACATAATTGTTTATTCAGTGAATAGGCTAACATTAATAAACTTAATTCTCATAATATAATCCTTAATTTGTGCCCACATCTATTCAAGCAGCAACAGTATGTGGACTGCATTGATGAAGGTATAAAAATGGGTGACTCAAATAGCAGGCGTGTTTCAGCAATATAATTTAATAGTTAACTTAAGAAATTTGGTAAGGTAGACACATAAACATGCAATAAACTTATGTTGATAGAATGATTTTGCATTAAGCTTAATATATCGGCACCAAATAGTTTCTTTTAAATTGGAAATAATACACTCAGTTCTCTCTAATGTTGTAAATGGAAGACACCATAATCTTTCAACTTAGTATTGGAAAAGACATTTACCAAACCCTATCCCTAAGTATTTATAGTATCAATATATGTTATCTATCAGTACTATTATTATAAATGCGATAGTAACTCTGTCTGTCTGTAACGCTTTCACGCCAAAACTACTGGACCAATTTGAATGAAATTTGGTATGGATATAGTTTGAGACTCGGGAAAAAACATAGGATAGTTTTTATCCAACTGCGCAAAAAGAGGTTCATGTTTTTGCGCGATAACCGACATACGCGCGGGCGGAGCCGCGCCCGGAAAGCTAGTTCTTTTATATAGAGAAAATCCATATTTAGCTAAAATAGACTAATATTCAGCAGTATCAATCATTCATACCAATTTTGGCTTGGGTTTTTAACATTCCATTTGAGAAAACCCAACTATTCATCTTACCTTTTATAGTAAATAGTACTATATACAGTACAGTCCCTGAGTGAAAATGTTTAATGGTTCATATCACAGAAAAAAAAACACCAGTACTGTAATCTAGTTAGTTTAATTACATAATATGGTGTCAGGCATTTAAAGGTGAAAAATATTTTTTATTCTATATTTTACTCTATTAACTGACAAAGGCATTCTATTGTGGCTCTAGGTAGGTAAATATGAGAAAAAAATTAAAGGGGCCTTAAAGATACATCATACAGTTTTGATCTATTGTTAAAATGGTAATAGAAACAATCTTCAAACATAATGTTATTATATTCCATTCTCTAATCAATAACATCAAATGATAATTGCCAAGAGAAAGTATGTATCATGTTAAAAATGCCAAACTAAATTAAAAAATAATATTTTGTTTGTAAGTACATACATCAAACTTATTGTCTATTGGTACTTAATCATCAATGAATCAATCAATCAGCGTAATTTCATCTTTGCTCTATTATATTCAAATTGGTCCAGTAGTTTTGGCGTGAAAGCGTAACAGACAGACAGAGTTACTTTCGCATTTATAATATTAGTACTGATAAGTGGTTAGTGGTAAACATAATCATAAATTCCCTTTTATCCTCTCACCAGTGACACTATCATCGCAATGCAAAGTCCAATGGTAAAGGACTCTGTCAAAACATTGTCAGTGAATGGCTGTTGAGTTGGTACACACTAGTTACATAAATTATTAATTTGATGATTTCTTAAGATTGTTAAAGCACTTATAACATACCTATGTCAATAGAATGGCCATGAACTGAACATGAAAATAGATATAATCTTGTTTGTTGTATAAAGACATTTTGATTTTGTAGCATTTTATTCTGATCTGGTTATATTTTGAAAAAAGAAGCTTTTGGTTACTAAGTTTTATTTTATTTGCAATATAAAATGGTTATTACTTCTGATGTTATAAGTTGTGACATGTGATATCTCTCAACTTAACTGTAAGCTAAATTTTATATTATACAAGCCCCTATGTCTTCACTGTTAAAATTGTGGTGTTTTATTTTATGAAGCCTAGAATATATTATTGTGGTGTTATTATTATTACGATATTACTGTGGACTGATGACATCGTTAAAGTCGCGGGTAGCCAATGGTTACAAGCGTCTAATAGCTGTTCTTTGTGGTGTTCTATGGGGGAGCTTTGATCAACAGTGGACATCTTCCGCCTGATAATGATTATTATTATTATCAGACATCAGAATCTGCCAGTCATTCCAGGTCTGCATTGAAGTGACATGATTGGGGCCCTCTTTAATTAACCCTTTGTATCATGCGGAGCCGATATTGTCTAAATGTTGAGCCTATCTTTAAAAGTGATTGTTGAAGTGGGTGACACAACATGACCTGGCAATTTATTCCATTTATGCACACCTCTGTTGTTCAGCAAGTTGTGCGTGGGTTTCGTTTATACCAAGTCTTGAATAAGCTTGATTTTTTGTGTGAATGTTTCTCTCTGTGAGCACTTTAACACTTCAATTGAAATAAAAAAAAATACACAAAATTTTCTGAGATTTACTTTCATTTGTCTTTGCTAATCTAAAACCTAGCACTGCTATCTTATCATTGTACATGTGTTGTGTTACAATTGTGTTTGTCACTGTTTTTTTTATGATCTTTCTTAATATTTTCTAACATAATACAGTTATGTTAGAAAATATAACTGTATTATATTTTAATTATATATATATTAATTAAAATATTAATTTGTTTTCAATATCCTTGTGAAATTTGCAAGAATCCATTTCACATAAAGTATGATTTGTAAAACTTTGTACAATATAATAACCTGCAAAAACAGACTTATAATATCATAAACAACACACCACATGTTGGAAACATGTGTTGTCCATATGCCATATATAAAACATTTTCTGTGATCTATTTAAGTAAATAATAAATTGTGAGTTTATGATAACTATTAATTTGGTCCTATGATATTTTTCTATAGCAAATTAGATCACAGATCTAAGAAAATGAAACAAATGTCACGAATTTTGCTCTTAAATTTTTTCATATTGGTTTGTATAGCAGCAGCATTCATTGTTGGATCTTGAGTACTTGACGTCGAATACCAAATGTAGATGTGCCTGACTTGATCCAAATACTCTTGATAAAAGCTGTAGTAAAAAAATGTGGTGAATATGTTGATGCGGGCTGGGCTGTTACAATTGTCGCCTTCATCGGCCTTACAGCTGGGCACTTTACCAACATCCTGGTTACCCAAAATCTAACAATTGTTGTGTAATTTGAGTTCGTAGATTATTTATTATATCAACCCCTATTTAAGTAGGATCAGGGTAGGAAGGTGACTCATCAAATACAAAACTTTTTTTTTTTGAATTTTTTTATTTATTGTAACAACTTGTCACAACAAGAATTCATCATGTTTCAAATATTTTTTGCAGAATCATAACTATTATTATTGGGGTGTCCTATCATTAATAGTACTGATAGTATTGTAGCATCATTGATAGTATTGATAGTACTAAAATATTCAAGGTTACATATATCTTTTCAAGTAAAATTACACAACAAATGCAATAATGAACTTGTCTGCTGTTCTTTTTTTGCTGATCCTGTCTTGATACCTTTATTTATATATTGACATTGTGTATCAACATTCAAAATTTGAATAATAATCTATCTGACATTATACTTACACTGTGGTTCAAGTCACGCAAATTTGCGCTATTTGCACTGTATGCACGCAAACGGTCGGTTCATAACTTACTAAACAGACACCACGATAGCGTAATGACGTCATCTATGACGTCACCTCCGGCCGCAAACAACGCTCACAGAAAAGTGGTAGTGCAATGTATGCACAAACGTCAAACTCAAATCTTGACAGATAGATGAGGAGATTTTTGTTGTTGTGGTTAGAATGTTGTACGTACAAACATCTGTTCACATAAGAATGCCTTGAAGTGCAATACTTCGATTATCAATAATTAGATTTTGGGTCAATTGCGAAAAAGCAAATTAACAGTTAGCAGATGTTATTAGCGCGGCTACATAACGGTTCACATCGTTTGCGCGCAAACAATGCATATTGTCGTATTTCAGTTATGAACCAAGCTTTTGCAATGTATGCAGTGACAGCAGTGTTTGCGTGATTTAAACCGTAGTGTTAGGGTCCGTTTCAGAATGTCCTAATAGATTCGGGTTGTTATGCAACACATAAAATAACTGAATCATAAAAATGACCGTTAACATGCATCGAGTTTCAAGCTTTAACCAATTGATGGGCTAAACCGATGACTGTGAAACGCAAAGATAGTTTTTTATTTATTGGATACTAGCTTCCCGGGCGCGGCTCCGCCCGAGCGTATGTTGGTTATCGCGCAAAAACATTAACCTCTTTTTGCGCAGTTGGATAAAAACTATCCTATGTTTTTCCCGGGTCTCAAACTATTTCCATACCAAATTTCTAAAATGTTAAGAGTATACATTCACGCAGCGTTTTCCATACATAGTTTCGAATTTCAACACTTAGTTAAGACGTATTTAAGATTATTTATTAATATTAATTATTTATTTAAGACGTACACCATTTGCTTCTGGAATGTATCCGGAACATAACTCAACGAGAGTTATTAATGCAATCACTTAATTTGAACAACAGTTTTGATGTGGGAGTGTTCACACATATTTTAGCGGAACCTGTATCTGAAACTGCGAAGCTGTTGTTCAAGTTATTTGAGGGCATATAAGTAAATATTTTGTTTAATATTGTTAAGGTTACGATGGGACTGGCATGCAGTTTTGTAAAAAGTCCCTAAATGAATAAGGTAAAAAAAAACAGTAGTATTTAAAATATGACGTAACCACGTTTATATGGAAAGCGCTCAGTGAAGTCTTCTCTTAATAAAGGGTGTTAATGGGTGACAATGGGTTATCCACGTTATTTGACAGAATAGAACTGCCGGCAGGTATTTATTGGCTAAATTTGGGCCAATACTCTGATCTACGGGCATTTTAATTTTCATCTGTTATGCTGGGGCCACACTATCGCGATAACGCGAAGATTTGCGTTGTCGCGACATGTCTGCCCAAAGAATTCGTCCTATCGCGAATCATTCTCGCGAATACGAATGCCCTTCGCGCTGCTGTCGGTAAATTGCAGCACATCAAAGGGTTTTGTCGCGACAAACTTTGTGCGGTTGGCTACACTTCACGCGCTTTAGTTGACCGCGAGACGCAGAGCGGTTTGAACGTCAATGTACGTTATTAATAATCGATTGGAGTAATGACAGAATAATAGAATTCATACAAAATTATAAGTCCGAATCAGTTTTATGGGGCGCGCAAGACCCAAATCAGAAAATAAACATTTTAATTACGACGCATGGATGCAGTAAATATTTATTAGCCGCCATGTGGTACAGCGCAAGCGCCTCTTCCATGTTTTCCGTGAAATTTATCGCGAAGTTCTAGCTAGATTATCGCGACGTAGTGTGGCCAAGAAATTCGTCATGTACTGAAGACGAACTTTTATCGTGACAACGCGAACACGAATCTTCGCCTGCAAGTCTGGCCGCAGCATAATGGTTTGTTTAATGTGTAAATGTCATTACTTCCTCATGACACCATCTCATTAGACCTATCACAATTTCCTTGTTCAATAAAATCAGCGCTGCTAATAAATATGTCATGCAATCATGTGTGTATTTGTGTAATATCTTAAAAAATAAAAATAATATATCAATGGATTATTAGTGTACTTTTTTATTTTCATGTCTTTATTGTGACGGAACAAGCACAAAGCCGACTTGATGTCAAGCGAATTAACCTATAGACGCAATTCGTCACAACACAAGTGACAAATTGCACCGCGCCTCTAAGATTGTAGTCAAAGGCTTAACTATCAGCAAAAAAAAAAGATATACAGTTGTTAGGTCTGATGTGCCTGTAATTTACTGGCTCTCAAGGACTGCTGCCGAAACACACTGTTAGGTGCTTGGCGACTCTACTTGAGGGTGGTTGGTGAGATTCGCAAAATGCCATAAATGCGGTGAAGCTTAACTTTGCCAGCGGTAAGGTGTCTACTTGATTTACATTTCTTTAAATATGCATTATTTTAGTAAAAGCATACATTACGTCTGTTAGTAATAATTTCATTTAAAAAAAACAGATTAAAGGGTAACAAACTGGGAGAAAAAAATATAAACTAAGGGTTAATACAATTTTTACCAAAAAATGGAACCGACTTCAACACCCAAAAGTGTAAAATAACTTGTTGAAGTCGTACCATGATAGTTCAAAAGTACCTGCTGTCAGAATATTGTGCGCATGGAACCGACTTCGACAAGTTATTATACACTCTTGGGTGTTGAAGTCGGTTGCATTTTTGGTAAAATCTTTTTTCACACTTTTTTGGGATCGATTATCATTCATTGTTAACGACTATATCATAAAGATAGGTAAATATTTTTCAGTTATTTTAGTGTAACTCAAAAACGCCTTCACCGATTTTGTTGAAACTTAAATGGGACCAAACGACAAGCATCACCTTCCAAACAAAAAAAAATAATTTTCAAAATCGGTTCACCCAGTCGAGAGTTCCGAGGTAACAAACATCAAAAAAAACAGACGAATTGAGAACCTCCTCCTGTTTTGGAAGTTGGTTAAAAGAACGTGTTTCTTCAATAGTAGTGTCATTGTTTTTGCTGTATCGTAATAACGGTTATACCAGGCCAGGATCACACCACATTTTAGGGACAAAGCTACAGGTACGTCCGCGTCGGCGTAACTGTCTGGACGGGGTTGTTCTAAGTTGCATGCTGCGTCAGAAGAGATCAGCGCTATGCGTGTACATGCGATAGAAAGAGTATATAAAGAGCCTTGTAGGTGTATATAAACATAAGGTACGTGCTTTACAAGCTGTAATGCACTTTATTGCCGTCTTGGTGGGTACCACCCGCAATGTCCGATATTATGCGTCGAAATAGTAGTGTATAAACAATGCTGTGTTTAGGCGCGAAGGGCGCTGTAGCAAGTGAAATTACTGGGCTAACGAGACTTGGAACTCTTATGCTGCGGCCAGACTTGAAGGCGAAGATTTGTGTTCGCGTTGTCACGATAAAAGTTCTTCTTCGATACATGACGAATTGCTTGGCCACACTACGTCGAGATAATCTAGCTAGAACTTCGCGATAATTCATTTCACGGAAAACATGGAAGAGGCGGTTGCGCGTTACTACATGGCGTCTAATAATTATTTACTGCATCTTTATTACTTGAACAAAAATAAAATGTGGGTCTTGCGGGTTCTATAAAGCTTCTTCAGATTCATAATTTTGTATGAATTCTAATATCCTCTCATTACTCCAATCCATGATTACAAGTTCAATCAAACACGTTCAAACCGCTCGGCGTCTTGCAGTCAACTAAAGCGCGCCAAGTGTAGCCAACCACACAAACTTTGTCGCGACAACACCCTTTGATGTACTGCAATTTACCGACAGCGGCGCGAAGGGCATTCGTATTCGCGAAGATGATTCGCGATAGAACGAATTCTTTGGTCAGACATGTCGCGACAACGCAAATCTTCGCGTTATCGCGATAGTGTGGCCCAGCATTATAATTGAACCTCCACACACACATATCAAATACTAGCGACTCCCGGCTTCACACGGGTGCAATGCTGATACTAAACAATCTCCAATATCTTTGAAAATATTAATTTAAATAACATGTTGTAGGGCCATATTGATCTATATTAAATGGGCAATGCATTTAAGTTAATTAATTGGATAAAGATAAATGCTGTATTACTTAAAATGGCTACGTAAATAAGCCATTATTTCTCATAAAAAGTAAAGGATACAAAATGGTTATTGTGGGTTATCCCTAAGAGATAGACATATATATTAGGTATACCTACCGAGTTCATTGCCCTCGCAATGCTTTAGAATACTTAGAACGTGTGTATAAAGTCCACGGCGGCCGCGAGTGTTGTCGTCGCTATCATTCTCAAAATCAACGCGCCACAGCTTAGGCAATAGTTAGTATTAATTTTGTTTATGTGAAAATTAATTATGAGTGGATCACATTCAGTTATCGATTCTACACCATCCCCCGCAGTATTGTTGATGAATTAATAGTCACCTTATATATATACAATACTGTAGTACATTATTTTGATTTGTCTCGTAGGGTATAGCCACGAAGGGAAGTGATTTTCTTTTATTTATACTATGTAGTGATAGTGATATAAAATTCTCGTTTCACAATGTTTGTAACAAAACTGCTCCGCAAGGCGTGACCGATTCCTATAAAACTTTATGTGTATATTCAGTAGGTCTGAGAAAAGAACGTAAAATATTTTTCAATTAGGTAAATTACACTACTTTTTTCATCTTTATTTGCCTATATGGCAACACAAAGATTTTCGTGCTAGTATTATGTATATATTTTAAGCGATGAGCGGCAAAAAAAGGAAACGGCCTACCTTATGGTAAGCGGCTACCTTCGCTTAGAGACATCTGCAATACCATTAGTACTGTCAATGCGTTGCCGACCCTTAAGGACTCTTTTAATCTTCTTTCTCAAAGACTCCATGTAGTAGTTATGAGAAAAGACTGAATAAGGATTTTATATTATTACGGTATGCGGAAAAAACGACGGACCGTGCGGCCGAAGAAGTGCGGTCAAAGCCTGCAAAATGTGAGGATGAGCATTAAGACGGTGTAGAGACGTGCTTTTACCTAAAGGAAAAAAGTTAGGGAAAAACATCAGGAGGTGGACAGCTCAGCTCTGGAAACAAGGGAGATAGTTAATGGAGGCGCACGTGCCGAACGCATCTGGCCTAAATCAGGCTTGTTCGTAAGAAAACCATCGCGCGCTTTGTACAAATCAACAAACGAATTAGTTCTTCCGGTAACGCAATGGATCAGTGGTGTAATAGCTGTATCTGTGTGTGTAACTAGTGACCGTAGCTACAGGCTGAAGCGCAACCCATTTTTGCTTGTGTACAATTAGTTAGTGTATTAGTTTGCACCGGAAATCTTGGTGTGCGTGGCAAAATGTGCGTATGTTTGCCATACTTATTGTTTTAATATTAATAGATGTGAGAGTGAAATGGGTGTGAGAGACGCGGCGACACTTTTATGTGAACAAACACGGACTGAAGGCAAATCTCTCTATTTCTATGATCTGTGGCAGACAGCAGCGCCTTAGGAAGAATTGCAGTCCTACACTGAGATCCCCTGCCAAGCGTAGGAAGATGGTAAAGGCTTTCTAATGGGAGAGGCTTTTGTTCAATGATGGATGTTATGATAAGTTATGTTTGAAGCGCTCGTAGCGAAGTTTGCTTAGCCGCTCGTATACATGTATATTCCATGACTTGGATGGTTGACCTCTGCGCTGGTGACATTAGGTACCACTGAGTGCTTCCGAGGTCCTTCCGCTTTTCGGAGGGCACGTTAAGCCGTCGGTCCTGGTTGTTGTCTTAAGGTGGCCGTCGTTAAAAGCATGGTGGTAGAGCATTTTCCAACTGCCCACCTAGCTAGCTACCACCCTCAAGTGAAAAATCAGTTGTCAAACCTCTAACGGTGTGTTCCGGCAGCTGTCCTTGATAGCCAGTAATTCTAGGTTAGGCTGAACAACATCTTTGACCACATCATCACTTACCATCAGGTGAGATAGTGGTCAAAGGCTAACCTATAAAGCATAAAAAAATACAGATATTTTGCTGACTGTGAACTACTTAATTTTATTGAAAAATTTGATTGTTATTTTTCGATTTCACCAAAAGCTAGCCTATCAGGTAAAAAATAAATGTTAATACTCCAGGTCTTCGTGAATTTTCATCAACTTTTCTCTTTACCATTTCAGGATAGCAGAAATCATAGAAGCAGAGACAGAGAACTTTCTAAAGAAGGATCCGGACCCGTTCGATGAGAGGCATCCGTCGCGGACGGACCCTGAATGTGCCCTTGGACATGCGCTCAAAGTTATGTTCAAAAAGGACAACTTCATGACAAAGGTTTTTATTTCTAGCTTCATTAAATTTGAGTTTAGTACTTAGACTTAGCCCGTGGGGTGACTGGCTAGAATATCATCCCCTCATCTATGGCCGTGGTTGTCGTAAGAGGCGACTAAGCGTGATACATCAGATCAGAAGGTAAGCAGCAGCGTTTTCTGAGGAACTGATATCTCATACTACGATCCCCAAGACGCCTGCTAAGCCTGGGGATTATGGCAACCCCCCACCCCCAATAATGGGGGAGGCTGTCTACAGCTGTGGAAAATCCGGCTGATACAGTACAGTACTTAGGGCCTCTTTCATGACTTTCAAGTTACTCAACTAATAAAAGTTACAACTACGGTTTTTTCAGTTTCACAATAGAGAACAGACTTCTGATAAACCACCCGATCATTACTAGAAGGATCTTTTTAGTAAATTCAGCGCTCGTAGCGAAGTTTGCTTAGCCATTCTGAATCGATCAGCAAAGCTAAGCAACGTCCGCCTCGGTCATGACTTGGATGGGTGACCGCTGGTGACATTACTACTGAGCGAGAGAGCTTCTGTGCTTCGGAGGGCACGTTATAACATCGGTCCCGGTTGTTGTCTTAGGATGGCAGTCGTTGCTAGGTGGTAGTAATACCCGCCTGGCTAGCTACCACCCTCAAGTAGAAAATCTGTCGCCAAGCACCTAACGGTTTGTTCCGGCAGCTGTCCTTGAGAGTCAGTAATTCTAGGTTAGCCTGAACAACATCTTCAACCACATCAATACTTACCATCAGGTGAAGATAGTGGTCAAAGGCTAACCTATCAGACATAAAAAAAATTCATATATTCGTTCAAAATCTGTCAACAACGTCACTCATTCATACGTCGAAAATAATTTTAATCAAGAAGTTTTTACCCAATATGGAGTTTGCAATACCAACCTTTTTTTTGAAACCTATATAAATGATAGACAGATGATGAATGGTCACATTAACTGTGGGTTAGTACTACTCAGCATTTGTGAAATTCATATGCACGGTTACTTGTTACTTAAACGACAATTAGCCTACTCGAGACTTTACTTGAAGGTCGTGAAAGAGGCCCTAAGATTTACATGTTAAACAAAATGTGTAATGTAGACTAATGTGTCCAAAAACCATGTTTTTAATGAGCCCCAAAATTAATGAAACTGTTCCAAATTTGAGTTCTAAGATTCTTCATGTAACGACGGATAGAAAAAACAAGAATGTGACTTATTAATGCATTGTCAAGGAGTTGTATACTACCTTGAAAATTTCAGCTCATAAGCTAATCCGGAAGTGCTCGAGAATTGAGTTGCTTGATTCCACACGGAATGTCAGAAAGACAGACAGACAAATAAAATGGAAAGTGTTTTTTATATTATTGTGACGGAACAAGCTCGAGGCCCACCTGATGTTAAACTGACTAACATCTGCCTATAACAAATGCATTTCGTCACAAGTCACGAATTGCACTGCGCCCGTCACCTTGAGACATAGCAAGTCTCATGTACCTGTAATTTCACTGGCTCTCAAGGACTGCTGCCGGAACACACCGTTAGGTGCTTGGCGATAGATTTTCTACTTGAGGTTGGTCGCTAGCCAGGCGGGCATTTCCAAAATGCCCTTCCACCAAGCGGTGAAGCTCAAGCTCGCGGCGGGATTCGAACAATGGCCTGAAAAGTTGATTGTACATTTGTTTATTTATTTACAGTTGGTGAACGACTACGTTAGAGACACGTACTACTCGCGACAGAACATAACGGGTCGTGACGTGAACAAATTGAACGTGTGCGCGTGCCGCCTGACACTGGACCTCATGCCGGGGCTCGAGATGTCCGTCGTGTTTCAGGTAAGGCATACTAAACGTAAACACTACATGAGAAATACGTACTACTCGATTCAGAACATAATGTCACGTAAATTTACAAATTATTGAAGTACAAAATGTTTTGCCCCGGGCGGGAATTGAACCCGCGGGTTTAAGAAATACGATTGGAGTACGAAATTTCGGCGACACAGCCGTACCCCCGGTAGCTTAGTAGATAAAGCATCCGGCGCGAAATCGGAAGGTCGCGGGTTCAATTCCCGCCCGGGGCAAAACATTTTGTACTTCAATAATTTGTAAATTTATGATTTTCGCTTAGTACGCGGTAGTGCTTGTAATCATAATATTTAGAGATAATGTCACGTGAAAAAAATATATACAAATCTTCCAGTGTCAAGACCGGAGACGTGCCGCGGCATGCCACGGCATCTAGCGGCATATCACGTCATGCCGACACGAGAAGCTACAGTCTCATTGTATCGAAATAAAGTAATATGGATTCTAAACTCATTGTAATAAAGATAAAAATAAGTTGACTCGTTTGGCGCTTGCACTAAAAAACTATATTAACGATTTTATGAATGACGTACGACGATGATAATGAACAAGTTCCCTCTGCAGACAGTCTGGCGTAGGCAGCGCGGGCTAGAAGCCGGTGGCACGACGAGAACAGGTGTCATCATCATACAAATATAAGTAACTCCCCTTGTGTAGTCCATGGGAGTTGAACTAAACAACGACATATTATTGAATGATATCATTCTAAATTTAAAATTGTTGTTGTAACCCAATGATTGTTGAACAGGACAACGAAGCACTGATCCACCGGCTGGTCGGATGGGCGACCAACTCGACGGAGCCGCTGCAGTGCTACGCGACGGGGCTGCTCGCCGCGGCCATGGAGGTTCACGAGATCGCCACTAATTTTAGGTACAAACGGCCCCTTGCTATGACGTGTTTAAAGTCACTAGGCGTTGAAACAATATGTAAAAAAAAACGTTCACGACACGACTATATAGATAGAATTTTACTGTCTAAACAACCACGTTTCGCCTGTAATTTTGTTGTTCCATGTCATAGTAGGCGAGTGTATTGCCATCTACCAGGCACTGTTCCACACCCTGGTCTGCTATTGATAATATTTTTGATATCAATAAATTGACCAAACTGGGTATCAAACACAGGATCTCAGCATTACAACATGTCACTTTTACGCACACATACCAAAGAAGTATTTCACACTGAAAATGTATTAAACATGAAATTTTTCATCTGTATGTTTATTGTTTTCAATATGAATTTCTATATCCATAAGTATTTTTATTTATTGTAATATAATAATTTAATATTCATAAAAAAATCTAATTACGATTATTCATTACCTTAATGCACTTATTCAGATGTTATCCTTTTCTGGCGGTATGCTTTTATTAATATTATACTACGAACTGATAACAATGCAGCTATTACAATGAAAGCATTTAGACAACCTTCAAGCCGTTTCAGGCTCACAGGCAGTCCAAATGCTCCAGCCCACTAATTTTGATTATTCAGGATAATTCAACATGACCGAATTTAACAAAAGACACCGTTCATCAACTTTCGTTTATACTATTTTGTTAATAATAGTGCAAATTCCTCCTAGTTAGAACGTAGACAGGGTTTATATAAACAGTATTTTAAGTTATATGCCTTTATTAAACAAAATACTATATACAACACTACAGCTACTACAATAAAGGCATTTAGACAACCTATAAGTCATAGCAGACTCACAGGCAGTCCAAATGCTCCAGCCCAGTACCAGTTGGCAGCGTGCCCAGCATGCTGGCAGCATTGCCCCGTTGAATTGCAATGCTTATTCGTTGAGCCAAATATGTGCCAGCATTTTGATTATTTAAGTTATTAATTATTAATATTTGTATTTTAATATTTAATTTTTGTAAGTTATCGTATAGAATATGTGACGAATTTACGAGACAGGCAAGTCGAAAGCGACACGCCTGTCCCATAAAGTTGCAGTGTTACCATCCGCGTTAAAGCATTGATGGCTCAGTGGCATTGGCTATGAACTGCCGCGCAGCAGGTCCATAGTTCGAATCCCGCCGCGAGCTTGAACTTCACCGCATGGTAGGGCATTTAGCCAGTAATTCTAGGTTTAAGCCTGTTAACACTTTCAACCACGTCATCACTTACCATCAGGTGAGATTGTGGTAGAAGGCTTACCTATTAGCAATAAAGAAGAAAAAAACGTTCTGCGCAACACTGCACTGCGCTAGTCACTCCGAGACGTTAGTTCTTCGGTTTCCCAGTTATTGAACTGGCTAAAGTGCCTTCCACATCTAAAGACAGTAGTTTTGCACACTTCTGCTTCCAGGCAGAACATAGGCACTGCGCGCGGTGGTAACCAACAACCAAGACACCTACCATTAAAAATGTAATGATTGTTTGTTTCGTTACAGGGACTTGAATGCAATGCTAGTACCACTTATGCTAAGGAGGCTACACGGTTTAAGAAATAAGAACCAGGAAGACAAAGTGAGTAACCAATGTCTTATGTCATGTCAATTTTATTTGTTGACCGAGTGAAGCGTCTCTGCTTCAACTTAGACAAAAATGCTTTCGTATGTCCGGTTGTTCTCCTCTACAGGTCGCATTTCTTAACCGATTTTCACAAAATTTTGTGAGCAGGTTTGATAAGTACATAATTTTTTTGTCAATTAAATTTTTGGAACTTTTTCAAAGTGACTACAGCTCCGTGAGGCACTAGTGATATGATTCCATTTGAGATGTTGAAAGGGACCTTCTTGTCTCATTAGAATGATAATGGAGATGACCGTCATTTTGTCACTTTCTGAAAACGAAGCCCATTGTAGAGTAGAAATGTCAAAATGAAGTTCGTTTTGACATTTTCTTGTGAAAACGATATCAATTGTGGAGTTGAAATGTCAAAATGAAAATTTTTCTTTGTACCGAAGACTAATGAAATGTCAAAATGAATTTATTTTGTCAATTCTAATTTCAAAGTAGATCATTACCGTCTAAGGGTGTGAGTCTATATATCGTTCGATGAGATTTTGAGAGCCAGTAATTCTAGGTTAGCTTGAACAACACCTTCGACCACATCATCACTTACCATCAGGTGAGATAGTGCTCAAAGGCTAACCTGTCATGCATAAAAAAAAGGACGGACGATCTCTCCAAACAGAGCGACGCTCGTCATCCGCCTTTTATTAGCGACTCTGTACCATATCTGTCACTGTCAAAATCGACAACACAACTCTCATTACTAACAAATTTTCCATTTTTAGGCTGCCTTTCCACCAGAGATGAGCTATGGATGCATGAAGTATCCACCAATCAGATCGCTTCATTTTCATAGCACAGCTTGTCAATTTGACATAACTTAAATCAAGCGATCTCATTGGTGGATACTTCATGCATGCTCTCATCTCTGGTGGAAATGCAGCCTTATGCTAGTATCTACGGCACTGTTGCCGCGTTATAGTTTTGTTTTGATCAATTTTATTTAACATTTCCTCGGCACAAATTTGAAAAACACCAAAGTCGATGTAAAATACAAAAATGAAGTCCCAATTGTCAAATGAAACGTTCGACTTTCACCCGCCGTTTTCGTGAAGCGACCGGAATCTCGTCGAGCAACATACAAAAACGCAGGGTGTTATCGAGTGATCACCCTATAGGCATATAAAAACACTTAACACGTCATAGACCCAAAAATGATGATGTTTTTGGACATTGCTATATTGTAATCGACCAAATAAATGAATGCCCCCTGGGGATTAGAATTCCACGCCCCTTTTTCTTCCCGTGGGTGTCGTCTCAATCGGATTAGTTAATTGATTTGGCGCTTAGGAATGATCGCATCCGATTGGTCGCGCTAAGGTTTTTTGTTTTTTTTAGGTAAGCCTTTGATCACTATCTCACCTGATGGTAAGTGATGATATGGTCGAGGATGTTGTTCAGACTAACCTAGAGTTACTGGCTCTCAAGGACAGCTGCCGGAACACACCGTTAGGTGCTTGGCGACAGATTTTCAAGCCAAGCGGGCATTTGCAAAGTGCCCTACCACCATGCTGTAACGACTGCTATCCTAAGACAACAACCGGGACCGACGGCTTAACGTGCCCTCCGAAGCACGGAAGCGCTCAGTAGTAATGTCACCAGCGGTCACCCATCCAACTCCTGACCGCGGCGGACGTTGCTTAACTTTGCTGATCGTTTCAGAATGGCTAAGCAAACTTCGCTACGAGCGCTTCAAAAATTCCGATCCCCAAGACGCCTGATAACCGTGGGGGTTATGGCAAATTCCCCCAATGGCCTCCTTGTTACTTCGTTCAAATGTGAAAGTTTCGGTTGATGATTGTTTTTTGTTCGTACCATTGTGCATTGTATCATAGTTTTGAAATTCCTCATACTGCCATAGTTAAAAATTATACTATAATGAACTTTATTACTTTCAGCAAACGAGCCAAAATACAGTGACGCCGCCGAACCAGACGCGGCATTTCGCTCGTTTTGATAAGAAAAAAAACAACGAAATCAAATGTAACGGACCCAGTACTGACACTAAAGGTAAGGCACTAAATTTAAAGCAGCATGTGCCATGTTTAAAAAAAACTTAGTGCTGGTGTTCAGACGGAACTTATTACTAACATCATGAACGTGCAGAGTGACATATATAAGTATATAAGTTTTGTTATCTTAGCATAACACTCTAAAAAAACGGTCGAGTGCAAGTCGTAATCGCGCATCGAGGGTTCCGTACAAACCTGTAGGTATATAAGTATAAGTTATGGTATTTTTTTTGCTTAATGAAATCCATAACATTTTAAAGTTATTAAAAATATTTAAATATTATATGACGTCGCTAAAAATTTATGTTTTCGCAATTTTTCCTTTATCTGTGCTATAAGACGTTGCTTCGTACCAAATTTCAAGATTCTGAGTTCACTGGAAGTGCCTTTTAGGTTTTGATTTCCTTGCGAGTGTCGAAAATTTGCCGCATGATCAGCCGTATCAGTGTTTGATATGAATTTCAAATAAATACCTCCACGCGTTCCTGAGAAAAAGGGGCTTGAACAGACGGACAACAAAGTGATCCTACTAACGCCTGCATGCGGCAGTCTGCATAGTGGTAGGGCAATTTGCGAATGCCCGTCTGGCTAGCTACCACCCTCAAGTAGAAAATCTGTCGCCAAGCGCCTAACGGTGTGTTCCGGCAGATGTCCTTGAGAGCCAGTAATTCTAGGTTAGCCTGAACAACATCTCCGACCACATCATCACTTACCATCAGGTGAGATAGTGGTCAAAGGATAACCTATCAGGCAAAAAAAAATGACGGGGTGCCAGTTTAGCCCGGCACCCTACGGAGAGCATGGCGTGTATATTATACAGGATTTCTTATAATCAGCAGATCGTGTGGCAGATAGCGGAGGGGGAGACGCTATGCTAGTCGATGAGACGCCGCCACAACCGAGCAAAGACCCAGAGACGCCCGTCAAGAACTATTCCAGTAAGTCAATCTTACGCATGTTGACTGTAGTATTTTCTAAGTTTTCGTAGCGTAGCTTGCTTAGTCTGTGATTATGACTTGGATGGGCGACCGCTAGTGATATTACTACTGAGCGTATAGCTACCACTTTCAAGTAGAAAGTCTGTCGCCAAGCACTTAACCATGTGTTCCGAACACTTAGATATGAATGCTGATTTTGAAACTGCTACTGTCTGTCTGTCTGTTACGCTTTCACGCCAAAACTACTGGACCGATTTGAATGAAATTTGGTATGGAGATAGTTTGAGACCCGGGAAGAAACATAGGATAGTTTTTATCCAACTGCGCAAAAAGAGGTTAATGTATTTGCACGATGACCGACATACGCGCGGGCGGAGCCGCGCCCGGAAAGCTAGTTTTACTATATAATATGTGACACACTGTTAAAAGACGCTTAAAATAATGGTACCGAGTTTCTTGGCCGTTGTTCTCGCAGTAACTCTATTTATTTTTTTGCCAAATGTTGTAGTACATTGTAGACTATTACAAATATCAAAATTTGTAATTGACCTTCATAAGAGCGTCGTAGACGCCTAAAATGAATAAATGATTTTGCCTTTGACTTTGTGTTAATCCCTGTCTCTAATTGTCATTTGAAGGGTCAGTAATGTGCAAGTGATGCCCCTGATGTCGCAAGAATCCATTTGCAATATGCAAACTTTGGGAAGCCGCTGCCTTTTGTAACACAATATAATAACTCTAAGGGCCTGTTTCAGAATGTTCGAGTAAGTTCCGGTTTTACTACCCAGAACATATTTAATAAATAAAACACTATCTTTGCGTTGCACAGTCATCGATTTAGCCTATCCATCGGTTAAAGCTTGAAACGCGCTGCATGTTAACTGTCATTTTTATCATTCAGTTATTTTATGTGTTGCATACCAACCCGAAACTTTATTAGGACATTCTGAAACGGGCCCTAAATATAATAAAAGGTAGATAACTAATTTGAATTGTAAAATAACTTGAGTTTTACTGTATCAGACAGATTTTTCACGCCTTCCCCCTTAAGGGGGAGTTTTCCATAATCCTCACGCTTGGCAGGCGTCTTGGGATCGCCTCTTATGACACCCAAAGATAACAATAGGGGAGTGACATTCTAGCTCGGCACTCCACTGGGAAAGTTAAATTTTACAATAAAAATATATGTCTAGGTAGCGGCAACCACTTGCCATCTGGAAGGCCGCACGTTTTTTTTGCCACTTTTGTAGTATATTTAATAAAACCTAGCTATATTGGTTGATTGCCCCATGGGGTGCCGGGTCAGAATTGCATCACCCCATATAATCCCGTAAGAGGGATGACTAAGGGAAAAATACTGGAAGGTGGGCAGCAGCGCCTTCTAAAGAACTGCCAACATAGACTGCGATCCCCAAGACGCCTGGCAAGCGTGGGGATTATGGCAAATAACTCCTTGTGTTCAGCAGTGGACGATCCGGCTGTTACAGTACAGAATATTGGTTGATGGAATCACCCTAAGATGTATTACTGTGTTACAGACAGCGCCGTGTCCCCCCCGCACTGGGGCATGATGTCCCCTCCCCCGCGGCCTCCCCCCGCCGCGCCCGCGCCCCTCCCCCCGCACGAGACCTCCTCCAACTCCAGCTGGGCGGAGATGGAAACCTACGTCATCGGTATTTATTCAACGCCATTGCATTATTTTAAAATATACATATTAAGACTTGTCATATTGGCAGCGTTCTGCGATCCAATCAAATACACATATCAGTACTAATATTATAAATGTGAAAGTAACTGTCTGTCTGTCTGTTACGCTTTCACGCCAAAACTACTGGACCGATTTGAATGAAATTTGGTATGGAAATAGTTTGAGACCCGGGAAAAAACATAGGATAGGATCCAACTGCGCAAAAAGAGTTTAATGTATTTGCGCGATAACCGTCATACGCGCGCCCGGAAAGCTAGTTAAAATAAAACTTCCTTCCACGACTGACAAGTATGAAATACGCAATTTGTTTACCTGGAAGACATTTTTATTTCGTTAATAATAGATTAAAAAATAAACTGAACAGATTTTGATGAAATTTCTACGTAACCAATATGAAAGTATAATTAATACTTTCTAATAAAAAATGACTTTCCTAATTCACATAGAAGCTTAACAACAAATTTTTTATATTGTGTTCAAAGTCAAGCCAGTGCTTACTATATTTTAATATGTAACAATGAAAAACTGAAATCTCATTCAAACCTCCTCCATTCCTTCTCGTTACACTGGTGCAACATGCAGTGTAACCAAGAGGAATGAGTAAATTGGTACGGTTCCGTACTAGTAAACGGGACCCTTTTACTACCCTTTTACTAAGCCTCGATTATACGTATCGCCAGTTTCTGAAGGTTGAACAGGCCGGTCAGTTCTCCATATAAACGACGTAGCGTGATCACTCCCTTATTTGAGATTTTAGGTCCAGAATGAAGTATAATACTGATTTTTAATATTAAAGGGTAATATTATTAATGAATAGATTCAGGCGTTACTTTGCGGAAATCCATATTTAATAATAACAAATACTTTTAAAAGTATCCTAAAAAACATTAAATAATATTTAAATAAAACACTTAAAAAAGCATAAAATTATATATCTAGTGACAATTCCGCCTAATTTTCCTGTTATCTACGTGACGTCACAAACATCACGCAGCCTAACCGGAAGAATACCCGACTAGTTTCGCTTCTAAACGAAGCATCTTCAGGAGGCCTTGACTCACCGAGCGCACGATCGAGAAAATCTTTCAACAGAATTATCTTCGAGAAAATCTTTTATTTAAATATTATTTAATGTTTTTTAGGATACTTTTAAAAGTATTTGTTATTATTAAATATGGATTTTCGCAAAGTTACGCCTGAATCTATTCATTACCTAAAGATAATTCTGTTGAAAGTTACGATCCTCGAAAACTTTATATGAAATGTTTCGAGGCTCAGAACTCTCGAGTTAATTAATCTTATTAAAAAAACGTTACGGTACAAGCCCTAGATAATAAAGAAATCAATCGATATGATGCTTTGTTTTGGACCTAAATCCTCAAATAAGGGAGTGATCACCCTACGGCATATTGAGAACTGACCGGCCCGTTCATCCAAATGTTAAATAGCTTTACTTTTTTTTTTATTACCGGCGGTATGCCTTTATTAAACAAAATACTATGAACTATATACAACACTACAGCTACTACAATAAAAGCATTTAGACAACCTATAAGTCATAGCAGACTCATAGGTTTACTTGAACAGATTAAAGTCGTAAAGTCGCTTGTCTATCGGTCGGTTACCGGATACATTTCGGTGAATGTGCACAAGAGCTGCATAACTTAGTTCCGCCCTCCCCCTTCTTCCATGGGACGTCCAGACAGACGGATAGGCGCCATACGTACATGGTTGATATTCCCAGGACTCGTACGAAGCGCTTCGCTTACACTTTTCTCGTGCGTACTGCCAAAGAGTGGAGCTACTTACCGTTGTCAGTTTTTCCCGATGAATACAACATGGGTGTCTTCAAATCGAGAGTAAATAGGTTTCTTCTAGGTAAGCGTGCTCCATCATAGACCACACCAATGCTTAAGGGACAGAATTCTAAAACCAGATGTTAGATTTTGTCCCCACTTCTCCTCGCGTGTTTACTTCGCGGTGTACATGGCGCCACGTCCGCAAGTCAACGGTAATATTTTATTTGGTTAAAAATTTAGAGCGCTCTCTAGTAGAACTAGTAGAAACTATCTTGTCACACACGAATGTGATGTGTGCTGAAGCGCCATCTAGTATGCATACATGATACCAACCATTAGTTGATTGTATGCTGTAAATATCATAGTGTGACACAGTTAACCCTTTGCGATCATAGTTCCCGCGAGCCTAAATTTACCATACCTACAGTAGAACAAGTTTAGTCTTGATTATTACCAACTTGTTTGATTTTGCAGTTTTTGTGTATGTTCATTTTTAATGAACATGAACTATGGTTTTGATGAACATGAACTATGTATCTACTTTGATGCAAGGCGTAAGCTGTTACACAATAGATGGTTTATTTATTACAAAAACAAGTATATTGTGTAAAATTTACACAGAAAATCATAAAAAAACTTTTTTACCCCTGATCAAAATACAAATAGCGGGTTATACTATTGGGTATTTTTAACTGACTTCAAAAAAAGGAGGAGGTTCTTAATTCGTCTGTTTTTTCTTATATGTTTGTTACCTCAGAACATTTGACTGGGTGAATCGATTTAAAAAAATCTTTTATTGTTTGAAAGCTGATACTTGTTGTTTGGTTCCAGTTAAATTTCATCAAAATCGGTCAAGCCGTTTTTGACATACACTCCAATAACTGAAAAATATTTACTTATCTTGATGATATAGTCGTTGACAATGAATGAACATCGATCCCGTAAGTAGCAAGGGTCATAAAAAGAAGTGTTTTTTTTTTAAATAAAAATGGAAATGACTTCATCACCAAAAAGTGTGAATTAACTTGTCGAAGTCCACGTGCACAATATTGTGATAATAGGTACTTTTGAACTATACTGGTACCGACTTGAACAAGTTATTTCACACATTTGGGTGTTGGAGTCGGTTCCAATTTTTGTTTTTTTTTTATCAAGTAGCGTAGTTCATTCAGATCCTGGCTTTGTTTCCGCTAACAATCAAGGGTACCTGCTCGTGTCATTACTACAAGTCATATTAAGATTTCACTAACAAAAAATCACATGGAGAATGCAGTAGGTAGGTAAAGTTATTGTTTCAATTTGTTAATAATAATAAATACATCTCGTGGATGCTATTGTGTAGATGAGTGGAACAACAAAACTTCTAACAAAATAATACCATTATTGAAATCACCCAAGGAGAAAGATAAGTATTTTGTTTGAAAATGTATTACTTTGTATTACTATTCATACGTAATACCACAATATTATAAAACCGTGGTATTACTGTTATTAACTGTATTTGTCAAAGATTACGAAAGATACGTTTATGTTTGTAAACGACACCCGTGCCGTCACTTGATGTATGTACTTGTATAGGTAGATTATGTTGCGAAGATGCACCGGAGTGCGACATAAAATCGGACATTCTATGAGAGTAGGGCTGCCATCCGTCCGGGTTTCCCTGGATTTAGCATTTTACCAATAACCCTGCATATTAATAAAAAAATAATCGAAAGGTGAATGTTTCGAGATTTGTCTTAATATACTCTTTGTGTAATAGTGTATATCAACAATGCGTCGTTCTTCTCCTCCATTTTCTATACTAGAAAAATAACAAACTTTTATTGATTTTCAAATAATATTTTTGGTGTCCGATATTAATCGCCGGTTTTCGGTACGCGTGTCAAAATTCAATTCATCTAACAAGCCATCACAATTAACAATCCGCTAACTTTCAACGGGTTTCTGGAACGCATATTAATGAAAAATTACAGAACACCTGATTAAAATGCTTGTTTATCTATGATAACATGAAATTTGAAAATGTCGTTCAAATTCATTCATTCTCTAGTGTTCTGTCTTTTTTTAACACATAGCGTTGTCTCTTCTGTTTTGACATGAAATTAATCCCAAATCATTTTTGGCATCACCACCGTTACTATGGTTACCAATTAAATATGACGGATGATCGTAAACGTAAAACAACAAGAGAGAGGAGTTCGAAGCGTTCCTATTTGTCAAAATACAAGCAGATTTGGGCATTCACATCCAACAATACTATTTGCGCTCGGATTTCTAACTGACAGAGTCCAGTCGTGCGAGTGTACGCTCTAATACCTAAAATGTCAACATTGATGGGTTATCGCTAGTGGAATTATCAAATTTCATTAATTTTTATGAATCCAGCAGTGATAGCTCAGTGGCTTTGGCTATGGACTGCCGCGCAGCAGGTCCATGGTTCGAATCCCGCCGTGGGCTTGAGCTTCACCGCATGGTGGAAGGGCATTTTGTGAATGCCCGCCTGGCTAGCGACCACCCTCAAGTAGAAAATCTGTCGCCAAGCACCTAACGGTGTGTTCCGGCAGCTGTCCTTGATAGCCAGAGTAATTCTAGGTTAAGCCTGTTAACACCTTCGACCACATCATCACTTACCATCACGTGAGATTGTGGTCAAAGGCTTACCTATCAGCTATAAAAAATTAAATTAAAAAAAATCCCTTTATCCTCAATACCATCATGATGATTATAAATACTCTTTAATTTTATAGTTATTATGTCAGTAATAGTTTATTGATAGTGAAAGTCACTAGCGTACGTGAAAATGTGCGTGTTTGTCTTCCCTTACTTGTTGCTTTATATCGTAAAAATCGATTAAAATAAAAAAATCATGAGTGGCATTTTTTATTGCTGCTAGGCTACGCTTTGACTATAATCTCACCTGATGGTAAGTGATTGACGTCTGATGATGATGAAGTCAGTAGAGAAGAATAGGCAAGAACAGCCGTCGTAACATACCATTAGATCCTTGGTAATATATTTTCTACTTGAAGGCCAACAACTATCAAGCCTATCAATGATTCTAAAAACTCCCGCCCTCGCATCATGCGGTGAAGTGGAAGACCGCGGCGAGATTCCAACTATGGACCTCCTGCGCATCAATACAAAATAATACCACTTCTAACATCAACGTGAATATGTTGTAGCCGCACATCAGGCGCTAAACAGAGCTTTAAACCATATCTTAACGCCCTCAGCCGAAAGGTGTTTTCTCAAAGAGGGTTGGGGTTTGGAAGGTCCATAACCTACTTATCTTGGAAATGCTTTTGTTGGTATTACAATCTACCCAGCTGCGGTTTGTTTAATGGCTGCTATGGTTATGTTATAGCACCCTATTGAGTAACAAATGAGCAGCAACACTATAATCACGTAGTCTTTAGTAATATATTTACGTAGTTCTATAATCGGACTCTTGTTCTATACTCGCTCATCATACACACCGCTAGGGAATGGAACACTCTGCCTGAGTCTGTGTTTCTGGTTAATTACGGGGGGGTTTTCTAAACAGGAGTGAATAGGTATCTTCAGGGTAAGCGAGCTGCATCATCGATGGCATCGTCACTTAACATCAGGCGAGATAGTGGTGAAGTGCTACCCAGTAACTTCGGTATGAAAAATAGCAATATGTGTTTTTAGAGTAATCATACTTGATATAATTCTGTTCTTGTTCTATCTTATCAGTTATTAGAGTAAACGTTGTAGGTAGGAATGCTTAAAACTATTTTTATATATTTTTACGATATCAACACGTTAATCTTAGAATAATTGGTCGATTTTGGGCAATTAGAATTAGTCAGTTTAACAAACCGTTAACGTACCGAAAAGCTTTTCAGAAACCCAAAATTGAAATAATTGTCGATTAATTTGAGATTTGACATTAGTGTTGACAAACAGTCACATGAAGTTTTTAGAAACCCAATCTGCGTATGACAACGGATTAACAAGTATTTAAAATAATTTGTCGCTGATTTGCGTTTCAGAAACCGGGGGTAAGAATTTTATTGGTAAGTAAGTTATGGGATAGTATCAATAACCAAGAAGCATCCTCCTATCCAATATATGGGGTTGTTTATATGGCTACCATATGTTGTTTATACAACACAGAAGATGTAACATTTAAAAACATAATGGCTATAATGTGTATAATTTTAACTTTTGTTGAATTACCGGCCGCCCCTTAACACCAAAACGTCCTGGGGAATACTCTCTTTGGTAGTATATCCGCTACACTTTGGTTATTAAGGGCGTTATAGTTAAGTCCTCTATAATGCACCTTACTCGATGTTCTTACGTAAGTATTGGTATGGTGCTAATTATTTCATTTTCTTTTAGTCAGTTCTTAATTCTTATGCTATTCAAGAAAACCATGGAAAGTCTCATTCTAAAGCAGAAGCTTAGGCTTCATCTTTTTGTATTAAGTTTTCATTTCAGAATTTCATTATCTCTATCGCATCAAACGTTTACGGCCATCTTTTTACTACTAATTTATATGTACTAATATATTACGTACTCGATAATACCATGAATATTTCAATAACTTTCCATGTATGAAAGTTTGTGTTTTCTATAGTAGTGGACAGAAGGACGGTGTTTACTCAACATAGCTTTGTAGTAAATTGAAAATGTTGTTCTACTGTAACTATTACGCTGTGGCAACTCGTGTCCATCCAAGACATACTTTTTCGAGATCTATGAAAAAACGTGTTCAGGTAGCTAGATTAGGTAGTACCTATTTTTTTAATGTTCACGTTCATTAGATATACTAAACTCTCTAATTATATGAAAACATGGAAACTCGAGATACCTAATAAATTTGCAAGCATTGTAATCGTAAATTGAATACGCGTCAGAAAACTTAATTATACGTAAATATAATACGTATCAAATAAAAAGTAATACAAATAAAAAAGTCACCAAAAAGAATCTAGGTACGTGAGATTCGATCCACGGTACTCGATCTTCTGATTCGACTTCAGTAGTTACACACTATACAATCATTGACCAAGGTGTCGAAAATATCGTTTATGCCTTACTATCAGACACATTATATTGGTCCACGTACATACGTAAAATTATTATTGTATTATTAAGAATTATGTCGTAAAATTAAAATTAGACCAAAAAGAATCTCTTTACGCTGGATTCGATCCACGTGCCTCTCAATTGCGAAGCGATGTCACTTACTATGCGCTATTTGAACGACGATTGATTTGTCGAAAATTATGTACATAACCTGTGTGCCTTATTGTCAGAAACTGTATAAATTAATCATGATCCATCTAAAATAATTACAACACATTCATTACGAAAAATTCTGAATATTGCTTATAATAATTATTTTAGGTAGCTAAAGTTGTACCTATGTCTTGTAAAATGTTTGAAGTGTTTTTTATATTGCGTTAGGGTTCACAATCATATCATAATTTCATTAATATAAGAGATATATACATAGGTACATGGAGAAAGGAAGCCATAGATGCTTACCTTATTATGTCCATCATGCGTTTTTGACGATTTTTATACATCTTTTTTGCATTCCCAAAGCGTTTATTTATAATTTTACCCATGTTTTATTTTAATTGAGATCGCCGAGAAAAGTGACACAGGTCCGACGCATGACGCGGCTGACCGCGATATGAGCGAGGATGATAGCAATATACGTAGATCGCTGGAGTAAATAGTGCGACATGATGTTAACGCTTCTCGGAATGAAAGGGCGTATGTGACATTTTGTAAACAGGCTCAGTACGCATTAACTGTGCTTTTTTTGGATTAAAATAATCAATGAAATTTATTGTACTTAAAAAATCAATATTTTAGAAAAAAAATCCAATTTTTAATACACTAAAATCTGGCGGAAAAAGTAGGAATCCTCTATTTTCAGAGGTGTTTTTGAGATTTTTTTCTATCGAGCCAATTATTAGGAAACATGTTTTGAAATTGATGAAAGTATTACTTATATCCTTGAGTATCGTGTATTTAAATTGCAGTACCATCCGGTACCTGGTTTATGAGATTTTCCATATCATGTTGGCACTATTTCGTAATTTCCGAGCCTTAACATCAGGCAGTGTGTGGTCAAACGTGAACCTATTATGAATTAAAAAAAAATCATTATATATATTTTGGAGCCATAAGAATATTATATGTTAATCTTGATCACATTATCTAAGGCCAATAACAGTCCGAAACACGTTTTCATAAAATTTTCTCGATACAATAAAATTCCAAAGTTGACTCTAAATCACGCTTGTAACGTAAATATCTTAATTATTTATGTATGAATGTGTATGAAAATATAACAATAAAAAAGCAAAACGTTATCAAGAGGGACAAGAAATTTTTTTTTTTCGATTTACTTATTTACTTTTGTGTTGTTAAGCTTTCTCTCGGATTTTACCTAAACTGATCGCGATTTCACCATCGCTGCCTCTCTTTCACTCCTACGCAGTCCGATAGTGACAAAATTAGATTATTTTTTAATTTTTACAGGAAACATACAAATACATCCACCTACTGACGCGACGAAGCAAATGCTTATATTGAGGTATTTAACACCGATGGGAGAATACCAAGAGGTGAGTCTATAATGTGTATTGTCATATCATAATACTTTACTGAACACAAGTCTAGAATAGAAGGCCATTTTGCGAATGCCCGCCTGGCTAGACACCACCTTCAAGTAGAAAATCTATCGCCAAGCATCTAACAGTGTGTTCTGGCAGCAGTCCAGGAGACCCAGTCCAGTTACAGGTATATGAGACCTAACAACGGTCTGCCTTAGGGTGACGGGCGTAGTGTGGTTATGACGAAATGCATCTGTTATAGGGAGCGGTTACCGCTTAACATCATGTGGGCGTAATCCTTGTTCCGTCACAATCATATACAAATTAAAAACTTCGGTATTAGAAAATCACTGAACGTCGACTGGACAGTTGTCAAATCTTGAAATGAAGATAAACTGTTAGGTCGCACGCCATACTTGTTTTGATGGCTGTCAATTTCAACATTTGCCACATTAAATTGAACCCAAAAATGTGACAGTTGTGTTATTTGACATCTGTCACATTTTTAGCATGTGTTTATATACAATTCCAACAGTATAAGTTGTAATGATTATAAATATTATATTATTAATATTACATTAAAAATAAACAGTGTTTGTCACAACAAACTGTGCAAAAAGCTGGTTGGTGGCAACCTGGTTTTGAAGCGCTCGTAGCTTAGTTTGCATAGCCGTTCTTAACCAATCAGCTAAGTTAAGCAACGTCCGCTGAGGTTATGACTTGGATGGGTGACCGCTAGTGACATTACTACTGAGTGTGCACGTGCTTCGGAGGGCACGTTGAGCCGTCGGTCCCGGTTGTTGTCTTAGGATGGCAGTCGTTACAGCATGGTGGTAGGGCATTGTGCAAATGTCCGCCTGGCTAGCTACCACCCTCAAGTAGAAAATCTGTCGCCAAGCACAACGGCATCTATCCTTGAGAGCCAGTAATTCAAGTATAAGACTGTTAACACCTTCAACCACATCATTATTTACCATCAGGTGAGATTGTGGTCAAAGGCTTACTATCAGCAATAAAAAAATAAACTTTTAAATAGTCCCTTTTGCATTTAAATAGTCTTCTTTGGTCTTTTAAATTTTTTTTATTATTAATTTAATTTTCTGAAATGATATCTTCTTGTTCACAGTTCCTTTCGCACGTGTTCGAGCAAAACGCCCTCGGACTAATCCTAGGGTACTTGAATGTGAGAGAATCGCGAGACTCGCGGCTCGCGTTCGAAGCCCTCAAGTATCTGGCTGCCCTTCTCTGTCATAAAAAGTTCTCTATCGATTTCATCAACATGGGCGGACTGCAGGTTTGTAATTCTTGACAAAGTGTTAAAGTATACGATTAAGAATATTAAGTTATGCAAATGTAGCACCTGTGCAGTGCCGGGTTGGGATGAAATTTCTTCCCGTAGGTGTCGTACGAGGTGACTATGGGACAAATACCGCGAGGTGGGAAGTAGCGCTTTTTGAAGAATTGACTACTTCTACTGCGATCCCTAAGACTCCTGCCAAGCGTGGGGATTGTGAACTCTGCCCGGTGGGAGAGACCTTGTTCAACGGTGGATAATCCGGTTGATTTTGTTCAGAGCTTTTGAGTATTTTTTAGTCTCAGTTATCCTCCCGGGCCCCGTGGGTGTCGTAAGAGGTGACAAGGCAAAGGACAATTGGCAGCAACATCTTCTGAAAAATCCGTGGGGTGCTGGACTAGAGCCCGTGGGGTGCCGGTCTAGAGTGTCACCCCCCCATCTCTAACCGTCGTCGGTGTCGTAAGACGCGACTAAGGGTATTTCTGAGGAACTGATATCATACACTGCGATGCCCAAGTCGCTTGCCAAGGGTGAGGATTATGGCAAACACCCCCTATAATGAAGAAGGCTATGTTCAGCAGTGGACAATCCGGCTGATACAGTACATACAGAGCTGTGAATGTGAGTGTTGCCTTCCAATACATCGTTCAGTGGTTCAAATCCTATCTACAATGGGTATGAAGTGTTATTAACTTTAGTAGATATATGAGGTTAAAAAAAATACCATAACTACTGCAACAAAAGCATTTAGACAACCTGAAGACCATTGCAGGCCTACAGGCAGTCCAAATGCTCCAGCCCACTATCATCATGCTGGTTACATTGACCCCGTTGCTTATTCGTTGAGACAAATAAGTGGCAGCATTTTCATCACAAGATCTTCAATCAAGTTTCCTGTGTCATTGTCATTAATTCCTGAATATACAATACTAGCTTTCCGGGCGCGGCTCCGCCCGCGCGTATATCGGTTATCGCGTGAAAACATTAACTTCTTTTTGCGCAGTCGGATAAAAACTATCCTATGTTTTTTCCCGGGTCTCAAACTATCTCCATACCAAATTTCATTCAAATCGGTCCAGTAGTTTTGGCGTGAAAGCGTAACAGACAGACAGACAGAGTTACTTTCGCATTTATAATATTAGTACTGATATAATTGACCGAGAGAGAACTTAGTTCGAGCAAAGCGTCTCTGCTTTAAGTTGTTCTATTCTACAGGTCCCATTTCTCAACTGATTCTCACGAAATTTTGAAATGAAATTGAAATTATTGAAATGATTTTTATTTTATCTTTACAAACATAATATAACTTTACACACAGTTTTTAGGTTAATTTATGTGAGCGGGTTTGATAAGTCAATAATTTTTTTTGGTGTTGAAAGTATCGACGCCTGCGCTGAATTTGATGGCAATGTCTCTGATAATCACGTCAGTTGCTTATAAGTCATAGGCTCTCTCTCTCTCTCTCTCGTATAAACAATTATTTATTTTCGACGTTTCTGTAGCCATTATATTAATTTTGATAAATAAGGGAGAAAATTAAATTACAAACAACAAAATTATGTAATTATTTAAAATATTACCAAGTAGGTATGTAAAATAATTGTATTTTTTTACCTACACATTTCTGATACAACTAGCTTTCGCTGGGGCCTTCGCCCGAGTGTTTATTATTTATTATTTGCATTTAATATCTAGATTTTCGGTTTTTGTGACCGATTCTCCCATCAACGTGCGCAGTGAACCAATATTCAATTGTAGACTTTGCAAGCAGCAAGGGCAGAGTGCAGACTCGCGAGGTTTACAGCTCGGATAACCACTAGTATATATTGTTTTACAGAAATTCCTGGAAGTGCCCCGTCCGTCAGTGGCGGCTACGGGCGTGTCGATCTGTCTGTACTACCTGGCGTACTGCGAGGACGCGATGGAACGAGTCTGTTTGCTGCCGAGGCGGATCACCCACGATTTAGTCAAGTAAGGACACGCTTTATATATATATATATTTGCAATAACGCATGCTCATCGGGCTCGTTCAAAATTAAAATAAAAATATTAAAATTATAGGGTTACATCATCGTTAACAATTTTAAAACCAATTGTAAAAATTAGTTTTGTATATAAGGTCAACAATATTGTGGGGGGGTGGTGTGGAATTGATAACTGAATGTATTTCACTCATTTTTTAATTTTCACATACACACAATCAGGAGGTACTAACTATTGCCTAAGCTTATGGCGCTTAGACCACCGTTTAAAGTTGTTTGATTACTATGATTTTTCTGTATGTGAAAATTAAACATGAGTGGAACCCATTCAGTTATCGATTCCACGTTACCCCCCGGAGTATTGTTGATATATTAATATTCACCTTATATAGTGCAATATAATTTGTAACTATAAGTGTCGCTCTATCCACATACGATGGTTATAACGAGAGGACAAATAAGAGTTATGAGTCATGTAAGCTTAGCGGTCAGAGCATACCCCGGCGATAGGGGTGGATGGTGCAGGTTCGAATCTCGTACATTACTATAATTTTTCCATTATAAATTTTGGTATACTAATATACTTATTTCTACCGCTTAGCAGTAATGTTCGCTTTACTATATGTGCTATGGCTTGAAGGGTATGGGTGCCGGTGAAATTACAGCCAATTGAGACTTAAGCACTTAATGTCTCATGATGGACGTAGTGCGGTTCTTCACTTGTGACGAAATGCAACTGTTATAGTTAGAGGTTACCGCTTAACATCAAGAGGACCTCGTGCCATCGCAATCCCCAATAAAGGAAACTTCGGTATTAGAAAATCACCTAACGTCGATCTGACCAAATTTGCGCCTACCTTCAAGTTTCTGTTCAAAAAGCGACATCTAAAATCGAAGATAAACTTGTGAAAACATGTGACAGATATCAAATTTGACAACTGACACATTTTTGGGTTCAATAACATGTTATTGAACCCAACCAACCAGTTATACTCGTCTGGATGGCTGTCAATTTCAACATTTGCCACATGTTATTGAACCCAAAAATGTGTCAGTTGTCAAACTTGACATCTGTCACATTTTTTCACAAGTGTTAATATAGAATACCAATATTCTAAATTGTAGTGATAAAAAAATTATTATCATATCATTACTATATTTTAAAAATATTTTTATATTCACCTAACATTCTCTGGTAGTGTCATGAAACTATAGGCTGGCCTTTGACCACTATTTTACCTGATGGTAAGTGATGATGTGGTCGAAGATGTTGTTCAGGCTAATCTAGAATTACTGGCTTTCATGGATAGCTGCCGGAATACACCGTTAGGTCCTTGGCCACAAATTGTTTACTTGAGTGTGGTAGCTAGCCAGGTGGACATTCGCAAAATTCCTTACCACCGTGCAGTAACGACTACTATACAAGCGGTACCAACGCCTTAACGTGCCCTCCGATGCGAGCTATGCTACGAGCGCTTCAACAATGATTGAACTTTATTGATTGATTGTACCAATACCCTGAATATACTATAAAACATACTTTGAATATATTATATAACTTCCTCAGATACGCCCTATGGCTTCTAGAATGTTCGCACGACTCTGGAAGGTGTCACGCGACCATGTTCTTCGGCCTTTCCTTCCAGTTCAGGGTTATATTAGAAGAATTTGATAATCAGGTAAGTTGTCATTTTATGGCAAGAACATATAATTTTGTCTGTGTTTGTTTAACTTGGAAAAGGATATTGTGGACATATATGTTGCAAATCGCGATGGCGTTCGGCTTTTAGATGTGTTGACCACATACACACACACACTATAATATTATTTTTGTTGGTTTTGTTAACGTGTTTTAATTTTATGTTGTTTTTTTAATTTCCTGTTCATGTGCGTTCGTGATGTTAGTCGTGAGTTCCGACTGAAAAACAGCGCTGTGGTTCATTTATGTACCTAGCACATGCTGAGTCGGGGCTCTTTTCTGACGTCACGCAACATCTAAATTATTTTTTATATATGTAATATTATATATTTTGGATTTGTCCGTTTATGTTTGTTCTTTTATTGATTGATTATTTGTTTTTATATGTAATATTATTTTTTCGTTTTGTTCGTAAAGTTTGATGTTGTGTGTTGTCCGAAATAAATATATTTTCTTTCTTTCTTTCTTTCTATAATACAATGTGTACGTAATACTACATGTAGAGGCTCACGTGCGCCCGTGAATTGCTACAACCATAAAAATATAAATTGATTATTATTTTCCATAAAAAAAAGATGTTCCGTCTTCCAACATTGAAAATTATGAAAAAACTTGTTGAAGTTGGTTCCATGCTGACTTAAAACACTGAGCTCACATTTTCAAGGATCAACTTCCAAAAGTTAGTTCAAACATCTCAATTTTGGAAGTCAGATAATTTCTTTTTACCCGTTTCATTGATGCATATTGCTTTCAAGATCTATTGTACTTCGCTCATATTCTATTTCATCCAGGTGTAGGACTTATAGGCAAATACTTTTTTACAGTTATTTGAGTGTAACTTAAGAACTACTCGACCAACATTGATGAAATTTAAATGGAACCAACGGGTAGACCTCCAAGTCTACCCAACAAAAAATAATCATCATAATTGGATGAATTGAAAAGTATGTATAGTACTGGATAGTATTATACATACTTTTTAAGCTATGAATGAATAAATAATGAACATTAATGTAATTCAAGCTCAAAAATAACAGAACGCAAACTGTACCGCGGAGGGCGTGGTTTAAAATGTGTACCTTGCAGCGCTCTCAGTTCGCCGCGTGGGCTCGAGTCATGCGGTGGTACCGCGGGAAGTTTCAACTGAATTTATCAATACTCTTCTGGGTTGTTTATTTCTGAAAAAATATTATAGTGTATTGTAAAATTCTGGAGAAACCATACGGATATGAAACTTTCGGGAATAGCTTTCATAAACGAGTAAATAACAATATTTTGGATACCAATACCTTTGTAATAAATGACTTCCCTGGATAGTTTTATGCAACATGAACTTTACATTAAATCATTTATTCAATTTAGGCGTCTACGACGCTCTTATGAAGGTCAATTACAAATTTTAATATTGAAATATACTACATTGTAGTGCCACGTTCAGCAAACAAAAATTATAGAGCCACTGCGAGAAGAACGGGCAAGAAACTCGGGGCCATTCTTTTAAACGGTTTTTAACAACGTGTTGAGTACATACTATATAGTAAAATGATTACAATACTTAATTTACGTTACGTAGGTGACAGGCGCTAGCTTGGCATTCTTCAAATGCAACTTGAATTTTCTTTATGTGAGCGTTGTAATATGTTTGGGCAATTTATTATAAAACCGCACACAATTGCCTAAGAAGGACCTTTTATTTGTCTTTGCTAATTTAAAACTTGGCACCGCTATTTTATCTTTATTCCTAGTGTTTTGTTATCGTGATTGTAACTGTTTGATTTAAATTTGCTCAAATTTTTACGAACATACATAATATTTTCAAATATATACAGACTTGGTAAAGTTGAAATAGCTTTAAGGAATGACGGCGGTGACAACATCACCTTGACGCGACCAATCAGATGCGATCATTTCTAAGCGCCAAATCAAAATAATTTGGAAACTTGTGCGTGCTTTGTTACTTGTGGAGTCGACGTGTCAAAGCGGTTACTGTATGAGAGTTACACTTCTTTACATATTTATTCGTAGTTTTTATGGCTGGTTGGGAAGTTGGCAAAAAAAATACCCTCCGTACTGTATCAATTATAACATTCCAACAGATTGTCCTTGAGTCTACTTAAAAAATAAAACAAAAAAATCTTTATTTCAGGACGGTCTCCGTAAACTATACAACGTAATTTCAACGCTTCCAATCCTCGGCTCGGATGAGGAAGAATCCCGAGTCTCCGAGGATGAAACATGCGCAGCGAGGCAGATTGTAAGGCACGTCTGTGTCGCACTTAGAAGGTAATTAGTTTACTATACATTTTGAAACGGTATTTGAAACTTATATGTGATTTTGTTATCCACTATGCTGCACATCTATAAGTCTGAGTCTTTAAGTACAAGACTTCCACCGCGAGGCCGAGGCACATTGTACGTTTCGTTTGTTTCGCACTTAGTCGGTACGTGGTTGACTATAACTTTTGAGAAGGTAGTTTAAACTTTTGTATGTGATTTTGTTGATCCCTATACTTCACTTCTATAAGTTTGAGTCTTGAGAGTCTGTAAGGGTAAAACTTGCGCCGCGAGGCAGATCGTACAGCATGTTTGTCGCACTTAGACGGTACATAATTTACTTTACCTTGTGAAATGTTATTTAAAATTGTTCTCGCTATACTTCTATAATTTTGAGTCTTGAGTCCTTATTCATCCAACATTTAATATATGGTTCGAATCCCGCCGCGGGCTTTAGCTTCACCGCATGGTAGAAGGGCATTAGGGAGTGCCCGCCTAGTGAGAGAGTGGCTAGCTACCACCCTCAAGTAGAAAATCTGTCGCCAAACACCTAACGGTGTGTTCTGGCAGCTGTCCATGAGAGCCAGTAATTCTAGGTTAAGCCTGTTAACACCTTCGACCACATCATCACTTACTATCAGGTGAGACAGTGGTCAAAGGCTTATTAACTAAAAAAAAAACTACATGTAAACCGGTACATACCTAAACTTTTGTGAATGTTATTAAAATTTAATATTCAATTATGTCACAAATACATTTTGTAAATTTCAAAGGGCGTGTAAGCAGTATTACCTTTTAGATCGATAGCATGAACGTTAATGCAACTTCAAATGTGTGACAGGGAAAGAAAGAAGGGAGTATTCGTGCGTAAGACAGAGTACAAAGAAAATAATGTAGTTTGGAACGTAAAAGATCGCGTGATTGAGATGTATAGATATAAGATAGATAGGTAAGAAAGAGAAAAGAAATAAAAGTCAAACGTCTTAGTTTTTATTTTTTCCTTGCACTTTTTATATTTGCAGGTATCTGGAGGCGCATTTGAGGTTACGTTCGGCGCAAGTGGCGAGGCAACACGGCGATAATGTACCTGAACCACCGCCTTACAAAGTGAGTTATATATTCGATACATTTATTTTCAATTCATCGTTGACTGTAACACTAGGTGATAGGAATCTTCTCAAATAATAAATTAAGTAATATTAACAATTATTTTAAAAATATTTCATGATTATATTAAATTAGTTATAAAAAACATCACGAATATTCTAAAATATTTCTTGTTATTAAATATACATTTCAACGAATGTTCGCCTGGCTAGCTACCTCCGTCACGTAGAAAACCTGTCGACAAGCACCCTAACATTGTGTTCCAGCAGCAGTCCTTAAGAGCAGTATTTTACTTAAAGTAAAATAACAGGCACTGTGACTATAATTAAGAAGGAGTGACGCGTATTGTCGTCTAAAAAAATAAAAGAAGAAACCGATACATCTCTTCAACATTTCTTCACTTAAAAAGGATGCTACATTATTACTGTGTTTTTTTTATTGCGGATATTTTTTTTTTTATGCCTAATAGGTTAGCCTTTTACCACTATCTCACTTGATGGTAAGTGATGATGCAGTAGAAGGTGTTAACAGCCTTAACTTTAGAAACTTCCTGCATAAGTGTCTCCATTCTGATTTCTATAACCGACTATAAGGCCATGGTCCGTCCAGGACTATCGCAAGTTCTTCATTAGAAAAAGCACCCTAAGCAGCATATACTCAGTCTTATCAAATATGGCTAAGCAGATAGAAAACCATGGGCAGTTAAAGTGACCAAGCATTGGGAGATCCGTTTCCCCTCTCAAATAAACCAGAGTTGCTATACTCAGCCACCAGTCTCCTTCATCGGTAAGCAAAAGAACATGATATTGAAATGGCGTGCTAAGTAATTTCTCTCATTTCCAGGCATCAAAATCATCACCAGAAGAGATCCAAGAACAAATCGAGCTTCTCCAAAGCGTCTCGTGGTCTCGTTGGGCCCCAGTAGACGAACTAGTCGAGTTGGGCGGAGTATCCTTACTATTGCAAGTTGTAGGATACGCGTACGAATGGAACTTTAACGGCAGGTATTGTAGTTTGAAGCCTGTGTCTTAAACGATATTATTCATGTATTATTTTTATTATTTTACTAGTCGCACGTTTCATTTGTGTGTTATTAAGGGTGATATTACCACCATAGCTTGTTCCTAGCATATCAAAGTGACAACACTACTGGTGGATTTTTCCTAGCTATCCGCTCCGGTTCGTCATTCGGCTCTGATAGAATTCCTCGCCAAGGATAGCCACAGCAACATTATAGACGCTTTTTCATTAATCACAACGTAATAAGACTATCTCTTGTAAAATAATGCTGAACCAAAGTACTATTTTGGCGAAACCGCATTGACTGTAATATGGCGTAAACATACTTCCCCGCATTAATGGTTTGAACTTAAAGTCAGAAAATTGTATGTTATCGTTCGGCTCTATTTGAGATACTAGTTGGAAGAACCTCTTTTTATGGCGTCAGAGCATTGAATGGAACTTCTTCGACTGGTCTTAGTTTAAATTCGATGTATTTAAAATATAGTCTTGTTTGTAGAAAATATTTATACTCACAATTACAAATTTTTAGTAAAAATCTAGATCTTGATATGCGGCTTCACGCACCGGGTGCCTTAACCACTCGGCCATCGATGCTGGCTGGACAGACAAGAATTTTGTGATTATTATTATTTTAAGCGACATATAGCTCGGTGCGAAATTGAAGCACTAAGTTAATGGGTTCGAATACAGCTTGAGACAATAATTTTGTGTTTTAAAAATTTGTAAATGTGATATTCATTTAGCGTTTGAAATCATATATAGAAATAAATACAAACAAATTCTATCTTCTTTATGCTAAACTTAGATCAAAGTATAAAAGTTGAAATTGTGTTCAGATCGGAAACGGTGAGATCGGCGCTGGACGTAGTGTCGGTTTGCTGCGTGGCGCCGCGCGTTCAATTGTTGCTTACTGAGAAAATAGACATGCGGAGCTCCGAACTCACTACCGGGGTCAACATTGTATTGGGTGAGTGTCATTATATTCAAAATGCTGCATAATTATTTAGTATATTACTGTATTCCTCGAAGATTCGTCTAAACATCCATTTTTCGCCATTTATTTATACCTGATAGGTAAGCCTTTGACCACTATCTCACATGAAGTGCTCGAAGATTTTGATCATTTGAATTACTGGCTCTCAACGACAGCTGCCGAACAGACCGTTAGGTGCGTGGTGATAGATTTTTCTATTTGAGGGTGGTACGACTGCCATCCTAAGGCAATCACTGGAACTGATGGTTTAACGTGTAGTCCGAATTACGAGCACGCTCAGTATTATTGTCCACACCCATCTAATTCCTGCGCACCACGGACGTTGCTTAACCTAGATGATCGTACCAAAACGACTAAGCAAGCTATGGTACAGGCGCTTCAAAACACAATTGAAGACATGTTTTGATCCCATATAAAAGGGGGGAAAACTTTTATTTACCTGTCACAACTCCCGTCAGAATGCCACTGGACTGACTGGTGATAGAAACCAGGGCCTCAAGATTTCAAAGCGGTGCTTTTACACTCACTCCAATAAAGCACTCATATACCCTTTAACTGGAGAAAATGTGTTCTGGGCAAGATTTAGGGGTTGTGTTTTCATAGAGCTTAACTTACAAACGTGGTTTAATCATATTATGAAGACCAAGTGTTCAACTCGGTGGTATTTACATACATGTCCGTGAGCCTAATATCTATGCTTGATGTTTGCCAGTATTCTGCCCCATACAAAACGGTTTTTCCGAATATTTATGAAAATACTCAAATATACTGAAAACGGGAAAACTTAAAGGTGTGGCATAGGCATTAGACTCAAGGCTATGCATACAAAATTTCAGAGAGTGTCATGAACATGATCTTGAATTATTATCGAATGTTACCTTGAATACCAAGTGACACTCTCACTTGGTATTCAAAATATGACAATACTACGTTTATATGGAAAACGCTTATAAATACACTCGCCTTAATTGTTGTTTCAGTTTTTTTTTATTCGAAAAGATTGTACCATTAAGCTCTCATGTTGTAGGTATATTTAACAACTAGCGGCCCGCCCCAGCTTCGCACAGGTATCTAACAAAAAATGTACTTTTTATAGCCCATGTTCATCAGGGATAATGCAGAATTGTAATGGTGAAAGATTTTTTCTGGTCCAGTAATTTTTAAGTTTATTCGTTACATACAAAAATACAAAACGTTCCTCTATTCAAATATCTGTATAGAAGAAAAACATCTATATGATCTAATCCCTATAGTGTACATTAGATAGATAGATAGATAGATAGATAGTACTTTATTGTCACACCACATAAATGAAAGAGATAAAAAATTACAATTCAGATTGATAGTGTTACAATGGGCGGCCTTATTGCTGAAAGCAATCTCTTCCAGGCAACCTTTGGATGGAGAGAATCTGTAAAACCGATTATAAAGGGGTGTAGTAGTAGTACATAACTATAAAAGAAATATATTAAAAATAATAAAGATAATAATTTTAGTACAAGAATAATAGCAATTATAAATAAAACAGTAAAAATATCCATAAACAATTTTAAGCAAAAAGGCAAGAACAAGTACTTCCAATGTGACTTTGACAGATAAAACTTTTTTATTTGGTCCTTAAATATATTTAAAGATGGTGCACGTCTGATGGAAACAGGTAGAACGTTCCATAGGCGGGCAGCTTTAACAGTGAAAGATTCGTCGTAGAAAGAACTGGTATGTGGTGGAATGTCTAGTATTAGATTTTCTAATGACCTCAAAGAGATGCAGAACATTATTGTATTATGAGATTTTATTATACCTTAACAGCCATAACATCCATGCTTGATCCAAAACCTCCGCCTATTAGGAGGGCTTGCCACATAATCCCCATGCTTGGCAGGCGTCTTAGGGATCGCAGTATAAGATGGTACTGCTGTCTGGTATTTTTCCTTTCGTTGCCTCATACGACTTCAACAGGAAGAGTTAGGGGTTGGGGTTAAGCAGTTCTAGCCTGGTACCCCCTAAGGTTTACACAAATATTATTAACTAGCTTTGGGGGCGCGGCTCCGCCCGCGCGTATGTCGGTTATCGCGCGAAAACATTAACCTCTTTTTGCGCAGTCGGATAAAAACTATCCTATGTTTTTTACCGGGTCTCAAACTATCTCCATACCAAATTTCATTCAAATCGGTCCAGTAGTTTTGGCGTAACAGACAGACAGACAGACAGAGTTACTTTCGCATTTATAATATTAGTACTGAAGTACTGATTCAATAGCCATCCATGATTACAACCTCAAAATGGCGATCAAAGACAAAAATTTTATTATTATTTTTTTATTTTTTTTTATTTTATTGTAGTCCCAAATTATGAATCTGTGTCATGCTCACAGAAAGGTGTTGTCTAGCGGCGGTGTTGTGTGTCGGGTTGCCATCTTCCCTCAAAAATGATTGAGGAAGGCGATGGCTGGCACATGCGTCAACTCGTAAACGGGTGCTGCTAGAGGACACCGGTTTGCTCTGGATGATAGTACTAATGACTTTACCGGAAAAATAACTTTTCTATTAACACTGTTCCCACTTAGAATGTTGCATGTTTCCTATTTCTTATTTCTAGTTTTAAATGAAAAATGTCTGAATAAGGAATGCACGAGGCGTTAGAAAGAAAGGGAATGAAATTAAACGTAAATAAGACGAAAGTTATGGTGTTTGAACGAGATGATGGAGTGAGCGATTGCAATATTGTGATTGGAGGTGAAAAAGTGGTATAAGTGAAAGAGTTTGTCTACTTGGGATCTATGTTTACAAAAGACGGAGAGTGTGACAGCGATATAGAAAGAAGAGTGGATGCTGGAAACATGGTGAACGGAGCATTGCACGCGTTTATGAACAGTCAGAAGGTGTCTAAGAAGGTTCGTCTGGCTGTTCATGGAGGAGTGTTGGTTCCGACACTAATGTATAGTAGTGAAAGTAGAATAAATGCAGTAGAGATGAGAGCATTGAGATGCATAATTGGAGTCAGACGGAGTAACAGGATAAGGAATAGTGTGATAAGGGAAAGATGTGGTGTGAATGAGGATGTGGTGACAAAAATCGAGAAAGGTATGTTAAGATGGTTTGGACATGTGGAGAGAATGAATGAAATGAGAATGACTAAATAGGTATACAAGGGACTAGTGAACGGAAGTGTTGGAAGGGGAAGACCTAGACGAACGTTCCGAAATCAAATTGAAGACGTTCTGAAAAAAGGTCAGGTCAGGAGTACCCTAAACCGACGCTCATGTATGAAAGGATTGATGAGTGTAGATGAAGCGGAAGAGATATGTAAGGATCGTAGTAAGTGGAAATCTGTGGTGTCTGCCCACCCCAACGGGAAAGAGGCGTGATTTTTATGTATATGTATGTATGTAGTGATTATCCAAACCCTATCCACACCATACCAAAGCCCATCCAGTTTATTTTTTATTAAACGTAGCGACGTCATTATTCGACAAAAAGATCACAGTATGAAAATTGATTGTACCACAGAGAATTGATAAAGAAAATTGATGGTACATCCGTACCGCAGAGTCATTCATAAAAAAAATCAAACATTATTTGTTCCGTACCGATATCCGGAATCCATATTCCATATTGAGTCAAGCACCTGTCTTTTAGCGTTAGTTCTCCCCAGCGACTTCCTCCCTTCGGCTTCCGGCGCCACTGTCGTATTGGTTTTGGCGGGCAACATGGCGACGACCGGAATGGCGGTAAAGCTTTTTCTTCATTATAGCGTCGTTTTTCGTAGCGTTAACATCTCCGCGATAAATTACAATAATTTAACGAAATTAATTTTATCTAATAATTTCAATTAAGTTCATTCCTCCCTTCATTATGGAGGACGATGGAAAAAACAGTGACGTGGAAATGCATAGTAGTGAATTTGAAAAGGACCACGTGTCACGGAAAAGTAGTCGTTCCCCAAGTTCGAACAGTGATACGTCGGATGAGGATTTGGATGCAAGAAAATCAAAGAGAAAACGTGTAAGTGATTTAAAATTTGAATTTTTGTCACAACAAGTGGCTTTCTTGACGAATATGATTTCGCAAAAACATTACGAGCCCTATCCACCAAACACTTTACCTGTTGCTGGGCCTGCCAAAGAGACAACCAAATCGGCTAATGATGATCTAGGTCTGCGCCCGCCACCTAGTGCTAGTGAAGCTGATCAGCAACAGCTTAAATTGTCCGATCTGTCGACTACATTAAAAGACCCTCCTATTCCTAGATCTAAGGATGAACATGTAGATAAAATCACACAACTGCAAAGATTTAACTGTGACGATTGGTACGCTATTCGTTTTTCGGAAGCGCAAAAGAAATATGTAACTACCCCCGGTTTTGTAGAAATTAGTGTGAATGATGAGTTACGACGGTTCCAAGCATCCGGTACCAATGACGATCGAATATACTTGCTTGAAAGAACCTTTGCAGCATTATCAAGTGCAGTTCTGACACAGAAAGATGAATTACGTGCCGCATTACAGAGTTTAGTAGATTGGTCTAATGATAAGAATACTACGCTTTCATCTAAAACTCTTTTTGATAAAATCGAACAAACGTTTTCCAAAGATTCGAACTACACAAAAGTCACTGATGATATTTTGCAAATATCTTGCGGTAGGCGGACTGATTGTATGAACTCACGAAGAGAGGTCATTCTTAAAAAAATCCCCGAAGAGTATCATTACGGGGCTCTGCAGAAAATCCCACCAAGTGCTGAGAATCTGTTTAATAGCGACATGCTTGCCTCTTATCTTCAGAAAATTGGGGGGGCCGACAAACTAATGACTTACTTTCAGCCTGCACAACACTCTGCAGCAGCTTCGACGTCAGGTACAAGGCGTGCCTACGAGGTTAAACCTAAAGCATCTTCGAGCAAGCAGGCGAATAATAATTTTCGAGTCAATCGTTCCAAGGACAAGTTCAAGGCTAACGCGAGGGGGTCAAACAACAACAACAAGAAGCCTAACGATGGAAAGAGCAAGCAACAATATTCCAAAGGTAAGCGAATTCAATCTAACTCGCAGAATAGAAACTATCGCTTATGACTCGAAACAATTTCGGGGGGGCTGTCTAAAACAATATTTACATGTATGGAAAAATCTAGGAGCCCCCGACCATATATGCAAACTATTGAGAGGAGTACGCATCCCATTAGTTCTGAAGCCACCCCTTATATATCCAAACCAATCAATTATAAAAAATTTCGCGACCAAGCCAAGTTACAATATGACAAAACAGATCAAGAAGATGCTAGACACACATGTTATAGAAAAGGCCGAGATGAACGCCAGTTATCTATCGACATTTTTTCTTGTAAAGAAAACAGATGGATCGTTCCGCCCAATCTTCAATTTGAAACGTTTGAACAATTTTGTGGAGCTAAAAGGTTTTCAACTCTTCAGTCACTTCCGAATTCCAAGTTTCTTACAGAGCCAGGACTGGATGGTGAAGATAGACCTGAACCAGGCATACTTTCACCTGCCCATAACCAAGAAGCACAGAAGGTTTCTACGACAGAGTTACAATGGCCAGCTCCTGCAGATGACCTGTCTCCCATTCGGTCTATCGTCAGCACCGCGAACATTTACATCGTTGACGAACTGGATAGCGGAATTTCTGAGAGACCGAAATATAAGGTGCGTGGTGTATTTAGACGATTTTCTGCTTGTGAATCAGTCCCGACAGGTTCTACTCGATCACATAGCATTCACAGTGAACCTAATACGTCAACTCGGCTGGAAACTGTAAACTTGGACAAATCTGTGCTGGTTCCAACTCGCCGTCTCGAATTTTTGGGCGTCACTTGGGATACACAACTCAACACGAAGTCCCTGTCGGAACCAAAGTGCCATACGCTACGCAGAGCACTTGCAACCCAGATGTCCAAAGGCAGTTGGTCCCTCAGACAGGCCCAGTCACTTCTGGGGAGACTAAACTTCGCCTCGTTCGTGATACACAGAGGAAGGTTACATTGTCGTACTCTACAATACCACAGCCGATTCCTTCCCAAAGAGCACCCTTACATGCAAATGAAGTTGCCAGATCCAGTCATTATGGAAATAAAGTGGTGGTTAAAAGCAGCACAGGGCTCACTACCAATACATACAGGTCAGTTCTCTCACTTTCTTACCACAGATGCGTCGGACTTCGGCTGGGGCGCCCAGCTAGGGGAAGTGAATATGTCAGGGCAATGGACAAAACAACAACTGACATTGGCATGTGAATCTCAAAGAGCTGTTTGCAGTCTACGCAGCGATTCAACAACAACACATTCATCTTCACAATGCTCACATCTTACTACAGACAGACAACCGAACAGTTGTGGCATATATCAACAAGGAAGGTGGAACCAAATCAAAGAGACTTCTCAATCTGACTTCACAAACTGGTTACAATTTTAGACCATGTGAACATTTATTTGACAGCTCAGTACTTCCCGTGGCGATTTAACTGCGAGGTGGATGCTCTATCGCGAGGCAAGATATGTCCCGAGTGGCACCTGACCTCCGCTGCGACGAGGAACATCTTCGCGATGTGGGGCACTCCTCAGGTCGACCTATTTGCGTCGAAAAAAGCTCATGTGGTAAGCGATTACATCTCTCTAGATACGCAGGACATGCAGGCACTGTCTCACAACGCATTCCTACACCAATGGGACTACGAGCTGGCATGGATATTCCCTCCACCGAACATCATGCCTCAAGTACTAGCCCAACTGAACACAGCCCAAGGTCAGTATATTCTGATAGCTCTGAAGTGGCACAAAGTATTTTGGAGAGCAGATCTACAAGCACGGTCCAGCCAGGACCCGTACCTCATTCCAGACCTTCCACAAGTACTGATCGACACGAGGACCGGAACGCACCCACCAGAAATTCAAAACATATGTTTAGAAGCATGGCTGATTTCGGCTGGGCAGATTTCATAAAAGACTGGTCAGTAGAAGAAAAGTCACTTTTACTATCCAGCTGGCGGGACTCTACTTTAAATACTTACAGGCCAGCATGGAAAAAATGGAAAGCATGGTGTGCTTCAATAAACACTCCGTATAAAAATCCAAGTCCAGAGCAAGTAGCCCGTTACCTAGCACACCTACACAACGACGAAGGTTTAGCTTTCAGAACTATTTTAGTTCACAAGTCTGTAATAGCTACGTCTACAAATATATCAAATAACACAGATCTTTCATCAAACTTTTTTATAAAACATATGATTAAAGCTATTTCGGTGTCAAAAGAAAAGAAAATAAAACCACCTATTTGGAATGCAAAACATGTATTAGAATATTTAGAAAATATGACACCTGATGAAAATAATTTGTATCAAGTTTCCAGACGTTCAGCGATACTTTTGCTGCTTGCATCGGGATGCAGAGTTCATGACCTTACCTTACTGAAAATTGATACCGATAAATACATAGACGAGGGTGATGCACTTGTGTTTTGGCCTTCTTTTGGATCTAAGACCGACGATAGTAACTACAGGCAATCTGGCTGGAGGCTGAATGCTCATCCGAAGAAAAACCTGGATTGTGTACATTGGATTCGTCAGCTAATCAATACTTCACAGGATCGTCGGAAATCAGGTACTCTATCAGAATTATTTATAACCGCCAGAGGAAATCCGAAACCAGCATCCAGGGGCCCGATTCTCTTAGCTATTGAACGGCGTTAACGCAACTGAATTGCATGAAAATTGTAGTTTTTGACAGTATCCGTAGTCTGCACGCTATTTAGGTTCGATCGCACGTCAGTGGCTTGCTATCAATAGTTTTTGACATATTTGGTATGCTGTAAGCTATTTTGTTGCGATTGCGTTGCTACAGTGGAATAAATTCGGTAGTCTGTTCCATATTTTGATGTTTCTTACAACTGACAGATGCTGTCTTAATGCAATTGAAGTGCTATTGAACAGCTACACCTTTTGAGGCTAAGTGTTCGTCTCGTTATTCAAAGTAATTTAGATAAAAATGAGTGTTGTGAGGTTTTCCACGCTGCGGTGACGAGTTTTAGTGCTCGCAGAAGAAGAAGATCGCAGGAGACGACTTGCGGAGCGCCGAAACTGCCGCCGCCGAGCCCGCGCACTATTGAGGCTCTATATTGACCCCTTCAGCGATATACCCGAGGTGGAATTTCTGAAAACATTTTGTCTCGGGAAATCCGCATTGAGGGAAATAATTGACGTGGTGTTGCCGTTTTATGCCAAAGGAAACAGGCGGGACGGGAATGGCTCTGAATTGAAGGTGATAAAGATGTGAATTTAATGGTTACCTATCAAATAACGCATCTTCGCCGCGTCGTAACGATATTATGACTCAAACCAACTCTTCTAGGTAGTCATCCCGATGACATTTTATGCTTCTGGGTCCTATCAATCATTGGTAGGCCAAAGCGCATTCTACAATGTCTCACAGACTACTGTGTCGGGCAGTACTACTGTGTACAGCCCTGGGTCGTCTCATTACTCCTATGTGTGGCATAGCCACCCACTTAACCAACATTTAATGGAGCTGAACAGAAAAGGGGAGCAGGTTTTTTTGTTGGGTAGACATGAACAGTAAAATTCGTTAATATAAAATCAACATATTTATGATCATTATAGGTACATACTTATAACTTATATATTTATCGGATTGTTAATTGTAAATATGTATATTCTGTCAACAACAAACTTATTTACTTACTTGTTTTTAGTACATATTTACTGTAAGTATGGTATAAAGGTTTAATTGTAAATATGTTAATTATAAGGTATGTTTAGACTGCAGTTTGGCCTGGAATTTGTTTAATAAAACCTCATTAACCTAATTATATTTTTTATTTGTTTATATAATAGAGAATGAGCACATAATTTCAAATAATGCATTAATAATGTATTCGGATAATTAATAGATAGCCTCGTCGGTGGCGAGCATTTCACTTGGTGATCACAGTCAACTTTTCACTAATAGCTTCAATGGCAGGCAGCCTCTCGGTTGCCCGCGCGTGATCCATCGTCGCTTCTGCGCTCAGCCGCTCCATATTAGCGAGACTGGATGACGCCTCGCGCATTGATAGATCTACAAACAAAATGTAGTTTTTTTTATTGAAAGTGTGTGTAATAATATATAATTTAGCAACTACGTTTTTATTCTTGATAGGGTAGTGCTTGACCACTAATGAGGCACGAGGCAGACTAGCACTTGAAATTTCCGTACCACCATGCTGTGTATGTCCTTACAATGTTACCTTCAGAGAAAAAAGCCATTGAAATACTAAAAAAAAATACTGGGTTTTAGATGGATATAAATAAAATAACTTAGGTGATATTAATAAGACCAAAATATGATATTTACCAGCAGCCACCCATCACCCGTTTTAACGGTACAGTTGGGTGATATGCAATTAGCATCTCTACGCATTCTGCCCAGAGACGCTTTGATAAACTGCGCCCCTCCGCAGAGCGTGAGCACCGTCCCAGCGCCAGCTCCGGGTGCGCCTCCACAAACTCCACCAAAACTTCTAATTAGTCAATGCCAACCATGGTCACAAAATAATGTTGAGCTACTTTTTATCCACGGCAAATGAAATGAACTCACTTTGTAGAGGTGTGACTAATATATTCGTATTAGGTGTATGTAATAGGTTCAAGACAGAAGTTTAATATTAAGTAGGTAATATGAATTGTGTCGTAATAGGTTATTCAAATGACGTGACGGCGACTGAGTGACGCTATTCTTCCTTACAGTTGTCTATGACTTGCCATCTCATTCTCACTCGTCGCGAGAGAATGCGACGCCGACATTCCAATTTGAAATGAATCCTCGGGGCTCGGACCTTGCGCGCGGTGGTCTTCGGTGAAGTTATTGCATGTGTTGTAATACATGTCACTTCTAGTATAGGAGCTTCGTGGATAATCAGAATAAGACCAGGCAATGGATATCGATAGATTATAATTAATTATGCAATGTTATGTGTTAGTATTTACCTATTATTGTAACGCTGCCTATTACATACTATTTTTGAACTATACTATAAATATATAAAAAAAACATTAAAAACAAAAGGAAAATAAAAATAATCAAAATTTATAACGTAAATACAACTCATAAATCATTGTAAATTTCGTGATTTCGTTCACAGTCCTAGGTCTGTTAAGGTATTAAGGCAAAGTAAATCACTGTATATTTATATCAATAACGTGATCGATTTGTCAACTATTACACATAATATTTTGACCAATAACGGTTAAATTGCGCGTCTTTTATGAACGAATAATATGATAAGTTGTCACTATTATTTGACTATTACCCAGTAATAGGTTAGATAACATAATATTGGCTTAGCATTATATTCGATAATAGGAATATGATCCTATTATTACACCTCTATAACTTTGTACTGTTTGTTTATTTGTTTGGCAAAGACAATAGATTATTTCTTGCATATTCTTTATTTTCTATTCAGGTATTAAAAACTCAATTTCCGTGATATTTTGGAGGATTTTAGATAGAAAAATAGCTAAATGATTTAAATATATTTATTTAATGTAATGTTTGCTAGAAAACCAGTGTATTGATGTTTTGACTGATGCTTGATGGATAGAAGTTTTCATTATTATTTCAGTAGCAACATTTGCAAGCTATAGCACAGCCATACGATAACGACGCGATTGCTATACAACTGCGATTAGGAGCTAGAATTAGCAGACTACCGAATTTGACATTAACAGCAGTTCGATCGCAGAAGCATCGCAGTAGTGTGGCGTTTGGTCAATAGCTAAGAGAATCGGGGCCCAGGACTATCATAGGTGGCTGGATCAAGTCGGTACTCAAAGAAGCTGGCATTGAAGCATCTCCAGGTTCGGTACGTTTAGCAGTAGCGTCTGTTAACTGGCTTGAAAAATTCCCAATTGATAAGATACTTGAAACAAGCAATTGGAAGCAGGAACATACTTTTAGGAAGTATTATCAAAGAGAAATTGATAATCAATCAAGTAACAATTTATCTGATTCAGTTTCTTTGTCCAACTATTTTAAATCAGTGCGGTAGGAAGTTGTAATGAATTTATGTACATTGCCTGATTGTTAATTCATTACTGAATAATAATTTTTCAATTATATATTTGATGTTTTATTTTGGGTCACACATTATAGCGTCATCATAACCTACATTTTGGCTACCAGGAGATAACAAACACATCACTCAATATGGATTCCGGATATCGGTACGGAACAAATAATAGAGGGTTTTACCTACCAATAAAACTTACCTATTATTTTTCCAACGATATCCGGAATCCAGGTAATATCTACCTGGTATATATCGTGAGTATAATGAAGAAAAAGCTTTACCGCCATTCCGGTCGTCGCCATGTTGCCCGCCAAAACCAATACGACAGTGGCGCCGGAAGCCGAAGGGAGGAAGTCGCTGGGGAGAACTAACGCTAAAAGACAGGTGCTTGACTCAATATGGAATATGGATTCCGGATATCGTTGGAAAAATAATAGGTAAGTTTTATTGGTAGGTAAAACCCTATAATATATGTGTATCTATTTATAATAATTTACCAAATACAATCAAAATATTAGAAGGAAATAGTTTTAAAATACAATTATGTGATTGGCTCTTAACCAAATGTTTTTATAGTATTAAGGTATATTTTAATTATAACTTCAGAAATGATGTTTAATATTTGCACGTCTGCTTGCAGGCTGAAAGCTGTACCTACCTACTTGAAAAATATTGATATCTTGTTAATGTATTGTACTGTATTCTCGTAAATAAAATATTGCTTGGATTTGATTTATATTGTATTTTGATTACAGGAGCGGCCGATGGTGAAATAGTGCCAGAGCCGGAAGTGCAGAAAGCGGCGCTAAACGTTCTAGTCAACTGCGTGTGCGCGCCTGTACATAGAGTGAGTTTAGCTTATAAGCTTTTGGCATAAAGGTTATTTGAAGCGCTCGTGGCGAAGTTTGCTTAGCCATCAGCAAAGTTAAGCAACGTCCGCCTCGGTCATGACTTGGATGGGCGATCGCTGGTGACATTACTATTGAGCGGTTCCGTGCTTCGGAGGGCAGGTTAAGCCATCGGTCCCAGTTGTTGTCATAGGATCGTTATAGTATGGTGGTAGGCAATTTTGCCCTTCTAGCTAGCACCCTCAAGTAGAAAATCTGTCGCCAAGCACCTAACGGTTGTTCCGGCTGCAGTCATTGAGAGCCAGTAACTCTAGATTAGCCTGAACAACATATTCGACAACATCATCACTTACGATCAGGTGAGATAGTGGTCAAAGGCTATCAGACATAAAAAAAAAGAAAATTCTTCATATAACGTTAAGCAGTTTCATTGCTTTTGTAGCTTGGTTAGGTAACTATTGTACATTATAATGGAAATTGCGCCCACAAAAGAATTTTTCATAAAATATCTTGAAAACTTATCGAAGGTGATAATGATTTAATAAGTCACCTCTGCAACCTGTACGTAGTTAGTTTAGTTTATAAGCTTCTGTCATTTTTTTATATAGTTCACTAGTTTTCCGGGCGCGGCTCCGCCCGCGCGTATGTCGGTTATCGCGCGAAAACATTAACCTCTTTTTGCGCAGTCGGATAAAAACTATCCTATGTTTTTTCCCGGGTCTCAAACTATCTCCATACCAAATTTCATTCAAATCGGTCCAGTAGTTTTGGCGTGAAAGCGTAACAGACAGACAGACAGACAGACAGACAGATAGACAGACAGAGAGACAGACAGAGTTATTTTCGCATTTATAATATTAGTACTGATTAGTACTGATAATAAGCTACCCTTTAAGCGCTATCTCACCTGATGGTAAGTGTGTTCGAAGGTGTTAACATGCTTAACCTAGAATTACTGGCTCTCAAGGGCAGCTCCCGGAACACACCGTTAGGTGCTTGGTGACAGACAGAGTTATGAGTCATAATGTCATGTTAGCTCAGTCCGTCAGAGCATACCCCGGCTATAGGGGTGGATAGACGCGGGTTCGAATCTCGCACACGATTTTTCTCCCTCGTAGTTTTTTTATTTTTGTGATGTAATCAGCAGAGCAGCCGTTATTGCAAACATGATAATATTAGAACTATTAATATATGTAAACGTATTTTTTTTTAGGCAGGAACATCAACGACCCGTTTCTCAATAACCGGCTCTAGCAAAAAGAAAACTGCGCTCAAATCTTACGAAGACGTCATACAGAAGGTTTGGGAGAGCGTGCGCACCAACAACGGGATAATGGTAGGCTTTTCATACTATTACTCTAAAGGCCTGTTTCAGAATGTTCGAGTAAGTTCCGGTTATACTACCCAGAACTTATTTAATAAATAAAACACAGTCTTTGCGTTTCACAGTCATCGATTTAGCCTATCCATCGGTTAAAGCTTGAAACGCGCTGCAAGTTAACTGTCATTTTTGTCATTCAGATATTTTATGTGTTGGTTAGAAACCGGAAACCTTATTAGGACATTCTGAAACGGACCCTAAATATGTGGGGAGACGATCTAGAATGTCACCCCCAATCTCTTCCCGTGGGTTATTGACTAAGGGTAAACCGGAAGGTAGGTACCAACGCCTTCTGAATAACTGCTTCTGTTCTACTGCTGCCATCTTGTATTGCGATCCCGAAGACGCCTGCCAAGCGTGGGGATTATTGGCAACTCTCCCTTTTCTCACCCCTTAATGGGGGGCTGTATTTAGCAGCGGACAATTCGGCTAATAGAGTATACTCATATTTTACGAGTAAATGCAATAGTTGTGATTGAGTGATGGAATTTTGAATGGCCGAGTGGTTATAGCTATTAGACTGCGGTGGCGCAGGTCCTGGTTCAATCCCCACCGCCGGCTTAAGCTAACTTCACCGCATGGTGAAAGGGCATTTTGCGAATCCTCGCCTGGATAGCTACCATCCTCAAGTAGAAATTTTAAAAAGTTATTTCACGCTTTTGGGTGTTGAAGTCGGTTCCATTTTTCGGTAAAAAAAAATTTTTCATTCTTTTTAGTGACCCTTGCTACTTACGGTATCGATTCTCATTCATTGTCAACGACTATATCAAGATAGGTGAATATTTTTCAGTTATTGGAGCGTAACTCAAAAACGTCTTGACCGATTTTGATGAAATTTAAAATGGGACCAAACGACAAGCATCAGCTTTCAAACAAAAAAAGAATTTTCAAAATCGGTTCACCCAGTCAAGAGTTATGAGGTAACAAAAATACAAAAAAAAACCTCCTTTTTTGGAAGTCGGTTAAAAATCTGTCTTCAAGCCCCTAACAATGTTCCAACAGCAGTCCTTGTTTGCCAGTAAAATTACAGGCACATGAGACCAACAACTGTACGTCTTAGGGTGACGGGCGCAGTGCAATTCATCATTTGTGACAAAATGCATCTTTTATAGGCAAAGGTTACCTCCTAACATCAGGTGGGTTTCGTGCTTGTTCTGCAACATTAACATAAAAAAAATAAAAAACATATGACAATGTGTATGTTGGTTACTCCTTTACGTTGATACTGCTGAACCGATTTTAATCAAACTTGAAATGTAGATAGTAATAAATTGTAGTATATTATATGTTATGTAAAATTATAATGTATTGTATGTATATATAATATTATATGTAGTTATTGTATTTATGTTCTAATTATATAAGTATAGGTTATGCACAATTCAAAACATTTTTTTTTATAATAATTGTTTTGTAATTAATTTGTTTGTAATAGTTTTATTGTTTTTCTTAAGATTGTTGATGAATAAAGAATTTTGTATTGTATTGTATAGTTTAGTTCCAGTATTAATACATTGAATACATTTTATGATAATCTATATTCTTGTTGTAGGTGTTGTTATCGTTGATGATGGTGAAAGTGCCAATAACGGACGCGGACAGACTGCGTGGCCTCGCTTGCCGCGCCCTGGCGGGACTGGCGCGGTGCCCCACCGTCCGGCAGATCATATCCAAGCTGCCACTCTTCACCACGGAGCAGATACAAGGTAACTCAGCCTTAATAATAACAAATATATTTTTTTAATTTCCAAATTATTCGAGTACAAAATGTCAGGAGCTATGTCTGTACTCCAAGACATTTTGTGCTCCAATAATTTGTAAATTTATGATTTTCGCTTAGTACGCGGTAGTGCTTGTAATCATAATATTTAGAAATATATTTTTTTAAAAGTATCTTAAGAAAACATTAAGCCTGCGCAGAGGCAGCGATACGTAATTGTGGCTCGTTTGATCCCTTGCTGTATATTTATTTCTTAATTTTGAGTTATGTAATTAATATATATTATATTTAAGGATTTATTCTATAAATAATACACTTTGGAAACACGATTACTTAAATTTTTCTCTATAGATAAAAAATCCAAAGTTACATCTACAAAACTAAATAAACCCTTAGTACGCGTATATTACTTAACGGAGAGTCATCCGTATTTGAAAAATAAAAAAAACAACATGTTTTGTATAACGTATGCACATTACATTTTTGAAATAGGTATTTGTTTTTATTATACGAAAGAAATACTCAAATTCACGCATGTTCCGTCCATTTTACTCAGAGCCGCGATGCGTTGTCCCTATCCGCTTTAGTAATTCTTCGGCCGTCGGATGGGGACGGATGCTGTTGGCGTGCCTTACTTACGCACACATACGCTGTGCGCCTTAAAAGCTCGGTGCGCCCTTAAATAACATTTTGATGAATCACTTAAAAAAATATATATCTAGTGACAATTCCGCCTAATTTCCCTGCTATGCCCACGTGACGTCACAAACGCCACGCAGCCTAACCGGAAGTAAATTCGACTAGTTTCGCTTCTAAACGAAAGTGAAGCTCAAGCCGGCGGTGTGGTTCGAACCATGGACCTGCGACAGGGCATTCCATAACTATTACCGCTCGGCCATCGTTGCTGTGTGCGCATACCTGCTAAATTTGTTTTCATAGTTAAAACGTAATGTCTAAAAAACTATCTATTAATATCATCCCATCTATTTAAGATAAGATAAGATATTTATTGCTAAAAAGATTTATAAGTAAATGCAATGGTTAACTTAGATTCTACAATAACTAAAATTCTTATTGACTAATAGATTGACAGCGAGCCCCAAACTAAGCACTAAGCCTGTATTTAATTCCGTTTTCATAATAACACAAATTTATGAAGCACAATCCAGCTCAAAATTGTAACTTAATTGTATACTTGTGCATAAATAAATAAATATTGATAGTGCCATCCACGAAGACGGGCTCCACTCTTCTTCTTGATCCCTTAATCGAAGTAGAGCAACTTTCTTGCCATGTCTCGATTAACGAAATGTGAACTAGACTACTCGTGTGCATCGAACTGTGTGTCAGCTCGCGAGTGGCGCTCGGATCAGGACCCCCCCCCCCCCCCCCGCCACCCCGCGATTCTCTCTGTTGAAAGAGGGGTGCGTCTTCGGGGATGGGACTATCTATACTTGTGTAATAAATAAATAAATAATGTATGTTTGCAGTGCTAATGCGAGATCCGATTCTACAAGAGAAGCGGCAAGAGCACGTAATGTTCCAGAAGTACGCGTTAGAACTGTTGGAGAGAGTCTCCGGCAAGAGCAAACACATGGGCCCGGAGTTCGAGACCTCGCTCGCGAACATACACAGGGTAATTGTACATACATAATATAAATAATATCATCACATCAACACCCGGAAGATGTCCTCATGGTTGTCACGTTTCTTGGGTATCGCAGAGTAAGATCTTCAGAAGGCGCTGCTGCAAACCTTCTGGGAATTTTTCCCTTACCTCTTAAGAAAGAAGCAATATTATAAATCAGAGTGGCAGAACAACATCGGCGTATAAAACAATATTGCAGAAATCCTTGACCTTTTAAGGCTAATCATTGTTATATGTTTAAAACAGAAAAGGTCCTAAAATTGATCCTTGTGGAATTCCTATGTTTACTTTACACGTGCTTTCAATTTGATGTGCACACGCTTGGCTCACATAGAGAAGGAAGATCTTTATACCTCCCAAAAAAAAAAAATGCATAGGGATCCATCCCAATATTAAGGTCATGGAAAGTTGTAAGCCATACTGTATAAAATATAATATTTTAACCCTTGTGTCCTTTATAGTAGAAATATACTAACCTAGAAGATATCCCATTAGATTCAGACATAACCTCATACTACCAAGCTCAAAACTAGTAATGCAGAGCTCTGGTCCGAATGTAATAGCAATAAAAATAATTAATACACCACCATATAAATGAAAAAGTGAAGAAAAAGATGTAAATTTTGTTAATAATTAAAAAATATAGTAATAATTATACCTTCAATGAGTTTCTTGATGACAAATTCAAATGTTTTTGAAAAGGATTGCTCGCACAACTGTTACTTGTGTTGCTATACTCAACACAGGTCATATGTATCACTTTGTAAAATTTACTTTTTGATACCTGATAGGCTAGAGTTTGACCAATATCTCATCTGATGATAAGTGATGATGTGGTCGAAGATGTTGTTCCGGCTAACTTAGAATTACTGGCTCTCAAGAACAGCCGGAACACACCGTTAAGTGCAAATGTATATATGCTTGAAATGTATTTTAAGACCGGAATGTACAACTCATATGTTGCAATAAATAATTGAGACTGTAAAGATGATCAAGTGATCAAGGTATAAAAACCATATAAAGTTTTGACCGACTTCAAAAAAGGAAGAGGTACTCAATTTGACTGTTTTTTTAATGTTTGTTACCTTTTGTACCGATTTTGATGATTCATTTCTTATTTGAAAGCAGATGCTTCCCGTGTGCTCCCGTTTAAATTTCGTCAAAATTCGTACAGTTACTTTTGAGTTACACTCCAATAACTGAAAAGCGTTATCCTATCTTGATGATATAGTCATTGACAGTGAATGACAATCGATCCCGTAAGTAGCAACGGTCACTAAACAGTGAAAATTTTTTTTTTACTTATTAATGGAACCGACTGCAACACTCAATAGTGTGAAATAACTTGTAGAAGTCGGTACCATGCGCACAATATTTTGATAATAGTTTCTTTTGAACTGTCATGGTACTTCGACTTCTACAAGTGATTTCACACTTTTGACCGATGAAGGCGGTTCCATTTTAAGGTAAACATTTTTCTTTTAATTTGCAATAACGCATGCTCTGCGGTAGTACAACGTAAGTTGAACTATAGATGTCGCTCCATCACAATACGATGGTGGTTTTAAAAATTTGAGTTATCATGTCATGTTAGCTCAATTGGTAGCATACCCCGGCTAAAGGGGTGGATGCAAGCGGGTTCGAATCCCGCAAATGACTTAAAATTTTTCCTCTCGTAAAGGTGTAATGCATTTTTTTTACAAATGTAATTCCGCAGGCTAATGTAGTTGCGCAAACCCGCATCAACTACAACGAGCGTCAGCTGCTACAACTGGTGGCCGCTCACCTGAACGCGCGCGGGCTGACTGAGAGTGCGGCCACGCTGCAGAGAGAGGCGGCGCTGCCTCCCCCCGCGCCGCGCGCCCCCCCACCCGCGCCGCCCCCGCCGCCGGTATACACACCCTCCACGCCTCTACGGGTAAGTCAGTATCATTCAAATTACAATTTAATTTATTCTCATAGAATATAATTAAAGTATAAAATTAATATCAGTAGAAATCTTTGTGAATTCGTCTGGGAAAGTACTGCCACCTTTTTCAATCGCCGAAAAGGCTTAGGCTGAGATTCAGGGACATTTGTGTAAGACGATCAAAGACCAGTCTTAGCCAAGCGTCGGCTAAGCCAATCTTAAAATTTAATATTCAGAGATATAGTCTGAGTTCTATTTACCTCGCTCTAAGATCACGCTCTATTATCTATGGAAAAAATTTCACTTATGGAACGTTTACCGGTTATTGTTTATCTGCGCATTCTGACTTAAAAAAAACGACAAGAACAACAGTATATAAAATGTAATAGGAGTGAGTGAAACAAAATACGTGTTTTGTATACCTATGATTCAATAGAATGTCAATAAAATCTTTAATTTTGCTCACTAGGTGGCGCCACTCCTGCTTTGAGATTGGCAAAAGTAGTCGATTTCTACTACTTGGCTTAGCATAGCACGCGCTAAGTTTAAGCGCTGTTCCAGACGTCTCTAAATACTTTTAATCGAATACTTTTTGACAGATGAAAGCATTAGTTCACGCTGAGACTTATCTCTGAATCTCAGCCTCAGTAATGTTGGCATTACTGTGTTCATGTTTGAAGGGTGCCGGTAAAATTACAGGCACATGAAACGTACTAACTTTATCTCTAAGGTTGATGGGCGCAGTGCAATTCGTCATAAGTTACAAACTGCATGTGTCATAGGCATAGGTTACTGCTTAACATCAGGCGGGCCTCGTGGTTTATTCCGTCACAATTACATAAAGATTTTCCACTGCTGAAAACAGCTTTCCGAATTATGGGGTTATTGCCAAAACCCCTATGCTTGGCAGGCGTCTTCGGGATCGCAGTGTGAGATATCAGTTCCACAGAGAACGCTGCTGGCCCACCTTCAGGAGTATTACCCTTAGTCGCCTTATACGACAGCAACAGGTAGAGATGAAGGGGAAATTTTAGCCCGGCACCCAACGGGCATGTATACAATCTCAAAAAACACACACCGCTCACTCACTAAAGAAAGTTCTTTATTTTGTAGTTCTGGGGGCCATCTCCTATCATTTAATTCAGTCTTATTTTAAACTTAAATTTACATTTTAATTGGCACTACAATCACTATAGTAATCTTATATTAGAACTTCCAACGTTAGAGCGGGCTGCATTGATAGAATCAAGTAATTGGTGTGATAGAGATAGCGCGTGAAGGGGAGCATTTTGCTGATAGGTAAAGCCTTTGACCACAATCTCGCGTGATGGTAAGTGATGATGTGGTCGAAGGTGTTAAACAGGCTTAACCTAGAATTACTGGCTCTCAAGGACAGCTGCCGGAACACACCGTTAGGTGCTTGGCGACAGATTTTTTAACTTGAGGGTGGTCGCTAGCCAGGCTGGCATTCGCAAAACTGCCCTTCCACCATGCGGTGAAGCTCAAGCCCGCAGCGGGATTCGAACCTGCTGCGCGGCAGTCCATAGCCAAAGCCACTGAGCTATCACTGCTTCAAAAAAAGGTGCATCGTAAAGGGGCCCTTAACCCTTTGGTTGCAAGTCCCAGGCACCTTGACCTGGACTTCTTCCTCCGCAACGGCTATAGACCCGGCACGGTGAATCCATGGAATGCTAAGTTATTCGTCTCAATATTTTAAACTTGAAGTAATGACGTTGGTGTTACATAATAGTTTTTAAACGAGTGGCGTCTGTTTGTTGGTTGTGTTATAGTTATATAAATAGAAAATCCTGAAGCGCTCATAGTGGAGCTTACTTGTGCGTTCTGAACCAATCAGGTTAAAAACACCTTTAGGGGCTTGGTGACTTTCTACTTGAGGGTGGTAGCTAGCCAGGCGGACATTCGCAATGCAAACCACCATCGCGTACAAAATCGGTCGCCAAGCACCTAACGGTGTTCCGGCAGATTTCCTGAGAGCCAGTAATTCTAGGTTAGCCTGAACAATATCTTCGACCTCACCATTATGTGATAAATTATCAGTCATTAAAATAAAGTAATTAAAAGGTGATTGTGTGCGGTTTGTTCCGAAACATACTACAATGCTCATAGAAGGAAAATTCAAGTTGCACGAGAAAAACATTTTGATTAAGAAATCATACTACACAGTTTGTGATTACTTGAACAACAAAAATGCTTGGAAAATTGCGCCTCTGCCAAGCTATCACTTGTCACCTACGTAATCAGTATCAGTACTAATATTATAAATGCGAAAGTAACTCTGTCTGTCTGTCTGTTACGCTTTCACGCCAAAACTGCTGGACCTATTTGAATGAAATTTGGTATGGAAATAGTTATAGACCCGGGAAAAAACATAGGGTAGTTTTTATCCAACTGCGCAAAAAGAGGTTAATGTTTTAGCGCGATATCTGACATACGCGCGGGCGGAGCCGCGCCCGGAAAGCTAGTTTAAACATATATTGTAATAATTGTATTATATTGTATGTAACACATTGTTGAAAGAAGTTTAAAAGAATTGCCCCGAGTTTCTTGCCCGTTCTTCTCGCAGTGGCTCTATAATTTTTTTTGCTCAACGTGGCAGTACAATTTAGAATATTTTAATACTTATTAAAATTTGCAATTGACCTTCATAAGGGCGTCGTAGGCGCATTGAATTAAATGATTTTGAATTTGACAGGGATTGAGTGACTTATCACATAAATACATTGTGTGTCCACAGCAGCGGGTGTCAGTCAGCCGCACAAGCAGCGTGGGCTCCATACACCGCGACTCGGTAGATCTGAACACATCCTTAAACGTGACCCACAACAACTCCGTGCATGTCGACGAAGCGCCGACCACGCCCCATGTCATCAAACTAAGGTATCACAAGTTTCTTTTTTTTTTTTTTCTTTTTTTTTTTTATTTATTAATTATCATAGAACCAACAGCACTTAACAAAATTACATTATAATTATTTTTATTAATACTTACTGCCAATGACAGGTTCTTACTTTTTATACAAAATAATATTAATATTTATATATCGCTTAAAGTTATCAACAACTAAAAGAAACATACTACCTACTATTAACAGTATTTGACACGCACCAAGAATAGGACTTAGATAGGAAGTGTACCTAATTATGTGAAAGAGTTATTATATGTGTTAGTTAAGTGTGTGAATTTAGTGTAAGGTGAATGGTGTACAAGGTGAATGTGAGCGTTCTTCTGGAGTACCAAGGCTCTAAGGGTAAGGATACCAGAAGACACAGTGTGTAATGTGTATGTAGCATCAGAAATTAAGGTATTAACAACATGCTTTGTTGTTAATTATTTGAGTAATTTGTTTCTTAAAACCTAATTTATGAAGGTGAAATATATCGACTGCTGAGAAACATTTATTATCGCTGTCGAGCGTTCGGCTTACGATGGAATTATGCGCATAGTTTGTGCGACTCGCTGGGACATGAAATAAGGCTGTATGTCTAGTTCGTTTAGTGGGAACTCTGAGTTGTAAGAAGAGATGAGTCAATTCTGGGCAGTCTAGTCTGTTACTGCAAACATCGTGGAGGAACAAAATCTGCAATAAAGTACGACGATCTCTAAGTGTCATTAAACAATGGAAGTCGCAGGCTTGTTCATAATTGCTAGTTTTGTTTCGAGTACGGTAATTTAGCGCTCTGACAAACTTGGATTGAATGTGTTCTATGTCATGTAAGTTTAGATATCAAACTAAAAAGGAACCGGCTAGGACCTGCCTTATATACCTGAAAGACTCCGACCAGTTTCTGACCCGGCTATAGGGTTGGATGGCGCGGGTTCGACTCCTGCACATAATCATAAAATTTCCTCTCATAATTGTGTGATATTGTATTAATTTAGAACGATAAAAATCCGTAAATTTTTTGAGAAGACAATTATGTATTTGTTTATTTTATTTTATTTATTAACAAAATCCACAGCCCTTAAATACAGAGTTTTATAATAATTAACTTAAACCTAAGGCCAATGACGGATTTACTTTTTATAAATGATACTTATATTTTAATTAGACAGTCATAATACACCTACTGAAATTATATAACATAGTTTAACTAAACATTTAAGAGAAATTACAGTTAGCCACAGAAATAATAATAATAAAACTATATGTGTCATGTGAATGTGTGTGTATTTGTGTAAGGGAGGGTGTGTTTGTGAACGTAATAAAATTAAATTGAAATGTCCATAAAATACTATGACACTGCACTCATTTGAGATTCCGAAGCAGAGCTAAAGCTTTGGCTCAGTATCTCAAGTATATCACGTCTAAAATTTGATTTACTACTGCAAAAAATATCAATTGAACTGAATTTCTTATTGTAAGTCCTTTGCAATCTACTGACGACAGAATTTTGGGCATAGAGAGTGCTGCTACAAGGGACTGCAAATAAGCCTGTATGTCGTGTACGCTTCATGGGACAGGTTAGATGGATGACGTCATTTGCACGCTTTTACTTGGTTTGAATTGAGAGTAATGCAAACGGCCGTAGGAGTGCATTATGTCAGTCGGTCCAATCGGCACTGTAGTTGCTATTGGCGCGTCTCGGACCGCACCCAATATTATCTAGCGTGTCTAGCTACTAAGGGGGCGTCCATAAATTACGTGAGATGATTTAGGGGGGGAGGGGGTCGAGTCAAATCTCATATAATCTCACGTTAGGGAGAAGGAGGGTCTCGACAAATATCACGCAATTTTTGTTGATTGAAACAAAAAAAATACTATACTGCGCATAATTCTCCATGGACTGAATTAAGTAGATATTCTTTTCTTTTTATCACAGTAGTCATGATTTAAGTATTCTATTGTTAAATTTTTATTACATTTATAACTCTCAGCAATATTGATACTAGTCTTAACTAGTCGTAAATAAAAGCACGAAGCAAATTGTTTTTTTTTCTTTCTACAATAACAACCCAACGCGTTTACGTAGAAAACCCACATTCTGAAAAATCTCACGTGAGATTGGGGGATGGGGGAGGGGGTTGAACAAAATCTCACGACATCTCACCAACGGGGGAGGGAGGGACAGAAAATTTAAAAAAATATCTCACGTAATTTATGGACGCCCCCTAATTGAAAATGAATGCCGTTGAATTTTCTTCGGCTGCCCGATAAATGAGGCATGTATAGTATTGTAAATGATCGACTGGCTAGTTCTAATTCACACATATTGCATAACCTGATAACATAATGATGTGTTTCTGCAGCTATTTTAGAAGCCAACATAGACCTGACCTGCTACCGTCTTGGTCCTTCAACACAGTTTGTCTCTGTGTTCTTCAAAATAGTTTGTTTCTATTATTTTTTTATGGGATAGGAGGGCATACTAGCAGGCGGCTCACCTGATGGTAAGTGATCACCGTCGCCCACAAACATCCGCAACACCAGAGGTCTCGAGGATGCGTTGCCGGCCTTTAAGGAGGGAATATGCTCTCTTCTTGAAGGTTCCTAAGTCTGTGTTCTATCTGTTTTCGTCAACACAGTTTTTTGTCAACCTAAATTTTTCTTTCAACACAGATTGTACCTGGTGTTTTCGACACAGTTTGGCTCTGTTATCTTCAACACAATTGTTAAAGTGAGATAACATACATCCCTAGTTTTGATTAAACTTTATAGAATTCTGTCGAAAGGGAAAAAACCAATTAAGAGGGAGTTACAACCCGGTCAGAATATCTGTGCACCTCGCTGGAATGCGGCGCCTCTCCCGCTTCCCCTGTCACCTCTCCGGGCACTCCCCGGTGCGACAGTACGGTTAGCATCTTCGTTGCCGAAACACGTCCCGATAATTTTTTTCACTTTTTTTCACACCGTACCCAGACCGCCGATATGACGTCACGAGGTAAGGTGCACAGATATTGGGCCGGGTTGTAAGTATAGTATATTTTATTTTAAGTCTTTCAAAGATTTCTATGTTACATATTATATACGTCATGTCTTTTATTAAAATCATAACAATAAATTCATAAATTTTCTCCGCTATATGTGTGGCCTTACAAATCGCATACATTGGTCTCTTTCACTGGAGAGTATCAAAGAGCCCATAGCATGTTGATTTGCCATCCCTTTCTTCATTTTTAATTTCTGGGATACCAAGTGTATCCTAGAACACACAAAGTATCGCTTAGGTCCAATTGTCGCTTCGTTGCATTGTAATTTCAAGTCTTTTTCATAATTATAGTTAAATTATACAAACAAATTTATTAAAATTACACGTCTGCGCTACCAAAAAGTATATAGCCAATGTCACCCGGGATTATGTAAGGATACAAACGATACTATATACATGAAAATCTGTTCAGGCATTGAAAAGTTATCTTGGAATAAAAAAACATACATGCATGAATCCTAAAACATTACATTTCTTTTGGGCAGTTGTGTAAAAAATGGAATTGAAAAAGGTTTTAATCGTGCCTAATTTATAATAAAAGTGTGTATGTGTTCTAGCGGACAAAAGGAATTTCGATGTTGTTGGTGAGTGTACCTAAAAAGGAGTTCGTCCTTACGATTTTTTTATTTGATTAACAATCTTATAGTGTGTAGACTAATATGTTGACAAGTTGTTTATAATGGGGGGTGGTTCTCAAAGGTTGCTGCGGAAACACACCGTTATTTTCTTTATAATAAATGTTTTAGTTAGGTGGTAGCTACCCCGGCGAGTACAGACCTTTTCAGTCACGGAGGCGCGCTCCTCTTCTATAAATTGATACATATTTGTGAGGGTGGCTCTTGTTTATACACGAGGTCTTAGTGTCGGTGTAAATGCTTATGGTAAATATAGTAAAATAGTAGTAATTGCAACTAAACTTTAAAATATGAAGGGGAGCGCTTTTGTGGGCGGTAAGCTCTGTGTGCGGAATGATCTACCAACATGCCGTTTATTTTTGTAGTTATAGTGTTATTTTAAACGGCTTATATCAATGGAAATACGAGGGTGGATTGAAAAGTTCGCGGCCTAACATAAATACTTGAACTATTTTAATGTAACTTTTTTTTGTTTTTTTTTTTTTTTGTTTTTTTTATGCCTGATAGGTTAGCCTTTGACCACTATCTCACCTGATGGTAAGTGATGATGTGGTCAAAGATGTTGTACAGGCTAACCTAGAATTACTGGCTCTCAAGGACAGCTGCCGGAACACACCGTTAGGTGCTTGGCGACAGATTTTCAACTTGAGGGTGGTAGCTAGCCAGGCGGGCATTCGCAAAGTGCCCTACCACCATGCTGTAACGACTGCCATCCTAAAGACAACAACCGGGACCGACGGCTTAACGTGCCCTCCGAAGCACGGAAGCGCTCAGTAGTAATGTCACCAGCGGTCACCCATCCAACTCATGACCGCGGCGGACGTTGCTTAACTTTGCTGATCGATTCAGAATGGCTAAGCAAACTTCGCTACGAGCGCTTCAAAATAACTGACGCGTAACTGACCCGAAACAAAAGTAATTTTATTTTTCCACGTAATCTCCACTTAACTAAATGCACTTCTTCCATCTGGTTTCCAACGCCTTCAGAAAAGTAACCCACTGCAGCTTCGACCTCCTCATTTGATGAAAATTTTTGACCTCTAAGGTGTTTTTTTAGGTTTGGGAATAAATGAATGTCTGAAGATGCCAAATCAGGGGAATAGGCGGGATGCGGCAGTAATTCAAAGCCACAATCGCGAATTTGAGCCATAGATTCAACAGACGTGTGAACGCGTGCATTATCCTGATGAAACAACACTTTCTTGCTGAGTAATCCTGGCCTTTTCGCTTTAATTGTTTCACGCAAACGACGTAAAAGGATGCAGTAATAAGCCGAGTTTATAGTTTCACCTTTTGCAAGGTAGTCCACCATGAGGACACACTTAGCATCCCAAAAAACTGACGCCTTGCCAGCTGACAAAATTGCTTTGGCTTTTTTGGAGTCGGTTCATCAGGTTTTTTCCACTGCTTGGATTGTTGTTTTGACTCTGGGGTGTAGTGGTGTACCCAGGTTTCATCCATTGTCACAAATCTGGTCAAAAAATCTTGTGGATCAGCCTCAAACATTTCCAAACAGTCGCGAGAAATCGTGAGCCGTATTCGTTTTTGTTCAACTGAAAGCAATCTGGGTACCCACCGTGCAGAAACCTTAGAAAATCCAAGTTCATTGACTATGATGTTTTGTGTTCGTTCATACGAGATGCCAATAGTGTCTGTAATCTCCCTGATGGTCAATCTCCGATCTGCCAATATCAGATCACAGATTTTCCCGATGTTTTCTTCAGTCGTAGACGTCGTAGGCCGGCCGGAGCGAGGGTCATCTTCAATACTCTCTCGTCCGCGTTTAAATTCAGCGACCCACTTTTTCACAGTCGTATACGACGGAGCAGATTCCCCCAATGTTGTTGACATGTCTTCGTGAATCTCTTTTGGAGTTAGTTTTTTTTTAAACAGGTATTTGATGACCGCACGTTGCTCAATTTTCTCCATTCTTTAAAAATGCTGCACTTAGGCTCACAAAATTCAGTCTAATTTAAAAACTGATAATGCTATTGCGATAAAATTTTACAATGTGACAACCAGAGAGTAAGCAAATCGAATGAAGTCAGTTGCATTAAAATAGTTCAAGTATTTATGTGTTAGGCCGCGAACTTTTCAATCCACCCTCGTATTAAGAGACAAAATGTGTTTTAGTTTAGGAGTGTCTATTATTTAGGAGGAGACTAAGGGCCTGTTTCAGAATGTTCGAGTAAGTTCCGGTTATACTACCCAGAACATATTTATTAAACAAAAACACTATCTTTGCGTTTCACAGTCATAGATTTAGCCTATCCATCGGTTAAAGCTTGAAACGCGCTGCATGTCAACTGTCATTTTTGCCATTCAGTTATTTTATGTGTTGCATAGCAACCCGAAACTTTATTAGGACATTCTGAAACGGGCCTTATACTAGAGTTTTCATAGTCAAGTTGCTGAAGAACTGAGTTGACATCTAGAAAGTTCGTCGTCACTCATAACCTGATTAAACTTTTTTTTAACACCTCACCCTTTATTAAGTTGTCTAAGATATTATTATTTATCGTTCAAGCACTTTTACCACGCTACTAGGATTCCTTCTGTTACGGAAAGCATGAGACACACATAAACTAAAAATTTGATCCATGGCAGGTTTAGAAATTGGGAGCCGATTTGCAAGCAAATACCGACTACCAACTAATAACACTGCGATTCGAGTCATCCAAATATGCGCCATTTGCAACTGTATTCGCGCAAACAGTCGGTTCATAAAACCATAAACAGATACCACGATGACAATTTGATGTTGTCTATGGCATAACTTCCGACTGCATATAACACTCACAGAAAAGTGGTAGTGTAGTGTGTGCACAGACGTCAAACTGAAATTTTGACAAATAGATTAGGATAATATTTTTTGTTTATATTCTTGCTCAGAAAATACCGTCTTGAAATTTAATAATACTATCAAAACTTAATTCCGACGAAACAAATTGAAGCTTTGGGTTTAAATTGTTTGCGTGCAAACAGTGTTTACCTGATCTATGGTGTATAATTTCATTATAAATTGAGCGTTTGCAATGAGTTCGTCGAACGCAATGTTTGCATGATTTCAACCGCACTGTGGTTATAGTACATTATATTATTTTGTTACTGATATTTCGGCTCGATCCAAATCAATATTAGAAAGTACCAATCACGCTACTGTATTGTAAAATTGAACTAATTGAGAGTTCTAATTTCAGGAAAGTACAAACCCAACACACGACGTCATCGACACAGGGCACTTCGGAGCATAAGCGCTCGCTACAGAAGCAAATGAGCGTTGCAGCGGGAGATTCTACGCACAATTCGCAGCACAGAGTGACCCTCCACACGATCATAACGGAGTATCTTTATAACCAGCACGCGCTCTGCAAGAACCCCGTCGTCACATGTCCACAATTCAACCTGTTTGAGTGAGTATACACTGTGACATTACACGGTATAAACTGAGACATTTTTTTTTTATTCTTGATAGGTAAGCCTTTGACCACAATCTCACCTGATGGTAAGTGACGATGTGGGCGAAGGCACAGGCTTAACCAAGAGTTACTGGCTCTCAAGGACAGCTGCCGGAACACACCGTTAGGTGCTTGGCGACAGATTTCCCACTTAAGGGTTGTCGCTAGCCAGGCGGGCATTCGCAAAAATGCCCTTCCACCATGCGGTGAAGCTCAAGCCAGCGGCGGGATTCGAACCATGGACATCCTGCGCGGCAGTCCATGCCAAAGCCACTGAGCTATCACTGCTTCAACATTACACAGTACACAGTATACAATAAGACATGACAAAATTTCAAAATTACGAGTACAATTATAGTCATGTGCGTGATTCTTACTTGCGACATCCGGTGTATGCTCTGACCGCTAAGCCAACATGACCAATGACTCATAACTCAATTTTTTTCCTCTCGTTCTTAACCATCGTATGGTAATGTAATCCGCGGAGCATGCGTTATTTTAATAACAAAAATATTGAAACTAATAATGCACGGAGGCATCACACAGTGTGCACTGAGATATTACACAGTATGCGCTGAGACATCACATATAATAAAATGATTATACATTGAGACTCTCAATGTATACTGTGATATGTCTCAGCGCATACTGTGTGTAAATCAATTTGAGACACACAGTACGCACTGAGACATCACGCAGTACACATACTGGCAAGTTTATCGTATACATATATATATATATATATATAGTCTTCCATATAACTGTACTAGCTTCCCGGACGCGGCTCCGCCCGCGCGTATGTCGGTTATCGCGCAAAAACATTAACCTCTTTTTGCGCAGTTGGATAAAAACTATCCTATGTTTTTTCCCGGGTCTCAAACTACTTCCATACCAAATTTCATTCAAATCGGTCCAGTAGTTTTGGCGTGAAAGCGTAACAGACAGACAGACAGAGTTACTTTCGCATTTATAATATTACTAGCTTTCAGGGCGCGGCTCCGCCCGCGTGTATGTCGGTTATCGCGCAAAAACATTAACCTCTTTTTGCGCAGTTGGATAAAAACTGTCCTATGTTTTTTCCCGGGTCTCAAACTATTTCCATACCAAATTTATTCAAATCGGTCCTGTAGTTTTGGCGTGAAAGCGTAACAGTTAGACAGACAGACAGAGTTACTTTCGCATTTATAATATTAGTACTGATAGCAGGCATTTCACCGCAGTCTCATCTAAAACACTATATCGATGATAATTTTTATTGCTATAGTACGAGTATTGTTTAAAACTGCAACTGTATGCCCGTTACACTACCTACAGGCCACACAAATGTCCCGATCCAAGACCGGCCGCCTCAGTGTTCGGCACAGGCTCAGCACTGAACGTGTGCGCGCGCGTCACTCGCAGAGAGCTGAGCGTGACGGGAGGCTGCAGGCGGGCTGACGCCAGACTGGTCCACTCCAACTTTTCACCCACCAGAACGTTGAGGTTGCAAGACGACGAATCCTACTTCACCCACACCATCTTCCACGTAAGTATTCAGTGTATAGTTACAGTAGAGACGCTTGGTGACAGATTTTCTACTTGAGGGTGATAGCTAGCCAGGCGAGCATTCGCATAATGCCCTTTCACCATATGCCGTGTAGCTCTAGCTGGCGGTGGGCATCGAACCGTGGACCTATAGTACTTCAGTCCAATGCTTTTACGACTTGTCTATCACGAAATATAAATATAACAAGCACGGCAGCGAAAATAGCGAAGAATTCAGTTATTTCTTCTACACATTATCAAATCGTTTGCCGAAATTAAATAATATATATTAACGAAATATATATATAATCTCATTCGGTAATATTCTAATTATGAAAAACAGACTTTTATTGGCATATTTTATTTACAAACTTCTTTAAGAAAATTAAAAAAATAAATTAAAGCATTATACTCCTAACAAAACAATGCTTTAAAACATTTTTTTAATTATTAAAGTACAATATGTCCCGACCAAGGAGGTTTCAATTCAATTTATGTACACATTATCTGTGGTGAGCGAGCTGCGCGCGCAACGCGCTGGTTTTTTATATTGCATTTTATTTAATGTATAGCCATGAGATTAAATAAAGTAGTGTATGCAACTGCATATAATTGCCAGCCAGATATGTGCCAGCATTTTGATCACGCGTACCATCGTACAAGCGCTCTGATAATTAGTAATTAACTGTGAGATGCAAGTATTCTATCTTAAATTTTAAATATTTATTAAAACATAATTAAAACTCGCCTGCGGCTCGTTTCAAAAAACTACACTCATGTTTTAATACCCTCTATTATATGACAGTTGCATAAACTACTATTTTCTGTTTTAATAAATATTTAAAATTTAAGATAGAATACTTGCATCTCACAGTTAATTCCTAATTATCAGAGCGCTTGTACGATGCTACGCGTGATAAAAATGCTGGCACATATCTGGCTCAATGAATAAGAATTACAATTCAACGGGGCAATGCTGCCAGCATGCTGGGCACGCTGCCAACTGGTACTGGGCTGGAGCATTTAGACTGCCTGTGAGTCTGCAATGACTTATGGGTTGTCTAAATGCTTTTATTGTAGTAGCTGTAGTGTTGTATATAGCTCTTAGTATTTTGTTTACTAAAGATATACCGCCATAAAAAAAAAAACGAATTATAACACAACAGCTTGCGTGCCTACTATACATAGACTTATTTTTGATTGTATGTTATTTTGTTTGTCCCCAGCCGATGCAACAGCAGCTATTAGCGGCTACATCTTCAGGCGACATTAGGATATTCAATTTGTTCACTGGTGCCGAAGAAAACTCGTATCAGGTGCACGAGTCGTACATCTATCATATGCAAGTAAGTTAGCAATTCATGCTTACTATATACATCCATAGATACTAAACACATAGATAGAGTACTGCATCAGCTGAAGTGTCCACTGCTGAACACTGCCTCCCGTGAAGTACGGGCAAGAAAATTGAGGCCATTATTTTAAACGGTCTTTTAATGTGTTACATGCTTACTATATAATAGAATTATTACAATATTTGTTTAAATTAAGTAGGTGACAGGCAATAGCTTGGCAGAGGCGGAATTGTCCAAGCATTTTTGTCGTTTAAGTAATCACAAACTGCGTAGTAGGTTTTTTTAAACAAAATATTTTTCACATGCAACTTGAATTCTCCTTCTGTGAGCCTTGTAATTAATGTTTGGGAACTTTATTATAAAACCGCACACAATTACCTTGTTTCATTAAGAAGGACGTTTTGGTTGTCGTTACTAATCTAAAACCTGGCACCGCTATTTTATATTTATTCCTTGTGTTATAATCGTGATTGTCACTGTTTGATTTAAATTTGCTCAAATTTTTACGAACATACATAATATTTTCAAATATATACAGACTTGGTGAAGTTAAAATATCAATTTCTTTAAAAAGTTCCTTTAGAGGTTCCCTAGGTCCCATTTCATATATGGCTCGAATTGCACGCTTTTGTAAGATAAAGATTGTCTCTATCTCAGCAGCAGCCTCCCACAGCAATACACCATACGACATAACACTGTCTGTTACCATCTGTTCCCAAGGCCAGCCGATGCCTGAGCTATCGTGGTGAAGTGACTCATAGGTCGAATTTATCCTTTGGTTTTTATTAGGGTACGGAACGACATCTATATTCAATATAAATTGATGTAGGTCTGTTTTACATTGTCTATATGTTCTTCCCGACTAGTTCAAGAGACGAATTGCCGCAATTTTTTTTCCTTTTGTTATTATTGTATGTTAATCAGGCATAGGTTTTATCAGTTTTGAACGAATGATGGCTCAGTGGCATTGTCTATGACTGCCGCGCAGCATGTTCATGGTTCGAATCCCGCCTCGGGCTTGAGCTCCACCCTCAAGTAGAAAACCTGTCACCAAGCATCTAACCAGTATCGAGCTAGTAATTCTATTTTAAGCCTGTTAAAACCTTCGACCACATCATCACTTACCATCAGGTGAGATAGTGGTCAAAGGCTTATAGTAAAAAGAAATATATTTTTGACATTTATACTCTGTGCAATAAATTTATTATATTGTCACATGTCGTAACTTATGTGTATTTGTTTGTAAGGCAAGCAGAGACGGGTTGTTGCTACTAGCGTCCGCGACGACGCCCTGGCGGCCGCTCTCGGCTTTGTGGAATATGAAAGAATTCGAATTACAGTAAGTGATATATATGAGATATTATAGAGATAAGATACACGGCAATATGCTCGCCTCATATTAAATGAAAAGAGGTTATATGTTGCCCCACTCAGAGACGCCAATTAATTTTAATATTGTCAAGTTTGCAATAACGCCTGCTTGTCGAATTATATTACAAAATTACAAATTTATTAGAGAAAAAATTATAGTCATGTGCGGGATTCGAACCCGCGTCCATCCACCCCTTTAGCCGGGGTATGCTCTAACCAATTGAGCTAACATGACACCATGACTCATAACTTTAATTCTTGCTCTCGTTGTTCTCGTAGATTTGTAATTTTGTAATGTAATTCGCTTAGCAGGCGACATTGCAAACTTAACAATATTAAAATTATAAGGTTGCGTCATCATTAAAGTAATTATAATATAATTAATTAATTATAATAATAATAATTAATTATAATGATCACAAGTTTAAAACCAATTGCAAAATTGTTCTTGTTTGTAGTACAACGCAAGTTGAACTATACGTGTCGCTCCATAACGATACGATGGTTGAAGAACGAGAGCGAGAATTAAAGTTATGAGTCATTGTGTCATGTTAGCTCAATTGGTTAGATCATACGCAGGCTAAAGGGGTGGATGGACGCGGGTTCGAATCCCGCACATGACTATAATTTTTTCTCTCGTAAATTTGTAATTTTGTAACGCCAATTAATTGTCAAAAGCGTTACAAAAAGGACGATTTAATAGTAGTTTTGAACTACTATTAAATTGTTTTTTTTTGTACATGTTAATTGGCTGGCACCCCACGGGCCATTGATTGCTGTGGCAGCATTTAAACAGAAGAACACGGTAGCTGACACCAACAACAACATTGCTTCGTTATATACCACAATCTGTTGATAACTGATGATGGTGTCGGAGGTGTAACAGACTACATATATCTAGAATCTTTCAAGGACAGCAGCCGGAGCCGTTACATGCTTGGTGACAGATTTTCTCATCAACTAGGTGAACATGACCCGTGGGGAGACGGGTTAGAATTGCACCTCCCCATATCATCCCGTGGGAGTCGTAAGAGCCGACTAAGGGAAAAATACTGCAAGGTGGACAGCAGCGACTTCTAAAGCACTGCCTACTTACACTGCGATCCCCAGGACGCCTGCCAAGCGTGGGGGGGCTGTGTTCAGTAGTGGACGAGCCGGCTGTTCAAAGTAGAAAATCTGTCGCCAAGCACCTAACGGTGTGTTCCGGCAGCAGTTCTTTGAGAGCCAGTGAAATCACAGGCACATGAGACTTAATAACTATGTCTTAAAGTGACGGGCGCAGTGCAATTCGTGAATTGTGACGAAATACAACTATTATAGGGAGAGGCTAGCCCGCTTAACATCAGGTGGGCCTCGAACTTGTTCCGTCACTATAAAATTAAAAAAAAAAACAGAAATGTCCCACCACCATGTTTTTTTTTATTTGATCCAGAACTTTTTTCCAGATTCCAGTTAGACAACGAAGAATACGTAGAGTTTTCCAAAATGACCGACGACAAGATAATAGGCACTCGCGGCGAGAAGGCGACCATATTCGACTCTCGCACGGGGAGAGAACTGATGACGCTGACGCCCACCATCAGTAACCAGTACGCGAAGAATCGAGCCACCTTCAACCCTACCGACGAACTAGTGCTGTCGGGTAAGGGGAAAAAATGAATTTTATCTTTTTAGGGTTCCGTACCTAAAGGGTAAAAACGGAACCCTTTTACTGAGACTTCGCTGTCCGTCCGTCCGTCTGTCACCAGGCTGTATCTCAAGGTCAACGGTGATAGCTAGACAGTTGAAATTTTCACAGATGATGTATTTCTGTTGCCGCTATAACACCTGGCTAGCTACCACCCTCAAGTTGAAAATCTGTCGCCAAGCACCTAACGGTGTGTTCCGGCAGCTGTCCTTGAGAGCCAGTAACTCTAGGTTAGTCTGAACAACATCCTGGACCACATCATCACTTACCATCAGGTGAGATAGTGGTCAAAGGCTAACCTATCAAGCATAAAAAAAAATATATATATATATATAACAACAAAATACAAAAAGTTGGCCAAGCGCGAGTCGGACTCGCGCACGTTAAAACAAAAAAGTTTAAAATATGAAGTCTAATGTTGTATAGCTAATGGTACGGAACCCTACGCGCGCGAGTCCGACTCGCATTTGGCCGATTTTTTGATATTGTTATGTCTATAACGTATGCTCTGCGGATTACATTACAAAATAACAAATTTACGAAAGAAAAAAAAAATCCATTCCCATAAGATGGTTGAAGAACGAGAGCAAAATTAGTTATGAGTCATAATGTCATGTTAGCTCAGTCGGTCAGAGCATACCCCTGCTATATTTATTCATCAAATTCTTAATTGCTCTACAGTACAAATGGAGGATTTAATGCTACAGCATTTTCTACCAGACATCCACATATTAGTTATAGAGAAAAAAGACGTAGGCGTGCATCCAAAATTTAAATCCTCTTTAGAGCAGAAAACTCAAAGAATAAATACAAAGAATATTACCGATAAAAAATATTATGTACATAATAAGTAATAACACAATTATTTCAAATTTAATAGAATAAAAATTAATAAATAAATAAAATATAATAATGATAGTAAATATATTTAAAACAATAGCTATAGGGGTGGATGGACTCGGGTTCGAATCCCGCACATGACTACACTTTTCTCTCGTAAATTTGCATATTTGTAACGAATTTTATCTTCCACTGTTCACTATATGTAAAATACGTCCGTATCTTGCATGTGTGCAGGTATTTACGTACGTCATAGAAACAATTTTTTTGCATGGTGGTAGGGCACTTTGCAAATGCCCGCCTGGCTAGCTACCACCCTCAAGTTGAAAATCTGTCGCCAAGCACCTAACGGTGTGTTCCGGCAGCTGTCCTTGAGAGCCAGTAACTCTAGGTTAGTCTGAACAACATCCTCGACCACATCATCACTTACCATCAGGTGTGATAGTGGTCAAAGGTTAACCTATCAGGCATAAAAAAAAAATAAAAAAATTTTTACTAACGCAGGGGTCTCCAAACTTTGAAGCCTTAGGACCGTAATGTTCAGGATATTGCAAGTGCCGAAACAGTTTTATTTTTCCTGCCCTTATTTATATTTCTAGATTAGTCGCAGAGTGCGTGTCTTAAGCAAACACACTTATTTTGCATATAAATAAATATTATTTAGTGCTAGCGGTACGCCAGAAAAAGCTGCAAAGCATCCTCAAGAGGTCTTAACTCCTCGAGACCACAATTCTCGATCGTGCCTTAAACCTATTCATTATACTGTATCAGCCGGATCGTTCACTGCTGAACACAGCCTCCCCTATTAAGGGGGTATTTGCTATAATCCCTACGCTTGGCAGGCGGCTTGGAGATCGCAGTGTAAGTTGGCAGTTCTTTAGAAGGCGCTGCTGCCCACCTTCCAGTATTTTTCCCTTAGTCGCCTCTTACGACACCCACGGGAAGATATGGGGAGGTGCAATTCTAACCCGGCACTCCACGGGGCTATTCATTATAGTATACATATATTTTTTATACTATTGATAGAATACTATATAGTAATACTAGCGGCCCGCCCCGGCTGCGCACGGGTAATTGTGACAATAAATTGAGATGTAAGCTGTTCCATCTTTCAATTTGGATCAAATTGCACACGGTGTGCAAATCAAATTTAAAAAACGGTCAGTTGTTTAGGAGTCCATTGCGGACAAACTTCGTGGCACGTAATTTTTATATATATACGGATGTACTTTTTCTGTATGTGCAGTTGAAAATACCGATTTGGCGACTCTTAGCACTTTATTATATAATTTTTTGTTGACAGATGGTGTACTATGGGACGTGAATACAGGCAAAGAAATACACAAATTCGACAAATTAAATCAGACACATAGCGGAGTCTTCCATCCGAACGGCTTAGAGGTAAATTTATATATCCCACTAATACGCTTAATAGTCGCTTTTCTCAACCTAACATACATACACATTTAGATTCACGCCTATATTCCCCGAAGGGGTTGGCAGAGGTGTCGCCAATTAAGTTTTGGTCCCATTTAATAGGGGTCGAGCCTATTGCCATTTACCGGGCACAGTTTCAGCGTCATACAAAATGTTTTCTGTAACATACTGGACGAAACACAAGAACATATTACTGAAGCGCTCGTACCGAAGTTAGCTTAGCTATACTGAACTGATCAGCAAAGTTAAGCAACATCCGCCGCGGTGATGACCGCTAGTGACATTACTACTGAGCGCGCACGTGCTTCGGAGGGCACGTTAAGAGCCAGTAATTGTAGGTTAGCTTGAACAACATCTTCGACCATATCATCACTTACCATCAGGTGAGATAGTCGAAAGCTAAACTATGAAGCATAAAAAAACACAAGACAAGAACATATTGTATGAAACCCTAGCAGGGCACTAAGATGGTATTTATGCCCTTTTCTGCGTCTAATGCACACAACACCCTACTCACATCCACGTGAGAAGTGGTATGCTACTCATTTTGTTGCTTTAATTTTTTCTTGGTACATAATCAACCCCGTAGAGACGAGAGACGGGCTAGAATGTCACCTCCCCATTTCTTCCCGTGGGTGTCGTAAAAGGCGACTAAGGGAAAAAGGCGTCAAATGAGCAGCATGCCACTTCTCACGTGGATGTGAGTAGGGTATTTTTTTTTTTTTTTTTTTTTTTATTGCTGATAGGTTAGCCTTTGACTACAATCTCACGTGATGATGTGGTCGAAGGTGTTAACAGGCTTAACCTAGAATTACACTGGCTCTCAAGGACAGCTGCCGGAACACACCGTTAGGTGCTTGGCGACAGAATTTCTACTTGAGGGTGGTCGCTAGCCAGGCGGGCACTCGCAAAATGCCGTTCCACCATGTGGTGAAGCTCAAGCCCGCGGCGGGATTCGAACCATGGACCTGCTGCGCGGCAGTCCAGCAGGTATTGTGGGTATTAGACGCATACCAGAGCTGTATACCATCTTAGTGCCCTACCAGGATTTTCATACAATATGTTCTTGTGCCCCTGTCTTCTATGTTGTTAGCGTAAACATATTGTTCGTAATATTTTCTTGAGTTGTGTTCCAGTGTTTTAGATAAAAAAAAATGTATGTCCCTGAAACTGCGCCCGGTGTATGGCAATAGGCTCGCCCCTTATTACGTGGGACCAAAACCCAATTGGCGAAACGTGGGTGTTTACATACCTCTGCCTTTTTTTTTTTTTATGCTTGATAGGTTAGCCTTTGACCACTATCTCCCCTGATGGTAAGTGACGATGTGGTCGAAGATATTGTAAAGGCTAACCTAGAATTGCCTCTGCCTCTTCAGGGAATACAAGCGTGTTTTATGTATGTATGTATAATGAATAGTTATATATATGTATTAGGTATATTATATAGTATACCTAATACATAATTATACCATTTCTAACATATGTTCGTTGCCGTGTGAAGACTTGATATGACCTGGCTTTACCACGTCAGTACTGAAAGGTTGACCAATGTATACTTTTCCAGGTGATATCGAATACAGAAGTATGGGACCTGAGAACGTTTCACCTACTGAGGACAGTGCCTACGTTAGATAAATCTGAGGTAAGTTGTTTTTAATTCCATACTACTATTACAGCCATTGAGTCTACAGTTGAACAGTGAACTTCATAATTAGGGGGTATGTCCTTGTAAATTGTTCTGGTAAATTAAAGTCGGCAATTTATGTACAACTAGATTTCCGGGCGCGGCTCCGCCCGCGCGTATGTCGTTTATCGCGCAAAAATATTATCCTCTCTTTGCGCAGTTGGATAAAAACTATCCTATGTTTTTTTCCGGGTCTCAAACTATTTCCATACCAAATTTCATACAAATCTATCCAGTAATTTTGGCGTGAAAGCGTAACAGACAGACATAAAGACAGAGTTACTTTCGCATTTATAATATTAGTACTGATTTTGTTATAATATTTCGAGAGTCCGTTCGTACAGATTTCCGTGGTAGCAAGAGAGAGAAGCCGGGCGCGCCCGCGGCTTTTATATGGCCCGCGGGGGGAGCTAGATGAGGTGTGGGGAGGCTCGGCCGCCTGACGCACTGCTTAGCTATTGGTACCTATGTAAGGTGACATATTGTCGCCGATGTGTTAACAGCCATAATCCCCACGCTGCTGCCCAGCTTCTGGTGTATTGCCCTTATTCGCCTCTTACGACTACCACGGGAAGAGACCGGGGGGAGGGGGGGGGGGGGGGGGTTACATTCTTGCCCGTCACCCCACGCGGGTTCTATCCCGACACCCCGCGGGTCTCACATGTCTATTGGCAGTTGTTTAATGGCTATGTGTAAAAATCGTGAAAACCTAAAAATACGTTCATCAACATAATATGGTCTTCTACCTAACAAAGGTCTCGCCCATTAGGGGAGGTTTCCCTTAATCCCAACACTTGGCAGGCGTATTTTACAAATCCTTGGAGTACAAAATTTTATGCCCAAGGCGGGAGTCGAACCCGCGACCTCCGCGCCGGATGCTTATACGGCATTTCTAGCCGAAATTGTGTGCTCCAATTGTATTACTTAAACCGTCATAGGGGACGGTGCGCGGTTAGGCTCCGGCGTGGAGGTCGCGGGTTCGGTTCCCGCCTTGGGCATAAAATTTTGTACTCCAATAATTTGTAAAATGTGATTTTCGCTTAGCACGCGATAGTGCTTGTAATCATAATATTTAGATTACATTAACTTGGCAGGCGTCTTGGAGGTCGAAGTGATAGATGACTGGTATTCAGAGGGCGCTGCTCCCAACCGTCTGCTATTTTACAAGCTTAATTAATAGTAACTTTAAGGCTTTCGCGACTTGAACACATAGTTATAAGTATTTAACGGTTATTTAAGTTAGCTGCAACCTGGAATCCAGTGCTAAGGAAATGCACCAAGCGCGTTTTACCTTCATTAAGACCTGTGGATGTTGTCAGTGTTGTGTGTCGAGACGATACATTTCTAAATCAAATGCGGGTAGTTGGAGAAAATGAAGGGCGGCCTTCAAGACGCTGACACCCGCCTCTTCAGTCCGCTCGTGACCACGACCAATGCAACTTGGTCGAAACGTCGAGGTAAATAAATAAAAATATAAATGTTTTTATCGCGATTAAGTCCCGTTAAATACTTATAACTAAGCTTAATTAAATTAGATGAACGTACTAATTTGCACGCCTTTAAGGTTTAAATGTAGAGCCACATATTATTTTAGTTAAGACCTGTACTGTACCTACATTATGGCAAATAAATAATTTGAATTTGCTTTTATTTAGTGTTTCATCTGTGCCGATGTTTGTCATGAAATCTTACAAATTAAATTTGATCCACTTCCCGGTTACCTGTTGAGCTGAAATTTAGCATACATGTGTAAATCGCGTGACAATGCAATATTATGATGACATGGTGGTGTTCTGATGATGGAGCTGGAAGGTAGCCAAAGGAACTTCGCAATGAAACGACACAACCTCATCGAGTTTTGGCTCTTATTACCTTTTTATTAACAAGAACGCAACAAAAGCTTGTTCATTAAAAAAAAAATATAGAGAAAAGCTTGTTTCTTTTCTGACTCCCACTGTTATGAAAGATTAAAATAGAATACCATACCTGTGGGGTGGGTAAGGATGGGAGGGGGACTTCTACCCCGGCCCCCGGCACCCCACGGGGAAGAATTAATTATTGTAATTGTATTTCAGGTGATATTCAACCCCACGTGTTCAGCGATATACGCGGTGTGCAGCGATCAGGACTCGGAGGAGCGTAGCCAGTTCGATACCAGTTTCAAGACATTAGATCCATATGATTATTCCAGCATAGGTAATTATATCAACATGCTAAACATTAGTAGTATTGAATGTGTACTGTTTCTTTTTTAATAATGAATAGATTCAGGCGTTACTTTGCGGAAATCCATATTTAATAATAACAAATATTTTTTTTTAATATTTTAAGAAAAAATCAAATTAATATTTTAATAAAACACTTAAAAAATTCAAAAATATATTTAGTAACAATTCCGCCTAATTTTCCTGCTAAGCCGACGTGACGTCACAAACGCCACGCAGCCAAACCGGAAGAATTTTTCGACGCGTTTCGCTTCTACACGAAGCAATCTCAGGAGGTCTTGACCCTGCGAGCGCACGATCGAGAATTTCTCGATCGTGAATGGTTCGGCGTTTGTGACTTCACGTGTCGGCTTAGCAGGAAAATTAGGCGGAATTGTCACTAGATATATTTATGTATTTTTTAAGTATTTATTAAAATATTAATTTGATGTTTTCTTAAAATATTTTAAAAATATTTGTTAATATTAAACTGTTTTTTTTAAATGTAATTGAGGCGGTACTACCGCGAGTCCCAACTGGTGTTAAGCGGACTAACCTCTGTCTATAACAGATGTCACAAGTTACCCACTTTTTCTTTCTCAGCTCTCTGGCTTGTATATTACAAAACTTGTATAAAATTATACATTCTGCAGTTGATTCCCCCGATCTGTTTTATCATATACCCTTTAATATTAAATATAGTGCACGTACAGCCAAAGTCAATAATCACTTTGCTTTTTTTTATGCCTGATAGGGTTAGCCTTTGACCACTAACTCACCTGAAGTGATGATGTGGTCGAAGGTGTTGATCAGGCTAACCTAGAATTACTGGCTCTCAAGGACAGCTGCCGGAACACGCCGTTAGGTGCTTGGCGACAGATTTTCAATTTGAGGGTGGTGGCTAGCCAGGCGGGCATTCGCAAAAGTTTTCAAGTCCAAAAAAAATACATCCTACTTTAATCCTATGGTATAGCTCATCAATATAATGATCTGTTAAAGAAGAATCCAGAATTACATGTAATTAATGATAGTCTTGGCAGATATGTTATAACTATAAAATATCTTCTCTAACCTAAAGCAAGTAATTCGGACACAACAGCCATGTTGTGTCGGGATGATCTGTCTTATTTTAGTTCTAAGTATATATTGTGCCAGTTTAAGATTACCAATCTGCAAATATTAGTTTGATTTGCGGATTGGTACTTCGTTTTACATCGTCTCGGAATTTACTTTACCTCTCTGTATACACATATGTTGAATTACAATCCAGTTAAAAAATTGTATAACGTTTATAATTGGCATAAGAAGTTGTACCCGCCTCAATATGCGGGATTATAGGAAGGATTAAGGAATTGGGGCTTACTTGGTTAGACGCTGGATAGATGACCGCGGCTCGGCAACGTTCCCGAAGGGGAGGCCAGCGTGCGCAATGCCGCGCGCCTCAATAACTTCACTGTCGATATTTGTTATCACAGCACGATTGTTTTGATTCACTTGACACGGTACACTGACTTCAACCGCCAATATTCGAAGTAGGGCGACTCGCGCCTATGCTTGCCGAGTTAGAACTGAAGTAAGGAACGGCGGAGGGGCGTAGTAGATGGGTCATTTGGGAGGGGATACATACACAGCGCAGGCACACATGGCAACAAGTTTTGGCGGCTACAGAAGTCTTTTCTCGGCTCTAGTCTTGGCATAGCCTCGAGCACCTCCGTAAAGTCGCTTGTCTATCGGTCGTTTACCGGATACATTTCGGTGAATGTGTGCAAGAACTACACGACCTAGTTCCCCCCCTTTTTCCATCGGACGTCCAGACAAACGGAGAGACGCCATCCGTACATGTTCGATATTCCCAGGACTCGTACGAAGCGCTTCGCTTCCACTTTCCTCGTGCGTACTGCGAAAGAGTGGAGCTACTTACCGTTGTCAGTTTTTCCCGATGGATACAACATGGGTGTCTTCAAATCGAGAGTAAATAAGTTTCTTCTAGGTAAGCGTGCTCCATCATAGACCACACCAATGCTTAACGTCAGGCAGGGTGTGGTCAAATGAGAATTATTGAACAAGAAATAATAGTATATTTTGTATTCCAGCTACTATAGATGTGAAGCGCAACATATACTCTCTGAGCGTGTCGCGGCACGGCACGCAGATCTCGCTGGTGGAGAACATGGGCGACTACGAACAGATGCAGGAGTCCTGCGTCAAAGTGTACGACGTGGGACGCAAGAGGGACCACGACGATGACGCGGTTAGTACTACTAGAATTATTACAAACTAGCTTTCCGGGCGCGGCTCCGCCCGCGCGTATATCGGTTATCGCGCAAAAACATTAACCTCTTTTTTTGCGCAGTCGGATAAAAACTATCCTATGTTTTTTCCCGGGTCTCAAACTATCTCCATACCAAATTTCATTCAAATCGGTCCAGTAGTTTTGGCGTGAAAGCGTAACAGACAGACAGACCGACAGACAGAGTTACTTTCGCATTTATAATATTAGTACTGATTACATAATTAGGAATCAGAAGCGGAGTTAGTTTAAAAAAAAAAGACAAATATTACAATTGAATAATAATTATTAGAAAACAATATCATGAACAATGTTAATATACCTTTTTTTATCATTGTGTACAACAAACAATCATATTTAATTGTTAAAATTCTAACAATTATAACTGGAGCATTTGGACTGCCTATGAGTCTGCTATGACTTGTAGGTTGTCTAAATGCTTTTATTGTAGTAGCTGTAGTGTTGTATATAGTTCATAGTATTTTGTTTAATAAAGGCATACAAAAAAAAATATAAAAAATTATAACATTGAGTATAAGTAACTAATATTATTTTGTATTTTCAAACATTTTCTCCATAAGTGTAGGTACATTTAAATTCAAGTTAGTCTATTATTTAGGTTAGTGAGTGTAATTTTATCTAAGCATATTGTGTTCACATCGAGAAGGCTGTTCACACGAGAAAGATATAATTAATTTGTAATTTTTTTGTAAGAAACAACCAGTTTTGTGAAACTATTAAATAAAAAAATAAAAAAAAAAAACAAATGAAGGTAACGTCGGTCTCGTCGAAGCAGCCGCCAAGAAGTGAGTGGGCGCGCCGTGCGCCCCACCATCGCTGTCTCCTTCCACTGCTCGCACCATTAGTCATGCCACCGCTGAAGTCATACTCTAAGCCCCGTCTCCTTGTTAGATTATTCCTAACAATGAATATATCAACATGTATAGCATTACACCCTCTCTCAATAACGACAACAATTAAGCTATAAAAAATAAAAGTACTTTTTAAGTTGGCAAAATTAGTAAAAACTGTTATACACAGCTGCACAGTTTTTACTAATTTTATATAGATAATAAAGTGTTATCTATCTAAAGCAACAAAGGAACGTACACAGCTGCACAGTTTTTACTAATTTTATATAGATAATAAAGTGTTATCTATCTAAAGCAACAAAAGAACGTACACAGCTGCACAGTTTTTACTAATTTTATATAGATAATAAAGTGTTATCTATCTAAAGCAACAAAAAAACGTACACAGCTGCACAGTTTTTACTAATTTTATATAGATAATAAAGTGTTATCTATCTAAAGCAACAAAAAAACGTACATAGCTGCACAGTTTTTACTAATTTTATATAGATAATAAAGTGTTATCTATCTAAAGCAACAAAAGAACGTACACAGCTGCACAGTTTTTACTAATTTTATATAGATAATAAAGTGTTATCTATCTAAAGCAACAAAAGAACGTACACAGCTACACAGTTTTTACAAATTTTGCCAACTTTAAAAGTACTTTTATATTTTATAGCTTAATTGTTGTCGTTATTAAGAGAGGGTGTAATGCTATACAAAGTGTATCATTGTATGGAAGACAAGCCAAACCAACCGAAGGCAACGTCATTTCGGCGCTTTTGGGAGTTTGACGTTAAATCGAGAGACGTTACATGGAGTTTACACTGTATTTTTTAATTTTTTTTAATTGCAGATAGGTAAGCCTTTAACCACAATCTCACGTGATGGTAAGTGATGATGTGGTCTAAGATGTAAACACAATACAAATTTACAAACTTAGAACTTAAAAAGTAAGAGTAGCTGTGACAATGTCTTATCGCTGAAGGCGATCTCTTCCAGACATTAACAAGACCATTATCTTAGTCCGTAATAAACTCGACTGTCTGCATACCAAACTTTCTATGAAATTCGTTGTTTTGTTTACTTTTTAATTGGGATTGCTTGCATGTGTAGTCTGTTGTTGACCATAACTATTAAATAGGTATCATAGATTATCTATACGTTATCATATTCTTAGTTGATAATAAACTTTTTTCTTCTCTCGGTGTAACGACAACTCTTTATAACGCCATTAAATGCACAGTAGTGTCGTTATATAGAGTTTACACTGTACATAAAAGGGTAGTTCTACGAAATTTTATTCTTCGACTGATTCATAAGGCCAAAATTTAATTTCACTTGCAGCTTTGTAACAAATGTTCATACGATATATAGAGTTTACACTGTACATAAAAGGGTAGTTCTACGAAATTTCATTCTTCGACTGATTCATAAGGCCAAAATTTAATTTCACTTGCAGCTTTGTAACAAATGTTCATACGATATATAGAGTTTACACTGTACATAAAAGGGTAGTTCTACGAAATTTCATTCTTCGACTGATTCATAAGGCCAAAATTTAATTTCACTTGCAGCTTTGTAACAAATGTTCATACGAAAATAAGTATACCAAATATCATACATTTGATGAGGGACTGAGAAGAAGAGTTACTCAACAAAAGCGCTCTTTTCTTGCTGGAGAAAGGAAATAATGTATGGGGTTTTGATCATGTGAATCAGGCACAAATGAATCAGGATTCTGCCTAAAATCATGCATAACTCATCATAAACCAGTTGTAACCGGCCGACCGCATGCAACCGCGGCACTTGCCGTCGGCACCACTGCTGGGAATTGTACCGTTAGCCTTTTTCGATTCCCATCTTTCTTCCCCTTTAGTCTTCAGGCGAGGTAATGTTCATTTCAATAATAACAAATATTTTTTAAAATATTTTAAGAAAACATCAAATTAATATTTTAATAAAACACTTAAAAACTACAAAAATATATCTAGTGACAATTCCGCCTAATAAAAGCAGGAAAATTAGGCGGAATTGTCACTCGATATATTTTTGTATTTTTTTAGGTGTTTTATTAAAATATTAATTTGATGTTTTCTTAAAATATTTTAAAAAATATTTGTTATTATTAAATATGGATTTCCGCAAAGTAACGCCTGAATCTATACATTAATGTTAATTTTTATAAAAGTTAAAACTTTTTTGTTGTTTTCCAGGAGGAGGAAGAAGAAGAAGAGCTGGCGGGAGGATCAGAAAACGACGACGGCTCAGATTCCGGCTCCGACAACGACGATGACGGTACGTCGCTTACTACTGCTAACGAAATATATTATGTATAACGGGAGTCACACGATGACAAACTTACAAAACAATACGACCCTGCCCCGATAGACAATAATATTAAAAGAAAAAAATGTACTAGTAAATGGGATAGTAAACTCCATTACTGTGTAAGATTGGCGCGCTTAGAGACGCCGATTATCACAAATTAGCGTTAAATGCATGGGGGTAGGGCATTTTGCACTCTCAAGTAGAAAATCTGACGCTAAGCACCTAACGGTGTGTTACGGCACCTGTCCTTGAGAGCCAGTAATTCTACGTTAGCCTGAACAACACTTATCATCGCTTACCGTCAGGTGAGATAGTGGTCGAAGCGACAAAAAACAAATAGAAATTATTTAAAGAATAATAAAAAAGTAATATATATATATGATAATAACAAATATTTTTAAAAAAAATTAAGAAAATATCAAATTAATATTTTAATAAAACACTTAAAAAATACAAAAATATATCTAGTGACAATTCCGCCTAATTTTCCTGCTAAGCCGACGTGACGTCACAAACGCCACGCAGCCAAACCGGAAGAGGTCTAATTAGGCGGAATTGTTACTAGATATATTTTTGTATTTTTTAAGTGTTTTATTAAAATATTAATTTGATATTTTCTTAAAATAATTTAAAAATATTTGTTATTATTAAATATAGATTTCCGCAAAGTAACGCCTGAATCTATTCATTACCTAATATATATGAATTTGATTTTCGTAATTTTTTTTTATTGCTGATAGGTAAGCCTTTGACCACAATCAAACGTGATGGTAAGTGATGATGTGGTCGAAGGTGTTGACAGGCTTAACCTAGAATGACTGGCTCTCAAGGACAGCTGTCGGAACACACTGTTAGGTGCTTGGCGACAGATTTTCAACTTGAGGGTGGTCGCTAGCCAGGCGGGCATTCGCAAAAATGCCCTTCCACCATGCAGTGAAGCTCAAGCCCGCGGCGGGATTCGAACCATGGACCTGCTGCGCGGCAGTCCATAGCCAAAGCCACTGAGCTATCACTGCTTCAAAGATCTGTTCACAAAAGAATGCCTTGAAATGCAATAGGTACTTACTTCTATTATCAATAATTGACGTGAAGGTGATTTTGGGTCAATTGCGAAAAAGCTAATTCATAATCATAATCATTTATTTCTCCATATTCATGTGTACAATAGATCTTAAATTATTAATTAAATACTAACAACATGCTTGCATGCAACTATTATCTTAATTAAAATTGTTCAAAAATTTTTTTTTTATGTCTGATAGGTTAGCCTTTGACCACTATCTCACCTGATGGTAAGTGATGATGTGGTCGAGGATGTTGTTCAGACTAACCTAAAATTACTGGCTCTCAAGGACAGCTGCCGGAACACACCGTTAGGTGCTTGGCGACAGATTTTCAACTTGAGGGTGGTAGCTAGCCAGGCGGGCATTTGCAAAGTGCCCCACCACCATGAAGTGACCGAAATTAAATATTTATAGTTAATGAGTCTTATCTGTAAAGAAGTCTTGTAATGAGTAATAGCATTTTTTAATAAGATATCCTTTAAGACTATAGAAGAATGCTGAATCTTTTTGTATGTCTTTTAGATGTTTCGGGATATGGTTATATATTTTTATTGCCATGATATGGGTACCTGAACTGCACATTTTTAAGTATAATTGACAGTTAGCAGATGTTATAAGCGCGGCTACATATCGGTTCACATCGTTTGCTCGCAAACAGAGCATATTCACGTATTTCAGTTATGAACCGAGCGTTTGCAATATATTCAGTGACAGCAGTGTTAGCGTGATTTAGATAGATGATATATAGATAGATAATTCTTTATTGTTACACCAATAATATACAAATTTCATTCTTACAAACAAAAACTTAGACTAAAGTGTCTCAATGGGCGGTCTTATCACTGATAGCGATCTCTTCCAGGCAACCTTTGTATGGAGGGGAAATACAGGAACTATGTCGGGGGTGTACATAAGTCTATAAACAATCATTAAATTAAATATAATTAGGCTACATTATAATTATTAAGATTTAAATTGTCTTGTCTTCCGTCTTGTTATCCTGTATTTCCTCTCCATTCAAAGGTTGCCTGGAAGAGATCACTATTAGTGATAAGGCCGGCCATTGTGACACTTAATTGTAAGATTCCTTTTTTATAAGATTTCCTATCTATTTATCTAAATTGTAGTGTGAGGAAGTGATATCTTAAACTGCAATGGATTGGGAGAGGCTATATTCAGCAGTGGACTATCCAGCTGATATAGTATAGTACATAAGCCTACGAGTACCAGATGTTAATGTAAAAATAACAATATTAGAACATTATATTATTTATTTATTGAGTAATAGGCGAGCAGCGCGAAGCTGATATGCCTATATCATGTTGTGTTGAATATTTTTTGTTCTTACACTTTAAAAAAAAATGTATTATACTTTAAAAAAAAATCTATATGATAAAAATATATTTTTTATACACTTTTCAGCCGCTTCGTTGATCCGCAATGCGGTACTAGGTTTGGCGGAGGGAGAGAGCTCCGGAGACACCAGCCCTGAGGATGTGCGGCCTCCCAGACATAGGATGCGCACGCGTCGTCGCAGGCAGCAGGTCAGCACTGTACTCGTTAACATTTTTTTTTAATAATATTTTGTTGGAACAAGCTTGAAGACCACCTGGTGTTAAGCGGACTAAACTCTGCCTATAACAGATGCATTTCGTCACAAGTCACGAATTGCACTGCGCCCGTCACCTTGAGACATAGTTAAGTCTCAAGTGCCTGTAATTTCACTTGCTCTGAAGGACTGCTGCCGGAACACACCGTTACGTGCTTGGCTACAGATTTTCTACTTGAGGGTGGTGGTCCCTAGCCAGGCGGGCATTCGCATAATGCCCTTTCACCATGCGGTGAAGCTCAAGCCCGCGGCGGGATTCGAACCATGTACCTGCTGCGTGCCAGTCCATAGCCATTGCCACTGAGCCATCATTGCTTCAAAAGCATTCTTTGATACCCGTTTTCCTGTGATTTTGATAATTTGACAGTTTTTTTTTTTTTTTTTTTATGCTTGATAGGTTAGCCTTTGACCACTATCTCACCTGATAGTAAGTGATGATGTGGTCGAAGATGTTGTTCAAGCTAACCTAGAATTACTGACTCTCAAGGACAGCTGCCGGTACACACCGTTAGGTGCTTGGAGACAGATTTTCCACTTGAGGGTGTTAGGCGGGCATTCGCAAAATGCCCTACCACCATGCTATAACAACTACCACCCTAAGACAACAACCGGGACCGACGGCTTAACGTGCCCTCCGAAGCACGTGCACGCTCAGTAGTAATGTCACCAGCGGTCACCCATCCAACTCATGACCGCGGCGGACGTTGCTTAACTTTGCTGATCGGCTCAGAATGGCTAAGCAAACTTCGCTACGAGCGCTTCAAAGTTGTTTTTTTTACTTTTTTTAGGCGGCTGAGGCTCACAGCAGCGACGGCGACAGTGAAGGCGACATGGACCTGGCAGACATCATAGAATTTGAAGTTGACTAGCAATAATATACAAACGGCTTGACCGATTCATACATACGGTGTTTTATTTTATAATATCTCCATTTTTTATTTAGTTCTTAATTTAATTTTATGTTAATTAGTACTTATGAATCAGTACTAATATTATAAATGCGAAAGTAACTCTGTCTGTCTGTTACGCTTTCACGCCAAAACTACTGGACCGATTTGAATGAAATTTGGTATGCAGATAGTTTGAGACCCGGGAAAAAACATAGGATAGTTTTATCCGACTGTGCAAAAAGAGGTTAATGTTTTTGCGCGATAACCGACATACGCGCGGGCGGAGCCGCGCCCGGGAAGCTAGTTTTCTATAAATATGGAAGAGCGAGGTCTTCTGATACAGGTATAAATTTACTTAAAAGAAGGCCTCTGCACAATGTTATATGGGTACACAGTTTATGAAAATAAAAATTAAAAAAAAAATAATTTAACAACATTTTAAATTGTACATAGTAACACTCGCGGGCTTTGGCGAATTTATCGCTCGTTCCACTACGATCCCCTATTTCAATCCCCCAGGGGATTGTACAACACTCACTATTCCACTACAGTACCCTATTCAGGGGACTCAACAGGTACTAACAAATGCAATTCTACTTAGATCCCCTATGATTTCTTCTATGCTCAGCATTCAACTAGTACTAGAAAATGCAATTTCATCACAATATAAGGGCGAGTGTAATCTCACTCTGAAATGTCCTCTAAATACGTCTTATTTCTGACGTCTGTCAAAGTGACAGTTTATTATGTCTTAGGGATCACATAAAATTAGCGGCATATTATAATTATTAAATTAATTAATAAATGATAATGAATAAGGAGGTTCCTTTTTAGCTTGGAATTTGTTTCAATTATTATATATATCGCCGCTCGAGAAAAAAATTGCAAATGGTCATAGCTCCATCAGAAAGATCGACCCAACAACATTTATAAAATAAATTTTATTGAAGAGGAAGAGAACATTTGTGCGAATCTTATCAACTGACGTTATGTATGACATTTAGCAAACGTAGCGATTATATTATACTCGTCTAGCAAAGAAAAGTTACGCGTAGACCGGATCGGTTCGAAGATTCTATTTTCTGCTACTTGTCAATAGATGGAGCTGCTTTTAATAAACGACGATTTAATAATCTTGCTCTTGGAAAACATGCTCCGAGTGTGTTTTTGCTACTCGTCGTTAGATGGCGTTATCTAAAGTAACGAAACTCCCGCAGTATATGCTGTGTTACGTTTACATGTATGTAAGTCTATGAGTTTCTTTATTCCATCATAACTTCTAAACGGCATAACCAATTTTAATGTATGAGATATCGTTAGTTCGTCTTGATAGCGTTAGTAACACTAGGTACATAAAAAAACAAACTGGCAGATTCAAGACGCAATTTTGTAAGGTGAAACATTTTTTATCTTCCAAATCAATCGACTGGGGTATCAAAATGAAAAAATAAATATTTTGCAGTCAGTTGTTTTACTCTTTTAATTAATTTAAATTTGTTTTGGTTTTCTAAAATGTATGAGCACTTGAAATTATATTCATATGCTATAAGGTATACTATATTCTTTGCAATAGTCATCATAGTAAGGTACTACATTTTTTTAATGTTATTGTGACGGAACAAGCTCGAGGCCCACCTGATGTTAAGCGGTTACCTCTGCCTATAACAGATGCATTTCGTCACAAGTGACGAATTGCACTGCACCCGTCACCTCGAGACATAGTTGTTAAGTCTCATGTGCCTGTAATTTCACTGGCTCTCAAGGTCTGCTGCCGGAACACACCGTTACGTGCTTGGCGACAGATTTTTAACTTGAGGGTGGTCGCTAGCCAGGCGGGCATTCGTAAAAAGCTCTTCCACCATGCGGTGAAGTTCAAGTCCGCGGCGGGATTCGAACCATGGTTCTGCTGCGCGGCAGTCCATAGCCAATGCCATTGAGCCATTATTGCTAATACATCATTTGCAGGCCAATAGTTAACGCCATGGCGCTTTATTCATTTCATTCATGTGGGGTATCTCAGTTAAAATGGCAAAGTCTATAATTTGCATTATTGCATCATACTTAGTAACAATATTCAATCTTTGTGTCGATAGAGGAAATTTCCCCGACTTAATGAAACAAAGTAAAATCACTCTAATTTTGAAGTCGGGGGCTACATCTGACCCTTGCAACTATAAACCTATTTCCATCTTATCCGTTCTGAGTAAAGTATTCGAAAAAATTATGCTCAACAACTTTCACCATTTTAATGAGCATAATATATTGAACTAGCTTTGCGGGCGCGGCTCCGCCCGCGCGTTTGTAAGTTATCGCTCAAAAACATTAACCACTTTTTGCGCAGTTGGATAAAAACTATCCTATGTTTTTTCCCGGGTCTCAAATTATTTCCATACCAAATTTCATTCAAATCGGTACAGTAGTTTTGGCGTGAAAGCTTAACAGACAGGCAGAGTTACTTTCGCATTTATAATATTAGTACTGATGGGAATCAGTTTGGTTTCACAAAGAGCAGATCCACCACAGATGCAGGTATTCAATAGATGTCACATACTTGAAGCCTGGGTGAGTTCACATGATGCTATTGGCGTATTTTGTGATCTTTCCAAGGCATTCGACTGTGTAGAGCGCCGCACTCTGATTCGTAAGCTTTCACACCATGATATTCGTGGAAAAGCTTTGAATCTTATAGAGTCATATCTGTCTGACAGGCTACAGAAGGTTGCAATAAATGGCAATACACTTCCGGGTCATTGATAAAAATAGGTGTAGGTACCGCAGGGATCAATTTTGGGATCTTTTCTGTTCCTAGCGTATATTAATGATCTGCCTTGCATGGTCAAAGATTTCTGCGATAAAGTTTTATACGCAGATAATACTCGTACCTCTATGATTTTTAAAGTAGATAAGAAATATAGTGAACTTATTCATGTAAATAATGTGTTACCTATGATCTCTAAATGGTTCACCGCTAATAATCTTCACTTAAATTCAAAAAAGACCAAATGTTTAAAGTTTTCTTTACCAAATGTTCCTTATGTTGAACCAAACATTAAACTTGGCCCAGATTGACAATGGGTCAGTCTTACTGGGAATCTAAATGAATTCAACTTTACAGTGAGATTCACATATACAATATGATCTAGCCGGAAGACTTAGTTCTGCTGCATACCTATACTGCAGTTTGTTAGATAAGACAGTTAACAGACGTAGCTACTGCACGGCTAGTTTATTTCTTTATTTCGCGTACTTCCACAGTACACAGTACTTACAAAAGCGTGCAATTCGAGCCATATATGAAATGGATCCTTGGGAATCTATAAGGGATATTTTAAAGAAATTGATATTTTAACTTTACCGAGTCTGTATATATTTAAAAATACTATTTATGTTCGTAAAAAAAATTGTAATTTTTAATTAAACAGTGACAATCACCATTAAAATACTAGGGATTAAGATAAAATAGCGATGCCATCAGGTTTTAGATTAGCAAAGACAAATAAAACCTCCTTAGTTAATTGTGTGCAGTTTTATAATAAAGTTCCCAAACATATTACAACGCTCACGGAAGGAAATTTCAACTCCGCCTCTGCCACGCTATCTCATGTCACCCACGTAATTTAAACAAATATTGTGACAATTGTATTATTATAGTTTGTAACACATTGTTAAAAGACGTTTAAAAGAATGAGTTTCTAGCCCGTTCTTTTCACAGTGGCTCTATACTTTTTTTTTGCTGAAACTGGCAGTAGGTACAATGTACTATAATTTGTGATTTACCTCAATATAGATCGTCGTAGACGCCTTAATTGAATAAATGATTCTGACTTAGACTAGGTACCATTTGCTAAAACAACATTTCTCGTGGAAATGATGGAATGAGAAGAGATGCCCCCCTGCATCTATATATAAACTATTTTAATTTTCATATGCATATCTGACGAAGTACATTGAAAATTTAGATTCAAGATACCTTAACATAAATTTTACCAAATATCTCCTTGATGAACATAAACGATGTTTTCAAAGATGATGCCTGTTTGCTCATTTCAAAAATTTGCATATTTACACCAATAACCATAGCGTCCCATAATCCCAACGCTTGGCAGACGTCTGGGGAATCACAGTGTTAGACAGCAGTTGTTCAGAAGGCGCTGCTGCTCGTCCTCTGGTATTTCTCCTTTCGTAGTCTATTACGGTACTCCCACAGGAACATATGGGGGGCACACTTCTCTGTATGACTCACAAGCGAGTTTCAAAAATACCATTAATATTAAAAATCGGTCATTTTGATAATGTTTACGACACTCAAAAATCTCACCCCTGGACATGATTGTGGTGTATAATTTATTTTCCCTATTCCTATAGTTTTATAAACGCGTGTGTTATTGCCAAAATTACAATAAGTATAGGAAGTATGCTTCATCTTCGACCACATTTCAGTCAACATTTATATTATAAAACTAAAATGGTAAATTTCCCAGTAGCCAACCGGTGGCAAATGGGAATTATTTTGACAAAACGTCTAAGTTGCTACCTCCAGTAGCAAATTGTACGTACCTACTTTATTTTGACGTTTCTACTTCAGAATGTGCACTTCCTTCAGAGGAATGGGGAAACCCATTCTCAAATTAGTACCACCCTAATGGTGCTATGTATTCGGTACACTGTACCTTATGGTAAATTTGTATGAATTATTACGAGTTTGTAATTTTCTAAGTAGTTCAGAATGTTTCTGTCATTTAAATAGTTAATACGTGGAATCAGATGTAATTAGAATAATTAAATTGTGCAAATGAATAAATTTCAATACATTACGAAACAACTTATTTACGTAGAAAGCGGTGTTTTAGCCTGATGAGGTAATTTATTTGCAACTTTAGAAATACCTTCATACGTACCTATATACTTGGCCAAGCCCAAACTAATATTTTTGACCTCATTTCTTAGTAGATAATTTAATCCAATAAGTATAATTCCGACTATATCAGCTTTCATTTATTGAGGGAATGCGCCTCATTGTTTTTAGACTCTCCTTTCAGTTAGGCGATCAACCAAATAGACTACAGTACATCATCGAAAAACTTGAAAACTCTTATTTGAAACCAATGCTAACTAAAAAAACAGAGCTTGTTGTTCAACTAGATTTCTTCTGAGTAACAAAAACACGGCACCGTCTGTTGAAAAGTTTTCGGTATCAGTCCCATTGTGTGAAAAAAATTCGGTAATGAACTGTTTCTGTTATTCAACCAATAAAACTGAGAAATTCCATTGTAATTGCATTGAAAACGTTCAAATATCAAAATGAACGTAAGCTCCATTATCATTCTAAGGCCGTATTCCACTTGACGACAATAACTTTATTTTCGATAATTTGATCACATGTTGCATCTATGGTACATTTAATTACATACATTTAATATAACCATAGACACAAAATGTGGTCAAAATTATCGAAAATAACGAGTGGCGTCAAAAGGGATACGGCCTAGGTAGTTAAATGGCTGCAAGGCCGCTGGACAGTCATAAAGTTAGGACTTTATGTATAATTAAAAAATAAATGTCTTGTAGGTTTGAGGCGATAATGCTTCTTAAAGGAACCAGTTCACATTAAACTTGAAGATTCTTAGGTTACAGTTATCAAGAAATAAGGTAAAAGAAGGTTAGTTATCAAGAAACAAGGAGGATGAATAAAACTTAAATTGATATGATTTAAGAACGCGATTTATTCCAATATCATAAATAGATAATATGTTTGAAATATCACAATTTGTTTTGTTCATTATATGCCGAAATATTTGAACTAGAACTAAAGAGATAACACAATAATAAAATTACATATCGATATAAAATATCTACGGTAAAGTCTGTGTGGAAAAAGAAGGAATGGAATTTTGTAACGTTGCATAGTCAGTGAGTATTTATAGATTGCCAAAGAGCAAAACACTTTCTATTTAGCTCAGAAGAATCACTAAATTAACTTAGTTTTTATTTATCTTTAATAAAATACAGTATTATACAAGCAAATAAGAAAAGAAGACATTAATCAGTTTTGAAATTGAGCTTGGAAATAATTAAAATTCGGCATGCTTAGAGCACTTTATTTTCCTTATTAATACAAATGCATAAAGATTATCGTTTCTAAAATTGTATTTGATCGCATTTCTCTTCCTAAGATGAGTTTAGTTTTATTGACATACTTTAAGGAAATATTTTTAAGCGAACCTAATTTCAGAACCAATGAGTCATACTTCTAAGATCTAGAATCAGTAAATCCCAGACTAGATAATGTTGCAATATAATAGGGTCAATATTTTTATATTATTTCATTCGGAAACGTCAACCCGAGCTCACTAATTCCACTTGAAAAGTATCCGATTTTTATTGAAACTGCAGTCAAATGCTGTTCAATAAAATTTTGTTGATGTATTTTTTTTTGTTTACCACAAACTTTCTTTTTCCGCACGGACCGTTAAAAAGTCACTCATCAAGTGCAAAATACATACATACCTAGGTAGATTCCTACAGTACATGTCAAAGATACGCTACTAACAAAAGATTAAACAAAGCTTTTAAAAAATAATTTTGGATTCATTACTTACATCGTAAAGAGAAAACAAAATTTTAAAAAATACTGCTAGTTACCTATATGTAAGTACAAGTTTTGTACACAGAGTGCTAAGCCAAGTTCGGTAAAATTAATCCGTTGATACAATAAACAAAGTTTGGCAAAAAAATAACTTTTTTTCTTGTACATATTCCAGATTATTTTCATACAAAGCACAGTAAACTACAGTTACTCACAGTAAAATACAAAATTTATATAACTAAAAAGCTTTTCAATCTTCATAATATTTACATTTAAAACTAGAAATTACAAATAAATATAGCTTACGTCAAATAGCATCTGAAATTATACTCTATCTAATATACTTAGCTATATTATTTACAATTATGGACTAGTAGACTCCAATATCAATGGCACTTAATTCACAAGTCTTTTAAAAAATTATAAGATTTCGCTTTGACTCCGTTGTATTTTTATTGACATTGTAAAAAATACTATTTACAACTTATTTATCAAATCAAAATCAATTTTGTGAACCATTCACGATGTCAGAAAAAAATTGTTACTTATGTCAAATAAAAAAAAAACTTGTTTTAGATTTTTTTTGTGTCTTCAAGTGTTGAGTCAAATGCAAAAACTAATAAATTGAACATACAAGTCACAGTTAAAATAGTATCGATACCGTCATTCAAAGAGGCAATAGTTTTCTATATTCTATATATAATAGTGTTGATATATATATACACCTCGTATATAATTACATCGTTTTTTATTGAATTGCAAATACAGGAAGACAAGCATGCAGTAGACGCAAATACGCGCACTACTGAGACTCAATCAGGTGACGTCGCCTGATTTGACATTGCCATGTTTGAGGCGCAGGTTTCTGTCAATGATCAATTCAATCAATGATTTTAAAAGATCATGTAACACGACCACTAACAAAAATGTAGCGTTTATTAAATAAAAATGCATGTATATATTTAGAAATCCTAACTACTTACCTACTGCTATTATTGTTGTACATCAAAAGACTGCGAATTTAGATTACAAGCTAATTATTGTCCTACACTTTGATATTTGGCTCTCAAAGCCATATATTTTAAATCTAGTTTCTATCCGATCCATTACAATAAATTCACAATAAAAAAATCATAAGAATTTATGAAATACCAAATATTATACGTTATGTAAGTACCTACATAGGTATCGGTAGAACCTGTTATTTTACAAATTGCATACTCTTTGTCAATGTATTCCATGAATTTATTTATGTAGATTTATACTTATATATTAAAACGCCTTTGTCAAGCTCTCTTATATAATAAAATTATTATCTGATTTTATATACACATTAATATACAACTTATTTTAAAATATCTTTGAAAGTCTTACATTAATATTTCTAAAATTAATCATAGGTGTTTTAAGGTTTTCATCGCCATAGTAGGCTTCAATGTAGGTATATATTAAATTAATTGAATATGAAGAAACCAAATTATATTAATAACTAAATACTCACAAAAAGAAATTAATTGGCAAGAATGAGTATCGCACTAAGTATCTGAAGAAAAATATAAAAAGTTTTAATTAAGTTAGTGTTTAACCTTATACATATTTATATATTCTATAGATCTGTGGTGTTTGTCTTAATATATTATATCTTTAGATTAAATATACTTAATGATGTTTGAGTTAATTTACAGTGAAACACAGGACTTTACATTATTTTTGAATAATATAACCTCGTAATTACAAATAATGTCATCGTAACGTACCTGCGTAATTTTTCTCTGGATTTGAAACCTAACCCAGTTGATATATCAGGCCGTATTCAAACAAAAATGTTTTTATTTTCATAAAACTAAACCTTTTTCGTCAATGCACAAACTCATTCACACTACCTCCGTGGTGATGAAACTGTTGCGTATTATCGACAATGACACTTGTATAACCTTCTTGCACCGCCGAACTCGGCGCCATCTTGCCGAAACTCCCGCCAAAATCTTCTAACGGGCGGCCATTTTGCCCATTATTATAAAAACTAATTAGATTCGTGTAATTATATTGGTTAGGGTCTGATCCTTCCACTGATGAGCAGGATGAGGAGCTAGCAGAGAATGGCCGTTGATTTTGAGGGTAGACGTAGTTGTTTGGTTGTATTTCCGCTTCCGGGTAGCTTTCGAAGAAGACGTCTTGGTAGTTGTGGTGCTGGTGGTATTCTTCTTGGTTCTCGTACGGTTGAATGACGGGGAGAGAGTATTCCGGATAAGTATAGCTGCCTGCAAGTGGAAAAATTAACTCTATCTAGGTAAGAAAGATAAGAACAATACAATGCAAATACTTTTATTGACTTCAAAACTATATAACAAAAGTGTTCAAAGTCTTATTGATAATAATTCTCTTACATTTTTGGAGATCTCATGCATTTTTGGGTTTTTTTGCATTTCTTTAAGAGATATTAGATGTGCCTGATCTTGCGTGTTTATAGGTACTTTTACTGTCTTCCAATCTAGAATACAGCCTTGACACTTGCTGCTTGGTCCTCGAGTAATGGGTAAAGCAAAAGAATGGTAAGTACCCATCATTTTTTGTTTTGCCCAAAGTAGCTTATGTGCTAATAGTAGTCTATGATAATAGAAGTTATGGCTTATTTGTATATATATTATATTTATTACATGATATGAATATTATTTAGCGACATGAAAGGTTATTCCTATTTATAAGGACGTATGAATAAGATTTTTCCCATATATCGTTCCTCTATTGGAGACAATGGGAACGGAAAAAACGTCTCTGCCATCAGTGGTGGGTGACGAACGGGACAAATATTAAAAATAATTCCCAATTGTCACCACAGTGGATAGTGACGCTGGTGACAAATGGGAAAAATATAGATTAGCCTGAAAAACATTTTCGACCACATCATCACTTACCATCAGGTGAGATAGTAGTCAAAGGCTATAAAAAACGAATTCAAATGATATATTACCTGTAGAATCTCCATTGAACTCAGTCTCGTTGATATGTGTGGTGAGTTTGTCGTTATGTCGCTGCACAGGGGCGGCGGGGGCGGTAGCAGGGGGCGAGTGCTTCACTTTGGGCGGCCCTTGTTCTAGGTTCAGGATTAGGTGCTTCTCTTCGATGTCGCTGTCGAAAGAACATAAACATTTATTTTATTGAGATTGAGTTTTGACAGAAGAAACATATTGATAGCAGCTTTAAATTGCATGTGAATGAAAATGTGCGAAATTAATACTCGTAGCACTATATGAATATTATTGCTTCATATCTGTCATGGTACGGATCTGTCATGGTACGGATCATGTGACGTTTGATTTCCATAGTAGTTTTTAAGAGGTGGGAGTTGGCCTGAACAGTATATAATATAACATATATAACATATATTGTATACTGTTGCAGTGCTTTATTTATTATTATTTTCAATGAGTTTTGAAATCTAGAACGTTACACATTGAAAAATCTGTTAACGGGGCGATTCAGAACCGTGTAACGGAAAACAAAATACAGTTATATTATGCAGAAATTAAAAAGAAATAAATCGTAGTCGTGTGAAAGTCATTATTTAGTGATGTTGGTTAGGGCTACATTACAAAACTTTATAGGGAGTTTAGGCGAGACCACGAAAAGCTTGGTACAAATAGTAATAGGCTTTCTTGGATCATGACGATAAGTACTTTTAGCATTAATAATAATTGCCTATACACTACACTTTGTACGGATTTATATGGAAAAAGGATTGCAATTTATATAATGTTGTTGAACTCTTTATGACTGCAGACCCGATGCGGTCAGACCATAGACTATATCAAACAACGATCTTCGTACGGCAAATTCAATTTTCGTTGTCTAAAGTGCCGCTCGCATCACGAAAAACTAAACTTCGGTGAATTGTAGAGGCGGCTCAAGTTTAAACCTGCGGCGCATCCATCCGGACGGCATCATTGTACAGTGCGTGTCGCATCAGAAAAGATCAGAGCTATGCGATAGAAAGAGAGACGCCTTGTAGGTGAATATAAATATTAGGTAGTCCGTACTTTGTAACCTGAAGTGATAGCTATAAGCTATTACTTCGTAGCTAGAGTCGCTTATTTATTGGAATGGCTTTGCAGATGGATCCTTCTGGGTTTTTTTGTTAAGTGATATTCGTTACCTCAGTACATAGTTGACAGAGACGATGCAGTGCGGCCGCGAGGAGCGCGAGTTGTGCACGATGGTCGCGTAGCTCTGCATCCACACCCACCCGCCGGACTTGGTCAGGAACCGGTAGTAGCGGGACGTTACTTGACCTTTTGTTAACACTGTAAATAATACTTATTCGTTAAGACGCTGACAAATGCTGAAATTTTGTCACTATCAGACTGCGTAGGAGAGATAGAGATGCAATTATGGTGAAATAGCGATCAGTTGACGTAAAATCCGGAAGAAAGCTTAATAACACATAACATAGTAATGTTAATCGAAAAAGTAACTTTTATTTTCCTTCTTGATAAGGTTTTACTATTTTATTAATATATTTTCATACACATTCATGCGTAAATAATTATGATATTTACTAATATGAAATAAAAAAGAGTTATTTTTTTTAATATTGTTATGTTTGCAATAACGCCTGCTAGGCGAATTACATTACAAAATTACAAATTTACGAGACAAAATTATCCTGCACATGACTATATTTTTTTCTCTCGTAAATTTGTAATTTTGTAAAAAAAAGTTAGGTCTTAATTTTTTCAGTTTCTCTGAAATATTTCGATTACCCATGAGATGGCACGAGTAATCAACATATTTTATTCGATTTTGGCGTCTATACGGCGCTCGTACGGTTAGTTTACAGTTTTATTGTTAGGTATGTGATTGTGTCGAACCCAGCACGAGGCCCACCTGATGTTAAGCGATAACTGCAGACTATTACGAGATGCATTTCTACAAACGAACTCCACTGCGCCCATCACCTCGAGACATAGTTGTTAAGTCTCATGTGCCAGTAATTTGACTGGCTCTCAAGGACTGCTGCCGGAACACATCGTTCCGTGCTTGGATATAGATTTTCTATTCGAGGGTGATAGCTTGCCAGGCAAGCATTCGCAAAATGCCCTTTCACCATACAGTGAAGCTCAAGCCGGCGTGCGGTGGGAATTGAACCTGCGCCTGCGGTATGGCAGTCCATTCCATAGCTATTACCGTTCGGCCATCATTGCTTATATAAGTAGCCCTTGCCCTCAAAAGTATTTTGACATATTTTAAATGATTTTATTCATAATAGTTAGGAAACGTGAATTCCACTGCGCAATAGATTTTTCGTTTGCGCAGTACTAAATTGCAAATATACGTAGTCAAACTTTGTGAAATTTGGCAGGAATGTATGGACTTAAGTATACTATCTATCTACGCTTATGGTGTGCCAGTTTTCCTTTTTATTATTTCCTAGCGGCCAGCCCCGGTTTCACAAGAATATTAAAAAAAAAAAAAACTTTTTTGAAAATATTCTATTGCCTATATTAACCAATGTAGAATTCTAATGATGAAACAATTTTTCAAATCAGTCCAGTATTTTCAGAGCCTATTCAAAGGAAACCAACAATCAAATCTTTCCTCTTTATAATATTAGTTCTATCCCTAAAAGTTAAAAAAAGAACTCATAAAACAATATTTCCGAATAATTTTGAAAATACTTAGTTTCGACAAACTGGTAAACCAGGAGCGTAAATATTAGGCTCAAAGACATGCCTAGAAAATTTCACCTAGTCGATTCCCAGGAAGGCTGTTACGTTCGATTGCGAAGCCTCGTTTTTTTTTAATGACAAAATTTTATAAAATTAAATGTAAAGTAATACAAAACTTCTTTCCCGAATAATTTCGCAAATACATCATTTTACGAAAACCTGGCAAACCTCAAGCATAATAATTAGGCTCAAAGACATGCATGGAAGATTTCACTGATTTAATTCCCAGGCAGGCTGTTTCGTTCAATTCCAACTCTGTATCTTTTTTTAAATGAAAGTACTTACGCGTACAGTGTGAGTATCTCATATGTAGGACGTCGGTTCCGTGTATGTAGTGGTACAGTGTCTTCTCTATGAGGTCTTGTGGCTCGTACCCGGTCAAGGAAGCCACCCTGTCGACAAACAGAACATTTTCATTATTGATAGGCAAGTCTCAGGCCTCATGGGGTGCCGGGTTAGAATTGCACCTCCCCATATCATCCCGTGGGTGTCGTAAGAGGCGACTAAGGGACAATACTGGAAGGTGGGCAGCAGCGCCTTCTAAAGAACTGCCAACTTAACCTGCGATCCCCAAGACGCCTGCCAAGCGTGGGGATTATGGCAAATATCCTCTTAATAGGGGAGGCTGTGTTCAGCAATGGACGATCTGGCTGTTACAATTACCTATCTTGATGATAGTCGTTAACGATGAATGATAATCGATCCCGTGAGTAGCAATGGTCACAAAAAAGTGTGAAAAAAACTTTACCATAAAATGGAACCGACTTCAACACCCAAAAGTGTAAAATAACTTGTCGAAGTCGGTACCATGCGCACAATATTGTTATAATAGGTACTTTTGAACTATCATGGTACCGACTTCAACAAGTTATTTTACACTTCTGGGTGTCGAAGTCGGTTCCATTTTGTGGTAAAAATTTTTCGATAACCTTTTTGATACAATTTTGACACGATTTGTACCACTACAAATGTTTACCCAATTTCCACATCAACAAAAACCCCGTACAAATTGATCGTAAAACAATCAATTACCCTCAAAAGAAACCCGACACCCAAGTTTTAACAACTATTGTTCTAAAACTGTTGACTAAAGAACGCGCTTCCGTCAATTAACTCCCTAAGAGGGGCGAGATCACTCGAGAGGGATGTTGGAGGGTTGAGGGATGTAGGAACTATCGTTTATACTGTGATTAGGGTTGTATGAGGGCCTTCAGTACCAATAATCATGATGCTAGTTAGAGCTTGTTTTTTGATTGCGCAAAACGCCTATCACAAAATGAATTGCCATATCTAAGTCAAAATCATTTATTCAATTTAAGCGTCTACCACGCTCTTGTGAAGATCAATTTTAATATTGAAATATTCTACATTGTACTGCCACGTTCAGCAATAAAATGTATAGAGCCACTGCGAGAAGAACGGGCAATTCTTTTAACAATGTGTTACATACTATATTATAAAATTGGCCCCCAAGTAGAAAATCTAGCAGCTGTCCTTGAGAGCCTGTAATTCTAGGTTAGCCGCAATAACATCTTCGACCACATCATCCCTTATCATCAGGTGAGATAGTGGTCAAAGGCTAACCTATCAGGCATAAAAAATATATATTATCTTAAAACAACACGATCTTCTGCGATATTTGTGCACCATATTTTACCACCGGGTTGACTCGAGGGTTGTTGGGCAAAAATTGCACCCCCAATATTTTCCTGTGTGCGTAATAGGTGACTAAGGGTAAAATACCTGAAGCCCACCTTCAGCGCCTTCTGAAGATTTGTTATCTTATACTGCGATTTCCAAGATGCCTGCCAAGTATGGGGCTTTGTTCAACGGTTGTTTAGAAGCAGCCTTGGCACTCATTACCATAAAAAAAATTATACCATAAAATCAACACTGGTGTGAGATTGAAAGAAGGGTAACGATCGCCAATTACCGATGAGGGTGCAATGAAACGCTTTGTTCTTGAACACCCTTGCTATTGGAACAGGGGATGGAGTGGAGACTGTCTGGTTTTAGTGCTAATCAGACAATTTCAAATTATCGAGTAGATAACTTGAAATTTGATAGAACTATTAACAAAAAGAAACTCTCTAGACGATTGATGGATAAATGCACATCAGGAGAGGAATATACAAAGTAGCAATGCATTGTTCTGGTCCGAATATAATGGTATTAATTCCATTTTATAATTACATATTTTATTAATGTCAACAAATTCACATGCCGAGAAACGGCAAAATAGGAGAGCCTTAGACCTATGTTATTATTTTTTTTGTGAAGTATACAAAAAAAAACCAATAATAATATTCAACACGCTACCAAATACATTAAAAAGTGAAGAAAAAGACTCCAACATTGCCAATACTTAAAAAAAAACTACTAATAACTAAATGTTATTATACCATAAACGAATTCCTTGGTGACAAATTTAAATGATGCTAAGAATCTTATCTCTGTTGCTATACCCAAAATGGGTCTCACGTATGACTTTATAAAAATGTATGTAAGACCAGCATGTACACCACGATATATAAAGAATAAAGAATTCAAACATTAACAAAAATAACAGTATTTTATATATATATATATACCAATAACCTTTAATATCAAACTCCTGCCAAACGATTCTATATCCAACCCGAAGTCGGTACCATATTTTTTAAACATATTTTTTTACTCCTTTTAGTGATGCATACTGCTTACAAGGTTTTTTACTCGACTAAAGTACTGTTCACCATTGACAAGAGTTGCAAGTACCTTTAAATCATCCAGATTTGCAAATACATTACATATTGTGTGGCCATAAAAAATACAATAGCTTACTACGAACACTACAATCTCTGCAATTAAAACAATTTAAGGTGGCTACTTATACGATGATTTACAGTGTTGCTGAATTTATAAATTATAAGAGATATGTTTGATTATATATCTTAAATTAAATTTTTAATTTTCTGTGTTTTTAAATGTGCAATGAATGCAATAAATAATAATTGACCTAGTATTTGTGTTAAAAATAAATAATGTTTTTTTCATATGACTCGAATTATTCTGATTGACTCGAAATAAATGTTATTTTAATATTCAATCATTTGCTCACCTACAAGAATAGAATAAGAGAAATCAATAATGTTGGGTGTATATCGAGATCAGCCTCTGTAACTTTATTTCAGCAAATAAATGACATTCTATTGTATTCTACATATTTCCTTTAATTGCATGTTACTTAAAAATACTCAACCGATTTTGATTATATTTAAATAGCACCAGCTTGAAGGTATAATCTACCCAACAAATAATAATAATAAAAATGGGTTTATACTTAGCAGAATAATATTGTAACAAACACAAAATAAGAGAGGTCCTCACACATCTTTTTTTGGAAGTCAGAAATAAGGCAGTTTTATTTCTAACTGACTTCCAATAAAGATAATACGATATATATATTATTCATATTTTAAATATTTATTACTCGTATTTTAAATTTTTATTGAATTCTAATAAATATTTTAATGTTATTGACGGTGTTGTTTAAAACTACTTTTGTGTTTTATTAATGCAATTAAAAAAATACAGCAACAGGAATGGTTGCATTATCATAAATATACATATGTATCGCGTACATATGTCATTTATGTATGTAGCAAAAATACCAAACCCGAACAAGTTTCTTATATTTTTACAAATAAAAAATACAGCACCCCAGCAATATTTTTATATAATTTCAATCTTCACTTAAATTTAATCGTATAGGTAATTTTGTCCTGAAGCGCTAAATTTAATTTGTTTTATTAAAAGACAGAGGGGCTACTTAGAACGTAAAGTTTCAATATTTTCGAATGAATTGTCTTAAAATATTTCGTAATTTATTCTTTACCTTCCAAAAAAGGAGACTGTTCTCAGACGCATATGTAGTTTTAGATATATATATTTTCTGTTTTCCTTTACGACCATGCTGTTCCCGTTTAAATTTTGTCGAAAACAATCAAGCAGTTTAAGCGGTTAATTTTTATTATCTAATAAACTGAAACTAAAAAACCGCCAAAAAACCAAAGTCTCGATGACAAACGTTTTGGTTTCGATTGTATAGCCTGACACTTTCCTAACGCCAACTTTCATATTGACGTGAGTGTGGTTTTGTTGATCATTAGGTGCATTCATTGTTTGCTTTTCACAACATCCAACAGTTCTTAACTCCTTATATTCTTAAGCTGGGGTCTGTCCGACTAACAAAGGTATAAAAGCCATGCTGCGAAATCGATGAAGAAAAAAAATGTGTTATCTAAATCGTTGCTTCATATAAGTTGCTTTGTACACAATTTCCCTATATCTGTGTTGTAAATGTTAGTTTGTAGTTCTTTCTTCATAGTGTTGTAACAAAACATTCAAGCGCAAGTCGGACTCGTACACCGTGGGGTCCTGACCAACACATGTTTAGGGTTTTCACATTTAATTTAGGGAATTATAACAATATTTTATAATTTGTTTTAGGTCGAATTTGTTCTCAGCTATTCTCTAATGAATTAGGATAGTTTTGGTTTTGTATTCCACCAAATTTTAGAATCGGCAATACCCACTTAGCCCTCTATATTACATGTACCAATATATCAGACCTGTACGAGAGAGTAGTCTAGACTGCTATGTTCCCAAGTTGAAGCTTCCTCACAACTCCCGCCAAAGTGAACTACCTAGTATTATAGTCACCTAGTACTTATAGTATATTAGTCAGTTTAGATACTAGAATAAATCGGAAATAGACTTGAATCAATTGACTATCACGTAAGCATCAGTGATGCGCCGTGGAAGTCAAATAAATTATTGTAAAAAGTCGTTAAAGGAAAGTAAAAGTCGTTAAATAGTTTTTGACTTGGAAATATTATTATTTATTATTGTTATTAGCTATTGATTGAAATAACAAATGGTCTATGTTTAACTTACCACCAGATATAGTAACATATAACTGTCAAAAATAGTAAATGATCACCAAAATTAAACCCGCATTTTAATGTAAACTTATAAACAAAGTTTTAAACTATCGCCATCCTATTTAAGCAAAATAACTCCAAATAAATCATTGTTAACCCAAAAGTAGTAAATGATCACCAAAATTGGACATTGGACAGCCGTGTATCACATATTTTAATAGACAGCCCTTTAAAAGTAGAACGGAGGGAAGGGCTGGTGCAGCATATTACGTATCTAAGTAATAGGGTCCCGTTTTCTCGCACGGAACCCTAAAAAGATGCAATATGTACGTACATTATCTGATTATAATATTGCCTACTCAGCAAGCAGTGTCTATTAAATAAAATAATTAATCTTCAATTCAGCTGACAATACAAGTTCACAGAAAATTATGCGTCATCAAAATTTTTACAAACAATACTACTCCATAGACAGCTTTGTGCTGAGCACGCGGAAGTGAAGCTCTTTCGTAGGCCCTTTGGCACGTACGATTTGACAAAGTTATTTTTGCTGTTATTTAGAATATATGGGAATACTAGCTTTTGCTTGTGGATTTACTCGAACATGTGTATTATTTATGTACTTTTTATACTAAAGTCAAAATCATTTATGAAGTTTTGGCGTCTACGATGCTCTAATGAACGTCAATTACATAATTTTAACTATTAAAATATTCTACTGCCGTTTTCAGCAAAAATGGTATAGAGCAACTTCAAGAAGAAATGTCAAGAAACTTGGGATCATTCTTTTTGCATGTCTTTCCTCTTTTCCAATTTGTAAGTCTAATATAAAATAATGATAATATTTATCACATAGGTGTTTAGCGGTGGTTTGGCAGATGTGGAATATCTCAAGCAGTTTTGTTTTCTAAATAATAATATAATATAATAAGGAAATATAGCTTTACTGTGATTCACATTTCTTGATCACTGCTTTAGTCATTATTCAAAATTACACAATTATGAGACACTTCACGAATCTCACATAGAACACTGCTCACGAACTAATGGTATGTTACTAGCACCCTGGAAGTGAACTAGTCCTCACTCCTCACAAACTGTCCTACAGTGAGGACTAGGGATTAATCTCTAATCACTAAGTTATTAATGTACAGATGTACATACCAGCCTAGAGTGAAAACGTACTATAAAGACAGACTCACTGGTACATTTTTCTCTTCAATATATAGTGTAATTATAGCTTTCCGGGCGCGGCTCCACCCGCGTGTATGTCGGTTATCGCGCAAAAACATTCACCTCTTTTTGCGCAGTTGGATAAAAACTATCCTATGTTTTTTTTCCCGGGTCTCAAACTATTTCCACACCAAATTTCATTAAAATCAATCCAGTAGTTTTGGCGTGAAAGCGTAACAGACAGACAGAGTTACTTTCGCATTTATAATATTAGTACTGATAGATGTATCTTGTAGTACCTATATTTGAGCAAATAAATATTATTATTATTATTATAATCACCAATTTTATAACACGCTTATGGAATTAAAATCTTTTTACATGCTGCTTGAATTTTCTTTCTGGGAGAACTGTAATAACTTAAGGAATTTAATCATAACATCGCACATAATTACCTAATAAAGTCTTAGTTTATTATTATTCCTAGTGTTGTAATTGTGGTGCTTGCCGATTGATTTAATTTTAAGACTGAATGTTACTAAAGACTAATAAAGTCTACTGGACCCCCTTGTAGCTATCCCTGTATCATTAAAAGTTCGGCGCCTGTTTGTATTGTACTGTTTTAAAAAAAAGAGAAAAAATCTCATCGAACTTATATAATAAATAATCAAAAAATGGAACCGACTTCAACCCTCAAAAGTGTGAAATTTCTTGTTGAAGTCGGTACCATGATCGTTCAAAAGTACCTATTATCACAATATTGTGCGCATGGTAGCGACTTCGACAAGTTATTATAATTTTTTGGGTTTTAAGGTCGGTTCTATTTTTTGGGTAAAAAATTTTATTCACTCTTTATAGTGACCCTTGCTACTTACGGGATCGATTGTCATTCTTTGTCAACGACTACACCGTCAAGATAGGAAAATATTTTTCAGTTATTGTTTGTTATATAACGAACCAAAAAAATACAGACGCATTGAGAAAATCTGTCGCCAAGCATCTAACAGTGTGTTCGAGCAGCATTCCTTGAGAGCCAGTAAAATTACAGGCACAGGAGACTTAACAAGTATATGTTTCTGGGTGACGGTCGCAGTGCCCAATGCGTCACTCGTAACAAAATACATCTGTTATAGGCAGAGATTAGTCCGCTTAACATCAGGGCCTAGGTCACAACTGCATTTACAAACAGTTTTCAGAACCTTCCTTAAAAGTATCAACAAGGCTTTGCACCTTTGCCAATGATCTTGACGTGTCCGACCACACAAGTAAAATTTATCTTCCTAACTATCAGTAAAACATAGAAATAGCAGATAATACTAGGAAAGCATAGATCCTAGGTATAACATAACAAAACAACGTATAACTTCTCCATGCATTCCGTGCAGTTGAAAGTGGCGCTGTTGGTATAGAAAAACCAGTTATCAACTGTATCTTTAAAGGGCTTTCGTAGTTCCCTTTTTTGCCACATGCACAGATAAGTTGGTGACTCTCTAAGCAGAAATCAGCGCACACCTGATCGACAGCTGTTCGGAATATGACACTGTTTTTATTGTGACTTCTTTGTATGGGCATAGATAAGGACTAGGATCAAATGGATTAATTTAATCTGTGGACGGAGGGATTTTAAGATCTACGTTCCAGGATTTATTTACTTTTTATTTCTGGTATTGCGACTGGTCACTTACGAGGCTCAGCTGATATTAAGCGGTAACCTCTAATGATTGCATTTCGACACAAGTGACGAATTGCACTGCGCCTGTCACCCTGACATACAGTTGTTACCTCTTGTACCTTTAATTTCATAATATACCGTCTCAAAGATCGCTGCCGGAACACACTGTTAAGACTTAGCGGAAGATTTTGCACTGGAAGGTGTTGCCAGGCGAACATTTGCAAAATGACCTTCGGTGAAGCTCAAGGCTTCGGTGTGGATCGAACTATGTGCCTCCGGCAAGGCAGTCCGTAGCTATTGCCGTTCGACTATAACATTTAGACTGCCTGTGGGCCTGCAATGCCTGTAGGCTGCGAAAATAATTTTGCTGTCGTAGCTTTATAGATATTGTAGACATATTGAAGTATGTTGTTATTAGTGGGATGAGACATGACGTGTGGTATGATTATCTATTGTTTAGGACAGCGAGCCTATAGACATCTACCATTTCAAACATTCATCTTCATTCAATTTCAATATCAAACATTATTTATCCGTACAACGATATACTTTTTTTTTTTTTTATGCCTGATAGGTTAGCCTTTGACCACTATCTCACCTGATGGTAAGTGATGATGTGGGAGACGAGGATGTTGTTCAGACTAAACTAGCGTTACTGGCTCTCAAGGACAGCTGCCGGAACACACCGTTAGGTGCTTGGCGACACATTTTCAACTTGAGGGTGGTAGCTAGCCAGGCGGGCATTGTGCCCTACCACCATGCTGTAACTACTGCTATCCTAAGACAACAACCGGGACCGACGGCTTAACGTGCCCTCCGAAGCACGGAAGCGCTCAGTAGTAATGTCACCAGCGGTCACCCATCCAAGTCCTGACCGCGGCGGACGTTGCTTAACTTTGCTGATCGATTCAGAATGGCTAAGCAAACTTGGCTACGAGCGCTTCAAAATTTGTTACTTACTGTACGGTTCAATACTTGGTTAGATTCGGTAATCCAACCGAGCAGAAAACGACGATTTACGATATCAGAATATAGTAATTACGCTATTAGATAATAATAAGAAATTATTATGGTGAACGGAAGTAAGTAGACATTTTTAGGCGCAAAAATCAATCTAGGTTTGGCATATTTTGAGAACTCTTTTTATACCGGTACTTACTGAGCGATGGTCGGTATTCCAGATACCATAATATGAGGATTGAGGAATAGGTAATATTTCAGCTATTTCTCCGGTCATCTGTTTGCAACATTAATAATAATAAGCACCGTCGATAACTCATTGCATTCCAAGAAAGTATGGCTCGAACAATGCTCGCCTTGAAGTGGGTGTTTTTCCATTGGCCGACGACATTTCGACAACCCACCGTCAACCATGGTAAGTCCATCTGAAGAGTCAGGACTATTCCATGCCCTTAAAATTTATTCGTAATACTCGACTAAACATGATATTGGCGACTATTTTGCTTGACATAGGCTAATTAACTAGCTCGTTGCTGGTAAGTACGAATATGAAACTAGATAATGTTAAAATAAGGTTCATATCAGTGTGCACTGCAATGTGTTAGCAATAATTTCTCAGTATTAGATAAGTACACGAAAATATATAATAAATACTCTTCTTAAGTAAGTGATGGAAAATGAAACCAAAGGAATACAAATTGTTAAAAGACGTCACAATTTGTTTTCTTGTAATGATTTATGTGCAATTATTTAGTATTTTTCGAGTCAACGTACATTTAATGTCAAAATAACGTTGACTGAGATATTAGGAATATAAGTACAATTGTAATCAACAGTACCAATACTACTAACGAATAGATATATATGTTTTATATTACCTAAAACGTTCCCCTACGAATTAGAATTTCTCTAATCCAATATGATGAAACTTTGCATAATAATCTGAACTCTAGGTAGTCCAACATGGTTAATAATTGTCAGTGAAATGATAAAACATGAAATTCTGGTTTATAATTTTTATTTAAACGACAAAATTTCGTCTTACCGTACGGCTGTACGTATCAGCAGGATCGTACACTACTGTTCACATTAAGGGGGGTCCCATAATCCGTACGCTTGGCAGGCGTCTTATGGATCGCAGTACCTCAGAAGGCGCTGCTGACCACCTTCCGGTATCTTTCTCTTAGTCGTCTCTTACGCCATATACGGAGAGATGGGGCGCCAACATTCTAGCTCAACACCCCACGAGCCAGTAATTCAATTCGGAAATAATATTGTATAAAAGTTAGCACTGGATTATGTGGGCTGAATATGTGATTACTTACCCAGATTCCATCCTCACAAAACTACCTGGTCATTGTACTATGTAACTGTTTGTGTTTTTCCTTCCATAATATGGAAGGAATTTAGTGTCGTCAATTCACGCGATTATAGACTGAACCGAAAGGTCGAGATATGAAGATAATTAGTACGCGATGAAGTCCCTTTGTCATTAAGTTAATAATTCAATTTTATATTAGTATAGGAAAGCCGACATGGTTGCACCGTGAATCGTAGCAAATGGTATCCAAATGTGTCGATTCACGTCACCGTGTCGATACCAGTGGAAAGCAACCCGTCGCAAGTTCAACGTTTAATGGTTCACGCCAATCACGGCTAAAGCAGTACGACCTTAACAATAGCCGGTTAGGGCTTCGCGGAAATCTGTACTGGAGCCCTACGCTTTGGAATAGGGCTCTTATAACGATACGCTAAATCGATACATAGGTGGAATTTAGAAATAACTGTTATGGATGACTATTTTTTCATCTGTGGTAGACAATACATGTATAGTGTATGACGTACAGTTCTCGGCTTAAGAATGTATGTACTATTCCATATTCTCCTGTTAGATCTTATAAAATTGTATTAAAGTAATACTCTTATGTGCCTAAAGAAAATCTTGTCACTCATTTTTACACGAATGGGGTGTAGTAGGTATAGTATCGTTCAGCTGCGCTTCCGCGGTGGTGTTCTAGGAGGGTATAATTCTTATTTGTTTTAAGTATTTAACCGACTTTAAAAAAGGATGAGGTTCTCAATTTATCTGTATTTTTGTTTTTATGTTTGTTACCTCAGAACTTTTTACTGAACCGATTTTGATGTTTCTTTTTTTATTTGAAAGAAGACGTAGTCGTTTGGTCCCATTAAAATTTCATCAAGTCGTTTTTGAGTTGCACTCAAATAACAGTGTATCCTATCTTGATGATATAGTCACTGCGAGTGAATGCCAATCGACCCCGTAGGTAAGTAGCAAGGGACACTAAAAAGGGGGATTTTTTTTAACCTAAAAATGGAACCGAACTCATTACTAATAAAAAAGTTATTTCACACTTTTTATAAGTGTTGAAGTCGGTTCCATTTTTAGGTAAACATTGTTTACAGTGCGTATCATTAATATACGCTCAAAAAAACTATAAAACATTAAATAATATGAACCGATCGCCACACAGAACGGCAACGCAGACGCAGCTGAACGCGTTATTTTTGACATATTAAAGTTTAAATTGATATTTAAAGTTTAATACCTACGTAAATACTAAATAGGTAACAGTTTTTAAACAAAAAAATATTTATTTAGTAGTTGGAATAATCACCTTAACCATTCTGCTTTCATTATGAAATCATTATATTTTATCAATGTGTTTATTATTGTCAAAAACTACGGTAAGCCCTTCGTTGGAGTCGAAGCGAATAATCGTTTAGTTTCGCGTTCCGCTTGGACCCTTGTTATTTTCGCGTTAAATTATTTATTTTATTTAACTTCTCCGCCTTTTGTTTGACTCCATCGATATTTACAGCTTTTAGATGACTATTGAATACTTCTTGTGTTATTATCGTTCTTGAGATAACTGTACAGCAAGAAATGGTACTCCGTTATCTGTCCTAGAGGAGGTAACCTTTGCTATAATATATGTATTTCTAGCTAGAGCTTTTTTATCTTACCCGGCATCGAATATATTATATGTTATGAATAGATATGTAAAGAAATGTAAGCCAAGCTAAAAAACAGCAGCATGCAAACCTTACCGCGGCGGGCGTGTGGTTTAAAAGTGTAATGTGCAGCGCAACAATATTACTTTGGCGTGAACAGTCGGATTCGATCAATTCATTTGATTATAACAAATATTTCAAAATTATTTTAAGAATTTAATGTTTCTTTTTTACTCTCTCGCACATAACGATCCACACATCCCGCTCATCCATTTCATTGTGATTGGTTCCTAAGAAAAAACAAAATGACGATATTTTCTATTTCAACAATAAAAGCAATAATTATGCGTGAAACGGAATTTTTTTCTTATATCTCACAGTGCCTGTATAATTGGTGCAGAGTCTAAGGACACAGAAAGGCATATTGTCCACAAACTATTCCTAAAAACACGATTACCGGCAACGTATTCACCGGACGCTCGGAAGTGCAAGACTGGTAGCGACTACGGTAATTACCTTGCATTCGTCTAGTAAATATGGGGGGCTCACAACTCATATACATGTAAAAAAATCTTAGTTTGTTATTATTAAATATGGATTTCCGCAAATTAACGCCTGAATGTATTAATTATTTCAATCCAATTGAATTTGGAAGATTGTCCGTGTTGTGTTATTGTGAACTTGATAAGACCGACATCAAAGCGATAACTGTATGAGAGTCCACTTCTATTAATTCGTAGTATACGTATGTACAGAATGAATTTTTGAGACAGGACGGTAAGGGCAGGTACTTTAACTGTTATACTTAGTTACAGGAAAACGTTTTTTGGAGACTATCCATACATTTTAAGGTATTTTGAACTGCATTCACAGATTTTATAAAAAAGGTTACAGTCAGCAAGAAAATGGTCATTTTACACAAAAACTTATTTGATGCCAATCGATCCTGTTTCTTGGATTAAAATTCTATACCGGACCCACTGAGGTTTGAGTACTAGAAATGTAAGAAATCGCGAAAAATATATTTGTACGGAAATACAAGGGGTATAAGATAATTAGATACAGTTTTTGTCAAGGTGGCCTCGTGGCTTACTGTATTAGCGTGAGCGATGATAAAAAGACTCACGCTAATATATTATTGCGTTTGTCTGTTTAGCTCACTTACATGCGAAGCGAGGTCTCTCCGTCTTACCTCAGTAACATTTTTCCAAAGACCACTTCGTCTTAAAACTGTATACTATCTTCGATCGCATCACTTTAGACATCGGTGAAAGGCTATAGAGAAAAGTAATATACCGGAGAGGCTAACCTATCAGCAATAAAAAAAAACATGAGTATATTGGATTGAAACCTAAGTTGAGTGACCACAAAGGGAGGCAGGAAAGCGGTGACCACGAATATCACATAAGTCAGAGGCACTGAGCCTTTGCTGTAATATAAATCTAGAGCTTTTGCCAACTAACATAGCGTCCAAAAATATGAGCCACATTATACATCTAGAGCTGTTGCCAACTAACATAGCGTCCAAAAATATGAGCCACATTATACATCTAGAGCTGTTGCCAACTTACTTAGCGTCCAAAAATATGAGCCACATTATACTTCTACAGCTGTTGCCAACTTACATAGCGTCCAAAAATATGAGGCACATTATAGGTACATCTACAGCTGTTGCCAACTTACCTAGCGTCCAAAAATATGAGCCGCATGTCCAGCGAAGCCCGGAACATAAACATATTGGAGTGGAGCTTCAGCTCGGTGACTGCAGATGGAGGCAGTGAGTGGCCCACCGCGATCAGACCTAAAGGCGCTGAACCCTCGCCAAAGCGTCGCGCGCGGAGGTACCCCGAGCAGTGGATTACCTGATAGAACAAAGAAAATAATACTGAAGTATAATCAGCACAGATTTTCATCAGATGGTACATAGGTCTATAAAGCAAGAGTCCATATCTTGGCGGGTACCAACGCAGTTCTAGTTTTTTTCTTCATTTATTTATCAAAATAAACAATAATTATTTTACAAAAGATTTATTAACAAAAGCTATATGATTCAGTCTACAATCAATTAGTATAAAAGAGTCATAATAAAAAGTAGGTATTAATCGAAGAATTGTTATTCTACGAAAAAATATCAGATCAGTGAATATTTTAGAACTCGACATTTTTCTAAATTTGCTAAAAAAAGATTTTAGTTTATTTTTAATGTTTTTAGCGCAATACTTTCACACAATGTTCTGCCTCGATATTTATTGTTATACCTGATAGGCCTTTGACCAAGATCTCACCTGATGGTAAGTGATCATGTGGTCGAAGATGTTGTTCAGGCAAACCTAGGCTTACTGACTCTCAAGAACAGCTGCCGGAACACACTATTAGGTGCTTGGCGGCACAGATTTTCTACTTGAAGGTGGTATCTAGCCAGGCAGTCATTCGCAAATTGCCTTACCATCATGCAAAAGTGTGTGTCCATGCAAACACTGATGTGTTTAGGCGTGAAGGGCAAGTTATTGCTTGGTGAACGAGACAAGAATACGCCTCGGAGTGACGAGTGCAGTACAGTGTCGAGCAGAACGATGACGGTCACAGTGCATCTGTAATGGACAGGTGTGATCGCTTACCATCATACGCGACTTGTCCGTGTCATCGTTACAACAAATAAAAAAATTAAGGCGAACGCTGATGTCTATAGAGCGGGCTAAATGTTTTTTTTATATTACATTTGGTTTTGTTACTAATTTATCTGATTGATCGGCGAAATATTTTTTTCAAATAAGTCACGAATTGCACTGCGCCCGTCACCTTGAGACATAGCTGTTAAGTCTCATGTGCCTGTAATTTCACTGGCTCTCAAGGACTGCTGCCGGAACAAACTGTTAGGTGCTTGGCGACAGATTATCTACTTGAGGGTGGTAGCTAGCCAGGCAGGCATTCATAAAATGCCCTTCCACCATGCGGTGAAACTCAAGCCCGCGGCGGAATTCGAACCATGGACCTGTTGCGTGGCAGTCCATAGCCAATGCCACTGAGCAATCACTGCTTCAGAGTGCTTCAGAATCTGTCGCCACACCACCTCAACGGTGAGTTCCGACACAAACTTTTCTTCGATTTACAACCTACGACTACGTCTGCACAGATTGTGGTCATAGGCTAGAAGAAAAATAGATGTTTTTTTCGCAAGGCTCTCCTCATTGTCCGCGCAGCTCTTACCACAATCCTATAATCCGTAAAATGTGTAACAGCTTTACCGGATTAATAACAATCCGTAACAATTACACTATGTGTAAATCCTTTAACCCCCTCCTGGGAGGGTAACAAGCCCAATTGAATGTGTTGAATAATAACGCTGCCGGTGCGCGCCTCGGAGTACTGGTGATGACAAAATACATTCATAATAAAGAACACCAGCGAAAAACCTTTGGATTTGAACTTGACTTTTATTTTGTCTGTCTTTAAAAGGCTTATTATGATTTTGATATATATTAGTTAATAATTCAAGTTTATATTTTATTTTTAATAATCCACATTTATTAGTAAAATGCTGTTTTCGATTTAAGGTTATAACGGTACCTGTCTCACTTAGTCTATCACAAATGACCCTGGTGTCTCACTGATGTAGAAAAATGGTGATCCATACCCCGTGTTAGGCCTTTAACAAGTCTGGCTTGTGGATACTACGTCAAAATCTATACGAATATTTATAGAACTAATCCACTCCATTATTATGTAAAAAATATATATAAAATTACATTGTTTTTATACCATAATAATAGCATAACCTTTGCGGCAGTGACATTTGCATTTGATTTTCCGTTTTAAACATCTTTTTTAGGGTTCGGTACCCAAAGGGTAAACACGGGACACTTTTACTGAGACTTCGCTGTCCGTCCGTCCGTCCGTTTGTCACTAGGCTGTATCTCAAGAACGGTGATAGCTAGACAGTTGAAATTTTCGCAGATAATGTATTTCTGTTGCCGCTATAACAACAAATACAAAAAGTTGGCCAAGTGCGAGTCGAGTCTAATGTTGTATAGCTAATGGTACGGAACACTACGTGCGCGAGTCCGACTCGCACATGGCCGATTTTTTATATATAATGATTTTTTCTAAATTTTAACTTACCGAATACATTATTAAATAAATAAACTCCACGATAAAATTAACTATTACTAAGCATTTAATGTTGCCTTAGGTTTTCGCGATTGTTACACATAGTAATTAAACAACTTTAAATGGTTTAAATCGCATATATTTATCATTATTTTTGTTCCGACGTTTCAAACACTTTGCAGTGATCGTGGTCTCGGGGTGAGTCACCGGGACAATAATAATGATAAATATACGCGATTTATACCGTTTAAAGTTGTTTAATTATTATCATTTTAGTGTAAATATAATTTTGATAGTCGGAAGTAGTAAATGGTCAAATTTGAGATAGTTTGAGCTAGTAGTATCTGGATTAACACATAAAATACATTATCATCATCATCACCATCACGAATCATCATTACGTTCGCGGTAAACTGCAGGGCGAAGCTAGGAAGTCTAAAATCCAAGCGCACTTTTTAATTTTTGTAACATTTGAGATTTCTGCTTTATAAATACTACTTAAATAACTTAATTTATAAAACCTATAGGATAAGTACATATTTCATAAAATGGATCTAAAAACAGATATTAAAGTGTTGCCTATTTATAACATTGAACGAGTTTATTAATATTAATTAATTTATTTTGCAATGCTGCCATCATGCTGCGCACGCTGCTTATGGGATAGTGGATTGGAACATTTAGACTGCCTGTGAGACAGCAATGGTGTGTAGATTGTCTTAATACTTTGTGACGGACACAGGGCGATACATACCCACCTATCTACAGCACCGCCGATCGACGCGCTCGAGCCCACCCGCATCGCACGCACACAAGCATAACCGCGATAACACGTACGCTATATAAGCCAGCGCGGCCCGCGAATAGGGGCATTTGCTCGAGGCTCCCGCGGTGAACGGACGTGTGACCGGCACACTCACCGGACCGCTCGCAGAGCCTCCATCAAATCGCCCTACCCTGGTTTTTCCCCACCAACCCGCTCCCCGCTCCCGCTCCCGGAGGTACCCGGTGCGCAGTGGTTCGCCCACGCTGCAAAGGACCTCAAACCCGCTCCCTGTTCCCGGAGGTACCCAGTGCGCAGTGGTCCGCCCACGCTGCACGGGACCTCAAACCCGCTCCCTGTTCCCGGAGGTACCCGGTGCGCAGTGGTTCGCCCACGCAGCAAAGGACCTCAACCCGATCCCTATTCCCGGAGGTACCCGGTGCGCAGTGGTTCGCCCACGCTGCAAAGGACCTCATCGCGATCCCCGCTCCCGGAGGTACCCGGTGCGCAGTGGTTCGCCCACGCTGCAAAGGACCTCAACCCGATCACTATTCCCGGAGGTTCCCGGTGCGCAGTGGTTCGCCCACGCTGCAAAGGACCTCATCCCGACCCCCGTTCCCGGAGGTAACCGGTGCGCAGTGGTACGCCCACGCTGCAAGGCCCTCATCTCCAATCCCGTTCCTGCCTAACCTGGAGGTACCCGGTGCGCAGTGGTTCGCCCACGCTGCTAAGGACCTCATCCCGATCCCCGTTCCCGGAGGTAACCGGTGCGCAGTGGTACGCCCACGCTGCAAGGCCCTCATCTCCAATCCCGTTCCTGCCTAACCTGGAGGTACCCGGTGCGCAGTGGTTCGCCCACGCTGCAAAGGACCTCATCCCGATCCCCGTTCCCGGAGGTAACCGGTGCGCAGTGGTTCGCCCACGCTGCAAGGCCCTCGTTCCCGAATCTCCCGACGCACTCCCGTATTTACTAAACGAACCGCCGCCCGCCGTTACCCGCGAACCCGTCATACGCGTTTCTCCTCGCAGGCCGTCGCGCTCCTGTTAGAGTTCCCACCGCGACCGCGACGTCCCCGAGTCCGCCACACCGTAGATAACCATTTAATGTAAACTCAGGATAAGTTAAGGTTTATCTAGATGCCCTAAGCAACCTCTGTGGTACCCGAAATACATACTCATATTGTATTAACCTGTTATTGTGCGTTTCCTTGGACCATCCCCCTTAATAGACAATCCCAATAGGATGATCCATCTCTTACCGTGAGGACCGCGGCAAGGAGCAAGACCATCCACCTGGACGAGGGACCCAGGCCAGCTAGCCGAAAGGGTCACCCACGTCACAGTGGCGCCCAACGAAAAAACCCATCCTAGGGGAGTCTAAGGAAACCACATTGATTGTATATCACTAGGAGAAAACCCAAATTAAACCCACGGGAGCATAGTGGCCCCCGAACCCGGTCAATAAACAAATTAAAACCCAATGTCGGATAAAACGTCGTGGATTTATAACCTGAAGAAAACCGAGTTAGAACAAGAGTGCATAAAGAGAAACTTAAAAACAGAAAATCAGACCGTCAGAGAATTACGCCATACCCTTGCAGAGGCAATAAAAGCAGATCCGGAACCGAACCGTAATACAGCCACGATGTCGACACATGGCAGCAATACCAGCGAAGCAGAAACCGAATACAAAGATACCATGTCGCTATCGGATGGGGATGTGAATATCCCCGAAAAGAACTACAAACCAAACACGTCTGGCTACTCATATCAGAACGAACGAGACATAGAACAATGGAACCTACATTTTGTTACACAGAATGATCCACTCGAGTTCCTAGAGAGACTTGAGGATCTAATAGAATCAAGTGGTAGGGAAAAAGAAAATGTGCTAAAAGTGATACCCAGATTCCTGAGAGGCAAGGCCGTGTTATGGTACCGAAATAACAAGAAGTCGTTTAAATCTTGGAGTGAGTTTATCTCATGTTTCAAACTCACGTTCTTAGCCCGCGAACAAGAAAGTGAACTTTTAAGAAGAATAATAACGAAAAAACAATGATACCGCCAAAAGTTTACAGATTACTTAATAGAAATACAAACATTAATGCGTCGATATGGCAAGATGCCGGAAGACGAAGAACTGAAGATAATTTACGAAAATATGTGCTCAAAATATAAGTATTACATTAAGCATAATGAATTCAATACAGTCCAACAGTTGATAAGATTAGCGAATGACTACGAAAACATATCAGCAGAACGCCAGACCGAGTACGAAGATAGGTTTAAGCAAAAACCTCAGTACGCCCAAAGGATAGAAAATCAAAGTCCTGAAATAATTCAAAAGAAGTGGAAGCCTAGGGACCAAAACCGACCCGACGAGACAGCAAAATATATTTACAATTATAACGAAAAAGAATGTTGCTGGAGTTGTGGAAAACCAGGTCACTCAATGAGAGACTGTAGAGGAAAAAAGACTCTATTCTGCAGCTTATGTGGCAGGCTAGGCGTACAAAGTATAAAATGTTGCAAGCGAATAACCCACAATGTTGGATCTTTAAACAGAAACTGTGCCAATCAGAAAGATATCCGACCGTACATAAAAATCACAGTGCTACAAAAAGAATACAATGCATTAATAGACACGGGATCTACGAGATCTTACGCGAACAAAAGCATATATGAAGAATTCATAAAGAGAAATCTAAAACCAAAGAAGGTTGAAGAAACAGCCATACTTGCAAATGGGGCACAAATAGTAATAAAAGAAGCCTTACCCATAGAAATAAACATAGGAACAAATGATTTCGTACACCAGATGCTACACCATCCAGATATAACAAACGTCATAGTGGGCATGGACATAATGCAAAGAATAGGAATGAGTGTACAATGGACACCAAACCAGAATAATGAAAGGCAAGAAAAAACACCAGAAAGAAAACTTATAAGTACAAATACCGAATCCAAGCAATCAGAGCAATATGACAGAGATCCGCCGTTACCAGCTCAAGAAGCAGAACAATTACAGAAAGTCATAACAGAAGAATGCGAAACCAGCCCACGCTACATAAACCGACAAGAAATAATAAATATAGTAGTAAACAAAAATGACTGGCTTCAAAAAAGAATAGAACAAATACAAAAACAACCAAACAATCCAGAATACAAAATAGAAAACAGCAAATTGTACAAGAAAATCAAACAACACGCATATGGGCCAAGAATAGAGGCATCATCAGAATGGAAACTATGTGTACCACAGAACGAAATAGAAGACATACTTAAAACCAATCACGACGCACCAACAGCCGGCCATTTAGGTACATCAAAAACACTAAACAAAGTAGCACAAAGGTACTACTGGCCCGGTATGTTCAGAGACGTACGTGCATATGTAAGAAAATGCACAACCTGCCAAGCGCATAAAAATCCCCAACAGAAGCAAGCAGGACTCATGCATATAAATAATGCAGAAACACCATGGAGCGTGGTGTCAACAGATCTCATAGGACCCCTACCCCGATCACCAAATGGATACATATATAACATCGGAGGACAACACCAAAAAACTGCACCAGAATATCAAAAGAAACATTACGATAAAAACAAAAAAGAATGGCAACCCAAGATCGGACAGGAAGTATTAAGAAAAAACTTCATATTATCCGACTCCAGCTAACAATTCTGCGCGAAACTAGCACCTAAATATACCGGACCATACACGGTCACCTCAAAGAAATCACCCGTAATATATAATCTACAAGATACCAGAAACATATAATTTCGTTTTATATATTTATACCACCTGAAGCAAATAATGTTAAATTGTTTAATCAGATTCTATAGTGAATAGAGCTTTTTGTTGTATTATCGGTAAAAACATTAAACCACACCGGGATGCGTCTAATTGATATTCTACAGTATATATTATAATACAAGACATACTTTTTATATAGCGAAACGGGGTCTAACATTTTTACCAAGAAAACGCTTAAATAAAAGCCACAGTAGACTGGTTTACATAGGACTAGTTTACTTAGACTTGTTGACATAGGACTTGTAACCAGTACCTGTATATGAATAGTAGCTAATAATTACAGATAAAAATAACTTTGTTCGTCAACACTCCGTAGATATATGTAAGAATAGATATACTCATAGGATGGAACATGTAGTTCAGATATAATAAAACATACCGAATACTTTACCAGATATTTGCCATAATATTCGCTGTTGCATATTAAAGTTTTATGTATATTTTTGTTTGAACATACTTAAAACGGTGATTTTTCCCCAGGTAAAAATCTCCAAAGAAGGAAGGAGGGTGTGACGGACACAGGGCGATACATACCCACCTATCTACAGCACCGCCGATCGACGCGCTCGAGCCCACCCGCATCGCACGCACACAAGCATAACCGCGATAACACGTACGCTATATAAGCCAGCGCGGCCCGCGAATAGGGGCATTTGCTCGAGGCTCCCGCGGTGAACGGACGTGTGACCGGCACACTCACCGGACCGCTCGCAGAGCCTCCATCAAATCGCCCTACCCTGGTTTTTCCCCACCAACCCGCTCCCCGCTCCCGCTCCCGGAGGTACCCGGTGCGCAGTGGTTCGCCCACGCTGCAAAGGACCTCAAACCCGCTCCCTGTTCCCGGAGGTACCCAGTGCGCAGTGGTCCGCCCACGCTGCACGGGACCTCAAACCCGCTCCCTGTTCCCGGAGGTACCCGGTGCGCAGTGGTTCGCCCACGCAGCAAAGGACCTCAACCCGATCCCTATTCCCGGAGGTACCCGGTGCGCAGTGGTTCGCCCACGCTGCAAAGGACCTCATCGCGATCCCCGCTCCCGGAGGTACCCGGTGCGCAGTGGTTCGCCCACGCTGCAAAGGACCTCAACCCGATCACTATTCCCGGAGGTTCCCGGTGCGCAGTGGTTCGCCCACGCTGCAAAGGACCTCATCCCGACCCCCGTTCCCGGAGGTAACCGGTGCGCAGTGGTACGCCCACGCTGCAAGGCCCTCATCTCCAATCCCGTTCCTGCCTAACCTGGAGGTACCCGGTGCGCAGTGGTTCGCCCACGCTGCTAAGGACCTCATCCCGATCCCCGTTCCCGGAGGTAACCGGTGCGCAGTGGTACGCCCACGCTGCAAGGCCCTCATCTCCAATCCCGTTCCTGCCTAACCTGGAGGTACCCGGTGCGCAGTGGTTCGCCCACGCTGCAAAGGACCTCATCCCGATCCCCGTTCCCGGAGGTAACCGGTGCGCAGTGGTTCGCCCACGCTGCAAGGCCCTCGTTCCCGAATCTCCCGACGCACTCCCGTATTTACTAAACGAACCGCCGCCCGCCGTTACCCGCGAACCCGTCATACGCGTTTCTCCTCGCAGGCCGTCGCGCTCCTGTTAGAGTTCCCACCGCGACCGCGACGTCCCCGAGTCCGCCACACCGTAGATAACCATTTAATGTAAACTCAGGATAATTTAAGGTTTATCTAGATGCCCTAAGCAACCTCTGTGGTACCCGAAATACATACTCATATTGTATTAACCTGTTATTGTGCGTTTCCTTGGACCATCCCCCTTAATAGACAATCCCAATAGGATGATCCATCTCTTACCGTGAGGACCGCGGCAAGGAGCAAGACCATCCACCTGGACGAGGGACCCAGGCCAGCTAGCCGAAAGGGTCACCCACGTCACAACTTTCATTGTAGTTTAGTATATAGTTGGTAGAAGTTTGTTAACAAAATCATGCCGATTACAAAAAATAAACAAATAGAAATAAAAAGAATACAAAATATACACATAACGTGTAATTAAATAAATAAATATATTTTGCCTATGTTCTATCTTTGTAGATTTAAGTGCTGTGTAACATTTAAAAATATATAATATGAAATCTATTTCTTCAAACAACTTTTGATCCCGACTGTCCATACCCACTCCACAATGCAAATGTCCACTGGTATGTTTGTCTAAGAGTCCGTGTACAGTAGGCGGGGACATGGTACGTCACCCTCCTCTATAAACAAGGCAGTGTGCGCTTTCAAGTGGGATTGTAGGGATTTTTATTCAATTATTTAATTTCTATATTTTTTTTATATTAGACAGCCTTGTTAGTATATGTGTGATATTAACAATTACTTTAGAATCTTGACATTCTTGGTTTGATACTAAATTATCAGTATTGAGTAATTGCAACTGCGTAGATGGCAATAGGCTCGCCCCTTATTACACGAGACCTGATTCTGTCTGCAGCAAAGTGGGTGTTGGTTTAATTATAATTTCAAGAAATAAACTCTCTTTTTTTATTCCTGATAGACTATAGCCTTTGACCACTATTTCACTTGATGGCAAGTGATGATGCGGTCAAAGATGTGGTTCAGGCTCACCTAGATTATTGGCTCTCAATGACTTGTGCTGTGACTGACTCCATGTCCATACTGTAATGTGCTTGGGGTCAGATTTTCTATTTGAGGGTGGTAGCTAGTTAGATGGGCATTCGCAAAATCTCTTACCACCATGCGAAAGAATTGATTAAAATATGTACATGTTCCCACAGAGAACGATTTTACCGAATGATTTCTAAATCTAAGTTCTAATTCTATAATATACTTTAATTGCTGAGTCGAAGGTATGTTAAGATGGTTTGGACATGTAGAGAATGAATGAAATGAGATTGACTAAACAGGTATACATGGTACAAGTGAACGGAAGTGTTGGAAGGGGAAGACCTAGACGAACGTTCAGAAATCAGATTGAAGACGCTCTGAAAAAAGGCCAGGTCAGGAGTACCCTAAACCGACGCTCGTGTATGAAAGGAATGATGAGTGTAGATGAAGCGAAAAAGATATGTAAGGCTGGTAGCAAGTGGAAATCTGTGTTCTCTGCCGACCCCTACAGGAAAGGTGCGTACTTTAATAGAGTTGAGCTAAAAAACTGTCTCGAGTTTTGGCCACAATTATTATTTAGTAGCAATATTTGCCGGATATTGCTGCGACCAGTTTCGTACTTTTTTGAAGTTCTTCGTCTGGGAGTAACGATTTTGCACAGCGTAGAGCGCGGGCCTCAGCACGTAACTCAAAGGTTGAATTAAGTTATTTTCTTACCTTGTACCCTGACGTGGTGAGTCCAGCGTTTCTTTTCGCTAAGACACATTTCATTCGTATGAAGAAAGCCCGCTCGCACTCGATGTCTACTGAAGGCCCCCAGGAACCACCCACTGGGTACCTGAGTATATAAAAAATAACTCTTACACGATAACACTTCAAGAAATTAAAAAAAAATAACCAAAATATAGAACCGGCTTCAACACTCAAAAATTCCATTTTTTGGTTAAAAATTTTTTTCATTTTTTTAGTGACCCTTGCTATTTATGGGATTGATTGTCATTCACTGCATCAAAATATGAAAATATTTTCAGTTATTCGAGCGTAACTCAAAACCGGCTTGACCGATTTTGATGAAACTTAAATGGGACCAAACGACAAGCATCACCTTTCAAATAAAAAAGTGTGAAGTGAAAAGTTCTGAGGTAACAAACAATAAAAAATACAGACGAATTGAGAATCTGCTCTTTTTTTTGAAGTCGGTAAAAAACAGACGATTTGAGAACCTCCTTTTTTGAAGTCAGTTTAAAATAGCTCTCTCTAGAAATAACGTATAACCTGGCAGCATACATCCGCGAAGAAAAAAAAGCAATTGGAAATCAAGTTAATCATAATAACTTCGAGGTATTCCTATTAAAGAATGCTTAGAGAAAAAAGTTAATGTTATAATTATGACTATTTTGGGGACAGGCTAGCTTATGACCATTATCTCATCTGATGGTAAGTGATGATGTGGTCGAAGATGTTGTTCAGGCTAACCTACAAATACTGGCTCTCAAGGACAGCTGCCGGAACACACCGTTAGTTGCTATCTGAGGGTGGTAATTAGCCTGGCGGGCATTGCAAAATGTGTACAATTCATAGAGTTAATAAAAAAATAGAACAATTACATATTATGTAAGAATAATGAGAATAAATACATTTTTTTTAACAAGAACTTTGTTTTTCAATTGGGGCAACACCAACAGCATGACAGTTTTGACATTTCGTTTTTTGACGTAGGTATTCGTAGTAGATGCTTTGGCTATTGTTACAATGAATTCAACTTTGCTCGAATATCGCATTAAAATAATTAAAATCCACTAAGAAAATGGTGGTTCTGTTAATGTTACCTTTCGTAAAATTCGTGATATTTTCGGATAAAATAATCGTTTATTAGCTTGAGGATTTTCAACATGGCAATTACGAAGATCTATTATGTAAAGCCTGGATGGCGTGTTGAATAAGAATTTGAAATGTCAAATAAATACCGCCCTGTTGCATTAGCCTGAAGAACATGGTGTATTTAACTCACCCTAAAGAAGAATATTGGTGTCCGAGGTAGGAATGTGGATGCTGCAGGCTGAGCACCGCGCTCATCTCCTCATGGTCTGACTGATGGATGTATTCATATATAGAGTTGCCTGTCAATTCCACCTGTAAGGATGTTCATAGAAGGATTTAAGGAATCATTGCACTTTTCCTATTTTATAATCTGGGTTTCTATTAGTCACTAGATAATATAAGGGTCTCAAAATGTGCGTGGAATAGGTGTATCGTCAACTGCATTGCCACTTAAGGGGGAGATTCTGATCAATTAGAACCGTGTAACGGAAAATAATAAACACCGTTGGGCGCTGGGCTAGAATGTCACTGCGCCATTACTACCCGTGGGTGTCATAAGAGGCGACTAAGGTAAAATACCTTAAGGTGGGCAGCAGCGATTTTTGAGGAACTGATATCTTAAACTGCGATCCCCAAGACGCCTGCCAAGCGTGGGGATTATGTTAAATCACCCTTAAGGGCGCACCGAGCTTTTTAGGCGCGCCGCGTAAGTAAGGCACGCCAACAGCATCCGTCCCCGTCCGACGGCCGAAGAATTACTAAAGCGGATAGGGACAAAGCATCGCGGCTCTGAGTAAAATGGGCGGAACATGCGTGAATTTGAGTATTTCCTTCGTATAATTAAAACAAATACCTATTTGAAAAATGTAATGTGTATACGTTATAGAAAACATGTTGTTTTTTTTATTATTCAAATACGGATGACTCTCTGTTAAATATTAACGCCGTATGTACTAAGGGTTTATTTAGTTTTTTAGATGTAACTTTGGATTTATTTTCTATAGAGAAAATTTTAAGTAATCGTGTTTCCAAAGTGTATGATTTATAGAATGAATCCTTAAATATAATATATATTAATTACATAACTCAAAATTAAGTAATGAAGATAAAGCAAGGGATCAAACGAACCACAAATACGTATTGATGCCTCGGTGCAGGCTTAATGGGAGGCTGTGTTCGGCAGTGGAGAATCCAGCTGATACAGTGTTAATGCACTCTGCCCGTGGCGGCTACACCTTTTGTTTGTCCGATATAAATATAATAGAAAATCAATATAGATGACATTTGTAATCCCTCACAAATGTCATCTTGAAATAACTGCACTTAATTTTTGAGCGTCAAGCTGTTATGAAAATCCTTCAGCGCAAATGCTGCCCATAACGTCCTATAATCATTTTTTTACAAATAAAAAGTGCCTTCATATAAAGAAATGGCATGATAGCTAGTAAACAACCATCACGTTGCCACAGAGTACGAAAATTAAACAAACTGCAATTGACATAAGGTTTGTTAAGGCTGCAACATGGCAATTACGATGCGCCTTAATCCATATGCATCATAGATAGTGATAACAATTGAATTTCATTTATAAAAAGACGATATTGGCTCCGCGTGATACGTAGGGCTTGGCAGGTCTCTAGCCAATGTTTTTCGAAATATTGAACAGGAAAAACTAGAACTTAATTTTTAAATTTCTACTACAATCTCACCTGATGGTAAGTGATGATGTGGTCGAAGGTGTTAACAGGCTTAACCTAAAATTACTGACTCTTAAAGACAGTTGCCGGAACATACCATAAGGTGCTTAGCGACAGATTTTCTACTTGAGGGTGGTCGCAAGCCCTTTCGCAAAATGCCCTTCCACCATGCGGTGAAGCTAAAGCCCGCGGCGGGATTCGAATCATGGATCATGGCAGACCATAGCCTTAATGTGAATTAAGTAATATGAAAGTAAACTTGTCAAAACTTCGATAGTTTTCTTACCTGACTAAGTCCAAGATGCGTGGACGCTGTTTCACTGATATACATGATCTTCCCGTCAGGGGCCACCACGAAGATGAATCCCTCCAGGGTTTGCAGAAGATGCGAGCCCAGCTCCCGGATGGAGAGCTCCCGGGGCTGCGGTGGAGGGGGCGCGGCACCCCACGCGTCTCCCAGTCCTGGAGGGAAGATGACTTTTGTAATTGTTACCTGCTTCAAGTGAATTTCTATACATACAATTTTAGTAACGGTAGAACGTTCGTCCTGGGAGGTACTGCAACCATACCTATTTCTACAGCCAAGCAGTTATGTTCACGTTACGACAGAGTTCACTGACGATGGCACACCACATGCTAGAGTGCAAATAGTTTGACACTTTCGGCTACCTTCTCATGTTTAAAAATATATTTAATTGCTTATAGCCAAAGATCCTTTTTTAGCTCAACCTTTTAAACAAATGCTAAAATTTCAGGTTTGTAACTCACCTGTGCTAGTAATATATATACGGATGGACGGAATGACAGACAGACAAGAGATGCCAAGGGGTAATAAGTTTAGCACTTTAAGCCACGGCGTCCTTTTTACTCTGTGCCACGGCTTTGTAAAAGGGTTCCATTTTCTTGTATGGAACCCAAAGAAAAACAATAAAGCTGTCACTCACCATCAGGAAAAACTTGACGCATCTTGAGGTAGCTTGTGGTCAGTCTGATCACGGATGCTTTGTCCAATTGTGATGTGATTGCAGAGGGGAGAGGTAACAATTTGGCAAGTTCTAAAAACTCGGCGTTTTCTTTCTCGCGTCTGGACCGCGCAGCGTTTTTGCTTTTCTCCTTCATTATTGCCGCCGCCGCGTAGGGTTGATGCCGCGCGTTTTCTTTGCGGCAAGCTGGGAAGATATAGTTTATGGTTATCTTCTATATTTAAATAGGTAAAAGTATAAGAAAATTAAGAACTGAACAAAAATTACAAGATTGTATATTACACCTATACGGAAAGAAAAATCGTCACGCATAAATTATCTTCACGTTCCAACAATCGTAAAAAAAATAAAAGTATTTGTATTGATTCCACATTCCACTAATGTTTTACAAATCGTCGTTGCGACTTTAAGATCTCTTATGCGTCGCTTTTGCCAAAATTTATGTTTTATCCCAGTCCGTTCTATATTTTGAAACTTTATCGAATGCAAAAACTTTCATACTTATATGTATACGACGTTTTAATCGTTAATTGTTTATATACGAAATTCAATATCTTCAGTGTGCTAGCTAATCAAAAGTTGGTACTTAAAACGCCTTATGTGTAAATGTACACATAGTAGTTTCTAGTTGTATGTCTTACTAGACTTTTGACATTCATTAGTGTATATAAAATATCTAATGTGCATCGTATCTTAAGTAATTTTTATGATTTTTGTATACCTATAAGTGTCGAACGCTGTTCTAGCCGTTCCCTTATTGGGCCAGAAGTCTTGCGCTTTAAGCCTTTAGACTAGAAGCTGCAACAAGACTATATAATACGAGTACTTTTTAAATATGATTCAGGCAATATCGCCTGTTATGTGACTATCATTTTGCGTGTTTTTAGAGCACAAAACCATCACCGTGTTTGATTCTTATTAGATTAGAAAACTTGTGCCCTCTAAAAAAATGTTTTCTCTTACAGCACAAAGAAAACAGAAATTAATATTATGATTTTTTTTTCGGCTCCAAGTTCAATGTATTATCATGCAATCGACAAGTATCTTATACTTGTCGATTGCTTTATTTGCCGTAGTTCCAAGAAACTTTGCCAGCTACGTAAACTATTCTTTATTATCTTAACTAAAATAACTACACAAATACTTAGATGTAAGCTCGCACATAGTACATTTTAACAGCAAAGTTCTTGACCTACCCCATCACAATTTCATTACACATTCAGAAAATTTGCATTACCTCTGCTAACGACGAAGTATAAATATTTATGGCAGCACTACAAGACGCGCCTTTGCCACTCGAGAAATAAAAAAAAATAGACCAGAGAGAAAATTTGCCGTGTTTCGGCGGGAAAACAACAACGTTCTGTCTGAATTATTCATGCGATTCCATAACCTTAATTCTAATAAATTGGCGAGATTATATACCTTTATGAAATATTGAGGGGAGCTTTAATACTACAATAGTGATTGAATATGTGAAACAAATGTGTTCTAAGTGTTTTAGATTATCGCTAGCTGGGTTTAATTATGTTAATGCATTGTATTGTAAAAATATATAAGACAACAGTGTAAGAACTAAAATAAAATTACTTAAGTATAACATTGCTCATCGTGATTATAAGTCAAAAAACAGAAAATATGAAATGTACTACATTACAGGTAAGTACTAGACAGATACTATATTTCATTATTCTTTAATGTTTTAGCGCGCGTTGAAGTCTTTTATATAATGTTATAGGAACGGTAAGTATCTAATTCGATCTATTTTTATTATTGATAAAACAATGAAAATGCTCGTGCAATATATTTTATGCTTGAAAGTGAATTCTTCAGTTTTAATGTCTTGTTTCATCAGGTCATGAATAAGTTACTTATCCAAGTTTGCTAAGCTTGACACTCCTATACATAGGTAAGTACCTACTCTTTATTGTACACCAAAATTAATTTATACATTACTAGCTTTCCGGGCGCGGCTCCGCCCGCGCGTATGTCGATAACCGACATACATAAAACATTAACCTCTTTTTGCGCAGTTGGATAAAAACTATCCTATGTTTTTTCTCGGGTCTCAAACTATTTCCATACCAAATTTCATTCAAATCGGTGCAGTAGTTTTGGCGTGAAAGCGTAACAGACAGACAGACAGACAGACAGAGTTAATTTCGCATTTACACCGTAACTTAAGGGTATATTTTAGACGAACGCCCCCATACAAAACGCAGTTTTAATAACAAGTTGAGTTTATATGAAAGTTCACACTTTGGCTGGCGGGTATATGTCCTTAAATTAAAAACGTCAATTGGCGTTCTTTTTGATAAAAGCTATGTTCTTGACTGTATCAGCCGGACTGTCCACACAGCCACCATTAAGAGGGGTTTTGCCATAATCCCCACTCTTGGCAGGCGTCTTGATCGCAGTATTAGATATCAGTTCAGAAAGTGTTGCTGCACACTTCTGGTTTGTTCCATATTTAAGATAATTTATTTTAATATTGAATAGAGAACTTCGAATTTATCAATATAGTTAGCTTTAAATCTCAGAAATTTAGTTGAAGATGGTAATTCTACTTCAAGAGATAACAGTGTCTGTGTTAATCTACATATATAAATACAAACGATAATGAATAACGTGGGTAAGAGCCTCTTACTAAGAGGTATTAGTACTAGTTACAGATTATGTTACAGTTATTGTGTAGTGTAGCCGATGGATTGGAATTCGCACATTAGCTGTTAAAATTTTAGTACTCGTTTATTTTTGTTTTGACTGCCGCGCAGCCCGGCAGTGGCACTTGAAAATACTGGACTTATAGACTGCACATGCGTTTAAAAACCTTATATTTTGATGCTACATTAAGGTTTTATTTAATGCTAATGAATGAGGTATTCTATGCCTAGAATAGATATAGACTGCACATGCGTTTAAAAACCTTATATTTGATGCTACATTGAGGTTTTATTTAATGCTAATGAATGAGGTATTCTATGCCTAGAATATATATAGACTGCACATGCGTTTAAAAACCTTATATTGTATGCTACATTGAGGTTTTATTTAATGCTAATGAATGAGGTATTCTATGCCTAGAATATATATAGACTGCACATGCGTTTAAAAACCTTATATTGTATGCTACATTGAGGTTTTATTTAATGCTAATGAATGAGGTATTCTATGCCTAGAATAGATATAGACTGCACATGCGTTTAAAAACCTTATATTGTATGCTACATTGAGGTTTTATTTAATGCTATTGAATGAGGTATTCTATGCCTAGAATAGATATAGACTGCACATGCGTTTAAAAACCTTATATTGTATGCTACATTGAGGTTTTATTTAATGCTATTGAATGAGGTATTCTATGCCTAGAATAGATATAGACTGCACATGCTTTTAAAAACCTTATATTTGATGCTACATTGAGGTTTTATTTAATGCTAATGAATGAGGTATTCTATGCCTAGAATATATATAGACTGCACATGCGTTCAAAAACCTTATATTTGATGCTACATTGAGGTTTTATTTAATGCTAATGAATGAGGTATTCTATGCCTAGAATAGATATAGACTGCACATGCTTTTAAAAACCTTATATTTGATGCTACATTGAGGTTTTATTTAATGCTAATGAATGAGGTATTCTATGCCTAGAATATATATAGACTGCACATGCGTTCAAAAACCTTATATTTGATGCTACATTGAGGTTTTATTTAATGCTAATGAATGAGGTATTCTATGCCTAGAATAGATATAGACTGCACATGCTTTTAAAAACCTTATATTTGATGCTACATTGAGGTTTTATTTAATGCTAATGAATGAGGTATTCTATGCCTAGAATAGATATAGACTGCACATGCTTTTAAAAACCTTATATTTGATGCTACATTGAGGTTTTATTTAATGCTAATGAATGAGGTATTCTATGCCTAGAATATATATAGACTGCACATGCGTTTAAAAACCTTATATTGTATGCTACATTGAGGTTTTATTTAATGCTAATGAATGAGGTATTCTATGCCTAGAATAGATATAGACTGCACATGCGTTTAAAAACCTTATATTGTATGCTACATTGAGGTTTTATTTAATGCTATTGAATGAGGTATTCTATGCCTAGAATAGATATAGACTGCACATGCTTTTAAAAACCTTATATTTGATGCTACATTGAGGTTTTATTTAATGCTAATGAATGAGGTATTCTATGCCTAGAATATATATAGACTGCACATGCGTTCAAAAACCTTATATTGTATGCTACATTGAGGTTTTATTTAATGCTAATGAATGAGGTATTCTATGCCTAGAATAGATATAGACTGCACATGCTTTTAAAAACCTTATATTTGATGCTACATTGAGGTTTTATTTAATGCTAATGAATGAGGTATTCTATGCCTAGAATAGATTGATGTTTTTATTCATACGAGAGGGTTAAATTTAACCTTTTTTTAATACTTAAGGAACGCAGAAATTAACGCGTTTTGCTGCGTCTGCTTTGGCGTCAAATGAGTTCGTGTTATTCGATATGTTATATCAGTTTTTTGTGCGTATCATTAGGGGACGCTCAATAAAGCACATCAGTGATATACGCCCAAAAATACTGTGAAATATTAGTAGACTTATCTGATTGGCACCAACGCCACCGCAGGCGCAGCCGATCGCGTTTGTTTTAGCGTACCTTTACAGGGATGGTTCATGAAAAGCTACGCAAAATTTTTTTTACCAAAAAATGGGACCTACTTCTACACTCAAAGTGTGGAATAACTTGTTGAAGTCAGTACCATGATAGTTCAAAAGTACCTTTTATCACAATATTGTGCGCATGGTACCGACTTTGACAAGTTATACACACTTTTGAGAGTTGAAGTCGGTTCCATTTTTTGGTTACATTTGTTTTTCACTCTTTTAGTGTTCTTCTACTTACGGGATCGATTGTAATTCACTGTCAACGACTATACGAAAATATTTTTCAGTTATTGGAGTGTTACTCAAAAACGGCTTGACCTATTTTTTTGGAAATTTAAATGGGACCAAACGACAAGCATCAGCTTTCAAATAAAAAAATAATTATCAAAATCGATTTACCCAGTTAAAAACTCTGAGCAAAGCTATTGTTCAAGTTATTTGAAGGCATATAAGTAAATATTTTGTTTATTAGTGTTTAGGTTACGATGGGACTGGCATGCAATTTTGTAAAAAGTCCCTAAAAAAAAGTTTAAAGAAAAAAAAAGTTTGTGTTGTATAAGTAGATGATACACGAAAATATTATAACCACATTTTATTTAGGTATATACTTTAGCTTTTATAGACTAACCTTTGTTCTCCATCTCACCTGACGGTAAGTGATGATATGATCGAAGATGTTGTTCATGCTAACCTTAAATTACTGGCACTTAAGGACAGCTGTCGGAGCATATCTTTAGATGCTTGGTTTATGTTATGTCATAAAATTATATTCTGATTCTGATTGATTTGTACTAACGCTGTTATCTGATACATATTTATTACTAACAATTTCTTTACCTGCCTATATAAAGAAATTATTGGTAAAAAATTTTATTATTAAAAATTATTTAATTTTACCAATAACACTTTGTTCGGTAAATGCTATGGGTAATTGAAATAAAATATAATTAACTTACTGAAATCCATTTCCACCTCAGGCGTATACTTGCTAAAAAGCTTCTTGCACGGATATTTCATAATTAAAAAATAAATAACGTAAAGAAAAAATACAACGTCTAACTGAATTATCGATCTCAAAGACGTAACTCAAGTCAAGTAAATAGAAAAAAATGCACCTTACACGATCAGTTTCAAACGCTTACTGGCTGGTTACAATAAAACACCTTCCTATGTCCGTTTCCGAAAAAAAAAACAACAACAGGTACAACTATAGTCTTTTGCAGAGCAAAATTAACTGTGCAGACGGCAAAATAGGGTACTACGAAATCTCTGTAATACTTTGAGTCGCGCAGCTGGATTTTCTTAACCAACAGCGCCCTCATAAGCTGTGTTGTAAAGTTTGTGTCATTATACAATAGAGCGGCCCGCATATCGATTTGACAAGATGTTTGACATCTCGATTGATTCGTATTGTGCATCGATAAGGTTGAGCAACGGTAAGCGGGATTAGGAGATAAAAAGCACCCCTGTAAGTAAATATTGACCACGTACGTTACATTTATTCTGTGCCTAAAAATCGATGTTTCTCCTCCAAAACTTAAGCGAATGAATTATTTATAGGCATTAAAATGTTTAACAAGTAGTACTTATAATTAATTAAAAATTATGCAACCCGACTGCAAATTTTGCTTGCGTTATTTATGCGTTTCGTCGTTTCACTGAAGATAAAAGTGCAATTTGTATGTATTAATGGAATCGTTTCTTGAAACCTTCAATTTCAAAATTACACCCCGAAAGGGTTTGGATGAAAAAAAATGTTTTTTAACAGTATGGCGTCTAAAGTCCTTCAATTTGTTTTTTAATAAAAAAAAAGTGCTGTAAAAAAAGAAATGACAGGAGCGGGGCCATAGCTGGACTAGATATGCCCTTATACAAGTTCTAAGACTACAGACTCGACAGACACGTCGCGTCAGGTCGCCAAGAGTGGGGATCTTTTTTATGCTGACAGCCTTTGCTTTGGCCACTATCTCATGATGATGTGGTCGAAGATGTTGTTCAGGCTAGCCTAAAATTACTGGCTCTCAAGCACAGCTGCCGGAACACACCGTTAGGGTCTTGGCGATACATTTTCTACTTGAGGGTGGTAGCTAGCCAGGCGGGCATTCCACCCTGCCACCATACTGTAACGACTGCCATCCTAAGTAGTAATGTCACTAGCGGTCACCCATCCAACTCCTGACCGCGGCGGACGTTGCTTAACTTAGATGATCGATTAAGAACGGCTAAGCGAATTTCGCTACGAGCGCTTCATGATTATTATAGGAAATATTCAGGATTATAGCAGAAGCCTTTAAAGGAGGAGGCTGTGTTCAGCAGTGGACAATCCGTCTGATATAGTACAGTACAGTACAAATAATGGAAACACAAGCTTCTTGAATGAAAAGGACCCCCAATAAAACAATACTCATAAAATGTGACAGGTAAAAAAAAATGCCACGGCTATAACCGTGAGAACTTATTGATTCGTTCATAAATTTTAGTATGAATGAATGGATTTCTAATGAAAGTTACACAATGCCTGTGTTTTATTGCTGATCATAGTGCTTATTTATATTTACGCAAGCATAAAATATACCTGTTGACATATGTATGTATACACCGCGTATTTAAAAACAAATTAGTAATATTTTTTTAGTATTTTAATCAACAAGTTGACATTTCCTCTTGATTTTTCAAACTAAGGATGCATCTTCGAATGTTATCATTTAAATAATGGAGTTGTTCCCATTTCCCTCCCTGTCATGCGGAGCTAAAGTAACCGTGGGTGGGCCTCCACTGTGAAGCGATAGGTCCCCGAAGTGGGACAGCTTCCTACAGCTTCTATTGAAGCCGTAGGTTGCATCGTTGCATGGACAGCACCGCAACTAAGGCAGGCTGCGGTATAGTATGGACGGTGAGTGATACCCACGGATTTAGGAAGGGAATCCTCCCTTCCTAAATCCGTGGTGATACCGCAGCTGAGGGACAAAGGCCGTCGTGTGAGAGGAGTGCCAGTTGGCAGTGCATTGCTATCCCTACCTTTCGCAGCTTTAATGTAGGCACTATCGTTTGATGTGCAGATGCGGTGGGGTCGCAGGGCAAGATGGGTGTCGGTAGGGTGTTTGACGCTATCGCATATAGCAAGAAACAGAACGTTGAGAGCCAGTTATTCTTTAGCCTGGACAACATCTTCAACCAAAAATCGGCCCCTAGTAATCACCCATCTATGATGAGTGCAGTGCATGTGCAGCATTTCCAATTGTTAAAATTTAATCCAGCGCTTCATCTACTTCCACACCAAATTTCATCAAAATTGGTCCAGCCGTTTGAGCGTCAAAAAGGAACAAACGTACAAACATTTTTACAAACTTTCATAATATTAGTATGTTCATGTTTAATTTTTATCATACATATAGTCATGTTTAAGTAAAAGAAAATACCATTGGATAAGAATGTAACTTATAGACATAACATTTAATTCACTGAGACTTTGATTTAGATTTAATTGCATCAAAGATATAAATTTAAGTTGCCCTCGCGTATAACCAGGCCTGATCATTTACAAATAGGTGAGATTGTAGTCAAAACCTATTAGGTATAAAAACAGCACCCATAACCGTTACGATACTTTACATGGAGGACATTGAATATTTGAATATACTTATATATTTTGAAGCAGTGATGGCTCAGTGGCATTGGCTATGGACTGCCGCGCAGCAGGTCCATGGTTCGAATCCCGCCACGGGCTTGAGCTTCACGACTTGGTGTAAGGGCATTTTGCGAGTGCCCGCCTGGCTAGCGACCACCCTCAAGTAGAAAATCTGTCGCCAAGCACCTAACGGTGTGTTCCGGCAGCAGTCCTTCAGAGCATGTGAAATTACAGGCACATGAGACTTAACAACTATGTCTCAAGGTGACGGGCGCAGTGTCAATTGGGACGTGTTACGAAATGCATCTGTTATAGGTAGAGGATACCGCGTAACATCAGGTGGGCCTCGAGCTTGTTTTGTCACAATAACAAAAAAAAATTCAATTTATTTTTGACTCCAATTAGCATTGTCGATATTGCCGTGTGCGATTGCCAAGTTGGAAGAGTGGCGAAAGTGTCCGCTTTAAGTCCTGGGTTCGATTCACGGATGGGAAGTTGATTTATTTTCTGACTATTAAATCCTTAGTAGCAGTCAGGAGTCCGTAATAATGCTAAGTAGATGACAATACGCAAGTCCCAAAAATTTTCTCGCGTGTTTAACGTAAAACCTTTTTTTGTAAATCTTCTTGCTGCGTATGTTAGAATAATTGTTAGTGTTACCGGTTTTAAAGTCGCAATTTTATCGATTAGATAACAAGATTATTAAGACCATACCACCTGAAACAAAGTGCAATCCAAACTGTTTCTTCGCGTTATAACGACATGCACGAAGAGTCGAGACTCTCCGAGATTCAAATTTCGAATTGTTAATTTTTTCCGCATCTCGAATTCGCGCTGCCCTTTTCATTGAGTCAAGATGGCGGCTGATATGCAAAATTGTTATTCAAAGATCAGTTTTATTGATTTTTGTCCTTTTGTGTGTGATAGAAGTTTGTGCCTGTGCATAATGAGTGTTAAACATGACGCTTAACGGTTTTATGATGTTTGATAATAGGTTATACACAATACTTTTATATATATACCTTATACGGGTAGAAAATTAAATACTCTTAGGTATAAAGAAGCTGATATATTAAATTATGAGCTCTATGGTAACTGGAAGGGTAATGACGTCATTGCGAGAGTTAATTGTGAAAAAGAACTTCTTTCAGTCAAATTGAAGGTAGGTAATGTAGGGTTATATCAACCGGCGAATATAAAATAAAAAATGTAGTAGGTAATGAATAGATTCAGGCGTTACTTTGCGGAAATCCATATTTAATAATAACAAATACTTTTAAAAGTATCCTAATAAACATTAAATAATATTTAAATAAAACACTTTAAAAAGCATAAAATTATATATCTAGTGACAATTCCGCCTAATTTTCCTGTTATCTACGTGACGTCATAAACATCACGCAGCCTAACCGGAAGAATACCCGACTAGTTTCGCTTCTAAACGAAGCATCTTCAGGAGGTCTTGACTTACCGAGCGCTCGGTCAGTCTCGATCGTGCGCTCGGTAAGTCAAGACCTCCTGAAGATGCTTCGTTTAGAAGCGAAACTAGTCGGGTATTCTTCCGGTTAGGCTGCGTGATGTTTATGACGTCACGTAGATAACAGGAAAATTAGGCGGAATTGTCACTAGATATATAATTTTATGCTTTTTAAAGTGTTTTATTTAAATATTATTTAATGTTTATTAGGATACTTTTAAAAGTATTTGTTATTATGTAGTAGGTACTTAAATAATAAAAAGTTAACAAATGTTATTGTGACGGAGTACGAGGCCCACCTGATGTTAAGCGGTAACCTCTGCCTATATCAGAAACATTTCAGTTTATTATTTAATTATTTTCATTTTCATGACGAAATCGATTTCATTTATGTCGATTTTAAGATAAGACACCCGGTGCGTAAAACCGTAGAACGTGGTTTCGATTCTAACTCGAGATTAGAAGTTTTTGCTATTAACATTTGTAAATGTGATTTCGCTTACCAAACGATAGTGCTTGTTCATATTTAGATATAAAAATAATGTTTTCAACACCCTTGCTCGTAAAGTGAGCTTATTACAGCTTATTAAACCGTTTTTAGGGCTATAAACCGAACTATAACACCCTCGTGCATAATGATCTTATACACAAGTGCGTAATAGAGTTATCCCTACAAAGTTAAGTTAGTACCTAACTGCAAATTATATGCGAGTAAACAGAGCATTTTCAATTTAACCGGGTAATTTATCCCTACAAAGTTAAGTTAGTACCTAACTGCAAATTATATGCGAGTAAACAGAGCATTTTCAATTTAACCGGGTAATTTATCACTACAAAGTTAAGTTAGTTCCTAACTGCAAATTATATGCGAGTAAATAGAGCATTTTCAATTTAACCGGGTAATACCGATTTGTAACAACAAAGAGGTTTAAGGCTGTATATGTAATCAACTAACATACATTTGCCGCGCGCAAAAAAAGACGCGCGCTATTTTCCATAATTTTCGTATGTTGTTTGTATCGCATTTGTGCAATTCTTTTTCCCTCGCTAGGGTGTTGAAAAAGTACGTACATAATATGCTATTATAAAACACTTAAGCCTTGGGTGTATTGTGTATATAACATACTAATAGCGTCATTAGTGTCATTACTTTCTTAATCCAAGTCAGATAGCAGTCAAAGGAAAAGCATTTAGGCTACATATATGGTATAGATAAAAAACTTAAGACCTTATGACCTAAGAGTTAACTACACATAGCTTTCATAGAAATTTAAAAAACACATATGAACAATACGTAACTAAAAAAATTATGCAACAAACGCTCTTCCCTTCTTCACACTGCGTCAGTAAATTGTACAAACGATTTTGTCTTAAATCTCAATAAACAAAGCATCTATCCAATTCGCGCCCCTCAAAAACAATACGATGACGCGTGGGACCACCGCGCTTTGCCTGGACCCGGATCCTCTCAAGATAATCCCTCTCTTTAGACGCACGTGTGCGGTGTATGGGTGGTATAGTGTGTTACGCAAGCTGTCAGAATGGGGAAGTACCGATTGTTGAATATATCGCCCTCTCTTGGCAGGAACAGTAAATCACGTTAAAAAGTAACTCGACATAAATTGCATGGGATTATATTATTTGCAATTGCAAAATATCAGCTTTCTTATTAACATAATGAATAGATTCAGGCCTTACTTACTTTCCGAAAGCCATATAATATCATATATTTAAAAATATGTAAAGAAAACGTTAAATTCATATTTTATAACGATCGACATCTCTCGATCGTGCGCTCGAAGAGTCAAGGCCTTCTCCAAGTATGCTTCGTATAGAAGCGAAGCGTCGAAAATTCTTCTGGTTTATCTACGTGGCGTTTATGACGTCACGTCGGCTTTACTGGAAAATTAGGCGGAATTGTCACTATAATATATAATACTAAGAAATATTTTTCAAAGGCTTTTCGAATATTTTAAATTATTTACAACTTTTTAAATATTTCTTATTATTTCTTATGAACCATATTCTTTCATAATATTCAGTAATTACGAAGGTGGATGGTCACATATATCCACTGCTGAACACAGCCTCCCCCGTTATAGGTTTGTCATAATCATCAAGCTTGGCAGGCTTCTTGGGGATCGCAGTTTGAGATAACAGCTCCTCAGAAAGCGCTGCTGCCCACCTGGTGTGTTGCCCTTAGTCGCCTTTTACAACATCCACGGGTAGAGATGGGGGAGTGACGTTCTAGCCCGGCACGTCACGGGCAATAAACTGTCGGGCATATTTAATAATCCAGGCATTAAACTATCTATATTCCAAGTTTTATCCAAATTAGTTCAGCCGTTTCAGTCAGTTTAGTTTATTTTATCTTTAAAAAAGTGGTTTATTTCGCCATATGTACCTTACCTACTAATATAATTTGTTAGAGAAGTGGCAACAAAAGCGTTGCTTTAGAATTGCCAGGTCCTGGGTTCGATCATTGGGGTTCGACATTTATTATGTTTATGGTGTCAAAAATGTTCTTAGTTACTCTCTAGAAACTGTCCCAATAGATGGCAACGGGTTCACCCCTACTACGTGGGACCAAAACATGTCTTGCGAAACGTGGATTTTTGGCTTGTGACTACCCCTTCGCGAAATACTGGAAAATCCGGTGTTCTTATAAGCTTTAATGAAATTGTAACATAATACTCGTATAGTTGGAAAACCGTAAAGTTTTAGAAAGTGACTATTAACGGATTAAAAAAAAAACATAACAACAGATGTAACTTTCTCAAATCTTCGTAATCCATCCTTCCTAATTGGATAACAAGTCACCTGCAAACGATTTAAAAGGCTTACAGAATCCAAAAATTAATAGTGATTATGTAAAACCTCTAAGGAAATTACACCATTCACTCACTCACTCACATTCCGACCTGTGCCGCCACGCCGAGCACACCTGTCTACAGCTCCGCCAGTATCTCCCAGTGAGACCGCAATAGTCCCCGCACTATTGCCGTCTCACTCGGGTCATCGTTCCGACGCTAGTTGCAGACCAGTGCCTTGGAATACGCAGTCCTGACGAAGCTTTGTTTTCTGTGCAGAAGCTGAGCAGCCACCGAACGCCGTGCAACGCGAGCTACGAGCTCGCCGTGCCGTCGCGCAGAGGCGCTCTAAGACGTCTGGCATTACCACCTACCCAGTCCCTTGTTTCGGACGAACAACATCATATCGGGCTGGTGGTCTTGCTTCGACCGCACTTTTCGGTGCGCATTTCACCACTTTACTATCCGACACAACATAGTAACAGTCGCGTAACAACACACTTTGTGCTGTTAAGCGACGTCGTTCAGGCGTGGGGTAGCGTCAGCCAAACCCGTCTGAACGATCAAATCCGCCATTTGCTGCGGTCGCAGTGTGACACCCTACGGTGACAACGGCCACTGTTGTTGTTTTGGTTTAACCTTGCACCGTGGCCTTTCCCGCTTCACGGGTCAGCCGAAGCAAGCTGGGCTCCGGAATTCTGGCCTTGGGGTCGCCCCTAGTCAAACCCGGAGTAGCGCTTAGGAGCACCCCTCTCCGCCGAGAAAAAAGCTCGGAGAGGGTACACAACTAGGGCACACCGTAGGTACACACTCCCTCTCACACAGTGAGCTCACAAGGTGTGTGAGGGAATTCAAACCCTGGATAGGGCGTCCTGAGTATTCCCCTCAGGATGCAGTCCCGTCCCTCTAACGGTGAGGTGCAGGTCCTTCAGACCTTCGCCCTCCGCCACCCCGATCTATACGTTGCACATATGCAACTCCTAGAAGAGGAAGAGAATGCCCGCTTCACGGACACTCTCATCGCTCCCTCCGGGACTTCAAACCCGGAGGCCAACGTCCCTCCTCTGACCCGGTCCTTCTCAGAGGACAGTCCGCTTTCGCCCGCTCCGGGCCCAGACAACAGACGCACGGTGGCAGCCCCTCCCCGTGAGAGGTCTCGCTCGCGCTCACCGATCGGGAGGCCAGCGAGCACCCGTCCCTCCATCGCCGTTGTAGAGCCCACTTCGGACTCCGAAGCGGAGATGGAGGTAGATCCGAGTCGCGCCTTACGCACTGACTCGGACTCAGATAACGACGGCTATACCGTCGTAGATAGAAAGCGCAAGCGTGCTCCTAAAGCCGCTAGTTGCGCAACTTCCGCCCCTCCCGCCAAGGCACCCGCTAAGGCCCCCGCCTCCGGCAAGAAGCCGACCCCCGCCCCGCGCCCCGCGTCTCCTCCCTCCGCTCCGGCCACCACTGCCGCGTCCCCTCAGGACGCGAGCGCGCGCCGCGAAAAACCGCCTCCGCCCCTGTTCATTCAGGACAAAACCAAATGGGACATGCTGTCCCGTTTAGTTTCGGATCGTGGGATCCACTATACTAATGCCCGCTCCACGCAGCAGGGCATTAAAGTCCAAGTTTCCACCATTAGCGACCACAGAGCGCTAACTAAACTCCTCCGCCACGAGAGCATAAGTTTTCACACTTATGCGCTCGAAGAGGAGAAAGTCCTCCGAGTGGTCATCCGCGGTGTGCCCAAGGAGGTACATACCGATTCGGTATGTGCCGACCTGAAGGCACAAGACTTCCCCGTACATGCAGTTCACCGCATGTACAGCGGGAAGGACCGCAGTCCCTACGATCTAGTACTCGTAGTACTAGATCGTACTCCTGAAGGTAAGGCCATTTTTAATTTAAAAAAGGTCTGTGGCCTCTCAGGACTCGATGTCCAAGCCCCATACAAGAATGGGAGTCCCTCGCAGTGCCATAACTGCCAATTATACGGGCACGCCTCCCGTTTCTGCTTCGCTCGCGCTAGGTGCGTTAAGTGCCTAGGCGATCACGCGACAGCAGCGTGCACTCGCACCCGGGATTCGCCGGACCCACCCAGCTGTGTTTTATGCGGTGCTCAAGGGCATACCGCGAATTACCGTGGTTGCCCTAAAGCACCACGAGTGAACCACAGAGTGGCAAGGCATAGGCCAACCCGTCCCTCTTACGACCGTTACCAACGGGTAAGCCCCAAACTAACGGTAGTACCTGCCTCACAGGTAATACCCGCGCCGCTCCCAGCCCGTAACGCATGGTCTAAACCACCCAGTATGGTTAAGACCATCGCTACCGCCCGCGCCCCGGCCCGCGCGCCCGCACCCGCGCCCGCACCCGCACCCGCCCGCGCCGCGGCCCCTGCCCGCGCACCGGCCCCGGCTCGCCCCGCGCTCCCGGCACCCGTCGCCAACACCATTCGCGCGCCTCCCCGCGCCGCTTCCCGGCCACAAGCTCCACCTATGCCATTGATGGCTGCCCCTCTTCAAGAGGCAATCAACCTAGTCAGCGATCTGGCTATGTCGGTTGACATCAATGAGGTACAAGAGCTATTCCACAAGATGCAATACGCTCAATCCCCAGCGGACGTGATCCAATACACATTGGAACACGCGAATTTACTTAGCGCCCTTAAGCGCTTCGTTCCCCAGGCCCCTCCCCAGTACAACCACTATGGGTAGTACAACCGAACGCACGAAACCGTACTCAGTTTCGTTAGCGTCATTTAACGCTGACGGCCTCTTCAGACAACGTGACCTCGTCCACGACTTTTGTTGTACCCACCTTATCGATATCATATGCGTGCAGGAAACCTTTCTAAAACCGGGGAAGGCGAACCCTAGGTTTGCCAATTACAGAACGGTACGTGATGATAGAGTGAACTCCCGTGGGGGAGGCACTCTTATCTATTACAAAAGGTCCCTGCACTGCATTCCCCTACCTACCCCGACTCTTGTTAATATGGAAGCATCTTGTTGCCTCCTAGCTATGACTGGTCATCAACCTATAGTCATAGCATCCTGTTACCAAGCTTGCGCAAAGCCGATCGTCCGAGCTGACTTAGAAGCCCTATTCTCATTAGGAAGCGCCGTCATTCTGATTGGCGACTTCAACAGTAAGCACATCCTATGGAATTGTAACGTCAACAATCCCAGAGGTATTGCACTTGAAAACCTAATCGCAGAACTTAACTTTGACATAATTGCGCCCACTGAGCCCACTCACTACCCTTATATGGAAAACCACCGATCTGACTTGCTTGACATGGCACTATTCAGAGGCGTAACACTCCGGTTACGCTCCATAGAAGTGGTTCACGAGCTTCACTCTGACCACCGACCCATTATACTGCGACTAGGTCCCGACCCAACGACTGACCTCCCCCGCCCCACTAAGACGATAGTGAACTGGAAGCAAGTAGGCGATGCCCTAAAGGCTATCAGTTCACCGGACCTAGACAAGATCCCTGACGACATCCTGACAAAAGATGACGTAACCCTTACGATCGATTCGTTCACCAATCACCTCTCCACCGTAGTAGGTGCATCCGCAAAGGAGGTCATAGTGCCGGACGACCGGCGCCTTGTCATTCCAGCGGATGTGAGACGATTGGTGACGGAGAGTAAAGCAGTGACCCGACATTACGACTCTTACCCCAGTAAAGAGAACAAAACTAAGAAACGCCACTTTGAACGCATGGTTCAAAGTCGCATGTCTGAGTTGCGTGATCAACAATGGGGCGATAAACTTTCAAACCTCGTGCCAAGCCACCATGCTTACTGGGACTTGGCGCGAGGCTTGAAAGGAAGTAACCATAACGACATGCCTCCCTTATACAGACCAGTCCCACTAGTCCCAGCGTTCTTTGACGAAGACAAAGCTGAGTGCCTAGCTGATAGCCTAGAGGCTCAGTGTTCCCCTAACGTAGATCACGTTGACCAAGCTCACCTCGATTCGGTGGATGCTGAAGTCGAACGTAAAAGCTCTGTGGTCACCTCTGAACTCCCACCAATCACCTTAGCGACTTACGCTGAGGTGGAGAGACTGATCAAGGCCCTCCGACCGCGCAAATCCCCCGGTGCCGATGGCATCTCCAACAGGGTTCTTAAAACCCTCTCTCCCCCTCTCATCCATCTCTTAGTCAGCATCTTCAATGCTGCTATGAGCCACTGCTTATTCCCAGACACCTGGAAATGTGCAAATGTCATTGGCATTCACAAACCAGGCAAAAGCTCATCTGACCCCACCAGTTACCGCCCCATCAGCCTCCTCAGTGCCTTAGGCAAACTTTACGAGCGGTTACTTGCAAACCGTCTCCAGTCCCATGCTAAGGAACACCACCTTATCCCAGATGAGCAGTTTGGCTTCAGACCCGGACACTCATGCGTCCAACAGGTGCACCGCCTCACGGAGCACATCATTGAGGGCTTCAATAAGTACCCCAAACCCCAGACTACGCTAGCAGTCTTCCTCGACGTAGCGAAAGCTTTTGACAAAGTCTGGCACAACGGCTTGATCTACAAGCTATACCAATTTGGCGTGCCAGAACGTCTTGTGCTCATCCTACAAGACTTCCTTAAAGCCAGAAGCTTTCGCTATCGCGTGGAAGGCACCCTCTCCTCCCCCCACCCAGTCAGAGCCGGAGTCCCTCAGGGCTCCGTGCTATCACCTATTCTCTTTGCACTGTATACCAGTGACATCCCACGCTCTCAGCCCAAAGTATTCCTAGCCCAATATGCGGATGATACCGCCATTTACACCACTGGGTGGCATATCAACAGACAGTCCTATTTCGTCATGCAACGGGCCATCACCGAGATCGGTGACTGGTTCCGAAAATGGCGCATCGCGGTCAACCCAGCTAAAAGCACAGCTATGTGCTTTACTGAGAAGACACGCTCCCCTTACCCGAAACCGCTTATTTTGTTCGACGAACCCATTCCCTGGGTTCCTAGAACAAAATACCTCGGAGTCACCCTTGATCGTCATCTCACCTTTAACGATCACATAACAACCGTCCGTAACAGAGCGGCCTTCATAATGGGTCGCCTTGGTCCCCTACTTCGCAAAGAGAGTAAAATGTCTCTTAGTAATAAGAAGACACTTTACACTGCCTGCATCCGCCCCATCATGACTTACGCATCAGTAGTGTTTAGTCATGCTAGTGAGGCCCACCTTCATAAACTTCAAGTCATCCAAAACCGTTTTCTTCGTAATGCAACCGGCGCCCCGTGGTATATCCGGAACACCGAGTTGCATTGCGACTTAAACCTTCCCTCTCTAGCGCAGTTCAATAAGGACTGCGCCCGCCGATACTTTGATCGAGCGCCCCACCACCCGAACCCATTGGTTGTCCAGGCATCGAACTACTCGACTGCCTCTTCTATCCCATTTTTCAAACCCCCCCGTCGCCGACCACGGCAGGTATTAGACGACCCGGATGACCCCATCGCAGCCATTACATTGGCAGCTTTAGCGTTATCCGCAAGTCGTCGAGGTAAAATCCCCAGGTGTGAGGTAATCAGAGGTCACACAATCAAACACCGAGCTCGCCGGCGAGCTCGAGGCAAAAACAAGGTCACGATAAATTGCTCTCCAAATAGTCAAAGAGTATTATTCAGTAGGGCCCAATTGTGCAACACTGCAGTTGCACAGAGGCATTTTGCTCCGATCCCCCCCATGTCTCTCGACAGCGAGACAAGCCGAGGTCCGAACCACAGTGGTGCCCTTGAGCTCGCTGTCAACCCCTCCTATAGTAGCGGTACGTTTTCGGCGTCCGCAGGAGACGGAGGTAGAAAGCGCTTTTCGCCTTCTACGCCCGTCTAGTGCCTTCGGCACTTCTCCCTCCCGGGCTATTGTAGGGCCAGGCCCTCGCCCAAAACCCGGTGGAGCTGGACGACCGCACAGGCGGTAGCCAGCATCTATGTCCTCCCTAAAAAAAAAAAAAAAAAATTACACCATTGCCTAATCGTGGGAACAGATGACAAGAAAAAAAAAATATCGCGCCCAAAAGATATAGTTCCTCTTTTGTTTTTTTTTTCAGAGGCTTGACGATTATGTCATTGTTTCTGGCCGCAAAGACGGACGCACGTGTCTATGGCAGGTTTTGCTTGTTTACTTTTTTTGTGGACGTAGTAAAGACACCTGTAGCGTCATTCATAAATTTGTATTGTTTTTTTTTATTTTAGTTGTAATAGATTGGCAATTTGCGTTGTCTGCGCGTCCGTGGGAATCTTAGGTGTCGGTTGACAGTTCTTTGTTTGATGACTCACTGCATATTGATATTGTGGAACAATAACACGTAACCTACCTATATGTAATAAATTAGTATAATATAATTTTATATTGTTTTCTGATAACATTTTGTTCCTACGTAGTTAAGTATCAAGTTATGTTGTATATTTCATAGGCAGTTAAATTATTGCTTGTTTATGGAAAGACGAAATTATTGACGATTTTGTAGTTTACACGTGCTTACACATTTATCCTCATGTTGTAATTTTTATTTACCATTCGCTGAATAAAATAGACATGATCGTTACTTAAAGTACATACCTATATTTTCTTAATTAAGTATTTACTCGGCCTAAGAAATTTTCGATTGTAAGATGTACCGTTATTATGCCTTATTATAACTGAGCGTGAGAGACATGCCCACTCAAAAGATGTCTAACTTGTAACTCACACCTCCAAAACCGAAAAAAACTCATTCATAAACGACTACAGTCATTTTGACATGGATTCCCACGCAAGTAAATACAAACAAGTGTATTTTACTATACAAAAACTCTTTTTGCATTTCTAACGCGTGAAATTCACGACAATTTTATATCTTCTTGTATCTGAAACGTTTAGTTCGAAAGAGGTCTTAACACCAGTGAAGAAGGTTGAAGATTGTATTGTGAGTAAATTAAAAATAATATTGTCCTAGTCTATGCTATGGCGTTCTTTGTTTAAATAGGTGACAGTGACAGATTTTAAAAGGCAGGAGCGCTTTGTTTTCGCGGGAACGAACGGGCATGCAAAAAATATATAACTTATCACTACGGGTATGAAAAAACTTCCATAATACCTAATTATATTTTAATGAGATACGATAACTTTTAGTCTGAAGGAAAAAGGCTGAATAGGTAGTTTCTGAATTCATTGAAATAGTTTCTACTAAATTTATAATGATAGCTCTGTGTCAGACAGTGTCCATCAGTGTATATGCCTATAGTGCAGGTGTTGCATGGTTCGAAACCTTCCACGGATTTGAGATTTACTTTGTGGTAAACATTTTGTAACATGTTCTTTTTTTTTCCTGATAGGTCGAAATAACGTGACAATATACCTATATTCAACGAGAAGTTTCTAATAAAATACAATTTTTAATGTTATGCATGAATTAAGGAGACGAAAGAGTCACCCGCCTTGTTTGCCCGATTCTAAGCGTCTTGCCTGTCCATTACAGTTACATTATCATCATCCTCGTTCATGATACTGCACTCCACTCGTCACTCTGAGACCCTAGTTTTTATGAGTAACTATACTTCTCTAACTCCTTGTTCTTTCAGGCTTTCCCAAGTGATTGCATGTGTTACCGTGTCAAATGCTTTTTGGTAATCTACAATTGCCAGGTATAGGGCTCTCTGCTGTTCTTGATACTTCTCAATAATCAACTCAAGGCTGTGTATGTGGTCGGCTGTGGAGAACCCCTTCCTCAAACCTGCTTTTTCTACAGGTTGCCTAGCTTCTATAGTAGGACTAATTCTTGTATTTATAGCAGAGAACAACTTGTATATACTCGGTAGCAGACTTATGGGTCTATAATTGCCAATATCTTTTGGATCGCCCTTTCTTGTATATTAAAATGATATTAGATTTAGACCACTGTGTGTCTTGCCCCGCAATTTCACCTGCTATAGTGCCCTTCACGCCTGAACACAGTACTGCTTCAGTATTTGTACACTACTACTTCGAGGCAGAATATCTGACACTGCGGTGATTCGTACCAAGACGGACTCCTGCTGAAGAGACCTACCAGTTAAAAACAGCTACCGTATTATTAGAATATAAAAAAAAAATAGTTATCACAATCAACGCGGGCGTATAGACACAGGCTCCGTTGTAATAAACTGGCAACCCCCAAGCAATTTATTTCCTTCCTATAACAATCTATCTAATCCTGGCAACCTAAAGGTGAGAAAACACTACTAACTCACAGGAAGCGCGCGTAAATCAACTATTTTTTGTAATGGCAATACATTTAGTTGGTAACACCGGGATTACCATGTAGTGGCTTTAAGCATTATGAGTAGGGGCTTCCTAATCCGTCCGCTGAACATCTGTTAGGTTTTTGAGTAAAACGTTTGACGTAATTTTACTATAGAGAACTGTACGGAAGTATTTAGTTCTTGCTTTCGTCTGTGGGATCACTTGCTTTGAATATAGTTATTTCAATGAGTGAATCGGGATAAAAAGTATCCATAGAGGAAAGTAATACATCGGAAGGTATCTTTATATATAAAATAATTATTATGGCTAAGTGTCATCGCCCTGGAACATGAAAGAGGGAAGGTGAGATTTATGGGGTTGCTCGTTTAATATATGGAACATCTCTCAAAATCTGCAAAGTTCGATCTTAACTTTGAAATGCCTCAATTTTAACCTACGAGCTTCTGGAGCTTTCTAACCCCTTTTTCCAGATACAATTTTTTTTAGTCTTATTTTAGATTCGTACGGTTTGCATTATCTCGATGACGGTTTGTCACTTTTTTACGATTTGTATTTTTGTTCCCGCTGTCCTAAAAGCTAATTGTCGTTTTGCGAACCGATGTGATGTGTACAATATTATACTAAGTTATAAATATCTACACGTTCGTGCACGTTCATGAAAACATAACGGTTTTAATTAAACTATTATTATATTAGTAGACATTAACACTCGATGATAAAAAAAATAGTGAATTAATATAATAGCTATACGAACAAGAAAAATCAAAATCAATTGGATTATAGTTAAGGCCCTTGGGTACGTCAAATTCGTACTTTCTAAAGCGAACTCCTCCGTAACCGCTGAAGTTGAAGACTTGAAAAAAATATATTTTATAGATGAATTCAAGTACAACATTTGCAACATATGATTTTACGGTATTACTATTACTTTTGCCTTAAAAAAAATTCAAACTACATACTATTTCTTGACTTATATGGCGAACTCCTTCCAAACGGCTATGATTTTTGAAAAATAAATTGTACCATTAAATTTCTAGATTGTTATACTACAATTATAACATAGCATTTGTAAATCCATTGATATTTTCCTAAGAAAATGTCGAATTATTCAGATTCAGAACGCTTGCGGTTCCGAGGTGCTCTGCGCGGACGCGGGCGGCAGTGTTGCGCAAGCGTTGGCATGGGGAGGCTGTGTCGCTCGTAGCTCCGCTCGCGCTTTCGACTGATAACGATCTTGTCTTTGTATTAGTGCATTGACACGCGAGATTCGTAGCTGTGTGCGTGCAATGATTCGCTCGCTGCAGAGGGCCAACTTGATTGCGACGTGAAGTATGCGCGGTGACGCTTTATTATTGGTATTTTGTAGACAAATTTTATTCGAATTGTCTCACATATGAAAAGAATCAAAACTTGAAATTGACAATGTTGTGGGTAAATTACAATGGGCGGCCTTATCAATAAGATCAATGAAAAGTTTTATAATATATGTACAAAATTAATTAGTAATGTCTATAACGCTTTCATGTTATAACTGGTTAACTAAAGATAATATATTTTTTTATATTATGGTAAATAGTTTCCGGCTTTAGTAGTTTGTAGGGTACAAAATGGTTCTCTACTACATTTAGAGTTTGTATGGGGCTACATACATCTTTTGGAGTTCTAAGCTTTTCTTGATAATTGTATTAGGTGTTTTGATATAGGTTAATTAATACTACATAAAGATAACGTCTGCCAAGTGAAGATGGATAAGGTATCTCGAAATTAGTGAGAGATAGGTAAGGGAGATTAGCACCGTGGGGTGCCGGGTTAGAATTGCACCTCCCCATATAATCCCGTGGGTGTCGTAAGAGGCGATTAAAGGAAAACTACTGGAAGGTGGGCAGCCACGTGGGGTGCCGGGTTAGAATTGCACCTCCCCATATCATCCCGTGGGTGTCGTCAGAAGCGTCTAAGGGAAAACTACTTATAGGGGGGCAGCAGCGCCTTCTAAAGAACTGCCAACTTACATTGCGATCCCCAAGACGCCTGCCAAGTGTGGGGATTATGGCAAATACCCCCTTAAAAAGTGAGGCTGTGTTCAGCAGTGGACGAACTGACTGTTACAGTTACAGTACTGAAAATCGATATATAGGATTTTCTGGACGTCCTTATTCCAAATTTGGAATTTATTTTTCGATGACGTCTGCCAAGTGAAAAAAGTTAGTCCGATATGGCTGAAAATCGATATCTAGGTTGTGCTGTGCGTCATTATTCCGAATTTGGAATGAATATTCCGATGACGTCTGCCAAGTGAAAAAAGTTACCTAGATTTGGCTGAAATTCAAAATCTAGGTAGTTCTAGACGTCTTTATTCCGAATTTGGAATTTATTTTTCTATGACGTCTGCCAAGTGAAGAAAGTTACTCCGATTTGGCTGAAATTCAAAATCTAGGTAGTTCTAGACGTCTTTATTCCGAATTTGGTATTTATACGTCTGCCAATTGAAGAAAGTTACTCCGATTTGGCTGAAATTCAAAATCTAGGTAGTTCTAGACGTCTTTATTCCGGATTTGGTATTTATTTTTCAATGACGTCTGCCAAATGAAGAAAGTTACTCCGATTTGGCTGAAATTCAAACTCTAAGTAGTTCTGGACGTCTTTATTCCGAATTTTGAACGTATTTTTCTATGACGTCTGCCAAGTGTGGAAAGTTACTCCAATTTGGATGAAATTCAAAATCTAGGTAGTTCTGGACGTCTTTGTTCCGAATTTGGAATGTATTTTACAATGACGTCTGCCAAGTAAAAAAAGTTGCTCCGATTTGGCTAATAATCGAAATCAAGGTTTTTCTGGACGTCTTTTTTCCAAATTTGAAATTATTTTTTCGACGACATCTGCCAAGTGAAGAAAGTAACTCTGATTTAGCTGAAATTGAAAATCTAGGTTGTTCTGGACATCGTCATTCTGAATTAAGAATTAATTTTTTGAAGACATCTGCCAGGTGAAAAAAGTTACTCCTATTTGGCTGAAAATCGATATCTAGTTTTTCTGGACGTTTTTGTTCAATATTTGGCATACATTTTTCGACATCTGCTAGGTGAGGAAAGTCACTCCAATTTGGCTATCATTCAAAATCTAGGTAGTTCTGGACGTTTTTATTCTGAATTTGGAATTTATTTTTCGATGACGTCTGCCATGGGAAGTAAGTTACTCTGAATTGGCTGAAAATCAATATCTAAGTTTTTCTGGACGTCCTTATTCCAAATTAGGAATTTATATTCCGATGACGTCTGCCAAGTGAAAAAGTTCCTCCGATTTTGCTGAAAATCGATATCTAGGTTGTGCTTTGCGTCATTATTTTGAATTTGGAATAATTTTATCTATGTCGTCTGCCAAGTGTAGAAAAATACTCAGAATTGACTAAAAATGGATATCTAGGTTGTTTTAGACGTTATTATTCCAAATTTAGAATTTGTTTACGATGACGTATGCCCAGTAGATAAAGTAACTTCGATTTAGCTGAAAAGATCGATCGTCTAGAACAACCTAGATATCGATCTAGGTTGTTCTAGACGTCTTAATTCCAAATCTAGAATTTATTTAACAATGACGTCGGCCAAGTGGAAAAAGTTACTTTGATTTGGCTACAAATCGATACTTATCTTGGTTTTCCTGGACGCTTTTCTATTCGTACTATCGATCTTAATTGTTATTAACTTGTTGTGAAGTGCGTGAATCCCTCTAGGGTGAGTTCCTTATTTATTATTGTTATTTCATAGTGCTGACTAAAACCTATGTAACGTAAACAGCTGTGCTGCCCTACCGCGCTAGACTGTGAGTTTTAAAATGTGAGTCGCTGGTAACAGTACCACGATCGTGTCGGCGCGGCTTGGCTACAGTTGGCTGAGGAATATCAGCTACTAAGCCGGTGTCTTCCTTCCAGGATTCCACTTCACTGATTCAATCCGAGGACGGGTGTTTCGAGCACTCACTACCGAGATCCAGAACTATCAGCTGACGCCAAGACCGCCACATCTGGGACCTGGATCACGTGTACTATCAGGCCAGTGTCTCCCTCCGGTCTATGTAACTTCAGTAGAACTGTGCGGCTGTGCAACCTGATAAGGCTTGGCCTAATAAACTTTTCAAACCTACTCCCTGAGTTTACCTACCTACCTGCTGGCCGTGGGATGATTAGCAGTTCCCTATCGCCGCAGTACGATAAGAGTAGGAAAATTATGATAACTTATCAAAGACGCACGAATTAACATCAAAATAATATTTTGACTAACCTCGACGTTTCGAACAAGTTGCATTGACCGTGGTCACGAGTAGACTGAAGAAGCGGGTGTCATCGTCTTGAGGAGCGGCGGGAGCGATTTAAATCTACCCCGCTTGGTTTTCGTTAATGTAATTTAGAAACATGAGTTTAGTTCACGAAAGTTTAAAGAAAAGTACTTATAAATCAATTATTCAAATCTCCTAATAAATGAGAAAGTATATCGGTTACCTTTTCACGATGGAACCAATCTTTACAATATAGCTGTAGATAAATTGCCCATATTATTATTTCCTAGACAAGAAATTATTCATCTCATATCTCGTACCCGGAAAGTAGTGTTTGTTTGATGCGAGTAGCGGGTGGAAGACTGCTTCCCAACTATGGGCAGGAAAATCTAAAGGTAAATACTTCCTTCTCAAGGGCCGACATGTCCAATAGCACAAACGTTGGCCATTTTGTATTTTTGCGTACGATACAGTCGTCCCTATTCTTATTTTTCAATGTATTTTCGCCATTATACAAATCTTCCTTTTATATCGTCGTTTTTAAAAGAGTAAACCCGCGTCGGCTATAATCTCATTTATAAGGAGATTTGAATAAACGATTGATTATTATAATTTTCTTACTCTTATCCGATATATCTTAGCGTTTTAAAGATACGTCATCTATCTTTACTTAGCAAACGTCATTGAAAAATGAAATCTAAATGTAGAATAATGACGCCCAGCACAACCTAGATATCGGAGTAACTTTCTTCCCTTGACAGACGCCATTAAAAAAATAAATCTTAATTCGGAATAATGAAGCCCAGCACAACCTAGATATCGATTTTCAGCCAAATTGAAGTAGTTTTTCACTTGGCAGACGTCATCGGAAAATAAATTCCAAAATTGGAATAAGGACGCCCCGAAAAACCTAGATATCGATTTTTAGCCAAATCTTAGTAACTTTTCTCACTAGGCAGACGTCATCGAAAAATAAATTCCAAATTTGGAATAAAAAAGTCCAGAATAATAATAATAATATAAATAATAATATAAATCTTTATTTAAGCCAATAACACTTTTTCCAAATCTTGTATTGCTGGTGGTCTTCACACTTCGACGTTGAAGTTTGTATCGTTAAGACCTTAATTGATAGCTGTACAGTGCACAGTTGACTTCAGTACAATTTTTCACGCAAAATAGTTATAAACATAAATTTAACTTACAAATTATCCATAAAATAACATCTTGTTCAGTTTCATACATTTTTTTTATAAATTATCCACACAGGTGGTATTTATATTTTAACTAAATTTGTGTTATTTACGTGTTTGTATGTATGATGCTATATGGTGATATATAAACTGAAAAATTCAGGACTTGATTATATAAATATGTTTTAATAAAAGGGCTAAATCTTCTTGCAAAAGTTGTACGAATGACAGGTTATTTTAATTGGAAAACTCGTTTATGTAGCATATTACTAAAATTTGCAGATTTTTTAAAGAGTCTGTGTGCGAACTGAAAACAACCTCGATATCGATTTTCAGCCAAATCGAAGTACATTTTTCACTTGGCAGACGTCAACGTAAAACAAATTCTTAACATGGAATAATAACGTCTACAACAACCTAGATATCAATTTTCAGTCAAACCGTAGCATTTTTCTTCACTTGGCAGATGACATTGAAAAAATAATTCCAAATTCGGAATAATGACTCTCAGCACAGCCTAAATATCGAGTATCAGACAAATCTGAGTAACTTTCTTCACTCGGCAGATGACATTGAAAAATAAAGAAAAGGAATAAAGACGTCCAGAACAACCTAGGTAGGTACACTATACATTTTCATTTGACGACTGATCTCAGTCGCAGTTGCAATTGCGGATACTCACTAGAATCGTACGGTAGGAATATAAAGTGCCATGTTACCGGAGCGCATCGCGCATCTGCATATTCTTTGATCGTTATATTTGTGCAGCGAGCGCGGAACGTATGCGGCGTTGCGCGAGTAAAGTAAGCTCGATTAGGTCCAGATGCTCAAGGCCATTGGCGACTCTAATCGCCTTAATTGATTTGGCGCTTCGAAATGATCGCGTCGCCGCGCGGTACACTTTTTAACCACCTCCCACTTCGGTAAGTTTTGTGTTCTGCTAGTTTTGAGCTTGACTTACATTTCTTCACGTATTTGTAGCATTATATTTAGTCCTATTTTTTTGGTGTCAGGATATGGCATCGCACGGTTTGTGTATTTACCAGTGTCAAGTTTTATCCTAATTATTTCAATTTCTTAATTCAAACTTTAATGACGTCATGTCATACAGTCGGCCAGACAAAATAGGGTACAGCATTGCACATGTGGAAACCATGTCATCACAGAACAATGTATCGATAGCCACATAGTTGCGAAGTACGTGATTACACGCGTAAATACTAGCGGTTGTGTTCGAAAGAGTCACGTACGGCTAATGCTCGCTAAAGAATTGCTGCTACTTTGTCGGGATTTAGAGTTCTGCAACTAAATAAGTAGGTCTGTAGATAACAAACGGGATACTTAGTTTTACCTGTAATTTTTACGGACGACAGTTTATGTATACCTAGACTAGACCATCACACTTAAAGCGCTCGTAGCGAAGTTTGCTTAGCCGTTCTGAACCGATCAGCAAAGTTAAGCAATGTTCGCCGTGGTCATGAGCCGGATGGGTGACTGCTGGTGGCGTTACTATTGAGCGCTTCCATGATTCGGAGGCCACGTTAAGCCGTTGGTCCCGGTTGTTATCTTATAGCAGTCAGTCAGCCTTACGGCAGTCGTTATAGCATAGTGATAGCGTCATTTTGCGAATGCCCGCCTAGCTAGCCTCTACCCTCAAGTAGATAATCTGTTGCCAAGCACCTAATGGTGTGTTGTAAAGATAAAGATAAGATAAAGATAAAGATATATTTATTGCTCAAAACATGGGTACTTACATGATACATAAAATCAGATTTTAGCACATGGAATGTTGGTGTATAAATATTTAGTCCCACCATGTTTTGCCTATGTAGGCGTACAATTTTTGAGATGGGGCAACCAAATTAATAAAAAATTATAAATTATTATTATGAAATTCATTACAATTTTCGAAATTAATATCATAAAATCATTAACATTAAAACATTATTTACATTATCATAATATATTTGTCAGAATGTCATTTAAATTATATTATATTTTAAATTAAATAAGATACTAGTTATGTACATGCAATAAAATAACAATGTCATGGCACTTAAATTATAATAAAAATTTGTCATTTAAAAAGTCATTGATATTATAATAACATTTATCGACAAGAATTTTCTTAAATTTAATTTTAAATATGTCAATACTTAAGTCCCTTAAAGACTTAGGGATTTTATTGTAAATACGCGGGGCCATGCAAATTGCACTCTTTTGAAGAAGAGCGGTTTTGCCTGTTTGTCTACATGCTATGTTATTGTCGCGGCGGTTTCTTTCTATACGGTCAGACAGTTTTGGAAACATTTTAGGATTACTTTTTACAAATATAGCCATATCTATTACATATAATGATGGAAGTGTCAAAATTTTGTGCTCGATAAAATATGGCTTACAAGAATCCATCGTTTTAAGTCCAAACATGGCCCTAACACAGCGCTTTTGCATTTTGAAAACAACATCTTTATGAGTAGAATTTCCCCAGAAAATAATTCCATATCTGAGGACAGATTCAACCATGCCATAGTACGCACACAGTAATGCGTCAGTATTTAAGGTAGTGGAGAGTTTTTATAGAGCATACGCTAAGCTACTAAGTCTTTTACTAAGATCTTCTGTTTGTGGTTTCCAATTAAACTTTTTGTCTATAACTATTCCCAGAAACTTGGCACTGTCTACTGCATTGATTTTGTTATTTTCATATGTCAGGGTAATATCAGATGGATTATCAAAACGTTGACTGAAATGCATAATATTGGTTTTAGTCAAATTAATTTTTAAATTATTATTATTATGCCATGTAATTACGGATGTCAAAGAATTATTTATGTCATTTTCATATGTGTCATACTTATCACAAGCTATTGTTATAGTACTGTCATCTGCAAACAGAGTCATAGGTTGATGAACAGCATTTGGCAGGTCATTAATATAAATGATAAATAAAAGAGGTCCTAAGACACTTCCTTGCGGAACTCCACAGACGACATTACGCGCTGTTGAAGTGAATAAATCTTCACGCTTAGTTTTGAAGTTTATTCTAGTTATTTCTGTTATTTGTTTTCTTTCAGTCAAATATGATTTAATTAGTGCTAAGACATTTCCTCGAATCCCATAAGCTTCTAGTTTACTTATTAAGGTTCTGTGATCTACGTAATCAAAAGCTTGTGTCATGTCACAGAAGATGGCACAAATAGGAGATGTTTTATCAACACTTAAAAGGTTTACTTTAACAAATTCATAAATTGCCATGTTTATAGTTTTATTTTTACGGAAACCTTTTTGCTCCTTGCAGAACATGTTCCTTTTTTCAAAATATGTATTTATTTGTCTATAGATGTATTTCTCGAAAATTTTTGAGAATATAGATATTAGGGCAATAGGTCTGTAACACTCTATTTTTTCTCTGTCTTCCTTTTTATAAATTGGTTTAATGATAGTAGTTTTTAGGGCTTGAGGAAATGAGCCGCTTGAAATAAATAAATTCATCAAAAAACTCAAATGTGCGCCCAGTCTATGTCCCACAGATTTAATTATTTTTGTAGAAATACCATCGTGGCCAACACTATCGGTGTTTTTTAATGTTTTTATTATTTCTTCGATGTCTTGAGGTACACTTGGAGCCATAAACATAGAATTACTATTCCGTTCAATAAACGACGTTACATTTTTAGATTCAGCATTTGAATTCAATTTTATTTTGTCCACAAAATAATCATTAAAGGCATTTGCAATCATATTAGGATCTGTTATATTTATGTTTGCCTGCTTAACATTAGTAATATATTCTTTTGGTAAGTTAAACCTCGAGTCATTAATTATTTTCCAAACTGTTTTTGACTTGTTTTCACAAGTTTTTATTTTATAATTATTTTGTGCACGCTTTGTAAGACTGATGATTTTTTTGAATAATTTGGAATATTTTTTAAATTTGTACTCATTAGATTTTGACGGATTAAGCCTAAATTTCCACAAGAAATCCCTTTTCTTCTTACTACAAATTTTGATTCCGCGTGAAACCCATTTTGGTTTTTTTATAACCCTAATTGTGATAAGTTTATTTGGAAAGCACAAGTCATAAATTAATTTAAAATTTGTCAAAAAGATGTCATAGGCCGTGTCAGGGTCAGTCGAGTTATACATATCCTCAAACGATAAACTAGTAATATACATTTTAAACTTTTGTATATTTTCTACACAGTAATCTCGTCGCCTTTTACGCCAATATGTTATCATTAAATGCTTTTTAATTGGAAATGTTATTAACTGTGCAGTGTGATCAGACAAAGCGTACTCGATTACTTCTGTAGTACATTTATTTTTATTTTTATAATTATGAGCAAAGTTTTCAATACATGTTTGGCTAACAGGTCTTGTAGGTTCTTTTAATGCTAATTTAAAATCATAGTTAAGAAGTATACATTCAAATTCCAACGTAATATTATTAGATTTCAGCATGTCTATATTATAATCGCCTGCAATAACAATGTATTCGTACTGCTTTTTGCTGACAAGTTGTAATAGTTGTTCCAATTTATTAAAGAATATATTAAAGTACTTCTTTTTGTCTTTATTTTTGGGAACTCTATATAAAACTACAATTAAAATTTTATATTTGGTCAGCTCAATGGCACAACACTCGAATACATTGGGCAATGTTAATTTGGCAACCTCTTTAAGCTCTCTCCACTGGTGTCCATTCTTTACCATAATGCACGCTCCTCCCCTTTTGCTATTGACTCTACTAAACGTAGCAGCTAATGAGTAGTTCGGAACGTTCAGGTACATTTCATGGCCCGCCATCATAAAATGTTCAGTAATGCAAAGTACATCAACATTGACGTTTCTGTCCATCAGGTCTTGTAGGCACACTGTAAAATTGTCAGCCTTGTTAATCAGACCGGCTATATTTTGGTGAAGAATGTGTAGATTTTGAGTCACGAAAAAAGGTTGATTTACTGTGATTTTCACTATCTGGGTCAGTACTTTTGACATCATTGATGTTATTCAAACACTGAAGATTCATTATAAAGTTTTTGAGATTTTTGAACACAGTAGACATTCCTTTATTATTTACTGTGTCATAATATTTATAATACATATTCGGGCGGTTATACTTCAGATTATCATTAGGATCATATATGTGTGCATATTTATGTGTTATTCCATCCATATATAATAGACTGTTAAAAGCTTCGACTCTCCAGTTGTACATATTGGTCTTGTTTCCGTATTTTAAGGTAGGTAGGCAGATGATAATGTTTGTGTTTTTTATTTTTTGTAATATCTCTCTTATGTCTGCTATCGTACTAAAATAGTCATTCGTTGTGTTAAAGTCCTCTTCTCCTACTAATATCAAACAGTAATCATTCATAGTAAATTTATCCAATTTCATGTCTAATCTTTGTATCATTCCTTTTAAGGTGGCATTTGGCGTCAGATAATGACATAAGTCCGTCTTTTTGAAAGTACTTTCTGCTATCGATAGGATCCTATTATGTTTATTACAACTGAGAATACATATTTTTTGTGGTGGATGAACCTTCGATTTAGGTGTAGCGTCAAAGTGGTCGCTATCTGATGTTTCTGTCGCTAAGTCATGTAATGTTCGGTTGGAAATGGTTGTGGCAGCTGTTCTTGAGAGCCAGTAATTCTAGGTTAGCCTGAACAACTTCAACACCTTCAGGTAAAATTGCGGTCAAAGGCTAACCTATCAGGCTTAAAAAAAAAAGAAAAAGTTACGGGTCAGATAACATGTCGTCGAATTTGTAAACAGCTCCCGGAATATATCGTTTAGTTGCCAGGCAACTGAATTTTCCTAGAGGGTGGTAACTATACCCCAGCAAGCATTCGCTAAATTGCCTAAAACCATGCGGTGAAACCTCAAACCGTGACCCTATGCGTGGAACATCATAGCGCACTGGCATTCAAAAAAATTGTTTACTTCGTTTATCGAGGGGCGTAAGACAACGATTTTGAATCTCAACGACCGGAGTTCATTCCATGGATCGTATAGTTAATGAATTTTTATATTTGGTGACGCGCAGCAAGGCACCATGTTCGAATAGTGGGCTATGTCAGCGACAGTTCAAAATGGGGCCCCCACAACAGAAATACAATAATTGTACCACATAATATGTAATTAACTGTACTGTATTTTTTTATGTCTGTACTTGGAAAAATCTTGAGTCACATATTAGATAAGCTCACAAAACTTTGGTTAAGTTTCTTACTCTACTGAATGTTCCTAAAAACTCAACAATTATAAGTTCACTCGCACTTAAAATTGTTGAGCATTGTGTAACAACCTTAGCTCGCCTGAATACGACTCTATACATCAATGTAAAAATATAGTGTTATAATATTGATGAAGCAATGATGGCCGAGCGGTATATGGCTATGGATTGCCGTGCCGCAGGTACATGGTTCGATACCTGCCGGCGGCTTGAGCTTTACCGCATAGTGAAAGGGCATTTTGTGAATGCTCGCCTGTTAAATCATATAAGTTAAAATCAGACATTCCCTCTTACAATAAAAACGTCGTAATATTTGATAAACATTTATTTACATATAATTAGCACTGAACGTATTGTAAAATTATTGAAAACTATTTAGTTTATAGGCACAATAAAACTTTATTACAATTAAATTTTCATTCATCAATAAAACATTCATTCTTACAATAAAAAAATCCTTCTTACAATAAAACAGTCCAAATTATTTACCTATGTAAACTAACTCGAACCGGTTTACGATGGAACCCTATGTATCTATGTGCAAGTCAAGCTGCACTACGTTCTAAAATGGTCGCAACACCACAAGCGGAGTAATTTTCGATTGTTACTGAGTAGTTTTGTGATTTATTTGTTACTGTATTTACAATGTGGTAAAACTCACTGGTTTGAGCCAAGTTTAAATCTATAATTTATTTAACCGTCCTAATCCCTTCCCCCCCTTTTCCGTCTTTAGTATGTTTGGTCACTAAATATGCTTTGTGGTAAAGCATTTTGAGAATGCCCGCTTGGCTAACTACCACCCTCAAATAGAAAATCTGTCGCCAAGCACCGGTGTGCTTCGGTAGCTGTAGTAACTTTTAATTTCTTGCTGTGGGTGTAACACAATTAAGTATTTTCCAACTTTGTATTTGTAAGCCTCATGTACTGCAACACAACTATAGATTGGCGTGTATTACTATAAGCATACTGCTTTTTAAGAGTAGAGTAAGTAGAAATTTTATACATAACTAGCTTTCCGGGCGCGACTCCGCCCGCGCGTATGTCGGTTATCGCGCAAAAACATTAACCTCTTTTTGCGCAGTTGGATAAAAACTATCCTATGTCTTTTCCCGGGTCTCAAACTATTTCCATACCAAATTTCATTCAAATCGGTCCAGTAGTTTTGGCGTGAAAGCGTAACAGACAGACAGAGTTACTTTCGCATTTATAATATTAGTACTGATAATATGTAAATATTAAAAAACAAATCACGGGCTTTCTAAATTTTAAACCATTTTGGTTGTAGGGTCTTTTATCTCAAAAAGTAAACTAGTCAGTAATCTCAAATTTCGGTATAATATGTACATACCATATCCTTTATTTACCAATATTTGTTATTGAATGAAAGCGCCGATTTACAATATACATCGTTTTGAAGCTATATTCAGCAATAGATGTGACCACAACTACGAAACTATGTTCTCAAAACCAACAAATATGTTTTACGGGCTGGTGCTAATGTGATCCCCCAACCCCCAAGCCATAGAACATAATATAATAACACTACGCCCCAAGGACAACTGACAGAACATACCATTACTTGCTTGACGACATATTTTCTCCTTTGAAGGTGGCAACTAAACCAATAGGTTAAGAGCCTCCATCCTGTTAAGATATCCGTTAACAATTGTTGAATAAATACTCAATGGTAATTCACTCTATGACCATAAATGACGGTAATCGTACGAATGAGATGTAACAAAGAATTGGTCGATGCATATCCTCACGCATAAAATTCAGATGCGGTATGCAACGAGCTACGCTAGTTTACACTATAATCCTGTCTAATGGCGAATCCGTGACTACTAGAATGCACACCGGTGCAATAAAAACAAATATAGATCTAAACACAACAAATAAAAAGAAAAAATGTCAAAAACGCCCGCCATGTTGGCCGCCCTCACGTTCGTTCCCGCCAAATCTTTACAGATCGTTTTAGTACGTGATGTTTGGGAATTTTTGAACGAGTTTCTTTTTTTTCTAAATTTAAACAAATGAGGTTTTGGAGTTTTGAACATAGAACTTTGTTTTTTTTTTCTCTAGTCATCGATACTATTTGTAGAGTTTGTAGTATTGTTCATTGAGATTCTTCATTCATGATTTGTACCTCTGCTGTATCAGACATTCTGCCTAGAAGCACTTGAAGAGCAGTATAGGAAGGGAAATTGCTTAGGAGAGACATGAGAACTAATGTCTCAAAGTGACAACCGAATAGTGTATTGTCTAAGCCGAGCTAATGTGTATGCCAACAGACAATACTAGCCAAGCGCCAATCGGGTCTCACGCTTTAAAAGTTCCAGAAAAAATAATTTTAAATATTACCATTTAATCATTTTACTTTGAATTTTGATTACAAATTAACGCAGATTTACTGCATTATTTAAGTTGTTTATCTTGCACCTAGCAATTCCTTCACTGTAATGAGGTGAAAAAATGTGTGTTGCGCTCGGTAGAAAAATATTTTGCGTCTCGCCTTCGGTACGCTGAAGATTCTATGTTTGAACATAGAACGTTTCGCTTATAGTTCAATTATACAATCCTTCGCTTTCTCAGGTTTCTATCGAAGTACTTACCATCAATGAAATCAGGCCTGTGACGCCATCCTATACAGTTGTTGATTCATGTTTTGTATTTGGATTTACCTAATCATACCAAATGTTTATTTGATTCATAGAGGTAATTATGAAAAAGAACTGTTTAGATAGATATCAATCAGATTTGCTCAGATCACATATATATTAAAATACGAGCCCTTAAACCTAATGGGGCACAACTGACCCACGTGTACTTTCATGATGCTGGAAATACATATACCAGTTGAGGGTTAAAAACATGAGACCTAAAAAATACTTGCAGCTATTTCATCTACGAGAGAGCAAAATATAAACTCTAAAGGCAATAATATTAAATACGTTTATTCTAATTTACAAACACTACACAATAAAGTTGCCCCGTGGGGTGCCGGGTTAGGATTGCACCTCCCCGTATCATCCCGTGGGTGTCGTAATAAGTGACTAACGGAAAATACTGGAAGGCAGCAGCGCTTTCCAAAGAACTGCCAACTTACACTGCGATCCCCAAGACGCCTACCAAGCGTGGGGATTATGGCAAATATGAGAGGCTGTGTTCAGCAGTGGACGATCTGGCTGTTACAGTCCAGTACAGTACACAACAAAGTATAGAAACTAATTATCTAGATGCTTTTATTGACAAAACACTAGATACAAACTATATACAACTACAGCTCCACTGAAAGCATTTTAGCTACTCAAAGGCCTTTGCAGGCTTTCAGGTACTCCAAATGCTCGCGTCCACTACCAGTTGGCAGCGTGCTCGACATACTGCTTGCTAGCCCCGTTGGATAGAAAATAAATTAAAAATAAGTTGCTGCAGGTGTATACAGGTCAAGGTAACAGTTTTTTTCCGGACTCACTATTTCTAATATTCGCAGCTTGACAGTTATTGTAAACAAAACACGCCCTTTTTGCTGGAGGGGTGAAAATTAATTTTCTTTCTTTCTTTCTTTCTAGCCTTACTACTTAAGTCCATAGAAATTAGAATAGACTGCATACTAAATTTACCTTAAATTTCATGATATCATCATGAATCTATATACCCAAAAGGGGAGAAAGATATATCGAAATAAAAAGGTTTTAGTCTGGTGTAATAAGCGGCCTATGGCCACGGTTTCAATGACTAAAGTTTGTCTTTAAAAAATAATAAATTTAATCCAAAAAATCCTTTGCCAAGAGTTAAGGTCAGTTAAAAAGAGGCGTCGAAAATTGCTTAGAAAGATTCGTGTATTTTTTTTGTTATTGTGACAGATGAAGCACGAGGCCCATCTGATGTTAAGAGGACTAACCTGTGCCTATAACGGATGCATTAATGACAAGTGACTAATTGCACTGCGCCCGTCACCACTGAGAAACATAGTTCAGTCTCATGTGCATGTAATTTACTGGCTCTCAAGCACTGCTGCCGGAGCACACTCTTAGGTGCTTGGCGACAGATTTACTACTTGAGGGTAGTAGTTAGCCAGGCGAGCATTCAAAATCAAAATGCCCTTCCACCATGCGGTGAAGCTCAAGCCGGCGGTGGGAATCGAACCATGGACTTGCTGCACGTCAGTCCATAGCCATTACCGCTCGGCCATCATTGCTTACAATAATATATATAGCAATGGCATGCCCAAAAAGGACATTCCCAATTAAGGTTGGAGTCAGGTAGACGGCCGGCCATAAAACCGAAGCCAAAACTTTTCCACAATATAGTTGGAGACACCGACAAACCTACCTCACATACCAACTTAGGTGGTAGATCTTTTTACACGACTGCTCGACTGCCCAGAAAAAGTATTTTGTTTTCAGGGTTCATGTATTTATATGTATCAATATAACTCAAAAATGTCTAATTTTTCTTTTCCCGGACCTCAAACTATTTCCATACCAAATTTCATTCAAATTGGTCCAGTAGTTTTGGCGTAAAAGTGTAACAGACAGACAGACAGAGTTACTTTCGCATTTATAATATTAGTACTGATTGTATCAATACAAATTTTATTTATAATTATTATGTAGCAACCATGTAACCTAGAAGTACCTAGAAGATTTTTATCCGTTTTGAAAAACTCAGTTCTTACTCGACTGCCCAAAAAGGGAGTCATGTTTTCAGGGTATGTATGTATGTTTGTGAGTTTCTTTATTCCACCATAACTTCTAAACGACTTAAACGCTTTTGATGTAAGATATATCGATAGACTCGTCTTGATAACCCAAGTGAAACTAGGTACAAAAAAAACTAGTAAATTATTTTGTAAGGTAAAAAAAAGTTTCTTTCAAATCCATCGAGGGGGGTATCAAAATGAAAAGCTTTAAAAAAGGATTCCATAAATATATATAACTTGTACTTAATTTTAACTTAATTTAATTTTAAACTTTAAACTTAATTTTAATTTCAATGGAACGATAAAACGCTTAACGGAAATAAATAATCTGCAGTCGGGTTTTTTAATTTTTATGAGCGCATATTATAGTAGTGTGCAAAATGTGTGCAAACGATAAAATATTTTAGGGTAGGTACATTAGTTTGAGCTTAATTTTTTTTGAACAGTTATTAGTTGTTAAATAAATCATTCAACGACACTTTGAACAACAATACATGGATAGATAAACTTCATAAGAGCATCGTAGACACCTAAATTGCATAAATGATTTTGACTTTGACTTTGAATAATGTCAAACTGAGGACGTAGAACGGAGACACCTTGTTTCCGAGTGAGCGAAACTGAATTAAGCAATATATACATAGCGTGAGCATGAGCGATTTTTATTAAATAAACTAGCTTTCCGGGTGCGGCTCCGTCCGCGCGTATGTCGGTTATCGCGCAAAAACATAAACCTCTTTTTGCGCAGTTGGATAAAAACTATCCTATGTTGTTTCCCGGGTCTCAAACTATTTCCATACCAAATTTCATTCAAATCGGTCCTGTAGTTTTGGCGTGAAAGCGTAACAGACAGACAGAGTTACTTTCGCATTTATAATATTAGTACTGATTCATATAAAAGTGAGCTTTTTCAACACGGATAAAACTCTTCTAGGTACTTCTAGGTTACAAGGTTGCTACATAATAATTATAAATCGAAGTAGTGTTGTGTCAGTGGCATTGGTTATGGAAAGCCGCGCGGCGGGTCCACGGTTCGAATCCCGCCGCGGGCTTGAGCTTCACCACATGGTGGAAGGGAATTTTGCGAATGCCCGCCTGGCTAGCGACCACCCTCAAGTAGAAAATCTGTCGCCAAGCACACCTAACGGTGTGTTCCGGCAGCTGTCCTTGAGAGCCAGTAATTCTAGGTTAGCCTGAACAACATCTTCGACCACATCATCACTTACCATCAAGTGAGATAGTGGTCAAAGGTTAACCTATCAGCCATAAAAAAAACTTTTTTGATACTCACTTCACTTTAATTCAAAGCTTACAAATAATTATAGTCTAACAATGGGCGGTCTTATTACTCAAAGCAATTTTGGATAAATTGTTAACTAGCTTTCCGGGCGCGGCTCCGCCCGCGCGTATGTCGGTTATAACGCAAAAACATTAACCTCTTTTTGCACAGTTGGATAAAAGCTATCCTATGTTTTTTCCCGGGTCTCAAACTATTTCGATACCAAATTTCATTCAAATCAGTCCAGTAGTTTTGGAGTGAAGGCGTAACAGACAGAGACAGACAGACAGAGTTACTTTGGCATTTATAATATTAGTACTGATTAGTACTGATATTGTAAATACATGGACGAGTTTTTTAAAGCGAATTTTTACATGCCTTTATACTTAAATACTACAAAAATATAATCATCTAAAAATAAAACAATCAGGTTATTTTAGGTTTTCGCGATTGTTGCACATAGTAATTAAACAACTTTAAACGGATAGTAGTTAAACAACTTTAAACGGATAGTATAATTAAACAACTTTAAACGTTTCGTAAATCGCGTATAATTTTCATTATTTTGTCCCGACGTTTCAAACACTTTGCAGTGATCGTAGTCATGGGATGTAATTAAGTTATAATTAAAAACAAAATTACACGCACACATATGTACAAAGACATACGAGTAAACATGTAATATTATATATGAACAATTAATTATATATTGACAAAAACGTGCATTATGTAAGCCAGTGTCATTCAATCTTATAGATTTTGCGACCCCCTTGCAAGTTGAAAAATTCTGGCGTCCCCCTTGTTATACAGACAGAGAATTTATAATTTAAATGAGTACGAAGGATAATGACTTGCTTTGACTTTGATACCTTTACTTTTTAGAGAAGAAAATATTTTAACAGCTAAGTCAAAGCATTTCATGCATAACTTAATTTATGATCAACCTCTTTCCAAAGTCATATATTTAAGTGTTTTCTATCTGTTCAGAAGATTGTTAAAGATAATGCATCAGACCACGCTTGTGGTAAGTGCTCACATTCCTTGCAAGATATAGAGTTGGCATAATTTGCAAGATAAACTTTTAGTTCACTATGTAATACTCTGAATCTGACAGATGGATTTAAGTCTTTTCTTGGATAAGTCAACAGAACTGACTAATCTCTCAAAAAATTTAGAAAAATTCTGCATGGATTTAGCTGCTGACGGAATGCTTCAAATTGAATTTTGTTCACAAAGTAGAATTTGAAAGAAAAGAAACCAAAAATATCCAGATCTAGCAAGGGAGAAGCTCTAAAATTATTAGTACCATTCGCCACTTTATACCTGTGTTAACTGTAATTCTTTTTAATGGTGGACATTATAACCGAAAAGGGTATTAGAAAATGATTTGATTGTTAACGTTTCAAAAATAGTACCTCAATTTGACATTTTTGGAAATTAAACAAGCCCGTGCCTTTTTCCTTCTGCCGGCGACCCCCCGACTAAGGTGACGCGACCCCTTAAGGGTCGCGACCCACAGATTGAAAAACACTGATGTAAGCTATAAATTTAGAGAGTTATTCAACGTTTTCTAGAACAAAAGACTTCGACGGGTTCTTAATTTTCGTAGAATTATGTTCTTTCTTATTTGAAGAATCAGTATGTCTGAAATATTGAATGACGTTTACATTCCATGATGCAGACCAGCCAATAAACCCATTTTTTTATTTACGTGTGATAAATGCATTTACGCATTCCCGTCCACCTCGGGGAAAGTGGCCGGGGTATGTCGGGCTCGACACCAACTACTCCCACAGCAGCAAGTAAGCAGCAGTAAGGTAGGGGCACCTACCGACTAAATAACACACGGTGTTTCAACTCTAACGCTTCTCGGCGGGCCGCAGGCGCAGGGACGCTTTAGCTCTCAACTACGAACCCGCCACGGTTGTCCGTTTCCGGACTCCTGATGTGCTACCCTCATGACGCACCAGAACACATGGCACGTCGCTACCACCCGGGGACCAAGCCCGCAAACGGGCGTCAGACAACCCCGCTTCTGACGCCCGAGGTACCCCCAGCCAATAAACCCTAAGCTAAGGATAGTCAGGGTCAGTGTATATGTGAGATATATTCTGATTAATTTGTTTAATAAATATGTATTTAATAATAACCAACAAATAATTTTAAAAATATATTAAGTAAACATTAAATTGATATCTTGAAAAACACCTAAAAACTTAAAATACATCTAGTGACTATTTTACTATTCCACCTCGCTTCGCTTGAGGAGTTAGAAAGCGAAACACGTCGAAAATTCTTCCAGTCAGGCTATGTGGTCGCGTATTAGCAGGAAAATTAGACGGTACTGTTATTAGATCTATTTTTACAAAAGTTAAACTTAAAGTCATTTTCCAAAATATGAAATTACAGTTTTCTGAATCATTTGTTATTACAAATTAAGATTTCCTGAATTTATTAAGTTTTATTTTTTGCTGATAAGTAAGTCAACCACAATCTCAGCTGACGGGAAGTGATGATGTGGTCGAAGGTATTAAACAGGTTTAACCTAGAAAAGTATATACATATATATATATTGTACCAATTATAGTCTTTATACTTATTATCTAAGCCACGCCCAAATTATTGGGCGTGGTTTATGGCTATTGTTAGGTTAGCCCTCGATCTCACTTGTTGATGAGTGATGATCTGGTCGAAGGTGAAAGTATGAAACCTATAAAAACTGGTTCAAAAGGACAGATGGATGACTACCGGAGATTGGTAGCTACTAGTTGGCCAGGCGAGCACGCGCAAAATGCCCTATAACTATGTGAGAAAACCATGGACCTCCTATGCTTACCAGTTTACTCGTATGGACATCAATGATTCAATTCAATTCGAGCCATATATGAAATGGATCCTGGGGAATCTCCAAGGGATCTTTTTATAGAAATTTATATATTCACTTTACCGAGTCTGTATATATTTGAAAATATTATGTATGTTCGGAAAAAATGAGTAAATTTAAATTAAACAGTGACCACGATTACAACACTAGGAATAAATATAAAATAACGGTACCAGGTTTTATACTAGCAAAGATAAATAAAAGATCCTTTTTAGGTAATTGTGTGCGGTTTTATAATTAAATTCCCAAACATATTAGGTACAATGCTCACAGAAAGAAAATTCAAATTGCACGTGAAAAACATTTTGATTAGGAAATCCTACTACACAGTTAGTGATTACTTAAACGACAAAAATGCTTGGAAAATTCCGCCTCTGCCAAGCTATCACATGTCTCCCACGTAATTTAAACAAATTTTGTAATAATTGTATTATATTGTATATAACACATTGTAAAAAGATGTTTAAAAGAATGGCCCCGAGTTTCTTGCCCGTTCTTCTCGCAGTGGCTCTATAAATGTTTTTGCTGAACGTGGCAGTTACAATGTAGAATATTTCAATATTAAAATTTGTAATTGACCTTCATAAGAGCGTCGTAGACGCCTAAATCGAATAAAAAATTTGAATTTTGTATTTTTGGAATTCAACAAGTTATTTCACACTTTTGGGTGTCGAAGACGGTTCCATTTTTTGGTAAAAAATTTTTTTCTAGTAAAAGTGGGGAACACAAAACGCCAATCTAGTGAAGGTTCTCCTAATTCCTCGTTCCCTCTTAACATTTCAAACGAACAGTCAATCATTCAAAATCATACAGAAACTGGATCATCCAGTTCACAAGCCACCGATAAAAAGAAAAAAGATCAATTTCTTAGAAAGGAGGTTCTTCACCGTCGGCCATTTTCTTTTATTTTTTTCTTGTTAGTCTACGGCCAAGATGGCTACCGTCTCGCGCGCTGTTTGACGAGTCAATATGAAGTGAGAATTTTGTTTGTATATTCTAATACCGTATGGGAATGTCTTGGTTCCGTAGGAAACTTAATAGAAATGTTTATATAGTTTGAGGGCAGTGTTAAATAAGATCAAATAAGGTCCGTAGTCAACATTTACAAATAGAAATGTGAGAAAAATAAAGCAACGGCTTGCTTCCAAATTTCTAAATTCTCATAAGTAATCAGATTCTTATTTTTTTTAAATTTTAAATTGGAATCCCTCGAATTGTACCTCAATGCAGTTATGTTAGGTCTCTTCTGGAATGAAGCTGTGTTAGTGGGTACCACCGCAGTACCAGATATGCTGCTTCCAGGTATTGCTGTGAAAGCATGCAGTGATTAGATTTGAAGGTTGCTAAAGCAAGTGGAATTACTGGGTGAATGAGACTTTGTAACTAGCGTCTCTGGGTGACGAGCGCAGTGCAGTGGCATGCAGAACAAATTTAAAGCACAGAGTGGCATTGCAACTTTTATGAACAGTTGTGTAGTAAACGGTTAAGGCGAAAGCATATTGTTATTGATTTTGTAGGTTCACGAATAGTTATTGCTTTATAATAATCCATCATTAAACACATGAAGAAAAACAAACTATGGGATAAAAATTCCTACTATCAAAAAATACATTTCCGATTTTCCAGTTTCTCTTGATTCCTCTTGGTTGTCAATCCAATAAGTATAGTTAACTTATATTGATAATTTTACAAATACACACTGTAATTAATACACATTTGTATCACAGTGTGTTTTTCCTTTTGAACGTTCACGAATAGTTATTGATTTATAGGGTAAGGTTGCGATCATTGGACTAGCGCTTTCATTGGACCACATTAGGTATCTCGGAAACGGTAAGCACTAATAATCATTGGTACTTATTCATCGCTAGCTTAACGACCCCTTTCCCGGGACCTTTACTGCCAGTGTTGCCAAATGCTTCATTGTGGAGAGATTGAATATTGCTGTGTTTATCAGCCTTCCAATGTAAAATTGCGTGACATTTATGCCATGTACTTAAGTAGAATTATGTTCAACGTTTTAACAATATTATTTTCGGTAGCATTGACACATTTTATAGCGTTGCCAAATATCAAATAATGAGTGGCAAAATATTTCAATCAAATTTATTATAATTATTTTAGTAATATAGTAGACTATTGCCATCAATGGACCGGGAAGAGGTGCTTGGATTGAACCAGTCCAATGATGGCCACTTTTTAAATTGTTGATCTTAGTATTTATGTATGTTTTTGTTTTGACATGGAAGAAAGATGGCAATATTAATGAAATGAATCGAGCATGAAATTAGCGTTCAATGCTTTACGCGCTAAAAACCATATATATGACTGCCTCATTAAGTCCAGTAAGGGACTTAAAAAGCCTGCACCGAGGCAGCGATACGTAATTGTGGTTCGTTTGACCCCTTGTTGTATCTTTATATCTTAATTTTGAGTTATGTCATTAATATATTTAAGGATTCATTCTATAAATCATACACTTTGGAAACACGATTACTTAAAATTTCCTCTATAGAAAAAAATCCAAAAATTACATCTAAAAACGAAATAAACCCTTAGTACGGCGTAAATACTTAATGGAGAGTCATCCGTATTTAAATAATAAAAAAACAACATGTTTTCTATACCGTATACACATTACATTTTTCAAATAGGTATTTGTTTTTATTATACGAAGGAAATACTCAAATTCACGCATGTTCCTCCCATTTTAGTCAGAGCCGCGATGCTTTGTCCCTATCCGCTTTAGTTATTATTCGACCGTCGGACGGGGATGGATGCTGTTAGCGTGCCTTACTTACGCACACATACGCGGCGCGCTTAAAAAGCTCGGTGCGCCCTTAATGAGACAGTCATAATATATATGGTGTACCTAAAGCAACAATTAAACGAAGATTTGATAACACAAATGTAATAGCAAAAGGTGAAAAGCAAACAGGCGATTTAAATCCAGGATTAGAAGAAAAGTTAGTACAACATATTTTAGAATTATAACGTTGTTTATACGGCATAATAACAAAAGAGGTAAGAAGCTTGGCTTTCTTACAGGCACCTTGAATGGACCGGTAAGCCATAATCACCTAAGTCCAATTATAGCAACTCAAAGGTCCAATCATAGTAACATTGGTCCAACGAAAGCAACTATTGTAAAATGTCTGAAATGATAGCTTCTGGTACTTGGCTAAGAGTCCTATTCATTCATCTAATCCTTTTATTCCGAAACGTTACAGCATCAGTTTTATGTCGTTTCAAATTTAAGTGGTTCAATGGTATCTACCTTACCCTAATTATCAATAAACACCTGAAGAATAACTAACTTTGGAAAAAGATACTATCGAAAATGGCATCACATTTCAGATTTTTGAGTTTCATTTGATTCGTATTGGATTTCAATCCAATAAGTAGTTAACTTGCGTTGATAATTTTCACAAATACACACTGTACTGTAATACACATTGGTATTAGTGAATGATATTACACTGGCATTGAGGGGGTGATGCAGATCAATTAGGAACTTAAAACGGAAATAAAACAAAATATTAATTAAAATAAGTCCAGTTTCAATGTACACTACGCATGTTGGCTACCTCTACGACAATCAATGGACTTCAGAAGAGGTCCATTGATTGTCGTATATCAACTTCTCATTTATGGTCATATTAAAACAAATACAATCTGGATATAAGTAGGTATACGTAGTCAAAACAATATTTCTGTTAGCACAAGCCAAAATGCCATATTTTAAAATAGAAACGCACACTTGAACTTCGTAATATTTACTTTAACTATATTTTAATTAAACGATAATCAGTACTAATATTATAAATGCGAAAGTAACTCTGTCTGTCTGTCTGTCTGTCTGTCTGTCTGTCTGTCTGTTACGCTTTCACGCCAAAACTACTGGACCGATTTGAATGAAATTTGGTATGGAGATAGTTTGAGACCCGGGAAAAAATATAGGATAGTTTTTATCCGACTGCGCAAAAAGAGGTTCATGTTTTCGCGCGATAACCGACATACGCGCGGGCGGAGCCGCGCCCGGAAAGCTAGTTAAATATATACCTAACATGTTATTTTTTAATGATGTAAAAAAACAATAAAACTTCGACTACATAGTCGAGATTTTCGCGGTCAAGATGACTACCAACTACCATTAAAAGCAATAATATATAGGTACATATCATTTGACGTAATCGCCACGCTTGGCAGGCGTCAAATGATAGGCATGTGAAATCCTTACCCCAGTTTAAATACCGAAACAACTTTTGAAAAAAATATCCTTCTGAAAAATTGTGTTAGAACGATATGTAAGGATGGCGAATTTTTTTTTACCGGCGGTATGGTTTTTAAACAAAATACTACAAACTATATACAACACTACAGCTACTACATAAAAGCATTTAGACGTCATAGAAGTCATAGCGGAGTCCATAGGCAGTCTAAATGCTCCAGCCCAGTACCAGTTGGCAGCTTGCCCAGCATGCTGGCAGCATTGCCCCGTGGCATTGCAAGGATGTTGATGAACTGTAGTAATTGATATTTTGTAATAGGTAATACGTCTTCATATTATTTAATATATTACAGGATTATGGAATATTTTTGTTACTAAGAAGAAAAGAAAGAATAACTTAAATAATTTACCTGCTTAATTACTTAGTCACCTTCCTCCTGTTAAAGGTATCCACATGCATTTATATAGGTAATACTAGCGGCGCGTCCCGGCTTCGCACAAGTATTCAACAAAAATTATTAATATAAACATATAAAAAAACTAGCTTTCCGGGCGCGGCTCCGCCCGCGCCTATGTCGGTTATCACGCGAAAAAATTAACCTCTTTTTGCGCAGTTGGATAAAAACTATCCTATGTTTTTTCCCGGGTCTCAAACTATTTGCATACCAAATTTCATTCAAATCGGTCCTGTAGTTTTGGCGTGAAAGCGTAACAGACAGACAGACAGAGAGAGTATATTTTTCACGCATTAGGTTACATTATCGAAGTTTTCAAACGGGTCCCTCACTTTTTGAAAATATTCTATAGCTTATGTTTATCAGGGATAATGCAGAATTTGAATGTTGAAAGATTTCTTCAAATCGATCAAGTAGTTTTTAAATTTATTCATTACATATAAAAATACAAATCTCTCATCTTTATAATATTATATATACCAGCCTAAAATTACACAATATAATAATTTAAGCACATAACAATGAAGAAGAAGGCGGTACCCTAAAGACATCAGTAATTACCACTCCTGATGGTTATGCTAATGGGACGAAATTGTTTATACCTACCTATACAAGACATTATACGTTGACAGTTCAATGGAGTTAATTATTAACGTCTTTATTTTAGACCTTGTTTTAAAGGCTTAAAGCTCGAAATCCTTAGTCATATTTTTCATAAAGAACCTCATTTAGAATTGTTTTTTTAAAGAAAATGAGCTCTATAGACTTGCATTAAGGTCGGAAGTTCCATAAAACGTAGAAATTTACAATAATTGACCACCTGCATACGAGAAACCACTCTTTCCTTAATTATACACAAATAGAAGCTTTAATGCGTTTGCTTACCATTTTAAAAAAATGCCCTTTGAAAGCTTTCGCAAGCCGCCTCTAAAGTAAATAGTTAAGTTTTTCTTAATTGTATTTACTAATGTTTTTTAAACTCCTTTGCAAAAACGAACTTACTTGAAATACTAAAACAATATTGTTTTATCATTGGACTGTCTTAATATATAATATACTTACCTCCATTCTTTTCGCTTTTCATCGTATAAATCCTATTTCTTGTCGCCGATAAAAAACATATAAAAACACTGGCTGAACACAATTTAACACTTGCCAAAAATACAATTACAAATTAAAACTATTATAATATTGTCTATGATCGAAATGCCGCGAAAAGCGGACAAGCGCGCGCACTCGATAAACCTTGATGCAACTGCCAAGATTTTAAAACAATTATTGCAAGATTTTTCAAACTGCCTGCAAATTTCTTCCGTGTTTTAAAATCAATGCCGAAGATCCGCTGTGTCAGCCGTTCTCAGTCGCGCCTTTGTCACATGTAGTTGGTATAATACCTAAAGGTTTGTTGCACACATTGTTACTGCCCTCAATATAGATAAGTGTTTTGCATAATGAATGTTTTTTTTATATTTCTTGTGACATTCGACCTTGATAACTGTGAGGTAAAAATGTAACGTAGGTTTGACAATCATAATTTCAGTTTTTATCGTAATTGCTATATACTTATTGGAATAATTATAAATTAGTGAGTACATTGAAAAAAATATAATACGACATTTCTTTTTTTTTTGTTTTCAAATAGTAGAGAGACAGGTAGGCGGCCCACTCACACACACGGCGGATTTCTAAGGAATCTCATGACGCCCTTTTAAACAACCCCATATTGTATCGCAAAGCAAAGACCTCGGCGGGAAGTTCCCTAAAAATTTTTACAGTACGCGGTATAAATGTTCTAGAGAACCGTTGCGTAGTCAAGCGCAGAAGCTCAAGGTATTGGGGGTACTTAAATATCCCGCCGATATGGCGAGTACGCTGGTGGTTTTCAGAAGTTGGCATCATATCAAACAGCTCTATAAAGAGTACTCAGTACACTCTATTGTACTACTGTAGAATACGCAGAGAGATGCAAAGCCTCTCCGGAGACTAATCGATTCCTAACCGTATGTCAGTATGGGATCGTTGACAATAATGACCCTGTATAATTATACAGGGTTATTGGTAAAATGTCAACAACCTCTTAGGGTTGACTTCTGCTAGTCCTAACAAACATTTTGAGATGAAAAATTCATCTTCTTTACAAATGCATCTACATTTTTTCTGTCTTTCAAGCTCTTTAGTATGAAACGAGAGCTTACAGAAACGCTGATGCTGTATATTACCTGGCATATCATATCACCCGGCTAAAAGAGGACTTAAACACGAGGTGATTTCCTTTAAGAAAGCAAAGTTATTCTAGTCAAAAGGTTATTCATTATTTTACCCGTTTCAATGGCATTAAATTGGTATTTTGATTAAAGGTTGAAATCAGGTCAATTTTTATTGTGTTATTTTAACCAACCGCCAGAATGTCGATTTACTAAATTTCATATAGGTAAATGACATCAACAGCTATGCAAAAACCCCAAAGTCCATAGCTTGGGAAACTGGCGGGGGAAATGAACAAAACACTCCAAGCAGGACGTCAGTGCAGCACATATCGCCCCCAATAAGAATACGAATGACCGCAACAGACAGAATCTTACTGTTTTATTTTTTTTGGCATTGAACTCATTTAAATTCGAATAGAATTTTAATTTAAACAATGTCTCTTTTTTAAAATGTCTACTTAAATGTGTACTTTGGAACTTGTAAATTACTATTTCTCGTCGTAAACAACAACTCGTATTTTATCATCAAATGTTTCTATAAAAAAAATCTTCTATGTAAACAACATTTAGCGTCATCTGAGTAGAACGTTTTAAAGTAGGCCTTCCTGTTTACGGGTGTAGTTACCTTACCTATATATATGAGATAATAAAAACTACTTCGATCTTACCCTAAACTTATTTTGGCAATACTTTAAATATTTTTAATTGATATGGGTATATTTTAGACGAACGCCCCCATACAAAATGCAGCTCCAAAATAATTTTAACAATAGCGAATAAAACTCAATGGTTTTTTACTTAAGTAATCACTACCCTAATATCTAGGTTTGTGGTGCATCAGATTTTAATTAAATTATACAGTTTTGAAATTACACTAGCTCAAAAACTCGTAATTTTAGATAAAATAAAGACCCAACTTTAAGCATCTCTTTCAAGAAAAATAAGCATGTTTTTAATATTTCTATTGCACTACAAACATGGGGAATATAATGAACTTTCTATAATGGGAAGTTATTTACACATGTGTACTATACTTTCTAAATAAATCTGGAGCTACGAATAACTGGCTCAAACTCCTAAAAACGAGTGCTATATATACTAAACGCTATATAATAAAAATTTTAATTATTAGTCCAAAAGAAAAAGGATTTAAGCCAGAAACGATAGGTCTAATAATACACTATATTTACATGCGAGTTTTTTTTTTAATAACAAGTTGAGTTTATATAAAAGTTCACGCTTTGGCTGGCGGGTATGTGTCCTTAAAAAAGGGAAAACAACGGTTCATGTATAGTATATATTTGAGAAAACATACACGACAGATTTTTTTAACCTTGGCATATCTGTCACTCGATATAGCCACTTAGATACTAAACAACCCTTCAACCACTTAAAAAAAGAAACGCTACGTAGGAACTTAAAATAATCTAACAACAACAAAATAAGTTACATAATTACAAATTTACGAGTGAAAAAAATATAGTCATGTGCGGGATTCGAACCCGCACCCATCCACCCCTTTAGCCTTGCAGGCGTTATTGCAAACTTAACAATATTAAAAAAAAAAAAAAATAAGTTATCAAAAAGCATTTAGTTCGCTTCAAATTTAGCTTTATGTAGGTATCCAACAATAAAATTACAATAAAAATAATCGTTTACATAAGCTGTGGTCGTTATACCATAAACAATATAGAGGGACAATATTGCTCCAAACTGCCAGTACGTGAGGTTGAATAAAGTGACCGCCTTTGTCTATGCGCCGATCGATGACGATACTACACGTTAATTATGACACAATGCTTTTTTACTGGGGATAAAATCTTGCTTTCGGCTTTCGGTTCATTCGGTAACATGTTTTTATCTTTGTGTTTAGGGTTCAACGAGAAAATGTGATATGGGTTCGTCTGTTTGTCTATCTGTTCTACTAAAAGGGCTGTTTTTTTATGAGTTGGAAGTATAAACGAGCGGGCTCCACCTGGTGGTATGTGAGTGTCATGCACGTAAACCTGGAGCAGAGCTCTAACTAAAAGATACGTTGCTAGCCTACGAGAGAAAATGGGCTTCTTACACGATTGCCCAAAAATGGGAGTTTTATTACAAAATTACAAATTTACGAGAGAAATAAATTATAGTCATGTAAGGAATTCGAACCCGCGTAAAAAAAAATAGGACTTTTATGTTTTCAGGGTTCATGTATGTAAGTATGTATGTGTGTTTCTTTATCCCACCATAACTTCGTAATGGCTTAACCGATTTTAATGTAAGAGATATCGTTAGATTCGTCTTGATAGCGACAATAGGTACATAGAATTATTATAAAAAACTGGTGGTTTTAGACGCCATATTAGGAGATGAAAGTTTTTTCTTCCATATTCATCGAGTGGGATATCAAAATGAAGGGTTTAAAAAAACGATTCCTTAAATATAGTTGTTGCAGTTTCAATTTCAATAGAACGATAAAAAGTTTAATGAAAATATTTAATTTGCAGTCGGCTTCACTTTTTTAATTATTTTATACATGTTTCTTGAATGTTCCCAAATCACATCGGTTCGGAAATACTTAAATCATGAAAATGAGATGGTTTCACCCAGTACGAGGCAGAAAATACCGTAAGAATCGTACAGTCCTATTACGTAGACATGCAATTGGTGAAACATCATGCCCTATGGGGTCGAGATTAAACCAAACAGTTACTTGGGGTAAGAAAATTAATGTACACGTTAAATTTCCTATTTTCTGAATTGTTTTTTAAACGTGAGGAGGTGATCTGTAATTGGTTTTCTTGGTGTTTATCTTTAAGTTATTATTTAATTATGTAATTAAAAGCTGATACTTAAATAAATAATATATTTTGAAACATAGTAGGCAACTGCTTGGAATTTTTATAATATATGTTTGATATATCGAATATCCTAAAACATAGTTTTAAAAAAGTATAAATTTAATATCGTACTCATTCGAAAACATACGTCATCACAAACATAAGTAATTTACCTCTCTAAGCACATACCTTAGCTATAGGTAACAAAGGCCTAAAGAAAATCTTCTAACGAATTGAAAAATATGTAGATATTTTATTAGATTATTCAATTTAATCAAGACAAAGATACCCACATAATTTAAAACAAATGAGTCCGATTTACAGCATTTTGTCTGGGATAAATAACACAATAAAATTACAGTCTGTTAAAACCCTAAAACGCTGCTGGTACTAAATATACATTAACAACAACCTAAAATCTAAAGAGGCAAAGAAACTAAGAGCTTCTAAAATAAAAATATATAAGATTAAATAATAAGGTTAAACCTCTTTCAAAACAAACTTCGTAGAATCAAAAAACTAAAAGCTACAAGCGGAAGTAGCCGCCTACATACTGCATAATATATAATAGCTTGTTGTTCATTAATCAAACTTACCGTTCCCGCCAATGAACGTTCCTAATTCAAACGGTGACAAATAATAAATCAAGATCGGACAAAAGAGGTCGCTACGCGCCGCTTACGATTGTCTATGGAACGTGACGCGGAAAGCGCGGGGCGAATTATGCGATTGCCGCCGAATGGCCCGTAGTAAATGATATGTAGGTCTGTAGATTTTTTTTCTTTCCGGCTAGACGGAATGGCAGACGCAAATGTGGAAATTATTATGCTTAGAAGAATGCTCTACATATAAATTCTTTGCTATTATGTCTTGTTACATAAATTGTGACGTCAATTGCCTACTCAAATAACAGTATATTCAATTTTTATTTAAATATCTACATAATCTGGAATGTTCGTCGTCAGCGCATGCGTTAGATGCTAGACCAAATTCAAATTCGGTTTTGAGTTTTCCGTGTTCTAGTTGGGCCACGTTCGTGCTTCTTATAGATTGTGTTTATTAGGTGAAATATTTAAGTGAATAATTGATATGATATATTATTATTATTGATTAATCGGGCATTTTCCTTTCTCTTAGATAGTGTTGAAAAATAGTGTGTGTCAATCGGAGCAAAATTTGTTTGTTCTCGGTCGGCTAACTTTGTCCCTTTGTAAAACAAATAACGATTTCTTCATTGGTAAGTTGTAGTAAGTTGCTTTTGAGTTTGATCATTCGAGATTCTATGTTAAACACTCAGATAGGTTCAAACGAAAGAAAAAAAAGCAAAAAATATTATATTAAAAACGTTTTATACATTCATAAGGGAAAGATGTGGTGTGAATGAGGATGTAGTGACAATCATTGAGAAAGGTATGTTAAGATGGTTTGGACATGTCGAGAGAATGAATGAAATAAGATTGACTAAACAGGTATACGTAGGACAAGTGAACGGAAGTGTTGGAAGAGGAAGACTAGGCTAACGTTCCGAAATCAGACTCGAGACATTCTGAAAAAATGAGGAGTACCCTAAACCGACGCTGATGTGTGAAAGAATTGATGAGTGTAGATGAAGCGAAAAATAATTAAGGATCGTAGCATGATGTATAAATCAGTGGTATCTGCCTACCCCTACGGTAAAGAGGCCGGCTTTCTAGCATCAGGTGGTGCTTATTCCGTCAAAAACACATAAGAAAACAAAAAAAATATTTTAAAAAAAATCTCATATTATTTGTTAGGACTAGCAGAACTCAACTCTAAGAGGTTATTAGCATTTTACCAATAACCCTGTATTGAAAAAATTATCCGATGTACAAATTTAAATATTAGATATATATCTAATATTTATGGTATATACTATAGAATAAAATCTACTATACGAACCCTACATATAATAAATGAAGAAAATGAATGATAAAATAAAATATATACAACGATCCTCGACCGTTTCCCGTTTGTTTGTGCGCGAACGGTGTAATACGAGTAGATACTAAAATAGAAGCATAATATTGAATTTCCACATACACCTTATGTGTACCGCCCCCCATACATTAGGAAAATAATAATATACAGGGTTATTGGTAAAATGCTAACAACCTCTTAGGGTTGACTTCTGCTATTCCTACCAATCATTTTGAGTTTTTTTGTTTTATACTTTTTTTTTTTAAATATTTATTTTTTGCGGCAACACTGGACCGCGCCGTGCTCACTTAGAACAGAGTTTTAACTATTTACATCTAGCAAAGTAAGTAATAAAAATATTAAATAAAATAATACATTACAGGCACATGAGACTTTTAACATCAGGTGGTCCTCGTGCTTATTCCGTCAAAAACATATAAGAAAAAAAAAACACAAAGAAACTAATAAAAAATAAAAATATCAATTTTTTTTCAAAACTAAAAAGATCATCTCAAAAAGTTTGCTAAGACTCAGGAGTCAACCCTAAGAGGTTGTTAGCATTTTTCCAATAACACTGTATATAGGTACCATAGCGTGTAGTATACCAAAAGGTGCGTCTCCGGTATTCTCTAATACTATTTTTTTACACCAGACGGCAAAAAACTGTTAGCTTCCAAACTACAGTAGATTTTAGTTATGTAACATCAGTTTTGTAACCTATATCGAGGTCAAATTAAATTCCGTGACAATGACCTCGCCAGTGCCAAAACGAAATAGACTGTCAGCTATCTCTGTCAAAGTAGGTCTAGGTGGGAGGAGTGGTGGAACGCCCATCGCCACGCCTTCGTCTGTCTCAAGGTGGCAAAACATACATCATTACCTCCAAATTGGAGATGTTGGCAACCGCAAACTATCATTTAAACTGCGGCTTGATCTACCCGCGAGGTGTCGGGTTCGATCCCGGATAGACCAAGTATTCGTTTATCTTGCAGGAGACTTTAATTTATATTACGTGCTTGTTTATATTATAAGAGATTTGCACCACCCTACCTGTTAAAAAAAATTATTCTCTAACCATCCAAAGGTTGTCTGGAAGAGATCGCGATAAGACCGCCCTTTGTGACTTACTATTGTTATTGTTTCTTTGTAATGTCCAGTTTTTGGTGTCAATAAAGAGGTATCGTATCGAGACTCACGGTAACACTGGCTACACTTTGAGCTAAAAAACTGTCTCAGGCAGGATATAGCGTCAATGCTGAGGAAACGGAAAGCACCTAAGAGCAATATTACTAAGGGTGAGATAGGGGCTCTTAGAAACTTGCGTAGTAATAATGATGTCTTGGTGTTGCCAGCCGATAAAGGAAATGCGACGGTTGTAGTTGACACCATTGAGTATGAACAAAAAATGATGGTGTTAGTTAGTGACCCCACCGTTTACAAGAAAGTAAACTACAACCCGACCGCTCGGGTTACTGCAAAAGTTTTGAAACTGTTGCGTCAGTCACCCGATGAAGATCTGGCAGCACGACTTCGACCTCGTAATCCTGTACCGCCAAAGATTTACGGATTGCCTAAAATCCACAAGTCAGATTGGCCATTACGTCCCATTGTAAGCCAAATTGATGCCCCTACGTACCAATTGTCTAGACACGTAGCAGCAGTCTTACAACCTTTGGTCGGAAAAACTGATAGCCATGTAAGAGATTCCAGGCATTTTGTCAGCCTGATAGAAAATGTGTATGTGCAGCCAGATGAAGTAATGGTAAGTTTCGACGTCATTTCTTTATTCACGAATGTGCCAGTAGAGGATGCAATGAAGGTATTAAATGACATAATACATGGCGCGAATTTACCTATTGAGTACATTCAGTGGGCGGAATACTGTCTCAAGAGCGGATACTTCGTTTGGCGCGGTGAATACTACCTACAGGTGGACGGTGTGGCTATGGGCTCGCCGATAGCTCCCGTAGTGGCCAACATCTTCATGGAGTGGTTTGAAGCTGCGGCACTGACAAATGCTGCCCTCAAGCCAAGGTACTGGTGGAGATACGTCGACGATGTGTTTGCCATTATTGATAAGGTTGCACTCAGTGGGTTCGGTACGTACTTAAATACAATACACCCGAAGATTCAGTTCACGTTTGAGGAAGAACAAAACGGTAGTCTACCTTTTCTGGACGTTCGTGTCATTAGGGAGCCAAATGGCAGGTTGGCTCACACTGTTTATCGGAAGCCGACACACACGGATAGGTACCTACAGGCAGAATCGCACTATCACCCGTCACAGCTGGCGTCCGTGTCACGAACGCTTATAAATAGAGCTCTGCATATCTGTGACCCTCAACACGTCGAGGCTGAACTTTATCATGTCAAGAGCGTCCTAGAGAGTAACGGCTTCAACTGGAGAAGATGTACTCAATGGGCAAGTACAAGTCAACGTCAGCGGCAGCAAAAAGTGGAACGGTCTCCTATTTACTTGCCTTTCGTGAAGGGGGTGACTGACCAAATCGGGCACTACCTAAAACGGAAGTTTGACATGAAGGCTGTATTCCGTCCACCCGGACAGCTGCGACAACTGCTCCGGTCTCCTAAGGACAAAGATACTCTGAACTGCCCTGGAGTGTACAAGATCCCATGCGATTGCGGTAATTCGTATATAGGCGAGACTCGACGCAATGTTTCCACCAGAGTGACAGAGCATATCAGAAGTGTCAAAAACTTGGATACCGTGAGGTCGGCAGTGGCAGAGCATTCCCAAATCCCAGGCGCACACTATCTCCGTTTTGATAAGACGGCCGTACTAGCGCGAGAGAAGTTCTTCGTTCCGCGTAAAGTACGAGAGGCCATCGAAATTAGACGCCACCCTAATTTTAATCGGGATCGTGGATGGAACATTCCGCCGGCCTGGATACCAGTCCTTAACATTTGTGATACGGCATCGGGGTGGAACCGCGAAGAAGATAGTACAAGTGTAGTGTGTCAACATTCCCTTACCTACCAAAACGACAGTGACAATCACAGTGATAGTGACAGAAGTGACAGTTCGGACGGAGAAATCCTGACTTTGACAGCTGCGGCGCAACCGTCTCAACGCCAGTTACGTGCTGAGGCCCGCGCTCGACGCTGTGCACAATCGTGACTCCCAGACGAAGAACTTCAAATAAGTTCGAAACTGGTCGGAGCAATATCCGGTAAATATTACGCGAGTCCTAGCCGGTTACTAAATAATAATTACTGGCTACACTGTGCCCGGAAGATTGCAATAGGCTCACCGCTATTACCTACATACATAATATGGTTTGACGGACAGACGCACGGACAGCGAAGTCTCAGTAATAGGGTCCCGTTTTTACCCTTTGGGTACGGGACCCTAAAAAATAAGCTTCATAGAAACGAATAAAATCTTTCAGGATATTATAACATAGTTTCTAGATAATAATTAGAAAAAAAAATAGTGTTGTTTCTATACAATTTTCTATAAAGACACAAAACTATTAAATAAATATATGGAATATTTTTTTGGATCAGACTTAGTAATAATTGTCATGTCCTGTAAAATATTAAATACTTTATATTTTTCTTTTTTAACCGACTTCCAAAACAGGAGAAGGTCCTCAATTCGACTCCTTTTTTATGCATTATAGGTTAGCCTTTGACCACTATCTCACCTGATGGTAAGTGATGATGTGGTTGAAGATGTTGTTCAGGCAAACCTAGAATTACTGGCTCTCAAGGACAGCTGCCGGAACACACCGTTAGGTGTTTGGCGACAGGTTTTCCACTTGAGGGTGGTAGCTAGCCAGGCGGGCATTCGCAAAATGCCCTACCACCATGCTATAACGACTGCCATCCTAAGACAACGACCGGGAACGACGGCTTAACGTGCCCTCCGAAGCACGAGAGCGCTCAGTAGTAATGTCACCAGCGGTCACCCATGCAACTCATGACCGCGGCGGACGTTGCTTAACTTGGCTGATCGGTTCAGAACGGCTAAGCAAACTATATCATATCTGTAAAGCGTACACTCGTTTTAAAAACATGTCCAAAATTTGTCTTTTTGAGACTAACTTCACCTTAAAATAATCTCATCTAATGGTTGACTGGAAGAGATTGCATTATTGTTATTATTTTCATTGAATACTTTGCTTGGTGTACAATAATGTGTCTCTATATGTTAAAGGACCAAAATGGAGGGTAACCACAAAAAAGTCATGGCAATTCTATCTAAGCGAGGTCAGACCTATTTTCAGACTAAGGCTCGCCCGACACCACTAATATAATTTATTATATTATTATACATTTATTACATTACAAATTTTTACGAGAGAAAAAATATAGTCATGTGTGGGATTCGAACCCGCGTCCATCCATCCCTTTAGCCGGGTATGCTCTGACAGACTGAGCTAAAAGGTAATGAAGAAACGCAAATTGCCTGTGTCACATCAAAATAAATTACATCAGTGTTGGGAATATAACTGCTTTTTAACCGACTTGCAAAAAAGGAGGAGGTTCTCATTCGTCTGTATTTTTTTATTTTTTTTTTGTTATGTTTGTTACCGCAGATCTCTAGACTGGGTGAACCGATTTTGAAAATTCTTTTTTTGTTTGAAAGCTGATGCTTGTCGTTTGGTCCCATTTTAAATTTCATCAAAATCGGTCAAGCCGTTTTTGAGTTACACTAAAAAGATTGAAAAAAATTTTTAACAATAAATGGAACCGACTTCCACACCCAAAAGTGTGAAATAACTTGTCGAAGTCGATACCATGCCCACAATATTGTGATAATAGGTACTTTTGAACCATCATGGTACCGACTTCAACAAGTTATTTCACACTTTTGGGTGTTGAAGTCGGTTCCATTTTTTGTTAAAAATTTTTTTTTGATTTTGTGACCCATTCCCCATCAGGCTGCGTAGTGATCCTTTATTCAATTGTAAGCTATGGAAGGGTAGGCTCATCTTACGCATGTGAAACCGTGGGTTAAGCTTAGTGTTGTAGTCAAATGAATCACTGCCGTTTTGTATGGCGTTGCTACGAGTACGTAAATTCGCCTTTAAAACAAATGAGAACATGTTACACACAAGTTTAACATAACAAGAATAAAGTATCAACCTTAGGGCCTGTTTCAGAATGTTCGAGAAAGTTCCGGTTTTACTGCCCAGAATATATTTAATAAACAAAACACCATCTTTGCGTTTCACAGTCATCGATTTAGCCTATCCATCGGTTAAAGCTTGAAACGCGCTGCATGTTAAATGTCATTTTTATCATTCAGTTATTTTACGTGTTGCATAGCAACCCGAAACTTTATTAGGACATTCTGAAACAGGCCCTTAATCAAATAAATTTTAAATTACCAATATAATATCCACAAAATAATGCAATATAAAGGTGTTATTATGACCTCCAATTACCATTTAAATAGAGTTAAACAATGGCTCTACCAGCATGAAGTCTTTAGAAATAATCTTGGTGTAAGGAATTAATTCCTCTTTTTGTGCTATTTAGTTGGTTATTTACTGTTTACGTATATAGCTAGTGATTATCATTCTTTGGCGCTTGATATAGTTACGAGTATTTCAGGCGCCAACCAAAAGCTATTAAACACTTAAGTATAATATGCCCTATCAAAATTATGCAATAATACATTAATGTAACACATGAGTAAAAAAAGGTACCTATTTATTACCTTTGACCTCTAATTACTGTTTAAGTAGAGTTTTAACAAAGACTCTATCTGCAATCATCTTTGTGTAAGGAAATCATTTCTCTTTTATGAGCTATTTTGTTGGATAATTATTTATTTACGTAGCTTAACATTGATTGTCGCTTGATAAAGTTATTTTAGGCGCCAATCAAACGCTATTATATAAAAACTTGGGTATAATGTGCTCTCTCTCTGCCAGCATGCTGGGCACGTTGCCAACAGTATTTAGACTGCCTGTGAGTCTGCTAGGACTAACAGGTTGTCTAAATGATTTTATTGTTTTTTTTTTTTATGCCTGCTAGGTTAGCCTTCGACCACTATCTCACCTGATGGTAAGTGATGATGTGGTCGAAGATGTTGTACAGGCTAACCAAGAATAACTGCCTCTCAAGGACAGCCGGAACACACCGTTAGGTGCTTGGCGACAGATTTTCAACTTGAGGGTGGTAGCTAGCCAGGCGGGCATTCGCAAAGTGCCCTACCATCATGCTGTAACCACTGCCATCCTAAGACAACAACCGGGACCGACGGCATAGCCTGCCCTCCGAAGCACGTGCACGCTCAGTAGTAATGTCACCAGCGTTCACCCATCCAACTCCTGACCGCGGCGGACGTTGCTTAACTTTGCTGATCGATTCAGAATAGCTAAGCAAACTTCGCTACGAGCGCTTCAAAAATTGTAGTAGCTATAGTGTTGTATATAGTTCGTAGTATTTTGTTTAATAAAGACATACCGCCGCGCCCGCGCCGGTTCAAAAAAATGTGCTCTATCAAAATTGAAGATCTGATTAATTTTTACTTGATATAATATTCTTGTTGAATAAACCTTAGTGCTGTAGTACAATGAATCACTGCCGTTTTGTATGGAGTTGCTATGTAAATTCGCCTAATAAGCTATAAGTACGGTAATTGTGTCAAAGTCACTGGGTTAGTAGGTCGCTAAGTATTATTTTAAAGAATGACTAATCAATACAATGACTTGTATGATATCATTATGTTACAGAATAAGAAATAATGATTTTTGTCGAACAAAGCAAGTATTTTACTATAGCTCTCAACAAAGGTTGTGGTCGCAGTCGTCTGAAAAACGGCCAAGTGCAAGTCGGAGTATAAACTCGCTCATGATGGATTAAGTGCATTGTCACAAACAAGATGTTTAGTAAAAATATGACGCCGTCGCCCGTCTATTCCTGATAATGAAATACTACATTATTCTTGAAGGAATTAGTCAAGAGTATATAATAAGTTTTTTTATTAATAGTTTTTTTTTCAAACGTATTTTCTTGTTTTAATCCTACCGGTAATTAATTATATATTTGAATGGCCATTGAATTTGGGCTGGAGCTAGTTGAGCTGGGCCTAGTTAGGATTATTCACCATGTGCCTAGAATTACCTACGTTGGAAAACATTGGTATTCTATTATTTGCATGTTATTAGCAATTGATGTTCTTGATGATATGATGAGCACATGACAGGTACCTTACCTAATAAAAAATATGACTACTTAGGTATTTATTACATTTCAGGCAATAGTTTTAAATAGCGACGAATGACGCTTAGAAAAAATAAACAAATTATTGCATACTTAACTGACTTCAGAACTCTTGACTTGATGAACCGATTTTGATAATTCTTTTTTTCTTTGAAAGCTAATGCCTGTCGTTTGGTCCCATTTAAATTTCATCAAGATTGGTAAAGCTGTTTTTGAGTTACACTCCAATAAATGAAAAATATTCTCCTATCTTGATGATATAGTCGTTGACAGTGAATGACAACCGATCCCGTTAGTCGCAAGGGTCACTAAAAAGAGTAAAAAGTATGAAATAATTTGTCGATGTCAGTTACTATGCGCATAATATTGTGATAATACCCTAAGATTTTTTTTCCTGTAGATCAGTTGTATGCCCTCCATACTTACTAGACGAATTCAGGGTAATCGCCTGAGTCACTACCAGTCTAGCACTTCCGAGCGTCCGGTGAATACATCGCCGCTAATAGTGTTTTTTCGCAATAATCTGTGGACAATACACCTTCCTTGTGTCTTCAGACTCTGCACCAATAAACAGGCACTGTGAGAGATAAGAAAACTGTTTCATTTCACGCGTAATTATTGCTTTTATGTTGAAATAGAAAATATCGTTATTTTGTTTTATCTTAGGAACGAATCTCAATGAAATGGATGAGCGAGATATGTGTATCGTTTGGTGTGAGAGAGTGAAAGAGATGCAGCATAATGGTGATCGGAACGTCTCGTGGCGGTTCGGTGGTAACACGAATTGCTTATTTATCTCTTTCTAACAACAGATATGTCGCATAATATTTGAACGTTCTTTCCTTGTCATTACAAACTGCATATACATGTGCGTAGGTAAATTCTAGTAAGCTTTTAGAGCAGTGGTGTTCGGATATAACTACTCTAAGTATTTCAACTCTCTGGATAATACCTAGTTACTTTGAAATATCATGACTTCAACAAGTTATGTCATAAGGTAATGAATAGAATCAGGCGTTACTTTGCGGAAATCCATAGATATTTAAGGCTATCTATAACTCCATTAGTACGTAAATACGGCACGCGAGAGTTGCTGTCTATGCGCACAACGCGGCGCTGCGCTCTAGTTGCACAGCGTGCTCGTGTGTACAGTACACCGAGCGTCGAATAGCTCAATGTCACGTCACACACAGTGCAACTAAAACAGTTGATTGACTCCAGGAGGTCTACTGCCAAAAACGAAGTTCAAAGTTTCGTTTGAAGGATCGCACTTTTTCTTACCACGAAACCCTTTCGGATCCAAATTTCGATAAATTCGTACTTCGTGAATTGACATAATATTGCCCGTATTAGTTTACACTACTCCCAAATGTTATTTGGAATTTATAATTTCGTATTTAGAAATTAAGTTGATTATGGATTAATGATAATCTCGTAATAGATACGCCCTACCTTTTTGTCTGTCGTAGAGTTATCGTTTGCTGCGAAAATACTTTGCTTCGACAAAATTTGCTGCATTCCATTTTTACACATTTTCGTTTTTAACTAAGAAGCTATGTACCAAGTATAAATGAGCACCTACACCGGTATGCTATTTCATAGGATAGTTTATACATTGTAAATTTTATCCCTCATTTGCAGCATACATCACAAAAATGAAATTAATTTATTTTATACCCGTATAATGGTGATGCGCTTGGTGGTGGAAGATAAAGTTATGGAGTCTGAACATGAATCATTGTTGTGTTTTCAAGAATATGTTTACCTAACTTAGGTACACGTTGCATGGTTGTTCGTAGAAAGCAGCGCGAGAAACAGGAACTTCAAAAAAGAAGGGTTACGTGTATCACGGGTCTGCCTCTTCAAAAAATAAAAACATTCTGACAAACGTTGTATTGACCACATGGGCTTATCTACTAATGTAAGGCTCATGGTTGTATTCTCGTTTTCATATTTGAAGTAGAAATTACTAAAGAGTTTATAGTGTTAGGCATTATTCCATTAGGTTCTTTGTTCGTCAACCACACAACCATCACTGTGAAAAACATTTGTTTACTAAGAAAATAAATCGTAGAATACGTTGAATTCTACAAACACATACATGAATCAATAGTTTATTAACTATCGAAACATTCTTCTTCTGAAATTCTTTTTGGTTTTTGATTTATATACCAACTATTTTTTTATATCTCAACTATTTTTTGTTGTTACTTATTTTATTATCTTACAGTTCAAACACCACACGGTATTATTTATTTGCTTATTGAGTATTATTATCATGAAATAATAAAGTTGCTGTTTAAATTTTTTAATCAACTTAAAAATATGGAGGAAAGTTATAGTCACGTATATTTTTTTATGTTACTGGATCATGCAAATCCAGTAAAAAGTAACGCTTAAACGATCGTTATGATTATTTTATGTTGAGCAGCATATACCCACAAATGAGTGTTCTAGTAGTTCGTAAATTACTCTCAATTTACTTAATAAAATTATTTGCTAAATAAGCCTAAAACTAACAATAATTACTACTCTTGCTGATATTAACCAATATTGTGGGTGACAACTTGTCTTAGACGTATATTTAAGATACTAAAAATGTTGAAATAAAATTAATCAAACGTCACTGACTCCTTTTTGAAGCGCTCGTAGCGAAGTGTGCTTAGCTATTCTGAACCGATCAGCAAAGCTAAGCAACGTCCGCCTCAGACATGAGTTGGATGGGTGACCACTGGTGACATTACTACTGAGCGATTCCGTGCTACGGACGGCACGTTAAGCCGTCAGTCCCGGTTGTTGTCTAAGGATGGCAGTCGTTATAGCATGGTGGTGAGACATTTTGCTAATGCCCGTCTGGCTAGCTACCACTCTCAAGTAGAAAATCTGTCGCCAAGCACCTAAAGGTGTGTTCCGGCAGCTGTACTAGAGAGCCAGTAATTCTAGGTTAGTCTGAACAACATCTTCGACAACATCACTTACCATCAGGTCAAAAGGTCAAAAGGCTAACCTATCAGGCATAAAAAAAATAAAACACCAAAAAAGATGAAAGCAACTTGTGGAAGTCGGACAATGATACTGTGAGCTCAGAGTGTTTTGAATCTGCATGGTATCGACATCCACAAGTTATTTCATACTTTTCCGCGTATGAAATTTATGTAGTTACGTTTATAAATAATATTTTCTAAAACTCCTCTAAATTTATTTGACGTATGCTTTCTCCTAGTAGTGAATAATTAGGATGAACATTGTCGTTATTGTTTTCATAATCAGGGTGAATGTTTATGTTGTCATCTTGAATTTTTAAGTTTCTAATGGACATACCACGCTCTTTTCTGCTGTCTATGATTTCGGGCGGTAAGCATTTCATATAAAATTTTATTAATTTTGGTCTCACCTTAGTTTTAAAAAATGTAACCTTGAATCTGGTAATACCAAATAGAGTTTATTATATATATATATATATATATATATATATATATAATAAACACATTAGATCTACTTCTGTAAATAAAAACTATATATATATATATATTATTATTATTATTATATAATTTAATATATATATATATATATATATATATATATATATATATATATATATATATATATATATAAATTATATATTTTTAAATAACATTTCGCATAAACTTTATTCTGCAGTTAAATAAAACATCTTGAAGAAAATATAGGAATGTTTATTGCTGAAAACAACTCCTCGATCTGAGAAAATCCTATACCAGAAGCTATAACTCCCGTGGTACAGCTATATCAGCATCAACGTGTTATCTTTCTTGTTTTCAGATGAAGTCAAACAAACTTCTTTACACATTTTGCACTCAAATTTGAATATTGATATAAGTTAATGTCTTCTCTCACCTATCAAGAAGAAGTTGTTTGATTTACATTCAAACAAATTATTGTGGTGTTCTTTTTCTTGAAGTTGTTTTAAAAAGTAGGAGATGTCAATTATTCGCCGTCCCGATATAGGTTGAAAATAGTCTTATATTTATCCATTTGAATAATAAACGCGTCCTCGTTGCCATCAATTTCTCTGTAACACCATAAAATAAAATATAAAGATAGTATGACGAAAATTATTCCTATTAAATTCCAGTTTTAGAATTCAGTCCTTATTCTAATTTAGAATAAGTAAAAAGCCCAAATTTACACTTATTTTAATATACTTAGGGCAATAATCGTACTCGTTCGTTTTAACGGGCATAACGTAGAATTACTGGCTCTTAAGGGCAGCTGCTAGAAACATGGTTAGGTGCTAGGCGACAGATTTTGTACTTGAAAGGATGGGAGCAAGTCAAGCAGGCATTCTTAAAATTCTCAACCGTCCGCAGTCCTTGAGAGCCACTGAAATTACAAGCACATGAGACTTAACAACTATGTTTCAAAGTGACGGGCGCAGTGCAATTCGTGACTTGTGACGAAATGCATCTGTTATAGGCAGAGGTTAGTCCACTTGACATCAGGTGGGTGGGCCTCGACCTTATTCCGTCACAATAACATAAAAAAACTTAGTTGTCTGAAAAAAAAACACCACTTTTTCAAACTGAAAAGTTGACTGAATCTACAATATCTGAGAACCATGCATACCTAGTCATAATGTTAAGTGTTTTGAAGGATTACTTAGGAAATAGTAACTTTTTACCTCTTTTAGAACCTACTGTTATGTTTAGACTGTGGTCAATAGAAATAAATAAACAAACAAAAAATTACTTACCATATTTCAATTCCCATTTTCTTTTGCCTTCAACCGTGATTTAGTGCGTGGTTTATTTTCTTTATTTGCCATTTCCAGAAAACAACCAAAAAAAAATATTGTCTCATAAGTTTTCATAAAATATTTACACAACGGGAGATAAACACAAACACAGTCTATCTAATGCCTCTAATGTTCTAATAGAGATATTTACACTATGAGGAATAAACACTGTGTCATAATTATATGCTATAAGTCACTAAATAATAATTATTTACAATTTATTGTGTATCGTCATGATATTTGTTTACGCAGATACCAAGAAGTGCGCGCGCAAAAATTTGACACAGATCTTGTCTTGGTGACGTCCCGCGGGACACTGACGAGCGACATTTGGATTTTGGATATATTATCACTTAAATATTCGATTTAAAAAAGAATAGATGTAATGAGAAAAAAGGATCGGTTTAGTTGTATTTCAAATTAAATTACCTACAAAATGGTATAAGTTATATATTAAGTGGAGTATTAGTACCTGTTAAAAATGAAATTTGGCCGGTAAAAAAAACCGCAAATCGAACTTAGTTCATTATTTTTTTCTATCGAGAAAATTTACTCGTATCGTGATTTGAACGAATACACAATAAAGAGAAAGAATGTAACTAAAACATATATTTATTTCAGATTTGAAATGTTTTTCTTTGTTTATAAAAAACAACATCTACTTTAGGCCAAAACGGGAATACCCGACCTTAATAATAACAAATATTTTTAAAAGTATCTTAAAAAAACATTAAATAATATTTAAATAAAACACAAAAGTATAAAAACATATATCTAGTGACAATTCCGCCTAATGTTCCTGTTATCTAGAGACATCCCGTCTAGATCGTGCGCTCGGTGAGTCGAGACCTCCTGATGATGCTTCGTTTAGAAGCGAAACTAGTTGAATATTATTCCGCTTAGGCTGCGTGATGTTTGTGACGTCACGTAGATAACAGGAAAATTAGGCGGAATTGTCACTTAAGTGTTTTATTTAAATGTTATATTTTGATGTTTTTGAAGATACTTTTAAAAATATTTGTTATTATTACTTATTTCATACTTTGCGTGTTGAAGTCGGTTCCATTATTTGGTTATTTATTTTTAACTTTTAGGTATACCTGTAGAAAGAAGCAGTAAAATCTACCTACATAATATGTAGGTACCTCACTGTATCTCGATGAAAGTTAATGTATTATTAACTTAACTAGGATTTATTACCTTATAGGCTATATCCATTCATTTCATAAAAAAATTAAACGTATAAAAAAGAACATCCAAAACGTCAAAATTGATTGAAGCCCTCCCATATCCTTAAGGGTGCAGGCTCTCTCACCTGATTGGTCGATCCAAGGGTGGCAGCTTCACACTCCGACCAATCACAGCGCTTCCCGCGAACGTGCTTTATCTCCAGCCAGCACCCCACGGCTCTAAAGTTGTGTTTACGCTGCGTTTCAATTGTTTGTCGTTTTAATTGATGTTCGTTTTTTAAAAGGTGAGGGCTCGATACTTTTTCTTTTTTTTCGAGTGGGCTTAGGATCGGATTGCAGGGAGACTGCCTGGCAAAGTGTTGATAAAAATTCTGTTAGCATTTGGACCATTTTTTATTTATTAGAGTACTTACCTAATGTTGTTTAAGAGGCACTATAAAGATGAAATAGGTGCCAAATATTTAGCCGTTGTCGCCACATTTCTGTTCTACCTAGTATTTGGAGATTCCGTCTAAATCATTATACTTGTTACTGTATATAATTCTGGTCTGCGTGGTTTTATCGGGTTGAGCTATTATATATAAGTAGATATCAGACGTTAAATATTTATGTTGTTTGCTTGTTATTATTTCACATGATTGCCAAAGCATTAGCTCCATAGAAAGATGAAAAGAGGATTTATGGAAAGTATTTAGCCGTGTCTATGACTAACCCGTGCTTGCACATTTAGCTGTACCCTTCAGAATTTAGTTTTTGAATTTGGTAAAGCTGGTCGTTTCAATTACCTATATCACAATTTCCAGTTTTTACGAACCCATATGTGTAAATAAATAATACTCTATAAATCTGAAATCATTGACCCCTTAATGGCGGTCACACTTTTAAAACAAAGAACAAAAGCTGTATTTCAAATTCAGAATCATTCGAACGAGGCCGTCGGAACAAAGGTTTGTTTTTTTCATAGTGTTCGATATTCGAACGGTCGTTATTAGTGTTGTGAAAGTAAAGGATTATGCCGGATCCGGTCTTTACGTACCAACTCAATTTAGTTATGTGCAAAGGAAAATATTGTGCTACTTTGATAAATAATGACTTTTGATAAAGTTGTAGAATGATAGTGAATTAAAATGATTGAATTTAGTTAAATAACTAACAACTTAAATAAAATGACCTAGTACTTATTACTCCATGTCGACAAGTCGCAAATTTGGACATATTGTCCGAGTCGAGAATTGAAAATGTATGTCACTTACTAATACCTCATACTATAGTATGAGTACCTACCTATAGGTAGGTACTGAATTTTTACTTAGTTTTATAAAATCATTTTTCGTTATATGCCACATGAACTAATTCTATGAGGGAGGCCTTTCATCAACAGTGGACGTCTTGATAAATAAAAATAATCACAAAGTACTTACACGATTTCAATATTATTTTGCAGTTGTAAGTATATTTACCGCGAAATATTCATTTACGGTAAACATCATTTAAAAACACGTCACACGTAAATGTAACATAATAAGAATAAAGTATTAATTATTTACCTTAATAGGGGTTATACAGGTTATTATTAACCTTATTCAATTATTTTTTAAGTAACCAATAAAATATAAAGTAATGCAATAAAACATCAACGTAACACATAATACAAAGGTATTATTATGTCCCCCAATTACCATTTAAGTAGAGTTAAACAAGGAATATCTGCATGAACGCTTAAGAAATAATCTTGGTGTAAGGAATTCATTCCTCTTTTATGTGCTGTTTTGTTTGATAATTATTTATTTACGTAGCTAGTGATTATCATTGATTGGCGCTTGATAAAGTTATTTCAGGCTATCAAAATTAAAGATCTGATGCATTTTCACTTCATATATTATTCTATTGAATATATCGAGCAGTAGCAAGCCTGGACTAAATCGCTCATTACTCACACTCCGTAATTATATCAGTTACCGACCTTTACGTCTTATTTTCAATTTTAATGTTTTGCACCGAATCCAATATAAGTATTTATTTAGCAAAGTAATAAAAGCGGTAATAATTTTAGGGTAGCCATTTTTGTAACGAAATTTTTCTACTTGCACAAACGTAACGGTTATGATTCTAATTTTAAATGGTTTTATTCTTATCATTTATCATATTATTCAAGCACCTGGTGTGTTCCGACCGCTGCCCTTGAGGGCCAGTAACACTAATAGAACTGCGTCTGTTATAGGCAGACGTACGCTTAACATCAGGTAGACCTCGTGTTTGTGGCGCCACAATATCATAAAACATATAAAAATATTTCATTCAGTAGCAAGCCTGGACATCATCACCCATTACTCATTCTTCATGATTATAAATTATCAGATACCTACCAGTGTCGAATTTTTAATTTTATTCAGAATTAATATGTTTTGTAGGGAATCCAATATAAGTACTATATAAATAATAATACAGTAAAGTAATAAAAATGTTAGTAACTTTGGGGCAGCCATTTTTGTAGCGAAATTTATCTACTAACACCAACAAAACGGTTATATGATTCTAATTTGAAATGTTTTTATTATTATAATTTATCATATTATCCAAGAACCTGTGTTCTGGCAACTTTCCTTGTGAGCCAGTAATTCTAGGTTAGCCTGAATAACACCTTCGACCACATTATCACTTACCCTCAGATGAGATTGTGGTCAAAGGCTAGCCAAAAAAAATAGCTAGCACAACATTTTTGACCGCATTATCACAAACCATAAGGTGACATAATTGTCAAAGCCTATCATCTATATAAAAAATACAGTACCTTCTGCTGCGCTCCGCCAGACTGGGCCGTACAATACTTATATGGCCGGAGTTTCACATCCCTATTCGACACTTGAGCCGACACTGTTTAGACGTTGTGGACGGAGTTATGTTTTTAATTTTTATTTTTTATTGGCAACGACCGCGCGCCGCCCCGGGCCGTAACCGATGTCAATCATAAAACGTTCAGCTGTTTAGTTTATGGTTTTAAGAATTCAATTGTACTTAAAGTAAGTTTATGTTAAGTAATGGCACATGGAGAATTTATTCAATATTTTGAAAAAAATACTATATAGTATATACCTAAATTAAGAAATATATAGACGTGGTGCCACATTATTTCCTTGGTCCAAAGAATAAATATATGCTCTCTCATTACATGGCTATTTATTACACGACTGCCCAAAAAAGGAGTTTTATGTTATCAGGGTTCATGTATGTATGTTTGTGAGTTTCCTTATTCCACCATAACTTCTAAAAGGCTTAACTGATTTTAATGTTTGATATATGTATAGATTCGTATTTATATCGCGGGTGACATGAGGTACATAAAAAGTAAATAAAAACAAATTGCCGGATTTTAGACGCCATAAAGAAAAAAAAACTTCTCCTTTCAAGTAAAAGAGGTAAAGTCTCATCTCATGTTGCCGTAATTTTACTGGATCCGAAGGACTGCTGCTGGAACACATTAATAGGTGCTTGGCGACAGATTTTTTTACTTGGAGGGTGGTAGCCAGTGGAGCATTTCCAAAATGCTCTTCCACCATGCGTGGTGAAGCTTAAGCCGGCCCAATCGAACCATGGACCTTGGGGATGGCAGTCCATAGCCATTAGTACTCGGCCATCGTTGCTTCAAAAAGATGTGAAAGTTATGGAAACCCCCTGCTAATGGAGGCGACCTTTTTAGGGTTCCGTACCCAAAGGGTAAAAACGGAACCCTATTACTGAGACTTCACTGTCCGTCCGTCCATCCGTCTGTCACCAGGCTGTATCTCAAGAACGGTGATAGCTAGACAGTTGAAATTTTCACAGATGATGTATTTCTATTGCCGCTATAACAAATACTAAAATAAAATAAATATTTAAGGGGGCTTCCCATACAATAAAAGAGGTTTTCGCCGTTTATTTGCAAAAAATAATAATGATAAAAACAGGCAGAAACTTGAAATATTTACCGAATATTTAGTTGTATATTTACTTTAAAAATCAACAATTAGTGAGATCACTATTAAGGGTTCGTACCTACCTAGGATAGGAACGTACCTGCCCAGCTCAATCGGACACTGCGAAAAGTGTCTGTAACTTGCAAGATTAGGTTACAGATAATGGTACGGAACACTTTGTGGGCGAGTCCTACTCGCACTTGACCGGTCTTTTGAACCGCAGACGTTATGTGTAGCTAATATAGTTAGGTTTAGGTTAAAAGACATTTATTCTCAAAAAAAAATCGACCAAGTGCGAGTCGGACTCGCGCACCAAGGGTTCCGTACCATTAGCTATCTAACATTAGACTTCATATTTTAACCTGTTTTTGTTTTAACGTGCGCGAGTCCGACTCGCACTTGGCCAACTTTTTGTATTTGTTGTTATAGCGGCAACAAAAATACATCATCTGTGAAAATTTCAACTGTCTAGCTATCACCGTTCTTGAGATACAGCCTGGTGACAGACGGACGGACGGATGGACAGTGAAGGCTCAGTAATAGGGTCCCGTTTTTACCCTTTGGGTACGGAACCCCAAAAATGGAGCTAGTAACAGTACCGTTTAATTTTCCTGCTATACGACGTGACTTTATAGATACCACATAGCCCGACTGGAAGAATTTTCGACGTGTGTCGCTTCGTAACTCCTCGAGCGATGCGAGGCGGAATAGTTAAATTTTCACTAGATGTATTTTATAAGTTTTAAAAGACAACATATCACTGACTTGAGAACAATACTGAAAATTAATAAAATCGCCATAGTGTCATTCTATCTAGTAAGGTACCTACCCACCATACGTGTTCATTTACTCAATATGCTATATAGCAAGTAGTTTTTGACTTATAACTTCTTGTGCACACTAACATTTTTTCTGTGTTCTCATTAGTTTTATTTTTTCATAGCAAATATACTGTGTTCATGTCATAAATAAACGTATTTTCTTTCTTTCTTATGGTTGTTGATGATGCTGATGCTATCCTATATAACATGTGATAGGTACATTGCTGGTACTATACAGGGTTATTGGTAAAATGCTTACAACGTCTTAGAGTTGACTTCTGCTAGTCCTAGCAAACATCTGAGAATTCAGTCAATTTTTGAAGCAGTGATAGCTCAGTGGCTTTGGCTATGGACTGCCGCGCAGCAGGTCCATGGTTCGAAGGGCATTTTTGCGAATGCCCGCCTGGCTAGCGACCACCCTCATGTGGAAAATCTGTCGCCAAGCACCTAACGGTGTGTTCCGGCAGCTGTCCTTGAGAGCCAGGAATTCTAGGTTAAGCCTGTTAACACCTTCGACCACATCATCACTTACCATCAGGTGAGATTGTGGTCAAAGGCTTACCTATCAGCAATAAAAAAAAATAAAAAATATTTTTTTTTGTTTAGAAAACATTTTTTTTGTTTTATTTTTATGTATTTTTTTTTGTGTTTTAAAGCCTACTCCGGGTCCAGAGCGCCCGCTAAACAACACTGGACCGCGCCGTGCTCCCTTTGAATAGAGTTAATATTTACATCGAACAAAGTAAAAAAATATTAAATAATACATCACAGGCACAAGAGACTTTTAACATCATGATCAATGATTACAAATATGTAGTTATAACAATTATATATGCTACAAGTCAAAGTACTCAGCTTAATGAAATTAAAAAAAAAATATATCATTAAAAAAATGGCGTCAAATTACAGGCATAAATGTGTACAATCCATTATTTACTTTGGAAGGATTATTGGGGAATCAGTACTAATATTATAAATGCGAAACTAACTCTGTCTGTTACGCTTTCACGCCAAATCTACTGGACTAATTTGAATGAAATTTGGTATGGAAATATAGTTTGAGACCCGGGAAAAAACATAGGATAGTTTTTATCCAACTGCGCAAAAAGAGGTTAATGTTTTTTATGTTTTTAATGTAACGCATCAAGCACTGCCTACAACAGATGCATTTCGTCACAAGTAACGAACTGCACTGCGATCGTCACCCTGAGACATACAGTTGGTAAGTCTCAATATGTGCCTGTAATTTTACTGTATCACAAGGACTGCTGCTGGAACACGCTGTTAGGTGCTTGGCGACAGATTTTCCACTAGAGGGTGGTAGCTAGCCATTCGCGCATTCGAAAATGCCCTTCTACCATGTATTGAAGCGGCACCGCAGTCCATAGTTATAGCCGCTAGGCCATCATTGCTTCTAAGAAGGGTTCCAGAACTTGCTGACGTTGCAGTGGAAGAAGCCGCTCCACCTAATAACAAAGTAACTGCAGCATGCATATGCAGCGTCATATACAAGAATATAGGTACCTACCCACTTATATTATTTCACTAAGTACACATAGATCAGTACTTAATATTATAAATGCGAAAGTAACTCTGTCTGTTTGTTACGCTTTCACGCCAAAACTACTGGACCGATTTGAATGAAATTTGGTGTGGAAATAGTTTGAGACCCGGGAAAAAACATAGGATAGTTTTTGTCCAACTGCGGAGAACGAGGCTAATGTTTTTGCGCGATAACCGACACACGCGCGGGCGGAGCCGTTAAGCTAGTTTTCTATAAATATAGAAGAGCCGCCTACGCTGCCCTTACGTATCTTAAGCGAAGTAGGTTAAAATTTTTGGAGAATATGCGTTATAGTTTACTGTAGCTTATTGTCTAGCAAATAATGTTACATAAGCACAAAAAAATTGAATGTATTATGTGTAACACATAAATATTTTTTTTACCAATTACCGGGTTTCACCCGCGTGCTATTGACGATGATGATAATAAAACGTATCCTGTGTAAATCCAGCGCGTAATCTATCTCCATACCAAATTTCATCAAAATTGGTTGAGCGTGAAGAATTAACAGGCGTACCTACATTTAAGTATACATAAAAGAAGGCCTATACAAATTGTAATACATAAAGATTTAGTTTATCTTATTTTGGTACGGACAAACAGACAGCATAGTTTCATGAATAGGAACTATTTTAGCTTAGGCGCAGAATTAAAAAAAAACTTCGCCTATGTATGGTTTAGTTTCCTAAATAACCGACGCGAAGGCACCGCGAAAGCGACGAACGCGGGATATGCGCCTACTGCGCAGTGTGCTGTAGCGTCATAGGTAAGTACTTATTTTTTGGGATTCTCCATAATGTAATGATTACTTATATACCGTCTAAGATACAAAATACCACTTAGATCCATCACCCTACTAATGGTAAGTTGACACGGCTGTGTTATTTTCCTGTTTTTGTCCACCGGTGCCGAAATAACACTATATAACCCCCATTTCATCATGAGACTACCCGTGGTGCAAGTCTAAATAAATTATTTAATCAACATCAATCTAAAAGTTTTTCGCAAGGAGGTACTTAAACACAGATCATATGCCGTGATGATTACCTACTGGCAAAAAAAATAATTTCAACAGTATAATCACAAATAAAAGTAATAAAAGAATTGATTAAAATTACCTTACAAGAATCCAATGGGAATAGAGTATTTGCACAAACAAAATACATTACTATACATTCTATCAGAATGCTTTTACACTAGCAAAATAGTTTTTATTCACTTCACTAAACAATCGACACTAAGAAACTGCCGCACTAGTCATCATGTCATAAAAAGCACTGAAAGCTACTGGCCACTAAGAAACGCGCGCGCTTTATCGCAGAATAAATTTGAAAATCGAATCGTAAGACGTTACAAAAGAAATAGAACTCAAGTCTAATCATTTAAAAATCGAATTATAAATTTGAATTATTAACTTTTTAAATTGCGAAGCGTTATCGCGTGGCAATCGCAGAAGTTTGACTGACAGCCGCGAGAGCTTTCGCCCCCTCGCTCGCCCCTGCTCCCGGAGGCTATGGAGGGAAGGGAGGGACAGGGAGGAGCTAATCCTGTGCCAAACGCGGGATAGACACCTGGTCTGAATTATGACACGTATTTTAATGTAATGGTATGGATTATTTCGTATACCAGCCCATAAATGCACTTAAATCGTAACGCTAGTATTTTTTTAAACTTAATTTTTTTTTTTATAATTTGATATAATGTCGTTTAGGCTATTATCAGCAGGCTTGTGTAAAGCTTTTGCCCTTTCCCATAATTATTTTTCGCGCGCCACTCAAACTGTTTAATAAATATACCATAAGCCCTAAAGTAGTATCGAGTCATTTTTTATAATAATAATTTGTTTATTGTGATAAAAAAACGTTCATTACAAACAATTACAAATTATCACACGGTAAAATTTACATTAATCATTATATAATTTTGACAACAAATGTCAAAAATAATATAATGTCAAAGTATAATTTAATGTCAAATTGAATAAAATTACAAATAAACATCATGTCAATATTAGGGCGCATCCCATTGGTCTTTGGGACTCTCACAATATTGTAAAAACACAGAGAAAGTAACTTCTATTTGTCACACATTATTATAAATTTTATAGAAAACGTATTGTAGCTGTGTGGGATAGGGGTAGAGAGATGATAATGTATCGCTGTGTTCTTCTGTGATTTATGCATCCACTTGACACGCTGTGTCAGAAGGTGCAGGTTCGAGAACAATCCATTGTTTTTTAAATGAACACTTTGTATATTTAATAAAAACAAATATTTTAAGAAAACATCAAATTAATATTTTAATAAAACACATAAAAAATACTAAAATATATCTAGTGACAATTCCGCCTCATTTTCCTGCTAAGCCGACGTGACGTCACAAACGCCACGCAGCCAAACCGGAAGAACTTATCGACGCTTTTCGCTTCTACACGAAGCATCCTCAGGAGATCTTGACTCTGCGAGCGCACGATCGAGATATTTCTCGATCGTCGCAAAGTAACGCCTGAATCTATTCATTACTGTGTACCTATATTACCCGTTTATTCCATAAGTATGTTTATTTATTTGATAAAATTGTGAATCAAGGGCTTCTCATCGTAACTTCGCCCGTGATTTTTTTCGATTTTATTTCGCTCTTTCAAGAACTTTTTTTTATGCTTGATAGGTTAGCCTTTGACCACTATCTCACCTGATGGTAAGTGATGATGTGGTCGAAAATGTTGTTCAGCCTGCTGAATTTGTTGTAATTCTCGTTGTACGATCTTTCCCGACAGACGGTCTTCGCCGTCTCTTCTGATGGTAAGTGATGATGTCACTTACCATCAGGTGAGATAATGGTCAAAGGCTAACCTATCAGGCATTAAAAAAAAACATTTTTATTTTGTCCGAGGTTATTATTTATAGATTTTTATTACTAATTAATTATTATTATGCTTACACTACTCCATATACGTTGCGTCCATTAGGTACGATATCTAAGTGCTAAGTTTTAATATTTAAAACAATACAATAAAATGCGTCATTTTTTTATATTATTGTGACTGTACAAGTTTGAGGCACAGCTGATGTTAAGCGGACTATGTTTACAAGGGAGAGACTGAACCTCACGACACAGGTCGTCGTAGGGTGAGCCTTCAGGGAACTGTGTTATAAATTCTCGTAATATTATACAAACTGATAATTGTAATTAGCTCATGTTTTTAGCTTATGATTGTCGCGCAGCAGGTCCATGGTTCGAATCCCGCCGCGGGCTTGAGCTTCACCGTATGGTGGAAGGGCATTTTGTGAATGCTCGCTTGGCTAGCGACCACCCTCAAGTAGAAAATATGTCGCCAAGCACCTAACGGTGTGTTCCGGCAGCAGTGCTTGAGAGATTAGACACATGAGACTTAACAATTATGATGACGGACGCAGTACAATTTGTGACTTGTGACGAAATGCATCTGTTATAGGCAGAGGTTAGTCCGCTTAACATCAGGTGGACCTCGAGCTTGTTCCGTCACAATAACATTTAAAAAAACTTACATTCAATAAACCAAAAACAGTAAATCCTCTAGCAATCAATCCATTAAAATAGAGCGTTCATCCTCAAATCTCAGATTAAAATAACTCAAGTTGAAAACTGGCCGAATACAAACAATACCTACGTCACAGCGCGGGAAACGAGTTTTAAAACGAAATAAAAAAGACATCATTTGCATTTGACGTTTGCTTCTTCCCGCCTACCGCGCGAGTTGTCTCGTGATTGGCGCAACCGTAGCCAATGACTTTGAAGGTCATCTTTTTCAACTGTCAAACTTTATATTTTTCTTGAAGCGCGCCTGGTTTTTGTAGATAGTGTTGAATAATCTATGAAAGGGGGGTTTTTAGGGTACCGAAGTTTCCGAAACGAGTAAACGGGATCCTATATATTACATACATGATAAAAGTGTCGGTTAACATGCAGTGCGTTTCACGGTCATCTTTCTAACAAATTGATCTATCAAATTCATCAGGCCCTTATAGCCTGTTTCAGAATGTTCAAGTAAGTTCCGGTTTTACTACCCAGAACATATTTAATAAATAAAACACTATCTTTGCGTTTCCCAGACATCGATTTAGCCTATCCATCGGTTAAAGCTTGAAAAGCGCTGCAAGTTAACTGTAATTTTTATCATACAGTTATTTTATGTGTTGCATAGCAACCCGAATCTTTATTTTGACATTCTGAAACAGACCCAAAGTAACTAAATCTAAGATAAAGCTGGCAACGCCGCGCGCCGCTTTGTTTTCGTTGACCATCTTCCTACTCTTCTCCCATTGTATGTAGGTCGGTACAATTAAGTTTTCCCCTAACAACACATAATATGTAGACAATCACAGTAATATTAAAAATTAGTTTGCAACTTAAGAAACTACAAGGTCACATAAATAGTTTTGCTTCGGTTTTATGGCCAGCTAGGCCTTACACCTATCCTCTTCGGGTACACTCTAGGTGGAACAATCCAATACCATTCGGGAAAACAAATCATTAAGATGAATAAAACAGCACTATTAGGAGTGCAATATGCAGAAGCACCCTACTTGTGTTTATATGAGAAGTGCTGTGTTGCTCATATGCAAGAAAAAATGGAGGGATGCCTAGCACCTCAGTTTTAAGCTAGCATCTCCCATGGCGTGAAACTAACATCGGCTTGGACTGAAACTAATTTAATTCGAAGAAAACATAAGTAGACGTAGTCTTTTTGATTGATTGTTGAAAGAGAATGTAACATTTTCGTTGGCTCTTCTATCCCTTGAATGAGATTGGGTGAGTTGCTGAACCCCTTTCGTGGGTACATATTTTATAGACAACCTCCAAAACAAAGTCATTCGAAATTCCACACAGTTTCTTTGATCGTACCAGTTACCCATCAAAGTTTTATACCTATTGTAATTGAAAGAATTTCAATTAATTGAATTAACAATTATTCATCATTAGATGACTGAAACTATGTACTGGTCTATTAAACCACCCAATAGTAAACTAACACATACTTCTAATGAAATAAATAAATTAAAGAAATAGTTAATACACATACCTAACTCTCTAACTTACCACTTCATCTGACCTATAAATTATTAGTAGCTTTAACTGATGGATAGGTAGTAACCGGAGCTTACTCAAACCTTCTGGAACAGGCCCAAGTCAAACTGAAATTACTCATTATTCCATAATATTGGCTTACAATTAAAGTACTGTAACAGCCGGATCGTCCACTGCTGAACACAGCCTAACTTAAGGGGGTATTTGCCATAATCCCCACGCTTGGCAGGCGTCTTGGGGATCGCAGTGTAAGTTGGCAGTTCTTTAGAAGGCGCTGCTGCCCACCTTCCAGTAGTTTTCCCTTAGTCGCCTCTTACGACACCCACGGGATGATATGGGGAGGTGCAATTCTAACCCGGCACCCCTCGGGGCAACACAACACTCCAACATGTACAATTAAAGTAAAAGAGCTAAATTTAGTATCTCATGAAAATAACCTTTAATTATTTTTGTTTCACCTTTAGCTATATTAAACGTGTATTAGGAAAGATGAAGGTAGCTTGCTTGCCTATTTTTGATTCTAAATTGTATTTAAAAAGATCTCTTGGTGCACAGACCCTAAAAGCTGAAAGGGGCTTAAGGAGGTGGGGAAGGGGCGCAAAGGGGTGACAAATTAGTTCAATTTACGATAAAATGGCGCGCGAGGTGCTAACAAGCGCAGTAATTAATGTTTAGATGAGTTTAATGGGTTTGTATAATAGATATAGCACAGGCTCGTACCTACCTACGTAAATAGTTTTTAGGGTTCCGTTCTATAGAAGTTTAGGGAACCCCAATGACCAACCCCCATATTGGGGGAGGCTGTGTTCAGCAGAGGAAGATCAGGCTGATACAGTACTAGGAAACAGGATTCTATTACTGCCTCGGCTGTCCGTCTGTCCGTACCTCTCTTTTTTATGTTATTATGACGGAACAAGCTCGAGGCCCACCTGATGTTAAGCGGACTAACCTCTGCCTATAACCGATGCATTTCTTCACAAGTCACGAATTGCACTGCGCCCGTCACTTTGAGACATAGTTGTTAAGTCTCATGTGCCTGTAATTTCTAAAGCTGTATTCTTGTTTTTTTTCTATAGAGAGAAATATGGAATCATGTCAAAGTCAAAATCATTTATTCTACTAGGCTTCTACGATGCTCTGAAATGAAAGTCGTTTACAAATTTTATATTGAAATATTCTACATTGTACTGCCACGTTCAGCAAAAAAAATGTATAGAGCTTCTGCGAGAAGAACTGGCAACAAACTCAGGGCCAATCTTTTTGAACGTCTTTTAAGAATATGTTGCAAAGTAATATTATAAAATTATGGCATTTTTTTTAAAATTACCTGCGATAGCTTGACAGAGTTGGAATTGTCCAAGCATTTCGTCGTTTAAGTGATAACAAACTGTGTAATAAGACTTCTCAAATGACTATAGTCAAAATGTTTTTCACGTGTTTTAATGTGAATTTTCCTTCTAAGAGCATTGTAATATGTTTGGGAACTTAATTATAAAACCGCACACTACCTAAGGACTTATTATTTATCTTTGCTAATATAAAACCTGGCACCACTATTACCTATATCTTTATTCTTAGTGTAATCGTGATTGTTACTGTTTAATTTAAAATTACTCAAATTTTACGGACATATATAAATTTGACAGACTCGGTAAAGTTAAGATATGAAAGTATACGTCAGGTAACACGGATGGAAAACGCTCACGAGGTCGATCCTCAACCAGATGGACGGATCAGAAGGACTCATCAGCCGTCAAGTTCCACAACACCGTGCGAGATGAGATGAACAGAAGCCGATGGAGACAACCCATCAGATCTTAGTAAAGACCATCTAATGATGACCAAGATTCTCGGTCATGAGGGGACGTCTACAGAGAGAGAAAGTTAAAATATCAATTTCTATAAAAAGTTCCAATATATAATCGTATTCTGAAGAACTCAAGAAACACCAAAAACGCCGATTATTAACAAAGAAAATTCATTCTTCTGTATCCCTTTGAGCATCGATGAAAGGCCGTAAGCTGATGTCATCTTTCCAAACCATCGAGTTCAAAGGAATCAGGCAAAATGGCGAGGCCGACCTTTCTTACTACGTGAGATTAAAACAAAACAACGCCAATTATAGGATTGTTCGTATGACATGCTTTGTGTAGGGTTGTGCCACCAAATGAGGAACAAACCATATCAATGAACATTGGCATAAAACATTCAAATGACATCTGACATTCAAACAAAACAAAAAAAATGTTTTAGGTGTTGAAGTCGGTTCCATTTTTTATTAAAAAAATTCTCAATCTTTTTAGTGACCCTTGCTGCTTACGGGATCGATTGTCATTCATTCTCAACGACTATATCATCAAGATAGGTACATATTTTTTAGTTATTGGAGTGTAACTCAAAAACGGCTTGACCGATTTTGATGAAATTTAAAATGGGACCAAACGACAAGCATCAGCTTTCAAACAAAAAAGAATTTTCAAAATCGGTTCACCCAGTCAAGAGATCTGAGGTAACAAACATAAAAAAAATAAAAAACAGACGAATTGCGAACCTCCTCCTTTTTGGAAGTTGGTTAAAAAAAATGACCGGCCACCTTTTGCGACATGACAGCTTTATTAGAAACATAATTGAAGGGTAAATAGAAGGAAAGCGAGGAAGGGGTAGGCCATGGATAAGCTACATGAGCCAAATAAAACAAGTCATGTCAAAATTACAAATTTACGAGAGAAAAAAATTATAGTCATGTGCGGGATTCGAACCCGCGTCCATCCACCCCTTTAGCCGGGGTATGCTCTAACCAATTGAGCTAACATGACACCATGACTCATAACTTTAATCCTTGCTCTCGTTGTTCTCGTAGATTTGTAATTTTGTAATGTAATTCGCCTAGCAGGCGTCATTGCAAACTTAACAATATTAAAAAGTCATGTCAAGTCGTACAATGAGGTAAAACAAGTCGCTTTAAATAGGTCAAAATGGGGAATATTGCATCAGCTGCACCGACAAGCCTCTAACACGTAAGTTATAATAATAACAAATAACATTTAAAAAACTCATTAATCTTTTTCATTTCTTATATATAACACCGTTAATGACTTGTTCCTTATACATCTGCAAAATTTACTATACTGCTGCCGCAACACACCGTTAGGTGCTTGGCGACAGGTTTTTCTAGTTGATGGTGGTCACTAGCCAGGCGGGCATTCGCAAAATGCCCTTCCACCATGCGGTGCATGAAGCTCAAGCTCGCGGCGGGATTCGAACCATAGAGCCATCACTGCTTCAATGAGCCATCATTCTTCTTATTTATTTGAGAACTAAAAATAATATTTGTAAATTGTATACTTAATGAGTTCTAGGACACGGAAAAATATTTTTCTTGAATATCTACTTATTTATTTCACTATAGATTAATTATATCTACTGTAACAGCCGGATTGTCCACTGCCGAGCACAGCCTCCCCTATTATGGGGTGGTTTTGCCATAATCCCCACGCTTGGCAGGCGTCTTGGGGATCGTAGTGTGAGATATCCTCAGAAAGCAATGCTGTCCTCCTTCTGGTGTATTACCCTTAGTCGCCTCTTACGACACCCACATGGGGGTGACTGGCTATCTCCACGGTGACATACAGACGATCTTTCTGTATGTCAGAGAGACAAAAAACATAGTCTCATTATAGGGCTCCTGGTAGGAAAAATTTAATGTAAAATATTTTGGATACGTCAACGATTGAAAAATAATTACGTTTGATCGTAATTATTTTTCAATCGTTAATATTTTTTTCAAATATTTAATATTTTTCTCTTTAAATGAGGCATAATGACAATTCCGACCTTAGCAAGCGTCAAATTAAAACAAAACAACGCCAATTACCCCGATGTCGCTCGTTACGCCGACACGTGCGCGCTCCGTGTGAAATCGCACGTGTGTAGCCACCCTTATTGTTCCCAGTATTTAAGAAATATGTTTTTGATTGTTGTACGAGATCAAGATTTTTTTATCATGATATAGATGCTTTAAAACCAGTACCTACGTAGTAACACATTAGTAAGTAACAGCCTAACATCAGACGGGCAATCTGCTCCATTGAATACTCTTAAAAGAATATACCTGAAAAAACAAATAACCTGAAAATGGAACCGACTACAACACTCAAAAGGTGTGATATAACTTGTTGAAGTCAGTACCATGATGGTTAAAAAGTATCTATTATGACAATATTGTGTGCATGGTAACCGACTTCGACAAGTTATTTTACACTTTTGAGTGTTTAGGTCGGTTCCATTTTTAGGTAAATTTTTTTTTCATCCTATTTAATATCCCTTGCTACCTACGAGATCGATTGTCATTCACTGGCAATGACTATATTATCAAGATAGGAAAATACTCGTATTTTACAGTTATCGGAATAATAAAAAAAGAAACAGTAAAATCGGTTCGACCAGTTTTTTTTTTTATGCTTGATAGTTTAGCCGTTGACAACTATCTCACCTGATGGTAAGTGATGATGTGGTCGAAGATGTTGTTCAGGCTAACCTAGAATTACTGGCCCTCAAGGACAGCTGCCGGAACACACCGTTAGGTGCTTGGCGACAGATTTTCAACTTGAGGGTGGTAGCTAGCCAGGCGGGCATTCGCAAAGTGCCCTACCACCATGCTGTAACGACTGCCATCCTAAGACAACAACCGGGACCGACGGCTTAACGTGCCCTCCGAAGCACGGAAGCGCTCAGTAGTAATGTCACCAGCGGTCACCCATCCAAGTCATGACCGCAACGTTTGCTGATCGATTCAGAATGGTTAAGCAAACTTAGCTACGAGCGCTTCAAAAACGTAAAACGACTAGTAAAAAGTTTTGAGGTAAACAACATTAAAAAAAATAATACAGACAAACTTTTTAAAGTTGGTTAAATTGGAAGTGACTTCCAACACTAATAAATATGAATAATTTGTTGCAGTCGGTCCTATGCTGATTCAAAACACTAACCTCACATTATCATGGTCCGACTGCCCATAAATCATTTCATACTAAACTAGTGGCTCTCCGAGCTGTAGACCTCGCAAATCTGCCCTTATATAGCTTCAAATTAACATTCAAATTCAAATTCAAAATCATTTATTCAATTTAGGCGTCTACGACGCTCTTATGATGGTCAATTACAACATTTTAATATTGAAATATTCTACATTGTACTGACACGTTCAGCAAAAAAATGTATAGAGCCACTGCGAGAAGAACGGGCAAGAAACTCGGGGCCATTCTTTTAAACGTCTTTTTACAATGTGTTATATCTGTACTTATAATAAAACTGTAACAGGTCCAATTCTGTACATGGAAGATATTTTGAAAAAAAGAAATGTACCGTACTCTGTAGCTGATACTGATGCCGAATCTGTATTTTTTTTTATTTTTGTCTGTCTGTCTGTCTGTCTGTCTGTCTGTCTGTCTGTATCCCGGCCGCGTATCACTCCAAAACTACTGAATGGATTTCAATGAAACTTAGCATGATTGGAGTTCATACTACAAGGTAGGATAATTTAGCTTTTTATCCCGAAATTCAGCATGGTTCCTTTGGGAGAGGGGATGAAAGTCAAAATATACAGTTAGTTGTAATTTATTAACGCGTAGTCCGATTTCATACGTTCTTTTTAGGGTTCCATACCCACAGGGTAAAAACGGTCTGTCCGGCTGTCTGTCCGTCCGTCTATCCGTCCATCCGTCCGTCCGTCTGTCACCAGGCTGTATCTCAAGAACGGTGATAGCTAGACAGTTGAAATTTTCACAGATGATGTATTTCTGTTGGCGCTATAACAACAAATACAAAAAGTTGGCCAAGTGCGAGTTGGACTCGCGCACGTTAAAACAAAAAAAGGTTAAAATATGAAGTCTAATGTTGTACGGAACCCTTCGTGCGCGAGTCCGACTCGAACTTGGCCGATTTTTTTAATTAGAATAGTGGTGCCTTAAAAATTATCACGTAAATATTTCAAAGTCATCGGGTTTGCAGTTCAGAAATTACAGATATCACAACCTAAATATTACGTTCCAAATAACTTGACACCCCGAATGTACAGGAACCTTTCAACGTACGGCTCATCTTAAGCTGGCGTTTGCACTTTATCGTATAGGTATAATAGATAGGTCTGTAGTCGGACCTCTCAAAAGACTGATTTTTCAAACGATAAAACACAGTTTTTTTTATTACGATAACCACAACTTCCCTACGAATATTTTTCATAACATGCAATGCTCTAATCAGTCTTTTTTTTTTTTTTTTTACGTATGATGGGTTAGCCTTTGACCACTATCTCACCTGATGGTAAGTGATGATGTGGTCGAAGATGTTGTTCAGGCTAACCTAGAATTACTGGCTCTCAAGGACAGCTGCCGGAACACACCGTTAGGTGCTTGGCGACAGATTTTCAACTTGAGGGTGGTAGCTAGCCAGGCGGGCATTCGCAAAGTGCCCTACCACCATGCTGAATATTTACAGGCGCTTATGGCCCGAATAGGAATCTCTCTGCTTTTCACTACTAATATAAGGAATAACGATGTAAAAATAGTATGTTTTTTTATATTATTTAATAACATGAGCAGTACCTTTTTAAAATTAATGCGGCTATAGTCCAAGTAGGTATCGATGACTTCCGTGTTAAACACTCTACTTTTCATTTAAAATATGAGAAGGGTAAAAAAATAGTATTTGCATGGTGGTAGGGCATTTTGCGAATGCCCGCCTGGCTAGCTACCACCCTCAAGTAGAAAATCTGTCGCCAAGCACCTAACGGTGTGTTCCGGCAGCTGTCCTTGAGAGCCAGTAATTATCTAGGTTAGCCTGAACAACACCTTCGACCACATCATCACTTTCCATCAGGTGAGATAGTGGTCAAAGGCTAACCTATCATGATAAAAAAAAAAGTTTTTCTAAATATTTACTAAAAATAATAAACATAAGTAGAAGATACAAAGATACACTAGGAGTTAGAACAATGAAATTTAGGGAAAGTTTTAGTTAGTTTTTTTTTTAACCTACACTTTTTACAATCTTAGACATATAACTTTGTTAACACCAATGGTTACCATGGTTACAAGTCATTCCGGCCCAAGAGAAGGGAGCATTTACTATGAGTTTTTCCCGGCCTTAGGTGGGAAGGAGCGTCTCCCACCCGCTACTCAGATCAAACAAACACTACTTTCCGAAAATGAGAAATAAAAAAGAATCGATCTACCGTCAAACAAACCGCCGCCGTTTTAAAGTCGAAATTCTAAAGAAACGCACAAGGTACTTTGCTTCAACATTTATTGTGCGAACCGGGAAAGAACTCTCTGAGTTACTTAACTACTGTCTTCTGGAAAATACAACCCGGGAGTTTTGAAATCCAAAGTAGAAAGCTCCATTCTGAGCTATGGTTTACTATAAGAGTGCTTCACCGCAGACCACAGTGTTGCTTAATATGAGATAAACAGTGCACAAATGTGAATAATTAGTCTGCAGGTACGGCAATCGCGAACGAAGTCGCGGGTACAGCTAGTATACAATATAATACAATTATTACAATATTTGAGACATGTGATAGCTTGGCAGAGGTGAAATTTTCCAAACATTTTTGTCGTTTAAGTTATCACAAACATGTCACAAACTGTGTAGTAGGATTTCTTAATCAAAATGTTTTTCACGTGCAATTTGAATTTTTCTTCTGTGAGCATTGTAATAGGTTTGGGTTTTTTTTTATAAAACCGCCCACAATTACCTAAAAAGGACCATTTATTTGTCTTTGCTAGTCTAAAACTTGGTACCGTTATTTTATATTTGTTCTAGTGTTGTAATCGTGGTTGTCACTGTTTAATTTAAATTTACTCAAATTTTTCCGAACATACATAATATTTTCAAATAAGATCCCTTTGAGATTCCCTAGGATCCATTTCATATATGGCTTAAATTGCACGCTTTTGTAAGGTAAAGATTGTCTCTATCTCAGCAGCAGCTCCCCACAGCAATACACCTTGAACACCTGGCGCCTTGTTGTTCTTAAGCTGTTTGAGAGCCATGCTAATCTCGTATAGGCTGATGTCCGGGATGTCTTCGGAATAGTGTCGGGTCAGTTTAACTCTCATGTCTTGAGCTGTACTGACAACGGGTTCTCGTGTCGAGGTTTATAACTGTCCATAAATCCTCTCAAGCTCTCTCAGAATCTCCGGTTTTGATGAGATGATTCTGCCATCGTCGATCTTCAGCTTGGTCATTTGGCTTTGCCCTAATTGCAATTTGCCCTAATTGGAATGCATATACCTTTTCAAAATTCAAATATTTGACTGTAACTTAAAAAACTTCTCGACCGATATTGATGAAATTACTACTATCTTCGAGGCTTATTCAACAAAAAATAATCACCAAAATGAATTCATTATAAATAGGCAAAGTAATCAGGTAACAAACATCCAAAAGAAAAATTAAATGTGTATAGTTACATACATACATCCGAAATGAGAACCGTCTCATTGTTTGGAAGTCTGTTTTAAATCAAAATATCAATAAATAGATCTATAAAACATATCATAATTAAAGATAAATATACTACTGCTACTATATCAGCCGGATCGTCCACTGCTGAAGACAGCCTCCCCTATATAGAAGGTATTTGCCTTAATCCCCACGCTTGGGAGGCGGCTTGGGGATCGCAGAGCAAGATGGCATAGTTCTTAATAAGGCGCTGCTGCCCACCTTCTAGTATTTTTGCCTTAGTAGACTTTTACGACACCCATAAGGGAAGAAATGGGGAGGTGCAATTCTAACCCGGCAACCCACGGGCATTCATGTCTATCTTCTTCTCAGTCAGGCACTCTTGAGAGAGTGGTCGTGGTTGATAAGATGGTGGTACATGGTGGGTCTTCAACGGCTTCAGTCTTCTCGTTGGTGATCACGGTCTAGGAATAAATGAATGTATTTACTTATTTCTAGTAATTTGAACAAATTTATTCAATGAATAAATCAACTATTGGAATAAATTTATGAAACTACAAATGTAACGTATATTCTATAGCCTATAGTTCATCAGAGGTAGTGTGGGATTCTAATGATGAAAGAATTATTCAAATCATTACATAGTTTTTAAGTTTATTCGTTACATACAAAAATACAAATCTTCCCTCTTCATAAATCATATGAATTTTCTGCGGTGGCTCGGAACAAAAAAGATGAAAAAATTATGGTGAGAAAAGTCATATTCTTTATTTTTTATCGCTAATAGGTAAGCCTTTGACCACAATCTTGTGATGATGTGGACGAATGTGTTAGTAGGCTTAACCTAGAATTATACATCATCACAAGGGCGAAGGTGTTCCTAGATTTATTGGCTCTCAAGGACAGCTGTCGGAACACACCGTAAGGCGTTTGGCGACTTGAGGGTGGTTATACGGGCATTTGCAAAATGGCCTTCTACCATGCGGTGAAGCTCAAGCCCGCGGTGGGATCTGCTGCGCGTCAGTCCATAGCCAATGCCACTGTGCCATCGCTCTTTCAATGATAAGATATTCAATAAAAACCCTATTAACACAATTCATTTTCAAAGAGCGTATTTTTACAAAGGACTGTCTTTACTCTTTCTTTATTTTATCATGATTATGTCTCTACGTAAAAATAAGCTATATCTTTGAAAAAAAATACGTATAAGTCAGAAAAAAACAGGTCTAAACTGTATCGAGTTGCAGCTCCAGACTGCAACTAAGATATTCATAGTCACAGAATCCCATAACTGTCTATCATAGTTTTTTATTTTATTTTATAAATCTACACTCCTCAGATTTGAAGCAGTGATGGCTCAGTGGCATTGGCTATGGACTGCAACGCAGCAGGTCCATGGTTCGAATCCCGCCGCGGGCTTGAGCTTCACCCCATGGTGGAAGGGCATTTTGCGAATGCTCGCCTGGCTAGCGACCACCCTCAAGTAGAAAATCTGTGGCCAAGCACCTAACGGTGTTTTCCGGCAGCTGTCATTGAGAGCCAGTAATTCTAGGTTAGCCTGAACAACATCTTCGACCACATCTAGGTGAGATAGTGGTTAAGGGCTAACCTATCAGGCATAATAAAATAATTAAAAAATGGCTTTTGATGTCGCAACAATCGCCTTCCTAACGAACCGTCCTATGGCGTCTTCTTCGTCATCTGCGCAGTATGCGAAGGTTCCAGTATGCCGTGAAGCTGCAACGTCTGCGTGCGGGACGCTCTCGTGCAGCTTCATGCTACTCATGGTCTTTGTGGCGATGACTGAGGCTTTGGTATAGCTCCTTGCAAAAACTTTTTTGAGATAATGAAATGTGACTGCGAAATTGATTGTCTGAAGTTGATGAAATGTAATGATGTGATGTGTGACTAGTTTGAAAGTATACTCTTTACCCTAAAAAATGATTTCACAATTTATTTTTGCTTTACTTTATACAAGCAGCTACAGTGTGTTCCGGCAGCAGTAGTGCAGCAGGCATATATGAGACTTAACAACTGTATGTCCGAGGGTAACTGGCGCAGTGCTGTTCGTCGTGACGAAATGCATCTGTTATAGGCAGGGGTTACTGCTTAATATCAGGTGGGCCTCATGCTTCTTCGGTCACAATCACATAAAACAAATTCACGCCTGAAAAGCAGAACATGTCCTGAGCAGTCATGTATTGTTATAGGAACGTATAATTCGGGTTCGAATCCCGTTGGTTTTAAGAGTTTAAAATAAACTAAATTTCGTTACAATTTTGTAAAAAAAGATCTATTTAAATTCGCGTCCAAATCCTATTTTGGAAGCGCAGAAGAAATATGTATGCACATCATAGATAGGTATCTATTCTCTATTCGACAAAATACAAGAAGTGGCGAAAAACAGTACGTAAACCTTCTCTCACACCAATAATATTCATCGGCGTCGCCCGCGGCGTTTCACAAATGAGCGCGTTCGCAGCGGTGTCCCTGGGAATGCAATGGAAATACACAATTTGTGGACACCACGCGCGTGCCGGCCATTATATTGAACCCTGGTGTGAAAAAGGGTATAAAAGTAGGGTCAATGAAAATACTACTTGAAGAAAATCTTTCCATTTCCGGTGTTATTGTTAAAGGTGCACACTGATCCACTCAGCACCGTATTGAGATCGCCTCAACTCAGGCGTTCAGTATCGTATAAGAGAAGAAGATACGAAAATACATGATGTATTTATATTAATATTGCGATAAATATTTTCAAGCGACAAAATACACGATTTCACCCCTTTAAAAACTATGTTGGTTTGTTTGCCAATAGTATAAAAAGGTTTGACCAATTGGCAGCCGCGTGGACAATATCGTCCATATGAAAATGAAATTCTATTGTTTTTGTTCTCGTTATCTCAGGGCATGCTTAGCATGTAAGTATACATATTCCATTTAGGTGGAGAGAGGTAAAGGTTATATTTATACCAATGCCGGGTAAAGGCGATTATACAGACGCTAAAGCCTACATACCTACCAATTAATCTCACGTCTTGCCTACTAAAAACATTAGAAAGACTATGCTTTAGGTACATTAGAGATAGCATATTAACTAAAGTTCTTATGCATCCAGAACAAGCCTACAGCTCAGGTAAATCAACAGAATCTGCTTTACATAAGGTTGTGTCAAGAATAGAACGCGACACCGAAACTAAGGCATTGTGGCTGGGGGCCTTCATAGATATTGAAGGAGCATTTGACAAAACCAACTTCAACAGCATAAAAACGGCACTGCACAGACACAGAGTTGCTGCAAAGCTGGTGGAATGGATCATCAATATGCTAAAACTGAGAACCGTACGTATAAATCTTGACGGTTCAACCACGGGAGTGGTGGCTCGAGGCTGCCCCCAGGGGGGAGTCCTGTCACCGCTCCTATGGAATATAGTAATTGGTGATTTAATCCACAAGCTCAACTCCCAACGCTTGTTCACGGTAGGCTACGCGGATTATCATGCGATACTCATATCTGGCCACTTTGCTAATGTGACCTGTGACATTATGAGAAACGCACTAAAGATTGTCCAAGAATGGTGCAATGACAACGAGCTTTCCGTGAACCCCAACCAAACTGAAGTTTTGTTGGTTCTGTTTACAAACAAGTATAAGCTGCCTAGTCTTTTCAACACACAACTGAAACTGTCTGATGATGTGAAATATCTTGGAGTGACATTGGACAGCAAAACTAAATTGGGCGAAGCAAACAAAATAACCAAGGCCAGCATTTCCTTTTGGCAATGCAAACGGATGGTTGGTAAGTCATGGGGAATAAGCCCAAAGATAACTCTATGGTTATACAACACCGTAATTAAGCCTTGTCTAACGTATGGAGCACTAGTGTGGTGGCCCAGGACCACACAAAGCACCACCATAGTCAAGCTGAGGAAATTCCAGAGACTGGCATGCGCGGCCATGATAGGTTGTATGAGGACGACCTCTACCACAGCCATAGAAGCTCTCTTCATAACGCTACAACACCTGTTCGTTCAGCAAGAAGCCACAGCATCTGCATTCAGGCTAAAGGCTCTGCAGCTCTGGGATAGGGATAATCTGCGCGGTCACTCCACCATCCTAGATGAATTTGCTACAGAAACTCCTACCCTAAATTTAATTTACGACAAACAACATAAAGATTACATATTCACCAAAATCTTCAAGATACAATTGTATGAAGGGCCGCTAGACAGCTCAGGAGCTAAGGAAGTAAGAATTTATACAGATGGTTCAAAAATGACAACAAGCACCGGTGCAGGAACTTTCTCGGATGATTTGAAGAAAGAAAGAAAGAAATCATTTCTTAAGGACATATTAAACACAAAGTGCAGTCCAAAAAAGGACTTGGCTCAGCATGATGCTGCGGACAAACCTACAGCGCTGATTTTCAGCCAAGACCTAAGTGACGCAAGGGCACAAATCACAATGTATAATAAAGTAAATACAAATTGTTCTAGGCTTATTAATATTGTATACTAATAAAAAGTTATATATAAAAGCAACAAGCAGACAAAATCTTGTAACAAGAAAACGTAAAAAAAGTATAATACGTTAGAGACTAGATACTAAAAATATAACTAATATATATATATATCTAGATATATACTGAACATTAATAAACAACACCAAACACTCAATAAACCAAATAACTACTCAATAACGTGACACCGTCAATAAAACCAATACATCGACTACTAGCACATTGTTACATTTTCTGCCTATAAACATGCTGAAACTTTTATTTAACCGATAAATAATTAGCTCATAATAATACATATTATGATGAAATAATATATTATGTACCCACCTACATGTAAAACGAACGAATAAAAACAATATATGACTAATTTAATATAAATTATTAACATCCACATAGCTACGGGTCTGGGTAAGCACAGCTCAATATTCCAAGTCGAGTGTTTGGGTATAAATGGTATAATACAAGCAGCTACAGCAGTACTAAGAAAGAAGGTATCTGACTATGATATTAGATAACCACTAGTTCCGTGGAACTAAAACACGATGGAACTAGGGAGAATGATCCAACTCTCCGATAGCGTTGCAGTCCTACGAGCCTTACAACGGTACGAACACGTGGACATTACAGTGCTGAAGACGTTAAGTCTGCGTCGTCCTTTAAAATAATTTCAACCTTGTCGATTCGTTACTTTATCGCGGCTTCGACTGACGGTGACCGCATTCATCGTGAAACGAAGCCTGAACGGCTACCACCGCATTATCGTTATAATTCAGCTACCATGTAAGCAACGTTTGCATCGCTGCCTTTATATTTGCTGTAGGTAGAGGATAGCCGTTTGGCCCACGTGTACTTGAGGTGTCAAAACAATCATGATAACCTAGCGAAGCAGTGAGAGCATTAGCTATTACTGCAGGGGTATAGTTCGTTCACCGCAAGGCAGAGGGGTATTTTGTGAATGCTCGCTTGGCTAGCTAACACCCTAGAAAATCTTTCGCCAAGCACCTAACAGTGTTCCGGCAGCAGTCCTTGAGAGCCAGTAAATTGTAGGCACATGAGACTTAACAAGGTACTGTATGTCTCAGGGTGATGAGCGCAGTGGAGTTCGTCACTTGTTACGATATGTATGTGTTACAGAGATTACCGCTTAAGTTAGGACCTCGTGCGTGATCCGTTACAATAATAAAAATCTCTTAGGAGATTCAAAGAATGTCACCTATTTTTTATAGGTAGGTATATGAAATAAAACAAAACTGGAAAACCTATCATGTGGTATCAAATGAAAAGGCATTCTGAGCCAATTCTGATAAATATTCACCATATTTTTTTCTTAGGTTTTCGCGATTGTTGCACATTATATAAACAAATTGAAACGGTTTAAATCGCGTATATTTGTCATTATTTATTTCAGTCACCTCGTGACCACGATCACTGCAAAGTGAAAATATAATGACAAATATACGCGATTTAAACAGTTTAAAGTTGTTAAATACTAAATATCTACCATATCACTACAATTTAGCTACTTGCTTTAAATAAAAACAAAACACATTTTTAAAACATAGGTACCTACCAAGTTTGGGCTTTACCAGGCTCCTGGATGTGGCCGAATTATTATTATAAAATATACCTCAAGTAATACTACATTAAGTATTACTACATTAAGTATTACTTGAGGTTTATTTTATAAAAAACCTCATGAAAGCAACATTGAAAATATTTACAGGTATATATAATTTGTTTTTAATTATTGCAATTTAAGTCAGTTCCATAATATTTTTTAGTATTTATAGTTATAATCGATAAGTGCTATCGATAACGCACTAGAACTAAAAAGTATCCCGATTACACATATATTTAAATAAAAAACGGAGGATAGCGTACGCTCTAATATTACGTCAACTTAAGGTGGGGTGTACCCGTTTTTGACTAAAGTAGATGTTGTTTTTTTATAAACAAAGAAGAACATTTAAAATCTGAAATAAATATATGTTTTTGTTACCTTCTTTCTCCTTACTGTGTAATCGTTCAAAACACGATACAACAAAATTTTCTCGATGGAAAAAAATACTGAAATAAGTTCAATTTGCGAAAAATTTTGGAAAAAATGTAACACAGGCAAACAATGCACACAGCTACACTTCCTTTGTAAAATACTTATATGAATGACGACAAACATGCAGGAGGATGGAGGGGGTGCAGTAGACGCACATACACTACGGAGACTCAATCAGGAGACGTAGCCTGATTTGATATTGCCGACTATGTTCGAGGTAGGGGCGCGTTTCACCCTATTTTTTATAAGTAAAATTTTATGATATATCACAATACATATTCAAAATTGTTAGCACACGAATGGCTAATAGGACTTGGTATATACCATAATACGGACTAGTAATATTTTTGTGTCATAGAATGGACATGGAATGGTTTTGGAGACAAACAAAATTACTAGCCTCCTAAAACTAAGTGGAACCAACGTTTAAACTACATACCTACCCAATAATTATAGTTAAATTAAAGCAAGTATTGTTCATACCTTATTAATTATTTTATGATTGTAGTGACCTCTAGTGAAAATTAATAATACATTAGTTCTTACAAAAGCTCATAGATGGCAGAAAAGAAATGGGACGATAAATGGAATGCTTATACAGAAATGACAATTCTTTTGCTACTACACGCTAGATGGCAGTTAACTTCAGTGCTCAAGCTCATGGGAGTTTTTTCTGATTGTACTCGGCATCAGAGTTGAAACTGAGTGATTATTTGCTCAGTGAACAGAGATTTACATACAAATATAAATAACGTCACAGTTTCATGATAAGCAAAGACCACCGATTTCTAATATCTACAAACTGAGCATAGCTCTCTCTCATCATTTGCTTCATACACTCTCATCTGCTGGATTCCTCAAAAATCAATGATGAGAATCTTTCTAAAAACCTTCCAACTGTTACGTTCACCTTTATACTTCCTTTGCCAACCGTTTCTTCATGTCCAAACCATCTCAGAAGTCTTGCAGCTGCAGCTGCAATTCACTGTCTAGGGGTAAACTGTTTAGCTGCAAGAATTTTAGGTACCTTTTTGATTGACTATTTAATCACACCACTTCATGTAGAGCAGTTGAAACTTAGCCATATTATACTAGTGACAATCTAGTATATATTCTAACTGGCTCTCCGGGCGCGGCGACAGACAGAGTTACTTTCGCATTTATAATATTACTAGCTTTCCGAGCGCGGCACCGCCCGCGCGTTTTTCGGTTATCGCGCAAAAACATTAACCTCTTTTTACGCAGTTGGATAAAACTATCCTATGTTTTTCCCCGGTCTCAAACTATTTCCATACCAAATTTCATTCAAATCGGTCCAGTAGGTTTGGCGTGAAAGCGTAACAGAGAGACAGAGTTACTTTCGCATTTATAATATTAGTACTGATAGTACTTTAATTAACTAAAATGTATCCTAAGCACTTATGAAATTAATAAAACTATGAAGCTAAATTTGAAATTTATGATATAATCCTTACATAAACCTTATCAATTAACTCAACAAATCTTCAGAATGCCAATTTTTTCATAAGCAGATACATGTGTTGATCAACTTCAAATCCGTGCAAATTGTTTGCATCACCCTGGAGACGCATTAGCAGCCCTCCAAAGGAAACATATGCTGCTAGACGAGACGCAGGCTCCATTGCACCCTCATCACCTTCTATCCTGTAAGAGAGGAAAACAAGGTTAAATAAGAATAACATGAATGAAAAATGTTAATACATTCTATTCTATGCTGAGATGGATCCCATTTGACACACATAAATATATACTCAATATTATGTATGTTGGTATACTAACTCCTAACCTTATTACTGCATTGAACGTACCTACATATTGCATAAATTGTAAACAATTTAAGTTGTTTGTGTCAAATAAATATATTATCTTTCTTCTTCTTTCTTTCTATTCCTTACAGATACTGAATTTGTGTACTTTAGAAATTTTAAAGCCTTTCAGTCCGCTCGTGACCACGACCAATGCAACTTGGTCGAAACGTTGAGGTAAATAAATATACATGTTTTTTCGCGATTAAGTCCCGTTAAATTCTTATAACTATATTTTAAAGCCTGTTTGTTGGTCTTGAGTCTTGAGGCAAAATACTTTTTGCCAATGCCCATAAAAACCTATTATCAAACACCTGACCAGAGCTAGTTTCCAATATGAGGTAAAACCTCTTTACTGATTTAATAAAATACAAGCAATTCAACTTTTACTGGGTCCTAAATCTCATACTGTCTCAAAAATGATAATTGCTTATTTTCAGTTTCTATTACGTATTGAAATTTTATGATAATGTTAATTAAGGTGGTTTGGGGTGTGACCATATGAATCAAAATTATGGCGAGTTTGAGTATATTTTCTAACACTAGCAAATATTGTACAAATTTCATTCTGCCACGATAGACACTGATAGTTCTCGCTAGTAGAGTTGCTCTGGTAAATGAGATGGTTAATATTAAGACGATGGGTTGATGACATAAAAACCATAGCAAGTGGCACATGGACAAGAGTAGGTTAAGATAGAGAGAAATAGCGAAAGTTGGAGGAGACTTCTGTCAAATAGTGGCATTCAGACAGGGAATCGATGCATAATAAATTATTAATTAATGAGTGAAGGGAAACAGTGTTATATAGATTTAAATATCAATAATTATGTAATGTAAATTTGGAACCGTCTAAATAAACGCTATTATTACTATTGTTAATATACCGCATTGGAAGAACAAATGTAATTTATTAAAAAAAATTATCCATCCAGTCTTTCCCCCTTAACTTTTATTTGTATGTTTTGGCAAATATGTACTTTATTTTATTATTGTTTTATTCAAATACCCCACGTGTAATGGGCTTTTAGCTCGTTAGAACTGACCCAAACTGGTCTAGAATCACTGTAGACGAACATCTGGTGTCCTCACAGATCAAGATCTTATAAAACAATCCAAACTTTACCTACAAAAATTTGGAAAGTGGTGGTCAAACTATCATTTCTTAACTGTAAATGATAAATTTAATATGTTATTTTAGCAGTAATAATAGGGGTAAGCTCGCTGATATGCTTGCTAACTGTGAATGATAAATTTATTATGTAATAAAGGGAGAGACATGCAAATACCATTAGACCTATGACTTTCACTTACACAAGCTCCAAGTTATCACTAAATTATTATAATCTTACATAAGTATTGTAAAAAATATGAGTACATATAAATGTTTGTTAGCTTTACACTGATTCTAAACCACTCTTTTCTGCTTGGTTCCCCTCCTCTACAAATAGAAATAGCCACCACTCTCAAACACAACACATCAACCTGCACACTAAATAAATAATATTATAAACTTAAACTGCCTCTAATTAGTGAAAAAATCAATTCATCCAATCTTTTGCGCACAAAAGCTAACTTTGAGAATGAATGAGTAAATAAAATTTATCTTTGAGTGTAGATTTTTTTTTATATTATGGCTGACAAATTATATATATATATAATATATATTAAATATTATATCTAAAATATTAATAAAATGGGCATGATCAGATTGATTCCTTTAATGTACCTTGTTCTCCAAGGAACTTTCCATCATGCACATAAAAAGTATATTGTGGCTTTGCACACATAGAAACCAGAAACCACTCAGTTTACATAAACAATAAAATTCAGAGGTAATATTTATCAAATAATAATTTTGCCAGATTATTTAAACAGCAGGCAGCTTTATGGAGTACAAATTTGAGCAACCATTGGTTTGAAGTATACACATTTGTATCAGGACTGAACATATATAGAAACTCTAAGGAAAGTTACAAAATACAAATTGTAAACAATTACTAAAATCTAACCTATAAACCTTCCCAGACATGACATATTCAAAGCTGTCTGCACGATTTCCCTCGGTTTCTAGAGGGTTCCATTCCCCCCCATCAGGATAACCATTCTCTCTGAGAGTAGTAGCGAGCACCAGTCTAAACTTATCACCTAATTCCATTGGGTATATCCATGAATTTATGTCGAGTATCAAGTCCATCTTGAATGATTCTGATTCGCAATGAAGGCGACTGCACCGGTCAAATTTCTTGCCTTCGGGATCCATATCTTTTACATTAAATATATCTTCGAAAAGAACTCCAGCCATAGTGCTTTCTTTCCTGTGTTTTGAGAGAAAACTACAAAACAATACTAATTACGATTGGCTTTGAAATTTGTTTTGTAATTGATACCACAGACTACCTATAGGGCGTTCGGATAGCCTATCAGTTCCAAAAATAACACTCACAAACGCTAAAAATGATCACACAGGGCGTTCGTATTGGGACTTCGTGAGCATTTATATCGTTTTCGCTCACCGTTCGGATAGCTTTGAAAACGCTACAAATGACAGAGAAAAGTGCTATTTTTGACCCACGTCTTACCGTGGGATCGTTGTGATCGTTTTTTGACAACTTAGAAATTCATATCTACCTTAACATTTTATGAGAAATATTGTGGTTCCTATCATAAAGAATAGAACTGGCGATGCCTCCGACGCAGACCTATATCTTTGGCATCAGTTGTTGCACCTATATCTTTAGCTGCAGTTCCAGAAAACGTTATTTTGTTTTTTAGCGGTTGTCAAAATAAGTACGTCTTATACATATTTTGACAACCGCTGATAACCAAAATAACGTTTTCTGGAACTGCAGCTAGAGATAGCATACAGTCATTGGTGGTCAAAAATAACAGAAGCTTCTTTCCGAACGCTAAGATACAAATGCCACTTTTGAAACTGCTACAAACGCAACCGAGCCAAAACGAACGCACGTCTAGTGATTATTGATTGATGCGCGATTATTACTAAATCTAATCGACTTATTCGATTGTTCTGTTCAGTCGATAAAAGTCGATAACAATCGATGTTAGTAATTACTATCTACTAGCGTTGTGCGGTGAGTAACAATGACGCATGACGGACACGGTGTTCGTTTAATTTTATTACTACTAATTCGTTTGTAGCGCAGCCCACCTACCATATATTACTATACTCGAACGTACTACTATATTAGTAATAAAAAGATGGTGCGGTTTACGTACGCTGCGCTGCTAATCAGTAGCGCATAGCATAGCGGATTCAGTCGAATGTATTTTTTGCAACAATCGCCCATCGCTAATACCAAGTACCGACCAACCGACCGACCAAGAGAATCTAATACCAATTGCCAAAGATAATGCTACAAACTAGAGGTGTGACTAATATATTCGTATTAGGTATGTGTAATAGGTTCAAGACAGAAGTTTAATATTAGGTAATATGAATTTTGTCGTAATAGGTTTTTCAAATAATAGTGAGCGACGTGACGGCGACCGTGTGAAGCTATTCTGCCTTACAGTTGCCTGTGACTTGCCATCTCATTCTTACTCGTCGCGAGAGAATGCGACGCCGACATTCCAATTTGAAATGTATCCTCGGGGCTCGGACCTTGCGCGCGTCTTCGGTGAAGTTATTGCATGTGTTGTAATACATGTCGCTTCTTGTATAGGAGCTTCGTGGATAATCAGAATGACACCAGGCAATTGACATCGATAGATTGTTATTAATTATGCAATGTTATGGGTTAGTATTTACCTATTATCGTAACGCTGCCTATTACAAACTATTTTTGAAATATTATATAAATATATAAAAGACATTAAAAACAGAAGGAACATAAAAGTAATATTTATAATGTAAATACAACTTATAAATCATTGTAATTTTGTTGACAGTCCTAGATCTGTTAAGGTTATAAAGTAAGGCAAAGTAAATCACTGTATTTATATATCAATAACCTGGGTGATTTGTCAACTATTACACATAATAATTTGACCAATAACAGTTAAATTGCGCGTCTTTTATGAACGAATAATATGATAAGTTGTCACTATTATTTGACTATTACCCAGTAATAGGTTAGATATCATAATATTGGCTGAGCGTGATATTCGATAATAGGAATACGAAAATACGATCCTAATATAACACCTCTACGACAAATAATTCGTAGAAATAATGGTATTTGGTAATGGCAATGGTAATGGCTTTTGGCCCGGTGTATTACTTTTCTTTATGCTTTTTGTTTTTTGTAGGATGCTCGTAGCTCAAAGTTACTTTAAGGCATGGAAGTAATAAGTACTACGTACAACAGGAATGAGCTGTTGTCACAAAATTGAAGCCGAACGAGAGCGCAGTAACTGTACCTCTTATCCCTCTCTGGCAATGGTGACAATATTGAAATATGATTTAAGGACAATAACTTTATTATAAAAAAATATTTGTGATCTGACGTAAGCAAACCATTGCTTCAGATGGAGTTTAATCGAAGATGCTAATGATGAACTTGCCCTTTGCGGCACTGTACATTTCCTGTTTTTGCTTGCTTTTCACACTCGCGTCATATAGGTAGGTACTTACCTACTGGCACGTTAATATTATCTATACAGTATCTTAACTCGGCTCTCTCGTTGAAATAACTACCTACAACCACGCTGTACGTAAACATGCGATAGGGCTACCCGCCTCCATTATTTTAATTACATTTGCCTACTTTGTGTTTCCATTTAGTTTTGTGATTATAAATATACTTTATTTATATGAACAAATTCAATTCTTTGTGAAATTAACAGGAAGTGTCAACTAAAAATGCGTGTTGTTTTTTGACTAATCGGTAGATTTAATTAAAAAACCTATATTTGAATAAAAAATCAGTCTTAAATATATGCGACCGAAAAATATTTGTGAGACGTACGAAATGCTTTATCATTAAATTTTAGAGTATTAAAAAATCCGCATTCTAATATATAGCTTATAACTACCTATTGCACTCGTGTCAATCACTTTCCTTTACTCTACTCCCTTTTTTATTCATCGAGAAATTTTTATTTCAGGGTATTAAAGGAAATACATGTCCATTAAAAAGACACACATTATGTACCGTCAACTATGTAGACTATCAAATTGTGCAGGACAGAATCATACTGTCCATATAGAATTGTATAAATAGTAGATAAGCTTTGAAATTGATAAGTTAGCTTTAAGGAATCAATGTTTTTTAAGTATATCATAGCATAGGGCATCGCATTAAGCGATTAGTATAAATCCCTCATAAAATAAGCGGAGCAACGTAAAATGCAATGTACGTTTTTGTAAGGCGCTACCTTATGTAGCTACCATTGTTCAATAAAGAATAGTATAATATAGAGTAGGAACGTATTGTTATTTTAATGTCAGGCGTCGCGTCGCCTTATGCGACCACCAAGAATAGGGCCAATGTAAAGAAGCATTGTAAACATATAGTATAGAGAGAACACAATAGCACAGGTATATAGATATAAGTGTATAGTAGGACCTTAGTTAGCACATAAGGACCCATTGTTTATGGAAATAAAGTATATGAGTTGTGTGTATCTTCATTGGGTAACGAGACCATAGGTATATAGGGATAAAAGTTAGGTATATAGGGATAGATATAGGGAACACATGACAGAGATACATATATGCATAGCTTCACGTAATAAAGGTAAAAGGTGGTAAAAGGTAAAGGTATAAGGTAAAAAGGTACGATAGACATATAGTTATGCGGTACACATATGTGCCAAAAATGCACATATAACCACTGCCGAGTTATATGTGCATAAACATCGTTATGTACCTACAAGCGTGCATACGCAATAGGTGTGACGTGTCATATAGCCGCCGCCGTGCTATATGACACCGTGGGTATATAACGATATGGTCTATAAACGTAAATAGTAGCATATAGGTATGTATAACCAACGCCGCGTTATACATATCAACACGTAAAACCGTTAGGGAATGTCTTACTATAAGTAGCTATATGACGCTATACAAGAGACGCGGGGGGGCGTACCCACGCCACACTCAAAACCCGACGCATCTCCTAATATGGTAATGTTCGTTGCATCGGTGGCTAGGGACGCCATCTCATCAGCCAATAGCAAAGCCATAAAACCTGGACGCTATTCCGGGAATTCTGGATACAAAACGACCGTTAGAACGACGGTTGGAGCTATCTATCTCTGTCATGCCCTCTCACTCGTCAAAACGGCCTCTAAGCGCTGTGATTGGCCAAAACGCTTCGATTAGCCAGCAGATCGAACAATTATGCGATAAATTTGATTATATAGAAATATTGAATAGTCATAGAAAACAGTGTCCACTACACATTCCGACCTGTGCCGCCACGCCGTGCACACCTGTCTACAGCTCCGCCAGTATCTCCCAGTGAGACCGCAATAGTCCCCGCACTATTGCCGTCTCACTCGGGTCATCGTTCCGACGCTAGTTGCAGACCAGTGCCTTGGAATACGCAGTCCTGACGAAGTTTTTGTTTTGTGTGCAGAAGCTGAGCAGCCGCCGAACGCCGAGCAACGCGAGCTACGAGCTCGCCGTGCCGTCGCGCAGTGGCGCTCTAAGACGTCAGGCATTACCACCTACCCAAGTCCCTTGTTTCGGACGAACAACATCATATCGGGCTGGTGGTCTTGTTTTGACCGCACTTTTCGGTGCGCATTTCACCACTTTACTACCCGACACAACATAGTAACAGTCGCGTAACAACACACTTTGTGCTGTTAAGCGACGTCGTTCAGGCGTGGGGTAGCGTCAGCCAAACCCGTCTGAACGATCAAATCCGCCATTTGCTGCGGTCGCAGTGTGACACCCTACGGTGACAACGGCCACTGTTGTTGTTTTGGTTTAACCTTGCACCGTGGCCTTTCCCGCTTCACGGGTCAGCCGAAGCAAGCTGGGCTCCGGGATTACTGGCCTTGGGGTCACCCTTAGTCAACCCCGGAGTAGCGCTTAGGAGCACCCCTCTCCGCCGAGAAAAAAGCTCGGAGAGGGTACACAACTAGGGCACACCCTAGGTACACACTCCCTCTCACACAGTGAGCTCACAAGGTGTGTGAGGGAATTCAAACCCTTGATAGGGCGTCCTGAGTATTCCCCTCAGGATGCAGTCCCGTCCCTCTAACGGTGAGGTGCAGGTCCTTCAGACCTTCGCCCTCCGCCACCCCGATCTGTATGTTGCTCATATGCAACTCCTAGGAAAAAACTTTCCTCAAAGAGGAAGCGAGTGCCCGCCTCACGGACACTCTTATTGCTCCCTCCGGGACTTCAATCCCGGAGGCCAACGTCCCTCCTCTGACCCGGTCCTTCTCAGAGGACAGCCCGCTTTCGCCCGCCCCGGGCCCGGACAATAGACGCACGGTGGCAGCCCCTCCCCGTGAGAGGTCTCGCTCGCGCTCACCGATCGGGAGGCCAGCGAGCACCCGTCCCTCCATCGCCGTTGTCGAGCCCACTTCGGACTCCGAAACGGAGATGGAAGTAGATCCGAGTCGCGCCTTACGCACTGACTCGGACTCCGATAACGACGGCTATACCGTCGTTGACCGCAAACGCAAGCGTGCTCCTAAAGCCGCTAGTTGCGCAACTTCCGCCCCTCCCGCCAAGGCACCCGCTAAGGCCCCCGCCTCCGGCAAGAAGCCGACCCCCGCCCCGCGCCCCGCGTCTCCTCCCTCCGCTCCGGCCACTACTGCCGCGTCCCCTCAGGACGCGAGCGCGCGCCGCGAAAAACCGCCTCCACCCCTGTTCATTCAGGACAAAACCAAATGGGACATGCTGTCCCGTTTAGTTTCGGATCGTGGGATCCATTAAACTAATGCCCGCTCCACGCAGCAGGGCATTAAAGTCCAAGTGCCCACCAGTAGCGACCACAGAGCGCTAACAAAGCTCCTCCGTAAAGAGAGCATAAGTTTTCATACTTATGCGCTCGAAGAGGAGAAAGTCCTCCGAGTGGTCATCCGCGGTGTGCCCAAGGAGGTACATACCGATTCGGTATGTGCCGACCTGAAGGCACAAGACTTCCCCGTACATGCAGTTCACCGCATGTACAGCGGGAAGGACCGCAGTCCCTACGATCTAGTACTCGTAGTACTAGATCGTACACCTGAAGGCAAGGCCATTTTTAATTTAAAAAAGGTCTGTGGCCTCTCAGGACTCGATGTCCAAGCCCCATACAAAAATGGGAGTCCCTCGCAGTGCCATAACTGCCAACTATACGGGCACGCCTCCCGTTTCTGCTTCGCTCGCGCTAGGTGCGTTAAGTGCCTAGGCGATCACGCGACAGCAGCGTGCACTCGCACCCGGGATTCACCGGACCCACCCAGCTGTGTTTTATGCGGTGCTCAAGGGCATACCGCGAATTACCGTGGTTGCCCTAAAGCACCACGAGTGAACCACAGGGTGGCAAGGCATAGGCCGACCCGTCCCTCTTACGACCGTTACCAACGGGTAAGCCCTAAACTAACGGTAGTACCTGCCTCACAGGTAATACCCGCGCCGCTCCCAGCCCGTAACGCATGGTCTAAACCACCCAGTATGGTTAAGACCGTCGCTACCGCCCGCGCCCCGGCCCGCGCGCCCGCACCCGCGCCAACACCATTCGCGCGCCTCCCCGCGCCGCTTCCCGGCCACAAGCTCCACCTATGCCATTGATGGCTGCCCCTCTTCAAGAGGCAATCAACCTAGTCAGCGATCTGGCTATGTCGGTTGACATCAATGAGGTACAAGAGCTATTCCACAAGATGCAATACGCTCAATCCCCAGCGGACGTGATCCAATACACATTGGAACACGCGAATTTACTTAGCGCCCTTAAGCGCTTCGTTCCCCAGCCCCCTCCCCAGTACAACCACTATGGGTAGTACAACCGAACGCACGAAACCGTACTCAGTTTCGTTAGCGTCATTTAACGCTGACGGCCTCTTCAAACAACGTGACCTCGTCCACGACTTTTGTTGTACCCACCTTATCGATATCATATGCGTGCAGGAAACCTTTCTAAAACCGGGGAAGGCGAACCCTAGGTTTGCCAACTACAGAACGGTACGTGATGATAGAGTGAACTCCCGTGGGGGAGGCACTCTTATCTATTACAAAAGGTCCCTGCACTGCATTCCCCTACCTACCCCGACTCTTGTTAATATGGAAGCATCTTGTTGCCTCCTAGCTATGACTGGTCATCAACCTATAGTCATAGCATCCTGTTACCAAGCTTGCAAAAAGCCGATCGTCCGAGCTGACTTAGAAGCCCTATTCTCATTAGGAAGCGCCGTCATTCTGATTGGCGACTTCAACAGTAAGCACATCCTATGGAATTGTAACGTCAACAATCCCAGAGGTATTGCACTTGAAAACCTAATCGCAGAACTTAACTTTGACATAATTGCGCCCACTGAGCCCACTCACTACCCTTATATGGAAAACCACCGATCTGACTTGCTTGACATGGCACTATTCAGAGGCGTAACACTCCGGTTACGCTCCATAGAAGTGGTTCACGAGCTTCACTCTGACCACCGACCCATTATACTGCGACTAGGTCCCGACCCAACGACTGACCTCCCCCGCCCCACTAAGACGATAGTGAACTGGAAGCAAGTAGGCGATGCCCTAAAGGCTATCAGTTCACCGGACCTAGACAAGATCCCTGACGACATCCTGACAAAAGATGACGTAACCCTTGCGATCGATTCGTTCACCAATCACCTCTCCACCGTAGTAGGTGCATCCGCAAAGGAGGTCATAGTGCCGGACGACCGGCGCCTTGTCATTCCAGCGGATGTGAGACGATTGGTGACGGAGAGTAAAGCAGTGACCCGACATTACGACTCTTACCCCAGTAAAGAGAACAAAACTAAGAAACGCCACTTTGAACGCATGGTTCAAAATCGCATGTCTGAGTTGCGTGATCAACAATGGGGCGATAAACTTTCAAACCTCGTGCCAAGCCACCATGCTTACTGGGACTTGGCGCGAGGCTTGAAAGGAAGTAACCATAACGACATGCCTCCCTTATACAGACCAGTCCCACTAGTGCCAGCGTTCTTTGACGAAGACAAAGCTGAGTGCCTAGCTGATAGCCTAGAGGCTCAGTGTTCCCCTAACGTAGATCACGTTGACCAAGCTCACCTCGATTCGGTGGATGCTGAAGTCGAACGTAAAAGCTCTGTGGTCACCTCTGAACCAACCCACCAATCACCTTAGCGACTTACGCTGAGGTGGAGAGACTGATCAAGGCCCTCCGACCGCGCAAATCCCCCGGTGCCGATGGCATCTCCAACAGGGTTCTTAAAACCCTCTCTCCTCCTCTCATCCATCTCATAGTCAGCATCTTCAATGCTGCTATGAGCCACTGCTTATTCCCAGACACCTGGAAATGTGCAAATGTCATTGGCATTCACAAACCAGGCAAAAGCTCATCTGACCCCACCAGTTACCGCCCCATCAGCCTCCTCAGTGCCTTAGGCAAACTTTACGAGCGGTTACTTGCAAACCGTCTCCAGTCCCATGCTAAGGAACACCACCTTATCCCAGATGAGCAGTTTGGCTTCAGACCCGGACACTCATGCGTCCAACAGGTGCACCGCCTCACGGAGCACATCATTGAGGGCTTCAATAAGTACCCCAAACCCCAGACTACGCTAGCAGTCTTCCTCGACGTAGCGAAAGCTTTTGACAAAGTCTGGCACAACGGCTTGATCTACAAGCTATTCCAATTTGGCGTGCCAGAACGTCTTGTGCTCATCCTACAAGACTTCATTAAAGCCAGAAGCTTTCGCTATCGCGTGGAAGGCACCCTCTCCTCCCCCCACCCAGTCAGAGCCGGAGTCCCTCAGGGCTCCGTGCTATCACCTATTCTCTTTGCACTGTATACCAGTGACATCCCACGCTCTCAGCCCAAAGTATTCCTAGCCCAATATGCGGATGATACCGCCATTTACACCACTGGGTGGCATATCAACAGACAGTCCTATTTCGTCATGCAACGGGCCATCACCGAGATCGGTGACTGGTTCCGAAAATGGCGCATCGCGGTCAACCCAGCTAAAAGCACAGCTATGTGCTTTACTGAGAAGACACGCTCCCCTTACCCGAAACCGCTTATTTTGTTCGACGAACCCATTCCCTGGGTTCCTAGAACAAAATACCTCGGAGTCACCCTTGATCGTCATCTCACCTTTAACGATCACATAACAACCGTCCGTAACAGAGCGGCCTTCATAATGGGTCGCCTTGGTCCCCTACTTCGCAAAGAGAGTAAAATGTCTCTTAGTAATAAGAAGACACTTTACACTGCCTGCATCCGCCCCATCATGACTTACGCATCAGTAGTGTTTAGTCATGCTAGTGAGGCCCACCTTCATAAACTTCAAGTCATCCAAAACCGTTTTCTTCGTAATGCAACCGGCGCCCCGTGGTATATCCGGAACACCGAGTTGCATTGCGACTTAAACCTTCCCTCTCTAGCGCAGTTCAATAAGGACTGCGCCCGCCGATACTTTGATCGAGCGCCCCACCACCCGAACCCATTGGTTGTCCAGGCATCGAACTACTCGACTGCCTCTTCTATCCCATTTTTCAAACCCCCCCGTCGCCGACCACGGCAGGTATTAGACGACCCGGATGACCCCATCGCAGTCATTACATTGGCAGCTTTAGCGTTATCCGCAAGTCGTCGAGGTAAAATCCCCAGGTGTGAGGTAATTAGAGGTCACACAATCAAACACCGAGCTCGCCGGCGAGCTCGAGGCAAAAACAAGGTCACGATAAATTGCTCTCCAAATAGTCAAAGAGTATTATTCAGTAGGGCCCAATTGTGCAACACTGCAGTTGCACAGAGGCATTTTGCTCCGATCCCCCCCATGTCTCTCGACAGCGAGACAAGCCGAGGTCCGAACCACAGTGGTGCCCTTGAGCTCGCTGTCAACCCCTCCTATAATAGCGGTACGTTTTCGGCGTCCGCAGGAGACGGAGGTAGAAAGCGCTTTTCGCCTTCTACGCCCGTCTCGGGAGAAGTGCCTTCGGCACTTCTCCCTCCCGGGCTATTGTAGGGCCAGGCCCTCGCCCAAAACCCGGTGGAGCTGGACGACCGCACAGGCGGTAGCCAGCATCTATGTCCTCCCTAAAACAAAAAACAAGAAAACAGTGTCCATTCCGACCTGTGCCGCCACGCCGTGCACACCTGTCTACAGCTCCGCCAGTATCTCCCAGTGAGACCGCAATAGTCCCCGCACTATTGCCGTCTCACTCGGGTCACCGTTCCGACGATAGTTGCAGACCAGTGCCTTGGAATACGCAGCCCTGACGAAGTTTTTGTTTTGTGTGCAGAAGCTGAGCAGCCGCCGAACGCCGAGCAACGCGAGCTACGAGCTCGCCGTGCCGTCGCGCAGAGGCGCTCTAAGACGTCAGGCATTACCACCTACCCAAGTCCCTTGTTTCGGACGAACAACATCATATCGGGCTGGTGGTCTTGTTTTGACCGCACTTTTCGGTGCGCATTTCACCACTTTACTACCCGACACAACATAGTAACAGTCGCGTAACAACACACTTTGTGCTGTTAAGCGACGTCGTTCAGGCGTGGGGTAGCGTCAGCCAAACCCGTCTGAACGATCAAATCCGCCATTTGCTGCGGTCGCAGTGTGACACCCTACGGTGACAACGGCCACTGTTGTTGTTTTGGTTTAACCTTGCACCGTGGCCTTTCCCGCTTCACGGGTCAGCCGAAGCAAGCTGGGCTCCGGGATTACTGGCCTTGGGGTCACCCCTAGTCAACCCCGGAGTAGCGCTTAGGAGCACCCCTCTCCGCCGAGAAAAAAGCTCGGAGAGGGTACACAACTAGGGCACACCTTAGGTACACACTCCCTCTCACACAGTGAGCTCACAAGGTGTGTGAGGGAATTCAAACCCTCGATAGGGCGTCCTGAGTATTCCCCTCAGGATGCAGTCCCGTCCCTCTAACGGTGAGGTGCAGGTCCTTCAGACCTTCGCCCTCCGCCACCCCGATCTGTATGTTGCTCACATGCAACTCCTCGAAGAGGAAGCGAGTGCCCGCCTCACGGACACTCTTATTGCTCCCTCCGGGACTTCAATCCCGGAGGCCAACGTCCCTCCTCTGACCCGGTCCTTCTCAGAGGACAGCCCGCTTTCGCCCGCTCCGGGCCCGGATAATAGACGCACGGTGGCAGCCCCTCCCCGTGAGAGGTCTCGCTCGCGCTCACCGATCGGGAGGCCAGCGAGCACCCGTCCCTCCATCGCCGTTGTCGAGCCCACTTCGGACTCCGAAACGGAGATGGAAGTAGATCCGAGTCGCGCCTTACGCACTGACTCGGACTCCGATAACGACGGCTATACCGTCGTTGACCGCAAACGCAAGCGTGCTCCTAAAGCCGCTAGTTGCGCAACTTCCGCCCCTCCCGCCAAGGCACCCGCTAAGGCCCCCGCCTCCGGCAAGAAGCCGACCCCCGCCCCGCGCCCCGCGTCTCCTCCCTCCGCTCCGGCCACCACTGCCGCGTCCCCTCAGGACGCGAGCGCGCGCCGCGAAAAACCGCCTCCGCCCCTGTTCATTCAGGACAAAACCAAATGGGACATGCTGTCCCGTTTAGTTTCGGATCGTGGGATCCACTATACTAATGCCCGCTCCACGCAGCAGGGCATTAAAGTCCAAGTTTCCACCATTAGCGACCACAGAGCGCTAACTAAACTCCTCCGCCACGAGAGCATAAGTTTTCACACTTATGCGCTCGAAGAGGAGAAAGTCCTCCGAGTGGTCATCCGCGGTGTGCCCAAGGAGGTACATACCGATTCGGTATGTGCCGACCTGAAGGCACAAGACTTCCCCGTACATGCAGTTCACCGCATGTACAGCGGGAAGGACCGCAGCCCCTACGATCTAGTACTCGTAGTACTAGATCGTACTCCTGAAGGCAAGGCCATTTTTAATTTAAAAAAGGTCTGTGGCCTCTCAGGACTCGATGTCCAAGCCCCATACAAGAATGGGAGTCCCTCGCAGTGCCATAACTGCCAACTATACGGGCACGCCTCCCGTTTCTGCTTCGCTCGCGCTAGGTGCGTTAAGTGCCTAGGCGATCACGCGACAGCAGCGTGCACTCGCACCCGGGATTCGCCGGACCCACCCAGCTGTGTTTTATGCGGTGCTCAAGGGCATACCGCGAATTACCGTGGCTGCCCTAAAGCACCACGAGTGAACCACAGGGTGGCAAGGCATAGGCCGACCCGTCCCTCTTACGACCGTTACCAACGGGTAAGCCCTAAACTAACGGTAGTACCTGCCTCACAGGTAATACCCGCGCCGCTCCCAGCCCGTAACGCATGGTCTAAACCACCCAGTATGGTTAAGACCGTCGCTACCGCCCGCGCCCCGGCCCGCGCGCCCGCACCCGCGCCCGCACCCGCACCCGCCCGCGCCGCGGCCCCTGCCCGCGCACCGGCCCCGGCTCGCCCCGCGCTCCCGGCACCCGTCGCCAACACCATTCGCGCGCCTCCCCGCGCCGCTTCCCGGCCACAAGCTCCACCTATGCCATTGATGGCTGCCCCTCTTCAAGAGGCAATCAACCTAGTCAGCGATCTGGCTATGTCAGTTGACATCAATGAGGTACAAGAGCTATTCCACAAGATGCAATACGCTCAATCCCCAGCGGACGTGATCCAATACACATTGGAACACGCGAACTTACTAAGCGCCCTTAAGCGCTTCGTTCCCCAGGCCCCTCCCCAGTACAACCACTATGGGTAGTACAACCGCACGCACGAAACCGCGCTCAGTTTCGTTAGCGTCATTCAACGCTAACGGTTTCTTTAGACAACGTGACCTTGTCCACGACTTTTGTTGCACCCACCTTATCGACATTATATGCGTGCAGGAAACCCTTCTAAAACCGGGGAAGGCGAACCCTAGGTTTGCCAATTACAGAACGGTACGTGATGATAGAGTGAACTCCCGTGGGGGAGGCACTCTTATCTATTACAAAAGGTCCCTGCACTGCATCCCCTTACCTACCCCGACTCTTGTTAATATGGAAGCATCTTGTTGCCTTCTAGCTATGACTGGTCATCAACCCATAGTCATAGCGTCCTGTTACCAAGCTTGTCAAAAGCCGATCGTCCGAGCTGACTTAGAAGCCCTATTCTCATTAGGAAGCGCCGTCATTCTGATTGGCGACTTCAACAGTAAGCACATCCTATGGAATTGTAACGTCAACAATCCCAGAGGTATTGCACTTGAAAACCTAATCGCAGAACTTAACTTTGACATAATCGCGCCCACTGAGCCCACTCACTACCCTTATATGGAAAACCACCGATCTGACTTGCTTGACATGGCACTATTCAGAGGCGTAACACTCCGGTTACGCTCCATAGAAGTGGTTCACGAGCTTCACTCTGACCACCGACCCATTATACTGCGATTAGGTCCCGACCCAACGACTGACCTCCCCCGCCCCACTAAGACGATAGTGAACTGGAAGCAAGTAGGCGATGCCCTAAAGGCTATCAGTTCACCGGACCTAGACAAGATCCCTGACGACATCCTGACAAAAGATGACGTAACCCTTGCGATCGATTCGTTCACCAATCACCTCTCCACCGTAGTAGGTGCATCCGCAAAGGAGGTCATAGTGCCGGACGACCGGCGCCTTGTCATTCCAGCGGACGTGAGACGATTGGTGACGGAGAGTAAAGCAGTGACCCGACATTACGACTCTTACCCCAGTAAAGAGAACAAAACTAAGAAACGCCACTTTGAACGCATGGTTCAAAGTCGCATGTCTGAGTTGCGTGATCAACAATGGGGCGATAAACTTTCAAACCTCGTGCCAAGCCACCATGCTTACTGGGACTTGGCGCGAGGCTTGAAAGGAAGTAACCATAACGACATGCCTCCCTTATACAGACCAGTCCCACTAGTCCCAGCGTTCTTTGACGAAGACAAAGCTGAGTGCCTAGCTGATAGCCTAGAGGCTCAGTGTTCCCCTAACGTAGATCACGTTGACCAAGCTCACCTCGATTCGGTGGATGCTGAAGTCGAACGTAAAAGCTCTGTGGTCACCTCTGAACTCCCACCAATCACCTTAGCGACTTACGCTGAGGTGGAGAGACTGATCAAGGCCCTCCGACCGCGCAAATCCCCCGGTGCCGATGGCATCTCCAACAGGGTTCTTACAACCCTCTCTCCTCCTCTCATCCATCTCTTAGTCAGCATCTTCAATGCTGCTATGAGCCACTGCTTATTCCCAGACACCTGGAAATGTGCAAATGTCATTGGCATTCACAAACCAGGCAAAAGCTCATCTGACCCCACCAGTTACCGCCCCATCAGCCTCCTCAGTGCCTTAGGCAAACTTTACGAGCGGTTACTTGCAAACCGTCTCCAGTCCCATGCTAAGGAACACCACCTTATCCCAGATGAGCAGTTTGGCTTCAGACCCGGACACTCATGCGTCCAACAGGTGCACCGCCTCACGGAGCACATCATTGAGGGCTTCAATAAGTACCCCAAACCCCAGACTACGCTAGCAGTCTTCCTCGACGTAGCGAAAGCTTTTGACAAAGTCTGGCACAACGGCTTGATCTACAAGCTATACCAATTTGGCGTGCCAGAACGTCTTGTGCTCATCCTACAAGACTTCCTTAAAGCCAGAAGCTTTCGCTATCGCGTGGAAGGCACCCTCTCCTCCCCCCACCCAGTCAGAGCCGGAGTCCCTCAGGGCTCCGTGCTATCACCTATTCTCTTTGCACTGTATACCAGTGACATCCCACGCTCTCAGCCCAAAGTATTCCTAGCCCAATATGCGGATGATACCGCCATTTACACCACTGGGTGGCATATCAACAGACAGTCCTATTTCGTCATGCAACGGGCCATCACCGAGATCGGTGACTGGTTCCGAAAATGGCGCATCGCGGTCAACCCAGCTAAAAGCACAGCTATGTGCTTTACTGAGAAGACACGCTCCCCTTACCCGAAACCGCTTATTTTGTTCGACGAACCCATTCCCTGGGTTCCTAGAACAAAATACCTCGGAGTCACCCTTGATCGTCATCTCACCTTTAACGATCACATAACAACCGTCCGTAACAGAGCGGCCTTCATAATGGGTCGCCTTGGTCCCCTACTTCGCAAAGAGAGTAAAATGTCTCTTAGTAATAAGAAGACACTTTACACTGCCTGCATCCGCCCCATCATGACTTACGCATCAGTAGTGTTTAGCCATGCTAGTGAGGCCCACCTTCATAAACTTCAAGTCATCCAAAACCGTTTTCTTCGTAACGCAACCGGCGCCCCGTGGTATATCCGGAACACCGAGTTGCATTGCGACTTAAACCTTCCCTCTCTAGCGCAGTTCAATAAGGACTGCGCCCGCCGATACTTTGATCGAGCGCCCCACCACCCGAACCCATTGGTTGTCCAGGCATCGAACTACTCGACTGCCTCTTCTATCCCATTTTTCAAACCCCCCCGTCGCCGACCACGGCAGGTATTAGACGACCCGGATGACCCCATCGCAGCCATTACGTTGGCAGCTTTAGCGTTATCCGCAAGTCGTCGAGGTAAAATCCCCAGGTATGAGGTAATCAGAGGTCACACAATCAAACACCGAGCTCGCCGGCGAGCTCGAGGCAAAAACAAGGTCACGATAAATTGCTCTCCAAATAGTCAAAGAGTATTATTCAGTAGGGCCCAATTGTGCAACACTGCAGTTGCACAGAGGCATTTTGCTCCGATCCCCCCCATGTCTCTCGACAGCGAGACAAGCCGAGGTCCGAACCACAGTGGTGCCCTTGAGTTCGCTGTCAACCCCTCCTATAGTAGCGGTACGTTTTCGGCGTCCGCAGGAGACGGAGGTAGAAAGCGCTTTTCGCCTTCTACGCCCGTCTCGGGAGAAGTGCCTTCGGCACTTCTCCCTCCCGGGCTATTGTAGGGCCAGGCCCTCGCCCAAAACCCGGTGGAGCTGGACGACCGCACAGGCGGTAGCCAGCATCTATGTCCTCCCTAAAAAAAAAAAAAAAAGAAAACAGTGTTCATTCGTTGTCGCGCCACCGTCGCGTGTACAGGTCTCTCATTACCCAACTAAGACGCTCACGCTCCGTAAATTACTGACATCAAATCGGCAGCTTAATTATTTATCCTAGACTTCAAAACAACCCAGCACAAACAAGTGTGTAAGGGATACAGTGTCTACATCGAAGAAATATAGCAGATATACAGTCCACGCCGTCAGTAGATACTATTATAAAAAAGTTATCTCTGGTTGCGTTTTTGACGAATTCATGCGACCAAAAACAGCACAATATATCCTACTCGTCATATTAAATATGTAATATGTACATTGTACATAAACTTATTTTTAGTGAAAATATCGTGCGTTTAATGTTAAAAAAATAACACACCATCTATTCGTTACTGCAGCATAGACACGACTGTCTGCGTACTGAGCGCGGGCCGAGATCGAGGCGCGTAGGTATAACTCGCGTTTCGTCCGTTTATATGAAGTGGATATACTGTATAGATAACATTACCACAAGGATCAGTAGCACACTGATCCTTGTGGTACACGACATGCAGTTGGACTGAGATAAAATTACGATAAACTACCTATTGTGGTATATTTCATTAATTAGGTAAGAAAAAACAGTTAAGTGTAATTCTAGATCAAATATTGTTAAATAAAACAGTCTTGTGAAGTTTCTGCCGAAAACCCAGCTTATTCCTTATATGTTTCATTGTTTCTAATTTTGCATTATGAGTTAAACTAACATTAGGATCTTTAGGAAATCTGAAATTAAAACAAAGTTATTTTAATAGAGAAAGGAATAAAATATACATAGGTATTTAATTCATTTGTTCTTGAACTATAATTGGATCATGTGTGGTCACCGTTATTCCTCACTAACAAATTATGTTTAAAACTATTACCTCCACGACACAAATTCTCCCCATTTTTACTAAAATTCTTCAAAAATATCAAGAAATCAAAAAACACTCCGTTATTAACGTCCGAGTCCGCAATTTCATGTGGAGTTGTCAAGTCAGGTGTCCGTATTTCATACAAATAAAAGAAAACCTATACGCCAATCGTAAAATTTTTGCGTTAGTATGGCTTTACACGTAGCAACAAATAACATTGCTTTAACATGTTGGTACAAAATTATTAATTATGTTTAGAATCATTTTAGAAGTAAATGCTTTTACTTCATTACATTACATCAATCGCGCATTTTTCGACAAACAATGAAAGGATTGAAATCGACTTAGCTCTGGCAACTCTAGGTCACTGTTAGAACGAGACACAGGGTTCAGTGGTAGCCTTCTCACTCAGTTTCATTTTTATTGTGCGCGCAACAAGACTCTTATGACCTTACTATAAGGTTTTATTTTCTTTATTTTAGCTGCATGATGCACAGATAGAGCACATTCCTGTTGTACGTAGGAAGTATAGCCAACTGTCAAAAATAACACCCACAAATCTAAAAAAATCTGGAAAAAATAGTGTCTTTTGAACGTTTGTTTACACCGTTTTTCTTTATAGCTGTTTGGCTAGCCTTTGACCACTATCTCACCTGATGGTATGTGATGAGGTGGTCGAAGGTGTTGTTCAGGCTAGTCTAGAATTACTGGCTCACAAGGACAGCTGCCGGAACATACCGTTAGGTGCTTGGCGACTGATTTTCTACTTGAGGGTGGTAGCTAGCCACGCGGGCATTCGAAAAATGCCCTACCATCATGCTGTAACGACTGCAATCGTAAGATAACAACCGGGACCGACGGCTTAACGTGCCCTCCGAAGCACGGAAGCGCTCAGTAATAATGTCACTAACGGTCATCCAACGGACTCCTGACCGCGGCGGACGTTGTTTAACTTATCTGATCGATTAAGAACGTAGAAAACTTCGCTAAGAGCGCTTCCAATTTTTGGAATGCTGAAATAACAGCTATAGTGACTCAGCGAACTGCAATTTTTTGTTCCTTGTCCAAAGTAGGTCTTCAGTGATCGTTTTTTGACAACTGCTAGCTTGACAGTTGAAAGTAATAATGGAAGAATATTATCGCTTTTAATATTTATATAGGTATTTCGCAGTAAAATGTATTGCAAACCTAGTTTTCAATAGCGCAATATTCATATTCGTTTTGTATGCATGGAATACTGTAAATTACTCGCGTGTGTTATTTTCTGAGAATCACAGCTACTCACAAGTAGTGTTATCAGTTGTTCGATTAGGGTTTTATTATTAGGGTTTTATATTAGTGGGAAAAATTGGTGGAAGTAGAAAAAATATCAAATACTGATTTTTGAACGCTTAGATACTCGTACAGTAGTCAACTTTGAAACTGCAACAAACGCTATCATTTAAAAGCGAACGCACTATTTGTGGAACGTATTGGACAACTGCGAGTTTGAAAGTTGAACTTCATAATAATGGAACACATTTATCACTAAACGATAATTATAGTGGAGATAGTGGTCAAAGGCTAACCTACAAGGCATAAAAAAACATGTTTTATCGCATATAAGTGTATTGAAATCTTGTTTTGTATGTCGTATAGTTTCATATTCACTTTGTTTGTATGGAAAAGTACATTAATATGTCAACAAATAATAGTCTCAATTTAACTCATGAGTATTATTAGTTAATGTTTTTAATTCTACTCTCGAATAAACTCATGAATATTATTAGTTAATGTTTTTAAGTCTACGATTTTATAAGAACTCAAATCTAATTTCTATGTTTTCCTTGGCTCAAAAGTGGACATACAAATTATGGTTTACCAAGGAAATTTAAAAAATATGCTTTATTTATTTTAGTGTCCTACCAGTGGTGAAGAGACTTATGTTTATACCAGATTTAATCGCTATATATATTTACATAATTACAAATTTACGAAAGAAAACAATAAAGATACTTTAATTTTTCTCTTTGAATTGTAATTTTATACTGTTATCCACAGAGCACGCGTTATTGCAAAAATAAAACAATATGAAAAAATACATTTTATATAATTTCTATACATACATACACATTATATTTAATACAATTACTATATTTCATAATAATTAAAATATTTGATTCGTTTTTTTCTCTTTCTTAAAAAACTCAATATGGCAAAAACAAGAACTAAAAAATTTAGAAAAAAAAATTAAAATAATGAGTGATCCGCAACTATATAAAGAATTTAAATCTAAAGGAAGGGCAAGATACTATAAGAAAGAAGAATAATAACACTATAACAAAAAGAAAAAAAGTTCTTCCTATACTTAAAATGACACCTCGCAGACAGAGAGAGGATGCATTGAAAACCGAGGAGTACTACGCTAGACTAAAGAATATAAAAATTTAAGAAAATACACTACGTGAAGATACAACCCGAATCAGGCTATTACGTACAACCGTAGTACTTATTACTTCCATGGTAGTAACTTTTCCACAACCTGTGTTAAATGTAGCTTAAGACTAGAACTACGATCCAAAATGATCCAACATTAAAATAGTTGCTAGGACAAGGAAAACGGGGAGAAATCCCCGTTTTCCTCCTAGGAAAGGTTCTCCTAGGTTAGCCTTTGACCACTATCTTACCTGATGGTAAGTGAAGATGTGGTCGAAGATGTTGTTCAGGCTAACCTAGAATCTGTAACCTAGACTGTGTATAAAAGGAGTGCTAATCAGTGGTAAATTGAATTATTTGGGTTGATACAACCCAGTTAGTTCTGATGCCGGGCGTCCAGCATTTAATATTGTATTATAGTGAGGTGGCGACAAGACGGATCTCTTCTTCAGCGGGCTACGTGCTCCAAAATCGGGATTGAGGGAAGTTTATTCCAATATAATTCCTTCCTATATCTGATTGCAATCAAATTAGGTAGGTGGTTTAAAATAAACCCCCTTCGACAGAGCGACTCACGAACCGTTAGTTGGTGAGTGAATTCCCGCCATATCGTACTTTACCCACGTGCCTATAACAGCACGTAGATCGGCTGGTGTCTTCCTGTGACTTCCAGGAACCCAGTGGAATACGCCACGAATGACGCGGGATAGTTTGGGACTACGGGGATTGAAAACGGAAAGGAACGGACTCCCCAAACATTAAGGAAAATACATAGTGTAATATATTTACTACATATTTACGTAATATAATATACTGTGTTGTATTCCGTGGCAACCTACAATTTCCTTGCAATAGTTTTCTAATTTCTTTAGGACCTTCCTAATTTCCTTAACTGTTCAAAACTTCATGATCCTATAACTTTTTTTCATGAATGTTTTGTCTTTTTACAGAAATGAATACTGCTTTTATTACTTGATATAATCAATAACCTTACTGATATCTAATTAGCAAAAAAAAAACAGGACAAGGACATTAGCCAAAAAAAAATGATTTGCTGAAATACCCAATAGATTTTTCACTTTAACGTCGTTCACCATCTTCGAGTACCTAGAGCGCAAATTTTTAACCAACAAAAGCGGTCGTTAAAACGTTGAATTTTTAACTTGATCACCTTGATATTTCTTGATGAGAGAATTGTACGCACTCCTTTGTATTTAGCAGGTATCGGTAGTTATTTTATTACCTTCCAATCATTATAAAACGTCCATAAATTTTGCTATTTCCCCGCCAAAAAATTGAGGTTATAAAACAACCGAGTCGTTCCAAACCTTGGAGTAAGTTAAAGCAACCAAACAATTACACTCTGATGCTTCGAACGCGGCCCTGCTATTCGCCTCTTTCTTATTGGTCTATGGTGCACGCTTTGTCCGTCGCATCGCAAGTCCGTCGCGTTTTGGTATCCATCCAAAAAAAATAACCTCAAAGTGTTGGCTTGGCTGCACGTGTTTAATTGTATGTGCGCATATATCTACCAAATTTAAAAACAGTGCTCTTTAAGGAGCACTGCTGTCTTTCCGAAACAGTGCCAAGTGCGTGTATCTTGTATATAAACAAAGAGTCACATTAATTGACAATGACGGAGCTCGTGCCACCCGGTGCAGAAATACATTCCGAAAAGAAAAAGAAGAAAAACAAATCCCAAGTCACGTTAGGAGAGTTTCAAAAGCTCGGGGATTTCAAGATCGAACCATCGGAGAGTGTGACGAAATTGGACACGGCGCTCTGGCCTCTCTTACTAAAGAATTTTGATCACCTCAACGTGCGCACTAACCACTACACGCCGCTACCATTCGGAAACTCTCCACTGAAGCGACCTATTGTTGACTATATTAAGTCTGGCTTTATAAACGTCGATAAACCGAGCAACCCGAGCTCTCACGAAGTTGTATCATGGATAAAACGCATCTTAAAAGTCGAAAAAACAGGACACTCAGGTACTCTCGACCCGAAAGTCACAGGCTGCTTGATAGTGTGCATAGATAAAGCTACCCGCCTCGTTAAGTCTCAGCAAAATGCTGGTAAGGAGTATGTTGCAGTTTTTAGTTTACATTCTGCTGTTGAAAGCATCAAAAATGTGACACAGGGGTTAGAAAAGCTCAGAGGTGCTCTATTTCAGCGCCCTCCATTGATATCAGCTGTGAAACGTCAGCTGAGAGTCCGGTCTGTATATGACAGCAAACTGTTAGATTTTGACCAGGAACGCAACATTGGTGTGTTTTGGGTAAGCTGTGAAGCTGGATCATACATTCGTACCATGTGTGTTCACCTTGGATTAATGTTAGGAGTTGGTGGTCAGATGATTGAGCTGAGACGTGTCCGTTCTGGTATTCAAGGTGAAAAGGAAGGTATGGTGACCATGCATGATATTTTAGATGCTCAATGGGCATATGAAAACCACAAAGATGAGACATATATCAGGAGAGTAATTAAACCATTGGAAGGACTTCTGATTGGACACAAAAGAATTTTTATTAAAGATAGTGCAGTCAATGCTGTCTGCTACGGTGCTAAAGTCTTGCTCCCAGGTATATTACGATATGAAGATGGCATTGAAATCGGACAAGAAATCGTCATAGTTACAACCAAAGGAGAAGCTGTTGCGTTAGCCATTGCACTAATGACTACATCAACGATGGCATCATGTGATCATGGAGTAGCAGCTAAACTAAAACGGGTTATAATGGAGAGAGACACATATCCAAGGAAATGGGGATTAGGTCCGAAGGCATCACAGAAGAAATCGCTAATTCAACAAGGAAAATTAGACAAATTTGGAAAGCCAAATGAGAACACACCGAAAGAATGGTTAACGAGTTATGTGGACTTTAAAAAGGAAAGTAAAAATCAGGTAAGGAAATAAAAGTCAGTAGAAAAGTCTGGCCCCTTAAGGTGGTTAAACAATAGGAATGTAAGGGTAAATATCAGCCTTGACACAAACTATAATAGCTCAATGGACAGAAATAAAATTTTGATCCATATTACTAAAAGTAGGTCAGACAAGGTGAAACACAATATGATCAGGAAAGCTATAGGATCTTGAGACGATCTATAGTAGAGTAGAAGATCCATATTACTAATATATATTAAAATTTCATATCAAATATACATTAACTACTACATTTGAAGTAATTATATGTAGTTGGTGTTATAGCAGGATCCTCATTATACTTATATACATGAAATATACATTAAATAGTGGTTGTAAAAGAGTATTTTTGTATTGACTAGCATCCTAAATAAAATAAGCTTTATGACAAAAGAAAAATTGGACATTGTATATTTTTAGAATATTAATTTTCATTTTTAGAAAAATAGTCTAAATATATCATAGGTTTGTCTTTTGCTTATGAATAGATTTTCACTGGAGCTTGACAACAATTTCTTGAGATATGAACACATACTTGGTTGCAAATTCTCTTTAAGTTATGTTAGAATAAAAAAATAAAGTTTTTCCACTGCATAGTCTACATTCTTTGCATTGTATTTGCACACCTTCGCAGAAGCCAGGAAATAGCTAATTAATTTGTGAAAAATGCCAATTGCAGGTAGAGAATGGAGAGGAGGAAGTGGAGGAAGGCAGCAGAAAGAGAACAGCTAGCACAGCAAATGCAGATGACCCAAACAACACAACCGAAATCAAATCTGAAAAGAAAAAGAAGAAAAAGAAACGAGTCAGTGAAACTATGTAAGTAGATATTTTCTTACTACACTAAATCCATAATTAACCAAGTTTACGCATATTCTATTGGTTCAGGTTTAGCAGGCAGCCTCCTGCACATCACGTAGCCTGCACATCCTGCACATCACGTAGCCTGCACGTCCTGCACATAAAACTCTCTTATCAATACTCATGTTGATAGCTATTCATGTATTGTTTTTCTCAGTCACATTTTATGATCATCCAATGCAAGATATGGTACACTTGTATATATTTCTTTATTTCGGCATGCAATGAATTACTTAGCATTGCTGTACAGCAAACTTATGTACCATAAATATTATAAACTTCTATGCGGCGTATCAGGACCTTGAATCTAGTACACCAACAGCAGTTGTGTTCAATTTCATGCTGCTAGTGGACACATTGGGCAGCTGCTTTTTGTAAAGAATTTGTTAACTGTGATATAAACACTAGTTATTTATTAGCATTTGATGAAGCTTCTAATACTAATATAATTTTAGCTACTAATGTGTTTGACGATGACATGCTATCATCAACTACATTAGCTAAGAGTAAATATTAAAATCAGCTGATAAACCCTTATATTTATTTCATAAAATATGTTATGTTTTAAAATTTTAAATTGCTGATGTTGTATTAAACGACTGTTCCAATGGGGCTGGCATGGCTGCGTCCAATGCGGCTAAATGCTCCAAAAATATAAACAGAATAAAATAAAAAAAAAATGTACAGTAGTTTCTATATGGTAAAAACGCATATTTGTGGTGGGTGATTCAAAATTGAACTAGGTATAATAACCAGTACTCTGCTATACTTAAAGAATATTCCTCATATTATTTTCATGAGGTATTGACCACCTGCGAACATTAATACAATATCCTCCAGCCCTCTTAAATAGCATACAAACAACTATTAGTTCATATAACTGTTTGCCTGATATTATGATCATAATATAAAACATTATATTTATATTAAAGTTGCCGCGAATACTCACTATTATTCGGTATTCGGCATTACTCGACATATTTTTTTATATTCGTCGAATACCGAATAGTGGCTATTATTCGGTATTCGGTGAATAGTCGTCTAAAATAAACTTTTATCGATCAAAAAACTAAGGAGTTAAAAATAATCAATTTTTATTATTTTCCTAAATAAAACAATACACAGTATTAATTATCATCTGTAATATATGCCTGTGCCTATCATATTCATGAAATTAAATTACTTAATACGAGTAATAATTAAATGATAAATTAAATTACTACGTTACATATAATATGTATGACATGAAACAGATTTCCTTAACCTTATTGTTTTCTTTTCTCACAACCTTAGAAGAAGTAAGAAATATTTTTAATGTGCCTTATTCATGTCGAATAGTAATGTCGAGTTATTCGACTATTCGCCAAAGTGAATGGCGATTAATCGGTATTCGACTATTCGCTATAACAACTATTCGCGGCAACTCTAGTTTATATAGCCATAAAAAAACGAATAAATTGTATTGATATCTTAATTAATAACGTAAACAAGTATAAATTATTATATAAGTTAAAAAAGCACCTGTAAATTATTTATTTACTTCAAAAGTTTTATCGTTCCATTGAAATTAAAACTAAAAGTTATATTCATGTATACTTTGGAATCGTTTTTAAAGCCCTTCATTTTGATATACCACTCAATGGGTTTCAAAGAACAATATCTTTTTTTCCTGGTCTAAACTCCGCCAGTTACTTTTTTATTTTATTTTTATGTACATAGTGTCACTTGCAATATGAAGACGAATCTAACTTTGTCTCATACATTAAAATCGGTTAAGCCGTTTAGAATTTTTGTGGGTATATCAAAACTCACAAACATACCTACATGAATCCTGAAAACGGAAAACTCTCATTTTTGGGCAGTCATGTAAATAAGTATTATTTAGTACAACAGATGAAAAAGAAGTTTGAATTTATATGTATCACCAAAGATTGTCGTATTTCACCTTAACATTGCGATATAATCCTGTTTTCATGCTCAAAAAAATGTATGGAATATTTAAAAACTCCTGGAGTCTTAACATGTTTTGATTATGATAGCTGGTAACCCTGTATTTGTGTAATTCAGATTACAAAAAAATCTAATCAATTGTGTTGGTGACTTATTAAATAAAGTAAAAAAAAGTACTAAAAAGGATTACAAAGTACAATAGGTGAAAAATGACCAAAGTTTTAACCCTGTTTGTTTTTTTATTTACATGTTTATGTACAGCATTTATTTCAGACTGCAACATATTTTATAAATTAACTTAATACTAAATTTATAGTTCAACATTATTTGTTTGCCTTTTGGCAAAGAACCTCCTCCAACCTCTTCCACTGTTCTCTCTATCCAGCAAGTCTCATCCAGGTTTTTCAAGCTATTTCCGAAATCTCATCATCCCATCTTTAAGGTTGTCTTCCCATTTTTCTTTTTCATTTCTGGGATACTAAATGGTTACTGCTTTGCTCGCTTCCCGTGGGGTGCTGGGTTAGAATTGCACCTCCCCATTTCTTCCCGTGTGGGTGTCGTAAAAGTCGACTAAGGGATAAATATCAGAACTCAGAACTATGCCATCTTGCACTGCGATCCCCAAGCCTCCTTCCAAGCGTGGGGATTATGGCAAATACCCCCTACATAGGGAAGGCTGTGTTCAGCAGTGGATGATCCGGCTGATACAGTACTGCTTTGCTCCATTTGTCTTCTCCTCTCATTGTGTGTCCAGTCTACTTCCACTTCAGATCGTCTCAAGCTCCTATTGCTTACCTGATCATATTGTGTTTCACCTTGTCTGACCTACTTTTACCCATCATACTTCTCTCCATACTTCACTGGCATGTTTGTAATTTTGCTTAAAGTGCTTTAGTGAGTGTCCAAGTCTTTAACAATATATAATGTGTATCATATCATAACTCCGTCATTTTGAAAAATTTCCAAAAACTGTATTGACAAAAAAAATTATGAACTTATCAATCCTGCTCACAAAATTTCGAAAGAATCGGTTGAGAGATGCGTCCTGTAGAACAAATGGACATAAGAAAGCATGTTTAAGATAAATGAGACGCTTCACTTGAACTTCGTTGTCGCACGGTCAATAATTGTAACAAATCCCACCTTAAAATATTAAAAATATTATTAATATCTTTCCATTTATTTCGCAGTGGTGAAGCCGGAGATGCCACAATGGCGGATACAACAGCAGACCAAACAGACGGCGATGTATCAGTAAAGAAAGAAAAAAAGAAGAAGAAAAAGAAGGACAAAGAACTAGAGAGGGAAGAAGAGTGAAGAGTTATGAACTATGATATATACAATAATTTTAAGGTTAATTATATGTTAAGAGAAATTATTGTTTATATGCATTTAATTTTACTTACCTCAATTGAAAATGTAAAATAAGATGTTAAGATAATTTTACAACATATTTGATAAAAATGTTAGATGGGTTTATAGAAAGCAAAATTTAGAGTGGCAAGAAGACATGCAGAAATTATACTAATGCAAGCAATTTTTATTAAATATGTTTTGATAAAGATATTTTTTTTTGTTATAACATGTGTGTACAAGTGAAGATCTTAAAAATTTGTTTCGTATCAACATGTTTTGAAGTGGGCGTAAAAATTAGAGAGGCGACTGGATTGCTTCTTTACATTGGCTTATTATATATAGACATACTGTTAATTTACAATAAAAATCACGCCTCTTTCCCGTAGGGGTAGGCAGAGACCACAGATTTCCACTTGTTACGATCCATACATATATCATAAAATATTTGGCAAGTATTACAAAGTATAAAATGTATCCTGTAGGAAGTCATCTATTTTTTTATAGTAGCGCTTAGCAGTCAGTAAATCTTTAAGTTTCTTTTTGAATGAGTTTGCATTAAGTTTTTTTATACTTTTTGGTATCTTATTATATACTACTGTGCCCATCCCAAAAACTCTACCCTGAAGAGATGTGGACCAGGTCGATTTAACAAAATGTTTTCTTCACGGCGGTTACGAATAACATGAATTGAGAGGTCTGGAATTATTTTGGGATTATATATGATGTAGTAAAATTGCTTGTGGTAGTCATTTTTTGAATGTTTTCTTGCTAAAATCTTCACCTATGGGATTTTTTGTATTAGCAATCGCAAATGCGCCTCAATCTATTTCCCTAATTTGAATTTATGCTTAATACTATGTAGATAAAATCCAATATACAATATTAAATTTTAGAATTTAAATTTGCGACTTTGACCGCATTTCTCCCTAATCAGTATGAACTGAATTAATGCAAATGGACTAGTTTTTTTCGTGAAAAACTCGTGTCTCCCCTGATAGAACCCCTAGGGGGAACATCAGGATTATGTCAGTCCACTTGTCACCCCCAGGCTGGGATCAAGACTACATTTTATATAATACTAGCGGCTTGCACCGGCTTCGCACGGGTAATTACGATTCTAAATTGAGTTGTCAGCTATCCTATCTTTCAATTTGGATCAAATTGCACACGGTGTGCAAATCAAATTTAAAATTGGTTCAGTAGTTTATCGAGTCCATCGCGGACAAACAACGTGACACGTAATTTTTATATATAAAGATTTTCAGTATGTACCTGAGAATCCTCTGTCATGTAGAAAGGATTATTAATTTGAATAATGTCTAGTAGGTATATTCTACTATGAACGGTGAGTTGAGGCGGTGCGATGTCGATACGTTTTAGAAATTTAGAAATTACAGTTGCCTTTGAACAATTATTTTTGACTAAATGTGATAGACTTTGCGTCATAAGCGTAAATCACATTTACATGCTCTTAACAAAGTATTTCATCGCTAGAAGGAATCGCACCGTCAGAATAATACAGTTAGCACAAAATTTCGGCTCAGTCGAGCCAGTCTCGATGACCCAGTGGTTAAGACGCCCGGAGCGTGAAACGCGGTTTCGATTACCAGGGGTCGAAACTGATTGTACAGTCAAATATACTGATTTTACTGACTGTAAGACTAAAAAATACTGACCTATTACTGACCTTTTACTGTCTTAATTTTAAACTCTGAAATGTATAAGGGGGTTTAAGACAGATTAATACGCGAAAAAGATGACTTGAGACTTCGCATGCAAAAGTCAACTTTATGAAGCTTAAACAACTCTTACGGCTTGTAAATTAAGTAAAAGAATATTTTATTTTCTGTTTGGCCTCCACCATCCCCATAGCAAAAAGGTTATGCGATCAGCTTTGTCAATGCATTCTAGCTTATCTGGTATGGGATTTTCTAAAACTTTTTTCCACAAAAAGGCAAAAAACACTGATGAAACCGCTGATGCCGCCTCTGTGGTAATTAGCGCTTTCGTCACACATATGCGATGAAGCAGAACTTTAATCAGTCTAGTCAACTCTTCCCACAAAAGGTTCATCACGTTGGAATAATCCAGCGAACTTGATGGATGTCCTTACACTATGTGCCGTGGACCCTACTTTTAATTTCTCTGTAGTGCTCTTCGGGAAGCTAAGGATATTCTTGTAGGCCATAGATGTCGGCGGCGTTTTAGACTTCGGTAAACGTTGTGTAAAATATTCAACTATTGCCGGCCATTGTTCTAAAACCCTCTTCGAATACTTCCAAAATACTGACTTTACTGACCATTTTCAGGAAAAACTGACTTTTACTGACCGAGGTTAAAAAAACTGACTTTACTGACCATTTTCGTCCCCTGGATTCCACTGGAGGTGAAACTTTTATAGAATAATAAAATTTCAGCTCAGTCGAGCCAGTCTCGATAACCTAGTGGATAAGGCGCCCAGTGCGCAACCGGGACACTCGGTTCCGATTCCATTAGAGCTGATTTTTTTTTTATGTTTTGTATTTAATTATAGAAAAAAAAAATATCGCCAAAATATATATATATGAAAATAATAGATTTCGATAAAGGTTTCCTATGAACTGGAATTTTAGAAACAACGGTGCTATTTTGCTGCTTCTTAGTTTTTAGGGTTCCATACATATAGGGAAAAAAGGAGCCCTAGACTGCTAAAATGTAATATTGTTTATCAGGGGAGCTACAAGACAAGGTTCCCGAAAAAATGGCTTGTTTGGGGCTTCATGTTATCATATAGGGTCAATGAGTATAGAGTACAAATATTTTAATATAAGATAACTAGCTGGCCCTACAATTATTGTTTTGCTATACAGGCAAATAGTAAAAAAATCCTTTTCTCAGACCTACTGAATAACCAATAATAATATACCGACCGTTAGGAAACGGTCAAGCCGTTTCGGAGGGGTTTTGAAAACACTGATACGAGAATTTTATATGGTAGATGAAGCTGCCTTAATCATACTATACTTAATTACCCATAATATATGAACCAATGTACAGTGCGTGTTTCTGAAGCAAAGTTTTTGTGTATAGGCCCGTCGATGGCGCGGACGACGCGTAAAAAAGTTCTGTGTGCAAGTTTTTGCTCAATGTTTCGAAAAACATGAGTGGATGAGGCAGGAGACGCGTCTTAAGAACCGTTTCCGATAAAAGGATTACTTTGTTGATCTAATATTTATTGTTTTATTCCTGATTGTTTTAGGTCTTTTCACCACAATTTCACCTGATGATAAATAAACAAGGTGTTAACAGGCTTTATTCTAGAATTACGGGCTCACAAGAGTAGCTTCTGAAATGAAAATAAAAATGAAATTTTAAATATATTTCAATTTTTTTTTATGAATTAAATATACCGTTATGTGCTTGGCGACTGATTTTCTACTTGAGGGTGGTTAGCTAGCCAGGCCAGCATTCGCTTAGTGCCCTGCGGTGAAGTTCAAGCCCGATGTGAGATTCGAACCATAAAATTCTGCGCGGAAGTCCACGATACTGACGCCAAACATACTGACCACGAAATCCAAGAGATGACGTTGAGTTTTCATCAATAAGAATTAGGTTAACAATTTCTTAGCTTAAGCGTATCTTTATATTGAAATCATTGCATATGACAGAGCAGTTGTTAATATTTCGTAAAGACTGATGGAATTAAAGTTTTATTGCACATACTTCGTCCAGACATCTGGATTCTAAAATATATCTACTTACTAGTAACACTCTCATTTATCTTGAAAGTTCAGCTGTCAATTTTATGGCGTTCTAGATTTTCATCGCAAATATTGCACTTAGTTTTGGTGTCTTAAGACGCTGTTAAGTGCTAAATAGCTTTACTTGAACAGATTTATAGCAAAATGTATTTAGTTTGTAGCAGTCAGAAAATTATATGTTAATCTTGATCACATTATCTAAGGCTAAGAAAAGCGAGAAACACGTTTCCATAAAATTTTCACGTTATAATAAAATTACAAAGTTGACTCTAACACAACGGTTTAAATCACGCAAAAACTGCCGTCACTGCATACATTGCAAAAGCTTGGTTCATAACTGAAATACGAGAATATGCACTGTTTGTGCGCAAAGGATGTGAACCGATGTGTAGCCGCGCTTATAACATCTGCTAACTGTCAATTAGCATTTTCACAATTGAACCGAAATAACCTTCACGTCAATTATTGATAATAGAAGTATTGCATTTCAAGGCATTCTTTTGTGAACTGATGTTTGTACGTTCAACATTCTAACCACAATAATAAAAACCTCCTCATATATATCTGTCAAGATTTGAGTTTGACGTTTGTACACACATTGCACTACCACTTTTCTGTGAGCGTTGTTTGCGGCCGGAAGTGAGGTCAAAGATGACGTCATAATGCTATCGTGGTGTCTGTTTAGCAAGTTATGAACCGACCGTTTGCGTGCATACAGTGCAAATAGCGCATATTTTCGTGAATTGAACCGTAGGGTATATATATCACGCTTGTAACGTAAATATCTTAATTATGTACGCATATATGAAAATATATTAATAAAATAGCAAAACCTTATCAAGAGCGACACTAGTTTCGTGTTATTAAGCTTTCTTTCGGATTTTACTTACACTGATCGCGATTTCACCATCGCTGTCTCTCTTTCACTCCTACTCAGTCCGATAGTGACAAAATTACAGCATTTGACAGCGACTTAAACACCGATCTACCGAAATAGTTTATAATAGGGGTGTCGAATGTAGTTCCTAATACGTTAACTGTTTAATATATTCCTTGTTATAAAAAAAACTCAATTAGGTACATTATAGAATAATACTTACGCTAGCGCGATATATATTTTTATAATATTCAAGTCTGGCCGTAGAGTCCTATCATCCCAGCGAATTGAACTTACTGACTTGTATTATATTCTCTTTGGTACATACTATATATTGTACTTAGTTCAGAACATCGTTTATTGGCATGTTAATCATTTGATTATTTTAGTTATTAATTATGTCATTTTATTAGTATTTGACCAGCGATTGGCTATAGGTGTATACTGATCGCTATCGTGTGAAATGTTAACAATAATCTAAGTTAGTTTATTATCGATTTTTATTAGATAGGTCCGCCTTAATCAATCAACAGATAGTTACTATTCATGAGGAGAAATGTTTACCTACACAACCAATCTATAAGTATCAAATGTTGTTTGTATAAAAGAACATTTAATTTGTTTTAAATTTCATCGTTTACCATTTTATATTTTGAAAAAAAAACGACTTTGTTAATAAAACAGGTAAATCTCATTTAAAATTATTACATTTATCGAATATTTTTTTGTTGTGAAATGAGGAACTCACCTGCCTAAATTAAAAAATAGTCAAGTTAAAAAATAGTCAAGTTCGAGTCGTACACGCACAATGTTTCCGTGCCACTCTTTTAATGTTTACTTATAACTTTTTATTTTATCAGCCAGATTGTCCACTGCTAAAAACAGCTTCCCCTATTATGCGGGGTTTGCCATAATCCCCACGCTTCGCAAGCGTCTTGGGGATCGCAGTGTGTGAAATAAGTTCCTCAGAAAGTGCTGCTGCCCACCTTCTGGTGTGTTACCCTTATTCGCCTCTTACGACACTCACGGGCAGGGATGAGGGGGGCGAAATTGTAGCCCTGCACCCCACGGCATATTTTGTAGTAGCATCCAACATAGTTCGAACGAAATAATTGAGTCGGTTTGAAGAACATACTTAACTGTGCAATTGATAAAATATTCTCCCATTCCATATTCGTTTAAGTTTGTCATCGCAAAATAACGGATTTCGGATTTTTTCTTGCTTCCTGAGTCCATGAATCTAGGTCATCAGTATCTGCAGCCACATAAGCACCTGCTTATTTTTTTATCTTATCGTTTCGTATCTTACATGAGTGAATTTGCGAGTATCTTTGGCTTCTGATGATATTCTTCTCCACATTATCTATAATACCTAACTATAATATCTTATTACCCACTTAACTATTTTAATTTAAATTAAGAAAATGAAATTGAAAAACATTAGGGCCGTGCGGTGAAATCAAGTATTTATAGGCGCTCGCATTCAAATACCACCACCGGTCAGCGTCCAGGATCTCAGGTATCACAAGATGCCTGCTGTGCTAGCTTGATCCTCCAAGGGATCCCTGTGAACTCATAGGTTCATCAGAATCCGTCAATCCTGCAGCCTTATCGTCTCACTAGAATGCTACAACATTTACCACAAAATTCTTTCACAATGTCTCCGAAAAAAATGCCAACAATCACAAAGTTAGTACAAAATACAAGCGACTCCATTGCCACTCTAGCTAAAGAATATGGGTGCGCAATCTCCAGTGTGTTGAGTAGATTATAGAGTTGTTATATTTTCTGTATTTTAGCACAATGTGAATTTAAGGCTAGAGTGCACATCGCCATATTTTAAATACCTGTGTTCAAACTCCGTGAAATTTTGTAAGCATATTGCTGAGCTTGGTCGTTTTTGATCTTTACTTCTGGTTTGCCAATTTTTCGATTTATTATTTGTTTTATCCCTAAATGTGATACTAATTCCCATACAAAATGATTTATCCGAAGATTTTTAATTTTACGCAAATCTGTCAAATCAGAAGCATAGATATTAGGCTCGAGGTCTTGTGTGCGGCTCCGCGCAAACGAGCCACCGACCACAGCCACTGGTGGCCAGCGACCACCCTCAAGTAGAAAGATCTGTCGTCAAGCACCTAATGGTATGTTCCGGCAGCTGTCCTTGAGAGCCAGTAATTCTAGGTTAAGCCTGTTAACACCTTCGACCACATCATCATTTACCATCAGGTGAGATTGTGGTCAAAGGCTTACATACTTATCAGCAATACAAAACATACACAAAGTGAGCAAATGAATAGGTTGAACTAAACCAAAACACGATCTGTCTTTTTTTTTATACATTCTCCTTACTACTGTTATATGAAATTCTTGTCTAATATTAAGTTGGTATAGTCGTATACACATAGCAATTCGTTAATTAGCTAAATATTAAGATTTTTGATGTTATTTCTAAGAGTTCTAATAAGAAAATAAATGAAAATAATTCAAAACAGTTAATTTTTATTTAACATTAAAATTTATCTTTAATATGTACATAGTTAATCAACTATTATTTTTAACAACAGTGTGAATTCTACATAAATTCCCAAAAACGAGGCTAGTTCTTATTTTGTGAACACTTAAAACCACATTCGTGGAACACTTGCAACTGTCGTTCCAAAAATAGGATTATTCAATTAAACAATCCTACAGTTGAATAAAATAATCCTTTTTTAAGGATGGCAATTTTAAGAGTTACACGAATTTGGATAAGCACAGAATAAGAACTACCACTATTTAGAAGTTGAATAGAACCCACATCAATAAGTACATACAATTTACTTATATCATATTTTCGGTCCCAAATCCGAAACTAAAAGAAAATAATTCTAGCATTATCTATCTCTTTATTATATTACAGCTTCAATAAATAAAATATATTTTATAATAACAAATACTTTAAAAATATTTAAAGAAAAACTTTAAATTAATAATTTCCTGCTAAGCCGACGTGACGTCACAAACGTCATGCAGCCAAACCGGAAGAATTTTCGACCCGTTTCGTTTCTACACGAAGCATCCTCAGAAGGGCTTGACTCTCGATCAATCGTGCTCGAATCATTCTCTATCGTGCACTCGTAAGTGTTTTATCAAAATATTAATTTTATGATTTCTTAAAATAATTGTTATTATTAAATATGTATATCCGCAAAGTAAACACCTGAATCTATTAATTAAAATAAATTTTATCAAGGCCCAGTTTTTCAATCATTTGTAAGTTATATTCATAAGAATAAAAACATAAACAACTTAATATAAAAATTAGTAATGTTGGTAGTTAAGAAGACAAGTTCATATGTGTTATATTTAGTCGGTTTACAGTCTGATATTTTTATCTGATGATTGAAAAACCGTGTCTAAATCTTACGTAAGACATTATTTTCTAGATTGAACTTATAAGTATATATATGTATATAAGTATCTATGATTTAACGGCGGTTTAAACTAAATTCAGTGCAGTGTAGTTAAAGATGTTATCCATATTACTAATATTATAAATGCGAAAGTAGCTCTGTCTGTCTCGCTTTCACGCCAAAACTACCGGACCAATTTGGATAAAATTTGGTATGGAAATAGTTTGAGACCCGGGGAAAGACATTTTATCCAACTGCGCAAAAAGAGATCAATGTTTTTATAAATGGGGGGTACTCATACTATCCCCGTACCCGCAGCAACCAGAAAATAAACAACAATGTCAAGGCCAACCATACCAACAGGTGCCTAATGAGCAGCAGCATACCAGACAATAACAGTGCGTTGGCCTAGGAGCTACACAGCAAAGGGGGTACTACCCAATTATGCATACAAACTTGGCACAACCAACGTAAGCGAATGAACCCACCCCTAGGGGCGCAGTGCTTCCGAACAAAAGAAGAGGTAAAAATAAAAATAGAAGAAGTGCGGCGAAACGGGATGCAGCCATGCAACCACCCGCCGCAGCGTAACACTGCTACCAGGGGAATCAAGTACAATCCCTAAAGCACAAGCCCAGAACCAGGGAGAGCCAGCAACAGAACCGGTTAGGTCCCAAGAAGCAGGGTACCAATACCCCCCAAGCACCATCTCTACCAGCGAGCAGCGGCGGGAACCCCATTGCCATAATAATGAGGGTCTTGAAGGAACTGCTCGTCTCCATCGCCGCCAGAGCTGATATCCAGGAGGCATTGGTTCGGTTCTTTAACAAGAATGGGGAGGCCATTCTTGTTAAAGAACCGAACCAACGCACGAACTGGCAAGCCTATGCACACCAAATGGAAAACTTTAATGTTGGCCCATTACTCACGGCGGCTGACGTGGAAAATGCGGCCAGATTAGTAGGTGAAAATATGAAAGAAACCAAAGAACAGGCAACTACAACGTGCCCACCGCCAAATAAAAAGACGGAGCTACATATACAGCTCCAAAAAGATATCAAGAAAAAGAGAGAGCTCAGGAAGCTTTGGAAAGCCACAAGATGCCCCAAATTAAAAAAGGAGCTCAATGCCCTAGCAGCTAAAATTTCGCTGGCTGTAGAAGGGTTGAGGAGACTCGTGGGATCGCGTAATCGACAGGGCGACCGAGTACACAACTAATTTGCATCAGTTGAATAGGGCATTAACAAGAGCCAAACAACCCATATAACCCCCCCCCCCCCCCCCCCCTTATCTGAAGCAAAAACCGCAACAACAACAAAAGGTAGTCAAACTGCGCAGAGAGCATTATGCGGAACTTACTACCCGCTCAACTTTAGTTAACGCCATAACTCAATTTTTTGTATCGGGGCACACGCATGTGATTCAGTTCATAGTGCAATAAAAATGAGATTGAAGAACAGAGAAATCCACTTACCAGGTGCTCACGATTGATGACGAATCCGTCAAGAACTATGCTGATCCCAAAAACTGGGTTTAACAACGTATTCGGACAGGATGTGGATCGCTGTAAACTGTTTATACGCACGGACTAACCAACCTGCCATAAGCGAATCGTACAATTTTTCTTAAAAAAAATTCGTTTATTGCGACAGAGGCTACGGCTACTGAGTATATAACCTCGACCAACGATGACCGGTGTGAATAGCAGGTAACAGAGCTATATACACCCTTAGTCGCGCCGGGTTACCTCCAATAGCCGCCAGTCATGGATCCTGATCCAGGGCCAAAAAAATGAACTATTCAGGGCCTACCAAACCCCATGCATTCGCAGCCACGCCGCCAAGAGGCGCAAGGCCCTTTTCAGGGCTAACCAGAACATGACCGCTCGATTGAAGAACACCCTGTGGAGATCCAGTCAAGCCCAGAAGCCGCCGCATCATATGCCAGTGCACCGATATCACCATTCGGAATAGCACTGTCGCCTCGAGGTCGGCATGAAAGTGACCTTCTCATGCTTGCCCGTCTTATTCAGGCGGGCGCCTTATCTAACAGCATGCTTTCATGGATGGCGATATACCTGCACTTAGAAGAAGCCGAAGCACTTGAGAACGCATTCAAGACTATAATAAACCTGCCACCGTCCCCGCATGTAATTGCGAGTATGTGGCCAGTAGGACCCGTAACTATGGATACCGTCGTACGGTACCCCAAGAAGGCAGAAAACGACCACGAAGCCGTTCCCTTTCCGCATCCCTCCCGGCCGCTAAAAAGGGATAGACATCCCGGGTAAACTCGGTACCCACCAAACCGGCACCAAAGTCAAGAAAGGCGGAAAAGCAGCTGCCCTTTCATTTCCACAAGTAGCAAATAAGAATAACAGGGATAGTAAGAAGGTCCTTCCCCGCATTACCCCATAGCCTCCGCTGCCAAATCAATGCAGGATAGAGCATCAAGTGCGAGACGGCAAGACGCCCGCGCCCTCCCGCAAGACTCCTCTGCCTCTCAAAGCCAGACAAGGACGGAGGATGTCAGAAGAGAGGCGCAACTCCTGCCCCCGTAGAAGAGAAAGAGAGGGCACCAAGATACCCACCGCTCATAGTTGAAAAGATTGCAAATTGGACGCACCAAATCAAACTTATTGCCGCCAAACTGGACAGGACTCCGAATGGCAGGCCATTTGGGCAAGGAATATGATTCCTTGCTAACGATGAAAACGAATATCGTGTTATTCAAGCATACCTAACAAAGCTTGAAAAAGATGAAAATATAAGCTGGTTCAGCTATTCTCTGCTAGCGGAACGATCTTTAAAGGTAGCCATTCGTGGTTAGCCTTGTGATAACTTAATAGATGTGATAACGGAGGCCGTTGTTGATCTAGGGACGAACCCAAATCCATTAAAAATATAAAAGGTCGGCAGGGACGACTAGGAAACATCTTCTATGCCCAATTTAAGAAGACGCCGAACCTCATACCCGCCATCTATGAGGTCACGGAGCTTCTGTATATGCCCGGCATCACCATTCAAGCATAGCGCGGCAAGAAGGGGCCCGCGCAGCGCCACCGCTGCCAGAAGTTTCGCCACAGTTCATACAATTACCATAAAATCCAGGCTTGTGTGCGCTGTAGCGAAGAACACATAGCACGTGAATGCCCACGCCCGCGAGAGGAGCTCGCCAACTTTAAATCCTGCCACTTCATAATGGATCACTACCTTAAAGTGGTTCATTGGAATGCTCAAACGCTGACGGGGAAGAAAAGACTGCTGACCCTCTTCCTCCATGAACAAAACATTGATATATGGTCAGCAAGACGCAATTAAAGGCGAGCATTAAGTTCAATATTCCTAAATCCAACACTTATAGAAAGGATGAAGTCACAGATAATTTTTCAATTTCAAAGTTTTTCATTTAGGTCCTGCTTCTTCCTTCAAACATTCACTGGTACAATAATATAATGCTAAGTAAATATCGTGATTAATACGTTTTTCTTTCACAAAATTCAATATATTAACAACTAGATGACCCAGTTAACTTCGTACCGCCGTTTTTTTATATTTGCTATATATTTTTTCATACAAACCTTCTCCTGACAACGAACAAACGAATACATAAAAGAAAGATTTATACAAATTGGTGCAGTCGTTTGGAAGTTTTGCGTGTACAAACATTTCAGTGATTCATTTTTATTTATTTTACACTAAATTAATCAAACGTCAGTGGATACATAAAGAAATTAATCGTAAGAGCACTGCAATAGAAATCATTTAGTAAATAGATTAAAGCGCTTAATGGCGGATATCTATATTTAATATAAAAAATAAATATTTCACACATATACAAAATATATACATTTATTAAAAATCTGTTCTCTTTCTGCTTCCACAATCTTGTAAACAGGCATGACCTTACTTAATGACAATGAAGATTTTATTTATTTTATTTTTGTGATATTATACAACAAAAAACCATTTCAAAGATTTTTTTTTTGTGCCTGATGGGTTAGCATTTGATCACTATCTCTCCTGATGGTAAGTGATGATGCGGTCGAAGATGTTGCTCAGGCTAACCTACAATTACTGGCTCTCAAGGACAGCTGTCGGAACACACTGTTAGGTGCTTGGCGACAGATTTTCTACTTGAGGGTGGTCGCTAGCCAGGCGGGTATTCGCAAAAATGCCCTTCCACCATGCGGTGAAGCTCAAGCCCGCGGCGGGATTCGAACCATGGACCTGTTACGGTCCATAGCCAAAGCCACTGAGCTATCACTGCTTCAAAAGAGATTACCCAAAGACAAAAATATATGAATAAATATCATCTTAGGCTTTGAGACCTTATAAGAATGTTAAGACGAAACTATGCACAGAGAAGTGAGGCAGGTTTTTAGAAACATGTGGTGCGAGGTCACCACATTACTGACTAAGTTACAAGTGAAATGTGACGCCATCCTGCTTTTTATCTTGAAAAAAGTTTCTTACACCCTTTCAGAAAACTATTCGGCATTTCAAGTTAAAATTATAACTTCTCACAATATTTTGCTCCATGCGAAGGCATACTTTCACCCAACTCCCAGTTTCATATTGATATTTTATGCGTCTGAGCCATAATAGAAAGAGTCTGAGCTTATGCCGTAATCCCGCCTAGCTTTAAATTTGTCCAATTTAAACATAATGTCACCAACAATTTTCTTTAAGTCACGAAATACTGATGCGTTACTGCAAGATGCTATAGTTTGACCGATACCGCTGTAACGCGCCTTAGGAAGGCGCGGCGAGGTGGGGCTGGGAAGGAAAGACCATGAGTTCACATGAGATCGAAATTGTCGGATAGATCTTACGATATCAGTTTACAGTACTGAGGCCCGCCAGTTCTTTACACGCCAGTCATACGAATTAAAATATTTAATTGAAAAAGAAATTTATTAAATAGGAATACCTAAATATTTCATTTAACTACATATCATGTACTCGTATTATACTTAGTTTACGATTACGATTTGGGCAATATTTATTTAAATTCAAAGCATTCTTTGACTGCTTTTCTTTTCTTGAAATGTTCGACCGCCTTATAAATGACGGTTATTACGAGATAACGTACGACCCATCTTTGAATTTTTATCTCATGTGCTTCTGACATTGACAGTCGGGTACATATGACACTAGCGATAGCCATGAGCGTTGACGGCGGACTGACAGAGCTCGCAACAGCCGAAACTCCCCCCGTCTCACCGCGCGCATACCTAAGGCGGATCGCCGTTGACTCCGTACGGATCACACTCATCGCACCGCCACTTGTGAATTGCAACTATTTTAATTATAAAATAGTCTCAATTACGCCCGCTGCGGAGCGCTACGGAGGGGAATACTTGTGGAAGCCGGAAACTGGGATTAGGGGTATGCCGTCCTAACCATACACAGCATATGCTCTATTCCCAGTGGTCACGGAGTTGACTCCCCGTAGCTGCCGGGCATGGGCCCCTCACCGGGTTCATCAAAAGGCCCTTTTCTGGGCCATTCTCAGGGAGCGAGTGCGAAACGTACGCGCAGTCCATCGCAATCTGACAAAGCTACCATACCAAACAGAGCTGTAGCTGTAACCATGCTGCCGCACCAACAAGAGGTGCAAATAGGTCCTTCTCAGGACCACGCTGTAACCCGGCATACCCCACTCCGTGAAGAGGAGCCGAAGAGCTCTTCACAGAGCTGGTATGTCACCACCCCGACGTCGGCTACTACTACCCGACGCATGCGGCCCTGTCCGCGAAAGCTCTCTCAACGAGGGGGCAACACGAAAGTGATATTCTCACTCTCGCCCGGCTTGTCGAACCAGGGGTTCTCTCTGTGTATGCTAACGTGGATGGCGCTGGACATCTTTGGATGTCTTCAAGAAGCCGATCTAGAAGGTCTGAGCTGAGTGCGGAGGATCGTTCCATTCTGGAATTCGCTGCCCGCTCAATCCTGTCACTGCCACCTGTCAGTGAAGAGACTTTTAAGCTAAGAAGGCAAATGATGACCACTCCCTTGGCATCAGAGCGCGCAGCTGCGAAACGCCCATGTACACGCTCACTATCGGCCTCCCCATCGACAGCCAAAAGCCTTTACGCAGGGCAGCAAGTCCGACCCGCTCTATTGAAAGCGTAGAGCAAATAGCTACCACCACCCCCATAAAAACCCCCATGGGAACCCAAACCCCAAAGAGAGCCAAAGAAAGCCCCGAAGTCCGCATTTACGCCTCTATCCGTAGAAAGGAAGCAGGCATAAAAACAAACCGAAACACGCTCGTTCGCCGAAGCCGCGCAAGTAGCGGCTAGTTCCGCTAGCCAAAGCGCGCGAACTAGTCAAGCGGCACCTATAATTCAGACAGCCGCTACAACTAAACAGAAATCTCGCCTCAGAATGTCCCTCAGACAATAGAAACGCAAGAAGCGAAAGCCAAAGAGACAACAGGGCCTAAGTACCCACCACTAGTCGTCGAACGAATCGATGACTGGACGCGGCACTTTAAGGCTTTGGCCGCCAAGCTTGGCCGCCCCCCAAGCGGTAGACCATATGGGCAAGGGATTAAATTCAAAACCACAGAAGCTTTTCTTCTCGCCAGGAAGGGTGACAAGATTCATTAAACGGCTGCCATCCAAAAAAGCAGCAGGCTATGACGAGTTCCAAATGAAGCATTGAAACATTTACCTTCCAAAACGATCACCACCGTCACATGCATATATAACGGGATTATGCGCACCACTCACTTCCCATCAAACTGGAAAAGACGGAAGGTGATCATGCTGCACAAGCCGGACAAGAACCCCAAGAAACCTGAGAGCTTTCAGCTGAAGCCTCACATCAAACCAAGACCAGTTTGGTTTTCGGGCGGAGCATTTAACAACGCTCCAAATAACCAAGATGGTAAACGAGATGGCAGTCTGCTTAAACAAGAGTGAGCTCGTCGTGACGGTTCTCCTGGATGTGAAGAAGGCGTTTGATATATTCTGGGACGAGGGCTTACTATACAAGATGTCCAAGGCAACAGCCCCCAGGAGAATCGTCAAAATCATCGCATCCTTCCTGGCAGGCAGGAAGATACAAGTTTTCATGTCGGTGGAAGACGCCATATCAAGTGCGAAGTCGGTGTTAGCTGGGGTACCACTGGGAAGCTGCATCTCCCCGTTCTGCTATGCGTGGTACACCGATGACATACCTGTCATTGGGCACGCGAAGCTGGCCCTATACGCGGATGATGCAGCTTTCTGCATGACGTCTTTCAAGGCGGAGAATGCGGTCAAGAGACTGCAGCCGACTTTAGACGCCCTACCAAAGTGGCTAGAAAAGTGGAGGCTATCTGTCAATATCGGGAAAACCCAGGCATTGATAACGACCAGATGCAACCTTCCAACCCGCCTTAAACTCAAAGGCGAGGAACTTGAATGGAAAACCGAAGTGCAATACCTTGGAGTGAAAATTTACAGATACCTCCACTTCAAGAAGCACGTTGAGACTATACTGAACAAGGCAAAGGCGGCTAAGGCGAAATTGAATCCGACATTCTGAACAAAGCTACCACTCCGGACGTACATGAGATCCAGAATGACGTACGCGGCTCCGGCGTGGTATGCTCAAATCTCAACAGCGGCTAAGAAGAGACTACAGTCGGTAGAGAACAAGTGCCTCTGGACGATAGTCAACGCACCACGCTTTGTGAAGAATGCAACTATCACCCGCGACCTAAAAATCGAAAATACAGATAGTTTCGTAAGAAGCCTTATTACGAAGATGTTTGAAAGAGCGGACGCCTCGAGCTATGCACATATCAAAGGCATAGCACCACTCCATGCAAGACCGCCAGAGCTAACAAAAGGGAAGAACTCGAAGCCTCTCTCAAGAGAACTAATCAGAAGAGAGAAAGATAGAGAAGAAGCCGCGACCGAAGTGACGGAACCCTTTGTACCACAAAGTGTTGGACGCAGATCGGCGCGCTGGGCTTCCCACAAGCGGGATCAACCCGCCGGTGCCGCGAGCGGTCGAGTCATGAGGTCAGGCTTTATATGAGCCAAACAAGAGACTCGCTCATAGTCATGAGCGAAGTAGAAGCCAGAGCAAGAGGGCCCCGCCCTGAAACCCTTTTCCCTCAAGCAGGAAACTGTGAGACAAGAAGACACCGAGGTTCCACAGAAGAGAATGAATACCGTATGATTGAATCCTACCTATGCCAATTAGAAAAAAAGGAGAATATAAGCTGGTTCTCGTACTCACTGCCGCGAAGCCTTAAAGTCGCCATCCGCGGTTTACCGGCTGATACCAAACCCGCGGAGGTTCAAAGAGATCTAGAAGAAATAGGCTTCAGCCCAGAGTACGTAAAGTGTATGAAGGGGCGTATGGGGCGCCCGGGGTGCATCTTCCACGTACAACTGAAGAAGAAGCCTGAATTAGTACCGGCCATCTATGACGTCACGGAAATGCTGTACATGCAGGACATTAAGATGGGAAGGGAAACAGGGGCCTTCGCAATTCCATCGGTGCCAGCAGTTCAGGCACAGCTCGCACAATTTTCATAGACAACAGGCATGTGTGAAATGCGTGGAGCCCCACCTCGCAAGAGAGTGCCCGAGTCCAAGAGAAGAGCCCGCGACCTGTGCAAATTGCCAAGGGACACACCCGGCGAATTACAAGGCTTGCCTTGTATTCAAAAACGAAACCCGCAACAAGAAAGCAGGCACAGTGGCTGCCACAATAGCCAGAAGAGGCTTACCGCCCGTCATACCAGCGACAGTAGAAGAGTCGGCGCCTACAACTCTTATAGCGCCAACCTACCTAAATTGACTGGGACACAAGCCAAGAAAGCAAAGAAGAAAAAGAAGTCAAAGAAAAGTGAAAAAGCAGAGCCGGTCGGCTCTTATTTTCACTTTTCTTTTTTGCCTTTTTTGCCGCAGCCCCAGCGCCACCGCACCAGCGCCACCGCACCCCACGCCCTGAAAGACGGGACTCGCTGGACCAGACAATAGGGATATTTTGTAAGCCGTGCAGACTAGCATGGACCCCGAGACCGCAGCCCTCCGGGGACTAATAAAAAATTTAAACCATAATGGATCACAACCTATGTAGTAAAATAGTCCACTGGAACGCCCAGTCGCTCACGGGGAAGAAAAACAAGCTGATCATTTTCCTCCTTAAGTACAGAATTATCATAATGATAATCAGCGAGACGCAATTAAACCAGAACCACCCGCTCAAAATCCCCAATTATATGGTTTATAGGAAAGACGAGGTGAACACAGGGGAAAGCGTACAGAGGGCTTTCCGTCATAGTTCACCGAAAAATCGTCCACCAACTGCTGCCAATACAAGAGTCCATTCAAGCCCTGGGTGTGCTTGTGAATATCGCCGGTTAACCACACCGGTTTTACGCCATTTACAAACTGTTAAGCAGCACTCTCAACACTTCAGAACTAAAGGGCGCTATTAGACGGAGAGATTCCAACGATCGTAGACGGTCAAAATTGGAAGAAGCTATAAGACGATTCAATGAACTATGACTATGACGTCATAGGCCCGGACGAATCGACGCATTAGTCGACAATCGGCGAAGATGACGTCATTGATATCGCCATAGTTAAAGGCCACCGCACAATGCCAGCGCAGACTGTGATGACCGACTTACCGTCGGACCACGGGCCTGTGCTTCTAACGCTCAAGGAGCTCCCAACCAAAGTAACCCGTGGGGAGGCGGAAAATTTCTTCAGTCCTTTAAGACGGAAGCGCAGAAACTCACAACTACAGCGCCTATTTAAACGGCCACAGACATCGTCCGGCAATGCGAAAACTTTGACTAAAAGCCGCATCACACCCGGGAGCGCGTACCGACCCCCTCCCGGCAAGGATAAGGGACAAATACGTGAGAAACGAGAAGTAAGAAAGCAGTGGCAAGAAACACGCTGCCCGACACTCAAAAAGAAGCTCAATGCCCTCATAGAAGAGACTAGAATCGCACTCTCAGATCATGTAGCGGAATCTTGGGAAGATCACATAAACACGATAGGCGATCACGTGCCCTCTATCCATCGCCTATGCAGACAGCTTTCGAAGGTACCACAGCCAATCAGACTATTACTAGACAGCGCGGGAAATTTGAAATATGAAGCCATAGACCGAGCCGAAATATTTGCTAAGCATTTGGAGGCTCAGTTTCAACCAAAGCCCATCCGAAACGTAAAAACCGTTGAAGAGCACTTGAAAAAGTACTTCGAACAGCATGCGATGGACAGAGAGGCAAAGAGTACAATGAATGCGAAGGAGAAGCTCCGAGAGAGCGAGAAAGCAATACTCCTGAACAAGAAAGCACTGGTGTCGTCTCCCCGGGTCGCGTCGAGCGCGTCATCTCAAAACTGCCACTGAAGAAAGCACCCGGGCTCGACGGGATCACCAACGCAGCCCTACGACACCTCACCACAAAGTCAATCGCAGCCCTGACCCGGATCTATAACGGGATCTGAGGAGATCGGGTCATTTCCCATCCTCGTGGAAAACGGGGAAAGTAGTCATGATACCTTAACCCGGAAAGGACCCTAGAAAGCCGGGAAGCTACCGTCCAATTACACTGTTGAGCACTCTCTCTAAAGTCTTTGAGAAGTTGCTGCTCACACAGCTAATACCGTATATCCAACCGCGCGAGGAGCCGTACGGGTTTATGTCAGAGCACTCAACTACACAGCAAAACACGAGGATGGTGAACGAAATTGCAACGAGCTACAACAAGAAAGAGGTCGTAGCGGTGATCCTATTGGATATGGAGAAAGCGTTCATCAGAGTATGGCATGAGGGGATGTATAAGCAAGCTGTCGGAGACTGCCACCCCCAAGAAGACATAGACGTGATTGCCTCCTTCCTGACGAACAGAGAGATTGTAGTATCGGTAGAAAACGTCATCTCTACGAAGAAGCTAGTCAAAGCGGGAGTCCCACAAAAAAGCTGCATCTCGTTGCAGTGCCCTGCTAAAGGAAAAACATGCATGAAATGTGGAAAAACAGGACATTTTAAGCTACAATGCAAAAAGAATCCCTTGAAAAGGAAATGGGAAGATAAATCAGGCCAAAGACAAAGTATAAGAATAAAAAATAATAGGACTTTAGGAAATAAAATAGACTATATTAACGAAGGAGAAAATAAAGAACAGACAAACAGCGATGTGCATTATGTATTCTTTTTAAATGATGACGATGTCGTTACTTGCTTAGTTGCAGGAGCTCCAGTTAACATTTTAATTGACTCAGGGTGCAATCATATCTTAATAACGGATGTGACATGGGAGAACATGTAAAAGAGCCAAGTAAAGGTCACAGACCCAAACAAGACATTCTTGGCCTATGGAAGTAATACCCCGCTTAAATTATTGAATGCTACGCCTGGTATACCAACGACATCCCGGTCTTCGGGCAGGGGCAGCTAGCTCTATATGCCGATGATGCAGCCTACGCTTCATCATACAAGCCGGCCTTCGCAGTAAAGCGATTACAACCCACCCTTGACGCCCTACCAGAATGGCTCGATAAATGGAGACTTACTATGAATGTAGACAAAATGCAAGCCACGCTCTCAGGAGGAACAAGCAGCCCGCTCCCTTAATACTCCTCGGGAAGGCCATCCCATGGGGCCACCAAGTTACTTACCAGTCACCATAGATCGCAAATTTCACCGATACTACGGTCCAAATTACCACTCCGTACGAAGACGGGGATCTATAAAACCTAATTGAGATCCCGTCTAACCTACGCAGCACCAGCGTGGTACACATTATTGTCAAAAACGAACCAAAAAGACTCCAAGCGCAAGAAAACCACTGTCTCCGTGCTATTGTGAACGCACCGAGATATGTCAAGAACGCTACAATAACCACAGACCTGAAACACGAATATCTGAACATGTTCGTCAAGAAGCTTACAACAACAATGTTCGCACGAGCGGAAAATCGAATCAATCACATCTACGCCACTGCACGCTAGACAGCCCGACAAAAGGGCAGAAGAAAGTCGAAGCCATATTCCCGAGACCTGATTCCGCCACAAGAAGAAGAAGAAGCCAGAGCGGAAGTGCGAGAGCCGCCGGCTGCCACTGCCAGTGTCGTCGATCTGTCCGCTGGGCTTTTCCCGTGTACGCGGGCGATCCACCCGGCGCGGCTTGGTATCGCCCTGGTCGGAGCGGAGGCCGAGCTAGGCCCGCACCTTCCGACTCTTTCGGCACCATGAAAGTCGCACAAATAAGAAACCCATGAAGAAGAAGTCTCTGAAAACAAACAAAACTGACCCCACAAAGAGCGAGCGAAAACCACAAACACACATGAAACCACGAACTCACAACGCCAAAGAAGCCGATATAACAAATCGAAGACAAAGAGAGAGAAAGAAAGACACAGCGATAGTGAGAAAACCGCCGGCTGCCAGTGTCCGTCGATCGGCCCGTCGGACCCTCCCCTTTTAGGCAAGGGATCACCCGGCGCGGCATGGGATCGCACTGGTCGTAGCGGAGGCCGGTAGGCTCTTCACTAACATCGCCACCCTCAGCACCGTGAATTGGTGCAAAAGAGCTACCCCTAGTCAGGAGCAGAGAAGGGACAGTCTTGCTCTACGCTAGAGTACTTTTACCCGCGTACGGAAATCCCTACAGTCTACAGCGGAACTCGGGGGCGTTTTATAGAAAACGCCCTCCGAACTCCACCCCTCTATGTAGAGGGCGGGGACCGCCCACGATCTCCGACAGCCAAACTGCACCTGCAGTTTCTGATTTCACGCGACGTAAGCAACAACATGAGCTCAGGGAAGCGTCAGGAGCACGCCGCAGCACGCGGCGAGTGCCCAGACGCACCCAGAAAGCCCCGCTCGTCCAAACCCTCGGCCAGGGACAGATCACTGTCCAAGCGGAGGGTCCCAACCGATGCCGCCGATAAGGACGCGGAAAACTATCGCAATTTCCGTGCCGAAATGCAGAGTCTGAGAGACTCCCTCCGTCAGGATCTACCGCCAGGGCAAGCCGAGCTCCTGGATGAGGATACCCCGGTGAGCACACTGATCTCACTGATATCCTCGGGCTCGCCATCCCCACCACCGAAGCCAATGTCTCCACATGAAGAAGACCCGGCCCCCGGCCTGCGCCGCAAACGCGGCACGGAGGCCACCGACGACGGAAAACGCGCGTTTGCTCGTGCCCACGGCACTGACCCACCCGCGCATCTACCCCGTGACCCGCGCCGCGCTGCGGCCCCGGTCCCATCTGCCAACCCCGGCCCGACGCAACCGACCTACGCAGCCGTCACCACGGCCGCGCATGGCCGCGCGCCGGCCGCAGCCTCCATTGACACGACTATCACCAACCCCCGCCCGCTCGCGCAGGCATCAAGCGAGCGGGCGGATACCACGCAGATCGCCACAACAGTGGCGTCCGCAGACGCCACCAACCCACCGGACGCGACGAAGAAGGAGAGGTACCCGCCTATAATCGTGGAGAGTTTCACCAACAGCACCAGACACCTCCGGGCGCTGAAGGCGAAGCTCGGCAGACCCCCGTCCGTACGCCCTTACAACAAGGGCGTGCGTTTCACGCCAGCAGATGGAGACGAGTTCCGTGTCATCCAGTCCTACCTCACGAGCCTGGACGAGGGGGACCAACTGACATGGTTCTCGTACTCCCTACCCAAGGAACGAGCCATGAAGATCGCCATCAGAGGCCTCCCGGCTGACACCAAGCCGGAGGACATCGTGACGGACCTGACGGAGCTCGGCTTTGAGCCTGAGCACGTCAAGAAGAGGCAGGCCAGGCTGCATCTTCTTCGCTTCAATGAAGAGAACTCCCAACCTCACGCCCGGCATATACGAAGTAGACGAGCTTCTCTGTATGCCGGGCGTCAAGCTTGAACACTGGAGAGGGAGGAGGGGCCCGGCACAATGCCATAGATGCCAGGCGTTCCGGCACTCCTCCCACAATTGCTTTAGACGGCAGGCGTGCGTGCGGTACGGGGGAGAGCACTACGCGCGCGACTGCCCTCGCCCACTGGAAGAGCCTGCTACCTGCGCCAACTGCGGCGGTGCGCACACCGCTAACAATCCCCGCTGCGCTGTGTTCGCGCGAGGAGGCGCGGAACCGGCGCGCGGGCACCACAGCCATCACCACCTCCAAAACCGCAGCAAGCTCCGCGCGCGATATCAAGTGCGATATCACGCGCCCAACACCGACTCCGACGACCGAGAAGGCCACCACTTCCCTCATGGCCGACGCCAACGGCCCGCCAGCCCGCGGTTCCGACCGCGAGGGAACCAAGAAGCCCCGGAAAAAGAAGAAGAAGGGCAAGCGACAGGGCGCCGCCCTGCCGCCCGCCCTACCCACAGCCGCCCAGCCTAATCGCGCAGAGAGTGCACCACGTGCTCCCGCCGCGCGACCGAGAAAGCCACCCGTACCTGTCTCGCTCCCACGCGAGAGCGAGACAACAACACAGAAGAGGACAAGGACACCGGCGGAGCTCGAAACCATCGAGATCGCCCTCAGCACTCTCCAGGACGTGCTCCAGGCGCTAAGGGAGGGAGCCGACCCCATCCCGCTAGTATTAGCGGGGGTGGGCAGGCTCCTTTCCATTCGCTAGGAAGTGCGGACTGGACCCCCACGATGCTGCCGCGCGCCCAGGCTACAGGGTCGGCCAGGGCGCGCCTACTCTCTCGCCTCCCGAACGACTCGCTCACAGGGATCCCTCCCGGTGGGCTGACGCTGATTAGGGAGGCAGAAGAACCATGGACATGACCACTTACCCCGACTGAAGAAGAGGATATCAGCGCAGCTGATAATACAACCCCACGACCCGGCTGTTAAGTAACAGCCGGCGCATGATCACCGCGGGCAGGGGCCCAAATGCCCGACACCGCGACCGCACGGAATCCACGGTTCTGTGCGATGAAGAACACAGCAGAGCAGAGAAGAGCCCGGGTATATATAATAAGGCCCGGAGGTAGCATAGCGCTGAAACCCGTTCCCCACGTCATAACTCCATTTGATGTGAGAAGAAGACGATACGATACCTAAGGCGTGGTACAGCGATACAGCAGTCAAACTATAATCCTATCTAAACAGTAGAGAATGATTTTGCACCACTAGGATATTTGTACCATCTTTGATTCTCATTAACATCATGCCCGAGTTAAGCCAACTCACTCTAACACAGCGTGTTTGTATTTATTAGAGTAAAAGAGAAAGATAGATTACCATTTTATGCACTTATACCTACCTAATAAGTTACATGCTATGTCCCACTGGTTGTCTCAATACTAGTAATTTCAATACCATCCTTGTTTTTCTTCAGTTTCATTCCGTGTTTGGCCAGCATGTGCCGTCTGAGGCCCTTGAGTCGAGAGTAACTTGACCCACATTGGGTGCATGTGATCTTCTCTGAAGTTTGGTCGTGTACAATAGACATGTGTTCTTCTAGCGCCCGCTTGCAACGATACTTTTTATCGCACAGCTTACACTGAAAATACCAAATACGTTCTCAAAATACATATGTTGAGTGACTGGTTCTACTGATGTATATCGTATCTAAAGCTTGACACCCACAGAGGCGGGAGCCGCGGGAAAGGGGTAGCGTACCGGGACGGGATTTTTTGTAATGTTTGAATTTGTATGGAACCTAACACATAGCAAGCTGGCGCGATCCGGCGCGGTACGATCTGTGGCGCGCCGCGGAAAGGACACGGGGGGAGGCGGAACGGGAAGCGGGCGCGGACGCTGTATTCTACGATAGTCAGTACAAGCTGTCACACAGAGTGAAGCGGTCGCGGAGCGATATGAGAGCGGAAGAACTAGTTGTATTATTTTACAACTTTAGCGCGATTCAATCCATGAATCCGACTGGAAAACTAATTGAAGTAGTTATACCACACAAAGGCACTAAATCAAAGCTTTTCGTGTCACACCGGCCGTCTCACACCGCGCGTCGCGGTCCGGACCATGTCACACAGAGCTCTGTGTGACATGGTCCGGACCGCGACGCGCGACCTCTTCGCACCGGATCGCTTTACCGCGGCTTCCGCCTCTGTGTGAGTTAAGCTTAAGACGCTACTTAGTATATCAGAACAAAAAGTCGAGTCAAAGTGCATATAAAATATTTCTTCAAAATATGTTTACCCATTACAGAGGTATATGGTAATCAATTAACGCAAGCAAAAGCTTGCAAATTCAGTATTATCAACTACTTGCTCGAACCCTCCACACAAAGGGCTTGTTTTGTGCTAACACACAGGACACCATATTTTTTTTTTATGCCTTACAGTTTAGCCCTTGACCACTATCTCACCTGATGGTAAGTGATGATGTGGTCGAAGATGTTGTTCAGGCTAACCTAGAATTACTGGCTCTCAAGGACAGCTGCCGGAACACACCGTTAGATGCTTGGCGACAGATTTTCTACTTTAGGGTGGTAGCTAATTTTGCAGGCATTCGCAAAATGTCCTACCTCCATGCTATAACGACTGCCATCCTAGGACAACAACTGGGAGCGACGGCTTAACATACCCTCCGAAGCACGGAAGCGCTCAGTAGTAATGTCACCAGCGGTCACCCATCCAACTCATGACCACAGCGGACATTGCTTAGCTTTGCTGATCGGTTCAGAATGACTAAGCAAACTTCACTACGAGCGCTTCAAAATTATTGTAAAGCTTTGTTTATAAGGCCGGCTGCCTACTTGAGGCCAACCCTGTGTGGAAAAGCTCTCTCTGGTTCACATCAGCTACGTTTCTTTTTGAGATGGAAATGAACCCTGTGGCAATAACACCCCATCGTCGTCTATTGTCATGCTGCTCATTATTTAGGCGGTTTTTTTATTAAGCCACCTTTTACTACATCCAAGAAAGATACTAGAAGATCAATGTATAATGCAAAATTTGCACTTCAAGCAGTGATTGAACTCGCATCTTCTGTTTTACAAACTCAAGTAGGATAAAGTGCCATGCTCACCTCATGATCTTTGATTCCAAGATGTCCTTTCCGGTGTGCTATAAGATTGGACCTGTTGACAGACCGGTGGGGGCAGATGTCGCAATGATAGGGTCTCTCACCCGTGTGAGTCCTGCAAATTCAAAAGAGCCTCAATGCTACGGAAAAACCAAATAACTGTAGTTTTCTAAGGGCTTTTGTGGGCTTGTGATGGAATAGGCATGAAGCTCAACCAGTGTTAAGTGGTAAATCTGGCCATAATAGATGCAATTCATCACATTGACAAACTGCATTATTTTGCAACACACATAACCTTACTCCTGTCAACCCCAGGCATCATATACTGGCTCCTACTTTTGGTATGCAATGGATCTGACACCTGCTTGTTAAATTCATGAAGTTCTGAGAAATGTGCTTACTTTTACACACACAAAAATTAGATATAAGAATAGGATTTAGAAAAATCTGATCAGATTTTTCGAAATCCTATTCTGCAAGTTTGCAAGTACAACATTCATTATTGTAGGTACATACCTGATATGATATCCAAGTGAGACCTGATGTACCGTGCGGTATTCACAGTGCGGACATTTCAAAGGCTTTATACCTTCATGTGTTAACTTGTGGGCTTCCATGTTATTTTTATGGTTAAATACTCGACCGCACACCTGAAAGGTTATTTATGAAGTTAAAATTAAAGCACAGAGAGAAAAAAATGTATGGTACTGACAATGGAATCTACTTTGAACACAGAAAAGTATGAAATAACTTGTATAAGTCAGTACTATGCTAATTCAAATCATCCTGAGCTCTGATTTTCATGGTCCATATTCAACAAGTTATTTCATATTCGGTGCTAGAAGTTGGTTCTGTATATTATTACAAATATTGTATTTATTTCCACCATTTAGGTTTTGTGATAGATACAGCTTACAACATCGATCACTCACTCATATTTGAAAGTAACATTAACCCATGCACATCATAGATAATTACAATAATAGAATTTCATTCATTAATCAGTACTAATATTATAAATTCGAAAGTAACTCTGTCTGTCTGTCTGTCTGTCTGTTATGCTTTCACGCAAAAACTACTGGACCAATTTGAATGAAATTTGGTATGGAAATAGTTTGAGACCCGGGAAAAAACATAGGATATTTTTTATCCAACTGCGCAAAAAGAGGTCAATGTTTTTGCGCGATAACCGACATACGCGCGGGCGGAGCCGCGCCCGGAAAGCTAGTGTATGATATCTTTTCCGGTTGATACATTGCAGTTAAAACTACTAAATCAATGTTGATGAAATATATAAGAACGAACATGGAAGTATACTCCACCAGACAAAAAAAAGAATCATCAAAATCAATTCATAATTGGCAGAGTAATCTGATAACAAATATTAAAAAAATAATGTAGTCATATTGGAACCTTCTTCAGAGTCAGTATAAATAACATAAATATATGATATAATAAACTACCAGAACATGTTGTGTCAGCCACATAAATCAACAATTTTCAAAATAAACTGGACAAATGGCTATCTACAGAAAAGAAATCTCTTCTGAAACTATAAATCCAACACTGCAATGATATGAACATATCAGCATATTGCTGCTCGTCCATTAATAATAATAAACAAGTATAAATCTGGATATATTATACTGGAAAGGAGGATTGATGTTGTTTGAAATGATTGCAAAAATAAACACCAATATATTCTATAGGATTTATGATATATCACATATCCTATATAAGGGTATATAGGGTCATAGTTAAAGCTGTATCTCCACAAAAAGTTTACATCTTCAAATATACACCATAAAAAATGGGCAACATAGTCACCACTATATATTTGCAGTTACCAGCTTTACAGATACTTCATCTGAACTTTTTTTGGTGGAGACACAGCTTTAACTATGATTCTATATATGTATATGAGTACTATAGATGAACAGTTGGAATAGCTGTGCATTTGATGGTAGTTCTGATAACCATATTTATCGAGTATTGCAAACTATGGACTGTCATGCCTGGCAGAGCTAACATTTGTTTTATTTATGGATTGGGTATTGATGGTACTGTGTCAGCCAGATTGTCCACTGCTGAACTCAGCTTCTGCCATTTAGGGTTTGCCATAATCCCCACACTTAGCAAGCATCTTGGGGATCGCAATTTAAGATATTAGTTTCTCAAGGCGCTGCTGACACCGTTCATTATTTAACCTTTAGTCGCCTCCTACAACATTCACAGGTAGCAATAGGGGGTTGACATTCTACCCCAACCCACAGGGCACATTTATAGTACCTTATCATTTATATCCTTACATGGTGAAATAGTAAGTAATAACCATTAAAACTTCCTCATGAAAAATGTAGATACACAAACTTACCTCACATATAAAAGTTTTCTTCTGAAAATGTGAAACCATGTGCTCTCTAAGAGATTCAATAGTTTCAAATGGCTGTAAACAATGATCACATTTATTGATCCCTTCAGGAATCACAATTTCTTTGTTTTCTCTATGAGCTATGATGTGCAAGTCAAAGACTTTACGCTCAGGTAAATATCTTTCACAAATATTGCATTTGTATCCAGGTTTTAACTCTTCGCATAGCACAGTTTCATGTCTTAATCGCTGGGAAGGATATTTGAATAGCTTTTGACAACCGTAACACCTGAAATATCCATTTGGTTCAATTCCGTGGCATTCTTTATGCAACACTAACAGATCTGTAGACTCTAAATTGAGGTTACAAGTTTTACAGTAATATGTTCTTTTTTTCAAATACTTATTTCGGCTTACAAGCTTTTTTTCAACTTTTACACAGCTTGATTTACTTTCACTAGGTAAATCAGATAGTTCATTGTCCGAAAATGATGTTTCCATTTCTTCTTTCACATCAGCAACTTCAAATTTTTCCTCTTTTTCCACTTTGGGAGTCTTCATCTGTTCTAAAGCACCTTTCTGGAGTATATCATGCAGTTTTTGATCTGTTTCTAGGCAGAACTTTTTGAACAATGTGAACATTTTAAGTTTTTTTAAGCATGTAGCGCATATTTTTTTTGGATTACTGTGCATTGTTATGTCTATGCCAACACATTCTTGTATTTTTTCTGCAACCGTTTCATTATTTTTGAATGATTTGATAGGGAAACGTGATGTTAGTTCTATGTAACCATCATCACCCCAGCACAATCTACAGACATTGTCCTGAAGAAAATACTTGTAGGTATACCGGTCGTCGGCTAAGACTGGAGTTTTTAATGCCATTATCTACCTTCAGTTTTGCTGCTGGAGATAATACAACGCTAGCACAACTTTTATTTATGTGATATTCGTGCGCAATACATTATCACTAAACAGTTTTGTTTTTACTGTTTGAATCTAATAATTTGCACTGAAACTTAGAAAAAAATCTCTGTGATGAAAATTATTTTATGTGTAGGGTAGGAGGCAGAATCTTGCAGCTAAAAGTTAGTGCAAAAGTCAAGTGCTTGGACAATATTCATTCCGAGTTTACGGAGAACATTATTGCGGTTTTTTCAATATTCTCAGGAACATGATTTATGTTATAACTAGGGGCTAGGGATCGTAATTTTAAATCCTTTATAACTTTTTCCGAGTTACACGAAGAAAGAAATTATTTTGCGATTTGATACAATAACTGACAATAACAACAGTCAACACAAGAAAATGGCCACAGACTAAAACGGAGTCATTACTTGCAGGGCCGCTTTCCAAGGGTCAGAGTGTAGTTGTTTGGTTGCTTTAACTTACTCCAAGGTTCCGAACGACTCGGTTGTTTTATAACCTCAAATATAGATTTTGGGCGGGGAAACAGCAAAATATATAGACGTTTTATGATGTTTAAAAAGCAATAACTGCCGTTACCTGCAAAATACAAAAAAGTGCCTTTAATTCTCCCATCGAAAAATGTCAAGGTCATGTCAGCTATAGATTCAACCTTTCGACCGCTTTTGATGGTTAAAAAGTTGCGCTCTACTTGAAGGTTGTGAACGACGTTAGAGTGTAAAGTTGCACTCCGAGTGCCCTCCAACCAAGGTTCGGAACGCGCTCCAACCTCTCACTCTAAAGTCATTCACAACCTGAAAGCTTAGAGCGTTCGGTCGTTAAGAGTTTGCAACCTTAGCTGACGTTTTGTTGATGATAGAATTTTTAATTTTACAGATAACGGTGGTATTATGCTTTACAGATACCATATAACGTGAATATTTTAAACTTGTCCCTCGAGGCAGTTTCTGATTGGGGAAATGCCATCCTGGTCAAGTTCAATGCCAACATGGCCCAAGCGTGTCTGTTCTCCGCTAAAAGGAGACCATTCCAACTGTCTCCTACATTCCGAGATGTATCCGTGCCGGTCACAGACCACCTAGACCTCTTTGGTGTCACTCTATCATCGTCGACAAATGGCTCGTATATGGAGTCAAATACTCAGATAGCCGCTAAAAAACTTGGCATCCTCTAAAAGGTGAGACGGTAATTTACACCGGAACAGTTCGGCTGTCCCAAAATAAAACACTGAATATGCCACTTTTGCAAAAACACGGTTTATCCCGATTTGGGACATACTGTATTCGGCTGCGTCTAACCCAAAGATCCGATTTTTGATATCTGTTAGTATAACAATAATACAGACGAGTAAAAACACGGAATACGCCATACAAACCGATTATTCCAACTTAAAACAAAGTATGTTTCATTGACAAATTAAAAACACAGTATATAACTGGATGTACAGTGTTTTTAGCTTGATAATGGATATTCCGTATTTTAAACGTGTTGCGTTTGTTGTTATTATATTATTGTTATTATTATATTATATTATTATGTTATTATATTATTGTTATTATTATTATTGTTTATTTGCGTCTGTTGCTTACTTTGTACAGAGCTCAAGTAAGGTCTTGTGTTGAGTACTGCTCTCACCACTGGGACGGTTCTGCCAAACACCAGCTTGACGTACTTGAGTCGATTGAGAGGCGCGCCAAGAGGCAGCGACTTTCTGAGTGAGTCTCGGCTGCAAAGCCTCGAGCACCGCCGTAAAGTCGCTTCTATCCTATCGGTCTTTTAGCGGATACATTTCCGTGAATGTGCACAAGAACTACACGACTTAGTTCCGCCCTTCCCCTTTTTCCGTCGGACATCCAGACAAACGGAGAGGCCCTATCCGTACAAGGTTGATATTCCCAGGACTCGTACGAAGCGCTTCGCTTCCACTTTTCTCGTACGTACTGCGAAAGAGTGGAACTCCTTACCGTTGTCAGTTTTTCCCGATGGATCCCGATGGAACACCCACGTTGTCCTCAAATCTAGAGTAAATAGGTTTCTTCTATATATGCGTACTCCATCTTAGATCTGTTTTACATCAGGCAGGGTGTGGTCAAACGCGAACATATCATGAATATTTTATTTTATTTAAACTAAGTGCAGGCGTCCATACTTTCAACACCTTATAATGTATATCCTCGTCATCTTGAAAAAAATCCAAAAACGACAAAAAACATTATGGGTTTATCAAACCTGCTCACAAAATTTCGTGAGAATCGGATGAGAAATGCGACCTGTAGAGGAGAACAAACGGACATACGAAAACATTTTTGTTGAAGTTGAAGCAGAGACGCTTCGCTCGAACTAAGTTCTCGCTCGGTCAATAATAAATGCATTCGGAGCGGGCGGATGCGACGAACGGGCGTGGCCGGCTATTTTATGAATAATAAAAAAAAAACTATTTTATGGGTAAAGAGGTAAAAAGTAATGAGCCTGGTGGTAGGGCACTTTCCGAATGCCCGCCTGTCTAGCTACCACCCTCAAGTAAAAAATCTGTCACCAAGCACCTAACAGTGTGTTCCGGCAGCTGTCCTTGAGAGCCAGTAATTCTAGGTTAGCCTGAACAACATCTTCGACCACATCATCACTTACCATCCGGTGAGATAGTGGTTAAAGGCTAACTTTATCAGGCATTAAAAAAATCTATGAAAGTATGAGAGAATTTTCCTGAAGCTTAGGAGGCGAGGCCAATACGTGCCTACTTTTTTGTTTTTCAGAAAATTCCAGAGGTAAGTACGATTTTGCATTACAGTATATTGATTCTATGCTAGTTTTAGCGCTATTTATCGTACACTGTTCTTTATTCTTAGGGCCCGTTTCAGAATTATTTCCTTATAAAGTTTTGGGTTGCTATGCAACACATAAAATAACCGAATGATAAAAATGACAGTTAACATGCAGCGCGTTTCAAGCTTTAACCGATGGATGGGCTAAATCGATGACCGTGAAACGCAAAGATAGTGTTTTATTTATGAAATATATTCTGGGTAGTAAAACCGGAACTTAGTCGAACATTCTGAAACAGGCCCTTAGAGAATGACTCCATTATTGATACCAATGTCACCACACCATTGAACATATAATAATAACCACAAATAACTACAACTAAAAAATGTATGGAGACTTTAGTAATAACTGACTCCTTTGGGCCTTGTGCTAGTTTTAATTACTCGTGATACTCCGCCTCCAGCGCCTCTGTTTACACGCAATATTGTCGCGCCGCTAGAAGTACTTCTTCTTCTTCTTCGTGTCGAAGATTCACAATTTATATAAGTATGATTGCCAGTACTGGGCTGTAGCCACCCCAAGGGTAGAGGCCTCGTAGAGGTCACCCAAAGTGCAAGCATTGGGGCACTGAGGGCAGAACAGCGAGTGATGCATGTCCTGCGTAGAGTCACAACTACATTTGATTCCTATGTCAGAGTAACCCCATGTGGTTATATTAAACCGGTAGCGACCCACTTGAGTCCGGAGTCGTTTAGGAGACTTCCAAGTGGGCCACGCCAGATCTTTGCCCGTCAACGGTGCTAGTGGCGATTCGCGAGAGAATCTCGCATCTAGGCCCACTGTTTTTAGTTTAGAATAGCCTATAGCAATCGGCTCAAGGGACGAATAGTATGTTATTTATAATCAATTAATTATTAGGACGATATGCTGGGGTTGCGGGTTCAAATCCTACTGAAAGTTTATCTGAAACATTTCTATTTTCTAGAGAATAATAAAGTCAGCAAAAATAATAAAGTCATTAAATGATTCTCACAGAAACTACACATAAACTTCATAAGATACTTATATTTTAATAGTTCATGAGCTAAGTAGCCAAATTTTATAAAATGTAACATATAATAAACGCAATATATTATAAATCTACATATCTTATTGTCGAACTGAAAGACGCCATTTTTTTAATTATTGTGAATTTGGATCACAAAGCCACCTAATGAAAGAGATGATGTGGTCGATGGTAGTGTTAACAGGGTTGACCAAGAATTACATAAGGTGCGATAAGCGCAACTGGTACCAATAGTACGCTCACAGCTGGTTCGATTTGTATGAAGGGCACCAAACGTTATTACTATATATATATTATATTGATAGATGTGATGTCATCGATGACGTCACCACTCATCGCTAATAGTACTCACGGCCCCTCAGATGGGCCCAGTGAGCACTCCGTGCCAATAGTGCTCTGAGCGCATTTCGGACCAAGCATTGGTTTGCTTACGAATCTGTAGCTCAACTGTCGCAACAAACAAAAAAATAAAAATCTGAGACCTTTTACAGCTCGTGATTCTCTCTCTAATACTCTGTTACAGTTAAAATCTAAAATGTATTTGTTTAGACACATCAATGTCATAATATGTACGCTTTTGCTTGGTCAGCTTTTGCTACCTCTATTGAAATTATTACTCTGGTGTTTACAGCACACATTTTAGGCAAAATCAGAATGGCAAAACTAAAAATACAATAGACGTTTCGACAGACAAAATATGTTGAAATTTTGAAATAGATATGTACGCGTTACACTGTAAAAACAGCGCCATCTGTATTCGGATCAACCGAAACTCTGTCGCCATCTTGCAAATCATTTCTTGTACATCTCACTATCTCTTTTTCTACATGCGTGACATCGATTAGATCCTCCTTGACTTTTTTCACTCTCTTCCCGTGCTTTGTCAATAGATGGCGCCTCAATCCTCTGAAACGCGAGTACGTAGATCCGCATTGGGTGCATTTATGCTGCTCAGATCTCTCGTGGACGGCTGACATGTGTTCATCTAGGCTCAGCTTGTAGCCGAATTTTTTTTCGCATAATTTACACTGTAACAAATAACATAGGTTATGCGATACAGTTTAATGTTAAAATCTATACTTTCAACTTAAAACTTTCAAGACTTTTGTCAAAATCTATACATTACAGTTAAACCTTATCTCTGCCTCACCTAAGCACAACATTTCTAGGTATTCTAAGCTAAAACTCAAATTCCAAATGCACAGGCGTAACAAGCGAAGAATTTACTAAATATCAACACGGTAACAAATCTTTGTTAACAGTTGAAGTACTATAAGAAAGGGCTGCTTGTTCGATGAACTTGAGCTGGATCATTATCGGAATCCCTACAAGTTTTTCCCAACTGATGGGTATTTAGATAAAAGTTCCCCATTGAGATACGGAGGGGGATTAATTTATTTTTCAAATTCAAAATCATTCATTTGTTTCAATCAAGACTCATCAAAAATATCAACTTATAAAAATGACATGCTTATATTATTAAATATAAAATTCAATAGAAAATGTCAAAAATATTAAAAATTTTTAATAATGAAGAAAATATCGATCATTAAGACAGGAGGGTTACTTCAACGATATTGCAAGAACATGGTAACTTTGACCTGATACTGTACAGTAAGTACCATCCCTTGGAATATGTAGAATGGTACTATTCTCCTTTCTAACCAACTCACAGCATCACAGGTATCTTGTATGACGTGTTTTTTTTTAAAATTAATTATTGTTAAGCAAATGGTACCTCGAAAGCCTTAACGCCGAAGTGCCGCTGCCGATGCGAGCGCAGGTTTGAGCTGGTGACGCACCGCCGAGGGCATAGGTCACATGCGAATGGCCTCTCACCAGTATGCTTCCTGTAAGGTCATATCATCATATTGATCAGATATCATCATCAACATCCATAACGTCTACTGTTAGGAATGCCTCTCTCATTAGGCCTCTCACTCGCCGCCACCTCAATGCAGTTCTTGCGACCAACACTGAATGTGACATAATGAAAATATCTGTGAAATATTTGCCAAATATTGTGAGAATTTACCCGACCAATGGGAGCATTGTACAAATAGAGATAGCTCACTGGAGCTGGAGAATTTAAATAATTTTGACTAATAATTTTTCTGTATTTGTTATCTGTCGTGCTTTGTGACCTAACGTTTAAAGTGACCATGTATGAAATGTTTCTAATTAATTGTTGTGAGGTAAATGTAACTGATTGATTTCGTTTTTATCTCAATAAATAATAATTTAATTAGGAGTCTTTGCTATAATACCAACGCTTGATATGCAGACTTGGGGACTCCAGTATAAGATGACAGTACTTCAGAGACCGCTGCTGCTGCCCACTTTCTGGCATTTTCCGCCTCTTACTCAGGAAGTTATGCAGAACGGTAGGTGGCATTCTAGCCCGGCACGCGAAGGGTGTATCAATCGAATAAACATAACTCTGATTTGCTTGTAAGTTTTTTACAAAAAGGCTTATACCACATCTTTATATCTTTTTTTTAAAGTAATATAAAATAGATTATTCTTGACTAATTTTAATGACTGAAGTTATCAATATGCTTTACCTCATGTGAACATTCAGCGATGACTTCTGTATAGCCTTGTAGCCGCAGTGTGGACATTTATGTAGCTTACTGCCTTCGTGAATCAGCCTGTGCTTGTTCAAGTAGTCACGACGGGTGAATACCCTGCCACAGATCTGTAAAGAGTTAATTGCACCACTTTAACTAACTTTTTTTTTATATTATTAGTGACAAACAAGCAGACAGCCCGCCTGATGGTAAAGAGTAACCGCCGCCTATGGACATCTACAACACTAGCGCTGCAGATGGGCTGCCTGCCTGTAGGTACCCCCGTTGTAATTTGTAGGTACCCCTTTTGAACTGTAGTAGCTTCGCGGAAAGACCTCCGGAGGAAGGTCGTTCCACATCCCACAAGTACGTGGTAGAAAACAGCGACCAACGTGAACAGTGTGTGATGACAGGCTGATGTTGGTATTTCGGTGCGCCATTCCAAAGGTGGGAGCAGTACTTAATTAATTAGTTTAATTAAACTTAATTCATTTGACTGAATATGAAGAGAAATTGATGCTGGGACAGACTGACTTTGAATCAGAGATACCTAAGTTATTTAGATGCACACTTAGTGAAGTTTTGCGCTCGTAGTCATATTCTCGTAGGCTTATTTAGTCATTCTTGATCGATCAACTTGTGACCGCTAGTGGTATTACTACTGAGCGTACACCAGTGCTGCCAACTCTATTTGGCAAAAACGCGCTTTCAGCACGTCGAAAACGCGCTAGATCGCGCTAAATGGCACCTACAAAACAAAAACACCCTAAGTGACGCCAATTAGTAACGAAGGGATTTTCAATTTTAGCGTATTTTAGTCATTTGATAAGGTTAATAAGATAAACGAGGTAATTTTCATTAAAATGTTACAGAATAACCACATAAAACGAATATTAGGCTACTTTTATTCATGCAAGAACAATTATATGTCAATCAAAAAATTAAATTAAGTACATAAGTGCCTAGTCTAATGATAGCTAATCAGGTTTAAATTAAATTGATATTTCTAATTAATAAAATAAGGAATAATTAAATTAAAATATAATATATATATATATCTATCTCGCCATGTTATCCTCTTCAAGACAGCGCTCGGAAGATTATAAATTGAAGAGTTATTTTTTTATTTAAATAATTCAGTATCGATCATGCAAAATGGCGTTTATTGTGTCCAGACGTAATCCATACCAGGAGTGGTAGTGAACATTTAACGATGTCAGTAACATAGCCATTGTTACTGACATCGATCAAAAGACATTATTGTTAATGCTAGTAATGAAAACTCTTTTGTAGGCATGCCATATGATTTCAAAAAAGCGCTAGATTTAGCGCTAGGCGCTAAAACGCGCTTTTGGCCAAAAAAAGCGCTAGATCTGGCGCTGAACGCGCTAAGTTGGCAACACTGGCGTACACATACTTAGGAAGGTACCTTAAGTCGTCGGTCCCAGTTGTTCTCTTATTATAGCAGTCATAATTGCATGGTGATATGTATTTGTGCATGGCGGCCATGCTGGCTAGTCTGGCTACCACTCTCAAGTAAAAATGTTTACCTAAAAATGGTAAAAAATAATTCTGATTGATGATTCTGTTTATATAAAAGTTTTCCGAATGACTCACACTGTTAATCAATGATACTTTTTTCTAAAATGTTGTCTCAACTAGTCATGCTATTACCCAACAACTCGTAGTAAATTTCTTTAAAAACCATTCATAGTGAAATAATATTTTCTGTACATTATTAATAAAAATTATATCTAATTTGTTTGAAGCTTATTAAATGTAATGCTACTATTATAAAATAGTTATAAGCACAATGTCAAATTATTATGGGTACTTATATATACCAGTGGGACTAGGATTGCAGCTTCCCATATCAATCTGTGGGTGTCGGTGTATTTACACCTTATGAATGGTTTATTTACACATTTTGACCTGATTAACTCATTATATATTATGTATGGAGATAACTACATAAATTGTGGTTATATGACATACCTGAACCCAACTTTGAGCAATCTTTTAACCTTCAATTAAATAGTGAAATGCTCTTACGTAAATACCTTGTACGAGTCCCAGGGTCTAGCATATATAATATGCATAGTTTTCTCATTAAAAAAATGTTATTTATAATGTTTTTTATTACTTATATAATGTAAAGAAAGAATAACAACTCAAAAATAATTTAAATTTATATATCAGTCAAAAATAAATGGTAATTTTTACTTTTTCAAAAGTAGCACAATTAAATATTGTGAGAAAAAATGCTTAATGTTTTTAAATTTTCATATATATATAATATGTAAACATTACCTAAAGTATTATTTTAAATTACTACAGTAGATTATATTCATCAATTGTCAAACATATGTTTTAAATTAGTAGGTAGATAATTTTGAGAGTTAGCTATGTAAGCAATATAATTAAATTTCAATGGCTTTTCAAAATAATAAAGAAATATTTTTTTACAATTTACAATAATGACCAAGCCTAAAAAAATGTGCAACTACTATTTAAATTATGAATTTCTAACCACAAGCATGTGTATCTTAGAAATAAACATTGTGTTACCTATATCTAATCATAAAAGATATAATAAAAACTAGGGATGGGCCGAATATTCGTTTTATATTCGGTATTCGGCATATTCGGCAGGTTTGCCGAATATTCGTATTCGGCCGAATATTAGGTCAAATCACCGAATATTCGATAAAAGAGTAGGTACTCAAACTTAATAGGGTATTAAACCGATTGATCATGAGTTGAGTGTTAAATGTGTCCTATATTTTGTTTTTATATGGTAAGTAATTTGCAGTATTTTTATGTAGACACTGTAGTTTTATTTCCAATAACAGCAGATAAAAAATATGGTTATTAAAAACAATTTATAAGTATGTAGCTGTTTGGGGTTAAACTTCTGTACGGTGCAACCGCATATTCACCCGCGTAATAATTTTTGACATCGTTCGAAGTAAATCATCACGTATCTCACGCGGCTAAATATCATTAAATCACTATATTTATTTTACATATCAAATAAACATTTATATCAACTAGCAAATCAAGGATTTATTTCTCATTTTATATTATCTTTAGATAACGGTCTCGGACCGTACAACTACTGTGAACTCTTTATAATAAATAACGTTATTATAATCAGATCTTAATTGTGAGAAATTAAGTTTTTTTTTATTTATAAATTTTAAATATAAAAATTCCCATAACAAACTTACGCGGTGAAGTTTTACTGTTTACTAGATGATGCAATAATAACATCGGCGGCGGTACAACGGGGGAGCGGGAGGGAGTGTCCGGCGCATTATTTAAGTAAGGTAATCAATTGTGCCGAATGTTCGTATTCGGTGAAACCCATGTTCGGCCCATCTCTAATAAAAACACCAATTGATTTTTCACAGTATATTTAATACAGCTACCCTTTACCTGAATCATATTGATAGTATGATTTTCAAGAATATTTTGGAACAACCTGAATTAGATATAGGTATTTATAGCTTTGAAAAATTTTAATTTTAGTTTCTAATCTATATTGCAGTAGTGTTACTAACACCGAGAAAATATTATTTGACAATGTATGGTTTTCCATGAAATGATATAAATTTTTTCAGTAAATGTGTGACTTTAAAAAAGTTTCATTGCGAAACAGTGTGACATATTTTAAAAAATAAAAGTTTCATCAAGTAACGGTGTTACTTGATTTAAGTAGCAGTGTTAATTGATTTCAGTAGCAGTGTTACTTGATTTAAGTAGCAGTGTTACTTGATTTAAGTAACAGTGTTACTTAATGGGAAAGAAATCCAAGTCAGTGTGACTCATTCAGTGTTACTGGATAGGAACCCATCATCCAAGATCATAGTTTATACCTATCTTAGATATATATTTACATATTTCAACTGTGTACATATATATAGAAACATACTATGTATTTTTATTTATGCCGCAAGCTACCATACTTACATCACAAACATATGTTTTCCCTTCAGGTTTCTTTCCTTCATAGTGTATTAACATATGATCTCTTAACGCATCACTAGTTTCAAATGATTTATCACATTTGTTACATGCAAAAATGTCATCTGGCAAATCTATATCCTTATTTTCTTTATGGTCTCTCAGGTGACGCTCATACATTCTTCGTTTAGGCAAAAATCTATTACAAATATTACATTTATAGCCTAATTTCAACTCATTACATATTTCAGTTTCATGACGAAGCCTTTTCTTCATATTTTGAAATCTTTTTTCACATCCAAAACACTTGTAAAGACCATTAGTTTCGATTCCATGATATTCTATGTTATGATCTGTAAATTCATCACAAGATTCGAAATTTAAATGACAAAAATTGCAGTATGTTGTTGATCTTCTTCGTCTTCCTCTTTTGGCTGGCTTGTCTCCTGTTGTGCCTTCAATTTCACATGATAGAGGTAAATCATCAAAGAGGTCATCAATAGCTTCATCTAGTTCTAAACGTGAAAATTCTACATTGTTTTCTTCTTTGAGAATTAATGGCTCATCGGATCCATTCAATTTATTGTTGTCTTCTACCTTAATAATTTTCATATCGTGCTTTAACTGATTAGAAGAGCCATTTAAGAGAATAAGGTTTAACTTTCTGTTGGATTCTTGACAAAACCTTTTGAATTCCGTGAGAATTTCGAGTTCGTTCAAACATTTCGAGCATATTTTGTTTGGATGGATGTGTGTGGTGACATCTATACCAACACATTCTTGAATCTTTTCAGCGATAGTGCAATCGTTTTCCAATGATTTAGGGTTATAAGATGATAATTCTATAACACCTTTGGCACCCCAGCATAATCTACACACGCATTCAAGCAAAAAGTAATCGTAAGTATACCTTTGCCCGTCTGGTAATGGAATTTTCCAAGCCATACTTATACTAACTCCATGCAATTCGGCAGAATTATTGCTTTAGCTTTAAATAGATCATATTTTTATGTGAAAAACAACAAACGCTTCAATATTACGCACTACATCTGCTGGCATCATTCATTTGACCAACTGTTTTTATTTATTTTTGTTTTGATTTCGTTAAGTTTTGTTGGGAACGGGCTATTCCATAGATCAAATAGAATATATACGGCTATTCTCAGGGGTGCGTTCTTATTTGTCGTCCGACGACGGATGATCGCTCCAAGCAGAGCGACGCTCGTCATCCGCCTTTTAAGAACGCCTCTGTATCATATCTGTATCAAGAACACTACTTTAAATGTTTCACTGACCCAGAAGAAATGTATTTACAATTATGTACTTTTCCACGACACACAACTAAAACAAACATACAAAATATAACAATAATAATAATACAATTTTGTAAACAGAAGTCTACGTAAACAAAAAGTAACTTAAAACAAAGAAAGATCAAGTCCCAACTGTCAAATGAAACGTCAGGGCGATATTTATCCACCGATTTCGTGGGGCGACCGGTGCGTCGTCGAGCGATATATAAGAACGCTCCGGAAGATCATCGGACGATCGCTCCGGGCATATAAAAACGCTCGGGGCGTCGTCGGACGTCGTCGGACGACAAATAAGAACGCACCCGGGTGCATTCTTATTTGTCGTCCGACGACGGACGATCGCTCCAAGCAGAGCGACGCTCGTCATCCGCCTTTTAAGAACGGCTCTGTATCATATCTGTATCAAGAACACTACTTAAAATGTTTCACTGACTCAGAAGAAATGTATTTACAATTATGTACTTTTCCACGACACACAACTAAAACAAACATACAAAATATAACAATAATAATAATACAATTTTGTAAACAGAAGTCTACGTAAACAAAAAGTAACTTAAAACAAAGAAAAATCAAGTCCCAACTGTCAAATGAAACGTCAGGGCGATATTTATCCACCGATTTCGTGGGGCGACCGGTGCGTCGTCGAGCGATATATAAGAACGCTCCGGAAGATCATCGGACGATCGCTCCGGGCATATAAAAACGCTCGGGGCGTCGTCGGACGTCGTCGGACGACAAATAAGAACGCACCCCAGGGAATCAGGTGCGTTCGTTTTGGCTCGGTTACGTTGTAGCAGTTTCATATATGGCATTTGTATCTTAGCGTTCGGAAAGAAGCTTCTGCTATTTTCGACAACCAATGACTGTATGCTATCCGAACGTCTTATACTTATTTTGACAACCGCTGAAAACCAAAATAAAATTTTCTGGAACTGCAGCTAAAGATATAGGTGCAACAGCTGAAGTCAAAGATAGGTGCGTTCGTTTTGGCTCGGTTGCGTTTGTAGCAGTTTCAAAAGTGGCATTTGTATCTTAGCGTTCGTAAAGAAGCTTCTTCTATTTTTGACCACCAATGACTGTATGCTATCCGAACGTCTTATACTTATTTTGACAACCGCTGAAAACCAAAATAACGTTTTCTGGAACTGCAGCTAAAGATATAGGTGCAACAACTGAAGCCAAAGATATAGGTCTGTGTCGGAGGCATCGCCAGTTCTATTCTGTATGATAGGAACCACAATATTTCTCAGAAAATGTTAAGGTAGATATGAATTTCCAAGTTGTCAAAAAACGATCACAACGATCCCACGGTAAGACGTGGGTCAAAATTAGCACTTTTCTCTGTCATTTGTAGCGTTTTCAAAGCTATCCGAACGGTGAGCGAAAACGATATAAATGCTCCCGAAGTCCCAATACGAACGCCCTACGTGATCATTTTTAGCGTTTGTGAGTGTTATTTTTGGAACTGATAGGCTATCCGAACGCCCTAGATATAGGTCTGTAATTGAATCTGTCGGAGGCATCGCAGTTCTATTCTTTATGATAGGAACCACAATATTTCTCATAAAATGTTAAGGTAGATATGTAGGGCGTAAGGAAATGTTCGGCGTTTAAAAACGCGGGCGGGTACTCACTAGCCGATGACGTCACAGCCCGGGTCATTCAACAGTCGCGCCCTCGTTCGCACGCCGCTGCGCAGTTAAAATCAAGATTATAAAGCCATCTGCGGTAAAAATGGACAAAAACCTACTTTATAGTGCCTCAGTGCTTCAATTCGGCAGTTAAAACACCGACAAACTCTTTTTTTTATGTGCCTGAGGACCCAAAAATTAGGAAAAAATGGATGACAGTCATTTGAAGACTTGATAGAATAGGCCTTAAAACTAAAGCGCCCTTTTTTTTAACGTTTTGCATGTTGGAATGGCATTTTGCGAATGGCCACCGGGCTAGAAACTACCCTCAAGTAGAAAATATGTCTCCAAGCACTCTACAGTGTGTTCCGGCAGCTGTCCTTGAGAGCCAGTAGGTATAGGTTAAGCCTGTTAACACCTTAGACGACATCATACTACCAGGTGAGATTGTGGATTAACCTATTAGCAACAAAAAAACGGCCAAGTGCGAGTCGGACTCCCGCTCGAAGGGTTCCGTACGATTAGCTATACAACACTAGAGTTCATATTTAAACCTTTTTTTGTTTTAACGGGCGCGAGTCCGCCTCGCACTTGGCAACTTTTTGTATTTGTTGTTATAGCGGCAACAAAAATACATCATCTGTGAAAATTTCAATTATCTGGCTATAACCGTTCTTGAGAAACAGCCTGGTGACAGACGGTCGGACGGAGGGACAGAAGGACGGACGGACAGCGAAGTCTCAGTAATAGGGTCCCCTTTGGATACGAAACCCTATATATGTGACGGAACAAGCTCCAGGCCCACCTGATGATGTTAAGTGGACTAACTTCTGCCTATAAAAGATGCATTGCGTCACAAGTCACAAATTGCACTGCGCCCCTCACCTTGAGACATAGCTGTTAAGTCTCATGTTCCTGTAATTTCACTGGCTCTTAAAGACTGCTGCCTAAACACACCGTTAGATGCTTGGCGACAGATTTTTACTTTTTAACTTGCGAATGCCCGCCTGGCTCGCGACCACCCCAAAATGCCCTTCCCCAATGCGGTGAAGAAGACCAATCCCGCGGCGGGATTCGAACCACGGGCTCACTGCGCAGCATTCCTTAGCTGTCACTGCTTCAAATTGCTGCACTGCTGTGAAGACCATTTCGATGTTAGTATTTGTCCTCTTATCCTTTCCATATTTGATCTACTTAACCTAGATACCTAGTTATCAACTTTTGATTATTTAAATAGGTATCTTACCTACTACCTAGTCCCTACCTATGTAAAGTGCCCTGACGAAATATTAACTTATTAAAATATATCTTAAGTGCTCGCATACTGAAAGGCTCAATAATTTTGATTATCGGAACAAGCTCGTGTCGAGGCCCACCTGATGTTTTGCATGGTGGTAGGGCACTTTGCAAATGCCCGCCTGGCTAGCTACCACCCTCAAGTTGAAAATCTGTCGCCAAGCACCTAACGGTGTGTTCCGGCAGCTGTCCTTGAGAGCCAGTAACTCTAGGTTAGTCTGAACAACATCCTCGACCACATCATCACTTACCATCAGGTGAGATAGTGGTCAAAGGCTAACCTATAAGGCATAAAAAAAAAAAAAAAAAAATTGCGGTCTAACCTCTGCCTATAACAGATGCATTTCGTCACAAGTCACAAATTGCACTGCGCCCGTCACCTTGAGACAGTTGTTAAGTCTCATGAGCCTGCAGTTTCCCTTGTTCTCAAGGACTGCTGCCAGAACACACCGTTAGGTGCTTGGCGACAGATTTTCTACTTGTGGGTGGTCGGTAGCCAGGCGGGCATTCGCAAAAATTCCCTTCCACCAAGCGTCGAACCTTAAGGCCACGGCGGGATTCAAACCATGGACATGCTGCGCGGCAGTCCACAGCCAATGCCACTGAGCCATCATTGCAATAAGCATATATATTTATTAAGTATGTTCTCACTTATTGGTTAAAATATTTTGCGATGACTAAAAAATGTTAAACACGCGTCAGTAAATCGCGTCAGCACACGTGACCGTCATCGTCAACCTCGAGATGTTCATTGCGAGTACCTACCTAGTATTTTTTTATCACCGCCTATAATAGGTACTAAATGAAACACACACACTTTCAGTTAGGTTTAAGTTTGAACAAATTATTACCCGTGAGTAATTAGTGCTTACTTAGAACATACATGACCTTTTCATCTTTATTCCATAAATTTCGGCAGCCATAATATCCTGATATTGTGCATCAAACTATCCACTCTTGGCAGTTTGTCCGTTTGATCTTTAAGAAATCCTTCTTCCATTCTACACACTACAGTTTCACTTTAGTGTAATCGGAAATAAACGATCGTAATCGGAATAAACTCGAAGTCAAGCGAAAAACATTAAACGAGACGTACGTATAACCGGACCGAGCGCCGCACCGTGTCGCACTCGTGGGACGAACGGGGCGGCTGTGACGTCATAGCATGAGCCCGCGTAATCTCAGAAATTCAAAAAAGGGATTAAACTTCTCATCGCTATAACTTTGGAAATACTGCCTGCATTGAAGTGAAATAAAAAATAATGTTATGTACATGATCTACGCTCTGATGTTATGTGTATTTGATAGTAATATTTTGACCCTTTTGTGTTCTCCATTATGTACGAGATTTTGATTTATGAAACTTTGAATTATAATTTTCATTGCAGGGAACATTTATGTCAACATGTACAATTTAGACCCTGATATCTCTGCTTTCGAATTCAATCAATTTCTATTTTAAATTTACCAAAAATGAACCATAATTGTTTGATACTTCGCCTTCATAAGATTGCAACAGAGATAGAATACGTTATAGGTCTTCATAGTCTGTGGCACAAACTACATTATATCCCCGCGGTCCCGCGTACAATCGCACCAGCTGATAGCGCAAAAAAAAACCAATAAGTAATCGACGATCAATGGAGGAGATGTCCGAACGCTCTAGCTCGTTATCCTGAAGGTTTGAATGAAATTAGTGACCCAGATAAGTTTTGGGCCCATTTACTCAAAACTAAAGACTTTTGCGAGCTGGCTTGTTTTGCTCTATATACACAGGCCCTGCCCCATGCGGATGCCGACTGCGAGCGGGTTTTTAGTAACGAAACCGACTTACTGTGGAAACTGTGAACGGCACCCTTCTTGCTGCAGAGAGTACTAGAGGTCCAGCGAGTGTTGGAAACTGCGTCAATTTTAAGCCGTGAAAGGAAATGTATAGCTGTATAACTAAAGACAAATTATACGGCAATGTAACGAAAAACGACGTCAGTGAGGATGCTCCCGATATCATATTTGGAGATGTATACTAAGACTAGAAGTAACATACCTTACTACTTATGTAGTATGCATAAGTATGTAAGTTATCTATTTTTAAGCCAAATATTTTGTTATTTTACATACACAATAAAGAGGATTTATCGTTTTATAAATAGTAATGTTTTATTAATGTTTTATATAACCGGCTGTACTCACGCGTATTGGTCGAGATTGCTAGGCAGTCTAGAGTGTGATACAGTCAGCAGTGTTTGTGTTGGGGTTTTAGACGATAACTTTAGTGACGAAGAGGATGCACTACCATCAGCTGTGCGGTGCGCGGGGCATCCCCTCAGCCCACTCCCCGCCCCCGCAGCTCCACTCTCGCGCCGCGCAGAACGAGCAGTTACGCGGAGTCGTCGCCGCGATTTAGACGCGTAAACTCACCTGAGGAAGGGCATCGGATATGCCCGAAACCTAGGTCGACAATCTCGACCAATACGCGTGAGTACAGCCGGTTATATAAAACATTAATATGTCTTATACTCACGGAAACTTTCAAACAAAAAAAGTAATGTTTTATATGTTGCAAACTTGCAAAAGAAGTATTACCTATATAAAACGTCTTTTATATGCTTTATTCCTAATTTTATCACAAATTAATATGAGTGTACGAGGTTCGCAAGCTAATATACGAGATTTTTATCCGCTTCGCTAAGAGGAAAAAAATTCAAAGGTTGGCACCCGCACGCACTGCGTGCTCGTAATGTCAGTGTCAACTGTCAGTGTCACTGACATTACCTACTTTTGTTTAATTTCGTTTGTTTGCATCTCGCAAATTTTAAAATATAATTCTTAGACAAGTACAAAGTACAAACTTTCTATAACATCTACTGCTCACTGGAAGATGATTTTAAATCTAGGTTTGTTTTGTGCCTACTTTGTTTTACAGTAAGAAGAAAAGAGAAAGTTCGTAAAGCGAGTTAGCAAAATTATTAGTACTTACTGAAAAGCACAATTTATCACTATTTTACATTGATATAAACTAAGACATAGAAACATAAAATTACTACTCTAAACCTCTCCATTTAGATTTGAGTTATGATGTCTTGGAAAAATTCAGCTCTGGACTGCAAACTGTATACCCATGACTTTTTCATTTTAAACGATGTGTGTAGATTATGCTGGTCTACTGATGATGTTATAGATTTATCGTCTGATACAGCACAGATGCCTCAATCTGAGTCCAATAATAAAAATGCTGGAATCACTGAAAAAGTGCAAGAGTTAATAGGCATTGATATGACAAGGTTCAGTCATTTGAAAAATGTATGTTCTAAGTGCTTGAATGTAGTTAAAACGTTTGCTCAATTCAAAAAGCTTTGCCAAGAAAAAGACAAAAAATTACAGGTCTTATTCCAAAATGCAAAACAATCCATAAATAAATCACAAACTGAAGACATCTTAGAGTTAAGTTCGCAATTTTCAAAAATAGAAACAGATCTAGAGGTAAAAATAGAGTTGTTGGAAAAGAAAAAAGAAAGAATAGAAATGAACATTTTGAAAATGGAAATAAAAGAAGAACTGTCAAATCTTGACTTGGAATTATCAAACTTGACAGACAAAGATTTGGATTTGGAAGATATATCAGATGTTTTATTATTGACTGACAATGGGGATTCAAATATAGGACCAAGTATGAATGAAATATCACCATCCAAAAATTGCTTTACATGCCACTTGAATCTAAAGTGTAAACAACACCATTCTGAATCTAATGGAAAAGATTTAAACAAAGTTTACAAGTGTTCTGGATATGAAATGAAGTTTAATGATGAGCATAAACTACAGCATGGACTCAGAAACTGTGAAAAGTTAAAAAATGGTTACAAATGTAATATTTGCAATAAATATTTACTGAAACAGAACTTGTTTATGCATCATATGAGATTGCACAAAGGAAAAAAACTGAAGATCCCAGATGATATTTATACATCACACAAACTCACTAAAACATATGAGAACTTGAAATGCTTGAAAGACTCTATGAAACTTAACAAAAAGAAGGCATCCTTCATTTGTGAGGTAGGTATTAATTAATAAAATATAAGCTTCTACCTACCTTCACTTATATGAGATATAGATTTTTAAGCTTTTTTTTTCAGGAACTACCAACTAAAACTCCATAAAATACTTCTAATGCAAGGTATTTTAAATATTCAAGACCAATTTCTTACCGACTTCAAAAAAAGGAGAAGGTTCTCAATTTCAAAACTTCAACAAGTTATTTGACACTGTTGAGTGTTGAAGTCGGTTGCATTTTTAGGTAATTTTTTTTAAATTCAAAATCAGTTTATTAACGTGTTTTTTTTGAGAGTTCATTTTGTTATATTGGGTTTTTCAACAATTAACCTGTGGGGCGTTGGGCTAGAATGTCTACCTGTGGGTGTCGTAAGAGGATACTAAGGATAACACATAAAGTGGGCAGCAACGCTATTGGAGGAACTGATATAGCTCACTGTGATCCTCAAGACACCTGCAAAGCGTGGGAATTTTGACATGTTCAATAAAGGGGGGTGGCTGTGTTCAGCATTGGACAATCTGGCTGATACAGTAACAACTTTTGAAACATCACCCCTTGAGACCTTATCCTGTAAGTTCAAACCTTCTATAATGTAAAATTATTTTGATACTAGCTTTCCAGGCGCGGCTCCGCCCGCGCGTATGTCGGTTATCGCGCAAATACATTAACATCTTTTTGCGCAGTTGGATAAAAACTATCCTATGTTTTTTCCCGGGTCTCAAACTATTTCCATACCAAATTTCATTCAAATCGGTTCAGTAGTTTTGGCGTGAAAGTGTAACAGACGGACAGACAGAGTTACTTTCGCATTTATAATATTAGTACTGATGATTACAGATATGTGGCAGAATATTCAACAGGAAGGGCAATCTAGATACTCACAAGGTGATACATCAGAGTGTGAAGCCGTTTAAGTGCCCACATTGTGAGTACCGTGCAGCACAGCCATCGTCACTCACCTTACACATAAGGTAAGGCCTGGACTCCACCAAGGCAGTAACAAAAGGATATGACATGTGTTATACTTTACGATGTCATAAATGCTCCCTTCCGTGCTTGAGCCTCCACCCCTGCCTAACCAAATTTGGTAAGATCCTTTTAATGCTGCCTTATATGCAAATTCTAGGATGGAAGTTACGGTTGTTCTTGGCAGGCCAATGTCCTTAAGTAGGTTATATGGAGATTTAGCTGGTATAACCCCTTGCTCCTTGCGTTTTTGATTAATTCATTTAGGTTAAGTCATAATATTTGTTTGTTTTTATTTTGTGGTCTTTAGGTATGTTTGTTTCCCACGGCACAGTAAGATCTATAAGTACTATAATGCGTTTTAGATTTTTTGAGTATAGAAATATGTTTGGTCTGGAAGACCACCAACATCCTCAGGAAAATAGTAGTGTTTTTCATACATGTCCCACAAACACAGATGGGGTCGGTAGGATTCTAGCCACGAATAAATATTAGATTAAGTTAACTTTCTTTCTATTTATATTCCAGGACTCACACCGGAGAAAGGCCGTACGCGTGTGACCTCTGCCCGCAGCGGTGCATAAGCAGCTCAAACTTGATCAAACATCGTAAACTACACTTTGGAGTCAAGGATTTTGAAGTATGAAATATATATTTACACTTGTATAATCTGTACACAAATACAGGTCTTTATAATACACTCAAAATACTATATAATCTTATTTAACAAGGCAGCCAATTGTAAGTAAGCTTATTTTTTCAACATTCCGGTGGCCGAGTGGTCGGCACGAAATGCGGGTTCCGGCCTGGGCTCTTGTAGTCTGTAAATGTGAATGTTTATATTTGTAAATGTAAATCTTTTATCTTATTATATAAGTCAATTTAAAAATATTGTCTTATTAAGTTATTATACCAAAACATGTGTCCCTATATCCCAACACCAACTTCAAAATTTATAAAGTAATAAATTGATTTAGCTACATCTTTTATTTACTCTATATTATAGATTTTACTAAGAAAAGGAAAAGTAAATCTTTCTTCCTTTTTTGTGTAATGAATGTCGGGTGACAAAAAGTTCCAAACACATAAGTGTTATGTGAAAATGTGACTACATCCCATTGTGTAACAGTTATTCAATAATCCAGTATTTTTTTGTGAAATGGGACATTTTTGATGGGATAGAAGGGCATTCGAGCAGGCGTCTCACCTGATGGTAAGTGATCACCGTCGCCCACAAACATCCGCAACACCAGAGGTCTCGAGGATGCGTTGCCGGCGTTTGAGAAGGGAATGTGCTCTCTAGTAGGCTCCTAACTCGCTATGTTCGGAAATACTTCACATCTCAGCTGGTTCCATATTGTATTATACATATATCTAATTCAGATCATGTATATATTACACATAGATAATCACATTTTCCTTAAATTTCAGTGTAATATATGCCAGAAACGATTTCGCAGAAAAGATGAACTCAATGAACACATTACGATAGTACACAAGAACCTAAAAAGGCATGTTTGCAAGCAATGCGGTACCAAGTACACCCGCTTCAGGAGTTTGAGGGAACATCTCTTGGTCAAGCATGGACTGAAGGTCAAGAAGGTGAAAGAACAGCTGGTTGAAGTTGCATCAGGAATAAGTTATAAACGGAAGAAGAAAACAAAAGAGATTGGTCAGGATTCCGTGACTGAAAATCTAGATGGCGCTATTTCTAATGTCTGATTTTGTAATCTACAGTTTAGAATTTAGATGGATATAATATAGCCTAAAAAATTCTGGTGATCACGTATTCTAATCTTGAAGATAAAAACTGTGACATCATCCTTAGATATATAAAAATTACGTATCACGTTGTTTGTCAGCGATGGACTCGTAAACTACTGAAACGATTTTAAATTTGATTTGTACACCGTGTGCAATTTCATCCAAATTGAGAGAATAACTTACATGTCAATGTAAAGTCGTTATTATCCGTGTAAAGCCGGGGCGGGCCTCTAGTAATATATAAATGTAAGCAAGAAGGCCTATAGATATATTACCTAATACCATAGAGGAAATTAGTACTTTTCTCTATGCTAATACCTACGCTACGAGTCAAATTGTAGTTTGTACCTATATATTGTACCTATTCTTATATGACGTTAGCCGGGTTACTCGTGAATTTGGTACATTATCCGACAAAAACATTCAAAATAAAATATTTTATTTAATTTGTTTGGTTGTTGTTTTTATTGGTCATTAGCGCCATCTGTCATCGAAATGCGGAACTTCATTCAAACTGAAGTTTTGTGAAACCTAAAGCTGACTTGCACTAAAATAGGAGTACAAAAGAAATAATTGTATATACCTAGTTATTTGATATGCTGCAAAGTTTATTTGCTAGTACTTTAATTGAAAGCTGAGAAAGAAAGGGCTTCGAGGACTGAGTCATGAGCGAAGTGAGTTCATAAATATAATTAGGGCTGGGCTAAATTCATGCTTGCTTTAATTGAAATACAAATTAAAAAATACTGTATCGCAAGTACAAAATATCTCTATGTAAGGTAATTCAAATACAAAATATAGTATTTTAGCTATTTTAAATTGAAATATAAATTACAAAATAAATAATCTAGATCAGCATGGGCTGAAAACAAGATTAATTAATCAGTAAAACCTGAGTTAATTTTCATGAACACTACTTTTTTAAATGTTTTTCTGACACCGGCATCTTGTGAATGGAGAATGAATTTAATTTACATGATTCGAATCTTACCTCGGGCATGAGCTTCACCGCTTTTGTGAATGCTCGCGTGGCTAGCGACCACCCTCAAATAGAAAATCTGTCAAGCACATAACGATGTGTTCCGGCAGCTGTCCTTGAGAGCCAGTAATTCTAGGTTAGCCTGAACAACATCTTTGACCACATCATCAATTACCATCAGGTGAGATAGAGGTCTAAGGCTAACCTATCAGGCATAAAAAAAACTTGTTTTATTACTTATAAAAATTACAATTTAAGGAATCATTTGAACCACAGACGGCTTAGTAGTGTCGTGGGTAAGCAACGCTTTCATAGTAGTACCAACTTAACAAGAAATAATAATAAATCAACTATTCACGTACTTATATATACAAATTCTTTATTTCATCTTCATTAAATACATACAATATTCTGAACAAAAAAATAAAATTCTCTATAACATTAAAACTTTTGACTAACTCTACTCATGCATACCTACATATTTATTTACATTACAAAATAGATTTCACGGACAAAAATGTGAATTTGTGCTTTAAAAATGCTTTTATTTCCGATAGGCTAGCATGATCACATCGCACATATTGGTAAGTGAGGTTAAGAGGCCTAGAAATGGGAACACGTTCTCAGGAACAACTACCGGATCACAACACTAGGTGCTTGACAATTTTTTTAAATCACGGATTTGTAGCCCAGGCGAGCATTCGCAAAGTTTACTGCAACTTCATTCAAGAGTCATCATTCTACGTCTAGGCACGGTTATGTTATCTATAGTGTTATATATATTATCTGCGGCGTAGTCGTGACACTCGAGACTGTCTGCGGGCCGAGCGCGGGCCGAGATCGAGGCGCGTAGGTATAACTCGCGTTTCTTCCGTTTCTATGAAGTTGAAATACTGTATAGATAACATTACCGTAGCCTAGATGCCTAATATTATCTCTAACAACATTATCTCTTGACAAATGAGGGTAGTTTCAGTAAATCGAATACTCTTAGAATAAATATGCTTGTGTTAGATCGTCTGTCAGTTTCCGATTAAATATGTCATTGTAAAATGCCGATCAAGTTCATTGACTGTACAACCAAACCAAATGTTAAATTTTTCGATCAATGTGGAGTCAAAAGAAATAAATTATTCGACTATCTAAACAAAAAGTTCTCGTGGTCAGATTGATTGAACCACGTGGCCTTGGCCTGTATTGTTGAAATTATACAGGGTTATTGGTAAAATGGTAACAATCTCTTAGGGTTGACTTCTGCTTATCCTAACAAACAATATGAGATTATTTTTTTTTGTATATTTACATCGAGTAAAGTAATAAAAAATATGAAATTATACATTACAGGCACCAGAATCTTAACATCAGGTGGTTCTCGTACTTATTCCGTGAAAAGCACATAAAAAAACAAAAATATTTTTTTCTAAACAAAAACTAATAATTCTGAAAGTGTTTGTTAGGACTAGCAGAAGTCACCCTTAGAGATTGTTAGCATTTTAACAATAACCCTGTATACATCAATTTAGGATTTCCTTTACTGCCTGCATATACACAGGATACATTGTATCTCGAATGCTGTAAAGTATAACGAGCAACTACGCGCGCAGGAGCTAGTATGTTACAATCGCAAACAAATATTTAAGTACCTTGAACATACACAAATAATCATAATGGTGATTTAGTTTGTTAATAAGCTGTTAAAAAAATGAAATTAATGGTAACAATTTCTCTTAAGTCTAAACACAAATATTTGCATACTTAATTTTAAAGTAATTTTACCAGTAATTACTAGCATAAGTACTAAACTAAGATCTTGTTCTCACAAACTAAGTACATACTTAAACTAAGGAATCGGGATGTAGGTTCAAAACTCATCACACAGTAATAAGAAACTCAACCTCTTTTCACCGCTTTGATGCGTTCGAGTACGGCTGGAGTTAACCTATTTGGTGACTCAGACAGTATCATTCTCCGCTGAGCATATACTCGTGCACGCAGTGCACGAGCAGAAACTCGACTATAGATATGAAACTGTTTGGAGATTGAGTCTAGACTCATATTTTGACATAATGGAGTTTGAGTCTAAACTCGAACTCGTCTCTGCATGTCAACCTAATTGTCGATCCGAACCCCGACAGGTGCGGCGTTGCGTCGTTTAATTATATGCCCGCGATAACTTAAAAGTAGATTTCCACTTGTCACAACACGAACATTCGATTTTTGACATAGTGAATGCGAAATCAAACCGTGTGAAGGACCTATTAGACTGATGGCCAATGTCCATCGGTGCAGCAGTTGTACAACTGGAAATTACCCCTTTATTTGAACATAAGTTGTATTCTTATTTTATTTTTTATCCAATTATGATCTAAAATTATTCAGTTAAAGTAAAAGACTGCCGTTCGTCTGCCTTGTAAAAATGCTTCGGTAAAAATGTAGATTACTGTGTGATAAGTTTTAGAACTTACGCGAGTTCTACTCGCTTGTTTAAAGGCAAAGTATTGCTTCCGATATTATTAAATTCAAGTAGTGTCAAATGAGTAAAACATAGTCTAATAAATAATACATATATTTATAATGTACCTATGTAATTGGTTAGGCATGACAAGTTTACATTTTAAGCAAGGTACCTACGTATGTTTTTACTTATATATTTAACCTATAACAGATGCATTTCGTCACAAGTCTCGAATTACACTGCGCCCGTCACCTTTGAGACAAAGTTTTTAAGTCTCATGTGCCTGTAATTTCACTGGCTTTCAAGGACTGCTGCCAGAACACACCGTTAGGTGCTTGGCGATAGATTACTCTGCTTGAGGGTGGTCGCTAGCCAGGCAGGCATTTCCAAAATGCCCTTCCACCATGCGGTGAAGCTCAAGCCCAAGCCGGGATTAAAACCTGCTGCGTGGCAGTTCATACTCAATGCCACTGAGCCATAATTGCAAAGTATGTATTAACATTCCGAGATTTTGTGACGCTTTTGAATTTATTTCTGATCAGCCCCTTACTAAGTGAATATTGGAGCCTAACTCAATAAGTTATATAAACGTCGTAGAAATATAAAATGGATTATTTTATGGACGACGTCTAGATGAATTCTCAAAAAGATTCTACATCAGTCACAGTTTCATACATCTAAATTCAACCTTCAGTTTATATTATCAGACTGTGCTCTACAAATTACAATAAACACCATCATAACAACAAAAAAATTATCCGGATCTATGTCAACAGATATTGGATTGTGGTGTATGGTAGGTAAATCGTTTTGCTGTAAAAACTACGCCAAATAGGTTAATAGTATATTATGATACAAGTGATCTAAGTTGCTCATTATAGACGAGGTTATAATGTAGGTTGCAGCCCGAGCCGAAGGCGAGGGAGTAAATCAGCCGAGTGTATAATGAGCAAGTTGCTCATGAGTTTCATACGCACTTTTTCATCACCCTTGCGATAAAAAAAAATTTATTGCACAAATGCTATACAAACAACTTACGAAAATTATGGAACATAGCGCGCAAATGTCTTTTTACGCGCGGGAAATGTATGGAGGTTGATTACATATAAACCTCTTTGTTGTTACAAATCTGTATTACCCGTTTACATTGAAAATGCTCTGTTTACCTGCTCGCATATAATTTGCAGCTAGGTACTAACTTAACTTTGTAGGGATAAATTACCCGGTTAAATTGAATTCTGTTTATTAGCATATAATTGTAATTGTAATGCAGTAAGGTACTAATTTAACTTTGTAGGGAGAATTCTATTACGCACTAGTATGTAATAATATTATGCACGAGGGTGTTATAGTTCGGTTTATGGCCCTAAGAACGATACAATAAAGCTCACTTTACGAGTAAGGGTGCCGAAAAATAATTTATGTCATTTATAGTCTAGGATCTAAGTGCATGCTGAATTTCACTCATTTGACACATTAACCTCCTTAATTATTTATAGACGATAACGACGACGAGAATATCTACTTACTTAAAAATAATTTAGTTATATTTTACATTATATTGTCAATAGAGGAACTTCGAACAACTTTACTTAAATGTAAACTTCTTACCTGAGTATAGGCAGTGAGTTAGCAAGTCAAAATGTAGATGTCACTGTTTTTATATTTTGTCACTGTCAGATCCAATGGCAGATAATTATGCCTCTTCCGTGAGATGGAAACTGTACCTAGGTACCTATTGTTTTTTAAGATTTTTGATAACTTATTCAAATTCTTTAATAATTCAAGTTGAATGAATCTTTCTTTTCAGTATGAATAAATATTAACTTATTATGAATGCATGTTAATGACATTTTGAATGAGTTTTAAAGTCATTATGAGTGAACTTTAATTTTATTATACATAAATTTCAATTTAATAGTAGAGAAATTTTGATTAGATTTGAATTAATTTTAATTTCATCATGAATTAACTTTAATTTTATCGTAAATTTATTTTAATTTCATTGTGAATGAATTTTAATTTCTTTGTGAATGAATTTTATTTTCATTATGAGTGTTTTTTAGTAAGTATGGAAATCACGCGAAATATTTATCAACATAGAAAATTTGAGTTATTCCACAATCCCCACAGAAAACCCATAAGTATTGTTTTCAAGTAAGTCCAAATGCTTAGCTAGGTAGTTCATTAGCAACTCCTGCCTGCTGCAACCTATGCATCACGTCGATCCGTATTTTTTAAATGAAGTATCTGTGGCAGGGCTTCGAGTTTCCAGCTCTTTAAGGTAGTGGTTGAAATCGCAACTTCATATATACCTACATTTATTTATTACATTACAAAAATGAGACATTTTCTCCGTTTTGACTTGCTAACTGGGTAATGCTTAATATTCTTTCTATATAAGTATTTATTTTAGTGAAGAAAATCTACGAACGTTTGTAGTATAGGAGACCTGGATTGCCAGGACAAAAAAATATAGCGGACTTGTATATGATACATATAATCAAGTTTTGATGTCTTCTTACTTTTTCGATTTTCTTCACAGTTTATCATACCTACTTATTACAAATATTTCACAAGTCAAATATATTTTGGCCATTCTCGGAGTTTTTACAAACTAAGCTCTAACACATAGATATGATTCATGTTTAAAGTTTTATTTAATTATTAGATTAGGATCATGGGGTTCCTACAACACATCTACCACATTAGACTTTTTTACAAATTCAAATTGACGCAATAAAATGACCGTGTTATGATTACTATGACAAGCATTGGTGTTGCTAACTTCTTTAAAAAACAGTTAAGTTAATAATATGAAATATATGGTTCAACGAAAAATTAAAAGTTTTAGCAGTGACATAAATTTTTTTACAAAGCAAATGTTTTCCCAGCAAGGAAAAAATAAGAACATACATAATGTTTATTCGTTTGACTCAGTTGAAAAATATTAAAATTTTGTAGCCAAGATTTTCAAAGTATTTTACAGGTACATTTTACAATACAATAACATATAACTTAAGTAGCTGAAAATTCAATTTTATCACCGAAAAACAAATGTAGGTAATTATATTTTTGCCTGTTATTAATCTTGGTGTAAAATTATTATTACAACGGCCACGATCTGCATAAAGAAAAAAAATACCGCTCCGCATAAATATGGTAGCGGAGCGAAGGCGAAGCAGAAGTTGAACCATACAAACCAACAAGTATTCATTATATCCATCAGTTTTATACATGGATTCTGCGAGTTTACTAGTGGCTTTAGTGTGAGTTAGCTTTCAAAATCATCTTAAAGTACGGTCGCAGGTCTTGAAGAATTTCGGTCATTGACCCATAGTGCATAATATTGCCCTTACGCTTGGATATCGATAGCATTTTTTTGTCTTTCCAAATGGGCAACAAAAACACTGAATTGTTGACAGAATTAAAAGATTGTGTTGAAGATGATATTTTTTTGAAAACTACTTTAATAAGGTAAGTTGTCTCTCAAAAAGGCCTGCTTCATGTGCCCGCGCCGCAGACATTTCCCCCACCACGACCGTTGCGTGCACATCTTCACAGGTTTGAGGATGAAGCATTTTGTTTGTACCACGTTGAAGAACAGTTTGCCCACCATATTTGAAACTGAGGTGTCCGCAAGCTTCAGGCAGGCGCGGAATCTGTAATATAGACAAATAATTTTACTCAGAAGTGTATAATTTGTAGGTACTTTAGGGTGAGAAGCCTGAGAGGAAATTTAATGTGCAAAAATGATTTTAATACTTTTAGATTCCATTACAAAATTACAAATTTACTAGAGGAAAAAATATAGTCATGTGCGGTATCTGAACCTGCGTCAGTAAATTTGTAATGTAATCCGCAGAACATGCGTTATTGGAAAAATAAAAATATTTAAAAAATTGCAAAAATAAAAAGTTATTGAACTGTCTCACTTTATAATAAGGTATTATAAAAATAAAAAAAAAAACTAAATGTAGTCTTAATTATTTTGAGATTTATTTAATGAGGTTAGATATAAGAAGGCCAGAAGCATAGATATTAGGCTCAAGGGCATAAATGAAAATTAACCGAATCTGAACACTTGTTATTTAAAATATGACAAGACTGCCTTTGTATTGGGAGCGCTATGAGTACACATCCCTTAAAACATGTGGCTGTAATAGGTATAACATATTTACAAACATCTTTTGTCTAAGGTTGTTAATTTCGTATTCACCCACAAAATATTTAATTGCCGTTAAAAAAAGTCGAGTGATACTCAATGGCTTAGTGATTAAGGCACCCGGCGCGCAAATTCGGGGAGTGTGGGTTCGATTTCCATTAGAAGTGAGAAATATTTACTTAAAATAATTTGTATTGGCTTGATCTTCCATCTTAACCTGGGGTAAGATCACCCGTTACTATTTCATTTTCGAGACGCAGAACTTAAAAGTGTCAGACGGTTATAGAAAAGTTTTTTTTTATGCCTGATAGGTAAGCCTTTGACCACTATCTCACCTGCTGGTAAGTGATGATGTGGTCGAAGATGTTGTTTAGGCTAACCTAGAATTATTTTTCTATAACTGTCTTTTCTGACAAATGATTTAGTTTTTGAGTAAAGTCTTAGAATCAAAGTTGTTTGTTGTTTTAAGTGTTGGAGGAGGCCCAGAAGAGGTCGTAAACATTTTCCATAACCGTGTACGTTTATTGAAAGTGTAGGTGCCTTAAGGGGGCACCGAGCTTCAGGCGCTCAGCGATTTTAGGTATTCTATGCGCTCCGCGTATGTGCGCGTGAGTAAGGCACGCCGTGACGCCGCGCGCCGCGCTGCCGCGCCCCCTCTGCTGCCGCCAACAAGATCAAGCAACTAAATAGCTATGCGCTGACCCGCCGCGCCGAGCTGCGCCATTCGACTAGCTAGGGTGCTACTAATATTTATTTACAAAATAAAGCAATACATTACAAATACTTTTATTGAATATGTTCGGGTAAAAAACGTTTTTCCACATTTATTATTTTTAATTTCTGACTTATCGGTACTTCAGTAGGTATACATAATTTACTCTTCCAAGTAGACGTAACTAATTTCCAATTGACTAGCTAGGGTGCTACTTATATATATACATAATAAAACGACTAGTTTTTATTTATATACTCTTATTGAATATATTCTTATTCACGTAAAAAACCTTTTTACAAGACATCGAGGTACGTCAGTAGGTACATATAATACAGAACGGGTATATAAATAGGGTAAAAATCGCAGTGATCGACCCTTTTCAAATTTACATCATTCACTCAGAGTAGACGTACTAAATAGATTTCTGTAAAGTATATATATATATGCGATGTTAGTATATTTTTGGACAGAGTAATTTACATCCCCTAGTAGGTTTTTGAGAGACACCTAATCAATCTACATTATAGTTACAGTACTTACGCAGCAATCTCGGTCATTTGCGTAGCAATGGGCACTTACTTGAAAAAATCTGCTAAATAAGAAATCGAAAGATATTTAGTAGTAGAAGAGAACAGTAGAAATCTTTACAAACTTAAAACCGAATTTTTTAATTGATTGTTAGTAACGTGACATGATTTTCAATATTTAAATGCTTTATTCAAAGTCAAAGTCATTTATCGTACAAATTTTATATTGAAATATTCTACATTGTACTGCCACATTCAGCAAACAAAAATTGTATAGAGCCACTGCGAGAAGAACGGGCAAGCATAGACGGCAACTTTGGGCCATTCTTTTAAACGTCTTTTAACAATGCGTTACATACTTACTATATAATAAAATTCTTACAATATTTGTTTAAACTACGTGGGTGACAGTTTGTTGTTTGTCATGTGTTTTTCACGTGTAACTTGAATTTCCCTTCTGTGAGCGTAGTAATATGTTTGGGAACTTTATTGTAAAACCGTACTCAATAACCTAAGAAGGATATTTTGTTTGTCTTTGTTAATCTAAAACCTGGCACCAATATTTAATCTTTATTCTTATAGTCTGTTTTTTTTAACAATCGAGTACTGAAAATTTTGTATTTTAATACCGCGTTGCTATTGGCTCACGTAAACAACATAAAATTTGTTCCACATGAATGCTGTAGTTACATATATAGTTACCTGCGTAGAAAGTTCAACAGAAGAATGACGATATTTTTTAACATTACAATTATTGAATTAAAATTATTTAATTATATGTTCTAGTGCATAATATATATAACTATTACAATATTGTTCTATATCATAAACGCGAACAGAATATTTTGTTACGAATATACTAAGTATGCAAATTTAAATCATAAAATAATGACGTAATTTTTTTTCTACACTACAGTTCAGAAGTATTCAATATGAACGGCCCTTAACAATTTCAAAACAAGAACAAAGGCATTGACCAATGACGGCAATGAGCCATCTCACTCTCTCAATATCGGAAATGTGTGAGAGACATACTCAGTACTCGTTTGTTAAAAAAACAGACTATAGTGCTGTAATTGTGATTGTCACAGTTTAATTAAAATTCACTTTTTTCGAACATACATAATATTTTCAAATATATACAGACTTGGTAAAGTTAAAAATATTAATATTTATTTAGAGGTCCCTCAGAGATTCCCTAGGATTCATTTCATATTGTCTCGAATTGCATGCTTTTGGTTAGATAAAGATTGTCTCTATCTCAGCAGCAGCTTCCCGCAGCAATACACCATAAGACATAATACTGTGGAAGTACGCGAAATAAACGAGCCTAGCAGTAGCTACGTCTGTTAGCTGTCTTATCTTACGAACTGTATATGCAGCAGAACTAAGTCTTCCAGATAGATCATGTATATGTGGATTCCACTGTAAAGTTGAATCCATTTTAATTCCCAGGAAGACTGTCGCATTGTCAAAAGAGAGTTTTTCGAGGCCAAGCTTAATGTTTGGTTCAACATAAGTAACATTTGTTAAAGAAAACTTTAAACATTAGGTCTTTTTTGAATTTAAGAGAAGATAATTAGCGGCAAATCATTGACAGATCATAGATAACACATTATTTACATGAAATAGTTCATAAATTTTAAAGTTTTTACACAGGTATTTGGTTAGTTATGGCAAGGAACATGAAAGTCATAAAGAGAAAATAACTAAGTATTTTTCCGCTTTGCTTTTGGCGTTAGAATCTCGGGAAGAATTGCTTTTAACGTTTTTCTAAATTTTTTTTTTGTTTTTTTTTTGCATATAAAATATATTGTGGCTCATGAATTTCCATTGTTCTGTCTAGCCTTGAATCAATATCAATAATTTCTGATAGCAGGCAATCGAAGTAAAATGTTTTTAATTTTTTTTCCATATTCTTCTCCCAGAATTCATCATCTCTTTTTATTTTCTCTATTTTTATATTTTTTTCAGTCCACACAACAAATAAACAAATTGCTTTCCTAGTGATGTGTAGCTGACCTTGCACCTGGTAATACAAATCATGTTGTTTATTTATTGTCAAGTTTCTGTTTCTCTCCTGATTCCAGATTTCTGCTATTCCTTCTTCCACTGTTTTGTCTTTAGATGAATACGGACCCTTGATTTCAATGGTTTATCATCTATCAATCCATCTGGACTTGCCGCCGAAAATGGCAGTTCAGAATCGATGAATAAGCCACATTTTTTATACCATTGAAGTTAGCTTCTTTGTCGAGTTTGAGTACTTAAGCAAACTGTTGTAACGCAATATGTTCGTGTTCCTTGCCATATCGAACGGATTTAACATGGCTTATTTAAGCCACGTTAAATTGACACCAGCCACATTTACACATTTTTCTACTAGAGGTGCACATTTTATAAGGTCTATGTTGCATACCTTTCCAAAAGTAGACGCAGTAAGGCGTAACTTTCTCTCTTGGTGCCATTCAATCGAATCTGCCTGCAAAATAGTTCTTTTTTTAAGTGACTGGCGATCATCATCAGAAAGATTAATTTTCTTCATAAGTTTTGATTTAGCAAAATCAAAATCACCTTGTTCTAGATCTGGCTTTTGACAAGACTCGCCATAATATTTGTCATTGGTAGTGTTTGTCCACTTTTTGTCACAAAAGATTTTGATGATCTAAGTTTAAATCAGCAATTCTTTTTTTATCGCGTATAAATTCTAAGCGTCTAACAATAGGATTAGGACTTCGCTTTAAAATCTTTTTGCAAATATACGATTCTTTAGTTGCTAGCGGTGTAGTTAGCGAACTGTATAAGACTGTCGACTAGAATAATGAATTCGTTTACCGCCAACAATTTTCGCGATTACACTGTTGAATACTTCTGCTATATTACTATTTACATCATGTAAATAGTAGTCATTAGGCTTTTAGCATTGTTTACCAATCTGGACATGATTTTCATGATAGCAGCAAAAATATTACTAGACTTCATTTCAGCAACAAAATCTGTAATTCTGTTGGTTTATTTTGATCTATAATTTGGCAGAAATAAGGTTTGCATAGTTTGTGATTTCCGAAAACGTGATTTGGTGCATTCAATTACTTTTTGGGTGAAACTTGAATCTTTTGAATTTATATATAATTAAATTAACAGTTAAATAAATTATATATTAATATATATATAATTTATTAATATATAATTTATTTAACTGATCTACGCAAGCACAGTATATTTTTTCCAAGTACTTTGCGATATTTAATAGGATAGCAAGTGTTTTTGGTTAATTCGTCTAGTTTCGTGCAAAAGTAACAGATGATTAGTGCATTCAATTTTTTCTACCAATAAGTTTCCATAAGGTTTTGCTTCTAATATGCTCTAATATGTACTGGAGTCCTCATCAGCAATTAACTTGGAGTAAATCAAGCCCTGATTTGGTAAGGAATGTTTAAACACTTCAACTATTGCTACGGATTCCATTCCACTTGAGGATCCTTCGTAATTTTTAAGGTGGGATTTTTTGTTCTCTGACCGTGCACAAATCATACAATAATTGTTTTTAACTGCAATTTAAAGAACTTTTTTTGTTCTGTAACCAATAATTACCGCAGCACCCGACAATGCGTTATAATTGTTTTTAAATGATCTTTTTGACCAACATCCATCAGCAACTACGGTAATCATAGGTACTCCGTCTGCATTAATATTACTCTTCTTTTGCTGCTTCTTCCATACATTTTTCTTTTGCCGTTTCCCATAGTTCACAGACTCTTGTGTGACACTTGGCAAATGATCCGACATAGAAGGTATATCAAGTGAGGCCGACACTTGTTCTAGACCTGCGTATCCTACACCTGTAGATATGAAACCACCTACCACATTTTCGTTGAGATCAAGTTCTTTGTTATTATTGGATTTTTCACAATTATTTAAACTTAATTTGACGTTACACATTTTGCAAACACTTTGATACAAACCCCGTTCTTTTTTCTCCGACTAATTTTAAATGATTAAAATTGCAACTAAATGGAGAGTTATGCTGCGAAATTTCCTGCAATTGTTCAAATAAATACATGATATCTACAACTCTATTTCCACTTATTCTTGTCTCTTCTACTTTTTCTTCTGGTTTTATTATATAATCTTCTTTTTGATCTGATTCACCTGGCAACTGATGCGTAGAAACCTACAAATTAAACAAATTTTAATTAAATCAAAAAATATTTCATTTTATTTATCTAACAACAAGGTTAAGCATACTTTCGTTTATTTAAATTCATAATTGCATAATCATAACCATATTTGAAAAATAGATTAAAACACAGAGAAAAATTATCTCAGAGCAATCAAAGTTACCACCAATCACCACTTTAGAAGTAAATTATATTATGTAAGTATTATGCCTAATGTACACAGATAAATCATGAAACAATTTTACTAAGACACATAAAACCATCATGATCAATATCGAACTTACTTCATGGCATTTTTTTTTTTTTTTTTTTTTTTTTTTATGCTTGATAGATTAGCCTTTGACCACTATCTCACCTGATGGTAAGTGATGATGTGGTCGAAGATGTTGTTCAGGCTAACCTAGAATTTTTTCCTTTGTGTGAGTAATTCATGTTATCATCTATTTCATCCTCCGCTGAAAGACAAAAATGTTATGCCGGTGTAAATGGTACCCAGTAATAAAACAGATAATTTAATTTATATATTACAACATTATATACATCAACAAAATAGTTTTTTAAAGAATTTTCTTATTTATTATATGATAATTTAATTCCATAACAATAACTAACCAGTATCTGTTATGGAATTACAATTCTGGAGTGTGGTAAATTTCACAATCCGTATCATCCAATACCCTGGAAATTCGAAAATATTAAGATGGTTTGGTAAGTTAGCAATTGAAACCAAATAACCAAATTTATTATATTATTTCTTTAAACACGTCACGTTCAAGTACGTTCAAGTCATCGGTTCATCAGATGATCATTCATTTAATTTCCTTTATCTTAATATATTATTGATAATGGCCTACTTATAAATATAATATAGGTTTGGTATTTCTTTTTTAAAAATGTATTTCTATTTCGCGCCACAAAACCAACATTTAATTTTTTCATATACCCATCTAAGTCCCTTGTTTTCCAAATACAAAAAAGTGTGAATTCAATTGTTGAAGTCAGTACATATCGTAGTGGTTACAATGTATGGATTTAATATGTTCATTCACGTCTGGGAAGTCAGTTTTATATTTTGTCAAGGAGTTTTTAATAAGTTTTGTTTATTGTATATTTACTTACCTAGGTACAGAACTAGGTACAGTTACCTAGGTAAAGAATATTTGTGTTCAAAATTTCCCGTCTGTAGTGGTATTTCTGTCAGCGTGTCATCACATAAATCAAAATATGTGCTTTGCTGTGAAATGCCAACATTTGGTACATTCACCCTATAAATAGAAAATTTTAAAGATTAAATTATTATTTGTACTCAATTAAATCTAAATAAATTATTAGATTTAATTGAGTACCCAAACTTGGAAGGTATAATGTAATAATTGTATAAGTATTACATGTGATACAAACGAAGCATAGAATTATCTTTTAAAATTTTCTGCCTGTAGTGATATTTGTTGCATCGCGTCATCACATGATTCAAATGTATTCCCTTACATTTTCCCTATAAATAGAAAAAGTTACAGAATGGTTAAATTGAATTCGTTTTAGTTGGTAAATATTGCTGAAATAAAGTAAATACTCGTTTTAAACTACCTACGCAGTTATAGGTATGTAGGTTGAGTATACTTACGAAGTAAGAGTATTCTCTATGTTTTCCATACTCTCGGCCTGGAGGAGTCTTGCTCTAGAAAGATGAATTTGATTGTGTTTGAAACATTTCAGTGTGATTTTAAAATAAATGCATGTTGGGGTATGTAAAATTAGGAACAAATATATGAACTTTACCTACTTTATTTCTTCATGCAAGCGATTTGCATTAATTTTTCGCCAACCTCTTCACTTCTTTGATTTGTTTACTTTGTTCCCCATAGTAAATAAACAAAATCGTTACGTAAACTCAAATATAGTTTTTAAAACCGTGCGTGAACTCAAGCGATACGTGTTCCCCGTCCGACGGCCGCAGCAGTACTGAAGCGGATAGGGAGGAAGCATCGCGGCTCTGGCTAAAATGGACGGAACGTGCGTGAATTTAGGTATTTCCTTTGTATTATAAAAACGAATACCTATTTGGAAAATATAACGTGTATACGTTATAGAAAATAAATTGATCTTTTTATTAATCAAAAACTGATGACTTTCCGTGAAATATTTACGCCGTACTAAGGGTTTATTTAGTTTTTTAGACATAACTTTGGATTTTTTTTCTATCAAGGAAATTTTAAGTAATCGTGTTTCTAAATTGTATGATTTATAGAATGAATCCTTAAATATTATATATATGAATTGCAGAACTCAAAATTAAGAAATAAAGATACAGCACGGGATCAAATGAACCATAATTACGTATTGCTGCCTCGGTGTAGGCTTAACACCCAAACCAAGTTTCCTCAGACATTCTTTCACATTCAATTAGCCCTATGTTAAAAAAAATCTTCTGGACACAATTATCGACTCCAGACTAAATAATGCCTTTTTTATGTCCAATAAATATCTGATCCCGGAATCAAACCTTAAGGCTATTATATTCTCAATCAGTAGGCAAATTTAGCGCCCGAGAGTTGCGGGTTATTAACACTACGTAGCGCTGCGCTCTAGTCGCACAGCGCGCGACAGGTCGCTCGCTGATTGTACCCAGCCGCACGCTATTAGCGTCACAGTGTATTAGTTGATCAACTTTAGGTATCTGCTACTAAATCCAGAACTGCATCTAAATAATTGTTTTGTTCTTGTGAACATTTTTATTCGCTTATAGAATAAAAATATGCGTTTCACAATACGTACCTATTTTTATTAGATTTGGTTCGGATATATTTTAGGGTTCCGAACTCAAAACGCAAAATGGAGCGCATATTTATGAGTGCCCGATGTCTGTCTGTATGTCCGTCCGTAAGTCATTGGTCTTTAGCTCGTAAAAGAAATAAGTAACAAACCTACCTAACCGAAACAAACGGCGAATAATGGACTAGACTTTATTTATTTTATTATTTTTGTTACCAATACGTAGCAAGTAGCTGAAAAATTGAATTCTGGTATGTGGTCGTCTGTAGAGTAAATGTATAATTAGTATGAAATAACTTGCGGAAGTTGAAAATAGAGTATTTTAGATGAGCATGGTACCGACTTTAACAAGTTATTGCATACTTTTCAATGATTTGTAAGTTTAGTTTGGCATAGGTATTCTGAAATACAACAAACTAATCGATGCCAATATTATAATTTATAAAAAGGAATTATTTTATTTTGTTATTGTATATAACTGATAAATAAGATAAAAAAAATAACACTTTGCCCGTAGAAATACGATTCTAAAATGTAGGGTGAGCACATGTAAGCAGCCACGTAGCAGGGATATTACGGTATGGGTATTTACCGATACGATTTCGGTAAATACCGTAATGAAATAAGGGTAACAGGTATATATCTGTTAGCATAATTGCGATACGATTACCAAATTCCATTTCGGTATATGTATTTGATGTTAGTCAATGAGAGTGCAGCAGGCGGGCGGGGGTGCGGTTATGCGGTGGCGCGATACGCTGCGGGGGGGGGGGGAGAGTTTATTAGCACGTACCTATATTATTTGATATTAATAACGGGAAGTGGGAACAATAACATTATTAGTTTCAAATAGGATTTTCAGTGTAACACACTGCTAGGTGCTTGGCTACAGATTTTTTCTTTGAGAGTGGTAGCTTGATGGCGGGTAGCATGGTGGTAAGGCATAATGCCCGCCTAGCTAGCTACCACGCCTAAGAAGAAAATCTGTCGCCAAGCACTTACCGGTCTGTTCCGCTATATGTCCTTGAAAACCAGTAATTTTGCGTGGTGGTAGTGGATTTTTCGAATGCGCGCCGGGCTAGCTACTACCCTCAAGTAGAAAATCTGTCACCAAGCACTTATCGATGTGTTCAGCTATGTGTCCTTGAGAACCAGTTATTTTGCGTGGTGGTAGAGGATTATGCAAATGCGCGCCTGGCAAGCTTACTACCTTCAAGTAGAAAATCTGTCGCCAATCACTAACCGGTGTGTTCCTCTACATTTTGCGTGGTGGTGGACGATTATGCGAATGCGCGCCTGGCTAGCTACCACCCTAAAATAGAAAATCTGTCGCCAAGCACTTACCGGACTGTTCCGCTATGTGACCTTGAAAACCAGTAATTTTGCGTGGTGGTAGACGATTATGCGAATGCGCGCCTGGCTAGCTACCACCCTCAAATAGAAAATCTGTCGCCAAGCACTTACCGGTCTGTTCCGCTATGTGACCTTGAAAACCAGTAATTTTGCGTGGTGGTAGAGGATTTTGCGTATTCAAGGACACATAGCTGAACACATCGATAGGTAAGTGCTTGGCGACAGATTTTCTACTTGAGGGTAGTAGCTAGCCAGGCGCGCATTCGCATACTCCTCCACCACCACGCAAAATAACTGGTTTTCAAGGACACATAGATGAACACATCGATAGGTAAGTGCTTGGCGACATATTTTCTACTTGAGGGTAGTAGCTAGCCAGGCGCGCATTCGCATACTCCTCCACCACCACGCAAAATTACTGGTTTTCAAGGACACATAGATGAACACATCGATAGGTAAGTGCTTGGCGTCAGATTTTCTACTTAGTACTTAGTTAGCGCAAGCGTCCATACTTTCAACACCTTATAATGTATATCTCCGTCATTTTGAAAAAAAAACAAAAACTCAATTGATTAAAAAAAAATATTGAACTATCAAACCTACTCCCATTTAAGAAATGTGACCTGTAGAGGAGAACAACCGGACATACGAAAGCATTTTTTTCTAAATTGAAGCAACTCGCTCGAACTAAGTTCTCGTTCGGTCAAAAATACCGAGTTTAAAGTTAGGTATGTAAGTACTTATTCTTCATGTTTTTTTTTTGTTGTAAATACTCCTTTAGATCTAAGTATCGTTAAACGGAAACCAAAGTAAAAGAAACAGCAAAAAATCTACCTATGCTTATTAGTTACACTTCTGTTACGTGTATACTGTGATATTAAAAACGTAAAAATGAGCTACATTTTTAAAACTGCAAGTACAACGAATAAATCTAACAGGAAAGCGATCGATTAGTGACGGAATGCAGCGAGTCGGCAAAAGCGACACAGGTCCTACCTCAGACACGTCTCACAGACGACTGAATCAAGCCAGACGGGGCGCTCTGTTATATAATATTGTATTTAAAAATAAATAAACCGTTTTGAGAAAAAGTAACCACAAAATGTTCTTCTAAACATCATTGCCTGTTTTTTGACATATTTTTTTATAGTAAAAGATTAATATATTATACGTATGACCTAAAAAACGATCAAAATTTCTCTCTTTTCGTGATTTTTTATGATCAAGTGAAGTTGTAATTATCGTGTTTTGAACCAGAAAATAATTTAGCAAGCATATTGAACTACAACACATATTTTTTTCAGATCAAAATAATGAATATTTCATTGTTTACGGGTGAATCAAAAATAGGTGGATTTTGAATATCCTAGCCTTAAGGTCAAATCAAGGCCTTAAGATTTGAAAGCGACGCTTTACGTCACCCAACGATGAAAAGTGATGATGATAATGGAAAGTATCCTATGTATTCATCCAAGACCTAACTCTACAGTCCAAGTTTTATCTAAATCGTTCCGCCGTTGCAGCATGAAGAAGTAACCAACATGAAAGTGATGCTTTACGTCCCCCAATGATGATTTGACAATTGATGATGATGATGGAAGTATTCTATGTATTAATCCAAGACCTAATCTCTACGTTCCAAGTTTCATCCAAATCATTTCCACCTTTTCAGCATGGATAAGTATCCAACACACACTAATATCCTCACTCACTCACACACTCCTAAACGTTAATAGGTACTAGTGTGATTAATAATGTATTCAAAATATAATAGGATTTCTCATATAATAATATTGCGTTGCTCGTAAATTTACCGGAAACCTTACTCAGGCTATTTTAATAGCATTCATCCTGGCAATAATTCTACCTCCATAAAACATTTCTTTTTATATTGCAAAATGAACCCAGAAAAAAAACTCAGCACGTACGATCAATAAGTATCTACTTATTAATCTTCGTAATCCGCAAAGCATGCGTTATTGCAAAACATAACATATTAAGGGAGCGTTAGTAAGGCACGCCAACAGCATCCGTCCCCGTCCGACGCGACGGCCGAAGAATTACTAAAGCGGAAAGGGGCAAAGCATCGCGGCTCTGATTAAAATTTAAGTATTTCCTTCGTATAATAAAAACAAATAACTATTTGAAAAATGTAATGTGTACACGTTATAGAATACATGTTGTTTTTATTATTATGCAAATACGGATGACTCTCCGTTAAGTATTTACGCCGTACTAAGGGTTTATTTAGTTTTTTAGATGTAACTTTGGATTTTTTCTCGAGAAAATTTTAAGTAATCGTGTTTCCAAGGTGTATGATTTATAGAATGAATACTTAAATATAATATATTTTAATGAGATAACTCAAAATTAAGAAATAAAGATATATCAAGGGATCAAACGAACCACAATTACGTATCGCTGCCTCGGTGCAGGCTTAAAAGTATCTTCTTACTTATGTACTGGTAAGTATGTAAACATCATGATTTTTCAACGAATTTAATATAAGAAGTTCTTTCGATATCTTCGATTTTATAAATTATGATTGTTTAGAAGCCTTATAAGATTAAAAGCTATACTAGGCAAGTCAGTTCACAAGAAACTTAATATTAACATAAAATTTGGTAGGCAATACACAACAGTAGTACCTCATTGATCTTAATATATAAATACAAATATATACAACATCAAATTTAGGGTCTATACACAATTAAAATTAATGTTAAAATATTAAATATTAAATGTTAACAAAATAAATCAGCATGGTAACTTCAACAAGTTATTCCATATGTTGTAAATCGGTACTCAAGACTTCTGCTTTGCCTGGGGTTATGACATACTCTCCTAAATGGGATAGGCATTCGTTCAACGGTGGACTGTTGACGTGAAGTCAGTTTCGATTTTTTTTAACATGTTTTGTCATTGCTTAGCTATAGCTAATGTTTCCTGCTTTCCTGCATAAGTATGCCATTGGTCAATTTATATAAGAACTAGCTTTCCGGTCCCGGCTATGCCCGCGCGTATTTCGATTATCGTGCAAAAAATAACCTCTTTTTGCGCAGTTGGATAAAAATGATCATATGTCCTTTCCCAGGTCTTAATTTCCATACCAAATTTCATCCAAATTGGTCCAGTGTGTTTGGTGTGAAAGCGAGACAGACAGACAGAGTTACTTTCGCATTTTCAATATTGTATAAGAATATGTCACATTATAATTGCCGTTTCCAGTATGTCGGTAATTTAATACGTGACAACAAAATTATAATAATTTAATTTAAAAAGTCGTTATAAAAAAAGGTTACTACGTAAATAACATTTAGATAAAATGAAACACAAATTTGTTAGTCGGTAAAAATATGTTTTATTTATGTCAGTGTCAACTACTTCCTAGTAGGAATATTGACTTTTTCATTCACATTTTTCATAGTAGGTACTTAATATAGATAACAGGGCAGTCTTTTTATCGGATAGATAAAACAAGGATCACAGAATAACTACCTTACCAATACGTAAAACCGGGACTTGCAGCTATTAATTCACTTGTAAACGTCACTTGCCAGCGCAGTTTTCGCGCCAATTTATAGCGTCTCGTAAAATGGCGGGAAATGGTGACGCGAGGCAAAGGCAGTAAAGCATACAGCCGGACATATTAGAATGTGAATCATCTTAGAATATTTTAATGGATACTTATAGAAACGCCGACGGATGCGCTATTGCTATCTTTTCCTACCCTTGTCTTTAAGTATTTGGGGTTGATCAATACACTTTTTTCTGTAACAAAATAAAGCACTACACACAACTATTCAGAAATGCATTTGAAAACACATCCTTGTTTTTGGTTGAGTTTAAATTTGATTAAAAATAAAAAATAAAAAATAAAATAAAATATCTTTATTGCAGGCAAAAAAGTACCCATATCGTACACGGTAAAATAAAATAAAATATAAAATGGAAATACGTAAAATAGTATGATTGCAATAATATATTACCAAAATAGATGTAATAAATAAAATTGCAAAAATACGTGTCATTTTTTATTTTCGTTCTGGTGGACAGAGATCCAGTGTCTATAAATAGGACAACACAAATTCTCACTTAGACACTTCAAGATGCCATTATCCGATTCTCGTATTCTGTTCCAGAAGGACATGATACGGGATCTTATAATGGCAAAGTAATCGGGAACCCGTGCATCAGCGAACATGCCCGACGCGCTGCAGTATCTCTTTTTCTTCATAAGGATGCGGAATGCGTCATTATACTGCACCCTTATGGTACTGTATGTTTTTCTACTGTACCTTATCCAAAGCTGACATGTATATAAACACATACAATAAGCCTTGAATAAGGTAACTTTCACATCTTCCGTACATTTCTCAAATCTGCGTGCGAGCATGTTACACCTGATGGACAGGTTCCTTCTTTCCCTCTCCATGTCCTTGTTGTCCGACATGTCTTCGGTCAATATGTGACCTAGATACTTGAACTGTTCCACAACCCTTACCGGTGAACCCGACAAATAAACATTAGGTACCCTCTCCGGACCTCTCCCTGCTCGAAATACAAGCATTTCTGTCTTGGCTACATTATATTTTAGTCCATGCTTCAAAGCATACTTTTCGCATATTGAAATTAGTTGTCTAAGTCCATTGATCGAAGGGCTGAGAAGCACCATATCATCCGCATAGCTGAAATTGTTGACGCAAATGTCTCCAACATGACACCCAACCTTGGTACTTCTTAGCTCTTCGATCAAGTCATTCACATACACATTGAAGAGATCCGGAGAGGTAAGCCCTCCCTGACGTACCCCGCATTCCAGTTTGTATTGACTGGATGTCGTGTCGCCCCATCTTACCACATTAGTTTGGCCTCCATACCAGTACCTCAAGACATTAACCACTTCGGCTGGTACCTGAGTCCGGGACAATTTATCCCAGAGAATTTTATAATTCACCAGATCAAATGCCCGACTCAGGTCCAAGAAACAGGCATAAACAGACGTTTCGCGTGTGAGGTAATAGTTTACCGTGTGTTTCAAGCTGAATATGGCAGAGTCCGTTGATAATCCAGGACGAAAGCCAAACTGTGCGTCATCTATACTTATGTTATTCACTAATAAGGGCTGTAAAAGTCGTTCAAGTACCTTTCCAATAACAGTACCTAGGGAAATAGGTCTATAATTAGCCACACTACCTAAATTACCGGTCTTATTTTTTACGATAGGCACCACAACCGTTTTCATAAGGCTATCTGGCAGGTAAGAGTGTTTTAGACATAAATTAAATAAATTGCATAATTTATCATAAATTATATCTCCAGCACAAAGAATATGTTCGAGACATAACCCGTCGTGTCCAGGAGACTTGCCACGCTTCATATCCTGAACCGCCTTTGCGATATCTTTCGCACTAAATACAGTTTTAGAAGTAGAGATATTATTTTTAGGCGCCTCTTTTACACCATTCATCTGTTCTGATTGAACAATAAACTTCTTAGAAAATAAGTTTGCAATATCATTCGGGTCCTGCAGACCTTCGACTGTAGCTGGAAGATGTTTTTTACCGTTAAACTTTTTAGTTGAGTTCCAAAATTTTATGAAATTTTTGTTACGTCTGTGCGTAGCCAGAATATCTATTTTAATTTTATCTTCATTGTTTTGGCACCACTTAAGCTTATTTTTAAATAAACTACGAGTTCTACGCATATTCATATATATTTCTCCAATTGAAGGTCTGCCAGCGACAACCCAGCATTTAAAATACATACGAGCAGTTTCGTGACTGCTCTGTACATGAAGGTTCCATCCCGTTACCTGTTTCTTTCTTTTTCCACCAGAACGAAAACTCACACTTTTCCTAGCTGCATTTTGTAAAATATTCACAATAGAATTATATAATTGATTTATAAATTGCAAATGGTCTTCACTACGTACACATACATTGTTATTATCACAGTCAGAACATTCTATATAGGTACTCACATTAGTTAGATTCTTACTACATAACTCATTATATTTTTTAATCTGACTAGAATTTCGGGTGCCCCACAAGATACCCTGTAAAAGCTTTTTAGGACTATTTATAGATTTATTTTTACACATTACACCAATATCACATTTAATACAAAGGGGAAAATGATCCGACCATGCTACGTCATTCATAATACTTATGGAACGCACAGTGTCAAATGCAGCATGCGTCGTCAAGCAGTGGTCCAACCAACTACAGGTACCATGAGCTTCGCTAAGATAGGTATATGAACTACTGCTAATACCTAACTTCATCACGTCAGCGCATGTCAAGGATTGTTCGTGACAGAAGCTATCAAGTTCTACTCCAAAAAGGGTACCAGGATGAGCATTAAAATCCCCTACTATATAAGCTACTTGCACCTGGCACTCCTCAATAATTGAACTTATATTAGCCAGACAATTCGTGAATTCTGGGAGATTATCACTGTTATCTGTAGGCATGTAGACACTGAATACCAAAAAAGATCTCATGCCTACTGTCACCTGAATGGCTGCAATCCTGTTACTATTGCACTCTATTATAGACACACTATCGAACATTGACCTTTTCCAAAGCAACGCTACCCCACCAAATGGTCGCCCTCTGACCACCCCTTCCGAGGTATCAACTGGAGACTTAGCAAAACAGTCAAACTCACTGCTTATTTCCCACACGTAATCCAAATCGTAGGGCATCAACCAAGTCTCTTGAAGGGCAATAATATCTGAACATTCACATAACTCACGGATATACTGAACACTTCTCTTAACTGACTTACAGTTAAAAGTTGTAATAGATAAATTTGAATTGTAACAATCCATAGTTAGTTTTGTGTGTTACGGTGACCAAACTTTGGTGCATTGTATTCACGGAACATCCGGTATTTAACCCCTGTAGGCCAAAACTCATTACTTAAGAAAACGTCAAGTTTACTTCTAGGTATAATAATTTTAAACGAGCTAAAGTCGGTTTCCTTTTGTTGTTTAAGTAACTGTACATCAATGCATACCTGCCCCATCTCTGTGACGTGCTCTTTAATATTATCAATCGTAGTAGATTTCGTCAGTCGCGATATATACACAGATGAAGTAAGTTCCGCCACCTGTATTTTACTTATCCTTGTTGCAGTTCCACACATGTTGTTTTTCATTTTATGTTTTTTATTTGTGACAATAGTAAATACCTTACTTAATTTTTACCGTATTTCATTTGATTTTTTATGACAGGTGGGTATAATCAATGTCACACCTTTTCTATTTCGGTAGAGTCATTAAAAACAACCTCATTTTTAAAGCAGGGGTCTGTCTATTTTAAAAGATAGGCCTATAATCAATGTGGCCTCTGATTATCAGAAGGTGCGAAAAATACGCCCGAGACATAAATCCAAATTAACCTAATATCAATTGAGTGCACAAACATAATATAAGATTGGCATTATTGTTGTCCCGCAGAATGGACCTTTCCATGCCGATAACCAGGGAAATAGTTATCTGTAACCTGTAACAAGGGATGTACCCACTCATCCGGCTATTAAATCATCCGGCCATGTAGGTAAGTATTTCCACTGAATCATCCGGCCACTGAGGATGCTGTTTTCATTAACTAATCTCGTACCTACATATTTTCAGCACAAAGTGCATGAATCCATCTTGATGAAAGAAAAACATAATAACTTACAACCACAGCAGTGTTACATAGTCTGCCTTAAAGCAGATGTGTGCTAATACTGCAGGCGTTAAAGACACTGTAGCAATTGAAATTACTAGGCAAACGAGACATATGAACTAACTTTCCAGAGTGACTAGCGCAGTGCATTGTCGTAAAAAACCCGAGGATGGTGATACTGCAAATGCAATTTATAGGCGTGACGCTTACCCTTAGTTGAATGACATGTCCGTCTCATCAGTACTAATATTATAAATGCGAAAGTACTCTGTCTGTCTGTCTGTTACGCTTTCACGCCAAAACTTCTGGACCGATTTGAATGAAATTTGGTATGGAAATAGTTTGAGACCCGGAAAAAAACATAGGATAGTTTTTATCTAACTGCGCAAAAAGAGGTTAATGTTTTTGCGCAATAACCGACACACGCGCGGGCGGAGCCGCGCCCGGAAAGCTAGTTACTTTATAATGTAAAAAACTCGTTTCGGAGTCTACACAGGGCATATTCAACTTACAAATCAGTAGTAAATAGGAACATTACGTGAACATGACATGAGGTGGAGTTAATTAATCATTTTCATAATATACATTTTACAGCATGGTATCAATTTCTAAGACACCTGCCACTAGCCGCCACCAATTAATGGAGGTATGTACTGTGGTTTCCTAATAATGCACAAGGTAGTACTAGTAGTGTAAGATCAGAGGCGTGCCTCATCTAAATCGACATAATGTAGCTTATAATAGTAATAATATAGGCTCCTATTTTATTATATTGTGTCCTATTTATTGAATTAAATTATTTGACCTTGTAACGATTTTAACTATCTTTGAAATAAATGTTATATATTTAAGATCTCTTCTTTCAATGCTCATATAATATATTGCGTTATACCTAAATAGGTTTATAAAACCTATATCCCTTATGTTTTATTGCTAACATTAAATAAAATATCTTAATCGGCCTAAATACTAATCCTTTCAACTCTATTCCAAGCGACAAAGAAACCGCGCCACCCTTGCGACATCATAATGTATGTTTTGTCAGACAACGTATTTAGCGTCGTAGAAAACATTATTCACACATTATAAATCCGGCGAAACGTATCGATAAAACGAACGCACCCATAAGGACAAGATGGCGGTGTCTGCTGACAGTTCTTTGATAGCCATTTAGGCGCGAAACTTGCGCGCGAAATGAAGTGAGAGTTTTTTGAAGTCTTTGTTTTTTGAGAAGACACTTGACTTGGTTTTCTTTATCTTAGTATTTTAAACGGAGCAATGTTTTTGCAAAGCTTTTTTGAACTGTATGTAGATTCATAGATAGAGTGTACGTAGGATGAAAAATTTTATAGGTTCCTATATATGATAATGAAGGGATGATTCAAGAAAAGGTTGTTATTAAGATTATATTATACAACTAATAAAGTTATATCTTGGCATAAAGTTCCTATGTCAAGTAACGATGTATGACCAATCACAGATTTAGATAGATTAGTGTTACAGGTAATTAGGTGGGTATGTGTATGTGTATATATGTCATCAACAGTAACGTCCACCATTGAACATCCCCATTTCGGTATTGCTAAGATAGTAGTCCATCAGAGCAATAATATGGGCAGGCACTGTTGCCTACGTTTTTAGTTAAAAATATAATTGATTACAAGATTTATTATTGTTAAAACATGAATTTAAATGTTTTGTTCTATATATAACAGACCTATATATTACAATGTGTCACAATATATGTTTTCAGGTCCCACGTAATATGGAATGGGCTTATTACCAACAACCACGTTCGGTTTTTGACTCCATACTGATATTGATTTTTCCATATAATTCCAATACCCGACTTGGGTTAGCTCAACAAACCAAAGAGATTTTGAAATTTTCAAGAAAATCCTTCCAAGAGTTACAGTTACCCCTCTAAAGTTTTACTGCGGAAGTCGCGGACACCTGTTTAGTCTATGGTTTCCACGCCATTACCCACCTATTGAAGCGCGCGCGCGATTTTCGAATTTCGAACGTCTTCGCACAAAATGGCGCGAATGGCGTCAACTTGTCTAAACGGCAGGCTGATAAGAAAATACACCACAAGTATTTTGAAAATCGTTGCTGGATTTCAATTTATTACTTTTTGTTGTCAGGACAAGATAGACGATAGAAGTCGAAACCGATATGTTAGTACTTACAAAAATGAATAACTATAAAAAATATTAATTGAAAAAATAAATACATACGCATTGAGAACCTCCTCCTTTTTTGGATATCGGTAAAAAAGGAAGGTAGAGACCGTATTTCATAAAAGTAAGCGATCATACGTGTCGATGGAAGCAAAGAATTGGTCAATAAAATTGTGTAGATTTACTTAAAATTATTCCATGACGTAAAAATAATAACAAAATTTCTTCAAAAAAAAACCACAATCGACTCGTGAAGAATAGGAAGGTTTACAAGTACCCATGTAGGCAAGTTTTATAAAGTTACCTATTCAGCATTATAACGAGCTCAGATCATAGAAACAAGGGAGATGGGGTAAGGGGGCGTGGCACAAGCGAACTCATCTGGCCTAAAACAGGCCAGATCCGTAATTTTGTCTTTAGTCGAACTCAAGCAGCGGACGATGCTTCTTAGTTTTTGGCAAAATGCCACGTTGTTTAGTGGTTGTTTATAAAAATACGAGCTGTAAAGTGAATTACGGGAACGAAGGCATCTCTTTTCACACTTAAGAACAAAAAAATATTGATTTTTCCTATAATAATCAGTAAAACACCATGTCGTGGTATTATAAACATGATGAAGCACCAACCTCGTTATTATTTTATACAGTCAATCAGTACAACCATTGCTTGCTTAGTACTAATCAATCAATGCATCACTTGTTCTAGCAGCGCAATGGGTAAAAGTTTTTATTATTACTCTCAATGTGACAACGATGTGTTCGTGATGCTGCCGCTGCAAGCATCCGTTAAATAGAGATGTGCTCTGCGGTACTATCAGTACTCAAATATCGATAGTTTACCAACTGATTGAGGAATATAAGATTGTTCTCATTATGATAACCTTGTTTCTATGATCTGAGATAACGAGTATTTCCCAACTTAGTAAATACCTACCTACGTTTTACTTGTATTTCGACCAACTAGTTATACCTTACAGAATTTATATGGTAACAAGTCGATTTCTAATCTCTCACAGATTCCCTTTACGGGTGCTAATAGCAGACATATACTTGTTACTTTGTTGTCTTAACCATTGTGATTATCTGGTAGATACAATCTAGCATTCTAGGTTGTGATCACGACTTGACACTTGACTGAGTAATAGCAAAGTCTCCCACGTAAAGTAACGGTTTCGCGTATTGTATTGGGTACCTAAAGCAGAGGTAATAAGGCCTATGTATTTTAAAAATAATGTACTAACTTACACTAGTTAAGTTTTTAGAGGGAATATGAAAAAAAAGATTTTTGACTAACACCAATCCAATACCAATTATATACATACATGTATACACATCATATGTCTCTATATATTGAAAAGTGTACTAAATAACGCATTATAGTCTGTTTCTTCTTGAAAGGGATTTGGTTTTATAATACCATTTTTCAAATATCATACAGGTTTTAGATAAGCAGAGACAAATAAAATGTAATTCTTAGGTAATTGTGTACGGTTTTATTATAAAGTTCCCGAACATATTACAACGCTCACAGAAGGGAAGTTCAAGTTGCACGTGAAAAACATTGATTAAGAAATCCTACTACACAGTTTGTGATTACTTAAACGACAAAAATGCATGGACAATTCCGCCTCTGTCAAGCTATCGCCTGTCGCCTACGTTATTTAAACAAATATTGTTATAATTTTATTATATACTAAGTATGTAACACATTGTTAAAAGACGTTTATAAGAATGAGCCCGAGTTTCTTGCACGTTCTTCTCGCAGTAGCCCTATACAATATTTGTTTTCTGAACGTCGCAGTACAATGTAGAATATTTAAATATTAAAATTTGTAATTGATCTATAACCTATCAAGCATAAAAAAAGAAAATGTATAAATTGACAGCCTTCTTAATAAATTGACTGCCTTCTCGTAAATAGATTCAGAATAGAATATAAATAGGTAGTTGGTTCTAAGGCTTTAATAAATGACCCGGGCCTTATTATGCTGCCTAGTAGCATTATTTTTCGTACATGCTTAACATGGCACTAAAAGAATAAAATCAGTTTAATGTAGGGTTTTCGTTTAATAAGAGGCAACACTTTCCGAAGTCACGATAATAATTTATGAGTAAAAATATTTCAAGGGGATATGATGTACGGTAGGCCTTATTAACTTCTGGTACATAATACTTGGTTGAATACATGCCACCATAAAGCTACTTCAAATTTTAGATTTAAACTAACATCTTTTAATTCTACTATTCCGAGTTTCAGACAACAATATACAGGGCGTCCCACGGCGATGCCACATGCAGGGTAAGTACCTTGAATATTGTAGATGAAACATTTCACTGAAAGAAGACATTATTTTAATTTAAAACAATTTAAACTACATTCATAGATATTCAAATAATCACATGGTTGAACCGGGAATCGAACCCGTTACACGAGAAAAATAATCATTCTCTACTTTTATCATACCGATCGAAAGATTTCATCATAAGGATTATTTTTAGCTAAATAACATAGTGTCAGAAATAAAAAGAAGATCATGCATTTTAACATTTGATGTGAAATTTTCTTCAGAAAAATGAAAAGCTGACATAGCAATGTCAGCTTGTCATTAAGGACATACAACATGCATGCATAAGTACCTATTAATAATAAATGTACCCACTTGAAAATCATTTCCCTATTATAATTTAAGTGCATGATAAAATTATAAAGAAATACGTAATTAGTAGGTACCTGGATGTATGCAACGAGCCGTATCCTGAGCCGAAAGACGCTTAAATTATTTTGTCCATCGCAATGCGGCTGGCTGATTATAAAGAAATAATTCAAATTCGATCGGTACATATGATAAAACTACTTTTTATTTTTCTCGTGTACCGGGTTCGATTCCCAGTTCAATGTTTACATGGTTCAACCATGTAATTATTTAAATAGGTATCTATGAATACAGTTTAAAATGTTTTTTAATACAAATAATGTTTTCTTTCAGTAATATGTTCCATCTACAATATTCAAGGTACTTTCCTCCATATGGCATCGCCGTGGGACGCCCTGTATATATCAGACATGAGCCACCACCCCTTTATTACAGAAACCAAATAGTTCATTATTTTTTTCTAAATGTTGAACTAAGTTTGGGTCACAGTATAAAAAGGACCTAGGGTATAAGGGACTTGGGTAATTTTCTTTTTCAGCCGTCCGCGCGTTGAAGTAACATTGTTTTGACCTGTTTAGAATAAGATTTTATCTACTGATTTCTCAACCGCCTTTTGAACTAGTTACGAAATATAGTTTTTTTTTTATTGTTTCCCAGTAACAAATTAAATCAGTATGCACCATGGAGTTAGTTTGATTAAATCCTACTGCTATTCTTCGAGTTTCTCTAAAAAGATTGCAAACTGCTTCCACTAGTAGGTACCTACTAAGATAATTAACTTGTCAATTATAAGTTAATTATCTAAGCACTAGTACCAACGACTCAGTTTTTGTTAGTATTATTCAGTAACATAATTTAATTCCAATAACATCTTAATAAACTATATATTATGGATATCGATGATGTTAATCAGAAAGCATGACTAAATTAAGCAAAACAGTATATATACCGAACTTCAGTGATTTTAAACGGAGATCAAACATATTGCTGCTATAATCAAGTTTCATATCAGCGTGTGGCGGAAGCGCGACATTTTTCTTTACGTACCTACTGTAAATGATGCATTTTATTTTATCTATATTTGTATTCTCTCTCCCCGTGGAGCACGTACTATTGTACATATATATTATTATATATTATATGCACTGTGAAGCCACGGAACAAATAAGATTTAGGTACAACCGGACTACAAGATCATCCTCATCGACGACATCCTCACCACCATCACACACATCACAGTTGCAGCTATACCAGTGACCTGAAGTCCTCCGCTACATCAAGGACTTGGGATGGCTAGAAGCTGGCGGGGGGAATGCACAAAACACCCCAAGCGGGACGTCAGTGCAGGACATATCGCCCCCAAATAGAATAAGAAAATTGTCTCTCTCTTCTCTCCTGTAATAATGGAGTCATGAGTAGTTATTCCGTACATATTGTATTTATTTGTTTCTTTAGTATATGGTATACTTTTTTAGATTTCAAATTTAACTATGTACATATTTATTTTATAACGAGTGCTCTGTTTTGATATTGTGTTTAAAATTGTCCCACTGAAGCTAATAACAAGCTTTCATGGGTTTGGCAATATTTTTATGTCTAATATATGTAATCAGTATTGTTTACGAACCAAAACTAAAAATGTATATTTATAAAATTGCCTGTTTATTATGTAGTGCAAACCTCTTTTTAGTTTTGCAAGAGATGACGTTCGACTATGGTTAATAAGGGTATGTAACTAAATTCTTTTTTCAAATAGAGACAGAGTTAAGTTATTTTTTTCTATTTGTGTAAGAAGTTAACAAGTTAAACCAAAGTGCACATCAATGCGGGCGTGTAACGAAAATACGATTTAAGCTGACCGCCCGATTCCCACTAACGAGGCGGGAAAGTAGAGTTGTGCTAAGTTCGAGTTGCGCTTGTCTGATCTGTGTTCCGTACATGCAAGTATTTCTTTTTTCGATCTAATTGAGACTACTTAAATACGTTTGGTGATTCGAAGTGGGATGTCAGTCTATACCTACTATTTTTTTTCTAACAACCACTATCGCGTGCTGAGCGAAAATCACTTAACTAATTATTGGAGCACTACAGTTTTTTTGAGACATAACAGTAAACATCTATTATGAAATAGAACCTTAGATTACTTGACTAATATGCTATAGTTAAGTATAATGATATAAAGGGACCACGTTTGTTGCTATTTTTACAGCAGGGACCACGACTTTAAGAAAAAAAAATGTTTAAACCGCAAATAAACTTTAAACAAAAACTCAACAGTATCATGCATTAATAATATTATTTAACAGAAAATAATTTTTAGTAGAAGGCCAAATAGGTAAGTAAGTTGCAATGTGATTTTTGAGCTTAAATCTTTTGTTCATGTTCAGTGATCCTGGGGCTAACATTATTTCATAAAGCTACACGCAAATTTTCACTTACTCTCAACTGATTTCTGGCCTTCTTTTTGATTAGCAACAAAACCCTCCTTAGCATATAAAAATATGTGGTTGAGAAAACAATAAAGAAAAAATAAGGCAAGGCGATTTTCCAAATTTTGGTGTAAGAATTGCTTTTTGAAACGAAAACTTCTGAAGCGAATTAGATTCCTGTCTGCTCCTCGGTACGCGACACCCGCGCTCTCGCTGTATGTTCCCGGACCAAATTTTGACTCCTGCGGACCGCCGGTTGGGAACCACGGATATCTTAGAACAAAACGTGACCGACTTGGACTAATTTGAAAGCTAGTTCCCATTTAGGCCTGTTTAATATCTTCAACCTAATCATCACTTATCATCAGGCGAGATTGTGAGCAAAGGCTATCAAAACAAAAAAAGATAGTACATTTTATTATAACAAACATGTAAACCTCTTCGGTGATCTGTATCAAATCTTGCAGAACCGCAAAGAAAAACAAAAAAAGGTTAGGCTAGCACTCCGTTTTGCGCGCTAATTCTTTTCGGGGTCCAAAAGCTGCTGTAATCCTTCTTTTGTTCTTTGCCCGCATCGATTCTATATTTGCCGGCACTTGTAGTGTAACTAAGCCACTTATGGCGAGCCGGTATAGGGAGCGAAGCAAGGGAAATTATCGATATCGATAAAATTGTCAAGGATTTTATCACAATTTTCAATAGTTTTAGCCGAAGAGGTCATACGGGTTAAAATATAAAGAAAAAAAATACTGTACAGTTTCCTGACGGACGATCGCATTGTTTTATATTATAATGGTTCAAAATTCTGAGCATATGATTCTCTAACGAGCGTTTACCTACTAACCCTTTTTATTCTCCTTACAATCTAACTCAATTAACAGTGTCGAAAATCTAGCAATTTTATGAATTGGTTACAACTTACAATTAATTAACATCCTATGACTATCCTACTTCTTATTACATTCACTTTTAAACAGGCTATATATTGTATAAGCTGTTAAAATGTGAACGTATACTTTTTAATTAACATTTTATGGGAAATTTCCATAAGTGTATCTCGTTGAATACCACCGTCAACACATATATATATATTGCTGCGTTCATCAAAAGGTTTTTATTACAGATTGTATTAGCGATAGGATTGCGCGTATTTTTGTACTGTTATTTGTTGTAAGTGCATATTTCACTCTATTTTGTGTAGTTTGCAAAATAAATTATTACACGACTTCCCAAAAACGGGAGCGTTATATTTTCAGGGTTTATGTATGTATGTATGTATGTATGTATGTTTGTGAGGTTCTTTATTCCACCATAACTTCTTAACGGTTCAACCGATTTTAATGTATAATATGTCATTAGATTCGTCTTAATAGCCCAACTGACACTAAGGATATAAAAAGGTAAAAAATAAAACAAATTGACTGATTTTAGACGCCATATTGATAGAAAAAATAAATATTTTTCTCCCAAACCCATCGAGTGGGGTATCAAAATGAAGGGCTTTAAGAAACAATCCCATAAATATATAAAATTCACAGTTCTAATTTGAATGGAACGATAAATCGCTTAACAAAAAGAAATAATTTGCAGTCGGGTTTTTAGATTTTTAATTGATGTTTACTTGTTATTCCATAATTCTTACGTATTGTAAAAGACCAAATGTAAGAAATTATCATAGTTTACTTCTTTTGAGACTGTACAAGATCATATTACTTAATATCTATAATATATCTCATATACTACACAGTAGTGTCGCATCACTATAGCACGACTGCTTGACCAGAACTTTACCAAATGAAGCGAGAGAGAGCGTGGCGCGGCTAGCCCGTCGCGGAATCAACGTAGAGTAACCGAAAGTCAGAGGATTTACTACGTATATCAACTGTTATATATTCTGTGGGTATTTAATCATTAGGCGTAGTTAATCTGTAGAAACAGATACCTAAAGAATATATAGTACCGGTCGTCTATAAGATACATTAGCAATAATATAATATAGATCATTGCTGTATTAGTATATTTCTAGCATTATTATGAATAGATTCAGGCGTTACTTTGCGGGAATCCATATTTAATAATAACAAATATTTTACAAGTATTTGAATAAAAAATTAAATAAAACAATAAAAAAATCTAGTGACAATTCCGCCTCATTTTCCTGATAAGACGTCGACGTGACATTACAAACGCCACGCAGCCAAACCGGAATAATTAATGTTTTCTCAAAATATTTATTATTCTAGCATTGTCATTTTGAACAACTACTGAATTAAGTTAAAATATTTTGAAATAGAAAGCATTTAAATTATTTTAGTTAACTATGAAACATTATATCTAAAATAATTAAAATGCTTTATTATGCTAAACTTATTAACATTTACTGCTTTTGGCCTATACAATCGATATCAAAAAAAATAATGTCAGTTTTTTTCTTCAATACGATTGGGTTCAATTGCCGAACTCAGTATAATGTTTTTTAAATCTCTGAATGCAGTATTTCTAAACTGACTTTCTTACTGAACCATCTAAATGGCTCAACGTGTATAAAAAAATAGTAAAGTTCAATATAAGCGACAGCGTTAAAAACCGCAATAGCGCAAGCGCTCCGATGAACTACGTGCACCGATGCTTATTAATTATATTATTTATAGCTCTGTTAGAACGATTGGTGCTGATTTTTTTGTGCGCAGTCGTGCTTCAATTATATGTATCAAAATATCGTCTTAAAATATTTTTTCTTATATAATGGAACCGACTTCTATCTAACACTTAAAAGTATGAAATAACTTGTTAAAGTCAGCCCCATGCTGATTCAAAACTCTCTGAGATCACATTTTCATGGTGCAACTTCAACAAATTCATACAGTGTTAGAAGGCGGTTAATTTTTTTTGATAAAATAAATATTTTCATGCTTTTATTTATAATTACCTACAATACTGGTCACCATCGACCAAACTACCAAGACATCTAGGTATGTCAAGTATTTTTTCGAAAGTTCAGTATAACTTAAAAACCACTAGACCGATTTTGATGAAATTTATATGGCACCACCTCAGAGGTAATTTTTTTTCAATAAATAATAAGCAAATTCAGACTACTCTGTAAAAAGTTATGCGGTTATACATGGCGAGACTAAATGTTTACTAACCTACATTCCATGTGCTTAAATCCGATTTTATGTATCATTTACGCATTTTTTTAACAATAAATAAATCTTTGTTTTATCTAAAAAGAAATTATAACTACGTGTTAAATTGAGGTCCTCATCTTTTTTTGGAAGTCGGTTAAAAATAACAGGCTGATGATGATTCATAACTATACATCCAGCAAGTCTATATTTATCTAGATAATAATATGATATATGGAGTCTCGATCGTGCGCTCGGTGAGTCAAGACCTCCTGAAGATACTTCGTTTAGAAGTGAAACTAGTCGGATATTCTTCCGGTTAGACTGCGTGATATTTGTGACGTCGAGTAGATAACAGGAAAATTAGGCGGAATTGTCACTAGATATGTATATTTTTATACTTTTTTAAGTGTTTTATTTAAATATTATTTAATGTTTTCTTAAGATACTTTTAAAAATATTTGTTATTATTATATATATCTATTTTAGTACCTTTACTACATCCTCCTTTTTATTCTGTGCTTTAATGGTCAGGTAGAGGTGAGTTCTCTGTTTCAGGCTACTCTGTACGAAACCTGTGGCCGAACTAAAGTGCATACAAAGACGTTGGGGGCTCGTTAAGTGCGACCAAGTGGGGCTTAGTGGCGTTCCACCACATATCGGTGGCTTTACACATTGAATAAAGTACATAAGTGCTTTTTATACTACAAACTAGCAAGAATAAGCATTACCTAGCCGTTGTAGATTGCTTATCTTTATTAGCTTACCCCTTTCATGCAGAAATATTCATTAAAAAGTACTTAAAAATATTAGTTACCTATATTATTTTAAACCACTATCTCACCTGATGGTAAGTGACGATGTGGTTGAAGATGTTTTTCATGTTAACCAAGAATTACTGGCTCTCAAGGACAGCTCTCTGCCCGAACACACCGTTAAGTGCTTGGGGCAGATTTTCAACTTGAGGGTGGTAGCTAGCTTGGCGGGCATTCGCAAAATGCTTTACCACCGTGATATAACTACTGCCATCCTAAGACAACAACCGGGACCGATTGTTTAAAGTGCCCTCCGAAGCACGGAAGCGCTCAGTAGTAATGTCGCCAGCGGTCATCCATCCAACTCATAACCGCGGCCGACAAAGCTTAACTTTGCTGATCGGTTAAGCACAGCTAAGCAAACTTCGCTACGAGCGTTTGTACTTATGTATCTATATAACGCATATAAGTTATAGCCATAGGCTTGCACTACATATCATATTTCGATCATTATAGGGATTATTTCATGAAGATAATAAATAGATTAGAATTATACCTACGTAAAATTTCTTGGATAAAGAAATCATAAAACAAAATGGCTGCAATAAAATGGCGCGAAATGACTTTCCCGCCAAACGGCAGCTGTCAAGTGCATACGTTCGGAAACCACTTGAATCGGTGCTTATCGGGTGCATCTCGTAATATATGCCCGTGTAAAGTGCCTGCCGATGCCAAAAACAAGGGAAACCGCCGGGGAGTCTATTTATTTCTCTGCCACCTTAGAATTTTCTGGCCTAATTCTCCAGGAGGAATGGGTTGGAATTTTAATCTCTATACAAATTTTCTATTCTGATAATATTGTACTTTTCTATAAACAAAAAACAGGCCTATCTTCTGAGAATAGATAAAAAGATACAATATTAGTTGGTGCTTAAACATGAATATTATTTATGTACTCATATATCTAAGACTCATCATCAGTATTGGCATCTTCCTACACATTTCTCACTCATGTGAAATTGGTACAATATGTGGTCTCTAAAAAGACAAACACAAGATTGTAAAAAGCTTTACATTGCTAATATAATCGCTATTTTTTGGGCTTTCTTATCCCCTCGTGTCAAGTCTGTGATCTGATCATAGATCAGAATGGAAAAAAAATATTTTTAACATATTTGTTATATGTTTTCCCGTCATCAATTTTGCGATAAGAAAATAAAAGAATCTTTTAGTTTTTGAACGAAAAGAAGGCTTTAGGAAACCAAGAAATCATTAACAGAATTCTAAACTATCTATAAAACCATCTGCTAAAAAGGACGCTCATGATGTCCATACCCAGAACTTAACAGGTATTTTAGTACTCGATTTAGTTTAAATGAATCTCCAATATATTTTGAGTGACATAATTATATTAATATCAACGACATTGTAAACCAATATAACCGTCTAAGTAAACTTTTTGTTTTGTCTTATGTATAGTTAGGTTGAAGATATTTTAATCTCAACTATATACTCACTTCTGCAGAAAATTAAATGGAACATTTTTTTTATTCGCCATATAACTTTAAATCACTTCATGAGATAGATTTAAACTTATATTTAACTTAATAAATAGAATCATTGAAACGTGAAAACATTTCTAATCTACAATCCGATCTAAGATTAGATCAGGAACGATTTTATAAAAGACCCACGGAATTATCTTTTTTAAAAGAAGTCCTTTTTAAGGGCTATAAACACCTAGTTAAAATAGTTTCGATCATTTCGATCGCAGTGGGTTTGTTTTTTTTCCTGAGAATAGAGGTACGTGGCGCTATTCGAACCTACCCTTATATTTATTTTGAACAATGACGTTCACCGACAAAAAAGTTTTTAATTCATGTAGAATGGCCTTAGGACTTTTTATTAGCTATACAGGTGATTTTTTTTAGGTAGATCAATTCAAAACTACGACGTTGAGCATTTTTACCGACTTCAAAAAAGGAGGATGTTCTCAAGTACTGTTTTTTTTTTTATGTTTGTTACCTCAGAGCTTTGACTGGGTGAACCGATTTAGATAAATATTGTTTTATTTGAAAGCTGATGACTTCCGTTTGATCCCATTTAATTTTCATCAAAATTTTTGAGTTACATTCCAACAACTGAAAAGTAATTGAGAGCCAGTAATTCTAGGTTTGCCTGAACAACATCTTCGACCACAACATCACTTACCATCAAATGAGATAGGGGTCAAAGGCTAACCTATCAGGCATTAAAAAAGTACTTTCCTATCTTGATGATAGAGTCATTGCCAATGAATGACAATCGATCCCTTCAGTAGCAAGGTAAACTAGAAAAGGTGAAAAATTTTTTTTTGCAAAAAATGGAACCGACTTCAACACTCAACTGCTCAGCGGTAGAATATATAATATATATGAGGGCAATACTTCCCCGGACGAACTCGCAGAAAGAGTTCTTCTGCTAATTCTACATTCTCAATGAAATCTCGGAGCCAATTTTAATAAAACCTAAGACACGGTCTTCTTCTTATAGAATTTGTATAAAGTACGCCCTATCTAAAAATTGTATATGATTCTTTAACAAAAGAAAACTTTTTACGTAGGTACCTAATGTACTGTATCAGCTGAATTGTCCGCTGCTGAAAACAGTATCCTCCATTAAGGGGTTTGCCATAATCCGCACGTTTGGAGGGCGTCTTGTAGATAGCATTATAAGAAATCAATACCTCAGAAGGAGCTGCTACCTTCCAGTATTTTACCATTAGTCACCTCTTACGATACCCACAGGTAGCAATTGGTGTGACATCTAGCCCAGCACCCCACGGGGCATTTTATGTACTTAAATATATTTTATAATTACTTGCGGAGTGTTACACTGTGTCTGGTAGATAAATGAAAATGGGCTCGCTCACTGTTCCATGGTACTAAAACCGATCTGGCGAAAAGTGGATACTTAGATACCTGTGCCCCTGCGGAGTATACAGGAATAACAATATGTATATAGTATGCTGGTATACTACTTCCCCTTTATTAGGGTTAATTCACCAAAGAAATAAACGCAACAGCTTAAACATTTGGGAGTTGGAGTGCCAGCCAGGTTCCTTAAAAAAACCAATATATACCCGAGAGGAAAGAAATGTTCTTTGGAACCACGAATCTGAAGATGCGGCGTAGACGCTCCATTTGAGCGATGACATCGGAATAAATGTCACAGATAAGGTATTTAATTGACATAGGGGATTTTATAGCCGGCGAAGAGCACTTTGAGCAGATATTCTGCCAGGGAGAAGAAATGTGCAAAAACTATTGTGTTGAAGATTGATGACACTGCAGCAAGCGTACGTAAATATTGGGAAAAAGAGACAAACGTGTCGTGGACAGGAAAGAACAGAGACATCTCTCGGTGAGATCCTGCAACTTTAAGGAGGGACGACGTTCACTTGTCAGTCTCGTAACTTCATCATAATTAAAATGTTCAGCAAAACCATCTTTGCCGATGATTAGAAATATTTTGTTTAAAGTCATCGTAAATCAAATATTTATCGCCACAAACATCAAACGCTGAATATAAAAATCCAAATTAATAACATCATAGGTCTCACAGTTGTAAACTGCTATTTTTATTACACCTTACTTAACCCGGTACAAACAAACATAGAGAGATATCGCTCTTCGAGGCGGAGAGGTAAATTTATGGACGCCAATTAGGCTGGCTGATACTATCGGAGTTTTTTGTGATTTTCATGGAACAAGAGTGGCGTGGAGTCTCTATATATGTACTAACAATATAAAGTACAATGTAACAAGGAACTTATCTGTATTTCTTTCTATTTGATATAAGTTCACGGTGAAAGTACTGTAGTAAAATTTAATAATCGCCCTTATTTTTTTAATAGCTGTTAGGCTAGCTTTTATTACTACCGCACCTGATGGTATGTCACGAACCTTTCGAAAATTTTATTCAGGCGATGCCCCTTAGTGATAAATTCATAACACAGTCAAAAATATTAAAAATTACATTTACTCGTAATAAGTTATATGCAATATAAGTATTACAATAATGCATTGAATATTATAAAAACTCCTCTCAGGATCTCGCGTTTTATGTGATAATGTACAATAGTGAGACGATCTAGCAACAAAACAAAAAGAATTTCCTTGCTAAAGACGTTACCTCCCGTATATGGCTTACTGAATATAAAATAAACAATTGTTGAGACCGCACATCAAAAATATTTTAACATTTTCTAAATCATTCGTCTCCACTCCATCCATGTCCGTGCATCAAACGCCCTATCTAATTCGACGACACGGAGGTGAGATGCACTTTTATTCTGTTTATTTCATTTATAACCCATTAATTCTGTACTCACGTAGGGTTGCCATAGTGATAGATTTTCCCTGAATATTTATGCACTATCCTATTAACATTATGTATATACATAGCGGAAGTAAGCGTGTGTTTGTTGCACCTTTCCACATAAACGTAATTTAAGTACATATAGAAGCAGTGATGGCTCCGTGGCACTGGCTATGGATTGCTGCGCAGCAGGTCCATGGTTCGAATCCTGCCGCGGGCTTGAGCTACACCGCATGGTGGTAGGGCATTTTGCGAATGTCAGCCTGGCTAGCTACCACCCCCAAGTAGAAAATCTGTCGCCAAGCACCTAACAGCGTGTTCCGGCAGCAGTCCTTGAGAGCAAGAGAAATTACAGGCACATGAGACTTAACAACTATGTTTCAATCTCGCAGTGCAATTCGTGTGACTTGTGACGAAATGCATCAGTTGTAGGCAGAGGTTAGGCCGCTTAACATCAGGAGGGTCTCGAGCTTGTAACGCCACAAAAAAAAAAAAAAAAAAAAAAATGCCAAGTATTCAAGCTCCGTGCAATTTTGCATGCATGTCCTTCATATATCTAAGTTTCTGGTTTGCCAGTTCTCTGTAAAATGATTTATTCCTTTTCAAAGTTATTCTGAAATCGTTTATTGATGTTAATATTTGTTAGCAATGACGCATGCTCCGCTGATTACATAACAAAACAAGCTTAAATTAAATTAAAAAACCCGACTGCAAATTATTTATTTAAGTCAAATGTTTTATCGTTCCATTGCACGTAAAACTGCAAGATATACACGTTTATGGATTTGTGTTTCAAAGCCCTTTATTTTGATACCCTCGATAGGTTTGGATGTTTTTTTTTATCTTACAATATGGGGTCTATAATCCGCAAGTTTGTTTTTTATATATTGTTATGTAGGTACATAAGGTGATATTTGCGTCATCAAGACGAATCTAACGATATCTTTTACAGTCACCCCGTGACCACGATCACTGCAAAGTGTTTGAAACGTCGGGATAAAATAATGAAAAATATACGCGATTTAAACCGTTTAAAGTTGTTTAATTACTATGATATCTATTGCATTAAAAATGGTAAGTCATTTTTTATTTAAATCAATGATAAGCGACTATATATATAGTATATTTGAACTTTCTGAAACTTTTCCGTTGTGAGATGGTCACCCTACGGTAGACCATCATGGCGGCATCACAAGGAAATGACTCTATTAATACACCGTGGTAATTGTTTGAGGACAGACATTTCAGTTTTTTATTTATTTTGTTTGGATCAAAATCTTGATGAGTTTTATTAAATAATGTCCTTATTTAAGTTAATGGATGCTATAAAAGTTGTAACTAAAAAGTAGGTAGGTGTATAGTTACGTAATAATAAATATTACATTTAGTTTAAATGCATTTTTTATAGAATTACTGTAAATAATTATTTTAAAGTTCTTTTTTATATAAAAAAATACATTGGTATTCTACCTAAATGACGAAGATTGCGACAAATAAAAAATAATAACTTCATAATGTTGAAATGGTTACACGCAATTAATGCTCAAAATTTACTATTGTGAATACAGAATATATAAATAAATATATGTACCTAAATATCTCGATAATATATCGATATAAATAACGTAAAGTGTCGTAGAACTGTATAGAATAAGGTACATATACATATTAGACAGCACGCAAAAAACAACTACAAAATTAATAATTTTAAAAGCAAGATAATATAGAGAAATATTTATACAGCAGAACACGCCACAGTATACCTATAATATATTAATAAATATCGCTATATTACATGCAACTGTGCAAACGGAAAATCATAAGGAATATTTGGATACCTATACCTACCTACCAATACCGTAGGTGCCAGGATACTAACCTATACTGACTTACCTTATTATATGATCTGGAACTAATAAAGTACTATTTTTCCACAAAAAATGATTTACTGACTTCAACAAGTTAATTCGCAGTTTTGGGTGTTGCAATCGGCTCCATTTTTTGGAAAAATAATCACTCATTTTAGTGACCCTTGCTACTTACGGGATGGATTTTCATTCATTGTCAACGACTATATCATCAAGATGGAAAATATTTTTGGAGTGTAACTCAAAAACGGCTTGACCAATTTTGATAAAATTTAAATGGAACCAAACGTCAAGCATCAGCTTTCAAACAAATAAAGGTTTATCAAAATCGGTTCACCCACTCAAAAGTTCCGAGATAACAAACATAACTAAAAAAAACAGACGAATTGAAAACCTCCTCCTTTTTGGCAGTAGGTTAAAAATTACTCTAACCGTCTTAAGTTTTTTTAACTAGGTACATATACATAGGTAAAAAGAAGGGGAGGTATTCAGGATGATCTATTCCAGTTTTATCCTGAATAACAATCCTGTTGCCTAGGTATATATTGCTGTTAAATTGAAACCCAAATACAGAATCGGTACTTTTCTGGTATTCCTTTGGATTTTACCAGCGGTATGCTTTTATTAAGATACTATGAACTATATAAAATACTACAGCTACTACAATAAAAGCATTTATATAATCTCATTCGGTAATATTCTAATTATGAAATTAAATACAGACTTTTATTGGCATATTTTATGTACATACTTCTTTAAGAAAATTAAAAAGTTAAATTAAAGCATTGTTCTCCTAAACAAAACAATGCTTTAAAACAATTTTTTTATTATTAAAGTACAATGTATCCCGACCAAGGAGGTTTCAATACAATTAAAGTACACATTATCTATGGTGAGCGAGATGAGCTCGCAACGCTCTGCGCTGGTTCCGAGCCAATTCGTACATACGAATTTGAGCTATATTTTGTTGGATAAAACTTTAGTAGCAAAAATGTCACGAAACACCCACGATACTGATGATTTAACTCCACCTGACATTCTAGAAACAGCTACGAAACTGACGAATAGTCTTTTGCCAGAAAAATCAAGCAATATAGCCACAGAGAGTTGAAATACAGGTAAAAATAAATTAATATAGCCATGAGATTAAATAAAGTAGTGTATGCAACTGCATATAATTAGGTATTAAAACACTCCATTATATGACAGTTGCATAAACTACTATTATAGACAACCTATAAGTCATTGGAAACTCACAGGCAGCCCAAGTGCTTTGTTTCGATCCCATTATACTTTTTCTACTTCTAAAAAATTATAGAAAAAAAAACTAAAGCAAGTAACTAAGATATTCGCATTTACAAAAATTAAAATAACCAGTGTATAAAAAGTGTAAAAAACTAGTCACATTTTGAAATAAAATACTATATAATAATATATGTAATCGAATTTCAAATCATATATAATCAAAATTGTAACAAAAGAGAACAACTTATAAGGGAAAAAATGGCTAAAGCACTAGCCAGTCTGCACTAAAGAGAGCCAAATCCATTCTTAACAAGGAAATTCATAAACTAAGTCGAACATAAGATTAAGTTTCGTCTGCACTGACTTCATACGACACATGACATTTTGTTGGTAAGGGAGTGAAACAGCATTTAGGAAACTTTTTAAGACGCTGACAAGTGCTAAATAGCTTAACTTGAATAGATTTTAGCTAAATGTATTTAGTTTGTAGCAGTAAGAAAATAATATTTTAATCTTGATCACATTATGTAAGGACAAGAAAAGTCCGAAACGTTTCCTTAAAATTTTCTCGGATAGAATAAAATTGCAAAGTTGACTCTAAATTACGCTTGTAACATAAATATCTTTATTATTTACGTATGAATGTGTATGAAAATATATTAATTAAATAGAAAAAAGTTATCAAGAGAGAAAGTTATATTTTCTATTTACTCTACGTAATCAGTTTGGGTAAAATCGTACTTTCCGATTTTACCCAAACTGATCGCAGTTTCACCCTCGCTGCCTCTCTTTCATTCCTTCGCAGTCCGATAGTAACAAAATTTCAGCATTTGACAGCGTCTCAAGGGCTTAACAGCTGCTAAATTAACAGCTCACTGTCAGCGAGTACGAAAATCAAACTAAGTACTGTTGAAATAAGGATCAATTCAGCGCGCACCTCGACGTTGCAATTACGTTAATATTTTTATCCAATATGCGCGAGAATCACACAAAACAACACACAAGAACCCCGGTATATAAAAAAGTTACTTAGAAAGTTTCTATATATTTAAATTTCCTATCTTTTATTGTAAGAATCGAATACAAAGCATTAATTGTTTTTATCACGATATTGCGGGTAGACAAAATAGATGTTAGAAAATATGTTTTAATCGTTAAGTATCTATGTAGAAAATGTAATTAAATTCAATTGCAATTAATCACGATGACTTATTCTTACCCATTTTATTTTTTTGAACGTGTACTTTTACATACGAGTATATTGAGTTGAAAATACTGACATGACAACTCCTGGCCCCTTTTAAGATTGGTGCAACACGATTCCTGGTTACGAACTGTTGTGTGTACTGTGTACCTATTCAGTTGTCTTAAAAAAAACAACTTATGGACTCACACATCTATTTTACCCGAAAAAATAAATTTATTAAATTTACAAGAGGACTTACAAGTTCCCTCAACTCACTTTTACTATTAATTTGCGCAGAGGTTCCACCTGAAGGGTATACTGGTACTGAGTCTGGTGACTCCTGGAGTTATCACAATAAATCTGAGCACTTAATTTTGGAAGCCACCGTTTATATAGAGAAATATACTGCTGACAACGCGTAAATAAGTTTGTGAGGGATTCGGGACTAGGTCAGCAATATATTACGTGAAACAGAACGACATAAGTGATATTAGCGTGGACTGAGGAACTGGCAAAATTTAGTGCTGACTGACATATTAATCCTACGACGACAACAAAGGCATTAAATCCATTCCATCTGCATACAACATCAAACCAACCTTTCGTCGCATCTGCAGTGCATGAGCGTATTGATTCTCCAGTTGTACAATCCATACTTCTTCTCCATTCCGCCGATCCAGAAAGGGCACCGGAGATCATGGACCCTGCAGCACCGATCAGTCCTCGTGTAACCACCGAGCTGGGAGTATTTCGTGGCTGAGAATCCTTTGCCACACCATTTTGTTCCAGGAACGCGAAGGATCTCCATAGCATCGCGTTTTGGTCTGTCGAGGGTTTTTATTCTATCATGAAGAAGTTTCACTTTTATATTCGTTGTTACACCAGCCAGTATTTTCTTTCGTTTTCAAAAATGCGCGAGGAACTTTAGCGTACTTTGACACAAGGCAAAAATGACACAGTTTGAATAAATAGTTTTTGAATATGTTTTTTTTGTATTTCAAATTACCTTTGTGGGTAGGCCGGGTATGTTACCCACCCGCATAATATGATCATGAACTTGGAAACAATCACAGACTGCAGAATTATCATATAACGTTCTTTCATAGTGGTTTTAGGGGTATCTAAATGTATGATTATTTATAAATTATTATATTTTTAATAACATTTTTAACAATTACCGAAATTGACATTATTTATACAAACAGTTTCATTCAATAATAATAACCATAATATGCGTACTTATGGTATAGATTAGTACTAATATTATAAATACGAAAGTAACTCTGTCTGTCTGTCTGTTACTCTTTCACGCCAAAACTACTGGACCCATTTGGATGAAATTTGGTATGGAAATAGTTTGAGACCCGGGAAAAACATAGGATAGTTTTTATCCAACTGTGCAAAAAGAGGTTAATGTTATTGCGCGATAACCGACATACGCGCGGGCGGAGCCGCGCCCGTTAAGCTAGTTATTCATATACTTAGATAAATACTTAGTTAATTACTTTATCTATTAATTATATACTGTTTTGACATGTAACAATATCGTTATGAAATATATGAATATATTATCAGAAACGGAAAAATGGCACATTAGCAAAAAGTCAGACGATGTAAATATTCTCAAATAGTCTTTCTTCTCAAATGGTCTTACATATTTAGTGACTATGTAATAATTCCTACAAGCCAGATATAGTACCTATTGTAGGAATTCATAGTGCGGTAAACGCCACTTGAAGGTGTGCCCCGTACGCATGTGCCACGGCATGCACATTATGACAATAATGTCAGCGTGTCCAGAGTGTCAATTCTAGTTTTACTATGGTAATAAGATATATACCAAGACCTTTCCATAGACACAGGCCTAGGCGCGCCCCTCCATATATTTTTAGTGTAATCGCAGCTACTACTGACTACCCAAGCGATCAAATTGTATTGTCTTTCTGTATTTACCAGCATTAGCACCCAAACTAAAACGTCGCGCACAAACGAGACCTATACGTACAAAACAGGATCAATAATTTGCTGTGGAAGGGAGAGCCTTCGTGAGTGGACATACGCAAAAGAACAGAAACTCTAAATGTGTCATCTTTTTTTTAAACGTTATAGGCCAGCATTTGGCCGCTATCTCAACTGATTGAAAGTGTTGATTTAACCGAAGATGTAGCATGCTTACTTAGAAGATATCTATATTCATTCTAGACTTGAAGGCTCCCAAATTATACTCTAATCCCAAATTACACTAATCTTATAGTGAAAGTGACGATTTTATAACAATGACGCTACCAAAAATAAAAAATACAGCTCAAGAAGCCATAAAGAACTAACTTCAAAAAGGTTTTATATCAAGTAATTAGAAGTAAAACATATAGATGTGGGATTTATTTGTACTCCATTTTCAATGAAAGGAAGTTGGTAACCTTTTTCTGCACTACGAAAAAAAGCGCGGCAATTTATTTGTTTTGTTAAAGTTAGTTTGTTTTTTTACTAAATTGATAATTTATCAGTACGCTTTAATTATTCTAAATATCTTGTTGAATATCTGTATATACAAAACACGACGACGCTATGTACGTTTGTAACGGAGTACTGAACAGTGGTAGAAGTGTACCTAATATGTATATTACTTATTCCAAAACAAAACAATATCTACCCAGACCTATTTAAATTTAAAAATGAAGCCTCACACTTTCCAATAACTTCTATTCCATGACATTTGAAAGTAATCACGTGTTTCGTTTTTATTAATTTTCTATCGTATAAAACTGGACCACCAACGTAACGCTTTTTATGATTTGGAGAAATATTAATCGTAAATGCGTTTGAGAGGTTATAAATCTGTAAAATACAGGGATGAATCGTTAGATTATTAAAGAGTATTTTTAAATATCATTAAAAGCTAGTTCTGAGACGGAAACTGCTGCTTGTAGTGCACTATATTTCGGTAGTTCACAATGTAGTCAACAACCAGACTGTAGTTGGTCAGATAGGACTGCAGGTACCGAGAAAGGGGGCTGAGGTCGCGCTGCGCAGAGTGCCGCAGCTCTTAGCAAGGCCGCTCACACGTTCCCGCCGCGCCCGAAATGCGCCTAATAATTGGGCGCGTATTGTTCTAGGGGACATGCTCCAATATGACGAAAATGTGGATATGTTTGCTGACAGTATCGCTAAAATAATCACACTTGCTTGTTGGTATTTAATTTGTAATTATTTTATTGAAATGTATTAAAATTTTAATTTATTTATGTAATTTGATTTCTAATAATTTTATTTCAATGTGATTTCATTTGTATTTATGTTACTAGATTTTTTTTTATTTCTATTATTGTATGTAATTTAATTTGGTCTAACTTATCTGTACTTGCATTTATTCTTCATAATATAAATTTTTAATTACCTACGTTATATATTATCTCTGTATTATTAATTGACATGATGGTGTTTTGGATTTAGTCTGTAAGCCACATTGACTGTTTTTAAATAAATAAATAAAATAAATAAGAATGCTTTAAAGGAGAGTTTCACAATTCAATGAGTACAAAACTACAGATTATAAGCACTCTACGTACCTACCTACCAAATAGAAAATTTAATCACACGAAAAGGTTTTACTGCTTACCCAACAGCATTGAAATACTGTCTAAAAATATTTTTTTTTGAGTTGACTGCATGGCTGTTAAATAATTATTTTTATAGTGTTAAGGAATTCAAATAATATAAATGTAAAAACAATATTATGTAAATATAAGACTAATTTAAATTGCAAAGTAACTGCATGAAATATTTGCACGTCTGCTTGCAGACAGAGTAAAACTGTATGTAATTACTAATTATATTTTTAAGATCTTCTTTACTTGTATTCTTGCAAATAAATTATTTATTTGATTTTAATATTTTTATGTTTGCAATAACGCATGCTCTGCGGATTACATTACAAATTTACGAGAGGAAAATTTAAGTCATGTGCAGGATTCGAACCCGCGTCCATCCACCCTTTTAGCCGGGGTATGCTCTAATCCAATTGAGCTAACGTAACATTGAGTCCATAACTCACATTTTTCCTATCGTTCTTGGGATGGAGCGACAATAATTTTAATAATTTTATGGTTGCAATAACGCATGCTCTGCGGATTACATTATACCAAATTACAATATTACGAGAGGAAAAACTTACCTTTTAGAGCATACCCCGGCTAAAGGGGTGGATGGACGCGGGTTCGAATCCCGCACATGACTTAAATTTTTGCTCTCGTAAATTTTTAATTTTGTAATATTTGATTTGATTTATATTTGGCCTACATAGATAGATTAACTTTGTCTATGGCAGGATAGAAAAACAGGAATATTAATTCCTAAGCTAATATTTCTTTTCTTAGTTCTCTTGCTAGATACATCTCTGTCCTTAGATCATTAGCGCTATAAAACACGTTGCCAACACACGGGAATGATCTACAACTTAAGTTTTATAGCTATCGTGGAGTACCTTGTAAGCATTTTACAGATAACACAGTATAACGAAGAGAAACAGTGTTGCTTCTTCATTGAAACGGCCAAAACGCGCTTGAATTCTCTGTAGATCTCGCGGTATTCTACCAACAGTTGCGTAGGTACCTCCTTTATAAGAATTTAAAAGATATATATAAGGAAAAGAATCAGTTATTTCTTCATTGAAACGGCTGAAACCCGCCTCGAATTCTCGGTAGACTTACCCCTATATTCTTAGTTGTTACTCGAAATTTACTCAACTCGACTCTACTTCAAATCTGGGTTTTGGTATTATTAGACGAAGAAAACTCCTCCGCTCCAATTCTCCTCAAGGAAACTTCGCGTATGAGGGAATTAATTATCTGTTAATTCAAGGTACCTCGCGATATACCTTGAAGATTCCTCAAAACTTTTTTAATGGAATAATTGTACTGAAATGGTCGTTGAAAATAATTTCGAAGAATTTATTGATTACATTTATGAAATATTGAGAATAAGTACCTGCAAACCCACTTTTTTAAAATTATGTTAATCTTTATATCTTTTTTTTTATCTTTGAACTTATTAATATAGTCTGGCAATTACAAATTTATGGAGTATATAATAATATTAAGTATAAATTAATAATAATAAGAGTAATTGAAATATGGTAAAAACACGTGTAAATTAATACGTGAAGATTGAAGAAGATTGACAGGAATATTCCTAATTTAGGACATCTAAATGAAGGACTAGCCCTGGATTCACTTTTAACCTTCCATATATACCTCTTCAAGTCAATAAAATCAATATACCTAAGCAAGGTGCCCATCACCAAAACCAATCCAAACATAAACAAATCAAAGCACATTTGAACACCCAAAATGACAAAAATATTAGCTTAAAATGTCAGTGACAACAACTCTCACGCACTGTTTACTAAAATTGTTCAATAAATTAGTAATACAATGTATTTTTGTTCAATGTATTCACACATTTGATGATGACGTAGAAATAACACAAATGAACCTTTTGAACTCACCCAATCGAAAATAAATAACAGCACCCCAACATATTGTAATAAGATGATGCCAGATGGAAACTCCTGAATTTCGTTAAAATGGATGCAAATATATATGTCAACCAATATTAACATTATTCCGTGCCTTTTCTTATAAATCTTCACCGCTAACGAAAGACGCGGCGACGAAAACGGTTTGTAAATAAATTTTGATTTTGCTTTTATTTAGTTAGAGATAGGAGCTTTCACCCAAACTGGCAACACCATGGAAAAAATAAAATGAAACAAAACAAACCTCCTATCGCATCGACATCGACATCGAAATCGTATACGGTCGAAAGTTGAAAATTCCGAATCTTCGTCTAAACTGTCCTATATTGATTCTGCAGCTGTCATGAGCTCTACAGCACTTGTCTTCTGTTCTGTCTTCCCCCAAATCGCTGTACTCTTCAGCCAACTGACCCGCGCCGCACCATTTTGTCCCGGGAAGAATGAAATTCTCCCTGAAGGAACGGCGCGACCTGTTTTTGAAATTAGAACTTTTCATCTCTGACTTCTATGAAAAATATCTCTTATGCTTTTGTCTGTGCCCATGAGATAAAATATTATGTAGATACATATTCCAGTGTTGTGAAATATGAAAATGGAATTGAGGAAGTTCAGTACAAATTAGAAGATAAAGTTAATGTACAAATAAGTAAATATGTATATTTTATCTTCAATATTTTGATGGTCCAAAGTGATGGATAAAATCCGATTCGATGCAATAATGATAATGTGTAAAGTTTAAAAATCCTTTTTTATCTTTGTTTAGGCTATGAAGATAATAAATTGAACACTATTTTTAGTCTCTATTTTTTTATCTTACCCTACCTTTCCTAAGCTAATAAACAACAGGTTTCCGTATCGCAAGAGCCCATGAAAGAAATATTCTTTGGTTGTTTTTTACACATAACACTATAAACACTGATACATAGAGTACTTTTTAATAACTTATAAATCCGCGTTTTCAGTGTTTGTTGTTATAAATGAGCATTTGATAGTTACTAGTTTATATTAAAAGGAAATTTCTGATCTGAGACTAGTTAAGTTTTTGAGATAGAATTTACTTGGTCAGTCAAGCGGCAGCTTGGTGATCAGTAGTCTATTCCCTTCAATCTTTTCCTCTTTCACAAGTTTACCTGAATAAATTTACGGAAGGTGTATATGGGTATTTTTGGGCCATTGTTGGTAACACATAGTCGAAAATTTGCTTTTCAGTAGACTTTTTCGTCTTGTTGTTATACAACATTCTTTTTCAGCATCATATATAAAATGAATTTATATTTTTCCTGTCTACCGCACGGATGGTCCATCATTCGCTTGCATATAAAAGTAAAAAATACAATTTACACTTAACAAATGTCTCCCATCCTAGGACTGGAGAAATTTGCCAGTTTGATCTATCCATAATCTCATGGTCATGTTGTTTTAATTGTGCACAGTTAGTCTTCCCAGCTTAATCTTTACCTCAATTCTCTAAGATAGCCATGCATCTCACTTTTTGCTGCCACAATCCAATTAGTGTCATCTGAAGTCTCATATTACTCATCTTATTGCCACCTATTCGAACGCCTTCATCCTACCATTGAACCTCTATCATGATGGTATTCTCCATAGACATTAAATAGTATAGGACCTAGAATACCTCTACAATACACCTTTTCGAGGTTCCATGGGTCTGGAGATCACATCATTTACAATTACCATATATTTTGCATCTATGAAAAGATTTGCAATCGGAGTTGTTTAATGTTATGGAACATCCATTTCTCGGAAGGATGCTCAATAAACGATTCCACCATTCTCAGCTAAAAACCTTGGAGTGATCAATACAAACATTTGGGATAAACTCTTCATCAAGATACCAAAATTAACCAAATATATACGCAGGCCATAAATATAGTACTCAATTTAATTTCCACGTTCATCACAATATAGGAAATAAATTATTTTAAATTATTTGATATGAAGTTCATTTTCATATTATATGGTCTTAAATGATGCATGGTGACCACGTACTGGGGGCAGTCTATAATAAAATCGTTTATTTTCAAGTTCAGTTTTAAAATCGGTGATTTTTTTGAAATAGTTTACATGTTAGTTTGACCTTTTTCGTTCTTTTCTTATAATCTTACGCTAAGTATGGTTAGCACAACATGTCATTTTCCTTTACTGATCTGTTGCTTTGGATGGGATCACTTTGCACACATATCCACCTTCACATAGTCCAGTAATGTATTCCTTGGCCTGCTTCTATTCCTTTATGCTTCCACATTCATAAAATAGAATAAAATAGATATTCAATACTTCTGTCACCGTATAGCTTATGTCAAGCTTCCTTCATGGACATATATGTATAGAGCCATGTCGTCCTCTAATATACTCTTTTCTTATCTTTTTCCAAAGACCTTATACTTACTAAGTCCAAGGTATTTGTCTTCTCCAATCTAGTTACATCTCAGATCCATTTTAATCATTCGTATCTTTCTCACATGTGATAGAGGTACTCTTACCTATCGTTGATCATTAAGTCGTGTATCCATTAAATTATTTTTACATTAATTCAAAAATTTAAATGGAAAATACTCAATAATATACCTGAAAACTTTTAAGTAAACAAATTGCGACTTCATTTAAGATATTTTAATATTTTGGTTACTATGTTTTTATTTCTATCGCTGTTAATTCCCAAGGGATGAAAATTTTACTTTCTGTAATTTTTAAGTATTTTGAACGGAGTAATTGGTTTGGCTAGGTATCACTTTATATTGTGGTACTGACTTTGATAACAGTTTGTTTGATTTTTGGACTCCTTGGTAACGAACTGCTAACTATGCTCAAGTGTTATTTTGACTTTATTTCATAATTTCATTCCGCATCATTAATATAAGAAACTTAATAATTTTTTTATACAGTTATTCAACTGAAAGACACGGAGGTATGATAAATTAATTTTTTTAACGTTTTATCAGCTTAATTTCAACCACATTCACTATAAAAGTAAGAAGATGAGATAAAATTGAGAAAATAAGTATTGCATTCAAATTCAGGTACCTATATACATAACACGTAACAATTCAACTTTATTTTTGGGTGTACATAATGAATTCGTTGTAATTGCAAAGAGTGCGTTCCATTTTTGATGTTGTAGATGAGAAAGTACTGGCCGGTGAAATAGTACCAACGGATTTGAAACATTTCGAAATGATCTCGTGCATTCAAAATTCAGAATGAGTTTATGAGTCGGTGCTACCATGAATAAAAAAGTCCCCAAACCATAAAAATGTATGAAAAAAAACTAGCATAAAAAAACTATAACACAACAACTAAATAATTAAATTGTATGTGAAGATTTTATAGCTAGAGATAATTTCAACCAATTGTTAGTATTTCCACAAAAGAAAGTGGCATGTAAAGATTTTAGCGTCCGCTCCTTTTTATGCCTTAGTTGTTATGTTATAGCCATATATTCAAACAAAACCTTCTATGGAACAGGCTTCAGGCAACAAAATCCATCATAAAGTTTACTTGCCAATGAAAGAAATAAAAGAAAAAAAATATCAATAGTAGTCAAACTTCTCAAGAAAATCAAAAAATATGTATATCTTACACTACTTAGTCTAAATTACAAAATTAATAATATTTAACGTCTTATAAATTATAACATTTATAGGTTTTTGTTTGAATATTATAAATAAATTTTAAAAATGTATAAAATATGTAAAATAAAAACAACATCAAAATTATAAACATACCTACCTAGCGAGTGAGACCCCACCAATTCTATTGCTCTCCATCATGTATTTCATTTCTTCGTGTCTTTTTAAGCACTCCATTTTGAGGTTATCATAATTCATCCAACTCGCGACATCTACTGGCAAATCTTCGCCCTTTTTTAATATTCGAAGCGTGACGTTTCCAAAATGGCGATAGAACTTCTCGTTTGAAGTGTCTATATCGTTTGGATCTGTATCTAAATTGTCCGCTTTTTCTTCGATTCTGTAGCTTTCCTCATCTAGAGCTTGTTTTAACTCTTTTCGCATTGTTTTTAGAAAATTTCGTGCTGCTTTCCCTTGTGTTATGAATTCACAGTCTTGAATTAGGCCATTTTGATTGTAGATCACCTGCACAAGATGGCGGCCATCGGTCAGCTGACGCAGTCTTAGGCTGTTGCTGAAACAAGAGAAAGAGTAGTTTAAATAAAGGAAAAACTTGGCTCGTGCGAGTTACGCTTCGTTATGTACGGATTCAACATTACTACAGTCCGTTAAAGAAAAATATGTTCGTTAGTTGCCTAAAGTAACAGTGGAGGGTGGAAGATCGGGAAGCGGTTGGTGTAGATCTCAGCTTTAAGACCACATTCTAAAACGGCGTTTCAATATATTTTGTTGGTTCAGTATAGGACATAGTGCAATAGATAAATAAAATATAAAAATCCTATTTTTATTCGGCTTATGTTCAACTTACCACCAGATATAGTAATATATAACAGACAAAAATAGTAAATGATCACCAAAATTAAATCAGTATTTTAATGCTATTTTATGCCATAATTTTTCTAGAGCATCGCCGGGCGCTGCCGCGGCAGTTAAAGGCAGCAAGTTATATTTGGCATTACCCTTTTGCTGGAGGCGTCCTGCAAAAGTTATTTGCTATGCAAGTCTGCAAAGTTGTTATTTGGCGCGAACTTGTGTTGAAACCTGAGTATAAGATGGTTTCAAAGGTACGAGACGCAAAATAACTTTGCTGCCGTGCACCACACACAACTTTTCACCTCAATACTACAGAGCTACAGAGCTACAGAGATCCGGGAGAGACGGACAGACAGACAGTCCTACAACGGAGTCTCGTTCGTAGGATTCTGTATTGCCCTTTGGGTATGAAACCTTGACAAAAAAGGAAGAATATTTTGATTTTTTGTATACTTAGTTCAGTTAAGAATGGGCTTAGATGTTGTTAGCGATCCACAGGACTTTGGGTGAGGGTTCGCTCTCAATAGCCCTAAGGGTTGAATGCTGATGGCACTCCACCCAATACGGGTGCAATATTTTTAATGTTAAGGAAGAAATATCTACCTATGATGAAGTAAACTACATGTTGTTAGCTTAAATTATAACTATATCTTCCAATGAAGCTATTCATATAATAATGATCGAACTTCACTCATGAAGTTCGTTTGATCATATAATGTACACGTGGAAATTAGTCATGAATGATTGTTCAAATTAGTTTGCTTCTTTACATATATATTATTTATTAAAGCTTCACATAGACTCTAATGTATTGTTATTGAACGCATGGAACCAAATTCGGGAAGACAGTTTCAGCCCAAACTGTACCTACCTAAATCAGTTTAAGAATCGACTCGACAAATATCTTACGTGAAAAACTAGTAGAGAGTAGCAGGATACAGGCAGCTATCAGTTGTTACAACTGTCTGTCTGATATTAAATAAAAATAGTAAATTTTTGTAATTTTATTATGTTTCAAATCCCCTAAATTCTAACATTAAATATGACTTCCGGTGAGAGTAGAGTCGTTGCACTCCAATATTTTATTACAATTGGGATAACGCCTTAGCCGTGTAGTTCAATTGATGATTATCACAAGATATTGCTATGCAATCATATTGTAACTTATTTAATTTCAATGTTGTGTTATGCGGTAGTTAAAAATGTTTCGATCTGTTATTGCGTAGCTGTTTTAATTTAAGATTTTGTTTGGAATGTCATTAGCTAGCACTTCCTAATAAAAGTGTTCTCTTTGAAAGAGCTTTATAATGTAGAGATATATATACAGCTTTTTATTCATATTTACCTCATATAAAATACAGTTAATTGCTTTGTTATAGATTGTGGAGTTGATTTTATTCCATAGAGTTGCAATAACAATGTGTACTCGTACCTTACATAGAAGATACCTAAATACGAATATTATTATTAGTATTTTAACAAATTATAAACTATTTTAAAAATATTATTTATTGCGATCAATGAAACAAAATATTTATTTAATGTAATTTTATATAATTAATAATAATAATAATAATAATATAATAATATACTTTATTGTGCCAAAACAGTTTCTTACGTTGATTAGACAATATTATGGAATATTACTATAAATGTTAGTTATAAGTTACAGAAGCAGTTACTATAAAATTTTTACCAAAAACACTTATTATCTAAATTATTTCCATTCTATTTACTTTTGACTCATAGTTACTGACTAATTCACACTAGCCCCCACACTAGGATACCCTGTGTTGTGGATGGTCTAGTTCTCTTCCAAATGTACATAATTTATATAAATGTATGATCAATAGACAAGTATACTTAGTACCTAATAGATAATGGAGTGTTCTACAAACATACTTTACAATTTGTATTTAATGTACTGTTATTTTTATTAAGGGACTAAGTTTAGTATGACGTTACTTTCTTAAAAAAAAAAAAAAAGAGGAATACATCTACTTTTAGCATTATTTAAAAGAAATTCCCACAGAAATACCAATATCTTAGTTATAAAATTGCAAACTGCGCAGAATTAAATCTGCAATTTTATAGATTATAACAAAACATACCAAATATATCGTATCAGTCCTGACCGGCGTACGGCGGAAAGGTTGTGATCCTATAGATAGAATTGTTGTTTCACCACACCATTGACGATCCACTTTACAAAAAACATACAGAGGTTTTCACTCAAACACTATGCTTCTTAAAATAACAGAGGATATTTGTATTGCCTATAAATAAGTTGCATTCTAAAAAATACCAGGATTGTGCTACATACATTTTAGAATAAGATTGCAAATGTGGGTACCTTCATTAAAAATATATATTTGCATCCATCCGACCACTGTATTACTGCATTACGTATTTGTTAACTTGCACTGATGATAGAATAGCACACATGGAAACAGTTTGTTTATGTATGTATGGTGAGATAAGTGTAAAAAGTAACTGAGTAAGTGTGAGTTGTGTGTGTACAAGAGACAAGTTTAGGCGATATTGTTTGTAGATATTATGACAGTAACACACGGGGGTTTTTTTTTTTTTTTTTTCATACTTATTTTATAACTATGTATATTATTTTAGAAATGTTATATAGCTTTGGCAAAATAATAAATAGATAATGAATATATAATTCGTATCATGTTATAAGAACTATTTTTTTATAATACCTAGTTGTTTTGAAGTTATGTATGAAGAATCAATATGTAGTGCAAAAATGTGAAGCATTTTTGGGAATAGATCAGAAATTGCATATATTAAAACAAAAAACACCACATGTAATGCACAAGAATTACTTAAGAATGAGTAACAGTTTTTCAGTTTCATAATAGTTGAAATTGCATAGCCAGTTCTGGACATTTCTTTTGCAAGTGATTCTCAAATTATTAACAATGTTTAGCTTTTTATGAGCCATGTTATATAGATAAGCACACATAAATGATGGTGATTTTTTGGCAAATTTGGTAGTTAATCTAGGAGTGGGCCAGCTTAAGCACCTTTTAGGTCTTGAATTAGCGCAAATGGAAAATAGGGCTTGTCTATGAAAACGTAAAATGGAACGGGTAATAAAAATATGTCTAACTCTTTGGTGATTATAGTCGCTGTAAAGTTTATCCGTAGGATACCTTAACGGTTTTTTATAGGCAATTTTGAGAATAGCTCTTTGAGCCCTTTCAACTTTAATGAAGATGTCCGCATACGCTGCACCCTAAACTATTACGCAATAAGACAAAATAGGTTGGCACAATGCAGAGTACACTAATCTAGTGACATCATTGTCTGCTACATATCTTAGTTTAGTAAAAATGTATTTGAGTTTTTTAACTCTTGAAGTTACAGCACTAATATGGTTCCTCCAAGATAGTCTATCGTCAAGGTAAACCCCCAAGTATTTAACATTCTGCACATTTTCTAGTACCGCGCAGTTACACGTATTCTTAGAAGGGCAGCCGTAGTTATGGAGGGTAACACAGGGTGGTATTGGAGGAGCTGTTCGCTGAGAAATAGCAAAGGTAAGAAATTTGGTTTTAGACGTATTAAGAGTAAGCAGGTTATTTTGAAGCCACTGGGAAACTTTGCGTAAACCGTTTTCAGCGGCATCACGTGCTATTGACCAAGTTTCACCGTGAAATAAAAGCGCAGTGTCATCTGCAAAAGCAACTGTTACTGCTTGACCAATACTAAGTTGACACAAATCGTTGATATAGATTAAAAATAGCGTAGGTCCTAGCACGCTGCCTTGAGGCACGCCAAAATTCACATCAGCTAGGTCACTATTATGGTCACCTATACAAATTCTCTGAGTCCGATTAGTAAGATAAGACGTGAACCAATCTAAAGCAGTTCCACGGATTCCAAGTTGCTGCATTTTTTTTAATAGTATGGGCCGTGAGACCGTGTCAAATGCCTTGGCTAGGTCAAGGAAGACGCCAATACAGTTCTGGCCAGAGTCTAGAGTAGCAGAGATATGGTCTACCATATATATCACTGCGTCTTCCGTTGACCTACCCGAACGAAATCCAAATTGATTTTTTGCAATTAAATAGTTATTTTCCAGAAATGACAGCAGCCTTTTATTAACAATTTTTTCTAAAACTTTTGAGACTGATGGCAATAATGATATTGGTCTGTAGTTGGAAGCATCATTTGGGTCCCCAGATTTGAATATAGGTATCACATTCGCAATCTTTAGGCAGTCGGGGACGACACCAGAGACTAAACTGAGGTTGCATAGGTACGCTAAAGGGGAAGCCAAGGACAGTTTAGCTTTTTTTAAGAGCTCGTTATTAATGTTGTCATGGCCAGGAGACGATCTTGTCTTTAAAGAATCTATGACATTCAAAATTTCTATTTCAGTGGTGGGGTGGAAGAAAAAGGATTGGCAAGGGGATTTCGGCGTACTAGGTGCTTGTTCTGCTAGTTTATGTTCTGTAGTAGAGTTACTAGAAAGTATTTTTTCTGCTAATTCAAAACCTATAGAGGTGAAAAAGGAATTAACCTTATTAAGAGACTGTTTGGGTGTTATGGCTAGAGATGCATTGACAAGGGAGGATGCTGAGCTCTTATTTATTCCTATGTTACAGATGCTCTTTACAGCTTTCCATGTCTTTTTACAGTCACCTTTACATTCTGTAAGTGATGACCGGTCATGCAAATTTTTTAAATTTTGTAAAGTATTATTACAAACGTTCCGGTATATTTTATACTTGTTCTGTAGTTCGACATTTTTAGGATTTCTCCTGGCTTTCATATGTAAAAGATCTCTTCTTCTTATACACTTCATTAATCCAGGGGTAACCCAATGTCTCCGAATAAATTTTGAATTTGGTACTGTACGAACGGTTTTATTTGTTTCTTTTACATTACTAATTATGCTAATAAATTTATCAAAAGCTGATGAAACATCTGAAGTATTATATAGTACTGACCAGTTTACAGACTCCAAATCAGCCACGATTTGGGAATAGTTGAATTTAGTCAAAGTTCTCAATTCGTTTTCGTTTGCAATATTTAAGTGTTTGTCAATCCCAATAATGACAGAGTCGTGGTCCGTTATGGCTGAGCCACAAATAGCAACCCGCGAAGAAAAACTGGTTTTTATCAGTGCATGGTCCAGGCAAGTTCGACCGTGAGTAGGGAAATAGTGTCCTGGCACAAAGCCATAGTGGGCAGTAAGTTCTAGATAGGTTTCAGCATTCGCATCCTTTGAGTTTTTACCAATATCAATATTAATATCACCCGTCAGAACAACAGATTCCGTTTGTATTGTATCTAATACATTTTCTAGAGAATTTAGAAAATTCTCAGTAACTAGGACTCTTCTCAGAACTAAGGATAATAAATCCCATGGTTTGCACTTTGAAAAATTAAAAAGAAATGTGCTCAAATATACCTACCCCTACGGAAGCTAATTTTAATATTCTATTCCTTAAGCACATATACACGAAAAGATTTCGTGATTAGCAAATATATCTGTTTTTGATTGCGTGAAAAATGTTTTACAGTATAAACCAATTTTTAAAACGATGATATGAGATGGATATTTTGTCATAATTAAAAGACCCAAAGAGAATAAACACATATTTATTCGTAGATTATAATGAAGTTGCAAACAACAGTATTCAAATAACGGTCACCATAAGAACACATACTCGTAAATGCCCCTTTTATTTTTCCTGGCGCTTGTTGGTAATTGTCAAATACAATAGTGTCAATGTGACAGCAATAACATATCGGTTACAGACCAGAGAGACACTTGATTTACTTAAATATTGGATAGTGTTATGCAATATGACGGAAAGCATATAATATTAAAAAAAACAGGAATGATTGACTCGTACCCACAGGGGTAAAAAAGTGACCCTATTACTAAGACTCCACTGTCCGTCTGTTTGTTTGACACCAGGCTATATCTCTTGAACGGTTATAGCTAGACCATTGAAACTTTCACAGACGATGCATTTCTGTTGCCGCTATAACAACAAATACTAAAAACTGACTAAGTGCGACTTCGATTCACGCACGTGAATTCAAAAAATAATAATTATTATATAGTTATTATATGGTTCTAATAATCATAATTATTATTATATGGTTATAATATAGTGTCTAATATTGTATAGATAATGGAATGGAACCCGCATTGATCGCACTTGACCGATTTTTATTTGTTTTATGATATGTAGGTACGACGTCTTTTACGCACATTAGCGTCGCGTGTTCTTTTACATACATCAGGTTTGGCCCAAGGAGATAAGGACTACCTGTACCTATTTTGATATCAATAAAATCTTTAATAGATCAATATTTTGCCAGTTACATTTTTTTTTTATAAATTGTCAAATAAGCATGATTCTAAAGTACAACTCAAGTAATATAATCTATACATATAATAATAGTTATAAATATAATCCTAACGATAGCAAACCAATTTATTTAAATTCTTCCATAATGCATGTCGCTGTCCAGCCACCCTCTCAATGTCACCCTCAGATAGAATTGACTAATAGCTATACATCCCTCGGGAGACCTAATGATGTTTTTATTCAATAATTTGTTACTTGATATGGGAGATTTTGCACTTTATCCTTGCAATACAATATCAGTCTCGTAGACTACAACTAGACGTAATTATAATCAATTAGAATTTTCACTAAACCTAGTGTTGTTAGTAAGAAAGAAATCATTTTTTAATATTACAAAATTACAAATTTACGAGAAGAAAATTTTAAGTAATGTGCTCCCGCATGTGTTCCGGCAAATATCGTTAAAAGCCTATTATATTATTATTATATTATATATTATTATTATATTATTATATTACCTATTATATTATTCTAGGTTAGCTAGAGCAAAAATCTTCGAACACATCATCGCTTACCATCAGGTAAGATAGTGGTCAAAGGCTAGTCTATCAGCTATAAATAAATACCACGCGGGCGAAGCCATGGGGGAAAGTTAGTTTATAACCAGCTTCTAAATTCAAATTGAAAACCCTATTAAAGAATTCCTTTGATAATACAGCTTTTCTTATTAATATGTAATATAATAACTAAATAACTATTGCCATTTGCTGTCCAATATAATTTTGAGGGTAGCAAATCTGCGCCCCAAAAGAACAGTCGGGCACAAATTGGATTAAACATAGAGAGGCAAGTGACGCGCACTCGATGTACATTAATTGTACAGTTGGGACGAAAAGTGTTTAATTTCACATAGTTTCAGTGATACTTATTACCTACTCTCTTAACGACAAGCGTTGAAAAACACTATGGACATTTGTCTGAAATAAATGTTTTATTAATATTATTATTATAAAACACTCACTGATTTCCTCTCTCACTCACTCCCCTATAGCCGGGGTATGCTCTGATCGACTGAGCTAACATGACAATGACTCATAACTCAAATTTTTCCCATCGTTCTTTAACCATCGTATGGGGATAGAGCAACACCAATAGTTCAACTTACGTTGTACTACAAACAAAACTAACTTTGCAATTAGCTTTAAACTTGTTATTATAACTATCATTTTTTTAAATTTGAAATTTGTAATTTTGTAATGTAATCCACAGAACATGCGTTATTGCCAACATAAAAATATAATACCACGTTCATTCTTATGTTCTTGACTGTACTTGCAAATGTAGATATTAAATGTGTAAAAACACCACAAGCATCGCGAATTGGTTAAATGAACCGTGATTGGTGTGGAATGCACTTTGAATAGGGTCCAACAGACCCCATTGCATTTGAGAGACTTTTACAACGCATCATGGCAAATTTTTGGGGTTATTATTTGTTATTGTTGGTACTCAGCATATCTGTAAATATTTTTTCAATACTTTAATACTTGTAAAATCTCTATTTATTAAGTAGACCTGCATGATAATATATGGAAATGTAGTTCATTTCGTGCATGTTCTTTTTCTTTTTATTTTAGTTTTAGCTGCCAGTTGATTGGCACCAAGAAGATTTTTGTGTTTTTTTTTTAGAAAAGCAATCAAGTAGTTTTTAGCTAATAATAATAATTTTTGCGAATGCCCGCCTGGCTAGCGACCACCCTCAAGTTGAAAATCTGTCGCCAAGCCCCTAACAGTGTGTTCCGGCAGCTGTCCTTGAGAGCCAGTGAAATTACAGGCACATGAGACTTAACAACTATGTCTCAAGGTGAGGGCGGAGTGCAATTCGTGACTTGTGAAGAAATGCATCTGTTATAGGCCGAGGATAGTCCGCTTAACATCAGGTGGGCATCGAGCTTGTTCTGTCACACCTGGTGGTAGGGCATTTCTGGCTAGCTACCACCCTCAAGTAGAAAATCAGTCGTCAAGCACCTAACGGTGTGCTCCGGCAGCAGTCCTTGAGAGCCAGTGAAATTACAGGCACATGAGATTTAACAACTATGTCTCAAGGTGAGGGCGGAGCTCAAGCCTGTGGCGGGATTCAAACCATGGACCTGCAGCGCGGTAGTCCATAGCCAATGCCACTGAGCCATCACTGCTTCAAAAATGCACTGGGGTGACGATTTCCATAAATTTTTTGTCATCAGCTTTTCGCAGCATTTCGTTAAGTCTTATTGATATTGGACCAGTATTTAGTTCAGGAGTAAAGAAGTAAACGGAATAATCAATTCATTGGATTTGTAAATTTTACTTTTACAACATATGTTCTTATGAATGTTGCGTAATGTTGTATGCCCAAACCTTTTACAAAAACATGATAATGACTTTTTGAGTTTTACGCCAATTGAATAAGTACAACAAAATTACTGTTGAATTGCAAATGTACAAACCGCACGAATCCAAGTAGGAAACTAAATAAAATAATAAAGTAAACCACAACACTTGAGAAAATCTGCTACTATAGTGCGGTGTATTCTGATCTCATTCTAGATCAGACACCAATTATCATCTCTTACAAGCAGTGACAGTGATCCAATGTGATAAAACATTAGGTAGTATTATTATATGTTCTATGACATTAGTTAAAACATGAATAGTAGTTCAAAAAATAAATTCTAACTAAAACAAACAGCGCCACCTACGTCTGCTAATCTTTATTGCTTGCTCAGACAGTGACCGCAGACGGATTGCGGGCGGCACATCGACAATTCCTCCGTGTTTCTATTCGCCTGGTACTTTCGTAGCATTAGCGCTAGGCATACTATATGTGTTGACGTAATTTTTTTGGTGTTTATGTGTGCCTAGTATGACTATTTGTGAAGGGCTCGTAGCAAAGTTTGCTTAGCCTCACTGAACCCATCAGCAAAGTTAAGCTACGTCCGCCTCGGTCATGAGTTGGATGGGTGACCGCTGCTGACATTACTACTGAGCGCTTCCGTGCTTCGGAGGGCACGTTAAGCCGTCGGTCCCGGTTGTAGTATGGCAGTCGTTATAGCATGGTGGTAGGACATTTTGCAAATGCCCGCCTGGCTAGCTACCACCCTCAAGTTGAAAATCTGTCGCCAAGCACCTAACGGTGTGTTCCGGCAGCTGTCCTTGAGAGCCTGTAATTCTAGGTTAGCCTGAACAACATCTTCGACCACATCATCGCTTACCACCAGGTGAGATAGTGGTCAAAGGAAAACCAATCAAGCATATAAAAAAATCGAGAGGGCTTAATTGATTGATTCTAGAATCAAAGTCACAAAACATTTATTCAATTTAGGCGTCTACGACGTTATTATGAAGGTCAAGTACAAGTTTTAATAGTGAAATATTAATGTACTTCATGACTTACTGAATGTACTTTATAATTAAGAGAGCTGCGTTAGTTATATTGTACATTTGACTCTAGGTTAGTCTGAACAACATCCTCGACCACATCATCACTTACCATCAGGTGAGATAGTGGTCAAAGGCTAACCTATCAGGCATAAAAAAAAAAAAAAACAAATAAAATAAAATTTCACTAAATTGGTTCCTATTCTCCCAGTAGTGGTACCATACACATTACGAAATCGAATATGATCAATGATTCCATTAAAACTGTACATTTTTGCGTCCACCCCACCCCACACACTACGACCACGTCCAGTACGATCTTCAGTCCGTTATACGACGGATAATATAAAAACTACGAAAACGGACACGAAAATATATAAAATATTATTTTAAAATTAGAAACCAAAACAATTTTAAACTTAATAATGTTCAAAATTTTTGTAGCTAAACTGCATGTTTGTTCAACTCGATCAGTGCGCAATCGAGCCGGCCAGCACTATTTTTTTTTATAGCTTTTAGGCTAGTCTTTGACCACAATCTCACCTGATGTAAGTGATGTTGTGGTCCAAGATGTTGTTCAGGCTAACCTAGAATTACAGGCTCTCAAGGACAGCTGCCGGAACACACCATTAGGTGCTTGGCGACATATTTTCTACTTGAGGGTGGTAGCTAGACAAGCGAGCATTCGCAAAATGCTCTACTACCACGCTGTAACGACTGCTTAACGTGCCCTCCGAAGCACGGAAGCGCTCAGTAGTAATGTCACTAGCGGTCACCCATCCAACTCCTGACCGCGTGGGACATTACTTAACTTAGCTGATCGATTAAGAACGGCTAAGCAAACTTTGCTACGAGCGCTTCAAAAACTCACGCATCGATTGAACGGTACTTATAGTTTCTCCGGTTCGATTTATCTATTCGATTTTTGATTCTACCATAAAAGATAATATATTAATAGTACTACTATGTTTGCTTTCAGTTTTGTAGGTAAGTTGTGTGGGCCTTATTAGATTATAATATGTTCTTTGATTGAACCTATTATAACCTAACTTTTACAGGGCTCTTGTCCTTTACAGTATGCTGGTGGGGGCAATTTCCAACCTGGCCAACTACCACATTCAAGGAGAAACTCAGTCTCGAAGCACCTAAGAATGAGCCCTGTTGGGTGCCTAATGCGTTCTGGTAAGGCATTCTGCGAATACCCGATTGGTTAGCTTCTAACCATATCTAGAAAATGTCGCCAAGCACTTAATGGTGTGTTACGGCAGATGTCATCAAGAGCCAGTAATTCTAGGTTAACCCGAAAAACATGGCTACATTATCACGGGGTGAGTTATCGGCGAAAGGTCAAATCAGCTAAGTATAAAAAAATGAAAATCGGCCAAGTGCGAGTCGGACTCGCGCACGAAGGGTTCCGTACCATTAGTTACACAACATAAGACTTCATATTTTAACCATTTTTGTTTTAACGTGCGCGAGTCCGACTCGCACTTGGCCGTATTTTTGTATTTGTTGATATAGAGGCAACAGAAATACATCATCTGTGAAAATTTTAACTGTCTAGCTATCACCGTTCTTGAGATACAGCCTGGTGACAGACGTATGGGCGGACGGACAGCGAAGTCTCAGTTGTAGGGTTTTTACCCTTGGGTACGGAACCCTATAAATGTGCAACCACACCCGACTGGCATTTTTTTTCCTTTATTAGCCTTTAATGGAATCCAACGGGATCAAATGTCCTAGTCCTTATATTCATAAGCAAGTAACTGTACTGCACTGAGTATGGCCTATATGCTATAATATAATCGTGTCAATTGTTTCCTTGTCAATTCTATTTCAACTAAATGTAAACATTGTGTACAATGAGTTTGCGTGCAATGAATAATGTTTCCTGCACGCACTGGCGGAATGTAGCTTAGCAGCTTTAAATACTTTTAATAAGCTGTGACATTCCAAGATTTCTGCTACCGATGAACAAAATAGCTATTCCCTGACGCTAGCAGAAAGCACAAACCGTACGACGCCAAATACGAAAAAAAACTACTAAAACAAAATCGGCGCGAAAACCAATTTTATTGTCAGTCTTCATTTTGTAAAACATTAATTACAAACCTAGGAACAAGAAGTAAATTAGCTAACCGTGAAACACATATTTTATGATACAACGGTTAATAAGTGTTCAATACTATCCTATTTGTGTTTTTGACATATAATATTGCTTTTTTCACAATTTCAATTCTGTTATAGTGTTTTTTTACTTCGATAAGGTGAAGACATGTAAGTATGTATATCCAACACTTATAATTTAATAATCGAGCATTTTTTCCTCTTATTAGGCTCATAGCTTACCTTTATATCATACCACTCAAAATCAATCTCATCATTCATACAATAGTCACAATCTATTACCGAGGTAATAAATTTAAAAACAAAGTTATTAATGCAGCTAATGAAATGTAACAATAATCAGAACAAGAGGTTACGTAACACGTTTTGAAAAATAATAATGTGTTGAACAGCAAAGATAAGATTGTCGCTTGATGTGGATTTCTATTTTATGATTAATTTGAAATGTCGAATCCCTTTTTTGACTGATAGTTTTCTTTATGGCTAGCATTCTATGTTCGATAATTAGGGGTTAATAGAATAGACGCCCGTCCCTAAAAAGATACATTTGCTGCCAAAATAATCGAAGACTTTTGAAGAAGCTTCGTTCGGTGCCAAAATATTTCTTCGTGGATATTTTATACTTCTGTTAAAAAGTAGAGGTACCTGGAAGTCAAAGTCAAGATAGAGGTCAAGGTTGAGGTAGACAGAAAGTATATATTTATATATATATATATATATATATATTTTGAAAAATTAATCTTAATGTGATATTAATTGTGAATAAATAAGTGATTATGTCAGTGTAATTCAATGTAGAACATATTTTTCAAATAAAGTCAAAGCGCTCGCTGGCAACAGCTAGCTTATTAAGGCACTCCTTGGTACTGGTCTAAAACTAAAGATTCAGCAAAAAGTTTTTATTTTGATGAGAAAATAAGATTATTGGCTTATGTCATAATGGGACCATTCGAATTCCGAATTCGTTCGCGCCAGCCAGGTAGCAAAAAATATGTAACAAAAACTTAGTGCTTTGAACTCAATTGGGCGATAAAATGCCGCTCGTACTTTAAGCTCTTTCAAGCATGCTTATATTAATGTTACTTTTGAACGAAAATAAAAACAGAATATTTATAGTTATTTATTTAGGTGATACTAATTATGTGAGCTGAATTGACAAGGAAGTTACAATCGAAATTCTAAAGAAAAGACATCAACGCGCTCTTTCGTTGCAAGCGATTGTTAGATTGTTCATAATAATATTGTAAGTCCATACAATTTTGAATTTAATCTAAATATTATTTGACGCAGTGATAGAAGTGCTAACTGTAATAGGACAAAGACCCGATGCCCAAAACCGCCGGCCTGAGCTTCACCGCATGGTGGAAGGAGATTTTATGAACCATCACCTGCCTAATTACTACCCTCAAGTAGAAAATCTGTCACCAAGCACCTAAAAGTGTGTTCCGGCATCAGTCTTTGAAAGCCAATTAATTACAGGCACATGAAACTTAACAAGTATAAGTCTCAGGGTGAATGGCGCAGTGCAATTCGTCAATTGTGACGAGATGCATCTTTTGTAGGCAGAGGTTAGTCCGCTTTACATCAGGTGGGCCTCGTGCTTGTTCCGTCACAATTCCATAAAAAAACACATGAAATCTAGTATTTATTTAAATTACAAACAGTGAAAACTGTTCTTATTTTATTATGTAGTTTTTAAGTTGTTATCAAAACCATCAATTTTATTTCACGGATTGTTGCAATCGCAACGCTATATAGATTAATGCTCGACCCGTATTTGGCTGGTTTTAGGGTTCCGTACCCAAAGGGTAAAAACGGGACCCTATTACTGAGACTTTGCTGTCCGTCCGTCCGTCACCAGGCTGTATCTCAAGAACGGTGATAGTTAGACCGTTGAAATTTTCACAGATGATGTATTTCTGTTGCCGCTATATCAACAAATACAAAAAGTTGGCTAAGTGCAAGTCGGACCCGCGCACGTTAAAACAAAAAAGGTTAAAATATGAAGTCTAATGTTGTATAGAATGGTACGGAACCCTTCGTGCGAGAGTCCGACTTGCACTTGGTCGATTTTATTTATTCTTAGTTTAACATAAATCTACTCATAGAATAGTCTGTTGTAAAAATAAAACCTTTATGACATCAGCACCGTGTTTTCTAGCAAAGCTCAAAAGCTTGTGTGCGGCATTTTAGCCACAACGAGGCTTTATGCCGTGACTCCAAAGTGACTCACTGAAGTCAAATCTAAAAAAAATGGTCCAATTTCGATACAATGACTCCACGGTGCTTGACTTTGGCCATTGTACTGATGCGAGGACAAATTTCAGCTTTTAAGCCCAAGAAACTTTAAAATCTTTAAATCCAATCGTAAAAATATGCTTTCACTACGTAAAAATCAACTAAGTTATTAATTCTGCCAAAATTTCGACCAATGTCACACAATCAAGACCGTGATGACCGTGGAGAAGTTTGCTTAGCCGTTCACAAGAAACGTCTACCGCGGTCATGACTTGGATGGGTGACCGCTTGTGACATTACTACTGACGGAGCGCCTAATGGTGTGTTCCGATAGCTGTTCTTGAGAGCCAGTAATTCTAAGTTAGCCTGAACAACATCTTCGATCACATCATCACTTATCATCAGGTGAGAGGTCAAAGGGTATAAATATATATATAATAATAAAGTACAAGTATCTATATAGTGTATGTACCTTTATACATAATCAATTGAGCTTAAGGGATTCCGAATATTTCTGCATATTACCTTTTGTTATCATATAAATTCTGTGCCAGCAGCGCTTCAATTTTCAACAGTAGACTTTTACAAAATCCTAAAAAAAGGTCATTTTGCAATTGCTCGCCTGGCTAGGTACCTCCCTCAAGTAGAAAATCTGTCGCCAAGCCCCTAACGGGGTGTTCCGGCAGTAGCCCTTGAGAGCCAGTAAAATTACAGGCACATGAGACTTCACAACTATGTCTTAATGTGACGGGTGCGGTGCAATTCGTGTGACGAAATGCATCTGTTAAAGGCACAGGTTAGTCCGCTTACCATCAGGTGGGCCTCGAGCTTGTTCCGTCACAATGACATTAAAAAAATAGTATTTTAGTCACAAGTAAGTGTCAAACTATCAGCCATTTTGAAGATATTTAGTCAACAAATGACGTTCGAAAATCGCACCCTGAATGTGATAAAAAAATTATAAAAATACATACGTAATTATTTGGGAAAAGACACACTTGTAATAATCTAACTTCGTCGTCGTCTAAACCTAGGGCTCAAAACTAGTCAAAACTCGAAAGTAGACAACAAGATTAGCGCGTCCATTTGCGGGCAAGCCGCCGCCATCTTTGTTCAAACGTCAAACTCGCAAAACGGATTGCATTCCCGCGAGATTGTATTCTCTTGTCTGTAGGGGAGTGTAGATTTGTAGTATAGAGCATAGTCATTTTTTTTTATGTAGGTACTTACTTGTATCACATCGTGTTGATGATTGGTGTGCGCGCAGTACCCACACAAAACGGGTTCTTACTATGTTAAAGGGCTTAATTTACCGAACATTCCTCTCAACCCAAACATATTACAAAATTTTAAAATTAAAATATACAGAATTATGTCATGTTATAAGAAATAAAATTCATTAAACCAGCAATATAAAATAGAAAGAAATGTCAGTGAATAAATAAATGTCAACGGAAAATAGAAAATAATATTAAAAGTCAAATTTTATCCTTTGTAATTTTATAAAATTAAAATTACAAAGGATAAAATTTGTAAAATTTCAGTACAGATAAATGTATAATAGTACGTATTACAGTGCTATCTGATTTGTAACTACGATGTCATAATGAAAAGGAACCTGAAATGCGAATAGGATAAATGTCAGCAAAAGAGGATAAAATATTTTATTATTTATGGTCGGAATCTAAATGTCAAAATGAATTGTGAATTGATTAAAATTTATCAGTGATAACTACCTATCAGTGATGACTGTGGTTCATAACATTAATAGGTTGAAATTTATGAAGGTATGTACAATTCCAGGTTCCTATAAATTGGTACTAATTGGTCTGCGCACGCGATTCATCTTGCGTGATGTCAGATCATTGGTACCGACACGAAATTCGAACAGAGATGTACTCTAGGGAAAAAAGTTTGCAAGCAACGGGGCCTTTCACTTAAGAACGCTCGAAGAAGAAGATAAAGGTATGTCTATCTATAGAACCGTAATAGATACTCACAGAATAGTGTTACCTAAAAAAAAGTAAGAAATAAAAACAATAAGAAAACATTTACGGGTGTTTCTAAGCAGTTTATTAAATGTTTTTCGTTTTTACGCTATCGTTTAACATTTTTTATACATACAAGCGTCAAAGTTAATATGATCATAGGACGAGCTCCAATGTTAAAAAGACAGAAACAAAAAACAAGCAAAAAACAGAAACCCGCCACGCCAAGTGCATGTCAGACGCCATCAAAGTATACCAAATCGCATGAAAAAAAAATTATATTACTTATTACTTTTCTTTAAACTTTCGTGAACTACACTCATGTTTCTAAATTACTGACGGGTCTATACACGCACGAATTAACATAAAAATAATATTTTGACTAACCTCGACGTTTCGATCAAGTGGCATTGACCGTGGTCACGAGTAGACTGAAGAAGTGGGTGTCATCGTCTTGAGGAGCGGCGGTAGCGATTAAATGTACCCCCGTTAGATTTTCTTTACTGTCTTTATCACTGTCACCTCGACACACTATACTAAAAGTATCAGAACTTGCATGCGGCGACAAATTACGACTCGAGCACTATACTATATTACGTATTGTTACGGTAAATTCGGTGCGAGTCTGACTCGCAGTTAGTCGGTTTCATTTTATGATTTAGAGCGCTGAAACGTGAAGGTAAATTAAGGTGTCTTTGTCCCTAAAAATAAAGTTCCAAGAAGACAGCTTGGGTAGCTAGTCCTGCAGATGTTTTTACGAAAATAACTCTTAATGAGTAGTCTCATTATTAGGTGTGCGCTGTAATTAGACTATTAACACATGAAAGTTTCATTTAAGAGCCATTTCACAAAATCACGCTACTGACGTTTAGGTAAATGCCAGCGCATCGCTTACACAAGCGAAAGATGTGACGACGGAATATCGTGACTGTGAGTAACTTATTTTGATTTTTGCACTCATTAATAAATAAATATAAGTTGTGATATAAAAAATTGTGTAATTGGCATGAGTAAACAATGATAATTTAGAGTTATGTTAAATATTCTTTCCTGACCAATAAAACAGAATCAATATCACAGTTAATTGAGATTAGATTAATTGAAGAATGCATTTTCTTATGATATAATATCTGTTTGGAATTACACTTTATTTAACGCAATAAATCGTGTTAAAATGCTTATATAATTCGTGGAAATTGGCGCAAGGTCTTTAATTTTTATTCCATAATTATAATAAATTATCGATATTTCATTATTTATTCTAGTACATTAAGTGTCAACAAGATTATATGCCTGCTTTATAGATTTTTTTAAAAGTTAATTTGTTGAATTTTTATACAAGAGATAGAGCTCAGAAGATGGATATGTGTAAGTTAGTTCGTAAAACAAGGTGCGGGAGATTGGTCACTACAAAATACTTGAAGTAATATTTGTAAATGTGGTACATTAACTGAAAAGGGAACAAATTGTTCTATTTTTATCAATTATTCAACAATTTGTAGATCTTTTCTATGATAGTAAATTAAGCGCTTAAAATCTTCGATACAGGCATCAAAATTTGAAATGCCTCTTAAATAAATAACTAATTGAATAAGTTTGAGATCAAGCGTAAACATGTAGATCCCAAATTGAGATAGCTTCTAATACCAGGTGAACAAACTAGGTGAAATTAAGCATGCATGTCCTTGAGCTTAATAACATGTCGGGTATTCAAACGGATTCGAGGCCATGTGTTCGCCGTCGGCGTCCGCCATATTGTGAAAATCATAAGTCAGTGCGCACACCCAACGCAGGCGCTGTCTCGAAGGCAAGTCCACCTTGATCGAACACACTACTGACAGATATGACGTTGACACTGACAGCCCTGTGCCAAGGACAGTCAACAACTTATGCTGACCTTTTTTTTTTATGCTCATTAGGTTAGCCTTTGACCACTATCTCTCACCTGATGGTAAGTGATGATGTGGTCGAAGATGTTGATCAGGCTAACCTAGAATTACTGGCTCTCAAGGACACCTTCTTGAGAATCATTATCTCTGACATATATATGTTTCTGCTTTGCTAGTTTTCCCTAAAATTAAGTATTTTTTAAAATATTCGGTAAAATGGTTTTGTATGGATAAATCTTATCATCAGTTTTAATGATAAAATAAGGTATAAATAAAACAAGTGGCAAACCAGATGCATAGATATTAGGCTCAGGGATAGGCATGCGAAATCCCATCAAGATTCAACACTTTCTATCTAAAATATGATGAAATACGTTTGTATAAAAGCGCTACGTGCACTCTAACCTTAATGACTTAATTAAGAGATGGTAGTTGGCCCCCTGCTCAATATTCTTAGTACGTCCACTACAAGTACTAATAGCAACACGGTTTACGTATTTACAGTTACAATACGTCATCATTATTCAACGAAATCACATCACAGATGTATAGGGCTTTGCTAGTTACTGCCTTAGTCTTCTTCCGCATCATAGATCTACCTACACTCAAATTAAACGTAACGTAGAAGAGTGAAATAATTCTTTGGTACTCTACGTTTCTGTTTTCGTCATTTTAGAGTAAGTTATTGGTTAACTGGATGAAGTTACCAGCATAAAAACTATAAATGGTCAAAGATGAATTCCCAATTCACCGCATTCGCATTTGACACGAGCTGTCACTCGATCGATCCAAATTAGGAACACATTTGAAATGACGTTTCCGGAGTCTTTTTTAATTAGCCGTATACGGCCAGTGTCAAATCGATAACTGTTCAAAAGTTAGTTTCTTCGGCCAGTGTCAAATCAATAAGCTTTTATTAAACAGTATCTTGCCTATGGTTAGTGTGGTAACGGTATTCTGCTGATTGGTTCTGGCAGCGATTGTTGAGTGATGAATCAATAGTTTAAGTTTAAAAAGCGTGAGAATAATAAACAAAAGTTTTAAGATCTCGTAAAGAATCTTTTGAAGATTTATTATTATCTACTTCAAAGGTACAAATTTATTTTTAAAATTGGATCAGTTAGTTTTAATTTACAAATACCTATAGGTACTTCGACGTTTAAAAAAGGTCATATCCAATAAAATTAAAATAAATATGTATGTAAATTTTAAAGTGCCTATCATAATTAAACAATATTAATTTTGATACCAAAATATTTCTGTAGTTAAGTTTAAATTTGTTAAGTTTTTAGGTAAACATACCAAACAGCTTTGGGTGTTTTAAGTACTTGATACATCAGTCTATAGTTGAACACCGACCTAGTGTCAGATATTCTGACTGATAGTATGAGTGCGCGACACTACCTACTGCGTTTAGGTTATAAACTATAAGGGCACTGCACAAGTGAAATTACTTTGAAAATGGAGACAAAACAAGAATAATAACGTCTTGGAGTGACAAGCGCAGTTCTTGAACACCTATGAAGACAATTCCATAATTTACCCCTAAAAATACGTTACAGTAGAAATTATAGCAAAATACACGATATGTAACAAGATATAATAAAATCTTCGACTCTCGCGTATTTACGTCACCAAGTAGAATAATTGGAACAACTAGCAAAAAGAATGAATTTACCCGCCGCACCTACGAGTATGTAAAGAATTGTAACTCTCATACAGTTAACGCTTTGATTTCGGACTCAGCAAGCTCACAATAAACAAAACACGTACAATCTTCCAGATCTATTAGATTGGTAAATTGATTTTTAGAAATGATCGCTGCGGATTGGTCCCGTCAAGGCAATGTTGTTGCGCCGCACTGATTTTTTCAAGTTCATAATTAACTAAATACGCAAAATCGTAAAATCGTCTAATATAAATTGGATTGGTTTTGACCTTGGAAATGATCGCATTCAATTGGTCGTGTTAAGATAATGTTATTGCGCTGCACTGTACACTTTTTAAACTACCCCCGCCGCGGTATGTTTTCCGTTCTGCAGCTTTTGAGCTTGACTTAATTTTTTTTATATATTTATTCTTAGCACACCATAGGCGTCATCATCATCCATCTCATCATTTTACACGTTAATAACCTTAGGATAAAGCTATTTAAGACTTTAGCTAGACAATAATAATGCATTTCATTCAAATTATAAACTGTGTACGTACGAAACCTATCACAGTCACTAAAAAACTTTCATGAATAATATCATCCGAAATAATGCATATTTATTCATTATTTCATAATTATAAATAGATATTGCAAAAACATCCGGCATATAACATAATGCCTCATCATACCTGCTTTCACTTACCTCTTTTGTTTTTTGTTCTTCTACACCAAATAGGTGTGGGAGTAAAAAGGTTGTATTCGAATGATCGATACTATATCGATGTTATTAGATATCGATATTAATTGACATGTACCCGGCTAATGGAAACGGCTTTCTAAGCTTTTAATTAAATGCGTTTTGTTTTATTTGTGTGGCGGGATTTGTTTGTAACGCCTTCGGAAGACACCGATGCGTGTACGTGCTTATTAGATGTGTGTTTTTTTAAATTATTAATTTGTAGGTAGCGGGTATTATTCTACAAACAGGACCATTCTCAAAATACGTACATATGCCTTTATCCTGATTTGAGGGATCGTGACACCTATAACCTAATTCCACTAGGGATACATAAAATACACTGTGATAAAAACAGTACACGTTTGTTTGTTTACTAAGAAACTAGCTCTAATATTACGAATAAATGAACTAAAAAATATAAAAATAAAACTTTTCACAACGAAAAATGTACTACAATTGGATTTCGCTTAATATTGTGAAATGTCAGATGTTATGTATCATCAAGTTCAATAAACAACTATTATCAAATATTTATAAATAATTTTAAGCAGTTAAATATTTATAAATTATCTCAAATTACTAGGTGTTTTAGAAAAACTATTAAAAAATATCTAGTGACAAATTTGCCTAATTTAATGGCTAAGTAGGCGTGACATCATGAACGTAATTTTTTTTTACATTAGGATATCTACCGACTAAAAATCCCAGTGTTCCGCCGTCATCGACTGGAGGCAGGGGCAGCGGGGCCGCTCGTGCACTCACCGCAGCCTCCACCGACATCGCTGCCCGTTTGTCAAGTCCATCCTCAGAAAGCCCAACCTGAATAAATTTCGATTCTACAAGAAGCATCAGGAGGTCGTGTCTCTTCGAGCGCACCATCGAGAAAATTTATTTTCTTATAGCCCATATTAAGATTTTATGTAAACAAACCCACGGGCGGTTCAAATGCAAAATAATTACCGTACTAGGTATTTATGTATGAAAGGAGGTTCCATCGCGAGATTAAGCCGAGTGCATGCCCGCTCACACGAAACATCGCTTTGTGACTTGTAGGCGGACGACGGAATAGTGTGGATAAGACACTACCGCAGTCAAGAGTGAGAGCAAAGTAAATAAATAACACTAACCAAGTGCGCTTCGTGCCTCGCTCTTTAGGGTTCCGCACGACAGGCCGTATAAGAATAAATGTATGTTAGTTTTGACCACAACTTGAAACGATGTAAAATAGGTGTTTTCAGTATTTGTTGGTTTAATAGAAGATAATAATATGGTGGGTACATAATTTTTTTTACCGAGAGATTCCTGACAAGTTAAATTTTTGAAGTAGATCTCACAACAAAAATCTAAATTTAACTACTTAAATACAAGGCACATGCTGAAAAAATATTTTTTTTTAATCAAGGCTAGACTAGGCTTTTAAAAAATTTTGTCTACTAGAGAATAAATTGGAAAATATAAATCAAATGAGTAAACGTTGACCTTTGGGTCAACGTTCTAAAAAATACCAAAATTCCAGATCCGCAGCTTCTGTCTGTCTGTTCGTCCGTACGCCCGTCCATTCACTGGCTTCGAGAAAGTAACCCAAAGAGAAGCCATTCTAGTTGCTTTGTACGAAATATATTCAGACAATTTTTCTGTTATCAAAACGCGTTCTAATTGTCTAAGCCCCTACCACCACCCGTGATTTATAGTGATGGGACGTAATTAATGTGCTAATTTAATCGATATCGATAAAATATAATATATTTTGATGAAATACATTAACATAAGCGTCTCTATTCTATCTTGAGCATTGAGTGTGAATACTATGTACGTGCTTGGCTATAGGAAGTAGGTAGACAGTAGAAACTACTTTCTATGTGTAATATTACGTGTTCACCATTGTAAGAATGTACATTACCTATTGCTAGTTTTTATCAACATCAAAATAAGTTTCTTATCACAAGCTAGGGTAGGAATAGTAGGTTATATTGTGGGGCGATAGTACTGGCATTATGGACATCTTTACGCAAAAAAAAGTATCAGAATTTTAGCCAATATAAAATAGGAAGATAGTTGTAAGCCGCATTTCATAGAAATAAATTTTTTAACCTTACCATGTCTATACGTACATCCTACAAGTACGTATAAATATACATACCTACTAGGAAGAATAGGCAATTATTTAAATCAAACTCGGAAGTTGACCGGGGGCCCAACTCCCACCTTTTATAAACTATTATGGAATGCAAACGTCATTGTTTCAAGTTTAAATTATAGATACTAAGGTTAGTACCGTGGCCGTCACGAAACAATAATGTTCATATAGTGCTACCTCTGTCGCACAAATGACTTGATTCGATGAATGCATCCCGCTCTCACGTTGAAGTTTTTATGTAAGTATACAATAGTGATATGTGGCGGTGCGAATTAAAATTGTAAATGTAATGTTAAAATAAGACTGAATTAAGAGATGGGAGTTGGCCCCTGGACTATTATAGACGTAATAAAGGAAAACTTATCTTACCTACATGGAAAAAAATAAAAATATTTGGCAAAAGTCCGCACATAGATTCATTAAAATCTGTAATCAAATTCCTGAACTCATAAAAAGCCATAAAAGGGACAATCAGTGTTATTTGAAACTTAAATCTTTTCTATTACAAAAATGCTACTACTCTGTTGAAGAATTTTTACTCGATAAAATAACTAACGAAAATGGTTCAATGATGTGAAATATCACCTCTCGGTGCTTAGTGTAATGAATGATCCGCTTGTACTCGTAGGTAATGAACTTAGAAGGACTCGTGCTCAGTCACGTGTAACAAATAAGTATGTTATAAAATGTATGCGTCCATTCAATGACTTTGTCCATTCTATAAAAATTGTGAGAGAAAATTAAAATGTAATTTATAAATGAAATATCCTTAATTTGACGCAAATAATTATAATAATTGACCTTATGTGTAAGTCATATATATAATAGGTATTAGGTATATTAATCCAGATTGCTATTTTTAAAAAGGAATGCGTCACTTAATTATGTATAGGTACTTCAGCTTGCAATGCCCTTACAGGGCACATAAATATTTATTTTTATTTTTATTTTTTATTGCTTATAGGTAAGCCTTTGACCACAATCTCACGTGATGGTAAGTTAACAGGCTTAACCTAGAATTACTCTGGCTGTCAAGGACAGCTGCCGGAACACACCGTTAGGTGCTTGGCGACAGATTTTCTACTTGAGGGTGGTCGCTAGCCAGGCGGGCATTCACAAAATGCCCTTCCACCATGCGGTGAAGCTCAAGCCCGCGGCGGGATTCGAACCATGTACCTGCTGCGCGGCAGTCCATAGCCAAAGCCACTGAGATATCACTGCTTCAAATTATTACCAACCTAAGACACGTATAACTGTCTGTAATCACCTATATTATGTTTGCATGAATAAATGAATAAATGATTTGCAAATTCAATATAATCCTATCAATTCATTAATGAGTACTTTCAGAATTTTATTATTTGTTTTTATAAGACTTATTTTTAGTAATTCTATCAACATTATTATATTCCATTTATCGCTTTTTAGTCTGTTTTACATAGATGCAAGAAATAAATATAGAAGATTAAAACACCAAAAAATATTATATATGTTAGAATGAGTGCTTAACAAATATCGTTTTATAAGTTTTAATTTTATTACAGGAAAAAAGAAATAAAGTAAGGACTATGTATTACATCACTCAAATTCAGAGAATATGGTACAATGACTCCCTAAATAACTTACGACATCCAATATGATTTATTATAAAACTTATCATACTGTAAGCACCTCACTAGGAAAAATAATATTTTAAATTTCGAATAAGTGTAATTTCACACATTAGTTGCCTGATTATCCGGACCGTCAATTCCACTCTTGAGGTTAGTTTCTCGATGACTCATTGGTATCTAGCTCGTAAACGGAATGCATTAAAATCATGACCAATCGTGTAAAAGTTAACCCAAAGATGATCATTTTCATGACGATGATGACAAGAAATTCAATTCAATTATTTTTCCGAAGGCTACATGTGAAGGTAGCCAAAAAAGCAGCCTAGCATGTAGGTTTTCATCATCTGGCACTTTTCACACAGCGATTATTATCAAGAAGGTTGATGTATTACCACTCTGATCTTTCAATAAAGTGACATTTGTACCAATAAATGTGTCAGGGTCAAAGTCAAAATCGTTTATTTAATTAAGGCGTCTACCACGCTCTTATGAAGGTCAATTACAGCTTTTAATATATTAAATTGTATACCCACGTTCAGCTAGAAAAATATAGAGCTACCGCGAGAAGAACAGGCAAGGAAATCGAGGCCATTCTTCTGAACGTCTTTTAACAATGTGTTACAAAGTATATTATAAAATTATTACAATAATTGTTTAGATTATGTACCACTGCTAGAATTGCCCAAGCTTTTTTGTCGTTTAAGTAATCACTAACTGTGAAGTAGGATTTCTTAATCAACATGTTTTTCACATGCTTGATTTTTCGTTCTGTGAGCGTTGTAATTAGGAACTTTATTATAAAACCGCACTCAATTACCGAACAGAACAAATTAAACGACCTTTAATTTGTCTTTATGTGACCGGTGGCACCCAGCCATCCCGGCCAGCGAAATTAGCATTGCAATTCAACGTGATCGACATTGCTCTTTTATTTGCCACTGTAGAAGAAGAGGATCTTGTACTGTCTTCTTGTGTCTAACCGGTTCGTCGTCGAATTGCCTGGAATAATTGAGGGACATGTCCATGCTATTATATCAGTAACAATAGAAGTCGCAACAAAGCGGTCAGCTAAAGGGCTCGAGGACGACTCAACTTACACCTAACGATAGCGAAGTATACGCGATTAATACAGAAGTAACATGCAAATTAATTTATAATCAATATAAAGATAAAATAACGTTGCTTTGTAAACAATTCAGTTTTTATTAATTAAATATGTTAATTAATTAAATATCATTGTTTGAAGTGCAATAAAAATGTAACAAAGCGTTCAGTTAAAGATATCGTCGGATGACCCCCCACCTCATAATAGCGAGCTATACGTAAATAATACCAAAGTAACAAACAAATGAGTTAACAATATTAAGAGTCAGTTAAATTATGGGCACAAGAGACTTAATAACTGTATGCCTCAGGTGACGAGCGCAGTGAAATTCGACCCTTGTGTCGAAATGCATCTTTTTAGGCGGAAGTTATATGGGCCTCGTGCGTCTTCCATCATAATAACCTTAAAATATACATCGATAAAATTATTCAGTATACTGAAAAATTATATAGTATATGTATCAAAACTGCAATAAAACGATTATTTAGTGCTAACGATCATTTAGTGTGAGCAAATAATACATAGTTATTTTTTAATATATCGATATAGCTATTTAACATATAGTAAAAATAACATCGATACTTGTAGGTTGTATCAAACTGCATTAGAGCAATCATTTAGAGGGCTTCAGCATAATTCAACTTACAACTCACGATAGCGTAGTGTACAAGTAAAATTTATTACATCGATAGAGTTAATCGAATCAAAATATCGATAAATAATATCTACGTTTGTAAGTGTTGATGACGTGTGTTTAGTAAAAGCCGCAACAAAGCAGTCAACTAAATATCTCAAAGGTGACTAAGTACACCTCATGATACCGTTATCATCATCTTCCTACATAAATTGTACTTAAGTGAGGTTAGTACAATATGTCTTCACTAATAAAAACAAAAGACAAATATTTTTCGTTATCACACAGACAACACAGTGATAAAATGATCTATAATTTTGACGTAGATTTTATGGCTGGCCGGCTTCGTAACGCCATACATCATGATAGCGTAGTTGCAAACAACATAGTTAAACAATAATATCGATACTTGTATGAAGTATTAAGAGTTCATGGACAACATACCAAAAATCTCATAAAACCGTAATAGATGCAATTAATAAAGAACATAACCATAGTTTTATTGTCTTTGACCGCGTTCTCCCCTAATATGTAATCTAAGGAGGTAAGGGCTTAACCTAGAATGGAAACTGCAGGCGGGCATCCTCAAAATGCCCTATACAAAATGTCGGAGTTTTCAGGCTATACCTGAAGCCCCCCGGCATAATCTTATGACTACCACCCGGGACCGATGGCGTCCAGTAGTACATATATGCAATCGTCACCCATTTCAGTAATGACCACAGTGAACACTGCTTTACCTAGTTCATCAGATATGATCGACTAGACAAGCACCGCTTATAGCGCTTTGAATACATATTATTTTATGGTAGAATCCATGGAGTATCTAGTGAGTCTTTAAAGATAGAAGCAAAAAAGTGGTAGGCCAGTCTCCACACTTTGGTGAATAATTTTGTACAAAGAGTCAAAATGTAAGCATTCATCGTAAAGTGAAACTTAGTAAAGTATGGTGTTAAACTAACAAATCCGAACAGCAAAATTTGCAACATCATGTTCATTAAAAAGAATTACTTCAATAGGTAACTTACAAATTTTTTGCGAACCAAATTTAGAGAGGCTCATTCTATGATGGCAAGTTTTTTGTCAATGGTCTTTGTGTATTTTTTGTCTGTAGTTTTACCGTTCCCGCCTTTTAAGTATCTAGAACTATTTCACTGGATGATCGTACGAGGTGACAAGAAAGAACAGGCAGAATTTAAGTACCAGCAGAGCTGTTATCAAATTATTTTACCTATTATCAAATTAATTAAATCTTATGGCCGACACAAATCTGCAAGACCTCTGGACACTGTGAGCGAATAACGCGTGAATAGGGAACGTTATGATTAAAATTAATTTTCTGACGGTAGTAAAAAATAATTTCTGTATAACTGGAAGTTTGCAATCTGTTTAACTACTAAGTAGAACTCTTTAATACACTTCGTTCGGGGAAGTACTGCACCGTATATATCTATTTCTACCGCCATGCGGTATTGTTCGCATAATTGTGTTCCTGTTGGTATGACAGTCGGGAGACTTAACAACTCTTGTCAACTGGTGATGGGCGCAGTACATATGTTTGCAGTGATTACTTACCGCTTAACACTTATTAATATTGGGTTGTTTCATCAAGATAGCATTAAAGAAACTAAACCCGGTACATGATTTACTGACCGGGATTCTTCTAATAGGTACATTATAATTTGCTGATGCTATGAGCAAAATTTTATTTGTTGTTAAATTTATTTTTGTATTATTTCTTAATACAATTGTCTATTTTTTATTGTCGGTGAAAGAGACGTATCTTTTTGAGGTGTTTGTTTTATAACCGACTTCCAAAAAAGGAGGAAGTACTCAATAATATATTTTATTTTAATGCTTGATACCTTAGAACTATAAAAAAAATCTTTTTTCGATGAAAGCTGATGCTTGTTGTTTGGGTTCATTTAAATTTCATCAAAATCGGCCAAGCCGTCTTTCAGTTACACTCCAATAACTGAAAAATATTTACCTATCTTGATATAGTCGTTGACAATGAATGACAATCGATCCCGTAAGTAACAAGGGTCACTAAAAAGAATGAAAAAAAAATGTAATCAAAAAATTAAACTGATTTCAAACCCAAAAGTATGAAATAACTTGTCGAAGTCGGTACCATGCCCACAATATTGTGATAATAGGTACTTTTGAACTATCATTGGCAGTGAGTACAAATCTGCCTTGATGGTATCATATAGCACATTCTAGAACGGAGCCTAGAATAGCGAATTGCGAGTCCAACACGCACCGGCCAAAAAGATTTTTTGAAGTAAGCCGCCCCGTTCAAACTCAATTGTCCTCAATAAATTTGCATGTCATGTAGATATCTAATTTATTCATTCATTTCTGCCTAATTTTGTATAGACATATGTCATTGTTCGCTGACAATTCATGCTAATACGGACCCAGATTAGTGTAACAGTTGGTAATATTGTACTTGTACCTTCGTTTTTTTTTTTAATATGATTGTGACTGAACAAGGACGACGCCTACATGGTGTTAAGCGATAACCTCTTCTTATAACAGATGCAATTCGACATAAATGGCGAACTGGACTGTGCCGATCACCCTCACCTGTGGCGGATCCATGTAATACAAAACCAGCAGTCACCCTAATTCAGTCTTCCTCCTTTTGCATTGCATGGACCTACTTAGCCAATAAAAAAACATTTTGCCGCGCGCCATCTGATTTTTCCTCACCTGCCAGTGTTCCTAATCTTCCGTCTTTTGTCTATGCCCGTCGGGGCGCGTTTGAAATGAGAACAAAACGTTTGACAGCCGAGCGCGTTTACAAGCTCTATAATAATAAATTATCTGTGAAAATGACAGCTGTTGGCGGGAAAATGATGGGTTATTTTTAGCGCCATTTTGGAATACCTGCTATGTAGGTGTAAAAATAAATATTGCACTATTCTGAACGTAACACATAACTTTCTTCCGATATTCTCTAATACTGACTTTCTTCTTACCAAAGAAACTAGATGGTCTAGGTTCTATCCTATTTTTACTAATCGAGTTGTAAAAACCATTTAGAGTCTGTAGCTTCATAGCTTTCTATCTATAATATTATAAAATTATATTACTTATAGTTCTATGTACTGAAACTTGGATTTAATACGTTTGTATGTACTTGATTAGATACTCAAAATACTTAAGTACTGTATTTACGTGGTAGAAGGACATTATGTGAATTTCCGTCTGCCTAGTTACCAGACCACCCTCAAGTACTTAGAAAATCTAGCGGGAAACACCTATTGGTATGTACCAGCATATATAAGCCATATGGCCTTGAGAGCCAGTGAGTAACTTACTCTAGGTATCCTGAACAATCTGCGAGATTATTGTCTTCTGCGAGATTATTGTCTCGCAGAGGGAGGCGGCGGAGCGGGAGAGGGAGAGAAACCCTCTCTCTCTTCCGCTCCGGAGAGCGCGGACACGGAGGCGAGCTAACCGAGCCCGCACTCCGTCTCCGCTGAGAGGGCCTGGGCCGTCGGATGCGGGGGCATCCGGCACCCCTCAGATATAGGTCCTCTCGTGATGTTGATGCCCCCTTCGTGTTCGGGGGCATAACACGAGGCGGAGGGGTGTTCCTATTGACACCCCTCACCGAGGAGGGCCCGCCACTTTACAGCGGGCTGCGGCGTCGACGGGGGCTGCGGTAGAATAGTAGCGGTCCCGCGCCCCCCGTCATCAGTCGAAGACGTCGGAACACCGTGGGGTTTTAGACGGTATGGGCGCCTTTAGCCGAGCCCGTCATATCCCGCCTGCTCCCCCAGGCGGGAATGCGTAACAGCATTTCCCCACGTACAAAAAAAAAAAAAAAAAAAAAAAAAAAAAAAAAAAAAAAAAAAAAAAAAAAAAAAAGGTATCCTGAACAACGTCTTCAAACACATCATCATATTTTACCATCAGGCGAGATAGTGGCCAAAGGTCAAAGTATTAGACTACAAATTATAAAAAAAAATTAGGTAAAAATGTAAGTATGTACTATAGATATAAAAATGTTTTATTCCATGGGTTTTGACTCTTTCGATAGTTGCAAAGAAGAAAATATCCTAACGCACACAGTCATAGTTGCCATGTAGCTAAGTACATTTATCTATTCTATGTATTGAGCCATGACAATAAATGACTTACAGATATAAACAAACTGACGTACCAAGGCAAAAATAATCATAAAAAAGAGTAAAAGTACAAACTAAATCTCAGTACAAACCGTACGACTCCAGGTAGGTACATAAAAAAGTTTAAATAGGTCATCCGTCATAATCATTGATCTATGCACGTCATTAAAATACTTTCAAATAAAAATAAACCTAATTATTTCAAAGAAACTAGAACGAACATAATACATATACATACTTATAACGTTAATCTATAAGTCATCTTTTAAAAATATTACGAAGACCTAGATTCTAGTTCCTATAAATTTAATTTAGTTTAAAAATCTCGCTTGCTTCAAAGAGGTTATAAATAAATTGAGTGCGATTCAAGGTCATGACTTTCTGCCGACACATTCGCTATAACTACATGCGATTTAAAATATTATTTTAGGATTCCGTACCCATGGGACTAAACGGAGCCTGTCTGTGCGTCCAAATCCATTTTAATATAGATATTTTAAGTAGTACCTGTAGTACGTTGATAGAAAAGTTAATAATGGACTGGAAATTTAAATTATTTTTCCGGCTCTCATATAAATGAGAAGGTATCCGAATAAAAAACTTTTTGCAGCCTAGCCTGTAGGATGTGATCGTCTAAAGCTGATTGAGTAGTGTACAAATAAGGCTTTTCATTTCTTGTATTCAGAAATTAGAGTTTGTTTTATCCAAGTAGCGGGTGGAAGTTGTTACTTCCCACCTTAGGGCAGGAATACTCGTATTAATTGCACCCTTCTCTAGGACAGAAATGTTTCAACAGTCATCAACTACACGCTGGCGCATAATATCTATGGTACTTGTAACCATGGTAACGACAGTTGTAAGAATATTACATTTTTTTCTTTGAAATCCACTCTGCTGTAATAAAATAAATAATAACAACTATGTTTGTGTTTATATAAAAGCTAAAAGAACCAGATATTGACTGAATTAATGAGAGTTTCTCATGTTAGTGTATATTTTATGGAAATTTTAGTCACAAAATCATATATAAAAATCGGCCAACTGCGAATCGGACTCGCGCACGAAGGGTTCCGTACCATTAGCTATACAACATTAGACTTTATATTTTAATCTTTTTTGGTTTTAACGTGCGCGAGTCCGACTCACACTTGGCTAACTTTTTATATTTGTTGTTATAGCGGCAACAGAAATACATCATGTGTGAAAATTTCAACTGTTTAGTTATCACCGTTCTTGAGATACAGCCAGTTCTCCTAATTTTTTAATTAATTTTAAAGGCATGTTATCATTTTCAAAAAGCTCGGACCATAGCCGTAATCATTTTAAACTGATATTTAAACTATCAATAAATATTATACAAAACCTACTATTTTTAACTTTTCTTAAGCATTATGTTTGAAATAATGAAAGTAGAGGAAGAAAGTCAATTTAATTTCTACTTAGAATATAGGCGCTAGTAAATATAAAAAAAAAACTTATAAATATCGAAAATTTATTTATTCTCAATTAATCTTATATGTGTACTAGTCAAATTATAATCACTAGAAGGTGGACAGCAGTGCCTTCTAAAGAAATGCAAACTTACACTGCGATCCCTAAGACGCCTGCCAAGCGTGGGGATTATGAGACTTACCAACTGTATATATATATATATATATATAGGGTGACGAGTGCAGTGCAGTACGTTACTTGTGACGAAATGCATCTGTTATGGGCAGAGAATACTGTTTAACAGCAGGTGGGCCCCGTGCTTGTTCTGTCACAATAATATATAAAAAGTCTTAATCCGCATTTTAGATCACCATATGTCAGATAACGATTGTCTCTATCTCAGCAGCAGCTCCCCACAGCAATACACCATACGACATAATACTGTGGAAGTACACGAAATAAACGAGCCTAGTAGTAGCTACGTTCACACTAACTAACACATCTGCATTTCTTACTAACCTACATATTTTTCAACCCACATGTATTCCCAATAATCCACATTTCGCGGAACCATAATACCAATCATTTACAAAAACAAACCAATTCTTTGAACACGTGCGTCACTCTAGTTAAGCGTATGATCTGTATCCAGGGGTGCGTTTAGGCGACTTAGCCAGGATAAGATTTAAACTAGATAAACGTCAAACACCCCGTTTACGGCCTCCTCGAGGCGAAAATTTACACAGACTAAAATTTTATATGCCCCGTTTAGGCGCGTCCACTTGGTTAAATCTTCGCTAAGTAGATTAAATTTTAGCGATCTTTTGAGGTCGCTAAATTTTCGTCGGCTGTCAGATTTAAGCTATATGTCATGTTACTTCAATCATAATACCAAAGATTACGGAAGGGCGGGAAGACATACTATATAACAAGACAAGTTGTGTACATATGTTGGTGTTTTCCTGTAGGTATTCTTGTTGGATTGTTTTGTATTGGCACGGTAATATTGGTTTGGGTTTAATTTTTTTCTACTTTATCGCGGGATTAGAGATTAATAATAATTTATATTATATTTAAATGTATTGTATCCAGGATTTTTTATGTCTTTCAAGATTTATATAATTATAAAAACTTCTATGCCGAATGTCAATTGAATTTGACAACAATAATTGACGTACGGCTATGACACCGTTTAGGCGGACCGCTATGGCGAAATTTTCGTCTGGTGAAAATTTATTCTACTCGCCTAAACGCACCCCTGGACTGGGAGCTCAAATAACAGTATTCTGCATTAAATGTATACCTATTAGTTATAAAAAAAGTCGCTATTCTTGCAATATCTCGTCACCCATTACCAACAGCTGAGATAATGGTAAAAACCAGTAAGTATTTAATTTTGTAATAGCATTAGAATAGTTAATTGGAATAACATTACAAAATTTTAATTTTACGAGAATAAAATTACAGACATGTGCGGAAAAAAACGGGGCAGCGCGGCGAGGCGAAAAAAAAATAAAAAAAACATCTTCATACATAAAATATGCATCATTGGGGATAACTACTATATTGATATACTACGCGTCAATTTCATACTTTTCAGTACTGAACGTAGGTTCTGTTGTTTAAATATGTTTTTTTCCCTCGTTTTAGTGATGCTTACTGCTTACAAAATGAAAACTACTCAACCAATTTTAAAGAAATTTTAAAGTGGAAAATCGGAGGTTATTTACTACCCAACAAAAAATAATTATCCAAAATCAAAATCAGATCACAATAGGCGGAGTAACCGCGTAACAAATATACATTCGAATTGATACATAAAAAAAGGACACTTTTGGAAATCGCGGTTAAAAATTATGTCACCGAACCGCCTTGATATTTTCCAAGAACAAAATATAAGTCAGTTTTACAAAACAGAAGTTAATTATTTCCATAATGGATTAATATTATTCCGTATTCTGACTGAAAAACAATTTCGTGTAACAAATGCGTCACCGTAGCCGAGCGTACGGTCTATATCCTTGTTTAAAAGTTATAAATAACGGTTCTGCATAATAGTCATTTGTTTACGTAATATCGTGAAGTGCACAGTCTAGATACTATAGTAGTTTTTGTTCGACTTTTTTAAGTATGACAAGAACCATTCTTACCAGCATTCAGGGGGCGATCGGTATATTTTTATATGAAAACGCCTGTATATTTTCGATTAGGTAGGCAGAGGTGACTAAAGACCACGTTTCGGTGCCAAATTATATATTTAGTAGTATTTGTCAGAAAAACTATATGAATAATATTAATATCCAATCTGGGCATCTAAACTTTTTATATTATTAAATTTATTTTTAACTGAGGTAACAAAACATTAAATAAATACAGACGATCTGAGAACCTTCTCCTTTTTTTGAAGTCGGTTAAAAATGTTTTAACAGGTCTTCTTTGTATATTACCTAGAAGTCTACTTCGATATACCAATGTTTTTATCTAAATTTTGCTTTAATCAACCAACGTTATAAAACTATCGATTATAAAATAATTAAATAGAGAACACGAAACTGGTAAGAGATTATCGTGTGAGCTGAGTGGAGCAAGGCCAAACCCTAAACAGGCGAGTATAGAAGAATTTACATTCTTTGGGTTCAGAAGGGAAAGACAGTTATAAAAGTACCTAAAGCACAGAATAAAAAGGACAAAGTCAATACATTTTTGATTATTAATTTCTAGCTTTTGACCAATATCTCACTAGATGATAAGTAATAATACGGTCGAATATGTTCAGGCTAACCTAAAATTACTAGATCTCAAGGACAGCTGCCGAAATACAGTCCTCTAAGTGCTTGGTGACAGATTTTCAACTGGTGCATCTATTACCACCATTGCTATAATGATGGCCATTCTAAGACAACAACGGGGACTAATGGCTTAACGAGTCCTGCGAAGGCTGGAGATGCTCATTAGTAACTGCCAGTAACGATCACTCATCCAAGACCGCAGCAGACGTTGCTTAACATAGTTAGAAAGACTAGTAAAGACCTCTGCTTCGAGCGCTTCAAAACTCGCTGTTATACATAGTGTTCAAAACATGACAACGACCACATTAGACCAGCTTTGCGTATACTTACGAAAGCATTGCTTTGAAGATAGCTAAATCACAGTAACTACATACCTTAAACATGCATGTATGAAGATGGCCGTGACAGAAAATGGTGCAGGAGGGAAAAGGCAGAATCGTAGGAACTTCACATCTTGTCATAATGATTACCGTGACTATATCGGTAATCGGTATGTATAGAATTTCTTTACTGTTTCTATTTCTACACTGTGGTTAGATGATTTTAAATATAGAATATTTAGAATCGACTACGTATTGTAATGTAGGTAGATATTGTGATCGACGAGTACAGCTGCGAAATATTCTATTCTGTTTTGTAATTCTTGAGTACGAAGTCCATTCTTTGAGTGCAAAGTCAATTGTACTGAATCTGAAATTGTACTCGATAGATGGCAACACTTAATAAACTACATCAACATTTTCATTGAGGAATCGCAAATAAATTTCTCATTTTTCACATATATTTTTTTATGCCTGATAGGTTAGCCTTTCACCACTATCTCACCTGATGGTAAGTGATGATGTGGCTTAAGGTGTTGTTCTGGCTAACCTAGAATTACTGGCTTTCAAGGACAGCTGCCGGAACACACCGTTAGGTGCTTAGCGACCGATTTTCTACTTAGGGTTGGTAGCTAGCCAGGCGGGCATTCGCGAAATGCCCTACCACCATGCTATAACGACTGCTATCCTAAGACAACAACCGGGACCGACGCCGACGGCTTAACGTGCCCTCCGAAGCACGGAAGCGCGTCGGTAGTAATGTCACTAGCGGTCACCCATCCAAGTCATGAGTACGCCGCGGACGTTGCTGAACGGTTAAGAACAATTAAGCAAACTTAGCTTCGAGCGCTTCAAAATTTACATTCTTAGCTTAACATTCTTTATTTACTTAATGCAAGTTTACTGACTTACTTTAAAGTATCATATAATGAGTAACAGGCTCCAGTATTAAGACCAAATTCCACTACAAATATTGTTTTAAGTTCTCAAATGTTCATTACGACCAATTAAAAGATATCAAAGTTGTCAATATGGGGTCAATACTTTATCAAACAACCTTCAGTTTATACTCTATCAATTCATTGCCTTTCCCATGAACGTACTCGTAAGTATCTATAATTATAGTGGATTCCATAAAATCAAAATCATACCTACTAATAATCTAAATAAGGCCCCGTGGGATGCCGGGTTAGAATTGCACCTCCCCATATCATCCTGTGGGTGTCGTAAGAGCCGACTAAGGGAAAATACTGGAAGGTGGGCAGCAGCGCCTTCTAAAGAACTGCCAACTTACACTGCGATCCCCAAGACGCCTGCCAAGCGTGGGGATTATGGCAAATACCCCCTTAATAGGGGAGGCTGTGTTCAGCAGTGGACGATCCGGCTGTTACAGTATTATTAATAATAATAAGTCACAATAGCGCGTATACATTTTCGAAAAAAGGTTGCCCATTTTGGCAATTCTTTTTTGTTGGATAGAGAAAGAAAGAAAACATTATTCAATTCTAACACTAAAAGTATGGAATTACAATATATGTGAAAGTCGGATCGTGGAAGACCGTGTTTGAATCACTGTGGTACTGACTTCAACAACTTAAGGTAGTTGGTTCTGTATACAACTTTAAAGTTGAAAGCGAAATTAAATACAATTTAAATGGTATTTAGTGATAAATTCGGCACCATTAATATAATATTCGGGTCGCAAAATTTATTTGGCATGGTCATAGTTTAATGTTTATCTATGCATATTGGATAGACTGACCACTGTTAATTATTTTCTAGTATTTACTGTGGTAGTTGGCTTACGTTTTTAGGGCCCTGGTGCCCTTTTGTAGTAACTATCTGTAATGTCTATATGTCACAGGTCTTTAGCTTGTAAATGGTATGATTTACAGATCTGAAATATTGATATTTTATGTAGAATGGTGACTCAAAACAGGATAATAAGTTTATGTTCAAATCATCAAAGATTTTTTTTCATCCTTGTATGTGAGCTTTTTTGTCCATAGTTTATTGAGCAGACTATTACCACAATCATTCATTGTCAAAGAAAAATTTTTGGTTTCCGGCGAAGTTCAACGTTTTTGACCATTTTCGTTACATAAATAATTATTTATACCGCAAATCCTAAACATTGCAATTCAAAAGAAAATATATAAAACAAGTTTAAATTAATTAAAAATTTAAAAACGTGACTGAACAATTATTTATTTTAGAGCGATTTATCGTTCTATTGAAATTAAAACTGCATTCAATATTTATTTATGGAATAGATCAGCAAAGTTAAGCAACGTCCGCCGCGGTCATGAGTTGGATGGGTGACCGCTGGTGACAATGCTACTGAGCGCTTCCGTGCTTCGGAGGGCACGTTAAGCCGTCGGTCCCAGTTAAGAATTAGGATCTCTACTTTGACTTTCTCCAGGCTCATTCTATGATATGATATGTTGACCTTAAACATTCCTAGTATCACTAAATTTGAGGTGAGCATTTGACGCAATAATAGTCGAGCGGTAAAAACTATGGACTGCCGTGCCGCAGGTTCGAGGTTCGATCTTCACTGCCAGCTTGAGCTGCGTATGGTGGAAGGGCAGTTTATGAATGCTCGCCTGGCTACCACCCGCAAGTAGAAAACCTGTCGCCAAGCACCTAAGGGTGTGTTCCAGCTGCAGTCTTTGAGAGCCAGGCAAATACAAGCCCTTGAGACATAACAACTGTATGTTTCAAGGTGACGGGCGCAGTATAGCTCATCACTAGCGACGAAATGCACATGTTATAAGCCGAGGTCATCGCTTAACATCAGGTAGGCCTCGCGCTTGTTCCTCAATACCATAAAAAATCTTTCTTAACAACAGTAACTACCTACGCCATATACTCTCAACACGAATTGTAAAGTTGATCAATCTAGGTAATTAAAGCATAGCGCAGGTAGTCGTGGAGTTAAATTTGGATCAAAGTTTAGAAACTTTTATTTATAGACACTTTATGTGTTTCTCACCTGCACAGCTTGAACAGTCTTTATAAACAATAAACACTCCTGAACCTTCAATTATGACTTAAACTGCGATGGATGTACTTGTAACATACTTATATTATGTATGCTGTAGTCATGGTAACCATAGAGATATAGATGGTAACTAATGACTAATATATACTTTATTTTATTTTGAAATGCACAATGCCGTAACTATTTGAAAAAAAAAAATTAAGTGCTTAGGTCCACCTTCCACCATTCGTACTATCAGGTGAGATTGTGGTTATAGGCTAGTCTAATCTAATAATAAGAACGGCTAAAAGCTCTGCTCAACTCTTCCGAAATAATAAACATGCAAGGTTTTGATGATCGACGCGTCGGGACTCGGGACAGATGCTCATATAACTGTCAGGCGACCGTTTCTAAGACCTATCACAATTGCCAATTCCTCATAGCTCAATTAAAGTTTATTATTAACTAAGATCATACGGCAAAAGGTCCGACTTAACAATCATTAAACTACGTTTAAACTTTAAACCATGATTTACGATCTGAATCGGACTACCTAATTACGAACTAAATAAGGACTGAGCCATACATTACATAATAGGAATGACGGAGCCAGTAAGCAGTAGTCATTAGTAGTTAAGCTCTGATTGAAGCATATAATTTCTATATCACTAATGTAAAATGAACGACTGTAATAGAAAACTAAAATCAATACATTTTGATCAGTGTTATTGTGTACATAGATTTCACACACACACACAGCTTCATCGATTTTTTTTATGGTATCTTTCTTAAGAAGTAAGTATCTACAAGGGCGCTATTAAAAGTAATTTTTATTACATTCTGCATACCGTTTTTGGAATCTTTAGGACAATTTTGATGTAATCTTTTAAACAACTTGTAACTCGATGAAATAAAATCATTGACAGGTGTAAATTAATTAATCAGTGCATAATAATAATAATAATTTGCAATTCAACGGGGCAATGCTGCAAGCATGCTGGGCACGCTGCCAACTGGTAGTGGGCTGGACTGTCTGAGAGTTTGCAATAACTTTCATTAAGTTAGGTCTTTTAGGTCTTTCTTAGGTTGTCTACATTATTTCATTGTAGTAGCTGTAGTGTTATATATAGTTCGTGGTATTTTGTTAATATAGGTAAACGGCCGGTTAAATAAAATATAACTTAAAAAAATATAACACTGTGATAAATCAGTAATCAAAAAAATAAAATAACATGCGTTCAGCCTGTGGTACAGCAATAAACCTCGTATCATAGACGTAGTTATTAATTCTGCAGTACAATCCGGATTTTTCTCAGCATTTCCTTAATCGACGATAAACGATTTTGATTGATTTGTTGACGAGCCAGCCCCCACGTCATTCACTTGGCAATAGTATACCTTGTGTACTGTGTAGATACTAGTCGGCAATTGTCTATATCTAATTTTAAACACTTTTACTTGCATAATAGTAACACTGTTAGGAATTCTGTGGCACAGACGACTTGTCGAACATTTCCCGATTCAGTCTGAGTTTGAAGTATGGCAGGCAGAAGACCGAAGTTGTCTAAATTTTATTTAACCGGCGGTATGCCTTTATTTAACACAATACTACGAACTATATACAACACTACAGCTACTACAATAAAAGCATTTAGACAATCTTTAAGTCATAGCAGACTCAGAGGCATCAGTCTAAATGCTCCAGCCCACTACTAGTTGGCAGCGTGCCAAGCATGCTGGCAGCTTTGCCCCGTTGAAGTGCATTGCTTATTCGTTGAGTCAAACAGGTGCTAGAATTTTGATCACGCGTCGCATTGACCAAGCGCTCAGATAAGTTTCGAAAAATACGATGAGCTCTCGGTCCCCACGGACCCAAAGTCTCCATACCAAATGGCTCAAATATGTAACCCATACCGAGGTTAGCATACTTGCGCCGCTTGAATTAAAGAAGAGGTCTTGATTCTTCTTGAGGAGATTCTAAAGGGTAAAAGGGCCCTGGAGAGAAAGGGGGGTCCTTCCGGGACGTAATGTAAATGAAATGACACTTAGTTTTCAAGTCTTAGAATAACTTAGCATGTAATTCACTAACAGAATGATAACATAAGAGAAGAATTGATCAAATAATTGTATAAAAGAACGTAAAACCAAAAAGGAAAAATCAAATATATAAAAATATGGACTCACTTAGTTTTTAGGGTTCCCTACCCAAAAGGTAAAACGGGACCCAATTACTGAGACTTCGCTCTCCGTCCGTCCCTTCGTCTGCACCAGGCTGTATCTCAAGAAAGGTGATAGCTAGACAAATTAAATTTTCACAAATTATGTATTTCTATTGCCGCTATAACAACAAATACTAAAAATAAAATAAAATAAATATTTACGGGGGGCTCCCATACAACACACTTGATTTTTTTACCGTTTCTTGCTCGATACTGATAACGGTGACAGGTAGACGCTTTAACTATTCACAGAATATTTAGTTTTGAGTTCTCTTTAGATATTAATATCTTTAGATATATTAATATTTAGTTTTGAGTTCTCTTTAGATATTAATATCTTTAGATATTAATATCTAAAGAGAACTCAAAACTAAATATTCTGTGAATAGTTAAAGCGTCTACCTGTCACCGTTATTAGTATCGAGCAAGAAACGGTAAAAAAATCAAGTGTGTTGTATGGGAGCCCCCCGTAAATATTTATTTTATTTTATTTTTAGTATTTGTTGTTATAGCGGCAATAGAAATACATAATTTGTGAAAATTTAATTTGAATTTTTTAATTAAAATAATATAAATAATTAAGGGGGCTCCTATACAATAAAAGAGGTTTTTGCTGTTTATTTGCTAAAAATAATAATAATGAAAACAGGTAGAAACTTGAAATATTCACCGAATAATTAGTTGTATATTTACTTTAAAAATAAACAATTAGGTAAATTAAAATATATTAAATGGTACGGAACCCTTCGTGCGCGAGTCCCACTCGCACTGGTTTTTCAGATAGAACATAAGTTGACAACAATTAACATCTTAGTTGTAAATAAGTAAATGATGCATGGAGTGTGATAATTTATAAATAAAAAGAAAATTGAATGTTTAAATTTATACTAATCCAAAAAGAGTACGGATCATGTTTTGAAGCGCTCGTAGCCAAGTTTGCTTAGCCACTCTGAATCGATCAGCAAAGTTAAGCAACGTCCGCCGCGGTCATGACTTGGATGGGTGACCGCTCGTGACATTACTACTGAGCGCTTCCGTGCTTCGGAGGGCACGTTAAGCCGTCGGTCCCGGTTGTTGTCTTAGGATAGCAGTCGTTACAGCATGGTGGTAGGGCACTTTGCAAATGCCCGCCTGGCTAACTACCACCCTCAAGTTGAAAATCTGTCGCCAAGCACCTAACGGTGTGTTCCGGCAGCTGTCCTTGCGAGCCAGTAACTCTAGGATAGTCTGAACAACATCCTCGACCACATCATCACTTACCATCAGGTGAGATAGTGGTCAAAGGCTAACCTATCAGGCATAAAAAAAAACTGTGTCAGCAGTGCGTATATTGTGTAAAAAAAAAGTTTTTCTATTAAGTACTATCTGACACTTAGTTCTGTGTCTCGTAAAATGACAATGCTTTCTTTGGCAATCAGTCTTATAAACGATGATCGTATCACTGTAACATGAAGTTCCCATTGAATTAGCAGAATTGCTCCGGGTAGTTTATTCTGATGTATTTCTCTGTGTTCATTATTGTGCAAGATCGTTAACAGGTTTAACATCTGGTAACAACTTTTTAATACCTTTCTGTACTTCTCATGTCAGTTTATTTCAAACTAGCTTTCCGGGCGCGGCTCCGCCCGCGCGTATGTCGGTGATCACGCAAAAATATAAACCGCTTTTTGCGCAGTGGAATAAAATATTTTTCTCGGGTGTCAAACTATTTCCATACCAAATTTCATTCAAATCGGGCCTGTAGTTTTGGCGTGAAAGCATAACAGACAGACAGATAGACAAACATACTTTCGCATTTATAATATTAGTACTGATAGTCGGGCAACGCATAATAGGGTTACGTATAGGAAAACGGAACCTAAGGAAGGAACATACGTTCGCCTTTATTTTTAACCGACTTTAATTAGACGGTTCTCAATTAGACTGTTTTTTTTGTGTTACCTCACTCTTTTATATGTACCTACTGATTTTGATATTTTTTTACATTCGAAAGCTGGTGCTTGACATGTGGTCCCATTTAAATTTGAGTGAGATCTGACGAGTAGTATTTGAGTTATCCCTAATAATGCGTATTATGTTTGAAGTAGGTTATTTTTATTAAAATTTTAATGTCGGTCTGTATGTGTCTCTGAACGTCTACAACACTGAACATTTATACACTTTTATAGTTACCGATAAGTACTCGTTAATCATTGCCATTTAAAAAAATATTTTTGTGATATAGTATTTTATCTCAAAGACATTTAGTTGTGAATTACGACAGAAATAAAATTCATAAATTATCAGATTATAGAGTTTCTAATATTGTTTTTCACGATTTTTTTAATATATTTATTGTGTAAGATTCCATTTGAAATTTTAAAAAGGGGGTGTTAAGATTTTTGTGTAAGTACTTAATTATGTATGAAGTGTAATAACTTTTAAGCTATTACGAGAAACTATTATGCGATTCCGATACAAACTATGTTTAGATAACATTCCGTTCTTTTTATTTTCTCTTTTTAGGGTTCCGTACCCAAAGGGTAAAAACGGGACTCTATTACTAAGACTCCATTGTCCGTCCGCCTGTCACCAGGCTCTATCTAAAGAACGGTGATAGCTAGATAGTTGAAATTTTCACAGATGATGTATTTCTTTTGCCGCTATAACAACAAATACAAAAAGTTGGCCAAGTGCGAGTAGGACTCGCGCACGTTAAAACAGAAAAGGTTAAAATATGAAGTCTAATGTTGTATAGCTAATGGTAGGGAACCCTTCGTGCACGAGTCAGACTCGCTCTTAGCCGATTTTTTGTGATGCATAGGTACCTACTGCTTACAGTACAAGATCATTCACTGGCCTAAAATACTGTTACCATCGTCAAGACTTGCAATTACTATTAAATCACCCAGGTATGCAAATAAATTTTTCAGTTAATTGACTATAACCTAAAAAATACTGGACCGATTTTGATAAAATTTGAATTATACCAACTTTAAGGGTAAGAGTAGGTATATAACTCTAACCCAACAAAAATAAGATAATCAAAATCAGTTTATAATTGTCGGAGTATAACTGTGTAACAAACATTAAAAAAAAACTTACGACTATAAATTGAGATTGATGAGAGATCCTATCTTTTAATTTGAATAAAATTGCACACAATGTGCAAATCAAATTTAGAATTCGTTCAGTAGTATAGGAGTCCATCGCGGACAAACAACGTGACACGTAATTTTTATATATAGATATAATAATGTGGAATAAAAAGTTTATATTTTTGACGTAGGTAATTACTTCATCCCGGTCACCCAATATCCAGCAAGGTGCGGGTTCTATTCCAGTAGTTGTGCCGTGCAAGGAACGTGTCTGTTAGCGGGTGATTCTGAACAAGTAAACAAATCCCCGGCTTATACAGACACTGAGAAAAAAAATAGGTAACGCAACCCTAATATTTAACCTAATATTAGGGTTTGGTCGGACAACGTAACGTGTCTAGTATCTACAACCGAGTGCGCTAGGTACTACGTGTTCTTTGTTTTACTTACTTACTGGGTAAATAAAACGTTACTCTCTAAGGTAACGTTTAGCTATTAATAGGGTGTCCGACCATTAACGTAACGTTAGGTTAAATATGTAATACCGAATAATTAGGTATGAATAGAATACCTACTAAAGTTTACCGATACCTTACGCCTAACGTTAAAAATACGTACCAAAACGTCAAACGTTACCATTGATAGCAGATTAAATTCATATAATTTATAGGTTAGAATTACTGAATGTATTTTGTATCACTGACCGAGTATGATGAATTAAAAATACCTGTTGTGTGTTATCAAATAGTTTAATGTAACCTATACTGTTACGCAATAATACGTAATTCTAACCATATCGATTAGGCTGCGGTTAATTTGGTAATAATAATTGCACCATGGATTCGGCTAGATCGACCTAGCTAATAGATTGTAGTAAAGTAGTGTGTTTGTAATTATTACCTAATAAATGCTTTTAAAAAAACCCACTCGACAGGTCATCTGTACCTTTTGAAAGAATGCAATTAGCCGTATCAAAAGGTTAAGTATACGCGAAATAGTTGGTAGGAGTTACTTTTTTATTATGATACAACAATATTATTAATGAGTAATTGTAAACAAATTACATACGCAAGTAATACGTAGTTGTGCGTAAATGATACCCACTTAGACGGTCTCAAGTACCTTAACATATGTGTTGTTCTAATCTAATCAGAATGCTTTTAGTTAAGCGCTAACCAGTTCTTAGGTTATTGTGACCAAGGCAATGGGGCTCTGCAATATTCTGTATACGTTTTGGTTACCTAATAAAATGTTTCAACGACGTCATGGCTACCATACTATAGGTTCAAGGTACTTAATGTAAAAGGTATTAGTAACTATCTACTAGGTTGTATCAGACTATTGAATTATTTACGGTAACGAACTATGTGCGTACCGGTTACGTTACCTGAACGGTGAACAAAACCTTGTTGATAGGTTTATGTACCTTTTTAATAAGTAGTTGTAAACTAATTGATAAGTGTGCGGTCAAATGACTGGTATGTTATTGTAACCAGATATTCGGTTGTAACCGTTTAATTAGTAGTTAACGATAAGTAGAGATAATCTAATGTTAGGTATAATATATGTAATAAATAAAATTGTACAGACCTATTTGACTAGTGAAATGTATCTAGTCAGTAAGTTATGGGTACCCAGTTTTATGTTAGGTAACCAACAATCGAGCAAAAATCATAATTATTTTTCACTCAAGTAGTGAACTTAATTACAAAGTTACAGATTTACGAGAGGAAAAGTTATCTTTTATAGTCATGCGATAAATAAAGTGCAAGGTTTGCGTACAATATGGTTTTTGCATAATGTTTGTTAACTAAAATAGTTGAGGATACCCGTAACCCACAGACTAGGCTTTATCACGATAATCAATTAGGTCCAAAAACGTATTTACTAGTTTATACTATACCTACGACAGACTTATCGTTAACTGTTAATTATATTACATCAACGGAATAGCTGATTATTATAATACACAAATCACCGCACAATTCTCAATAAAAAAATATACATATGAAAAAGGTCCTTAATCTGAACTTAATTAATTTATAGAGACTGAGAAACAGATTTGTACACATAGTTGAACTTTTTTTTACACATTACATAGTATATATCGTATATCTATAATTACAAAACTACCAACTTGCTACCTTTAAGGTTGTTATTTCTACTGATGTGACAAGTACAGAATGCATCGATAAGGAACAATAAACGGAATTGATCACAATTAATATATATTTATTTGTTTCTAATTTCATTGCTTTAGAACTAATCATTACAAAAAAACACAAAAATTTAAATACGATAATAAGTTAACCAGTCAAATTTAAAAAAAAAAATTAACTCATTTTTCTAGCCTATTGAATTTATTTTTATGGATAGGAACTATCTAATGATTGAAAAGCCGGGCATCAATCAAAATAATTCTTGCCGTCAGTCAAACTTACAATCTTTTTTTTTATTATTATTATTATTGCTGATAGGTAAGCCTTTGACCACAATCTCACCTGATGGTAAGTGATGATGTGGTCGAAGGTGATAGCAGGCTTAACCTAGAATTACTGGCTCTCAAAGACAGCTGCTGGAACACACCGTTAGGTGCTTGGCGACAGATTTTCAACTTGAGGGTGGTCGCTAGCCAGGCGGGCATTCGCAAAAATGCCCTACCACCATGCGGTGAAGCTCAAGCCCGCGGCGGGATTCGAACCATGGACCTGCTGCGCGGCAGTCCATAGCCAAAGCCACTGAGCCATCACTGCTTCAATCATTACACTAATGCTTACAATCGATAAGTAAGTATAATATCAAATACAATATTAAAATTCTTAATAATATAAACAGCGAATTATTCAGGAACAATGCGACTACAATCACTGGTGTTGATACTGGTGGTACTTTTCCGCCAGTGGAAAATAAATATGGCAGCAGAAGCAGGGCAGCCGTCAATTTGTTGTTTTCATTGTCTGTAAAATTAAATAAATACCACGGTAACGATTACTTGCACAGAAAAGTATAATTCAGAAGACTTTAATAAAAGGATTACGACGGCAATAATTTATATACAACAATAATCCTCTGGTAAAATAATGGATACTAACAACATTTTTATACAACTAATAGGCTAGATCTTGACGGCACTGCCCGGGAACCACTTGTAGGGTATTGAGATAAAGGTACTTGGACCCTTGGACGAAGGTGACTCATCCGCCAAAAAATTTAAGATGTTTATCATATATTCAATAATGAAAGAGACTAAGTAGTTAAATCTATGTATGTACGTATACACAGATAGACCATGAGCTGGAATAAAACAAGATAATATTTATGACACCATTGATACAACAAGTAAAAGGTTCCAGTATTCAAAAGTTAGGTAAAAAAACAGTACTATAAGCATGAAAATATACAATAACAATACATTCCTGCGTAAAAGACGCTATTGTATAAGTTTCAGTTCTTTTTTAATATACATATAGGTAACTACACAGGAACTAAGAATAAAATGTTATGTGGGTGTACCCAAAGCTAGATTCTTAAATTCTAATTTAGGCATACCTATACACCAAGAAATATGCCTAACTACTGCGAGTATGAATCATACCATTACCTTACAAGTACTTTATAAGAAACTAATGTTAGGTAAACGTATGTAACAATTAGGCAAATTCATAATCATGTCTTCGTAGTAATTGTATCCTTTTTGATGAAAATTTAGCGGAATCATAGAAAGGACCGACTACAAATTTGAAACATTTTATATAACTAACCGCATTCGTCGCTAGCTGGTAGCTAAATCCAACAAGTAGTAAGTAGTAGGTTAGGTATAACTAGAAGTTCCAGTTCAGTTGTATGCATCAAAAAAACTGTTAACTATAAAACCTGATTGGTAATCAATGGCAATCGCCATCTTAATTGAAAATGTGAAAAGCAACGAAACACCTATGCCAAACTTCCAACTGAAATTAAATAGATGAAAATAATTCTCACTTACCAGTAAAACTTTTAATTATGTCATCAGGCATCTCAAAATCTTTTAGTAGTTCTTCCATGGAACATAACACTATCAAACCACAATTCATTAATTTATTCGTCCGTGACTCCGATGGATTTTACTTTGTCGAAACGAATGAAATCAGAAATGAAGTGCGTGTACCTGCGCCGCGCTTTCTAGTCTATAGTGTTACCAGATGTTTATGTGAAATTTCCTCCTATTTTTTTTCAATATAACCCCAAATATTAGCATTTTGAAAATAAAACTGAAAGAGTTTTCATTTTTACTATAGAAAGAATACAAAACAAAATATAGTCTTATCATTTTAAACAAACATAGCTTCAACTATCAAGGCCATTATGTAATAAGTACCTATATTAAGTATATATTTTTCTACAACCCGTCTTTGAATGATCGCATATAATTTTCTGTTGCAATCAACTATTCTACCACCGCCGATACAATTTGAAAATAAGTCGTCGGCATAATAGGTCGCTGCGCGCTTAATTTAATAGTGTATGTTATACAAACTTAAAATTAGGTTTTTTAATGTTATTGTAAAATATTTTTATAACCTTATAATGTTTCCTTGGCAAAAACCAATTCGTACGCTGAGACTTCTTAGTTTTTTCTAGTTTGATCATCCATTCCATTGTGGTTTTCAGCTCTCATAATGATTTCAATGTAAAGAAAAACTTACAGTTTAGCAACATTATCTTTAAATCTAAGCAATATTTAACAATAAGCAACCCTGGCAACACACCTGAATGGCAGAGGGGAGTAACGACGTGAAGTATAAAATTAGGTATATCTATAAATGGCGGCCTTTGGGACACAGTTGAAGAATGTTCCGTTCTGTTCTGTTATTTTATTATTTATTCTTATGCTCTTGGTAAAGTTTTGAAGACCTACAGTACCAGTATAGATAGTATTAACTGCGTATTAGGATACTTAATAATACTTCAAAAGAACCTAATCAATTTCATTAATACGTTTCAGTAACCGCTTTATTGATGCAACGTACGTAACGGTTTGGTTGTAGCTACTATTTATTTGGTCGTATTAGTTGCGATAGTTGTAAGTTTAAGTACCTAAATTTATGAGATAACTAACAAAAATATGTACATTTAGCACACGGAGAGATGATACTACATTATAATAAATTGTACATATTATGGCTACGTGAGGATATGAACCTTGAGTTGAGACGTAGGTACCTAGCTGATTTTACTTATGACTCGTGCAAGCATTTACATTTCTTTGTGTGTAACGTAAGTATCAGGATACTGCTTACATTATTTACCCAAAAAATGCCTTGCTAAACAGTTCTTCCTTTATAGTAAAGCTAATGGCAATCTTCATGAGTGGCCTTCATCTAGCAGGTAATCAATAATAAAAAGCTAAAACAGGCTGAAGATAACAACAGGTATACTTGCTTACTCAATTTCAAATATAACTCACACATATCATAATATACATACGCTTATATGTATTAATAATATACATATAATATTTATATGAATATATATAATTATTATACCACACAGCAATTAAGCAATATCACAGTTTATAATGAAAAGTGGTAGGTATATGGACTGATAGAACTTTTTTATTTGGTCCTATGTCTCACGTCGTAATGAGACGGGTAGAGGATTCCATAGACAGGCAGATTGAATAGTGAAAGCAGACTAATTCAATAATTATCGAGACTTAATTATATATGGACCTAGCAAATTTTAGCTCTCGGTAACGTTCTGATTAGGTATAGTTACGTAACAATGCTTCAAAAGAACCTAATCGATTTGATTAGTGCGTAAATACTTTGTTCTAATCGCATTATTGGTGCAAGTTACGTAACAAGTAGGGAACCAGTAACTATTTATTAGGTTGTATCAGTTGCTATATTGAGCTGATATATAAATTAAATTATAATAGGTACTTTAGATAACAAACAAACATAAGAATTCACACTCTTTATTGTTCTGCGGGGTACAACGTGACGGGGGCTGCTTGCAAAACAAAGCGATGCTATAATCATATTATCTTTGCCACCCCACGAACCCTGTACCTGCCTATTATAGTATACCTAGGATCCTACTATTAAGATATTACGAATGGGAAAATAAGACCGCAGGGTAGGTTAGTTATGGATATAGGCTGTTAGGAAGGTTCGTGTAGGCCGAGTAACATCCACACATAGAACTTATGTACCTATGACACGAGTAGGTAGCAGTCGCTGTTTTGATTTGTTCGTATCAGAATAGTAACGACTATTTGATATCCTCGGTAGGTGGTAGTGGCCATAGTAGTTAGGTGAATTATAGTCATGTTAGGTTCAAAAACTTAAAATTTATTTAAAGAAACTGAATATGTAGTTGTATGTCACCACATGTTGGTATTTTTTTATTCATGCTGAGTAACAGAGAGTTGAAAAAAATCTTAGCTTAGTAACAGTCGTTTCTTTTACCTTTTGTCATTTTGTCAAGAATACGTTTAAGTGAACATTTACAGTAAGTACGGTAAATTTTACATACCTAGTACCATAGTACATGTGTACACCTAACTGTATGTTACCATTATACAGGTGCATACCTACCTGCTAAACAGATGGCTATTATTACGGTAAACGCTACGAGGTTTCAAAACTGCGAGCAATAAGGTAGGTACATCTACCTACCTATTTTGAACTGGTCAGATAGGTACATCGTGTTTTAAAAAATAATTGAGTTATTTTTACCTAGATTTGCTTTCAACATTGATGTAATAAATTAGGTTTTGACTAGATTAAACGTTCGCATGGTAGTTAAAACCTAGTAGTAAGGTTGATTTCAAAGTATTTGAATAAGTTCCGATAACCTAAGAAAATCTTTGTTGTAATGGGTATATATTACGTAATCACCTAATCACACAATTTTAAAGCCATATTAGCTTATATATGGCTTTAAAATTGTTTAAAGCAACTGAATATGTTCGTTTGATTGTACCTGATTATTATGTTACATAGGCCGGCGTCGGTGTCTGTGCCGGCGTCGGTGTCTGTGCCGGCGTCGGTGTCTGTGCCGGCGTCGGTGTCTGTGTCGGCGTCGGTGTCTGTGCCGGCGTCGGTGTCTGTGTCGGCGTCGGTGTCTGTGCCGGCGTCGGTGTCTGTGCCGGCGTCGGTGTCTGTGCCGGCGTTGGTGTCTGTGTCAGCGTCGGTGTCTGTGTCGGCGTCGGCGTCTGTGCCGGCGTCGGTGTCTGTGCCGGCGTCGGTGTCTGTGTCAGCGTCGGTGTCTGTGTCGGCGTCGGCGTCTGTGCCGGCGTCGGTGTCTGTGCCGGCGTCGGTGTCTGTGTCGGCGTCGGTGTCTGTGCCGGCGTCGGTGTCTGTGCCGGCGTCGGTGTCTGTGCCGGCGTCGGTGTCTGTGCTGGCGTCGGTGTCTGTGCCGGCGTCGGTGTCTGTGTCGGCGTCGGTGTCTGTGTCGGCGTCGGTGTCTGTGCCGGCGTCGGTGTCTGTGCCGGCGTCGGTGTCTGTGTCGGTGTCTGTGCCGGCGTCGGTGGCTGTGCCGGCGTCGGTGTCTGTGTCGGCGTCGGTGTCTGTGTCGGCGTCGCTGTCTGTGTCGGCGTCGGTGTCTGTGTCGGCGTCGGTGTCTGTGTCGGCGTCGGTGTATGTGCCGGCGTCGGTGTCTGTGTCGGCGTCGGTTTCTGTGTCGGCGTCGGTGTCTGTGTCGGCGTCGGTGTCTGTGCCAGCGTCGGTGTCTGTGTCGGCGTCGGTGTCTGTGCCGGCGTCGGTGTCTGTGCCGGCATCGGTGTCTGTGCCGGCGTCAGTGTCTGTGTCGGCGTCGGTGTCTGTGTCGGCGTCGGTGTCTGTGCCGGCGTCGGTGTCTGTGTCGGCGTCGGTGTCTGTGTCAGCGTCGGTGTCTGTGCCGGCGTCGGTGTCTGTGTCAGCGTCGGTGTCTGTGTCGGCGTCGGTGTCTGTGCCGGCGTCGGTGTCTGTGTCGGCGTCGGTGTCTGTGCCGGCGTCGGTGGCTGTGCCGGCGTCGGTGTCTGTGCCGGCGTCGGTGTCTGTGTCGGCGTCGGTGTCTGTGTCGGCGTCGGTGTCTGTGTCGGCGTCGGCGTCTGTGCCGGCGTCGGTGTCTGTGCCGGCGTCGGTGTCTGTGTCGGCGTCGGTGTCTGTGTCGGCGTCGGTGTCTGTGCCGGCGTCGGTGTCTGTGCCGGCGTCGGTGTCTGTGTCGGCGTCGGTGTCTGTGCCGGCGTCGGTGTCTGTGCCGGCAATAAGCTAATATGGCTTTAAAATTGTTTAAAGCAACTGAATATGTTCGTTTGATTGTACCTAATTATTATGTTACATAGCATCAACTTAATATTAGGTGTTTTTAAGTCATGTATATTTTCTGAGTGTAAAATTTACCAAATTTGATTAGTTTAACGTACTTTTACGATTAGTTCACGGCTCATTAACTTAGCGATTAGGTAAAAAAAAAGGTATGTGTGACCTAAAGTAGGTGAAATACACCTGGTATTTGTTCCTACCTAACGCTGCACGTGGTGCTTACCTATCGCCAGGTAAATATATTACCTTTTGCTACGTTCAGACAAACTAAGTTAGTTAAAATCAAACAATTTTTTGCATTACCTACAGAATTAGGTTTTGAGTTACCTAATTTTTTTCTCAGTGGAGTGTTCCGTATTTGAACTTAACCTAGGTTGCGAAGCTTGGATTGGTGAACGCACCGCAGAAAAAGTCATATTTTGCGCCCAGTAGTGTTTTTTTCAGGGCTTGTGACGGAACAAGCACGTTGCCCACCTGATGTTAAGCGGTAACCTATGCCTATAAGAGATGCATTTCGGCACTAGCCTAGTATACTCCGCTCGAAATCATATGTAGAAATATAAAAAGATAGCGACATCATTACGAGAGTTAAGTCATTGCAAAAGCACGTCTTTCGGTCAGATGAAAATTGATGATCGCACCGTCCCCTTACACGGTTAATTTATAAAATTAGAGTATAAAATACGCATCTTCCACTTATCTCAGTGGCCAAGGGATTAAGGCAACCGGGGCGTAATGAGATACGACTTCGATTCACGCTAAAAAGTTTGTGCTATAAAAATAAATATAAGTCCAATAGAAAAATAGCTAGACATAACAACTTACCCATCGGCGCCTACGTAAGTCTCCTTCGCAGTTATTCCATTAAAATGCACCCGATTTTCCACCTCACCATCGACCAATACATCACTCATCACAAAATTTACAATCACCTTGTTCAAATGCCGCCTTAGATACCTAATCTCACCCAGTTTCCCCTTTTCTGACTTGACTCGATGATGCCTATGCCTTACATGCTTTCTCTTTGAAACGTCACTGTCAAGTTTTAAATTTGACTTTGGCATGTCCATGTCCGAATAATCGTCAATTGCATTATTTCCTTCTGATTTAGACGAATTAAAATCTAAATTAAACAGTTTATAATCGTATATTGGCTTTTCTAAGTTCACTTTTAAATATTTGAAGTCCATATCACTGGCTGTTTTCTCACTGACTAGATTTGATTTTGACAAGTCTGAAATGTCCCTGTCATTGTCGTTTTCACAGTTTGTGGTGCCGAGAAGGAAGAGTATGAGCAAAGGAGTTTTGAACATCTTGCCCCAGGATATCAGACGGGCTATGTTGGATTTTTTCTTCGGTTTTGGCGGTTTCAACTCCATCTTTGATCTGTGAAAGAAAATAATCATTAGGTTTTGACAAATTATTGTATTGATAAGCGAAATGGATTACACCAATTTAACTATAGTTAAATAATTTCAAAACGTTCTTATAATGCAACCTTAATCCAACGGAATAATTGATTTTACAAACGATTTTACATTAACTAGGGGTGCAATTAGCCTTTTGAAATACAATGTGAGGCGGCAAGTTATTCCTGATATATTTTTTACTGACGGTATCCTTTATTAACAAAACAGTAGGTAACAAACTATATAACACAATAAGTACGAATGAAAGCATTTAAGCAGCCTAAAGGCCATTGCAAACCCAAATGCAGTCCAAATACTCTAGCCCACTACCAGTTGCCAGCATGCTTAGGATGCTGGCTTATTACCTAAGTGCCAGCATTAGACCACGCGTCGCATAGACCAAGCGTTCTGATAAGTTAGAAAACGATTTGTTCCTTATATTTAACGTAGTTTTATATATCGTCTGCATAACAAATTCCATGACCTGGCGCCATGCTTTGAACGTGACTTTTGAAGTTTAAGCCAAAACATGAAAATGTAGCCAAAACACTTTATTTTCGGTTCTGCTATGTCATCGTATTGAGTAGAGCTCATTGATTAAATTGTGATCATATTTATTATGTATGCTAACCTATAATATAATCTAATAAAGAGGAAAGATTTGTATTTTTGTATGCAACGAATAAACTACTAACTACTGAACCAATTTGGATGTAATTTGGTATGGAAATTTTTTGAGACCCGGGAAGGACATAGATACTTTTATCCAACCAATCAAAAAGAGTTTAATAGGTCTGCGTGATAACCAACATAAGCGCGGGCGGAGCCGCGGAGCTTTCTTTACGTCGCATCCTTATTTTTAAACACTTCGTTGAGATGAAGTCTTCTTGGACAAATATCAGACTTAGTCCGTACGTACGACGGAGAGAACTCGTTTCGCATGTGAATAAGCGAAACAGAACAACGTAAGTAATATAAAATATAAATAAAGCGAGCGAATTTTTAATAATATACTATTTGCTTGATAATAATAACTAATAAGACATATAAATTGATTTGATTTACTATATCCATATACATATCCTAGATACTTGACTAAGCGAAACTGGATTCGCGTTTTTTTCTTTAAAGAAACAAAAAAGTTTCCAATCAATAGTACTTAATAATAATAGTTTATTTCACAAATAATGTACAAGTGCTTTACAAACTAACCCTATTATGTTAGTCTTAATAATATTATTTGTAACAAAAAGCCATGGCGTGTACGATTGTATGTTTGTCTAGTCTACACTTCTTCATTTCTTTAGTAAAATAATTAATAAATAAGTGCGTTGTAGGCTCCGCATACCCTTCAAGTGTACAATAAAATGAAACACGATAAGAAAATTAAACAATTACAAAATATTAGTAGAACTGTGTGGTACTACGTCTAATAGTAAATAAATAAAATGAAAATGAAGGAACGTATTGTTAGTAAATTAGTAATTATTAACTATGATTTTTCTTATCCTCTAGTCTACGAGTAGAATCTTATATATTTTATACAACTGTAAGGCGATTGCCTTTTGACACTGACTTCGTCTTAAAAAGCGCTATATAACACACAGTTAGGCAGAAGGCGCCACGTGGGTTGGAATGTGTAAAGTAGACAACATTTGAAACCTAGATTCATATTACAACGCCTAGGAATTGTATTACAAAAATATTTATATTTTAGTGCAATGATACAATTCGAGTATTTTTTGTGGTGCCATCGACTGTTACAGAAAAACCGGCCAAGTGCAAGTGTGACTCGCGCACGAAGGGTTCCGTACCATTATCTGGAGCCCCCTAAATTATTTATTATATTTTATTTTAACTAATTATATTTAAAGAGAATATAAAACTAAATATTCTGTGAATAGTTAAAGCGTCTACCTGTCACCATTATTAGTATCGAGCAAGAAACGGTAAAAAAATCTAGTTTGTTGTATGGGAGCCCTTTAATATTTATTTTATTTTATTTTTAGTATTCCTTGTTATAGCGGCAATAGAATAGAAATACATCATCTGTGAACATTTCAACTGTCTAGCTATCACCGTTCTTGAGATACAGCCTGGTGACGGACGGACGGACAGCGAAGTCTCAGTAGTAGGGTCCCGTTTTTACCCTTTGGGTACGGAACTCTAATAAAAAAGACGAGAAGGATCACTCCAAAAAACCATTCCAATTTCCAATATAGCTTTGCTTTTTTTGAAGCGCTCGTATTAGTTCTTAACCGATCAGCTAAGAAGTTAAGCATCGTCCACCGCAGTCACGACTTGGATGGGTGACCGCTAGTGACATTACTACTGAGCGCTTCCGTTCATCGGTTGGCACGTAAAGCCATTGGTCCCGGTTGTTGTCTTAGGATGGCAGTCGTTACAGCATGGTGGTAGGGCATTTTGCGAATGCCCTATGGTATTGGTAGTAGCTAGCCAGGCGGCTAGCTACTACCCTTAACTGTGTGTTCCGGCAGCTCTCCTCGAGAGCTAGTAATTCTAGGTTAGCCTGAACAACATTTTTGACCACATCATCACTTACCATCAGGTGAGACAGTGGTCAAAGGCTAGCCTATCAGGTATAAAAAAAAACAACTGAACTAGAAGCACGATTGCCGAGATTCTTGATGACTATTTAAGTACTTGATAAGTATATGGGCGGTATGCCTTTATTAAACAAAATACTATGAACTATATACAACACTACAGCTACTACAATAAAAGCATTTATAAGTATATTAAATAGATTCAGGCGTTACTTTGCGGAAATTCATATTTTATAAGAACAGATATCTTAAAAATATTTTAAGAATACATTTAATTAATATTTTGACTACTTGAAAAATATAAAAAAATATATCTAGTAACGATTCCGCCTAACTTTCCTGCTAAGCTGACGTGAGCGTCACAAACGCCACGCAGACACCGCAGGAATTTTCAACGAGTTTCGATTCTACAGGAAGCAACCCCAGGTGGTCTCGCTCGACTCTTCGAGCAAAAATATATGTTATTATTACATATGTATATGAAACTAATTTACTTTGCGATTCAACGTGCAATGCTGCCAGCATAGTGGGGAACACTGCCAACTGGTAGCGGGTTGGAGTATTCGGGCTGCCTGTGAGTCTGCAATGACTTATGGGTTGTCTAAATGCTTTTATTGTAGTACATGAAGTATTGTATATAGTTCGTAGTATTTTGTTAATAAAAGCATACCGCCGGTTGGAATAAATATCCTTGATTGTCATAACTTACATGCAGGTATATAAATGTTTTATCACGGCACGTTAAAAACGGTATTATAACGTGTTATAGTCAGGTTAGGTACATAGTGATGGATCCGTTATCATGATAGATCGATGTGCTTGGCATATTTTGATGGACAACGCACGAGTTGCAATTTAATGACGTTCTTTCATAAAAATAGTGATAAGATTCAAAACGTTTACGCGAATACATTAAAATTTACTATACATTCTTTTTTTAGAGTATTACTTAAGTATTATGGTTAAAAAACCAAGTAATATGTGTATATACATAGAAAGATAGATAGAAAACTCTTTATCGTTACACCACATATAAAATATTAAAGTTTACATCATAACATTTAATTAAATAATAATAACATAGTGTTACAATGGGCGGCCTTATCACTAAAAGTGATCTCTACCAGGCAACCTTAGGATGGAGTTGAATAAACAAAACAGTTGGGGCGGGTGTAGTCTAACAATTAACAATGAAAAAAGTACAAATTCATAAAAATATTTTAAAAATAAAACGAATTTTACTATAGTTTCGAAACAAATGTATAAAAATAGAATGTAAGTTTTTAAAATATATAAATACATAATATATATACGCATAAATAAATATATACATATATACGTATATATATATATATAAATAAATAAATTATATAAAGATACACATACATATCATAATATTATCCCATACAAAGCCTAGACATTGACAAAAATGTAGTGCAAAATTAATTGGACACATAAAACTTTTTAACTTGATCCTTGAACATTCTGATGGACATTCTATATTATGTGTGCCTTATCTATAAAACCTGCTGTCACCATAATCCCACTCCAGTTACATACTACACACAACACAATAGAGATGTTGGATCACTCTGCATCTATTACCGTATGTACCACGGGGAGTATTCTGTGGAACTGTTCGATTTACTACCTGCAGCTCAATTTAGTCCCGACAAAGCATGATGTTTGATCAATTTCATGTCGACGTCTGGAAGTCCACAATCTTGCGATTTTCACGGAATTTTCTGCCAACAATATGGAACCAGCTGCCAGGTGAAGTATTTCCGAATAGATACTACTTATGAGCCTTCAAGAAGAGAGCATATTCCCTCCATAAAGGCCGGCAACGCTGTTGCGGATGTTCGTAGGCGACAGTGATCACTTACCACCGTCAGTGCCATCTGCTCGATTGATCCTATACCATAAAAAAAGTGAGGTCAGCCCAACATATTGTTTTTTCCTTCACTTTGCCTCGTTGCTCGTCATCTCACGCCAAAACAATTTGCTCACGGGAAAACCTTAGTTGCGATAGGTAATGCATTATTTTTTCCAATGCGGAAAAATCTATATTTCAATCGCTTATAGATATAGCCTTATTGCTTTAACCACTGATACAAGGGGATTTCAAAATATCGGAACTTATTTGTTAAAGTATACCTAAGGTGTTTGGTAGTTTTTGTTTATGGTGGTAGTACAATGTGGAATATTTCAATAATAAAATCTGAACTTCATAAGAGCCCCGTAGACGGCTAAATTGAATTAACTATTCTGTTTTGACTTTGCATAAACATTAGGCCCGTGGGGACCGGGAACTCATGATATTTTCTACAATTTATCACAGTAGCTAAGTTGGTGGATGCGACGTGCGATCAAAATGCTGGCACTTATTCGGCTCAACGAATAAGCATTACGATCCGACGGGCAATGCTACCAGCATGCTCAAAAGTCAATAAGTCAAAATCATTTATTCAATTTAGACTACGACGCTCTTATGAAGATCAATTGCAAATTTTGATATTGAAATATAATACATAGTACTTCCACGTTAAAAAAAATATAGAGCCACTGCAAGAAGAACGGGCAATAAACTCGGGGCCATTCTTGTATACTCTATTATATGGTAAAAGACGTATAGCTGTCTTTTACCAATGTGTTGCATACTATTTAATAAAATTATCACATTATTTACTTGAATTAAGTAGGTGACAGCCGATAGCTTGGCAGAGGCGGAATTGTCCAAGCATTTTTGTCGGAAACTGTGTAGTAGCTGTAGGATATCATAACCCACATTATTTTCACATGCAACATGAATTTATCTTCTGTGAGCGTTGTGATGTTTGGAAACTCTATTATAAAACCGCACACACGCCCAAAGACCTTTTATTTGTCTTTGCTAATGCAAAACCTGGCACCGCTATTTTATCTTTATTAAATATATATTATTATATATTATTCTTTATTTATTTAGTGTTTTAATCGTGATCGTCACTGTTTAATTTAAATTTACAAAATTTTTTACGAATATACACTACGAATATTCATTTGTAGACTAAAAATCAGTACTAATATTATAAATGCGAAAGTAACTCTGTCTGTTACGCTTTCACGCCAAAACTACTGGACTGATTTGAATGAAATTTGGTATGGAAATAGTTTGAGACCCGGGAAAAAACATAGGATAGTTTTTATCCAACTGCGCAAAAAGAGGTTAATGTTTTTGCGCGATAACCGACATACGCGCGGGCGGAGCCGCGCCCGGAAAGCTAGTAATACATAATATTTTCTAATACACTCGAGAGCAATGAATCCGGGTCACTTAAAGAATCCTAAAAATCTCGGAAACTAAAAATGCTAGGTTAATGCAATAAATTGTATTTAATAGACAATGTAATACTCCTTAAATGAAGGTATTAAAACTTCTTAGTTATTGTAAAGTTATATCATAAAAAAATCAAATTTGAAAAAGGGCCACTTTCGAAGATGGAACTACGAAATTACAGCATTTGGTTTTGCTTTTGTTTGTAATCTGTCATTTATGTGGGTACATAAACCATGTTGATAGTGCTCTATATTCATTATTCAAGCTGAAATTATGTCGCTTACGCCTGAAGAATGCACCAGAATACTAACTTACAATGCTGGAAACCGGCCGGAGTCAGCGCGATACAGCCAGGACTGTCGGTGTGTCGCTGTCAACAGTACAAAGAGTTCTCCGACGTTACGAAGAAACTGGTTCTAACCTACGCAGACCAGGAACGGGCAGAACCAGGTGTACCACAGCACGAGAAGACCGATAGTTGGTGAACACCATGCTTCGAAATCGCTTTCTCACAGGAACTGAACTCACCAATCAGTTTCGACGCCTCGGAGGAAGTAACCCAAGTGCATGGACAGTAAGACGTCGGCTTACTGAATCTAACTTAAAACCCCTTAGACCTTCAAACGGCCCTAAACTGGAGCGTGGGCATCGTATTTCGAGACTAAGATATGCCCAGAGCCACGTAAATTGGAGTATTGAAGATTGGTCAAAAGTTATGTTCTCCGACGAATCAAAATGTATGCTCTACAAGCACGATGGAAGACACAGAGTGTATCGAAGACCAGGGGAAAGATTCAAGCAAGCATGCATCGAAGAAAAAGTAGCCTACGGTGGTGGGTCTGTACTTGTGTGGGCCGGAATTTCTTCTGAAAGTCGCACAGAGCTGGTGATCATAGAAAACGGCTCTTTAACTAGCGTAAGATATGTGGAAGAAATACTCAATGATCACGTTGGTCCATTTATGGTCAATTTAGGTGAGGATGCTATATTTATGCATGACAATGCCCGACCTCATACAGGTAGGATTGTGAATGACTACCTTCAAGAGATGAACATTACTCGTATGGAGTGGCCAGCGCGCAGCCCGGATATCAACCCGATCGAGCATGCTTGGGACGAGCTAGGCAGATGCGTAAAACAACGAAACCCTCCCCCAATCACGCTTCGTGAGCTCAAAATTGCTCTCACAGAGGAATGGGAGAATATTCCCCAAAATCGTATAAGGAACTTGGTGTACAGCATGCCAAACCGCGTAAACGCAGTAATGGAAGCACGAGGAGGCAATACGAAGTATTAAAATTCAAGAAAATCGTAATAAAGTTCAAAAATTTCATGTTTCCTATTTTTGTTTTAAGGAGAGATCAGCAGTTTTTTTCTTTATGTAATTTTGTGTATATAAAATGTATGGTGACTCATATTTTTTTTACTTTCATTTAAGGAGTATTACATTGTCTATTAAATACAATTTATTGCATTAACCTATCATTTTTAGTTTCCGAGATTTTTAACATTCTTTAAGTGACCCGGATTCATTGCTCTCGAGTGTATATACGCTGGGCAAGCTGTCAACTGCTAGTGGACTGGTAGATAGTAATTAGACAGCCTGTGGGCCTGCAATATCGTATAATAGTTCCTGCAGAGTCGTATATGATTTGTAGAGTTTTGTGAATAGAGGCATACATACCGACGTAAAAAACTAAATACGTAATAAATACATTGTAACACTGTAAATAGGTCAGTTATTTACTCAATGGGAGCATGGTCATATATCGTACGACTTCAAGTCACATACGCTAATAAGTCGTTTATTAGAAGGGAAAAAGGCTGTTTTTCCAACGTAACAATTGGACATATTTAAATCTATTTCGTTAGAGTAATTAATCTACATATCATTATCATTAATTGACAAGTGTGGCGAATGACAACACTAGCATGTTGTAAGCTGCAAGAATTCCTGAATACGTAAAAAAAAATTACCTCAAAATGGAACTGACTTCAACACTCCAAAGTGTGAAATAACTTGTTGAAGTCAGTACCATGATAGTTCAAAAGTACCTATTATGACAATATTGTGTGCATGGTACCGACTTCGACAAGTTATTTCACACTTGAGTATTGAATACGGTTCCATTTTTAGGTAAAAAAATCACTATTTTTAGTGACCCTTGCTACTTACGGGATCGATTGTCATCCATTGTCAACGTCTATATCACCAAGATAGGAAAATATTATTCAGTTATTGGAGTGTAACTCAAAAACGGCTTGACCATTTTGATGAAATTTAAATGACAAGTATCAGCTGTCAATTAAAAATAGAATTATCAAAATCGGTTCACCCAGACAAAAGTTCTGAAGTAAAAACATTTAAAAAGCTGACGAATTGAGAACTCTCTTTTTTTTCGAGGTCGGTTAAAAAAGAAACATCACAATCGGTTCACCCAGTAAAAAGTTCTGAGGTAACAAACATAAAAAAATACAGACGAATTGAGAAATCCCTCCTATTTTGATGTCGGTTGAAAAAGGAACTGACCTCTAATACTGAAAAGTATGAAATTGCTTTTTGATGTCGATGCTGATTTAAAACACTCTGAGCTCCAGTTTTCATAATCAAAAACTTTTTTAGGGTTCCGTGCTAGAAAAAGGCACCATATATACCTAAACCTCGGGTTTCCGTCCGTCCATCTGACGTCAAATTTTCACAGAATATGTGTTAGTATGGCGGGTTGCCTAGCAAATTAGATATAATATAACAAATAATATATAACAATAACAAAAAGTTTTGTTAAATATTTAATCAATAATGATTTTATGGTAGGTACAATCTGTATTGGTACTAAACTCTCAAAGTGCGAGTCCGACTCGCACTCGGTATTTTTAAACAACAATCGCCCTTTTTTTTCACTCACAATAAGAAATTTGAAGAGAAGAATAAATAAATAAATGTTCAGGTATATCCGTCTACTTCTACAAAAAAAACAACAACAAATATGTGTGACTAAAGACGCGCCAACAATCTTTTAAAGGCAATCACAAAATACAACATACGTACGTATTAAAAATATCATATTATAGGTCTAATTTATATTGTTGGTTAAAGAGATTTAAGTTATCTCGTAAGTTATTCTTCACCTATCATAGTTTGGTGAAAACCCATAATGTCATTTTACGTAACTAAATCGCGTATAAAAGTTTTTAAGTATATAAATTGGATATGAAATTATTGACCAACATGTATAAGAGATCGACAAACGAATTTGCTCATGTATGTACAATGCGATTAGTATAAGAATAGGACGGGCTCTCGGCTAACTTCACTCATATAAGTACGATCAGCAGAACAAGCTTAGAATATAATATTGCTAACAAATAAAATCAGTTCAAATTATTTCTGTGCTTACTCGTTTTTTTTACACAACTGCCCACAAAAAGGAGTGTTATATTTTCAGGGTTCATATATGTATGTTTGTGAGTTTCTTTATTCCATCATAACTTATAAACGGCTTAACCGATTTTAATGTATGAGATAATTGTTAGATTTATCTTGATAGCGCAAGTGCCACTAGGTACTTACATTAATAAAAAATAAAAAACAAACTGGTGAATTTTGGACACCATATACTTACTTAATGAGAAAAAATATATTTTTTTCTTCCAAACACATCGTGTTGGGTATCAAAATGAAGGTCTTTAAAAAACGATTCCATAAATATAACTTGTTTTCTTTATAAATTTATACTTATTTTATCGTTTGTTTTTTTTTGCACACTGTACCAAGTTCGCCTAGGCCGATCCTATTCTTATTTTAATCGCATTTGTAGTCTTCGTGAGGCATTGATAACAAGAAAACTGTTAATTTCATTTGCTCTATATATCATCAGGTTTCTATTCTTATCAACAATATTTTCTTGATAGTGTTTTAAGTAGATTCTGAAACTGAGAAGATAAAGATACATAATGATTTTATGGTAGATACAATCTGTATTGGTACGGAACTCTCAAAATGCGAGTCCGACTCGCACTTGGCCGCGATTATTTGTTCCTGTTTCAAATATAGCGAAGATGTAAGTTGACAGTTGTGTCGGATCGGATGCTGATTTCGTCATTCGATAAAATATATAAAAAGTACGAACATAGAGATTAAATTAAACTCGTAACATATTACGTACGAATTTATAGCACGAATTTCAACACCTTCCCCATGACATTGACATTCAGATAATAATCGAGGGCTATCAGATAAATTCATCGATAATTAAACGTGTGGCGGGCACTGCTTCACCATTCTCAGATAAATACAATCTAATAGATACGTAACACGGTTATTATTTTTGAATCACTTCGTGGTTTCAGAGCTGTGTTTGTGTGAATGAACAAGTAAATTGAGATAACGCACTCCTGAACTATAACTGTTTCATCTTAAAAATCTCAATCTTTTTATATTATTAAATTTTCTGATCCCCGACTATTAAGTACATGAATTAATTTATAGTAATTATGCCTCTCTCAGATTTTCTTTATATCTAGGTAATATATTTTTTTATTTTGGTCTTAGTAGAGTGGATGGATAAAATATTATTTACTTAAATAAAAACAAATAATATATAAGGCAAGAATGACTTGGAATATGAAGGACTTCTCCTAATTGTAATAATTTTTACCTATGTTTTATAAAATAAATGAATACGAATATGAAGAAACCGCCGTGTACTGAAAAAATTACAGGTGTTCTGTTGGAATGCAATGTATCCTAAGCTTAGAAAATATGCTGAAGAAACTCTTGAGACTGAATAAAGCAAGATAGCTATGCTTAGATCGCATCAAGTGGAAGTACGTGGTCTCTGCTATCCTGTCCAGTAAAACGTGTGATTTTTTTTATGTCTATTACTCTGTTCGCGCTATCACCATTGCTGGTAACTGCGCTGATGGCTGCGATTGCGGAGCTAATCGACAAGAGATAACTAATATAATCGCATTAATTTGACAATTTTATTATTTTTTTTTCTTATTAAGATAAGTACACTTATTTCGTTTAGTTAATTAATGAATATTAAGTAAATAATTGAATTATAATGATTAAATTATGTAATGTAAAACAATTAATAAATTAAATCGTTAATATGTATAATTTAGAAGCATTTAAAAATTTATAGGTCTTTTTGAACATGTTGCACACCTCTTTATGAGGTAGATTGTATATGGTAAATTTTAACTTTAAGAGCTTTGTACAACCTACAGTCGTATGCAATAAATGAATTTGAATTTGAATTTGAATTTGAGCTTTCCTATGGTTACGTTACGGAATCTACTAAAACCACTAGCAAGAAAATATTATTGATTAGGATAGAAACTTGATGATATATATAGCAAATTGAATTAACAGTTTTCTGATTATCAATGCCTCACGTAGACTACATTACATTAGAAAATGCGTTTGTTGATCTCTTGTCGATTATTGTCGATATTTTTTACTCAATTTATATACTTAAAAACTTTTAATCGCGATTAGTTATTTAATGTTATGGGCTGTATAACATCATTACATGATCTATCTAAGGGTCAATTTCACCAAACTTCGGTATGTTAAAATTAAATCTCTACCAACCAAATATGGTAGACCTTTTACAGCACAGCCTTTACACATATGTATGTAGTATTTTGTTTATTGCTTTTACAAGTTTTTGGCACGTCTATAGTGTGTTATGTGGGAACATGAGTATGTATTCTGTTTATTCTGAAGAAGTAAACGGTTACATACATCATACCAATTTTATAATGGCAAAGGTTTGTGAGTGTATTTGTTTGTTATATACTTATTTACGCTCAAACGGCCGAACGGATTTGAATGAAGTCAAGCACAGTAGTTAGATAGTTTTCAACCTGGAATAACACATAGGACACATTTTATCCCGAAAAACCAGCGGGTAACACCGCAGGGCACGGCTTGTTAATAATTAATAACGGAAATACTAGCTCACGCGTTGGTAATGATATAGACAGTTAACAAATTGAACGTTAACTGTAAGAAATAGCAACAGTACGTATTAGCAGCCAAAAGTAACAATAATAGTTTAAATACAAAATTTAAAAACATTATTTTTTCGAATTTGTTAAAAAAAATTACAAAACTCTGTAAACAATTTTTCAACCATTTGGTTTAATTATTTTGAACGTGAATTAATCTCAGAATTATTCTATCTATAACTTCATGTAAAAAAATCTTATGTAAAAAACAATTATGTTATTTTCATGTATAAAGTTTATCCGCCAAGTAAATTTTACTTAGACTTTGTGAAATGTGACGTGTTAATTTGATTTTAATTACTCGGCATCTGGTATTGGCGTTTATTATTTAAATAAGTAGCTCGTTGATGACTGATTAATGTAGTTTTTTTTTAACAATAATTGAGCGTATTTTATTGACAAAGCTTTTTTGTCACAACTAAATTTAATCAATTGTAACAAATTTGAATACGACAATTTTTTAAAACATTTTTATACTAAATGAAATTTGACAGGAATGTGATCAACATCTGAACGTCTGCAACTGTCATATCTTCTTCTTCTTCCTAACCTTTTTACACTCTAAGTGAGGTCGGTACCACATTTTCGTTCTTATTGCTTTAAATGATGTACCGAAAGGTAAAATAAAATAATTTCATGGTAATATAACCTTTCGCTATGCAATACGTACGGTTATTCATTATTTTGTTAGATAGAGTAAGATTTTGGAATAGATGTTCCGCTTGCGTATCAATTATTTGTATTTAGAGTTCTTTATTTTCAGATAATTATAATACAATTAATTCTACGAGTGTAAAATGTTAAATGTATAAATGCTAAAGAATGTTCATATAAAGACTGTGTGCTTGGCATTAGACTTTGGGACTGAGCTACATTTGATAATAATTACAAATAATGTATAATAATTTACCCAGGTACATAAATTGTATATTATAATACTAGCTGACGCGGCAAAAGTAGTATTGTCATAAAGCCAAATAAAAATGAAAAATAAGTTTAATATACCATTTTGAAAAATAGTTAACGTCCTATTCCCAGACCTACTGATTACACGCACAAAATTTCATAGGTATCGGTCAAGCAGTTTCGGAGGAGTTTTTTTACAAACACTGTGACACGAGAATTTTATATATTTGATGAAAGATATAGTTAATATACACATCAAATGTTAAAATTCATGGTCTTCCTTTTATTTCTGAGTCTATCTTATTCAGAAAAAACTAATCCATATGATGAAATCTTTCGACCAGTATGATAAAACTACAGGGTGCTTTTTTTCTCGTGTAATGGATTCGATTCCAGGTTCAACCATGTAATTATTTAAATATCTATGAATGCAGTTTAAATTGTTTTTTAAATTAAAATAATGTCTTCTTTCAGTACAATGTTCTATCTACAATATTCAAAGTACTTTCCCTCCATGTGGCATCCCCGTGGGACGCCCTGTATGACAATGATAACAGGTAAATAGCTAATGTTATAGTTTATTTAAAACTAGCTTTCCGGGCGCGGCTCCGCCCGCGCTTATGTCGGTTATCACAAAAGCATTAACCTCTTTTTGCGCAGTTGGATAAAAACTATCCTATGTTTTTCCCCGTGTCTCAAACTATTTCCATACCAAATTTACCATTCAAATCGGTCCAGTAGTTTTGGCGTGAAAGCTTAACAGACAGACACACGTCTGTCTGATGAGACAGAGTTACTTTCGCATTTATAATATTAGTACTGCTGTAATTATAAATCCCAACATAACATTCAATATAAGTAAGAATATCACACTCTTGTTTTTTATGTTCGTCTACCAAAACATATAGGTATGGAAACAGGAATCAATGAAAATATCACCACGCTGTGATGCCCTGATTGGGTTCGGAGAGGTATTAAACTCCCGATTATGTTTTTAACTATGTTTATAGATATGCCTTATATAGAATCAAGATACCTTGATTATTAACATTACTCACATATCTACTTTCATTTGCAACACAAAAAACATATACATACAAAATAAAATATTTGATTATGAATAATTTTGAAGCAAGAATTGAATCAACAATATATTAATGTCTATGAAGCTCTCGAAGCGAAATTTGCTTAGCTGTTCTTAACCGCTCAGCTAAGTAAAGCAACGTCCGCAGCAGACATGACTTGGAAGTAGAAAATCTGTCGCCAAGAACCTAGCAGTTTGTTCCTACTTGTACTTGAGATCCAGTAATTTTTGATTAGCCTGAACAAGATTCAAATTATTAGCTAAAATTAGATTTGATAGCTGAATTGGTATTTTTTATATTTCATGTTTGATTGGATGATATACGCTGAAAAGACTAACTATTATATATGTTACTTATGTTAGTTTAAGGTAGGTTAAAGTATATACATATATACTTTAAGGCCTGTGTTATTTATAATGCTCATTTACCTGAAATAAATGGTTTACTATTACTATAATTTAAACGGACGTTTATTTTAGGTGCATGAACACGTTTTGAAGGAAAAAGTATACATAGTATATTTAATCTACATTTTTTCCCTAATGTTTAATTCCTTTTTCCCACTTTGTAGCACGTGGTATTACTTAGTATTACAAATTTTATTGAGTTTTAGCTACAGCAAGATAGTTTATATGGATATATTTTGGCAAATGTAAATTATGTAACTATCCATCTAGCTGGCATAAATTATACATGTTGAAGAAGCCTTTCCATTGCATAAACAGCTCAACTATTAATACAATAAATATAACACTTTTAAGTCCATATATATATAATATTTATTTATTTCAATTACCAGTTACATATACATCAACGCCAAGGCATGCAACTAGACAACAATTTTAGGAATTATTATTATATGACATTACTATCATACAGTCAATTTATCTAACTATTATTATACAACATATAATAATACTACATTATATAAAATTAATAATGTAAATTTCAAGTCAGTTCACGAATGTTAGAATTTACAATATTGGTAAAGGAAATATAAGTATAATATTATTATACTAGGTTTGTGACCACACCTCTAATAATATCTATAAAGTATTCTACATAAATAGTAAATATTGAACTTATATTAATATTTTGATGATTCAAAAATTCAGTAATTCAAAATTAAATTTTAATACTTTATTTTGTATATATTTTAATGTTTCTTTTTGCGATACAAATGAAAGTAGATGTTAAGCGGACTAACCTCTAATAACAGATGCATCTCGTCACAATGTCACGAATTGCACTGCACCCGTCATGCGTCACCTTGAGACAGAATTGTTTAGTCTTATGTGCCTATAATGTCACTGGCTCTCAAGGACTGCCGCCGGAACACACTGTTGGGTGCTTGGCGACAGATTTACTACTTGATGGTGCGTGCTAGCCAGGCGGGCATTCGCAAAATGCCCTACCACCATGCTATAACGACTGCCATCCTAAACAACCGGGACCGACGGCTTAACGTGCCCTCCGAAGCACGGAAGCGCTCAGTACCTCAGCTCCTTCAACCGTGCGGCGAAGCTCAAGCCAGCGCGCAGCGCGGCGGCGCGCGGCGTATATTCGAATATGAAGCAGTGATGTAAGTATATGCAGTACTTATAGCTATACTGCATATACTTACATCACTGCTTCATATTAATATGTTATATAGTATAATAAGTGTAATAAATGCCTTAACACTATGTTCCTACTTATTAGGAGATTGAAAATTTATATTAGCCATATCCAAAAACACATTTTTTATTTAACCTGGAGTTTAACATCTCTCCTACCCCATCAGGGATGTCACAGAGTGATATTTTAGTCGCAGCGTGATAATATCTTAATTGACATTTATTCCAAATTTCATTTCCTTATGTTTTGGTAGACATTAATAAGAAACAATAGTATGATATTCCTACTTTTTTAACTATATATTTATTCTAAACGGATGCTCAACAAAAACTGAAACATCGGAATTCTAATTAAAAAAGTAATTGCAAATTTTAAGAGTCGGTGTAGTACTTTCACTTTCATATAATCTGAAATTATTTTTTGACCAACTTCAAAAAAGGAGGAGGTTTTCAATTCAACTGTATTATTTTTGTGTGTTACCTCATAATTTTTTGTAGGGTGTACTGATATTGATGATTTTTAACCGACTTTAAATAAGGAGGAGGTTCTCATTTCGTAAATTTTTTAAAATTCGTAAGCTGGTGCTTGGTTGGTTGGTCATATTTAAATTTGAGTGAGATCTGACGAGTACCTAGTATTTATCTTATCCCTAATAAGTAATACGTATTTGATAGGTTTCGATTACATTTATGATGTTCTCATTTTAACTTGTCGATGTATTAACAAAAATATCTGTATAAGTACGATGGTTTGGATTATCTACTATAAAGTGTATTTTTTTTGTTTCAGCATATTTTCTGTTTGAAGTCTTCTTGTAAAAATTTTAGTTATTATTAATTTATTTCATATTAATAATAATGCTTGTGGTTAAATTTCTCTGAAGCAGAAGTACCTACCTAGTTTTCAATTCTAGTTAGCAATTAGTGATATTAAAATTATCTAAATTTAAGTTAGTTGTTAATTTTTTATAAAAGATAAGTTTATATATAACTGTTAAAATTTTTTTTTAGATGTGCGCTATACTATATTTAATTTGACACGTCTTACTTCGATTTTGATTATTTTAATTAAGTATATATAAATAATGCACTTTACACACTCATCAAACGCAAAATACGCATTTTATAAAGGAGTTTAATTAATTCAACTGACCTGTTAAAGTTCCAGATTCAAATGAAATCCATTGTTATTTCATTAACTAAAAAACACAACACTGGACACTTCACAAGAAAATTAAAAAGTAATAATATTTTATAAAAGTCACAATATGTTTTAACGTTGCGATATTGACCAGAGGCGAAGAATTCGTACTTTGATTGTAAGCGAAGAGGTTAGTTTGGAAAGTGCCGCGTAAACTTTTGGCGCGAACGCATCGCGTGTAATGGCGGCGAGGTGTGGAATGATACTGGCCGGGTTGGAATGGCTTGCTGAAGTAATGTGGACCGGTAGAAAATGGTAAGAATATATTAACAGTAAGGGCGACCATGCAGTTATTGCAAATTTCATATGACGCAAAACTGCAATAACAATGTAGTACACACATCAAGTGCCTAGGGATTATGTATATTTTGAACTATAACTGGCTTGTATGGCAGAAAACGAAAAAATATAGGATTTTTGAGTTCTTATAGTTACCGCCGGCGGCTTCATCCACGTTGGATTAAAAGAGGACACAACACATTCATCGTATTATTCGCATCACTACTACATGTATTTTACAGGAAGTATATATTTTTCATCGACTTCCAAAAAAGGAGGAGGTTCTACGTTTGTCTGTATGTACTTTTTTATGTATGTTCACCGATTTCTCTTTATTTGTGGACCAATTCTCACATTATTGGAAAGGGTAAGCGTTAAACCTTTGAGGTGGTACCTTATACATTTCATAAAAATCGGTAGATTAACTTATAAGTTATATTCAATTAACTGAAAAAGTTATAAAAAAATATCTGGACGATTTATTGGTATTTGCTGTTGTCGACGATGAACGCTATTTAAACAATAACGGTTTTGATCATAATCTCTTGGTGTTACGATATTAAAAATCCGTTAAATAAGGAATAAGTACCACGTGTTAGGATATCGAACGAGTATAATACTCTTATGTTATCATAAAAAAAATACCCAAGCTTCTGTTAAGATGCTGTTGCCCACTTATGGCATAGCCTCTAAGATGTCATTACAAATAATACCCAGGTGTAAACAGTTTAGCAAAAATGTATATGAAAGTAAGTGTAACATTTTTATTACATTTTTTATTTTATTTTGGTCTAGCCTGATTTTGAGCCTTAGTCACGATGTAATTGACAACGGTACACGCATAAATGGCCGCTCAGAAAATATATAGGTAGGTAAGTTTGTAAGTTTCTTTATTCCACCATAACTTCTAAATGCCTTAACCGATTTTATTGTATTATATATCATTAGATTCGCCTTGATTGCGATAGTGACACCAAGTAAATAATATAAAAAATACAAATTTTAGACGCTATACTTTAGGAAACAATTCCATAAATACATATATAACTTGCAATTTAAATTTCAATGAAACGATAATACGCTTAAAGAAAATAAATCATTTGCAGTCGGGTTATTAATTTTAATTTATTAATTGTTGTTATTACGAAAGACATATTGTATAGAACCCATACTAATTAGTAGGATAAGAGTAGTAAGAAAAAGGATATAGAATAAATATTTACGTATTAAGATAGCCACAATGTGTTACTAAATAACTCAAGTGTGTTCTAGTACGTAAGCGCCCATACTGTTTCTGTCTATATTGGGTTGCAACGTAAGATCGTACGATTACAGCATTGATATCGTGAAATGCAGGTGAAACCGTAAGAAAGCAAACACGTGGTTGAAACGACATTGAATTTGACTTTGAACATTATTCTGCTCTTACGATTCGCCCCTTACAGAATAATTAACATAAGATAATAAGATACAGAAAAGTATGTGTTTTTGTTCGTTAGAAAATGTAGGTATTATTAGCAGGTTAAGATGAAAAATAACCTCCGTCACAAGAAATAAAATCAACTTAACTTGTTTTTTATTTATTTATTAGTTATTTATTGTGTGTAGTTTTTTAGTTATTTATTGTGTGTTGATCTGTAGTCGAGATTCAGAGAATATTTCCTACGATATCCATTGCAACAGTCCGTATTTTTTTGGTGATAATTTTTTTTTATCGCTGCTTCAAAAATCGACAGATTTTCTACTCGAAAGCTAGCCAGGCGAGCATTTGCAAAATGCTCTTTCACCATGTGGTGGAGCTCAAGCCGAACCATGCACCTGCGACACTGCAGTCCACCGTATTACAGCTCGGCTATCATTGCATTTAAGTCATGGCTAAAATAGGCTCGGTTTTTTCGTTATATTTTAATTCATATTATTTTATTAATGTTATTAAATAAAAGTACATCAAATTTGTTTTCATATAGCTTAAACGGTGTATTCCCGATGTCCCCATTGACCATATCCCCATCAATGGGGACAGTGGGAATTGAATAAAAAAAAAATGTAAAACGTTCCCGCTGTCCCCATCGCCTGTATCCCCATCAATGGGGACAGCGGGAATAGACCAAAAAGTAAAAAATGTTGCCCACTGTCCCCATCGCCTTTTTAGTTATCAATGGGGACATCGGGAATGAAACAAATTGTTAAAATTAATGCCCACTGTCCCCACTACTCGTCTCACTGTCAATCATAAATAATATAAATATCTAAAATGTTGTCATTGTTGCGACTACATAATTATTTAGTTATTTGACATTCATAAAATACTTAGTTTTCATTTACAAAGTCTTTTACAATTATTTTTAATTAGTGTAATATATATAACTACAGTGTAAACTCTATATAATGACACTGAAGGGGCTGTGCATTTTATGGCGTTATAGAGAGTTGTCGTATAGAGAGAAGAAAAAGATTTGTGAGCAACTAAGTAATTATGATGACGTATAGATAATCCATGACTCCTACTTAATAGTCTTGTAAGCATTTTGTAAACTAAATCCCAATTTGTAAACAAAAGAACGAATTCCTTAGTAGGTTCGGTATGCATCATGCTGACAGTCGAGTTTATTACGAGTAAGGATAATAAAGCGACAAAAAAATTTACACAGCTGCGCAGTTTTTACTAACTGTGGCAACTTAAAAGGTAGTTTTTATTTTGTATTTCTTAATTTTTATCTTGATTGAGAGTAATATATCATAAAACATATGTTTTAAAGTTATAACTTAGTTAATTTTTTTAAAGCTAATTTACAAAATGATTCATATTTAATTGTTAATTTATAGGTTTTAACTCTCCTTACATAGGACAATATTTGATTCTGAGATATGGAAAAATATTGTTATTATATATGATTCTGTGATAAAAAATATTGTGATATTTTTGATTCTTTTATTTTATAAACAAGTTAGCAGAAATTATTATTTTTTATATATTTAAGTTTGCTTTATTTTGTATCGTTTTCATACTTTATTAAATCTAAGTCGTAACCGTCAACCCCGTTTTTTTTAAATAAAATAATAAAAAAGTAAATTTTTGAAACATTTTACAACAGATAAATTTATAAGTTTTTAACTTAGAAACTATGTTAATATATCATAAAACATATGTTTTAAAGTTTTAACTTAGTTTATTTATTGTTTTAAATGAGTTAAATCATGTACAAATTTCTAAAATGGGTATATTTTCTGAATTAATACAATAATGATTATTAAGGATTGTTTATTTTTTTTCATAATGTATGCTTGACCTAAAGTATATATAAAGAAGGTGGTTATCATAGTTATAACGAGGAGCTGAGATCCTTTCCAAACCATAGTGTTATAATATTTACAGAATACATATTTTTTATAATTTTTGGTATTAAGTGTTTAATGGGGACAACGGGAATAAAATTACAGACTTCTCGCTGTCCCCATTAATGGGGACAGATAATGGGGACAACGGGAAGAAATATATTGCCGTCTCGCTGTCCCCATCAAAGGGCCAGGCCAATGGGGACAACGGGAAGGAAAAAAACTATCGTCTCGGTGTCCCCATCAATGGGGATAAGTCAATGGGGACAGCGGGAACACAACCGCTTAAACAATTTTTTTTAACGTTTTTACACACATTCTTCTGCATCTTTATTAATTACTAAAATATTTGTAAACTGTCATTTGTGGACATCCAAACGTTACACAGAGACCTTTAATAGATATATAATTCAGCAAAATTAGAAAAATCAGTACCTACTAATATTATAAATGCGAAAGTAACTGTCTGTATGTCTGTAACGCTTTCACGCCAAAACTACTGGACCGATTTGAATGAAATTTGGTATGGAAATAGTTTGAGACCCGGGAAAAAACATAGGATAGTTTTTATCCAACAGCACAAAAAGAGGTTAATGTTTTTGCGTGATAACCGACATGCGCGCGGGCTGAGCCGCGCCCGGAAAGCTAGTATGTTATATTTCCACACAAATTGACTTTGATTCTATGTAACAAACATTTAGCGCCATCTAGGTGGACTATTTTTTTAATTCCTGATCGGGCTAGACTTTGACCACTATTTCGCCTGATGGTAAGTGATGACGTGGTCGAAGATGTTGTTTAGGCTAACGTAGAATTACTGGCTCTCAAGGACAGCTTTTTTTTTTTTTTTTTTTTTTTTTCACCCGGGAAAATCCTTTATGGATACCACCCGCCCCGGGGGGAGCGGAGTGGTTATGTGGGAGTCCTCGCCTGAAGGGCCTTACTACCCCCTCGGGGGGGTAGTAAGTGAGGTTACCCACTAAAAACCCGGGATGAGCAGTCTGCCGCCTAGTAGGGCGAAATGGGGTAGCGTTAGCAGTCACCATCTCGCCCCAGCGGCCGGCCCGTCACCGATGACGGGCCCCGGCCAATGATGGAGGGATGACCCGGCTCATTGGGGCCATCCCCCAGACGTGTGGGATCGTGCAAGCCAGTGGAGAATCCCCCGACTCTCCACCGATGATCCGCACAGCACTAGGAAAGAGCGAGAAGGCGCCCGAACCGCCTTCTCCTCCCCCCAGTTCGTCTACGCCGGAGCGGGTCCGCGAGGACGTCGTCCTCCCTCACCCGCTCCGCGGCCTCTTTCTGCGCCATCACCGCTTCGCAGAAAGAGACCACCGCCTGCCACGATCCGTCGCTGCCGAGCATAGCGTTAACCACGCTCGGCAGCGACAGATCTGCGCCTATGACCGCTGTGAGGGTGTGCCGCATGGGACTCCACGCGGCGCACTCCTCCAGCGTGTGGAGCGCCGTGTCTTCTGGCGCTCCACACTCGTGACAGGCGGGGGTCGCCTCCCGTCTCGCGATGTGATGCAGGTACCTTCCGAAACATCCGTGTCCGGAAAGCACCTGCACCAATCGGAAGGTCAGCGACCAGAATCGCCGCCCTACCCACCTCCAGAGGACCGGGCGAATGGCATCCACCGTCCTCTGTCCAGGGACCGGTGGAGCCAGGTCCTCCGTCCACCGCCTCAACAGGGCGGCCCGCGCCCGCCGTCGCATGCGCGTGACCTCCTCCCACGCTGGAGGCTCCCCGCGGGATCTCCTCGCCGCCACGAAGTGGTACACTTCGGCGAGGATCTCCGCTTGGAGCTCCCAGGGGGGATCACCGGCCAACACGCATCCCGCCGTCCAGGACACCGTCCGGTACCCGCGTATCGCCCTCGTCGCGATGACCCGCTGCGGACGTCGCAGCAGGGCCTTATTGGCGCGACCGAGGGCGTCCACCCAGACAGGTGCCCCGTACAAGGCCATACTCCGGATCACTCCGGAGTACAGGCGACGACATGTGGCGTTCGGGCCGCCCACGTTGGGCAGCAGCCTCCCAAGGGCGGCTGCGGCGCCTATGACTTTTGGGGCCAGTTGTGTGAAGTGGGCCCCAAAAGTCCACCGCCCGTCCAGGATGAGACCCAGGTACCTCATCTGGGTCCCAACCCGGACCAGGACCCCATCCAGGTCTATCCGCGTTCCTGGAGGGGGTCCCCCCCGAGGCCCATGGAACATTAGGGCCTCGGTCTTGGAGAGGGCGACCTCCAGCCCCAGGGCACGTATGCGGCCAACCACGAGTGTCGTGGCCACCGTGGCCCGCCGCACCGCCTCCCCGAGGTCCCTCCCCTTGACTACGACTAGGGTGTCATCCGCGTAGCACGCAACCCGCATACTTGCGGGAAACGTGCCGCGGAGCACCCAGTCGTAGCCAATGTTCCACAGGAGCGGTCCCAACACCGACCCCTGTGGAACCCCGCAGGACACGCGACGTCGCCTCAGACCGTCGCGTCCCTCCACCAGGACCTCGCGGTCCTGGAGGTAGTCAGCCAACAGCCTACGCAGATACAGGGGCACTCCGTGATAGTGGAGCGCCTCCCGTATTGCTCCGTGCGGTAGGCTGTTGAAGGCGTTGGCAATGTCCAGCGAGACAGCCAACGCCTTTTCCCCCCCGCTGACCGCGTCCTGCGTCCACCCCTTGATCCAGAGCAGGGCGTCTATCGTCGATCGCCCTGCTCTGAAACCGAACTGGGCCTCTGAAAGTCCAGGCCCAGTTCCCCCCAGGTGCCGGATGACACGGGAAGCTACTATTCTTTCCAGCAGCTTCGCCGTGTCATCCAGCAGCACGATTGGCCTGTATGCGGCGGGCGAGTCGGCGTCTCGCCCTTCCTTCCGCAACAGGCACAATCGCCCGTCCTTCCAGAGCTTCGGGAACTGACCCGACGTGAGGCACGCGTCGAACAGTTCCCGAAGCTGACCGCCCATCTCCCTAAGGGCGATCCTGAGGACCCGCCCGGGAATCCCGTCTGGTCCCGGGGCAGTCTTCTTGCCACTCAGGCGAGAGACTGCTACCTCCATCTCCACCTCTGAAATAGGCGGAATGGAGGCCGGGTCCTCCTCCTCCTGGAAGGACGGTGTAGCCATCGGTGGAGGGGTGTAGTGGGGGTCGCTGTCGGGGAATAGCCCCCCCAGCACCCTCTCCAGGAGCTCTGGCTCCAGGGACTCGGCGACAGGGGGCGCTCTGCCTCGGAACTTATTCCGGGCAGACTTATACGGGCGCCCCCATGGATCCCTGTCGAGGCCCTCCAGCTCCTCATGCCAGCCGAGGGCCTTAGCCCGGCCGATGGCCAGCTTCAGCTCCTGTTTGGCTATCTTCACATCGCCATACAGGAGCTGCTCGGCCGCCAGCTGCTCCGCCGGCAGCTGGTCGTCCGTCCGGCCGTGACTCTCAAGGACAGCTGCCGGAACACACCATAAGGTGCTTGATAACAGATTTTCTACTTGAGCCAGGTGAGCATTCGTAAAATGCTACCATGCGGTGAAGCTCAATCTGGCGGTGGGGATTGAATCATGGACCTGCGACACGGCAGTCCATAGCTAATAAAGCTATAACCGCTAGGCCATCATTGCTTCACAACTTACTAGGAAAACTTCATTAACAAAACATTTTTTTTACCTAATAATGGAACCGACTTCAACGCTCAAAAGTGGGAATAACTTGTTGATGTCCATTTAGTACCATGATATTTCAAAAGTACCTAATAAATTATCACAAAATTGTGCGCATGGTACTAACTTCGACAAGTTATTTCACACTTTTGGGTGTTGAAGTCGGTTCCATTTTTAGGTAAAAAAAATGTTTTGTTAATGAAGTTTTCCTAGTAAGTTTTAAAGCAATGATGACCTAGCGGTTATAGCTATATTAGCTACCTTTTTTAGTGACCCTTTCTACTTACGGAATCGATTGTCATACACAGTCAATGACTATATCATCAAGATAGGAAAACACATATCAGTTATTGGAGTGTAACTCAAAAACCGATTTTGATGAAATTAAATGGGACCACACCAGAAGCATCAGCTTTCAAATTAAAAAAGAATCATCAAAATTGGTTCACCCGGTTATCAGTTTTTTATAGTCCCATTTAAATTTCATCACAATCAGTCCTGCCGTTTTTGAGTTACACTTCAATAACTGAAAAATATATTCCTATCTTGATGATATTATTAACTAAAACGGGTGAAATAAATTATTGACCTAAAAATAAAACAGCTTTCAACACTCAAAAGTGGGAAATAACTTGTCGAAGTCGGTACCGTGCACACAATATTGTCATAATAGGTTTTGAACTATCATGGTACCCGCTTCAACAAGTTATTCTACACTTTTGAGTGTTGAAGTCGGCTCCATTTTTAGGTAAACAAAATATTTCTTGAATCCAAAGTACATAATAAATAAATTTTTGATAAAATTTAAACAGGACTACACCAAAAGCTTCAAATAAATAAAGAATCATCAAAATCGGTTCACCGGTTTTTTTAAATGTTTCTCAGAACTTTTAGTCGAAAGTTCTGAGGTAACAAACATTTAAAAAAATACAGTCAAATTGAGTACCTCCTCCTTTTTTAAGTCAGTTAAAAATAGGTACACATAGGAGCTATGGTTTGTTTATGCAATTCAAAGTACCAGGAGAGCAGAAGTTTCGTGGTGTCATAATAATTGTCATACCCAAGGAATGAGCAAGCGCAGCCACAGCCTACAATGGTGTCAGCTGGCGGGAATGTAGTAACAGCTGCTATGCAGATATGTTCTTTGAAGTTAACCAGACGTACCTAGTAATTTTGTATACTTAATAGTATTTACGTGGCTTCCGTCGCCGGTGCCAGTGTGAAAGTGTTTGTATATTATTTACGAGGTCTGTACGACTAAATGCGAACTAATACTAAGCATATACCTATTATAAACAGTAATAAGTCGCTCGTTGAAATTGAATGAGCGGAATGAGTTAAGAAAAATAATAAATCTATAAAAAAAAAGGATTAAGATCTATTCTTGCTCAGCTGAATTGAAAAAATATAAAATGTTAAAATAATAATAAATAACCATAAAATTTTGATTTTTGTATATTTCAAAATGCGGATAAAATAAAATAACAAAAAAAATATATTTTAGCTGTTTTTTTACACTATTGTACCTGTCTATACAAAGCAGTAATACCTACATACAGGATTAAAAGCATAGGGTACTATTTATATGTACTATGGTAAGACTTGGTTTGGTTATGGTTCTCCCGCTGAGAATCCCTAACTAATACTATAAAACGATTTATCGATGTATAAAGTGTTAGTAAAAAAATAATTTCCTAAAAAAATGGCACCGACTTCCAACATTGAAAAGAATGAAATAACTTGTGGAAGTCGGACGAAGCTAATGTGAGATCCGTGTTTTAAATTCAGCACGGTACGTAGTATTATATATGTTCTATACCACGGTACCGACTTCCACAAATTAGGTATTTCATACTTTTCAATGTTCATGCTCGTTCTTTCAAAACTTTTCAGAACAGAGTGCTATCAGATACATTTTTTCCTAACGTAACAAATAACATGGTATTTTTTTACCTGTGGCAAATGTAATCAATCCAGTAAGGATTACAAAGCCAGAAAATTTTTGAATATCGAATGCCTCAGTGTCACGTTAAAAAATATCCTATTCTTACATTGAATCGCTCCATTTAGTACCGCCATAGATTAAGCAATAGTTATCTATAAGTAACTGGATATGCTGTCAAAGAACCGTTTTTGGACTTCGATATTCGAAATAATGGTACTGACTGCATGGAGCAACATAACTAGTAGAAAAAAATAAAACAGCTGAACTAAAAATGAAACCTGAATAAGGAGGTTTTATTGGCTTGCACTTACTGGGTTTATTATTTGTGGTTTTACTTTGTATGCACTATTATCACATCAAGTTTAATGCTTATATGTAGATACCGTTCATATGACAGATCAAAATCAAATAAAGTTGAAAAGAACAATTTTTCCTCTACCGGGACACCCCTTAAATTTTTGGTTTTAATATTTTTTAATTGTCAAGTAAACTGCCACAATAACGAATAAGGCATTCCGTGAAAATTACAACATAACACCAGTTACCTACTGTTGAAAAGATTTTTTTCCATCAAGCCTGCTAAGAGTATTCCCACAAAAATGCAAATAGGTACATTTGTTACTGCAATAATTATACATTCATGTACACGTTATTTTTTTGTATAACACTAAAATACTTAAAAACATCAAACACACCGTGTGCCCACCTACAATCTCATTGTTCTATAGATTAACATCTAATAAAACGAAGAATATATGTTTTCGGGTGATGTATTGATTTATTATATTCTCTAGAATATTATAATTTGTTTATACATATATCTATAAGGCGTACATTATTTTTTAAAATGTGTTGAAAATATGCCTTCTCGAGACTCTCTTCTCCTTAGGTATAGGATCATAGAATAGAATAATATTTATCCTCATAAAATGGCATACTTAGTACATAAACATGGATAATATTATTTAGTATGGTGTAGTTCCTGGTACATTTTGCCACATAGCGGCGTGGAAGTTATTGATTAATATTTGGAAATAGATTTTTATACATATAATAAAAGTAAAATGTTATGAATCCTTAGTACTAATCTAATAAATTTTAACATATGTGACTATACAAATTTGCTAATACTGAGACTTAGTAAAAGGACCTCTCTATCAGCTACAATTTAAATTTCAAAATTAATTTAAAGCCATAGTAGGATGGATGGATAGACGGGTAAAGTACACTTTTCTAATATCGTTATTTTTAAAAACTATTGAAATTAAACTATCTCAATTACCCAGATCTTCAAAGTCTGTGTAATATATATCATTGGTGCTCAGCATCAAAACCGATAGCACCAGATAGTATCAATTCTCCGGCGGCGCTATAATTATATTTAAACAAGAATGCAACGGGACACCGAGCGTCGAGACGTGGCGTTTTTGCGAACTGCGAGTCGAACACAGCATCACGGCATACCTACAGCAGTAAGGAAACTTGCAACAAGTTTTTAGCAAACACAACGAGAGCAGGTACGTATGTCTTAAGTTTTCGCGATTATTAAACATAATAAATAAACAACTTACCAAATTTATATAGGTTTAAATCGCGTATATTTAGCATTATTTTTGTCCCGACGTGCAACGGAAAAATAATGAAAAATATACGCGATTTCAACCGTTAAACGTTGTTTAATTATTATCATTATCTTTTCGGTTTAACAAACTTTATTGCCATCAAAGACAAATTGTTACGTGGTAACATAATTTAACTATTACATAATAAATGTGTTCGTCATCACAAAAATGCTAATAAAATAAGATGAAACGAAATAACAGCGCTTATATGGTTTTATAATCATGCAACTGAAACATTTCATGCATATGATTTATTTATTAAGATGAATCATTGGTTATAATAAGTTGATTAAGTAGATTTTAAATGCACGAAATGAGTTTATTCTTTTATATGTGAGGATATTTGGTTATATAGTCGTGCTTCTTCAACAGTAACCATTGTTTTCCGTAATTCGTTCGATGCTTGGGAATAACAGCTAGCAACCTAGCTAACTCGTCTAACTAGACGAGTTTGCTAGGTTGCTATTAAATTAAAAATTTAATAGCAACCTAGCTATTTAGTTGCTATTAAGTTAAAAGCCTAGCGGTGGGTATCGAACCACGGACCTGCGGCACGGCAATCCAGAGCTATTACTTTAAAATTCATTGCTTTAAAATAAAACATCTTCAATTGAACTACTTTTATAAATTAATATTATGCGTACAAACTCCACTGTCCGCCATTTCAGTTTTTCACTCGTGCTATTAGGTATATTTACATATATGTATTACAAGACTTTACCTTCTTGCATATTAACTGTGCCCAAGCGCATGCCATGACCGACAGACAAGCGAAAAATATTAGGCGTATTTTTAGACTTGTCAGTTCATAAAGATACTGTTCTTAATGAGACAAGACAATAGTCTGAAGAGTGATTCAAGAAAGTTACTATTGTGGAAGAAATTGCTGCATTCCTACAATTTCGGTAGGTGCTTTAGTCATATGTATAGTGTAAAGCAAACACATAATATACTAGAGTCTTTCTGAGTTAAAGACCTCGTGACTGTTTTTTATGATAGCAACCCCCTATATATCAACAGAAACTAAATTGACAAAACATACCTTATAATTATCGAACCTGCCCAGAAAATTTCACGAGAATGGGTTGAGCGAAGCGACCTGTCGAGGAGAATAACCGGAAATCCCGAATCTGGACAATATAATACATACATATAATGATTTGTCAGAACAAATATATATAATATGATCAGAACTTATCGCAAAAAAGGTTTAATATTGTAAGATATTAAATGATCTTTTTTCTCGGAGAAGATACAACTAGAGTGGAAAAAAAAGGTCTACAAAACATATTATACGTTTTAAATGATGCCACCTAGAATAAAGGACGGTAATTCACCCTCAAACGCTACCACTTATCCCATTTACAATCTTGAAATAACAATACCCGACAACAATAAAATAATAACAATTCATGCAAAAAGATGTCCGATCTCCTTTGAAAAGGCATCAATGACATTCCACTTGGTTGGGCCCGCCTTTGCTTTTGTTTTTTTTTTTGCGGCTTCTTTGAGTGGCCGTCGACACTCTACAAGTCTATGGTTGTATTTTTAGAGATCCAATAGGTTGCAAGAAATGTTATTTAATAATTTTATGTCATGATAATTTAACTCATATTTTGGAGGGTAAAGGAAATACCCGAAGCCAGCCCATGATCTTACACACTCGATTCTTGCAACATAATTATTAGTATTAATTTTCATTTGTCAATTAATGAATATAATCTAACGGACGTTTCCTAATTCATTTAAACGAGAATTTTCATTGATTCAAAAACATTAAAACGCGGCAAGTTGTGAACTGACCGTCAACGGCTTCCACAGCCCACAAATCATAGCCAATTGTTATTTTTCTTTTTTTAAAAGCGTAGGTCCCTTCTATATACAACTGGACTAAGATGAATTGTACATTAATCATTAATCGATTCGTGTAGGAGCGACCTTATGCTTTAAAAAAGAAGAACTGTCAAACATTCAATATATTATAACCTCAAAATATTTTTTTTTAATTCCAAGCAAGTATCCGTAACTAGCTTTTCATTTGGTTCGCATAAATGATTTTTGTTGAACCCAAAAAGCAAACTCACGACTTAGACTGTAGGCCAAAATGTAGGGATGAAAAATCATTTCCTTTGAACCCGCGCCCGCGGTCAAGAAAATAGATCTAGCTATAGTCTAGTTAGATAATTCAATATCGCATACCTAGTACAGTTATATAATTGTATACCTAATTGTATGTATCTATAAGTTGCGCTGGGCATGCTGCCATCTGGTGATGGGCTGGTGCATTTGAACTACCTGTGGGCCTGCAAGCGGGTTTCGGTCGTGGTCCACCTGCTTAGTTCACCTGGGTGGACCACGGGCACTTTTTCTTGCCGGTGGATCACCTAAATGATTAGGAATATGCAAATCAAAAATGTCTATACGCCATGGTCCACCTAATATTAATTCCTCGGGAATCTTAAAAAAACATGCCGAAAAAACAAATGAAAACCGAAAAAATAAAATAAAGCGGTTTTAAAAAAAAATCTTTATAATTCAGACAACGTAACTTTTCCAAAGCGAGTCCAACAAAAATTTCTTTGTTTAACAATTCTAATTGAAGTTCCATTACGTCGTCATCAGCAGTTATGTATTTTCCTTTTGTTGGAAGAGCTGGATTGAAGACTGCAGTTCAGTTAGAAGGCGCAGAATGGGAGTTATTTTTCTTTACATTTTTATTCAGTTTTGAATGAAAAGATTCCGTAACATTGTTTGTACGGTGTCTTTCACTAAACACAGATACTATAGAATTATTTTTTTTGTCATTTAAAATCCGTTCAGGTATTTGACGGTATCGTATTCTCCTTGTCACTGCCTTCCGTATAAATGTAGTTTAAACGTTTGGTCACGTTTTCAGCGAGCAAAAGCGGCAAAATTTGCAGTCAGTTCTACCAACCTTCTCTCCTTTTTATCATTAAGTTTTAACTTTTTGGCCCTTTTCCATATTGCTCTACTCCAATGGTAGTAAGAACTGTTAACTTTGTTTGTGGAAAAACTTCCGAAAATGCATTTATAGCTACCTCCTTTTTCAAAATCACAATGTTATTTCTCTGGTTTGAAGTTAGGCAGTTCTCCTAATGAGTTAGAAAACAATAGCATATGTATCTTGTTTTTTGTTTGGCATTAATGCATAAATTAATTGTGTTGTTTTTGTTTATGTTATGGTGCTTCCCATATATCGCCATGAATGATGTGTAACTGACTAAATAGTTCAGGACAAGAAGTGAGTGTTGCATCGCCAAAATATTCTTTTATCTCTTCAATATTTTTCCTGTTAGCAGGACTACAAAAAGGATTGCATATATAATAATTTTCTGTATTCCTGCTAACAGGAAGAAGATTGGAGAGATAAAAGAATATTTTGGCCTTCGTAACAATAATCAGCTAATAATTGTGAAATTTCAATGGTACTGCAACTTCTTTAAAACATTTGAAAACTGTTTTATTCACTTTATGTTGCACATTTGATAACGAAGGAACGGCAATTGCTACATCAAAACCCAATTGCTCAATATTAGATCTTGATTCGTTGTATAATTTAGGTACAGGATCTATTGAATTGATTACATTTTCCCCTAACTTAATTAACTTTTTGTCAACTATATTTTTTGCTTAATTTTGTGTACATGTGTTGTTTTTGTTTCATGACGATATTATCCTCAAACAATTAAATAATTATTATATGATTTACCTACCTCATTTTACGTCAACATATCTTTTAGTTATGCCTCTTTCGCTTGCTGAAAATATAACTGAAGGTTTAAACTAGATGAAATCGGGTGGCAGTTTTTTATTAAAATATGTGACCTAAATTTTGTAACGAAGATAAGTATTTTACCTGCATGATAATATTTCCGCTGCATTTTTTTATATGGCAATACATCATCTGTGAAATTTTCAACTGTCTAGCTATCACCGTTCTTGAGATACAGCCTGGTGACAGACGGACGGTCGGACAGCGAAGTCTCAGTAATAGGGTCCCGTTTTTACCCTTTGGGTACGGAACCCTAAAAAGGACCTTCAGTATATATCTGTTACAGTAAATATATGTTTCTGGTCCATGACTAGACTGGGCAAAGTAGTAAATAGATGCAATGACGAGCGAAGCAAGGATGTTTAGGTAACTACAGTGACGTAAAAACGAACCAACCATTACATACAGACCTACAACACGGCAAAACTATAAGGGTTCCGTTTCGAGAGTAAGTGCTCCTCAGGACTCCTGGCAGAGAGGCTTTTTCAGCACCCGGTAGACGCGGCGACAGAAGGCGCTGTGAGCCTTCGCCTTGGGTAGATCAATCTATTTAACTATTTACTGAAAATGTGTATAATGAATATAGACTAAAATATGTCAAAATGATCCAACATTATCAACCGAAAACAGGCATGCAAAGTGAGTTAAACTTTCATAACGGGTATTATTTTTAAAAATTCTTAGGTCACACTATAAATAATATTTTCCTAATATAAAAATAAATTGTAATCAATATATGTCAATAAAATGAGAGAAAAAACTATAATAAGTACATTGTAATATATGCATTAAAGCTTACTTAATTAATTTCATGATATTAAAAGATTTTTATCAAGTAAGAAATCTGCGACAGTATAGTATCATTTATAATTAATTAGTGAACGTAGTTTAATTTTAATATTGAGGTACTTAAAAACTTTATTTGGTCGCAATTCAATTTCATCAAAATCTGTCAAGCCATTTTTGAGTTACACTCCAATAGCTGAAAAATATTTTCCTATCTTGATGATATAGTCGTTGATAGTGAATGGCAAACGATCCCGTAAGTAGCAAGAGTCACTAAAAACAGTGAAAATAAAAAAATGTTACCACAAAAAGAAATTTCAACATTCAACACGACTTCAACGCTCAAAAGTGTGAAATAACTTGTCGAAGTCGGTAATATGCGCACAATATTGTAATAATAGGTACTTTTGAACTATCGTGGTACTGACTTCAACAAGTTATTTAATAAATTACAAGAATGTATAAAAAAATGTCAACCAAAAAATCGAACCGACTTCAACACACAAAAGTGTGAAATAACATGTTGAAGTCGGTAACACGATAGTTAAAAAGTACCTATTATCACAATAGTGTGCGCATGGTACCGACTTCGACAAGTTATCTCACACTTTTTGGTGTTGAAGTCGGTTCCATTTTTTACGTAATTTTTTTTTACTCTTTTTAGTGACCCTTACAACTTACGGGATCGATTGTCATTCATTGTGAACGACTACCACACCATCAAGAGTACCTAAATATTTTTCAGTTATAGGAGAGTAACTCAAAAATCGGATTTTTATGAAATTTAAATGAGACCAAACGACAAGAAAGAATTTTCTAAATCGATTCACCCAGTCAAGAGTTCCGAGGTAACTAACATAAAAAAAATATACAGACGAAATTAGAATCTCCTCTTTTTTTGGAATCTTTTGAAAATATACTATACTAGCGGCCTGCCCCGGCTTCGCACGGATAATTACGACTATATATTGAGATGTAAGCTATCCTATCTTTCAAGTTGGATCAAATTGCACACGGTGTGCAAATCAAATATTATAATCGGTTCAGTAGTTTAGGAGTCCATCGCGGACAAAGAACATGTTTTTCTTTTCTCGTTATTTTAATATATAAAGATTAGTTTGTAAGGAACCTTCTTTCACCAATTATATACAATCTTGTCGCATTTGAATAGCGCCCCTATTATGAGTTATTATTACAGAATGACACCCGTTCCCACGTGGATGGCACCTTTTTGTACGGGTGGCGAAATGGCGGCAAGATCTTCTGATTCTCATTCTGCTTATACAGGTTGGTGCAGATTGATTTTATCTCACTAAACCGGACATAAAACTTCAATACCTTTTCACACCTATAAATCTCTACAGTTATTGGTAATATGCTAACCACTTCTTAGGGTTGACATCTGCTGGTTCTAACAAAAATTTTAAAATGTTTTTTTGTTTTGAAAAAATATATATGTTCTTAATAAATTTTTTTCGCGTTTTTTATTTGTTATACTTATTCCGTAAAAAACAAATAAAAAACACGAAAACAAAATTCAGAATGTTTTTTTTTCAAAACCAAAAAAATATTTTTTTGTACAGCAGATGTCACGTGGCCCATTTAATGTTAAAAGTCTTTTTTTTTTTTATTGCTGATAGGTAAGCCTTTGACCACAATCTCACGTGATGGTAAGTGATGATGTGGTCGAAGGTGTTAACAGGCTTAACCTAGAATGACTGGCTCTCAAGGACAGCTGCCGGAACACACCGTTAGGTGCTTGCCGGCAGATTTTCAACTTGTGGGTGGTCGCTAGCCAGGCGGACATTCGCAAAAATGCTCTTCCACCATGCGGTGAAGCTCAAGCCCGGAAGGATTCGAACCATGGACCTGCAGCGCGGCAGTCCATAGCCAAAGCCACTGAGCTATCACTGCTTCATAAGTCTCTTGTGTCTGTAATGTATTATTTCAAATTTTTTATTACTTTGCTCGACATAAATATTCATAACTCTATTCAAAGGGAGCACGGCGCGGTCCAGTGTTGTCGCGGCGGGCGCTCTTGACTAGTAGCTTGGCGGAGTAGGCATTAAAACACAAAAAAATCAAAGAAAAAGTTTTCAAAACAAAAGATAAATATCTCTAAATATTTGTTAGGATTAGCAGATGTCAACCCTAAGAGGTTGTTAGCATATTACCAATAACCCTGTATATATAAAAATCAATTGCGATTCGATCGTCTAGCTAAAACTCGAGAACGGCTGAACCGATTTAGATGATTTTGGTTTTAAAATCCAGGGAAGGTTTAAACGATGAAAAAATATGGAAAAATTGCAAAGTAGATTGTAAGAGCAAGTATTTTATTTTCCCTATCTACCTATACTTTCCTGTCAAACATTTGACGTTCTTCATTTAGGATAGGTAATACGAAGTACACCGGGTCATCTAGTACAAAATATAAGTCATTCATTAGTTAAAAAAAATAATATTTAAGTAGTTCGCGCTTTGTTTTCGACTGTAAGCATTCAGTCTTGTAATAAATAAAAAAAATAACTTCCGTGGGGCGCCGGGTTAGAATGTCACCTCCCATTTCTACCTCTGGGTGTTGTAAGAGGCAAACAAAGGTAAAATACTGGTAGGTGGGCAGCAGCGCCTTCTGAGGAACTGATATGTTACACTGCGATCCCGCAGCCGCCTGCCAAGTGTGGGGATTATGGCAAAACGATCCCCCCTAAATGGGGGAAGCTGTGTTCAGCAGTGGTTAATCCGGCTGATACAGTACGTTACGGTACATATAACATCAATAACAAAACAGGCTGGCCTTCTATAACATGGGACTAAAAGATGTCTGTGGAACTGTCTGAAATACGTTGGTTATCTTGTTATGACCTAATATCTTATTAAGAGAGCAAAGACGATACTTCAGTCACCGATCAGCTAAGTTAAGCAACGTTCGCTGCGGTCATGACTTGGATGGGTGACCGCTAGAGGCATTACTTGTACTGCTGAGCGCTTTCGTGCGGAGGGCACGTTAAGACGTCGGTCTCGGTTGTTGTCTCAGGATGGCAGTAGTTACAGCATGGTGGTGGGGTATTTTAGTGAATGCCAACCTGGCTAGATACCTCCTTCAAGTAGAAAATATGACGCCAAGCACTCAACAGTGTTCAGGCAGCTGCTCTGGAGAGTCAGTAATTCAGGGCTGTCAACACAAGGACCATATCATTATTGACCATCAGCTGGTGATATTATGATCGAAGGCTAAACTATTAGCAATAAAAAAACATACAAATCGTAACGCCTGTTACCTTTAACCTTTGGTTTAGGAAAAACCGTCTAATTTTATTTATTAACTTAAGCAAATAAGCTTCCCAAATAACAAAACAGTCTCTTCTGTACTATTGATTTTTTTTTTGTTAGTTCTGACGGTTATTGGGTTTAAGAAACCCAATCATCTGACAGTTATTGGAATTATAAAAAACCCAGTGTCAATTTCCGAAACAAACTCAGAACTTTGAGTTCCAAAGCGACTTTTTAAGTCCCTCGACCAACAATGTTGGATTATAAACACCCTCTATATTCAAGGGCTATCCAGGTAGCCGGACCATATTTACAAATCACTTGCACAGGGTCGTAGCTCTCAACAAATATCACATTTCAAACGTCAACAGAGAACAAAATGTGAAGAGTCCTTAATGATTTTAGAATTAAACACTTTTTAAGCCTATTTGGAAGTTCTACTACACGAGACCAAAATCTGGTGACATATAGGCTTAGATATCACTGGTTAAGCCTTAGGGGATTTATAGGCGGCATGAATAGTCGTGATATGTTCCTAAGTAGCGCCCAAACGATATGTAACGAAACGATATTATATTCTGTTCTCAAAGGTTCGACAGTGCTCAATATTGTTGAAAAAGGCCTTTGTGGACGTCCTCCTCATGATAATTATTTAGTAACCGGCTAGGACTCACCCCATGTGGTGCCGGGTTAGAATTGCACCTCCCCATATCATCCCGTGGGTGTCGTAAGAGGCGACTAAGGGAATAATACTGGAAGGTGGGCAGCAGCGCTTTCTAAGGAAATGCTACCTTACACTGCAATTCCCAAGACGCCTGCCAAGCGTGGGGATAATGGCAAATGGTACCCCCTTAACAGGGGAGGCTGTGTTCAGCAGTGGACGATCCAACTGTTACAGTAAGTCGGAGAATATCTGGTAAATATTACGCGAGTCCTAGCCCGTTACTACATTTTTTTTTTTTTTTTTTATATAATAATTATGGACGAAACTCGCGACAGTTTATTTAGCTCAAAGTCCTCCTTACGGTCATGGACTGTTAAGGGAAGTGTTTTCATACCTCTTTCCATACAAACGTACCTTCGTGATATTTTAGACATCAATTGTCTTTGAGCCATATCTTTGCTTCTGATTTGCCAAATATTTTTTTCGTAAAACACTACAAACTATATAACACTTCAGTTTCGAAGGCCTTTAGATAGTCCAATCGTAGCAGTTGGCAGCGTGCCCAGCATGCTGGCAGCATTGCCCCGTTGAATTGCAATGATTAATCGTTGAACTAAATAGGTGTCAGATTTTGATCACGCGTCGCATCGACCAAGTGCTTGTAATTAATTTAATTTTAATGAATTTATACTTCTTATATACTTATTGGAATAAAAAGTAGATCTATTTGAGTAAACTATACCAAGTCTATTGTCCGGACTGTAGCTTTTTTTTTTTTAGGGAGGACATAGATGCTGGCTACCGCCTGTGCGGTCGTCCAGCTCCACCGGGTTTTGGGCGAGGGCCTGGCCCTACAATAGCCCGGGAGGGAGAAGTGCCGAAGGCACTTCTCCCGAGACGGGCGTAGAAGGCGAAAAGCGCTTTCTACCTCCGTCTCCTGCGGACGCCGAAAACGTACCGCTATTATAGGAGGGGTTGACAGCGAGCTCAAGGGCACCACTGTGGTTCGGACCTCGGCTTGTCTCGCTGTCGAGAGACATGGGGGGGATCGGAGCAAAATGCCTCTGTGCAACTGCAGTGTTGCACAATTGGGCCCTACTGAATAATACTCTTTGACTATTTGGAGAGCAATTTATCGTGACCTTGTTTTTGCCTCGAGCTCGCCGGCGAGCTCGGTGTTTGATTGTGTGACCTCTGATTACCTCACACCTGGGGATTTTACCTCGACGACTTGCGGATAACGCTAAAGCTGCCAACGTAATGGCTGCGATGGGGTCATCCGGGTCGTCTAATACCTGCCGTGGTCGGCGACGGGGGGGTTTGAAAAATGGGATAGAAGAGGCAGTCGAGTAGTTCGATGCCTGGACAACCAATGGGTTCGGGTGGTGGGGCGCTCGATCAAAGTATCGGCGGGCGCAGTCCTTATTGAACTGCGCTAGAGAGGGAAGGTTTAAGTCGCAATGCAACTCGGTGTTCCGGATATACCACGGAGCGCCGGTTGCACTACGAAGAAAACGGTTTTGAATGACTTGAAGCTTATGGAGATGGGCCTCACTAGCATGACTAAACACTACTGATGCGTAAGTCATGATGGGGCGGATGCAGGCAGTGTAAAGTGTCTTCTTATTTCTAAGAGACATTTTACTCTCTTTGCGAATCAGGGGACCAAGGCGACCCATTACAAAGGCCGCTCTGTTACGGACGGTTGTTATATGATCGCTAAAGGTGAGATTCCGATCAAGGGTGACTCCGAGATATTTTGTTTTACTAACCCAGGGGATGGGTTGGTCGAACAAAGTTATCGGTTGCGGGTAACGGGGGCGGCCCTTCTCAGTAAAGTACATAGCTGCACTTTTAACTGGGTTGACCGCGATGCGCCATTTACGGAACCAGTCACCGATCTCGGTGATGGCCCGTTGGAGGGCGGGAATGGACTTTCTACTGATATGCCACCCAGTGGTATAAATAGCGGTATCATCCGCGTATTGGGCTAATAGGACGTTAGGCTGAGAGCGTGGGATGTCGCTGGTATACAGCGCGAAAAGAATGGGTGATAGCACGGAGCCCTGAGGGACTCCGGCTCTGACTGGGTGGGGGGAGGAGAGGGTGCCTTCCACGCGATAGCGAAAGCTTCTGGCTTTAAGGAAGTCTTGTAGGATGAGCACAAGACGTTCTGGCACGCCAAATTGGTATAGCTTGTAAATCAAGCCATTGTGCCAGACTTTGTCAAAAGCTTTCGCTACGTCGAGGAAGACTGCTAGCGTTGTCTGGGGTTTGGGGTACTTGTTAAAGCCCTCAATGATGTGCTCCGTGAGGCGGTGCACCTGTTGGACGCATGAGTGTCCGGGTCTGAAGCCAAACTGCTCATCTGGGATAAGGTGGTGTTCCTTAGCATGGGACTGGAGACGGTTTGCAAGTAACCGCTCGTAAAGTTTGCCTAAGGCACTGAGGAGGCTGATGGGGCGGTAACTGGTGGGGTCAGATGAGCTTTTGCCTGGTTTGTGAATGCCAATGACATTTGCACATTTCCAGGTGTCTGGGAATAAGCAGTGGCTCATAGCAGCATTGAAGATGCTGACTAGGAGATGGATGAGAGGAGGAGAGAGGGTTTTAAGAACCCTGTTGGAGATGCCATCGGCACCGGGGGATTTGCGCGGTCGGAGGGCCTTGATCAGTCTCGCCACCTCAGCGTAAGTCGCTAAGGTGATTGGTGGGAGTTCAGAGGTGACCACAGAGCTTTTACGTTCGACTTCAGCATCCACCGAATCGAGGTGAGCTTGGTCAACGTGATCTACGTTAGGGGAACACTGAGCCTCTAGGCTATCAGCTAGGCACTCAGCTTTGTCTTCGTCAAAGAACGCTGGGACTAGTGGGACTGGTCTGTATAAGGGAGGCATGTCGTTGTAGTTACTTCCTTTCATACCTCGCGCCAAGTCCCAATAAGCCTGGTGACTTGGCACGAGGTTTGAAAGTTTGTCACCCCATTGTTGATCACGCAACTCAGACATGCGACTTTGAACCATGCGTTCAAAGTGGCGTTTCTTAGTTTTGTTCTCTTTACTGGGGTAAGAGTCGTAATGTCGGGTCACTGCTTTACTTTCCGTCACTAATCGTCTCACATCCGCTGGAATGACAAGGCGCCGGTCGTCCGGCACCATGACCTCCTTTGCGGATGCACCTACTACGGTGGAGAGGTGATTAGTGAACGAATCGATCGCAAGGGTTACGTCATCTTTAGTCAGGATGTCGTCAGGGATCTTGTCAAGGTCCGGTGAACTGATAGCTTTTAGGGCAACGCCTAATTGCTTCCAGTTCACTATCGTCTTAGTGGGGCGGGGGAGGTCTGTTGTTGGGTCGGGACCTAGTCGCAGTATAATGGGTCGGTGGTCAGAGTGAAGCTCGTGAACCACTTCTATGGAGCGTAACTGGAGTGTTACGCCTCTGAGTAGTGCCATGTCAAGCAAGTCAGGTCGAAAGTCTTCCGTATGAGGGTAGTGAGTGGGCTCAGTGGGCGCAATTATGTCAAAATTAAGTTCTGCGACTAGTTTTTCAAGTGCAATGCCTCTGGGATTGTTGACGTTACAATTCCATAGGATGTGCTTACTATTGAAGTCGCCAATCAGAAGGACGGCGCTTCCTAATGAGAATAATGCTTCTAAGTCAGCTCGGACGATCGGCTTTTGACAAGCTTGGTAACAGGACGCTATGACTATAGGTTGATGACCAGTCATAGCTAGGAGGCAACAAGATGCTTCCATATTAACAAGAGTCGGGGTAGGTAGGGGGATGCAGTGCAGGGACCTTTTGTAATAGATAAGAGTGCCTCCCCCACGGGAGTTCACTCTATCATCACGTACCGTTCTGTAATTGGCAAACCTAGGGTTCGCCTTCCCCGGTTTTAGAAGGGTCTCCTGCACGCATATAATGTCGATAAGGTGGGTGCAGCAAAAGTCGTGGACAAGGTCACGTTGTCTAAAGAAACCGTTAGCGTTGAATGACGCTAACGAAACTGAGCGCGGTTTCGTGCGTGCGGTTGTACTACCCATAGTGGTTGTACTGGGGAGGGGCCTGGGGAACGAAGCGCTTAAGGGCGCTAAGTAAATTCGCGTGTTCCAATGTATATTGGATCACGTCCGCTGGGGATTGAGCGAAGTGCATCTTGTGCGCTAGCTCGCGGACTTCGTTGATGTCAATAGACATCGCCAGGTCGCTGACTAGTTTGATGTCCTCTTGAAGAGAGGCATCCATCAGCGGCATGGGTGGGGCTTGTGGCCGAGGAATGGCGCGGGGAGGAGGGGCGCGAACGGAGTTGGCAACGGGTGCCGGGAGCGCGGGGCGAGCCGGGGCCGGTGCGCGGGCAGGGGCCGGGGCGCGGGCGGGAGCGGGTGCGGGCGCGCGGGCCGGGGCGCGGGCGGGAGTGATGGTCTTTACCATACTGGGTGGTTTAGACCATGCGTTACGGGCGGGGAGCGGCGCGGGTATTACCTGTGAAGCAGGTATTACCGACAGCTTAGGGCTGACCCGTTGGTAACGGTCATGTGAGGGACGGGTCGGCCTATGCCTTGCCACCCTGTGGTTTATGCGTGGTGCTTTTGGGCAGCCGCGGTAATTCGCGGTATGTCCTTGAGCACCGCATAGAACGCAGCTGGGTGGGTCCGGCGAGTCCCGAGTGCGAGTGCACGCCGCTGTCGCGTGATCGCCTAGGCACTTGACGCACCTAGCGCGAGCGAAACAGAAGCGGGAGGCGTGACCGTACAATTGGCAGTTGTGACACTGCGAGGGACTTCCATTTTTAAATGGGGCTTGTACGTCTAACCCAGAGAGGCCGCAGACCTTTTTTAAATTAAAAATGGCCTTGCCCTCTGGTGTACGGTCTAGTACTACGAGTACTAGGTCATATGGACTGCGGTCCTTCCCGCTGTACATGCGGTGAACCGCATGCACTGGGAAGTCTTGTGCTTTAAGGTCGTCACGTACCGCATCGGTATGTATCTCCTTAGGCACACCGCGAATCACAACGCGAAGGACTTTCTCCTCTTTGAGCGCATAAGTGTGAAAACTTATGCTCTCTTTACGGAGGAGCTTTGTTAGCGCTCTGTGGTCGCTACTAGTGGGCACTTGGACTTTAATGCCCTGCTGCGTGGAGCGGGCATTAGTATAATGGATCCCACGATCCGAAACTAAGCGGGACAGCATGTCCCATTTGCTTTTGTCCTGAATGAACAAAGGCGGAGGCGGTTTTTCGCGACGTGCGCTCGCGTCCTGAGGGGACGCGGCGGTTGAAACCGGAGCGGAGGGAGGAGACGCGGGGCGCGGGGCGGGGGTCGGTTTTTTGCCGGAGGCGGGGGCCTTTGCGGGTGCCTTGGCGGGAGGGGCGGAAGTGGCGCAACTAGCGGCTTTGGGCGCGCGCTTGCGTTTGCGATCTACGACGGTGTAACCGTCGTTATCGGAATCAGAGTCCGTGCGTGAGGCGCCGGCCTGATCTACCTCCATGTCCGTTTCGGATTCCGAAACGGTCTCGACAATGGCGAAGGAGGGACGGGTACTCGCTGACCTCCCGATCGGTGAGCGAGAGCGAGACCGTTCACGGGGAGGGGCTGCCACCGTGCGTCTATTGTCGGGCCCGGGAGCGGGCGAAGTAGGGCTATCCTCTGAATAGGATCGGGTCAAGGGAGGAACGCTGGCCTCCGGGTTTGAAGTCCCGGAGGGAGCGATGAGAGTGTCCGTGAGGCGGGCATTCTCTTCCTCTTCAAGCAGTTGCATATGTGCAACGTATAGATCGGGGTGGCGGAGGGCGAAGGTCTGAAGGACCTGCACCTCACCGTTAGAGGGACGGGACTGCATCCTGAGGGGAATACTCAGGACGCCCTATCAAGGGTTTGAATTCCCTCACACACCTTGTGAGCTCACTGTGTGAGAGGGAGTGTGTACCTAGGGTGTGCCCTAGTTGTGTACCCTCTCCGAGCTTTTTTCTCGGCGGAGAGGGGTGCTCCTAAGCGCTACTCCGGGGTTGACTAGGGGCGACCCCAAGGCCAGTAATCCCGGAGCCCAGCTTGCTTCGGCTGACCCGTGAAGCGGGAAAGGCCACGGTGCAAGGTTAAACCAAAACAACAACAGTGGCCGTTGTCACCGTAGGGTGTCACACTGCGACCGCAGCAAATGGCGGATTTGATCGTTCAGACGGGTTTGGCTGACGCTACCCCACGCCTGAACGACGTCGCTTAACAGCACAAAGTGTGTTGTTACGCGACTGTTACTATGTTGTGTCGGGTAGTAAAGTGGTGAAATGCGCACCGAAAAGTGCGGTCAAAACAAGACCACCAGCCCGATATGATGTTGTTCGTCCGAAACAAGGGACTTGGGTAGGTGGTAATGCCTGACGTCTTAGAGCGCTTCTGCGCGCCGGCACGGCGAGCTCGTAGCTCACGTTGCACGGCGGTCGGTGGCTGCTCAGCTTCTGCACAGAAAACAAAACTTCGTCAGGACTGCGTATTCCAAGGCACTGGTCTGCAACTAGCGTCGGAACGATGACCCGAGTGAGACGGCAATAGTGCGGGGACTATTGCGGTCTCACTGGGAGATACTGGCGGAGCTGTAGACAGGTGTGCACGGCGTGGCGGCACAGGTCGGAATGAAAAAGCGGACTGTAGCCAAATTTAATTTAATTTTATATCAAAAATAAACAGCAAGTAGTACATCATTGAGCCAATCAGTGCTGCCAACTCAATGATTAGTTACCATCCGTATTGTTCCATCAGACCATCAATTGACTATCAAATATCAATGTGCAAATGTCAAGAGAGATGTTAGCGAGCCATTTAGTGATTACAGTTATGTAAGTACCCACATGAAGTTTGCAAATATTATTTTTAGAAACAAACGACGTCTGTTTTTTATATGTCATTGTGACGAAACAAGCTTATTCTTTATTAAAAACAGTTGAAAAACTGAACAGTTCGTTTCGTCGTTCATTCGTTGGGTCCCCATCACTAATCTGGTCTTTGGATAACCAACCGCCATATTTGTTTACATAAATAAACAGACTTTATTATAATTCCCAAATTAATAATATACATTGTCTCCAGACAAATTATACACCATTTATGAACGTATTTATTTATTTATAAACGAACATCATAAATGCTGATATGTCTTTTATATCATACCTGCAGTGTCGAAAGTAATTCATTTCACTCATTAAAGTTAGTTTATTGTTCGTAGTCAGTTATCGTGCCGGTGCTTAAAACAGTTAAATAGTAATAACTAGCTTTCCGGGCGCGGCTCCGCCCGTGCGCATGTCGGTTATCGCGCAAAACATTAACCTCTTTTTGCGCAGTTGGATAAAAACTATCCTATGTTTTTTCCCGGGTCTCAAACTTTTTCCGTACCAAATTTCATTCAAATCGGTCCAGTAGTTTTGGCGTGAAAGCGTAACAGACAGACAGACAGACAGAGTTACTTTCGCATTTTAATATTAGTACTGATAGTACTGATTAACCCCATCTTCTGTTTTCGCTCAAAGTATAGCCCCCGCTTTTGCCCCTATATTATCCAACTTACAAAAATCAAAATCATATGATTAGTTATTATATATATCATGTATAAATAGCTTTTTTTGTATTTTTTTATATTTTTATATATTTACTTGAGCTAGGTATTGAGCTATTCTGGTATTGAGGTAAACTGTTGATGGCATTAAATATAATGATCACCAAAAAATGCCTCGATACTCGATACCCTTAGTTCTTTTACTTAAAATTGGAATCGAACACCAATTTACTACTTTTGGTGATTTTTAGTAATTTTGGGTTAACAATGATTTGGAGTCATTTTGCTTAAATAGGATAGCGAGATGTTAAAACTTTTTTTTATAAATTTACATTAAAATGCGGGTTTAGTTTTGGTGATCATTTACTAATTTACTATTTTGTCTGTTATATGTTACTATATCTGGTGGTAAGTTAAACATATGCCATAATTAATAACAGTCGATTACTCAGCTAACTAAATACACAGAGCTACTTGTAATATTAATTACTTTGCATTATTTTATTAGCATCTGCAACAGACTTCTTTGTTTTAACCCTGATAAGGATAAATTGAGTGAAGCTACGTTATCGACCGGTGTTGCTATTTTAAATTAAACATGATGACATAGATGATACACGTACCTACCGTGTAAATAACTGTTCATACAAGTATACATTAATTACAAAAGTAAATCAAATCAAAATGCGTTTATTTCGGACAACAGAAATCCATATGCATGTTAGTACAGAAAAATAAAAGAAAAAGAAAGGAAGTATAATTAGTATAATAAGAAGGGTAGTTTAAAAGGAAAAAAACACAAATGTTAATAATTTATTTTCATTAAACGTTTTATCGTTCCTTTTAAATTAAAGTTGTAGGTTATATAGATTTTTGGAACCGATTTTTAAAGCCCATCCTTTTGACACCCCACACGATCGATTTGGAAGTTTTTTATATTTCATAATATAGCTTTCAAAAAAACATCAGTTTTGTTATTCACTGTCAATGACTATAACATCAAGATAGGATAACACTTCAGTTATTGGAGTGTAACGTGCAACGGCTGAACCGATTTTGATGAAATTTATATGGGACCACACGGGAAGCATCCAAATAAAAGAATCATCTAAAACTCGGTTCACCCAGTCAAAAGTTCTGAGGTAACAAACCAAAAAAAACAATCGAATTGAGTACCTCTTTTTTTAAAAGTCGGTCAAAAACTACCTAACTAACCTTTCTTATTAAAATTCGTTCACGCTATTTATATATTGCGTAGTTCTATTTCGCTCACTCGATTGCCAAACGAAGTCTCGCTGTCCTACTTCCATCTGACATTTTCTAAAGACCACTTCATTTGTTTTGTTGCCTTTATGAAGACAAGGGGTCTTTATAAGGGGTCTCTCTTCATAGCGGTTGTCGGGAGAAGTGCCTTCGGCACTTCTCCCTCCCGGGCTATTGTAGGGCCAGGCCCTCGCCCAAAACCCGGTGGAGCTGGACGACCGCACAGGCGGTAGCCAGCATCTATGTCCTCCCTAAAAAAAAAAAAAAAGCGGTTGTCAGAAAAATTAAGCATATGGTCGTGCAATATATGGCAACAAAATAATATGGTCTACTGAAGTATGTTGCAACATGAATGACGATGACAGTTATTCTAGTTATTTGGGTAACAGTGCATACACAGGTCATCGCTACAATGGTAAACCAAACTGTGTAACTGTTGGGCATGTGCAATAACAAAATGAATAAACTAGCAACAAGTATAAATTAATTAAAAAAGTAAAAAACCCACTAGCTTACCGGGCGCGGCTCCGCCCGCGCGTATGTCGGTTATCGCGCAAAAACATTAACCTCTTTTTGCGCAGTTGGATAAAAACTATCCTATGTTTTTTCCCGGGTATCAAAATATTTCCATACCACATTTCATTCAAATCGGTCCAGTAGTTTTGGCGTGAAAGCGTAACAGACAGACAGACCGAGTTACTTTCGCATTTATAATATTATTAGTACCGATTGTTTAGTTTGCAATAACGCCTGCTAGGTGAATTACATTACAAAATTACAAATTTACGAGAGAAAAAATTGTAGTCATGTACGGGATTCGAATCCGCGTCCATCCACTCCTTTAGCCGGGGTGCACTAACCAATTGAGCTAGATACACAATGACTCATAACTTTAATTCTTGCGCTCGTTTTTCAACCATCGTATCGGGATGGAGCGACACCTATAGTTCAACTTGCGTTGTACTACAAATAAGACCAATTTTGCAATTGGTTTTAAACTTGTAAATGATGACGCAACCTTATAATTTTAATATTGTTAAGTTTGCAATGACGCCTGCTAGGCGAAATTACATTACCGGCTAAAGGGGTGGATGGACGCGGGTTCGAATCCCGCACATGACTGTAATTTTTTCCCTCGTAAATTTGTAATTTTGCAATGCGAATTATTAATTTTCGTTAAGCCATTTATCGTTCCATTGAAATTAAAATTGCAAGTTATGTACAGGATGTCCCAATGAGTAGTGGTATACTGAAGCTGGGAGGTAGGGGACCACAGATAACAGAAACTAAAGGATCTCTATGTAGGGGACCTATAGGGCTATCTGAATCACCTCCATGTATGTTCGGCGATTTTTCGTATTTACGGAGTTATGACTTTTTTTTAAATTGTTCACCTATCGCCGAATACGATGAGATTTTTATTTATGGTGACGTGAATTATTGCAGTAGATGCTTGATTTTTTTTTTGTGTACTAAGCTGTTAGATAGGCCAATTCAGTATGGTAACATTTACTATCGTTAGATCTTTGAATGGAATAAAAAAAAATGCCAAGAAAGATAAAATTACCCAGTATGGTAACAACTTCAAGGGCCCTTAAAAAAATAAAATCACAGAAAAAAAACCGTTTGGCTTTTAAAAACTTACTCTATCTATCAGGAGAAAATTTCATTTATTATTCATAAGGCTTCAATCAAAAATTTAAATCTACATGTGGTAAGTGTAAAATGTTTTTTTTTTTTTTGGTAGGACATAGATCCTGGCCACCGCCCGTGCGATCGTCCAGCTCCACCGGATTTTGGGCGAGGGCCTGGCCCTACAATAGCCGAAAACGTGCCGCTACTATAGGAGGGGTTGACAGCGAGCTCAAGGGCACCACTGTGGTTCGGACCTCGGCTTGTCTCACTGTCGAGAGACATGGGGGGGATCGGAGCAAAATGCCTCTGTGCAACTGCAGTGTTGCACAATTGGGCCCTACTGACTAACTCTCTTTGATTATTTGGAGAGACCTTTATCGGGACCTTGTTTTTGCCTCGAGCTCGCCGGCGAGCTTTAAGTCATCCAAAACCGTTGTCCGAAAAAGCGGCGTCCGACTGTGTAACCTCTGAATACCTCATACCTGGGGACGTTACCTGGACGACTTGCGGATGACGCTAAAGCTGCCAACGTAATGGCTGCGATGGGATCATCCGGGTCGTCCAATACCTGCCGTGGTGGCGACGGGGGAGTTTAAAATGTGGGACGGAGGAGGCAGTCGAGTAGTTCGATGCCTGGACAACCAAAGGGTTCGGGTGGTGGGGCGCTCGATCAAAGTATCGGCGGGCGCAGTCCTTATTGAACTGTGCTAAAGAGGGAAGGTTTAGGTCGCAATGCAACTCGCTGTTCCGGACATACTCGTACCATGGGTTGCATTGCGGAGAAAACGGTTTTGGATGACTTAAAGCTTATTGATGATTAATGCAAGCACAGCAAAAGTTTTCTCAAAATGTTTGTCAGGGCTAGCTGATGTCAACCCTAAGAGGTTGTTAGCATATTACCAGTACCTAACCCTGTATATTCTATTATTTTGATGTTCGGAGAGCATATCAGACCAATCCAATAACTTTTGTAATCTACATGTTGCAACGCTCAGAACAGACTGAATCGATACCCTAGTATCGAATTTTGAAGCAGTGATGGCTCAGTGGCATTGGCTATGGACTGCCGCGCAGCAGGTCCATGGTTCGAATCCCGCCGCGGGCTTGAGCTTCACCGCATGGTGGAAGGGCTTTTTGCGAATGCCACGAGGGTGGCTAGCGACCACCCTCAAGTTGAAAATCTGTCGCCAAGCACCTAACGGTGTGTTCCGGCAGCAGTCCTTGAGAGCCAGTGAAATTACAGGCACATGAGACTTAACAACTATGTCTCAAGGTGACGGGCGCAGTGCAATTCGTCACTTGAACGATGAACTGCATCTGTTATAGGCAGAGGTAACTGCTTAACATCAGGTGGACCTCGAGCTTGTTCCGCCACAATAACATAAAAAAAAAAGTATATATTCTCAATGGCTCTTAATGTTTGTGTTTCGAGAAGTTTCTTAACAGTATATACTTACTACAACAAAGTTTGTATCTATCACTTTCTAAACCAAACTTACCAAACGCGGTTAAAATGGCGCAGAGGCCACACAAAACGCGTTATTAAGCCTGCACCGAGGCTGCGAATCGTAATTGTGGTTCGTTTGATCCTTTGATGTATCTTTAATTCTTAATTTTGAGTTATGCAATTAATATATATTATATTTAAGGATTCTTTCTATAAACCATACACTCTGGAAACACGATTACTTAAAGTTTCGTCTGTAGAAAAATATCTAAAGTTATATCTAAAAAACTAAATAAACCCTAAGTACCGCGTAAATACTTAACGGAAAGTCATCAGTATTTGATTAATAAAAATAACATAGTGTTATCTATAACGTATACACATTACAATTTTCAAATAGGTATTTGTTTTTATTACGCAAAGGAAATACTTAAATTCACGCACGTTCCGCCCATTTTAGCCAGAGCCGCGATGCTTTGTCTCTATCCGCTTTAGTAATTCTTCGGCCGTCGGACGGGGACGGATGCTGTTTGCGTGCCTTACTCACGCACACATACGCGGCGCGCCTAAAATGCTCGGTGCGCCCTTAAATCTGCCGCAATATATTATGTTTACAAGCTTCGCCGATGATTGTGAAAGAAGATACGAAAAGGACAGGAGTAAGAAAGAGAGCTATCGAAAACCAACTGCACTTTATATATTTTTTTTTCAGCTGATACCTAAGTTCTCTAACATATGACAATAGTACAAGGTAATACTGTGCCTTGATCGGCATCTTACCGGTACTTGGTCAGTGATGAGATGGTCTAGACGATAAGGTAATATAGTAGATAAGTTTTGAAGCAGTGATAGCTCAGTGACTTTGGCTATGGACTGCCGCGCAGCAAGAACATGGTTCGAATCCCACAGCGGGCTTTAGCTTCATCACATGGTGGAAGGGCATTTTTGAGAATGCCCGCCTGGCTAGCGATCACCCTCAAGTAGAAAATCTGTCGCCAAGCACGTAACGATGTGTTTCGGCAGCTGTCCTCGAGAGCTAGTAATTCTAGGTTAAGCCTGTTAACACCTTCGATCACTTCATCACTTACCATCAGGAGAGATTGTGGTCAAAGGATTACATATCAGCAATAAAAAAAAAATAAAAAGAAAAGATTATAAACCTCCTACATAGAATTTCTGTCTCACAAAGAAGTGAAACTAACCATTAAGTGCTTGGTGACAGACATTCTACTTTTTAAATATCCTATATTATGGTAAAATATCTGTAGCACCCTGGGCTTCATAAATACGTTGCCGACCTTTTAAGGACTCTTTTGACTCGTCTTTTGAAGATACCCATGTTGTAGCACTTGTAGCTGCTCGGAAATACTGAGAGAGGAAGCTCATTGCACATTCTGCAGGTGTAAGGCAGAAAAGATCGCGTGAATCACACAGTATGTGATCTCCACGAGTCTGTAATATGTGGATGTGCTTTCTGGCGATGGCGGCGAGTGCGGTGATAAAACCGCAACGTCAGCATGGGGTTGAATATTTCTTCAGAACACTGCTCATTATAGATGCGATAGAGGGTACAAAGAGATCCAATGTCTCTGAGCATATTGAGTGGCTCAAGTTATTCGAAAAGCTTGCGGTCCTTGTCTAAAGGATGGCAGCTAGACAGGCGTGCGTTCTGTTATACCCCTAATTAGAAAGCAAATAATAAAACATAAGACCGGAAAGTGCACTTCTGCACTTTCCGGCCATGGACTAAGGATAAGTCATAAAGTACCAGCAGTCTCGTTCTGACCGCGAATTTTTTTTTTTTTTTTTTTTTTTACCACACATTTTTCTCCAAAAAAACCTACTATATCTGTATTTTATTCCAATATACTCGTACTACTTTATCTAATTCTTGCCATTTTTTTTAAAAAGGCTTTTGCCTAATTCCATATAACAGTTCGCAAAAACCCTTCCATTATTTATTTATTAATCATATTAATTGCTTGCTGCACTTACAGTGTTCACCATGGCTTGCAGCGAGCCGACAACAAATAGAATTAGAATACAATATACCTAGTTACTATTAACTTGCAACTTTGCAAACTGATAATAAAATTCTTGAAGTTTAATTATAACCCGTCTATTTCTGCATCGTGAGCAAACATGGCGTTGAGCAGAGAAGTAGCTTGAGATGTCGGAGCGAATTTCGAGGTAAGGAAGCACCAGACGCTTGGGCATGTGAACAGGCGGCTCATTATGTGAAGCTCTAGCAGTTTCAATCCCCGCATTGAAACCATGGGCCCCTTTCGCGACAGTCCATAACTTTTATCACTGGGCTATCACTGCTTCCATGTTCGTTGCTACTGAGTGCAATACATTGGTGTCATTTAGAGCATATAGATAGGATATCATATCTATCTATTAATTATATAGAATATCAATGTTTCGTTGCCTTTACTGGCTTTACTACCAGTGTCTGCCTCTCGTAGATAATCACAATAGCCAAATATGGCGCGGAACTGTTTAGGTAAAGCACGAACGATAGGTCAGGATTTCGCTTAAGGCTCTTGCTTTTAAACAGATATGTTACCTGACCTGATAAGGGTAAAGTATTATAAATAAACGATACGATTATATAATAAGAAAACTAGGCAAATACGAGTCAGTACCTACTCTCTTAAGTTGCATGCTTGGAAAAGAAAAAATAATGTTAGATTTGACGACAGCTTCAAAACAAAATATAAATCGGCGTTTTTAGTATTTATTCATTTATTTATTTGCTATAACAAGAACGGCATAGCCACTTATACTTATGATTAATTTGTTAATTGTAATATTATATTATTATACATACATGCTCAAAATTTGAATATAAAAAAACTAAATATATGAATTGCATAAATCAGTCAAAGTAAGAAATGTCAAATAATAATATGAAAATAATAAAATTATGAATAAATATTATCATGTTTCCCAAATTGAAAATTGGAAGTATGAATTGTTGGCTAAATAGATGATAGTGGATAGTCATAAGAAGAGTTAATGAAAGTGTTTATATTAGTTATATACACAATCTATTCGTGAGAACCTGTAATTGGCTTTCTAGTGGTAGTTTATTGTACATATTTAGCGTAAAAAGCTGTAGGATTTCCATTATATAAATAAAATACATAATTTACCGAATTCGAGATCCTGGACTATTTTGGTTTATGAGATTGGCCTAGTAGCATTTTTTTTTTAAAAAGAGTGAATTGGGTCTATTTTTAGTTTTTATCACGCGTCTTTTGAATTTAGTCTCACGTAATGGAAAGTAACAACACTGTCGGTGGTGGAACATGCTTGACTAGCAGATAGGTACCTATTCAATCTGTACTTGAAGAGTTCCCACATTATATCTATCGGGAAATAGAGACGCTGGTAGGATGTTCCATGCTCATTATGAAAAGGGTTTCAAATGCTTCGAGCGTTTTATAGCCATGTTTATATGTTTGAAGTAATTTTTGTTAAAAAATATTCACATGTACCATCCATGTACGGCTGCCGAGTTCAGGAGATGGAGGTTTAAGATTGTGTTGATCGATCGCACATTATCCGAAGTGAAGCCTGTAAAATACTGATGAGCAGGTAACATTGCGTCTTTGCTCAAGGCGTTGGAGTCTAGACTTTACTAAAGCATCGTCACCAATGAGTATCTTTTGCTTGATTATCTATGGAGTCCAAGACTTTGAGCTGGTATTTAGCCGAACCGTCTCAGATATGGTTGCAGTATTTTATAAACTAAGTATTGGATTTGAGCTTGATACAGGTTCAGAAGCTGTCTCGATGTCCAGAGGACACCCAGCTTTCCCAAAATTGAGTATGGGTGTAAGCGCAAAATCCATCAGCTCGAGGGGGTTGGTTATCGGAACAGACACTCTTTGGAAGGCAGTGACTGCTTAGCACTAAATAAATATACCTGGGGCTTAAAGTATTTAATTTAGTTACTTAACACAGTTTCCGAATGGAGCGATGCCCATTAGGGCCACAACAGGGTTATCTGAAAACCAGTGCTGGATGTCTCACATGTCGGCATTTTGCTAAGATATTACCTTTTTGGCAGCACTTGAACACTGTTTATACCTATACTTATTTGGTTTTATATATTTGTACTGTATAGTATGAAGTTTTGCGTGTGCCAAATAAACGTATTTTTTTTCTTTTTTTTTCTTCTTTCAAGCCCGCAACACAACTTGAACTTACAGTTCTGTATTAATAGAATGTGAACATATAAACCTATTTCGTATTCCAAACTAGAATACGCACTCTGTTACTCGTCGAAAGCGTAAATATAAAAATACTCAATATTTCACATTCGTCAGTCATCAGGTTTATTCGGAAGCGATGCCAAAATGGAAGGTGACCCAAATTATTTTTTGAAACGCCTTGATGTTGTACAGTTGTCGACAAAAGTGGCTTTTAGGGTTGCGTACCAAAACACGAGACTGTCCGTCTGTAGGTCCGAGCTATATTTTCAAACTTGTATTAGGTAACTAGATACTCAGTTGAAGTTAGGATGGTTCGCATACAAGAAATGAGTTCTTTTTTACCGACATCCAAAGTTTTTTTTTTAACAAAAATGGAGCCAACTTCATAACTACTGAACCGATTTCGGTGAACTTTATATGGGATGTCTTCGGAGATATACTCTATACAATAGTAAGAATCATCAAAATCAGTTCATAACTGGCAGAGTAATCGAGCAGCACTACAGAGGTATAAACGACTATAGGAGACACTATAAATACTCTACTGGTATATGTACTGTAACAGCTGGATCGTCCACTGCTGAACACAGGCTCCCCTATTTAGGGGGTATTTGCCATAATCCCCACGCTTGGCGGGCGTCTTGGGGATCGCAGTGCAAGTTGGCTTTTGTAAGGCAAGTTTGCAAGTTGGTTCTTTAGAAGGCGCTGCTGGAAGGTGGGTACCTTCCAGTATTTTTCTCTTAGTCGCCTCTTACGACACCCACAGGATGATATGGGGAGGTGCAATTCTAACCCACGGGGTAAAATGTTTGAATACCACCAGGAAATTATACATTGTATAATTGTAAAAAAACCTACTTCGATAAGCAAATCATTCTAATCAGTTGACAAACTTCAGAGTGATTCGAGAATTTATATAATTTGTTTTCAGTCCTTAAGGGCTTGATTTTACGAATATATTGTCTATATATACAGGGTTATTGGTAAAGTGCTAACCTCGTAGGGTTGACTTCTGCTAGACCTGATAAACATTTTGAGGTTTTTTATTGTTTTGAAAAAAAAAATTGATATGTTTTAATGCCTACTCCGAGCTAAGAATGCCCAACACTAGATCACGCCGCCGTGCTCCCTTTGAATAGAGTTTTGAATATTTAAGTCGAGCAAAGTAATAAAAAAATATGAAATAATACCATTACAGGCACAAGAGACTTTTAACATCAGGTGCTCCTCGTACATATTCCGTCAAAAACACAAAAAATAAGTCAATTTTATTTTTTTATTTTACAAAAAAAACTCTAAATGTTTGTTAAGAGGTTGTTAGCATTTTACCAATAACCCTGTATATCAAAAATTCTAATATACATTCAAACAAAGAAAACGGTCACCTAAATTTCTTCAGAATTGTTTTCGTAAAGCAACCGTACGTTTGTTTTTTAAAGGATTATTATTTTAAAAAAGGGCGAGTTTTGAAAAATAAAGAACAAAATTTAAAGTAATACTAACAAGGTTTACTTATACATTTGAATGGCCTAACTCTATTTTTTCTATTCCTGGAAATTTTACAATTTAAAATTCAGCATTTGACCCCCAATTAATCCCATCATCCCATAGAATTTTTGAAACTATGTTTAGGTCTAAATTAAATGTACCTACAATTCGAATAATAAAATATTATCTATACCTGTCCACAATACCCATAAGATAAATCACGTAACACAGTCCAAGAGAAACAACGACTAAGCAATCAAGTAGATATTTTTGGAAGTCGATTAAAAAGACCATGATTACAGCGAAAATATAGTGTAACACTCAAAACAAAACAAAGATTTCAAGAATGTTTAAAACGCGAAACGCCAATTGAACACGTATTGTTTTGACTATGGAATTTCGTTTTGTTATTTTGGTAAGTAAAAGTTTAGATATTTATAAACTATTTTAATAACTAGCGGCCCGCCCCGGCTTCGCACGGGTTTGTGACTATAAATTGAGATGTAAATTATCCTATCCTTAAATTTGGATCAAATTGCATACGGTGTGCAAATCAAATTTATAATCGGTTCAGTAATAATTTAGGAGTCCATCGCGGACAAACAACGTGACACGTAATTTTTATATAATATAAGGATTATAATAAGACGTGAGTAAGTGGCATGCTGCTCATTCAGCGCATTTTCCGACGAATCCATAAATGGTTCTCTATCGAAGTGTATTTTTAATGTAGGTATTTATGTTAGTTCCTGATATCTTCGTTACTCGTTAAGGCTATCGTCTCCATAACGCATTCCATTCAAACGCACTTTCGTCATATTTAACCGACTTCCAAAATAGAAGGAAGTTCTCAATTCGTCTGTATTTTTTATGTTTGTTACCTTAGATTTCTTGACTGGGTGAACCGGTTTTGAAAATTCCTTTTTGTTTGAAAGCTGGCCCTTGTCGTTTGGTCCCATTTTAAATTGTAGTCGGTTGAAATCGATCGATGGTCATTCACTGTTAACGACTATATCAAGATAGGAAAATATTGTTCAATTTTTGGAGTGTAAAAAACGGGTTCATCGATTTAGATGAAATTTAAATGGGACCAAACGACAAGCATCAGCTTTCGAATAAAAGAAGAATAATCAAAATCGGTTCACATAGTGTAAAGTTCTGAGATAAAAAAAAAGGACAGACGAATGGAGAACCTCCTCATTTTTTAAGTCGGTGAATAGTTCCAAAAAACCTCACCTAAAATACTTGACTGCGGCATCCACTTCCTTATATGAACATTCTTCGGTAGACCATCCAGCGGCTCCTCGAACTTCCACAGCACCGTGTAGGTTAGAGCACCGAACACCTTGAGCAGTTCCTTCCTGGTGTTTTGTGGGAAATTCGCTGATCTCAGAACCGACCCCATGCTGAAGTAGATCACCCCCTGGGGTGAAGAGTCCAAAAGATCTTGGAGATCCTGGAATAACATAAACAATTTTTATAACAGTCTTCGAACACAAACTCAAACGATGGTAAGTGATGATGCGGTCGAAGTTGTTATAAAGGCTTAACCTAGACTGGAAAGTACCCCGCTACCCGTGGGGTACCGGGCTATGTCATATGTCACCTCCCCATTGCTACCTGTGGGTGTCGTAAGAGGCCACTAAAGGCAAAATACCAGAAGGTGGGCAGCAGCGCCTTCTGAGGAACTGAAATCTTAAACTACGATCTCCAAGACGCCTGCCAAGCGTGGGGATTATGGCAAACCTCCTTTTAATAGGGGAGGGTGAGTTCAGCAGTTGACAATCCGGAAGATATAGTACAGAATGGAAAGTGGCTCTCAAGGACAGCTGCCGAAACTCTACTACTAACTATTATGTGCCCGGCGACAGATTTGCTACTTGAGGGTGGTAGCCAGACGAGCATTCGCAAACAACCATACTAAGTGGGGAAATTCTCCGGCAGCACGAAGGCTTCCGACATAGCCTAACTGGCCATTATAAAACATCAACCGGGTCTGATGGCTTAACGTGCTTTCCAAAGCACGTGGGGCACTCAATATTAAATTCTAGTAGCGGTCACCCATCTAAAGCATGACTACAGCGAGCATTGAATTTCAAAATTACTAGACACAGTCCGCTACGCGGAATTAAAAAATTTCATTGTTTTCAATGAATCAAAACGCGCTTTTCTAGAAAATTCTTTTTCACTCTTGCCTTAAACACACCAAAATTTTAATCAGGGAACACAGACTCAGGCAAAGAATTTCACTCTCTAGCCGTACGTCCGAGAAATTATGAAGTACGCAAGAGCCGCGATCAAGTTGTGCAACTACTTTGCACACTCTCCGAAAAGTATCCAAGGTTCCAGTAACAGTAACTCATGGGTTACTGAAGGCCTATCCGTTTCCACATATTTTACACGCCTCAGTGCCCTTCAATTACCCTTAGCCCCCTCTTTCACCAAGATGAAGTTATGCCGGATAGGCCTCTGTCACCTGGTGATGCGTACCTTTGGTAGAGGAGGAATATTTTCATCAATATGGTATCCAGCGATTTCTACAGCATTAGGGGGAAGGCTCTGCGCGGGTGTGAACGAAGGGTGTGCATTCACAAATAGAACTGATATGTTGTGAACAGCTTCCTCGAAGGATGGCAGGGTGACTCCTCGGGCAGCTGCCAATGGGCCGAACATTTTCTCGTAACATTCCGAGTTTTCTGAAGACTCGTACCTGGAATAGTAGTAAAGATGAAGTTACTCCACTTCCTCATCAACAATGAAAAGATATTCCCGTATTATTATGTGGGGTATGTCAGTTAAAGTGGCAGAGTCTATAATTTGCATTATCGCACCATACTTAGTAACAATATTCAATCTTTGTGTCGATAGAGGAAACTTCCCCGACTTAATGAAACTATGTAAAATCACTCCAATTTTGAAGTCGGGGGCTGCATCTGACCCTTGCAATTATAGAACTATTTCCATCTCACCTGTTCTGAGTAAAGTATTCGAAAAAATTATGCTCAAACAACTTTTATCTCATTTTAATGAGCATAATATATTGAATGAGAATCAGTTTGGTTTTACTAAGAGCAGATCCACTACAGATGCAGGTGTTCAATTGATGTCACATATACTTGAAGCCTGGGAGAGTTCACATGATGCTATTGGCGTATTTTGTGATCTTTCCAAGGCATTCGACTGTGTAGAACACTGCACTCTGATTCGTAAGCTTTCACACTATGGTATTCGTGGAATAGCTTTGGATCTTATAGAGTCATATCTGTCAGACAGGCTACAGATGGTTGGAATAAATGGCAATACTTCTTCCAGGTCTTTGGTAAAAATAGGTGTACCGCAGGGATCAATTTTGGGACCTTTTCTGGTCCTAGCGTATATTAATGATCTGCCTTGCATGGTGAAAGATTTCTGCGATATTGTTTTATTCGCAGATATCTTTCACCATGCAATACCTCTCTGATTTTTAAAGTAGATCGGAAAGATAGTGAACTCATTCATGTAAATAATGTTGTTATCTATGATCTCTGAATGGTTCGCCGCTAATAATCTTCTCTTAAATTCAAAAAAGACCAAATGTTTAAAGTTTTCTTTACCAAATGTTCCTTATGTTGAACCAAACATTAAGCTTGGCTTAGATAAACTCTCTATTGACAAAGCGACAGTCTTTCTGGGAATCAAAGTGGACTCAACTTTACAGTGGGATCCACATATACATGATCTAGCCGGAAGACTTAGTTCTGCTGCATATGCAGTTTGTAAGATAAGACAGTTAACAGACGTAGCTACTGCACGGCTAGTTTATTTCGCGTACTTCCACAGTATTATGTCGTATTGTGTATTGCTGTGGGGAGCTGCTGCTGAGATGGAAACAATCTTTATCTTACAAAAGCGTGCAATTCGAGCCATATATGAAATGGATCCTATGGAATCTCTAAGGGATCTTTTTAAAGAAATTGATATATTAACTTTACCGAGTCTGTATAAGTATATTTGAAAATATTATGTATGTTCCGAAAAATTTGAGTAAATTTAAATTAAATAGTGACAACCACGATTACAACACTAGGAACAAATATAAAATAGCGGTGCCAGGTTTTAGACTAGCAAAGATAAATAAAAGGTCCTTTTTAGGTAATTGCGTGCAGTTTTATAATAAAATTCCCAAACATATTACAATGCTCACGGAAGGAAAATTCAAGTTGCATGTGAAAAATATTTTGGTTAAGAAATCATACTACTAAGTTTGTGATTACTTAAACGACAAAGATGCTTGGAAAGTTCCGCCTCTGCCAAGCTATCACCTGTCACCTACGTAATTTGTACAAATATTGTAATTAAAATTTGTAATTGACCTTCATAAGAGCGTCGTAGACGCCTAAATTGAATAAATGATTTTGAATTTGAATTTGGCAAGGCTTATTTTAGCTCGCTTTATAGTGAGTGTAACGAAAACGATCATGTTCGCAAAGAAAGAACAGGCTAAGGTTAGCTAATCGGCGTCGCCGCAGCTGTAATTATTCAGGAACAACATCCTCGACCACATCATCACTTACCATCAGGTGAGATAGTGGTCAAAGGCTAACCTATAAGGCATAAAAAAAAAAGTAAAGAATTGGATGGTATTTCATACCACACACACAATCAGCAAGCACCGTTTGGCATCAATTCAGAGGTGATTGTGTACGACTCGGGACAAGCTGTGAGAGCCTAGCGACATCTCCTCTGTGACCTACGTCTAGTCAGCGTTTTTTTAAAGCAGATGGCACGGAATAATACTTTAGGTTCAAGCACTTGTGGTGGTTTCACACGTTTCTCTACCAATGGCTCTCCGTAAGTATTTTGATCCTCTTTGCCAACGGTCGGAAACCCCTTAGGTTGGGTGTCATCAAATAGACCTCATCAGCTATCGCCTTAGCTGCATTGCCTGTCCGGTCAAGTGACGGCCGATCGTTGATGGCTGCGGGCGGACAACGAAGGAATGGATGAAGATAGTTTGGATATAGTGTCGAGTAGCTATGTTAGCGCATACCTTTAGGAACGCCTCTGGAGGCTGTCCTAACCCCAAGGACGAATGTTCACAAGTTCGAATCCTGCTCGTCGTTTAAATTTTCTTCTCTTTCGTTTAATATTTGTAAGTTATTCACTAAGCAAGCATTAATAAAAATATAAAACATTCTTCAGGGTAGACTCCTTATTAGGTAGACTGTCGACATCATCAGAGATTCGGGTTGCTGATGGTTCCACGTGGCTAATAACCGTTCACTGTGGCGTTCTATTGGGGAAGTCTCCCTGTCTCGTCGTTCATCAAACCGCTTCACGCCACCTCCGCTCACTAAGGAAGGATGATGGACTCTTTACTTATTTTTAAACTCACCAGGCCATGGTTTTCATCCCCACGTATGCTACGGCCGTGATGATTCGCTGCCAGAAGTTCATTGGCATGGGGAAGTCGGTGAACATTAGGGGTATTATGGGCACTGAGTTAGCCGCGTCCACCATTGACTGCAGTTGGGGTTGGAGAGAGATTCCACTCAGCAGAATCCAGGGAGCTTGTTGGACGGCAGCGTACCTGAAGAACATTGGAAGGTTTGTCGATTACAGAAGCAGTGATAACTTAGTGTTTTTTTTTTTTTGTTGTATTATTGTACATTGGGTAGCTTTTGACCACTAACTCACCTGATGGTAAGTGATGTAGTCGAATATACATACTAAGTAACTTTGGATCGGTAAGCTATAGGCAATTGTGAATAAATACATGATATTTTGCAGAAAATTATGAATTCTTCTACATATTTATAGACTCTGTGGTAATCGCACACAATTATCATATTTGTCTTTACTAATCTAATGTACAAACGAGGTCGGGTACCTACTTATAAGTGCGGATCAATAATTTTCTGTGGAGGTCTGCCTTCTTCAGTGAACGTTTGCTTTGCCATTCTGAAATGATCAGCAACATCCGCCTCGGTCAGTAGCCCTACCACCCTCAAGTAGAGAATCTGTCGCCAAGCACCTAACAGTGTGTTCCGACAGCTGTCCTTGAGAGCCCATAATTCTAGGTTAGCCGGAACAAAATCTTCGACCGCATCATCACTTACCTTCAGGTGAGATAGTTGTGCAGGACAGAATCATACTGTCCATTTAGAATTGTATAAATAGTAGATAAGCTTTGAAATTGATAAGTTAGCTTTAAGGAATCAATGTTTTTTAAGTATATCATAGCATAGGGCATCGCATTAAGCGATTAGTATAAATCCCTCATAAAATAAGCGGAGCAACGTAAAATGCAATGTACGTTTTTGTAAGGCGCTACCTTATGTAGCTACCATTGTTCAATAAAGAATAGTATAATATAGAGTAGGAACGTATTGTTATTTTAATGTCAGGCGTCGCGTCGCCTTATGCGACCACCAAGAATAGGGCCAATGTAAAGAAGCATTGTAAACACATAGTATAGAGAGAACACAATAGCACAGGTATATAGATATAAGTGTATAGTAGGGCCTTAGTTAGCACATAAGGACCCATTGTTTATGGAAATAAAGTATATGAGTTGTGTGTATCTTCATTGGGTAACGAGACCATAGGTATATAGGGATAAAAGTTAGGTATATAGGCATAGATATAGGGAACACATGACAGAGATACATATATGCATAGCTTCACGTAATAAAGGTAAAGGTGGTAAAAGGTAAAGGTATAAGGTAAAAAGGTACGATAGACATATAGTTATGCGGTACACATATGTGCCAAAAATGCACATATAACCACTGCCGAGTTATATGTGCATAAACATCGTTATGTACCTACAAGCGTGCATACGCAATAGGTGTGACGTGTGTCATATAGCCGCCGCCGTGCTATATGACACCGTGGGTATGTAACGATATGGTCTATAAACGTAAATAGTAGCATATAGGTATGTATAACCAACGCCGCGTTATACATATCAACACGTAAAACCGTTAGGGAATGTCTTACTATAGGTAGCTATATGACGCTATACAAGAGACGCGGGGGGGCGTACCCACGCCACACTCAAAACCCGACGCATCTCCTAATATGGTAATGTTCGTTGCATCGGTGGCTAGGGACGCCATCTCATCAGCCAATAGCAAAGCCATAAAACCTGGACGCTATTCCGGGAATTCTGGATACAAAACGACCGTTAGAACGACGGTTGGAGCTATCTATCTCTGTCATGCCCTCTCACTCGTCAAAACGGCCTCTAAGCGCTGTGATTGGCCAAAACGCTTCGATTAGCCAGCAGATCGAACAATTATGCGATAAATTTGATTATATAGAAATATTGAATAGTCATAGAAAACAGTGTACTTCCTTAAAGCCAGAAGCTTTCGCTATCGCGTGGAAGGCACCCTCTCCTCCCCCCACCCAGTCAGAGCCGGAGTCCCTCAGGGCTCCGTGCTATCACCTATTCTCTTTGCACTGTATACCAGTGACATCCCACGCTCTCAGCCCAAAGTATTCCTAGCCCAATATGCGGATGATACCGCCATTTACACCACTGGGTGGCATATCAACAGACAGTCCTATTTCGTCATGCAACGGGCCATCACCGAGATCGGTGACTGGTTCCGAAAATGGCGCATCGCGGTCAACCCAGCTAAAAGCACAGCTATGTGCTTTACTGAGAAGACACGCTCCCCTTACCCGAAACCGCTTATTTTGTTCGACGAACCCATTCCCTGGGTTCCTAGAACAAAATACCTCGGAGTCACCCTTGATCGTCATCTCACCTTTAACGATCACATAACAACCGTCCGTAACAGAGCGGCCTTCATAATGGGTCGCCTTGGGCCCCTACTTCGCAAAGAGAGTAAAATGTCTCTTAGTAATAAGAAGACACTTTACACTGCCTGCATCCGCCCCATCATGACTTACGCATCAGTAGTGTTTAGTCATGCTAGTGAGGCCCACCTTCATAAACTTCAAGTCATCCAAAACCGTTTTCTTCGTAATGCAACCGGCGCCCCGTGGTATATCCGGAACACCGAGTTGCATTGCGACTTAAACCTTCCCTCTCTAGCGCAGTTCAATAAGGACTGCGCCCGCCGATACTTTGATCGAGCGCCCCACCACCCGAACCCATTGGTTGTCCAGGCATCGAACTACTCGACTGCCTCTTCTATCCCATTTTTCAAACCCCCCCGTCGCCGACCACGGCAGGTATTAGACGACCCGGATGACCCCATCGCAGCCATTACGTTGGCAGCTTTAGCGTTATCCGCAAGTCGTCGAGGTAAAATCCCCAGGTGTGAGGTAATCAGAGGTCACACAATCAAACACCGAGCTCGCCGGCGAGCTCGAGGCAAAAACAAGGTCACGATAAATTGCTCTCCAAATAGTCAAAGAGTATTATTCAGTAGGGCCCAATTGTGCAACACTGCAGTTGCACAGAGGCATTTTGCTCCGATCCCCCCCATGTCTCTCGACAGCGAGACAAGCCGAGGTCCGAACCACAGTGGTGCCCTTGAGCTCGCTGTCAACCCCTCCTATAGTAGCGGTACGTTTTCGGCGTCCGCAGGAGACGGAGGTAGAAAGCGCTTTTCGCCTTCTACGCCCGTCTCGGGAGAAGTGCCTTCGGCACTTCTCCCTCCCGGGCTATTGTAGGGCCAGGCCCTCGCCCAAAACCCGGTGGAGCTGGACGACCGCACAGGCGGTAGCCAGCATCTATGTCCTCCCTAAAAAAAAAAAAAAAGAAAACAGTGTTCACTCACTACACATTCCGACCTGTGCCGCCACGCCGTGCACACCTGTCTACAGCTCCGCCAGTATCTCCCAGTGAGACCGCAATAGTCCCCGCACTATTGCCGTCTCACTCGGGTCATCGTTCCGACGCTAGTTGCAGACCAGTGCCTTGGAATACGCAGTCCTGACGAAGTTTTTGTTTTGTGTGCAGAAGCTGAGCAGCCGCCGAACGCCGAGCAACGCGAGCTACGAGCTCGCCGTGCCGTCGCGCAGAGGCGCTCTAAGACGTCAGGCATTACCACCTACCCAAGTCCCTTGTTTCGGACGAACAACATCATATCGGGCTGGTGGTCTTGTTTTGACCGCACTTTTCGGTGCGCATTTCACCACTTTACTACCCGACACAACATAGTAACAGTCGCGTAACAACACACTTTGTGCTGTTAAGCGACGTCGTTCAGGCGTGGGGTAGCGTCAGCCAAACCCGTCTGAACGATCAAATCCGCCATTTGCTGCGGTCGCAGTGTGACACCCTACGGTGACAACGCCCACTGTTGTTGTTTTGGTTTAACCTTGCACCGTGGCCTTTCCCGCTTCACGGGTCAGCCGAAGCAAGCTGGGCTCCGGGATTACTGGCCTTGGGGTCACCCCTAGTCAACCCCGGAGTAGCGCTTAGGAGCACCCCTCTCCGCCGAGAAAAAAGCTCGGAGAGGGTACACAACTAGGGCACACCATAGGTACTCACTCCCTCTCACACAAGTGAGCTCACGAGTTGCGAGAGGGAGACAGAACCCGTTAGGCCATCCTGAGTATTCCCCTCAGGATGCAACGTCCCTCTAACGGTGAGGTGGAGGTCCTTCAGACCTTCGCCCTCCGCTACCCCGAACTCTACGCTGATCATCAGCAATCACTTAACGATGCAGAGAGTGCCCGCCTCACGGACACTCTCATCGCTCCCTCCGGAACTCCAATTCCGGAGGCCATCGTCCCTCCTCTGACCCGGTCCTTCTCAGAGGACAGCCCGACTTCGCCCGCTCCGGGCCCTGACAACAGACGCACGGTGGCAGCCCCTCCCCGTGAGAGGTCTCGCTCGCGCTCACCGATCGGGAGGCCAGCGAGCACCCGTCCCTCCATCGCCGTTGTCGAGCCCACTTCGGACTCCGAAGCGGAGATGGATGTAGATCCGAGTCGTGCCTTACGCACTGACTCGGACTCCGATAACGACGGCTATACCGTCGTAGACAGAAAACGCAAGCGTGCTCCTAAAGCCGCTAGTTGCGCAACTTCCGCCCCTCCCGCCAAGGCACCCGCTAAGGCCACCGCCTCCGGCAAGAAGCCGACCCCCGCCCCGCGCCCCGCGTCTCCTCCCTCCGCTCCGGCCATCACTGCCGCGTCCCCTCAGGACGCGAGCGCGCGCCGCGAAAAACCGCCTCCGCCCCTGTTCATTCAGGACAAAACCAAATGGGACATGCTGTCCCGTTTAGTTTCGGATCGTGGGATCCACTACACTAATGCCCGCTCCACGCAGCAGGGCATTAAAGTTCAAGTGTCCACCATTAGCGACCACAGAGCGCTAACAAAGCTCCTCCGTAAAGAGAGCATAAGTTTTCACACTTATGCGCTCGAAGAGGAGAAAGTCCTCCGAGTGGTCATCCGCGGTGTGCCCAAGGAGGTACATACCGATTCGGTATGTGCCGACCTGAAGGCACAAGACTTCCCCGTACATGCAGTTCACCGCATGTACAGCGGGAAGGACCGCAGTCCCTACGATCTAGTACTCGTAGTACTAGATCGTACACCTGAAGGCAAGGCCATTTTTAATTTAAAAAAGGTCTGTGGCCTCTCAGGACTCGATGTCCAAGCCCCATACAAAAATGGGAGTCCCTCACAGTGCCATAACTGCCAACTATACGGGCACGCCTCCCGTTTCTGCTTCGCTCGCGCCAGGTGCGTTAAGTGCCTAGGCGATCACGCGACAGCAGCGTGCACTCGCACCCGGGATTCACCGGACCCACCCAGCTGTGTTTTATGCGGTGCTCAAGGGCATACCGCGAATTACCGTGGTTGCCCTAAAGCACCACGAGTGAACCACAGGGTGGCAAGGCATAGGCCGACCCGTCCCTCTTACGACCGTTACCAACGGGTAAGCCCTAAACTAACGTTAGTACCTGCCTCACAGGTAATACCCGCGCCGCTCCCAGCCCGTAACGCATGGTCTAAACCACCCAGTATGGTTAAGACCGTCGCTACCGCCCGCGCCCCGGCCCGCGCGCCCGCACCCGCGCCCGCACCCGCACCCGCCCGCGCCGCGGCCCCTGCCCGCGCACCGGCCCCGGCTCGCCCCGCGCTCCCGGCACCCGCTGCCAACACCGTTCGCGCCCCTCCCCGCGCCGCTTCCCGGCCACAAGCTCCCCCTATGCCGTTGATGGCTGCCCCTCTTCAAGAGGCAATTAACCTAGTCAGCGATCTGGCTATATCGGTTGACATCAATGAGGTACAAGAGCTATTCCACAAGATGCAATACGCTCAATCCCCAGCGGACGTGATCCAATACACATTGGAACACGCAAACTTACTAAGCGCCCTTAAGCGCTTCGTCCCCCAGGCCCCTCCCCAGTACAACCACTATGGGTAGTACAACCGAACGCACGAAACCGTACTCAGTTTCGTTAGCGTCATTTAACGCTGACGGCCTCTTCAAACAACGTGACCTCGTCCACGACTTTTGTTGTACCCACCTTATCGATATCTTATGCGTGCAGGAAACCTTTCTAAAACCGGGGAAGGCGAACCCTAGGTTTGCCAATTACAGAACGGTACGTAATGATAGAGTGAACTCCCGTGGGGGAGGCACTCTTATCTTTTACAAAAGGTCCCTGCACTGCATTCCCCTACCTACCCCGACTCTTGTTAATATGGAGGCATCTTGTTGCCTCCTAGCTATGACTGGTCATCAACCTATAGTCATAGCGTCCTGTTACCAAGCTTGCTCCAAGCCGATCGTCCGAGCTGACTTAGAAGCCTTGTTCTCATTAGGAAGCGCCGTCCTTCTGATTGGCGACTTCAACAGTAAGCACATCCTATGGAATTGTAACGTCAACAATCCCAGAGGTATTGCACTTGAAAACCTAATCGCAGAACTTAACTTTGACATAATTGCGCCCACTGAGCCCACTCACTACCCTTATATGGAAGACCACCGATCTGACTTGCTTGACATGGCACTATTCAGAGGCGTAACACTCCGGGTACGCTCCATAGAAGTGGTTCACGAGCTTCACTCTGACCACCGACCCATTATACTGCGACTAGGTCCCGACCCAACGACTGATCTCCCCCGCCCCACTAAGACGATAGTGAACTGGAAGCAAGTAGGCGATGCCCTAAAGGCTATCAGTTCACCGGACCTAGACAAGATCCCTGACGACATCCTGACAAAAGATGACGTAACCCTTGCGATCGATTCGTTCACCAATCACCTCTCCACCGTAGTAGGTGCATCCGCAAAGGAGGTCATAGTGCCGGACGACCGGCGCCTTGTCATTCCAGCGGATGTGAGACGATTGGTGACGGAGAGTAAAGCAGTGACCCGACATTACGACTCCTACCCCAGTAAAGAGAACAAAACTAAGAAACGCCACTTTGAACGCATGGTTCAAAGTCGCATGTCTGAGTTGCGTGATCAACAATGGGGCGATAAACTTTCAAACCTCGTGCCAAGCCACCATGCTTACTGGGACTTGGCGCGAGGCTTGAAAGGAAGTAACCATAACGACATGCCTCCCTTATACAGACCAGTCCCACTAGTCCCAGCGTTCTTTGACGAAGACAAAGCTGAGTGCCTAGCTGATAGCCTAGAGGCTCAGTGTTCCCCTAAAGTAGATCACGTTGACCAAGCTCACCTCGATTCGGTGGATGCTGAAGTCAAACGTAAAAGCTCTGTGGTCACCTCTGATCTCCCACCAATCACCTTAGCGACTTACGCTGAGGTGGAGAGACTGATCAAGGCCCTCCGACCGCGCAAATCCCCCGGTGCCGATGGCATCTCCAACAGGGTTCTTAAAACCCTCTCTCCTCCTCTCATCCATCTCTTAGTCAGCATCTTCAATGCTGCTATGAGCCACTGCTTATTCCCAGACACCTGGAAATGTGCAAATGTCATTGGCATTCACAAACCAGGCAAAAGCTCATCTGACCCCACCAGTTACCGCCCCATCAGCCTCCTCAGTGCCTTAGGCAAACTTTACGAGCGGTTACTTGCAAACCGTCTCCAGTCCCATGCTAAGGAACACCACCTTATCCCAGATGAGCAGTTTGGCTTCAGACCCGGACACTCATGCGTCCAACAGGTGCACCGCCTCACGGAGCACATCATTGAGGGCTTCAATAAGTACCCCAAACCCCAGACTACGCTAGCAGTCTTCCTCGACGTAGCGAAAGCTTTTGACAAAGTCTGGCACAACGGCTTGATCTACAAGCTATACCAATTTGGCGTGCCAGAACGTCTTGTGCTCATCCTACAAGACTTCCTTAAAGCCAGAAGCTTTCGCTATCGCGTGGAAGGCACCCTCTCCTCCCCCCACCCAGTCAGAGCCGGAGTCCCTCAGGGCTCCGTGCTATCACCTATTCTCTTTGCACTGTATACCAGTGACATCCCACGCTCTCAGCCCAAAGTATTCCTAGCCCAATATGCGGATGATACCGCCATTTACACCACTGGGTGGCATATCAACAGACAGTCCTATTTCGTCATGCAACGGGCCATCACCGAGATCGGTGACTGGTTCCGAAAATGGCGCATCGCGGTCAACCCAGCTAAAAGCACAGCTATGTGCTTTACTGAGAAGACACGCTCCCCTTACCCGAAACCGCTTATTTTGTTCGACGAACCCATTCCCTGGGTTCCTAGAACAAAATACCTCGGAGTCACCCTTGATCGTCATCTCACCTTTAACGATCACATAACAACCGTCCGTAACAGAGCGGCCTTCATAATGGGTCGCCTTGGTCCCCTACTTCGCAAAGAGAGTAAAATGTCTCTTAGTAATAAGAAGACACTTTACACTGCCTGCATCCGCCCCATCATGACTTACGCATCAGTAGTGTTTAGTCATGCTAGTGAGGCCCACCTTCATAAACTTCAAGTCATCCAAAACCGTTTTCTTCGTAATGCAACCGGCGCCCCGTGGTATATCCGGAACACCGAGTTGCATTGTGACTTAAACCTTCCCTCTCTAGCGCAGTTCAATAAGGACTGCGCCCGCCGATACTTTGATCGAGCGCCCCACCACCCGAACCCATTGGTTGTCCAGGCATCGAACTACTCGACTGCCTCTTCTATCCCATTTTTCAAACCCCCCCGTCGCCGACCACGGCAGGTATTAGACGACCCTGATGACCCCCTCGCAGCCATTACGTTGGCAGCTTTAGCGTTATCCGCAAGTCGTCGAGGTAAAATCCCCAGGTGTGAGGTAACCAGAGGTCACACAATCAAACACCGAGCTCGCCGGCGAGCTCGAGGCAAAAACAAGGTCACGATAAATTGCTCTCCAAATAGTCAAAGAGTATTATTCAGTAGGGCCCAATTGTGCAACACTGCAGTTGCACAGAGGCATTTTGCTCCGATCCCCCCCATGTCTCTCGACAGCGAGACAAGCCGAGGTCCGAACCACAGTGGTGCCCTTGAGCTCGCTGTCAACCCCTCCTATAGTAGCGGTACGTTTTCGGCGTCCGCAGGAGACGGAGGTAGAAAGCGCTTTTCGCCTTCTACGCCCGTCTCGGGAGAAGTGCCTTCGGCACTTCTCCCTCCCGGGCTATTGTAGGGCCAGGCCCTCGCCCAAAACCCGGTGGAGCTGGACGACCGCACAGGCGGTAGCCAGCATCTATGTCCTCCCTAAAAAAAAAAAAAAAAAAGAAAACAGTGTTCATTCGTTGTCGCGCCACCGTCGCGTGTACAGGTCTCTCATTACCCAACTAAGACGCTCACGCTCCGTAAATTACTGACATCAAATCGGCAGCTTAATTATTTATCCTAGACTTCAAAACAACCCAGCACAAACAAGTGTGTAAGGGATACAGTGTCTACATCGAAGAAATATAGCAGATATACAGTCCACGCCGTCAGTAGATACTGCGTCCCCCACAATAGTGGTCAAAGGCAAACCTATCAGGCATAAAAAAAAGAACGTAAAGTGTATGTAGTAATATTAATCTTGCAAGTACAACCCTCACCCCGAATCAATCTCGTTGAAGAATATCTCCGTGACGACGGCATCGAACTGGTTCTTGATGAGCGTGCTCTTCAATTCAGGAGTCAGAGCTGCCAAGGAGATGTTCCGGGAGTAGCCTTTAACCAATGCCAGTCCTGAGATGCCAAGCTTGGCGTTTGCTATCATGTCTAAACCTGGAAACAATAAAATCGAGCGGTAATATGCGGACTGCCGCACCGCAGGTCCTTTATTCAAGCCCCACCGCCTTGCCGGCTTCAGCTTTATAGATACATAGATAACTCTTTGTTGTACACCAAAATAATAATTATGAACAATAACATAAACTTACAGGCATTACAACTGAAATTACAGGCACATGAGACTTAACAACTATGTCTCAAGGTGACGGGCGCAGTGCAATTCGTCACTTGTGATGAAATGCATCTGTTATAGGCAGAGGTAACCGCTTAACATCAGGTGGGCCTCGAGCTTGTTCCGTCACAATAACAGTAAAAAAACAGTAATGTTGTACAATTGGCGGACTTATCGCTAAAAACAACCTTTGGATAGAGAGAAATTCAGCCATGACAGATGATGGTGCTGGTGTATAATAATAAGATTAAAAATAATAAAGTTAAATAGGTACTTTATGTAGCCTACACTTTATGGTAATAACATAACATACAAATTAATCACACATACAATATACTTACATAATATATATTATTATATATATATACAATATGAGACAAAAATAAGTATCAACTATTTAACTTTACAGATTCTTTTGACTTTTAGAAATAGGGAGTGACTACCGCATGGTGGAAGGGCTGTTTGTGAATGCTCGCCTGGCTAGCTACCACCATCAAGTAGAAAATCTGTCACCAAACACTCGCTTTGTTTCGACAGATGTCATTTAGAGCCAGTAATTCTAGGTTAGCCTGAACATCTGCAAGCACATCACTACGAAAAACAACATGTTATGTAAAAGGCAGTGATGTCATCAAATATAGTAATTCCGCCTTCAAAGGAAGTTTCCGTTATGCTGCGTCGAAGTGTTGGAATAATATCCCACGGCCTTTGAGGAACCTGCAAAGTATACGCGGATTTAGACTTTATCTGAAAAAAATATATTTACACGCATCAAAAAAGCGAAGAACTTTTGAGAAATGACGCCAGCGCTATTTTATAATTATTATTTTTTGCCTTACAAGTAAAACTAATTCATATATATATTTTAGCTAAAAACAAAGAAAAACTTTGTGCCTATTATTGTGTATGGATTTTAATAGTGTGCTTTACATAAATGTTTTAAATATGTTGTTCTGTTTGTCTGTGTATTTTCGTTCGTGACGTCACCTGCCGTTCACAACGGAATACCAGCGCTGTTTGTTCGCAGCCAGCGTTATGCTGAGCTGGGGTCGGTTTGTGGCAAAAAAAACTATTATGTAGCTATTGTACCTACATGTACATTGTACCTACATATGTTTAAATGTTGTATTTTATATTTTGTCTGTTTTTTGTCACAATTAAAGCTATGTCTATGTAATAGGAACTTGCTAGGAACACCATCACCGTTAGGTGTTTGGCGACAGCTTTTCTACTATTACATAGACATTACTCACCCTCAAATATCGGTATAGTGACACTAGCATCAATAATATTCAACCCTTTTCTTGCATCTCTTGGTGGATACGGAGTGGCCCATGTCACCTGGAAGGAATAAAAATGGCATCGATTTTTATGGCGATTCGTTTTTGAAACTATTTAAAACGGCGGAGATACATATAGGGTTGTTCAGGCTAACCTAGAATTACTGGCTCTTAAGGACAACTGCCAGAACACACCGTTAGGTGCTTGGCGATAGATTTCCACTTGAGGTTGGTAGTAAGCATGGCGAGCATTCGCAAAATGCCCTACCACCAAGCTATAATGACTGCCATTCTAAGGCAAGAACCGGGACTGACAGCCCCGACGTGCCCGAAGCATGAAAGCCCTCAGTACTAAATGCCAATTGCCACTGAGCAAGTACCAACAGCGGTCACCCAAGCAATGACCGCAGCGGACCAAACTTTCAAGCTTCATAAAAGGAGTCGATAATACAAATATTTATTATTTGTTCAACATATAGGTGGTCTTATACAGGGTGGAAACTTTCAGCGGGGCAGTTTACAGCTACTCGGAAATTATCTTAGGAGACTATCCGTATTGTTTTATGGAATTTCAATTCCCATTCACAGATTTAGAAAAATACAATTAGCAAGAAAATTGCCATTTTACATAAAACATTTTTTGATGCCAATCGATCCTGTATCTAATACTGATCAAAAACTTCTATGGTATAACCATCGTTGGAGTACCCAAAAAGTCACAAATTACAAAAAAAAAATCCCTTGTGTAAAATGGCTATTTTCTAGCTATCTGTGTTTTTTTTAAATCTGTGAATGGGGATCGAAATTCCATAAAAAATATTGATAGTCTCTTAAGACCATTTTCGAGTAGCTGCAACGGATAAGGTACTTCCCCTTACTGCCCCGCTGAAAGTTTCCACCGTGTATAGTTGAAGCCCTGCCTTCTGCTACTGTAATGCAGAAGGCAGTGTCTTCCCTAAATAATGATTACAAATTACATTACAAATATATGACTTTTTTTTATACCTATATACGGTTGATATTATTATATCGACAATACTGTGGGGGGTGGTGTTGAATCGATAACTGAATGTGTTCCACTCATGTTTAATATTCACAGTCGCTTAAATAAGTACTAGCTATCTAAGCAGGGGCTCGGTGCCTTTGAGCATGATAGCAACAACCACGGTTTAAACTATTCATTCGCACACGTACGAACGCTACTCGAAGTCAATGAACTACTATACTAGTACTAGTAACATCAAAATAGCAGTTTCGTGTACCTATTCTGCTCTAGTCGGCTTTTCGCGGCTTGCGACAAAAGAACGCGTGACGTGGTAGCGGCTTAACACAATATGACATACCTAAATATTTGCAATTCAATATAGTACCTACGTAATCTTGAAATTAAATATAATGTAGGTGAGTAAAATTTGTGAATTGTGAATAGAGTGAATAGATACACCGTGTTCGTAGACGTGCCATAGCTTCGGCAATAGTTAGCCGTGATTTTGAGTATGTCAAAATTAAACATGAGTGGAATATATTCAGTTACCGATTCCACACCACCCCCCGCAGTATTGTTAATAGGTATATAAATATCCACCTTATATAGACCTCATATTACAGACCTACCTCATGCCCAGCGCTAAGCAAGGAGTCCACTACGCCTTTCCCCAGAGTATTGTGGCTACGAGAGGGCAAGGGGAATATGCACAGTATGTGATAGTCTTGCACGCTTCCCAGATATAAGGCCAGCAGGTGTAGGAACTTCATGGTTTCTGAAAAGAGTATACATAAAAAAAAATACTTCTTCTTTTGTGTACATATACGTCAAACCGCGCCGCTTAGATAACTCAAGCCCCTGAACTGATAGAAACAAAACTATGGAGCTATTGACAAAGCAAAAATTAAATTATACCTAAAAATGGAACCGACTTCAACACTCAAAAGTGTGAAATAACTTGTTGAAGTCGGTACCTTGATAGTTTCAAAGTACTTATTATCACAATATTGTGCGCATGGTACCGATTTCGATAAGTTATTAGACACTTTTGAGTGTTAAAAACGTTCCATTTTTGGGTATAATCCGATTTCGCGCTGGATGCCTAAACCGCTCGGCCACTTGGACTTGGCATGTCTAGGCCGCGCACCGTCCCCTATAACGGTTTAAGTAATACAATTGAACTACAACATTTCGGCTAGAAATGCCAAGTCCAAGTGGCCCAGTGGTATAGGCGTCCGGTGCGAAATCGGAGGACGCGGATTCGATTCCTGACTTGGGCATAAAATTTTGTACTCCAATAATTTGCAAAACACGACATTATTGTCATTTAATTTGTAATTACAATTTTAAACTGGGTAAAACCAAAGGCATAAAAGGACTAAATCCAGTAACAGGGAAGTATTTTTACTACAAAAATATACTACTAATTGTTGTTTAATAATAATTAAAAAATCAAGCATTAAACACGGTTAAATATAATCTTAAATTCGAAGAATATGACAAATAAAATAATAACTCAGAAAAGATTCCGATTAATTTTAAAATCCTCCTACCTACTATTTTTGATTTGTTTCTGATAGCTTTTTGTCACAATTTATAATATTAAGAACCTTATTTAGTTTGTAAACAAATTGTACATTATTTGCGAAATAAAACTATTATTATTATTATTGGTTAAAAAGTCACTAGTACTTTGTTAGAGTGAAACTTAAAAACTACTCATCCGATATTCGTGAAATTTTTATGGCACCAAATTGGATATATACACAAGAAATAAGAACTATTCATGATTATTTTGTCGGGTAGATCATGTAAAAGTTACGCATGATCATACTTAGACAATAAAAACAAAAAAGTTTTTTTTTTTTTTTTTATTGCCGATAGGCTAGCCTTTGACCACTATCTCACCTGACGGTAAGTGATGATGTGGTCGAAGATCTTGTTCAGGATATCCTAGAATGACTGGCTCTCAAGGATAGCTGCGTTGACCTTAAAACATACATAATTTTTATCGTAAGTTGTTTGAAATTAAACTGCTCTTCAAAGTTTCAGAAACTGGCATTTGATGAAGGGTGAAATTAAATAAACAAAGGGCCTGTTTCAGAATGTTCGAGTAAGTTCCGGTTATACTACCCAGAACATATTTAATAAATAAAACACAATCTTTGCGTTTCACAGTCATCGATTTAGCCTATCCATCGGTTAAAGCTTGAAACGCGCTGCATATCAACTGTCATTTTTATCATTCAGTTATTTTATGTGTTGCATAGCAACCCGAAACTTTATTAGGACATTCTGAATCCGGCCCTTAATATAAATTGTGCTAATTTTGGCGGATTTTACATTTTAGAACGTTGAAACCGAATATAACGACATCGTTTATAACCACGGATCGGTTATTACGACCAAATGGCAAGGTCCCGAACAAATCCCTGATAAACAGTTATCTAAACATACCGCATATAACCTAAGATTTATTTTACCTGTAGATGAACTCATCTATCGTCTAGTAAATATGGAGGGCACACAACTGTGTACCCTCCATATTTACTAGACGAATTCAGGGTAATTACCAGAGTCACTACCAGTCTAGCACTTCCGAGCGTCCGGTGAATACATCGCCGCTAATCGTGTTTTTTAGGAATAATCTGTGGACAATATGCCTTCCTTGTGTCTTTAGACTCTACGCCAATTATACAAGCACTGTGAGAGATAAGAAAACTGTTTCATTTCACGCGTAATTATTGCTTTTATTGATGAAATAGAAAATATCGTCATTTTGTTTTATCTTAGGAACTAATTCCAATGAAATGGATGAGCGAGATATGTGCATCGTTTGGTGTGAGAGAGTGAAAGAGATCGCAGTATTCGCAGTGTAATGGTGATCGGAACGTCTCGTGGCGGTTACACGAATTGCTTATTTATATCTTTCTTACAACAGATATGACGCATAATATTTGAACTTTCTTTCCGTGTCATTACTAACTGCATATACATGTGCGTAGGTATGTAGATAGGTAAATTCTAGTAAGCTTTTAGAGCAGTGGTGTTCGGATATAACTACTCTAGTATTTCAACTCTCTGCCTATAACAACATGCAGCGACTAAATTTTAAACTACTTAACCGATTTTGATAAATGTATATGGGACCACCTCGGAGGTATACCCTTTCCAATAATAATATAATTTTGCGATTCAGTCCACATTTAATGAGTGAGAAATCGGTGAACATACATAAAAAATATAGTTGAACTCACAACCCTCCTCTTTGGATGATCGGCTGGGGTTACGAGACTAGACAAAAGTGTTTTGCATGGTGGTAGGGCATTTTGCGAATGCTCACCTGGCTAGCTACCAGTTACCACCCTTAAGTAGAAAATCTGTTACCAAGAACCTAACGGTGTGCTCCGGCAGCTATCCGTGACAGCCAGGAATTCTAGGTTAGCCTGAACAACATCTTCGAACACATCATCACTGACCATCAGGTGAGATAGTGGTTAAAGGCTAACCTATCAGGCATAAAAAAGTCACAATGATGAGATTTAGTAGCTTTTAATAATGAAACCCAAAATAAAGTCGCCTAAGACACGGCCAGGTGAGAAGAGCCCATCAATGGAGGGGAGTACTCCATACTTCATGGACGAGATGTGATCCGAACAGAACAGCTCCCGAACGGACGACAAGAAGGAAGAGAGCGCCCCCATGGTGGAGCGGCCATGACATGGTGGACGAGCTTGTCAAAATTGATTGATATTGTTAAGTCCCAATTTACGAGTATGATACGATATCCCAGGAATCTCTAGATTATAGACCGTGTTGGCGCCTGAAGAATAGAAGATACAAATATAAATTGTTTATTTCCAGTAGAAACAAACAGGATAAAAATATTAACTTAAATACTAAGGTCCAAGGTAAAACACCATATAAGTAGCCAATAAGATAAACATACATGACAAAAATTATTACTTTTGATTATGTATATCATTAATTTTCTTATTATTTAGATACACTTATTTCGTTTAGTTAATGAATATTAAGTAAATAATTTAATAATGTTGTCTTAGGTTTTCGCGATTGTTACACATATTAATTAAACAACTTTAAACGGCTTTAATCGCGTATTTGAAACGTCGGGATAAAATAATGAAAAATATACGCGATTTAAACCGTTTAAAGTTGTTTAATTATTATAAATAATTTAATTATAATGATTTGTAAATAATTTAATATAAGTAAAATAAGTAATAAAGTTAATATGTATAATTCAGAAGCATTTAAGAGTTTATAGATATTTTTGAACATGTTGCACACCTCATTAGAATTATTTGGTATTGTAAATGGTAAACCTAGCCTAATTTATAACTTTGTGAACTTTGTACAATCTACTGTTATATGCAACAAGTGATTATGAACTGTGAATAGCAATGTCAAATAAGCAGCATAACAAAGTCTTATTAACGCTCCAAACGAGCGTTTACAAGATATCTGGCGGAACTAACGTCCTGATTGGTTAAATTGATTACTATGAGCACTGCAACCATGGATGGTTCGAAACAAACGTAAGCGCGCGCTAATTTTCATGTTGGTGCCATCTGTCGAAATACCGAGGAGAGTATAGCGGTGAGAGCGATGCCAGCGCACGGTGTGGCTTCAACATACAACGATACGTTAAAAAACAAAGCTGCCGCTTACTGGGTTTTGTGCAACATCTAGATGGCGCTGTTCTTAAAAAAATACATATGACGTTTTTTCATCGAATATTTTGACAAAATGGTGCAGTAACAATGAAATTGAACTACTAGTCCGGTCAAATTAAACCAAAAAGTAGCATTTTTATGACAAAAACTTACCTATTTTAAATAATCTTACTGATTTTCAGCTTGGTGGGAATTTATGTAGGTAGTTTCTAATGTCTAAATTGACCGGACTATACAACAGCAAAGAATGTTGTCATAGTTCGTAGGTATATGTCCAACCTAGGTGTGAGACTCCGACTCGCGCTTTGTGGGTATGTTTTCGTTCATTTATAATCTTTTTACACCTTTATAGGGTTCCGGACCCTGCCTGTGCATCCGTATCGAACGGGTAGCTTGTAAACTGAATGTTACTAACCTGGTAGGTACCTATACAATATTATATGTAAAATATTTACCTTTGGGCCTTTATTGACAACATCCTACGAACTAAATACAACAATACAGCTGCTACAACGTAAACATTTAAACAATCTGGAGCTATAGCAGGCCTACAGGCAGTCCAAATGCTGCAGCCTACTAAGTACCATTTGGCAGTGCCATTGCCCTGTTGTTGGATTGCAAATATTGCAATGTTTATTCGTTGAGCTACCTAAGCATATGCCAGCATTTTGATCACGCGTCGCATCGACCAAGCGCTCAAGTTTTGGCAAATAAGATGAGCTCCCTGGTCCCCACCGACCCAATGGATATATAATATAATACATGTATGTATAATAAAATATATATGATATATTTAATACACTACATAAACGGCTCAAATGATGTAACCACTACCAAGTTTAGCATATTTGAGCCGTTACTTCTAAACGGCTCAACTGAATTTTACGTTCATTAGATTAGTCTTGATAATTGGTAACGCAGATGACACTAGGTAATTACATAAAAAAGTAAAAACTGGTGGATTTTAGACCCCATATTGTAAAATAAAAAATATTTTTCGTCCTAATCTATCTAGTTTGGTGTAAAAAAATGATGGGCTGTATGAAAAGATTCCATAAATACCTATATATAACTTGCAGTTTTAATTTCAATGAAACGATAAAACGCTTAACCAAATTGATTATTTTCAGTTTAGTTTATTAATATTTGATTACTTAATTTATAACCTACCTGTATATGAGTTGTTGACGTTTGTCATAATTTTACATTGCCACTGTTTTAAGTGCAGGTTACTCAAAGAAAAGAGTAAGATTTTTTTTTGGTGGTTTAATAACTAGTTCATTTTGAGTTCACACTTCACTCATAAACAGATAGATACTTCAATATCTAGGTACCTGGGTTAAAGCAACCTCAATAACATTTATCAAATCAACCAAAAAAATAATTGTAACAATACAAATAATTAGTAGTACTAGAAATCTTTGTGAACAAACGAGAACATCCGCAGAAGTACTGCCGACATACCTATATCTACCGCCAAGCAGCTGTTCTGTTCGGATCACATCTCGTCCATGAAGTATGGAGTACTCCCCCTCCATTCATGGCCTCTTCTCATGAAGTGGCCGTACCTTAGGCGACTTTATTTTGGTTTTCATTTATAGAAGCCATTTATCGTCACAATAACATTACCTAAACAAAAAAAAGACTTCCAAAATAAAAACACTTGGGTGAAACGGCAAACGGCAAAAGAACCTCCCACTCACTCCCCAGTTATAGGTATAAGTACTACATCTATACAAAGTACCTACTTATTAACAAAGACGAAACAACCCCCCCATGGCCGACCACGGCAGGTATTGGACGACCCGGATGACCCCATCGCAGCCATTACGTTGGCAGCTTTAGCGTCATCCGCAAGTCGTCCAGGTAGAATCCTCAGGTGAGCGGTAGTCAAAGGTTACAAAATCAAACACCGAGCTCGCCGGCAAGCTCGAGGCAAAAATAAAGTCCCGATTAGTGTATCTCCAAATAGTCACAGACTAATTTTCCGTAGGGCCCATTCTCAACGCAGCACTGCAGTTGCACCGGGGCATTTAGTTCCGACTCCCCCAATGTCTCTCGACAGCGACTCAAGCCGAGGTCCGAACCACAGTTGCCCTTGAGCTTGCTGTCAACTCCTCCTTTAGTAGCGGTGCGTTTTCGGCGCCCACAGGAGACGGAGGTAGAACTTTTCGCCTGTTACCTCCTCAGGTCTTAGGAGAAGTGCCACCCTCGCCCAAAATCCGGTGGAGCCGAACGTTCGAAAGCGATAGTCAGCATCTATGTCCCCCCATTAAATTTAATAGACGAAATAATACATTTTGTTGGTTAACTCACCCGGCACATAGGTATAGTAGAGCAAATAAAAAACAAATTGATAACACGTGTTGCGTCAGTGCGTGCCTGACCTTGACTAAATGACTGCCAAAATACTACAGACAGTGTATTGTCACACTCATTATATTATTTAACTTCGTAAGGACTGGTCGGAATGGTCGTAAAAATTGTAAATATTGGTGGTTCCAAACTGCTATATTGGTAATTGAGTTTAGTTTATTATAGTCTCACCAAGGTCATTGACTCTATGACCTGTGCGGTCGTTAACCCCAAGTCTTGTAGAAGTTATTCAATTGTCGGCTGCCTTGGATAAACTTAAATAAGTACGATGTTCTATAAATGTGGTTTTGTTAGAATTTTCCTATTGTGGTCCCTTCGATCCACATATACACTAGATTCCTTAATTTAATTCCTAGAAGACCTCCTTGCGAGCTTCTAGTGGTTCTTTTTTAACAACACCTAAGCTAGAATCGGACATGGAGTGCTATGATTTCGCTTCCGAGGAAATACCATACTATTGAATGCTTTACCAGTTTAGATTGGAGAGCGTCTCGATGTTTAATAAGCTTGATGCCATCAATATCGCAATAAGTATTGACCTTGAAACGATTGGTTTATGGGAGTTTTCTGTTAAAACTATTAAAAAATTTACGCCACTTTATATAATATAATTTTGAAGCAATTGGTTTTAATCTTATAGGACCACGGTGGTAGACGAGAAGATAAAGTGACTGAAAGAAATTAGCTCGCCCCAGTCCCTCACTCGTTCGCAATAAAAAATAAATATCGCTCATATTTGCTAGACGCTGTTATCACCCCACCTGCACCGTGGGGAGCCGACTTCGAGCTGTAACCCCCATGCCTTCTTGTAGAAGTCGTAAGAGGCGGCGAAGGGAGAAATACCAGTGCCTTCTGAAGAGCTGCCATCTCACACACTGCGATCCCCAAAACGACTGCCAGGCTTAGGGAATATGTAGGATTATGATTATGGCAGCAATCCCGCTCTTCAAAGTGGGAAGACCTTCGTTCAACGGTGGACGTCTGCCAGCCGTTAATGTTTCCATAAAAGTTCTAATATAATTATGCAAAGGAAAGGCCAAACATCAATGCATTGATATTTTACCACGTCTAGGATGCGACCTCCTTACGAAAGATTTAGTACGGCACTCGAGTTAAGGTAACTTTGCTAGATGGCGACCACTTAGTAGAACCTCAGTAAATAGTATAACCAAAATAAATAACCAATTTTACAACTTCAAGTCAGTATACTATATAAAGTCGGGTCGGGTGATATATTTTTTATCATATAATATGGCACACAAATATATTTCCCAACATAAATGAGATATGAATTAATTACAGTGTAGTATTTAAACAGTAATTATTGTGATAAATAATGATCACATAAACAAATGTATGTGTGATCGCTTAGTAAAGATTAATTTCTTTAAATATAATTTAATTTAATTCATATAGATACATAATTGCAATCTATGGGGTTGTACTGTTTTAGCCTTTACCTGAAATAAACTCACTCTGTTCGTTGATTTATTTGTGGTTACGAATTGAAAACAGTGTCTAACTTATTTGCAGATTAGTAATCACAGTAGTAACTTAAGAGATATAAATAAAGTTACATCATGGAAGCCGACTTTTGCTGTTTTCAATAACCGCAAACTAAAATGTTAGTAAATAAAATTTTAGTAAAGGACTTTCTAAAAATTCTATGAATTCTATGAATGGAGATAGGTAATATGTATATCTCCAAATTCTCCAACTCTCCAACAGTAAAGATATATTAAATACTAGCTTTCATGGCGCGGCTCCGCCCGCGCGTATGTCGCTTATCACGCAAAAACATTAACCTCTTTTTGCGCAGTTGGATAAAAACTATCCTATGTTTTTTCCCGGGTCTCAAACTATTTCCATACCAAATTTCATTCAAATCGGTCCAGTAGTTTTGGCGTGAAAGCGTAACAGACAGACAGACAGAGCTACTTTCGCATTTATAATATTAGTACTGAAGTACTGATAAGTTCAGAGTAAATAAAACAGGATAAAACTGTCACGTTGATGCGAGTGTGTGTTGACTGTTTTTATCTGTATATACCTACTAGGTATATATGTGGTGTTTAAACTTTTGGTCCGGTATTTGAACCATCAGGTAGTAACTACTCTTACGAATAAATGTGTACACAATCAATTTACAAAGAACGCATGTTGGTTTTTTAAAGAAAAGTTCATCATCAGTTTACATTTGGTCGGGTAACATTTCATCAGCGTTTTTTTTTTGTAATTATTGAAAAATCAAGTCTTAGGCCAGAAACGCATTCTTGAAACCTCTGACGAAATTAAACCTCTTTTGACTGCTGATTTATCAGTACTTAATATTATAAATGCGAAAATAACTCTGTCTGTCTGTCTGTCTGTTACGCTTTCACGCCAAAACTACTGGACCGATTTGAATGAAATTTGATATGAAAATAGTTTGAGATCCGGGAAAAAACATAGGATAGTTTTTATCTAACTGTGCAAAATGAGGTTAATGTTTTTGCGCGATAACCGACATACGCGCGGGTGGTTCCGCGCCCGGAAAGCCAGTATAATTATAAGTAACATGGAACAGAATGATTTACGTGCGCCGAACAAACGTAATTACCCTACTCATGTACTAAAGTCCACTTGATATAAGATTTACGCCTGCGATAAGACTGAAAAGTAGATAGGCATAGTGATTTTTTGGGCGATAAAATATCGTTGATATTGTCATTTGTAATTTTACAATGTACCTAGCAACAGAGTTAAAGTATTTACTGGCATGGTATAGTACCAGTTTTAAGCAATGAGTGCTGCAAGTCCGTGTATTCAATCCTTTATCGATTTTGTACGAATCGGCAAGCTTGGCTACGAGCGCTTGTTGAGGACATATACCCGCCAGCCACGGCGTGAACTTTTATACAAACTCAACTTGTTATTAAAAAAAAACTCGCTTGTAAATATAGTGTATTATTAGACCTATCGTTTCTGGCTTAAATCCTTTATCTTTTGGACTAATAATTAATTTTTTTATTATATAGCGTTTAGTATATAGCACTCGTTTTTAGAAGTTTGAGCCAGTTATTCGTAGCTCCAGATTTATTTAAAAAGTATAGTACACATGTATAAATAACTTCCCATTATAGAAAGTTCATTATATTCCCCATGTTTGTGGTGCAATAGAAATATTAAAAACTTGCTTATTTTTCTTCAAAGAGATGCTTAAAGTTGGGTCTTATCTAAAATTACGAGCTTTTGAGCTAGTGTAATTTCAAAACTGTATAATTTAATGAAGATCTGATGCACCACAAACCTAGATATTAGGGTAGTGATTACGTAGGTAAAAAATCATTGAGTTTTATTCGCTATTATTAAAATGAGATTGTAGCTGCGTTTTGTATGGGGGCGTTCGTCTAAAATATACCCTTAAACTTGTCTGTAGAAAAGTAGATGTTGAGACATCTGTCTACCTCTTTGAAGAATACTAAAGAGGTAGACATACATTCAAATTCAAAATCATTTATTCAATTTAGGCGTCAACGACGCTCTTATGAAGGTCAATTACAAATTTTAATATTGAAATATTCTACATTGTACTGCCACGTTCAGCAAAAAAATGTATAGAGCCACTGCGAGAAGAACGGGGGGGCCATTCTTTTAAACGTCTTTTAACAATGCGTTACAAACAATATAATATAATTATTACAATATTTGTTTAAATTACGTAGGTGACAGGTAATATAAGCTTGGCAGAAGTGGCATTTTCCAGGCATTTTTGTCGTTTAAGTAATCACAAACTGTGTAATAGGATTTCTTAATCAAAATGTTTTTCACGTGCAACTTGAATTTTCCTTCTGTGAGCATTGTAGGTAATATGTTTGGGAACTTTTTTATAAAAATAATATATACATACTTATACAAACTACTTTCAGCCGCTTTCTGTTTTTCCTGAGAACTACAACCTAGGCTTCTTCAAGACTCGTCTGCGGGTGAGTTTTTGGCCAAACTTAGGTCTATTATGCGTAAAAAATGCGGCGAGTTTTTTGTTTGTAAAGTAAAGGGATATTATATGCGAGACATGGAATGAAAATGATGATGTACATGGTGGATTAAGTACTTGCCATTAGCAGTAGATGTATCAGATGGATTATCCACTGTATTAACGTAAGTAAAATCGGTGTTAATATAATTAAAATATGTGATACGAAAGTTTTAATGAAAGGATTATCCACTGTTGAACACAGTCCCATTAAGAGGGGGATTGCCATAATCCTGACGCTTGGCAGCCGTCTTAGGGATCGCAGTTTAAGATATCAGCTCTTCAGAAGGCGCTGGTGCCCACCATCCGGTTTTTCGCCTCCTACGACACCCACAGGTAGCAAGGGGGGGGGGGTTACATTCTAGCCCAGCACTCCACAGGGATGTATAAGTGTACAGCCAATTACCTAATATTTAAGCCGTTTGAGGTAGAGACGTTGGATTCGTGGTGACTGGAAGCTAATCGTATTTTCCAAAACTTGGACTTATTTTATGTTTTTGTACTGTATCCTAAAATTAGTTAAGTCTCTAAATAGGCAAGACATACTTTTCTAAAACTATATTAAGTAACATTTGTAATGTTCTACTGTAGTTATTTATATATTAGTTTTATTTTTATACTTATATCATGTTTTAATGTGTAGATAAAATACAGAAACATAATATATGGAAGAGACTGAATCTCACAACACAGGCCACCCTAGTGTGAGGTTCAGAGAACCTTACTCCTTCTTTTGCTGCATAAATACAATGTAATAATTAGTTATAACTTAGACTAAGTTTTTGGGATGAATAAAAAATTATAAATTATTATTATTATTTCTCAAGTTTTCAACCAATAAGCATTGCAATAGAACGGGGCAATCCTGCCGGCATGCTGTGCACGCTGCCAACTGGTAGTGAGCTAATATATTTAGACTGCCTGTGGGTCTGCAATGGCTGCCTAAAGGTGAATGCTCACGTCTGGCGGGAAATTTAAAATTAGAATATATTTTTCATAATTATACTTAATTGCGTGAGTTAGCGAAAATAGTTTTCACAATAATACTTACATGTTTTTTTTTTTTTTTTTTTTTTATGCCTAATAGGTTAGCCTTTGACCACTATCTCACCTGATGGTAAGTGATGATGTGGTCGAAGATGTTGTACAGGCTAACCTAGAATTACTAGCTCTCAAGGACAGCTGCCGGAACACACCGTTAGGTGCTTGGCGACAGATTTTCTACTTGAGGGTGGTAGCTAGCCAGGCGGGCATTCGCAAAGTGCCCTACCACCATGCTGTAACGACTGCCATCCTAAGAAAACAACCGGGACCGACGGCTTAACGTGCCCTCCGAAGCACGGAAGCGCTCAGTAGTAATGTCACCAGCGGTCACCCATCCAACTCCTGACCGCGGCGGACGTTGCTTAACTTTGCTGATCGATTCAGAATGGCTAAGCAAACTTGGCTACGAGCGCTTCAAAGTTTACAGAACTTACTGTATTTATAATGTTGTCTTAGGTTTCGCGATTGTTACACATAGTAATTAAATTAAACAACTTTAAACGGTTTAAATCGCGTATAGTTATCATTATTTTTCCCGACGTCAAACACTTTGCTGTGATCGTGGTCACGGGGTGACTAATTAGTTTTATTTGTAAATAAAGCCAATAAAACGATTTAAACTGTTTAAACTTATTTAATTATTATTGTATTTATTGTTTATTGTCACGGATAATAGTAATTTTTACGTGGCAGCTCAATAAAAGGAGTGTTATGTTTTTAGGGCGTATGTATGTACGTTTGTGAGTTTATTTATTCCACCACACCTTATAAACGGCTTAACCGATTTTAATGTAGGTATGATATATCGTTACATTCGCCTTGATAGCGCAAGTGATACGAGATAGATACATAAAAAAAGAATAAAACATACTGGAGTTTGTTATTCGCTACATAGTAAGATAAAAACAATTTTTTTTTCTTCCAAACCCATCGAATGCGTTATCAAAATGAAGGTTCCATAAAAACGGTTCCATAGATAGATAACACTTTATTAACGCATAAAAAATTACAAACTTATAACTTAAAACATAATAAATAAGAGTAGGTGTGACAACGTGTGACAAGGTGTCTTATCACGGAAAGCGATCATTTTAAATTTAAATGGAACGATAAAACGTTTAACAAATATATTTTTTTTTAACGGTGGTATGCCTTTATTTAACAAAATACTACGAACTATATACAACACTACAGCTACTACAATAAAAGCATTTAGACAACCTATAAGTCATAGCAGACTCACAGGCAGTCCGAATGCTCCAGCCCATTATCAGTTGGCAGCGTGCCCAACATGCTGGCAGCATTGCCTCGTTGAAATTCAATGCTTCTTTGTTGAGCCAAATATTATGTGCCAGCATTAAAAAATAATTATATAAGTAATTAGCAGTCGTGATTTTTACTTTTTTGATTAATTACCTATACTTGTTAATTTTGGACCGTATCATGGGTATTTAATGGAATCACTCTATAAATATTCAAGATACTATGTATTTTAAACTCACGAATGCCATGGATCTTGTAGAATAGTCAAGAAATCTAGCTGCAAGCGTCAAAAACGGTATAATTTTGAGTTTCCCGCAACATACTATTTTTTTATTTATAGCTGATACCCTTTGACCACTATCTCACCCGATGGTAAGTGATGATGTGGTCGAAGATGTTGTTCAGGCTAACCTAGAATAACTGGGATGACAGCTGCCGGAACACACCGTTAGGTGCTTGGCGATAGGTTTTCTACTTGAGGCTGGTAGCTAGCCAGGCGGGCATTCGCAAAATGCCCTAACGCCATGCTGTAACAAATGCCATTAGACAACAACCGGGACCGACGGCTTAACGTGCCCTCCGAAGCACGTGCACGCTCAGTAGTAATGTCACTAGCGGTCACCCATCCAGGTCCGATAAAAATGACCGCGGCGGACTTAGCTGAATTGTTAAGAACGGCTAAGCAAGCTACGCTACGAGCGCTTCACTGTCAAATGCTGAAATTTTGTCACTATCCGACTGCTTAGGAGTGAAAGAGAGGCAGCTAGTGATGGTGAAATCCCGATCAATTTGGGTAAAATCCGAAAGTAACCTTTAGGCCTAATTTCACCATACCATGTTTGTTTACGCTAAATCAGGCATTAGCTAATGGGTCTTTAAAAATAACAGTGCTGTTAAATCAGTCTACGTTCTATGAAGTTAACTGAATTAATCATCCATTAACAGTTGGTGGGACACTCGGTTCAGTTAACAGTCCGTTAAAAGGATTAACAAGGCGTCAAATAAATAACAGAGTATGGTGAAACTAGGCCTTAGTAACGTAAATCGAAAATTTTACTTTCTTATCCCTCTTGATAAAGTTTTTCTATTTTATGAATATATTTTCATCCACATTCATACGTAAATAATTATTTAATATATTTACTTTATAGGTGTAATTTAGAGTCAACTTTGCAATTTTATTATATCGACAAAATTTAAAGGAAACGTGTTTCAGACTTTTCTTGTCCTTAGATAATATGATCAAGACTAACATATAATTTTCTTGCTGCTTTAAACTTAATATATTTTGCTAAAAATCTGTTCAACTAAAGCTATTTAGCACTTGCCAGCGTCTTAATGCTTTCGTTGTATTAATGTATGTCGTATATCGTTTGTAGTGTTATGTTAATAATATCTGCTGCCATTTACCTTATTTGTTTATTCAGTAAAAAAAAAGCAACATTACAGCAAAAAAAAAAAATTACATGCGATATTCATATACACGATAAAAATAATAAATTAACAGTAAAAATTTAACCATATTAAAATGAGACTATATTTATTTTATAGTCTTATGTCAAAATTACAAATATAAATACAATATTAATAGGTACGTCATGTCATTATTATTGCTAATTACTAGGATTTGTCAGTAAATCCATAAAATTTAAGAATTAAGTAAAATATTCCATAATATACGTACATACATTTGTAAATATCATATCCAAATCATTTTAATCACACATTTCATCAATTTCATATATTAAAACTAATTTTATACAGAGTAGGGAGTTATGCATCCCCCTCGCCCTTCACCCTTTTTTATAATTTTTTTTATTGCTAATAGGTTAGCCTTTGACCACTGACTGGCCTTAGACTAGAGGGGGCTTATTCAGCAAACATCGATGCATTTCTTGCGAATGCTGAGTAAGACTTCTGCTAGGACCACCATTATCTATCTAAGCCTTTTGTTCATTTTATTATTCATTATTATTAAAGCCTCAGTATCAGCAACAAGTATTTATAATCTTAATTTTATCTTAATTTTAAAAAAGTAAGTTAAAGTAAGTAATTTAAGTTTAAGTTTTTTTTTTACGGGGTAATGCTGCCAGCCTTTTAGGTACTCTACCAGTGGACAGTGACCTGAGCTCTGTTTTCTACTTATGATTGCCTCCTGGTAGAAAACAGAGCTCAGAATTTTTAAGCGTAATATTTTAGGTCATAAGTAGATATAGTTAAATTATTTATTTATCTAGACAAAATAATGATAAATATACGCAATTTAAAAAAAAAACCTTTTGAGTTCTCCCCAAATTTGACTAGGTACCTATCAATAATCATTTTCAATAATAATAATAGGTATAATGAGGTTTTAGTAGTTGACAATGGACACACTAGCATTCGTCTAGCATGGTGTGTCCTCCAGTCTATCTACAAGTATGTATTAAAATATCTAGCAAAGAACCTATTGATTAAGTAATATATATACAGATGTCCAAATCAAATATTACTTATGCCCTTTTGTTATTGTAAAATATTGTTTGTCATTCCATGAGTGTGTGATAAAGAGCAAGGTACAGCGCGAGATGGTTTGCTGGGTTTGTGTTCCGTATATTATTTTATATCAGTCGAATAATTGGTATTTAAGTAAACAAAAATTGGCCAGGTTGGCAGTTTACTAGGTAAACATACAAGTTATTCACGAAGTACTATTTAAATACCTATATTAAACATTAAATAAATAAACTTACATACATTATAATATAATACAAATGCTTATATACATACACGTATAAAAATGCATCCAAATACTACTTACTAACTATAAGGGTCCGTTTCAGAATGTCCTAATAAAGTTTCGAGTTGCTATGCAACACATAGAATAACTGAATGATAAAAATAACAGTTAACTTGCAGCGCGTTTCAAGCTTTAACCGATGTATAGGCTAAATCGATGACTGTGAAACGAAAAACGTCTTATTTATTAAATATGTTATGGGTAGTAAAACCGGAACTGACTCGAACATTCTGAAACAGTCCCTAAATATAATAAGTAATAACCATTAAATAAATTAGAAAATAGATTAGCTTGGACATGAAAAATTCGTTGGCTCTATTTTTGAAAACCTAGTTAGTATACTCATAAAAGTTTCAGAATATCTTACGGCAACTTCACGGAACCCTAAAACTACGCAGTTCTACTGATTGATGCTAATGAACTTCTGTGTAGGTTTAATATTACCCACTAGTGTTGTACCATCCATTGCAAACTTTAAACTATTCGATTATTGCAATACTTATGTTAAAAAATAGATTTATAAAAAAATCCTAAGTATTTCACTCCCTTTCTCATGTAAATTCCAAGGACAATATATGTTTTCATTGTCGACTTCAAAAAAAGGTAGAGCATCTCAATTCGTCACTTTTATTTTTATGATTTTTATCTTTTGGCTGTTGTTGGTTGTTTTGCTTTTGGTTGTTGTTATCGTTTATTGTGAACTTTTAGCTGGGTGGATGATGCCTGTCGTTTGGTCCCATTTAAATTTCATCAAAATTGGTCATGCCGGTTTTGAGTTACACGCTAATAACGGAAATATATTCTCCTATCTTGATGATGTAGTCGTTGAAAATGAATGACAATCGGTCCCGTAAGTAGCAAGGGTCAGTAAAAAGAGTGAAAAAAAAAGGTTGACCAAAAAATGGAACCGACTTCAACACTCAGAAGTGTGAAATAACTTGTCGAAGTCCATGCGCACAATATTGTGATAAAAAGTACTTTTGAACTATTATGATATCGACTTCAACAAGTTATTTCACACTTTTGAGCGTTGAAGTCGGTTCCATTTTTTGGTTATTTTTTTTTGTTTACAAAACACAAATCACTCAAAACATAATGTCGGGCTATGAACCGTTGCGGGTAACAGTAATTTTACTTATGTCAAAAAAGCTGGAATGTTACAATTATGGCCCTATAATGCCATATGTGCCCCGTGGGTTGCCGGGTTAGAATTGCACCTCACCATATCATCCCGTGGATGTCGTAAGAGGCGACTAAGGGAAAATACTGGAAGGTGGGCAGCAGCGCCTTCTAAAGAACTGCCAACTTACACTGCGATCACCAAGACGCCTGCCAAGCGTGTGGATTATGGCAAATACCCTTTAATAGGGGAGGCTGTGTTCAGCAGTGGACGATCCGACTGTTACAGTTATGCCAGATGCGGGAAGCTCAGTCATTCAGCTTGCGCCTAATATGACAGTGATAGCTCAGTGGCTTTGCCTATGGAATGGCGCAGCAGGTCCATGGTTCGAATCCCGCCGCGGGCTTGAGCTTCACCGCATGTTGGAAGGGCATTTTGCGAATACCCGCCTGGCTAGCGATCACCCTCAAGTAGGAAATCTGTCGCCAAGTACCTAACGGTGTGTTCCAGCAGCTGTCCTTGAGTGCCAGTATTTCTAGGTTAAGCGTGTTAACACCTTCGACCACATCATCACTTACCATTAGGTGAGATTGTGGTCAAAGGCTTACCTATCAGCAATAAAAAATATTAAAAAAAATGATTGTAGTGGCAATTAATCATTGCTCATCTAATACTTACACAAATTGGTGACTTGAACTGCTATACATTACCTATGCAAAATTTTGAAGCCATTAGCCGAGCGGTAATATAAGGGTTGACTCCTCCTAGTCCTAACTAAGATTTTAAATTGTTTTTTGCCTACTCCGAGCCAAGAGCGCCCGCCGGCATGACTGGACCGCGCCGCGATACCTTTGAATTACCAGTTGATACCAGTTTTGAATATATACATCGAGCAAAGTAATGTAAAATATGAAATAATAAATTACACACAAGAGACTTTTAACATCAGGTGGTCCTCGTGTTTATGCCGTCAAATACACATATACAAACAAAAAAATATCTGAAAATGTTTGTTAGGACTAGCAGAAGTCAACCCTAAGAGGTTGTTAGCATTTTTCCAATAACCCTGTAGACTGCCTAGTGGTCAAAGGCTAGATGAGTTGAATTAACTAATATAAATAGATGTTGCTTATCTGAGTTTTACTAAGTCCAGTTTCAGTGCCATACTCGCTGAAACTGGACTTAGTAAAACTCAGATTCTGGTCATTCTTAGGTTAGAAAAAAAGCTCACGAGTCGAAACTAAACAAAAACAAATAAATCTGGCAACTGGAATCGCGAGGCTTCTCGTGCGCAAAGTCGCCTGACAACTTAAAATAAAAATTTCAAGTTCTAAACCGGTATCGAGCGAGTCTCGAGTCTCGACTCGCTCAGATTATGGTCGTAATATATACATCGATATTAATAATACGACGGACGTCCCTAACCTCATCTCATCATGTGGTTTCCTGTCACCATCGAGTTGATCAGTCAAGTCCGCATCGTCGTCGGTAATCAATGTATTGCCAGTGTTCATTTTGAAAATATGCAATTAATAAGTGTTTAGTTCGTGGAATTTAATTCATTTTACTGTGCGTTTTCATACATTGGAATATAAGTAAGTTGTGATTTTAAGATTCTTAATCTTTGCATTAAATCAAATAAGTTTACAAAATACAACTATTTAAACATATTTTTGATATTATAAAAGGGATGTTTATTACCTATTAGTTGTGTCGCGGGCTAGATTCCCGCTCGCGGTTCTAATTATTCCGTTCATTATCACTTTGTTAGTTGTTTTTTTATTACATACTAGCTTTCCAGGCGCGGCTCCGCCCGCGCGTATGTCGGTTATCGCGCGAAAACATTAACCTCTTTTTGCGCAGTCGGATAAAAACTATCCTATGTTTTTTCCGGGTCTCAAACTATCTCATACCAAATTTCATTCAAATCGGTCCAGTAGTTTTGGCGTGAAAGCGTAACAGACAAACAGAGAGACAGACAGAGTTACTTTCGCATTTATAATATTAGTACTGATAAGCATGGCCAGTTATTTAATACTTCGTTGGCGTATGTGTAAAAGTGGACTTGCAATCTCAATATTGTCTAAGGTTTTCGCGATTATTACATTACAGTAATTAAACAACTTTAAACGGTTTAAATCACGTATATTTAGTATTATTTTCTTCTTCTTATTTTATTTAGTAGCTCCTTTGGTATTTCCACAATTGTTTGTCATTGTCGCGTGGGTAGGTAATAATTATTTTTGTACCGAGACGTTTCAAACACTGCAGTTATCGTGGTCACGGGGTGACAATTGGTTTTAGATGTCACTTGAGTTTTAAGAAATTATTGTGTACTACCATCCGATATTTTATTTTAATCAGACGTTCCCTATTCACGCAGTATTCGCTCACATTGTACAGAGGTCATCCATATCTGTGTCGGCCAAGGGCCAAGGCCAATTTAATGAACTTGATAGGTAACAGGATCCCAAGCAGGTGGTACCTACTTGCCAACCATCATCTCTAGGTATTGAAATTTGGGTACTTTTTGATTTCAATACTACTTATACCTTGTTGTTGCCTACTCACAGTAGGAGTCTGTTTCTGAGACCTATTACTGAGACTTCGCTGTCCGTCCGTCTGTCTATCACCAGGCTGTATCTCAAGAACGGTGATAGCTAGACAGTTGAAATTTTCACAGATGATGTATATCTGTTGCCGCTATAACAACAAATACACAAAGTTGGCCAAGTGCGAGTTGGAATCGCGCACGTTAAAAAAAAAATTTTATGTTGTATAGCTAATGGTACGGAACCCTTCGAGCGCGAGTCCGACTCGCACCTGGCCGATTTTTTTTTATTTATTTATTTAAAACATAGTTCGTCAGTGTCCTATATACGAGTAACTTGTTATTTTTATGTGACTTCAAGGGAGGAGGTTCTCGGTACGGATATTTGTTTTTTTTTATGTTTGTTACCTCATAACTCCGTCGTTCATGAACCGATTTCTTAAATTCTTTATTTTAATAAATGTACATTACTTACTTTCAAATTGATCCCACATAAATTTAATCAAAATCGGCTTAGTACTTTGGTTTTAAGATCATTATAACTGGAAACTATATGTAAATAAGACCAAATTTTTACGTACTTTTCAAGTTTCACACTTTCAAGATACTTACATACTTTGCAAAATATACGCAGATTTTTTTTTAAATAGCTAGATTTTACTTTCACAACATGATAGCTGTGCAGTAATAACTGTGGATTGTCGTGCCACAGGTACATGGTTCGAAGCCCACCGCCACGACTTGAGGTTCACCCCATATGGTCGAAGAGCATTTGCGAATGCTCGCCTAGCTAGCTGCAGTAGTAATCGGTCGCCAAGCATCTAACGCTATACCTGATGAACATAAACTATAGAATATTTTCAAAAACTTAGGGATCCGTATGAAAACCTCGATAATGTAACCCGACGCGTGAAAAAAAATCCAATTAAAACAGTTAATGCCCGCCTGGCTAGCTACCATACCCAAGTAGAAAATCTGTCGCCAAGCTCCTAACGGTGTGTTCCGGCCGCTGTCCTTTAGAGCCAGTAATTCTCTAGGTTAGCCTGAACAACATCTTCGACCACATCATCACTTACCATCAGGTGAGATAGTAGTCAAAGGCTAACCTATCATGCTTAAAAAAAATTAAAAATATATACATATCTTTTGAAAGACGCAATAACATCAAAATTATGACAAAAACACATTTCAATCTTTTTGTATACGTTGTTACCTGTTCTTGTCCAATTCAAGTTTTTTGTCCTTCGCCACAAGAGCAATGACTTTTTGCCTGCTGCGATTTTGGGGTACCATTCAAAATCATTTTTGAAATAGTTTATTTAACACTAGCTTTCCCGGCGCTGCTCCGCCCGCGCGTATGTCGGTTATCGCGCGAAAACATTAACCTCTTTTTGCGCAATTGGATAAAGACTATCCTATGTTTTTTCCCGGGTCTCAAACTATTTCCATACCAAATTTCAAATCGGTCCAGTAGTTTGGCGTGAAAGCGTAACAGATAGACAGACAGACAGAGTTACTTTCACATTTATAATATTAGTACTGATTCCCGCAAAGTAACGCCTGAATCCACTCATTATTACAATTTTTTTTAACGGGTCTGTGATTAATCCTTTTTTTTCACGAGTTGTTGCGTACAGAAACCATAGGCCGTTTTTTGTGTAATTAAAGGATTATAAAGAACATGGTCTTGTGCTTGGAGTGAGGTCATATGCTCAGAAGACAAGGTTGATACATCATACAAGGAAACCAATGTTCGCCTATTGTAATTATTCTAACCACACACCTCGATTACTGATTCCTATATATATACATATAGCTACGCTTATGTATGTACCTATATAGTATAATGAACTATGTACATAGGTAATAATAATGTGTAAGAATTTGCATATTTCAAATACGTGGCTGGGTTAAGATTTTGTATTTAAGAAAATAAGGTTTGCAACTTTCAATCTGTTCTATATTCGCTAAGATTCTTGAAATCGCTTAAAAACTTCTTAACCCAGTGGGTCCGGAAGTTCGTAAAGATCCATTTAGGCATAACCTTGTTTAAATAATTAATTCTAATTACCCACCTACTGAAATTACGCGTTTGAAGATGCCCATTATCAATCGTAGACAACAAACAACACTTTACATAATGCGTTATCACTTATCACGTTATCAGTTCTCTATGGTGCTACTGGAAACATAAACACGTGTTGTTTTCTCGCAGTCTCTCGCTTAGACAACTTAGTAAAAGATACGTTAGTGGCGGTTCTGAATGTTGAGATGGATAGGGCTTGGGTGCAAGCGTCCCTCCCTGTGAGGTTGGGGGGCATAGGGATACGCAAAATTTCTAGTGTGGCATTACCAGCTTTTTTGTCTTCTGTACACAGTACACACAAATTAGTAGAAAAAATTCTTGCACGATCTTTAGGCTCTTTTGATGTTGCATATCTGGCTGAGGCCAAAAACACATGGAGTCTGGCTTGTCCGAATACTGAATTCCCAAAAATGTTGTCATCTCAGAAACAGTTGGATCGGCCCCAGTGCGAACTAACACGGAAAGATCTTTTAAATACGTGTCCTAGCATCGCAAATTGTGCTCGTATTCTCGCTGTTTCTGTGTGGGAATCTGGTCTTTGATTACAGGCCATTCCTTCTTAAAAAACTGGTAGCCTTATAGATCCATCTTCTTTCCGTCTCGCTATTAGCTTACGCTTGGGTGCAAGGTGTTGTGTTGCACATCACTGCCAGTGTGGTACTGCAGTTGATCAACTCGGTCACCATGGCCTCTCTTGCTCTCGAAGTGCTGGTCGAATTTCCCGCCACGCCAGCCTTAACGATATCATTCGCCGGGCTTTTACCAGCACCAATATTGCAGCTATTCTCGAACCGAATGGTCTGATGCGTGACGATGGTAAAAGACCTGACGGCATGACTATTGTTCCGTGGAAAGGACGGCCCTTAGTGTGGGATGCTACTTGCGTAGACACTTAAGCGCCGACACATCTTTCTGAAACCAACGTGAGGGCTGGCGCTGCGGCTAGTTCTGCGGAGCAACACAAGCGGCGCAAGTATGCTAACCTCAGTATGGGTTAAATATTTGAGCCGTTTGGGTCTGTGGAGATGGAGCTCATCGTATTTTCCAAAACCTATCTGAGCGCTTGGTCGATGCGACGCGTGATCAAAATGCTGGCACATATTTGGCTCAACGAATAACCATTTCAATTCAACGGGGCAATGCTGCCAACTGGTAATGAGCTGGAGCATTTGGACTGCCTGTGAGTCTGCTATGACTTATAGGTTGTCAAAGTGCTTCTATTGTAGTAGCTTTAGTGTTGTATTATATAGTTCGTAGCATTTTGTTAAACAATGCACAATGTACTCATATTGTAGGTACTTAATTGGAAAAGGATTAATGTTGTATCCCTTAAAATCGCATCGTAAATAAGCCATAATTTTTCGTAAAAAGTAAAGGTAAAAAAATCGTTATTGTGGGTTATCCCTAAGAGATACAAATATACCATCAGGGACATTTTTGTAGCCCTTTTCAAGGTATACAATACTGTAGTACTAATAATATAATAAATAATTGTTCAAGGTGTACAATTTGATCTATCTCATAAGGTTTAGCCACCGTTTGCAATGTTATGCTCAAAACAATGTGTTTATTTACAACATCACATTAGAAACCTCTAAAATTATCAGTGTTTCTCTATTACACTATGCATGTATTAACATATAAATCTTTTTCTCGAATTACTCTATCTATTTAAAAAAACCGCATTAAATCCGTTTCGTAGTTTTAAAGATCTAAGCATACATAGGAACAGACAACTGGTAGCGACTTTGTTTTATATTATTTAGTGATGATAGTAAAGTAATGTCAAATTCAAATTCAAATTCAAAATCATTTATTCAATTTAGGCGTCTACGACGCTCTTATGAAGGTCAATTACAAATTTTAATATTGAAATATTCTACATTGTACTGCCACGTTCAGCAATAAAAAATTATAGAGCCACTGCGAGAAGAACGGGCAAGAAACTCGGGGCCATTCTTGTAAAGGTCTTTTTACAATGTGTTATAAACAATATAATACAATTATTACAATAGTTGTTTAAATTACGTAGGAGACAGGTGATGGCTTGGCAGAGGTGGAATTTTCCAAGCATTTTTGTCGTTTAAGTAATCACAAACTGTGTCACATTTGTCATTGGACACATAAGCAGAGTAATACTGATATACATACATGTTTAAAGCATATCCTAGGACGCGTTTCTGCAAGGCCGGGCTAGATTTGCTCCAAGGCGCCTGGAACGACCTTTAGAGCTTTCAAAATATGCAATTGACACCTGTGTTTTTAGGTGGTAAAATATTTTCAAATGTTTTTTTGGAAATGGGGCTATTTACCTAATTATGCAATGTTAACAGAGTACTAATAACTAATCCTTGGCTTAGCTTGTACAAAATTTATTAGTTATTGTAGAATCTGTCACATTTGACAGCTACCCAAGATTTGGCCGATTCAAAAGGTAGTAAACTTTTGGCTAGACAGAGCATAATTAGCTTTGACAGGTCACCCAGAACGGGTATGATCAAATCTTATCTGGATCAAATTAAGCTCGATTGGAAAGTTAAAAACGGCGTGTATCCGCGTTTAGACCAAAATTTGTCTTGGCTGAAGGCTTCCAGGAACGCACCTCTAGCTATAGGGGTTTTGGCGCGCGAGTTCGAGTCAGGCACATGACTAAATTTTTTCCTCTTGTTGTCATTTTGTAATGTAATGCGCGGGACATGCGTTATTGCAAAAATAATAATATCATAATTATAGGGCTAATGTCTGTTCGTATGTTTGTACAACGCGAGAGTGTATATTATTATGGTAGTACTAGTCTAATTATATATTATATATACGAGTAGGATTGCGTCATAAAAAACAAATTTAAAGATAATTGCAAAATTACTCTTGTTAGTAGTACAACGATAATGAACTATAGATGTCGCTCCAAACTATGGTTAAGAACGAGAGGATAAATTAGAGTTCATTTATGTCATGTTGGATTAGCGGTTAGACCATAGGAGTGAAGGCGCGGGTTCGAATCTCGCACACGACTATATTTTTTTTCTCTCATTGTAATTGTGTAATACATTTTTTTATTCTAGGTGCTTCTAAACGACGTAAGATCAAATTCAATCAAAGAAACAAAGTGTTGCTTTAAATTCAGTCTCATATAAGCAATATTTTTTAAATAAAGCAAAACATCCTTAAGTGTCCGATAATATTAGTATATTATCGCTTCCCTTAATAAAAATATAAATAAATATATAAAAAAACCGTCTTTACTTTGTGTCAGAAATAAACGATGAAGCTCCTCCTCATCGTTTCGCTGTGCTGGCTGGCCGCTGCAGACGGCTACAAGATCCTGTGCATCTTCAACGTACCTTCCAAGAGTCACAACCACCTGGGGAAGGGCATCGTCAACGCCTTGCTAAAGGCAGGTCATGAGGTATGTAACTGTCAATGACTATACATTATCAAGATAGGAAAACACTATACAGTTATTGGAGTGTAACTCAAAAATGGCTTGACCAATTTTCATGAGATTTCACATTTCACACTTTTGGGACCACACGGGAAGCACCAGCTTTCAAATAAAAGTAGGATCATTAAAATCGGTTCACCCAGTCAAAAGTACTAAGATAAAAAACAAAAACAAGTGCGAGTCGGACTCGAGCATGGAGGGTTCCGTACCATTATAGCTATACAACATTAGACTTCATATTTTAATTTTTTTTTGTTTTAACGTGTGCTAATCCGACTCGCACTTGGCCAACTTTTTGTATTTGTTGTTATAGCGGCAACAGAAATACATCATCTGTGAAAATTTCAACTGTCTAGCTATCACCGTTCTTGAGATACAGCCTAGTGACAGACGGACGCACGGACAGCGAAGTCTCAGTAATAGGGTCCCGTTTTTACCCTTTGGGTACGGAACCCTAAAAACAACTTCGAATTGAGTACCTCTTCCTTTTTGTCAGTTAAAAATTGCAAAGGCAATTGTTCATAGGTATTGTGGTAATTTATTATTTGCATATTTTGATAGAGTATCTATTTTTCTGATAGCGTACCGACATATGAGCATACTACAATTACATAGTAGATATCCAACACTCAATTACTAACTTTATTTATTTATTTAGTCAATTAGCACGGCTTACACCAATTACACTAATGATATTATATACAAAATTATTAATAACAATTATGAATGGATGAAGTGCACAATTTAAAATTTAAATAAGAATAATAATGTCAAATCAAAGTTTATGTCAAAAAATAATAATAATAATGGTCGCAGTAATAATAAACAATAATTACACATAGCTTATCAAATATGTCAACATTAAATTTACTACTTAACAAAATGATGACTATGTTTGATCCTATGAAAGAGAGCTTAGCCTCTTGTCATCTACCAGCGACAGCTTAAATAAGATAAGATTAAATTTTTAGATTGTTAAGTTTGCAATAACGCCTGCTAGGCGAATTACATTACAAAATTACAAATTTACGAGAGAAAAAATTATAGTCATGTGCGGGATTCGAACCCGCGTCCATCCACCCCTGGAGAAAAGTAAGTAGAGACTGAAGCAGAACTCACCGCCCGGCCCCCGGGGTCGGTGTATTTCTGCCTAAATTTCGCGTTCCAATTGTATTTCTTAACCGTCATAGAGGACGGTGCGCGACCATCAAGTTTAATACCGATTTGGTAGCTGATATTCTTCTTCTTCATTTGAACTGTACACCACTGGTATTCTTTCTTCCGTCACATCTTAAGAATCCTTCTAAGGAGATAGGGCGGGGTGCAATACTAGATCGATAACACACGGGGGAGCTCGTATGCAAATGTATCATTTAATTTGGCAATTTTTTAATGTACATATCGTACGAGTCCAAGAAAGACGTCGTAAAAAGTTGCGGCAGTCGCTAGTAAAACTAGTAGGTATCAAAGTAATAATGATACCGTAGCATAATTATTGTCATTTCTGTTTGAAATAATCATCGTGACCAGGCAATTTCAAGTCTTTTTATACAAATTACGCATCCGTCTATACATAGTCACAAACAGCTAAGGACTCAACACTATCAAACAATAACAGAATGCTTAATACTTAATTATTTATTGCAACATATTATTATGTAGTTACATGCAGGTCTTATATAACATGTTTGTGTGTACATTTATTTTACATGTTTGTTTACATATGACCCCATAAGGCCAATCCAACATTCACATACGTCAATGGTAGAAACGGAACCATCTATTTCTAACGCATTAAACTTATCGTTGAAAAGTTCGTCTAATGTAGTCATGGGTTGATATATTCATCTTTGCTATTGCGGTGCATCAGAGATAATAAATAGGTATAACTGACCTCTTTTTGAGACCTAACACCAAGAAAGGTTTATTTATCTTATCTTATTTATTTTATTAAATTTAATAAGTACATATATTATTTAATAATTTTAGCTTATTTTACAAAATTACAAATTTACGAGAGAAAAATAGGTTTTTTTTTTGTTTTTTTTTTTTTAATTTTTATTTAATTTGCGACCTAGACACCCGTGAAATTCGAACCGACGGACATATGCAGCATTTATAAGGCTCCGTTTGGCCCTTTGATACTACGTGGTACCCTAAATTACCTGCATTATTGGAAGGAAGACATATTTGAGGTGTTTGAACCATAAACAGAAATAGCTCATTAGATCTTTTGCTTCACAGGCGGCTTCTACGAGGTTTATATGCACGTAAAGTACGAACAAATTAAAATCATATGAAAAGATGTATAAAATGTGCAAGAAATTAAGAGTTGCCAAATAAGTATTTTCAACTCAATATATTGGAAAAATACATAATATATCTACTATCAACATTACAATAATATTATTTAAAAATAATAAAATTCATCTTGTTAAATTGATTAGAACTGATTGTAATTACATTTGCTAAATTACGATTAAAAATATATTATACTAAGGTCTATTTTCTATATTATGGCCTGCTATATCGTGATCACAACAAATTCTTTACAATCGATTCTTACACCAAAACAAAAACTGTTTTGATAACTTTTTATTAAATTCTTGGTCTGATTCTCGGGTATTTCGGAAAAACATATTAACATAATTGCCACTTCGGGATGCACGCAAAAATTATCCTTATTTCAACGGTTTGTTTTTTTTGATTTTCGTACGCGCTGACAGCGAGCATAGAATTTAGCAGCTGTCAAAGCAGGTTATGGCTGGCCTGCTCGCCATCTACTAATTGTGCACCACGCCACGTGTCGCCCAAATTCGCGAGTGACATTCGTGTGAGTAGCTAGATTGCATATACCAAATGTAGTTTCACTAAGAACCTATAATTGAATAAGCTACTTAGTATTCTATGCCATATGATATGTATTAATAACTGCGCCCACACTCAGATATAATTATTATTGTATCAACGAGCTACCGGAGTCTATTTCTATCCAGTTGTAACTTGTTATTGTATTACAACCACAGAAGAAATATTATGTATATAGTAACAAAACATACTCGTATCATCAACCCTTCAAAAACTCTTTTGAAGTCTCATAGCTGTGGCGGGAAATTGAAAATTTTGAATAAATTATTTTCTTGGACTTAGGTTCAAGAAAATCAATGACTTAACGGTGTGTTCCGGCAGCAGTCCTTGAGAGCCAGTGAAATTACAGGCACATGAGACTTATTAACTGTTTCAAACTGACGGGCGCAGTGCAATTCGTGACTTGTGACGAAATGCATCTGTTATAGGCAGAGGTTCGTCCGCTTAACATCAGGAGGGCCTCGAGCTTCTTCCGTCACAATAACATTAAAAAAAAAAAAGAAAAAATACACGCGGGCCCCATCGAAGGCTATTTGTAAAGAATAGGTAAGTAAGTAGTAAGTTTATAATATGTTTACATACTTGGTAAGGTATTTGTCTCGAATGAATATACTGGCTACAAAAATATAGAAAATAAATAATTTATTATACGAGAGAGAGAGCCTATCACTTTTAGGCAACTGTCGTGCGTATTGACATTGCCGTAAAATTAAGCGCAGGCGTCCATACTTTCAACACCTTATAATGAATATCTCCGTCATTTTGAAAAATTTCTAAAAACTGAATCTCCAAAAAAAATTATGGACTTATCAAACCTGCTCACAAAATTTCGTGAGAATCGGATGAGAAATGCGACCTGTAGAGGAGAACAACCGGACATACGAAAGCATTTTTGTCGAAGTTGAAGCAGAGACGCTTCGCTTGAACTAAGTTCTCGCTCGGTCAATAATATTTTGACTAAACTCGACGTCTCGATCGAATATTATTATTTTGATGTTAATTTGTACGTGAGAAGGCCCGTTAATCATTTAGAAACATGAGTTTGTAGCTGTGTTTGCGGATTTAATAAAATAATATTGTATGCACTTACATTTGGAAAAGTTATTGAACATGAGGCAAAATCTGTTTTTATATAGGTACGAAATAAATAGGTAAATTTAGGTCGTTCAACCAGTTTTTTTATAGTGTTCTGATTTACATTGGAAACTGTCAATTGATATTAGAAATCACACTAATTTTAGTTTTACATTTCAATATTTTTTATTTTGTTAATAACTTTGTTTGTTATTTATTTCATTTCAGGTGACATGGGTGACCCCATTCCCGCCAAAAGAACGACTGCCAGAACGCCTCATAATCATTGATGGTAGTGCCACTGTACCCATCACAGCAGGTAAATAACCTAATGATTAGTAAAAATATTGCTCTCATAAGAGTAGTAATATAAAATGTTGTAGTAATATTGCTTCAATATTACTGTCTATCGACAGAAATATATTCGATTATTTCTTCCTCTCTCCTAATTGTGTGCCCAACAGGGTCTGTAATGAACTTTTACTTCTTTTGACCATCTTTGTCCATAAACTACAGAAAACAATAAAGTATTAAGAATTGAGTATTTAAGTGAAAGATAATTACTATCGGCGACATTTTATACGGGGTTATTGGTAAAATGCTAACAACCTCTTAGGGTTGACTTCGGCTAGTCCTAACAAACATTTTGAGATATTTAATATTAGAAAATATTTTTCTTTAATATTTTTTATGTATATTTTTGTATTTTAATGCCTACCTACTCCGAGCCAAGAGCGCCCACTGCGGCAACACTGGACCGCACCGTGCTCCCTTTGATTGAATAGAGTTTCAAATATTTACATCTAACAAAATAAAAAAAATATGAAATAATACATTACAGGCACAATAGGTATACTTTGACATGAGGTGGTTCTCGTACTGAGTACACCAAAACACAAAAATAATGTATTTTTATACTACACCTGCTCGGAAAGTACCTTGATACTTTATCAAATTTACGGTAGAAAGTACGTCATTGCATATCGAACAAATATGCGGGGAGAAAACGCATCTGAGCGGGAGAGAAAAGTGTATGAAAATCCATTTCTTACGTGGTTTTTCTTTTTTAATTTTGGGTAAGACTATGCGCTGGTGACCTAAATATCAAAAGCCAAAAAGTTTTTACAGTGAGTTTTTATCTCCAAGTTCGTAAAATGACACTGGCCACTAGCTGTGTGTTGGATGGTGTCAAACAATTTGAAAAAAGAACATGTGAAAATTGCAGACGCCATTGGCGCCATTTTCAATTTGTGTGTTGTTTGAGGATTCAGTTTTCGTAGAAAAGTAAAATAAAAGGTAGGTGTAGTATAAAGCACTATGTATCACTCGAGAGAAAGTGTGATTCCCGATCTCGGGTGTTTTAAAGCCCTCGCCTACGGCTCGGGCTTCAAACGACACCCTCGACGGTAATCGGTCACTTTCTCCTCTCGGTGAACAATGTACTATTTTCAAAACACAAAATTATTGTCTCAAAATTTGAGAAGATACTCGTACTTTTGTTAGGACTAGCAGAAGTCAGCCCTAAGAGGTCGTTAGCATTTTACCAATAACCCTGTATTCATTCCTTTATTTTGTGAGAACGTATTTTACTTTACAGTATAATTTAATCATCCTGAATATGAAATAAACAACCGAATGACTGATCCGCATCATCTTTTACAGCCATCGACATGACCGACAAGCGCAACGCAAACAAAGGTCTCGCGTTCGTACGAGAGTTTTCCAAGAACATATCCGTAGCGACGGGCGCCATCCCCGCACTGAGGGAGGCGTTAGTCAAGCAACAGTTCGATGCTGTAGTTACAGAAACCTTCTTCAGTGATGTAGATGCAGGGTAAGGGAATAAGAACATTTTCTTAATCAATATGCTGGAACCGTAAAGGTGACAAGCGAAAACTCCAATAAAGGACTCGAGCTTGTTCGAGAGTTCTACAAGTACATCCGTGGTGACACCGCTGATAGCTGCTGCAGCCGATGCTGTAGTCAATGAAAACTTCTCCAGCCATGGTGGTGTAGGTTAAGGGAATGAGATATTCCTCCCAAAGTCAACTTCTGGAACATACCATAAGGTATATATAATAGGACAAGTGAAACGCTATATATATATATATAGTCCCCACAAATCGATATTTGAGGTTATAAAACAACAGTGTCGTTCCGTACTTTCGAATAGGTTGAAAAACAACCAACAACTGCACTCTGAGGCTCGGAACATAGCCCTGTTGGTCATAGGTTGCTCTTTTCGGAAACTAATTGAAAATAATTAAACATTAACCTATTACCATTATTAATTAAAACCTTCTCCATAAATTTAAATATATCGCCAAGCACCTAATGGTGTGCTCCAGCATTTAATAGCCAGTTCCTATTCTAGGACAAGTTGCCCTGTTTACCATCCAAAAATAAACCATACAAAAAAAAACCCCAAAAAGGAACCGACTTCAACACCCACAAGTGTGAAATAACTTGTTGAAGTAGGTGCCATGATAGTTCAAAAGTACCTATTATCACAATATTGTGCGCATGGTACCGACTTCGACAAGTTATTTCACACTTTTGGGTGTTGAAGTCGGTTCCATTTTTAGTACTATTTTTTCGTAAAAAAATGTTTTCGCTGTTTCTAATGACCATTGCTACTTACGGGATTGATTGTCATTCATTGTCAACGACTATATCATCAAGATAGGTCAATATTTTTCAGTTATTGAAGTGTAAGTCAAAAAGACTTGACCGATTTTGATGAAATATAAATGGGACCAAACGAAAAGAATCAGCTTTCAAACAAAAAAAAAAATCGGTTCACCCAGTCAATCAAAAAATAAAAAATACAGACGAATTGAAAACTTCCTCCTTTTTTGGAAGTCTTAAAATGCGAGTCTGATAACTTAAACTCCTGGCAGGTATGCCGCCGTCCAGCAAGCCCCTTGGATACTCCTCAGCGGCGTGGTAATGCAGCCCTCAGTAGAAGCAATGGTGGATGATGTCAAGTCCATCGCCACTGTTCCTATGCTTCTCAACGACTTCCCTATTCCGATGAGCTTCTGGCAGAGATTGATCAACGTGGGCATGTATGCTATGATGACTTTTGATACATGGTGAGCAAAAGATTTTTTATATATACAGGGTTATTGGTAAAATGCTAACAAACTCTCAAAACGAAACAGAGAAGATTTACAATAATAGTGTTACAATGGGCGGCCTTATCCCTAAAAGCAATCTCATCCAGTCTAACTTTGAATGGAGAGTATCTATAAAACCGATTATAAAAGGGTTTATTACTAGTATATTTATAACTAATAAATAAAAAAGAGAACTAGCAACTAAGTCTTGATTTATTGAAATACAATTAAGATTAGGAAAAGGGGGGGTTATGGGGAGTAGAAGATTAGAGTTTTGTATATATTTGGCTAACTCTCTCGTTGAGAAAGGATGTGCAAGTGTAGAGGTTCCCAGAGAGAGAGAGAGAGAGAGAGGAATCGAAGCAAACAAAGTGCCAGCCCCAAGCCCGTGATATTTGAAAGATGGTACAATACAAAGAGGTTTTTTTCTTCTTTGGCAATTAATCTGTCGCCACCCAATAGAATCACCCATCACCCAATAGAAAGCAACTGTTCTTTCTAAAATATTTTCTACGTTTCAAAAATTCCAGGTGGCACCTAGAAAAGACATCAGAACTCTACACCTCAATGTTTAGCCCTCTCGCTAGTGCCCGAGGGATTCCCCTCCCGCCGCTAGAAGACGCCTTAAACAACGTATCGATACTGTTCGTCAACTCGCACCCTTCCTTTGCGCCTGCGCAGAGTCTCCCACCCAATGTCGTCGACATCGGAGGCTTCCATATCGACGAGACGATACAGGCTTTGCCAAAGGTAAGCTTGGCTTTTTAACATATTGGTCAGTGAAGTGAAATAACACATGTACAGGTGTTGTCTCTTTCTACCTCTAGAAGTAGTGGATTGAGGGGACCAGGATGCAGATCGTCCCTTTACCACGGAACAGTGACAGCTCTATAAATACCAGATACGTCACCATAGACTCCCACGCTGCCCTGCATCACCAGGGACTCCCTATGCCCTATATAATAAGGAACACTTTCTACATTATCGATCTATAGACCTACCCGATCTCTTTTTGGTGGAGAGCTCGATAGTAAGGTACTTAGTTAAATTGCTAAAGATAAAAAAGTAAAAAAAAAAAAAAATTACTCTGACTCTCTCCGGAACTCTTTAGCAAAATGATGATGATCTGGGCTGTAGATTGAGAATCTTCGAGTACAAGTTTCGACCGTTTTTTTCCGTGGTGGTAGAAACAGGACCAGATCGATTTACTTGACCAATTTTGAATGGCAATCAACGAGGAAGCGTCATCCTTCTAAACGGCCAGTCTCTTCGTGGATGATTTTTCGAATTTTTCCTTGTTTTTCAGTTATGTAAGACAGCGTGGTCGTTGATTTTGGTTAACACATTACTGTATTGTATCAGCCGGATCGTCCACTGCTGAACACAGCCTCCCCTATTAAGGGGGTATTTCGCGTAATCCCCACGCTTGGCAGGCGGCTTGGGGATCGCAGTGTAAGTTGGCAGTTCTTAAGAAGGCGCTGCTGCCCACCTTCCAGTATTTTTCCCTTAGTCGCCTCTTACGACACCCACGGGATGATATGGGGAGATGCAATTCTAACCCGGCACCCCACGGGGCATTACACTACGCTTTATTTTTACATTAGGCATATTAGGCATTACACTACGCTATATTTTACGGTCGCGTGGTACCTGTTATAGAAAAGATAAATTTTTGTTTCAATACGACACTAATATGACTCATTTACTAATATGCATGGTCCACGATAAAACGGTGGCTGTAGACGCGCGTTTTATTTTATTTGTTGGTGCATAATTTTTATATCTATCAATCTATTCATAAAACATTAAGCCATGTTTCAATGTCACAGGACCTGCAAGACCTCCTGGACTCCTCCACCAAAGGTGTTATCTACTTCAGCATGGGTTCAGTCATCCAGTCTTCAAAACTTCCCACTCAGACCAAGAAAAATCTGCTGAAGGTCCTGGGAGAACTGCCTTATACTGTGCTATGGAAATTTGAAGAGCAACTGGATGGTCTGCCGAAGAATGTCCATATCAGACCGTGGATGCCACAACCTGCGATCTTAGGTATGTAATCATCATAAAGATTTTTTAGAGATGACAGTTCAATTTCAGCCAATTGCTGGTTTGAATGGATCGACCGTAGGTTTCAACTCTCCTACGTAGTTGAGGAGCATTTTGAGTTCTCACCTATATAATAAATACCCTAAAACAGAAAATCTGTTGCTAAATAGTTAAGTCAAAAAATTCACGTCTTTCATGTATGTGCATGCCGCGATTTTATTGTGTACTCGTACCTACTCGTCCGCGCCCTTTATTGCACCTTTAGACTGATATATGTCTGTTGTTTCGTGTCTGCCGTCCTTGAGAACAAGTTCCCATTCTACCTTATCTTCAACCAAAGTCAACGCCACTTATCACCCCATCATCATTACAGCCGCAACCAGTCCAATGATGGATATATGCCTCCCCGATAGATCTCCAAATAGAGATGTTAGAAGCAGCCTGCTTCCAGGGTCTTCTTGCGACTCTAATAATTTCGTCGTCCACCTAGTGGGTCATCCCACGCTATGCTTGCTTGTTTGAGGCCTCCATTCGTGAACAGTTCAGCCCCATCGACCATAAGTTCTGTGTAACATGTGCCCTGCCCACTACCACTTCAGCTCGCTAATTATCCGATAGAGAATTTTTAAAGATGCTTGTTACAGGCAGAAAAGAACCCTGACAGCAGGCAAGCCCTGTCTATTTCTCTATTATTTCTCATATAATAACTCTCTTTAGTAGGTAGGACTTTAGAGTCCATTTCAGATAAATTAATCCTTCTTCTGTGGCAATGAGGAAATATATCTTAAACTCTTGTGCCACAAGCAGGTAACAGGAAAGTTTAAAAACTTCATATAGTCACAAGTTGTGTCAACTTGTAATTTCTTCATTTTTATTTTAAAAAGTAATTATAAGTAATGGTAACTGAGAATATTTGCAGTAAATCTAAAACTTCCCTTGCAGCGCATAAAAACACCAAAGCCTTCATCACACACGGTGGTCTCCTGAGTAACCTGGAAACTCTCCGATATGGGGTACCATTAGTAGCTATACCAGTATTCGGAGACCAGCCAGCCAACGCAGCCAGGGCTGTCCGTTTAGGATACGCAGTCAGAGTGGAATATAATATGGAAACTATGGCTGACGGCTTGAAGCTGGCTTTGAACGAAATCCTAAGTACTGATAAGTGAGTATTTTCAGTTTTATTTTTCTCAATTGTTAATAATTCCTGTTTGACTACTCTCTGCTATAAAATAATATTGCAACTTCAACAACTTCGTAAGATAAGGTAAGTATTCGTAAAATTACTTGGATGGATGAATAAGATATAATATAAGGGTATTTTCAAATATAACGTGGATATTAATTCATCAACAATACTGCGGGGGATGGTGTAGAATCGATAACTGAATGTGATCCACTCATAATTAATTTTCACATAAACAAAATCAATACTAACTATTGCCTAAGCTGTGGCGCTTTGACTATGGGAATGATAGCGACGACAACACTCGCGCCTACCGCGCGCCGCCGCGCCGTGCCGTGGACTCCACTCACACATACACGTTCTAATGCTATGCGAGGGCAATGAACTCGGTATAACTCAGCTGTTTCTTGTTTGACGGACGCAGAAGCGGTAGCAATGGCGAGGCGGTGCGGGCCAAGTAGGTAGATGGTAAGTAATAAGATGATTGATAAAAGAGGCGATTTTCAACTGGCTCTCAATATCCGCTACCAGAGTTCACTTTTATCAGATAGATAGTTTGGTACATTTCAAAATAGTGTTCACGACAAAGATGAAAATTTTTAAAGTATTAAACTTACCCATTAAATCCAATAAATCAAGATGTACCGTTTGTGCATCAAAACACTTCACAGGAGGTAGGTAGACATCGTGTAGGTACAAGCTGTGTGGTAGATATTCACTTGTAAATAGGTAATTTACTTTCACAATCGATTTTATTAAACGATTGTTAAGTTTGTGGTAGAATGAAAACATAAAATTACATCCATTTGGCGTGTTTAAAAGTTAATCAATCCTATTTACAACAATCACTTAGTACCTACACAATTATTCACATGGCTATTTATTTACACATGAGTCTGGACATATCCACCGTTCCTCTCGACGCACACAGTTGTTTTTCGAAGGATATGCCCTTGCACTCTTTCGCAACTAACTGCCGAAAGGCGGCAACAATTTTGTCCTTTAATTTACCCACGGTACTAAGATTATAACCGTTCTGTCCGTAGGTACACAAGGTCTTTAACATGGCCCCAGACAAAAAGTCCAGTTTTTTTTTTATTTGTCACTCTTCGTATGCCTGCTTCTGCTATTGGATTTGTTTGGACTTTACCTAACGTATTGATTTTTATAGGTACTCGAAACAGTCCAAATACCTGTCGTCTCTGTTCAACAACCGTCCCGTGCCGCCGTCGAAGCTCATCTCTCACTACGTGGAGGTCGCCATTGAGAGCAAAGGTAAAATTAATTCTAATTGCACTCAGTTCCAACATTTAAAGCGCTATATTATATTTTATACTTTTTTTTTTTTTTTTATTCTTGATAGGTTAGCCTTTGACCACTATCTCACCTGATGGTAAGTGATGATGTGGTCGAAGATGTTGTTCAGGCTAACCTAGAATTACTGGCTCTCAAGGACAGCTGCCGGAACACACCGTTAGGTGCTTGGCGACAGATTTTCAACCTGAGGGTGGTAGCTAGCCAGGCGGGCATTCGCAAAGTGCCCTACCACCATGCTGTAACGACTGCCATCCTAAGACAACAACCGGGACCGACGGCTTAACGTGCCCTCCGAAGCACGGAAGCGCTCAGTAGTAATGTCACCAGCGGTCACCCATCCAACTCATGACCGCGGCGGACGTTGCTTAACTTTGCTGATCGATTCAGAATGGTTAAGCAAACTTCGCTACGAGCGCTTCGCTATACTATTATATTTTATATATTATATTTTATACGCTATACTATATTTCTTGCTTACTAATAAATTATGTCATAGTTAAAAAAACTCACGGACCCTGGAGTCTGTGGAGTGTAGATTTTAAAAAAAAAATAAAAAAAAAAAAATGTTGAGGTTGAGATATTCACTGCGCTTAGTACTCGATCGCTTGAACGATAAAACAAGAATGAAGGTACGTAGTATTATTATATGTTCTTTGACGAAGAGTAAGCGTCAATTCTTACGAGGTAGTAGGTATTCTCTTTGCTTCTAGTTTTTGTAGCGGTGATGAAGAAATCGAAGGAAATCGCGATGAGCCATTCCCAGATACGATTTTGCATCGCGGTAGAGTTGCGATTTCGGGACGATACCGTTGCGATATCTGACGGTACATTTATCGGCTACGCTCAAAAATAGTTAGTTTGCGATTATAATACTATTCCAATAGTCGCTATCCGTAAGAGCCTTCCTTCGACGATCGGTGAGTGATGATGATGTCGAAGTTAATCTTCGAGAATGATGAAACCTACATGGATGTGCAGGTGTACCCTACACATCCATGTAGATTTCATCATTCTCTTATCATCCTTATTTTATCACAGTTCGCTTAGGTTTGAAGCAAAATTCATATAAAATTACAAATTTACGACAAGAAAAATTATAGTCATGTGCGATATCCCAACCCGCGTCATCCACCTTTATAACCTGGGTATGCTTTGACCGACTGAGCTAACATGACAATGACTCATAACAATTTTTTTTTCTTTTCGTTCTTTACCTAACCATCGCATGGAGCTTTGTTGTGCAATCTCGAATCATGATAATAATTTGTCCTTTCCTAAATTTGTAATTTTATAATGTACACCGCAGAGCATGCGTTATTGCAAAAATAAAAATATTAAAAGAAAGTCTTACGTATGGACCGGCTCATATAATTAATGTTTACACCAATTGTTTTTATTTTCAGGTGCGTACCACCTTCGCTCAAAATCGAAGCTATACCCCTGGTATCAAAGATGGCTACTCGACCAAGCAGCAGCGCTTTTTGCCGTCCTCTTCATATTATACAAAATAATTAGAAAATTAATTAGCTTCTTCTCTAGCAAAATGTCAAGCGGTAAGACCAAAAGTACATGCGCAGTAAATAAAAAAGTAAAGAGAAACTAATTTTTTAATAGTTTTTTAGGAAGGTACAAGATTACATACAATGTTTTTTAAGAATAAGGTATTTTTAATTAGGCTGAAGAATTGTGTGGGCGCCATATTGAATCCGCCATCTTGGATTATTGCCTTGTCATAGAGACCTATTGCTATGGGAAAGATAGAAGCCAAACAAAGTCTTTAATACTTCAACCCAACAAAAGCGAAGCCCGAAATTTGGTCTATCTACTGTTTTGCTCTGAGATTAGTATATATATTTATGGGTAGGTATATTAATTATATCTTATTGTTTTGTATTTTGCACCAAGGCTTGTCTGATTTACAAACTATTATTTATTTAAACGATTACATAAAGATGTTCCGGCAGTTGCTCCTCGGCTGAAATTCGTCGCTTAGTTGATCCTTAGCAATCGCTTAGCTTGTTATGATGAATTCTAAATTTGATTAAGAGCTAAACAAGCACATAGCAAAGTTCTGCTAAGGTAATGTCTAATAATTATAACAGCCAATATTTGTAACGTTTGTCCTTATTGAATACTGATCGCTAATTGGTTACCTATCGCGTCATGGAATACCATTGACCAATCAGCTGGCAGTATTCAGTCAAATGTTTTGATAAATATTTCAGAACCTGGGGGCAAGTTTGGTATAATATATAGATTGCAGTCGACTTGCCCCAAACAATGTGAATACCATGTGAGATTGGTGCAACTTAGTTTTTCTTTTGTTATTGACTTGGCACAACATATTTAAGTCGTCAAAAGTTGATGGCCAAACTTGCCACGGATTATTGTTAAATTTGTCCTATAGGAAGTTTTTCTTGTCGTCGCAGCAGATGTTATCAAATTAGTTATGTGTGATATATGAGATATGTGTCAAGGTTTTTAAATTGGATGTATTGAATTGAGACGTTTTGAATTGGAATTATGGGAATATACGCCAGTGGCAACATCAGCGCTATGTTTATAAACTCAACACATACCTAACAAATATACTTTTTTATTTAATAGGTAGGTATACAATTGAGAAACATTAATAAGTGTGTGACAGTGTTATTTTGATTTAAAACATCGTTAACTCATACTTATCACATGATTAATATTTTCGTGCAAGTACTTAAAATACACAGGTACGGGTTCGATTCCCGTCCAGAACAAAAAATTTGTGCTCTAATCATTTCTAAGTGCGATTTCCGCTCCGCACGCGATAGCGCTTGTAATCATATTTATAAATATAGTGTAAAATATTTTGTTACTATGTTCCAAACTAATACATTAAAAACGACATGTAAATCTTTAAATTTTTTAGACTTATTGTCAAGTAGGTACCTATTTACATAGAGTATCTTATGTGTACATATTATATAGAGTATTGTAATGTTTATAATTTATATTCAATTATTCAAAATAAAACAACGCTCTTCTGATAAACAACTGCAATCTGTGCATCTAGCAACATCGTCGCGCAGTGGAATACATACTGGCTGAAGCACAGTTTTGTGTAAGTAGCTTTCTTTATCCGCCAGACCAACACCTGTTTCTAATGAAAAATTATGGTTTTACTATGGTCGAAGGCCCAATAGACACTATTTACTTACAGCTTCTTTGTAGTGCAGCACTATGCAAGATTGTTGTAAAAACCAAGAAAGTTTCATGTAAACTTGCAGCAAAATTGCATACTTACGATTGCATAAGAACATAAAACCGTTGTAAGTCTGAAGCAAGTAACTCATTATTAGCTAGGTACGCGCGTATCCAATGTTATAAAAAAAATGTGATAGTTACATCGATACAACAGTTTATTTAAAAAACATCTAAATTTAAGCCGTTTCAATATGTATGAATAACTATTAAGATAATTGTTAAGATATTGAAATGTAATGAAATTATTTAATGTATTTTTTACCAACATCCAATAAAAGAAGGTCCTCAATTCAACATAATGTTATATTTTTTTAATGTTCGTAACGCGATTACACCCCCAATTATGAACAGATTTAGATGATTCTTCATTGTTTGGTGCTATGTACCTACTACTGCTACCTCCAAGATGATCCCAATTAGATATTATCAAAATCGGCTGAGCATTTTTAAGTTATAGTCAATTAACTGAAAAATGTATTTGCCTACCTGGATTATTTGATGGTGTTTGCTCTTGTCGACGCTGAACAGTATATAATGCGAGTGAATTATCTTGTAAGCAGTATGGATCACTAAAGCAGTGTTTTTTTAAACCGATCCCACTACCGACATTGTATGAATCAACTTGTTTGAAGCGCTCGTACCGAAGTTAGCTTAACTGTTCATAACCGATCAGCTAAGTAAAGCAACGTCCGCGGCGGTCATGTTTTGATGGGTGACCGCTAGTGTCATTACTACTGAGCGTGCACGTACTTTGGAGGGCACGTCAAGCCGTCGATCCCGGTTGTTGTCTTAGGATGGCAGTCGTTATAGCATGGCGGTAGGGCATTTTGCGAATGCACCGGCACCAATACTATTCAACTCTGAAAAAAGTAATGTGAACATTACTGCTTGGTAGAAATTAGCAATTGAAGGCAGTAGTTTCCCAGACAAACAAATACAAAGACTTCTACTGCTACTGGTGGACCTATAACAGATGTATTAATTACTTATGCATAGATGTATTATATATTATACTTGAGGTATAGTATAATATTGGGTAGTTATTAACTTAAAATTAAAATAGTTGTTAGATTTTTTCTAAGGCAGTTCACAGTTTATTTTACTTACAAACTCAGTAAACTTATTTATTTGCAAGTAATTTATAACAAAGCTACGTATTTTTCAAATATACTGAGGTTCTCTTTGGTCGTTAGCTCGTTTGCTAATCTGTGGACTTGGACCTCCTCCTCTGGAGTCAGTAACGCCTGGAAAAAAATACGGACATCTGTCAGTTTTGTATGCTGGTAGGATAATTGGTACTTTTAAAATAATATAAAGTGAGACATATTTGGCATCTGTCGCTGTTCTCAAACACGGCTTTGATTCCCGTCTCAGCTCAAAACAGTCTATTTGCTCCAAATGATAAAACACGGAATAAATTCCAATCATGAGCCGTGAAATCTTACAGTATAGTGGTGCCTCAATGTAGACGTATTTGGTATGTATGTCGCTATGTTTTAGCTCGTGCAGCGTTTTTGTCTTGAATAGCACAAAACCGCTGCACAAATTTACGTTTGATCATAAACGCTTCCACTTTTCTTGTGCGTACTGCGAAAGCGTGGAACTCCTTACCGTTGTCAGTTTTTCCCGATGAATACAACATGGGTAACTTTAAATCGAGAGTAAATAGGTTTTTCCTAGGTAAGCGTGTTCCATCTTAGACCACATTAATGCTTAACGTCAGGCAGGGTGTGGTCAAACGCGAATCTATCATGAATAAAAAAAAGAAAAAATAAGACGTATTTGATTTCGAACTTCTTAACTCAAAACTGTATAAGTACCCTACTGTAACAGCCAGATCGTCCACTGCTGAACACAGCCTCCCCTATTAAGGGGGTATTTGCCATAATCCCCATACTTGGCAGGCGTCTTGGGGATCGCAGAGTAAGATGGCTGTTCTTCAGAAGGCGCTGCTGCCTACCTTTCAGTATTTTTCCCTTAGTCGCCTCTTACGACACCCACGGGATGATATGGGGAGGTGTAATTCTAACCCGGCACCCCACGGGGCATATAAGTACCTTACATAGAATAATTTTAACCTACCAAATTGACATCTTTGGCAGTGCACTCGACAGCTGCCTTATTACAGACGTATTTCGCGTAAATGTCGCTGTGTGTCAGTTCAAACACGACTATGGCGCCATCTTGTAGTAGTACATAGACACTGCACGGATTCACCGGTGACCAATGGACGGATTTGATTTCCAACTGAAACAATAATGAACATTATAACAATTGATACATATATTATTATCTTAATTACGAAGATTTAGTGCAAGATCCCTATTGAAGTGTCATCTATCTATCTTATCAGTACGTATTTACTAGAAAATTTTAGATTAAAAGTCATTCCAATAAATAACAGACTGAGAGCGTGTGCTTTGGGGTTAGAGGCTTCTTGTATGTAAGTTTCTTTATTTTTTAAGCCTGATAGGTTAGCCTTTGACCACTATCTCACCTGCATGACGGTGAGTGATGATATGGTCGAATATGTTGTTCAGGCTAACCTAGAGTGATTGGCTCTCAAGGACAGCTGCCGGAACACACCACTAGGTGCTTGGCGACAGATTAACTTCTTGAGGGAGTTAGCAAGCCAGGCGGGCATTCGCAATATGCCTCACTAATATGCTATAACGACTGCCATCCTAAGACAACAACCGAGACCGACAGCTTAAAGTGCCTCCGAAGCACGGAAGCGCTCAGTAGTAATGTCACCGGCGGTCACCCATCCAACTCCTGACCGCGGGAGACGTTGCTTAGCTTTGCTGATCGGTTCAGGATGGCTAAGCAAACTTCGCTATGAGCGCTCCAAAATGTCTGTTACCATTTTCATCGGAAACTACTGGACCGATTTCAGTGCTGATTGATGCATTGAACAGCTGCATCGTTATATATCAATATACGCTAAAAAACTGAAACATAGAAACAACAGAACTAATCACCATACCTAGAGTTCTACCGCGGAAGCAGGTGAACGCGTTGGTATTGGCGTCACAGTGTGGATGATGCCGATACGTTGTTTATGAATTATAAGAGCCTAGTATGGAGAACCATATATAAAACACCGATCGGCTTGAGTTGAAGCGATGCCGAATCCTTTACTGGGTGCCATTGTACGCCAAACACTAACGTTAAAAATATACTGTGCCGAAACGTTACCTCAGAAATCAGATTTTTTTTATTGAATAACTGTGTACATAAGGATGGTAACATAACAATGTAGTTTCAACAGTCTGCCCATTGCGAGCGTTAAATAATTTATAGTAGGTATCAACTACTACATTTAGTTAAACTTAACTAGGAAATAAAAATCTAGGGTAGGTACAATAGTATGAAATAAAATAATATGTATCTTATGTCTTAATTAATTAACTAGAATTGCACAATCCACAGTTGCACCGGGAGAAATCGTTGAAATATTCTTTCATATCATAATACACTTTTGATGTAAGCCATGCTTTTAATTTGTATTTAAATGTGTTGTTTTTTAATATTTTTATTTCATTGAGTAGTCTATTGTACAACTATAGAGCCATTACATAATATGGACTATTGCGAAACATGCCGTTATTAATTTGTGGCATACATATATTATGTTTCTTGCCGTGTATATTTAGATACATAAGTAGCGTATTTTTGCCGTAAAATTTCAACATCTAATGGGATTCATGTACACCAAGTCATAATTCACTTCACGCCTGATTACCTATCCTTATATTCCGAAAAGATACCAATTACATATACCTTTGCCATTGAACTCGATGATCTCCGTTCTGTAACACTGCTGATAAACCGCCCCTTGTGGTCTGCGCGGCACTTATCTACAACATCGTGAGATGGGAGGTTCCTAGAAACAATAAGGAATATTTAGATGATTGAGAAACCATAATTCAAATTTTAAACATTATAAGTATATGAAGAAAGCTAAGACCGAAGACAACTCTACAGAATAGGGTTTTTTCACGTTGAGTAACACTCATTCAAACATTTCGTTCCTATTGAGTCACACAAAAATCTGACATTCGGTAACAGTGTTTCACGAGTGGATTAAAAATGCCTGGAGTATTTGGACTGCCTGTGAGTCTGCAGTGACTTGCAGGTTGCCTAAATGCATTGCAGTAGCTATAGTGTTGTGTATAGTTCGTACTATTTTGTTCATAAAGGCATGCCCAACAAAAAGTGTAATAAACAGTTGAAATATATGAAAATGTGACTCCGAGGAATTCTGCTCAATTTGTAACACTGGGATCAATCTAGATGTCACATCTAGATTGGTAGAACAAATGTTGTACCAAAGTGGTAAGTGGCGTCAATACTTGAGAGTTTTGACGGTAATGAGATAATACTATTTGGTTTGATAACAATACATACCTCTGACTAGGAAGCGTTACTTATGCGGTAAAACTATTCCGACTATAAAATACTAATTACCTACTAATATGTAAATTACCGATTTGATTGGCAGTGGTTTATAAATGAATTCTCACATTTCACTTGTATACAAAATATTTAGTAACGTTTCGATAACACAGAAAATACCGCAAGTATCAGAAGGACAAAATATGTTATGAGTTATATCATATGGCAATTATCAAAGCTGTAGGTACAGATTAAAATAGAAATGGACGACCCATATAGCATGAATGTTTGAATGAACATATACCCCTCTACAGTAACGAGAATAAACAGACATGAAGTATGATTTATAAACACCCTTAGAAAATAAATATTAGTAAGTCTGTAATTAAAGCTGTCCACACAGAGCGGGCTGGATGGAACTGTTGCACGATGTCAGCGTGACGACGTCTCCGCCAAAGAATTTTCGTTGTAACTACCATGTGTATCCAGCCCATGTACCGTTCTGATTGATGGATGATACTAAATATTTCTTTGAATTTCTAAATACAAATATGTCCCGCAATAAGTGCATGTATTTCGGTCTAGCGCGACGTTGAGACAGGACCACGACACGACCCCAAGATTCAATGATAAACGTCTCGTGCCAAGCGGAATGGTAATATGTATTTTTTTTATATATTTAAGGATAATAACATTTTTTTTATGCTTGATACTGTCTCACCTGAGTTTGACCACTATCTCACCTGATGGTAAGTGATGGTGTGGTCGAAGATGTTGTTCAGACTAACCTAGAATTACTGGATCTCGAAAAATTTTAATTTAATTTTTGTTTAAAGAAAACATCATATAAATACTTCAATAAAACACTTAAAAATATATCTAGTAACAATTCCGCCTAATTTTCCTGTTATGCCGACGTGAATCTCATACTTGACTCTACGAGTGCCCGACCTTCTGAGGATGCCTCGTGTAGAAACAAATGCGTCGAAAATTCTTCCGGTTTGACTGCGTCATGACGTCACGTCGGCTTTGCAGGAAAATACGGCAGAATTGTCACTAGATACACATTTTTATATTTTTAAGTGCTTATTATATGATGTTTGCTCAGTGTTCGCAGTTAAAATTAGGCATAGGTATATGAAACAAAACCTTTTTTACTAAACCTTGTCATTCGGAACTCTACACGTCTCTTCCCATCCTTTAATAATACAAGAAAAGCTGAGATTGAGGTTTCTTCAAAAACACGCTCTCTAAAAAGAACGCAATTATTTTAATTTTAAATACCTATGCATTTCTAAGTACCTACGTTAATTAATTTTGAGAGTTACAATTTTTCTTTTCCCTAAATTTACTTTTGCCCAGTACGAGCCGCATCCATTATGAATTTGATATCATAAGGCTAGTTGCATTGACCGCAGCAGCTCAGTATGAATATATTCCGACGCATGAGCTGATGGAGGTTCGCTAGAAACTGCGACACTGTTACAGAAAAGCCAACGTTCGACGTAAAAATCAGAATAAAACTAAAATAAAAGCACGAATCGAATATAAATGCAGCGCACTTGAGCCGCGCTGCGTGCGCCACCGTTTGTAGACACCTTGCGTTCATTTTGATAAACTTACCTACAGTCCAATGTAAGTAGAACCCTGTTGTTGAGTAGGGAGCAAAGATTAACTGTTCCGGTATCGGTGGCCGCCAAAAAGTAGGGTAGGCCATTGGATGAAACTTCTAGGTTTGTAACAGTTGATGTGTCAGCTGAAAAGGAAATTTTCTCATAAATATATAAAATGTTTGGATGGGTGCCACTGTCTTGATGGTGAGTTCAGCAGCAATTTCCTCTTCTTCAAATTGAAAGGATGTGATTGGAACCACCTTCCAACGCCCTTGTTTCTACAAATCTACAAGTCTAGAGAAAACAGGTGCCGTCTCGACTAGCATGTTCCATCTTCAGCCGTAATGATCTCTAAAATACCAATGGGGGAGAATGCCGTCAAAGCGAAGTTCTATCTGAAATAAAATAGCTTTAATAATAAAAGTAAAGAGAATATAAGCGTTCTTACCCGCAACAGTAAATCTCTCCGTTTTAACAGCACCAAAACATTTTTTACAGCACAAAACTTCTCCACAATTCTTAGCTACCAGGTAAATATCAATATTTTTCACCTTTATTACTTTTAAATCTCTACAAACCATCCCAGTTTCCCAATTAGTGTGGTTAATTATGTCTACTGGCATCACTCGTTTTCTTAAGCTGGCGGCACTGGATGGCCTGTCAATGTCAAAATCAAATTTAGAAGAGATGGCCGACTGAGGGCGAGAACTTTGATTTTTAATTATGTTTTTATCTCTTTTCCTTAATGATAATCGTTTTTTTGCTGCGTTGAGGCTAAACGAAAAACCTTCATTCTCCAAGTTTTGCCGGGTGGAGATGTCAATTTGTTCATTTAAGTGTATCGTTTGATGTTTTTCTAGTTTAATTTTTGATAGAGTAGCTTTTCCTATGTCGTATGTAGATTTTATTTTGTCTTGGATAACCGACCATATTGTAAGGATGCCAATACGTTGTAGAGATATGACCTAAAAAAACAATAATTAGTCAGTAATAATTTCGTTAATTTTAAATCGATAAGTGCTGCAACGCGCTGTGCCTTTACAATCCTTTTAATATTTTCTGTTTTCACCGACATTTTTTTTTCAAACATTAAAGCGTACTTGGCAGAATACTCAAGTGATGCCGCGAAATTGTATTTTTGACTTACCAAACTAATGAAAATACTACAGATAAATATCGTGTTCAGATAGTATTGAAGAATTAGCTTTCTACCTGGATATGAAGTTTTAAAATGGTCATGCATTTGCAGAAGATCCTCAAAGATATTTTTTGCTAAGCAAAGCCGTTTTCAATACTGACCTGTCCCACAATGCGTCTTCCTGACTCCAAATTTCCACAATCTGTGCTCATCTCCAGGCCAACAATTTGGTCTACCTCTTCCTTAGCAGTCATGTTGGCACCACTGTTGGTAAAGGCGGAAGATTGTAGGGGCACTGCTACCTGTGACTACAAGAGAAAAAAACTGTTTCATCGAGTTAATGTATGTACTAATAATTATTATAGTAACTTATTAAGTGGCAACCCGGAGCGTTGATCAGTACGAAATCCATAACTTTATATGAATACAAGCCTATTCTTGTTCAAAGGAGATTAGAGTATGTTAATCGTCAAAATGGGAGACTTCGTAATAATTTTTCTTCTTTCGACACTTTTCCTACCTTTTTGTGGGGGTATATGCCTTCCCACTGCCCCTCCATCACGGTGGAAGGGGGCGTGTGGGACTTGAACCCACTAAAAGCCCCCCGTAAGCAAGCCTCCAGCGAGGTGGGGCAAGATGGGGTCGCGTTAGTATTCACCATCTTGCTCCAAGGTAGGGTAACTTAACCGGGCCTCTGCGCCTAAAGAGGGATGACCTTGCTCACCAAGACCGTCTCTCACACGTGTGGGGCCGTACAAGTCGGTGGAGAATCTCCCGACTCTCCACCAGTGACCCCACTTCGGAGATGGGAGGAGGCGGGCGAACTGCCGCCTCCTCGCCCCGGTTCTTCTGCGCCGGATAGGGCCGCTTAGACATCGTCCTCCCTGACCCACTCAAGGCCTCCTTCTGCGCCATCACTGCTTCGCAAAAGGAGACCACCACCTGCACACTTTTCCTACCTGATCCAACCCTACGCTGCTATTTCTCAAATTCCATTCTCTATCTTTCTCGATCTCGGTCAGTCTTTCGGCTTGTATACCCACTAGTTCAGTTGGATTTTTCTGGCTGGCTGGATCTTCTTGCCATGTTGGTTCTTCAGAAAGATCCCATAAATGTATAGATCTAAAATAAATACTGACATTAAAAAACAATATAAAAAATACAAAAAAATAAAAATGTTTTGTGGTATTTTCTTACCCATCCTTCAAACCAGCTACGAACATTCCATCGACATTGCCACTGAATCTGCCAATGATTACTTCATCAATAGCTGTCAGAACTTTTATCGGGTCCTCGCTGGCAACACTTAAATCCCACAAACATATATAACTTCTCTTTCCACATACATTTTTTACCATTTTGTGAATTGTTAAAATCAAATTTAATTTGTTATATGAGAAGACTATGCGTGAAATTATGGTATTTTTAAGGAAGGATAATTTTTCATTTGGTATCGTTTTAGCGGATAACGAAATGTAGCCTGTACTGAAAGGTAATTTATTACTTTTTGCCAGTTTAGTACCATTTTTATCCCCACTATTTGAATTTAATATAAGGCTTATTGTGCTTTCGCGCTTTTTGAGAAACTTTCCCAGTTTGTTTGAATTATAATCATTCGTTTTTAACTTCGATTTATAAGTTTCATACGGTAACATTTCGTCTCTTCCGGCACCATCTCTCTGTTCAAACAAAATTCTCAAGGGATTATTTTGATAATTTTCATCTGCAAAATGTTTGCTGTCTTGATCATCGCCATTTTGTTTCATTAAAAACGTAAACTTAGATAAATAATCTTCAGAATGTTTACTAAAATTTCGTACCCCGTTATCCTGCTTTAAGTAAACATAATTTTTAGAAAATTCTACCGGATGTTGAGTCCATTTTTGACAAACTACCACTTCCTCTGTTTGAATTTCTTCAGTAATACCATCATCAAAAGTTTGGACTCCACTTTGAGTGTAATTTGATCTGCCGAATGTTGCCATGTACAAATCGTAAGAAATAGGTTGCATTTCAAAAAGAGAATAGGACATTTCATGCAGAGTTATCATTCCAAGCAAGTCTTTCGCTCTCTGCTTTAGCCGCTCGTTGATTTTACGTTTGATTCTATTCTGCTTCGATTTTGTAAAATCTAAGAACAGTGGTCTGGAATAAACACAATTTATGAATCATTTCATATCCAACGTAATCGCGTAATTTTACATAAACACAATGACATCTGATACTTCTCTACCAATCATGTATAAGAATCAAAGTTTAAAAAAAGAAATTAGATTTGTAATTCAATATTCAGTTTTAGGTTAACATCCTACACAGAATATGAATTTTTCAAGTGAAAATTACATGTCATTTACCAGCTAGAATTAAATGACATGGATGGACAAACAAATAGGCAGCAAAGTAACATTGAAACCATAAAAACGTGTAAAAACAAAACAATTGATATATAGATAGCTCTGCATAAAAATAACATCTCCCGTAGAATGATAGCACAAGGTCTTCCTTTTGCTTTTTCATATGCCTGTCTCTATTCACCAGCAGATGTTATCTTACCTTTCAAATGTCCTCATGCTACTCGCAGCACTGCCACTACTCATATCTTGAAATCCTTCGTCTGTAAGAGAGATCGTCTTATTATCTTCAGCATCTTCTAGGATGAAGTCCATCACAGCTGTCTTCGATTTGCTTGATCGCTGGTCACGGAGATCGAAGTTCCCTAGAATTTATGCATAGCTCATCGTAAATTACCTATTTAGAATAAATCTTGACATAAAATATATCAGTCACTTATAGTTGTATAAGTGACTGTTCCACTTTATAAACGTCGAAAAGTTATCACTCCATTATTTGCATCGACTGTCATTACTTCACTATCTAGGCTTAAATCATTAAGGGATTAATCAATATCATGCTTAGATCTCGATCTAAAACCTCAAATAAGGGTGTCATGCCTTCAATGTTTGTAGAGAGAAGTGACCGACCGGTATTGTAAAATAAATACAAAACACAAGTAGGTGTATCAACTAGGATGGATACAACATCTATGAACACTTAATTTCCTTTAATATTTTTAATTTATTTCGTACCTGAATCTAACATTTTCTCTTCGTCCTTTCGTTCCTTTAAACTGCTATCCTCAGTCGATGCCATTTGTTCATTTTGCTCACTCTGCTCACTCGTATCGCTTTTGTCACTCGCTGCACTAGTCGCATCACTATCTGTCTGATCACTGTGATAGGAATCGAAGTCTGATTCGTAACTCTCAAAATCGTCTGCGTAGCTGACATCTTCATCACTTGATTTATCTTTCTTTGGCTGAAATTTAAAACGAGAAGATATGTTAATTGTTTTCAGACTAGTTGATGTAATAACTACTAAAAGAATCACACTGCATTAATTCCAAATGTATGTTAACTTACTTCTGATTTGTCTAGGTCCAAGTCTACATAAAATGCTTTTGGCTGAGCTGCTAACTTCTGTGACAAATTCATCATACCAGCGTTATTATCTACAACATCAGCCGTCAAAATCTTAACTTCATTTTCATCCAAAGTTCTGGTTTTAGTTCGATGTCTTTCTATTTTAAAAACATCTTTTGTGGATTCTTGCTGAACTTCTTTCGTTTTACCAATCTCAATTGTTTGTTTAGAGGCAACTTTGGTTTCTGCACCTCCTTTGTTTATCGCACTTTTTCTGGTAACAACCTCTTTATTAGATCTAGAAATGCGTTCTAAATTTGATTCTAATTGTCGTTTCGCAGCAGGCGAGTTGACAGTGACATTCGTCAAAGGTTGCTTTCTTGGAGTTTCATTTTTTCTAGCTGAATATAGAGAAGCTTTGGTTTCATTTCTTTTTGCGTGTATTTTTTCAGTTCTGCTTACTTGACTAACAGATGATGCTGATGATTTCAGTAAACCTTTCATTGGGGATACATTGCTGGTAGTATTAGTTATTCCTGGTACTTTTTTGGGTGCTTTCGCATTTTGCACATTGTTCTTTTTCTTATGCGCATAAATGTCAGCGGTTGTGCTCTTCTGAACGAAATCTCTCGGGGTAGAAATAGTATAGACACTTCTTTTAAGTTTATCGTCTTGTTTCCTCGTTTCTTCTTTGGATTCTATTCTAGGTTTAGTATCGGTTTTTCTTGTGGTTGTCTGCATTATTTATTCTCTACTGAAAATAAGTATAATTTTGCAAGATTTTAGCCATCCACACTCTGGTATTTGTTAAAGAAAATCGGATAGCATAGAGGTGGTAAATGATTTTATAAATATTGCCACCTGGTGCGCCAGTTTAAGATTGGCGTTTTTCAACTTTTGATGAAAAGGACAAATTGCTGGTATCATGGTAACCTGTCAATAACAGATGCAGTGACACCTATTCTCGTTCTGCATGACACTGAACTCTTCACTTCGAGACGTTAGTCTAGATTGCCCAGTAATTTCACTTTTAAGTAACAGTACCTAACTAGCGTACCGCCTACTAACTATTTCCACTCAGAATATATGACACTGCGGTGGAGTACCCACCAAGACACTCTTGCTGAAGAAACTTAGGTAGGTACCGCCTTGCTGAGTCGATTTGCAAACACTCCATTGTAAAATAGAGAAACAAATACAAACTTAGTCGTTACGGCACTTTCGGCACACATAAGTAACGTAAAAGTAGGTTTTTTTAATGTAATTGTGACAGAACGAGATCGAGGCTCACCTAATGTTAAGCGGACGTATACTATGATACTACTACGACGTATAATACGAATAATGTTAAACTCTGCCTATTACAGGCATTTCGTCAAGTGAAGAATCGCATTGGATCCTGAGAAATAGGTTGTGTAAGTTGTTGTTAAGTCTCATGTGTCTGTGATTTTACTGGCTCTCAAGGACTGCTGCCGGAATACACTGCTATGTGCTTGGCAACAGATTTTCTACTTAAAGGTAGTAAATAGCCGAGTATTCGCAAAATGCCTTTCCACCATGCGCTGCAGCTCAACCCGGCGGTATGGGGTCGAACCACGGACCTGAGGCGCGACAGTCTATAGCTATTACCGTTCGGCCACCATTGCTTCAAGGTACCTACTTGGTAAGTAACTACTATTAACTAACAACTTTCAGCGAGAACTACTAAGACGGTTCGGCATCATGGCTGACGATAGAACCGAAGCAAAAACATTCACAATGGGAGCATATGTGCTTTTTATCCCGCCATTTTTTGTGATCCTGCCATAGATAACATTGTAGGTAACTATACCTATTTGAGGTGGGTCGTATGTTGGCTTCTTTTGAAATGATATCATCAGCCTCTCAGACTAACCAAAATGTTTAGACATACCTATATAATTTGTGGCAAAAAGTACCCGCCCATAATTATACGCATACTTATATATTTGATTTATTTTTATCTAATATAATTTCCACTGTTCATGATTTTCCTTGCTATATTTAATACAACAGGCATCGATTTCTTAACAAACCTTCATTAGCATATACACAAGTGACCTAATGAATAATAAATAAGCTTATATTGCTTACCTTGACACAATTAGGAATATCAGTCGAATCAATTGAAGTTTTCACAGATCTTCTAATTCAAAAGTACGAAAATACAATAATAATTAGCTGTAAAAGTATTTAATTAATTTAGTTTAATTCTTTTTAAATTTACTCTTACTAAGAAATATCGCGACGTTTTGGTTGACAGAAAGCACTTTGCGTTCACACGTTTTCTGTTGTCATGGTAACCAGACTTCAAACATAAGGCACCGGGCCCACAGCAGTGATCGAGAGTTATGAGTTCAGTTCTGCGTTCCGCGGTCAACGTGTGGCACATCTCAAGCAGTAGTCGACTTCTTCAGTTCTTTTTCTTTTTATGGCTTTTAAATGCTGCTTAGCGTTTTTCCGCCAATGTCAGAGTATGATCAGTGTATGGTTGAAATGAAGAATGCCAGGTATTAGAATTATAGTACAGTTATTATAGCAAAATATAGGTTTAGAAGTATTTAAAAACTAATAAAAATTACACCTACAAACGAATATTACGAGACTTAATAATTCTTCAGTTAAATCAGTTTCTTCTACATTAGCATAAAGAGTCTAGAGAGACGAATAAAAAATCTTTGCTAGGTTACTAGAGTAAGATCATATTTTGTTATCATACTTATATATTTTGGGTTCATAGCTAAAGCTGTGAACCCAAAATAAAATTATCCATTAAACAAAATTTGGTGTTTTTCGTCAACAAAAGTTACGATACGACAAAGTTTCTGTTAAGTTATAAACTATCAAGACGTATTGGAAACAAAAACTGCGAATTTTTGTGTATTCAACACGACACGTGTTGGTGACGAAAAACACCAAATTTTGTTTAATGGATATTTTTGAATTTTGTTTGATAAAGACAAAGCTTTGAATATGATCATTTAAAATATAAGTTATTGTAATACCAGCCTACAACAGATTCAAATAGAACTGCGATAGTATGTGCTTTTTCTTTGACCGTCGCGATCTGACAGCTTCCATGTGTGCATTGTATTCATCCAAGCAATTGACTTCCTACAGAAGAGTGAAAGTAGAGTGCAGAACTCTCTTGAACACTGTGTGTACCCGGCGCCTTATTGTCATGGTTGCCAAACAAAAATTATGTTCACCTGCGCAAAGTATACTTTTCTGTATTCTAAGTCTGGGCGTACAAATAGTATCGTCGATGGTTCAGAGCAGAAAACTCCTTCCATAGAAAAAGTAGGTTATGCTATTTTGAACCAAAAAAACGATGAGGTTCTCAATTCGACGCGTATAATACAGTCCCAAGAGTAGTGATATGATGTATGATATACTGAAGCTGAGAGTTAGAGGACCTATAGATAGCTATTTGAATCACCCCCATGTATGTTCTGAGATTTTTCGTATTTAAATTTTTTGATTGAAGTCTTAAGAATAATAAAATGAAATTTTCATATCCATTCATAAAACCAAGCCAATTTCTAAAACAGAAATATATGACATAACGGTAGTCGCTACCTAGAAAAGTGTGAGCTTACTGTGTTTTCAATCAGCATAGATCCGACTTCTACGAGCTAATTAATGTTTTTTCAGTGATGTAAGTAGGGTCTGTTTCGTTATCATATCAGGTCCAGCAGAACGCATCTCACTTTAGTATTTAAATATTTTTTCTATAGGTATTGTGGGTATGCGACTATTCCCAATGACAAAGACAAAGCAGTAGCTTTTCGACTGCGGAACAGTGCGCTATAGGTAATTAAATTCGGGGAGCCTGCATCTATGTGAAATAAAATAGTGTCTAATGGAGTCATTTTCATCAAAATATCGGCTGGTGCGTATGCGCGCGTTGAGAACACACATATAACAGGCAGAATATCGGCGAGGGAGACGACTCCAGAACTTTTTATCGAAGATAATTTGGATGTGGATAAAAGACATTTGTGTCTTCACTAAACAACACCCTGATTTATTTAAGAAACGTGGTGATGTTTTTACATGTCAAAAAAGGACAAAGTTCACCAATCTATTATATGAACCACGTGCTAAGAAGGACTTATATAAAAAAAAAAATTTACAATAGGGGAAAGGGGGGCACAGTGAATCACATTTCTTTTGTAGGCAGCTAAATCTCATACTTTTTAAGATATGACTATACTGTTGATTTACATAGATAGCTAGATATTTTGGCCAACAAATTTAAGGTTTAACTAAGCTATTAGGTCAATAAATTTAAAATTATGGCCTCTTTAAAAAAAAGTGGGTAACGATCCTGTGTACCCCACGTTGGGGGCACAGTGGATATAAGCTTGGGGTACTATGGACCGGCAAGGGGCACAATGAACTGCTACATTATATCTTCATACTAATTCCTACGGGGAACAGTGAACTATTTGGTATTAACTAAATAAAATATTATTTTGTGTTTAAATTTGTCATTGTCTTTATTATGTGTAAATCAAATCAAAAACTAGTATTTGAAAGTTCATTAAGTATATTAAGTATTATTATTTTAGTAAAAAATCTAAATAAAATAGACTTAAACTTCTAAAAACATTGAGATATTAAAAATTAACAACTTAAGAAAAAATAACAGAAATCAGTCTTCAATGTAGTAATTAGAGTAGGTTTCGCTATTTTTAGACGTTTTCTTAAGAAATTTACTTCCAGTTCTTGGTTTTCATTCTCTTCTCCAATGACTTATAAAAAACTTTTTTATTTTTTGCAATGAATTCTACCAAAACAAAGCTACCTTCTTTTGAATAGGAGTCAAGTAGCCGCAAATTATCTGGTTCTATTGTTACTTCTTCATCTTCTACATTTTCATATTCGCCTTCTTCTGAATAAATATTGATTTTCTTCATCGCTAGATTCTGGCTGTAAAACTTTTTCGCTCTTTTTTTTCGTCTGGTCTTCTCGGCGATTTTGAATTTTTATTTTATTCGATGTGTCGGTTGCAATTATGCTTCTACCTTTACGCCTTGGTTTACGAGGATTTTTCAGAGGTCCGGCATTCAGAATCCCTCTAAACTCAAAAGGACTTACTATGTGTTGATTTTTTGTTGATGTTGATCCATCTGTTGGTGGCGAAATGACTTCAGTGTCTGGTATTGGTGAATTATGCGGTAAATCAAGATGAATCATAATTGATGGTGATGGAGACAGTGTGACGATGTTGTCAGTTAGTTCTGCAACTTTTATATGAAGACCAATGTTCGTTTTTCTAACTCTGTTGCGGACCATTTCGAACTTCTAAAACATAAACATGAACATTTAATCAGCAAACTTATCAAGGGGCACACTGAATCGCTATCCACTTTGCCCCATGTCAAAATGATCCACTTTACCCCATGACGCCATATTAAAAAAATAACTAATTTGACTTAACCAAACACTTAGAATGTTATGTAATTATCCGTCAATTTAAAGATTAATTATTGATAATGCCGATAAAAAGACCACATTGTAAGTTTAACAAAGCTAACTCACGTATAAAGTTACGAAAAAAATTTGTAAGAAAAAATAATGGACACTTACATCGGACAGTATGGCAGCCGCGCGTCCTCACGCTCCCACAGGGTAGCAAGCACTGGCGCGCGGGAGGGGAGTTTGCTAGATCGTTCGATCGTCAATAGTACGTGTGTGCGTGTGATGACAAACAAGCGAGTTATACGATTTTAACCACTGTACCCCTCGGTCCCCTGTGCCCCCCGTTCCCCTATGTTTTTATCTATTTATAACTGTCTACCTAAAGACATCAAAATATTGGATAGTAACAAATTTCAAAGATCTTTGACTCACTGGCTTCTTATAAACTGCTTTTATAGTGTTAAGGAATTTAAAGAGTTTTATTAAATGTACTCGTAATATTGACTGAATTCATACAACAAAAATTTGCACGTCTGCTTGCAGACTAAATACATTGTATCTTAACAATTAATGACATGTATTTTAGCAAATAAATGATTTGATTTGATTTGATGGAACCTACGTGAGATTCACAGGCATACCCGAGCACATACTGTTTGAAACTGTCTTGTCTCGTCGTCCAACAAAATCTTACTGAGTAGGTGTTTAATTGCAATTAATATCTCAGTGTATTAGCCACCAGCTATTTCGTCTTGGTACGAACGATGCAGTGTCAATATCATTTAATTTAATATTTTTTTTATTAGTTGCCGTTAAGGAACTAAGCACACTGCATTATTATAGTTGACTAGCGGCCCGCCCTGGTTTCGCACGGGTATTTAAAAATAATATTTTTTTAAGAATATTCTATAGACGATGGTCAAAGAAGTTTTCAAATCGGTGCAGTACTTTTAAAGTTTATTCGTTACAAACAAAAATACAAATCTTTCCACTTTATAATATTAGTGTAGAATTGTAGATGTATATAGGTACCTACTTAATTAGCTATAACCTAATCCAAAGGAAAATCAATTATTTTTTTAGTATGTATTTAACTTCTAGTCCTTTTATTTGTGTAATTAAGTACATACAGCCTAAAAACGTTAATCAAATTTAATTAGCTCATTGCCATGAAGACTTTACTCATTGTTTGTGTTTTGATGTTTTCACAATGTAAGTAACTTTAAAAAAATTTTAGAGCACGCATTTTTTTACATTTAGCAGGAATCGAACACGCGTCCCCCAGTTTTACGCTCCGGGTGTCTTATCCAAAGGCCTATCGTGGTTAGTTCGACTGAGCGATGAATGACTGACAATGCGGCCTTCCACAAGCGTACTATACTTCATGTATCGAAAGAAGTCATTTTTGAAACATTTAGCTTTTAAAACTTATAAATAGAAGCATTACAAGCACTATCGCGTGCTTAGCAAAAATCACATTCACAAATTTATATACCTAATAGTAGCGGCCCGCCCCGGCTTCGCACGGGTATTTAATAAAAATGTCAACAGTTATAAATTTAAACACATATAAAAAGTACATAGTTGTTGTGACATAACTCTAAAAAACTAATAGATTTCCGGACTTTTTTATAGATATTGATGTCTTCTATAAAATACATACATACGAGTACTACTATAAAAAATAGTACAGCACTTTGCTCTATTTTCATAAATTACCGCAGCGTACGCGATATAACGATTTTTTTTTGGTATTTTTTTCGCACTTCGGGTTACATATTCGAAGTTTTCATACGGATCCCTAACTTTTTAAAAATGCTTTGTTCATTAAGGATGGTGTAGGTTCTAGGTCTAGTTTCAGAACCTTACAAACAAACAATCAAATCTTTCCTCTTTATTATATTAGTACAGATATATATAGCACAAAATGTTTCACCTCGAGCGTACATACTTAAAGGATTCTATTATAATAGAAAAAGTTGCAAAGGCAGAACAGGCGGGCAAAGCCTAGGACGGATGCCAGTAAAGTTAATTATAATTCTTTACAGTATTCATCACCACAGATGCGAGAAAAGAAGGTGATAGGGTCAAGAAAACCACCATGCAACCATCCAAGTCTCCTGATGATACAACTGGAAGAAGGTGAGGTAATGATCGTGGTGAAGAAAAGGTTTTTTTATAATAGACTTTAAGCCTACATCGCTTTAAAATGTATTTTATTGCTTATATATAGAATCAGACTATTTTTTATTATTGTCATAATCCGTAATCAGTAAAAAGTTGTTAAAAACTACATCCGTTCTTATGAAAATTGCAATCCATACTTCCATACTATATATTAAAATTATAAATGCGAAAGTAACTCAGTCTGTCTGTCTCGCTTTCACGCCAAAATCTGTGATAATTGATCTAATTTTGGAGCGCTCGTAGCGAAGTTTGTTTAGCCATTCTGCACCAATCAGCAAAGTTAAGCAACGTCCGCCTCGGTCATGACTTAGATGGGTGACCGCTGGTGACATTACTACTGAGCGCTTCCGTGCTTCGGAGGGCACGTTAAGCCGTCGGTCCCGGTTGTTGTCTTAGGATGGCAGTCGTTATAGCATGGTGATAGGGCATTTTGAGAATGCCCGCCTGGCTAGCTACCACCCTCAAGTGGAAAATTTGTCGCCAAGCACCTAACGGTGTGTTCCGGAAGCTGTCGTTGAGAGCCAGTAATTCTAGGTTAGCCTAAACAACATCTTCGACCACATCATCACTTACCATCAGGTGAGATAGTGATCAAAGGCTACCCTATCAAGCATAAAAGAGAAAAAAACAATCTAATCTATTACTGCATCGATTTAAATGAAATTTGATACACAGATAGTCTAGCTAGAGCCTGAAAAAGGACATAGGTTACTTTTTAATTGGAAAAACGTGTTACGAAGGGTTGAATAGGGGGATGGAAGGTTGTATGAATAATTATTAATTAACCCTTAATTTCATAACATCCTAAGCATGCACAAAACGCCTCTCAATAATTAAAAGTATGTGGCAAGCATACGCATACGGTGCGGTATGCACAGATGATAGCATTCCGTGGAACAGACAGACATATCTACGTACCTACTCATTTAAACTTATGTAGTATCAATAATTCTATTTCTAGGATGACGATCTCGAAGAAGTCTCTCAGTCAGCTCTTCGGACCGAAGCTGAGCAAAGCCAGAAAGATCGTCAACTTCGGAAATATGCCCACGCTGTATAAAGGCTAATAAAAAATCAGACTGGTGCTTAGTTTTTTCTTTCAAGTAAAATATAACAGTAATAAAAACATAAATCCCCATTGAAAGTCCCCTCAATGGGGATTTATGTAACAAACCGTACGCGGACTTACCTATCTGCCCTTGAAATGGAAGAGTACCCTGTGGCTGGCCTTAACAGCTGCTCGTATATCGAGCCTGTTGGATGACGGCCATGCGATATTCTTTTGCTCAAACATGCTTGGAAATGTGAGCTTTATTTTGACAACCTTCTTCGAGATAAATCGAAATTGCTGTACTGGCCAAATACATGCGCGCAGCGGCCGGCAAAAAATTTATGAAAATCTATATCTGTCGTGTCTAGCGGCCAAATAAATTGCATAGTAAACTCATATCTGTCGTGTAATTTAAAAATGGAACGATCTTTTACTTCGAAGCATGGCAACCAAGGAGGTAACTTATCAAAGGTTTTATTTAAATTTCGATCTAGCTTGCAAATAGAACGCTGTTTATTCTAAGATTTTTTTACCTGTAGATCAGTTGTATGCCCTCCATATTTACTAGACGAATTCAGGGTAATCGCCTGAGTCACTACCAGTCTAGCACTTCCGAGCGTCCGGTGAATACATCGCCGCTAATCATGTTTTTTCGGAATAATCTGTGGACAATACACCTTCCTTGTGTCTTTAGACTCTGCACCAATTATACAGGCACTGTGAGAGATAAGAAAACTGTTTCATTTCACGCGTAATTATTGCTTTTATTGTTGAAATAGAAAATATCGTTATTTTTTTTTATCTTAGGAACGAATTTCAATGAAATGGATGAGCGAGATATGTGTATCGTTTGGTGTGAGAGAGTGAAAGAGATGCAGCATAATGGTGATCGGAACTTCTCGTGGCGGTTCGGTGGTAACACGAATTGCTTAATTTATCTCTTTCTAACAACAGATATGACGCTCTAATATTTAAACGTTCTTTCCTTGTCGTTACAAACTGCATATAGATGTGCGTAGGTATGTACATAGGTAAATTCTAGTAAGCTTTTAGAGCAGTGGTGTTCGGATATAACAACTCTAAGTATTTCTACTCTCTGTGTTTATTGAAAAAAAAACAAATGAACACTTTATGTAACGCGGGCAATTTTATTGTTGTTTGTTGATAGTCATTGATTTTGAAAAGTAATTGTTTCGACAAAATGAGTTCAAGTGAAGACAATGGGTGTGACGAACTTAAATCAACGCTACCTGAAATTCAAGAGGCGGCAAGAGCCATAATAGAAAACTTGTTACCGCCAAAATCGAAAGAAAAATATTTGAAAACCTATGAAAATTTTGTTCAGTGGAAGAATGAAAGAAAATTGAAATCCTTATCCGAACACGTTTACACTTAACAACTGTATCTTCAAATAAAAAAATCTGCTTAGGTACTACTTTGTTTTAATTACCGCGCATTATTTGACAAATGCACTATACAAGCCTTGGCCACAACTAGGCATTGATGGACTTACGTATGTGTGCCTCGGCTTCGCCTCGGCCCACATTTACACGTTCGTCCATCAATGCCTCCTTTGCTGGCCGCTGCAGTAATGTACTATTTCACACAACGAGTACAAACCAATATGGTTTAATAAGTGTCCTATGTATTTGTGGCCCGAAACAATGAATCTACGGCCTTCTTGTTGTGTAATTAGCTATTTTGACTTTACAATTTAGATACAATAGATTAATAAAAAAACCGACAAAATATCTTAATGCTATTCTGGAAATATGAGGAACTGTTGTTTTAGTCAAATAAAAGTTTCTTAGAAAACTATCGCGAGTTTTGTCCATTATGACTAAATAAGCACCCGGCTGGGACTCACGTTATATGATATATCACGTGTGGTGTGTCTACAGCCCCACACGGCACATAACAGTGACAGTGACAGTGTAGCTAATGACATATTGGACAATTTGACAAGTGCAGCTGAGCCGGGAAAGACAGCGCCATCGTTACGTCAGTTACGTGCTGAAGCCCGCGCTCGCCGCCTCGCGCAACCGTGACTCCCAGACGAAGGGCTACAATATAGCCCGAAAGTGGTCGGAATCTATTCGGTAAATATAACGTGAGTCCCAGCCGGGTGCTTATTTAGTCAAAATAAAATTTTGTTTGTTTCTGTATTTACAATTTATATTATTTTGTTAGTCTGGTATTTTGAGAACCTGGTATTATACTCTGGAGCCGGGAGGTATATTTATGATTCAATAAAGCACCACCAGGGGCACTGTATCATCGCCGTACTAAATAATGTGTTTAGTGGTCATCAGTCCAGTGGCAGGATTGGCTCACACCGCACTTAAGGCAGTTGTCTCACCGGAAACGATGAACGAGTAACGAGTAGAGCTAGAAGTTGGCGAGCCGCGGGAAGGATCACTCGCTCTTTTCTTTTCTGAAATAATTAATATTTTCCATCCATATTCTTCTTTTTAGCTTTAGTTTTTTCAGAATTGCCGCTGCCACTACACAAATCCTATCATATAATTCATCATCATCGTCGTCTGAACTACATAACAATTATAATTCAAATGATTGGACGTGTACTTTCAGATCCGCACTGTAGAGAAATGACCGCTGGTTGCTCTCTCGGCGTGTTTTAATCGCTTAGCGAGTATCGCTGAGCGAGTGTTATCTTTCATAGCTCTTGCTACTCACTCAGCAACAAACTAGTGAAGCGAGTGCACGCCGGCAGTGTGAACAGTCAGCGATCAACTATTTGTATATGCATCTCTTTTATTTACACGGAATGTATATCTATTGTACGTTTCTTGAGCGAGAAAATAGTCGATAGTTACTCGTTTTCTCGTCGGCGGTGGGACAAGTGCCTTAGGTACAAAGTCACAGGTACATAGGCATATCCGTCAAATTTTATGTTAGGTATGTATTGTATATGTTTATATATATTTAAAGTATAATATTATGTATGTATGAATGTATATTTAATGTGTTATGTGTATATATATATATGTATTTGTTATGTATGTATATGTTTATATAAATAGTGTATTTTGTTATGTAAAAATTATTTTTGAACTTATATGATGTAGGTAATTTACGTTTTATTTATTTGTTGTACGATTATTTCTTGTGTTGGATATTATTATTTATCATGTATGTACTTTTATTAGTATTGTAATAGATTGCCTTCGTCCATATCTAATTATAATTATCCCTTTGTAACGGGTTGTCTGGAAGAGATCGCTCTCAGCGATAAGACCGCCCATTGTCACATCTACTCTTACTTTTTATGTTTTTAAGTTCTAAGTTTGTAAATTTGTATTGTGTCAATAAAGAGTTATCTATATCTATCCGTTCGGACGGGCTTATTCTACGGTGCGTGCCGCGTCAGAAGAGATCAGAGCTATGCGTGGCTATGCGACAGAAAGAGACGCCTTGTAGGTGAATATAAATATTAGGTACTCTTTAGGTAGGCTTTGAGAAGTGATCCTTCTAGTTCTGTTTATGCTCTGCCAGTGGGCCAGCCCAGTCTCGCTATTAAGGAGGGTATAGAGGTAAGGAGACATCTAATGGTAGAAAACTTAAGTGGCGAGCTGTACCTAAGCTATAAATAACGTTCAAAAACCTTCCAGATTGGCGCTGGTGTAGACAAAGGGTATGGTATGAATGTAGCAATTGTAAACGAATTGAAGTATGCGGAGTTAAACAAATAATATCAACGTTCGCGCCACTTGTGGTATTATTACATAGGCAAATATTTCTCATCCATACCCACATTTTTCACACTTTTTTCGCTGCACAGTAAAATACTGATCGTCATTGGTCAAGGGCGATAGTCTGGATTTACGCTCCGTTCTCACCGCACGTACGTCGATGCTTGGTGAAGATACCACCAGCACTACATGTTTTAATTTAAACCCGCGCCGCGCATTATGATTACATCATAGTACACAATATCGAAGAAATATTGCAGTGAAGCAAGTGAGGAAGCTGTGGCCAGAAGCAACATCCAAGAGGACCCGTAAAGACGAGCATATCTAGAGGAATTCTAGATATGCTCCAGGTACCACTGTGCAGCTTTTTTGAAGCGCTCGTAGCCAAGTTTGCTTGGCCATTCTGAATCGATCAGCAAAGTTAAGCAACGTCCGCCTCGGTCATGGTATGCGTATGCCCTGCAGGACCCTTTATCGCAGCAGTTTCAGACTCTGTGTTGGATGGGTGACCGCTGGTGACATTACTACTGAGCGCTTCCGTGCTTCGGAGGGCACGTTAAGCCGTCAGTCCCGATTATTGTCTTAGTATAGCAGTCGTTACAGCATGGTGGTAGGGCACTTTGCGAATGTCCGCCTGGCTAGCTACCACCCTCAAGTTGAAAATCTGTCGCCAAGCACCTAACGGTGTGTTCCGGCAGCTGTCCTTGAGAGCCAGTAACTCTAGGTTAGCCTGAACAACATCCTCGACATCTACACTTACCATCAGTTGAGATAGTGGTCAAAGGCTAACCTATCAGGCATAAAAAAAAGCTTCTTCATTCTGTTTCTTTACTGTATTCCGCTCTTTAATACTTTCACCAGCCTATGGATATAAGCCCCGCATTTCTCCCACTGGCAACGGCACGTACTGCTCAGCCGAATAGTGGCGGTCACAATTATTTCGAGGTAACTAGTTACTTATTGAAAATGTCCACTACTTGTGTAGTACAAAGTATTGAAGCCTATAATATAAAATAGTACATTGTTCACCGAGAGGAGAAAGTGACCGATTACCGTCGAGGGTGTAGTTTGAAAAAGTTTGGCTTTAAAACACCCGAGATCGGGAATCGCACTTTCTCTCAAGTGATACATAGTGCTTTATACTACACCTACCTTTTATGGAAAATGGCGCCAATGGCGTCTGCAATTTTCACATGTTCTTTTTTCAAATTGTTTGACACCATCCAACACACATCTAGTGGCCAGTGTCATTTTGCGAACTTGGAGATAAAAACTCACTGTAAAAACTTTTTGGCTTTTGATATTTAGGTTACCAGCGCATAGTCTTACCCAAAATTAAAAAAGAAAAACCACGTAAGAAATGGATTTTCATACACTTTTCTCTCCCGCTCAGATGCGTTTTCTCCCCGCATATTTGTTCGATATTCAATGACGTACTTTCAACCGTAAATTTGATAAAGTATCAAGGTACTTTCCGAGCAGGTGTAGTATAAATATGTATAACCTAGAATAATACCCTGATGCTCATGCGGCGCCACCCTAATATAATGCATTTGGCCGGACACTTTTTCATGTACACAGATGACTCCTTACCTCTCCCCTCCATACTCGTTATGTATAGCGAGAAAACTAGACACCACATGACTTTCTCGAGATTTCTCCTTCCATAAACATAATCAGGACATCCTATAGAAATAAAACTGCTGCATTGAGAGTAAGCCATCAACCGATATTTTATTGTAACATAAAATACAACAAATATAAGTAATTAGGGATATAAAATATATTGCGTACATAATATTGGCTAAATACATTATATAACCACTCTGGAATCGGATACTGAAATTATTTTACACGATAGTAAGTTTTAATTGAACGCTGCGGGTAGTCTGAAAATTCGTAAGCGAATCATAGACGCCAAGACACAGGTTTTCAATTATCAGATTAAAAATATCAGACTAATAAAGTGTTCCTCAACCAAATTTAAAACAAATTAACTATTAATTTAAACAAACAACATTCATATTTCAATATTGTTTGTGTATACATTTATTTTTATAAATAATATCTGATAAATGAAAAACGCGACCTGAATGATTAAAATTTGACTTAGGAGATGAGCCCTTACAAATATTTCTTCTTCTTCTTCGTCCTCCTCCTCTTCTTCTTCTTGTCTCACTATCAAGTTAATTGAAGTTGACATGTATATACCATTTTCACTGATGAATTTTATCCGAACCTATTAAAGTAATGGTAATCAACTCCAAAAAAAAATTGACTGCTTGGGAAAATTACATTACTAATCTGTATTATTAGGGCAACCGAACATAGCTCGGTACAAAACTAGTTTTCCCCGAGTAGGTATTCCCCGAAAACAACAATCCCTTAGCGCTGTTTGAGGATCAACTATTGGGCTGTATTTCCCGAAGGGGTAGGCACAGGTGTGAATACCTTTCCGCCAGACATTAATAGTCATAGGAGGCGATGCTATTGCACATTTCCGGGCAGTTCCCAGGACCGTTACTAAACATTTCCTCGTATGAAAAAACCCAATAACTTTTCGGCAATCGATCCTAGAACCTCCAAGTTCCATGTCAACGTTTTGCTACGCCACCAACGAGGCACTCCATATTTTCAATAATAATAATGTTAAAATAATATAATAATTAATAATCATTGAAAAACATCAACTCTTAACCCGCCTCCTGTTTCCAGAATCCTTTTGCGATACCAGTCGCTTTCAACTGACGCTACCTTCAGTCAATCACAAGTGATGTGTCACTTGTGAGTCACTCAAGGTAAACTTCGAAGAAGTGACACATCACTTGTGAGTCACTCATGGTAAGGTTTCGTGTACCTGGTGAGAAATCACACGTTTCCGAACGCAGTCTCGTAAAATAAAGTTTTCATTACGCATCACGCGAAACCGTTATCGTACATTTATGAATTAAATTAAATTGTTATCATTGTCTATGATCCGCATGGATTAACCATATCAAAATGCTGGCACTGCCAACTCGTAATGGACTCGAGCATTATGGACCTGCAATGGCTTTATGGTTGCCTAAATGATCTACGTAGTTGATGTAGAGTTGTTTAAAGACTGTAATCATTACAGTAACAATCCATTACAGTGTAATGGATTGTTACTAAAGGCATGCTGCCAGTAAATAAAAATCTTAACTAGTCTATAGTCAGGCTATACACGAGCCCTACAATTTACATGTAATAAGAGACTGATATCAACCTCATCCAGAGTAGTTTTATTTTACAATATGTGAAAATACAATATAAATTGGTCGGCATTACCATTTGGAACCTTGTCGATTTCATTGTCTGATCATATGAGAGCAAACCTAAGGACTGAGTATAAAAAAACATTAATACGACATAGTCCTTTGAGCATAATGCTGCCCTCAAAAAGTATTTTCTAATTTAGCTATACATACCACAAATTCATAATGGGTCTTCGACATGAATATAATGAGTCACTACGACAAGGTTCCAAGCGTTACATGATTGCGAGCCAATTTAGCACCATATCTCATTCAATACCAACATACAAAAACATTCAGTTTATCATTTTAAAGGCACATTTATCACGCATTGAAGTGAAATTTGGTACTAAACTTATACCCAACATTCTAAGAGACTACTGGACAGGACTTCAAGGAACTCTTGAACTCTTTTGGGGTTCCTTAACAAAAGCCATAGAGCGATGAAACGAAATATCGACATAATAATCTGCAATCTGAATATATGCTTGAAGGAAGCAGACACTTTTAAATTGGTTTTTAAATCCCCATTGACAACACAAGTTTTTGTCATAGATGGGGTTCGAACCCACTTTTATATTTCAGTGACATACTTAGCTATAGTAAAATGATTAAGCCGTTACTACAAACTCCGCATTGCACTAAAATCAAAAATAATTTGTGTAATTTCAGCGAAACTTCTAAATAAGGTCACAGAATAAATAATAATACTTAGTACAGAAGGGTCACTCCCTAGAAAATGAACAATAAAACAAAATAGCACATGGATTTTACCTGTTTTTGCTGGTTTTTAGATTGGAGCTTCAGAAGTTTACGTAACACAAAATGAATTTTCTATTAGTCATATTATATCGCTCTGGTAATTTTAAAACTGTCCAGTGCCTTAGAAGATTGGGTAGCTCGGAGCATCGACGGATGTTCGTTTAATAATCATCGATATCATACAAATTGTCGATTTCTTCGTCATCTAACTGCATTGATTGGAAGTCCACCTTGTAGCGGAGGAGACCTGGAACCACAAAGACATACATAAATAAATTTTATTTTAACGTCAACAAATTTAGTGAAGTAATTGTGAATGAACTACCTAACATTACTAATTTATTTGTCTTGTTCTTAAATCATCTTGAATACAGTGTATAGTATTTACTAGACGAATAGCTAGACAAACTGAAAAAACCAGACAAATTACAAAAAGCTGCTTTAATTTTAAATTGTCACGATCCCCAACACATTTTCCAAGTGTGGAAATAACGGCAACCCCCTCTAATGAAATGAGAATTCTGATAAGCTACCTATCTCTACTATTGGTAACTGTGGTTTAAACTGGTAAGGGACTATGCCTAGATGAATTTATTCACAAGGGGAGCTGCCTGGGTCACACACTACTGAGTATGCATGGTAAGTCCATGCATACTCAGTAGTGTCCAACAAAACATTGTCATTAAATATGATTATGACAATTCAATAAACAAAAAAAACATAAATTAACACAATGATTTGTCGATTTCATTACCTCGTATCCAAAAATATGTAATGCATGAAAAAAGATGCTGTTTCAAACCATTTTCTCTCATGTGTTTACAATAAAATTTATTGGTGACAAGTGTGATAGCCAAAAGCAATGTGTATCGAAAGCCATGTTAACATTGCTGTCTCCAGTGAAATGAGAGCCACATAATTACTTAAGGTCTGCGGCAATTTTTATTGACAAAATATTAATTATGTGTGCTCTTAAAAATTGTTGCCTTAAGAAGTTGAACAATCTCATGTGCCAAACATATTGCTGGCTAAGTCTGTTTGTAACTGTGAATACCACTGCGTGATAGCTGAATCAATGGACAAGGCTGTGAAGGCGGTAGTGCCCATGCAGACGCTATTCACCAAGAGTTGTACCAACTTGTAAGACAGTTTTACGGCTTGAAGTCGCGACAGTTTAAAAACGTATTGAGCTCGGTGAGATGTTAAGTATTTTTTAAAATCAATAATCTTTCTCTACCAATTTAAGAATGTCGTGACTCCAAGTGGTTTAAACGATGAGCTTCTCCATTAAACCTCTGATCTCTAATCTACGAAACACCACATCAAATCTACTTACTTGAAATCCTGTTTGCATTTATATGTATTTATTTATAAAAGTAAAGCTAAATAGCTAAATTTATTTAGTTTATAAAAAAAAATTACACCATAATAGTTCAAAAGTACGTACAATCACAACATTGTGCGCATGGTCGAAGTCGGTAGACTTCGACAAGTTATTTCACACTTTTGAGTGTTGAAGTCGGTTCAATTTTTTAAGCTAATTTTTTTTCGCCCTTTAATTGTCCCTTGCTACTTGGTATCGATTGGCATTCACTGTAAATGACTACATCATCAAGATAGGAAAAACTCAGTTATTGGAGTGTAAAATTTTGATGAAATTTAAATTGCCACACGGCAAGCTTTACCGTTCAAATAAAAAAGAAACATCAAAATCGGTTCACACAGTAAAAAGTTCTGAGAAAAAAAAACACCCCTTTTTGATGTCGGTTAAATAGTTCCGAATGCCTCGCTTAGGCACTTACTGAATTTACATGATATGTGAGGGAACAGAATGAATCGAATAAATACTTTAATTAAGTCTACCGTGATTATGTAGTATAAACCTTTGAAATAACAAAACGGTTGGTTGGTTCCAAAATCTTTATATCAATGAATGTCTAAAAAAACAGGAAAAGGTTTTAATGCACTTATCAAAACAGAAGAACATTGGCGTATCGTTTTGAGGTTTTATTACGCTACCACTTACAATGTTTGAGTTAGAAATGCGTCACATTTCTAAATGACTGGATTCAAGACTCATGACATTACATAACAAAAACGCTTCGTTTTCGGTTTGTCTGTTTGAGAGTGCCCTTGACTTTATAGTCAGAATTTTGAGCAACAGTTAAATTATTAATTTTGGGCCTGGAAAGAAACATTGATCTCAAAGAGTCAAATTATGCTCACTGTTGCTATGTTATACTACTAAGGTATGTCATTTGGACATAGTAGCCACATTAGGTTTCAATTGATTTCGCAGTTCGGCGTGGCCGCAAGTCAAGAACGGCCACACGTCTGTGTATATTATCTTCACAAATTGTATTTTTATATATTTAAAAACATCTTATATATCATCTCGTATAGACCTCAAATGGATAAGGACCTAAAACGACTTTTTTTCACATATCTACATAATCATCTGCAAATACAAGTTATGTCACAAGATTTTAAAAACAGGAAGTGTTTTCTGCAAGTATATTTTGAGGAGAATTAGGCCCCGTTTCAGAATGTCATTATAAAGTTTCGGGTTGCTAACCAAGACATAAAATAACAGAATCATAAAAATTACAGTTGACATGCAGCATGTTTCAAGCTTTAACCGATGGATAGGCTAAATCGATGACTGTGAAACGCAAAGATAGTGTTTTGTTTAATAAATATGTTCTGGGTAGAAAAACCGAAACTTACTCGAACATTCTGAAACAGGCCCTTAGCCAAAAGCACTTAAAAGGCTTTTAAAAGTTCCCTATATAATTTTTCTGAAACGGTTATGGTGTGACCATTCTACCGTCTTAATTTAATATTTAATTTACATACCTTATTATAAATCGATACAATATGAACAACTATAACTATGAACCAAAATGTATTCATTAATTTGACAATATAATCTAATAATTCGAGTTTACATGGAAATTTTGCAAAACTTAATTAGTAATAAAATGTATGTTTTTCCTCAAGCCTGCTGCAAACTTGATTGATAGAAAACTTGATTGTGTTTGGCCGGCATGGGACACATTTTTCAATAGTTCTCTTTAAAACCAATTGTTGTTACTTTTGTAATTAGATAATCGTCATTTCTATAGTCTCATAAAACAAAATGTCTAACGATTGCGCAGTTATTATTTTTTACGCGGAAGCGAAGGAGGCTAGTACTATTTTTATCTCAACCCGTCCTTTTAGGGGTCAACAATAATGCTAATTTAAATACCAAGACTTGCTAGAATTTCAATTAATTGCCGTGTGTTGTTTCAGACCGTATTGTATTTAGCGTTATATATAATATAAATAGCGGCTTCCTTAAATTAAAATTAGAATAAAGAAATATAAGTACATATGTTATACATAGTCAGAAAAACATACATATCGTCCGACTTGACCGTGTGAACGTTAATTTATATCATGAATGAGTTAATGTGTCGACTACTAGATAATACGTATGCTTACTTAATAAATAATATGCTACTTAAAGAGGTATTTACAACAAGCTTATTTTTATTTTTTTATGCTTTTTATATCTTTTTTTTTGTGACGATTTTTTTTATGAATGAATATGTGTCAACTACTATATAATATAGATCTGCTTCTTAAACATTACAAGCTATATTTTTAGTTTTTCATGTATATTTTTTAAGGAATTAATTAATGTGTCAATGACTAAATAATAAGGAATGCTATAAAACAATAAAAATGTTTAGTATTTTTTTATGCATTTTTAACATAAATGAATTGAATATTATCAATTCATGCTACTTATATAGGTATGCTACTTTATTTTATCATGGATGAATATATGTGTCAACTACTGGATAATATGGGTATTTTACTTAAAGAGTAGGTACAGTTTTTTTTAACTTTTGTTAAATTTTTTTATTTGTTTATTTTAGTAGTCGTCTAGGTCGACGTCGTCAAGCGGCTCTTCCATTTGAAGGGATTGAAATTCGACTTTGTATCGTAAAATTCCTGTTATATTTTAATGGTATTAGTTATTTTGTTTTTTTTTTCATCCATTGTCGTAGTCCAAGCGGCGGGAAAAAGAAAGAAAAACAATAAATGTAATTAGATGTTAAGTAAGTACTAACGGGTAGAAAATTAATATATAACCCACTAAGTCGAAATACAGTCACAATACACTGTTCAATTTGATAACATCGCGCACCAGTATTTCCAAGTTACTGTGTAGTATTTCCAGTTCAAGATTGACATAAAAATTACGAGATTATAATTTTTTCTCATCATTTTGAGCCTCATGCACTGCACTGCTACTGCTTATCGGCTTATACAGTTCTCAATAAGCCTGGAGTCGGAACTGAGAATATTTTTTCTTACTTCGTCTGGGTGCTAAGTCAAACTTAGCAGTTTATCTGATAGGCCAACTGTGAAGTATAAGTTAGCAGTTTGACTGGATGAACAAACTGAAATAGGCCTCGAACACAAATCTAGTACGTCATTTAGTTTGAATTTTATTTTGTTGGAATTTTAAAAATCCAACAAATTGAGAATCCGACAAGTTGAGAACCAGACAAACCGAGAAGCAGCTATTATTTGCATCAGTTTGACTATCAAAAACAATAGAAAATAAGTGCAAATATACCAACAATAAAGCAAAGTACTATTTTGTAAATTATTATTATATTATTGCATTACACCACACACATTTTAGCAAATTATTTATGCTAAAACCCTTAACAAGTTTGTTTCGCATAATTGCATCACCGTGACGGTTTTACAAACAACTATTAAATCACTGGTTAAACAAAGTGCAGGTAAGGAAAGTTTGCATAACTGGTAATCAACTCCAGTATTGACCTGATATGCTAGTTTTTGACCACTAATACACACAATGACGCTCACAAGTGGTAAATAGATTTACTCGAACAGATTTTTACCAAAATGTATTTAGTTTGTAGCAGTTAGAAAGTTATATCTTATTCCTGATCACATTACCTAAGGCCAAGAAAAGTCCGAAACACATTCCCTTAAAATTTTCTCGATGTAATAAAATTGCAAAGTTAACTCTAAATTACGCTTGTAACGTAAATATCGTAATTATATGACTGTGTACGAAAATATATTAATAAAATAGTAAAACCTTTTCAAAACTGAAAAGAAAAGTTACACTTACGTTACTAGTTTTGTGTTATAAAGCTTTTGGGTTTTACTTCAATTGATCACGATTTTACCATTGCTGCCTGTCTTTGACTCCTGCGCAGTCTGACAGTGAAAATCATGAATTAGAATATTAGACTGTCAAATTGCTAAATTATGCCAAAAAAATATGCTAAAACAATTACCAAATTTAAAAATATGCATGATACCACAGTGAAATTTTGCTTCTCTTGCCATCTTATGCATTGAACATGATACCTTTCCCCCAGTCCTATAAATAACAACTCTTTAGCTTTAAATCTTACACAAAAACTACAATCACGCAAAAGTTCCGCACCTGCACTATGTCTGACCAACATTAAACTACCCTACAATAAGTTAATAAGATTATACTGACCTCCGATGCCACCGAAACCCCGTACGAACTGGCTGCCCTCCTGGCTCTTATCAGTGATGATCTCGAGGGTCGCTCCGAAAGACTTGTAGTTGTTAGCAAGCCACTCCAGCAAGGGCTGGCATTCCACCAGCTCAAGCTCCACCCCGCTCTGTGAAGGACAAACATGTTTATGGAGATATTCTTAACCTTACACTGACAAATTACAAAAGAAGAAAAAAATGTAACTTGCACAGTGACATTTTTCTTACCTCTTTGTCTGTGAAATGTGACTTGTCCTTTTCTTGCTCAGGGGTCAGATGTAGGATGGTCTCAATACTGGTTGCATGAGACTTGAGCACGTATCTGCAATTAAACATAAAAATTGTTTCAATTCTGAATTTTTCCACCACAAATGTGCATTTCCACTTCAAGAACTTTTATAGTGATTATTTGAACGTAATACGAATTTTATTGGTTGTAGTATCAAAAAAGAACATTGATTACTGGACTTACGCAGATTTTAGGGCATTTCTGTTAATATTATTATCGACCACAGACTGGGATTCCCGGTTTGTACAGATAAGGGGTTGACAAGGTGATATTCCTAATAGATTCTGCATTAGATATATTTTTTTCAAGCTAACACTAATACTAATGAGGATATAAATACCTATGGAGAACAAAGGCATTAACATAAATTTACATATTTTAAATTTTCTATAAAAGTAGTGACACCCTCTCGCTGATTCATAAGTTTAATATGATAATCTTTATTTTCTCAATATTAAGAATTAAAAATGATTGAGGCATAATAGCGTTTTGAGGGTAGTATGATAGAATCCATAAAGTGGAGAGATTTGTGATGAACAATGCGGTTTAACCAAAGTGCCGCTCGAAAAACGAAACTCCGGTGACTTGTAGTAGGCGGCACTGGTTATCACAATATTAAATTGTAATATTCGTTTGTAACTACTTTATAAATTTTAACTTACCTCTGAATATCTAAGTTTTCCCAACAAATGAGAGTTTCAACAGATCCTAACTCGAGGGCGCGCAACGTGTCGTCCACTCCGAAGCAGTATTTGCCGGTGTCCTGTAAAACCAAATAGCATTGTTAAGCCCAAAGCGAGAGGAAACTTTATATAAACACCCCTACAAAGTTCACCAATATTTTTTCATGTAACAGTGGCCGAGCCTATTGTCATCTACTAGGCACCAGGTGGTATATGTTACTGAGAATTTCCTGTAGATAAAACCAGTAACACTTAAGTCAATCAGAGTTAAGAGCCATACTGTGCCAGCCGTGAATTGCCAATGGCAATTTAAACAAAAACTGATCATATTCTTTTCTCAAAACTGGTTCAAGTGAGGCCTAAAGAATCAAACACATTGTAATGGCTGTATCACATACTTAATATAGCCAAACAAATCGTATCATATCGGAATTATGCTTTAATGCAGGCCTCGCTACAGTTCATTGCCAGATTATTACGTGCACAAAACTGCAGAGGAACAGGCTGTCCACAAAATAAAGTGCACAGTGGAACACATACTATTGCACCGTATTCCTCCACCACATTAAGGAGTTGTTACCTTTGGGTAGAACCTGGCACAGGCAAATGCGCCAAATAGATCTACGCAGAAAATCATCCCAGGAAGAATTTTCCCTCAAAAAGTATGAGAATCACATTAACAAACTACCTGTGAGATTTCATCAAAGTATCTGCCAATGAGTTTCTTCTCCTGAATAAACTTGACATTCTGTAGCGACTCCGCAGCCAGCTCAATAGCCTGGTTGAAGCCATTTTCGCCTCCATATGATACATCCACCAGCTTTATTATCTTGGCTTGGAGACGCTGGAACATAATGAATTTAGGATTAGTGTTTGAGTTAAAACATTCACCGATATGTGCTCATCAAAATTACATAATTTTGGGAGAATAAAAATATCTGGTACATTGTCCACAATATTAGCTTTAATTCTACGTGTATACAAAAATCTATGTGGCTTCTATATTTTAATATGACTAATAGTTGTATGTAATTCTTAGTTTTCACAGATTGAGGTTCACATACACTCAGAAAAAACAAACAAGCTAGCATGTATATTAAGGATTTTGGTTCATACAAATGCAAAAGGGACTAGGAAATGGAATACCCACAGGGGCCGAATGAGTCGAGTTGTTTTGTTCACAAGGATATAAACTAGCCCAGTAAAAAGTTAATTTGCATAGTGTCCCATTAACTTTAGGGTTTAGTTTATGTGGTCAAATATATTTGACTGAAACAGGCATCATGAAATGGGTGTTGTTAAAGCTGTAATTACAGATATGTAACTACAGAATTCAGTGTAGTCTCTGTACATTTCTGAGCTACCATATAATAAGGTAGTTTACTTACAGGGTCGAACATATCTGACTGCGATAGCTCAGTCTTGAAATCGGCAGAACCGGCCAAGATAAGACCGGCTACGTTTGGACGATCGGCGCTGATGAAGAGCTGCGTTGCGACTTCAGCCACTTTACGGACATAGTTGTGACGTTTCTCCATACGAAGACGGGCGAAACGCAACGCGGATTGACCACCACGGCCGTGCTTCTTCGGCAGGTCCACTGTGAACTTATGCAAGACCTGGAAAGAAGAAACAAGTAGAATATAATCTTCAATATATATCAATATTCATTTTGTAATTATACTAATGTGTGTGGTGATAGGGCATTTTGCGAATGCCTGCCTTGCTAGCTACCCTCAAGTAGAAAATCAGTCGCCAAGCACCTAACGTTGTGTTCCGATCGCTATACTTGAGTTCCAGTAATTCTAGGTTAGCCTGAACAACATCTGACCACACCATCACTTATCATCAGGTTAGAAAGCGTAAAAGGCTAGCCTATCAACTATAGATATATAAAAAATTTACCATTTCATCAATCTCAATTATGTATCCATAGGATAAGGAATAAACACGATTTCTTATTTCGTAAATTAAAACAATGCCAACTAACAATCTTTTAGTCAGCAAACTATCAATTTCTTAGTGTATCTTTAAAATGATTATACATAAAACAGTGCCATGGTCATTACGTGATTCTTCTAAAATATTATTTGACAATATGTCTTGAATTTGAGCTAGGTATTAGTTCCCATTTTATGTATGTGTTTTAATATGAATGTCAAAATTTTAATTACAATCCACTGCCTGCGACTTTTTTTTTATAATACCACGTTTTTCCAAAGCCGCATAATAGAATTAAATAAATTAGTGTATAACTATGTGATTACTGTCACATTGGGTACTATCAAAATAAAAGTTGAAGTTTTAAAATTAAATGGCTTAGTGTTTGCTGTCACGACCCACATTTGGCCAACAGGCTGTACTTGACATGACTACTCTAAATACTGTACATAAATCCATGATTTTTATCATGAATAAGAAAACACGTCATCTTATTTAACTTTGCACACTTACCTCGCGAGTATTACCCTGCAGTGTACCAAACAAGGCACCATTACCATCCATAACAATGAAACCGAACTTATTATCATCAGCCAGGAGAGCAGTCAGGGCTTCTGTGTGGAATTTATTGTCACACAGGTAGAGAGACGTGTTGATGGGCTTGAACGGTTCAAAGTCAATGTTGACTTTCTTTTCCTTGCCTTCTTCAGTGACAATAGTACCGCAGTAGATGACCAGACCATTTGGAGGGACTGAAATGAAGAAAAATGTGATATGAAACTGGTACTCAGTTTTTCTGAGGTGGCCTCTAAACAGCCAGTAAAGTTCTATTAATCAAAGGATATCAAAGTACATCAATGTTTTGAACACTGGATATATCAGTTTATTACCTTTAGTGTACAGTTTGAGTCGATGCTGTACAGATGTGATGGCTCCAAGTACAGAAAGCCGGTTCACTCGGGACTTGATGTTGGATGCTGTGCCAAATTCATCAGCCAACATTTTTGACACTCTGGATATCTGATCCTTGGGAGGGATGATGAGTGAGATCATGGATGTGCCATTCCTGGAAAAAATAGAAGGCAATCAACAAAGAGCACTTGATAAAAGCTGCCTGCCATGGGCTTGAGATGCTTTGCATATTTTAGATAATATCCTCACAGAGAAAATCTGTTACCAAACAACTTATAGTGTATTACAGTAGCTATCCTTTGTGTAATGTAATTTTAATTATGCATGCAACTTGTTAAGGACGAAACGAGCACTCTCACTGCCCCGCCTGTAAATAGCTAGTATAAGATTCGATTTAGCATTTTATTATTGTAGAATTAAGTTGTTTAGATGTTAAGTGTATAAATAAAGGAATATTAGTAAGCTAAGACATAGGATATAAGGATAGATGTCATTCATACTGCATAACATTTTAACTACTTGACGGCGCCAGCGCCGACGGCAGCCTGAGAGAAAATGTTTGTTTGTTGTTTAGGGAGGACATAGATGCTGGCTACCGCCTGTGCGGTCGTCCAGCTCCACCGGGTTTTGGGCGAGGGCCTGGCCCTACAATAGCCCGGGAGGGAGAAGTGCCGAAGGCACTTCTCCCGAGACGGGCGTAGAAGGCGAAAAGCGCTTTATGAGAGAAAATGCGGTCAGCGCCCCCTTTAATATTTATAGTTGTAGAGCGAGACAACGATATGTTCTGTACTACTCATGGCATAAACTCGCTTTAGTATATACATTAGAACGTTTTTTGCAATAGCATGCATTCTTAACTGACTCTCGGAGTCAACCACATCTTTGTTTCATATACCAGCTCAGAAGAAATTGTAACATAAGATATATGAAGAAATTGTAACAGAAAAATTCAAGAAAGAAATACAGTCCACCATTTGAGCTACATCGAAGCGTGTGTTTTATTTGACCCATAGCGTAAGGACTCCTACACTACTAATAATGTTACTGTCTTAGTTGTGGTGTCTCTTTGTTTTAGACAGAATAATCTTCATGGTTGGAAAGCATCTTGTGAATTCTCCCTTGTAAACACCAACCATTCTCATAATATTAAACACTATCCACATGATTTATGACACTAGCAAGTACAGATATTGGCAGAATTTTGATACACACATAATACACCACAGAAGCTATATATATAAGAAGTCAAGTCAACCTATCCTTAAAAGCCATCTCCCAATTTAGGTTTGCTCTGAACAAAATTTAAAACCACGTCATCCTTTACCAATAGGCCTATTAGCAATAGTAAATAAAATTAAATAAATGTTCTCACATCTAATACTTATAAAATAAATTAGTTATTAGCCCAAAACATGTCAAACTGCGTGTTGTCATCCATGTAATTCCTAGATGATGCTGATCTGAATCACACAAAAGTAGTCATTTTACTCATCTATATATAGTATACCTAAGTCTTGCCAAAAATCTGTATGAATTATATTTAATCAGTACTAATATTATAAATGCGAAAGTAACACTGTCTGTCTGTGTGAAAGTGTATTTCACGCCAAAACTACTGGACCAATTTGAATTAAATTTGGTATGGAAATAGTTTGAGACCCGCGCAAAAACATAGGATAGTTTTTATCAAACTGCGCAAAAAGAGGTTAATGTTTTTGCGCGATAACCGACATACGCGCGGGCAGAGCCGCGTTCGGAAAGCTAGTAATACAAAAAGAATAATAAATTACCAACATTTTTGTGTCAGGTTTAACGAATACATCCCAAAATGCTTTACTGTATCAACAGGATAGTCTACTGCTGAACACCAATATGGGGGGATTTGTACTGCTTTTACCCATAATGCTTTACTACAATATATTTGCAATGTTTAGAGAACAAGCGCACCTAAGAAAACCGGTCACTTTTGTTAATTCATTATGATATGATATTCATCAATTTAATAATATTCATCAATTTTACATATGTGTTACATTTGGTAATGTATAATCAAGCAATTTGTAGTTTGACTAAGAGATTGTCAGAAAATTACATCTTATTTTACAGGGCATGTTGTAAAAGCTATGATACCATTTATGCTAAAATTATCTGGATACCAAGGATATACTGGAGAGCGGGCAGCAGTGTCTTCTGAGGACACTATATCTACTATCTTACACTGCAATCGTCAATATGCTTGCCAGGCATGGGGATTGCAAACATTCGCTTAATAGCGGGCTGAGTTCAGGGCCGCGTTCCAAGCATCAGTGTAGTTGTTTGGTTGCTTTAACTTAGTCCAAGGTTTGGAACAACTCGGTTATTTAATTTTATATTAGTTTTCTTTGGATCATTAAATTACTTAAGATATAAACATGTTTAACTTCAAACACTATTTATATGTTTCAGCATATTGCAACTAAAATACAAACTTGTTTGCTTAATCAACAATGTTAGAAGAGAAAACTAAACAAAAATTAAATATAAAGTGATGGACAGATAAAGGGTGAGGCTTAAAATTGATAGGTTTCAAAACAATGAAATTAATGGATTTGTTTACATATGAAATTTTGAGATTTATAGAATATATCATATGGTTACAAGAGATTGCATCAAACCACTTACAGGAGATATCTCTTGAAAATCTGTTACCAAGCACCTAACGGTGTGTTCTGGCAGCTGTCCTTGAGAGCCAGTAATTCTAGGTTAGCCTGAACAACATCTTCGACCACATCATCACTTACCATCAGGTGAGATAGTGGTCAAAGACTAACCTACAAGGTATAAAAAAAAATATATGTTTGTTGAATGTTGTGGAGAAGAGTTAAATAAATCTAAGTTTGAACAACCATCCAGTTGGTAAAAGTATCTGGCTGACCTAATAAAGAGAGAGTTTTGCCTATAGTTAGTGGCATGATCCGGAGTGTGTAGGTAAATTGCTTGTCTCATTGACCGTGTAGGTACTCGGACACTGACCTTAGAGAAGAAATATGGAGAGTCTACTTTAGACTGGGCTATTTTTGCTAGAAGTACTACACCTGCTATGTCTCGTCTTATATTTAGGGGCAATATGTGGTGTCTTTTGCATCTGATCTCATAGCTACTGTCATATATTTGGCTTTTAAATTGTAAATATTTCATAAATTTGCATAGTATTACTTCTAGCCTATCAATGTAAATGTCATATTGTGGGTGGTTATAACCTCAAATATAAATTTTTGGTGGGCCGCTTTTGATATTAAAAAGTTGCGCTCTACTCGAAGGTTGTAAACAATGTTAAGAGTGAAAAGTTGCACTCTAAGTGTGCTCTAACCAAGGTTTGGAACAACCTCCAGCAGTGATTAATCTGGCTGACACATTACTATGTAGGTATGTACATACACATGTCTCTAAATGACTGTAGCGTAAACTATTTCCATTTATAATGCAACTCTTTCAAAGAGTGCCCAAATATTTTTTTCTGGCATTATATACAAAAGGCTTGTATGAGAAAGGATGATATATTCTTTATATTGAAGTATCACATCACCAACATCCATAATGTCCACCAGTAAATAAGAACCTTCCCCATAAGAGAGGGGTTTGCCATAATCTCAAACTTAGCCAGGGGTTTTAAAGATTATAGTGTTGGTATATCTTCAGAAGTGCTGCTGCTCCACCTGGTATTTTTCTCTCATCGCCTCATACAAGTCCCATATGGAGATATGGTGATCATTAGAAGATTACTGATTTCAAATAGGTAGTGAGTGCCAGGCAATAAATGATATTCCTATGGTCATATAACTCATGTAGTGAAATTACACCGCCGCTGCGATGACGTCATCACAACAAATTTCCAACAAAGAAAATTGCAGAATGATTACCAGAACAACCTTTTCTAAACTGGTTCCCGCTTCGTTATCATTATTGAAACAGACATAAAGCAATAGCTGAACCATTTTGAGTAAAATAGTCAATAGGATGAACATCTACAAAGTTATCTACACAAAGACTAAGCTTTCAGTCCATAAATAATACCACCTGTGTATGCATCAAAAGCGCATGCCTGTCCGACGCAGCTCTGTTGGCATATCAATCAATATCATGTGGTACATTAAATCAGCACGAAACCACAAAATATACTGATCATGCAAAATATCAAAAAACACTCACCCCCTGGCCATCTCCAAGCTTTTGATCAACTTTTTGATCTTCCATATTTCGACATTGCGATCCGCTGACGATTCTTCAGACATCTTGGAACGGTATCGATTGACGAACTTAGCACACCATAAAAAGTTACTACAATGAATAAGTTGAGTAAATAAGTCTTGTAAACACAACACCAAACTTTCAAGTCAGGAATAACGAAAATGAGGGAACTCACATGCAGTTCTATCTGCTCAAATCCAGATCGAACCGGACGTACGAGACTCGCGACTTGGTCAGACTTTCTAGTTCACATTTACGTCGACTCCTGTTGTTATTTTCTCCTTGTACGAGGATTATTTAATATTTTCTTAATTCGGTTGATATTAAGCTTATGGTACACAGAAATTGGACAGTTTTAGGAATAGAAAGATGACGTGAACAAAATATCGAACGAACGCCTTCTGTCCCGTCGATGAAAGAGAAATTATGAAAAAAAAACTCAATAATGTTGCCATGACATGACACACAACATGGCAGAGGACAAGATTTGCTATCAAAATATAAAGAAGCCGGTAAGAACGGTAAAAATCATTTTTACGAATTATTCGTAGAGTTCGAATATCTACCACATTTAACAAGTAATGTTTTGTATCGAGCGGGAATCGAACACGCATCCCCTGGGTCCGTGCCTAGACTCACTCGAACATGTTCCGATAACATAGAGCTTAGATTCCGGGGACGCAAAGTTTGCAAAATTAGTCTTGTTTGTAGTACAACCTTTGTAGAACTATAGATGTCGCTCCATCCCAATACGATGGTTAAAAAACAACGATAGGTAAAATTTGAGTTATGGACTCATTTTGCTAAAGGGGTGGAACGATGCGGGTTCGAATCCCGCACATGACCTTAATTTTTCTCTCGTAATTTTGTAATGTAATCCGCAAAGCATACGTTATTGCAAACATAAAAACAAAAATATTGTTTTTTTTTTAGTATCTATCTTGTTTTTAAATAATGACAGAACGGAACGATTAGGTCTATTCTATCACTTTGTGCCGGAATATTTATAATATATGAATGTTTGCAATGAAATTTAAAAGAATCGATATATTCTATAATTATGTATAACTGTATTCTTCTATTTCGACACCTATCACAGCATTTTATGTCTTTCAATATTGCCAACATGACTGTTGGTCAATTTTTTATTACTAACTCGTGCAATGTTGGAGGTGAGAATGATACTACATTAATATAGATAACAACTAAAAAGTATCGGATACTACTTGCACAAAACAGCTGTACAAAACATATCCACAAAACAGCTCTACCAACTAAGCAATTTGCAAACAGGCCTTAGTGCGTTTTATTTATTGCAAACAGTCACATATCCCGCCTTCATTAGCATGGAAGTAGGACATTTTGCGAATAGCTAGCTACCAACCTCAAGTAGAAAATCTGTTGCTAAGCACCTAATGGTGTGTTCCGGCAGCTGTCCTTGAGAGCCAGTAACTCTATATCTTCGACTACGTCATCACTCACCATCAGGTGAAATAGTTGTCAAAGGCTAACTAACCAAACAGGTATAAAAATACTTGCATATGTGTTCATTAGCAGATAGACGCTTGTAAAACAATTTGTAGGTAGTATCAGAGCCTTAATATCCGTCGAATACTGTCAAAGTCAGCCGTCCGTCAGCCCTTATCATAAGTGTCAAATCTTCTTTAGAGGTTAAAATTTCGCAATCGCTCACGAGATGTTATGCAGTAGATTTAAGCAAATTTTATTTACCAAAACTTCTTATAACAATAATGTACAGTTTCGGTGCTTAGTAAACACGCGCTTGGTTTCAATAAAATGTGGTATCGGCGGTTTCTGGGGGTCGTTAACTAAAAACCGAAGGGAGCTGCGTAAAATGAACTCTTTACGCTTTATCTTCAGAGATATCGCTGTGAATAGGCTCTGGAGCGTTTGGGCTCGAGGTATCAACGTGGGAAATGTCGTGAGGAGGTATAAAAGGGATAGGGGAGTCCGGGAAATGATACTTTGCTTCAGGCAGGCATTTTTGCGACCACGACGAACCCTGCTGCTTTCGGCGACTGCTGCTTGCAAAGCTAGTGGTGACCATGCACGAAAGGCACCAAAACCGCCCAGTTGTAGCCGTGGCATTAACGATGCTGATTTAGAGGCAAGTATTGTAGTGCATTCTGTTACAAAAATACCCAAAAGAATTTGTTTACCTTGCGACATATACAAGGTCAAGATATATAAATATATACAGAAAGTATAGTATGAGTGATAGACATTTCTATCATGCAATAAAAACGCAAATGTTTTGGATACATTCTCAAATTCAGGAATGGTTTAAGGGTTTTTCAGAAGTAATTTATCTTTGTGCATATACATTGTGTATAAGTAACCATTTAACCGCTAGGAATCCATGTGAATGATATCATACATTCATGAATAAAATTCTATTGTTGTCATTATCTATGATGCGCATGGATTAATTTGATGCATTACTAATAATTAATAAGAATAAATAATAAAAATTAACAGATTTTAACTCTTATAGATTACTTGAGAAATGGAATTTTTATTATTATAATTATTATTATTAATGGACGAGCAGCAATATGCTGATATGTCCATATCATTGCAGTGTTGGATTTATAGTTTCAGAAGAGATTTCTTTCCTGTAGATAGCCATTTGTCCAGTTTATTTATAAAATTGTTAATTGATGTGGTTGACACAACATGTTCTGGTAGTTTATTCCAGTTATGCACTACTCTGTTGCTCAAGAAATGGTGTGCAGGCTTTGTTATGGCCAAATCCCGAATAAGCTGGATTTCATGTCCCCGGATTGGCCTTGTGCTTTCTCTGATTATATAAAAGTCTTCTATATTAGGTAGGTTATAATATTGATTAATAATCTTAAATGTCTCAATAAGATCACCCCTAAGGCGTCTTTCTTCTAGATTAGTGAGGCGTAGTGTTAGGAGTCTCTCTTCATAGGACTTGTGACGCAGGGCCTGTGGTAATTTGGTTGCTTTCCTCTGGACACTTTCTAGAAGGTTAATATCTTTTTGGAAGTATGGGCTCCAAACTTGAAAACCATACTCTAGCAGGGGTCTGATATATGTTTTATATATTTTTAGAAAGACTTCTACAGTGAAGAATTGGAATGATCTCCTTATGACATATAAAAACGAGTTGGCTTTTTTCACTATAGATGTGATTTGAGCTTCCCATTTCAGATTAGATGCTATTAACACTCCTAGGTCTTTTTGCAGTTCAACAGACTCTATATCACTGTTGTCTAACATATACTTTGCTCTAGGGTTTGCTGAGCCCAAGTGTAACACCGTGCATTTTGCTGCATTCAGTTTAATAATTAAGGTCCTCCTGCAGCTGTCCAGATTTAATTAGTGGGTTGGCAAAGATTTTACCATCACCAGCAAAGAAGGCGGTCTCAGATTGGATCACCTCTACCAGGTCAGTGATAAAAATTCCAAATAGATGGGCTGAGAGCACTGATCCCTGGGGAACGCCACTAAATACTTGTTTTGGTTGAGATAGGTATGTTCCAACACGTACTTGAAAAGTTCTATCTTTTAAGTAGTTTCCTATCCACTTGAGTAGTGTACCCCGTACTCCAAAATGCTCTAGTTTAATCAGTAGGCGTTGGTGAGGGACCTTGTCAAAGGCGTGTTCAAAGTCCAAGTACACAATATCTACAGGATCATTGTTGTCAAGACTTTTTGTCCATGAGTGTATGCATGACAGCAGATTTGTAATGGTGGATCTCTTTTTTGTGAAGCCAAGCTGTTAAACTGATATTAACATTCTCTGCTTAAAAATTGGGTCAGTTTTATGCATATGATTTTTTCCATTAATTTCACAACAGTACTGGTAAGACTAATAGGGCGGTAGTTTCTGGTGACCATCTTGTCACCCTTCTTATAAATCGGCGTGACCAAGGCATGCTTCCAGTTTTGAGGTAAGTAACTATTTTTGAAGGAAATGTTAGAAAGTGTGCTAAGTACAGGAGCCAAGATGTGGGCACTGTTCTTAAGTACAAGGCTTGGAACTTGATCAGGGCCAGGAGATGAGTTAGTATGCAGGCTTGCAATCGCTTTCTCCACATCTTCTACAGAAAAGGATATATGACATAGATCATGTGCTACACAAGCCACACCAACTTTCATCTGTTATGACAAGGGGGGCTCTAATGAGTATTTTTTTTTAAATTCTTCGGCAAAAACATCAGTCATCTGAGAAGACTGCGTTACCAGGTCACCACTCTGGGTCCGAATGGCTGCTGGGATGCTCACTTTTGAAGATGAACATCTCTGAATGTAAGAGTAGAATGATTTGTCCCCATATTTAAGTACATATTTCGGCTTCATAGCAGCTCCTTTGTTTCCTCGACATATCAACACATTTGTTGTTTGTTTCTCTGTAGAGTTGGTAGTCATTTTCTGACCCAGAGATCCTGTAATTGTCCCACAGAGTTTTTGATCTATAAAACAGTTGTGAAAAGTCTCATAAAAATAAGCAAGCCAATGCTTGGTCTGAAATTACTAGAAGTGCTATTGGCATGAAGAGCTCATGGTGCCCATCCTCGAAGCAGTGAGTACTGTTAGTGCTGAGTGGTGATATCATGATAGACGTTGAACCTATCCAACGCTTAGTGCTCTTCATACAAATTGAACCAGCTGTGAGCTATTTGTATTGGTACCTATTGCGCATTGACTGTTAGAACCATAAAAGCCTATTATTTATATCAAATAGGTTTTTAATTGTGTTAAAATATAAAGTGAGTTTTGTATTACTTACTAATGTCAATTTGTGAAATGAATAAGGTATTCATAACCTACTGTTTAGAAAAATAATACCCTAAAAATGCTTAACTGTTGTCTGTCCTATGGGTGTACATTATGTGATATTCTAGACAAAAATGGGTTTTTGAATGTTTTCTTAACACAATTTAGAAAGCTACAAAACAACATCGGGAAATGCAATGTTTGATTATAATCGTTCATACAAGTCATGACCTCAGCAGACTTGCTTTACTTAGTTGATCGCTTAAGAATGACTAAGCAAACTAGGCTACGAGCCCTTAAAAAACTACAACACTAAACCATCGTATCCAGATGTATTTTTATTGATTGTTCAAAAATATTTGTATATAACTGTCAATGTCAAAGTTATTTGTGTAGTCTGTACCATTTTTGCCATGATACTATCTCCAGTACAATCGCCGTTTTAGATCATGTGCCACATAAGTTATAATAAAATGACTTTTTAGTTAAATAATATTTTTATGTCCCAGTTAGTATTAAGCGGTACCTGTGGGGTGCCAGGTCAGGATTGCACCTCCCCATATCTTCCCGTGTGGGTGTCGTAAAAGTAGATTAAAGGAAAAATACTACAAGGTGGACAGCAGCGCCTTCTTAAGTACTATGCCATCTTGCACTGTGATCCCCAAGCCGCCTGCCAAGCGTGGGGATTATGGTAAATGCCCCCTACATAGGGGAGGCTGTGTTCAGCAGTGGACGATCTGGCTGATACAGTACAGTATTAAGTTGTAACCTCTATCTATAACAGATGCATTTCCTCTTAAGTGACGTAACTGTGCCCATCACCCTGAGACAAACAGATGTTAAGTCTCATGTGCCTGTAATTTAACGAATTACTTACTGGTTCTCAAACACTGATGCCAGGACACACTGTTAGGTACTTGGTGACAATGATCAGTACTTATCAGTACTATCAGTACTAATATTATAAATGCGAAAGTAACTCTGTCTGTCTGTCTGTCTGTCTGTCTGTCTGTCTGTCTGTTACGCTTTCACGCCAAAACTACTGGACCGATTTGAATGAAATTTGGTATGGAGATAGTTTGAGACCCGGGAAAAAACATAGGATAGTTTTTATCCGACTGCGCAAAAAGAGGTTATTGTTTTCGCGCGATAACCGACATACGCGCGGTCGGAGCCGCGCCCGTAAAGCTAGTAACAAATATTTTTAAAATATTTTAAGAAAATATCAAATTAATATTTTAATAAAACACTCAAAAAATACAAAAATATATTTAGTGACAATTCCGCCTAATTTTCCTGCTAAGCCAACGTGTCGTCACAAACGCCACGCAGCCAAACCGGAAGAATTTTTCCACGCGTGTCGCTTCTACACGAAGCATCCTCAGGAGGTCTTGACTATGCGAGCTCACGATCGAGAAAAAAATCAAAATATTAAAAAAAAATATGTTATCATTAAATATGGATTACCGCAAAGTAACGCCTGAATCTATTCATTACTTGGTTACAGATTTTCTAATGGATGTCATGGTAGCTTGCATGTAAAGATTAAACGTCATTTGACAATAACATTATTGATGTTTACTAAGCCAAGATATTTATCCTCTAGAGTTATTGTACCCGTCAACATCAAGTTCACACGCTCAATCTTTGGATATTCAATTATTTTCTTACTTAATTTTGTATGCTTTGAATCCAAACAGGCACTACTGTCGGAGTTGGACGGAGTAGATGACTTGGCAAAGAAGACGCTGTACTGTTCAAATTGCAGCAGACGCATGATCATTGACAAGAAGTACCCAGATGTGAAGTATTGCCCGTAAGTCATTGTCAATAATTCATTAATCATCAAGCCAGTATTCAGTATATTAATTTCTTCATGTTCATGTAAAATTTTAACACTATATTGTGTATTAGTAAGGGAAGATGTACTTTAGAGATGGAGCTCTGAGGCACAACCGCCAAAACATGCCTTTAGAAATTTGGTGACAGATGTTATATTATTATTAAAGTGTCCAGACAAGCTTCTGCAAAATGCACATTACCAAAAATACTGGATCTAAAAGTAGGCCAAGGCTTAAACGCCCGCTTGTACAACATTCCATACTCACTTCCACAGGGTCATATTATAGGTCAAAATTGTATCAAAATGTAGGCACAAATGTAGGCTTTTGTCATTCTTGCTTCAGCTTAAAAACATCTTCAATCACATCATCACTTAACAACACATAAGATGGTGGTGAAGGGTGTACTTTTGTGCATAAGATTAGATTTAAAGCCTTGATAATAATTTTGCTTTTTTATTTTATTGCCAAAGCATAGCCTTTGAAATTTGAATACAATCAAACCTTAATAAATATAATTGAATAGTTTAAGTCTAAGCCTATTGTCTTAGCCTTAAATGGGAACAGGCTGTCAGGGTGAGCTGTTTAAACATATCATGTACAGGCGACAGATTATCTACATGTAGTTGGTAGCTGACCAGATGAGCAAATGCAAATGCAAAACCATGCAATTTCTTCATCATACTCCTTCGTTGTTCTAGGTGCAAAGACTCGAAACCACCTGACATCTCACCTGATGGATGGATCCCGTACATGGAAGCTGAAGACACAATCATCTGGCGCAAGGAGTACAAACCTGGACAGGGGCTTTATGCTTACAAAGGTTAGTTATTATTTTATAGATGCTTAGTATTTAGCATAGCATGGGTTTAAGCTCACGTAAGTACTACCCTGAAAAAAAAACTGTCGCAAGCACCTAACGATGTGTTCCGGCAGCTGTCCTTGAGGGCTAGTAATTCTAGGTTAAGCCTGTTAAACAACCTTCAACCACATCATCACTGAGAAAATAAACAAGACAGAAAAAGTACATTTAATTTTTGCATTTGCATAACATTTTCTGAAAAATAAATTTGCAGTAGCAGTACGGAGTCTGGCAAAGTGCCTGGCAGATGGCAATAGGCTTACATGATACCAAAGTACACCTAGCAAAAAGTGGGTAAACATGTTTTAGGGTTCCGTTTTAGAAAACAGGGCGAAAGTTATAATAAAAAAAGTCGCCCTTTCATTTAAAATCATTTTTACATCATCCTAAATATTATTTTTTGTGAGAACTATAATATCCTTAGAAATTATATTATATAAAGCTTTTTATTATAAAATCGCACACATTGTTTGTCAATAGTAATGTTAAACCTGACACTGCTCATTTATTTTTATTCCTAGTGTTAACAATAATAATATTTTATTTCAAGAAAACATCAAATTATTACTTTAATAAAAACACTTAAAAAATTAAAATATATCTAGTGACAATTTCGTCTAATTTTCCTATTAAGCCGACTTGACGTCACAAATGCCACGCAGCCAAATCGGATATTAACTTTACCAAGTCTTTACATTCTTGAAAATATATTGTATGCTCAAAAGAACTTAGGTTAATTTAAATTAAACGGCGAGGGCACGATCGAGAACATTTTTTTGATCGTGCGCTCGTAGAGTCGAGACCTCCTGAGGATGCTGCTGAAACTGTTCTGGTTTGGCTGCGTGGTGTTTCTTAAGGCACGTCGGCTTAACAGGAAAATTAGGCGGAATTGTCACTAGATATATTTTTAATATTTCAGTGTTTTATTAAAATATTAATTTTGTATTTTCTTAAAATATTTTTTTATAAAGTGTGGATTTCCGCAAAGTAACGCCTGAATCTATTCATTATTCCTAGTGTTGTAATTGTGGTCTCGCCGTTTAATTTAAATTAACCTAAGTTTTTTCTAGCATACAATATATTTTCAAGAATGTAAAGACTTGGTAAAGTTAATATATTTATCAATAAGTTGATTTCTTATAAAAAACCCTTGGTGAGTCGCTAGAATCCATTTCACATTTTATATTCGTGACCTAAAAATGGCGCATGGTGACATTTTCTACGAGCGTGGTAGCTAGTCAGGCGGGCACCAGCAAAATGCCCTTCCACCAGACTATTAACGCCTGCCATCCCAAGACAGCCGTTTGCGATTGTTTAACATGATCTTCGAAGCACGGCAGAAGTTCATTACTAGTTACTGTTTAAAGTACTTTTTACTAAGTAAAGTAAGTTTTACTAAGTAAAAGTTACTAGCGGTCACCCGTCCGAGTAATGACCGCAGCGCACATTGTATTAGTAGTTGATTGGTTAAGAACGACTTGGCAAACTCCACTACGAGCGCTTTAACCTATTTATAAAAAAAAAGTGTTATAACCTTTTCATTTTATCAACTATACCTAAACTATGATCGAATCATTACCCAACATGATAAGATAATGGTGCATATCGTATGTACGTTAAGTGACAATACCTACTTAGGATATGTGTTAGGAGCTGGCATCGTCTCAGCCTAAGGTCTCGTTTAGGATTAGATTATTTAATACTTTATGGCATAAAAATAAAATAATGTACAATAGGATTTAATGCTATAGCATTCTCTACCATTTATTCAGCAGAGGAAACAGAAAAATTGGCCAAGTGAGAGTCGGACTCGCGCACGACGGGTTTCGTACCATATATATCTATACAACTTTAGATACTATATTATAACCTTTTTTTAGTTTTCACGTGTGCTAGTCTGATTTGCACTTGGGCGATTTCTAGTATTTGTTGTTATAGCGGCAACATAAATACATCATCTGTGAAAATTTCAACAGTCTAGCTATCACGGTTCATGAGATACAGCCTGGTGACTGATAAACGGACAGTGGAGACATAGTAATGAGGTGCCGTTTTTACACTTTTGGGGACGGAGCCCTAGTAATTAGTGGTTTTTAAAAGTAAAAATTTACTAAAACAGAAATATAGAGTTACTAAAAACTTTATTGAAACCTACAATGCACGATGTTATATGTTACAATAAATAAATAAGACCCATCATACATTTAAGTACTTTTTTAATATAATGGAAAAGACATATTCATCATTATGATATGATGTGTTTATATATAAATACAGTTTATTATTAGATTAGTGATAAGGCGGCCCATCGTGACACTTTATTATAAGCATTTGTTCTTTTGTAACATTTTGTATACTAGTGGTGTATTAGTAAAGTCTCACAATAAGATATATCTATAATTATTTTATTCAAAAACTATATCTGTTTTGAAACGACATTCTGAAGTTTGGATGAAGCGGAGTAAAATAAATACAATACAATAACTCTTTATTGCAAACCAATTTACACATAGAAAATACTATTCGTAAAACTTTAACTAAAACTATTCATACTAACATAACGTATACAAAATAAAAAAATGTTGTTAACAGCCGAACTCGCCGGGCGTGCTATATTGTCATTCCAAATCATCGAACAAATTACGGTAAGACAATGCTCACAAATGAAGGTGCCAGACTTTATAACTCAATACCCTCACAAATAAAAAATGTTAACTCACTTCATGCCTTTAAAAAACTTTAGCCGAATACATCATAGAAGATGTTTCGTGTATGTGTAGTAAGTCTGTATGATGTTGTATGTTTAATTAGTTAGTTTATTTTGATAATTGAATAGGTACAACAAAAATTGTAAAATATTTTGTAATTATGTTATCATGTAAGTGACAAACTGTTTGTCTTTATGATAATAAATATCGTAACCTAAATAATTAAAACTCTTTCATAATGGTGCTATAATTGACGGTCTTTTATAACATTTATTAAAAATTACTGTATTATTTATATGAAATAACTGATAAGCTTTGAATGTCTCAAATATTGAAGGCCATCTCCTAAACTATAATGATTTTATACACAGATATCGAAGGTCAATGTTGTTTTCCACAGGTTCAGAACCACAGATAGTAGCTAAGAATTCTAACAAACGCACTGACCTTGTTAACTGGAGCATTGTACATACATACTGCTCTACAGATTGTAGTGGGTTGAATACAGACTAGCGACATTTCAATTGAAATGCATTTTATACATAAAATGTTATTCTCTTGCAGCGCTCGTAGCTGAGCTTGATATTGCCCTCCCAGCTAGCAGTAAGCCCTTTGCTTCTGCTTGCATTACTGTGGTGGTCTTATATAGCCCTATTAAATCTGAGATTCCAAGTTCCGTTGAGTAGTAACCGCAACCTGCACCAGTCTTGTTTTTTGCGCCATCTGTGTAGATATTGTATGACGGCAATATCTGTTTGAGACTTAAACCCGCAACCCCAGAATACCGTCCTGGTGCATTTCCAATTATGCTATGGAAGCGGATGCTTGACAGTCGAATTAAAAAAAAAATGATTTCATCGATATGGTGTTCACCAGGACGGTATTCCGGGGTTGTGGGCTCAAGTCCCGCTAAAAGTTATCTTTTTCCATCCGAAATAATTTCTATGTTTTCGCTTAGCATGCGTCAATGCCCTTTAAAATTATACCAGTCAACATAATCTTTACAGTTTACGGCCGCTACAAAGATGTAAACGCACAAGACTATGCAGATGTGAACGTCGATGGGGCGTATAGAAAAGTGTGGGACAACGCAGTGGCAGCCCTGTCCGTTGTCGAGCGAAGCGCCAACGGTGTACTGGACCAAGCTGTGTTGCATTGGGAGGTGCTGTGGCCGGTGAGTTACGCTCGCTTCGCTCGGGCACGCACCGTAATTACCAACAAGACAACATAGATTCTATGGCATAACGCTGTGTCAGATTAACGAGTCGTCGAGCGAATCGCTTAAACGGAGTAGACTGGTTTTACTTGCATAGAGAAAGTATTGTGAGTAGTGAGTTGCGCTCGTTTTGCTCAGATACGCTTATTTAGTATGGGTGTAAGTGTGGTTTTACATATGTGTAAGAGTTATTTTTAATTGTAGTCGTAAGCCAGCCGTTGCCGTGAGAAGACGTTCTTATAGACGAAGATTCTTACTTAGGTTTAAAAGAAAAATAAATGCATTTATAAATACTATATTTATAAATATTTAGTGTAAGCTTATGTAATCTATTTTTTTTTTTATAATGGTGTTTCAATAAAGATGTACAACGCGGTCACATTAACTCGACGCATCGCTGGAATGCGGGTGCCCGCCCGCTTCCCACTTGCACACTTGACGGGCGAGAAAAGGGAATGCGGGGATTCCCTTTTCTCACCCTTCAAGTGTCAGTATACAGTACACACCGTACTTGAGCGCCAAAATGACGTCACAAGGTCAAGCGTCTAGTTAACGTGACCGCGTTGTAGTTATCTGTATTTTCCAGAGACTATTCGCGAATCGAGACTACGTGTACGTCAGACGTCACAAAGAGTACACAGTTAAGGCGATGAAGTCCCCTCGACTGTTCGACGACCTCTCCGCCCGCGCGCCGCTCCCTAAAGAGGAGCGACCCAGCGTCCATTCTAATGCTAAGAAAAAATCTATCGAGAACTATAGGTAAGAAAGTTAGTTATATACACATTATGTCATGCAAAAATCATACCACCACCACATAATAATAAGGTGAGTCTTGCAGTCACAAGGACTACACAGTTAATATCTCAGGATAAAGTTTCCACTGATATTTTGAAGCAGTGATGGCTCAGTGGCATTGGCTATGGACTGCCGCGCTGCAGGTCCATGGTTCGAATCCCGCCGCAAGCTTGAGCTTCACCGCATGATGGAAGGGCATTTTGCGAATGACCGCCTGGGTAGCGACCAAGTAGAAAACTGTCGCCAAGCACCTAATGGTGTGTTTCGGCAGCAATCCTTGAGAGCCAGTGATATTACAGCCACATGAGACTTGGCAACTATGGCTCAAGGTGACAGGTGCAGTGCAATTTGTGACTTTTGAAGAAATGCATCTGTTATAGGCAGAGGTAAGTCCACTTAACATCAGGTGGGCCTCGAACTTGTTCATTAATAGTTCTTAAGTCTCATGTGCATGTAATTTCAATGGCTCTCAAGGACTGCTGCCGGAACACACTGTTAGGTGCTTGGCGACAGATTATCTACTTGAGGGTAGTCGCTAGCCAGGCGGGCATTCGCAAAATGCCCTTTCACCGTGCGGTGAGGCACAAGCCCGCGGCGGGATTCGAACCATGGACCTGCTGCGCGGCAGTCTATTGCCAATGCCACTGAGCCATCACTGCTTTAAAATTCAAGTGTGATTGTATATTTGTATGTTATTCTATTATATACAGCAAAGAAGCCGCAGTGAGCGATAAGACGAACAAAGTGTTTGTAATAATATCGCGTTCGTGCACACATCCCGACGTGCCGGTGTCGCGGAACGCGATACGAGTTACCGAGTACTGGAGTAACATGGTCATCCGGACGATAGATGGCGCTGATAAGGTAAACGGCACTTGTAGTATTATATTATAATTCATATATACTGTTTTCTTGCGTTTGGCTGAAGCTAATAATAGTGATGTCTCTTTGAGGTAATGTCATAAAGTAAATACAAAATTATTTGAAAAAACAGTTCCATTCGATTGCGTGACAATTGCTTGAATTTACGGTAGTCTTATAAAGGCAATAGACAAAACTTACTTGATTTCCTGTCCTGTCTTACAAGACCGACTCTCGAAAATGTTTGTGAAGCTATGCCACGCAAGTAGCGTTGCAAACTACTTTCTTCGGATTTTTACGTCACAGTTCCATTCGTCCTGGAGTTTTGTCTATAAGACTCATATGTTTTTTAGAAGTATTGCCACCATACTTTAGCTATTTTATTTTAATTAAAATTACATTCGTAATTTTTATATTTAACGTTCTTCATACATAAAATTAATAATTAATAGTAGTAAGAAAATTAACTTTACTTCATACATGTCATGCTTTGTTTTTGGTAACAATGCCATGTAGTGAAATTTCCGACTATGACGACACAATTTTCACATACCAAATATAAACCTAAAACGAAATGGCGGGAATGGTCGCTAGCAGAGGTGAGAGAGGCTATGCTCGTGATTCAATTCTAGACTACCTTGCTAGACCAAGATAAAAAATCGGCATTTGCACAAAACAACTTATACACGATACGCATCTCTTTCTTTACTAAATGTTATTTATGTATAACTAAATATTATGCTCTATTAAGTTAAGCTTTCAATAGACAAAGTAACTTATATACTGGGAATTAAAACTAAGTTTCCGGGTGGGTAGTCTAGTAGGAGGGAGTGGCCATTCGCAGCAGTCCCATCTGTCCAAATACAAACCCAAGTGGGCATATCCATTCAATAAAATTAGTTGGATGTCTAGTCAGACTAAGCTCAGTCACGCGAGTGAATGTTGGCTTCTTCTTTAAGTGCTTCTCCATTAATTAAGGTTGGCTCCATTAATTAAGGTTGCGTCTACCCGATTTTCGCTTCGCGGGTATATTTTATGATCATGATGGTCTGTAGGATATATGGTGTGATATATGATGGTATATAGTAGCGTTCGTTGTAGCCGACCAACTAGGGAATATAAAAATCTGTGGCACTTTCCCGTCGCTTTCCACGGTCAATACTTTTAGAGGTCATTTACTCCTCAAGGCTATTGTAGCCTATTCCATCCGAAGGTGGGCTGAAGGTTATGGACGCCTTTGCTCGGTCGCCATTGCCTCGTCTGTTCTCTAGCAGGGAGCACCACGACAGCCGTTTGACCACCGCCGCTAATGTTCAGCGCGTGCAGGTGAGGTTGACGATTGGGTCGGATAGGGTGTTGTCTGTTCCCCCCTTACTCCCTAATATTGTGAGCGATGGATCCGAATTCTCGTTGATGGAAAAAGTAGTATTAAATATAAATTTGGGTGGCGATGTAATATAATCATATGGGGTAAACAAATTGTTATCGTGGTTTTGTAATGAATTACCTCCATGGGTTATACATTGTACGTTATTATTACTGGGTATTATGTTACTAGTTAAAAATGGTAACACATATTTTACTTTATAATGCTTTTTACAATAATGGGGAGGGATTTGTTCAACAGTGGACGTCTTTCGGCTGAAAATGATGATGCTTTTACATTGCTTTGACCACAGAGCGTATAGTAAGTTTTATCAACTTTTTCCCAGCCGGGAATGGAATTCGTACTAACATACTACGACGAGCCGGCAGTCGGCGGTATGCCGAGCGGCGTGGCCACGTGGGTGACGGGGAGGGCGGCGCCTGCCTATCTGCAGCGTATGCGGCTCGCGGCTAAGGACTACTCTAGTTACAAAAAACAGCACCAACAGGTTTGTCGCCTTACACAACTAGATGGCGTTGTTTTAATCAATTACACTGAGTCTTAATAGTTTAAATTAATGTCGTTTGGTTTGTACATTTGCCAAGTAATATGTTACAAATGTTTTTGTATAAAAGTGGTCGCAGTTGTGTCAAAGTCATATTTTGAGTATGTTAGTTGATACATTGCTACAATTTATGGAAAGATCACAAGACAAGTAAAATTATTTCTCAGATTGTCGTGTATGTAGATCACTTAGGTAGTCATTCATAAGTAGCGCTGTTTTTATCTGCTCGCTGGGTTTTTGCAAGGGCTATCTAAAATACTAAAATGAAATGAATTTCTTGTATACACATACAAGAAATTCATTTAATTTTAGTACGTTTCTAGTAATAAACTCTAAATCACGCCAATGTGAATATACCTACAGACAATTTTTATATCCTAAATCAATGTATATTTTTTTTTATTGTAAGAGAAATTACAGTCACCAAACACTTTTCATATTATATTAGTTGCAAATACTAAGTCTACTCTAGTTGGGTAGTATGAGCAAGTACTACTCCTAATATAATAAACTACAACAACAGGCTTATGATTTATAACTTCAATACTAGATGGCGTTGTTTCTATTGTTTGCGCAGAGTTCTTGTGAGGGCCATAGACTTGGTTATTTTTGCGTCCAGTTTTGACTACGATCTCACCTGATGGTAAGTGATGATGCGGTCGAAATTGTTAGACTTAACCTAGAATTACTGGGTTTATTAGTAAAAGTGCCGATTTAGAATCACGAGATCCTGGATTCGTTCCCGGCCTCGGATATGTTATATTTATTTATTGTTGGATTGTTCTGAATAATAAATTGTTAGTAGCATTCTGGAGTTAGGTACTGTGGCCGCTAGTTTGCAGTAGCCTCGCCCCATATTACATTAGACCAGAACATATCTGGTGAAATGTAGGTGCTGAGATACCTATGCTTGTCCATGTGGAGCGAATTTTTTTTTTATGTTTTGTTTTAAATATTCGTTTTAGGACATACCTGACTTCATGCCCTTCCGGCCAGACACCAAGGAGGTATCTTACGAAGAAGAAGATGATGCAGAAGAAGTAGCCAGAATAAAAGAAGAAGATATGGAGGTAGCCTACACTCGTAATCACATTACATTATCACATGAACAGCCGAAAGATGTCCACGGTTAAACAAAGGCCTCCCCCGATTTGGGTGCTGACATAATTCCCACGCTTGGCAGGCGACTTGTGGATCGCAGGGTGAGAAAGTACTTCTTTATAGGTGCTGCATGACAATGGGGGGGCTTCAGGTATTTGTTCCCTTCGTCGCCTCTTTCGACTCCCACGGGAAGATATGGGGGGAGGGGGACAATTTTAGGGCGCGGGTTCGAATCCCGCGACCATCTGTCTTTTGAATAACTTTGTCTGACTCAGTAATTTGAATATAGAAGGAACAATTAAAGGAGTATATATCATAGATCTACTCAAGGTTGGTAGCTAGACCGACGGGCATTCGTAAAATGCCCTACAACCAAACCAACAAAGTGATATTAAAATTGAATAGATACAGCCCTTTCAAGAAAAAACAGACGGCGGCGTAGCCGTGGTCTTTATAATCGGTATAATGTATTATCAACCAGTGTGTGTTGCCAGTGATGACATATGGCACTTAGACGTGCTCCTTAACTGTGGCCCTCATGGACAAACTCCGAGCAACTCAACGAGCCATGGAGAGAGCTATGCTCGGAGTTTCTTTGCGCGATAAAATCCGGAACGTGGATATTCGCCAAAGAACCAAAGTCACCGACATAGCTTTCAGAATTTGCAAGTTGAAGTGGCAATGGGCGGGCCACATTGCTCGACGAACTGATAACCGATGGGGAAGAAAGGTTCTCGAGCGGTAGGCGCCCCACTAGGTGGACTGACGACATCGTAAAGTTGCGGGTAGCCAATGGTTACAAGCGGCTAATAGCCGTCCTTTGTGACGTTCTATGAGGGAGGCCTTTGTTCAACAGTGGACGAACGTCTTCCGGCTGATTATCTACGCTAATATTATAAAGAGGAAAGATTTGTAACGAAACTTAAAAACTTCTGCACCGATTTAAAAAATTCTTTCACCATTAGAATCCTACACTATTCCTGATGAACATAGGCGATAGAAGATTTTAAAAAAGTTAGGGATTCGTATGAAAACTTCGATAATGTGTAAAATATAATTATCAAAAAAGTCGTTATATCGTGTACGCTGCGGAAATGTTGATATACAATATCTTTGCATAAGGTACTGAGCTGATTACTCAAAAAAAACTGTTATTTGTAAATAAATGAGTAGGTATTCAAAATTTATTAAATTTTCATGAAATTCGCAACAGAATTTTTTTTTTTTTTTTATGCCTGATAGGTTAGCCTTTGACCACTATCTCACCTGATGGTAAGTAATGATGTGGTCGAAGATGTTGTTCAGGCTAACCTAGAATTTAATTAATTAGTAAATTAATCTAAATTAATACTTGGTTTTCGGGTTCCGTACCCAATATATTGCAATATAATATGAATATTATATTGTTTAATAAAGAAAGAATAAATTGGGGCACTGAAAACTAGTTAAGTAGCTGTGATAAAAACTTTGTTTCGCTACTTAGCATTCATCACCAATAAAAGAGATAGGCAAACATCGTCAAAAAAGATAAAAATTAAATATCTACTGGAGAGCAAAGTGATGTACTACAATTCTATAGAGGAAATAAATATCTACAAAAAAGTCCGCAATACTATATGTCTAACTATAATTTTTTTTTTTTTTTTTTTATTGCCTTTATGTAGGCAGACAGGCAGGCGGCCCACCTGACGGGAAGTGGTTACCGTCGCCTATGGACATGTCACAATAACTACTTTTGTATTTGTTCAAATTTATAATTTTTATTATATACCCGTGCGAAGCCGGTAGTATTTATATATAAAGATATTAAATATATTTATATGAAATCAAAGTATCATATACTAAAATACTAACGAAACCATTTTTTTTTCGATAGATTGGAATAGTCTACGATAACTCACAACAACAGGTGTGGTATGATTTGAGGCACGTGTCCCACTGCCAGCTATTAGCGATAAGCGAGTAGAAGCGAGCTGGCGATCAGGGAGCCAACTCTCCGTTTTTTTTTGTTATTTTGACGGGACAAGCTCGAGGCCCACCTGATGTTAAGCGGATAACCTCTGCCTGTGACAGATGCATTTCGTCACAAATCATGAATCGCACTGCGCCCGTCACCTTGAGACATAGTCGTTAAGTCTCATGTGCCTGTAATTTCACTGGCTTTCAAGGACTGCTGCCGGAACACATCTCTCAACCTCTTGTAGAAATAATAAATTGATCTTACTGCAAAATTTTATACCTCCACGTCAATTAAGCAGGCTTACAAGCGGTAAAGGAATCGCTCGGCGCTTTGATGACGTCACAACAAATAGTTCACTCTTTTCGCGAACTGATAACCGACTTCAAACATAATACGCATTATTAGAGATAAATCAAACACTACTCGTCAGATGTAAATCAAATTAAAATTGGACCACATGACGAGCCCCAGCTTTCGAATGTAAAAAATACATAAAAATCGGTACATCCTGTTAAGAGACAAACAATAAAAAAACAATCTAATTGAGAACCTCCTCCTATTTTTAAAGTCAGTTAAAAATAGTCGACAGCTACTCGCTTTCTCGCCGGCGCGACGGTGGGACAAGTGCCTAAAGTATAGACTGATAATTTATAAAAAAAAAGTTTCTTTATATGTAATTTTCTTTTCTCAGTCATCGAAAACTGGTCCTGATATGGAAAACGGACACACACGAGATGTTAGCACGCAGACAGAGGAAACTCCGCTGCCTGGCGAGGTCAAGGTCACCTCCAAGGTCATTGAGGTTGAGGTCACTGAACAGAAGACAGAGAAAAAAGAGGCGCCGAGTAATAATACAGTTTACGCGAAAGAAATTGAAAAGGTACAGAAATGGATTGATATAAAAATTATATACGGTAGGAATTTCGGGCATTGACCTCTGTGAGTGCGACAGCAATATCTAAACTAATATTATAAAGATTTGATTGCATTGAACAGGCTCTTAAACTACTGGAGCGGTTTGAAAAATTCTTTCACCATTAGAATCCTACATTATCCCTGATGAACATAGGCTATAGAATATTTGCAAAAAACTTGTTTTTTTTTTAATCTTTTAAAAACCCATGAGCCTCTGTGTTGTATATATAGGTTAATGACCGATTTATTCTTATTTCTATTATTTCTGCTAATCGGCTGGTCTTATACATATGTTGGTAGCTTTGAAACACTGTCATTTTACTTAAAAACGGGGTAGGCATTTTTTATGTATGTTAGCTCAGAATTCCGTTATTTATAAACTGATTTGGAAAATTCATTTGTCGTTAAAGGATATATGTATTTTCATAGTGGTTCAGTAGTTCATATAGTCATCCATATTAACGAAATTGCGTAATTCAGACTTTTCAGTGGTCGGTTGTTTTTTAAATCAGTACTAATATTATAAATGCGAAAGTAACTCTGTCTGTCTGTCTGTTACGCTTTCACGCCAAAACTACTGGACCGATTTGAATGAAATTTGAAAGTATTTCCATTCGGAAATAGTTTGAGACCCGGGAAAAAACATAGGATTGTTTTTATCCAAATGCGCAAAAAGAGGTTAATGTTTTTGCGTGATAACCGACATACGCGCGGGCGGAACCGCGCCCGGAAAGCTAGTAACAAATAAAATCTTCTACTAGAAGTAGTCAGTCCTTGGGGTGAAAATGATGTATGGCAAGATGCAGGAGGGGAAGAGGACGGCTATTTTATTTGGTATGGGAAAAATAAAAAATCATGGAGATGTCTGCTATGTAAAAACAGACGCCGTATCTCGGCATCCGAAAAACGGTAAGATATAGGCGTTAAAACAAAATGTCAAAGGAGAATTGAAAAAAGGACAAGTCAAGAGTACCCTAAACCGACGCTCATGTATGAAAGGATTGATGAATGTAGATGAAGCGAAAGAGATATGCAAGGATCGTAGCAAGTGGAAATCTGTGGTCTCTGCCTACGCATACGGGAAAGAGGCGTGACGTTATGTATGTATGTATGTCAAAGGAGAATCGTATGAAGTAAGGTGAAGAGAAGATCAGCATAAGTGGTTGAGTAATTGTGACATACTGAGTGAAAGAGAGAGCGATAGAAGATGAGTGAGAGGGAACGGTAAAAAAGCAAGATGGCGAAGGAGTGAGAATCGAAATAATAAGACTGAAATAATATTTAAGGAGTTATTTATAAACGATTGAAGAGAAAGAAAGTGGTAAAGGAAGACACAGTTTGGTTCAAGACGCATCCCCTAGTTTTATAACCTTTTATACAAAGTATTAAGACCTCACTGAAGCTCAGATATTAAGCCAGATATTTTAGATGCCATTTGGTATAGTTGAAAGCCTATTGCCATTTGCTGGACTGAGGGTTTTGAATAATCAATTCATCATCGTTGACAGGCATACTGTCTACCGTAAAACAAAACCTCCACCATATGCAACAATTTGCTCGTGCTGCTGGAATACCGGTAGTTATTTTTAATATTCTTTTCAGGTACCCTCAAAAAGTGTGGAACAAGTATCGAACGATAAAAATGATGTCGATAAAAGTCCAGACGAAGAAGAGAACAAACACGGAGGATGGTGGCGCTACTATCCGTTCTACTATTTCGTATAAACTTTATCGAATTTGGTCCAGGAATCGTTTATTACATGTGGAATTGTTCGAAGGTACACAGGTTGTGTTGATTTTATGTATGTACTCTATGAAAGATATTTCAAACGGTGACTTATTGCGTTCGAACTCGCTCAAAAATAGTACAGCAATACAATATCGGATATATTCAAATACACCCAAACTACAAAAACTTTCTAGTATCAAAACAAAGTCACCTACATACTTAATAGTATCATGTATATACGAAATGAAATACCAAAAAAATATATTTTTCTTTAGTCTTCGTATAATTTTTTTTTATCAGTTTTTGATAAGTATATTATGAATCGACGACTTGATGAACTTTATTTTTGTGGTATAGTACCAACCTATATAAGTGGGATGAAGGTACGTAGATGATGACAATGACACTTATCAGTGTTTAATTGAAAAATCCAACGCCAAGCACCTTACTGTGTATATCTGCAGCCATCCTTTAGAGCCAGTTGTGATTATATATCTAGCATAGCGGTAGTTCGACCACACCACCAATAATCAAATGTTAGCCTTTCAGATACGAAAAAAAACACTTTAAATCCTACTGATATCGTAAATACAAAAGTTTGTGTGTGTGTCTGTACTTCTGGAATGGCTCTGCAGCTTATTATTACCACTTAGATACTTCGGAAGCGGCTAAAAAAAAGTTCCCACTGCCGAAGCTGCTTCACGGAATTTTATGGCTATTCAATTCCCTAGTGTGCGACTGGAATTTTATGGCTACTTGCTTCCGAAGCGGCTGGACGGTCATTTACGGCTACTCACTTCCGAAGTGGGTGAACAGATTGTTTTGGTTACTCACTTCCGAAGCGGGTGAATGAAATTTTATGGCTACAGCCATCCAAAGAGGGTGAACACAGAATTTTTAGCTGTTTGCTTCCGAAGCAGATCAACGGAATTTATGGCTACTCATTTCCCAAGTCGGTGAATAGTTTTTTTTGGCTATTCGCTTTCGAAGCGGATTAACGGGATTTTTCGGCTACTGCCTTCCGAAATGGGTGAATAGAATTTTGTTGGTTTTTCGCTTCCTCAGCGTGTGAACGGAATTTATGGCTACAAGCTTCCGAAGAGGGTGACCGGAATTTTACGGCTACATCCTTTCGAAATGGGTGGACGAAATTTTTGAGTATTGTATTAATATTAGTAAGTGGGTGAACGGAATTGTACGGCTACTCCCTTCAGAAATGGGTGAATAGAATTTTTGGCTACGCCCTTCCGAAGTTGATGTACTGATTTTTTTGGCTTCTCGCTTCCGAAGAGGGTGAACGAATTTTTTTTTGCTATTTACTAGCGAAGAGGGTTAACGGAATTTTCCAGATACGTCCTTCCGAAATAGATGGACAGAATTTTACGGCTACTCGCTTCCGAAGCGCGTGAACGGAATTTCATGAATATACAAAGATACTTTGAAGGCGAAATTACATATGAGATCCTTTTTATTCTAATTTACTGAGTAGTTTCCGAGGGATTGTAAATATACAACCAAATTACACGAACTGTCGCGAGTAAATACTAGTTTATGAATAAAGTTTAATGTACTTTAAAATAAAATAAATTATAAAAATATGGTTGGTAAATTTGTAAAAAACCGACAATACCTCTTTGCAATAAGTAGTTTTATATCCAGTATTGGTAAAAAAAACAGTAGTGTATAAAGGTTCCTAAAAACGTATTGTTTTGGCTTAAAATTAGCGGCAAGTGTATAGCCCTACTAAATTGTATAGTACAAAGTGTTCAATATAGTTAATAAAAAAATATATTTAAGTTTTTTTAATCGGCGTTTGAAAACAGCATTTTAGATGTAACGATAAAATCACTACTGAATATATTTATTATTGAATATGAGATTCCTTAAATTAATATAAAAAATGTATATTGCTGGAACAAAAATTGCAATGATAATTTTTATTTTTATACTAGCAGCCCTCCCCGGCTTCGCACGGGTAATTGCGACTATACATTGAGATGTAAGCTATCCTATCTTTCAATTTGGATCAAATTGCACACGGTGAGCAAATCAAATTTAAAATCGGTAGTTTAGGAGTCCATCGCGGACAAACAACGTGACACATGTTTTTTATATATATAAGGATTTCATTAGGCACGTTTTATCCCAATGTAAAGCGCAGCATTACTTTCGCCACCCGAACTCCCCATATATGTAGAAGTACCATTTGTCGACAGTTGCCTTTATGAAAAAGCATTTAGCCGATGGAAAGGTATGTCGAACAGATTTTTTTTCTAATAAAAGTGTTCAGATTCAATTTTAGATATTGAAATAAGAATATATAAATGTATTCGTAGCATACGAGTATGTTATTTTATTATATATTCAACTTCCAATCAAGAACGTTATACACAACTCTGGAGATTGCGCCTAGAACTTTATAATAAAGTTTATTCAAATACACCCTTAGTCAGGTTTTCTTTCTCTCTCGCTCTTATAGAAAGATTCATATAATTAGGAAAACCTTACGTATGCATTTGATACGTAGTATGTTATGTGGTTATCTGTATATGTGGTTATATGCATAATTACGGAAACGTTACGTATGCATCTGATACGTAGTATGTTATGTGGTCATCTGTATACGTAGTTATATGCATAATTACGGAAACCTTACGTATGCATCTGATACGTAGTATGTTTTGTGGTCGTCTCAAGAAAGAGACGGAAAACATTATGTGACGTCATTCAAGGCTACTTTACGTCAAGGCATTGCTTGCATTACAATATCTTATTTTGTGTATAATGTTCTTGATACTTAATAATAAACACAGATAATACAATGATTTATAGTTTATACTAAAAACTAAAAATAGTTTCTACAAATCTGAATTATTTGTTCAATATCTAATATTTTGCATTATCAGATTTGAAAGCATAAGTTACCTCATTTTAACGCACAATAATTTAGGTACCGAAGATATTTCGCTTTTATAATAAACTGGCAACTTTTTATGACAGTAGAACACTTTTTTAACTCCCCATTATTTAGTCTCTTTGGGTAAGAACGTGAAAAAACGAGTGAATAAGTATAGCCTTTGAAAATGCGCATAAAACATTGAAATCGTCTACATTTTGCCGTATCGGAGGAATATATGCGTCACTTTCTAGCAACAGCTTGACTGTTTTAAAATGCCTTCGTTAAAAAGAGACAAACAACTTGTCGTAGAAGAGCGTGCTCCCTACTCTTTCTTAATTCCTTGATTACCATAGATAATCTGTGACAGATATTAGTATCAATGTACTCGTGATCATAGCGCTTGGAACTGATCCGAAATATCAGGAACGGAAAAAAATACACGATACTAGTTGACAAAAACAGCACACTTAATAGCTCTAAATAAAACTAGGCCTCTTTTCTTTCAATTCAAAACTAAAAATTAGAAACAAAAAGAATTAAATTAACTTTTATCTATCTATTGTCATATAAACTTCATGCAAAAGCCTGTTTTACGAAACAGGAATACTAAAAGAACATATATGTATGGTTTTAATTTATATGGTAGATAATATATGGAATATTATGTTATTTTATTTCGTGTTTTGTATAGGGTACCCGTGTTATGTTTTGAAAAGAAATTAATGAACTTTGATGTGATTACCATATAACATTATGCCTTTTCTAATGGTATTTTTAGTATTAATGACACTTACAGTTGAAAAAGTTATTAAAGTAGTTGTTTTTTTCATGTATTTTTACGGAACCGTGCAGTTTGTCCAAGAAGGTTGCATTGGAAAAAGTTTCTTCAATGTTTGTAATTTAAACCTCTTCCAATGCAACCTCCTTGTTCATCTCACCTCAAAAAACCCAGTGTTTTTCACGTTGAGATGTTTTTATTATATTAGAATACCAGTAAATTATCAATTAGCTTTTTGGACTAGTCCGACTAATATATATATGTATATATAAGTACCAGACTAATTATTTTTACAGAAAAAAATAGAATTTGTTGCGTATTTGGGAAATTCTATTTGTTTTTTCCTGTCGCAAGTAACTATTGTAATTTTTATGCTATATTTTTTTTAAAAGCACAAAGTCGCTCTGTAGCAGATTAAATATATAAACATTAATACCCTCTAAACGAATAAGCTTAAAACTTTTTTTATAATTGATAATGAAATCTGAAGAGTATTCTTGTTAAACCAAACATATTCCCGCCAAAGTCGAGCGCTTTGTCCTACGTGAGCGACGAAAGCTATAAATCGCGCGAGACATGACGTGCGACTTCTAACGATATAAACTTCACAGCATTTGAAGTGATATTTAATGTATATTCAAGCTGATCCGGCAACGTTGTTTTGCCGCATAAATTATATCTAGTGCATATTTTAGTAGTCACATAAAAATAATTAATTTAGGTATTGTTAGTGTGTGAAAATGTGGTTAAAAAAAGAGGTTGTTGGTAGAAGAGTGAAAATAAGGGCTTTTATATGTATATTTTAATGCCAAATCTTACAAAAATTAAAATAAAAACATTTGACCGAAAAATAAAAATATAATTTTGGGTTGAAAAATAGTTTACGTCCAATCCTCAGACCTACTGAAAATACACATAAAATTTCATAGGAATCGATGAAGTCGTTTCGGAGAAGTTTTGCGGTGACACGAGAAATGTATGTATTACATAGATAAATACAGGGCGTCCCCCGGATATGCCACATGGGGGGAAAGTACCTTGAATACTGTAGATAGAACATTTTACTGAAAGAAGACATTATTTGAATTTAAAAAACAATTTAAACTGCATTCATAGATATTTAAATAATTACATGGTTGAACCTGGAATCGACTCCGTTAAACGAGAAAAATAATCACACTGCTTTATCCTACCAATCGAAATGCTTCATCATAAAGATTATTTTTTGCTAAATAACATAGTGTCAGAAATAAAAGGAAGACCATGAAAACGATATTCAGTAGTAGTCATAGGGAGCGCAATCTAATGACATTACACGCAACAGTATATATTTAAAATCAATAAGTTAACGCACCTCATCACCCATAAAACAAGCTCGCGTCGTATCTCGTCGCAAACTGATCTCCGCGACAACGTAGGCCATGTCTTTACACAGCAACTTTTTGATATCGCAATGTATCGCTTGTCGCTTTGTCGCGTTAGTCGTTCACATAGGACAATGGGTTTAAAATTGCAAAAAAATTGCGTTCGCTCGTTGGACGGTAATTTAATTTAACTTCATGATTAATTTTGCAATCTAACGGCGTCTTTGGCAATAACTTTTAATTTTTTAATGCGATTATGCTGATCATAAAGATAAGTAATATAATTAGGTTAATACCACAGAGTCAATAATAGATCGTATTCGTGTATTTTAAGGCATCAAAATGAGATGTTGAACGACTAAAATGTCGTTTTTATATCGCGATATATATAGTTGTACAAATGCATGGTGAATTTTGGAGTAACGACAGTATGATTTTTGAGTATAACTTAAAAAAAACCGACTTAAAACTTAAAATACGCATTATTAGGTATAACTCAGATACTTCTCGTCAGATCACACTCAAATTTAAATTCGACCACAAGATAAACACCAGCTTTCGAATATTAAAAAAAAACTTCAATATCGCTACACCCTGTAAGGAGCTACGTGGTAACACACACAAAAAGTCAAAATGAAGGCATCCTTTTTTTGTACTCAGTTTAAAAAAAATTAGACTGACTGCGTATCCACAGCCGGTGCGATGCGCAGCTTCAGGTTACAGACAGACATTTTTTTACTCACTATTTTTCTCCTTAGTTGTCTCTTACGACACCTACGCGAAGAAATGGGGTGACATTCTAAACCGGCACCACAACTGATGCTGACTGATGTACTCATTCCTTCTTCATTCTAGAACACTACACATCTGTCTAATCATTAACATATCTGCCATATACGTCTGATTAATAAGAGACTTATCATAGAGGTTATGCTAGTTTTGTGATCTGCGATTCTATTTCACAAACAAATAGAATCGATTAATATTCCTAGCCTCGCTAGGCGCAGCAGAACCTCCTATTTGAGGTTTTTTTACTTGCAGACCGCTCATCTTCCTCGCATACTTCCCCCTGGTGAAACCGCAACCTTATGACACACAGATCTCTGTGCACTGACCGCTAAGCCAACATGACATATAACTCATGGCTCTAATATGTCTTCTCGTTCTTGAACCATGGTATCGGGATGGAGCGACACCTATAGTTCAACTTACGTTGTACTACAAACAGGGCTAACTTTTGCAATTAGCTTTAAAATTCTGTAACCTAAATTTAATAACTAAAATTATGTCGTGGGTTTGGATCCCGCACATGACTACATATTTTTCTCGCGTTGTAATTTTTTAGTGTAATCCGCGGAGCATGCGACATTGCAAAACCTGACCTGACCTGACCTGAATGTAGTTATGTTAACTGCACAAAAACTGTATTTTATCAGTTTACAAAATACACCCTCAGCCCCACACATACGCAAACTACAGCATTCATAATACTGTAGTGTGAAGACCTATTACTCGTCTGGTATTCTGGCCCACATTGAGGTCCATTGCGAAAGGTCTACGATGGTCTATTAATCTAAATCACCTATCAAAAATAGCTCACTATTATCACGTATCTAAAACTAGATTATAATCTCAATATAATGAGATAGAATGTTATTCAATTATCAGCGCAATAACAATTCTAATTCCATACATAAACTCGTTTTCGAACGCAACTTTCATATAATTAATTCGTAATATAATTTAAAATAGACTATGGCGACCACTAAGGAGTTTATTTGTTTTTAGGGGTCCATACCCTAAAGGCAAAACGGAGCCATATATTATAAAGAGTTTGCTGTCTGTCTGTCTGAGTATACCCCGGCTCATAAAGGAAACAAGTTACAAAACTGAACTTTTCATATTTTTCATTTCTAAATATGGTAACAAAAGCACTATCGCGTGCTGAGCGAAAATCGCATTTACATAAATTTTCGGAGTACATTTTTTTTGTTCCGGACGGGAAACGAACCCGCGTATTCCAATTTCGCGCTGGATGCTTGCTCCACTCGGCCACCGGAGCCTTGCTCTTTCGAGTCTAAACTCGTCATTGGGGACGATGCGCGCTCATCAATCAGACGATTAGACTCAATGAACTCTTTGAATAAATTTAAATCAAATAATCACTTTTATGCACTTGTGCTTAAAAAGCCGTTTAGTCCGCTTCCACCGGGCACAAACAAGCACTATACGTGCATTCGGCATGGTGGTAGGGCATTTTGCGAATGCCCGCTTGGCTAGCTACCACCCTCGAATAGAAATTCTGTCGCACCTAGCGGTGTGTTACGGCAGCTATTCTTGAGAGCCAGTTATTCTAGATTAGCCTGAACAACATCTTCGATCACATCATCACTTACCATCAGGTGAGATTGCGGTCAAAAGCAAACCTATCAGGAATAAAAAAAAATCACGTGAAAATAATTGTTTTTATATTTTTTTTTTATGACTGATAGGTTAGCCTTTGACTACTATCTCACCTGATGGTAAGTGACGATGTGGTCGAAGATGTTGTTCAGGCTAACCTAGAATTACTGGCTCTCAAGGACAGCTGCCGGAACACACCGTTAGGTGCTTGGCGACAGATTTTCCACTTGAGGGTGGTAGCTAGCCAGGCGGGCATTCGCAAAGTGCCCTACCACCATGCTATGACGACTGCCATCCTAAGACAACCGGGACCGAAGGCTTAACGTGCCCTCCGAAGCACGGAAGCGCTCAGTAGTAATGTCACCAGCGGTCACCCATCCAAGTAATGGGTGACCGAGCTGGACGTTGCTTAACTTTGATGATCGATTCAGAATAGCTAAGCAAACTTCGCTACGAGCGCTACTACATATTTATCAAACGAGGGGGCCTGCTAAGTGGTAATTTTAGAACATTTTACGTGCCATATCATCTAATATATACCGATATATACTAATAACGGACATATATAAGTCAAGTTTAAGCTGCGATCAAAATAAACTAATTTTTTTTCTTTCTCGTTTTGTTGCAATAAGGAGCAATAAACAGCAATGCCTGGCTCGCTGCCAATTTTATTTACGTGTTAGGGCTTTAGAATGAAAATTACTTCATAATATGAAAAACATTTAATAGAACCGCAAACCTATCTCGACACAGAAAAGAACACGCATCATGCACACCAAGATGGCTGTCTCAGTGTTGCCTACAATAAAATATCTCATATATTAAAATATTAAATATCCTCTATCAGTAATTATTTAAGTAAAACAACAAAATTTACTTATATTTAGCTCAAATCTACTTCAAAATTATGTGATATATTTTTCAAAATTGAACAATATGATAAACACCGTGAGTGATACCCAGAATATTTTGTTATATTACGATAACTCATTTATTTTTATGACAATAAAGACTATAAATTAACCGTCAAAATGACTCACGTTAGGTATTAAATATGTGTGAAACTCACGATTTCATTTAAATAATAAAGATGTAGTCATTTCCACAATGGCAACTCAGTTTACTGATTTTCATATAACCAAAACAGCTATATATGGATTTGTGTACTGTGACAAAAGTAAAAAAACCGTAGACATATTTTTTTTTATTATGACATGTGTCATCTAATATTTTAAATCTGCGTTTTCACCAGAGATGTGCAAAGAGGTGCGCTTCAATTTCCTATCCTCGCTGAGGGCAGCGCTCCTATTGGAGGAATTTTTCATCGCACATCTTCCGTGGATACGCAGTCTAAGAGTTGCTGCCACGCATAAGAGTCGTTACTGAAAATTCACCCTGTATTTTATTATTATAGTTACCCCATAACATGCCTCGCGGTTTAAGTCATGCAAATAAATATGAACACATACCTGCACTGTTTGCACGCAAACGTTTGGTTCATAAGGTGACAACTTACTGGCGTAAGACACCACGATAGCTATATGATGTCATCTATGACGTCACATCCGCCTGCATAAAACGCTCACAGAAAACAATGCAGCGTGTGCACAAACGTCAAACTGAAATTTTTAGATAATTTTTTTATGAGGTGTTTTTTGTTGGGTGGTTGGAATTTTTAGTACGTAAAGCAATCTCATAACAATGGAATGCCTTGAAATGAAATACTTCTAATTTGTTGGTAATTGAAAGGTTATTTTGGGTTAATTGCGAAGAAGCAAATTGACAGTTAGCAGATGTTATAAGTGCGGTTGCTTATCGTTTCATATTATTTGCGCACAAACTGTGCATATTCTCATATTTCAGTTATGAACCGAGCGTTTGCAATGTATTCAGCGACAACGCGTTTGCGTGATTTAAACCGTTATATTCGTTGTTTGACTTTACTATAAGTTATTTAGAACTACGCACAAGTTTTGCTTTGTGCACTAAATTACATTTATTAAAATTAAGCAACGGTTATATGCAAGGGGCTAGAGTTTAACTGAATTGGTTTCTAAGGTTTATGCGATGTGTTGACGTAACATGTGCAGCGTGACGTCACCGACAATATATATAAATGAAATAGATGCGACCTAAACACTAAAACACGAATCAGTTGAATCTGAGCTAATTAGCTTCGTTGCATGTGGTGATATAAAAACACCGAAGTGCTGTCGGGTTGGCAATGTTAAAAGCTTGACAATTGATTTTAGAATGATGATTATTGAGTAGACTATATCTACCTGTGTTTTATAAAAGTCTGAAGACGTCACTGTGATATCACAACCACGTTCCCAGATCACTGTCAATTTGAAATGTGTAATTCATTTAGGAAGTAGAATCGTTACTCTACTTCCATAACAATTATCTGTGTGCATGTATTTGCGCATAGTGACATAACTGCTTCACAACGAAGCGCTGTCTTGTTGTCAATATTGCAGCTTGAAGGTTGATTTTAGAATGACGTTTGTTGAAGAAACCCTGTCTACCTCTGTTACGTAGAACTCTTAGGACGTCACTTCAGGACCTTGAAAGTTTTCACTGAATATCGTTAAGAAATTAGTCGATTTTCACGACATTTAGACATCGAGAACAATTCCATCACCTGTTGACCAATCTGGGGTTTCTGATTGGTTATATAAGATATCACATGTGACGAAGCACATAGATTCCGTTTTTAATTAATTTTACTGCATCGTAATAGAAATCGAATTTCAGATTTTAATTCTAAACAATTACTCTGATTATGTTTAAATCATTCGACTGCAAGAATTACATTTGGTCGAAGTGATGGTTCGGAATAAATATGCACATAGATAATTATTCCGCAAGTACGGAAACGACTTTACTTCTGCAATCATAACGCAGTGAAATGTTACAAATATCTGGGTGAACAATTCGTGTACAGGGTTATTGGTAATATGCTAACAACCTCTTATGGTTGACTTCTTCTAGTCCTAACAAACATTTCGAGATGATTTTTTTTTTAATGTTTTTATCTTTTTTTGACGGAATAAGTACGAGGACCACCTGATGTTAAAAGGCTCTTGTGCCTGTAATGTATTATTTCATATTTTTTATTACTTTGCTCGATGTAAAATATTCAAAACTCTATTCAAAGGGAGACGGCGAGTTCCAGTGCTACCGCGGCGGGCGCTCTTTGCTCGGAGTGGACATTAAAACACAAAAAAATAATACTAAATTTTTTTTAAACAAAAAAGTCTCAAAATGTTTGTTAGGACTAGCAGAAGTCAACCCTAAGAGGTTGTTAGCATTTTTCCAATAACCATGTATATTTTATGAACATCAGGAATTATTAACCATTTAGTGGTCGTACATGGTGCCTTCAGTTTTAAATTAATTAATTTAAGTACCTAATGAACTGGGAACGTCACCCAAATATCACCCTTTCCCGCACTCTGCCCGTACCTCAGAAACCGTTTGAGTTAAACAATAAGACGTGTTAAATTAGTCATTAAAGTTCTTTAACTTGTTATTAAATATTATTGTAAGTCTGTATGCTGTGCAACCATGTAATGCAATTAATGTAAATAATATTACTTGTATAGTTTGTTATGTACTTTTAATGTATATTGTTAGAAAATATAGATTTTTAAATATATTATTGATGTTTTATTAGTCTTGTTTCTCTTCAAATCAATCAGTTTTTTCTTGTTTATGTTATTGTGACGGAACAAGCTCGAGGCCCACTCCATGTTAAGCGGACTTACCTCTGCCTATAACAGATGCATTCGTCAAAAGTCACGAATTGCACTGCGCCCTTCACCTTGAGACAGTTGTTAAGTCTCATGTGCCTGTAATTTCACTGGCCCTCAAGGACTGCTGCCTGAACACACCGTTGGTGCTTGGCGACAGATTTTCTATTTGAAATTTTCTTACTGGAATATTTTTCTACTGGTCGCTAGCCAGGCGAGCATTCGTAAAATGTCCTTCCATCATGCGGTGCAGCGCACAGCTCGCGGCTGGATTCGAACTATAGATCTAATCCACTGAGTCATCACTGCTTCAAATTGCAAGACTACAAGTAAAGAAGATTTAAAACTCGAGTCGTAATTTGCCGCCGCGTGCAAGTTCTGATACTGTTAGTGTAGTGTGTCGAGGTGACAGTGATAAAGACATTAACGAAAACCTTTAGTTTTCGTTAATGTTTTTATCACTATATGAGTAGATTTAAATCGCTCCCGCCGCTCCTCAAGACGATGACACCCGCTTCTTCAGTCTACTCGTGATCACGGTCAATGCAACTTGATCGAAATGTCAAGATTTTTTTTATGTTATTGTGATGGAACAAGCTTGAGGTCCACCTGATGTTAAGCAGACTAACCTCTGCCTATAACAGATGTATTTGTTCACAAGTCACGAATAGCACTGCGCCGTCACCTTGAGACATACTTGTTAATTCTCATGTGCATGTAATTTCACTGGCTCTCAAGGACTGCTGGCAGAACTCGCCGTTGGTGCTTAGCGACAGATCTTCTACTTGAGGGTGGTCGCTAGCCAGGCTGGCATTCGCAAAATGCTCTTCCACAATTCGGTGAAGCTCAAGTCCGCGGCTGGATTCGAACCATGGACCTGCTGCGCGGCAGTCCATAGCCAAAGCCACTGAACCATAACTGCTTCAAATTGCAAGAATACAAGTAAAGATCTTAAAAATGACAAGTAAAGAAGAATTAAAAGCTCGAGTCGTAATTTGCCTCCGCGTGCAAGTTACGATACTATTAGTGTACGTAGTATTATTATATGTTCTATGGTACTGTGGCAAGATGACAATTATAAAGACATTAACGAAAACCTAATGGGGGTAGATTTAAATCGCTACCGCCGCTCCTCAAGACGATGACACCCGCTTCTTCAGTCTACTCGTGACCACGGTCAATGCAACTTGATCGAAACGTCGAGGTTAGTTATAATATTATTATTTTAATATTAATTCGTGTTTGAATAAACCCGTTAACGATTTATAAAAATAATTATACACAATTGTACTCTGTCTACTAGACGTGGTTATATTTATTTTATTTTGCCAAGGACACTGTTTTACAATAATTTATTTATAGGTATCAATATCAGTCAGGATTCCCTGTTTTGGGAAGTCTATTCACTTCCTAATATAGAAATTTAAATGATTTAGATTGCATTTATACAAGATAAAAATTAAAATAAAATTATCTTAATACATTTAAAACTATTATATTAAATTTAAATATTATTATTGTGAAATGTAAATTACTAAAATATTTAATTATTACATTCAATTTACATTATACATTACAATTATATAATAATAATTAAATATTTTAGTAATTTACATTTCACAATAATATTTGTTAATTAGTAATAATTGAAGAAATTATTTTATATTAATGTTAATATTGTTGCATTATTTGTGTGTGTTGTGTTGTGAGAGGGTGTGTATGTGTGTGGTGTCGGGAGGGGGTGTTCAAGGTGTGTTTGTGGGTGTTTGTGTTTTTTATAGCATTTATATAATTACGTCACATTTATTTTTCTGTTTCTGAAAAGTTAAAGTTTCGTAACCAATTGTTCAGTTTATATGCAGCTACATTGCGATTTAAATTATTCTTATAGTTTACATAATTTAATTTTTACATTTTTAATATTTCAATTCCTATAAAAACAATTATATAGCAGCCATGCAGTTAACTCTTTTTTTAATTTATTTCCAGAAAGTATTTTTATGCTATTGTGTAAGTGTAAGTAGTTATAGATTGATAGAAACATATAATAAACGTTACACTTATAAATAAATCCTTTCGGACAGGAGGTTTAAAAACAAAATTTACAAATTTGATCTTTTTTGACGGATATAAACTTCACAGGGTGTCAGAAAACAGTGAGAGTTTTGTTTGGCAAAAACACAAATATTTTCAATATAAAAACATGGTAAAAGAAGTATGTTGAATTATGAAAAGAAGCTTACAGCTGTCTAGAAACTAAGCCCTATTAACTACTCTCACACATCGTTTCTGCACCATAAATATTTACCTCAGCCGAGCTACCCCACATTATAAGGCCATTCTTTACATAGTCCTAGTTTTTCTCAGCTGCATCTGTCTTATGGAGGCAGTTATACTTAAAAGCCTGTTCTCGTAGAGCGTGGGGGGCGAGCAAACCAGGCTCGCACTCCGTCTCCTGTCATAGGACCTGGGGCTATTTTTGAAATGAAATTCTCGTGAGTTTCACACATTTTTTAAATGTCGTACACTAACCGGCAAAACAGTCACGTTGGGGATAGCATACGTCGACCCGAGCGAGCTCCCTGTACCCGTCGGGAGCTCGCAGACGCTGTGCACTCGCCCTGATGATGAGCATCTGACATGCTCGAGACGTAGGTATTCGATCCCCAACATGAGCGTTTAGCCGGTTAGTGTACCTATAACATTTAATAAGGACCTGGGGCTTCTGTTGTGGCGACGCTCCTGATCAGGGTAGAGAAATCACGAGGTGTGGGAGCTCCCGTGTTCCGAGGCATCCCACGAGGCGGGAGAGGGGAGTAAAATTCGAGCCCACGCCCCCCCACCAATCAGCTAACAATAACGGAACACCATGGGGTTTTAAGTCGCTTATGGGATCCTTATTCTAGCCCAACGTATGCCATAAGCAGAGCATTTTCCGTATGCCAAATTAATAAAGATAAAATTTAAGCTTGTTTGTATTCCTCAACTATGATGTAGGACATAGGTCACCGTATAGTATATTATTAGGCTGAAGGTTAAGGTAACCAGGCTCGACAGAGCATCTTCAGATGAACGCTAAAGAAAAAGGCGGAAACATAAAAATAGGCTTTTTTATCTATTGTACTTGATTACGCCCTTTATTAGCCCCGTGGGGGGCTGGGTTAGAATTGCACCTCCCCATATCATCCCGTGGGTGTCGTAAGAGGCGACTAAGGGAAACTACTGGAAGGTGGGCAGCAGCGCCTTCTAAAGAACTGCCAACTTACATTGCGATCCCCAAGACGCCTGCCAAGCGTGGGGATTATGGCAAATACTCCCTTAAAAGGGGAGGCTGTGTTCAGCAGTGGACAATCTGGCTGTTACAGTTACTTGATTACGTAATACGCGATATTCAAAGATTTTTTTTTAAGATAACTAACATATGAGTTATGAATACTGATTGAGTTACCCCGTGGGGTGCCGTGTTAGAATTTCACGCCTCTATTTCTTTCAGTGGGTGTCGTAAGAGAAAAATACCGAAAGGTGGCAATGCCTTCTGTAGAACCGCCGACCTCTACTGGGATAGTGACCAAGACGCTTGCCAAGCGTGGGATTATGGCAAATCCAGATCTTGTTCAACAATTGATTGTGATGACTTATTGATATAAGGTGGCTGAGATAATAATAACAAATACTTTTAAAAGTATCCTAAAAAACATTAAATAATATTTAAATAAAACACTTAAAAAAGCATAAAATTATATATCTAGTGACAATTCCGCCTAATTCGCACAATCGAGACACATCTCGATCGTGCGCTCGGTAAGTCAAGACCTCCTGAAGATGCTTCGTTTAGAAGCGAAACTAGTCGGGTATTCTTCCGGTTAGGCTGCGTGATGTTTATGACGTCACGTAGATATCAGGAAAATTAGGCGGAATTGTCACTAGATATATAATTTTATGCTTTTTTAAGTGTTTTATTTAAATATTATTTAATGTTTTTTAGGATACTTTTAAAAGTATTTGTTATTATTAAATATGGATTTCCGCAAAGTAACGCCTGAATCTATTCGTGGCTGAGATAGTTTTAGCATTCGACTCGACATCGGTGGACGCGGTTTCGGTTCCCGCCTTGATAGGCAAGCATATGGCCGCTATCGTAACTGATGGAAAGTGATGATGCGGCCGAAGATGTAGCATGCTTGCCCAGAAGATACCTATTCACTCTATTGTAGACGGATTTAGGGGTAATTTATGGAATCATGTGCATTTTTATTAAATACCTTTTGTAGAAATACGAGCAATATTATTCTATAAATATAAAATGTCTTAAAATATATACGTATTATTACGGATAACTCAAATACTACTAGTCAGATCTCACCAAAATTTTAATGGGATCACAGGACAAGTATTAGCTTTCGAATATAAAAAAATCTGTAGGTACATACCACAGAAAAGAGAAAATAGTATTTTATATCTCTACTAGCTTTCCGGGCGCGGCTACGCCCGCACGTATGTTACAGTGAACTCTTTTTGCGCAGTTGGATAAAAACAATCCTATGTTTTTTCCCGGGTCTCAAACTATTTCCATACTAAATTTCATTCATATCGGTCCAGTAGTTTTGGCGTGAAAGCGTAACAGACAGACAGACAGAGTTACTTTCGCATTTATAATGTTATAGTACTGATGATGTGTACATACTGTAGAGTTATGAGGAAAAATACAGTGAAAATGAATTGAAAGTTCTTCTTTTTTAGGGTTCCGTACCCAAAGGGTAAAAACGGGACCTTATTACTGAGACTTCGCTGTCCGTCCGTCCGTCTGTCACCAGGCTGTATCTCAAGAACGGTGATAGCTAGACAGTTAAAATTTTCACAGATGATGTATTTCTAGTGACTCTATTACAACAAATACAAAAAGTTGGCCAAGTGCAAGTCGGACTCGCGCACGTTAAAATAAAAAAAGGTCAAAATATGAAGTCTAATGTTGTATAGCCGACTCGCACTTGGCTAAAAATTACAAATAAGTAAGCATGCCCGTGGAGTGCCGGGCCAGAATGACACCCCCCATCTCTACTCGTGGCGACTAAGCTTATGCCGCGTTCATAAAAAAGTGAAATGAATCTCACATTGCGATATTCAAGACGCCTGCCAGGCGTGTAGATTGTGGTAAATGGGGAAGGCTGCGTTCAGCAGTGGACAATCCGGCTGATACAGTAAACATAATACAACATGGTCTTAACCATACTGCCCAGTGTTACCTACGTATCTTAACTTACCCGTAATGACCTATCTACACATAATCTCGTATAGGTAAGTAATAGAAAATGCATATTCCAGTATGCGATGCGATGTTACCATATCTTTGCGAATGAAACCTTTCCTGTATATTTTTTAAATCATTTAACCTAATGAATAGATTCAGGCGTTACTTTGCGGAAATCCATATTTAATAAAAACAAATATTTTTTAAATATTTTAAGAAAACATCAAATTAATATTTTAATAAAACACTTAAAAAATACAAAAATATATCTAGTGACAATTCCGCCTAATTTTCCTGGTAACCCGACGTGACGTCACAACGCCACGCAGCCAAACCGGAAGAATTTTTTCTTCCTGGTAACCCGACGTGACGTCACTAACGCCACGCAGCCAAACAGGAAGAATTTTTTCGACGCGAAAATTTTTTCGAGAAAGTCAAGACCTCGATCGTGCGCTCGAAGAGTCAAGACCTCCTGAGGATGCTTCGTGTAGAAGCGAAACGCGTCGAAAAAATTCTTCCTGTTTGGCTGCGTGGCGTTAGTGACGTCACGTCGGGTTACCAGGAAGAAAAAATTCTTCCGGTTTGGCTGCGTGGCGTTGTGACGTCACGTCGGGTTACCAGGAAAATTAGGCGGAATTGTCACTAGATATATTTTTGTATTTTTTAAGTGTTTTATTAAAATATTAATTTGATGTTTTCTTAAAATATTTAAAAAATATTTGTTATTATCATTTAACCTCTTCCTTTTTCATGTACTCGTGTCCTGTTAGTTTGCTTTTAACGCAAGAAGTATTTCCGAAGAGGTATTGTTAAATTTAACTCTTTTTGTTGATAAAAATAACAAGCAATCGTTAAATCTTATCAAATTAGGGCAAAGAAAGTTGTAATATGTACTACTGCCGCAGTCACGAGGGGTCTGTGATAGAAATATATGTTTTTAAATGGAAAATCCAAATATTCTGCGAAAAATATGCGTGGTAAGTTTGATTTTATTGTTGCTGGATAAGATACTTTCAGAATACAATTAAATATCAACAGGCAATAAAATAGGCAGTACCTAACTACCTAGTGTAATTTTTTATAGTATAATACAGGCGTTTTCGAGGCCCTTTTGATGCGGTAATTTCTGAATAACATATGCCCGTCAGCCTGAGACATGCAAATGTAAAGTTTCGTATGCCTTTAAATTTATACCAAATTTGTTAAAAGTGATGTAAAACTCGTTAAAACCCCAAGAATACAGCTATATTCGGGATCAAACTTGAAGAATGTATTATCCGGTCTATATTATGTGGACTTGTGGAAAATGTAAATGCAATAGGTATAGTGGTGGAAAATTCACAGAGATCGTATTGAAATATATGGCTAGGTAGGAATGTTACTTGTTTTTTGCCCGCGACGCTAGGAGGAAGAATATCTATTTCTTCCTCCTAGCCGCGACGTCGGTTGTATAATTGTCAGCGTGAAAGCTAGTTTTGTGATTGCCAGCATTAAATCTTTCTTTCCTTATCTAAGTTAAAATTAAACTTCATTTCAGTTACTCGTGTATTTTCAAGCAACAATGGCGAGCAATGGAGATCCCTCATTCCAATTGGTAAAATATTTTTCTATTTCTACCCACATTTCAAGTACCTATCTTCATTATAGAATAAAAAATGCCTTTTTATAGGGCCTTAGTACTATGTTCTGAGTTTGAGAGTCAGTTCCCTTCAAACCCGTTCAACAAGAGGAGAGATTTAGAGGCTTCCAACAATATGAAGAAAAGTTTTTATGAAATTATGGGATAAATTTTTGTTTATGTTTCAGCTCGCTCGGTTATCATTTCCAACAGTTGAAACGGTAAGATTATTAGTATGGTTATATAAAAATATTAAAAATAACTAAATCTAACATAGTTATTTATCTACCGCAACAGTTCACGTAATCTGGAACCTTATTGTGTAATTAGAAGGGTAATGCAGGTTAACTTCATTTTGTAACTATTTAACAGCTGCTAAATGAGCAGCTCTTTGTCAGTGAGTACGAAAATCAAACAAACTCCCGTTATAAGGATCATTTCAGCGCGCACCCCGACGTGGCAATTACGTCCGAAATTCGCGAGAATAACACAAAATATGGGACACAAGAACTACGGGATTTAAAAAGTTAAGAAGACAGTATTTATTTAAAATAAATATTATTTAAATTTCCAATTAAATCTGTTGGTTTAACAATCGATTATAAAGATTTTGGTGTTATCACAATATTGCGGGTTATACAGGGTTATTGGTAATATGCTAACAACCTCTCAGGGTTGACATCTGCTAGTCCTAACAAACATTTTGAAATACCTTTTTTTTATTTTGTGTTTTAATGCCTACTCCGAGCAAAGAGCGTTCACCGCGGCAACACTGGACCGCGCCGTGCTCCCTTTGAATAGAGTTTTGAATATATACGTCGAGCAAAGTAATAAAAATATGAAAAAATACATTACAGGCACAAGAGACTTTTAACATTAGATGGACCTCGTACTTATTCCGTCAAAAACAAATAAAAAACACGAAAAAAATTACTTTTATTTTCATACTTTTTCAGTATATTGAGTAGAAAATACTGATTTGGCAAATTTTAGCCCCCAAAGGACGTTCTTTGTAGGAGATAAGCGTGGTGTACCTCTTTGTTGATAATATTTAAAATAATAATTCTAGTTCAACAAGATGTGAGAAGTCATTAGCTTATTTCTAATTGTTTTATTTTTAATAGATAACAGGAACCAATGCCTAAAAGTACCTCCAATTCACACAGTCAGAACCACACGAATGCTTTGATTTTTAGAAAATACTGATTTGGCAAATTTTAGCCCCCAAAGAACGTTCTTTGTAGGAGATAAGCGTGGTGTACCTCTTTGTTGATAATATTTAAAAGAATAATTCTAGTTCAATAAGATGTGAGAAGTCATAAGCTTTTTTCTAATTGTTTTATTTTTAATAGATAACAGAAACCAATGCCTAAAAGTACCTCCAATTCACCCTGTAGAAACCATGCGAATGCTTTGATTTTTACTAAAAGAGCACGATCTTTTGCTTACCTATCGTCCAGGCACAAAACATAATGTCACAATAGATACATGGAGCTTCTTAAGCAGTAGTTTAACTACGAAGAAATTACCCGAATTCAGTCACGTGATCAACCATGCGGCCTTCCCTACATTGAGGAGGTACAACAAGATACAACTAGACTGATGTTCACATGCTTTACTGCGGTGTTTACTTACAGTTTAGTTTTAATAAGCTGTCAGCAAATTGACACTATAGAGGTTGTAATCCTTTCTACATTTTAATAGAAAAAAGAACCCAAGGAGTTTTAAAGGCAAATAATCATACAATAACCTCTTTACTGGTGGCCTTACTATGTTACCAAAGACAATGGCGTTTTTAAATCAATTCTGCGCGCGCCGTATATTTTTACCTATTCACAACAAAATTTATTTATAAAAAAAACAATTATCATTTAAAAAATATTTATTTATAACAAACAACAACACTCAAAATTTCGATAGTGATTTCCCTAGCGCTGTGATCGTCATTTGTCATTGAATTCCAGGATAACGCGGAGTCGAACTACTGTACTTATATATGTCTATTGTGTTAATATGGCCTCTTTTTGTGTCACTTTTTTGAAAAATATTGTACAAGCCTGATTCGATAAATATAATATCTAATCTATAGCATCCTTCGCTTGCCTATAGAATCTGTGTCTCAAGGTTATTGGCGTGGTCCTAAACCTTAAGTCTTTACAGCTCTTGCCATACAAACGTATCGTCATATTTTAAATACCAAAAGTATAAAATATGTTAAATTTTGAAGCGCTCGTAGCGAAGTTTGCTTTGCCGTTCTGAACCGATCAGCAAAGTTTAGCTACGTCCGCCGCGGTCATGAGTTGGATGGGTGACCGCTGGTGACATTACTACTGAGCGTGCACGTGCTTCGGAGGGCACGTTAAGCCGTCGGTCCCGGTTGTTATCTTTGGATGGCTGTCGTTATAGCATGGTGGTAGGGCATTTTGCGAATGCCCGCCTGGCTAGCTACCACCCTCAAGTAGAAAATCTGTTGCCAAGCACCTAACGGTGTGTTCCGGCATGCAGCTGTCCTTGAGAGCCAGTAATTCTAGGTTAACCTGTACAACATCTTCGACCACATCATCACTTACCATCAGATGAGATAGTGGTGAAATGCTGACCTATCGAGCATAAAAAATAAAACTGCATGTCCTTGATTCTAAAATTTATGCTTATGGTAACTGTGTACTGTTGGGAAAACAGTATTGTTTATTATCATACTGTAAATCTGTATAACAGGTTATTTTTAATATATAATGAATATAAGACACAAGTGTGGAAAAGGAAACTTTTCTTTTTATTCGAATGGATCAATCGACCAATTTCAAAAATCTTTGTCAATATGATTGAATAAATTTGAATACCTACATATATCATGCCATATATGCATGTCCAAAATAAATGTGAATAATTCAATATTCGTGTACAAAGAAGCTGTGATAATTTATTTATTTATGACAGCTAAAATATGGTTAGAATATAAATAAATAATAAACGAAATAAGCAAAACCAATATATTGAGCAAGTATATAAGGTATTAATAGTATATTATGATACAAGGAAGCTAAGTTGCTCATCATACACGAGGCTGTGGGTTGCAACCCGAGCCGTAGGCGAAGGAGTAAATCAGCCGAGTGTATAATGAGCAAGTTGCCCACGAGTTTCATACGCACTTTTTCAACACCCTTGCGAGGAAAATAATATATTGCACAAATTCTATGTAAACAACATACGAAAATTTATAAAATTAGAGTGCAAGTTTTTTTTTTTGCGCGCGGCAAATTTATGTTTTTTTATTACATATACTTAGCCTTAAACCTCTTTGTTGTTACAAATCTGTATTACGCTCTGTTTACGCGCATATAATTTGCCGTTAGGTACTAACTTAACTTTGTAAGAATAAATTACCCGGTTAAATTGAAAATACTCTGTTTACTCGCATGTTAGTTTCCAGTTAAGTACTTAACTTTGTAGGGATAATTCTATTACGCACTAGTGTATAATATTATTATGCACGAGGATGTTATAGTTCGGTTTATGGCCCTAAGAACGATATAATAAAGCTCACTTTACGAGCAAGGGTCTTGAAAAAAATAAAACTTAAGGAATAAAAAGTAGGTAGATAAATATATTTATTTACATTACTCGGTGTAACTGTATTGTATTTTATTTTTAAAAGTAACATAATATGATGTCCAAACATGTTAATTACTAGTTTTGACCCACATTAGACACAAATAAAGCCACCTTAATAAAACCGCTTAAAATTAGCGTAATTTAAGCATTTTGAAATGGTAAAATACTTTTGCGAATCCTATTGTTAGGCAACGAAACTACTATAAATGGATGCAAATCAAATGTATTCTGTTTTTTTTTTATAATGAGCATGATAACGATGCTCATTGTTATAAAATAACGTCAGAATGAATTGTAACTAAAATATATTATACCTAAGTAAATTATAGCTATAATATTATCTTTAGTGACCTGTTCATTCGCAGGTTTTTTTTTTTCACGAGACCCACCTTGGCTCTATCTGTTAGCTCTGCATATACAAATGCATTTGGTCACAAGTGATTGACGAACTGTACCCATCATTTTTTGACATAATATAGTGTACAATGTTAATTTTGAAGCCTCTGGTCCTCGGCGTGTTTCGAAGACCAGAACCTTCTCCAATGTGTGACTATAGTAAACAGAAAGTACCTATGCCATTATAGAATATTTTTGTACATTAATTCGTTTCTGTTACAAAATTACAATTTCACGAGAGGAAAAAATATACATTACTGGTTGTTTTGTATGTGGAAGTGGATTTGTGTGGGGGTGTATGTGAGGGGTGTGAAGGGTGTTATGTGAGTGAGGTGTGTTATAGTGGCAATACTTCCTTGGACGAACTCGCACAAGGAGTTCTATTTTAGTAGGTCTATAAAAAAAGTTAAAAATTGCTTAAAAAAGTTTTACGACATGGCTTTCTTAGCCGCTTAATGCGCCTTACTTTTCGGAGTTTGGCTTCAACAGCCCACGATAAATTAACGTGCACAATACTCTTGTTCTAAGGCCGCTTATGGCAAGATAGCTGAAGGTATACCTACTAGGTAAAAAACTATCACAAATTAATTGAAACATTTTATAGAAACCATACAACATGCCAAGCACGAAGGACATAGACCCGAAGCACAGCTACGCGGACGAGAAGTTCGAGAAGCTGCAAGAATATTACAGCTTCATGAATGGGAGGATGAAGGAGCCCCACAATCCAGTAAGTCCAAGATATACAGGAGTTCCATCTACATTCCAACTAATTGTGCCATCCAAAATATTAGTCCATATGGCACAACTCAAAGTCGTTGGTAAACAAAATAATAGGGGGCCCATGTAATCATTAGTCTATTGCCGTTCACCGGGCACAGTTTCAGGCTCATGCAAAATGTTTTCTCTAACACACTGGACGAAACACAAGAACATATCACAAATAATATGGTTTCGCCATCAACATATAAGACAGGAACACAAGAACATATTGTATGACACCCTGGCAGGGCACTAAGATGGTATACAGCCCTGTTGTGCGACTAACTCACATCGACGTGAGAAGTGGCATGCTCCTCGTTTGGCGCACTTTTCCCTTAGTGGCCTCTTACGACACCCACGGGAAGAAATGAGGGGCGTGACATTCTAATCCGGCACCCCACGGGTGCATCACTAAACTAATGGTTACCGAACCAGTACATATTAAACAAATCTACGAAAGCTAAACGCGAGTGAATAGATATCTTCTGAGTAACCGCGCTCCATCATCGATCGCATCATCACTAAACAGGTGAGAGAGTGGTCAAGTGCAACCCAGTAACGTATAAAAAGAAGAATTGTATTTGTATTTCTTTTTATCCCTGATAAGTTAGTCTTTGCGACCACTATCTCGCCTAATGGAAAGTGATGATGTGGTCGAAGATGTTCATCAGGCTAACCTAGAATTAGTATATATATGTAACTCATAAGTCGCAATGTTTTTCATAGACAGAACGTCGCGACATCCTCGCAAGCGGCGAGAAGAAACTAAACGCTTTCATTGACACCCACATCAAAGACCTGAAGCGTCTCCTCTTTGCAACAGACATGGCTCTCATGTCCATGGTTCTGCTGAAGCTCAACAAGAAGATGGACACGTCTGAGGCTAAGATCAGGTCTACCCAAGCCAAGATACCCTTCGGATTGTATGTAAGCCCTGGTAAGATTGTTTTATTAATTGCTAATTTTTAACGTTTGAACATACCGACGACAGCTCGGATGCCATTGGAGGATTCGTGAGGCAACGGAGGCTAACTTCAAAAACATAGTCGACTACAATCTTAAAATGGCTATACAAAACAGAAACGAAGAGGTCGTGGAGGCTCTTATCAAAACATCAAGGGCATCAGCGGAATCTGTGGCTGGCCCTTCAACGACAAACTGAATGGATACTAATTGTATAACGTAATATATTCTAATAAACTAGATATAAGGAGAAAATATATACATATATATATATAATTATGGACTCGCTATAGCTTTAAGATTTATAATATTTTAAACTAACACTATGGTATCTTCCCTTCAGGAAGAGTATTGATAAGTTGGAGAATGATCTCAAAGTTATTAAATATATATTATGTAAAAAAAAACCTTTGAACACAATCTCAACTCTCAACTGATGGTAGTCTTACAAGCGCTCGAAGCGTAGTTTGCTTAGCCGTTCTTAACCGATCAGCGTCCGCCGCGGTCATGATTTGGACGGGGGGACCATTAGTGGCATTACTACTGGGCGTTTCCGTACTTCGGAAAGCAAGATAAACCGTCGGTCCCGGTTGTTGGTCGGTATTTTGTGAATGCCCGCCTGGCTAGCCACCACCCTCAAGTAGAAAATCTGTCACCAAGCGCCTAACGGTGTGTTCTCGTAGCTGTCCTTGCGAGCTAGTTATTTTAGGTTAGCCTAAACAACATCTTCCACGACATCATCACTTACCTTCAGGTAAAATAGTGGTCAAAGGCCAGAAAAAGATCTCTTTTAGTTATTTCGTTGGCAACACAAAATATTCAAGATTAATTTTGTTTAACAATTTGATTCCATAAATCGTGAAGTGCTACCGAGATGTGCTCCTAAACATCGGCGGTGAAAATAAAGGATAAAAATAAATTTATATTTTATAATAATTATCGATTTAATACTACCGATAGTAATTAGTATAGAGCTATCAACCTATTGAAATAAAATATTTTTGATATAATTTCGTAAGGAACATTCATTTAAATTCAATACCGTTACTTTTTTTTATAGAATGACAACCTAACGCCGTGTTCCGGCAGCTGTCCTTGAGAGATATTAATAAAAACATGTCGAGACAAAGGAACTACAATTTTATGTTTAAACCCGTAATTCTTAATATACCATAAAGATATTTGATTTCATTTGACATAATTATACATCTTGAGAACAGATTGTGATTTTCAATTTCAGAGTTCAAATGCCTGGACACATCTTACTTCATAGCGTCGGCGCACAACCAGGAAGATGCTCAGATGATTCTCTCTAGCGAGAGAAAGCCGCACTGCTACACCTTCAGAGGTTCGTTTCTTCTATTTCTATCTTGTGTGCTAACTGCTACCTCTACACCACTTTGAAAAGTGTCGCAAGCAACCAGATCTTCATTCCCTCTGTTTTGTCCTAATCATTTCAGCTCTATGCGTAGTCCCAATTCAAAGTTACCTTTCCATAATTCTTCTCAGTCTTTTATTTTCTAAAAACACTATTAAAACTATTAATTACACTGCCCTGCCGAGCAGTTTTGGAATCCGAGCAGACGCTGTTTTTTTTTTGTCAGAAACACTCAAAACATTTCCGATACGGGGATTGAACTTGATTTTGTTGAGAATTGCAATAAACCTTATTTATAACTCGAACTACACTCGAGAGCAATGAATCCGGGTCACTTAAAAAATGTTAAAAATCTCGGAAACTAAAAATGATAGGTTAATGCAATAAATTGTATTTAATAGACAATGTAATACTCCTTAAATGAAAGTAAAAAAAATATGAGTCACCATACATTTTATTAACACAAAATTACATAAAGAAAAAAACTGCTGATCTCTCCTTAAAACAAAAATAGGAAACATGAAATTTTTGAACTTTATTACGATTTTCTTGAATTTTAATACTTCGTATTGCCTCCTCGTGCTTCCATTACTGCGTTTACGCGGTTTGGCATGCTGTACACCAAGTTCCTTATACGATTTTGGGGAATATTCTCCCATTCCTCTGTGAGAGCAATTTTGAGCTCACGAAGCGTGATTGGGGGAGGGTTTCGTTGTTTTACGCATCTGGCTAGCTCGTCCCAAGCATGCTCGATCGGGTTGATATCCGGGCTGCGCGCTGGCCACTCCATACGAGTAATGTTCATCTCTTGAAGGTAGTCATTCACAATCCTACCTGTATGAGGTCGGGCATTGTCATGCATAAATATAGCATCCTCACCTAAATTGACCATAAATGGACCAACGTGATCATTGAGGATTTCTTCCACATATCTTACGCTAGTTAAAGAGCCGTTTTCTATGATCACCAGCTCTGTGCGACTTTCAGAAGAAATTCCGGCCCACACAAGTACAGACCCACCACCGTAGGCTACTTTTTCTTCGATGCATGCTTGCTTGAATCTTTCCCCTGGTCTTCGATACACTCTGTGTCTTCCATCGTGCTTGTAGAGCATAAATTTTGATTCGTCGGAGAACATAACTTTTGACCAATCTTCAATACTCCAATTTACGTGGCTCTGGGCATATCTTAGTCTCGAAATACGATGCCCACGCTCCAGTTTAGGGCCGTTTGCAGGTCTAAGGGGTTTTAAGTTAGATTCAGCAAGCCGACGTCTTACTGTCCATGCACTTGGGTTACTTCCTCCGAGGCGTCGAAACTGATTGGTGAGTTCAGTTCCTGTGAGAAAGCGATTTCGAAGCATGGTGTTCACCAAGTATCGGTCTTCTCGTGCTGTGGTACACCTGGTTCTGCCCGTTCCTGGTCTGCGTAGGTTAGAACCAGTTTCTTCGTAACGTCGGAGAACTCTTTGTACTGTTGACAGCGACACACCGACAGTCCTGGCTGTATCGCGCTGACTCCGGCCGGTTTCCAGCATTGTAAGTATTCTGGTGCATTCTTCAGGCGTAAGCGACATAATTTCAGCTTGAATAATGAATATAGAGCACTATCAACATGGTTTATGTACCCACATAAATGACAGATTACAAACAAAAGCAAAACCAAATGCTGTAATTTCGTAGTTCCATCTTCGAAAGTGGCCCTTTTTCAAATTTGATTTTTTTATGATATAACTTTACAATAACTAAGAAGTTTTAATACCTTCATTTAAGGAGTATTACATTGTCTATTAAATACAATTTATTGCATTAACCTAGCATTTTTAGTTTCCGAGATTTTTAGGATTCTTTAAGTGACCCGGATTCATTGCTCTCTCGTGTATTATTGGTCACTTAATATTTATTACTAGCTTTCCGGGCGCGGCTCCGCGCGTATGTCGGTTATCGCGCAAAAACATTAACCTCTTTTTGCGCAGGTGGATAAAAACTATCCTATGTTTTTTCCCGGGTCTCAAACTATTTCCATACAAAATTTCATTCAAATCGGTCCAGTAGTTTTGGCGTGAAAGCGTAACAGACAGACAGAGTTACTTTCGCATTTATAATATTAGTTCTGATACTGATAGGTACCCTAAAACCAATGAAACTTAGTGGGTGTCGTAAGAGGCGACTAAAGGTAAAATGCCTGAAGGTGGGCAGCAGCGCCTTCTGAGGAACTGAAACTGCGATCCCAAGAGTCCTGCCAATCATGGGGATTATGGCGAAACCTCCCTTTTGATGGGGGAGGCTGTGTTTAGCAGTGGACAATCTGGCTGGTACAGTAACAGTACAGTAATATAATCAATGGCGGTCAAATACTTGCATGTGTATATAGGTATAATATGTTACAAAAGATTTGTATTTTTGACGATGGGCTTATAGATAGAGTCAAAGTCAAAGTCAAAATCATTTATTCAATTTAGGCGTCTACGACGCTCTTATAAAGGTTAATTACAAATTTTAATATTGAAATATACTAAATTGTACTGCCACGTTCAGCAAACAAAAATTAGAGAGCCACTGCGAGAAGAGCGGGCAAGAAACTCGGGGCCATTCTTTTAAACGTTTTTTAACAATGTGTTAAGTACATAACTACTATATAGTAAAATTATTATAATACTTAATTTACATTACGTAGGTGTCAGGCGCTAACTTGGCAGAGGCGACCAGTCCAAGCATTTTTGTCGTTTAAGTAATCACAAACTGTGTACCTAGTAAGATTTCTTTATCAAAATATTCTTCACGTGCAACTTGAATTTTCTTGCTGTATGATCTAATGTGACATATGATTGTAGTGTCTCCACGCAACCATGCTAGGTAATTTGGAACTGGAAAATCATCGTGCCTTTTGTTTGTAATAGGTAAATACGGAAATGTACCTGCATGCTAACTTCTAGTACATTGATATGAAAATTTTTCTGACTTTAAATGTTTTAGGGACCTTAAATCAACTGGCGCCATGTAGCTGCTTCTTCAACGCTTCCGGAGGATGAAGTGATAATGTATAATGTATATAATATCTTTTCTTCAGGTGCCTTCGCGTTTTCTGGGTTCTACCATCGGCATTCGGAAACTACGTATGTGGGACCCCACGCTGAGCAGTTCCAGGCGAAAGACCCAAGCCAGGGGCTCTACTGCCACTCTGATGACAACTGGAGTGACGCTCAGTGTATTTACAAGTAAGAACCGTGGGCACCTTCATGCCAGTCTGTACGATCTGTTCTCAAGATTCTTTTATCAGGACTCGGAGACCATGTTCGTGTAGCCCTCTGCTGAACTGTTATAGGCCTCAGTCAACTCGAGTAAAGTGGAATGCACTTCCTGATAACAGTCATTGTCATCTAATTGAAATACTTCTGATGCCCGTCCTGCAAGTCAGGTCAGGTCAGCTCTCAGAGGCCACGCGTACGTAGAACGCTTTCATCTAATGCCACACTTAAACTTCTTGATAACTTTGGAAAATTTCAACAATAAGAACTTATATCTCAACAATTCTCCCAATTAATTCAGCCAATATAGAAACTTGTCATTCTAAAACATGAATAATCTATCTATAAGCTAACTTCCTGCTAAATTTTATGAAGAAGAAATCGGATATTCGAATATTATCCTCGAAAAAACATCGATGGTTACATTTAAATTCTCAGGTAACCAACTAGCCAAGGAAACCTCGTTTCGCTCGTTCAAATAAAACTACCACTGATTATTGAACATAATAATATTTTAATAAATTATTTCATCAGTTAAAATGATCCCCAATTTGTCTTCCAGAATTAATCCCCGTGAAGAGTTCCCAGAATCAGTAGAATACGAGCCAAAGATCTCGTACTGGTGTGGTCCGTACAGATACTTCATCCCCGCAACCACGGACGTGAGATGCATCTTCAGCATCTTCTCGATGAACTTCATCTTCAGGTTCGGCTACGATGGAGTCACATACAAGAGCTCCGACTTGTCTTTCGTAAGTATGAAATTTACATGTACAACATTCTTATTTTACCTTTATTAACCGACTTTAAAAAAGGAGGAGGTTCTCAATTCGTCTGTATTTTTTTATGTTTGTTATCTCAGAACTTTCGACAGGGTGAACCGACTTTGATGATTAGCCGTTTTGAGTTACACTCCAAAAAATGTTTTCGTATCTTTATGATATAGTCATTAATAGTGAATGACAATCGATCCCGTAAGTAGTAAGGGTCACTAAAAAGGTTGAACATTTTTTTTACTTAAAAATGGAACCGACTTCAAAACTCAAAAGTGTGAAATAACTTGTCGAAGTCGGTACCATGTGCAGAATATTGCTATAATAGGTACTTTTGAACTATCATGGTACCGACTTCAACAAGTTATTTCACACTATTGAGTTTTGAATTCGATTCCATTTTGAGGTAAAATTTGTTTGTTGATAGAGTATTTTGCGAATGCTCGCCTCACGAGCTCTCACTCTCATGTAGAAAATCTGACACAAATCACATACCGGTGTGTTCCGGCAGCTGTTAATGGGCTAGCCAGTTTTCATTCTATTTGTTTTATATTTTCGACAAATTAATTGAACAATGCCTAGATTATCAGCAATTTAAATAACTTAGAGAGGTAGTTAAACTATCATAACATGGTTCTAATATATGAAGTCGTTTTCAAGGACAGGTGCAGAAAAACCAATTAGATGCTTGGTGATAGATTTTCTATCTGCTAGCTATTAGAAAATTTACAACACCTTATCAACATACCGTGAAACTCAAGTCCTTTTTCTGGCAATAATTCATGAAGCACATGACCATCGATTGAAAGATACCCTTGGGTTACATTATCGCTGTTTTTAATCTACTCTTAAACTTTCCAGATGTACCAGAATGGGCAGGTATTCTACACAGATGAGCCGTGGGCGGGCATGTCGTGCTGGAGCTGGGCGTGCAAATGGCGTCATAACCAGAACATGCGCTCTAACGAGTTCTTCGTCAATTAATTACAATAAATATTTTTTTATACATTACAATGGTTTTATTCTTACTATTAGTCTGATTGAACTTAAGTAACATTTTGATGCATCATTCGTCATCTTCAAAATTAATGAATAAAATTTTTATTCAAATGAGATGTCTACGACGTACTTAGACAAACTAAAAACGTTTTTTTTTTTGTGTAATACATAAGCATACATCAAAAATACTAAGTGCATATCAAACAAGGACATTTATAAACTCTGACTGCGTCTCAAAATGATAAGCAATCACACGAAAAGTTCTGTGAAAAAAGGCTCAAATTACCACTTTTTCCATCAGGTTTTTTTAATAAAAGTTTTAAAATAACTTTTCTAAGGCACTCAGATCATACATAAGTGCGACGACAACTGAAGCGATGAAAGGCTTTATGTGACTTATGACCACATAAACATAAAAAAAAAACAGAAAAAATATGAAAAAAGGCTCAAATTACCACTTTTTACATCGGGTTCTTGTAATAAAAGTTTTAAAATTACTTTTCTAAGGCATTCAGATCATACATAAGTGCGACGACAACTAAAGCGATGAAAAGCTTTAGGTGACTTATGACCACATAAACATAAAAAAAAAACAGAAAAAATATTTCCTGTGTATGTATATAATATATGCATACTAGGTACATTAAAATAATTAACTTATAACAATAATTAATAATTAGGAATCCTAATTAAAATAATTAAGAAATAAGGTATTAATTGCTATAGAGAATGCTGTATGGAGGCATTGGGTCCGTGGGGAACGGGAGCTTATCGTATTTCCAAAACTTATCAAAACGCTTGGTCGATGCGACGCGTGATCAAAATGCTGGCACAGATTTGGCTCAAAGAATAAGCATTGCAATTCAACGGGGCAATGCTGCCAGTATGATGGACCCGCTGCCAACTGGTACTGGGCTGGAGCATTTGTATCGCCTGTAAGTCCGTCTGCAATGACTTGTATGTTGTCTAAATGCTTTTATTGTAATAGCTGTATTGTTGTATAGTTCGTGATATTTTGTTAATAAAGTCATAACGCTGCAAAAAGAAATCAAGTAAAAAGATATTAATTTCGAACAGCTGTTAGTATTTTTGACGTAATTTTGCTCTTTGAGTTTCATTTGCTGTGCATTTTGATAGAATAAACAGGCTTTGTTTAATGTGTGGTTAATACCACCCGCTCGTTATTTCCTTTGAATTTACCAATGCTTTACATATTGTGAATCAACTATCCGGAATAAAAAAACCGGCCAAATGTGAGTCGGACTCGCGCACCGAGGGTTCCATACAAATCTGTAGGTTTATAAGTAAAATTAGCGATATTTTTATTGCTAAATGAAATCCATAACTTTTGAAAATTATTAAAAATATTTTTATGATATCATGTAACTAAAAATGTATTCTTTTCGCATTTTTTGCTTTATCTGTGCTATAAGACAGTTTCGTATCAAATTTCAAGATTTGAGTTCACGGGAGTACTTACCTGTAGGTTTTGATTACTTTGCGAGTGTAGAAAATTTAGTGGCATAAACGGCTGTATCTTTTGATTGCGTTGGCTTACAAGTTTGATTTTTTAACAGCTCCAAATGACAGTAGACTTCAGTATTTGATATGAATTTCAGCTTGAGAACGCGTGGAGGTAACGCGTTCTTGAGAAAAGAGTCTTGACAGCCGGACAGACTGACAACAAAGTTATCCTATAAGGGTTTCGTTTTTTTCCTTTTGAAGTACGGATTGAAGCGCTCGTAGCGAAGTTTGCTTAGCCATTCTGAATCGATCAGCAAAGTGAAGCAACGTCCGCCTCGGTCAGAAGTTGGATGGGTGACCGCTGGTTGGACATTACTACTGAGCGTTTCCGTGCTTCGGAGGGCACGTTAAGCCGTCGGTCCCGGTTGTTGTTCTAGGATGGCAGTCGTTACAGCATGGTGGTAGGGCATTTTGCGAATGCCCGCCTGGCTAGCTACCACCCTCAAGTTGAAAATCTGTCGCCAAGCACCTAACGGTGTGTTCCGGCAGCTGTCCTTGAGAGCCAGTAATTCTAGGATAGCCTGAACAACATCTTCGACCACATCATCACTTACCATCAGGTGAGATAGTGGTCAAAGGCTAACCTATTGGGCATAAAAAAAAAAAAAAAAACCCTAAAATGCTGTAATGCCAAAAAAAAGTAACATGCAATATCTTGATTGCATCCAAATGTCTCTTAAGAGGGGCCTACCCGTCTTAACAAACCCTCGTACCTGAGTAAGGCGTTGTAACAGATCTTGCTTTGAAACTTTTGAGCTAATAGGTATCTTGTATACTATATCTAGGTTATTATGCAAACAAAAAAGTAAAATTTGGAGAAACAACTTCAGTATAAACCGCCAAAAATCTGCTTTTTTGCACAAATTTTACCTGAACTTTGGGCGTTCAGAATGTACTCATAAATTGTAAAAGTAGAGAACAAGCGCTCTTATTGAAGCGCTCGTAGCGAAGTTTGCTTAGCCATTCTGAACCGATCAGCAAAGCTAAGCAACGTCCGCCGCTGTCATGAGTTGGATGGGTGATAGCTGGTGACATTACTACTGAGCGTGCATGTGCTTCGGAGGACACGTTAAGCCGTCGGTCCCGGATGTTGTCTTAGGGTGGCAGTCGTTATAGCATGGTGGTAGGGCCGCTTGGCTAGCTACCACCCTCAAGTAGAAATTCTGTCACCAAGCACCTAACGGTGTGTTCCGGCAGCTGTCCTTGACAGCCAGTAATTCTAGGTCTGAACAACATCTTCGACCACATCATCATTTACCATCAGGTGAGATAGTGGTCAAAGGCTGAAAATGATGAAAAAGAAAAGCTTAAAACCTGCTGCTATCAGGCATAAAAAAAACACATTATGATAGGTAGAAACCTTGCAGAAATAATGGAGATTCTAAATGATAAACATTTATTTTACTATGTGTATATTTATTATTCAATATAGGCGATAAAATTACAATAAATCTAAAGATATAAAATAAAAACAAATAAGGTTTATTGATAATTATAAGACGTATGTTCTGATTGAACGTTATAAACAGTGGCGTTCCACAAGGCAGTGTACTGTGACCTAAACTTTAAGAAATTTCTTCTACACACGAGAGGAAGAAACCGGCCAGAAAATATACTTATAAAATGATGATGAGGGAGATTATGATAACAAAACACCTAGGATATATCTAATCACACTAATATTATAAAGGCGAAAGTTCGTGAGTTTGTATGTTTGTTAATTCTTCACGCTCAAACAGCCGGACCAAATTTGAAGAAATAAGGTATCAAGGTAGATTATTTATTAGGCTTTGTTTAATGTGTGGTTAATACCACCCGATCGTTATTTCCTTTGAATTTACCAAAGCTTTACATATTGTGAATCAACTATCCGGAATAAAAAAAACCGGCCAAATGCGAGTCGGGCTCGCGCACCGAGGGTTCCGTACAAATCTGTAGGTTTATAAGTAAAATTAACGGTATTTTTATTGCTAAATGAAATCCATAACATTTGACAATTATTAAAAATATTTGTAATATATCATGTAACTAAAAATGTATTCTTTTCGCATTTAAAATAATGTAGGTGATGCGCTGGATTAACACGTAGGATACTTTTAATTATCATCCATCACCACGCTGGTAAAATCGCGGGCGTAACTAGTATAGATATAAAATGCAATAATGGCAAAATGTTTTATCATACTTTGACTTTATAAGATTCTATTTTTAGCTATCGCAATAACGAATACAACAATGCAAAATTAAGTTTTCTTTCGATTACATTTAAGGCGTTATAAATTTTTATTATCATCCATTCGTATAAAAGTATTTATGAACCTTGCCACAGAGTATGACGTCAAGGAAACTTACAAAAAGTACGAGCTCGATCAGAAAACAAACCGTAACTGAAGGTTCTTTCTGGCCTCCATAAACTCGTTGAATTATCGGTATGTCATTGATCTGTCGTAACTTCAATCTATCTTGTTAAAATTTCAAGCTGGATCAGAATTGATCGATTTATACAAAAATTTAAATGGTATCAAAGCCTATTATCCCATTGACGAATATCTTGATAAATAATACCCACTGATTTAAAAATCGTAATATATTTTTTTAAACCGGCGGTATGCCTTTATTAAACAAAATACTACGAACTATATACAATACTACAGCTACTACAATAAAAGCATTTAGACAACCTATAAGTCATAGCAGACTCATAGGCAGTCCAAATGCTCCAGCCCACTCCCAGTTAGCAGCGTGCCCAGCATGCTGGCAGCATTGCCCCGTTGATTTGCAATGCTTATTCGTTGAGCCAAATATGTGCCAATAATGATTAATAATTATTATTAATAAATGATTAATTATTTCTATAATTATTAATTTCAATTTAATTTAAATAATTATGAATTGCAATTCAACGGGGCAATGCTGCCAGCATGCTGGGCACGCTGCCAACTGGGAGTGGGCTGGAGCATTTGGACTGCCTATGAGTCTGCTATGACTTATAGGTTGTCTAAATGCTTTTATTGTAGTAGCTGTAGTATTGTATATAGTTCGTAGTATTTTGTTTAATAAAGGCATACCGCCGGTTTAAAAAAATATATTACGATTTTTAAATCAGTGGGTATTATTTCCATTCTATTTATAAATTATTCTTATTATAATTTTATCTACCTATCCTCCTCTTTTCTTATTTTACTGTGCCCGACGGGGTCCATACCAAGCTATGTACCTATTATTCCTACAAAGTATAATTTTATGAAACCTTGTACTTGGCTGCAATAAACATCTGAATCTGAATATATTATACCACCACCTCAAAGGCAAGGTAAAAATAAACAATTTAGGCGTCTACGACGCTCTTATGAAGGTCAATTACTAGTTTTAATATTGAAATATTCTACACTAGCTTTCCGGGCGCGGCTCCGCCCGCGCTTATATCGGTAAACGCGCAAAAACATTAACCTATTTTTGCGCAGTTGGATAAAAACTATCCTATGTTTTTTCCCACTATTTCCATACCAAATTTCATTCAAATCGGTCCAGTAGTTTTGGCGTGAAAGCGTAACAGACAGACAGAGTTACATTCGCATTTATAAAGTAGGTACTGATTGTACTCTGCCACGTTCAGCAAAAGAAAATTTAGAACGGGCAAGAAACTCGGGGCCATTCTTTTAAACGTCTTTTAACAATGTGTTACATATTATAAATATTTCTTTTTATTTATAATATGTAACACATTAACTTAAATTTTCCTATACTGAGAGCGTTGTAATAAGTTTGGGAAAATTTATTATAAAACCGCACACAATTACTTAAAAAGAACCTTTTATTTGTCTTTGCTAATCTAAAACCTGGCACCGCTATTTTATCTTTATTCCTAGTGTTATAATCGTGATTGTCACTGTTTAATTTACTCATTTTTTTACGAACAACTTACACCTTATGTCTTGCTCTACCGCTAAGTGACTTTTTAAATTGATTTCCTATATTTTGGACCTATACAATCAGAATTGATGCAGGCACATAAGTAATATTGTAGTGGAACTAACTTAGTCGTTCTTAACCGATATATATTAGGCAACGTTCTCTGCGGAGACAACTTGGATGGGTGTCCGCTAGTTTCATTTAGCGCTTCCGCTCCGTTTTGTGCCTACAAGTTGTCTTATCACTGCAGTCGTTAGGTAGGAGGTCTTCGGGTGACCCGAAAGCTGACACTGCATAATGGTAGGGCATTTTACGATTTTCATCTAGTTAGCTCCAGCTCTCAAGTAGAATATCTGTTGCCAAGCACCTAAAAGTTGGTAAAATGTTTTATAGGATTGTGATGGAACAAGCACGATGCCCACCTATATGATATGATGCCCACCGGTAACCTTTGCCTGTAACAGGTGCATTACGTCAGAAGTGTTGAACTGCACTGCGCCCATCACCATGTGACGTAGAGCTTGACTCTTATGCCTGTAATTTCACCGGTACCTATACCCTTTAAACACAGTAATGCGAACATTACTGCTTGGCGGACGAAATACATATCGTGGCGGAACATCCTCAGATGAACTCCTTAACAAAGAGTACTAATGTTACTAAAAACTCTTTTATCATTTATATATTTCATAGACCATCTAGAGCATAGTATATAAATATGTAAAATTTCCATTAAAGTAAAGTAAATTTAAAACTGTAACTGTTACTACAACTAATCAAAACTGATACAGCACCAATTCCCAACAAAAACGCAAATCAAAAATGTAAAAAGCAAAAACATCTCCGCCCCGCTGCCCACACCATTTACAAATGGTTTATTAATGAACCACACTAAAAATAGCATCAAAAATGTTCCTTTCTATTTTTGGCTCGCTTACGTCACCCAACGGTAATGGTAATACCAACATTGAGTTCAAAAAACACGTTATAAAAAAGTTATTAAGAACCGGTTGGCTATTCCGACTCCGCTTCTTTTTTTGAACGAGTGTTCGCTTTTGAATTTGGACTTTAAATTTGATAGACAACGTTGATTTTTTTGTTTTTTTAATGTAATGACGTCTTTTCAAGTAAAAATATACTTTTTAATTAAAATTTGGCATTGGGCTAGGCTAGGTAGTCCGGCACGCAAGCTTTTTTGTGACGACGATGTGACGTCCGTCTTTATAGACCAAATTAGACACATTTTATTGTCTATGTGAACAAGTATTTTTATATTATCTTCAAAAACCCTTGAACAAATTGAGTAAGACCTTGGAGAAAGATATAGAAAAGCGAAGATAGTAAGTAGGTAAAGCTTATACAATCATATTGTGAGCAACTTTCTATTAGCTTTTGGCTACCTTGTTAGTTGAGTGGCGTATAGCGACGTTGCGCGCCGTTCGATCCCTGCCGCAGACTGTATCTTTCCTTCTGACAAGTAAACTTTTATTAAATATTCGGAGTTTTTTTTCTTATTTTTATGTTTGCAATAACGCATGCTCTGCGATAGGAAAGAACGATAGGAAAAAAAAATGTTATGGACTCATTGTCATGTTAGCTCAATTGGATTAAAGCATACCCCGGTAAATGGCGTGGATGGACGCGGGTTCGGATCCCGCACTTGACTTAAATTTTTCCTCGCATAATAAAAACTAATTTTGTAATAGCTATTCGGAGTTTTTTACTGAGCCCGATAGAGGACTAATAGACTCACCTTCTTCTATAATATTTCTGGCAAAACATGAACGTTTGATACATGCCTATAGCTAAAATGCCTTACTAGATTCAAAGCAGTGATGGCTCAGTGGCATTGGCTATGGACTGCCGCGCAGCAGGTCCATGATTCGAATCCCGCCGCGTGCTTGAGCTTCACCGCATGGTGGAAGGGCATTTTGCGAATTCCCGCCTGGCTAGTGACCACCCTCAAGTATAAAATCTGTCGCCAAGCACCTAACGGTGTTCCGGCAGCAGTCCTTGAGAGCCAGTGAAATTACAGGCACATGACACCTCTAGGTGACGGGTGCAGTGCAATTAGTGACTTGTGACGAAATGCATATCTGTTAAAGGCAGAAGTTAGTCCGCTTAACTTCAGGTGGACCTCGTGCTCCGTCATAATAACATAAAAAAATAAAAATTGAGTTTTCGTCCCGTGTAAATAATTCATCAATCAGAGCGTTCGTTAAATAGGCTTCCACCATGTGGAGAAGCTCTAGCCGCCGGGAATCGAGTCTTGGACTTGCGACATGGCAGTCCATAGCTGTTACCAAGGGGCGATCGTGCGTTAAAAATTGTACTATTATCGAGGAATACTTTACACAACAAAAAAAGAAACATCAACATTGGATGGTCCAGTGAAAAGTAAAAAATTATATGTGTCGATTGAGAACCTTTCTTATTTGGAAGTCGGTTGAAAATAAACTTTAATAAATACATTTTTCATTTAGTAATAGGTATCAGGCGTGCCCACTGATTATTTTTATGCGTATCCATACCATTGAATACCTAAGTTCTTAATGATACTACAATAAAGGACCGATAAGGTAATATAGTTGAAACTACTACTTAAACTGTGGCAAGTAGGTACGTACTTACCTATGTTTTGAGCAACCTCGTCATCCCAATGGCCACACTCAAGTTTCTAAATAATATTTACCTACTATGTCCTATTCTGTGCCCAAAGCAATATTTAAACATTACGTACTATAGTCGATAATAACAAAACAAACAAAAAAATCACTCGGCCCTGAAAACACCGCAACTCGAAAAAAATTAAATCGAAACTTTCAAATCGAAACCGTGGAGTTGCGTCACTTTGCTTTTTGTACGTCGACCTTTTTAAAGATAGTGATGGATAAGAATTTGATATTCTATTTGACAGTACGGAATAGATGCCAATAAACCGGTATTTGGTATCGAGTCTTACCTACATTTATTAATTATACTCTTTATTTAGCACATAATGGTATAGATTCATAAATAATTAAACTTGACACTGATATAATCTTGCTTGTTTAATATTTAGGGTCCGTTTCAGAATGTTTTAATAAAGTTTCGGGTTGCTAACCAACACATAATATACCTGAATGATAAAACTGACAGTTAACATGCAGCGCGTTTCAAGCTTTAACCGATGGATATGATACATCGATGGCTGTGAAACGCAAAGAATATTTTGTTTGATAAATATTTTGTAAAAGTACTTACTTAGACGTACTTTCGTAAGTTCCGGTTATACTACATAACCGGAACTTACTCGAACATTCTGAAAGGGCCTGCCCTTAGTATAATCTTCGTGGAGCAAGAGTACGCAGCCACCGCAATCATCGCACATCATGGTTTGCGTAAAATTTTAAGAGTTGTGGATTATTTATTTTAGTTGTAGGTTATAAGAAATTCCTCAGTTTTCGCGTCTATTTTAAATTATTTCTATCCCAACGTTTTGAACAAAAGCAAAGCTAAATCACGATCACTGCAAAGGCTTAATGTAAATATTAAGTGTATAAGTATATTTATATATTCCATAATACTTGCTAAAGAACTAACAACATCCAAACTAGTTCACCCAGACAGAACCGCCATGGTCATAGTAGGTTATATTTTGTTAATTTTTTTTTTTTCATACCCTTTTTTTAAAACGGCCGTATTAAACCAAATACTATGAACTATATACAACACTACAGCTAATACAATAAAAGCACTTAGACAACCTACAAGTCATAGCAGACTCATAGGCAGTCCAAATGCTCCAGCCCACTCCCAGTTGGCAGCGTGCCCAGCATGCTGGCAGCATTGCCCCGTTGAATTGCAATGCTTATTCGTTGAGCCAAATATGTGCCAGCATTTTGATCACGCGTCGCATCGATGATTAAATAAAATAGATGTGGGCCACACTTTACCAAATTTGGAAAGTGTTGGGTTCAGCAGAACGAAAACTGAGTACCTTTTCTTCGAATTCGGTGGTACGTCCAGTTTTACCAATACCGTTATTAGGCCAAGTGTTTTATTCCTATTAGCCTGTCTCGATCGCATCAAATTGTTGGTTCAATGATCCAAAATTGTAGCGACATGACGGGCAGTGAGGCAGAGGTTAAATCATGGTGGTCAGAGAGATACAGGTATATCCATCAAGTCATCCACAATAGCTTATCGCACGCTTGCGTATCGTCAATTAAAAAAATCTTTTATACAAAAATGTGACACATTAATTGAAACCACAGCCTTACAATAAAAAGAGCAATAAAAATATGTTAGTTCATAATAAATTCAAGTAAAATGTTATATATACAAACTTATACAAAGTGCGCCATCAAGTGAATCGTTATCGTCGTTTGTTGGAACTATAGATAACAGATATTATACTTATTTTAAACATTCCTAGAACCATACTTTGTGATATCCGCATTTAGTAAGGCTATCCGTTATATTTTTCGTAATGTATGTGTTTTTATTGTGTTGTCACAAAATACATTTTAAATTACCCTGAAATTTAATATTCTTAAGTTATCACAAAATCGGACAAAAAGTAGGAACGCGAAAGAGATCGTAAATAAGGAAATAGTACTAGTACCGATACTGTAAACAAGTATTTGCCTCGCTTACACTATTTGGAGTTATTTTCCGTTACCTATCGGTGCCTCTGGAAATTTTTTGACCATTCATCGTCAAATCTTGGTTGTTATCTATCTACCTACTTACTTTATTATTTTTGTGAGTACTTTACTGTACTACTTGTTTTTTTAAAAGAAGCTATTTCACGCTTTGCTCTTTCGAAAAATGTACATGAAAGTTTTTATAGAGCTGAGTAGCTAGACCGAGATACTAATTTAGATCGCGGCTTCGCCCGCGTGGATATTGATTATATATATTTTTTACTAATTATATAACAACTCAAGCGGCGCAAGTATGTTAACCTCGGTATGGGTTACATATTTGAGCCGTTTGGTGTAGAGACGTTGTGTCCGTGGGGACCGGGAGCTCATCATATTTTCCAAAACTTATCTGAGCGCTTGGTCGGTGCGACGCGTGATCAAAATGCTGGCACATATTTGGCTCAACGAATAAGCATTGCAATTCAACGGGGCAATACTGCCAGCATGCTGGGTACGCTGCCAACTGGGAGTAGGCTGAAGCATTTAGACTGCCTGTGAGTCTGCTATGACTTATATGTTGTCCAGTGTTTTTATTGTAGTAGATGTAGGTATAAGGTAGTGTTGTATATAGTTTGTAGTATTTTGTTAAATAAATTATATAACATCGTTATTTGCTAATTACAAAACGACCTACACAACCTACACAATAAACGTAACTTTAAATGTAATCCAGGACGATAAAAAACTAAATTACCATACTTAATGACCCAACATCGAAAACTAACCTACAAAAATATGCCCCAATAACTCGGGTTATAAAACTAATTAAGTACTTTTATTTCAAACGATATTGACGTGGTTCATTGCAATGAAACTTGATGAAATTAACAGAAGAGGCACAAATATTATTGGAAAATAGTTAAAAAAAAATTATGCTTGATAGGTTAGCCTTTGACCACTATCTCACCTGATGGTAAGTGATGTGGTCGAAGGTGTTATTCAGGCTAACCTAGAATTACTGGCTCTCAAGGACAGCTGCCGGAACACACCGTTAGGTGCTTGGCGACAGATTTTCTACTTGAGGATGGTAGCCAGCCAGGCGGGCATTCGTTAAATGCCCTACCACCATGCTATAACGACTGCCATCTTAAGACAACAAGCGGGACCGACGGCTTAACGTGCCCTCCGAAGCACAGAAGCGCTCAGTAGCAATGTCACCAGCGGTCACCCATCCAACTCATGTCAATTATTGTCTATTATATATCTATTATATACTATTGTCATCTATTGTTATTTCCTCTTAGGTACCTCATCAAAATTGGTCGAGCTGTTTTTGAGTTGTTACATTCAAATAAGTGAAAAGTATTTTCCTATCTTAATGATATAGTCATTGATAGTGAATGACTAGCGATCGCGTAAGTAGCAAGGGTCACTAAAAAGTGTGAAATGTTATAACCATCATTAGGTCAAAAAAAATATTGTAACCTAAAAATGGAACCGACTTCAACACTCAAAAATATGAAATAACTTGTCGTAGTCAGTACCATGCACACAATATTGTGATAATAGGTACTTTTGAACTATCATGGTACCGACTTTAAGAAGTTATTTCACACTTTTGAGTGTAGAAGTCGGTTCCAATTTTAGGTAAAAAATATATTTTTTTATATAAAATTACCTACTGGGCAAACGAGACAAGTAACGTCTTGGAGTGATGAGCGCAGTGCAGTGTCAAGCAGAACGAGTATTTTGACACTGCATCTGTAATGCACAGCCGTGAGGGCTGATCATCATGCGGGCGATATTATGTGCGAGTCTAACTTCATAATAAAAGTGCGCTGCGGGACTTGCGCCATCAGAGTTCCCCATCGCAACAACTCGTGAAAGAATCACCAAAAAAAATACAGACTAATTGAGAACCTCCTTCTTTGAACCTTGAAGTCGGTAAAAAAGTATATTACGAATATTCGTTTTTAATATTTATCGTTGGAATAAAAGATAAGGTTGGTATATAATTCTGAAATTCTAGATAGAATTAGGTAGTTCATTTAGGAAGTAGCTTATGGACAACGTATCCACAAAAAACCTACAACGCACTGCGTGTCCAGTACAATAATGCTTTCAGGATTCTGATGCGGCTGCCACGTTTCTGCAGCGCTTCAAAAATGTTCATGGAAGCGCGAACTGACGCGTTTGCCGCCATAATGCGCAAAAAGGTAGCATCACTGCTGTGCAGAGTGCGCGCCAGCAACAACAGAATCCTGTCCGGCGTCGCAAATAAATACGACTGTCCAATTCTGCGACACCATATTGCGGTACTCACTAAATAAACTGCTATTACTCTATTTATTATTTAATACACGTATTGACATCAAAATGACTTTATAAAATAATAATTTAAATGACGTATAATTTTTATGTAATAATTTAACCTTTAGACATAAGTCATTTACTAACAAAAATGGATCAATGTTGTCTGAAATAAATCTTTATTATTATTATTATTTAGATTTTGTTTTTATTTTACCCTTTATTTTGGCCTTCAACTGAAAAATGTTGCATTCCACTAAATTATTTTTTTGCGTGGTGGTAGATCATTTTGCTAATACACGCTATCCCAGGTACGGCTCTCGAGTAGAAAATTTGACGCCAAGCGCCTAACAGTGTCCAGCTGTCTTTGAACACCAGTTTCCATTCTTGGTTATACCTGTTCACTTTCAATCGCATCATCACTTACCATCAGGTGAGAATAGGCTTCAAAATAATTCGGTTGGTACAACAGCAAATACAATGCTCTTCCTAACTTAATAATATAATAATACAAGAATATATTTGCAATATGTTTTCGCTAATAACACAAAGAAGGACAACTCTAGGACATCTGTATTTACTTATATAAAAATTACGTGTCACGTTGTTTGTCCGCGATGAACTCCTAAACTACTGAACCGATTTTTAATTTGATTTGCACACCGTGTGAAATTTGAACCAAATTGAAAGATAGGATAGCTTACATCTCAATTTATAGTTGCAATTACCCGTGCAAAGCCGGGGCGGGCCGCTATAGTATGTATATAAAGAGTTACCGTTCGTCATAACGCCGTCCGCCTTCCTGACAACAAACCTCCTTGGAAATTATCTCTTTGGTAGCATTAATATACTATGAACGAGTTCATCCGGCAAGTACTGCCACATACCTATACACTGCCAAGCAGTAATGTCCAAACTGTCTTCCGGTTTGAAGGGGTGCCCATGAAACTACAGACACATGGTCTCAAAAATTGGGCTTAGTGCAGTTTGCCACATATGACGAAATGCATCTGATAAAAGCAAAGGTAACCGCTTAACACCAGGTGGGCTTCGTGCATGTTCAATTTCAAATACGTGTATTAAATAAAAAAGTTTATAAATCAATGTGCAGCAGCACACCACTAATACCTACGAGAAATGTTAAATGATTGTGACACCCAACCGCTATTATGGAACATTTCTAATATAATATTATAAGCCGGGAACTCTATGGCTGGGTAGAAGACATAAGAAAATCTGTCGTCAAGCACCTGACGGTGTGTTCCGGCAGTTGTCCTTGAGAGCCAGTAATTCTAGGTTAGCCTGAACAACACCTTGGATCACATCATCACTTACCATCAGAGATGGCGGTCAAAAGTCTAACCTATCAGGTATAACAAAAAGGTAGGTATATGTATAAAACGATGTATATAAGTAGCTGATATATAACTAGATATTCAACTATTCAGTGATAAAATCTCATAGCTCTCGCCTGTTTACCTACCCTCAAAAGTATCTACATAGCTTAGAAATCCATGGGCAACTGAATACAATATGTGGCTAAATGTTTCTAGCTAGATTATCAAGTCACAAAATATCATAATAAACGCCACCACCAGACCAAGTTATTGATTTATTTTTTCAACTTGCACGCAGACGCGAAAATATAAAAATTTTTACAAGCCACCCTTCGCCCCTCCGTCTCAAAAATAGATCTTTGGGAGAATGGGTGGCGAGCGCTGTAAAAAAATTACGAGGCTATGTCGGCATAAAATAAAATTGGCAGAAAGTAAAAATGTAGGTGTACTTTTTATGTATATATTCCAACGATACGCCTATGCCGGCGAACTCAAAATATATTATAAGATTTTCATAGAAATCAACATATTGACTTTATAAAGTCCTTATGTATATTCTTGAAACTATATTGTATGCTCGAAAGAACTTAGGTAAATTTAAATTAAACGCCGAGCACCACAATTACAACACTAGGAAAGAAAATAAATCAGCAGTTCAAGTTTTAGATGAGCAAATACAAATAAAAATACTTCCTTAGATAATTGTGCACGATTTTATGATAAAACTCCTAAAGATATACACAGTACAGTTCTCAAAGAAGGAAAATTCTGCATGTAAAAAACATACTAATAAAATTAGTCATTAATTAGAAAACAAAAATGCTTGGCATATTCCATTTCTGAAAAACCACCACCGCGCCGCTAGTCACGTATTATACTGTATTATTTTTTTTATAAATTTACAAATTTTGTAATAGTAAAGATGGCCTAGTTTCTTGTCCATTCTTCTCAAAGTGGCTCTATACCATTTTTGCGGAACGCGATAGAAATTTTTGTAATTTACGTTCATAACAGTGTCGTAAACGCCAAAATGAATAAATCATTTTGAATTTAAAATTTGACTTTTTAGTTTTTTCGTTATGTCGTCGAACTGTTTGTACTAAATAATTTACACGATTCTGATAAGATCTGTTACGATATCCAATACATATATTATATTTTTACTACATATTGCGTTGATTACCTACATTTGTAACAGGTAAGGTTAAGGTAAGGTTTTATGAAGCGCTCGTAGCGAAGTTTGCTTAACCATTCTGAATCGATCAGCAAAGTTAAGCAACGTCCGCCGCGGTCATGAGTTGGATGGGTGACCGCTGGTGACATTACTACTGAGCGCTTCCGTGCTTCGGAGGGCACGTTAAGCCGTCGTCGGTCCCGGTTGTTGTCTTAGGATGGCAGTCGTTACAGCATGGTGGTAGGGCACTTTGCGAATGCCCGCCTGGCTAGCTACCACCCTCAAGTTGAAAAATCTGTCGCCAAGCACCTAACGGTGTGTTCCGGCAGCTGTCCTTGAGAGCCAGTAATTCTAGGTTAGCCTGAACAACATCTTCGACCACATCATCACTTACCATCAGGTGAGATAGTGGTCAAAGGCTAACCTATCAAGCATAGTAAAAAAAAAAAAAAAGGTAACATAATTTTATATTTCGGACGTCTTAGGAAAAACATACGAAATCATGTTAATTGGTGTATAATTATTTTTTAAAAGAATACTATTAATAATTATTTATAATTTGATAAACCACCATGATTATTGATTATACAGAATGGCTCAGGCATATTATACCTTCTTGGATCATGGGCTCCGTCATAAGAACTGTGTATCCAGTTGCCATTAAATTAAAAAAGCAGAATTGCGCTAAAAGAAGCTTTAAGTGCATTATGACTGTTTTAATATTGAATTTCCCGCCCCAGATGTGAGTTACCACCTCAACATGAAAAAATCTGGTTGTGCGGAGCAGAGCTGGCTAATGTCATGATGATAACAGAACACAGAAGTAGCACATGCTAGCAGCTGCATATTATTTCCCAACAGGCGAGTAACGAAATAAATATTTTGATCACAACTGTACTAAAATAGTTATTTATGTTATCATGTAATTAAACGTTTCGTTAAGTCAGCAGATTACGGTGCAAATGCGACAAATATTAAAAAGTAGGCAAAGTTAAAGATAAGTATGCTGATTTCAAAGTGTTTTAACGATTACTTGAAAGTTTTGTAAAGTCAACTAAGCTAGGCATCTTGCTACAACAAGATAACCCCACATTCTAACCTAAGGACTATCAAATAAAGTTTGTTTTTAAACGATATAGATTCTCGTGAATTTAACACATATGTATGTAACGAATACACGAGCTCGGAGACGCTGTTAAGCATTCGGCCTGAATATGAACATCTAATATGCTCGAAACCTGGGTCAACAGTCAACATCGTCAGGTGTACTGTTCTGTCGACTAATTAATAACATTTAAAAATATTGTATTGATTATATAAAGATACGTCCAAGCGGTGATAGAAAAGACAAACGACCAAAGGGCTGGCGCTTACCTCAGCCAGAGAATTAGTATTGCCATACAACGGGGTAATGCTGCCAGCCTTTTGGGTACTCTACCCGTGGACAGTGACTCATTTTATATTTATGATTGCCTCGTGGTAGAAAACAGAGCTCACAATTTTTATGTATAACATGTTTAGGTTATATCTAGATATAGTTAAATTATTTATTTATTTGTATGTCGCTTTTCTTTTAAATTAATGTGATATCTGACTAATTTATGTCAAAAACCTCATTCAAATAATAATAATAAATATTTATTATATGTCAAAATATTGTACACTTTGCTGATCTAAGATTGTTTTTTAAACTAACCTATCAAGTATGAAGCTGCAGACATTGCTTGGATAGGTAACTGCTCGTTGCGTTTACTGCTGAGCGTATGCTTGCTTACGATATATACTTCCATACTTTCGAGGCCACCGAAAGCCGACACAGTCCCATTTGTTATCAGGATGGAAATGTTACTGCATGGCGATAAAATATTTTATTAATGCATATTTGGTTGGCTAACTCTATTAGAAAATCTGTCGCGAAGCAGCTGTCCTTGAAAGCTGTTCTTACCTATTCTAGACTATGCCTGTTTAACACCTCATAATTAATAAGAAGAAAAAAAGTCTAACTCGAATTCTAGAAATCTTTATGGACTAGGTATAATATGTGACACTAAATAGTCGGGTTTACTTCAGAAGGCGAAAATCCGTGTTGCTCTGCTTTGCAAATACCCATAGCTTACAATGAAAAAAAAAATATTGTGCACTTGTGTAAAGAGACTTTTATGCACTGGAGTCTAAAATGCCGTTTTAGTCCGCTTACACTGGGTATAGTACACAGGGTTATTGGAAAAAAGCTAACAACCTCTTAGGGTTGACTTCTGCTAGTCCTGACAAACATTTTGAGATGATTTCTTTTTTGTTTTGATTTACCTAGGTACCTAATCCAAATCGTGATGGTGTTAAGTGATATCTAACCAAGGTCCTAACCATGATATAAAAATTATTTAAAGTTGTTCACGGTTCTTCCGTGTGTAAACTGTGGTTCTGGTATGAATTAAAATAATTTAGGTATTATTGAATAGACACCACAATACACCAACGATTTGTGGCACCAGGTAGGTAGGTACCTACATAATAAGTACTCCTTTTCTTACCCTTTACCCTCAGACTATTAAGTCAGAACTATTACTATTTATGACCACATTCCACTTGACGCCACTAACGTTATTTTCGATAATTTTGACCACATTTTGGTGACACACAAATTTTAGAACCACAGACGTAAAATGTGGTCAAAATTATCGAAAAGAATGAGAGTAGCGTCAAGTGGAATACGGCCTAAGACTGGAGGTCTACTCCCAAAAACGAAGTTCGAAGTTCGAAGCTTCGTTTCGGAACGAAGTAACGAACATCGAACTTATAACAAAACCTACCACCAAATAACTTCGGAGGCGACTTGTACGGACGGTCTTCTTTCGGATTCATAGACAAATATTATAGTGGAGTGATATTGAAATCTTTGGCCAGGTTCTTTATGGTAGATATGATGAATAAATCAAAAACTAATAACCAAAAAGAATTTGTGAAGAAGAATGTTTCGATAATTGATAAATTATTTATTCATGAATGTGTATGTGGAATTTAATGTATTCTACAATTTGTTTTCTTAGTAAACAAGTATTTTTCAGAGTGATGGTTGTGTCGTCGACAAACAAAGAACCTAATTGAATGTTGCCTAACACTATAAACTCTTTCGTAAATTCTACTTCGAATATGACAACTAGAATGCAACCATGGACTTACATTAGTAGATAAGCCCATATGTTCAATACACCGTTCGTCAGAATTTTTTTATTTTCTCAAGTGGCAGACCCTATTTTGGGGCTTCTTCTTTTTGACGTAAGTACCAATTTCTCGCACTGCATTTTATGAACAACCATGCAACGCGTTCCTAAATTAAGTAAACATATTCTTGAAAACACAAGAATGATTTCTTATTTATTGTAACGGCGACTCTTGTACACAGAGGTATTTGTACATTCATGTTCCATAACTTTTTCTTCCACCACCAAGCGCATCACCATTATACATATTATAAATATATATATATTTTGAAGCAGTGATGACTCTGACAGACGTAACAGTAGGGCGTATCGATCATGAGATTATCATCCATCCATAATCAACTTACTGTCTAAATACGAAGTAATAAATGTCAAATAACATTTGGGAGTAGGGTCAAATCATGGACATATATCTATGGACCGGAAATACCTATAAAATAAACGTGTATACCTACAACATGAAAGGGCAAATTAAATGGCTGCGATCTTAAGAGTTGCTTTCTTCCAATTATAACTTGTTTATCGATATCGATGTTCATACAGTTATCAATATAACTATACAACTATATAATTATAACAAAACATACACAATCTTCCAATTTCAATTGGATTGGTTAATTGATTTGGCGCTTAGAAATGATCGCATCCGATTGGTCTTATCAAGGTAATGTTGTTGCGCCGCATGATCCTTTTTTACAAGCTTTTATTTTTTAAACACGACCGCCGTGAAAATGTTCTGCTTATTTTGAGCTTGATATACATTATTTTTTACATATTTATTCGTAGCGTACAGAACAGGGCATCCCAGGCCAACTAATAATACTAATCTATAGGTATATATGTATGTAATATTTCTTACAATAGAATTTATTCTGATGCCACAGAATATCTAACTTCAGAAAATTAATGAACGTGTAAAAAACGAGCCGAGTATTAGTGTGATGATTGTAAAAAGAACAATATGATGATTTGCGTGGTAAAATTATGCCACAACCCAACCAAGAAACAAAACGTAATTTATATATTTCAGTATAGTAAAGTCGTGTAAGAATAGGTACCTACTAGCTTTTTTATACTACGGAGGTGAATGATAACAAACTTTTGAAATACCTACTAGAAGAAGTTTTTTAATCGGTCCGGAGGTTTCTTATATTTCACTGACAAAATATATAAACAAACTTTCACTAAAATGTTGATACAGATAGTAACCTTTTTTAATACAATTTACTTTGAATACTTTTTCAATTACAGATTGGCTAGAATTGGGCCCCAATCTCATCTCTTGGTATATCATAAGAGACGTGGGTGATGATGATTTTCATGCTAAGTCTATAGGGGGAACTGGTACTCATATACTACTTGAGGGTTAGTAGCTAGCCAACTCAACACTTAGTTTTTTTTAAATACATAGCTTTAATGAAGAATATCCATCATCACGTTGGCTGTAGGAGTAGGAATTCCGACAGGGCTTTAAAAGTGTAAAAAGAAAAGTGAAAATAAGTTAAAAACATTACGATGAATAGCTTAATACAATATCGATAAAAATCATCGATATACTTTTTCAAATCCATACTTATCTCTAATACACGAAACCGGGCAAATAAAATGGCGAAATGTGGCATGTGCTGTCAAGATTATGTCGTCATCGCAAAATGTTTCCGAATTATGTAGTGACAAACGTTTCCCCATCTCTTTCTACTTAAGACATTTCTACTGAGTTAAAAAGAGATAAAGTGTCATTTGATATTGTGGCGTCGATATTATATATATGTGTATAACCTACCGTATGTATAGAACAATAGTTCCTATCCATAGGTTTCATACATCCATGGGTCAAATACGGGCAATATGTCAATTCACGAAGTACGGATCGAAGTTCGGATCCGAAAGTGTTTCGTGGTAAGAAAAGGTGCGATCCGTCAAACGAAACTTCGAACTTCGTTTTTGGGAGTAGACCTCCTGAGCTATATCCCAATATCATCTGTGCTTTTGCTGCGTACACGCAGACAAAAAAGATCGTAGAAAACGTTGCAATTAGACTTTTCTAGGGATGTGGTAAAAAGAAAATCGAACCGGTTATTATTTGTTTGCCGTGTTAAATTTTACCGAAAAGCAAACAACTCTCTCGAACGATTAATTTTGTCTTTAAGATATAATATAATAGTCCAATACACTGTGTGATTAGGCTATGACTGCATTTAATTAATTTTTTACAAAACGTTTTTGCCTACGCTACTCTGCCTTAGATTGTTCAATAACATTGACATACTACCTTGGGAAATAATTACTTATTCCAATTTTACTTTCGTACGCCATAAAGTTTGACAATATTTTTCCAATATTACAAATAATTTTTTTTATTTTTTTATTGACGTTTAATTGTAAAATTATTTATTTAGTAAAAAACAAAATTTTATAAATATATACATTGCTAAGTGATATATCCATAAATTACACCCTAGAGGGTTCTATATATACGGAAAAGAACGTACTGTTTTCAAATATTTGACTTTCGAAAATATATACGTAACTATCTAATGTTATTAGGTATGTCATCTATCAAAATAAAAAAAACATTCCGCCCCTCCCAAGCACCGGTCACTTACTTAATATAAACAAATATGATTTTTTCTTATTTTATATTATCGTTTAGATGAAAAAAAAACTGACTCCTATTATACGGCTTCTTATTTTATTGTGTGAACCATCAAGTGCTCCTTTGATATCTATTTAATTTACATCCTAGTTTTTTTAAGTCTTCATGGATGCATTACCACATGTGGCAACTTTTACTTTAGTTACTCTTATCAACCACAAAACATGGATCCGGATGGATTAGGATTATTTACGTTAAATGTGTTTATTGAAGAACAATAATCTATGAACGTAAGATCGTATTATGTATATTTTTAGGCTAGCAATTTATCAATAATTTCATCATCATTACCAACAGCTATAAATGCCACTGTTGTACATATGCCTCCCCCACTACTGGGACTATATCATAAACCCCACATTTGGCAGGTGACTTAGGGATCACAATCTAAGTTGGCAGTTTTGGAGAAGGCGCATATCTTCTGGTATTTTTCCTACTACTGGAAGATATGGGAGGTAAAATTATAGCCGATCAATAACAACTTGATGTTAATTGATGATGTGTTCGAATACGCGTCCACCTTGATTATGCCTGTTCAATCTTGCCTTCAATGCACCCAGATTATAATGTGTAGGTATCAAAATACACATAAATACGCTGGGGATAAATCCACTACTTTCTATCTTCCCTCAAACGATGAATGCAATGCAGTGCTTCACTTACCTATAGGTATACATGTTCTTGTACTAGCGAAGACCATAATATTTGCTCTTTTACTTCATCCATATAAGAATCAGACATCATAGTTTTTAATATCTACATATGATTAGAAGCACTATCTTCCCTCAAACGATGAATGCAATGCAGTGCTTCACTTACCTATAGGTATACATGTTCTTGTACTAGCGAAGACCATAATATTTGCTCTTTTACTTCATCCATATAAGAATCAGACATCATAGTTTTTAATATCTACATATGATTAAAAGCACTATCTTGTGCTAACAGATCCAATTTTTTTTTTAAATATAGTTATTTTCTCTATGTAAGCGTTCTCCATCTTAGACCCCATCAATGCTTAACATCGGATAGGGTATGATCAAAGTTCAAAAAAAAAGTTCTTCTTGCTTGTTTCATCTGATCTAAATAGTTTTATTCCATAGGGAAATGGACCGATGTATATCGAAACCAAATTCCCTTTTTTGACCAAGCGAGCTAGAAGGAAAAGCGAAGGGTCTCCGTTTCAGGGAAATGTTGGAAAGCATGGAAATGAAAAATAAAATATGTGAATACGTATGTCTGTCCAGATTTCCGGTTGCTCTCATTTACACGGCACATTTCTCAACTCGTGAAATTTCGTGATCAAGTTCGATTATTCGATTTTTTGTTGGTTCAGTTTTTGGAATTGAAACTAAAAATTGAAAAAAATAACAGGATTGTGTTCCATGAGTAGTCAGATACCTCCGTGTACCCTGAAGGAGATACAAGCTTGAATATGTTTGTTTCTCCTTATACTCAGGGCCTGATTAACCCTTAGGCTAATTAGGCTGCAGCCTAGGGCGCGAAGATCGGAGGGGCGCGCTGAAATCTTATCTTCGCATGCACTATTAATAATTTAGCATCGTTGCATCTATATACCCTACATATTTCAACTAGACCGATTAATACGTAGGTCACACTAAAAGTATTGCGTAACTTAAAAAAACAACAGTTTATAAACAAAATATTATGTTAATTGCTTTCCAAATGCTCTCTTATACATTTAAAACATTTTTTCATGTGAGCGAACCATTTTTTACAACAGGAGGACCACAGATCTGAAGGCATGTATTTATTCTACGTGCTGATTGAACGCTATCACTGTCTCTTCGGAGTTGGTAAAAGTGAAACCTCTCAAGAAATCTTTGATTTTGGGGAAAATACAGAAATCACAGGGAGAGCTAGGTCAGGGCTATGTCAGGATGGGTGACGAGTTGTACTTTTTCGTAAGTCAAAAATGACTGTTATGTTGGCCGTGAAATTTTCTGAATTATTTGACTCATACCAATCCCCAATAGTCCTCGAATTGTCTCATAGGTAATCAGCGTGTTTTCTTCAATTAGCCCGTTCGGTACTTTCTTTTAGTGTACCCCATGTAAATTTTCAAATAAATCATTACTCAGTTGCAAAAATGTTTCACAGTTCATTGTATGATGCCTCTCGTATTTTTAAAGATAACAACAAAAGTGTAAATATTTAAGTCGTAGCAACTTCATACACTAGTACCACGCTTATGGTCAATGGCCGCGACAACTAAGTTGTATATAGAAACTATGCCAATACAAGTCATGCGGCCAAACACGACATGGATTTGGTGTTCTGCTTGGTAGCCTACAGTCACTTGTCATGATCGGTCACGAGTCAGCTAATGAATTATTTGCCACCCTTAATGGACAACGTTAGTTTCGCTTGGAGATCGATCTGAAAACTTTTATAGGTAGTATGAACCCATTATGAACCATGTTAATTTTCTCACAAGAGTAAAAAAGTCAAAACTAATACACTATTTTTAAACGGGGGCGCGTCCTCATAATTAGCCTAGAGCGGTCAGAACTCTTGATCAGTCGCTGCTTATACTTCGGCACTAGGATTTCCTTAAAATATATCATAACCGGCATGAAGATAATGTTGACATTAGTAAAACGTACCTCAAATATCCAAAGCCATCGCAAGAATATATTCAATTTCGTCCTAGCAAGAATTAAAGGGGCCCCTAATGTATGTATCTGTGAAGCCCCTAAAGGCTTCACAGATACAGACATTACCAACTGCCCTAGTACGGTTTGATCAACTGATTTAATTTCTAATACATATATATAATATTTTATTTTTAAAAAAATGTGCCTAGACTGGACTACCCAGCTTTATAATTAAGTATACTTACTGAAACTGACATTATATTATTCCCTATAAAAGTTATATTAATATCACCCTTATTCTACCCTTATCCCATACATGGGGTCGGTACACCAATGTATTCTCTAAGAATAAAAAAGAAAACACAAGAACGTATTTAAAATTTGTTTCCGCCTACCTACACATAAGACAATAAATAAATAAAAACCGGCCGAATGCGCGTCAGACTCGCGCACTACAAGGATTCCGTACAAACAGGTTTGTACGGAATCCTTGTTTATTTTTGGGGATTATTGTTATTTGACCACTATTTTTATATCTAAATTGACCGGACTATGTAGGTATATAAGTAAGTTATGGTATTTGTATTGCTAATATTTAAAATTATTAAAAACATTTCTATTATATGATGTAAATAAAAATGTATGCTTTTCGCAATTTTTCTTTTATCTGTCCTATAGGACGTTACTTCGTACCAAATTTCAAGATTCTTGAGTTGACGGGAAGTACCCTGTAGGTTTTGACACCCTTGCGAGTGTCGAAATTTTCCGGCATAAACGGTATCTTTTGATTGCGATGGCTTAGAAGTATAATTTTTTCACAGCTTTAAGTGACAGTAGATTTGAGTATTTGATATAAATTTCAGCTTGATACCTCCACGTGTTCCTGAGAAAAAGGGCCTTGACAGACAGACAGACGGACAACTATAAGTGTTCCGCTTTTTCCTTTTGAGGTACGGAACCCTAAAATTATTTGGCTTTAGTGTTATGGCCCATAGTTGGTAGTTAAAAGACGTCATCGTCATTAGCTAAAAGACGTCCACTGTTGAATAGCAGCCTTCCCTTTAGTACAAAACAGTGCATGGCCATAATATATTTATCTACCTTTAAGTCAGTTTTATTTACAATCTTAATTCATAAAATTTTTGTTTTCTAACCATAATATCTATAAAAAACCAACAAAGCAACTTACCCGCCATGTATACCAAGCCCGGTAAAATATAATATAATATAAAAAAACTTGCTTGGATGACTGGCTGTAAAATGAAGGAGCCTGCCCGAGATTCAAGGAATAAAAAAGAAAAATATAAAAATGCCGTAAAAAGGCAACGCGTGGTAATAGAAGTGGGAGGGGTGAGGGCAGGGAGTGGGGAGGCCGTTTCGAAAATCGATCACTTGGCGCGTGTGTGGACCGTTTTGGATTTCAAATAGTGATGTGAAATGGCACCTTGGCTAAAGTTCGTCACGGGTGTAACGGTTTCATCGATTTCTATTTTTTTAAATGCCTATAATAACATAATTTAGCCATAATCATAACTTTTTGATTTCTCTTTTAGGCTTTCTTAGATGAAGGTTAGATTTGAATCCAGTATTATACAAAATGTCAATGTCCTTCAAATTATTATCTATTTTAAAACATAGACGACATTCTCACGAGGAAGTCGTCGTGATTAAGGTAATGAGAACAATATTTTGTTATTATATTGCCTTGTTATTCCGCCACCCAGCAAGTAAGTCACAATCATAAATTTTTGATTTCTCTTTTACGCTTTTTAGGAAAAAAAATATTATTAGTTTTGAATTAAATAACATCAAAAATGTCAATGTTCTGTAAATGAATACTTAAACACATAGCTGGCAAGATTTCTCACAGGGAAAATGTCGGAATGAAGATAATGGGAATAATATCAATGCCTCCAAGCACAACTAAGCAACAATATTTAATTAAGTATCTACTAGTACTTTTAAGTAAGTATTACCTACTTATACATACAGTGTTCTGTCCAGACAGGAAAGATATACAAATTATTCTGGATGGAAAAAGATAAATTGAAGCGGTACTTGAACCTGCAACCCCAGAATACCGACCTGGTACAATCCCAATTATGCTATGTATTAATAAGAAATGATAATGAAAAATATATCACGTATGGTTACATGTTGAGGTTGCAGACATTTTAACGTTAGTACTTATTTTTATCATACCTATTAGGTCATAATCTCTGAATCTGTATCCAAAGGATCCATTGGATACAGATTCAGAGCGAATCGCTATCCGATCTTGGATATGTAATGTGTCCATATCTGTCTGAATACACAGGGTACTTTAGCTCGTCAACGTAATGAGTTGTTGTTTATTAACCTGAAACTTCGTAAGTTTTTGTAAAATATTTGACCCCAAACCGAATAATTTGAACAAAATCTAATAGGAGAATAATGAAGTATAATAATTTCTAAGCTGAAATTCATGAATAATCAAAGAAATAAGCATTTTTTATATTTGTATTAACTAACTGAACATGTAAAAAATAGACACTAAATCTCACCTGTGATAGGAGTAATCTGTTCTGTATCATCTAGATATATCACGCTGCCGAGCCGATATATTTTCATAACTTCAACATGTTTAACTATCCCTAGGCTTCTCCTGTGGAAGATAATATTATAGGTCAACGTCCGTCAGTTCTGCCAATCAGTAGTGTTCACTTATTGCTGTTTTCCGGATTAGGCAACAAGGTTCTCAATGTGTAGGTACATTAGTGATATACCTAACTGATCGATCTGCCTACCTAGGTTTATAAGTCAAGTAGTGTCTACTACTAGTAGTATCACCGGAATTGTAGAGTAGATATAATACTAGAGGTATGTTATACCTAGGTAGATCGATCAGATTTATAGTAATTACCCTACTTTAGATCGGATCGATATCCTTGACATAATATGGCCCAATTACTCCTTTCATCCCTTCCATCTGAGTAATAAACACAAAAATATATATGCCTACTATACTTACAGTCAAATATATAAATATGATGTGCTGAAATTATGCATAAATATCGCCAGTGAACCGCAGACGATTTTGGACGCTCTATTTGCTACAAAATCGTCATTCCCAATTTCAAAAATTACTCAAACTTGTGCGTCAAGCTGAGATGAACCCAAGCTTGAAGAGATAAAGTTACAAAAAGTTTGTAGCCAAAAGCTTCAAGTTTGTGTGAGTGAGGTGGAACAGCTAGAGTGGTGTATTCTGCGACGATGGTTATACTCTCACATCAGGTATAATATAATCGAAATATATAATAGTGGCGGCAGAATTACGAAAATAGAATTTTCAGAATGGTTCGATTTATCGAAAATAATATTATGAACTTATAAAATAGTGCATAAATCAAATATTATATTATTTAAAACTATAAATATCTCAACAAGCTGCCAATTCTACCTTCCTAATACGTTACATAATAGGTATCAAATTTCATGAAATCAGATCTAGCGTTCTCTACTAATCAATGGAAATATTTATCTACATAATATATACAATATTACACTTGCCACATAACTTATCTTCGTTTGTTTAACTAGGTACTTAGGTACTTAGGAAATATTGACCACCTGCGTATTCTGTGAAGTACCTACTTAGGTACTTAGTACTACCACAGTCTATGTGTTAGTCTTTACGCTGAGGTACCTACTTACATTACTGGTTATGCGATGAGCAAAGCATTATGCGGCCGCCTGCTCATTACAAGATTTTGTTCAATTTTGTTGATATTTTTACAAGATGTACCTATACACAGCCCTAATTAGTAATTTATTGGCTAACTCCCCTCATTAATTTATGCCTGGTAGGTATGTACTTCCATATTTAAATTATTAATGGTGTCTACATAAAAAGTCAGCCAACAGCACCTGATCGTTACATTAATTTTTCTCGTCAACTGAATTAATATTTTCAAAGATTGATGATACTTACGTAGGTACCTACTTGAATCTATAGCCATTAGTTTAATTCGTTTTTTAACCGACTTATATAGGTAGGTACCTACCTAGGTAAGCCATACCTACCATAGATAAGTCTGGTATGGTCTTAAATAAGTAGGTAGGTACCAGATATATTTTCAGCTTGTGCGTTTAGAGTAACATGAATGCAATAGAACCAACTTAACCATTCAACTCAGAATGTCTTAAAACAGAGTTAAATAGACACAATCTAATATTAGAAAAAAAATGTACTTACTCAAAAGTAATCGGAGTAAAGTATAATGACCAACAAACTCATAACATAAGCTGTAGCAATGTAACATCCATCATAGGTAATTAGTTAATTACTTTCCTGATCAAGGGAAGCTGGTAGGTATTTTCAACCCTAAAATACCTAATTCATTGCTCACAAACAAAACATACTAAAAAATAGAACTGCCTCAATAAATACCTATAGTACGACCACGTTTTACCAAGGCCATTTCTTGGCAAAGGGCGTTCAAAATAGACCTATCTAACTATTAGGCGCGTAAGTAGGTACCTATATTCTCAACTGCTAAGTCAACTGTATGATATCTAGTTGCACGAAAGATACCTACGTATATGACCTAAGACATTCTTAGAGCCATGACCAGCTTAACTGCCTCGACAACTAACTAACCTACCTACTTAACATACGATTTTAGATTAGGATTTATTCTGTGATTAGGTATCGATTTGAAACCCAGCGACTGCCTATACGAATTTTATGTGTTACAAAACACACAAATGTAATTTTCATCCATACGATAACTACACATACGGGAAGTTACTCACACCACCGCAGTTTTACATAGAAAAACAGCCGTTCTCTATCTATAGGTAATATAGAAAAAAAACTTCAAAATGGTACGGGTTCGCTCACTTTTCATATCAGAATCATAGGATTTTGGTAAAATGAAATATGAATTATGAAATATCTTAAGGTCTAATATTGTATGTAGAAAACTTACTACCGTCTCATTCTCGCAACCGAACGCTTTCGAGTTTTCCCGTTCTCGATCCAACTCAAAATACGCCAAAAATGACGTCGAGCCAACGATGTTTCGAAAACAGTGTCTCGTGTTTCATTCCACGGTAACCGCGCGCCCGTTCTCTATTTTTTATTTGGAATTTTCCAATCGACTGATTACTACTAGTCGTAAGTTTTACAAACAAATTCGTATCCGTTTCATATTTTTCGCAATTAGCGCCAAATAGGAAAGTCGCAAGTGCTTCTGTCGATATAGTTCAAATTCGCATGGCCCATTGCTGCTTACCGGTAAAATTAGGTCGGTGTTTCCCATCCCTATAAGCGAACGAGACTCGCGGCAGTTTAAACCGGTCGGATTCTATTCAGAAAATTTGACAGATTGTGGATCGGGGACCGTCACAAGAAAATAATGTCGTTTTTATTACATTTTTTGATAAATTATTATTCTAGTTTCGATTCAGTGGCGTTACGACGGCCTTATCGATTTTCCTATTTAACGCGCTATCGCATTTTGAATTTCGAAAGGCTGAGTGCTAGTGTATGCGCTTTCGAAAAATATTTTTATATATTGTTTGCGGGGTTCGGACGTCGCGCGGTATCGTACTTAAATTGGTAATAATTTTTGATTGCACAGTTTATTAGAGTGAATATGGGTTAGTGCCGAGGAGTAGTGAACAGCGAGACTTTTTATAATTTTTTGACGACTTGTGTTGTGTTTTGTTTGTGTTTGGTGCATTCCAATTGTGAAAGTGTATCATTTACTGGTGTGTGTGTGCATTGGATGCTGGTGCATGTACCTATTCTTCATGCACTTATTTCTACAAATCTGTCAACTTGTAAGTATACCTAACTGTAAACTGTTCTATTTACACACTTACAAATAAAGTGATTAGTTTGTACATTGCTACTTGACTATTTAAAATAGTGGTTTGGTAAATGATTTAGGCTTAGTAGAAATAATAAAAATAGTTGTAAGTCTCTGTAGGACCTAAATTTAAGGTTAGTAACATGAGCAATTTAATTTTTGTGCTCTATTTTCTAGACCACTTTAGGTCATTCGCTGAATTCAAAACATACTAAGACAATACTAACCAATATACCTATGAAATGCAGTTCTAACAATTACCTTTACTTTGATTATTAAATATGGAATAGTTTAATGTAATAAAAAATATTGATACTTGGGTCATTCTAAGTTAAGAGGTACTTTCCATGGCCAGGGCAAAAAAATACTTTTTTTTTATACTAACTTCCTAATTGACCTATTTATTACTTAAAACTAAATGTTTTCTTCATGCTCACTGAAATTCATCACACAAATGTACGTAGTTTAGTCACAATAAGTTCTAATATAAGAAAAAAGTCTCTCCCCTGGTCTGTCCCCAAACCGACTTTATTTGTAACCCAGTTATTATGAATGTATTAAAATTCAATAATTACTTTATCATCGTCAGTTATATACAGAACAATAACTTAGTCACAGTGTCTTATAAGTCAAATTACTTATATTCAAATTTTTCATAAATAATATTAACGGCGAAATTTGTCCTCCGTGTTACGTGTCTCGTCCCCTGGCTTTTTGATTTCGTTTAAAAATCAGTTTTGTTTTGGGAGTTTGTGGAAGTTGTGACCTTGAGTGCATAAGATGCAACGTGAAGCTAGCAGTAAGCGGCGCATAAGCCGACTATGCAGCCATTTGAACGGCTATTTCAGTCATGCCGCTTGCTGGGTGTAGAAAGGTTGAGTGAAGGCAGTATTTCCTCTGGTTAGTTTTATTTGCCAATTATTTGTTAAAATACTAATAAAGACTTAAATATTCACTATGAAAAGTGCATACATTGTAACGTTTTATTGTGAATTACGTACGAGAAACACTTTTACCGCTATTTTAGATATTAATCAAAAATGTATCTTCCCTGGCGTATTTCCCCTGGCTCTTTTGATGACAGGGGAGATACTTAAAGTCCAGGGAAGATACATTTGTATGCTGTTCCATGAATACTTCTACATTTTAAATTAGTTGCGAGTGATACCGATATTTATATGCGAGTGGCAGCGATATTACATCAATAGATGACTTAACTGAACCCCTTAAGACAACCTGCCCGAATATTAAAATTTTCACCATAGATGATGCAGACATATCTAAAAAAACAGCAAAATTTAGTTCTACTAAAGGTATAAAGACTTTTTCAGGCACACTAAAGGTTCACCAAGTTACCGGTTGCTTATTTATACCTAATTGCCTGACATTTAAAAGTTTGAGCTGCTTCTGTAACTCAGAGCTATGTCGTCATTTTCAATTGGGTACTTAGGATTAACCACAAACATATCATAAATTTAGTCTACGTGTTGATGATATATAGGAAACTAGGGATTCAGAAGATTACCCACTTATCAATTTCATATCTCAAGAACACAGGAAGAAGCCTCAAGAAACACTACAGAATTCTGTACCTACCAGTATTAAAACTAAACTGCACAAAGATGACTCAAGCCCTCAACATCTGGAAAGAAAACATTGATTTGCAACTGGGACTTTGTGCTGGTTAAACTTCACGATGGAAAAACAGAATATTGTTATGTTGAAATATGCACAGGTGTTGAAGAAGATGATGATATTTCAAGTTATATTTTGTAAAATCTATGATGAAACTGGAAAAAAGCACAGAATCAATGATGATAATATTTCAAAAATCACCTGGTATTAGGTTTCTAAAAACTACCTTCCCCTAACTTAAAAATGAGAATCCAGCTTTTTTTATGATGCATTTATTTAAAACGCGGGTTTTAGGAAAATTTTTTTTTACAAGAAAAATTTAATACTGTTACTCAGAGAAGTTTTTGTTTCTTTTTATTTCAATATTGACTATTTATATGAATGTTATAAATATTTTTGTTTTAATTGAAAGGAAAAGTAAAAACCCATTTATGTTTTGTACCTAGCGCTTAAAAAACATTTAATTTAATAATTAATTTTTAATTTTGTAAAGAATGAATGCTAAGAAATGACAAGTCTGATTATAAATAATTCATAATTTAAATAAAAATAAATAAATAAAGTTGATTCTTAAAAATAACCCTGTTTTTAATATGTCTATCTCTATTCCCTGTCCATAAAGTGTGCCCCTGTGCGTTTTGTCTCTACCCTGTACTGAGTATTTACCCTGGTAACTTATAAAACGAGAAAAAACCAACGAATTGACTGGCCACTTTGTAAACGTTTTCAACATAAAAGTTTCCATAAAAAAGATGTATACTTAAGTAAATATATTTAAAAAAATGCCATGCCATCACTTCATACAACATATTACCTCTTAACTTAGAATTACCCATGGGTCATTCTAAGTTAAGAGGTACTTTCCATGGCAAGGGCAAAAAAATATTTTTTTTGTATACTAACGTCCTAATTGACCTAGTTATTACTTAAAACTAAATGTTTTCTTCATGCTCACTGAAATTCATTACAGAAATGTACGTAGTTTAGTCACAATAAGTTCTAATATAAGAAAAAAGTCTCTCCCCTGGTCTGTCCCCAAACCGACTTTATTTGTAAACCAGTTATTATGAATGTATTAAAATTCAATAATTACTTTATCATCGTCAGTTTTATACAACACAATAACTCAGTCACAGTGTCTTATAAGTAAAATCACTTATATTCCAATTTTTCATAAATAATATCAACGGCGAAATTTGTCCTCCGTGTTTCGTGTCTCGTCCCCTGGCTTTTTGTTTTCGTTTAAAAATCAAGTTTTGTTTTGGTAGTTTGTGGAAGTTGCGACCCTGAAAGCATAGGATGTAACGTGAAGCTAGCAGCAAGCGGCGCATAAGCCTATTGCGCAGCTATTTTAACGGCCATTTCAGTCAAGCCGCTCGCTGGGTGTAGAAGTGTTGAGTGAAGGCAGTATTTCCTCTGGTTAGTTTTATTTGCCAATTATTTGTTAAAATACTAATATAGACTTAAATATTCACTATGAATAGTGCATACATTAGTATGTTTTATTGTGAATTACGTACAAGAAACACTTTTACCGCTATTTTAGATATTAATCGAAAATGTATCTCCCCTGGCGTATTTCCCCTGGCTCTTTTGGTGGCAGGGGAGATACTTAAAGTCCAGGGAAGATACATTTGTATGCTGTTTTATGAATACTTCTACATTTTAGATTATTTGCGAGTGGCACCGATATTTCTATGCGAGTGGCAGCGATATTACATCAATAGATGACTTCGCTAAAGCCCTTGAGAAAACCTGCCCGAATATTAAAATTTTCACCATAGAGGATACAGACATATCTAAAAAACAGCTAAATTAGGTTCTACCAAACGATATAAAGACTTTTTCAGGCGCACTAAAGGTTCACCAAGTTACCCGTTGCTTATTTATACCTAATTGCCTGACATTGAAAAGTTTGAGCTGCTTCTGTGACTCAAAGCTATGTCGTCATTTTCAATTGGGTACTTAGGATTATCCACAAACACATCGTAAATTTTATCTACGTGTTGATGATATATACGAAACTAGGGATTCAGGAGATTACCCACAAATCAATTTCACATCTCAAAAACACAGTAAGAAGCCTCAAGAAACACTACAGCATTCTGTACCTACCAGTATTAAAACTAAACTGCACAAAGATGATTCAAGCCCTCAACATCTGGAAAGAAAACATTGATCTGCAACTGGGACTTTGTGCTGGTTAAACTTCATGATGGAAAAACATAATATTGTTATGTTGAAATATGCACAGGTGTTGAAGAACATGATGAACTTCAAGTTATATTTTGTAAAATCTATGATGAAACTGGAAAAAAGTACAGAATTAATGATGACGATATTTCTATCCTCACCTGGGATTAGGTTTTAAAAAACTACCCTCCCCTTACTTAAAAATGAGAAAGCAGCGTATTTTTTATGCATTTAATGAACCTATTGATGTGTTTGAACGCGGGTTTTAAGAAAATATTATTTTACAAGAAAAATTTAATACTGTCACTCAGAGAAGATTTGTTTCTGTTTATTTAAATATTGACTATTTATATTAAAGTAATAGATATTTTTGTTTTGATGGAAAGGAAAAGTAAAAACCTTTTTATGTGTTGTACCTAGCGCTTAAGAAACATTTAATTTAATAATTATTTTTTAATTTTATAAAGTAAGAATGCTAAGAAATGACAAGTCTGATTATAAATAATACATAATTAAAATAAAAATATAAATAAAGTTGATTCTTAAAAATAACCCTGTTTTTAATATGTCGATCTCTATTCCCTGTCCATAAAGTGTCCTCCCCTGTGCATTTTGTCTCTACCCTGTACTGAGTATTTACCCTGGTCACTTATAAAACGAGAAAAAACCAACGAATTGACTGGCCACTTTGTAAACGTTTTCAACATAAAAGTTTCCATAAAAAAGTTGTATACTTAAGTAAATATATTAAAAAAAATGCCATGCCATCACTTCATACAACATATTACCTCTTAACTTAGAATGACCCATATGAGGATTCCAGTGCTTGTGTTAGGATAAACGGGACATACACTGATTGGTTTAACATCGAAAAAGGTGTTAGACAAGGATGTGTAGCGTCACCGTGGCTGTTCTACTTATTCATGGATAATTGCTTGGCAAACCTGAAAGACAGTGAATGTGGATTGAGAATGAACGAGTTACTCATCAAATGTCTTCTCTACGCTGATGACCAAGTGATACTTGCGTCGTCAGTAAAAGAGTTGCAGGAGATGGTAAATGTTATGCATGAGGCTTTAGAAAGAAAGGGAATGAAAGTAAACGTAAATAAGACGAAAGTTAGGTATGGTGTTTGAACGAGATGATAGAGTGACCGATTGCAATATTGTGATTGGAGGTGAAAAAGTGGAACAAGTGAAAGAGTTTGTATACTTGGGATCCATGTTTACAAAGGATGGAGAGTGTGAAAGTGATATAGAAAGGAGAGTGAATGCTGGAAACATGGTTAATGGAGCATTGCACGCGTTTATGAACAGTCAGAAGGTGTCTAAGAAGGCTCGTCTGGCTGTTCATGGGGGAGTGTTGGTTCCGACACTAATGTATGGGAGTGAAAGTTGGGTATGGCAGAAAAAGCATGAAAGTAGAATAAATGCAGTGGAGATGAGAGCATTGAGAAGCATGATTGGAGTCAAACGGAGTGACAGGATAAGGAATAGTGTGATAAGGGAACGATGTGGTGTGAATGAGGATGTAGTGACCAAAATCGAGAAAGGTATGTTAAGATGGTTTGGACATGTAGAGAGAATGAATGAAATGAGATTGACTAAACAGGTATACGTGGGACAAGTGAACGGAAGTGTTGGAAGGGGAAGACCTAGGCGAACGTTCCGAAATCAGATTGAAGATGTTCTGAAAAAAGGCCAGGTCAGGAGTACCCTAAATCGACGCTTATGTATGAAAGGATTGATGAGTGTAGACGAAGCAAAAGAGATATGTAAGGATCGTAGCAAGTGGAAATCTGTGGTCTCTGCCTACCCCTATGGGAAAGAGGCGTGATTTTATGTATGTATGTATTATATATAATATATTATATTATATATATATATTATTATATATTATATTTTCCTCAGATCTCCCTCAAATATTAAATGAGACCACATGACAAAAATAATCAAAATCAGTACATCTTATATAGAGTTATGAAGTAACACACAAAAAAATACTGTTGAATTAAGAACCTCCTCCTTTTTTTCTAGTCAGTTAATAAATACAAACACAAACTTTAGGGTTCGGTACATTCTTTAAAAAGAATAATGTACCTTATACAATACTCGCGTCTGTCTGTCTCATCCCCTTTTGGGTCAAGTGGAAATTGTAACTCATTGTTATTGGGCAGCATGGGTGCATCCTGTTTCTCGCTGACATAACTAGGACATAGACTCAAACACACTACTAGTACAACATTAACTGTACAGAAGATGATTAATGCAATCTAGTGGTTTCCATGATTTAAACAATAATAAAAAAAAATATCAAAATTGGAACTGACTTCAACCCTCAAAAGTGTAAAATAACTTGTTGAAATCTGTACCATGATAGTTCAAAAGTACCTATTATCACAATATTGTGTGCATGGTACCAACTTCGACAATAATGTTCACTGTGTTGAAGTCAGTTCCATTATATGGTAAAATTTTTTTTTCACTTCTTTTAATGACCCTTTTTATTTACAGGATCGATTTTCATTCATTTTCAACAACTACATCATCAAGATAGGAAAATATTATTCAGTTATTGCAGCGTAAATCAAAAATGTCTTGACCGATTTGATGTAATTTGAATCAGACCAAACGACAAGCAACAGCTTTCAAATAAAAAAATAACTATAAAAATCGGTTCACCCAGTCAAAAGTTCTGAGGTAACAACCATAAAAAAAAAACAGAGGAATTGAGAATCTCCTTCTGTTTTAGAAGTTAGTTAAAAATGAACATAGCCACAATTAAACTAAAAACGAATGAATTGAAAAATGTTATTAATACACTATAGAACTATACATATGTGAAAAAATCCTTAAAAAAAATGTCCACTCTACATAAAGTTGCCATACCCAAACCAGCGTCATTATGTAATGTTATATGTAAAAACTAAAAATAGCTATAATAACAGTGATTACAAATTCAGTTGTTGGCAGTTTCTATATGACCTGTCAAAATTGAACTAATGAGATTAACTGTCAAATTTGACAGCTTGATTGACATGTTAAAACATATATCTACCAATTCACTTTTAGGCCTGCCTTTCCCTTTTAGGGTTCCTTTAACTTTTCAACATCACGGAAGTACCAATCTGTCCTTTTAAGCATGGATATTGATTGTTCTTGTTATTTCTGATGCTGTAGGAGTTCCAAAACTAGACACAGAGTATTAGGTAATAGTTTGATTTCATTATATTACCAACTTCAATAAAAAGTTTTTTATTTCATAATTTTGAATTCATAGGTGTCTTCTGTGAGGAGTGTGCCATGAAAGTGTCACACTCCTCATGGAGGAAAATCACAGTTGCGTTAAAAAATTAAAATCACAACATCAATTAGACTGCACTTTATCTTTTTATTGCTAATAGGCTAGTCTTTGACCACTATCTCACCTGATAGTAAGTGATGATGTGGTCGAAGATGTTGTTCAGGCTGGCCTAGAATTACTGGCTCTCAAGGACAGATGACGGAACACACCGTTAGGTACTTGGCGACAGATTTTCTACTTGAGGGTGGTAGCTAGCCAGTCAGGCATTCGCAAAATGCCCTACCACCATGCACAGTATTTTTTAACCGACCTCCAAAAAAAGGAAGTGTTTTTTTGTTTGTTTCCTCGGATCTCTTGACTGGGTGAACCGATTTTGAAAATTATTTTTTTGTTTGAAAGCTGATGCTTGTCGTTTGGTCCCATTTTAAATTTTATCAAAATCAGTCAAGCCGTTTTTGAGTTACACTCCAATAACTGAAAAATATGTATCTATCTTGATGATAATAGTCGTTGAGAATGAATGAGAATCGCTCCCGTAAACAGCAACGGTAGCTAAAATGATTGAAAAAATTTTTTTTGTAAAAACTGGAACCGACTTTAACAGCCAAAAGTGTGAAATAACTTGTCGAAGTTCACACTTTTGGGTGTTGAAGTCGGTTCAATTTTTGTAAAAAAAAATATTTGTGTATGTTTCCTTACAACTTGGTACAGGGTATACCAATTGTCATGTTTTTATATTCGAAAGCTATGTGTTCCCATTTAAATTAGAGTAGATCTGAGGAGTTGTATTTCAGTTATCCCTAATTATGTGTATTTTATTTCGTGGGTGTCGTAAGAGGCGACTAAGTCTAACGCACTAGAAGGTGGCAGCACTAACTGGGGGGCTGAAATCTCATACGACAACCCCCAAGCCGCCTGACAAGCGTGTAGATTATGACAAACCCCCCCCCCCCCACATTGGGGGAGGCTGTGATCAGCAGTGGACTATACGGCTGATACAGTACATAACAGTATGGGTATTCTATGAATGAAGTCCATTTTTTTTGTTAAAATTTATTTTTACCTTTGCCCAAAATCTCATGTTGGAAAGTGATGATTTGGTTGAAGATGGCCAACAAACTTAAACCAAAATGGAAACTGTCTCACATGAATAGCGGCTGTAGTATTAGATGCTTATGCCAGATTTTCTGCTTGATGGTGAAAGCTAGCTGGGCATTTGCACAATGCCCTATCAACCATGTGTGTCAGCATGCATTTGACAGGTTTCAATGCCTGGTGAATGGCGACGAACTGTAGAATTATGGCGCGCTAAATTAAATATTGTCTGTTCTTCTAAGACGCAGTTTTATATAAATGTTTATGCAAGTGGAATTAATGCGTATGCACGTGGGGTGCGGGGGTAGAATTGCAACCCATATCTTCCCATGGAAATTGTAAGAAAATTAAAGGCGTAAACACTGAAGGTGGGCAGCAACACCTGAACAATCCAACAAGTAATAAGGTAACCCAATGAAAGGTACAGTGCGTGTTTCTGAAACAAAGTTTTGTGTAACATAGGACGTCTTTTTTATGTTATTGTGACGGAACAAGCTCGAGGCCCACCTGATGTTAAGCGGACTAACCTCTGCCTATAACAGTTGCATTTCGTCACAAGTCACGAGTTGCTCTGCGCCTGTCACCTTGAGACAGAGCTGTTAAGTCGCCTGTAATCTCACTAGCCCTCAAGGACTGCTGCCGGACACTCCTTTAGGTGCTTGGCGACAGATTTTCTACTTGAGGGCGGTCGCTAGCCAGGTGGGCATTCGCAAAATGCCCTTCCACCATGCAGTGAAGCTCAAGCCCGCAGCGGTATTCGAACCATGCTGCGCGGCAGTCCATAGCCAATGCCAAAGCCATGACTACTTCAAAAATACAATACAATTCGTCTAGTGCGCGGACGACGCGAATCAACGTTATGTGCACGAGTTTATGTTGAATCGTCGCAGGAGACACTCCTTTACAGTATCAAGTACAGAAATTCCGCCTCAAATACGACGATAAGTTTCGGACTGTTGCTTATCATCTTGTTACATTTTGTAAAAAGCCACCAAGGAAATAATTCCTAATAAGCAGCATGATACTACTTACGTGTGCCTATTCCCTTCCACATTGGGCGCACAACAGGGCTCAGTTACGTCATAACGCCCTGATTACGCACCTATTTATTATATTTCGGAGCGCTCCTAGCGTAGTTGGCTTAGCCGTGCTTATTGAATCAGCTAAGTTAAGCGACGTCCGCCGCGGTCATGACTTGAACTGATGACCGCTAGTGACTTTACCGACCGTCCGAAGCACGTGCACGCTCAGTAGAGCGTGCACGTGCTTCGGACGGTCCCGGTTGTAGTCTTAGGACCGCAGTCGTAATAGTATAGTGGTAGGGCATTTTGCGATTGCCCACCAGGCTAGATACCACCCTCAAGTAGAAAATCTGTCGCCAAGCACCTAACGTTTTGTTCCGGCAGCTGTCCTTGAGAGCCAGTAATTCTAGGTTAGCCTGAACAACATCTTCGACCACATCATCACTTACCATCAGGTGAGATAATGGTCAAAGGATAATGGCCTATCAGCTATAATTAAATAGATAATAACTTTCTCAACTCAGTTCGCCACTTGTGTCGAACTGCATCTATTATAGGCAGAGGGTGCCGCTTAACACCAGGCGGGCCTCATGCTTGTTTCCATTACAATAGTATAAAAAGAAAGTTATGGTATAGGATAGGTTTAATGTAAATTAGATTTTAAACCAGTCATCGTGTTATTATTTATTTTGCCAGAGTCGATTAATTCAAAATATTGATTTTTTAAATTAGAAGACAAGTTATCTTCACTCTCGCAGGAAAATTAGATTTTACTGCCATTTTTACCCGACTTCAACAACAAGGAAGAGGTAGTTTTTGGAAATCGACTGTATTTATTTTTAATGTTTATGAACTCAGAACTGTTACTGGGTGAACCGATTTTGATGATTCTTTTTTATTTTAAAGCCGATGCTTGTCGTGCGGTCCCATTTAAATTTCATCAAAATCGGTCAAGTGGTTGACAATCGATCTCGTAGGCAGCAAGGGTAACTAAAAAGGGTGAAACTTTTTTTTATATATAAAACTCTATCCGACTTCAACACTTAAATGTATGAAATAACTTGTCGAAGTCGGTACCATGCGCACAATATTTTGAAAATAGGTATTTTTGAACTATCATCGTACCGACTTCAACAAGTTATTTCATACATTTAAGTGTTGAAGTCGGTTCCATCGTTTTTGGCAGGGTTGTATAAATATTCAGTTTGTCAAGCGGCTTGATGCAGTTATTAGGAAAATGAGCCCGGTAGCTAGCAATAGGCAATGCATACACGGAATCAAAAACAATTCGTTTCTGCGTGATAAAAATGCTAGCACATATTTGTCTCAACGAATAAGCATTGCAATTCAACGGGGCAATGCTGCCAGCATGCTGGGCACGCTGCCAACTGGTACTGGGCTGGAGCATTTGGACTGCCTATATGAGTCTGCTATGACTTATAGGTTGTCTAAATGCTTTTATTGTAGTACTATAGTGTTGTATATAGTTCGTAGTATTTCGTTTAATAAAGGCATACCGCCGGAAAAAAAATTCGTTTCTTACACTCCAACTCAATATCAAGCAAATTTATAAGAAATAAACTAAATTCTTCAACTGATTACATACACGGATGTCAAATTCTGCATATTCACACAAGCACTTTCTTGTTTATGTAATTATATATACATATATATATATTTATATATACTTACTCAAAAAGTATGACACAGCGATTTTGCAAAAAAGCGGAACGTCAAATAGTGGAGCCAGTGATATTAGAAAGCCATAGACCTGTCGTTTTCAATTAAAACGCACTCGAGCTTTGGTACTACATGTTATTTGGTGCCAAACATTTGGAAAGTTTTACGGAGGAGTGAAATTGGAAGATACGTTACGGTGATGAAATCTGTAACTGTTTTCAAATCGGCATATATTTTTTTATGCCTGATAGTTAGCCTTTGACCACTATCTCACCTGATGGTAAGTGATGATGTGGTCGAAGATGTTGTTCAGGCTAACCTAGAATTACTGGCTCTCAAGGACAGCTGCCGGAACACACGTTATGAAATAGTAGGAATATCTAGTTCTTTTTTTTGCTATAACGCATGCTCTGCAGTCTGCGCTATCATAAATATATTTTAATACAACAATACTTTTATATAAAATCGGCCAAGTGTGAGTGGGACTCGCGCACGAAGGGTTCCGTACAATTAGCTATACAACATTTATATATATATAAAACCTTTTTATGTTTTAACGTGCTCGAGTCCGACTCCCACGTATTTGTTGTTATAGCGGCAACGGAAATACATCATCAAAATTTCAACTGTCTAGCTATCACTGTTCTTGAGATACAGCCTGGTGACAGAAGGACGGACGATTTTACCCTTTGGGTACGGAACCCTAAAAAAGGACACATCAGAAGACATAATTAGAAAATGCCAAGATAAGGCTTCTTTAGGGTTGTTGAGGGGTAACAAACTAAACGGGTAAGTCGTTGTCGGCGTATACGAAAACAGAACGTATTTATGTTGATATAAGGTTCATATTAACGCACTTCAACGTGGTGGTAATGACTCGAACAGGCAAATTTAAAAAAAGAAAGAGTGTACGGGTAACAGATACTTATAAAATATATAGTATTCAAGAGGATTTGTCAAATACCATGCCTGATGTGAAAAGGTGACACCATATATTTCTCTTTTTGAAAAAAAAAACACTCTAAATTCTCTAAGCTCCAAAATTTTGCTTCATCAAGTTTTGTGTCTATACATAGTAAATGTGTGCGTTTACCGCTAAATTATCCCCCTTTGTCGTAGCCCTCCATTTTGAAGACACTCCCCTTGCCACCTCAACTAGCGTTGGAGTACTTGGCGTCGACATATCGAGTGTCGTTCAATTCCGCTGTCACTTGGAAGATAAGGTTAAGGCTCGGAAATTACAAAATAGTGCCAACATGATATGGAAAATCTCATAAACCAGGTACCGGATGGTACTGCAATTTAAATACACGATACTCAAGGATATAAGTAATACTTTCATCGATTTCAAAACATGTTTCCTAATAATTGGCTCGATAGAAAAAAATCTCAAAAACACCTCTGAAAATAGAGGATTCCTACTTTTTCCGCCAGATTTTAGTGTATTAAAATTTGTTTTTTTTGTCTAAAATATTGATTTTTTAAGTACAATAAATTTCATTGATTATTTTAATCCAAAAAAAGCACAGTTAATGCGTAATGAGCCTGTTTACAAAATGTCACATACGCCCTTTCATTCCGAGAAGCGTTAACATCATGTCGCACTATTTACTCTAGCGATCTACGTATATTGCTATCATCCTCGCTCATATCGCGGTCAGCCGCGTCATGCGTCGGACCTGTGTCACTTTTCTCGGCAATCTCAATTAAAATAAAACATGGGTAAAATTATAAATAAACGCTTTGGGAATGCAAAAAAGATGTATAAAAATCGTCAAAAACGCATGATGGACATAATAAGGTAAGCATCTATGGCTTCCTTTCTCCATGTACCTATGTATATATCTCTTATATTAATGAAATTATGATATGATTGTGAACCCTAACGCAATATAAAAAACACTTCAAACATTTTACAAGACAGGTACAACTTTAGCTACCTAAAATAATTATTATAAGCAATATTCAGAATTTTTCGTAATGAATGTGTTGTAATTATTTTAGATGGATCATGATTAATTTATACAGTTTCTGACAATAAGGCACAAAGGTTATGTACATAATTTTCGACTAATCAATCGTCGTTCAAATAGCGTATAGTAAGTGACATCGCTTCGCAATTGAGAGGTACGTGGATCGAATCCAGCGTAAAGAGATTCTTTTTGGTCAAATTTTAATTTTACGACATAATTCTTAATAACACAATAATAATTTTACGTATGTACGTGGACCAATATAATGTGTCTGACAGTAAGGCATAAACGATATGTGTGTAATTTTCGACACTTTGGTCAATGATTGTATAGTGTGTAACTACTGAAGTCGAATCAGAAGATCGAGTACCGTGGATCGAATCTCACATACCTAGATTCTTTTTGGTGACTTTTTTATTTGTATTAATTTTTATTTGATACGTATTATATTTACGTATAATTAAGTTTTCTGACGCGTATTCAATTTACGATTACAATGCTTGCAAATTTATTAGGTATCTCGAGTTTCCATGTTTTCATATAATTAGAGAGTTTAGTATATCTAATGAACGTGAACATTAAATAGGTACTACCTAATCTAGCTACCTGAACACGTTTTTTCATAGATCTCGAAAAAGTATGTCTTGGATGGACACGAGTTGCCACAGCGTAATAGTTACAGTAGAACAACATTATCAATTTACTAAAAAGCTATGTTGAGTAAACACCGTCCTTCTGTCCACTACTATAGAAAACACAAACTTTCATACATGGAAAGTTATTGAAATATTCATGGTGATATCGAGTACGTAATATATTAGTACATATAAATTAGTAGTAAAAAGATGGCCGTAAACGTTTGATGCGATAGAGATAATGAAATTCTGAAATGAAAACTTAATACAAAAAGAAGAAGCCTAAGCTTCTGCTTTAGAATGAGACTTTCCATGGTTTTCTTGAATAGCATAAGAATTAAGAACTGACTAAAAGAAAATGAAATAATTAGCACCATACCAATACTTACGTAAGAACATCGAGTAAGGTGCATTATAGGGGACTTAACTATAACGCCCTTTATAACCAAAGTATAGCGGATATACTACCAAAGAGAGTATTCCCCAGGACGTTTTGGTGTTAAGGGGCGGCCGGTAATTCAACAAAAGTTAAAATTATACTCATTATAGCCATTATGTTTTTAAATGTTACATCTTCTGTGTTGTATAAACAACATATGGTAGCCATATAAACAACCCCATATATTGTAGGATAGGAGGATGCTTCTTGGTTATTGATACTATCCCATAACTTACTTACCAATAAAATTCTTCACCAAAAATATTATTTGAAAATCAATAAAAGTTTGTTATTTTTCTAGTATAGAAAATGGAGGAGAAGAACGACGCATTGTTGATATACACTATTACACAAAGAGTATATTAAGACAAATCTCGAAACATTCACCTTTCGATTATTTTTTTATTAATATGCAGGGTTATTGGTAAAATGCTAAATCCAGGAAAACCCGGACGGATGGCAGCCCTACTCTCATAGAATGTCCGATTTTATGTCGCACTCCGGTGCATCTTCGCAACATAATCTACCTATACAAGTACATACATCAAGTGACGGCACGGGTGTCGTTTACAAACATAAACGTATCTTTCGTAATCTTTGACAAATACAGTTAATAACAGTAATACCACGGTTTTATAATCGATATGTAATATTGTGGTATTACGTATGAATAGTAATACAAAGTAATAAATTTTCAAACAAAATACTTATCTTTCTCCTTGGGTGATTTCAATAATGGTATTATTTTGTTAGAAGTTTTGTTGTTCCACCCATCTACACAATAGCATCCACGAGATGTATTTATTATTATTAACAAATTGAAACAATAACTGTACCTACCTACTACATTCTCCATGTGATTTTTTGTAAGTGAAATCTTAATAATGACTTGTTGTAATGACACGAGCAGGTACCCTTGATTGTTAGCGGAAACAAAGCCAGGATCTGAATGAACTACGCTACTTTATTAAAAAAAAACAAAAATTGGAACCGACTCCAACACCCAAAAGTGTGAAATAACTTGTTCAAGTCGGTACCAGTATAGTTCAAAAGTACCTAGTATCACAATATTGTGCACGTGGTTCTAGTGTTGGACTTCGACAAGTTAATTCACACTTTTTGGTGATGAAGTCATTTCCATTTTTATTTAAAAAAAAACACTTCTTTTTATGACTCTTGCTACTTACGGGATCGATTTTCATTCATTGTCAACGACTATATCATCAAGATAAGTAAATATTTTTCAGTTATTGGAGTGTATGTCAAAAACGGCTTGACCGATTTTGATGAAATTTAACTGGAACCAAACAACAAGTATCAGCTTTCAAACAATAAAAGATTTTTTTAAATCGATTCACCCAGTCAAATTTTCTGAGGTAACAAACAAATAAGAAAAAACAGACGAATTAAGAACCTCCTCCTTTTTTTGAAGTCAGTTAAAAATACCCAATAGTATAACCCGCTATTTGTATTTTGATCAGGGGTAAAAAAGTTTTTTATGATTTTCTTTGTAAATTTTACACAATATACTTGTTTTTGTAATAAATAAACCATCTTTTGTGTAACAGCTTACGCCTTGCATCAAAGTAGATACATAGTTCATGTTCATCAAAACCATAGTTCATGTTCATTAAAAATGAACATACACAAAAACTGCAAAAATCAAACAAGTTGGTAATAATCAAGACTAAACTTGTTCTACTGTAGGTATGGTAAATTTATTAACTGTGTCACACTATGATATTTACAGCATACAATCAACTAATGGTTGGTATCATGTATGCGTACTAGATGGCGCTTCAGCACACATCACATTCGTGAGTGACAAGATAGTTTCTACTAGTTCTACTAGAGAGCGCTCAAAATTTTTAATCAAATAAAATATTACCGTTGACTTGCGGACGTGGCGCCATGTACACCGCGAAGTAAACACGCGAGGAGAAGTGGGGACAAAATCTAACATCTGGTTTTAGAATTCTGTCCCTTAAGTTAGCCTCTAAAAAGCTTGGTGTGCTCGGAATGGCGAGGCGGCTCATCGCCTGCAACTTTATAAGGCCCAGGATCGGCCTCACATGGAATAGCGTAGCCTCTGGGCGGGAGCTCCCCAGTACCAGCTTCTTCCATTTGACCGCATTCAACGCAGAGCGACTCGAATCGTCGACGATCAAGTTCTCTCCGTTCGGCTCGACCCTTTGGCACTGCGTAGAGATGTTGGATCACTCTGCATCTTTTACCGTTTATATCACGGAGAGTGTTCTGAGGAACTGTTCGATTTACTACCCCTGCAGCTCAATTTCGGCACCGGACTTCCCGACAAAGCATGATGTTTCATCAATTTCATGTCGACATCTGGAAGTCCACAACCTTGCGATTTTCACGGCATTTTCTACCTCGCACGGAACAGACAAAACAACATTATGGAACCAGCTGCCCGGTGAAGTATTTCCGAATAGATACGACTTAGGAGCCTTCAAGGAGAGAGCACATTCCCACCTTGAAGTCCGGCAATGCATACTCGAGACCTCTGGCGTTGCGGATGTTTGGGGGCGACGGTGATCACTTACCACCAGATGAGCCGCCTGCTCGTTTGCCCTCCTATCCCATAAAAATAAACACTGCAACGGAAAGATATTTTTAGTTAAAAAAAAGCGTAGGTCTGTGTTGCTCAGTCGCATGTCTCTCCGTCATACGCCCCGACTGACATTTTTCAAAGACCACTTCGTCTTAACGTCCGTAGCACCGTTCGATAAGCTCGAAAATTGCACTAAATAGTTCTAAATCTAAATACTTCACTAATAGCTTGATTACTATTTAAAGATTTTAATTGAAATTTATGCTATTTAATTCTGTTTCTTTTGTTATAGAGTTCAATATATAATTTCTTATTGAATTTTGACGGAATCAATTTTTTGCAACATGCGCTGTTATCATCCTTATTTTAACAATACTTCGTTTCATTTTCGTATGTACGCCGTCAACAATCTGCAAATTTACCTTTTTTAGTCCAGATTTGCTAAACAAGTATTTTCAACTCAATATACAGAAAAAAAACATAATCTATCAACATTATAAAAATAATATGTAGGTATATGAATAATTCTTCGTAATTATATGCAATTGAACTTAGTTTAATTTCATGTGGTACATTAAGTTTAAAAAAAAATATTTTCTTACGTTTATTTTGTCTATAGTCCGCAATATTAAATAATAAGTGCGAGTCGGGCTCGCGCACCAAGGGTTCCGTACCATTGGTTATACAACATTAGACTTCATATTTTAACCTTTTTTTGTTTTAACGTGCTGTTGTGTGGACGTATTCAGTTGTCTTAAAAAAAACAACTTATGGACACACACACATTTATTTTATTTAAAAAAATAAAATTATTAATTTACACTTTAACTTACAAGTTCCCGCAACTCACTTTTGCTACTAATTTGGGCAGAGGTTCCACCTGAATGGTATACTGGTACTGAGTCTGGTGACTCCTGGAGTTATCACAATAAATCTGAGCACTTAATTTTGAAAGCCACCGTTTATATAGAGAAAAATAATGCTGACAACGCGTAAATAGGTTTGTGAGGGATTCTGGTCTAGCTCAGCAATAAATTAGGTGTAACAGTGCGTGAGTCCGACTCGCACTTGGTCAACTTTTTTGTATTTGTTGCTTTAGCGGCAACAGAAATACATCACCTGTGAAAATTTCAACTGTCTAGCTATCACCGTTCTTGAGATACAGCCTGGTGACAGATGGACGGACGGACAGCGAAGTCTCAGTAATAGGGTCCCGTTTTACCCTTTGGGTACGGAACCCTAAAAAGAACAAATGCTTTATAATTTATAATCACTACTTACACCAAAAGACAGGAAATTTAAAATATAAAAACTATCTTGATAACTTCTTTTTTAATCCCGTAGTTCTTGTGTTCAGTAATGTTTTGTGTTATTCTCGCGCATTTCGGACGAAAATATTAACGTAATTGCCACGTCCGCGTCGGGGTGAGAGCTGAAATAATTCTTATTTTAATATGACTTTGTTTGGTTTTCGTACTCTTTGACAGCGAGCTGTTAAGAGTAGAGTGCTCGTAGCGCTCACTATACAAACGTAGTTACGTCGTATTTAAGGATTCATTCTATAAATCATACACTTTGGAAACATAATCGTGTTTCCAAAGTGTATGATTAAAATTTTACTTAAAATTTTCTCGATGGAAAAACAATCCAAAGTTACATCTAAAAACGAAATAAACCCTTAAGTACGGCGTAAATACTTAACGGAGAGTCATCCGTATTTGAATGATACTAAAAACAACATGTTTTCTATGACGTATACACATTACATTTTTCAAATAGGTATTTGTTTTTATTATACGAAGGAAATGCTCAAATTCACGAATGTTCCGCCCATTTAAGTCAGAGCCGCGATGCTTTGTCCCTATCCGCTTTAGTAATTCTTCGGCCGTCGGACGGGGACGGATGCTGTGGGCGTTCCTTACTTACGCACACATACGCGGCGCGCCTAAAAAGCTCGGTGCGCCCTTAATTTATCAGCTGTTAAGTCCTTAACCCAGAAGCTACAGCTGAAGTGTCAAGCAACTGTCGACCATTAGGCAACAGCTCCTGCTTACGTAAGCATTCTATAATAGTGTTTACTTTTATTGGTCTTGCGTAAATTAGTCAATGAGCATAATTAGTTACCTATGCCAATGACGCACATAATTTAATTGATGTGACATTACTGTATTGATGCGTCTATTCTTTGAAAATAAAAGTGCGCATTAGATTAGTTACTTGTTATGCAAGACTGCAGTTATTTTGCGCAGGTACTTGTTTGAAACTTGAGGAAGCGAATGAATCTAGGATTGAACCTTGAGCGAAGCGAGCGTTTAACCAGGCGGTTTCGCTCAGAATTCTATAGTTTAATGGCGATCCTTATGCTTGTTCACAATAGAATAAAAATATAGTTATGCTATAGGATAGGTGTAATGTAAATTAGATTTTAAACCAGTCGTGTTATTTTTATTTTGCCAGAGTCGATTAATTCCATACATTGATTTTTGAAATCAGAAGACAAGTTATCTTCACGCTCGCAGCAAAATTAGATTTTACTGCCAGTTTTACTTTGGAAATCGACTGTATATATTTTTTTATTAAATTTAATAAAATAAAATTAATTAAATTAAATTTGTTTATTGTGAATAGAAACGACTTTACAATCAATTACATCTACCACACAGATTCGAATTGACATACAAATATAAAACAAATAATAAAACAATATGGTGGTACATTTAGCAAACAAATAAGAACAATAAAAACATACAAATTACAAATATAAATACATAAAAAGATCATAGGACTGAATAAAAATAAATGTCAAATTATAATAATGTCCCTTAAGTATAAGTCAATGATACAAGCATGATATTAATGTCAATTGGATAAAGTCAAATTACATATAGGTAAAATAAACATCATTCACTATCGCTAATTTCGGGATTACCCGTATTGACCCATTGGTCTCTCATACTTTCACAATACGCTAATACTGCAGAAACGATGGTAGGCCACTTGTCAAAAGAAATGTCAAAATCAGTGTTGGCGTCACGGAGTGCGTTGAGATGGAGTAGGGGTCGAACTAGAGGAGACATTGCTCGCGCCGTTGTGTGACCTGTGGCAGGATGGAAAAGGTTGTGTTGCCTACAGTGACCGCGCCTATTTACCGTGATCTCGCATTTGTGTGGGATGATGCCTTTACCACGCTAGCGGGTAAAAAGCACTTATGAACGCAGATTCCAAATGTCAAACAAGACTATTATTTCAGTATTTTTTTTATCGAGGGACGAAAGAAAAAACGATTCTAAAAAAAAATGCGTTGCCACTACTCACGCATCGATATGAGCAGGATATTAGGCTATGCAGGCTTTGATTATCCGAAGGTACTTACAACGAACGAGACCAATTACCAAAAATGGTTAATGTGCGCGAGTCCGACTCGCACTTAGCCAAATTGTATTTGTTGTTATAGCGACAACAGAAATATATCATCTGTGAACATTTCAATTGTCTAGCTATCACCGTTCTTGAGATACAGCCTGGTCACAGACGGACGGACAGCGAAGTCTCAGTAATAGGGTCCCGTTTTTACCCTTTGGGTACGGAACCCTAAAAAAAAAACTCCTAACATAAAATACGTAGAATTAGAGATAGCTCAAATACTACTCGTCAGATCTCACTATAATTTAAAAGGGACCACACGAAAAGCATCAGTCATCTTTCGAATAAGAAAAAAAAACATAATCGGTACACCCTCTTAGGAGTTGAGGTAAAACGCACAAAAAAATACAGTCGAATTGAGACCCCTCCTTTTTTGAAGCCGGCTTAAAATACTCAAGTACATTAGTGCTTTGTATTAACGAATCTACGTATTGAAAACTAGCTTTCCGAGCGCGGCTCCGCCCGCGCGTATGTCGGTTATAGCGCAAAAACATTAATCTCTTTTTGCGCAGTTGGATAAAAATTATCCTATGTTTTTTCCCGGGTCTCAAACTATTTCCACACCAAATTTCATTCAAATCGGCCCAGTATTTTTGGCGTGAAAGCGTAACAGACAGACAGACAGAGTTACTTTCGCATTTATAATAATAGTACTGATAGTACTGATTCATTAATCTCAGAATACGGACTTCGTGGTGTAGTACCTACCTGTGCACTGCACTGTAACAGCCGGATCGTCCACTGCTGAACACTGCCTCCCCTATTAAGGGGGTATTTGCCATAATCCCCACGCTTGGCAGGCGTCTTCGAGATCGCAGTGTAAGATGGCAGTTCTTTAGAAGGCGCTGCTGCCCACCTTCAAGTATTTTTCCCTTAGTCGCCTTTTACGACACCCACGGGATGATATGGGGAGGTGCAATTCTAACCCGACACACCACGGGGCGTACCTACCTACCCACTTGGTTATATTCTATAACTAGTGGCCCCCTTCGGCTTTGCACGGGTATTTGATAAAAATTTCACAAATAAAATATATTTTATTTACCGACTTCGACACTCAAAAGTTTGAAATAACTTGTCGAAGTCGGTACACAATTTCGCGCACAATATTGTGATAATAGGTATATGAACTATCATGGTACCGACTTCAGCAAGTTATTTCACACTTTTGACTGTTGAAGTCGTTCCCATCTGTAGTGTTTTTTTATTAATGTTCTATAGCCTATGTTCATCAGGGATTGTGTAGGATTCCAACGGTGAAAGAATTTTTCAAATCGGTTCAGAAGTTTTTAATTTTATTCATTACATACAAAAATACAAATATTTTCACTTTATAAAATAAGTAGCGGCCCGCCCCGGCTTCGCACGGGTAATTACGACTATAAATTGAGATGTAAGCTATCCTATCTTTCAATTTGGATCAAATTGCTCACCGTGTGCAAATCAAATTTAAAATCGGTTCAGTAGTTCAGGAGTCCATCGCGGACAAACAACGTGACACGTAATTTTTATATATTTATGAATTGTAGATATTGTCAAGTCATACCATGTTCGTTTCCGTCTGCGCAAAATAAAAAGTGATGACGCACGTAAATGAAAAGCTGTAACTAGTTTTTTGGGAATTTTATTTTAATTGCGCTCTTAGTGGAGCTAGCTTAGTCTTTTTTAAGGTGTACGTTGATGTTTATGGCGCGAAATCGAAGTATTAAACACTTTTTGGTATTGTTGCTGTTTTGACTAAGGCCTTTTTTTTATATTCTCATTTAATTTAGGGACTTTTAAACATTAAGTTTATGCCAGTCCCATCATAGCCTTATAACAACTAACTAAAATACTACAATATAGAATCGAATACAAAATACACATACTATATTGTCATTATTTTTGTAGGTATATAAATCAATGGCAACATATATATAGTGGTTAGTTTGATTCATGAATTAAGGCAAGGAGCCACGATTCAGAATGTTCGAGTAAGTTCCGGTTATACTACCCAGTATTTATTAAATAAACACTATCTTTGCGTTTATTCATACACTTTTATCATAAACATGTATAGGATGTCCTTACATATGTATACTTATATACCTACTTACATACCAAAGTCAAAGTCAAAGTCAAAATCATTTATTTAATTTAGGCGTCTACGACGCTCTTATGAAGGTCAATTACAAATTTTAATATTGAAATATACTACATTGTACTGCCACGTTCAGCAAACAAAAATTATAGAGCCACTGCGAGAAGAACGGGCAAGAAACTCGGGGCCATTCTTTTAAACGTTTTTTAACAATGTGTTAAGTACATACTATATAGTAAAATTATTACAATACTTAATTTACATTAAGTAGGTGACAGGCGCTAGCTTGGCAGAGGCGAACCAGTCAAAGCATTTTTGTCGTTTAAGTAATCACCTAATTACTATTGTAATAATGTTTCTTTTACCAAAACTTATGTAACAGTCACCCCGTGACCACGATCACTGCAAAGTGTTTGAAACGTCGGGATAAAATAATGAAAAATATACGCGATTTAAACCGTTTAAAATTGTTTAATTACTATGTGTAACAATCACGAAAACCTAAGATAACATTACTTATGTAACTATTACTTTTTCCGTATTTAATTGCAAATGTACATCTTCCAGGGAAGACACTGCCTTTAACAACACAGTGTAAACTAAAGCAAAAGGCAGGGTTTCACCAATTAATATTGTGGCATATTTTATTATACAATAAACTATTTTGTATTTTGTATTTGTATTTGTTTCACAGTCATCCATTTAGCCTAGCCATCGGTTAAAGCTTGAAACGCGCTGCATGTTAACTGCCATTTCGTTATTTTATGTGTTGCATAGTTACCCGAAACTTTATTATGACATTCTGAAACGGATCCTAAGGGCGTCCGCTGCGTTAAGCGGGTGCACGGCGCGGGCGCCCGCGCGGCTTGCTGTTTCTTGTAATCTCATAGGTCAGCGCAGCGTGCAGCGGGTCCCCCGTCGCACGCGGCGCGGGCGGCGGGACCCGCCCCGCGGGCGACGTGTGTCCGTGTGACGGAGCACGCGAGCGGAGATGATTCTATAAAATAAGTCAGCGCCGTTGTGTTATCCGTGCCGCACGTTTCGTGCTTGTACAGTCTGTTCCATAATTTGATAACAAACAGTATTATTGATGACATTTTAGAAGTCCAATGTCGCCTGCGAGAGGCGGGCGTCTGGCGCGGGCGTCCGCGACGGTGCACGGCGCAGGTCCCCGCGACGGACACCCGCGACTGACGCCCGCGCCGACGCAGCGGACGCCCTAAGTATTCTACTTAATCGCGTAATACCATCCATTTAAATTTATAATATCTATACTAATATTATAAAGAGTATAGATTTGTATTTTTGTATGCAACGAATAAACTTAAAACTACTGGACCGATTTGGATGAAGTTGGGCATGGAAATAGTTTGAGACCCGGGAAAGGACATATGATAGTTTTTATACATATGCGCAAAAAGATGTTAATGTTTTTGCGCGAAAACCGAAATAGGCGCGGGCGGCACTTCGGCTGGAAAGCAAGTAAATAAATAAATTGACATAAAATCGGCCAAATGCGAGTCGGTCTCGGGCATAAAGGGTTCCGTACCATTAGCTATACAACATTAGACTTCATATTATAACCTTTTTTAGGTTTCCGTAACCAAAGGGTAAAAAACCGGACCCTATTACTGAGACTTCGCTGTCCGTCCGTCCGTCTGTCACCAGGCTGTATCTCAAGAACGGTGATAGCTAGACAGTTGACATTTTCACAGATGATGTATTTCTGTTGCGGCTATAACAACAAATACAAAAAGTTGGCCAAGTGCGAGTCGGACTTATATTATTATTTACTTTCACATATATAATGTGTCGCCAATATAATGAAATTCTCGTCTCAAACCGAGACATAGATATATTTCATTTTAATTTCAATAAATTCCGGAAGCATTTAATAACACATATTTGTTTGATTTCATAAAGCTTTAAATAATCAAGGATATGTAATAATTACCACAGATTTATGCTCTCTAGCTGTTTATATAATATTTACGAAGCTCGTAGGCATACATAGTTTAGGAATACTGTCTAGATTTAAGCAAAAAAATGTGGAACCGACTTCAACACCCAAAAGTGTGAAATAACTTGTTGAAGTCGGTACCATGATAGTTCAAAATTACTTATTATCCCAATATTGTGCGCATGGTACTGACTTCGACAAGTTATTTCACACTTTTGAGTGTTGAAGTCGGTTCCATTTTTTTCGCCCTTTTTAGTATACCTTGCTACCTTACGGGATCGATTGGCATTCACTGGCAATGCCTATATCATCAATATAGGAAAAATCTTTTCAGTTATTGGAGTGTAACTCAAAAACGGCTTGACCGGTTTGATGAAATTTAAATGGGACCAAACGTCAAGCATCAGCTTTAAAATTAAAAAGAAGAATTATCAAAATCACAGTCAAAAGTCCTGAGGTAACAAACATTAAAAAAAACAACAGATGAATCGATAACCTCCTCCTTTTTTAAGTCGGTTAAAAAAGGCTGAGTAATAGGATCCTGATTCTCGTAGAAAATCCAAAGACCGAATTGAGTCTTCAAGTCATCCATTTTGAAAATCACAGGTTAATAATAATACGATGACCTTTAGCATGAGACAGGGCATTCTGCCAATGGTAAAAAAACGAGTCATAAAAGTTCTTTGTACGTTGAGGTCACGGCGCTCCCTCGTCGATTTCAATCGTGCCGTCCGTTCCACGTCACCGGTTTTTCAGTTGTAATCCAAGGTTCCTATGACCATGCATCAAGGATCATACCATAGTACAACGGTTCCCAACCTTTTATTGACCAGGGACCACTTTCATTACATTTTTGTCAGCAGCGACCACGATGTACGAGAAAAATACTGAATCAATCCGAAAATAAACATAAGTCAATATAATATTATTTTATAAGAACATTTCATTTTTAATAGAAAGCCCCTGTAACAGTCGGATCGTCCACTGCTGAACACAGCCTTCCCTATTAAGGGGATATTTGCCATAATCCCCACGCTTGGGCAGGCGTCTTGGGGATCGCAGTGTACGTTGGCAGTTCTTTAGAAGGCGCTGCTGCCCACCTTCTTGTATTTTTCCCTTAGGCGCGTCTTACGACACCCACGGGATGATATGGGGAGTTGCAATTCTAACCCGGCACCCCACGGGACAAAACAACAGAAAGCCAATGAAGTAAATTTTGAGTCAATGTGATTTTTGAGCTTTTATCTTCTGCACAAGTTCGGGACTAATATTGTTGCAAAAAGGTACATCAAATCATCAATTATTAATTAGCAACAAAAACCGTGTTTGCATAAATAAATGTTTGAGAAAACAATTAATAAAAATTCTAAGCAAGGCGATTTTTCAAATTTCGGTGTAAGAAATTACATTATACATATATACCAAAACCTCTCAAGCGAATTAGATTCAAATGCGACCTTACAGTTTCTATAATTTTGAAATAAATCAGTTCTTGGATTTCATCAGCAAATACACTAGAATCCGTGCTAAAAGGTTTTCAAATCAGTTTTCGATCAACTTTACTTTCTGTTTCGAAATATTCTGGGAAGTAACGATTGAATATATCAATCTACATTTGTAGATGACTCTTAAGGTTTTCTTTTATGTTTGCCCTACTAGCGTCATAATTTTTGTCCTACACAATTGTTTTTAATGTAGCGAACGCAAAATAATTACTTGCCACGATTTTCGGACCAAATTTCAAGTCCAGTGGACCACCGGTGGTCCGCGGACCTCTGATTGGGAACCACTGCCATAGTAGAACCAGACAAGGAGTTTGACTTCATACAGAGGTTTGAAGCAATGATGGCGGAGCGGTAATAGGACTGCCGTGTTGCAGGTCCAGGGTTAATTCAGAGGTTATCGCTTAACAACAGGCAGGTCCGACACTGTAACTGTAACAGCCGGATCGTCCACTGCTGAACACAGCCTTCTCTATTGAGTGGGTATTTGCCATAATCTAAAAAAATTAACAGTTGTAGAATTTATTTTAATATAATGATTATCTATATTGTATATTACCTAAAAATGTTGTAGAAAAAAATTGTGAGCTCTGTTTCCTACCAGGATGTAATTGTAAGAAGAAAACAGAGCTCAGGTCACTGTCCACGTGTTCCCATAAGGCTGGCAGCATTACCCCGTTGTATGGCAATACTAATACTTTTGCCGAGGCAAGCGCCAGCCCTTTGGTCGTTTGTCTTTTCTATCAGACGCTTTGACATCTTTCTATAGAGACAATGCGCAACAAACCTGTTGTTTCTACTCCAAATGCGATAATTTATTTTACTTACACATTACCGCAGCGTTGTATAGTGTTGCTAGGCATTCTAAACAATGTCAGAATCAGTACTAATATTATAAATGCGAAAGTAACTCACGCTTGCACGCCAAAACTACTGGACCGATTTGAATGAAATTTGGTATGGATATAGTTTGAGACCCGGGAAAAAACATAGGATAGTTTTTATCCAACTGCACAAAAAGAGGTTAATGTTCTTGCGCGATAACCGACATACGCACGGGCGGAGCCGCGCCCGGAAAGCTAGTTACAAATATTGCCGGTTACGGACATATGGTGAAGACTGAGGACACATGGATGGATGTTATGATTAACGTTTTTTATTTATATTTATAGTTTTATTATTGTTTGGGATATAAAAAGGCCGTGGTGTTATTATCAAGACATCGGGCTTTCCTTGGAAGCCGTTAGAGTAACACTCAACGCAGAGCGACTCGAATCTTCGACGATCAAATTCTCTCCGAACGGCTCGCTCGACCCTTTGGCACTGCGTAGAGATGTTGGATCACTCTGCATCTTTTACCGTATTTATCATGGGGATTGTTCTGAGGAACTGTTCGATTTAATATCTGCAGCTCAATTTCGCCACCGGAATCCCCGACAAAGCATGATGTTTCATCAATTTCATGTCGACATCTTGTAAAAATGTCATGTTGAAAAACTTGCGAGTCGAGAGAGAGTGAGCCGCCTCCTCGTTTGCCCTCCTATCCTATGAAAAAAATAATTAAAAAAACCATTAATGAGCAGGGCAAGACTCGTCCGAAAAAAAAATTGTTTCTTCACAGCTTTAAAATTAAATTTCCATTCGGCGTTTCAATACTTGTTAGTAAGATATCTTAAAATATACAGGGTTATTGGTAAAATACTAACAACCTCTTAGGGTTGACTTCTGCTAGTCCTAACAAATATTTAAGGATAGTTTGTTTTTTTTAGAAAAAAAAAAATTATTCATATTCAAATCATTTATTGCAAATAAAGGTGATACAAAGATTTAAGTTACACTCTATTCGGCTTGTACATGAAACATGAAATATTAAGTTAATTCTAATTATAATATAAATTGTATAATTATATTAAATAATATAACAATAGGTATATACGTCACAAAATCAAATACAAATCAAGTTCAATGTCAAAATTATTAAGTCAATGATGTAGTTAAAGAAGCAAAATGTCCATCAACTAATATTATAAAGAGGAAAAATTTGTATTTTTGTGCTTTTGTAACGAATAAACTTAAAATTACTGGACCGATTTGAAGATTCGATAATATCCCGAAAGTAAGTTATACCAAAATTAACCTACCCTTTTCTAGACAAGCAACTTGTAATACGAAAATCAATCAAATGGACATCGAATAGAGCCCAAATTAGCAAGTTTTAACTTGGCGGTTATGATAATGGCTCCGCCAGAATTGCTCCAAAATTAGTATTCATCTTAACTAATATTATAAAGAGGAAAGACTTGATTGTTTGTTTGCAATGAATAGGCTCTGAAACTACTGGACCGATTTGACCGATTCTTTCACCATTAGAATCCTACATTATCCCTGATGAATATTAGCTATAGAATATTTTCAAAAACATAGAGATCCGTATGAAAACATCGATTACATTATCGATCAACCCAAAGCGTGAAAAAAAAACAAAAAAAAAAGTTATATCGCGTACGCTGCGGAAATGATTGACACTAGAGCAAACTGAGCAAAGTGATGTACTAAAATTTTATAGAAGACATTAATATCTATAAAAAAGTCCGCGATACTATATGTCTAACTATTATAGTTATATCACAATAACAATTTTTTATGTGTTTAAATGTATAATTCTTGAAATTTTTGTTAATCCGTGCGAAGCCGGGGCGGGCCGCTAGTATTAGATAATTAAAGGAAATTATATTAAAACAATATAATATATTGTCAGAATTGCATTATTAATTTATAATTCAAATTACTTACATTAAATTAATTTATCAAAACTGTATAATAAAATTTATTCACAATTTAAATTATTTTTAACTGGATGAGTTTTTTGCTCTTGTACTATTTGGTAGATGATTATATGTTTAAGGATACATACCAAATATATTATTTCTAAGTAGAGCAGTATTATGTTATATTAGATATAACAGTTTATGTTGATGTCTTTTACTTTTTTTTTACCGGTGGTATGCCTTTATTAAACAAAATACTACGAACTATATACAACACTACAGCTACTACAATAAAAGCTTTTCTCAAACATGCTTGGAAATGTGAGCATTATTTTGACAACCTTCTTCGAGATAAATCGAAATTGCTGTACTGGCCAAATACACGCGGGCAGCGGCCGGCAAAAATGAATGAAAATCTATATCTGTCGTGTGTAGCGGCCAAATAAATTGCATAGTAAACTCATATCTGTCGTGTAATTTAAAAATGGAACGATCTTTTACTTCGAAGCATGGCAACCAAGGAGGTAACTTATCAAAGGTTTTATTTAAATTTCGATCTGGCTCGCAAATAGAACACAGTTTATTGAAAAAAAAAAAAACAAATGAACACTTTAACGCGGGCAATTTTATTGTTGTTTGTTGATAGTCATTGATTTTGAAAAGTAATTGTTTAGACAAAATGAGTTCAAGTGAAGACAATGAGTGTGATGAACTTAATTCAACGCCACCTGAAATTCTTCACCTCTTTAGAATTATCACAAACCAACATAATCCCCGGAAAGTCCACATTTAAATTCATAAATTGTACATTTAACAACTATATCTTCAAATAAAAAACTCTGCCTAGGTACTACTTTGTTTTAATTTCCGCGCATTATTTGAGAAAAGCACTATACAAGCCTTGGCCACAACTAGGCATTGATTGACTTACGTATGTGTGCCTCGGCTTCGCCTCTGCCCACATTTACACGTTCGTCCATCAATGCCTCCTTTGCTGGCCGCTGCAGTAATGTACTATTAGACAACCTATAAGTCATAGCAGACTCATAGGCAGTCGAAATGCTCCAGCTCACTCCCAGTCTTGTCTCCATGTCTTTTACTGTGTAATGTGTCAAATTAATACAAATTCAATCTTGCAAAGACTGAGACTATACATGTACAGAGAGGGCAGGGTCATTAAATGAAACTTATAAAAAGTATCAATTAATTAAACAGTACTACTCAAAAAAAAAAAATTATTTTTATTTTTTATTTCTTCAACCTTATTAATTTTCTTTGTATGTACGAACCAACATTGCGTATTGTTTTATGCACGGATATGGGAAGAAAAAATAGCTACTCATAAACAAGGAATCTTAGTGGAGTGGTTATTTGTACAGAATAAGAAATATTGTAAACTACGTTTTTCTGGTACAATAAACTATTATTATTATTAAAATAGTAAAAAACTCGACTGGAAAATATTTTCGTTTAAGGTTTCATCGTTCCATTGAAATTAAAATTGTAAGATATATATATTTATAGAGTCTTGTTTTAAAGACACTCATTTTGATACCCAATACTCGATAAGTTTGGAGAAAAACAATCATTATCTTACAATATCGCGTCTAAAATCTGCCAGTCTAAAATCGTCGTCACTTTCCATCAGGTGAGACAGCAGCGGTCAAACGCTTGCTTATCTAATTAAAAAAAAGTTTATTTTTTATTAATTTTTACCGACTTCCAGAAAAGTAGGAGGTTTTCAATTCGTCTGTTTTTTTATGTTTGTTACCTTAGAACTCTTGACTGGGTGAACCGATTTTGAAAATTCTTTTCTTGTTTGAAAGCTGATGCTTGTCGTTTGGTCCCATTTAAATTTCATAAAAATCGGTCGTACCGTTTTTGTCTTACATTCCAATACCTGAAAAGTATTTTCCGATCTTGATGATAAAGTCATTGACAGTGAATGACAATCGATCCCGTAAGTAGCAAGGGTCACTAAAAAGAGTGAAAATACATTTTTTACAAAAAAACTCGAGTCAACCGACTTCAAGACTCAAAAGTGTGAAATAACTTGTCGAATTACTACTTGTTATAGCCATACCATCTACAATGCAATGTTCATAGCGAGACTCGTACGAAGCGCTTCGCTTCTACTTTTCTCGTGCGAGACGTCACGTAGATAACAGGAAAATTAGGCGGAATTGTCACTAGATATATAATTTTATGCTTTTTTAAGTGTTTTATTTAAATATTATTTAATATTTTTAGGATACTTTTAAAAGTATTTGTTATTATTAAATGTGGATTTCCGCAAAGTAACGCCTGAATCTATCCATTATATCTGAGGTATTTTAACGATAGAATTTTCCGCTTTGATCGTTTGTACATTAAGGGCGCACCGATCATTTTAGGCGTGCTGCGTATGTGTGCGTAAGGAAGGCACTCCAACAGCATCCGTCCCCGTCCGACGCGACGGCCGAAGAATTACTAAAGCGGATAGGGACAAAGCATCGTGGCCTATTCCGACCTGTGCCGCCACGCCGTGCACACCTGTCTACAGCTCCGCCAGTATCTCCCAGTGAGACCGCAATAGTCCCCGCACTATTGCCGTCTCACTCGGGTCATCGTTCCGACGCTAGTTGCAGACCAGTGCCTTGGAATACGCAGTCCTGACGAAGTTTTGCTTTCTGTGCAGAAGCTGAGCAGCCACCGACCGCCGAGCAACGTGAGCTACGAGCTCGCCGTGCCGGCGCGCAGAGGCGCTCTAAGACGTCAGGCATTACCACCTACCCAAGTCCCTTGTTTCGGACGAACAACATCATATCGGGCTGGTGGTCTTGTTTTGACCGCACTTTTCGGTGCGCATTTCACCACTTTACTACCCGACACAACATAGTAACAGTCGCGTAACAACACACTTTGTGCTGTTAAGCGACGTCGTTCAGGCGTGGGGTAGCGTCAGCCAAACCCGTCTGAACGATCAAATCCGCCATTTGCTGCGGTCGCAGTGTGACACCCTACGGTGACAACGGCCACTGTTGTTGTTTTGGTTTAACCTTGCACCGTGGCCTTTCCCGCTTCACGGGTCAGCCGAAGCAAGCTGGGCTCCGGGATTACTGGCCTTGGGGTCGCCCCTAGTCAACCCCGGAGTAGCGCTTAGGAGCACCCCTCTCCGCCGAGAAAAAAGCTCGGAGAGGGTACACAACTAGGGCACACCATAGGTACTCACTCCCTCTCACACAAGTGAGCTCACGAGTTGCGAGAGGGAGACAGAACCCGTTAGGCCATCCTGAGTATTCCCCTCAGGATGCAACGTCCCTCTAACGGTGAGGTGGAGGTCCTTCAGACCTTCGCCCTCCGCTACCCCGAACTCTACGCTGATCATCAGCAATCACTTAACGATGCAGAGAGTGCCCGCCTCACGGACACTCTTATCGCTCCCTCCGGAACTCCAATTCCGGAGGCCATCGTCCCTCCTCTGACCCGGTCCTTCTCAGAGGACAGCCCGACTTCGCCCGCTCCGGGCCCTGACAACAGACGCACGGTGGCAGCCCCTCCCCGTGAGAGGTCTCGCTCGCGCTCACCGATCGGGAGGCCAGCGAGCACCCGTCCCTCCATCGCCGTTGTCGAGCCCACTTCGGACTCCGAAGCGGAGATGGATGTAGATCCGAGTCGTGCCTTACGCACTGACTCGGACTCCGATAACGACGGCTATACCGTCGTAGACAGAAAACGCAAGCGTGCTCCTAAAGCCGCTAGTTGCGCAACTTCCGCCCCTCCCGCCAAGGCACCCGCTAAGGCCCCCGCCTCCGGCAAGAAGCCGACCCCCGCCCCGCGCCCCGCGTCTCCTCCCTCCGCTCCGGCCACCACTGCCGCGTCCCCTCAGGACGCGAGCGCGCGCCGCGAAAAACCGCCTCCGCCCCTGTTCATTCAGGACAAAACCAAATGGGACATGCTGTCCCGTTTAGTTTCGGATCGTGGGATCCACTACACTAATGCCCGCTCCACGCAGCAGGGCATTAAAGTTCAAGTGTCCACCATTAGCGACCACAGAGCGCTAACAAAGCTCCTCCGTAATGAGAGCATAAGTTTTCACACTTATGCGCTCGAAGAGGAGAAAGTCCTCCGAGTGGTCATCCGCGGTGTGCCCAAGGAGGTACATACCGATTCGGTATGTGCCGACCTGAAGGCACAAGACTTCCCCGTACATGCAGTTCACCGCATGTACAGCGGGAAGGACCGCAGTCCCTACGATCTAGTACTCGTAGTACTAGATCGTACACCTGAAGGCAAGGCCATTTTTAATTTAAAAAAGGTCTGTGGCCTCTCAGGACTCGATGTCCAAGCCCCATACAAAAATGGGAGTCCTTCGCAGTGCCATAACTGCCAACTATACGGGCACGCCTCCCGTTTCTGCTTCGCTCGCGCTAGGTGCGTTAAGTGCCTAGGCGATCACGCGACAGCAGCGTGCACTCGCACCCGGGATTCACCGGACCCACCCAGCTGTGTTTTATGCGGTGCTCAAGGGCATACCGCGAATTACCGTGGTTGCCCTAAAGCACCACGAGTGAACCACAGGGTGGCAAGGCATAGGCCGACCCGTCCCTCTTACGACCGTTACCAACGGGTAAGCCCTAAACTAACGGTAGTACCTGCCTCACAGGTAATACCCGCGCCGCTCCCAGCCCGTAACGCATGGTCTAAACCACCCAGTATGGTTAAGACCGTCGCTACCGCCCGCGCCCCGGCCCGCGCGCCCGCACCCGCGCCCGCACCCGCACCCGCCCGCGCCGCGGCCCCTGCCCGCGCACCGGCCCCGGCTCGCCCCGCGCTCCCGGCACCCGTCGCCAACACCATTCGCGCGCCTCCCCGCGCCGCTTCCCGGCCACAAGCTCCACCTATGCCATTGATGGCTGCCCCTCTTCAAGAGGCAATCAACCTAGTCAGCGATCTGGCTATGTCGGTTGACATCAATGAGGTACAAGAGCTATTCCACAAGATGCAATACGCTCAATCCCCAGCAGACGTGATCCAATACACATTGGAACACGCGAATTTACTTAGCGCCCTTAAGCGCTTCGTTCCCCAGGCCCCTCCCCAGTACAACCACTATGGGTAGTACAACCGAACGCACGAAACCGTACTCAGTTTCGTTAGCGTCATTTAACGCTGACGGCCTCTTCAGACAACGTGACCTCGTCCACGACTTTTGTTGTACCCACCTTATCGATATCATATGCGTGCAGGAAACCTTTCTAAAACCGGGGAAGGCGAACCCTAGGTTTGCCAATTACAGAACGGTACGTGATGATAGAGTGAACTCCCGTGGGGGAGGCACTCTTATCTATTACAAAAGGTCCCTGCACTGCATTCCCCTACCTACCCCGACTCTTGTTAATATGGAAGCATCTTGTTGCCTCCTAGCTTTGACTGGTCATCAACCTATAGTCATAGCATCCTGTTACCAAGCTTGCAAAAAGCCGATCGTCCGAGCTGACTTAGAAGCCCTATTCTCATTAGGAAGCGCCGTCATTCTGATTGGCGACTTCAACAGTAAGCACATCCTATGGAATTGTAACGTCAACAATCCCAGAGGTATTGCACTTGAAAACCTAATCGCAGAACTTAACTTTGACATAATTGCGCCCACTGAGCCCACTCACTACCCTTATATGGAAGACCACCGATCTGACTTGCTGGACATGGCACTATTCAGAGGCGTAACACTCCGGTTACGCTCCATAGAAGTGGTTCACGAGCTTCACTCTGACCACCGACCCATTATACTGCGACTAGGTCCCGACCCAACGACTGACCTCCCCCGCCCCACTAAGACGATAGTGAACTGGAAGCAAGTAGGCGATGCCCTAAAGGCTATCAGTTCACCGGACCTAGACAAGATCCCTGACGACATCCTGACAAAAGATGACGTAACCCTTGCGATCGATTCGTTCACCAATCACCTCTCCACCGTAGTAGGTGCATCCGCAAAGGAGGTCATAGTGCCGGACGACCGGCGCCTTGTCATTCCAGCGGATGTGAGACGATTGGTGACGGAGAGTAAAGCAGTGACCCGACATTACGACTCTTACCCCAGTAAAGAGAACAAAACTAAGAAACGCCACTTTGAACGCATGGTTCAAAGTCGCATGTCTGAGTTGCGTGATCAACAATGGGGCGATAAACTTTCAAACCTCGTGCCAAGCCACCATGCTTACTGGGACTTGGCGCGAGGCTTGAAAGGAAGTAACCATAACGACATGCCTCCCTTATACAGACCAGTCCCACTAGTCCCAGCGTTCTTTGACGAAGACAAAGCTGAGTGCCTAGCTGATAGCCTAGAGGCTCAGTGTTCCCCTAACGTAGATCACGTTGACCAAGCTCACCTCGATTCGGTGGATGCTGAAGTCGAACGTAAAAGCTCTGTGGTCACCTCTGAACTCCCACCAATCACCTTAGCGACTTACGCTGAGGTGGAGAGACTGATCAAGGCCCTCCGACCGCGCAAATCCCCCGGTGCCGATGGCATCTCCAACAGGGTTCTTAAAACCCTCTCTCCTCCTCTCATCCATCTCTTAGTCAGCATCTTCAATGCTGCTATGAGCCACTGCTTATTCCCAGACACCTGGAAATGTGCAAATGTCATTGGCATTCACAAACCAGGCAAAAGCTCATCTGACCCCACCAGTTACCGCCCCATCAGCCTCCTCAGTGCCTTAGGCAAACTTTACGAGCGGTTACTTGCAAACCGTCTCCAGTCCCATGCTAAGGAACACCACCTTATCCCAGATGAGCAGTTTGGCTTCAGACCCGGACACTCATGCGTCCAACAGGTGCACCGCCTCACGGAGCACATCATTGAGGGCTTCAATAAGTACCCCAAACCCCAGACTACGCTAGCAGTCTTCCTCGACGTAGCGAAAGCTTTTGACAAAGTCTGGCACAACGGCTTGATCTACAAGCTATACCAATTTGGCGTGCCAGAACGTCTTGTGCTCATCCTACAAGACTTCCTTAAAGCCAGAAGCTTTCGCTATCGCGTGGAAGGCACCCTCTCCTCCCCCCACCCAGTCAGAGCCGGAGTCCCTCAGGGCTCCGTGCTATCACCTATTCTCTTTGCACTGTATACCAGTGACATCCCACGCTCTCAGCCCAAAGTATTCCTAGCCCAATATGCGGATGATACCGCCATTTACACCACTGGGTGGCATATCAACAGACAGTCCTATTTCGTCATGCAACGGGCCATCACCGAGATCGGTGACTGGTTCCGAAAATGGCGCATCGCGGTCAACCCAGCTAAAAGCACAGCTATGTGCTTTACTGAGAAGACACGCTCCCCTTACCCGAAACCGCTTATTTTGTTCGACGAACCCATTCCCTGGGTTCCTAGAACAAAATACCTCGGAGTCACCCTTGATCGTCATCTCACCTTTAACGATCACATAACAACCGTCCGTAACAGAGCGGCCTTCATAATGGGTCGCCTTGGTCCCCTACTTCGCAAAGAGAGTAAAATGTCTCTTAGTAATAAGAAGACACTTTACACTGCCTGCATCCGCCCCATCATGACTTACGCATCAGTAGTGTTTAGTCATGCTAGTGAGGCCCACCTTCATAAACTTCAAGTCATCCAAAACCGTTTTCTTCGTAATGCAACCGGCGCCCCGTGGTATATCCGGAACACCGAGTTGCATTGCGACTTAAACCTTCCCTCTCTAGCGCAGTTCAATAAGGACTGCGCCCGCCGATACTTTGATCGAGCGCCCCACCACCCGAACCCATTGGTTGTCCAGGCATCGAACTACTTGACTGCCTCTTCTATCCCATTTTTCAAACCCCCCCGTCGCCGACCACGGCAGGTATTAGACGACCCGGATGACCCCATCGCAGCCATTACGTTGGCAGCTTTAGCGTTATCCGCAAGTCGTCGAGGTAAAATCCCCAGGTGTGAGGTAATCAGAGGTCACACAATCAAACACCGAGCTCGCCGGCGAGCTCGAGGCAAAAACAAGGTCACGATAAATTGCTCTCCAAATAGTCAAAGAGTATTATTCAGTAGGGCCCAATTGTGCAACACTGCAGTTGCACAGAGGCATTTTGCTCCGATCCCCCCCATGTCTCTCGACAGCGAGACAAGCCGAGGTCCGAACCACAGTGGTGCCCTTGAGCTCGCTGTCAACCCCTCCTATAGTAGCGGTACGTTTTCGGCGTCCGCAGGAGACGGAGGTAGAAAGCGCTTTTCGCCTTCTACGCCCGTCTCGGGAGAAGTGCCTTCGGCACTTCTCCCTCCCGGGCTATTGTAGGGCCAGGCCCTCGCCCAAAACCCGGTGGAGCTGGACGACCGCACAGGCGGTAGCCAGCATCTATGTCCTCCCTAAACTAACTAGCATCGTGGCTCTGACTAAAATGGGCGGAACATGCATTCATGCATTTGAGTATTTCCTTCGTATAATGAAAACAAATACCTATTTGAAAAATGTAATGTGTATACGTTATAGAAAACATGTTGTTTTTTTATTATTCAAATACAGATGACTCTCCGTTAAGTATTTACGCTGTACTAAGGGTTTATTTGGTTTTTAAGAGGTAATTATGGATTTTTTTTCTATAGAGAAAATTTTGAGTAATCCTGTTTCCAAAGTGTATAATTTATAGAATGAATCCTTAAATATAATATATATTAATTACATAACTCAAAATTAAGAAATAAAGATACAGCAAGGGATCAAACGAACCACAATTACGTATCGCTGCCTCGGTGCAGGCTTAAGGTGAGAACGGTATAAAATCGCTCGATTTGAAAAAAGTTGCTTTCTCATATCGTTAGTCGCTGTAGATGTGCCTAACGGAAAAACTGCATTGAATGAACTGCATAGCGCTACAAGCAATCCATACAGGCGCGGCCTTCAATATTTACTACTGCCTGCTCAAGTGAAGCAAAAAATAAAAGGAGTTACTAATTTACCAAAAATTTACCAAAAAATATAGCCATGTGCGGGATTCGAACCCGCTTCATCCACCCCATAGCCGGGGTATGCTCTGACCGACTGAGCTAACACGAATCCCGCAAATGACTATATTTTTTTTTTATGGGATAGGAGGGCAAACGAGCTGTCGGCTTACCTGATGATAAGTGATCATCGTCGCCCACAAACATCCGCAACACCAGAGGGGTCGAGGATGCGTTGCCGGCCTTTAAGGAGGGAATATGCTCTCTTCTTGAAGGTTCCTAAGTCGTAACTGTTCGGAAATACTTCACCAGGCAGCTGGTTCCATAATATGTTAGTGCGAGGTAAAAAATGCCGTGAAAATGGGGTCCGGTGGGAGTCCGGTGGCGAAATTGAGCTGTAGATAGTAAACCCTATAGTTCCTCAGAACACTCCCCGTTGATACGGTAAAAGATGCAGAGTGACCCAACATAACGCAGTAAATAAAAACTGATTAAAAAAACCGACTTCGAACTTAATACGCATTTTTAGAGGTAACTCAAATACTACTCGTCAAATCTCACGCAAATTTAAATGGGACCACAGACAAGCACCAGCATTCGAATATAAAAAAAAGACATCATATTCGGTACACCCTGTATATAGTTGTGAGGTTAAACTAACAAAAACAATCGTAATGAATAGATTCAGGCGTTACTTTGCGGAAATCCATATTTAATAATAGGATATCTCGATCGTGCGCTCGGTGAGTCAAGACCTCCTGAAGATGCTTCGTTTAGAAGCGAAACTAGTCGGATATTCTTCCGGTTAGGCTGCGTGATGTTTGTGACGTCACAGGAACAGGAAAATTAGGCGGAATTGTCACTAGATATATAATTATATGCTTTTTTAAGTGTTTTATTTAAATATTATTTAATGTTTTTTGAAGATACTTTTAAAAGTATTTGTTAATATTAAAAAAAATCGTATTATGAAGCTCCTCCATTTTCGAAGTCGGTAAAAAATAACGATTTATGGTTCATCCTGTGTTAGTGTGGAGCCCTCGGTGTGCGAGTCCGACTCGCACTTGGCCAATTTTATTTTAATATTAATCCGGCAACTGTACGGTTCTAATGTGTAAGTAATTAATGAATAGAAAATTTAGAAACCATTCCACACGGTCTTGCATGAATACACACAATTATTTTGACTCGATTGATGCAGGTACGCTGCCCGGTTTTGAAATTTTTCAATTACATATGCATACTGGACGCATTCCGAGCGAAATAGGATATACGATATCGTGCTATTGTGGTATTTTGTATGTTATTCTGACGGAACAAGCTCAAGGCCTACCTGATGTTAAGCGGACTAACCTCTGCCTATAACAGATGCATTTTGTCACAAGTCACGAATTGCACTGCGCCCGTCACCTTGAGACAGTAGTTCAGTCTCATGTGCCTGTTAGTTCACTGGCTCTAAAGGACTGCTGCCGGAACACAGACACACACAACACATTAAGTGCTTGGCGACAGTTTTTCAACTTGAGGGTGGTAGCTAGCCAGGCTGGCACTCGCAAAATATCCGAACATCATGCTATAACGATTTCCATCGTAAGACAACAACCGGGACCAATAGCTGCACGTGCACGCTTAGTAGTAATGTCACTAGCGGTCACCCATCGAAGTAATGACTGGAGAGGACGCTGCTTATCTTAGCTGATCGGTTGAGAACGTCTAAGCAAACTACGCTACGAGCGCTTCGAATTAAAAACCAAAGCCGAACGTTTTTCACACATTTTCTATTGGAATGCGAACCGACAATGTCGCAAGTAAATAATTCCTATGAGACTCGGCTCGCTGTACTTTCATTTTTCTTAAACGCGAACAAAAAATGTATTGCAGCGCTGCACTGAGTTTCACAATATCACAGCGAACGCGGCCAGGTCGCGTCGTTTTGAGATTTTCTAACGTTTTAGACGAAAATGCTAGGTGCAATAAAACAGCTTAAACAACGTAGTAAATTATATATTATACATTACGGCCCTGTTTCAGAATGTTAGTGTAAGTTCCGGTTATACTACCCAGAACATATTTATTAAACAAAACACTATCTTTGCGTTTCACAGTCATCGGTTTAGCCTATCTATCGGTTAAAGCTTGATGATCTTGATGACCAGTTTGAAAATGGTGGTTTTGTTAAAGTTACATTTCGTAAAATTCGTGATATTTTCGGGCTACTTAATCGTCCTTCTGAGACTGCTATTTTTGCCCATTATTGCTGACGTGGATATCACTGACATGTGGTTTCAACAGGACGCTGTCACATGTCACACAGCCAATGAAACGATCAATTTATTGCAAACGAAATTTCCCTATTGCATAATTTCACGAAATTCAGGGGTTAAGGGGCCAGCCAGATCGTGTGTTTTAAAACCACTGGATTATTTTTTGTGAGGCTATGTTAAGGACAGAGTCTATACGGGGCCAGTCGAATCGATTGCAGCCTTAACACTCAAAATCCATCATGCGATTTAACGAAATAGACCCGCCATTTTGCCAAAATGTGATAAAAAACTTTGATCTGTCAGCGTGTCGTGGACATTTGCCAGATATCATTTTTCATTCATAATTGCCAAACTTTTATCTTCGTAATAGAATAAAAAATTAAATCATCTTCATCTAAATTCTTTGTTTTAGAAACAAAGTCTAGACTGTACATCCGCCCTTTGAAGGGCGGTATCTTTGGAACCCTAATAGCTAGCCAATTGAAATATTCACAGAATAAATTATGGTGGACCCCCGTGGGGTGCTGGGTTAGAATTGTAGCCGCCATATCATCCCATGAGTGTCGTATAAGGCGATTAACGGAAAAATACTGGAAGGTGGGCAGCAGTGCCTTCTATTAAACTGCCATCTTACATTGCGATCCCCAAGCCGTCTGCCAAGCGTGGGGATTATGGCTAATACCCCCTTAATAGGCTGTGTTCTGCAGTGGACGATCCGGCTGTTACAGTATGGCGGATTGCTTTACAATTCATGGCAAAAAGTTAAAAATAAAAGGGGGTCCCTATACAAGAAATTTAAATTATTGATATTTTTGTTTTTTCTCTATTATAAACACGGAAATAAATACATACGTCAAACTTGATATTGCCATAGTCCAATATCTAGCGTATAGCAATATATTATAAGACTCCTCTGAGGATCTAGAACATGGCCATGTCAAATCAGGCGATGTCTCCTGACTGAGTGAAAACCAGCGTGCTGCCTACATCTAATTTATAATAAACTAGCTTTCCGGGCGCGGCTCCGCCCGCGCGTTTGTCAGTTAACGTGCATTAACGTCTTTTGCGCAGTTGGTTAAAAACTATCCTATGTTTTTTTCCCGGGTCTCAAACTATTTCCATACCAAATTTCATTCAAATCGGTCCAGTAGTTTTGGCGTGAAACCGTAACAGACAGACAGACAGAGTTACTTTCGCATTTATAATACTAGCTTTCCAGGAGCGGCTCCGCCCGCGCGTATGTCGGTTATCGTGCAAAAACATTAACCTCTTTATACGCAGTTGGATAAAAACTATCCTACGTTTTTTCCCGGGTCTCAAACTATTTCCATACCAAATTTCATTCAAATCGGTCCAGTAGTTTAGGCGTGAAAGCGCAACAGACAGACAGACAGAGTTACTTTCGCATTTATAATACTAGCTTTCCAGGCGCGGCTCCGCCCGCGCGTATGTCTGTTATCGCGCAAAAACATTAACCACTGTATGCGCAGTTGAATAAAAACTATCCTATGTTTTTTCCCGGGTCTCAAACTATTTCCATACCAAATTTCATTCAAATCGGTCCAGTAGTTTCGGCGTGAAAGCGTAACATACAGACAGAGTTACTTTCGCATATATAATATTAGTACTGATAAATAAAAATATATGTATGTGGGCAGCAGCGAATTATGCCATCAGACGACAATGAAATGAAAAATGATGAATTCGTCACATTTAAAGTCGTAAATAACCTCATCGTTTTGATAATTAGAAAAAAAAATATGAATTAGAAACGAGCTAAACTATTTGCCCTTTTTATCTAATGTTTTATCGCTTGTTACCGAGAAGCGGGCACTCTGTGGAATATTTTAAAAACGCGTTTACATTTCGACTTCGAAAATAGCTGATAACAGCTATCATATGTTACGCAACATTTTCGAAATGATAAAGTCCGGTCAGAGGGTCGTGTGTTGGTGCCCTTATCTGTACTCTCTGACAACACTGTTTTCTGTGTTTATGGTATCGGGATATCGGCCTGTTATAAGTACATGCTATTTTTGTTTTTGAGTGTTTCGTACGGCATAACGCGGCCCTGTTAAGACGACGCAGTGATAAAAAAATATACTCAAATTGGTTACTGCCCCACATTCTATTCACTCCGCGTGGGTAGGAAAGATCACGTAGTAATTCGCAGGTGACATAGCTTATGCTAAAAGGCCGTATGCGCCTAAACAGTAATTATAGTTAAAATAAAAACTAAAGCAAATTTTCAAAAACCAAATTACCACATTGTAGTGTCTGTTAAGACTCATCTATAATATTTATGAAGCTTAAATCGATCTAGGCTTCCTGTAAAATGCAAGTCTCTGTTTTTTAAGAGCAGTTTTTGATAGCTTTTACTCTGTTATGAAAGTTAACCAATCATGTAAAGCTATTATCAAAATGATGTCAATAAAATGGTTAATGAAATACGTAAAAATCATTCCCGAATGTTTAGTAATTGCTGCGAAAATTTGAGATATAATCGAATTTTGAAAGAAAATTGTAAATAATCGTGTTTATAAAGTGTATGATTTAAAGAATGAATCCTTAAATAAAATATATATTAATTACATAACTCAAAATTAAGAAATAAAGATACAGCAAGGGATCAAACGAACCACAATTACGTATCGCTGCCTCGGTGCAGGCTTAATAAGGCTATGATGGCCGAGCGGTTATACCTATGGACTGCTGTCGCAGGTTCGATCCACATCGCCAGATTGAGCATCCTCGCTTACTTGAAAGACATTTTGGTTCTCAAAGATAGCTGCTGTTACGTGCCTGGCGACAAATTTTCTACTGAGAGTGGTAGCTAGCCAGGCGGGCATTTGCAAACTGCCATGCCACCATGCTATAATATAGACTGCTATCGTAAGACAACAACAGGGACCGACTGCTTCGAAGACCGCGCATGCTCAGTAGTAATGTCCCTAGCGGTCACCCATCCAAGTCTTGAACGCGGCGTACTGTTGTGTGGACCTATTTAGTTGTCTTAAAAAAACTACTTATGGACACACACACATTTGTTTTATTTGAAAAAATAAAATTATTAATTTACACGTTGACTTACAAGTTGCAACAACTCACTTTTGCTACTAATTTGAGCAGAGGTTCCACCTGAAGGGTATACTAGTACTGAGTCTGGTGACTCCTGGAGCTATCACAATAACTCTGAGCGCTTAATTTTGGAAGCCATCGTTTATATAGAGAAATATACTGCTGACAACGCGTAAATAGGTTTGTGAGGGATTCGGGCTAAGGTCAGCAATATATTAGGTGTAACAGTACGTTGCTTAACTAAGCTGATCGGTTAAGAACGGCTAAGGAAACTTGGCTACGAGCGCTTCTATATAGGTATTATTCCACAAAAAGAAGCATACATTAAAATGCAAAAGACTAAGCTATTTTTAAAATATTTGAATAAAAAATAACATTAAATCATTTTAACTTCTGTCGCTACACTCAAAATAATTCCCAAATTTTTAATTTGCATATAAAAACGCTAATTAAATTAATACCTAACTAAAAGTGACGAACTCAAATCAAAATAGCAGTGTTGCCGTGCTAAAAATATAATCAAAAGCAGCTACTTTGCCAAAAAAACCGCCCAAACTGGTTCCGAGTGTAAAAATACATTGACATGCTCAAAAAAACCGTAATTGACTAGACGCAGGTTTTGAGATTATTTTTAAAAGCTTTTATTGACGAAGCAGAGCGAGTTTCTAAGTGGCAAATGGGGCACTTCTTACTCGTGTACGAGCATGTTTTTAACCGACTTTCATAAAAGGGGAGGTTTTTTTATCCATCATAGATTAGCTGACCACTATCTCACCTGATGGTAGGTAATGATGTGGTCGAAGGTGTTGTTCAGGCTAACCTTGAGAATTTCTGGCTCTCAAAAAGGTTGTCAGGTCGGCTCATTTTGAAATGGTTTCCAGAAAGGAGGTTTTAAATTTGACTGTACCTTAGTGTTTTTTTCTATGATATTGTGATGGAACAAACTCGAGGCCCACCTGATGATAAGCGGACCAACCGCTGCCTATAACCGATGCACTTCATAACAAGTCACTGCGCCCGTCACCTTGAGACATAGTTACTAACTCTCATGTGCCTTTAACTTCACTGGCTCATAAGGACAGCTGCCGGAACACACCGTTAGGTGCTTGGCGACAATTTCTTTTTACTTGGTCGCTAGCCAGGCGGGTATTCGCAAAATGCCCTTCTAGATAGATAGATAGATAGAAGATAGAAAACTCTTTATTGTTACACCACTTTAGAAATATAAAAGATTACACATTAAATTATAATAACATAGTGTTACAATGGGCGGCCTTATCACTAAAAGTGATCTCTACCAGGCAACCTTAGGATGGAGTTGAACGAATAAAACAATAGAGGCGGGTGTAGTCCAAATACATAATCAAATTTCATAAAAACCATTTTAAAATAAAACGTATTTTAGTGTAATTTCTAAACAAATATATAAAAAATAGCATACATATAGGTTTTTATAATAATTAAACAAATACAATTATAAACATATATATAATATATATATATATAAACATATATATAATATATATATATATATAAACATATACATAGCAACATACATAAATAGATAATGATATATACATATACCTATAAATTATATAAAAAATATAGTACATATTATAATATTATCTCATATATAGCATAGAAATTGACAAAAATATAGTGCAAAATTAATTGGACAAATAAAACCTTTTAACTTGATCCTTGAACATATTGAGAGACTTCTACCATGCGGTGAAGTTCAAGCCCGCGGCGGGATTCGAACCAAGGATCTGCTGCGCGACAGTCCATAGCCAATGCCACTGAGCTATCATTGCTTTATACCGTACAACTGTAATGGTGATGCTCAACATCGAGCGGGAGATTTGTCCCTCTCGTCTTCGCATATCTTATAGAACCGCAAAGCGCTCGTACATTTTGAAGCGTTTAAACTATTAATTAAGTTAAGCAACGTCCGCTGCGTTCATGACTTGGATGTAGGATTGCCAGATCAAGGTTTTTTTTTTATTCACTATAGGTTCGCGTTTGACCACACCTTGCCTGATGTTAAACATTGATGTGGTCTAAGATGCAACACGGTTACCTAGAAGAAACCTATTTACTCTCGATTTGAAGACACCCGTGTTGAATTCATTGGGAAAACAGACAGAAAAACGGAGGTATATATCAGTTCCTGGACATTTCTGGGGCTTGAAAAGGGTGTTGGTACTTTGACCTTCAATTAAAATCTAAATAAATCTACGGTTGAACGGTACTGACAATTTAATATATATAAATATATATTAGGTTTAGTTGTTTTATACTGAGGAAAAAATGTATGGAATGATTGTTACTTACACAAAATTATTTGAGACAAAAATTATTTAACTCTAGGTTAGTCTGAACCACATCATCACTTACCATCAGGTGAGATAGTGGTCAAAGGCTAACCTATCAAGCATAAAAAAAAAAAAAAGATGTGGTATCTAAATTAGATATACTCGTAAAATCAATCAATACTAATATTATAAATGTGAAAGTAAGTATGTCTGTCTGTTACGCTTTCACGCCAAAACTACTGGACCGATTTGAATGAAATTTGGTATGGAAATAGTTTGAGTCTCGGGAAAAAAACATAGGATAGTTTTTATCCAACTGCGCAAAAAGAGGTTAATGTTTTGCGCGATAACCGACATACGCGCGGGCGGAGCCGCGCCCGGAAAGCTAGTATAACATAAAATTAAACTTAAAGCAAACATGAGTGACACTGAGTAACTAAGCTAATTATGAAACTTCGGATTAACATTAAGAGCAAAACACTCTGTAACCTTTTATTTGCCTTTTAACTTAACTTAGTAATCACACGTGATGTTTGTGACAAGAAAATTAGGCGGAATTGTCACTAGATATATATTTTTATACCTTTTTAAGTGTTTTATTTAAATATTATTTAATGTTTTTTTAAGATACTTTTAAAAATATTTGTTATTATTAAATATGGATTTCCGCAAAGTAACGCCTGAATCTAGTCATTAGCATAGTATTGGTTTCCGTATGATTGTGAAAAAACCTGAATATAGTAAATTCCCTGACATTAGAGCGTAATTACTGGACACGGGACAAGACACCCCATTCCGGTACTATCCCGGATTTCCCAGACGTCTGGCAACCCTACTTGGATGGGTGACCGCTAGTGGCATTACTACTGATCGTGCTTCGGAGTGCACGTTAAGCCGTCGTCGGTCCAGCTTTATGTACGATGGGAATATAAGCAGTTGTTATATCGTGGTGGTAGGGCATTTTGTGAATGTCTGCCTAGCCATCTGCCACTCTCAATATGAAAACTTATCGCGAAGCATCTAAAAGTGTTTCTGAAAGCTGTCCCTGAGAGTCTAATTCTAGGTTAAACTTGTTAAGACCATCGACCACGTCAACACTTGCCATCAGATGGGAATGTGGGCAAATGCTGACCTATCAACATATAACAAGACTAGCGACCCGCCCCGCCTTCGCACGGGTATTTAACAAAAGATATAAATTTAAACACATAAAAAAGTAGTTATTGTGATATAACTGTAATAGTTAGACATAAAGTATCCCAAACTTTTTTATAGATACATCACTTTGCTCTGTTGTCAGTATTTTTTGTTAGATTTTGAAAGTTGTCATACGGATACATAACTTTTTGAAAATATTCAATAGTCTATGTCCATCAAGGATAATGTAGGATTCTAATGGTGAAAGAATTTTTCAGATCGGTATAGTTTCAGAGCCTATTCATTGCAAACAAACAATCAAGTCTTTCCTCTTTATAATATTAGTTTAGATGAATACTAATTTTGGAGCAATTCGGTCGGAGCCATTATCATAACCGCCAAGTTGAAACTTGCTAATTTGGGCTCTATTTCCGTGTACATTTGATTGATTTTCGTATTACAAATTGCTAATCTAGAAAAGGCTAGGTTAATGTTGGTATGACTTACTTTCCGGATATGATTTCTATTTAATATCTGAATATTAATAAAACGACGAGAGTGTAAGTTACACGCGACAGCTGTCAACGTGACAGTTGGTGTCGTGTTTTTGAATTTCGGTGCGTTCAATTTTGCAGTGTAGTAGAACGTGGGCACAAACGTGAATTGAAGAACAAAATTCAATTAAGGTTTTTTCAGTGGGCCGAATAAATGAGATGGTAGATGAAAATAAAACAACAATCTAGTACTATAATAGTATTAGTTTACCTACCAAAATGTCAGGCGTCATCACGTAGAGCTTTTTGAAAAAATCGGCCAAGTGCGAGTCGGACTCGCGCACGAAGGGTTCCGTACAATTAGCTATACAACATTAGGCTTCATATTTTAAGCTTTTTTGTTTTAACGTGCGCGAGTCCGACTCGCACTTGGCCAGATTTTTGTATTTGTTGTTATAGGGGCAACAGAAATACACCATCTGTGAAAATTTCAACTCTCTAGCTATCACCGTTCGTGAGATACTGCCTGGTGACAGACGAACGGACGGACAGCGAAGTCTCAGTAATAGGGTCCCGTTTTTACCCTTTGGGTACGGAACCCTAAAAAGTACAAAAATATTTTTTATATTTCCAACTGACTTCCACGGCAGAAGATTCTCAATTCGATTATTGTAGTTTTTTTTACACTTGTTACAGGATTATTCCGCCAATCGCATTGTCGCCAATATTACGCATTTGATGATATTTTTTTGTAGAAAAGAGATTCACCAAGTTACCATTTAAATTTCATCGAAATCGGTTCAGTAGTTTGTAAGTTTAAGTAAAGTATCTAACAGAAAAACTGAATACAGATGATTCATAGGTCATTGCAACTCTTATCTTTTCTATGGAGAAGTACGCGCCATATATCTTAAGGGGAGGATGTTGCGTGCTGTTGTCGGTTGTACAGCACCACCGGACTTATGGAGGATGGCTTATAACCCTGGAAATCCTTCCAGGGTTATAAGCCTGGAAACCCTTCCAGAATTTTTGAAATGAATTTTTTTGGAAATGAAATTCTCGTGAGTTTCACACATATTTAAATATTTTAAATAAAACCGGCAAAAAACACTCACGTTGGGGATCGAATACGTCGTGATGAGCATCTGATATGCTCGAAACCCGGGTCGACGTATTCGATCCCCAACGTGAGTGTTTTTTGCCGGTTTTGTTTAAAATATTTAAATACCTTCCAGGGTTATAAGCCTCCCTCGCGATTTGAGAACGCGCACGTGCGATCTGAGAACCTTCCCCGGTTTTTTGTAGTTGGTTGAAAAAAAAAAAACCATCGTCAATATTTAAACTACCCCGTTTTAACGAATATCGTATGTGACCATGATAGTTTAAAATAGATACGCTAAACAGAACCGAATTTATGATTTGTGCATTGTTTTTTAAACTGTTCTAAAGTTCAAGGCACGATGTCTAAGTATACATTTTATTAAAACAGTGGAGGTTGCTATGTTTCATGTTCTTAAAACCGGATGTGGCTAGGGCACTTACGTTTTTGTTAAATCATTTGTTAGTCTAATCGATTGACATTTTTTATTTATTTTTTTATTGCTGATAGGTAAGCCTTTGACCACAATCTCACGTGATGGTAAGTGATGATGTGGTCGAAGGTGTTAACAGGCTTAACCTAGAATGACTGGATCTCAAGGACAGCTGCCGGAACACACCGTTAGGTGCTTGGCGACAGATTTTCAACTTGAGGGTGGTCGCTAGCCAGGCGGGCATTCGCAAAAATGCCCTTCCACCATGCGGTGAAGCTCAAGCCCGCGGCGGGATTCGAACCATGGACCTGCTGCGCGGCAGTCCATACCCAAAGCCACTGAGCTATCACTGCTTCAAAACACATCGTTAACTGACTTGACATATCGTTAACTGACTTGACCTGGAAATCTCGTAAATTACCGTACCGTTTCCTGTTTAAGAAAATCATGACTATAACAAATATTTTTAAAAGAAATACATCATCTGTGAAAATTTCAACTGTCTAGCTATCACCGTTCTTGAGATACAGCCTGGTGACAGGCGGACGGACGGATGCACGGACAGCGAAGTCTCATTAATAGGGTCCCGTTCTTACCCTTTGGGTACGGAACCCTAAAAATAAAAAATAATTATTACATTCAATGTAGGAAAAATGTTATAAAATACTAACATAAATAGTAATGGAGAATTATTACAGTAATTGACCCTCAAACCAAAAGTTAGAAAGAAAGCGCTGAAACACTTCAGTTTTTGAGTTGAATAAGTCTAATTCGGGAAAGTGAACCACTTCTTGTAGCTCATTAAGTACTGATCTAATGATATAATAAAAAAAAATTTAACAAAAAATGGAACCGACTTCTACACCCAAAAGTGTGAAATAACTTGTTGAAGTCGGTACCATGATGGTACAAAAGTACCTATTATCACAATATTGTGCGCATGGTACCGACTTCGACAAGTTATTTCACACTTTTGGGTGTAGAAGTCGGTTCCATTTTTTGTTAAATTTTTTTTTCTATCTTTTTAGTGTAACTCAAAAATGGCTTGACCGATTTTGATAAAATTTAAAATGGGACCAAACGACAAGCATCAGCTTTCAAACAAAAAAAGAATTTTCAAAATCGGTTCACCCAGTCAAGAGATCTGAGGTAACAAACTTAAAAAAAAAAAAATACAGACGAATTGAGAACCTCCTCCTTTTTTGGAAGTCGGTTAAAAAAAGAATTGTGTCTATATTTGGAGGAGTTAAATGTGTGATGAAGTGAGAAGAAAAGTATTCTAACCGATCTTTTATGGGCGTACCACACTATATTTGATAAGAGATCTGGTGAATCTATAAGAGATTGAGTTATTTTAAGTATTATACTTATATCAGATATTGATCTTCTTTTCTGAAAACATATTCAACACTAATCATTAAACAGCGCTATTAAACACCAATTAAAATGCAAACAGGTCATAAACAGGGATACTAATCACTAAACACTTGCTATCCAAACGTGTTTAGTACTTAGCATTAAACAGCTACACTAAACACTAATCATAGTGCAAACAGATCTTTAGTAATTTCTTATCTTCATAGGCGTTTTACCATCAACCACGTTTTCTTGATTATCTCTGTTTCATCTTCTCTATTTTTTATTTATTATTTATTTATTCAGGAAACCAACAGCGTTTACAAATATATATAATTAATTACATGTACTAAAAATAAAGGCCAATAACAGGTTATACTGATTTTATAGGAAGTATAAGTAATTACAATAGTAATAAGTACAATAGTTTTATAAATGGTGTTATAAGTTACTGGTATACAATTTATATGTAACATTTGCTATTATAACTAGAGTTGTCGCGAATAGTTGTTATAGCGAATAATCGAATACCGATTAATCGCCACTCACTTTGGCGAATAGTCGAATAACTCGACATTACTATTCGACATAAGTAAGGCACATTAAAAATATTTCAAACTTCTTCTAAGGTTGTGAGAAAAGAAAACAATAAGGTTAAAGAAATCTGTTTCTTGTTGTACATACCTACATATTTGTAACATATCATTTAATTATTATTAACTAATTTAATATCATGAATATGATAGGCACAGGCACATATTACAGATAATAATTAATACTGTGTATTGTTTTATTAAGGAAAATAATAAAAATGGATAATTTTTAACTCATTAATTTTTTTGTACGATAAAAGTTTAATTTAGACGACTATTCGCCGAATGCCGAATAATAGCTATTATTCGGTACTCGAAGAATATAAAAAAAAATATCGAGTAATACCGAGTACCGAATATTAGCGAGTATTCGCGGCAACTTTAATTATAACATATCAATTACTCCTATTGAAATAAAATGCATTTGATGTGTATTACTTTTCAAAAACCTAATTGACTTTTCAATTGTTGCAGGTTAATCGTTCCGCCCACCACCGGAAAACATTCCAAAACGAGATACAAACCTCGATATCAAAGTACCTAAATCTTGAAATTAGTTAGCGAAATTTTTAAATAGAAAATTCGACCAAAATTTTCTACCAAACTTTAAAATATACGTGCAACTGTTTTCCTATTCTGCCTTCTATACCAAAGCCCAAGCCTTTTAGTGTTAGTAAAGTGACTTATTAGCTATATAAAATACTTGTAGTGTTAATGAAGTGACTTATTAGTGTTATAAAAAACTATTTTACATAATGTTGCCGCAACAGTACTGCTTGAGATGGAAGCATCACCACTCCAATGTTCAGAACATGTTCGCGCAGTTGCTGGAAAAAGGTTGGTATTGTATATTTTTAATTTTTTATTTCACCCCTTTAGGGATTGATTTTCAAAAATAGTTTACGCATCATTAATTATAACTTCTTTTTTGCATTCTATGTTTTAATATTCATTCTAATGCTGCGCTATTTAATGTTAAGTATTGTATATGTTTTCAGAAAAGAAGATCAATATCTGATATTTGTACAATACTTGAAATAACTTTTTTTTTATGCTCGATAGGTTGTTAGCCTTTGACCACTATCTCACCAAGTAAGTGATGATGCGGTCAAAGATGTTGTTCAGGCTTACCTAGAATTACTGGCTCTCAAGGACAGCTGCTGGAACACACCGTTAGGTGCTTGGCGACAGATTTTCTACTTGAGGGTGGAAGCTAGCCAGGCGGGCATTCGCCAAATGCCCTACCACCATGCTATAACGACTGCTACCCAAAGACAACAACCGGGACCGACAGCTTAACGTGCCCTCCGAAGCAAGTGCACGCTCAGTAGTAATGTCACCAGCGGTCACCCATCCAACTCATGACCACGGCGGACGTTACTTAACTTTGCTGATCGGTTCAGAACGGCTAAGCAAACTTTGCTACGAGCGCTTCAAATCTCTTATAGATTCAACAGATCTCTTATCAAATATAGAGTGGTACGCCCATAACAGATCGGTTAGAATACCTTTCTTCTCACTTCATCACCCATTTAGCTTCTCCAATTATAGACACATTTTTTTATAACTTTAGATCAGTAATGAGCTACAATAAAGAAGTGGTTCACTTTCCCGTTCAGTAAGATTGTTCATACAAATTTTGAACCCCTTTTCATCACTTGGGTTGAATTTCCTAGATTATCTGTCTCAAGAATGGATTTATAGATAAAGATCTGTAGCGGAACCCTATAAATGGGGGTAGAATGTAAAACTCAGAGATATGTTTGTGTTGACTATAAATTCTACAAGTTATATATTCAATCCGCGTGGGGAGGAAAGATCACGTAGTAATTAGCATGTGACATAGCTTGTGCTAAAAGGCCGTATGCGCCAAAACAGTAATTATAGTTATAACAAATTTTCAAAAACCAAATTACCACATTGTAGTGTTTGTTAAGACTCATATATACAGATATTTATGAGGCTTAAATCGATCTAAGCTTCCTGTAAAATGCAAATTTCTGTTTTTTTAGATAAGTTTTTGATAGCCTTTTCTCTGTTATGAAAGTTAACCAATCATGTAAAGCTATTATCAAAATGATGTCAATAACATGGTAAATGAAATACGTAAAAATAATTTCCGAATGTTCAGTAATTGCTGCGAAAGATGGAGATCTCTGACGCCATTATTTTCAATTCGTCGTCTTAAGGAGAGAAATTAGAGTTATGATTTTGTTATTTATTTATTATACGTTCGCGTTTCACCACACCCTGCCATATGTCATGTTGGCATAGTGGTCAGAGCATTCCCCGGCCATAGGGGAAGATAGCGCGAGTTTGAATCCCGCACATGGCTACATTTTTTCTCTCGTTGTAATTTCTTAATGTAATCCGCAGACCATGCGTCATTAAATAAATAAATAAAATAATAAATAAGCCTTTTATTCCCAAACTAACATTATACAGTACCAAAATACATTTATATAGTGACATTTTTCCTTAATTATTAATATTATTGTTATTAGGTTCGGGCACCCAATACTGGGCGTAGGCCTCCACCATAAGTTGCCACTTAAATCTATTATGCGCGAATCTCGTCCGTCTCACCGGCTGTTTCTACGACGTCATCTCGCCATCGTCGTCTTGGTCTGCCTCTAGGCCTTGCATTTTCGCGTGAACACCAATGCAAAATACGTTCGCCAGCGTCCGTCTGTGCTCCTTGCAATGTGCCCAGCCCACATCCACTTCAAATGACAGTCATGCTAGCTGCATCGTTTATTTTAGTACTTTTCCTAATTTTTTCGTTTCTGACTCGGTCTCGTAGCTTGATGCCTAGCATTGATCTTTCAGTTGCTCTGTGGAAAAATAGAAATTTTGTTCACCAAAGCTTTTGTTAGTGCCCATCTTTGACATTGAAGAAGGGTTGGTAGGATTGTGTTGTCCATAATCTTCTTCTTCAGATGCAGCTGAAGTTAACTTTTAAATATGTCTTTGTGCATCCAGAACCTTTTCCATGATATACCTATCCGTCTGTTTATTTCTTTCTCGCTAGCGTCTTGAAAAGAAATTGTTTGACCTAGGTATATGTAGTCTTTGACGTATTCTATGTTATCTTTTCCAAGCTGTATAGGCGTTGGCTCTCCATTTGTAATTGCTTTGGTTTTAGACAGGTTCATATGCAAACCTATTTTGCGGCTTTCGACATCTAGCGTGTTTATCATGTATTGTAAGCTGTCATAGTTTTCGGCCAAAAGTACCATATCGTCTGCAAAGCGAAGATGATTGAGTCGTTCTCCGTTAATATTTAACCCATGATCACATCATTCTAGTTTTCGAAACATGGCTTCTATAATTGTTGTAAAATAGTTTAGGCGATATTGGATCTCCTTGTTTTACACCTTTCTCTACTTTAAAACGAGGTCCAACAATATCTAGCTTTATTTTAGTATATGAAGACCATGCGTCATTGCAAAAATAAAATTATTATAATATTATGTTAAAATGTTAAATTTCATAATCTGTTCGCGCACAAATTATTGTTATAAAAATAACATATTGACTCAAATTGGCCATGAAATTATTTTGCGAAAGAAATATTTGTATATAAATGAAGTTATTAAATCAATTTTTGTCTCATATGCAATATAAATATAATCGACCTTTACATTATCAGTTGATTCAAAAATATCGCCACGCTACATTTTCGATCGGTTATAGGGCTCATGTAATAGAGCGCGATTCCATTGCCAGGTGCATTTCCAGGCTTCGGAAAGCTACTGAAAGGATTTTTTGTTTGTTTTACTGATGATAGGCTAGTATTTGACCACAGTCCCACCTGATGGCAAGTGATGATGTGGTCAACGATGGTGAACAAGCTTCTAGATTGAAAACTGGTTATCGAGGACAGATGCTGGAACACACTGTGCTTCTCGACAGATTTTCTACTTGAGAGTGGTAGCTAGTAAGGCAGGCATTCGCGAAATGTCACCTAACACCATGCAAATGGTCGTAGTTTTGAGGCCTTTTGCGCAAGGAAGTTTGCTTAGTCGGTCTTAACCGATCAGCAAAGTAAAGCAACGTATCATGAGTTGGATATGTGACCGCTAGTGACATTACTACTGAGCGCTTCCGTGCTTCGGAGGGCAAGTTCAGCCGTCAGTCCCGGTTGTTGTCTTAGGATTGCAGTCGTTACAGAATGGTGGTAGGGCTAGCTACCAACCTCTAGTATAAAATCTGTCGCCAAGCACCGGTGTGTTTTCGCTTATAAAAGTTTTTAATACTAGCTATTAATAAAAAAAAAGACTGGTAGGTATGTATTTCTTTAAAAAAATACCAATAGTGAACCTTGTCTCCGGGAATCGAACCAGCGCCATCAAAATTTTCACACGGCAATGTTAATAGACATGTACATGGCCGTGGAGTGCCAGTGCTAGAATGTCACCCCCCCCCTGGCTTCCTGTGGGTGTCTTAAGAGGCAAAATACCGGAAGGTGGGCAGCAGCGCTTTCTAAGGAACTGATATCTTAAACTGCGGCATAGAACATATAATAATACTACACTGCGGTCCCCAAGACGGCTGCCAAGCGTGGGGATTATAGCAAACCCCCTCTCAATGGTGGAGGCTGTTTTCACCAGTAGACAATCCCTATCATACTACAATGCTCACAGAAGGAAAATTCAAATTGCACGTGAAAAACATTTTGATTAAGAAATCCTACTACACAGTTTGTGATTAGGTTTTTTTTTATGCCTTACAGGCTAGCCTTTGACCACTATCTCACTTGATGGCAAGTGATGATGTGGTCGAAGATGTTGTTCAGGCTAACCTAGAAAGAATTAAACGACAAACATGCTTGGACAATTCCGCCTTCCACAAATATTGTAATAATTGTATTATATTGTATATAACACATTCTAAAAAGACGTTTAAAAGAATGGCTCCGAGTTTCTTGCCCGTTCTTCTCTTTTACTGAACTTGGCAGTACAATGTTGAATATTTCAATATTAAAATTTGTAATTGACCTTCATAAGAGCCTCGTAGACGCCTAAATTGAATAAATGATTTTGAATTTGAATTTGAGACAATCCGGCTGATACAGTACAGTATGTTAATAGAAACACGCAGATTATCGTTCCCCATAAACGATTAAACAACTTTTTTTTTAACCGACTTACAAAAAAGGAGGAGGTTCTCAATTCGTCTGTATTTTTTTTTATGTTTGTTACCTCAGATCTCTTGACTGGGTGAAAAGATTGAAAAAAAATTTAGTCGGTACCATGATGGTTCAAAAGTACCTATTATAACAATATTGTGCGCATGGTACTGACTACGACAAGTTATTTCACAATTTTGGGTGTTAAAGTCGGTTCCATTTTTTGTTAAAAAAAAATTTATATTATTATTACAAGCACTACCTAACCGTGTACTAAATTTACGATTAAACGACTTTTTATCATTCGATTTACGCGCTCTCTTTTAAAGAGTTCCGGTTTAAGAATTACTGCTATTTACTATGGTGTCTTGGTGTCCTACATAGATTTTGTCTTAGCAAGAAACGGTGAGAAGCAGAGACGCGACGACGCGGCGCGATGCATTTTCATTCGTCTTGTTTTCTCAAAGCAATAATTTATTTTATTTTGAATGATATTATGAAATGTATTTAGTTTTAATTGTAATTTGATTGTAATATTATTTTAATTTTATTATAAAACGCAACTGTGTATGGGCGTAACTTACTTAAAATAAATTCATGTTGAATTTGAAAGCTTAAAAAAAATGGAACCGTCTTCTACACTCAAAAGTGTGAAATAACTTGTTGAAGTCGGTACCATGCGCACAATACTGTGATAATAGGTACTTTTGAACTATCACACTTTTTAAATATCACAGTTCCATTTTTTAATTAAAAAAAAATGTTTTACTCTTTTTAGTGATCCTTGCTACTTACTTACGGGATCGATTTGTTATTCATTGTCAACGACCATATCATCAAGATAGGAAAATATTTTTCAGTTATTGGAGTGTGACTCTAAAACAGCATGGCGATTTTGATGAAATTGAAATAAGACCAAACGACAAGCATCGGCTTTCAAATAAAAAAATCAGCCAAGTGCGAGTCGGACTCGCGCACGAAGGTTTCCGTACCATTAGCTATACAACATTAGACTTCATATTTTAACCCTTTTTGTTTTAACGTGCGCGAGTCCGACTCGCACTTGGCCACCTTTTTGTATATGTTGCTTAAGCGACTTCATACAGAAAATATTTAAAATCAGAAAATGCACTAAATACTAAATAAGCCTTTACGCATTATTATGGATTACTCAACTACTACTCGTCAGATCTCACTCAAATTTAAATGGGGCTACATGACGAACACCTTCTGAATAAAAAAAAATCGGTTTAAGGGTGCACCAAGCTTTTTAGGCGCGCCGCGTATGTGTGTAAGGCACGCCAACCGCATCTGTCCCCGTCCGACGGCCGAAGAATTACTAAAGCGGATAGGGACAAAGCATCGCGGCTCTGACTAAAATGGGCAGAACATGCGTGAATTTGAATATTTCCTTCGTATAATAAAAACAAATACCTATTTGAAAAATGTAATGTGTATAAGTTATAGAAAACATGTTGTTTTTTTTATTTTTCAAGTACGGATGACCCCGTTAAGTATTTACGCCGTACTAAAAAGGTTTATTTCGTTTTTCAGATGTAACTTTGGATTTTTTTTCTATAGAGAAAATTTTAAGTTATCGTGTTTCCAAAGTGTATGATTTATATAATGAATCCTTAAATATAATATATATTAATTGCATAACTCAAAATTAAGAAATAAAGATACAGCAAGGGATCAAACGAACCACAATTACGTATCACTGCCTCGGTGCAGGCTTAACTAGTAAAAGTTACGAGGTAACACACACAAAAATAAATAATACAGTGCAATTCAGAAACTTTTCCTTTTTAAAGTCTGTTAAAAATCAGGGTTGATTTAAGAAATGTACGTAATTCATTATCAGTGCTTTTTTAGGGTTCCTTAACCAAAGGGTAAAAACGGGACCCCTTTTACTAAGACTCCATTGTCCGTCCGTCTATCACCAGGCTGTATATCAAGAACGATGATTGTTAGACAGTTGAAATTTTCACAGATGATGTATTCCTGTTGCCGCTATAACAACAAATACTATTAATCGGCCAAGTGTGTGTCGGACTCGTACACGTGGAAACTAAAAAAAAGTTACAATATAGTGGCTAATCGTATACCTACTCGTACTTTTCAATTAGTTTTTGTTCTATCGTTAGAGCTACAAATGTGGAACTTGATGTAACCATATCAGAGTACAAAATTTAAAGCTGGGTTTCCTGTTTCTGTAGTGAAAGAAACTACTATGAAGTAGAGTTTGTTAAACAATCACGAGGGGGACTCCTCCTCCGTAAAATCCACCTCTTGACCACCGTCGATGCAACTCTATTGAAACTTCGAGGTTAGAGAAAACTATGATTTTTGAAAAAGCGTGGATAGGCCGGTTCTTTAGGTAAAACGTGAATGCTGAAAAAATTTTACCAAAAAATGGAACCGACTTCAACACCCAAAAGTGTGAAATAACTTGTTGAAGTCGGTACCGTGATAGTTCAAAAGTACCTATTATCACAAAATCGTGCACATGGTACCGACTTCGACCAGTTATTTCACACTTTTGGGTGTTGAAGTCGGTTTCATTTTTTGGTAAAATTTTTTTTCACTCGTTTTAGTGACCCAAGCTACTTACGGGATCGATTCTCAATCATTGTCAACGACTCTATCATCAAGATAGGTGAACATTTTTCAGTTATTGGAGCGTAACTCAATAACGGCTAGACTGATTTTGATAAAATTTAAAAGGGGACCAAACGACAAGCATCAGCTTTAAAACAAAAACAGAATTTTCAAAATCGGATCAACCAGTCAAGAGTTCTGAGGTAACAAACATTAAAAAAATACAGACGAATTGAGAACCTCCTCCTATTTTGGAAGTCGGTTAAAAAGTGTCAAGTTTCTTTTTGTCCAAATTTGGAATCAACTGTAATATTATAAAGAAGAAAGATTTGTCGTTTGAATTTTTGTATGTAATGAATAAACTTAAAACTACTGGACCGCTTTGAGTAATTCTTACACCATTAGAATCCTACATTATCCCTGGCTATAGAATATGTCAAAAAACCGCTAGTTTTTTTTTATGCCTGATGGGTTAGCCTTTGACCACTATCTCACCTGATGGTAAGTGATGATGTGGTCGAAGATGTTGTTCAGGCTAACCTAGAATAGTAGTTTATATGATAATTAATTGACATTTTATATATTATGATTTAAGTTTGTTTGACATTGATATTGTATCTTAAATTTTATAACAATGTATTGATTTTGATGTTGAATTAAAATTATTTTTGTATCATTAGTGTAATTGGCCTAAAGCCGTTCTAATTGAATAAATAAATAAATAAATAAATATACAAGAATAAATAGTCATAAAAAGGTCTTAAACACTATTACAATTGGTTCTTATATTCTGCCTGCATGCAGGCTTGCAATTATTAAAAATTAGCCAAGTGCGAGTCGGACTAGCGCACGATGGGTTCCGTACCATTAGCTACACAACATTAGACTTCATATTTTAACCTTGTTTTGTTTTAACGTGCGCGAGTCCAACTCGCACTTGGCCAACTTTTTGTATTTTTTGTTATAGCGACAACAGAAATACATCATCTTTGAAAATTTCAACTGTCTAGCTATCACCGTTCTTGAGATACAGCCTGGTGACAGACGGACGGAAGGAAGGACGGACAGCGAAGTCTCAGTAATAGGGTCCCGCTTTTATCCTTTGGGTACGGAACCCTATAGTACCCCTAAGTATTTTTGTCACTTAGGTCTATAAACTCCTTTGATCTACAAATACAGTTACATTATAGACAGTCATATCGATTTTTAAATAAATCCCCTTTCATAACTTTAATTTCAATAATATTACATACAAATTTTCAAGAATATTTTACCATATACTTGGTCAGTGATGATTATAGTACACTGTTCTTTAAGCAACTCACCTAAATTCACAAGGAAATGACTTGCAGTTCTCAGCCCTTAAATGCGTATAGCGGTGAGGTCGTTGACCCTCCGCCGCGGGCCATGGGGCCAACTAAGCTGCTATCCACTTTTACCGTACTTTCAGCGGTGATACTAGTTTTCTATACATAGTCTGTTATTGCAAGCCACTAACGGTCAAATTAAAGAAATATTAGTTTAAAAACCGGGCAAAAGGTGCCAGTCGTAGTCGCGCACCGTGTGTTCTGTACAAAGCTATAGGTATATAAGTAAAAGTTATGGTATTTTAACCGACTCCCAAAAAAGGAGGAAGTTCTCAATTCTTAACCGACTTTCAAAAAAGGAGGAGGTTCTCAATTCGTCTGTATTTTTTATTTTTTTATATTTATGTTTGTTACCTCAGAACTCTTGACTGGGTCAACCGATATTAAAAATTCATTTTTTTATTATATTTATTGGAGTAAATTTAACTTTCTTTCCCCAACATTTCTTGGTATATAATAATTAAACATAAAATTTGTATTGAAAAGATTTAGTATATAGACACAAAACTTGACTAAGCTAAACTTTTGGCTGTACTCATGATTTTTTCAATAAACAGAAATATATATGGAATCATGTTTTCGGATCATCATCAGATTGAAGATGTTCTGCAAAAAGGCCAGGTCAGGAGTACCCTAAACCGACGCTTATGTATGAAAGGATTGATGAGTATAGATGAAGCGAAAGAGATATGTAAGGATCGTATGGGTTATAAGATAATCCTGTAAATAGAGGGTATCAATGAACAAATCCCCCTAAAATTGCAATAAAAAGGTGTCTTTAGGTAAAAGAAATAATTTTTTATTACCTAAAAGTGGAACCGACTTCACTCTTCTTCTCTTCTACTGAGAAGAGAAGAAGAGTGAAGTGAAATAACTTGTCGAACGGAAGCATGCACACAATATTGTGTTTCTTTTTAAATATGATTTTTTGAACTATCATGGTACCGACAAGTTATTTCACACTTTTGAGTGTTGAAGTTAATAAAATTAAAAAGCTCAATTTGATATGAATTTTATTTAATTATTTAGTAACCGGCTAGGACTCGCGTAATATTTACCGGATATTGCTCCGACCAGTTTCGAACTTATTTGAAGTTCTTCGTCTGGGAGTCACGATTGTGCACAGCGTTGAGCGGGCCTCAGCACGTAACTGGCGTTGAGACGGTTGCGCCGCAGCTGTCAAAGTCAGAAATTCCTCCGTCCGAACTGTCACCTCTGTCACTATCACTGTGATTGTCAATGTCGTTTTAAAAAAAAAACGACAGTGACTTCAAATAAGTTCGAAACTGGTCGGAGCAATATCCTGTAAATATTACGCGAGTCCTAGCCGGTTACTAAATAATAATTATATGAATTTATTTAAAAATCGCTATGCTCACGCTATTTAAAAATTGCGTAATTCTGTAGTCTTAGGTTTTCGCGATTGTTCCACATAATTAAACAACTTTAAACGGTTTAAATCGCGTATATTTGTCATTATTGGTGCAAGACCTCTGGACACTGTGAGCGAATACTGCGTGAATAGGGAACGTTATGATTAATATAAAAAAATCTGACGGTAGACCAAATAATTTCTTGATAACTCATGTGACAAATAAAACCAATTAGTCACCCCGTGACCACGATCACTGCAAAGTGTTTGAAACGTCGGGACAATAATAATGACAAATATACGCGATTTAAACCGTTTAAAGTTGTTTAATTACTATTGCGTAGTTCTGTTTCGCTCACTCGCATGCAAAGCGGTCTAACCGTCCTACACGCCTTCAGCTGACATTTTTTATTTATGCCTGATAGGTTAGCCTTTGACCACTATCTCACCTGATGGTAAGTGATGATGTGGTCGAGGATGTTGTTCAGACTAACCTAGAGTTACTGGCTCTCAAGGACAGCTGCCGGAACACACCGTTAGGTGCTTGGCGACAGATTTTCAACTTGAGGGTGGTAGCTAGCCAGGCGGGCATTTGCAAAGTGCCCTACCACCATGCTGTAACGACTGCTATCAGCCGGGACCGACGGTTTAACGTGTCCTCCGAAGCACGGAAGAGCTCATTAGTAATGTCACCAGCGGTCACCCATCCAAGTCATGACCGCGGCGCACGTTGCTTAACTTTGCTGATCGATTCAGAATGGCTAAGCAAACTTCGCTACGAGCGCTTCAAGACATTTTCCAAACACCACATCACCTTAACGACAAGGAAAAATCGGTACACCATATAACGCGTTATGAAGTAACACACACGAAAAAAAAACTGTCGGAGAACCTCCTCAATTTTTTTAAGGCGGTTAAAATCTTTTTTTTTCAAGCTAAGATAAAAACCAAAAATTATTTTACTTTCACGGATTGTTGCAATGCGGAGTATTATATTGAGGTCCGACGCGCACTTGTCTGTTTTTTATCTTTTTTATAATATCAACCATTTTCTCAAAAAAATATTTTTATATATTTATTTATACTGATAGGTTGCCATTTTACCATTATCTCACCTGATGGTAAGTGATGATGTGATCGCAGATGTTGTTCAGGCTAACCTAAAATTACTGGCTCCGGAACAAATCGTTACGTGCTTTTAGACAGATTTTCTACTTGAGGGTGGTAGCTAGCCAGGCGGGCATTCGCAAAATTTACTACCTCCATGCAAAAACCATCTTAAAGGCCACTATATATGAATCTATTTCGTAATAATCTATTTAAGAGTGACGCGAATACCAAATGTGTTTTATTTGTTACGAAACGAAACTTATTTTCGACACCCAACACGCTGTTATTATGCATGAATTCCTATTAGGCCTCTAGCGGTTCAATTCAAGGATATTATAAATCTAGCCGGGCATCGCCTCAAAAGGACAACTTTCACTTATCAAAATGAAACCAAAAATGGAGAGGACTCACGGGCACACTCTGTGACCCATGCCGATACCTGTTAAGGGCAAAATTTATAAAACTGCAGTTTTTTTTATGCATGATAGGTTGGCCTTTGACCACTATCTCACCTGATGGTAAGTGATGATGTGGTCGAAGGTGTTGTTCAGGCTAACCTAGAATTACTGGCTCTCAAGGACAGCTGCCGGAACACACTGTTAGGTGCTTGGCGACAGATGTTCAACTTGAGGATGGTAGCTAGCCAGGCGGGCATTCGCAAAATGCCCTACCACCATGCTATAACGACTGCCATTCTAAGACAAGAACCGGGACCGACGGCTTAACGTGCCCTCCGAAGCACGTGCACGCTCAGTAGTAATGTCACCAGCGGTCACCCATCCAACTCCTGACCGCGGCGGACGTTGCTTAACTTTGCTGATCAGTTCAGAATGGCTAAGCAAACTTCGCTACGAGCGCTTCAAAAGTTAGGTCGACAATGATATACGGTGCGGAATGCTGGCCTCTCAAGAAAAAACAATCCGACCAACTACATGCTACTCAAATGAGAATGCTCAAATGGTCTGCCGGAGTCACCATCTTAGACAAAGTGCCGAACAATCACATCAGAGGAAGTTTTAAAGTAAGACCCATACAAGATAATAATAATAATATTTATTGTTCAAAAACTTTACATGGTTGTTAAGATAATAGATAACCTAAGGCCTGTTTCAGAATGTTCGAGTAGGTGCCGGTTTTACTACCCAGAACATATTTATTAAACAAAACACTATCTTTGCGTTTCACAGTCATAGATTTAGCCTACCCATCGGTTAAAGCTTGAAACGCGCTGCATGTTAACTGCCATTTTTATCACTCAGTTATTTTATGTGTTGCATAGCAACTCGAAACTTTATTAGGACATTCTGAAACGGGCCCTTAGACTTATAAATAGATAGGTGGCAACTTACACTATTTTAGATAATAGCTTATAATTTAAAATAAGTTTTATATCTCTTTGTATTAATTAGATTTAGTAGTTTGAGTACATATAATTATCAAGTGGTGCTTATTATCTTAATCACACTAGCCCCCACACTAGGATTCCCTGTGTTGTGGGTGGCTAGTCTCTTCCGGATGCATAATACATATTTGTTAATAAGTTTTGTCATAGAAGTCCTTTAATACAAAAGATTAGGGTACAATACACATAAAAATCGTAGTAGCAGCAATAAAGTGGGCGTATTTTAAATATAATAAAGAAAAATGAATATAAACGTTATTACGTTACGGGACGTGTACTTGACTTCAAAAAAAATATTATAAACTAGCTTTCCGGGCGCGGCTCCGCCCGCGCGTATGTCGGTTATCGCGCGTAAACATTCACCTCTTTTTGCTCAGTCGGATAAAAACTATCCTATGTTTTTTCCTGGGTCTCAAACTATCTCCATACCAAATTTCATTCAAATCGGTCCAGTAGTTTTGGCGTGAAAGCGTAACAGACAGACAGACAGACAGAGTTACTTTCGCATTTATAATACTAGCTTTCCGGGCGCGGCTCCGCCCGCGCGTATTTCGGTTATCGCGCAAAAATATTAACCTCATTTTGCGCAGTTGGATAAAAAGTATCCAATGTTTTTTCCCGGGTCTCAAACTATATCCATACCAAATTTCATTCAAATCGGTCTAGTAGTTTTGGCGTGAAAGCGTTACAGACAGAGTTACTTTCGCATTTATAATATTAGTACTGATTTGACACCAAATGTAATTGATAAATAATGTGACGTTTATAATAATTAATAATGTAAATATGATATGTATAACATAATGTTTCATATTAAGTACTGTACATTCTATCCAGATATATGTACGCCAAATAAGGCAAGGGCATGGGTGTACTAGATAAATGATTAGAATCACGTCTGCGATGGTACGGCCATGTCATGAGAAGACCGGATGAGCACACGACTAGAAAAGTCTTAAACTATGAGTAAGGACCAAAAAAGCGCTGAAGGCCCCAACTTACATGGATGTCTGTAATTAAGAAGGACATGAAAGAAAATAATTAGACCCAATGACGACCCAGGAAAGACAAAACTGGAGACGGATGATTAGGAGAGCCGACCCCAAATAAAAATGGGATAAGACCTGGAGAAGAAGAAGAGTGACGCGAACACCAAGCGCTTTTGAAGCGCTCGTAGCGAAGTTTGCTTAGCCATTCTGAACCGACCAGCAAAGTTAAGCAACGTCTGCCGCGGTCATGAGTTGGATGGGTGACCGCTGGTGACATTACTACTGAGCGCTTCCGTGCTTCGGAAAGCACGTTAAGCCGTCGGTCCCGGTTGTTGTCTTAGGATAGCAGTCGTTACAGTATGGTGCTAGGGCATTTTGCGGATGCCCGCCTGGCTATAGCTACCACCCTCAAGTTGAAAATCTGTCGCCAAGATTCTAGGTTAGCCTGAACAACATCTTGGACCACATCATCACTTACCATCAGGTGAGATAGTGGTCAAAGGCTAACCTATCAAGCATAAAAAAAAGAGTTTTATTTCTTACGAAACGAAAGTTATTTTCGACACCCAACACGCTGTTATTATGAATGAATTGCCTATTAGGCCTCTAGCGGTTCTATTCAAGGCTAGGTATATTTATAAATCTAGCCGGGCATCGCCTCAAAAGGACAACTTTCACTTATCAAAACGAGACCGATTCTATTTTTAGAAACGCCTAATTTTAAACGCTTGAGTAAGTATCGGCATAAAAAATAGTGGTTTGGCTTTGATCGATGAGGTCGTGGCTACCAGTTTTGATTTTTCTACCTTGTACAATACATCGCGCCTGTATATACCCGAATGGGTAGGCAGAGGTGTCAACCACCAGCTAAATATATCTGACAAAACTTGGTGTAGTGTTTTTAGGGTTCCGTACCCAAAGGGTAAAAACGGGACCCTATTACTGAGACTTCGCTGTCCGTCCGTCTGTCACCAGGCTGTAGCTCAAGAAAGGTGATAGCTAGACAGTTAAAATTTTCACAGATGATGTATTTCAGTTGCCGCTATAACAACACATACAAAAAGTTGGCCAAGTGCGAGTCGGACTCGCGCACGTTTCAACAAAAAAAGGTTAATATATGTCTAATGTTGTTTAGCTAATAGTACGGAACCCTTCGTGCGCGAGTCCGACTCGTACTTTGCCGATTTTTTTCCTTAGTCGATGCTGTAAGACCAATTTCTTATCGGGTTATATATTTTAAAAGATGTGACGTCTGATATGTTATATAAATGTATATTAAAAACTATATATGCACAAATGGTTGGTGGAAAAGTGTTTTTATAATTTTACTGAGTTTTTTAATTGTTCAAATTAGCCATAGTAATTAAATAAATAAATAAATTTAATAATTAATGCCTATGAGTCTGCTATGACTTATAGGTTGTCTAAATGCTTTTATTGTAGTAGTGTTGTATATAGATCATAGTATTTTTTTTAATAAAGGCATACCGCCGGATAATTAAAAAAAAAAAAAATTGTTGTTATTGACGAAAAAAGAAAATTAAATAATGCTTAATTGACATAATATTTTATTTTTATTAGATTGAATATATTTCTTATTATTAATGACATGTATATTTCTAATACAATTAGGTACTTAATGTTTTTTTATTTGGTGTATTATTGACCACATTGGAATAAGTATCACGATATTTAATATAATTATGATGATGCAATATTGTAAGCTAAGTAAGGTAGCATATAATTATTTGTGCGAATTAATAAAAAAAAATGCCAGTTAATGTTATAACATGTATAGATCTATTAATTGTATTTATTAAGACCATCTTGTTATAACCATGTTTCTTGCATTTCATTTAAATTGTACCAGTCGGTCAGAGCATACCCTGGCTAAAGGGGTACATGACGCGGGTTCGAAACCAGCACATGACTATAATTTATTCTCTCGTCAATTTGTAATTTTGTAACAGCTCTAATGTTTTTTTTTCTATTCTGTCTACTTTCATGCTTCCTCCGCTTTAAAGTCTAAGTTAACAACATCTTCGACCACATCATCACTTACCATCAGGTGAAATAGTAGTAAAAAGCTAGCCTACCACCTACAAATAAAAAAAAAAGTCCAACACAATAATAATTAATCCTAATTATGCAGCCTATTCAAATTTTTTTGAAACCGTGTGAGTATTTTTTTATAACAGGGGCTCGGATTACGAAACTGGTTATCGATCAGATCACTATCTTAATGTTTATGATGTCCATATGATTTTAGTTTGATGTGATTTCGCTCTTACATCACGTGGACTACTTTTCTATTAAAATTTCTCAAAAAAGTTACAGCTAAATAAAATGTTATAGAGTCGACTCTCGTTAATTCGAAACTAGAGGGACTCTTAAAGAAAGAAATAAAGAAAATATATTTATTTGACACAAAAAACTTAAATTATGTATAATGTATGCAGTATATGGGTACGTACAATGCAGTAAATAAGGTAGGTATACCAACATACATAATATCGACTATATATTTATGCGTGTCAAATGGGATCCATCTCAGCATAATGCCGAGTGCACTGAGCACGCGACGCTGGTTTTCAGATGAACCCCTCACGCGGTCGACGTTAAGAAGTCCTTGCATATTAGTTTTAAATATTTAACCGACTTCCAAAAAAGGAGGAGGTTCTCAATTCGTCTGTATTTTTTTTTTTTTTTTTTTTATGTTTGTTACCTCAGATCTCTTGACTGGGTGAACCGATTTTGAAAATTCTTTTTTGTTTGAAAGCTGATGCTTGTCGTTTGGTCCCATTTAAAATTTTATCAAAATCGGTCAAGCCATTTTTGAGTTACACTAAAAAGATTGAAAAAAAATTTTAACAAAAAATGGAACCGACTTCTACACTCAAAAGCGCGAAATAACTTGTCGAAGTCGGTACCATGCGCACAATATTGTGATAATAGGTACTTTTGTACCATCATGGTACCGACTTCAACAAGTTATTTCACACTTTTGGGTGTAGAAGTCGGTTCCATTTTTTGTTAAATTTTTTTTTTAATTACATATCAATAACTCGAATTCAGAAGAAACAATAAAAAAAAACGATAAAATGTTACGAATTATCGAGTGTGAAATATCAAAATTTTTGAGAGAAAAGTAACCGATTCGTGCGGAAGTGTTTATCAAACTAATCATTACCAAAACAAAGGCTCGTGTACGACGATACAAGCTTGAACTTGTTCTGCAATGTACTTAGATATCTCCGCGGTGGGATGGATTACGCGGACTTGTTTATAAGAGGATCAAGAAACTTATTCTTTACGAAGTGTCAAGTGTACGACGCCGATAAGTTCGAATTTACGCGTCATTTTGTTGCGTAGCGCTGATTTTTTCTTTCGAATTACCAAGTGCATAAAAATGTATTGATTTAGTATCAACTTTGAATTATAGAGAGGTTAGAATTATCGCAGGTTTGAATTAACGAGAGTCGACTGTATCAGAAACATAAAAATTCTAATTTTTTTGTTATGTATGAAGTGTTGAGACAGAGAGTGACGCCTGTCCGTTACAGGACTTAATATCACCATTATTTCATTCTAGGTTAGCCTGAAACAACATCGACCACATCATCACTTATATACCATTAGGTGAGATAATGGTCAAAGGTTAGTTATAAGCTATAAAAAAAACTCGTTCTGCTTCTTCACACCTAAACAGTAATATTGGCACACTACTGCTGTAAGCCAGTAGGTATATCTTAGCCCGCGGTCCTACCCACCAAGACGGACTCCTGCTGAAGAAACCTACCAACTGTTAATAATAGAATTACATCGCGATTCGTGATCAACCCAAACGAAAAAGAATATAACATACGTTGAAAATACAATAAAATTCGGCCAAGTGCGAGTCGGACTCGTGCACGATGGGTTCCGTACCATTAGCTATACAACATTAGACTTCATTAGTTTTAACGTGCGCGAGTCCGACTCGCATGTGGCCAACTTTTTGTATTTGTTGTTATAGCGGCAATAGAAATACATCATCTGTGAAAATTTCAACTGACTAGCTATCACCGTTTTTGAGATACAGCCTGGTGACGGACGGACGGACGGACGGACAGCGAAGTCTCAGTAATAGGGTCCCATTTTTACCTTTTGGGTACGGAATTCTAAAAATAATGCTTTTTTTTAATTATACGTCCACATAACACAAATATTTTTAAAAAACTCGATTCAATACCACGTATTTTTTAAACTTTATGAATCCTACAAAAAAACATTAAGGGTTCTGGGGTAAGATGGTAAATGCTAACGAGACTCCATCTTGCCCCGTCTGGGGTAAGACTGCTCACGTGGGGGTTTTAGTGGTAGTTCAAGTCCCACTTATCCTCTTCCTCCACCCCCATTGTGGAAGGGTAGTGCGAATGCTTTCCCCACCCCCTCATATTCATACATTCTTCCCCCTTCATAATAAATTCTCAAAGTTTCGGCTCGAACTAGTACGAACCGGTGGCCGAGTGGAATAGGCACCCGGCGCCCAATTGAGGGCTTTGCCGCCCGGAACAAAAATGTGCTCCAATAATTTTTAAGTTTGATTTACGCTTAGCACGCAATAGTGCTTGTAATCATATTATGAAATAAACTGATGGATCCTTCAATCGTTTTTTTTACCGGCGGTATGCCTTTATTAAACAAAATACTACGAACTATATACACTACAGCTACTACAATAAAACCATTTAGACAACCTATAAGTCATAGCAGACTCATAGGCAGTCCAAATGCTCCAGCCCAGTACCAGTTGTCAGCGTGCCCAGCATGCTGGCAGCTTTGCCCTACAATAGTTAGTTCCTTATAAATTAACCATTGCTTATGCAAGCCTTCAGAAAGAACAATCACTTTTCAACTGCAAGTCCACCGTTCGAGGATTAAGAGAGGTCAGTGAACCGAACAACTTTTTTTAAATACAATAAAAATCAACGAGTGTCAAAAATTACCAGATCCTACTGAGGTTCTTTATTTGACTGTACTAGAAGGGTAGGCGATGATTATTGTTAATATATTATAATCATGATAATTATTACTAAATGGGCAATCGCAAAATGCCCTACCACTATGCTATAACGACTGCCATCCTAAGACAACAACCGAGACCGACGGCTTAAGTGCCCTCCGAAGCAAATGCACCCTCAGTAGTAATTTCACTGGCGGTCACCCATCCAACTGGTAAATACCGCGACGGACCGCGGCGGACTTTGCTTTACTAAGCTGATTGGTTAAGAACGGCTAAGCAAACTTTACTACGAGCTGTTACACCTAACATATTGCTGACCTAGGCCCGAATCCCTCACAAAGCTATTTACGCGTTGTCTGCAGTATATTTCTCTATATAAACGGTGGCTTCCAAAATTAAACGCTCAGATTTATTGTGATAGCTCCAGGAGTCACCAGACTCAGTACTAGTATACCCTTCAGGTGGAACCTCTGCCCAAATTAGTAGCAAAAGTGAGTTACTGGAACTTGTAAGTCAACGTGTAAATTAATAATTTATTTTTTTCAAATAAAATAAATGTGTGTGTGTCCATAAGTTGTTTTTTTTAAGATAACTGAATATGTCCACACAACAGAGAGCTTCGTATTCCTATAAGGTTCCTCTATGCTTTTTTCCTAAAGATAAAATATATAACCAAGACTTGAGAAACTTCTTCCTGTTTTGGAGGACGTTTCTAAAATAATATTTAGACAATACATTTTTGTTTAAATATAAAATAGTTGTATAACCACCTATTTAAATAAATATCTCATTAATATGTAGACACTTAAGTGTACCTAATATATTGATGTGGAGTTTTTTCGAAACTGTATTGGTTTTTAATAGAATTCTATTTTTGAGAAAACTCGTTTTTAGACAAGTTTAATCAAAGTAAAATTTTCTTCTACGTAATTTATTTGCTAAATACGCAAATGTTTTGGAATTAATATGTAAATGGAGTGTTATTTCAATATTTTTTTGGATGTTTTTGATTAAGTCCAGTGAACCCATCGCTTCTGATCGAGCCTTTTTGAATTTACTTAAAATAGTAGGTGGGGCTTTTCTGACGTATGAAATTTTAGTGACAAGCCTTTGGCACTGGTCTCAAGAGTAGCGCTATCGATATACATTACGTGTAAACGTAAGAGATGCATATATTGTAAGTTGCTCTTTGGCTGTTCACACTGCCGGCGACGACTCGCTTCACTAGTTTTGTCGCTGAGCGACAAGAGCTTTCAAAAATAAACTCGCTCAGCGATACTCATTCAGCGATGCTCGCTCGCTTAATCATTTCTTTTCATGATAATTTCTAAACAGTGCGGCTTTGAAAGTGACACAGGACTGAGCGACCGCGGGCGAGTGGCACGAGTAACCGCTCGTCGCATTTGCACACTCGCTTAAAGCCCCGCGACAAAACTATCGAAACTACACACTCGCTTCCCGCTGATCACCAACTCTTTTCTAATTCTAGCTCTACTCGTTACTCGTTCATCGTTGCCGGTGGGACAACTGCCTTTCGCACAGCAGTGGCCGGTAAAAAGCAATAAGATAGGTAAAAACTTATCTGAGCGCTTGGTCGATGCGACGCGTGATCAAAAGGCTGTATATAGTTCGTAGTATTTTGTTTAATAAAGGAATACCGCCGACGGATAAAAAAATATAGAATAGCTCCCTATTACGTCGCTTCAAACATCTGGCAGAATAATAAATAGAATCAGGCGTTACTTTACGGAAATCCTTATTTAATAATAACAAATAATTAAAGAAAACATTAAATTAATATTTTAATAAATCACTAAAAAAATATATGTAAAATGTATCTAGTGACAATTCCGCCTAATTTTCCTATTACCTATGCATCGAAACTTCTCGATTGTGAGTTCGAAGAGTAAGACCTCATGAGGATGCTTCCGGTAGTTCCGGTAGAACCAAAACCCGTCGATAATTCTTCCGGTCTGGCTACGTGGCGTTTGTGACGTTACGTCGGCTTAAGAGGAAAATTAGGCGGAATTGTCACTAGATTTATTTTGTATATTAATCAAGTGTTTTGTTAAATTATTAAATGTAGCAGATTCTTAAGGGATGTAACGGTACGGTACCGCGGTTTTTTTTATATTTTGAACATACTTCCTTAAGTGCATTCGGCACTTACCCCCAGGGTTATTGAGGGTCGTGCAACCCCTCGCCTAACTTCCGGTGAAGCTATAATTGCCAACAGCGCTAAGTATGGATAGTGTCATCCACGAAGAAGCGTCCCTCTCTTTTTCAACAGAGGGAATCGCGGGGTGCGTGAGGTCTGACCCGAGCGTCAGTCGCGAGCTGACATACAGTTCGATGTACACGAGTAGCCTTATTCACATTGCTTTAATCGAGACATGGCAAGAAATATGCTTTACTTCGATTAAGTAAACAAGAAGACGAGTGGAGCGCGTCTTCGTGGATGGCACTGTCTATATTCTATAGCATCCTAATCTCCCAAAAAAATTACTAAAATAGGGGCTTTACAAAATGGCCTACTTACCATGCAGTGAAAGATCCTGCCATCTGTGCTTCTAAAATGAAAACCTTTAACATCCAATGGATCTTACCATAGTACGTAACATTTGTAAACAAATATTTTTGTATGCTTTTAATTGGCACCAATTACTTCATACCACTTTAAAAGTATCGTCGGACACGTCCATTCTATTTTAGTAGTGTTAAGGTCAAATCTATATTATTATTTTAGGTCTTTACGTAACCAAACTATTAATAGAACAGCTAAAAGAAACATTTGAGTCCTTGCTTGAGTTCGATTACTTTCTAAAAATACCAATAAAATTATTACATCATGGTAATGAGCTGCATTTAGGCCTCATTTAAATTCATGCGCGATTGTGTATGAATTAATTTTGGTTAATCCATTAAGTGACAACTCAATCTTTCGGTTGGGGCCGATTTTTATTAAGAATTAGGTTACCTGGAAGCTACAATCCAATACAAAATGTTCTGCTGGTCTTAAACACGCCTGATTCTCTCCGGTAAGCAAGAACAGTAAGCAAACTACCGGCCGGTAGGCCAACGCCCAAGCCGGTAAGAGTTCGGTCGCAACCCAATCCGGTTCTCCGGCGTCACTGTATTCTCAACTCTGTGTCTTTGCATGTAGTGATCATTTTAGCGTAGTGTCCCGATTAATATTAAAATGTTGGACACGCTTAATTTACTTTATAAATGTTACATAAGTGTGCACTAAATATATGTATAACGATAATAAAAGCATTTCTTGATCCTTAAAATCAAATGCTTAAAATATAATCCTCGTCCGTATCGCACAACCTCGCAGGTATACTGCGTTGTTACTAGAAAACTCATTAAATATTTAGCACGGCAAAATCTTAAAAAAAAACGTAGGTAGGAGACATATAAATTTTTGATGCAGTGATGGCTCAGTGGCATTGGCTATGGACTGCCGCGCAGCAGGTCCATGGTTCGAATCCCGCCGCGGGCTTGAGCTTCTCCGCATAGTGGAAGGGCATTATTTTGCGAAAGCCCGCCTAGCTAGCGTAGCGACCACCCTCAAGTAGAAAATCTGTCGCCAAGCACCTAACGGTGTGGTCCGGCAGCTGTCACTGAGAGCCAATAACTCTAGGTTTAGCCTGTTAACACCTTCGACCACATCATTCAAATTCAAATAATTGTATTGCTTTATCACAGGTAATATACAAAAAATGGTCTTATACATTGGGTGAGCGCTGTGGTATACCTACCATTAAGGTGTGCAACATATCATACATTTAATTATTAGTATCTATTAAATTATATTATAGGTATAATATTAACTGAAATTACAATAATTAAATTAAATAAAAGGATATTGATATTATGTCAGTGAAATAAACATAGAAAATAATATTTATTTAATAAAAAAGAAATAATAAGTCAAAATGTATCATTTAAAAAGTCATTTATTGTGTAGTAGCATTTTGCAGTCAATATATTTTTCAATGTCATTTTAAATAAATTATGTTTCGTGTCTCTGATATATTTTGGTACTTTATTATAAATGTTAGGTGCCATTCCTAATATCCCTTTGCGCAAAATCTTGCTTTTGCCTGGATGTATAGACAGTTTTAAATTATCGCGTCTATTACGCGTAACGGCATCTGATTCTTTTAAAAATAAATCAGGATTGTTTCTCACAAACATTGCTACTTCAAAAATGTATAGTGACGGAAGTGTCAGAATTTTATATTTCTTAAAGTATGGTTGACAGCTATCAATTGTCTTTAGCCCGAACATGGATCGTACGCAGCGCTTCTGTGCCTTAAATACTAACTCATTATCAGTTGAGTTGCCCCTAAAGATAATACCATACCTCAGCACAGAGCCCGCTAAACCGTGATAAGCTCTAAGCAAAGCAGTTTCATCGACTGTTGGAGCTAATTTAAATAGAGCATATGCCGAACTACTTATTTTTCTGCAGAGTGCTTCTATATGTGCCTTCCAGTTAAGTCGTTTGTCAATTGTCATCCCTAAAAATTTTGCTGTGTTAACTTCACGTATGGTGTCATTTTTATATTTTAGGACAATGTCAGTTTTTTCCGGCGGTCTCTGATTAAAATGTATTATTTGAGTCTTATTTAAATTAATTTTCAAATTATTAATGTCAAGCCATGAAATTATTAAAGATAGAGATTTATTTATGTCAGATTCGTACAGTTCTTTTATTTTACAGTCAATCATTACAGTGCTATCATCAGCAAATAGCGTCATTGGATAGTTAGTAGCTTTGGGAAGGTCATTGCTTCATCTACATTCATCAATCCTTTCATACATGAGCGTCGGTTTAGGGTACTCCTGACCTTCCTTTTTTTAAAATGTCTTCAATTTGATTTTGGAACTTTCGCCTAGGTCTTCCCTTTCAACACTTCCGTTCACTTGTCCCATGTATACCTATTTAGTCAGTCTCAATTCATTCATTCTCTCTACATGTCCAAACTATCTTAACATACCTTTCTCAATTTTTGTCTCTTACATCCTCATTCACAGAACATCGTTCCCTTATCACACTATTCCTTATCCTGTCACTCCGTTTGACTCCAATCATGCTTCTCAATGCTCTCATCTCCACTGCATTTATTCTACTTTCATGCTTTTTCTGCGATACCCAACTTTCACTACCATACATTAGTGTCAGAACCAACACTCCTCCATGGACAGCCAGCCGAGCCTTCTTAGACACCTTCTGACTGTTCATAAACACGTGCAATGCTCCGTTCACCATGTTTCCAGCATTCACTCTCCTTTCTATGTCACTTTAGTGTTATGACAAATCTGTATTGTCCGGTTAAATTAAAATTGCTCGCATATAATTTGCTCTTAGGTACTAACTTAACTTTGTAGGGATAATTCTATTACGCACTAGTGTAGAATATTATCATGCACGAGGGTGTTATAGTTCCGTTTATGGTCCTAAGAACGATATAATAAAGCTCGCTTTACGACCAAGGGTGTTGAAAATAAAGTATTTAAAATATGCCTAATATATTTAAGTTTTAATTAATTTGCTTACTGTGCGCGTTGGCTAGCTGTAAGTACAGTAAGCATCTGATTTATATAAAAATAAATGAAGAATTGCTCACATATACATATGTATACATATATATATATATATATATATATATATATATATATATATATATATAGCCGTTGAACATATATATATATATATATATATGTTCAACGGCTACTTTATATTTTCGCGACTCGTTTGTAGCTCACGTAGAATAATGGGAAAGGCTGGCGTGGGGAAATTAGACCGCCATTTTGAGATTTATTTATTTATGTATATTAAAAATTGCAATACCGCATATATATCGCATAAATTCTTATCTTATCTGATTTATGTAAATTTGACACTAAAATAATACAAATTTTATGGCTTCGTCTGACTGATAAGGATTTTGAGATCAAAAAATTACGTATTAGAGCGAAAAGCATATTTTTATAAACAAAACTAGTTCCATTAACATAAAAAAAATAATGTTTCCAAATGACACTTTATTAATTATCTTATATAAGTGCTTTCATTTTAAAGAAAATGCAAATAAAAAACAAAATAAACCTATTTTGATCGCTCTAAGAATGTACGTAATAACTGACTGCACTCTGAGCATTTAATAATAATAATGTTTATTTATTTCAAACAGTCATACATATGAATAACAGTACACAAAGTAGTATTAAACAAACATTGGAATTTGTAGTTTTCACAATATAATAACAGGGCCCTACCACATAAACTAGTTTTTAGCAAACTGTATCTTCTGAGACAGTGTTCCTACACCAGCTAAAGCATTGTATTGGTTCAGATTGTCGACCTAGGTGACTGCATATCGGAATCAGGCTAGTTCATTCGCCTAAATCGCGGCGACGCGACGTCTCACGACACGACAAGTAATTGTTCGGAGTCGCCGATTAATAGCATTGGATGTTTACGGCCGGTTATGCTGCGTTTACACGCTCGCGTTCAACGGGCATGGGCTTGTACACGTGAGTGTACAAACAGTCTTTATTGGCCCACAGAACGCGCGTACGTAGCTCGCCAGGCTGCATGGCGCGCATGTAAACGCATTGAATAGCTAACTTGGTCCGCAAATACGCGCCCGTTTTGAAATAATGTGGACTTATGACCCAAAGTCGGAATTTCGGCCAGTTTTTTTTAATAGAACATGTCATCAAGGGTGTCACGGTAATATCTTAAGAAAAGCTTCAATAAAAACTTACTTCAAGCCGCACAAAAAAAACAATAGATTTTATATTGCAATATTCCCCTACAAGATACAGGTGTTTACAAGCTTGATTGTGAATGTGGTCTGTCATACATTGGGCAAACATGTATGTACATACCAGATTGTTGGGGATACAAATGAAACTTCATGGATTGACTTGCTTAACTTTGCTGACCGATTCAGGATGGTTAAGCAAACTTCGCTACGAGCGCTTTAATAATCTAAATTGGGTTCAATCAATAACACACTGTATTTAAAATATGAATAAACACTTTCCTTAATGTAGTTATTAAGCTGTGAATAAAACGAACTTTCTTTTTTTATTTTCACTAATGTTGCGATGCGGAAACGTGTAAAAACCCAAATCCCACTTTGCTAGTTTTTAAAATAATATTTAAAAAAATGGAGGTAAAACCTGTAGCCATTGCAATGTTTAAAAATGTATATTAAGCGTCTTGCCACACTTTGATTATGTCAATTTTTTATCGGCTCAAAGATCTTTATCGAAGCAATTGAAATAAATAAACATAATATTAAATAGCGTTACAGATAGGCGAGATTATTATTTACGATATTGCATTAGCATTTCGGAAAAAAAATAACACCCAACGTCTGACTTTCTATTCTAATATTAGATTTTTGAATAATTTAATACATATTACACATCTTAGGCTTTTGAATAATATTTAGTACCTAACTATTCATAAGAATAAATGTATAAACAACTCATAAAAAACCAGCGTTGGTAGTTTACATTTTCTTTTTAAATATTTTTATGTTTGCTATAACGCATGCTCTGCGGATTACATTATAAAATTAACAATTTACAAGAGGAAAAATTTTTCCCGCACATGACTTAAATTTTTCCTTTAGTAAATTTGTAATTTTGTAATTACATTTTTTTTCAAGAAAAACGTTACTTTATTCCACCACTGAAAATAATATAATAGCTTTTGGAAGTCTGTACTATGCTGATTTAAAACACCGACATCGCATTAGCATGGCCCGACTTCCACAAATTATTTCATACTTTTCAGTGTAGCTCCGTTTTTTTTGAAAATATTTTTTTTTGCTACTTTTAGTGACAAAGACTGCTTACGATCATTAACTCGCCTAAAATAGTGTACATCGCCGACAACAGCAAATACTATTAAATCATCCAGGTAAGCGTATACATTTTTCAGTTAATTGGCTAGAACTTATAAACTAATCTCCGTGGGGTGCCGGGTTAGAATTGCACCCCCCCATATCATCCCGTGGGTGTCGTAAAAGCCGACTTAGGGAAAAATACTGGTAGGTGGGCAGCTGCGCCTTCTACAGAACTGCCAACTTACACTGCGATCCCCAAGACGCCTGCCAAGCGTGGGGATTATGGCAAAAACCCCCTTAGTAAAAAAAATTTTGGAAAATAGTGCGCAAGTTCTTTTTTGCTCTCGGCAAGTGTATGATGGTTGATTACGTATACTTAGCCTTAAACCTCTTTGTTGTTACAAATCTGTATTACCTGGTTAAATTGAAAATGCTCTGTTTACTCGCATATAATTTGCAGTTAGGTACTAACTTAACTTTGTAGGGATAAATTACCTGGTTAAATTGAAAATGCTCTGCTTACTCTCATATAATTTGCAGTTAGGTACTAACTTAACTTTGTAGGGATAATTCTATTTCGCACTTGTGTATAATGCACGAGGGTGTTATAGTTCGGTTTATGGCCCTAAGAACGATATAATAAAGGTCAATTTACGAGCAAGGGTGTTGAAAAGAATATTATATTTGAATTTTGATCACATTATCTAAGATCAATCTCCGAAACACTTTTCAATAAAATTTTGTCGATAGAATAAAATTGCAAAGTTGGCTTTAAATCACGCTTGTAACGTTAGTATCTTAATTATTAACGTATGAATATGTATGAAAATATATTAATAAAATAGCAAATAATTATTAAGAGGGACAAGAAAAGTTGCGATTTCGATTTACGATACTAGTTTTGTGTTATTAAGCTTACTTTCGGATTTTAACTAATCGCGATTTCACCATCGCTGTGTCTCTTTCACTCCTACGCAGTCCGATAGTGACAAAATCAGCATTTGACAGCGTCTTAACAGTCCTGCTAAATTAAAACTTAATATATACCTACATGTTGTATCTCAAAATTTCATTTTCTTTTGTAGCTAGGCCGGTGTGGCGCCGGTCGTGGACAGGCGCGCGGCGCCTTTGATTTTCCTTTGGAACTTTGATTTTCATTATGAAATTTGCTTAAAAACAATCTAATTTTTTATGGCTACATAGTCCTTGAACATAATCTTAGCTGATGGTAAGTGATAACGTCCACCAACAGGCAACACAGGTAAGTTATGTCAACAGGCATAGCCTAAAATTAATGGCTTTCAAAGACAGCATAAGATGCTTGGCGACAGATTCTCTACTTAAGGGCGGCTAGCCAGACGGGCATTCGTGAAATCCTCCGTCCTACCACCTATGCAGAAGGTCCATCCCGCCGCGAGCATGTACCACTGCATGGTGGTAGGGTATTTCGCGAATTCCCTGTCTATCACCCTCAAGTAGAAAAGCTGTTGTGTTGTGAAAAGTTCGGTAGCTGCCCTTGAGAGCCAGAACTCATTCTAGATTATGTCTGCTTACCGTCTTCGACCGCACCATCATTTATCATCAGGTGTGATTGTGGTCAACTGTTAACCTATTCTAATAACATATAAATACAAATTACGTTGATATTTGTACGATATTACCTTTAGTTTGTAGTGTTTTTTTTCTTTTTTTATGTTATTGTGACTGAACAAGCACTAGGCCCACCTGGTGTTAAGCGGATTAATCTCTGCCTATAACAGACGCTTTTCGCCTGTGACTAATTGCACTGCGCCCGTCACATTGAGACATACAGTTCTTAAGTCTCATGTGCCTGTAATTTTTCTGGCTCTCAAGGACTGCAGTCGGAACACACTGTTAAGTGCTTGGTGACAGATTTTCTACTTGAGAGTGATATTTAACCAGGGGGATTCGCAAAATGCCCTTCGAAATGCTTTTCAAAATGAATTTCGATCGTTTGCGTAAACTATACGAAACTCATATATATGCTACGATTATTCGTAGTACATATATGTATGTTACACATACCGTACAAAATTTAAATTAACCTCAATAATAAATTCGACAATATTACGTTATGAAAATCTAAAAATAAATCGTCTAGAAAAAGAACTAGAATACACAAATAAGCTCGATGCTAGAAACTACGAACTCTTTAACAAGAAAATCCAGTTTTATGCTTGCTTCGGTTACGTCCAGTTACTTGACCATCTACTCTCCTTCGATCATTGTAAACTCAAGTTTCACGCCGTTTTAAGCCCTATCCTGTCAGTACTGACGTCTTCCGTAGCTATCGCTATAAACAGTGCGTGCGTTTACTATTGCTATGATCGCAATATTGACTAGGACTATCGGTCGTGCGACCTAGCCTTCAGGAGACAGATGCGCTAGGCAATGTTATGGGAGCATTTAGAGAGTCGCAGACGCCGGATGTGCAGGTTTCGAGAAAAAATGCCGTACATAGGTTAGTGAAATACTAAAAGTTAACAGCCTTATGCGTGCGTGGTGACCGTCAGAATAAGACTTAATACTGCCCCGCTTCATACTTAGTTGGTCCGTGGTTAGAAACTCCATCCTATAAGATAATATAACAAATAAACATTGGCCAGAATAGGTTTTCACCAGTTGAATTGCTCGAAGACCCTTAAAGTTCTAATGCTTCTCGTTGGAAGAACTCTTATACAAAAAAATATTTTAATTTCCTTGTCCGCATCACGCTGAAACTTAACATGTTGTTAGATATGATCATAATATGAAAAATGTATATCTTCTTCGATTCAGGCAGCCCAGTTCTTGAATTAAATAAATCAACTACCTTTGGCTTGGTGAAAAACTGAAATCTAACAGATGTGTTACTACTTCGTCCATTTAAGGGAAAGTTCCTAACCGCAGGGTAAGCGAACCTTAACTTTAAGTGTGTAGTGCGTGGTAAAGATAATAATAGTAATGAAACTGCTGCTAAGCCTTGCGCATCATAGATACTGATAACGATCGAAATTCATTCGTAAATGTCTGAATTTGGGTGCATGAGCTAACGGAATAATGGGTGTTTGTTTATGGGCGAGATTATTAACAGTATTCGGGTGTATTAATGATTTAAAATCTAGTTATGTGCAGTTTTATAAACTACTTTATCTATAGACAATCAATTGAATCAAATTAATATCTTCTATTTGGCCTGTATCGTGTCATTAAAAACAAGTTTCAATTTCGGTATTGTATTTCGTAGATAAATATAATTTAACAATAATAACAATTGTGATAGGAAGGTAAACGACATACTACATCTCAATAACATTAAAAGACAGAACAGAATTACGTACAAAAGTACATTCTCATATTTTAAATTGTTTCTCCCCAAGTCCCCACACACTAGGACGTTTCCAAGATGTGCATTGATTTGTATTCACTTACATTATAATATGGATTGCTAATGGATGTCCATACATTGCTACTTGAATCACAACTTGGATGCCGAAAACATGATTTGGATCCATCACTGGAATAATCTAAACACACCAACAACTACAAAACATACTGTCAGCTCGCTCGCACTTGAATGCGGAACCATTCAGCTGACAGTATGTTTTAAAGCGACAAATATATTTTTGTGTACGTGTTTTTCACAGAATAATATTTATTGGTCAGTAGCCTTTTATAGACGTAATCCGACAAAATTTCGCGGGTCCTCGTATTTTATTGTTTGCTAACCTTTGCAAATTTATTTTTACTAACCACGCCTTACCTTATCACAATGGCATAAGACATAAATTGCTTCTCAATTGCCAAAAAATAAGTTTGACATTCCTATTAAGTCACGTTTTACAATATAATTTCATTGAATGGATCTTTTTCATCAAAAATATTCAAGCCAATAGAATGTGTGCATCTTTAGAGATGTGCAATTAAATAATGATTAAGATTTTTTATGAGACATACATAACCTTTGCGATTCTACCTATTACGGAAGTAATGAAGTTGCATAATCTTATAAACGGCATGACGCAGTGATGGCTTAGTGGCAATGACTACGGGTTCGTACATTGGGTCCAAAGTTCGTACAGTGAGCTTCAACGATTCGTGCATATGCTAATGCCGGTCAGTTGTGTTTCAGAATAACAGTGCCAATATTAACGGTATCTTTCTCAAATTTCCAGAGCGGTTCTGCGATGTGACTCTCTACTGTTCTCCGAGCTTCGCGACTCAAATTCCGAACAAGGATACCGTGGAGCCGCAGCATATACGTGGGGTGTCCCTCAGGGCACACAGGTAGGTCCAATTCTATTCATTCTTGCCGCCTTACTTCTTCTTGGGGTTGAAACCAGCTCATTAAGAGTAGATATGTACAGTGTCTTCTTTTATCTTCTGGTTCTATATTCAAAGGTTTTTTATCGACGTAAATAGTAAAAGGTATTTTTGTGCATACAATTCAATAATAGAATAGAATTATTACATGCGATGCGTATACAACGCGTTTATAATAATCTAAGTATATTAATATATAAGGTTCAGTTTTTAATATATTTCATGGAGTTATTGCAAACTTCTTTGCCGAAGTCTTAAATAATTCCCATATATTAGGGATAATACCTGTGGTAATAACTATTGTACTAAAGACCTTGTTCCTTTTTTTTAGACACAATGACACTCGCAAAAAATATTTGACAAATATCAGTTTTAATTTTAATTGAAGATATAATTACTTATAATATCAATGTTTAATTCCCTCGCAGTTTAAGTGAAAAGCCGAGTGTATAACTCATGCATAACACCATTTTAGCCTCGATGTATATCAGCCTTCGTCTTTGGCTTGGGCTGTTAATTATGCACTCGTACAATGTATTATTTCATCTGTCCAACAAGATTAATGACGTTTTTGTGTTTAAAAACTCGCAGCTAAATCTATTTTTGATGCGAGCGTGATGAAAACTGTTTCGAAATTCAAACATCAACTTCTTGAATTATTATTAGACGCTGGTAAAATTATAACGATAATAACACTATAACTTGTTCAGAAACCCCGCGGGGATTGTATTCTTGGCAGTAATATATATCTAGGCACTAATATTTATTTAAATTATATTCATAAATTGCACTTTTTCGTTTTTTACGTACAAATCAATATTTATAAACTAGATGACCCGGCGTACTTCTTATCACCTATCCTAACGGACGAACGTCAAATGTTTGACAGAGAAGTATAGTTAGAACAGTTTATATGGGAAAATTAAATTAATAATAAATACTTTTAAAAGTATGTATCCTAAAAAACATTAAATAATATTTAAATAAAACAATTAAAAAAGCATAAAATTATATATCTAGTGACAATTCCGCCTAATTATCCTGTCATCTACGTGACGTCACAAACATCACGCAGCCTAACCGGAAGAATACCCGACTAGTTTCGCTTCTAAACGAAGCATCTTCAGGAGGTCTTGACTCACCGAGCGCACGATCGAGAATTACTTAATGTTTTTTAGGATACTTTTAAAAGTATTTATTATTAAATATGGATTTCCGCAAAGTAACGCCTGAATCTATTCAAAATTAAATTGTTGTTTTTAATATCTTCATCGCTATTTTTCCATATTTTCTCATCGTTTAAAACTTCTCTGGACATCGACAAACATTTTAATACCAAAATCAGCTAAATCGGCTTAGCCGTTGTTGAGTTTTAGCGATACAAACGAATCGCAATTGATTTTTATACATATAGAGAGGATAGTATGAATTCATTAATATCACTTTTTTCAAAAATGTCAACTTTTTTTTTTTTTTTTTGGTATAAATGTTTTCTCTGAAATTTCCGAACGCAACTTTTAAAGAGAGAAATAAAGACTTAGTTTTCTGCTAATGCAGAAAAATGTAATCATCCTCTTTGCTAATTATTGTTGTTCTTAGACAACTTTTGCAATGAAATTCTCGTGAGTTTCACCCATTTAAATATTATAAATTAACCGGTAAAACACTCATGTTCGGGATCGAATACGTCTACCGCCAACTTGAGTGTTTTTTCCGGTTAATCAGTACTAACATTATAAATGCGAAAGTAACTCTGTCTGTCTGTTACGCTTTCACGCCAAAACTACTGGACCGATTTGAATGAAATTTGGTATGGAAATAGTTTGAGACCCGGGAAAAAACATAGGATAGTTTTTATCCAACTGCGCAAAAAGAGGTTAATGTTTTTGCGCGATAACCGACATACGCGCGGGCGGAGCCGCGCCCGGAAAGCTAGTAATATATATTACTCGCAGTTTTAAATTCAATGAGATGATAAAACGCGTAACTAAAATAAATAACTTGCAGTCGAGTTTTTATTTATTTAAATTTGAGTGAGATCTAACGTGTAGTATTTGAGTTATCTCTAATAATACGTATTTAAATGGCTTCTTCTTAATTGATGACGTAAAAACAAAAAAAAAACTGTATACGATAATTTGGTTCATTAACTTATAAGTGATTGTTTTGTTTTAGAATAATTCTGTTTAAAGTCGGTTTTTATTGTTAATATTCATCTATAAGTTTCATTCGGAACCTTAGAGTTTATATTTTTTTTTGGTGCGGTATGCCTTGATTAACAAAATACTACAAACTATATACAACACTACAGCTACTACAATAAAAGCATTTAGACAACCTATAAGGCAGTTCAAACTCCAAATGTTCCAGCCCACTATATACCAGCTGGCAGCGTGCCTAGCATGCTGGCAGCATTGCCCCCTTGTATTGCAAAATTGAAAAGTTGGGTTTATACTATATCCAAACGGATCCATATTAATGAGTTCCGCTGACCATCTGTACGTCCGTATGTCACGGGGGTCTGTAGCTCTTAAACGAAATGATTTTCAAACCTGGAATTGTGTTTGTAAAAGAATTACAAACCGATCAGCTAAGTTAAGCAACGTCCGCCGCGGTCATCACTTGGCTATTGAGCGTACACGTGCTTCGGAGGGTATGTTAAGCCGTCAGTCCCGTTTGTTGTCTTAGGATGGCAGTCGTTACAGCATAGTGATAGGGCACTTTGCGAATTCCGGTCTGAAAATCTATCTCCAAGCTCGTTGTGTTCCGGCAGCTGTCCTTGAGAGCCAGTAATTCTAGGTTAGCCTGAACAACATTTTCAACCACATCATAACTTACCAACAGGTTTTTTGAAGCAATGATGGCTCATTGGTATTGGCTATGGACTGCCGCGCAGCAGGTCCATGGTTTGAAACCCGGCACGGGCTTGAGCTTCACCGCATGGTGGAAGGGCATTTTGCGAATGCCCGCATGGCTAGTGACCACGCTCAAGTAGAAAATCTGTGGCCAAGCACCTAACGGTATGTTCCGGCAGCAGTCCTTGAGAGCCAATGAAATTACAGGCACATGAGACTTAACTTCTATATCTCAAGGTGACGGGCGCAGTGCAATTCGTGACTTGTGACGAAATCCATCTGTTATAGGCAGAGGCTAGTCCGCTTAACATCAGGTGGGCCTCAAACTTGTTCCGTCAAAATAACATTTTAAAAAAAGGAGAGATATACGTCAAAGGCCTATCTATAGCCTATCAGATACAAATAAAATAAAAAGATCAGGTTTGTATTTGTAACTCATTCCGTTTATCAGCTATATAGATACCTTACTCATTAACAAAAATTGGGCTCCATTTTGCCGTTTAGGTACGGAACCCTACAAACGGGCCAATTGCATGTCGAGGATCTTGAACTCAATGAGAAATAACGAATTTTTGATACATATGCATGCTACGATCACCCACCTACAGTATTTTGTGTTTAGACAGAAAACTCAGTGTATAACTCGCATTTCGATGGTCTTTTGTAAATATACATTTGAAGGTATACTGCCTCAGTCCACAGTCTTCCTCACTATGGGGTGGTTTCCCATTATCACCACGTATTGCAGGCGTCTTGGGGATGGCAGCATAAGATAGCGGTTCCTCAATAGGCGCTGTTGACCATCTTCCGATATTTTACCTTACGACACTCACTGATAGCAATGGGGGGCGTACCGTTAACCCACGGGGCAGAAGGTATAGGTAATTGAACCTGTAAATGCAGAATATGTGATTCCAAACTATCTATATTTACTTCCAGGGTGGTGCTGGCAGCATGTTCAGAAATGCTCGGGACGTTGTTGGGAGCACACGAAGCACAAGGAGAGCCAGTTCTGGTGATAGATGGAGCAGAACCTGACCATTTGAAGGCGTTACTGGACTATATGTACACGGGAGAGATGAACGTGCATCATGTAAGTATCATGTTCGAGTGGTTATAGTAGAATATCCAGGACTGACATAGACTTTGCTGGGTCTCTCGAAGGCCTTACTGGAGTAGTGCAGTCTTTAGACAGCCCGAAGGCGTACGACATATCCTAACAATTGCAATTCTGAGACAAGAACCGAGACTGATGGTTTAACGTAAAATAGTGGTACCTGAATGCTTCTAGCGGTCACCCAACCAAGCTGAGATCGATGCGTTGCCTAGTTGATCGGTCACGACAGTATTTACCGAGTTCTTCGAACAATCATCGGTTATATCGAACTACTAGGACATCCCCTATTCTTATAAAAAAACATCTGTTTCGTTACAGTCGCAACTGGCGAGTCTACTGAAAACAGCTGAGGAGTTACGGATAAAAGGACTTACGGACATACGGTGGAACAACAAGGATGAACCGCCCGATTGTGCAACTGGTAAGCCAACTTATCTTTTTACCAATCTTCAGACTGACTCGTACCATAGCAGGATGACAACAGCAACAATGGAAGACATAAGGTTTCCTTTACCGTGGGGTAAAGGTGGGAACTGTTCCAAACACAGTAAGAATTAAAGTCCTGAAGGAATGGACGGCGATGGCGCAAATTTTTGCTGGATCAATAGAGGTGCGCCGTACCGCGTATTACCAATAATAACATTTGGTAATTCATATACTAGGTAATTACTCCCTTGGGGTGCTAGGCTAGAATTGCACAACTCCCATAAGAGTGTGGGAGTCGTAATAGGCGACGGGAGGAAAAATACCAATAGATGGGCCGCGGTGCCCTGCCAAGAATTGCTATCTTATACTGCGATCCTCATGATTTCTGAGGATTATAACAAACCCCCTAATAGTGGAGTATTTTTTCTAAAGTGGGCGTTATGGGTGTTTATATTGATGATATTCCGTTATATACTTATCTAGTTCTTGACAGGCGTTCTTACTTCAAAACAAATGGAACATAGAGTACGGTAAAGTTATCTGACCAGGTGGAGGTGTCAAATTTAGTATGGAAACGCCAAGTTTAATATGACAAAAGTGGCGCCTTCACATCTCAACATACGTTGAAACTGACATCTACCGTAAGGACAAATTTTGAGGCTTCCAAAATGACCTGAAATTATAGGAGTGTCTTAAAAATGTTTGCGTTATCAACACACAGGATAACACAAGGGCCTAATTTACAAAAGTTATGGCTACAGTTCTTTTTGGGCCACCTTTCGAAAGCCTTATCGTCTCTGAAATAGTTTATATGTTCCAACAGGCGCAATAACAACAGTACCGAAACAACCCGAACAACCAAAGCCCGATCCGAAGCAGAAGTTGGCCCGACTTCTGCTGAAGTCCTCTCTCTCTCCGAAGCATTCCCCACAACCACTTCCGACCAACGACCTGCCGCTATCTGAACTTAGGAACATGAAGAAGGAGTCCGAGGACGACGGCGCGAGAATTAATGTCAATGGTGAGTAGTTATTTTTCATTAACGGAAGAATAAATTATGCCAAACAGAAGTTGGCCCAACTCTCTTTCTCCGAAGCAGTATCCACAACCGCTTTCGGTCGACGACCTTCCACTGTCTGAACTCGCAATATCTTCCGCTCCGCCCGCGCGTATGTCGGTTATCGTGCAAAAACATTAACCTCTTTTTGCGCAGTTGGATAAAAACTATCCTATGTTTTTTCCCGGGTCTCAAACTATTTCCATACCAAATTTCATTCAAATCGGTCCAGTAGTTTTGGCGTGAAAGCGTAACAGACAGACAGAGTTACTTTCGCATTTATAATATTAGTACTGATTGCCAATGAACTTTTACATGTTTTCGAACATCCTCGAGTGAATGTAAAAATTCACCGAGGTGATTTCCGAACAGCACTCGAATAACTTTTACATCCACTCAGTGTTTTCCGAACGAATCCTTAGTAGGGAGACGACGAGCAGCAGATTAGAGTTAAGTTATTATACACGCATACCCGACCTCGCTTAACGTGGAATAAGGATAGGACAAAGAGTCAAGCTAAACCACCCGGTAAAATTAAATATCAAAGATAATTCTTGATATTTTTTTCATTTGTTTAATTTTATGATCATTGTATTCGTAAAGTATTATCATAAATTCATAAATAGTATTTTGTTTAATATGTCTCTAAATTAATAGAGAGGTGTGAAAGAACTTTTATTTATGTTATTGGATCGCGCGAATTTTTTGTCATAAATATAAAATATAATTGGTGTTATTTCGGGCTCGATTGTTGGAGTTCCGCGAGTTATTTAAATTTAAATATTATATATTATAATAAGTCGCGAGAATAAAAAGAAATGCTATGTTCGTGGCTCAAAAACTTCGTTACGAATCTGTGTATGAAACATATTTGCAATTCTAAAACCTAGCACCGCTATTTCATTTTTATTCCTAGTGTTGTAACCGTGATTATCACTGTTTAATATAAATTGACTAATTTTTTTACGAACATAGATATTATTAAATATATCCAGACTCGATAAAGTTCATCAATCAATTTCTTTAAAAAAACCCTCAGAGTTTCCCCAGGATCCGTGTTATATATGGCTCGAATTGCACGCTTTTGTAAGATAAAGATTGTCTCTATCTCAGCAGCAGCTCCTCACAGCAATACGCCATACAACATAATACTGTGGAAGTACGCGAAATAAACGAGCCTAGCAGTAGCTACGTCTGCTAACTGTCTTATCTTACGAACTGCATATGCAGCAGAACTAAGTCTTCAGGATAGATAAAGTTGAATCCATTTTGATTCCAAGGAAGACTGTGGCATTGTCAATATAGCGTTTGTAAGGGCCATGCTTAATGTTTGTTCAACAGATACTGCCAAATGCGAGTCCCACTCGCATTAAGATAGTGCATTACATATTAGTTCACATATCTACTTAAAAATCATCTCCGAAATGAAACAATATCGCAGAAATCTTGGGCCATGCAAGGCAGACCATTAATGCTAGAATTAGAAAAGGTCTTAAAATGTATCCTTGCGGTACTCTTATTTTTGCCAAAGACCTGGATATCCCCAAGACGCCTGCCAAGCGTGGGTTTTATAGCAAACGCTCCCCATAATGGAAGTTACTGAGTTCAGCAGTGAACAAGCCAGCTGATACAGTAGTACACAAACTGATATGGAGAGCAGAGCACATTAAAGAAGCTACACGGGTGGAAAATGGTTCCGGTTGGGCTACATGGTATTTATGACAGGTACATGAGACTTAATAACTGTATGTCTCAGTATGACATCTTCAAGTTAAACATACCAAAATCTAGACTGATATGCTATGCTGACGACACTGTGGTGATCTTTCACGGTCCACGGAAAAGTGCGTTATCAGCTGCAGAAATAGGTATGGCTCACATTTCTCGATGGCTAGAACATAACCTTCTGCATTTCGTCATATGACGAAACGACATCTGTTACAGGCAGAGTGTAATCCGTTTAACATTAGGTGGGCCTCTTGCTTGTTACGTCACACACAATCATACATAAAAAATGTCACGTCACATTGGCAGGATAATTATCGATTAATTTATCAATTAGGCGAAATTGTCAATGGAAATATTAGCATGCACAATATTTTCTAAATTTGGCTCCTTTTAGCCTTTTTTTTTAATTTTTATGCCTGATAGGTTAGCCTTTGACCACTATCTCACCTGATGGTAAGTGATGATGTGGTCCTAGAATTACTGGCTCTCAAGGACTGCTGCCGGAACACACCGTTAGGTGCTTGGGGACAGATTTTCAACTTGAGGGTGGTAGCTAGCCAGGCGGGCATTCGCAAAGTGCCCTACCACCATGCTGTAACGACTACCATCCTAAGACAACAACCAGGACCGACGGCTTAACGTACCCTCCGAAGCACGGAAGCGCTCAGTAGTAATGTCACAAGCGGTCACCCATCCAAGTCATGACCGCGGCGGACGTTGCTTAACTTTGCTGATCGATTCAGAATGGTTAAGCAAACTTCGCTACGAGCGCTTCAAAAGCCTTTTGATTACGGAATCCTAATTTTTCAATTTTAATATAATTGCGTTAGAATACTAGATTAGGATAAACACTCATAAATAAATTTAATAAAAATTAATATAAACAGAGAGACTGCATCCTAAATTGTCAAATTATGTATTTAAATTATTAGAATTGAATAAAGACGCCATCGGTGTTCAATCTAGACAGAATTCCTTAAATCTAATGTTTTCTAATTGAGTTGTCAAACACCATGTGCTTTTCATAATAAACACATAAAAGATTGATAAATATACATTTATAAAATATTTATGTGTTTTTAAAAGAAAGGAATTTTTAATTCAAGCGAGCGCGTTTTTGCACCATATTTATATGCATAACTCAATGATAATGTTACCCGTAAAGAAAAGCAATATACCGGAATGTTACATATCATTTTAATATTGATGTAGTTTTGACACGACTTTCCAAAAATAGCAGTGTTATGTTTTTAGGGTCCATGTATGTATGTTTGGTGAGTTTCTTTATTCTACTTCTAAACGGCTTAACCGATTTTAATGTATATATCATTAGATTCATCTTGATATCCCAAGTGACATTAGGTACATAAAAAAAACTGGCAGATTTTATACGACACATTTTACGAAAAAATATTTTTTCTTATAAACCCATCGTTTGGTATCAAAATGAATGGCTTTAAAAAATAATTATATAAATATACTCGTATATAACTTGCAGTTTTAATTTCTGATGTGGTACGATAAAACGCCATATTTTACTGTAGGATTTTTTTAAATTTTAATTTTTTAATCAACTGCATAAAACCTTAAGCAGTTTATTTGAATTATAATTTTTGATTTTGATGTGTGTATTGTATTGAATTATTATTTGACTTAGGGCCCGTTTCAGAATGTCCTAATAAAGTTTCGGGTTGCTATGCAACACATAAAATAACTGAATTATAAAAATTACAGTTAACATGCAGCGCGTTTCAAGCTTTAACCGATGGATAGGCTAAATCGATGACTGTGAAACGCAAAGATAGTGTTTTATTTATTAAATATGTTCTGAGTAGTAATACCGGAACTTACTCGAACATTCTGATTCAGGCCCTAAAAGTGACTAAGATATTGCAATATTATGGTCCTGACATCTTTTATTCTATAATTCCTTGACATTTATACTATTTATTTTAATTCAATTCAATTGCATTCAATTCATTGATATTTAATTTTTCTGTTTGCAACTGTAACTAATAAGTAATTCTATTGTTATAATAAATTTTTGTATGCCAATTATTGGTGAAACACACTGAACTGTGAACTAAAGAAAGATGTGACTTATTATCTAATAACTTTATTGTACCATGTTTCGTGCAAATAAACAAATTTCATTTCATTTCAATTAATTTATACCTGTTTCTTAAATTGGACTCGTATGGTTTTCAGTTTTCGATGCGACAAGTAATATGTTGCATAAATAAACAAAATACTATGAACTATATACAACACTATATACGACTAGGTAAAGTTCATCAATAAATTTCTTAAAAAAACCGTCAGAGTTTCCTGAGGATCTATTCTATATATGGCTCGAATTGCACGCTTTTGTAAGATAAAGATTGTCTCTATCTCAGCAGCAGCTCCCCACAGCAATACACCATACGACATAATACTGTGGAAATAAGAGCCTAGCAGTAGCTACGTCTGTTAACTGTCTTATCTTACGAACTGCATATGCAGCAGAACTAAGTCTTCAGGATATATAAAGATGAGTCGATTTTGATCCCAGGAAGACTATGGCATTGTCAATAAAGCGTTTGTCTGGGCCAAGCTTAATGTTTGGTTCAACATAAGAAACATTTGGTGAAGAAAATGTTAAACATTTGGTCTTTTTTAGAGTTCCGTAAGCAAAGGGTAAAAACGGGACCCTATTACTGAGACTTCGCTATCCGTCTGTCCGGCCGTCTGTCACCAGGCTGTATCTCAATAACGGTGATAGCTAGACAGTTGAAATTTTCACAGGTGATGTATTTCTGTTGCCGCTATAACAACAAATAAAATAAAATAAATATTTAAGGGGAGCTCCCATACAACAAACTTGATTTTTTATCGTTTCTTGCTCGATACTAATAACGGTGACAGGTAGACGCTTTAACTATTCACAGAATATTTAGTTTTATGTTCTCTTTAAATATAATTAGTTAAAATAAAATACAGGATGGACTGACGACATCGTGAAAGTCGCTGGTAGCCAATGGTTACAAGCGGCTGATAGCCGTTCTTTGTGGCGCTCAATGGGGCTCAAAAGAAGCTAAGTGCGTCGAAAAATGTTCCGGTTGGGCTACATAGCATTTATGACATGTACATGAGACTTAATAACTGTATGTCTCAGAGTGACATCTTCAAGTTAAACATACCAAAATCTAGACTGATATGCTATGCTGACGACACTGTGGTGATCTTCCACGGTCCAGACTGGAAAAGTGCGTTATCAACTGCAGAAATAGGTATGGCTCACATTTCTCAATGGCTGGAACATAACCTTCTCCATTTTGTCATATGACGAAATGCATCTGTTACAGGCAGAGTGTAATCCGTTTAACATTAGGTGGGCCTCTTGCTTGTTACGTCACACACAATCATACATAAAAAAAATGTCACGTCAGGATAATTATCGATTAATTTATCAATTAGGCGAAATTGTCAATGGAAATATTAGCATGCTTAATACAATATTTTCTAAATTTGGCTCCGTTTAGCCTTTTGATTACGGAATCCTAATTTGTCAATTTTAACATAATTCCGTTAGAATACTACATTAGGATAAACACTCATAAATAAATTTAATAAAAATTAATATAAACAGAGAGACTGCATCCTAAATTGTCAAACTATGTATTTAAATTATTAGAATTGAATAAAGACGCCATTGGTGTTCAATCTAGACAGAATTCCTTAAATCTAATGTTTTCTAATTGAGTTGTCAATATAATTCAATATTTTCATAATAAACACATAAAGGTTTGTTAAATATACATTTATAAAATATTTATGTGTTTTTAAAAGAAAGGAATTTTTAATTCAAGCGAGCGCGTTTTTGCACCATATTTATATGCATAACTCAATGATAATGTTACCCGTAAAGAAAAGCAATATACCGGAATGTTACATATCATTTTAATATTGATGTAGTTTTGACACGACTTTCCAAAAATAGCAGTGTTATGTTTTTAGGGTCCATGTATGTATGTTTGGTGAGTTTCTTTATTCTACTTCTAAACGGCTTAACTGATTTTAATGTATATATCATTAGATTCATCTTGATATCCCAAGTCACATTAGGTACATAAAAAAACTGGCAGATTTTATACGACACATTGTACGAAAAAATATTTTTTTTCTTATAAACCCATCTGGTTTGGTATCAAAATGAATGGCTTTAAAAAAGAATTACATAAATATACTCGTATATAACTTGCAGTTTTAATTTCTGATGTGGAACGATAAAACGCCATATTTTACTGTAGGATTTTTTTAATTTTTAATTTTTTAATCTACTGCATAAAACCTTATGCAGTTTATTTGAATTATAATATTTGATTTTGATGTGTGTATTGTATTGAATTATTATTTGACTTAGGGCCCGTTTCAGAATGTCCTAATAAAGTTTCGGGTTGCCATGCAACACATAAAATAACTGAATGATAAAAATGACAGTTAACATGCAGCGCGTTTCAAGCTTTAACCGATGGATAGGCTAAATCGATGACTGTGAAACGCAAAGATAGTGTTTTATTTATTAAATATGTTCTGTGAAGTAATACCGAAACTTACTCGAACATTCTGAAACAGGCCCTAAAAGTGACTAAGATATTGCAATATTATGGTCCTGACATCTTTTATTCTATAATTCCTTGAAATTCATACTATTTAATTCAATTCATTGATATTTAATTTTTTTGTTTGCAACTGTAACTAATAAGTAATTCTATTGTTATAATAAATTTTTGTATGCCAATTATTGGTGAAACACACTGAACTGTGAACTAAAGAAAGATGTGACTTATTATCTAATAACTTTATTGTACCATGTTTCGTGCAAATAAACAAATTTCATTTCATTTCAATTAATTTATACCTGTTTCTTTTTATTATTATTATTTTTTTTTTTTTTCTTAAATTGGACTCATATGGTTTTCAGTTTTAGATGCGACAAGTAATATGTTGCATAAATAAACAAAATACTATGAACTATATATAACACTACAGCAACTACAACAAAAGCATTTAGACAACCTACAAGTCATTGCAGAAGGCAGTCCAAATGTTCCAGCCCAATATCAGTTGGCAGCGTTACCAGCATGCTGGCAGCATTGCCCCGTTGAATTGCAATGCTTAAATTAAATTTCCATATTTACTAAGTAACGTAGAAGTAGAAGAAGTTATGTCGATTAGTCATAGTCGTGGTCAAGTCATGTCGTAAGCAGCATGAACTACATCTTGACCATCACCAGTTATCATTAAGTGAGATAGTGGTCACAGCAGGGTTCGAATAAAATCCGATTTTTAGGGTTCCGTTCCGTCCCCAAAGGGTAAAACGGGACCCTATTACTGAGACTTCGCTGTCCGTCCGTCCGTCCGTCTGTCACCAGGTTGTATCTCAAGAACGGTGATAGCTAGACAGTTGAAATTTTCACAGATGATATATTTCTATAGTTGCTATAACAACAAATACTAAAAAAAATTAAGGGGGCTCCCATACAACAAACTTGATTTTTTTACTGTTTCTTGCTCGATACTAATAACGGTGACAGATAGACGCTTTAACTATTCACAAAATATTTAGTTTTATGTTCTGTTTAAATATAATTAATAAAAAAATAAATAATAATTAAGGAGGCTCAGTAAGGCTCCCATACAATAAAAGAGGTTTTCGCCGTTTATTTGCTAAAAAATATTATAATGAAAACAGAAACTTGAAATATTCACTGAATATTTAGTTTACTTTAAAAATAAACAATTAGGTAATTAAAATAAATTAAATGGTACGGAATCCTTCGTGCGCGAGTCCCACTCGCTCTTGGCCGGTTTTTATTAAAATATATGATTAATTTATTTGCAGGGGGGCCACCACCACTTATCAAACTACCAGTTAAGGAGAAAATACTGACGCCAAAACGGGAAAATTCAGACTCGTAAGTATATCTTTATAATACGAATTTTATATAAATATCGAAAATTTCACAGTAAATTTGATATATATATACGAGTATATACGAATAACGCCATAATGGACGTACAACCGGTTACAGGATGTTTATATATATGTATGTATAAAAATTCACTGTGAAATTTTCGATATTTATTATTTTTGCAATAACGCATGCTCTGCGGAATACATTACACATTTACGAGAAATTATAGTCATGTGCGGGATTCGAATCCGCGTCATCCACCCCTTTAGTTGGGGTATGCTCTGACCGACTGAGCTTACATGACAATGACTCATAACTCTAATTTTTCCTCTCGTTCTTTAACCATTGTATTGGGATGGAGCGACATCTATAGTTCAGCTTACTACTATGATAATTTTTCCTATTCTCATAGATAAATCATTAATCAATTTAGGCGTCTACGACGCTCTTGTGAAGTTCAATTACAAGTTTTGATATTGAAATATTCAACATTGTACTGCCTCGTTCAGCAAAATTAATGTCACCTGATAATCTTTTACCTGGGCAATTTGATCCGATTCCATAACGTCCTGATGACGACTGGTCCTAGCCGAGGTTCCTACTACCATTAGACTACTTTTTTCGGCTGAGAGCCCGTTGTTGCGCCAATGAGAGTTCGTGAGGAATTTAGGGCATTGACCTCAAACTTTTCGTTTAGATCATTCATTCTATGTATAGGTATATTATTAACTAGCTGTACCTGCGACTTCGTTCGCGATTGCCGTACCTACAGACAAATTATTCACACTTGAGGACTGTTTATCTCATATTAAGTAACGCTGTGGTCTGCGGTGAAGCACTCTTAGAAAACAGAGTAAAGCATAGCCCAGAAAGGAGCTTTTTACTTTGGATTTGAAAACTTTTGAAAACTTTTGGAATACCAGAAGGCAGTAGTTAAGTAACTCAGAGAGTTCCTTCGCGGCTCGCACAATAAATGTTGAAGCAAAGTAGTTTGTGCGTTTCTTTAAAATTTCGATTTAAAAACGGCGGTTTTGTTTGGCGGTATGAAGATTCCGCGGTTAGACTTATTTGGAACGAAATATTTAGGTTGTGATATCTGTAATTTCTGAACTACCAAACCGATGACTTTGAAATATTTACAGGATAGTTTTTTAAGTACCACTATTCTAACCAAATAAGAATGATTGAAATCGGATTACGCGTTAATAAATTACAACTAAGTGTACATTTTGACTTTCATCTCATTTCCCAAGGAAACCGTGCTAGAATTTAAGGATAAAAAGTCTCATATGTCATTCTTTGTAGTATGAACCCAGAAGTTTCATTGAAATCTATTCAGTAGATTTGGAGTGATTCGCGGCCGGGATACAGACAGACAGACAAAAAAAAACGGTTTTGGCATCAGTATCAGCTACAGTGGTCTCAAAAATGATTTTCAAAATACATAATAACAAATATTATTAAAATATTTTAAGAAAACATCAAATTAATATTTTAACAAAACACTTAAAAAATACAAAAATATATCTAGTGACAATTCCACCTAATTTTCCTGCTAAGCCGACGTGACGTCACAAACGCCACGCAGCCAAACCGGAAGAATTTTTCGACGCGTTTCGCTTCTACACGAAGCATCCTCAGGAGATCTTGACTCTGCGAGCGCACGATCGAGAATGATTTTCAAAATATCTGCAATGTACAGAATTGGACCTGTTACAGTTATATTATAACTATAGATAATTGTTTACAGAGATCACAGTCCAAGTCCAAAAAGACAGAGGCTAGCCAGTGGCACTGAAAACACGGACGATGAATCTGCAGCGGGGAATAAACCGTAAGTACCTACTTACCCTTACTTCCCCGTGGGGTGCCGGGTTAGAATGTCACCCCCACATTTCAATCTGTGGGTGTCGTAAGAGGCGACTAAAGGTAATATACCGGAAGGTGAGCAGCAGCGCCTTCTGAGGAACTGATATCTTAAACTGCGATCCCCAAGACACCTGCCAAGCATGGGGATTAATTCAAATACCCACTTGATGGGGGGAGGCTATGTTCAGCAGTGGACAATCCGGCTGATACAGTACCTAATCACCAAGCTGATTTCATACGTTTTTGGTACTTTCTAAATATTTTGTATATTTTTTTAACTTAAGCCTCATCGCATGCGCTGCTCAATATATTTACTTCGAGCGGAAATCCAACCCGCGTCCCCTGGTTTTATGCAAGTGGTTCATAACCACTCGGCTATCGAGACAGGTGAATCACAAGCGAATTTTTGATATAGTGGTCAAAGACTAGCCTATCAAGTATAATAAAAAATAACTCTGGAGAAGCCTGGATAGTTAAACGCGTACCCATTCGGGGAATACTGTGACGATATGTTTTTATATTTGTTTTTTTTACAGGGAACGTGACCAGGATTGGCAGCATGGAAATATGGTAAGTTTGAAGCGCTAAGTTTGCTTTGCCGTTCTTAATCGATCAGCTAAGCTAAGCAACGTCCGCCGCGGTCAGGATTTGGATGGGTGACCGCTGGTGACATTACTACTGAGCGTGCACGTGCTTCGGAAGGCACGTTAAGCCGTCGGTTGTTGTCTTAGGATAGCAGTCGTTATAGTATGGTGGTAGGGCATTTTGCGAATGCTCGCCTGGCTAGCTACCACCCTCAAGTAGAAAATCTGTCGCCATGCACCTACCGGTGTGTTCCGGTAGCTGTCCTTGAGAGCCAGTAATTCTAGGCTAGCCTGAACAACATCTTCGACCACATCATCACTCACCATAAGCTATAAAAAAAACGTTTTCAGATTTTAATTGTACATTTAAAGAAGGAACCCTAAAATTTACCAGTACCGATTCTGTAATTTTTTTTTCCAGTTTCAATATATTTCATCAGTTTAATAGTATTTTTTTTAATTTCGAGGATAAAAGACTACACGATGAAAAAATATTTTAACTAAAGAATGCAACAACTTCAACACCCTAAACTGTGAAATAACTTGTTGAAGTCGTACTATGATAGTTCAAAAGTACCTAAAGTACTTATTATCACAATATTGTGCGTATGGTACCGACTATTTCACACTTTTGGGTGTTGAAGTCGGTTCCATTTTTTGGTAAAAAATTGTTTTCACTCTTTTTTGTGACCCTCGCTACTTACGGGATTGATTGTCATTCATTGTCAATGACTATATCATAAATATTTTTCAGTTTTTGAGTGTTACTGAAAACAGCTTGACCGATTTTGATGAAATTTAAATATGACCAAACGAAAAGCATCAGCTTTCAAACACAAAAATAATTTTCAAAATCGGTTCACGCAGTCTAAAGTTATGAGGTAATAAATTTAAAAATAACACGAATTGAGAACCAAAAATGTATAACCGCTGTATGTATTTTTAAAGTATTTTTCTAATATATTAGTATTAGTTTTTTTTTTATATTCACTATTCTTAATGGGTTTCCTCAAAGTAATGCATGATCTATATAAGATAAGATATTTATTGCTATTTTTAGCAGTTTATAAGTTTATATAGTTTTTATTGCTATTTTTAACAGTTTTTAAGCAGTTTAGTTTATAAGTAAATGCAATGGTTAACTTAGATTCTACAATAACTAAAATTCTATATTAAATTACTGTAATTTTAAACGTAAAATTGTTTGTTCCAGAACATAACAGCGGAACGAGTGGTCAGTTGGGGCTTGGAGGGGACGGAATCGTCGCGTGAATTGTCAGACGACGATTGGGCTGACGCACCGACTGACATCGGTTCGTTTCTGCACACGCGGTTACAGGTCGACGGGGATAATAGTGGCGGTAGGTTGAAAAAGCTCACTGGGATTTCCTTACCAACAAAGCAATTGTTGTATGGAAACCTACTACATCGCTCGGGAAGTAAATTATTCATGCGTAAGAGTGTGTTCTGCATGGCGCATCAGTACTTCAGTACTAATATTATAAATGCGAAAGTAACTCTGTCTGTCTGTCTGTTACGCTTTCACGCCAAAACTACTGGACCGATTTGAATGAAATTTGGTATGGAGATAGTTTGAGACCCGGGACAAAACATAGGATAGTTTTTATCCGACTGCGCAAAAAGAGGTTAATGTATTCGCGCGATAACCGACACACGCGCGGGCGGAGCCGCGCCAGTAAAGCTAGTAAAATATATAATGCTATTCCACAACGAATCAGACGCATCGATTGTATTGTCATATTTAAAAACGCCCTTCATTAATTGCTGCTAGACAAAACATACTCTTCAATTAAGGATTTTTTAGAGGATAAGAATCTTGCTTGACATTTAGTTTCATTATGATACTTATTTACAAATTAGTTTTTATTTTATTATTGACATGAAAAAATAAACAAATAATATACATACCTACATGCATGTTTCAACATTGCAAATGATTTTGCTTATCATTGCGCAATAAATATGCAATTTTGTAGGCATAAAAACTCATCAGACAACTGATGTTCATACTAGTTATAATAAGTAGTATAATTTATTCAATAATTCCATAATTAAGGAACTTAACGGATTACAAAGTTTATAGGTTTTTTTATTATTTTTATACCAAGACGTTTCAATAGTACATTGTTCACCGAGAGGAGCAAGTAACCGATTACCGTCGAGGGTGTGCTTTAAAACACCCGAGATCGGGAATCGCACTTTCTCTCGAGTGATACATAGTGCTTTATACTACACCTACCTTTTATTTTACTTTTCTACGAAAACTGAATCCTCAAACAAAACACAAATTGAAAATGGCGCCAATGGCGTCTGCAATTGTCACATGTTCTTTTTTCAAATTGTTTGACACCATCCAACACACAGCTAGTGGCCAGTGTCATTTTGAGAACTTGGAGATAAAAACTCACTGTAAAAACTTTTTGGCTTTTGATATTTAGGTTACCAGCGCATAGTCTTACCCAAAATTAAAAAAGAAAAACCACGTAAGAAATGGATTTTCATACACTTTTCTCTCCCGCTCAGATGCGTTTTCTCCCCGCATATTTGTTCGATATGCAATGACGTAAATTTGATAAAGTATCAAGGTACTTTCCGAGCAGGTGTAGTATAAACAACTTTCTGTGATCGTTATTATGGATGCCTCAAAGTCCTCAAACTACTTCAGTTAAGTAATTATCTGGAAATTTTTATTATCATTGGGAAGTTAATATAAGTATAATTGGGCTTTACCAAATGAGAATACGGTGGTAAAACTAACCTGTTTCAATATCGCCGGTATTGTTGAAATTTTAAGTGTATATTAATAATTCAGACATTTTAAATGAGAATCTTTGATATTGCTGTTAAGTTACCACAGTTAATTGTTATGTCCATCTCAGTATATTACTAAATTTTTTTTAAAATTTTATTTTATGTATAAATTCTTGTATGCTAATTAAGCGGATCTAGCGAAATCAGTACTAATAATATTATAAATTCGAAAGTAACTCTGTCTGTCTGTCTGTTACGCTTTCACGCCAAAACTACTGGACCGATTTGAATGAAATTTGGTATGGAGATATTTTGAGACCCGGGAAAAACATAGGATAGTTTTTATCTGACTGCGCAAAAAGAAGTTAATGTTTTCGCGCGATAACCGACATACGCGGCGGAGCCGCGCCTGGAAAGCTAGTTTGTTTAACACCACATTTGATGTACTACCTAGAACCACAAGAAAATAAATCATTTATCATTTATGTATTTGGCTAAAAAAACATTTTCCATTTAGTTCGGGACTGTTAGTGCTAGTCAGTCCCGCACTTGGCCGGATTAAAGTATCGGTTGTTTTACTGTAAGAGTGTACTATAGACATATTTTTTTTTTTATGTCTGATAGGTTTGCCCTTGACCACTATCTCACTTGATGGTAAGTGATGATGTGGTCGAAGATGTTGTTCAGGCTAACCTAGAATTACTGGGTCTCAAGGACAGCTGCCGGAACACACCGTTAGGTGCTTGGCGACAGAACTTCTACTTGAGGGTGGTAGCTAGCCAGTCGGGCATTCGCAAAACGCCCTACCACCACGCAAGCGCCTATCTATGTGATGTATAGAATATCGCGCTCCACAGAAAACGATTCAGTAAATCAGGATGTAAAGTATCCTGAGGCCGTTTCTGGGATAAATTCTGTCCCTGTCGAATTTCATCAAAATCGTTTTAATTTTTCTCACGTTACCTTGTCATCTTCCACAGATGATGAGTCCAATGACAGCAGCATCCTTCCGACCACAACTGCAACTACCACCCCGACTTCAACCGCCGCCAACCAGTCACAGAATGCAACCACAGTGTCCATACCCATCGCTCCCGCGGAGGTGCCACTGCGACCGAAGCCTGAATTCCCATCGCAAGTCGGCTCCAAACGTAAGTATCGACCCATCGCAATAGCCTGCCAACCACAACTGGCATTGCCAACAACCCTCCACAGAATACAGTGTCTACTTCCATGGCTCCCATGGAGGGACCATTGCGACAAAAGCACGAATGTGTATCGCAAAGATCACTAAGTCAGCACTAAGCGTGAGAAAAAACTCATAACAATTTTTTTTTTTTTACTACAGATAGGTTAGCCTTTGACCACTATCTCAATTGATGGTAAGTGATCATGTGGTCGTAGATGTTGTTCAAGCTAACCTAGAATTACTGGCTCTCAAGGACAGCTGCCGGAACACACCGTTAGATGCTTGGCGACAGATTTTCTACTTGAGGGTGGTAGCCAGCCAGGCGGACATTCGCAAAATGCCCTACCACCATGCAATATACTTCTAATCGTAACCATCGCTAATAAATACCTGCAGAACGCAAACAACAATATCTATTCCCATCGCTACTGCGAAAGGAACTACTGCGACCAAAGCAGTATTATTTATCGAAACTCAGCAGTAAATGTGCATAGTCTTCCAAATGCAACTGCTACCGCAGCTACCACTGTCGTTGGTATTCCCATCGCCCCCGTAAAGAGACCACCGCCACAGCATTAATTGTTATCGCATCTATATTACAACGCAAACATATTAAAACGCGCACAGAAAGAAAATTCAAGTTGCATGTGAAGAATATTTTGATAAAAAAATCTTACTACACAGTTTGTGATCACTTAAACGACAAAAATGCTTGGACTGGTTCGCCTCTGTCAAGCTAGCGCCTAACACCTACGTAATGTAAATAAATATTGTAATAATATTACTATATAGTATGTACTTCACACATTGTTAAAAAACGTTTAAAAGAATGGCTCTGAGTTTCTTGCCCGTTCTTCTCGCAGTGGCTCTATAATTTTTGTTTGCTAAACGTGGCAGTACAATGTAATATATTTCAATATTAAAATTTGTAATTGACCTTCATAAGAGCGTCGTAGACGCCTAAATTGAATAAATGATTTTGACTTTGACTTTATGTTTTTTTTTTAAATAAATACTACAGACTCGTGGTCCGTACTCTTGTTTGTTTTTTTTTTTACATAAAATATATTTAATAACTTTAAGATCATTCTCCAACTTATCAATATTCTTCCTGAAGGGAAGATACCATAGTGTTAGTTTAAAATATTATAAGTCTTAAAGCTATAGCGAGTCCATAATTATATATATGTATATATTTTCTCCTTATATCTACACTCGAGAGCAATGAATCCGGGTCACTTAAAGAATGTTAAAAATCTCGGAAACTAAAAATGATAGGTTAATGCAATAAATTGTATTTAATAGACAATGTAATACTCCTTAAATGAAAGTAAAAAAAATATGAGTCACCATACATTTTATTAACACAAAATTACATAAAGAAAAAAACTGCTGATCTCTCCTTAAAACAAAAATAGGAAACATGAAATTTTTGAACTTTATTACGATTTTCTTGAATTTTAATACTTCGTATTGCCTCCTCGTGCTTCCATTACTGCGTTTACGCGGTTTGGCATGCTGTACACCAAGTTCCTTATACGATTTTGGGGAATATTCTCCCATTCCTCTGTGAGAGCAATTTTGAGCTCACGAAGCGTGATTGGGGGAGGGTTTCGTTGTTTTACGCATCTGCCTAGCTCGTCCCAAGCATGCTTGATCGGGTTGATATCCGGGCTGCGCGCTGGCCACTCCATACGAGTAATGTTCATCTCTTTCTCCATAGTGTTAGTTTAAAATATAATAAATCTTAAAGCTATAGCGAGTCCATAATTATATATATATATATATATGTATAATATTTTCTCTTTATATCTAATTTGTTAGTATATATTACGTTATACAATTAGTACCCATTCAGTTTGTCGTTTTTCAAATTCAAAATCATTTATTCAATTTAGGCGTCTACGACGCTCTTATGAAGGTCAATTACAAATTTTAATATTGAAATATTCTACATTGTACTGCCACGTTCAGCAAAAAAAATTATAGAGCCACTGCGAGAAGAACGGGCAAGAAACTCGGGGCCATTCTTTTAAAGGTCTTTTTACAATGTGTTATATACAATATAATACAATTATTACAATATTTGTTTAAATTACGTAGGAGACATGTGATGGCTTGGCAGAGGTGGAATTTTCCAAGCATTTTTGTCGTTTAAGTAATCACAAACTGTGTAATAGGATTTCTTAATCAAAATGTTTTTCACGTGCAATTTGAATTTTCGTTGAAGGGCCAGCCACAGATTCCGCTGATAAAACGTGCAAATCTGCTCTTATAATAGAAATATAGCCTGCGAATAGTCGCACAAAAGACAACATGTCTACCGCAACCCTCGGATACGATGAGAACTTTTATTCTCATCGCTTCCATGGCGAGATTTTTTTTTATATAAACAGGACCAAACGTTAGCAACACCATGTAGTTACGTTTTTTTAAATTTTCAATTAAAGAATTATAATTCTAAATTCGAATAAACATTCAAGTGTCAGTTCTACAGACGGTTGATGACAGCTCCTCATTGTATTACTTTTATTTTGCAATTGGACACGTATTTTAAGTACAATGCGTGCCGAAGAATGTCTTTGTTAATACTATTTTTTGGTTATAGCGACGATAGGACCCAAGTCGGGTCCCACAGACCCGCGGTTCACGGACGTCGTGAAGCTGACCGATTATCTCCAACACGGGAGGAGACCTCAGTTCTGGGAAGAGAACTATGTCAAACGGGTAACGGAGAATTCATATTTTATATTTCTAATAATTATTACCTGGACTCGACTAGCACAGGATAGGAACGAATGGGGCAAGATGGAGGAGGCCTATGTTCAAAAATGGACATCCCAAAATGAAAATTAAAAAATTATGAAATAACCTATTAATTATGTATTAATGCATGTTAATATAAACTATTTTGAATTAATTATTTATAATGGGAAATAAATGGCTATTATTATTATTAATAATTATTACTATCACCATCACGTACGAAGCTAAAATGACATTTACAATTTTTTTTATTACTTTTCTCACCTCGTCTGAGATTTAAATCAAGGTCACCCTGATTTTACGCACGAGATTAACCCAACCACTACCACTGGGCAGTGGACGTGATCGGGGATGTCCTTTTAATTATAATATGAAGAGAAAAAAATATGTTCTTAAAAAATATGTCAATCATATTTCTATCTAAAGCTAACAGTAGATAGATAAATAGATAGATAGAAAACTCTTTATTGTTACACCACTTTAGAAATATAAAGTTTACACATTAAATTATAATAACATAGTGTTAACAACCTTAGGATGGAGTTGAACGAATAAAACAATAGAGGCGGGTGTAGTCCAAATACATAATCAAATTTCATAAAGACATTTTAAAATAAAACGTATTTTAGTGTAATTTCTAAACAAATATATAAAAAATAGCATACATATAGGTTTTTATAATAATTAAACAGATACAATTATAAACATATATATATATATATATATATATATATATATATATAAACATATACATAGCAACATACATAAATAGATAATGATATATACATATACCTATAAATTATATAAAAATATAGTACATATTATAATATTATCTCATATATAGCATAGAAATTGACAAAAATATAGTGCAAAATTAATTGGACAAATAAAACCTTTTAACTTGATCCTTGAACATATTGAGAGTCGGTGCTTGTCTGATTGATACAGGAAGAGAATTCCACAAGCGGGCAGCCTGAATAGTGAAGGATTTGCTATAAAACGAACTCGTATGAGGATGGATTTCAAGTGTGCGATTTTCTGATGACCTTAACGTGTATGAAGAACAGTGAAGGAAATCGAAGCGTTCCTTGAGATAGCGCGGGGATGTAGGACTGAACAATATATTGTAAAGGAGACTGAGAATATGAGCATTCCGGCGAAAACGTATATTCAGCCAATTGAGCTTAGAACGAAACTGAGATACGTGATCATATTTGCGTAAACCAAATATGAATCTAATGCAAAAATTTTGAAGACGCTCAAGTTTATCTAGCTGTTCCTCCGTGAGATCTAGATAGCAGGCATCAGCGTAGTCAAGAATAGGAAGTAAAAGAGATTGAGCTAATGCAATTTTAGTGGCTGTTGGAAGAAAGTTGCGCAACCTTTTTAAGGATCCTGCTGCGGCAAATAGCTTGCGACTGGTGATTTGTAGCTGTTGATCCCACCTCATATAGCGATCCATTGTTATTCCAAGATTCTTTACAGAGGTACTAAAGGGAATAGCAATACCACCAAAGAAAACTTGAGGAAGTAATGTCCAGTCTATTGTAGACAGCAATCTTGAGCTACCAATTACTATTGTTTGTGTCTTAATGGGATTTACTTGTAATCCAAAAGAATTGCTATACGATCAAGATCAGCATTAACAGTCTGAATTGCTTCAGATAGTTTATTCACTGGTGCCTTAGAATAAATCTGTAGATCGTCTGCATATAGGTGGTAGGAAGAAGTGAGGTTGTGAGAAATGGAATTAATAAACAAAGCAAACAATAAAGCAAAAGATAAGACGCCACCTTGCGGGACGCCTGCTGACGTGTTACACCACAAAGAGTATTTATCTTCAAGGCGAACACGCTGCCTGCGCCCGTACAGATAACTGTGAAACCAATCAACTACCGTTGGAGAAATGTTAATTGAGCGAAGGAGAGCAAGAAGAATGTCAAAATTAACAGTGTTAAAGGCGTTGCTAAAATCTAATAGAGTTAATACGGTAAGTTGGCCGTTGTCCATTCCAAGACGGATATCATCAGTAATTTTGATGAGAGTAGTTACAGTGCTATGCCCAGGTCGAAAGCCAGATTGAAAAGGGTTTAAGAGATTGTGACTAGATAAGAATTTGCTAATTTGGTTGTAGATAAGACGCTCGAAAACTTTTGACAGGAATGGAAGGATAGAAATGGGTCGATAATCGGAATAAGATTTAGGGTTTGATTTTTTAGCCAAGGCAATAATTTGAGCGTCTTTCCAAATTGAGGGAAATACTCCATCAGAGACAGAGTTATTAAAAATGTGACAGAGAACAGGAAGTATAACATCTAAGATGGGCATAACCATGTTACGACTTATGCCATCAACACCAACAGCATTGGAAGTGATTGAAATTACGCTCTTCTTAACATCACAAGCGGATAGTTGATTAAAAATAAATGGAGAATGATCGGGAGTCGGTAAAGTTGAAAGATAACGTAAGGTATTGTTTTTATGTGAGATGTTAATATCAGATGACGAAGAGAAATGTTGGTTGAGAGAATTGATATTTAAATCATTAGGAATAGACTCTTGTCGTGATTTACCTATGCCCAATGACCTGAGAAATTTCCAAACTTTGGCAGGGTCCTCGTTAGCGACAGACTTGTGAACATGGTGGCGTAAAGCATCCCTACACACCATATTGCAGCGATTGCGAGATTTAACATACACAGCTTTATTTTAATCACTTGGTTGACGCTTGTATTTACTTTTAGTGACTGCTTTTTTATGCATTAACACTTTTATGTCATTGGTTAGCCAAGGAGCTGGAAGGTGTTTTAATTTTATAGCTCGCAGAGGGGCATGCTTATCATACAACTGTGTTAAGAAGGAGTTGAAAATAGCAACTTGGCCATTCACAGTCGCTGCATTATATACCGGAGACCAGTCGACTACTTGGGCATCATTAAGAAATGCAACCTGGTCCATGCCACTAAAATTGCGCTGAAGTATGACTTTAGGTTTTGCTTTAGGAGGACGAATTTTATAAGATAGGAATATCAGATCATGATATGAGAAGGCATCGGCGGAACATTGACCGTGCTTCGCAACATGCAGGGTGGATGATACTATAATCAAGTCAAGAAGTGAAGGAGTGTAATTTGGGGAGTGATGAGTAGCATTTAGAGGCAGAATATGCATGTTGCAGGAATTAACGACAGCTTCAAGTGAGGAAGTACGACAATCCCGTTTGAGAAGACAGGTATTGAAATCACCCATGATAATAACAGTTTCGGTGAACAAGATAGCCCTATGCGACACCGCGTCTCCTGTCTTTAAGCACGTGATATTACAGTCGGAATACGTGGGTTCAATCCCCGCCCGTGGTTATAATTTTGGGTCCTAATCATTTATCGATGTAATGACTGGGATAATGTAATCGTAATTCGTAATGTATATGACATTTCTGGGACATCCCTACATAGTAAAATGTGGTTTAATTTTTATGGTGCATCCCTAAAAAGTAAACATTTACAAAATATACATTTATTTAATCACTCATGGTTAGAAAGAAGGTGGTAACTCTAAAAACGGAAGGTAAATTAGATATTCTCCCTAGGGAGGTAGAAAATCGGCCTGGAAAGGTTCACCATCTTTCATCTGCCGTTTTTGTTGCCCGACATTTAGATCCATTCATTTCGACAGGACTCATGATATGACGTCTTGGCTGATGCTATAATTAATTTTCATATCAACACTAATTATATTATCAGTACTAATATTATAAATGCGAAAGTAACTGTGTGTGTCTGTCTGTTACGCTTTCACGCCAAAACTTACTGGACCGATTTGAATGAAATTTGGTATGGAAATAGTTTGAGACCCGGGAAAAATATGGATAGTTTTTATCCAACTGCGCAAAAAGAGGTTAATGTTTTCGTGGGATAACCGACATATACGCGCGGGCGGAGCCGCGCCCGGAAAGCTAGTACTATATAAGTTCTTCCCATAAAAAATATTTCATATGCTTAAGTTCCTCTTGCTCACCCATCAATTTCTTGCTATAGGTAATGGAGGCAGTAAGACTCAAAGAATTGGAGATGAAGCAGGCAGCAGAGATCCTTGGCGTTAGCTACGGAACCCTGTATGGACGATATCGGGACGTGTACGGGTGCATCAATAGGCCTTATAGGTATGTAACCATATCTCACGTGGTCAAATCTTGCATTATGAAAACATATGTGTTGACTTCTTTCTTGATTTTGCCTAGGCCTTTGACACTATTTCGACGACGGTTTTTGCTGCATTTGATAGAAATCTTAAGTATTGCAGAGGTTTGTTGCTAAAATGGTTCTGATATTTTAAGACAGATTGGAAATAAAAGACAAAATAGTCTCTCTTTTTCAAGTGATAGCTGAGATGGTTTTGGGTTTCCACAGGGCAGTGTTCTTGGTCCCAGTCACTTTTAGACTTTTTGGCATTAACGACTTTTGCTCAATTTCCACACTTTTAAGTTATATTATTATATACGGAGGTAGTATTATTTAATGCTCAGATATAGAAAGACAAATACACTACTGTTGTATTATTTTTTTGCATTGAAAATCATTATTACTTAGGTGAGTGACGAGTCTATACGATTATTTATTATATAGATAGATAGATAGATAGAAAACTCTTTATTGTTACACCACTTTAGAAATATAAAAGTTATATACATTGCCTGATTATATACCAAGTAATTAAACAACTTTTCCCGGCGTGACAACGATCACTAAATAGTGTTTGAAACGTCCGTATAAAAGTAATTATGAATAAACGCAATTTAAGTTTAAAGTTTAAATTACGCAGTTAAAATATTGTTATGTTTGTAATAACCCCTTCTCTGCGGATTACATTACAAATTTACTAGAAGGATAAAATTATAACCATGCGCGGAATTCGAACCCGCGTCCATCTACCCCGCTATAGCCGGGGTATGCTCTGAATGACTGAGCTAACATGACATCAAGACTCATAACTCTAAGTTTTGCTCTCGTTCTTCAACCATCGTATGGGGATGGAGCGACACCAACTCGATAGTTCCACATACCCCTTCTGATCTATCCCTATAAGCAGGGTTATTTTACAAACAAGACCAATATTGCAATTGGTTTTAAACTTGTAAATGATGACCCAACCTTATAAGATTGAACGTAAATTGAACTATAGATGTCGCTCCATCCCCATACGATGGTTGAAGAACGAGAGCAAAAATTAGAGTTATGAGTCATAAAGTCATGTTAGCTCAGTCATTCACAGCATACCCCGGCTTAAGGGGTAGATGGACGCGGATTCGAATCCAGCACATGAGTATAATTTATTTATCTAGTAAATTTCTGAGTTTGTAATTCGTATTACAATTACAAACTCAGTTTAATTAATACTTAAAAACAGTGAAATTTTGAGTTAAACAATTGTTGGAGGGACGTAGTGTCCCTAATATTGTAAGATACATTAAAGAAAGGTAAATTACCCTGTTTTGTATTTAGAGCGGTACGAGATTTCTGGCAAGTGAAAGGTCCGTCGGAAGTCCTGGAGAGGTTGCAGCGCGGCGAGATATCTCTGGACGCGGCGGCGAGCGCGCTCGGCGTCAGTGTTGCCAACCTAGCGGCGCATGTCGCTGACTTCGGACCCAGTGAGTATACTGGTAATACTTTTATTTCCAGGCATAGCCACATTTGTCGCATTATATAATTATGTATCTACTACACTCGAAAAGCTGTAAAACTTTTTTATGTAAATTGTGAAAATGACAAAACAAAATGAGACACACATGTGAAGAAAACTATAGATCAAATAGAATATATACTACAACAAAACCATAGAATTGAAGATAACCCTGACATGGACAGAATAAACTTATTTCATGAAGAGAAGTCAAGAATCTGATCCATGAAATCAATTCGAACTGAAAAAATTGCAAAATTGTCCATCTTGTCAAAATGTTACAACTAGACGACACAGGAATGACGACACACCCGTGAGAAAACAACAATGTGTAATGTTAAATGAGACGACAATTCCGGTTGATCAAACTTTCACAGAAAACCTTAATCTATATGACACAACAGAAAAATGTGATCCCATCCTGACAAGCCCAAAAGATATCATATTAGAAGAAAAAAAACAATACTAGAACAATGCAGCCTACTACTAGACAAAAAGCTTGAAGCAAATAAAAAATCAATTTTAAATGAGATAATAAAGGCAATAGATTATAAAATAGAACAAAAAACTTACATATTAAGACAGGACGTAAATAAAAAAACAGACATAATAACAAACGAGCAAACAACAATAAAAACTCAAATTAATAACTTATCTAAAACGATTGAAATTTAGAGGCAGAAAATTCAAAGTTAAAAGATGAAATTCAACAACTTATCTCAAATACAAAAAAAAAACCAACAACACAACGAAGCAAATAGTAAGAAAATAGTTTTGTTTGGCCTAACTGAATACGAACAAGAAACAGAATTCGATCTCCACTACAGGATAGTTACTATCTTCCAGGACATTTTAAATGTAGACCTTACAGGCTATATTTAAGAACTTACTCGAATAGGCAGAAAAAATCTACCAAGAAGACCTTTAGTTGTTGAATTAATTAGTAAAAAAATGACCAAGTAACTACTGCAAAATGACCGATTTTTCAAAAATACAGGATTATCTATAACAAAACATCTCGATGAGTCAGCCCTACAACACAGACATAGCCTAAAAGCACAACTTCGCGCAGCACGGCTCGATGGCTGTCATGCTGTTATAATTTTTTTTTAACAAAAAATGGAACCGACTTCAACACCCAAAAGTGTGAAATAACTTGTTGAAGTCGGTACCATGATGGTTCAAAAGTACCTATTATCACAATATTGTGAGCATGGTACCGACTTCGACAAGTTATTTCACACTTTTGGGTGTTGAAGTCGGTTCCATTTTTTGTTAAAAAAAATATTTTCAATCTTTTTAGTGTAACTCAAAAACGGCTAGACCGATTTTGATGATATTTAAAATGGGACCAAACGACAAGCATCAGCTTTCAAACAAAAAAAGAATTTTTAAAATCGGTGACTGGGTCAAGAGATCTGAGGTAACAAACATTAAAAAAAAAAAAAAACAGACGAATTGAGAACCTCCTCCTTTTTTGGAAGTCGGTTAAAAAACATTACAGAAATATACCAACCGCACAGACAATCTCAGCGCATGACGACTGCACAGACGCGGACGCCACCGCCGCATAGTGCCAGATACAGTGATCCGGCATTCCTCTCAACCAGCACAAATACACACTCGCGCTCACCAGATATGCCTAACCTTCAAACACAACTTCCTTGTGACGGGAACCTTTTTGTTTTTTGAAGCGCTCGTAGCCAAGTTTGCTTAGCCATTCTGAATCGATCAGCAAAGTTAAGCAACGTCCGCCGCGGTCTTGAGTTGGATGGGTAACCGCTGGTGACATTACTACTGAGCGCTTCCGTGCTTCGGAGGGCACGTTAAGCCGTCGGTCCCGGTTGTTGTCTTAGGATGGCAGTCGTTATAGCATGGTGGTAGGGCATTTTGCGGGCATTCGCAAAATGCCCTTCCTCCATGCGGTGAAGCTCAAGTTCGCGGCGGGATTCGACCTGCTGCGCGGCAGTCCATATCCAAAGAAATAAAGTTATGAGTCATTGTGTCATGTTAGCTCAATTGGTTCGAGCATACCCCGGCTAAAGGGGTAGATGGACGCGGGTTCGAATCCCGCACATGACTATAATTTTTTCTCTTGTACTTTTGTAATAGTTCCTTTTTATTTATTTATTAATATCTCTTTTTTTATACTACCTATACATAATAAACAACTTTTAAACTAGTTTTTCTAATAATGTCTGGCATTGGCATCACATGTTTAACGGCTGTTGATTAAAACTGGGATATGCGGATGCCAGAATTTCGTGATCTAAGGATTTGTAAAAGTAATATTTATTATTTTTAGCAGGTTCGGTTGACTTCGACCCGATCCCTATAGAGGTAGACCCGTCGCTGCGCAGTCGGACTTTCAGCACTGGCTCATCGGGGAAGACTCCCACGCAACCTAAGAAGTCCACCCCCGATCCTAAGGTATACCTATTGATCAACACTACATCCACCGAAAGTTGCAAGCCATAATTCAGAAAATTTATTTTTTAAACCCAAACAAACATACATACCCACTTACTCTTTGTAACCTAGAAGATTTAGTCTTAACTGTAGAAGCGCTCGTAGCGTAGTTTGCTTAGCCGTTCTTAACTGATCAGCTAAGTTAAGCAACGTCCGCCGCAGTCATGACTTGGATGGGTGACCGCTAGTCACGTGCTTCGGAGGGCATATTAAAACGTCGATCGCGGTGTTGTCTGGCAATTGCTGTTATATGTCGGAGCTCTGCAAGCGCTCTGAAAACTCGGACACTTTGCTAGGTGGCAGGGTTTTTTTTATGTTATTGTGATGGAACAAGCTCGAGGTTCACCTGATGTTAAGCGGACGGATATGAAGTCTCATGTGCCTGTCACTGGCAAATTCTAGATTAAGCCTCTTTATTAGCGTCCACGTCATCACTTACCATCAGACAAGGTCAAAGGAAAGCCTACCCGACATAGAAGCTATAGTGGTCACATAAAAATTATGTATGTTTTAATTTTTAGCCGTCCCAGCCTCCTAAAAAGGTAATGGTAGGCAGCACGAATGATGAAGAGTCGATTCCTGTCTCGATCATTTCTACACAAGACACCAACAGCGCCCCCACCACGCCCACTAGTGGGACTTCCACGCGTTCTTCAGGTCAGTATTAAAATAACGTAATTTTACAGTTTTTGAGGGGCACTTTCCAAGTTATGAGTCATTGTGTCATGTTAGTGTTAATTGTGTGCGGTTTTATGATAAAATTCCCGAACATATTACAATGCTCACAGAAGGAAAATTCAAATTACACGTGAAAAACATTTTGATTAAGAAATCCTACTACACAGTTTGTGATTACTTAAACGACAAAAATGCTTGGAAAATTCCACCTCTGCCAAGCCATCACCTGTCTCCTACGTAATTTAAAGAAATATTGTAATAATTGTATTATATTGTTTATAACAAATTGTAAACAGACGTTTAAAAGAATGTCCCCGAGTTTCTTGCCCGTTCTTCTCGCAGTGGCTCTATAAATTTTTTTGCTGAACGTGGCAGTACAATGTAGAATATTTCAATATTAAAGTTTGTAATTGACCTTCATAAGAGCGTCGTAGACGCCTAAATTGAATAAATGATTTTGAATTTTGAATTTTTTTTTTTTAGCTCAATTGGTTAGAGCATACCGCGGCTAAAGGGGTGGATGGACGCGGGTTCGAATCCTGCACATGACTATAATTTTTTTCTCTCGTAAATTTGTAATGTAATTTGCCTAGCAGGCGTTATTGCAAACTTAACAATATTAAAATTATAAGGTTGCGTCATCATTTACAAGTTTAAAACCAATTGCAAAATTGGTCTTGTTTGTAGTACAACGCAAGTTGAACTATATAGATGTCGCTCCATCCCGATAAGTATACCGTTTGGTATTAAAAACGCTTTTTTTAATTATTTTTTTCTTAGGTACTTTTATTGTTATTAACTATTTATTTTGATTTGAGCAAGCAAGTATTGAGAAACTGTGACAGCTTGTTTAATGTTGTCTTAGGTTTTCGCGATTACTACACATAGTAATTAAACAACTTTAAATAATTCAATCCCATGGAGGACACAAATCTACAAGACCTCTGGACACTGTGAGCGAATACTGCGTGAATAGGGAACGTTATCATCAATATAAAAATTTCTGACGGTAGACCAAATAATTTCTTTATAACTCATGCGACAAATAAAACCAATTAGTCACCCCGTGACCACGATCACTGCAAAGTGTTTGAAACGTCGGGACAAAAAGAATGATAAATATTACGCGATTTAAACCGTTTAAAGTTTTTTAATTACTATGAGCTCTACTCTACCCAGTGACTCATATAGCAACTCAAATATTCATTTTATACAAAAAACTACGTGTATATCCTGCTTGTATTTAGCAACTTCGATTTGCTGAAAAATATAGGTTGTATAACTGATGCTTCAGTTTTATTTTAGCGATTAAATACTCTATCTAAAACCGATTCGACCTAGAATGATCACATTGCATAAAACTTATCGTATCTTAATATTTATGGATAGAATAAATGAAACTGCCCTTGTAGAACATTATGTCAACTTTGAATTCACACGTATGCCCTTCGGTATTAATAACACTCCAACTTTCCACTTCTTTCAGGTAAATGGCCTACGATCCGTGTAGCCAATATAGAATCGCTTCGATCTGATACAACTACTTCAGCCACGACATCTCCTTCACAACTGATGCGCACGCGACCTGACCTCACAATCGTAGCCGCAACCAAACAGGATCGAGAAACTGACACGTGATGTACAGACATACTGTAATTACTTATAAATGATATTATTAGATTGTTATACAGAGATTCAGTAGAGTTTTTGTTTTAGTTACTAAAGAAAAACAATATGATTTAAAAATATATATTATGTAACATTGTACTGGTAGACCTCGATATGACAAAAAAAAACACATTTCCATAGATCGTAGAAAAAGTATTATTCTTATATAAAAAAGGAAGATAAGAAAATTGTTGTATAGTTAATTTAAAATAATGTAATATAATATATGATTAGAAAAAATATATTATTTAGAATTATATTTGTATAATGAAAACATGTCGAATCTATGAAAACCAACGTAAGTAAGAAAAAAAGCTATGTGTAAAATTTTTTACGTTACATATTCAACAATGCATTGTGTTAGCTCCTTTTGATCGTCGCCTGGCTAGAAAATCTGTCGCCAAGCATCGAAGAGTGTGGTCTGGCAGCTCTCCATGAGAGCCAGTTCTAGGCTTAATATAACGTGAAAGAAACGAAATAAAGATGGCGTTGCAAATAATTATATCTCATGCACACTTTGTACAGGGGTACGTTCCTGCAAGGCCTTAACGAATATTGGTCGAGGTAGATTTGATCGATGGTCCTGGAAAAACCTATATAGCTACTGTCAAAACATTTCGTTCAGTTTGATAGCGATGTTTTTATAGGTTGTAAAAAAAGACTCCATGTTTAGGAAATCTGACTCATTACGTATTAAATAATAGTAATATAGTAAAAACTAAAGGCTTAGCTTGTACAAACTTTATTTTTTAATGTACAATCTGTCTTATTTGACAGCTAGCCAAGATTTGTCCGATTCATAAGGTAGTAAACTTTTGGCTAGACAGAGAATAATTTGTTCTGACAGATCGCCCGGAACGGGTATGATCAAACCTGTCTGGATCAAATTAAGCTGGATCGGAGTGCTGAACGGCGTTCCGGGGATTTTTTTAGACCAAAATATGTCTTGGTCGAATGCTTGCAGGACGCACCCCAGTGTATCGTGTGATATAAAATGATTTGCAACGCCATCTATGAATCGTTTCTTTAATTAAAACGGGGTATAATGGCAACATCTGCGATCACATTATCACTTACACAGGTGAGGCAAAGGCTAGCCTATTAGCAATAAAACTGTGTGTTTTGAGTGACGATTAAGTGTTGATCCAGAGAAACTATAAATTCAGAATGTATTTTTTTTATTTATTTGATGTTTGCGTGAAACTAATATTGCCGCACTTTGGATAAATTCTAAATTAAATAATAACTAACATTAAGACGCTGACAAGTGCTACATAGCTTTACTTGAACAGATTTTCAGAAAAATATATTTAGTTTGTAGCAGTAACAAAATTATATGTTAATCTTGATCACATTATCTAAGGCCAAGAAAAGTCCGAAACACGTTGCCTTAAAATTTTCTCGATAGAATAAAATTGCTAATTTGACTCTTGAAATTTAATCTTGTAACGTAAATATCTTGATTATAGAAAAAGACAAGAAAAGTTACTTTTTTTTTGCTTGATAGGTTAACCTCTGACCACTACCTCACCTGATGGTAAGTGATGATGTGGTCGAAGATGTTGTACAGGCTAACCTAGAATTACTGGCTCTCAAGGACAGCTGCTGGAACACACCGTTAGGTGCTTGGCGACAGGTTACTTGAGAGTGGTATCTAGCCAGGCGGGCACTCGCAAAATGCCCTACCACCATGCTATAACGACTGCCAAACCGGGACCGGCGGCTTCACGTGGCCTCCGAAACACGTGCACGCTCAGTAGTAATGTCACCATCGGTCACCCATCCAACTCATGACCGCGGCGGACGTTGCTTAGCTTTGCTGATCGGTTCTGAACGGCTAAGCAAACTTCGCTACGAGCGCTGCGACATTTTCTATTTACGTTACTGGTTTTGTGTTAAAGACTTTCGGTTTTTTTTTTCTAAACTGTTAGCGTGTTCACCATCGCTGTCTCTCTTTCACTCCTATGCAGTCCGATAGTGACAAAAGCATTCGGCATTTGACAGCGTCTTAAATCGTTGATTTTGTATTTAACGTAAATTACGGTTAATTGGTATCTCTGAGTGCGACAATTAGTCCCCATTAATTGCTATTAATTATAGTTAAATTAAATTAATATAAGTCATTTTGTTCCTTAAAATCATTCTTTAAATATATTTAGTTATTTAAATAAAGTGTTCACTCATAACCGAAATTAAATAATCATTTAGAGTAATATATTAATATCAATATTCTATTATTATTGTAATATAATTTAATATTTTTGTGTAATGTGCTGAACCAATTTTGATGAAGTTTCGGAGATAGAATAGACGTTAATGCACGAAAAAATTAGGGCACTTTGCAATTTTTTTTCACAATTTGTTATGACTAGAATGAAAAACAAATGTCTAATGCTAACAAAAAAATTAGTGATAAATTCACCAAAACTTCCATGTGCACCGATATGATGTCAGAAGCACCGTGTAATCCAGTCGAAACAGTTTTCGACGCGTGTCGCTTCTACATGAAGCGTAGAATATTTTTTTCTCAATAATTATTTACGTTCTTCCGACAAAATTTTTACTCATTTATTTAGATAATTACGGTAATTAGTTTATAAGTCTTACGTTAATAGGGGCATGTTCCGTTTTGCGCTGCATCCACTTGGCAGTGCCACTGCGTTCAAAATCTGAAATACACTGCCACACACAAATTCCTTGTGACGATTGTAAATTGGTGCAACGCATGAAGTAAAACATTGGGCGTGTAGTAGGTCTTATAATTTTGGTTACACTTTTGATATCAATATTATTTTCCGATACGTGCAGTTTTGGTTTTTTTTCTTGAGTGCTATGTCGATAGGAAAAAATACCGCCAAATCAGTTTTATTCAAAGTTACCCAAGTTGACAGTACACTGTCAAATAAATGCCATAGTCATACCTTAAGTTATGAGTTTTGTTCGTAGCTTCTTAAAAGTATCTGTTGCAGTTACTATATTAAATTCCATGAACATTAAAAGCAAGACTCTAATTTTGCTCCAGTTAAATTTTTATTAATTTGAAACCAGTGTCACTTGCGCTATCAAGACGAATCTAATGATATTTCATACATTAAAATCAGTTTAGCCGTTTAGAAGTTAAAGTGGAATAAAGAAACAAACATACAAACATGCATCAACCCTGAAACATAACAGTCTTTTTCGGGCAGTCGTCAGATCTAACCTGCATATAAACTGATATCTCGTTCGCGCTGTATCACTTCCTAAATGTTCCAATTTACATAACAGTGTCGGAATGTTGATGTATTTTTCATTTCGGAATAACATTCTTCCGTACGAACGCGTGTGGTGTTAGGGCAAAACGGAGTACGCACTAAGATATGCCATTTGAGCTCTAAAACAGCCATAGATTACAAACAGCTACTATGACAGTTAAAATAGCATGCGTTATTGCAAAAATAAAAATATTAAAATATATTTCTTTGCTTATATTTAACTGTTTCATTGGCTTAATTGCGTTTTGGTAAATCCAGGCCTTTGTTTCGATACCTGATTTGGGCGGGTAGTTATTGTAATTTTTTTGACAAAGACATGTTTAATAGCAATCTGGAGTCCTAGAGAGCTGTGATTGGTAGGTGACAATAGGCTCCCCTCCTACTACGTGGTACCAAAACCTTTACTGAAGAAACGTGGGTTTATACACCTTTGCGTACCGCTTCGGGGACAACAGTTTGATGTTATGTTTTTTGTTTGTGTATTATATCAGTGCTAATAACCCTAATTTCCCTTAAGTAGGGTATATACAGGGTTATTGGTAAAATTCTAACAACTTCTTAGGGTTGACGTCTAGTCTAGTGCTAGTCCTAACTAAAATTTGGAGTTTTTTTTATATGAATAAACGAATTCATATATACCCCGAATGCCCTAAATCAATCTAGGTCTCATCTCTTATTACATTACTATAAAATCGAGTATGAAATTTTTTGCTAAAAAAATGCTGCTTTACCAATAAAATTTTTTGCTAAAAAAATGCTGCTTTACCAATAAACTATATATATAATACTTGTCACGTTGATTAATTTCAAATTATTTAAGCTCGAAAATTCAAATGAATTAAATTAAAGGGCTATAATTATTTTTGATGGTGGCAACTTTTAATTTTATACAGTAGTATTACTAACTGGTTTGTAATCTATGGTTTAACTTCATTGATCTTTATGAAATATTTTTGTTATGACTTAAGTTTATTTTGTAATAATCCAAATTAATAATTATGAATTTTATATTATTGTTAAGTAGTGTAAGATATAGATTTATTTTGGGTGGTGACCAAATGAACATGGTTCCAAAGTCTTTGAGAACAAAATGGTACGTTAGCGCTTGGCAACGGAATTTCGGTGCGAAAACTTATTTGTGGTGCGAAAACCGTGTTAGATGTTCTTCGATGTTGTTAATCAAAATTTTCGTTTGTTGTTATTACTAAAAAAAATTTAGGTGTATATTTTTTAATACTACCTAAAAAAATTAAGTAATTACAAAAAAAATTGTGTCTAATTTTAAACGTCCATTTCTTGAGTTCTTTAATTAGACAGAATAGAGAGAGAACTGTTAAAAAAACTGAAAAAAGGTTTTAATTGGTTCATTGGTTTTCACCCAAAAGTATATTCTACCCACCATAATCAGTTTGTATAAATATATTATATCGAAATCAGTTTTCTATGTTTAAAAACCCTGTCCAACTTCAATTGGATGTTTCGTACCAAATTGTACATAATTCTTCTTTATATAGTTTTTTTTAGTTATACCCATTTAATGTTATTTATAAAGCATAACTATTTTAGTTTTTTATGATATGACTTTTGGAAATTGTTAAAAAGTAAGGTGTGATTGAAGCAAACTCATTATTTACTAAGTTTATATCTTTATTGCAGGCTTTATTTTGTTTGAGTATCAAAAGACGAGGCAGGTATGTTATAAAATTAAAATAAAAATATATAAGAAAATTATACGAATTTGTTTTATTTTTAATTAATATTCTTTTGTAAATTCATTGACTATCTTTATCACTATATAGTATAAAACAAAGTCACTTCCCTTTTATTAATTTAAAACTAAAGATTTTGGTGAGGTTTTTTTTTTAATAGATAATAATAATAATATCAATTCCCAACGCATTGGTATTCAATCTATCTGTGGTGTTGGATGAATTATACTTTTTCACTGCATGCAAAGCACAGACCTTAAGTAGGTTCGTGGCATAGTCGACAACAATCGGCCTATCTCCAGCGGTTTTGACTTTAATACGGTATATGTCTTGAATTGCATCTACTCTCACCTTTGAGTGCAATTTTTCTATGGTGTTTAAGTCCTGCTTTGTTTCGCTTGGCCTAGATGGTACACCCCGCTACCTTACTTAGCTTACAATATTGCATCATCATAATTATATTAAATATCGTGATACTTATTTACATTTTTTTTCAAATGTGGTCAATAATACACCAAATAAAAAAACATTAAGTACCTAATTGTATTAGAAATATACATGTCATTAATAATAAGAAATATATTCAATCTAATAAAAATAAAATATTATGTCAATTAAGCATTATTTAATTTTCTTTTTTCGTCAATAACAACAATTTTTTTTTTTTTAATTATCCGGCGGTATGCCTTTATTAAAAAAAATACTATGAACTATATACAACACTACTACAATAAAAGCATTTAGACAACCTATAAGTCATAGCAGACTCATAGGCATTAATTATTAAATTTATTTATTTATTTAATTACTATGGCTAATTTGAACAATTAAAAAACTCAGTAAAATTATAAAAACACTTTTCCACCAACCATTTGTGCATATATAGTTTTTAATATACATTTATATAACATATCAGACGTCACATATTTTTTTTAAATATATAACCCGATAAGAAATTGGTCTTACAGCATAGACTAAGGAAAAAAATCGGCCAAGTGCGAGTCGGACTCGCGCACGAAGGGTTCCGTACTATTAGCTAAACAACATTAGACTTCATATTTTAACCTTTTTTTGTTGTAACGTGCGCGAGTCCGACTCGCACTTGGCCAATTTTTTGTATGTATTGTTATAGCGGCAACTGAAATACATCATCTGTGAAAATTTTAACTGTCTAGCTATCACCTTTCTTGGGCTACAGCCTGGTGACAGACGGACGGACAGCGAAGTCTCAGTAATAGGGTCCCGCTTTTACCCATTGGGTACGGAACCCTAAAAACGCGTTCGATATCGTAGAATGCATCGCAAGTATGTAGGAGTAGATACTCGTATTATATGCTTAGTACGTACGTACGTCTGATAGTCATGTGCGGATTTTCTTTCCTTTTATGCGGAATTAAAAATACCGTTTTTTTTTTTATAGTAATCTGAATCGGACATTGTAAATTAATCTTAATCTAGGGCGGAACATATTTACGGGCTTGTGAACGGACAGTAAGACGCGGAGTGACAGGAATAGTGATGTCAACAGCCCTTTCTTTATAGAACCCGACAAACTAGCCGAAGGTTATTTTTTTTAATATTTTTGCATTAACGCATGCTCTGTGGATTACATAACAAAATTACAAATTTACGAGAGGAAAAATTAATCCCGCACATGTTTAATTTTCTCTAGTTAATTCGTAATTTAGCCGAAAGTTTTCGAAACCGAAATTGCAGCCGATACCGAAACAACTTACAAGCGATCAAACTCGCATTCAAAAGCACTTATGTCTTATCTTTATTATAACAAGAAAAATTTGAAAGCATTATAACATATAACATATCTGGGTCTGCAGCTAATTTTAATAAAACACAGTTTAAAAATAGACTGTAGCCAAAACTAGATAAGCAATTCAGCGAATTCATTATACGAGCACGTTTTGCATAATATAACAGGTTGTTCTTTGGCATGTCGGTGAGGCCACGTGGTTTTTGAAATAGTGTCTTCACTTCAGCGGCTTTAGAGTTCTGTAATCGAAATTATAATAATAACCAATATTTTAAGAGAACAATAAATTAATATTTTGATAAAACACTTAAAAACCCGACCCCGTGGAGTGCCGGGTTAGAATTGCACTTTCCCATGTCATCCCGTGGGTGTCGTAAGAGGCGACTTAGGGAAAAATACTGGCTGGTGGGCAGCAGCGCCTTCTAAAGAACTGCCAACTTACATTGCGATCCCCAAGACGCCTGCCAAGCGTGGGGATTATGGCATATACCCCCTTAATAGGGGAGGCTGGGTTCAGCAGTGGACGGTCCGGCTGTTACAGTACAGTACACTTACAAAATATTTAAAAATATATATATAGTGACGCCGAAAATTCTTCCGGTTCGGCTGCGTTGCGTTACATCACGTCGGCTTATCAGGAAAATTAGGCGGAATTGTCTCTAGATATATTTTAAAAATGTTTAAGTGTTTTATTAAAATATGATTTTTTTATAAAAAAACTTAAAAAAAATTGTTATTATTAAATATGGTTTTCCGCAAAGTAACGCCTGAATCAAATCATAATCTTTTTTTATACCGAATAGTGTATTTATACCGAAAAGTGATACCCAAGTAGCACTCCACCACTATCTTACCTGATGTTAAGTGATGATACGATCGATGATGAAGCGCGCCTACCCAGAAGATACCTATTCACTCGCGTTTTGAGGACCCCCCTATTGTACTCTGATTCATTAACCAAATTTTAAGCTCTCAAAAAACTTTAAATTTGGACTTTTACATGACACATTACGAAAAACTGCAATGATTCTGATAATTTTTAGTAGTTAAACATATAAAAAAAAAAAAAAATGCGTTTTGAAGACACCCATATTGTACTTAACCAGAGAGTTAAGTACAATATGGGTGTCTTCAAAACGCGGGACAATAATAATGGTAAATATACGCGATTTAAACCGTTTAAATTTGTTTAACTACTAAAATTATGAGAATATATACAGACTCCATTCCCTGACGGTTTCTATGATGAACGAAGAAGCAAATCGCTGCGTTCGGGATAATTGAATATCCACCATAAGTGATGGCACTTCTGAGTATCCCTGGATGACCAATTATAGAATGGGGATGGCGGATATCTCAACTGATGGTTAATGATGTGGTCGAAGATGTTCAGGCAAACCTAGAATGACTGGCTCTCAAGGACTGCTGCTGGAACACACCGTTTGGTGCTTGATGACGGGTTTTCTATTTGAGAGTGGTAGCTAGCCAGGCGACGGCTTAAGGTGCCTTCCGAAGCAGGGAAACGCTAATATTACTAGAGGTCAACCATCCAAGTCATGATATTAGCGTACGTTGCTTAACTTAGCTAATCAATTAAGTATGGCTAAGCAAACCATGTCACGAGCGCTTCAAAATGTTCAATTTTACATGATACCGCCCGGCGCTAGTATCGCCACCCTGGTAAGGTCAAGGCGGGCGGGCGCTGTATCCTGGCGCCGCGCCCACGTGGGCCGTGTTGTACAGTAACCGGCTCGTGGATATGCTCAGCAGGCATGCCGCCGGGCACAAACCGGGCCGTTTTAGAAACGACACGTGTGTGTTAGAATCAGTTACAGTCGACTCTCGTTAATTAGAAACTCGAGGGACTCTTAAAATGTTACGAATTATCGAGTGTTTGAAATATCAAATCGTTCGAACTTTTAAGTACTCATAACTAAACAAACCAATTCGTGCGGAAGTGTATGTCAAACTAATCATTACCAAAACAAAGGCTCGATGATACAAGCTTGAACTTGTGTTGCAATGTACTTAGATGTCTCCGCGGTGGGATGGATTACGCGGATTTGTTTATAAGAGGATCAAGTGACTTATTCTTTACGAATTGTCGAGTATTTGACGCCGATAAGTTCGAATTTACGCGTAATTTTGTTGCTTTTTCGTTCGTATTACCAAGTTCAAAAAAATTTATTGATTTAGTTCGAAATATAAACAGCATTTCTAGGGAACACATGATAACTTTGAATTAAAGAGAGTTTCGAATTATGGCAGGTTTGAATTAACGAGAGTCGACTGTATCACGATATTGTGGGCTAGAGAGACGGAAAAGTGCTTTTTTTAATATAGTTGTACGAAACACATATGTTAAGACATTTTATTTTATTATAATAAACTACGCAATACAGACTCATGGTCCGTACTCATTTTAGATCGGTTCAGAACGGCTAAGCAAACTTCGCTACGAGCGCTTCAACATTTTCTTATTTAATTACTTGTATCGATTGTATTAGTATCGTACTCATACATACTTTCTTACAACGAGGCTGTTTGTTGTTGTAAAGTCGTGTTAAAACAATTTTTTTAATTATAAGTTAAATAATAATAAGCAAGTCCAATTTTTTATTCTTATTATTTTTTCTTGTTCTATTATTCTATCATTCTTAGGCCCTGTTACAAAATGATCGAGTAAGTTCCGGTTATACTACCCAGAACATATTTATTAAAAAAAACACTATCTTTGCGTTTCACAGTCATCGAGTTACCCTATCCATCGGTTAAAGCTTGAAACGCGCTGCATGTCAACTGTCATTTTTATCGTCCAGTTATTTTATGTGTAGCATAGCAACCCGAAACTTTATTAGGACATTCTGAAACGGACCCTTAGATTAGTAAGTTATATGCTTATTTAGACATATTAAGACGTAAACTGAAATAGACATTGTAATATCCTAAAAAGCTTAATTTTATATAAAAAAAATAATTAATTTTATATTAAACTTATTATTATTTTATACAACTTAATTTTATATAAAGCCTTCCTTAGGATGGCAGTCGTTATAGCATGGTGGTAGGGCATTTTACGGGCATTCGCAAAATGCCCTTCCTCCATGCGGTGAAGCTCAAGTTCCCAGCGGGATTCGAACCATGGACCTGCTGCGCGGCAGTCCATATCCAAAGAAATAAAGTTATGAGTCATTGTGTCATGTTAGCTCAATTGGTTAGAGCATACCCCGGCTAAAGGGGTAGATGGACGCGGGTTCGAATCCCGCACATGACTATAATTTTTTCTCTTGTACTTTTGTAATAGTTCCTTTTTATTTATTTATTAATATCTCTTTTTTTATACTACCTACACATAATAAACAACTTTTTAACTAGTTTTTCTAATAATGTCTGGCATTGGCATCACATGTTTAACGCCTGTTGATTAAAACTGGGTTATGCGGATGCCAGAATTTCGTGATCTAAGGATTTGTAAAAGTAATATTTATTATTTTTAGCAGGTTCAGTTGACTTCGACCCGATCCCTATTGAGGTAGACCCGTCGCTGCGCAGTCGGACATTCAGCACTGGCTCATCGGGGAAGACTCCCACGCAACCTAAGAAGTCCACCCCCGATCCTAAGGTATACCTATTGATCATTACTACTATACCATATCCACGGAAAGTTGCAAGCCATATTTCTGATAATGTAATTGACCGAGCGAGAACTTAGTTCGAGTGAAGCGTCTCTGCTTCAACTTAGACAAAAATGTTTTCGTATGTCCGTTTGTTCTCCTCTACAGGTCGCATTTCTCAACCGATTCTCACGAAACTTTGTGAGCAGGTTTGATAAGTCCATATTAATTTTTTTTGGATTCAATTTTAGGAATTTTTACAATAATGCAGCTCTTTGTAAACTAAAAGATATCCAACTTTAGAATGAACCGTAGAAACGCTCGTAGCGTAGCTTACTAAGCCGTGCTTAACCTATGAGCTAAGATAAGCAATGTCCGTCTCGGTCAGGAGTTGGATGGGTGACTGCTGACATTATTACTGAGCGTGCACGTGCTTCGGAGGGCAGTTTTGAAGCAATGATGACTGAGCGGTTATATTTATGGACTGCGGTGCCGCAGGACCATGGTTCAAGGAAGCGAAACTAGTCGGGTATTCTTCCGGTTAGGCTGCGTGATGTTTATGACGTCACGTAGATAACAGGAAAATTAGGCGGAATTGTCACTAGATATATAATTTTATGCTTTTTAAAGTGTTTTATTTAAATATTATTTAATGTTTATTAGGATACTTTTAAAAGTATTTGTTATTATTACCTAGATAGTTATTCTTTTTTTTATGTTATTCTGCCGGAACAAGCTCAAGGCCCACCTGATGTTAAGCGGACTAACCTCTGCCAATAACAGATGCATTTTGTGACAAGTCACGAATTGCACTGCGCCCGTCACCTTGAGACAAAGTTTTTAAGTCTCATGTGCCTGTAATTTCATTGGCTCTCAAGGACTGCTGCCGGAACCGTCCGATCCGTTAGGTGCTTGGCGGCAGATTTTTTACTTGAGGGTGGTCGCTAGCCAGGCGGGCATTCGAAAAAAGCTCAAACCCGCGGCGGGATTCGAACCATGAACCTGCTGCGCGGCAGTCCATAGCCAATGCCACTGAGCCATCACTGCTTCTAAAACATATTCACTCTGTACTTGAAGACTCCAAGACTATATCTATTTTATTTCGCATATTAAATTTCAAACGTATTTTTTTTAAATAGGATTGTGGTTGTTTTGTTTCATTGCAGCCTGCAATAAGCCGATGACTACTGATGTTTGTCCATACTGATGCCCGTGTCACACAGAGAAACTGAGTCATACATACATATAACATTTACAAATATAATAAAAGATCATCTATATGTGATATCGTCTAAAACGAGCCCTACTCTAATAAATGTTGACTTAGGTTTTCGCGATTGTTAAACATAGTAATTAAACAACTTTAAACGAATTCAATCGCATGGACGACACAAATATGCAAGACCTCTGGACTCTGTGAGTGAATACTGCGTGAATAGGGAACGTTATGATTAATATGAAAATTTGTGACGGTAGACCGAAATACCAAATAATTGCTTAATAACTCATGTGACAAATAAAACCTATTAGTCACCCCGTGACCACGATCACTGCAAAGTGTTGGAAACGTCGTCGGGACAAAAATAATGATAAATATACGCGATTTAAATCGTTTAAAGTTGTTTAATTATTATGTGTAACAATCGCGAAAACCTAAGTCAACATTTATTAGAGTAGGGCTCGTTTTAGACGATATCACATATAGATTAATTACTATGAGCCCTACTCTATCCAGTGACTCATTTAACAACTCATTCATTTTATACAAAGAACTACGTGTATCTCCTGCATGTATTTAGCAACTTCGATTTACTTAAAAATATAGGTTGTATAACTGATGCTTCAGTTTTATTTTAGCTATTAAATACACTATCTAAAACCGATTCGACCAAGAATGATCACATTGCATAAAACTTATCGTAACTTAATATTTACGGATAGAATAAATGAAACTGCCCTTGTAGAACATTATGTCAGCGTTGAATTCACACGTATGCCCTTCGGTATTAATAACACTACAACTTTCCACTTCTTTCAGGTAAATGGCCTACGATCCGTGTAGCCAATATAGAATCGCTTCGATCTGATACAACTACTTCAGCCACGACATCTCCTTCACAACTGATGCGCACGCGACCTGACCTCACAATCGTAGCCGCAACCAAACAGGATCGAGAAACTGACACGTGATGTACAGACATACTGTAATTACTTATAAATGATATTATTAGATTGTTATACAGAGATTCAGTAGAGTTTTTGTTTTAGTTACTAAAGAAAAACAATATGATTTAAAAATATATACTATGTAACATTGTACTGGTAGACCTCGATATGACAAAAAAAAAATACATTTCCATAGATCGTAGAAAAAGTATTATTCTTATATAAAAAAGGAAGATAAGAAAATTTTTGTATAGTTAATTTAAAATAATGTAATATAATATATGATTAGAAAAAATATATTATTTAGAATTATATTTGTATAATGAAAACATGTCGAATCTATGAAAACCAACGTAAGTAAGAAAAAAAGCTATGTGTAAAACTTTTTACGTTACATATTCAACAATGCATTGTGTTAGCTCCTTTTGATCGTCGCCTGGCTAGAAAATCTGTCGCCAAGCATCGAAGAGTGTGGTCTGGCAGCTCTCCATGTGAGCCAGTTCTAGGATGGGTTCTAGGCTTAATATAACGTGAAAGAAACGAAATAAAGATGGCGTTGCAAATCATTATATCTCATGCACACTTTGTACAGGGGTACGTTCCTGCAAGGCCTTAACCAAATATTGGTCGAGGTAGATTTGATCGATGGTCCTGGAAAAACCTATATAGCTACTGTCAAAACATTTCGTTCAGTTTGATAGCGATGTTTTTATAGGTTGTAAAAAAAAACTCTATGTTTTGGAAATCTGACTCATTACGTATTAAATAATAGTAATTTAGTAAAAACTAAAGGCTTACCTTGTACAAACTTTATTTTTTAATGTACAATCTGTCTTATTTGACAGCTAGCCAAGATTTGTCCGATTCATAAGGTAGTAAACTTTTGGCTAGACAGAGAATAATTTGTTCTGACAGATCGCCCGGAACGGGTATGATCAAACCTGTCTGGATCAAATTAAGCTGGATCGGAGTGCTGAACGGCGTTCCGGGGATTTTTTTAGGCCAAAATATGTCTTGGTCGAATGCTTGCAGGACGCACCCCAGTGTATCGTGTGATATAAAATGATTTGCAACGCCATCTATGAATCGTTTTTTTAATTAAAACGGGGTATAATGGCAACATCTTCGATCACATTATCACTTACACAGCTGAGGCAAAGGCTAGCCTATTAGCAATAAAACTGTATTTTGAGTGACGATTAAGTGTTGATCCAGAGAAACTATAATTTACAAAATGTAATTTTTTTTGATTTGATGTTTGCATGAAACTAATATTGCCGCACTTTGGGTAAATTCTAAATTAAATAATAACTAACATTAAGACGCTGACAAGTGCTACATAGCTTTACTTGAACAGATTTTCAGAAAAATATATTTAGTTTGTAGCAGTAAGAAAATTATATGTTAATCTTGATCACATTATCTAAGGCCAAGAAAAGTCCGAAACACGTTGCCTTAAAATTTTCTCGATAGAATAAAATTGCTAATTTGACTCTTGAAATTTAATCTTGTAACGTAAATATCTTGATTATAGAAAAAGACAAGAAAAGTTACTTTTTTTTTGCTTGATAGGTTAACCTCTGACCACTACCTCACCTGATGGTAAGTGATGATGTGGTCGAAGATGTTGTACAGGCTAACCTAGAATTACTGGCTCTCAAGGACAGCTGCTGGAACACACCGTTAGGTGCTTGGCGACAGGTTACTTGAGAGTGGTACCTAGCCAGGCGGGCACTCGCAAAATGCCCTACCACCATGCTATAACGACTGCCAAACCGGGACCGGCGGCTTCACGTGGCCTCCGAAACACGTGCACGCTCAGTAGTAATGTCACCAGCGGTCACCCATCCAACTCATGACCGCGGCGGACGTTGCTTAGCTTTGCTGATCGGTTCTGAACGGCTAAGCAAACTTCGCTACGAGCGCTGCGACATTTTCTATTTACGTTACTGGTTTTGTGTTAAAGACTTTCGGTTTTTTTTTTCTAAACTGTTAGCGTGTTCACCATCGCTGTCTCTCTTTCACTCCTATGCAGTCCGATAGTGACAAAAGCATTCGGCATTTGACATCGTCTTAAATCGTTGATTTTGTATTTAACGTAAATTACGGTTAATTGGTATCTCTGAGTGCGACAATTAGTCCCCATTAATTGCTATTAATTATAGTTAAATTAAATTAATATAAGTCATTTTGTTCCTTAAAATCATTCTTTAAATATATTTAGTTATTTAAATAAAGTGTTCACTCATAACCGAAATTAAATAATCATTTAGAGTAATATATTAATATCAATATTCTATTATTATTGTAATATAATTTAATATTTTTGTGTAATGTGCTGAACCAATTTTGATGAAGTTTCGGAGATAGAATAGACGTTAATGCACGAAAAAATTAGGGCACTTTGCAATTTTTTTTTCACAATTTGTTATGACTAGAATGAAAAACAAATGTCTAATGCTAACAAAAAAATTAGTGATAAATTCACCAAAACTTCCATGTGCACCGATATGATGTCAGAAGCACCGTGTAATCCAGTCGAAACAGTTTTCGACGCGTGTCGCTTCTACATGAAGCGTAGAATATTTTTTTCTCAATAATTATTTACGTTCTTCCGACAAAATTTTTACTCATTTATTTAGATAATTACGGAAATTAGTTTATAAGTCTTACGTTAATAGGGGCATGTTCCGTTTATCGCTGCATCCACTTGGCAGTGCCACTGCGTTCAAAATCTGAAATACACTGCCACACACAAATTCCTTGTGACGATTGTAAATTGGTGCAACGCATGAAGTAAAACATTGGGCGTGTAGTGGGTCTTATAATTTTGGTTACACTTTTGATATCAATATTAATTTCCGATACATGCAGTTTTGGTTTTTTTTCTTGAGTGCTATGTCGATAGGAAAAAATACCGCCAAATCAGTTTTATTCAAAGTTACCCAAGTTGACAGTACACTGTCAAATAAATGCCATAGTCATACCTTAAGTTATGAGTTTTGTTCGTAGCTTCTTAAAAGTATCTGTTGCAGTTACTATATTAAATTCCATGAACATTAAAAGCAAGACTCTAATTTTGCTCCAGTTAAATTTTTATTAATTTAAAACCAGTGTCACTTGCGCTATCAAGACGAATCTAATGATATTTCATACATTAAAATCAGTTTAGCCGTTTAGAAGTTAAAGTGGAATAAAGAAACAAACCTACAAACATGCATCAACCCTAAAACATAACACTCTTTTTCGGGCAGTCGTCAGATCTAACCTGCATATAAACTGATATCTCGTTCGCACTGTGTCACTTCATAAATGTTCCAATTTACATAACAGTGTCGGAATGTTGATGTATTTTTCATTTCGGAATAACATTCTTCCGTACGAACGCGTGTGGTGTTAGGGCAAAACGGAGTACGCACTAAGATATGCCATTTGAGCTCTAAAACAGCCATAGATTACAAACAGCTACTATGACAGTTACAATAGCATGCGTTATTTTGCAAAAATAAAAATATTAAAATATATTTCTTTGCTTATATTTAACTGTATCTTTGGGTTGATTGCGTTTTGGTAAATCTAGGCCTTTGTTTCGATACCTGATTTGGGCGGGTAGTTATTGTAATTTTTTGACAAAGACATGTTTAATAGCAATCTGGAGTCCTAGAGAGCTGTGATTGGTAGGTGACAATAGGCTCCCCTCCTACTACGTGGGACCAAAACCTTTACTGAAGAAACGTGGGTTTTTATACACCTTTGCCTACCGCTTCGGGGACAACAGTTTGATGTTATTTTTTTTGTTTGTTTATTATATCAGTGCTAATAACCCTAATTTCCCTTAAGTAGGGTATATACAGGGTTATTGGTAAAATTCTAACAACTTCTTAGGGTTGACGTCTGCTAGTCCTAACTAAAATTTAGAGTTTTTTTTATATGAATAAACGAATTCATATATAGGGGGCAATAAACGAGCTATTAAGTTCGTTTATTGCCCCCGAATGCCCTAAATCAATCTAGGTCTCATCTCTTATTACATTACTATAAAATCGAGTATGACATTTACAAAATTGTTTGCTAAAAAAATGCTGCTTTACCAATAAACTATATATATATATATAAAGGGCTATAATTATTTTTGATGGTGGCAACTTTTAATTTTATACAGTAATATTACTAACTGGTTTGTAATCTATGGTTTAACTTCATTGATCTTTATGAACTATTTTTGTTATGAATTAAGTTTATTTTGTAATAATCCAAATTAATAATTATGAATATTATATTATTGTTAAGTAGTGTAAGATATAGATTTATTTTGGGTGTTGACCAAATGAACATGGTTTCAAAGTCTTTGAGAACAAAATGGTACGTTAGCGCTTGGCAACGCAATTTCGATACTAACTTATTTGTGCTGCGAAAACCGTGTTAGATGTTCTTCGATGTTGTTAATCAAAATTTTCGTTTGTTGTTATTACTAAAAAAAACTTTAGGTGTATATTTTTTGTATACTACCTAAAAAAATTAAGTAATTACAAAAAAAATTGTGTCTAATTTTAAACGTCCATTTCTTGAGTTCTTTAATTAGACAGAATAGAGAGAGAACTGTTAAAAAAACTGAAAAAAGGTTTTAATTGGTTCATTGGTTTTCACCCAAAAGTATATTCTACCCACCATAATCAGTTTGTATAAATATATTATATTGAAATCAGTTTTCTATGTTTAAAAACCCTGTCCAACTTCAATTGGATGTTTCGTACCAAATTGTACATAATTCTTCTTTATATAGTTTTTTTTAGTTATACCCATTTAATGTTATTTATAAAGCATAACTATTTTAGTTTTTTATGATATGACTTTTGGAAATTGTTAACAAGTAAGGTGTGATTGAAGCAAACTCATTATTTACTAAGTTTATATCTTTATTGTAGGCTTTATTTGTTTGAGTATCAAAAGACGAGGCAGGTATGTTATAAAATTAAAAGTAAAATATATAAGAAAATTATACGAACTTGTTTTATTTTTAATTAATATTCTTTTGTAAATTCATTGACTATCTTTATCACTATATAGTATAAAACAAAGTCACTTCCCTTTTATTAATTTAAAACTAAAGATTTTGGTGAGGTTTTTTTTTAATAGATAATAATAATAATATCAATTCCCAACGCATTGGTATTCAATCTATCTGTGGTGTTGGATGAATTATACTTTTTCACTGCATGCAAAGCACATACCTTAAGTAGGTTCGTGGCATAGTTGACAACAATCGGCCTATCTCCAGCGGTTTTGCCTTTAATACGGTATATGTCTTGAATTGCATCTACTCTCACCTTTGAGTGCAATTTTTCTATGGTGTTTAAGTCCTGCTTTGTCTCGCTTGGCCTAGATGGTACACCCCGTATTTCCGAGCATGTAATTCTAGCATTACTCTCCAACTCATCAAGTCGGTTTTCCAATTTAATAATCTGCGTATCTCTAATTATTTTTTCACTCTCTAGGGCCGAGACTCTTGCATTTACCTCATCGTAGTTTTTTATATAGAATTCTAGTTTTCTGCAGATCGGCAGTAGTTTGATCCATTTCCGTGTTTGTTTTACGCACTTCTTTTACTTCGGGACAGAACTTTGGTCAACATCGCCATATCCTCCTGTTTGTCCACATTTTGAACTGGCGATGACGATGGAGATTTATTTGGACGCTGGTGTTTGGCGCGTACGGGGGCTGTTGTTAAAGGGGCGCCTTGTACCGGCGATTGTTTTGTTGGTGTACGATGCATATTTATGAAGTAAAGTACTAGGAGAACAGAATAGCCAAGGAGAATATTTATGTTGACGTAAATGTTGTACGTATATGGAAAGGAGCGTACGTTATCGGGTGTTTATACCAATAAAGTACTAGGCTCTCATAAAGTAATTGGTAGTGACCGGTGAGATCGGGCGATGATTGGCTGCTTTACAAGTATGGCGACGTGTGCGCAGGTGACGAATGGGCGGTGCTCTGTTTCTTAAGATGGCGGTGTTGATGTAGGCGGGTTTTTTAAAATGGTCGCTAACGCACTGCTGATGGATGTGGTCGCTCGTATATCTCTTCAGTACTTATGCACTCCTATTTTTAGTTTTGAATTAAATCGTTGTTAAATTTAATAAAATTTTACAAAATAAACTAACTTGGTTTTATGCACGATTACTCGCTATCGAGGTCCGGACATAGAGTACATAATTCAAGTGTAAGGTTTATATGTATAATACATGCATAATATAATAGAGAAACACTGATAATTTTAGAGGTTTCTAAATGTCGTAAATAATACATTTATTTGCGCTTACATTGCAAACGCTGGCTGAACCCTACTAGATAGATCAAAATAATATACAACAGTATGTACACCTTGAAAAGGGCTACCAAAAGTCCAGAATGGTATATGTCTATCTCTTAGGGATAACCCACAATGACCTATTTTATCCTTTACTTTTTACGAGAAACACGACATTTAAAGCGGTTAATTTTATGATTTTAACTATTTTTAGCCTTGTTCTAAGGTTCTATAGCATTCCTGGACTCCTAGTAGTTAACTGCAGCAGTTTAACATCTTACAACACTATCCAAGTTCTGGGTGTATTAAGTACCTACTTACTTACATTAGGCTACCTCTTCGCTGTTTATGAACTCCTAGTAATATCATACTTTCCCTTTTAATACTTCCCAAGTTATGAGTGCGCTGAGTACATACTTAAACCTCTATGCTATTGGATTGAATTAAAAGTAGACAGTGCCCCAGGTATCGATAAAATTACTAGTCATCATCATCATCTGATGATGATGACTAGTAACTTTATGATTTTATCGATCTCCGGGAGACGTCCACTGCTGAACAAACGCCTCCGCCATAGAACGCCACAAAGAACGGCGACCAGCCACTTGTAGCCATTGGCTATCCGCGACTTTCACGATGTCGTTAGTCCACCTAGTCGGGGGCTTAACTACTCTACGTCTTCCGGTGTAATGTCTTCCCCATCGGTTCTCAGTTTGTCGAGCAATGTGGCCCGCCTATTGCCACTTTTACTTGCAAATTCTGAGAGCAATGTCGGTGACTTTGGTTCTTTAGCGAATATCCAAGTTCCGGATTTTATCGCGCAAAGAAACTCCGATCATAGCTCGTTGAGCGACTCGAGATAACCACAGTTAAGGACCACGCCTCAGTGCCATGAGTCATCACTGGCAACACACACTGGTTGAAGACTTTGGTCTTGAGCCTCTGCGGGATGTTGGACGAGAAGATGTCGCATAGCTTTCCGAACGCTGCCCATCCTAGTTGGATTCTTCGGGCGACCTCTTTGTCGAAGTTGGACCTGTACAATGGGTTCTTATTACTAGTAAAGTAATTTAGTTAAATACATAAGTCCCTTTGTTCTTTAACCCCTTACACATACTTATATGCAATTTGAGTTTAGAGACCGGCAGGGCTATCATGTATCTTCTGTAGCAATGAACTGTTGATTGCAACAATATAACTGTCAGTTTTGACAGATTTTGTAAGACAGATAGATAACAGACCTTCATGCGCCCAAACGTTAGTCACCGACTGTTTTTTTCTTTTATACCTGAGACGATAACTGACATATACTTTGATCGAATAAAAAATTTCGTACTGACAATTCTACTAAAGAGTTTGTAATAATATAGTATATATACAGGTAGTACTCCCATGGTCAGTATTTCCTTTTATTGCATATTATCATTATTCTAAAATCTAAATAAAACAAATAAAGGCAAAATTCTTACCTGTTACGTGTGAGCAGAAATTTTAATGAGATAGACAAGAGAGTTGGCCTTGACTTATTTGGTACAAGCAATTGCATCGGCTAGGTGGTTGTTGAGCAGAGAGTTCTCCGACTAACAGTTTGAATATAATTATAAGCATAATGTTTATACTAAGTTGTATCCTAGTGTTCATTATTTGAATGTCATTTATAAGATAGGACCGTGTGGACCTATAATTGGTTATCTGTTGTCATTAGTTATATTTAAGATATTTGTTATACTGTTGGTCTTCCTAAGAAATAAATAGATAAATAAAAATTAAGTTTATATTGGCATATATTTTAAAATGCAAGTAGTAATTTCTTATTATTATTATTTTTGGTATTCGGAGAGAGGAGAAACTTAGTTTTTTCCCGCTCATGACTTAAATTTTGCCTCTCGTATTTTTTTTTTTATGTTATCCACAGAGCATGCTTTATTACAAAACATAAAAAAATACAAAAAATATCATAGTCGCTTTATTACATTTGGTTTTATTTTACAGGATATGTCAAGCGTATGAAATGTGTTGCAGTATCCAAAGTGTAGATACCCATTGGCCATTACACACTAAAATTGAAGCGGAGTGGAGGAAGATATATTTTGGGCTAATTTGTGTTCGGGGAGGAAGAAGAAATTACTACTTTTATTTTAAAATAAATGTCAAAATGGACTTAAATTTTGATTTAATTAGATTAAAAAAATAAAATTAGATTTTAGAATAATAATAATATAAAATCAAAGGAAATACTGACCATGGGAGTACAACCTGTATATATAATATGTTATTACAAACTCTTTAGTAGAATGGATTTAACGAAATTTTAATTCGATCAATGTATATGCCCGTTATCGTCTCGGGTATAAAAGAAAAAAACGGTCGGTGACAAACGTTTGGGCACAAGAAGGTCTGTTACCTATCTGTCCTTTTCATTGATACAAAATCTGTCAAAACTGTCATTTTTGATTGTTGCAATCAGCATTTCATTGCTACAGAAGATACGTGATCGCCCCGCGGATGTTTTCCCAATATTTGGTGGTTAAAACGGTATTAGAGAAATCCCCGGCAATAATCGCCCCAAATAGCTTTAAAGTGTGTTTTCGAAAATATTAGAAAAGGTTGTAAACATTAGGCTAGTCGATTATTTGGAAGCTAAACTGTATTTGTCGGAAAGACAATTTGCGTTTAGGCGTGGTAAGTCAGCTGAAGACGTTGTGGTTTTACTTACAAATACAATCTCTACTGCATTGGATCAGAACAAGAGATGTGTTGGGGTGTTTTTAGATCTCGCCAGGGCTTTTGACACTGTCTCGATACCGATCCTGAAACGATAGCCTGTAAGTAGTTCGTATTGCTCTTGAACGGTTCCAAAGTCACCTATCAAACCGTAAGCAACAAGTTCGAGTCGAATCTGGCTTCAGTGACGAGTTTTCTGTGGGATTAGGTGTTCCCCAGGGCAGCATTCTCGGTCTTAAACTGTTTGCAATCTATGAATTATATTTTAGAACTACCCATGCCTGGAGCAGACACAATTTGTTATGCGGATGATACTGTAGTCATTTTCTAAGATTCTTATCATGGGATAAAGTTATATAATTGGAATCAGTCAGGTAGCTGCATGGTTGTATAATAATTTGTTAACTTTAAACACTAATAAAACAAAGTTCAAAACTTCTAAATCAAAACCTAATATCGCCCCTCTAATCAAAATATACATTTGTGGTTCCTCCTTTATTTACCAACCCCACACATGAGGCTGTGAAAAAATTGAACAAACCAAATAGGTACATATATAATAAAAATTAGTATACAGAGGAAGCCAGGTGTAAAAATAGTTCCAATTACAACTGGACCAGTGAGAAAAATAAAACACTATTTCAGTAAACTGCACTGTTTATGTAGGAATAAGATGGTTAAAATACTTGGCGCTGGAAGGTACTATAATGGAACGGGCAAGTACCGAAATAAGGTTCATAGTATTTTGCGGGCGCTCGCCTTTCTAGCTACCACCCTTTAAGTGGAAAATCTGTCGCCAAGCACCGCAGCTATCCTTGAGATCTAATTACCATTCAATAGATTGTGATCAGACTGACCCCTTTAGTCCACGTTCGTAACTGATTTTTGATAACCAGATACGAACATGGAATTTTTTTCTTAGGCAATTAACAATCTTTTAGAACCTCCTTTAAATCGAAGTCCTTATAAATGGGGAAGAAATGCAGAAAATAAAACATCAAAAATTCTAAATAAAAAAATATAATTGAAAAAATAAGTTGACAAAATTTCATATATTTACAGATACCAACCATTTTTCACAAATATACCAATAAATTAGAGATTTACCACAAAAATAACTTACAAAATGAAACTGAATACGTATTGAGGTGTCTGGTATAACAAAAGTCCCTTTCATATAAGCTATAGCATAACGAAGCTCAACAAGGCCTTATATGTAGGAATTACAAGGTGTCCCTACACTGGTGCGCTTTAAATATGTGTTTTTAGCTTGAGTAGACGCATATGTCAGCAGTCTGTCAAAATATTACTAAGCAATGCATGGTTTTAGGATGACACATTTTGCATTTCCAAAATAGAACTTTTTTAGTTTTTCTAGCCGATTGTGTTACGCATTTCAAAATAAACAGTTTTTGTTTTAACCAAACGTATCTATTGTATTTTTGAGACAAGTTTGGTATTAAAACAACAGAAGTAATTTGTTTTCACATACAATAGTATTTCTTGTATATTTTATACATAATCGTCATATATGCGATTTATTCTCATAATATTCTTTATATTGTAAAAATATATAACACTAGTGCGCCTGAATCATAACTTAGTCAATAAATAGCATATGAAACATCTAGAATCTAGATTAATTAACTAATCTTAATTATAGTGTGCATAAATTTCAAATATATTTTACACCATATAAAGAATATTATGTCACAAAATATAGAACCAATTTATGACCCAGATATAAAAGAAAAAAATGAGTGTGGCTGTGTTATAGACACGGCCGTTTGTTGTTCGTGTTACAGTTACGCCGCGCGATGCGTTACGTTCCTTACTAAGCGTAATAAATTCTTTGATTCTTTAGCTATCCAGTGGTGTAATTGAAATTTGGATGGGAATGATATATATGTAGCTGCAACACTAAACTGTATGCCCCGATTTTGTTATCATTTGTTTTTTTGAAAGTCTCAAAGTCCCAAAAAGCGATGTGAAAAGTTTAAAAGCATGCTTATTGTGCATGCGATGCACACCAGTGTAGTAACACCCCTTAACTATTATATTATTTAATCTGAATATGTATATATTTAAATTCTCTATATAAAACATACTTCTCCCCACCTAAACACCGAAATTTGTGACTATATCTAGGTAGCAACGTCACCACACTACATCTGTACATGGATCAAGCAAGACTTAACTTATAATAAACTAGCTTTCCGGGCGCGGCTCCACCCGCGCGTATGTCGGTTATCGCGCAAAAACATTAACCTCTTTTTGCGCAGTTGGATAAAAACTATGTTTTTTTCCCGGGTCTCAAACTATTTCCATACCAAATTTCATTCAAATCGGTCCAGTAGTTTTGGCGTGAAAGCGTAACAGACAGACAGACAGACAGAGTTACTTTTGCATATATTATATTAGTACTGATTTACTATTGGACTTGACGTTTCGCTCAGTATAGTTTAACACTTTCAACGCGGTTCACGGATATATCCGTGACGCTATATGTCATTATTGGGGCGTTCCTATAGCCTGCTAGTTGCAAAAATAACACTTGGTCGTTCGTTTCGGGACGTTTTAGGCAAAACTATGTACCGAACCCATGTCCGAACTAACGATTACGCGCAAGCCACGTCCGATCAGACAAAATCAGCCGATATTTAAAGTTTTATAGCAATTAATTGAATGAGTTGAATGCCCAGTAAACGTTCACACATGTTTGACAAATCAAGCAACAGCGTATCCGATCAAACAAGCCAAGAAAAATGTTTATCAAAATTATCCTAAAGATCTCGTTTGACAAACACCACACCTTCAAACATGTTTGACAAATATGCGTTGAAATGTTTGACAAACACGTCTTCAAAAGTTTTTAAGAGACACATCTTCACACATTTTTGGCAAACACGCCTCAAACATGTTTGACAAACACATCGATGTCCATCCAACAAGATCAAACGTGTGAAACACGCAAATTGTTAAACAAAGTTGTCAAACGAGGTCGGAGACGTATTAATTTGACAAACACGTAAAGTTTCAACATGTTTGATAGTTTACAGGGCACTTTTATGGAAGAGCTGATGTTCGCAGTAATTACAGTTTTTTTTATTTCAAAAAAAATACTTAAAAAATTGTACTGTCTCCAACACTCAAAAGTGTGAAATAACTTGTCGAAGTCGAAAATTATCGCCCTTTTTAGTGTTCCTTGCTACTTCGGGATCGATTGGCATTCACTGGCAATGCCTATATCATCGAGATAGGAAAAATATTTTCACACATAAAAAAACAGACGTATGACAGCCTCCTCCTTTTTTTAAGTAAGTTAAAAAGTTACTTGATCTATGAACAAATGTCACAAGCGTGGCCACAGCTTGACAACAGTGCGTTTTGAGTCTACATTTCCACCTAAACTATCACGAACATATCGTGTTTCAAACACACAATTCTAACACACACAAGAAGGCCAATTATACACCTCATATTATACATTCAATAAGAAATGGTCCAGTGCTTCCTACTTTTGTTAACGTGCCATTATTTATAATTATTTTCTGTGTATTTTATAAAAAATTCAACACTTACACATCATACAACCTTAATCATATAGACATAAGTATTAAAATAGCGCCCATACAAAAATAGTGCTAAAAATGTGTACCCTAAAAAGAATTAGTGCAATGCCTAACACATATATTACTTTGTAATTTTTTTCGTTGAAACAATTCTATTTAAGCTAACAATTATACCTATTATGTAACTCATTATAAACAGCTGCAGTTTTAGCAACGACTATATTCTATTACAAAATTACAAATTTACGAGAGAAAAAATTATAGTCATGTGCGGGATTCGAACCCGCGTCCATCCACCCCTTTAGCCGGCTAAAGGGGTGGATGGACGCGGGTTCGAATCCCGCACATGACTATAATTTTTTCTCTCGTAAATTTGTAATTTTGTAATGTAATTCGCCTAGCAGGCGTTATTGCAAACTTAACAATATTAAAAAAAAAATTATAAGGTTGCGTCATCATTTACAAGTTTAAAACCAATTGCAAAATTGGTCTTGTATGTAGTTCAACGCAAGTTGAACTATAGGTGTCGCTCCATCCCAATACGATGGTTGCATGAAGAACGAGAGCAAGAATTACAGTTATGAGTCATTGTGTCATGTTAGCTCAATTGGTTAGAGCATACCCCGGCTAAAGGGGTGGATGGACGCGGGTTCGAATCCCGCACATGACTATAATTTTTTCTCTCGTAAATTTGTAATTTTGTAATGTAATTCGCCTAGCAGGCGTTATTGCAAACTTAACAATATTAAGACTATATTCTATCTATTTTTTTTAGAGATTACGAAAAAAGCCACGCCCACAGTCAAACGCGGAATATTTAATGTATAAACCCGACCATAAAAACAGCCTACCTTTAAAGCGTCACCACATAACTAACTCTTTCGATACACTGTGGTTGTTCTCGTCAAGAGATAGTTCCAAAATTTTCCGCAATATGGCGACGATTTTTAATTCCGGTCGAGTCTACTAAAAACGTTCTAAAATCCATCGCAAAACCCTTAGCTGAATCTGTGGTTGATTATTTCCTAAGCAAACAGTTTGCCGACCAGGGAGAATATAGGACATTGACCTCTATGAGAATGCAACAGCAATATATTTTTAGGAAAATGACAGAGACGAACGATACGGGTCAATGTTCTAAATTCTTTCAGTCGTGATGGTACTTTAAAAGGTTAATTTTCCGGAGCTAAGCAAGATTTTTATTCGATGTTAAAATACACTTTTTATTACAAAAATAAATATTTTAATAGGATTTTAAGTAGTCGCTTAGTCAATATTTAAAAAAACATGCAATTTGTAAGTTATTATAATTACGCAACGTATGAAATTATTTTTTTATGTACTTATATTCCAAATATAAAGAAACTATTACCCAGTCAAACATTTTTAGTCGTTAGTCATATTTTTTTAAAAACTTAAAACAAATGCATACATAGATTGATCATACTGGAATGGAAGGGTGAGATATTAGATTCGGTTGTTATTGCATTCAAAATCATCGCAATTTTTACAAAATATATTTTTATGTGTCATGAAAAACTAAATTTTATAGATTTTTAATAATTTCAGAACATGTCGGTTCTAATAGTCTATTTTGGAGCCAACTGTGCAGCAACATTCTACTCCATCACTCAATTAGATAGCAAAAAGGTTCTTTATTTGGAATTCTACAGTAAGCTAGCAATTTTGTTTGAAATCAAGTTTAAAATAAATAATGTTTTTATTTCTTACTTTCGCGCGTCAATATCAAAAGCATTAAAGTGTTTCATATGTTATTATTAAATCATTTATACTTAACAACCCCCTAAACTATAAACTAAATAATAATTATCGTTTAATTAAACTATCAACGTCATTTTGTGGAGAGTCAACGATGAGATGTTATTTAATAATAAATACAATCGATTTAGTTTTAATCATATCGTGGATGATATTTACGGACGGATCGCATCGTAATCATTGTATTATATTTAAAAATTATTAGATGATAAAAATATCTTTAAATAATTCAAATATAGTGTGAAAATATTTTTAATTAAGTTTTACGAAAATATTTAATCGTCTCAAGGTCTTGATAAGATCTAATATTAAATATTTACGCAGCCTATTTTAATTTCCGAACTCAAAGGAAGCCAATTAAATTTTAAGCAACATCAAATAAGTTCTTGTAATACTGATTTTAACAGTATTTAATTACAGGACTTCACAAAAAAGGAGTGTTATGTTTTCAGGGTTTATGTATGTATGTTTTGTAAGTTTCCTTATTCCATCATAACTTCTGAACGCCTTGAACGATTTTAATGTATAAGATATCGTTAGATTCGTCTTGATAACCCAAGTGACCGTGGGTATATAAAAACGCCATACTTTATGATTTTTTTCTTGTTAACCCATCTAGTGGGATATCAAAATGAAGAGCTTTAAAAAACGATTTCGTAAATATACATAATTTGCAGTTTTAATTTCAATGGAACAATAAAACGCTTAAGCAAAAAAAAAAAATTTGCAGTCAGCTTTTTACTTTTTTTTTTTTTATAATTGTACTTAGTGTTAATTTTCTTCTCTGAGTGCAGCAATCAGGCAATTAGCGTAATTTATCTATTTAATAGCAAATTTATTATATTTATTGAATTGGAAAACAAAGTCAATTGAAATTGTATTTAACATCTCATCTACAACTTATTACAGTAACACGAAACAAGCTTATAGGATCGACAATCTTCGTATTATTAAAAAAAAATATATTTTCTAAATTAAGTGCATAAATAGGATATAGGTATGCATATACAGAGACTCGATAGTCCGTACCCAGGTTTATTCGAACGTCGCTATAATCCGAACGTCACTATAATTCGAACGTCACTATAATCCGAACGTCGCTATAATCCGAACTTCGTTATAATCCGAACTGCCAAATTACCCCCTCCCCGCTCGCGGCGCCACTATGCGATGTTTTTCTGCAGTTATAAACTCTATCTGTTAACGTGCACACGCTATTTTGGGCTGCATTCGCGCGCCACGTGTTGTTTTAGGTTATAAACATGGTTCCAACACCGAAGCTCAAACTTAAAAACAAAAAAAACTATTGCGCATATGTGTGCCATATTGGACAGTTTAAAAGGTGGAGTATCTACAACTTCACTTTCTCAAAAGTATGGTATCGGAAAATCTACAATCACCGATTTGAAGCGAAACGAACAGAAGATTCGAACATATACACTACAATGTTGACTTAGGTTTTCGCGATTGTTACACATAGTAATTAAACAACTTTAAACGGTTTAAATCGCGTATATTTGTCATTATTTTTGTCCCGACGTTTCAAACACTTTGCAGTGATCGTGGTCACGGGGTGTCACGGGGTGACCCCGTAATAATGACAAATATAATAAGTTTAAATCGCAAACCGTTTAAAGTTGTTTAATTACTATATACACTATAATCCGAACGCTCCGTGAGTCCGAACAGGTTGATTTTTGGTAGTTCGGACTATCGAGGCTCTACTGTAATTTTAAAATACTTTAAGATTTTTTTAAAACTAATATTTTGTAGTAAAACCAGACAGTCCATAATACATGACGATTAAAAATCAATTATAGTGCAATCTCCCACCTTTGTTATCTGTATCGGTGGCGGAAAGAAAAACGCATCCAGCAAGTGTCCATTAAATGTGGGTTCGATTTCCGTCCACGGCGAATATTTTGTAGAGTAATAAATTAAACCACGGCAAATTTAGAATACTGTATGAAAAGGAAAACCCATCAATGCCTATTTTGGTAGTAAGAAAGAAAAAAATATCTCTGTTTAAGACCTAGCATCCTACTCTATATTTAAAACTGATAGACTACCCTTTGACAGCTAGCTAATTTGATGGTAAGTGATGATGTGGTCGAAGATGTTATTCAGGCTAATCTAGAATTACTGGCTGTCGAGAACAGCTGCCGGAACTTACCCTTAGGTGCTTGGCGACAGATTTTCTACTTGAAGGTGGAATATAATAAGCTGGCCAGGCGGGCATTCTTAACCACAATACAAAATATATGCTTTAAGCCACAGGCAATTAGAAGAAATCCACACAAAAAACTTAGGAAAAAGGTAGATTACATTTACAATTTTAACAGAGCACACAATTTTCACTGCCAGCGGGAATCGAACTCGGATCTCCTTGATGCGAATGTCCTCTAATGCATAATATTAAAAAGCTCACGCGAAAAATCTTTTAAAAATAAAGTAGACTGCCAAATCGAATTATTATGTTTAACCCCTCGGCCACCGAGACAATAGCATGAGACGCGAAATTTACACATCAACGTCTTATTAGCCGAGCGACAAAAATAAACGAAGATTGCCGAAGCGAAAAACAACAGTTTCGTAGTACTTTAGTGCTATGGAGGTGTTTAGTTAAGTGGCGACATGTAGGTGATATCGTCCCATGGGTGGCGGTAGAGGGGCTGCTTCATCCGCTTCTGGTCCAGGTAATGGCCTACGAGGCCGATGGTACGGCCTAACACGAACAGGGCGTTAATCGTGCCCATGCTGATGTAGTTGTTACCTTCTTCCCTGTAACGGAACGATAGCATGACATTATTACTGTTATGGGAAGCTGCAGGTGATATAGAGAACATTTTTATCTTGCAAAAGCGTAGAAATTATGCTATACATCACGCTATTTAGGTAGATGTCATCAAAGTAAAAAAGACAAGAACAAAAATCGGGTGGAAAAATATCAACAGTCCAGCACCAGCTTCTATAGCATAATTGGAAATGCACCAGAATTGTATTATGGGGTTGCGGCTTCAAGTCCCGCGGGAAATTATCTTTTTAATAAAAAAAACTGCTTCCACTTCAATATCATCATCATCATCAGCCGGAAGACGTCCATTGTTGAACAAAAGCCTCCCCCTTGATTGTTTGTTTTCGCTACTGTATCAGCCGGATAGTTCACTGCTGAACACAGCACGATGTGGGGGTATTTGCCATAATACCCACACTTGGCAGGCGTCTTGGTGATCGCAGTGTGAGATATCAGTTCCTCAAGCGCTGCTGCCTACCTTCTGGTATGTTACCCTTAGTCGCCTACGATACCCACGGGTAGAGATTCTACACAGGCACCCCACAGACTCTAGCCTAGCACCCCACGGGCTTCGCTTAGCATGCGTCAATTTTTTTTTATTCTTGATAGGTTAGCCTTTGACCACTATCTCACCTGATGGTAAGTGATGATGTGGTCGAAGATGTTGTTCAGGCTAACCTAGAATTGCTGGTTCTCAAGGACAGCTGCCGGAACACACCATTAGGTGCTTGGCGACAGATTTTCTACTTGAGGGTGGTAGCTAGCCAGGCGAGCATTCGCAATATGCCCTACGACCATGCTATAACGACTGCCATCCTAAGACAACAACCGGGACCGACGGCTTAACGTGCCCTCCGAAGCACGGAAAATGTCAATGGTGTATAAATAATACTGACTGTGAGAAGAGCTGGCAATGTCGGAAGAGGTCGACCATGGCTGCGGCGACGATGCCGTCGACGTTGAGGATCAGGTTGGGCTTCTTGCGCGTGGTGATCGCCTCCACGTCCAGCGCGTAGCGCGTCACGGGCCACGCGGGCCAGCGTGACGTCACGTACGCCTTCAACTCGCGCACTCTCGAGTCGGGGTTGTTTATTGATTTCACTCTGAAAGTATCGATAGACATGTACTTTCACTCTTATTTAGTTAAAGCAAGTAAAGGTAAGCTAACAGGTAAGGTAGGTAAAAGTGAAGTAAATTAAAGTAATCTAAAAGTTAAGGTAGGTAAAAGGTAAAGTAAGTTAAAGTAATCTACAAGATAAGGTTACTAAAAGGTAAAGTATGTTAAAGTAAGCTAAAAGCTAAGGTTGGTAAAAGGTAAAGTACGTAAAAGTTATTTAAAAGGTAAAGTATGTTAAAGTAATCTTAAAGATAAGGTTTGTAAAAGGTAAACGGGTAAAGGTACGTTAAAGTAATCTATAAGGTACGGGTGGTTAAAAGTAAAGTAATCTAATAGGTAAGGTTGGTAAGAGGAAAATTACGTTAAAATCATGTAAAAGGTAAGATTGGTATAATGTAAAATAAGTTAAAGATAAGGTTGGTAAAAAGTAAAGTGAGTTAAAGTTATCTAAAAGGTAAAGTTGGTAAAGTAAGTTAAAGTTATCTAAAAGGTAAAGTTGGTAAAGTAAGTTGAAGTAATCTAAAAGGTAAATTAATCTTCAAGATAATAAGGTTGCTAAAAGGTAAGGTATGTTAAAGTAAGCTAAAGGTAAGGTTGGTAAATGGTAGAGTAAGTACAGACCTGTCCATTAACAAAGGCGCGCCACTCCACAGTAAATTATTGAAGCGCATTTGTACGAGTAGGCTTCGTTTGTACACTAAGTTTTAGCGTGAGTGTAAATGCTTATGGTACATACAGTAAAACAATAAAATGTTAAATATTATAGCTTGGTAAGGTAGTAGTGGCCACTACACTTAAAAATATGGAGGGACGCACTTTCGTGAGTGTAAAGGACTGTAAACTTAAACTAAAGTGTAAATGTAAGTAAAAGGAATGGTAAGCAAGGTAAGCTAAAAGGTAATGTAAATAAAGGTAAGCTAAATGGCCATGTTAAGTAAGGAAAACTAATAGGTAAAGGTATGGTAGGTAAGGAGAAGAAAATATTTATCAGTACTAATATTATAAATGCGAAAGTAACTCTGTCTGTCTGTCTGTTACGCTTTCACACCAAAACTACTGGACCGATTTGAATGAAATTTGGTATGGAAATAGTTTGAGACCCGGGAAAAAACATAGGATAGTTTTTATCCAACTGCGCAAAAAGTGGTTAATGTTTTTGCGCGATAAGCGATATAAGCGCGGGCGGAGCCGCGCCCGGAAAGCTAGTTTAAAATAAATGTGGCCATAGGTTTGCGAGTTCGTATCCCACATTATATAGATAGTATTTGCAATAAATAATTAATTTAATTTCATCGCAAAATGTTAGTATATATACATAGTTTATGTTTTTTTTTCCATGGGATGTAAGAGCAATCGATCAGTCAGCTGAAAATGATCATTGTCGCCCACGGTCATCCACAACACCAGAGTGAGACCTCTGGAAGATGCGTTGCTGGCCATTGAAGAGGGAATATGCTAGTTTTTTTTTTTTTTTTTTGCGTGATAGGTTAGCCTTTGACCACTATCTCACCTGATGGTAAGTGATGATGTGGTCGAAGATGTTGTTCAGCCTAACCTAGAATTACTGGCTTTCAAGGACAGCTGCCGGAACACACCGTTAGGTGCTTGGCGACAGATTTTCAACTTGAGGGTGGTAGCTAGCCAGGCGGACATTCGCAAAATGCCCTACCACCATGCTGTAACGACTGCCATCCTAAGACAACACCCGGGACCGACAGCTTAACGTGCCCTCCGAAGCACGGAAGCGCTCAGTAGTAATGTCCAACCAGCGGTCACCCATCCAAGTCATGACCGATGCGGACGTTGCTTAACTTTGCTGATGGATTCAGAATGGCTAAGCAAACTTCGCTACGAGCGCTTCAAAGTTAGTATATTATATGATGTATGTTGGTAACATGTTCAGCCTCGAAGCGTAAATAATTAAATTTTAATCACCTATGTCCAATGCCCATGATAAGTTCCCCCTTGGCTCGCTTCTCGTTGACAAACTCCTGTGGGTGCTGCCCTCTGTCGTACGCCGCACAGAAGTCGGCCGCCGCGCGATCTAAAGCGCCGCCGAATCTATCACCCTGCAACAAGATCATAGCTTTTACTCTCCTATTAATAAAGTACAGTTTTTTTTACAGATCCATACCAAAAAGGTACAATAAAGCCCAAAAATTATATAGAAGTAAAATAATAAGTAGTCTGATTAAAACCAAACATTTTGAAAAACTGTAATTAAACAATATAACAAAATTATTAAAAAAAAAAACTGTCTCAAACATAAAATACGTATATTAGAGATAACTCAAATACTACTCGTCAGATTACACTCAAATATTAAATGGGACCACAGACAAGCACCAGCTTTCGAACCTACAGGTTAGGTACATCCTGTAGAGTTATGAGGTAAGGCAAAAAAAAACCACTTGAATTGAGAACCATCTTTTTTTTGTAGTCAGTTAAAATTAGCAATTAAAGAAATTAAAATTGATAATACAAAAACGTCTAGTACTTGAATTAACTTCATATTAAGAATTAGGACTAGAGTTGCAGCGAATATTTGTTATAGCGAATAGTCGAATGCCGATTAATCGCAATTCACTTTGGCGAATAGTCGAATAACTCGATACTACTATTCGACATAAATAAGGCACATTAAAAATATTTCAAACTTCTTCTAAGGTTGTGAGAAAAGAAAACAATAAGATTAAATAAATCTGTTTCATGTCATATATACCTACATGTATATGTAACGTAGTAATTTAATTTTTCATTTAATTATTTTTAACTAATTAATTTTCATGAATATGATAGGCACAAGCACATATTACAGATAATAATTAATACAATGTATTTTTTTATTAAGGAAAATAATAAAAATTGATAATTTTTAACTCATTAGTTTTTTTGTTCGATTAAGTTTATTTTAGACGACTATTCGCCGAATACCGAATAATAGCTACTATTCGGAATGAAAAAAAAAAAAATGAAAAAAATGTCGAGTAATGCCGAATACCGAATAATAGCGAATCTTCGTGGCAACTTTAATTAGGACACATTCTCGCATAACCCCATAACGAGTCAAGGTAATACCTATTGGCTACTCCATCATCGATCGCATCATTACTTAACATCAGGTGAGATAGTGGTCAAGTACTACCCAGTATAGTAATAAAAAAAAAACTTCTCAAAGCTAAAATCTTGCATGTCTCCCTTACAGTAGCCCCTACTCGAGCAAGCTGTACTTACGATGGTAAGCAGGCCGCTGACGACAGAGGAGATGAGATCCTTCCCCGCGCGAGCCGTGACCATGGTGTTGTGAGCTCCGGAGACTGCCGGCCCGTGGTCCGCGGTCACGATCAGTACCAGCTCGAAGAAACGGCACGCCCACTCGGGCAGCTCGCGTTGGAACCTGCATGATAGCCACTTGTTACTTAGTCAACTTGTTACATATACAACTTGTTACTTAGACAACTCGTTATTTAGACAACTCGTTACTTAGTCAACTTGTTACTTAGTCAACTTGTTACATATACAACTTGTTACTTAGACAACTCGTTATTTAGACAACTCGTTACTTAGTCAACTTGTTACATATACAACTTGTTACTTAGTCAACTTGTTACATATACAACTTGTTACTTAGACAACTTGTTACATATACCACTTGTTACTTAGACAACTCGTTATTTAGACAACTCGTTACTTAGTCAACTTGTTACCTAGACAACTTGTTACTTAGTCAACTTGTTACTTAAACAGCTTGTTATTTAATGCGCTTTTTTTTCGACTATTTGTTAGTTAGTACTCTTGTTACTCAGGCCCCTTCACTGTCACTTAGACAACGTGTTACTTAGACCATTAGTTATTTAATCTGCTTTTTACTTAGAAAACTTGTTACTTATACCATTTGTTACTAAGCCCGAATTTACTATGACAAGTTGTGACTTAGACAGCTTATTATTTAATCCGCTTTTTACATAGTCAACTTGTTACTTAGACAACTTGTTTCGTAGACAGCTTGTTATTTAATCTTCTTTTTATCTAGAAAACTTGTTACTGGAACCTCTTGTTACTCAGGCCGCTGGTCACTTTGACAACGTGTTAGTTAGACAACTTCCTATTTAAGGCACTTGTTATTTAATCTGCTTATTACCTGGCCAATTTGTTACTTAGACCATTTGTTATTTAGCCCGGTTTTAGCTTTGACGACTTGATACTTGACCTCTTGTTAATTAGACAGCGTGTTAATTAGATAATTTGTTATCATATAGACCACTTGTCTTTACCTAATCAACTTGTTACTTAGACCATTTGTTACCAAGCCCGATTTTTGCTTTGACAACTAGTTCCTTAGGCAGCTTGTTACTTAGGACACCTTGTTATTTAATCAGCTTTTAACTTAGACATCTCGTTACTTCATCTTTGGTTACTTAGACAACGTATTACTAAAGTTACTGTTAAATATGAAGGACGGAGCTGCGCAGACAAGTGAAACGATCGCTAGTTAACCTTGCACTGATTTATTATACTATTCATCTGTAGTTGTGGGCGTAGCCACACACACACATACTTAACATTCCTCCCTCTAGTATAATAATCTAAATTTATTAAGCTATACAATTAAAAGTACTTTTTATAAGACAAGGGATTAGGGCGTGGCCGTAAAGTTCTGGTTGGTACGACTACGGGACCTTGTGCAACATTCTGGGCATCGAATTCAGTTTCCGCTTCATAGAACTCATCGTCAATGTTTGGCTGTCTCTCTGCATTGTCATCGGCTGAGTAGTTGGAAGCAGGATGCATCTCATCCTCCTGCGTCAGTTGAGACTCGGATACACCCTGCGGAGGTGTCAGCAGCGGTGGTGCCGTAGGCGGCGACGGCGGCGACAGCGGTGGGGGCGGCGGCGACAGCGGTGGCGGCGGCGGCGGAGACAGCGGCGGCGGCGGAATTAAATCTTGTACCATATCCCAATGGTTGTTACGAGTACATGGCCCTTTGTACAACATCATCTGATTTTTGTGTCTTTTATGAATTTCTGAGCTATTGACATCTTTAACTAAGTATACAATTGTCCCTATTCTTTTCTGTATAATGCCTTTGCACCATGTATAATTTGTTTTATTAACAAATTTTTTAAACAAAACCTTGTCGTTTTTCTTGAAATATTTAGATTTCTTAGTTTGTAAACACTGTTGGTTATTATCAAGGTCAGATGGAGACGGTGACGAGGGTGCCGATGAGTTGGGATCAATCAAATCTAGACCTTAATTTATAACCGAACACCAGTTCAGCAGGAGACAACCCCGTGGTAGTGTGAACAGAATTACGGTAATCCATTAGATATCTCAACAATTTAACCGATGCATCCCTCGCGTTAAGACCCGACAAAAGACATGACTTTATTCCCTTTTTAACTATCTTAACGCAACTTTCAGCCTGGCCGTTACTCTGCGGGTGATAGACTGGTGACGTCATGTGAGCTATGCCGTTTGTAGTACAAAACAATTCAAATTCTTGTGAACAAAAAGCTGTGCCATTATCACTGACTACTACTTTAGGGACCCCAAATCTTGACATAAAGTCACATAAAGACATAATCACTGCAGCTGATGACGTAGAAGTTTTCATGTTGTATACTTCTACCCACTTGGTATGTGCGTCTACGGCTACCAAATAAACACAACCCTTGATTGGACCCAGGAATTCAATATGTATTCTATCGAATGAACCAGCTGGGTAATCCCATGGGGCTAACGCGGCACGGGGGGGTGACGGACGAAGCTGAATGCAAACATCACACGAACCAATCATAGTTTCCACCGCTTGGTCTATTCCAGGAAACCAGAATCTTGAACGAGCTTCGGCTTTAGTTTTGACTATACCTAAATGTGAAGAGTGCAATTCTTTTCATAACTTTTGGTGTAAACTTACGGGGATAACGACTTTATGACCTCTCATGACGCATCCATTCTCATATGATAGTTGGGATCTACACAAGTGATATGGTTTTAAACGAATATCATTAATTTTAGGCGGCCAACCTTTCATGATATAATCGATCACCCGCCTCAAGATGCCGTCGGTTTTCGTTTCCTCGCGTAACCTCTGTAACGTGATGGGCATGCTACCATCTACTACAAAAGAGACATATGTCGCCCGGTCGTAGGCTACCTCGCAGTCGCAGCACTTGCATTGTTCGGTGCATGCGCACTCGTGCACTTCCCTCGGTAGACTCGCGCGAGACAGGTAGTCGGCGCTGTTATCAGCGCTGCGTACATATTCTATTTTGTAATTATAACTACTCAGAAACAAAGCGTACCGTTGTAACCTATTTGCAGACATCTCAGGAATACCCTTATGGGGACCAAAAATAGACAAAAGCGGCTTGTGGTCCGTTCGTAAAATAAAAGGTTCACTTCTGCCGTACAAATACTGATGGAATCTTCGCACCCCATAGATTATGGCAGTAGCCTCCTTCTGTATTTGTGCGTATCTGCAGGGTTCAACGTACGCGAAACGAACGATATGGGCCGTTCCACACCGTCCTTCCCTACTTGAGAGAGAATAGCACCCAACCCACTAGGAGAAGCATCTACCGTTAAAATTATCTTCGCACTCGGATCAAAATGAGCGAGAACCTGTTCCGACGTCATCACCTTTTTAATTTCCCAAAATGCTTTGTCATGAACTTCAGTCCAGTCCCTGTCCTGTCACCAGGATCGTGGATGCATTGTGTACGAAATTCCTGTAATAGTTAATTAACCCTAGAAATGACTGTAATTCATTTATATTTTTCGGAACCGGTGCTTCAACCATGGCTTTAATTTTTTCTGGAGCTTTCTTAACCCCGTGTTTTGTGATGACATAGCCCAGGTAATGGACTTCATCTTGAAAGAATCTGCATTTTTCTTTTTGCAAAGTTAACCCTGCGTCCTGCAACCGTTTTAGGACAGCATTTAATCTTTCCAGATGCTCCTTTCTGTCTTTTCCTGTGATTAATATGTCATCTAACAGGCACAGGACGCCATCTATACCTGAAAGCACACCCTCAATCGCGCGCTGAAAAATAGAAGGTGCGCTGGCCAAACCGAATACTAAACGTGAAAAACGATAAATACCGCGGTTTGTGTTTATACTCGTAAGGTTTTTCGACTCGTCATCTAAAACGAACTGATTATATGCCATGGATAAATCTAACTTAGTAAACTGTTGACCCCCGTGGATTTTTACGAAAAAAACGAACGAAGAAAACAGTTCACTAGTAGTGGGAAGTGGATATTGTTCCACTAGCAACTGTTTATTTATAGTCCCAGAGTAATCAGCACACAATCTGACTGACCCATTCCGTTTCAGAACCGGAACTATCGGAGATGCGTATTCTGAGTACTCGATGGGCTCAATAATACCTAACTCAACCAACCTATCGATTTCCATATCAACTTTTTCTCGTAACGCAAATGCCACGGAGCGAGCCTTACAGAATACCGGTTTTGCATTTTCCTTTAATAACAATTTTATTTTATATTTATTGAAGGTGCCTAACTTATCCGAAAACAGCTCAACATATTGTTGTTGTAAATTCCTTACAGCGGAAGATTCGGAATCAACACAGTACTTTACCGGTACCAGCTGTAAATTAAAAGCTGATATAAAATCCCTACCTAAAAGAGGCGGGCCTCCGTCGCGTACCACATATACAACAATAGCATGAGTTTGTCTAGCGTAGTTTATTGGTAACCGAAACGTACCTACGCATTCAATTTTACGGGCATTGTAAGTCATCAGCTGTTTACTAGTACTGGATAATGGCAAATCTTTAAAATGTTTTTTATAAAAAACCTCTGAAATTACAGTAACCGTAGACCCACTATCTATTTCAAATTGAAACGGCACATTTTTAATAATAATTGTTTCTACCATGGGTTCTCCCCTGAATGAACGGATATATACAGCTTACCGTCATCACCTTCATCATCCTCACCCTTGTCACCGCAATCCACCTCTACGTAATTCACTTTCGGACACATTTCACGCAAGTGGCCTTTTACGTGACACTTTTTGCAAACATAATTTGCATATCTACACTCGGATGATTTGTGATTTGTAAACCCACAAACACCACATTTCACTTTGCCTACACTTCCACGATTCTTATTATTTGAGATCTTGAATAAATGATCTTCTGGCGCGGTCGCCTGGCCGGTGGGGGCCGAGCGTGTGGACACGGCGCTCCGCGCTCTGCTGTGGTTCTCCGCAGTCTCCACGGCTTTTGCCAACGTGAGATCGGTAAAATCCTTCGCGTACAGCTCCTCTTTCTCTCGTCCCGGCAGCATACCCATTATGAACTTGTCACGTAGTGCCTCTTCGACATTGAGAAAACCACATTTTGCAGTCAGACCTCGTAATCTTGCCGCCCACTGTGAATAAGTTTCACCTTCCTGCTGAGCGGCTGCGTAGAAGTTGTGACGCTCACCGAACCCTACACTTTTAGGAGTGAAATGAACATCTAGTAGTCTTAGTAAATCTTCGTAGGGCACGTCTCCGACTTCTTTGGGCAACGCCAAGTCTGACGCTAGCTTGTAGGTGCCCTCCGCGAGTGCGCTGAGTAGAATCGCCTTCCTTCTCTTGCCCGCAGGATCCGTTGTTTCGTCGAAATTATTTGCGACGAAATATTGCCCAATACGGCCTTTATACGTCCCCCATGTCTGTATATTGTGATCGAAACAACTTAAAATTCCAAATTGAGCACTCATATTCGACATTTTGCACGCGGGTAGATTCGTCGCCACTGTTAAATATGAAGGACGGAGCTGCGCAGACAAGTGAAACGATCGCTAGTTAACCTTGCACTGATTTATTATACTATTCATCTGTAGTTGTGGGCGTAGCCACACACACACATACTTAACAGTAACAGATTGTTATTTAATCCGCTTTTTTCTTAGCCAACTTGATACTTAGACAGTTTGCTAGTTACACGATGTGTTCTTTAGACAAATATTATTTAATCCTTTTTTTATTTAGACCGTTTGCTAATTTGATTGTTTACTTAGCCCGTTTGTTACTTGGACAACTTGTTACTTAGCCCACTTTTTATATAGGTTTTCACTCATGGGCAGACCTCACTGGGCTGCCAGGCAGAGTGGTCAGCAGCACTTTCTGAAGAACTGCTGTCTTACACACGACGCCTGCCAAGAGTGACTATGACAAAACCTATAGTGGAAGTTATTGCTGTTGATATATGTGAGACAGTAACATACCACAGTAAACTGATGGTCCCTCCGACGCCCAATCCTCGCTCCAACACTTGCGAGATGGGCACTCCGCAGTAGCTCAGCTCCTGACCGCGCTCGTCGCATATAGTGCTTATGAACGCGGCCGGTTTGCGGATCAGACCCAGTTTCTGCAATTAACAATATTTTTTTGTTTAATATTTATTTATCTATTTATCTATAATTAAAACGGCACAAAAGACCAGTTACATTAATTACACAATTCAACATTCGATTACAAATTAAATTTAAATAATTATTAAACATTAATATAAATAAGAATAATAATAATAATAATATAGATAAGAATTGTTTACTAGACTCATAACAACAGTAGCTATACTATTTTATTATCATCATAATTTTTATTATTATTATAATTTTATTTTTATGCTTGATAGGTTAACATCTCTCCTGATGGTAAGTGATGATGTTGTCGAAGATATCGTTCAGGCTAACCTAGAATTACTCGATCAAGGACAGCTGCCGGAACACGCCGTTAGGCACGTGTTTGGCGACAGATTTTCTACATGCTATAACGACTGCCATACTACGACAACAACCGGGACCGACGGCTTAACGTGCCCTCCGAAGCACGGAAGCGCTCAGTAGTAATGTCACCAGCGGTCATCCATCCAACTCATGACCGCGGCGGACGTTGCTTAACTTTGCTGATCGGTTCAGAACGGCTAAGCAAACTTCGCTAAGAGCGCTTCAAAAACTATTATAAATATTTTTTTGTACAATGATCACAAGTCTGAAATAAAGATTTATTATTATTATTACAACAATGGGTACTCACTCTAGCCCAATCATAGTCCATGGGTACTTTGGGCGGGTCCACCTCCTCCTTGACGATGATCTTGCCGTCCTTGACCAGCGTCTCGTAGACCTGCCTGACGGCATCGCCGAGCCCGTCGAACGACTCCGGCACGGTCACTCCGAACGCCTTGAGCCCTGCATTCTTACACACCGCCTTCTCGACCTGCGAGCCGGCGAGCGAACCCGCGTGCCCGAACTGCACTTCCGATGTGAACATGTCTGGAACGAGTTTTAGCTATAACAATTGGAGCACAAAGTTTCGGCAGAAATGCCAATGTCCAGGTGGCTGAGATGGTGTTAAGCACAGAAAAGAGAAAGCAATAGAAAGGTGAAGGGGGCGTGGCCGGCGAGCCTAGCATACTCCTAAACAGGAGTATTTACGTCAACGGACTATAATGCTACTGACAGTCGACCCGCGGTTAACGCGCCGCATGCATCTCCGTCAATTTATATGAAAATGCCGCGTTGTGCTGTTATAAGTTGCAGATTTAATAGCAATGTCACGAATATAAAGAAAGTAGGAATATCCTATCACCGGAAAACTTAATAAATTATTCCTAACTGTTTTATATTTCGCTGATGAACAAAGTCGGTGCAATCTGCCATATAGTGAGTGATTCATGATTTTTTGTATCGTCAAATTTTATCGATAAATTGTTAGTCACTAAATGTCACCTCATTCCAATCTCTGATTTGGAGCTTTCCCGTTAGACCTACGAAAGCAAGCACCATCTGTCCCACTGCTTTTATCGCATATAGAACTTTGTACTGGACGTAAAAATGCACGTGTAGGTCAGATGGTTAACATCAATTAAATTAACAAATTATGCAAATATTTTCAAGAACACGCAATTTTTCAAGGTTAAGAATTCAACTCTTGTTTTGTGGCTTCTGTGGGCACCACCACAATTTCACCAATGTCACGTAGTTATATGGACCATCAAACGAAGTGGATTTTTTAGTTTTAATGAGTTATGTCCGGTGAGAACTGTCTAAGCCAAATTTGGTGCTGAAACATTAGATGTTAGTTCATCTAACTACTGGACGAACACAAATGTATACACACACACACACACCCTCACACACCCTCACACACACACACACACAACACACACACACACACACACACACACACACACACACACACACAAATTCATTATAAATAGGGGAAATATAGAACACCTGGGAACAACTTTTGGTTAAGTTATTTAGTATAAGAACAGTTAATTTACAGCTTTCTTTGAATATGGACTAAATACTAAGGACAGGATACATTTGAGAGAGAAAGGACGAGGGATATCTATAGGGATAATATTGTAGAGAGAAGAGTTTATTTTGGGACAACACAAAAATATGTGTTTCACATTTCCTTCGTCCAAACCACATTCACAGAGGGAGTTATAAGTTTGGCCAGGAAGACTGGGTTACAGGAATAGTTTTGACTCGGACTGCATATTGTAGAGGTTGTCACTTTATCAGCGTTTTGGAATATTGAGAACCAGAGTTTATTGGGCATCTCAGGTTGAATGTTACCATAGAATTTACCTTTTAATATTGTAGAAATTTGCCATTTCTGGTTCCAAGGTTTTTTAAAGATGGTTTTAGACCTTTCTTTTTCCATTTAGACCATAGATAGTTTTAGTTAGAAAATCGAACAGATATCTTGATCTTGAGATTCGTGGCCCACTATACCGGCGTGACCAGGAATCCAGGCTAGGATCACATTTATGCCGTGAGAGCTACATTCGAAAAGGGCATTTCTTATTTTTAAAACAATTGGGAACCTAGATTTGGACCGAAAAGGGTTAGCAAGAATAAATTGGAAGCAGCTTTTGAAGTCTGAAAATATGATAGCTTTGTTCAGATTGTGTGATATTACAAAAAGGATGGCTTTCAGAATTGCGATGGCTTCTCCTGAAAAGACAGAAGTGGAGGACATTTATAATTGAAAATTATTCTCGTAGATGGGATCCAAACGACAACACCAATTGGACTATCTGGATTTTTAGAAGCATCTGCATGGCAGCCCAGCCCTTGTATTCTGTGAAGAATTTATTTATGAAAACCTTATAAGCTTCTATTGTTTTTTTTATCAATACCAAAATCCAAAATAATGTTAGGTTTGAAAACGAATGCTTCGTAAGATGATGAGTACAATGGCATAACAGGATTCTGAAGGAGAGAATAATTAAGAAGGGTGAATTGTAAATAGCTGCGGAGGAGAGAAGGGAAGTCCTCAGATGAGGCTTTATTGTATGAGTTATATAATGTCAGTCAACAATCTAGTTATTCACGAACAGCGTGATTTGAAATTTGACTTAATTTAAAAAGGAATTTATCGGAGAGAAACTGTCTGCGAAGGCTAAGAGTAGGTTCTACACACTCAACTTGCATGGCATTGATAGGGATTTCAAGCAGTGTTCATTCACCATGACAGACCAAAGCTACTTTGACAATATCACATGATTTTTTTTTCCTTTTCTGCCGTTTGGATTAGGACATATGTACAGCAGGCGGCATAGGAGCATCGCGGGGTGTGTTGCAGCAACGCAGGCGCGAACGGAACCGAACACGGGAACTTTTAGGTTATGAGTTAGTCTATTTTGGAGATTTTCGTTATCATCAATAAGGAGAATATCTCATTGGCTACCATTCAATTAATTTGTTAAAATGTGTAATAGAGAAAAACACGAACATACTGTTTTAATTTTTTGCTATATAATAATATCTAGAAATAGCAATCGCAGATTATGCAATAAGTATAATTCGTTTCAATGGAAATAAAATGATTACCAATATAATTAGCTGGTTGTTACTGTTGTGTCGGTCTCCCTGATTTTCATTCATGTATACAAATCGGAATCCCGGTTGGCGGACGATATCCAGATTTATAGAATCACCCTGAGACTTGCGTAATCTGATTCTCATAATCAGGTTTTTGAAAGCAACTATCATTGGCTAACTAGAATAAAAATGTATTTCTCTACTATAACGGAAATTATTTATAACCAATAAAATAATTTTAGATACTTTAAATATCTTATCGGTTATATTTATTTTAACACTTTTTTCCTATACACATGAAATAGTTATTTCACTTGGTTTCAGATTTCATAAAAAGATTTAAAACTCACATAAAAATGGCTTGATTGTATTATTATGTTGAGAAATGTAAAGTTTTCTTAAGTAAAAACCCTCAATGTGCTATGCAAATGATCTCACTTATGTCAAAGTTAGCAGGATGAATTGGCACAAAGCCCTTTATTTGACACGAATATATCACCAGTAGGCTGTACTTCCGCACCCACCCACTATAATAAGGCACTTTTTTTTATATCAAATTAATTTTGCGCTAACCTGCGGCTTCGACCGCTATAATAATATCAAAACAAAAATTAAAAGTAAGTATAGTTAGATTCTACGTGGTAAAATTTACATTGACTGACAACATTTACTTGAACTCATCTGCAATTTACCTCTTGTTATATGTACCATGATTTCGACCTTAACCTCGTCTTTTATTTTTGTGAATCCCTATTTGTGCTTATCTCTTATTTCATTACGAATTTCATGTGTTTGTAATAATTTGACCAGAAATAAGCAAGCCTATAACATATTATATCGAAATTAAGCTGTGCTTCGCAGTAATAGCTTCATTTTATTTTTATCGTCATTTTCTTATTCAGCATCTTCACTGCTGAAGGTTGTGTCTATAAATCGTCTTTAGTCGATGGAAAAATTTATCGATAAAAATGTACTGCATCACTGGCTAGGACTTTTTGTTCCGAATAAAAAAATAAAAAAGGCTAAAATTTTACTAGCTATCACAATAAATCTTTTCCCGTAATCATTTTTCGTGCTGTTATTTGTAAACTATTTTTCAATTGTCTATGCTCAGATTTTACCAAGGAACGATTTTAAAATTGAATTATACTTGACTGAGAGACTGCACAATTACTCTAAAGATATTGTCGACTGGCAACTTTCACCAGATATTAGGGGAATCACCATATATCTGTCGCGCTGACTGAAAGAGATAGCTTGACGAAGTTCACAAGAAATACAATCTTACCACTCTTTAGATAAGGTGTATTTTCAACTGTTATAAATTGGCTTATTAAACGTTTCAATTGGGTAAAAATGGGACTAATCAGGGAATCGGATTGTTTGTAGTGAACAATAAATATGTAATGTCAAGTATCATTTATGTGTTGAACTGGCTACGCTCGTTTTCTAAGAAAACTGACATGGCTGCCACTCTAAATAGTATTTTATATCTCTATGGTGTTAAGCATCCGACGCGATATCGGAGGACGCGGGTTCGATTCCCGCCTTGGGCATAACAATTTTGTACTCCAATAATTTGTTTGATATGAGTTTTAGCTAGTTTTAACCGACTTCGAAAAAAGGAGGAGGTCCATTCTGTATTTTTTTTATGTATGTTACCTCAGAAAATTTTGTACTGCCTCCTGGGAAGAAAACTTTTTATCACGTAGAAAATTGACCAGATCACGAAAAAAATTTAGTCCGTTGGAGCAAGGTCTATGGCGAATACGGAGGGTGACGAGCATTTATTACAAAAAAATAGCAATTTAATACTTTAACCGTGTTCATTTAATGTTTTGTTACAATATTTTTAAAGTTTCTAAATATTATTACAAGAAATATCGCGTGCTAAGCGAAAATCATATTTTAGAAATTATTGGCGTACAAAATTTGGGATTTTTTTTTGGGACTTGGAAGTCCCAGTTGGCCGAGGAGGTTTAGGCATCCGACGCGATATCGGAGGACGCGAGTTCGATTCCCGCCTTGGGCATACAATTGTGTACTCCAATAATTTGTAAAATATATTTTTAAAGTATTTGTTATTATTATATGTATTATATTCTTTACCTGAGCAAGTCCCGATGCACCAGGCGACCATGGGTTTGGTGAGCAGTTTGTCCCGGATGGCTCTGCACACGTGGTACTCCTCCACGCCACCCACTTCTCCCAGGAGCACCAGCATCTTCACGTTGGGGTCCGCTTCGAATCTGGACATGGAATTGTCTTCATCATTTCCATTTATTCGTTGGTAATAGATTGAACACGTCAAGAACAATATGCAGGGTTATTGGTAAAATGCTAACAATCTATTAGGGTTGACTTCTGCTAGTCTTAATAAACATTTTGCAATGAAAATATTTTTTTATTTTTTTTATTTTTGTGTTTTTATATGTGTATTTGACGGAATAAGCACGAATACCACCTGTTAAAAGTCTCTTTTGCCAAATTTATTATTTCATACATTTTATTTTTTACTTTGCTCGATGTAAATATTCAAAGGAAGCGCGGCGCTGTCCAGTGTAGCCGCGGCGGGCGCTCTTTGATCGGGAGTAATAATCAAAATTTTAGGTAGGACTAGCAGACGACAACCCTAAGAGGTTGTTAGCATTCAAGAACCCTGTATTTTTTTTAAATAAAATATAATTAATGCGAAAAAATTAATTCCATAACTTAATATGTATTAATAGCATAGACTCGCAGTTTATTTTATTTACTTGTATAACTTCGGGTTTTTCTTCCGATATTTTGATTTATACAACCAAACATCCGAACCGATTTTGATAAAATTTATTTATTTATTTTATTTATTGCAATATATACTTACATAATAAGACGAGTACATACCCTGTTAGGGTGCAGCGAATAGATAATATTAAGGCTATACAATAATAATTGTTAATTCATAGGTATTACAGTAATTTGATACATTTCTTAATTATGTCAATAAAGTAATTCAAATAGTTTAAGAATAATTTTCGTATTATGTTAGCTACATATATTTTTATAGACTAATATGATCAAAATGAATACAAAAAGTTCAATGAATCCTTCATAGTTTACGGAGAGAACGACGAAGATATGGCAGTGCAGTACACCTGAGTATATGGTCAATGATCACTCTCTCACAGACGGTGCCGTGCGCGTTCTTGCAGAATATAATATTGAACTGATTTTCAATGTATATTTATCAATGCTCAATGAATTCCTCATAATAAAGAGAGCGGAGATATGACATTGCGGTATACCTGAATAAAACGCCAATGCATGTTGTATCAGAGTATGTCTCCCACTCTTCACCTTTCGCCACTCCCTCACAGACAGAGTCACCGTATTTGAACATTATAATTAGTACTAATATTGTAAATGCTAAAGTAACTATGTCTGTCTGTTAAGCTTTTCACGCCAAAACTTCTGGACCGATTTGAATGAAATTTGGTATGGAAATAGTTTGGTACCCGGGAAAAAACATAGGATAGTTTTTATCCAACTGCGCAAAAAGAGGTTAATGTTTTTGCGCGATTACCGACATACGCGCGGGCGGAGCCGCGCCCGGAAAGCTAGTAATGAATATATTGTTACGAGCGGGGGGTTCGGGATAAATAATGCAATACGTTTTCACACTGACACCTTCATTCAACACTAATCACAAACTTTACTGTACTTCACTATTGGCGCGTGGAGCACTTGGTCCAAAGATAATCGCACTGTAGCTTGTTTCGAACTCAAAGTAAGACTGACTGGTCGGCTTTTTTTTTAGGGAGGACATAGATGCTGGCTTCCGACTGTTTGGTCGTCCAGCTCCACCGGATTTTGGGCGAGGGAAGGCCCTACAATAGCCCGGGAGGGAGAAGTCTCCCTCCCGAGACAGACGTAAAAGGCGAAAAGCGCCTTATACCTCCGTCTCCTGCGGACGTCGATAACGTGCCGCTACTATAGGAGGGGTTGACAGCGAGCTCAAGGGCACCACTGTGGTTCGGACCTCGGCTTGTCTCGCTGTCGAGAGACATGGGGGGGATCGGAACTAATTGCCTCTGTGCAACTGCAGTGTTGCACAATTGGGTCCTACTGAATAAATCTCTGTGACAATTTGGAGAGACACTAATCGGGACTTTATTTTCGCCGGCGAGCTCGAGGCAAAATAATACCATGACTTTTGGGTATACATAGGGTCGGCCCTATTTATAGCCAAAAGTCATGGCTTCTAGAATGTTCACTAAAAGTCTAGATAGAAAAACAATAAGGACCATAAATCATGCTTTTAACGTAAACAACTTTTGTATGGGATTCCACGAAAACTAACTACTACTTATACTGTGGTTGTTTACTAGTTGCCCGAGAACAAAAGTGACCCTTTTTTTATAACCTTTTGTGTGAAGAGTAGGTACATTCTTGATTTATTTTACGTGACGTTGGATTATTCTAGATTGTTCGAGCCCTTGCGGCGTAACAATATTTTCAATGTACGTATATCACTGTTCAATGAATTCTTCACAGTTCACAGAGAGAAGGGAGATATGATATTGCGGTATACCTGAGTATACGTCCAACGCAAGTGGTACAGTGTCTGTGAGACAGTGGCCGGGGACAGATACTTTGCTGTCCCCGGCCACTGTCTCACAGACACTGTCACCGTTCTTTCAGATTACAATACTAAATCTATGTTCAATGTATATTTGTTATATCACTGTTCAATGAATCCCCCAAAGTTTATATAGAGTACAAAGATATGGCACTCTGGCATACCCGAATAATGGGACAATGAACGTGGTAGCAGAGCATCCGCTCCCGCCGAGATGGTTACTATCTCACATGGACATCGTCAATAATATTCAATATAAATATATCACCGTTTAATGTAAATATATCACTGTTCAAAGTAAATATATCAACGTTCAATGTAAATATATCACTGTTCAATGTAAATATATCACCGTTCAATGTAAATATATCACTGTTCAATGTAAATATATCACCGTACAATGTAAATATATCACTGTTCAATGTAAATATATCACCGTACAATGTAAATATATCACTGTTCAATGTAAATATAAAAGACAGAAGGGAGATATGTCAATGTTGTATACCTGAGCAAATGGTCAATGAATGTGGTGCCAGGATATCTGTCCCCGCCGATGGCCACTCCTTCACAGACGCCGTCCGCGTTCTTGCACACAATGTTGTTCAATTCGTTGCTCATGCCACCCGATCGAGAAACGTACGCCACACTGTGGAAGAAAATTGGAGCGTTTAACTTCTTTATACATGTAAACAAGCATCTGAACGCGATCTCACCTGATGCATGGTGGATTGCATGGTGGTAGGGCATTTTGCGAATGCCCGCCTGGCTAGCTACCACCCTCAAGTTGAAAATCTGTCGCCAAACACATAAAGGTGTGTTCCGGCAGCTGTCCTTGAGAGCCAGTAACTCTAGGCTAGCCTGAATAACATCTTCGACCACATCATCACTTACCATCAGGTGAGATAGTGGTCAAAGGCTAGCCTATCGGCAATAAAAAAAAAATGTGAAGTGGCCGTGGAAATCTATAAAAACTATACTTCTTAATAGGTTAAGTATATATATCATATAATAATAATAATAATAACGCTCTATTTAATTCCATTCAGCCTATTACAATACATTCTGATTAATAAATATGATAAATAGAATTCTTTTTAAATAATTTCAATTACATTATGATCAGATTAGATTTATTTCTTTTTGGTTATTATTTTGAAGTGGCTAAGGCAGTTGTCTCACCGAAAACGAGTAACGAGTAGAGCTAGAATTAGAAACGAGTTGGCGAGCCGCGGGGAGCGAGTGCGTAGTTCCGATAGTTGTGTAGTTCGGCTATAAGCGATTGTGCGACAGAGGCGAGCGATTACTCGCATCACTCGCTGTATTCTTTTCTGAAATAATTAATATTTTCTCATCTGGTTGCCCTCTCGGCGTGTTCTAATCGCTTAGCGAGTGTTATCTGTCGCTCAGCGACAAACTAGTAAAGCGAGTGCTCACCGGCAGTGTGAACAGTCAGCGATCAACTATTTGTATATGCATCTCTTTTATTTACACGGAAAGTATATCTATTGTACGTTTCTTGAGCGAGAAAATAGTCGATAGTTACTCGTTTTCTCGTCGGCGGTGGGACAAGTGCCTTATATGGACCCTCTTCCGGCAAAAGCCTCCTCCAAGGACTTCCATCTTTCTTTTCGTCTAGCCAAGGGTATACAATTTTTTTAATTTATATTTGAGTAAATGTTTTATCTATTATACACATACAAGTTGAAATTATCTATTTAAATACGAAGTTGTATGAAATGAGCAAATAATAGGTAACTACATTAATTTATTTGTACAATTGAACACGATATTTTTTGTATCGAAAAACTTTTTTTAAAACAAATGAACTCAACCTATAATATATAAAAAAAGACGTGTGGCACTCGGAGTCTTTTTTTTTTATGCCTGATAGGTTAGCCTTTGACCACTATCTCACCTGATGGTAAGTGATGATGTGGTCGAGGATGTTGTTCAGGCTAACCTAGAGTTACTGGCTCTCAAGGACAGCTGCCGGAACACACCGTTAGGTGCTTGGCGACAGATTTTCAACTTAAGGATGGTAGCTAGCCAGGCGGGCATTCGCAAAGTGCCCTACCACCATGCTGTAACGACTGCTATCCTAAGACAACAACCGGGACCGACGGCTCAACGTGCCCTCCGAAGCACGGAAGCGCTCAGTAGTAATGTCACCAGCGGTCACCCATCCAACTCATGACCGCGGCGGACGTTGCTTAACTTTGCTGATCGATTCTCAATGGCTAAGCAAACTTGGCTACGAGCGCTTCAAACTTTGCGAGCGCTGCTTCAGACCGCCGCGGTAAAGCTATTACATAGCATTTTTTATCAACTTATGCAATAATAAATCTCGACACGTTAGTTGTCAAAACCTTTTTTTCTGCCCAAATTTAGTTCCTTTTACGCACTGTAGAGCCGCTGATCAAATATAGTATCACCGCTGTGCCGGTCGGAGTGGGGGGTGTTAGGTTATTTTCGTTACGGAATTTCTGGATTCGGTCACCACGCTCAAGGCCCGCGATAGAAGCTATGCAATAGGCAATAGCTTAAAAACTCAATAACCCACTTGTGAATAATAGCAATGAAAAAAAAAACTCACAGGTGTCATTATGTGCCTGATTTCGGTTTAATTAGAGTCACTATATGAGGGTGTTGAAAAAAAAATATTTCTGCTACCAGCTCTTTTATCTATTGCTGTGGGGTTTAGCATTCGTAATAATGTTTTCGATTGGTTTAACATTACCTGCCGGGCCTGTACAGTTTGCTCTCTATGATGTTGTCGATCATGCCGGCGGTATTGCCGATCTTGAAGCACCCCGCCCTGATGCCACCCACCGTCGCCGGACCGATTATGTTTACCTATCAACACAAACATAAATAAAGGATTTAAGCAAAATCTTATTACAAATACAAAATATTTATGTTAAACACATTTTGAAGCAGTGATAGCTAAGTGGCATTGGCTATGGACTGCTACGCAGCATCATGTGCGGGATTCAAACCCGCGTCCATCCACCCCTTTAGCCGGGGTAAGCTCTAATCCAATTGAGCTAACATGACGATGAGTCATAACTTAAACTTTTCCTATCGTTCTTTAACAATCGTATGAGCGACACCTATAGTTCAACTTAGGTTGTACTATAGACAAGACTAAGGACATTAAAAAATTTTTACCAAAAAATGGAACCGACTTCAACACTCTAAATTGTGAAATAACTTGTTGAAGTCGGTACCATGATAGTTCAAAAGTACCTATAATCACAATATTGTGCGCACGGTACCGACTTCGACAAGTTATTTCACACTTTTGAGAGTTGAAGTCGGTTCCATTTTATGGTTAAACATTTTATTTTCACTGTTTTTAGTGACCCTTTCTACTTACGGGATCGATTGTCATTCATTGTCAACGACTATATCGTCAAGATAGGAAAATATTTTTCAGTTATTTGAGTGTAACTCAAAAACGGCTAGACCGAATTGGATGACATTTTAATGAGACCAAATGACCCAACATCATCAGCTCTCAAATAAAAATGATCAAAATCGATCCGGAAATCAAAAGTTCTGAACAAAAAAAAACATAAAAAAAGAGACGAATTGAGAACCTCCTACTTTTTTCAAGACGGTTAAAAATAAATGTGTACTTACACCTCTCGCGTCCGCCAGTTTGATGATCTTTCTCGTCATATTCTCTGGGATACCCTCGGCGATGATCACTATTGTATTTATTTGGGGATGTTGCATCGCCTGTGCAGGGTAAAAATAAGTAATTACCGCCCATAAATGGCATTATAAGGTATTGACAGATGTCAAATTTGACACTTGTCATATAATGACGTCTGTCAACAAGTTCAATGTATATATATTAACGATATCCTTAAGAAGTACTTACATTTTAATTAAGCCCGTCATAAGCATAAAACATGACATCAACATCTTCATCAGCGGGAAGTCGTCCACTGCTGAACAAAAGCCTCCTCCATAGAACGCCATAAAGAACGGCTATTAGCCGCCTGTAACTATTGGCTACCTGCGACTTTCACGATGTCGTCAGTCCACCTAGAGGGGGACCACCCAACTCTACGTCTTCCGGTGTATTGAAACATTTTGACTATTTGTGAATTTAAAATAGACTTTATACTACATTACAAAATTACATATTTTCGAGAGAAAATATATAGTCATGTGCGGGATTCGAACCCGCGTCCATCCACCTCTTTAGCCGGGGTATGCTCTAACCAATTGAGCTAACATGACACAATGACTCATAACTTTAATTCTTGCTCTCGTTCTTCAACCATCATATCGGAATGAAGCGACACCTATAGTTCAACTTGCGTTGTACTAAGTACTAAGATTTCACAGAGACTTTATACTATATAATTCAGCCATTATGCACATTGACAATATGATATACAATATTATATGATTAAATGATACAGTGTAGTGTAGAACTAATGGGGTGAATGACCTAAATTCTTCTATACATTTTGAGTGTTATGGTTGGCACATACTGATCCACTCAGTACTTTCATCAGCGCCTCAACTCTCACCATTCAGTATTCTTTATATTATGTACCCTCCATACTACATTGCACACTGTACAACTGTTTGCATGGTGGTAGGGCATTTCGTGAATACCTACCACCCTCAAGCAGAAAATCTGTCGCTAAGAATCTAACAGTGTGTTCCGGCAGCTGTCCTGAGAGCCAGAAATTCTAGGTTAGCCTGAACAACATATTCGACCACATCATCATTTACCATGAGGTGAGATAGTGGTTAAAGGCTTACCTATCAGCTATAAATAAAAAAAAACCGTCTAATCGGCATCGTCTCGACTATTGACAAGTTCCCGAATAGTTGCATAAATAGCGGCGAGGTGTGTTTGAAAACTTGGATGCTGATCCGAAAAGTGTGCGTTGTCCTATATAACTCCTTACCTGCATAGTGCTGTCGTACGCTGACCGCAGCGAGGCGAAGTTGACGAGAACCGTCGCCTCTTGGTGCTTACGCATCGCTACATCCATGTCGGAAAACACTGGAAAAAAAATCATAATGTAAGTCCAAAATAATACATTTTTATTCTATACCGTATCAAATCGTCGAACACAGCCATCACCAATACCGGGGGTTATCATAATCCCAAGCTTGGGATTATGGCAAAACTTGGAAGAGCAAGCAGGCGTCTTGGGAATCGGAGTGTACAATTTTGGCTCTTCAGAAGGCACTGTTGTCTTTGCCATAATCCACAGGCTTGGCAGGCATCTCGGGTATTGCAGTAGAAGTTGTCAGTTCTTCAGAAGGTGGTGCTTCCCCCCTTCCGGTATTTTTCCCTTAGTCGCCTCTGGGGGTGTAATGTCACCCCATCCATTTCATTTGGGATGACACCCATGGAATGAAATGGATGGGGACATTTCACCCCGCCACCCCCACGAGATACAACGCACAATACAAACCTAGTTTCGTAATATTTTGAATACCAGGTGTTCGAAATCATTGAAATTTTGCATACATGTCTTTGAGCCCAAAATCTATTACCAGTAATTATCTCTTCCCTCCTCTTACGATTCCCACGGATACTGTATCAGCCAGACGGATTGTTCACTGCTGAACACAGCCTCCCCCATAATAAGTGGTTGGGGTTTGCCCCAATCCCCACGCTTGGAGGCGTCTTGGATATCACAGTGTGAGATATCAGTTCCTCAGAAAGCTTAGCCGCCTCTTACGACACCTACAGATTGAGATCGGGGAGTGACATTCTAACCCGGCACCACACTCAAAGTTTTAGAGACAACCATCTCGACTACAATCTCTCTAAGAGAATCAATTAACTACACAGATGTGCTTACCACGCGATAGTTAAGTATTTGAAAAGGCATTTCTTTCGATCAGATGAGTCCAGTACTCTGGCAGATAGATGGTTACACCGTTCTATATAGCGGTTAAAACTAGCAAAAAGCTGAGCTTTGTGAGGGCTCGCATTTATTTTACAACCTGATTCTAGTGGTGTCATCTAGTATTAAGTAGATTAACTACCATTTATTATATTAGAGTACTGAGTTTAGTTCTGTTGCAGCGATTTTAACTCTTAGGTTTTCTAACAGATGGCGTTGGTAGTACAATAACATTGTATCCAACGCATACAAAAAGTGCTACCTTTTTTTTATTGTTAATTATATGTTTTTGACAGATAACACATCTAGATATGAAGTTAAATGACTATGTTAAAGCACAAATCTATAAGCGTGATAGTTTTTTAGTAAAGTGTACCACAAAGTGTTCAAGTTGTGGGATAGTATATTATTATAAAATAAGAGCACAAAATTTCGGCTCAGTCGAGCCGCTCTCGATAGCCAAGTGGTAACGAATACGATATGAAACAATTCTGTCCTCTAATAATTTGTAAATATGATTTAAGTTTACAATGCCAGTCTTGTAACAATATTTAGAAATAATAGTACCGTACCTGGTATGAATACCTCCTTGTTGCCAAAGTAGTATTTCTGCTTGTGGTCGGCGGTGAAGGGATACACGATGGCCACCACTGACGGTTCGGGACGACGGCTGATGTAGTCGAAGTCCAACATACCCTGAACAAAAAGAATGCTTGTATATCCATGAAGGGGTAGGTATGTGATGTGTCGGAGCTCATTGAGTAGGGTACAATTTTTTTTTAATAGCCGATACGAAAGCCTCTGGCTACTATCTCACCTGATGGTACGTGATGATGTGGTCGAAGGTGTTTTTCAGGCTATTTTTCGGGCTCTGAAGGTCAGCTGCCGAAACATACCTGTGAGTGCTTGGCGACATATTTTCAAATTGAGGGTGGTAGGTAGATTCGCAAAATGCTGTAACGACTGCTAGTAAGACAACATCCGGGACCGACGAACCACGTGCACGCTCAGTAGTAAAATCATTAGCGGTCACCCATCCAAGTTATGACCGCGTCGAACATTGCTTAACTTAGCTGATCTGTTAGCAACGGCTAAGCAAACTTCGCTATGAGCACTTCAAAAACAAATAATAATAAATTTCAACCATGACTTGACTCTATGCGTTCCTGAGGAAAAGGGTATGGGCAAAAAATTATCATAAAGGGCACTTTTTTTTGAGGTACGGAATCCTAAAAGTAGGTGATCAATAGTCCCGTTATTTCAAAATATGATCACAAGCACTATCGCGTGCTAAATGTAACGTCCCCTATGACGGTTAAAACACAATCCAATACAATTGGAGAATGAAATTTCGGCTAGTAATGCCAAGTCCAGGTGGCAGAGGTGGTTTAGGCATCCGACGCGATATTGGAGGACGCGGGTTCGATCCCGCCTTGGGATTAAAATTAGGTGCTCCAATAATTTGTAAAATATAGATAGCCCCCTTACCTGTATAGCCCTATTCTGCATGCCCCATATGATGGCCTTGGTCTTCTCCGAGAAGAGGGACATTATCGTTGAGGTGCTCTGACCGAGGTCCAGTTTAGTCGGAGCTTGGGAACACACCAGGTCCAGGAGTTTGGAGGAGAGTTCCGGGATGTCCAATTTTGGTTTAGGCTGGAACAGAGTACAATCATGATATTGGGTTCCGGATTTACACTTTATAGTATCAGACATATATAGACATCCATGCGCATGTGATAGATTATTTGAAAATTGACTTACTATGTAATGAAATACTTGTTCATCTTCACTTGATTAGCTTTAAGCTTAAGATTAAACAACTGGTTTAATGTGACATTCTCATTTCGTTTTAATTATACTCTGTGGTTTTTAAGAGGAAAATAAGTATTGGTTTAATTATCCATGTGTATACTTTATCTGTGGTGTGAATTTAATACTGTACCTAATTGTGTTTGTTGTTAGACTGTGATTAAGCATCATATATGGATTATCACGATCACTTGAATCATTATTTGATGATAATATTACTGGAAGTATATTTTATAAGTAGTGAAATTGATCACGTGACAGTGTAAAGTACTTATTTAATAATAGTTTATATTATGTGCTTTATTTATATGTGTAAAAACATTGAAGATTTTATTATACTTATTGCCATTCGCATAGAGCTTGAGATCACACAATTGTCAATTATAAAGAGTACTGCGTTTGACGGTAGTCGCTTTGTCACCTTGTTTGTTCACTCACTGCGAGTAGCTTCAGTGTCTGTCGGACCGCCGTGCGAAGCGGACCTCTGGTGGTATCGAAATAGTCTTTAATGACGAAGTGCTGCCTGATTCACTTTCTGTCCGACTGCCGTGCCGAGCAGACCTCCAGTGGTGTGGAAATAGTCGTTAACGACGAAGTGCTGCCCAATCATGGTGTTGTGAAGTTAAGTAATTTATTATACTTTTTTTTGGTATTATATAACGACAAATATGTTAATCGATAGTTGATAAGTGTAAATGAAGTGTATATAGTAAGTAAGTAACACATTGTTAAAAGACGTTTAAAAGAATGGCCCCGAGTTTCTTGCCCGTTCTTCTCGAAGTGGCTCTATACAACTTTGTTTACTGAACGAGGCAGTAAAGTTAGAATATTTCAATGTTAAAATTTCATTAGAGCGTCGTAGACGCCTAAATTGAATAAATGGTTATGACTTTGACTTTCATTATTCAACTAACACATGCATGCAGGGGCGGGGTACTGGGCATATATGAAATGGTTCCTAGGGAATCTGTAAGAGATCTTTTAAAAGAGATTGATATTTTAACTTTAACGAGTCTGTGTATATTTGAAAATATTATGAATGTTCGAAAATATTTAGTAAATTTAATTTAAATTCAAAAAATTAAAAAAAAACTTTGTTTTAGTGATTAACTTTACATAAAATTAAATAGTGACAACCACGATTACAACACTAGGAATAAATATAAAATAGCGGTGCCAGGTTTTAGACTAGCAAAGACAAATAAAAGGTCCTTTTTAGGTGATTGTGTGCGGTTTTAACTTTCCCAAACATATTACAATGCTCACAGAAGGAAAATTATAGTTGCATGTAAAAAACATGTTCATTAATATATCTTACTACACAGTTTGTGATTAAATAAACGAAAAATTAACAACGTAATTTAAACGCATATGTAATAATTTTATTATGTTGTTTATAACACATTGTTAAAACAGATTTAAAAGAATGGCCCTAAGTTCCTTGCCCGTTCTTCTCGCAGTGACTCTATACATTTTTATTTGCTGAACGTGGCAGTACAATGTAGTATATTTCAATATTAAAATTTGTAATTGACCTTCATAAGAGCGTCGTAGACGCCCACATTGAGTAAATGATCTTGGATTTTAATTTGGCATTTCAACCAATGAAATGTACTGATAAAAGGGTCTCATCTCGCGAATCAGCATCAGCGAAACTTTCAAAAACATAAATGAGTAATAGACACGCGTGTTTTCGAAACAAAATTTTTGGTAAATGTTTAGAAAACCATGTCGCAATAGACTCGGTGTTACATTATCGAAGTTTTCATACGTATTCCTATTATTTTTTTAAATATTCTATAGCCTATGTACATCAGGGATAGTGTAGGATTCTAATGGTGAAACAATTTCAAATCGGTTCAGTACTTTTTTAAGTTTATTCGTTAAATACAAAAATACAAATCTTTTTTCTTTGTATTATTAATATAGATTAAGATATCTTCGTTTCAAGCTTAAATTAATGTCAAGTTTGTAATTATATTATATCGAGAAATTTTTAAATATATACATTTTGGAATTAACTGTATCTTAAAACATATGGTCACGATTAACATATAATTTTCTTACTGCAGCAATCTAAATATATTTTGCTAAAAACTTGTTAAAGTAAAGGAATTTATCATTTAGAAGTTGTCAGCACCTTGTGGCCTTTTTCACTTTCATCTTACAGACGAAATCCGCAATTTCAACTCTTACTTCTCGGCTTATACAGCGGCACATTATTTATTAAATATAGTGTTCGGTAAACAAAGGTAAACTATGCAGTCAGTTAAAATTCTTGGAGAACACTATCCACCTATCTATAGGTGGATAGTGTTCATCTTTGCGCGGACGCGAATCTTGTTATGCATGTTATCGAGCTAGGACGCGATCGATTTGTACATGTGTGCGACACGGCGCGGCCGCCTGTCACTTTTTTTTTATTTGAAGGTCAGTTCCGCAGCAGAGCTCGAGCGCGCCGTTCAATTCCCATATTTCGATATTTCGTAATGAACGCACGCGGTCGTGCAATATTATTCGGATAAGGTCTTTATTGTTCGGGATTGTGATAAACCAGTGAACTTTGGTTCAGGGTGCGGTCACCCTGTAATTTGTGTTTAGTGGGAACTTGTGAGCTAGTGAGCGGTCAGCGGCAGGGAGCATTCCTACTTCAGTTGGCTACATGCTTCAACGTCGGGAGTCAGGGAGGTCCATTAGAATCTAATTCCTTCCGTTAGTGGACTGCAGTCACAATAAGATAGGTGTTTCTAAATTAACCCCCCTTCGACGGAGCGAGATTAGCGAGCCGTTAAGGGGTAAGCTCCCGCCCTTTTGTTTGCGCGCGGTCAGATATATCGGCTGGTGTCTTGCTGTGACATTCTATGAACCCAGTCGAATACGCCACGACACCTCGGTAAAGTTTGGGACTACGGGGATTGAAAAGGGCCCCCACCCATACATATAGTCAAATCAGATAAATATCAAGCGTTTCCTTTGTGACAAACATTTAGCGCCATCTGACTGGAACCAATTTGACTGTGGGCTTCTCCAGTGTAGAGAGTGAAAACAATTTTTGGTCAAAAGTGTGAAATAACTTATCAAAGTCGGTACCATGCGCACAATATTGTGATAATAAGTACTTTTGAACTATTACCGACCGAGTTATTTCATACTTTCGGGTATTGAAGACAGTTCAATTTATTAGTGAATTTTTTTTCTCTCTTTTAGTGACCCTTGCTACGTAGAGGATCGAATGTCATTCAATTCATTGTCAACGACTATATCATCAAGATAGGTAAATAGTTATTGGATATGTTACTCAAAAACGGCTCGACAGTTGTTGATGAAATTTAAACCAAACGATAAGCATCAGCTTTCAAACAAAAAAAAAAATTTCAGAATCGGTTCATCTAGTCAAAAGTTCAGAGGTAACTTACATAAAAAAAATACAGACCTCCTATTTGAGACCCTCCTCCTTTTTTGAAAGTCGGTTAAAAATGAACATTGAACACTCACCGCGGCTTTGGGCGATGGCAGCTTGTGCGGAGCGTAGTCCAGCCTATGTTCGGGAGGGATCTGCGTGGTACCCAACGCTAGACCGACGATCGCCGTCATATTCGCCTCCGGGCCGAACACGTACAGCGGGATTCGGAGACGTTGGCCCACTTCGCGCATTTGCCTGTTAACAACAAAAAGAGGCGCTGACCCAATTATTTGGCGAAATATTGTTTTTTTTTTGGGGCTACGATCGGGTAACTTATGAACATAATTTATGAAACACCGAGATTCAGCGAATTTTCGGTACGTTTATGATGAAGATTTAGTATAATCATATTATTGCTTGAGTATTTAAAGGAAAACAACGTAAAAACAAGCTTTTACTTATTAAAAATAACCTTTTTAAAAACATAATTTTATTATGTTCTTGTTAATAAGATGAAATAAAAATTTAAAAAAACTACTCGTGAGATGAGCCCAAACTCGATGAGGTTGTGTCGTTTCATTGCGATATTCCTTCGGCCACCTTCCAGCTCCATCATCAGATCGGCACCATGTCATCACAATATTGCATTGTCACGCGATTTACTCATGTACGTAAATTTCAGTTCAATCGGGTAACCGAGAATTGGATCAAATTTAATTTACAAGATTTAACGACAAACATCGGGACAGGTGAAACTAAATAGAAGCTTGTAAAATTGATTTTGGAGTACCAAATTAGATATAAAGAAAAAAAACAAACGGGTTTAAGGTTCACGGCTGAAATTACAGATGGCTCCATAACTATATTTCCCTGATGAAATTGCCGGTGCTCAGTGGCAACGATGATGCCCCGGAACTTATAGTTTACTAGTACGTAAAGTTGGTTTTACTTTCACAATTTGCTTCGATCCTTGCAAAACTGCATTAATGATTTTAACTCTAAAGAGATGACGTTTCTAAATACAAAAAGACGTTTTTGAATTGAAGGTGACGTTTCAAATCCAAAATGACGTGATTCACTCCAACATGACGTTACAGCTGTGCTCGCTGTAATGACGTACCGGAGCCTAATATTTGGGCAAAGACTCACCGTTTCATTAGATGAGCGAGTCTTTGCTAAGTCTCTTTATTATCCGGTGATAGTACCGAGGATCCGATAGGTTCGTGAAGTTAGCTTTACATCTCCCGATAATATTAGTTGACCATTGCAAAATGATATTAAAGATAACTAAATACATTATGACGTATCGAAAAAAATGATGTTTCAAATCCAAAATAACGGGATTCAATCCAACATGGCTTTAGAAGCTATGATTTTAGCAAGGACATTCCCTGAGAACGTCTCTAAATCGATTGAGACATTTAAATTTAAAAAGACAATTCAATTTTTAAAAAAAATACTACAATCGACTACTCGTCGCATTACTCGAATATTAATCTTAGTCCAGCCGTATTATAAATGTATTTCTTTAAAATGAACTTACGGCAGTTTTAACGAAGACGACATTTTAAATTCAAAGTGACGTAATTAAATACAACATGACGTTAAATAACTATAATTTGTGCAAGGACGTACCTGAGTCCCTCCTGGTAGTTGGGCCCGCCTCGCCTCACAAATATGGTGACATTGTACTGGATAAGGGCGTCCTTGTAGGTCTCGATGGCGGTTATGATGCCGCGGAAAGTGTCCGCCACGTTCGTGAAGTTAGCTATCCCTCCGCCGATTATTAGGACCTGCATGAAAGAGTTTTAATTAGTTTTTGTACAACGTATCAAACGATTCTATTAAATTTCTCCAAATTTAAAATTATCTTAACTATGATCACAAATATTTTAAAACTATACTACTTGTTCATATTTTTATAATAAATTCTGATAATGACTAGCATAAAGCTAATACAAGTAATTAGTGTCTCCTTACGAAATTGTCCCAAATGTCACGTAAATAGCGAAGCTGGCTCGAGCGAAGCGAGCGAAATTTCTCAGAAACTTTAAAATACCAAACATAATAACATTTTCAATGTCGTTGGGGATTTTCTCCCTGCACATTAGACTGAAGATCGTCTTAGCGTAGTCTGCAGTTTATCCGAATATCTTAGTTCAAATAGACCATAGCAATGTTGGCTCGAGCGAAGCGAGCGTAACATTTAAAGTATCAACCAGAATAAATTTTACCTTCCCGTTGGGATGTTTCTCTCTGCACATAAGACTGAAGATAGTTTTAGCGTAGTCTGCAGTCTGGCTCTCGGTGGGTGCGCCGGAGTATTCGCCATAGTTGGCGAGCTCAGCCGCGCCGCCGAGCTCGCAGATAGTATCCGTGTAGACGACTGAAGCGCCGCCGCCAGCCACCATAGTCCAAATGCGCCCGGACTTATTCAGGATTGTCAACTGTCAAAACGTTTTTTGGATAAATAACAGTGCTCAAAATTTACTTTTTATGAAACATTTGAAGCGCTCGTGGCGTAGTTAGCTCGTAGCCGTTCTTATTCGATCAGGTCAGTTAAGCAACGTTCGCCTCGGTCATGAGTTGGATGGGTGACCACTAGTGACATTACTACTGAGCGTTTCCGTGCTTCGGAGGGCACATTAAGCCCTCGGTCCAGCATGGTGGTAAGGCATTTTTCGAATGCTCCCTGGCTAGCTACCACCCTCAAGTAGAAAATCTGTCGCCAAGCATCTAACGGTGTGTTCCGTTATCTGTCCTTGAGAGCCAGTAATTCTAGGCTAGCCTGAACAACATTTTCGACCACGTCATCACTTGCCATCATTTGAGATAGTGGTCAAAGGCTAACATATCAAGTATAACAATAGATACCTTGAGGCTGGCTCCACTCTTCGCGTCCAAATCAGCGATGTGCGCCTCTTCGGGGTATGCATCCCTTCCAAAGGGGGGAGGGAAGGTGATGTCTCCCCAATTCTTGGCGCAGATGAACTCGGCGGTCTGATCCAACTTAGCTGCCAGGTCGAGGAGGTAGATCCTGTCGTTGGTGACCACTATCGGGTTGATTTCCATGTATGTGAAGTATAAGTCCACGTACACGCGGTATAGGGAGAGAATGAAAGTTGTCAGTACTCTGCAAAAAAAAACAATAGAAAGGTTATCCCCATACGATGGTAATTACGAGAGAACAAGTTAGAGTTTTGAGTCATATGTCATGTTAGCTTAGGGGTCAGAGCATACCCCACCTATACCTTCGGATTCCGCACATGGCTATATTTTTTCCTGTCAAAGTCATAATTCTGTAATGTAATCCGCAGAGCAGGCGTTATTGCAATATATATATATATATATATAAATACTAGCTACCCGTGCAAAGCCGGGGCGGGGGCTTTGCACGGGCAATTGCGACTATAAATTGAGATGTAAGCTATCCTATCTTTCAATTTGGATCAAATTGCACACGGTGAGCAAATCAAATTTACAATCGGTTCAGTAGTTTAGGAGTCCATCGCGGACAAACAACGTGACACGGAATTTTTATATATATACGGATTAAAGCGACACGTCATCTTTAACCAGTTTAAAGCTAATTGCAAAAATTAGTCTTGTTTGTAGTACAACGTAAGTTGAACTATAGATGTCGCTCCATCCCAATACGATGGTTAAGAATGAGAGGGCAAATTCGAGTTATGAGTCCTAATGTCATGTTATCTTAGCGGTCAGAGCATACCCTGGCTATAGGGGTGGATGGCGCGCGTTCGAATCCCGCACACGACTATAATAATATTTTCTCTCTAGTAATTTTGTAATATATATGGATTATTTTTGTATTGAGAGAAAAACAATGTTAACTTATTATTAAACGGCTAGGACCCGCGTTATATTTACCGGAAAGATTCCGACCAGTTTCAGACTGTTTTGAAGTCCTTCGTCTGGGAGTTACGATTGCGCGAAGCGACGAGCACGGGCCTCAGCGCGTAACTGACGTTGCGATGGCGCTGTCTGCTCCGGCTCAGCCGCATTTGTCAAGTCACCGTCAGAACTGTCACTTGTCTCACTGTCATTGTCACTGTTATTGATAAAATAGGGCTGATGACACACTACACTAACTGTATCAGTCTCACGATCTAGGCGCACAATATTAGAGTCACAGATGTTCAGAACAGTTTTCCATGCCGGCGGTATGTTCCACCCACAATCCCGGTTGAAGTTGGGATGACGACATATTTCGATAGCTTCTCGCACCTTACGCGGGACGAAGAACTTTTCCCGCGCAAGAACGGACGCTTTATCGAAACGCACAAAATGACAGGAACCCGGGATGTGAGCGTGTTCTGCAACTGCCGATCTTACAGTGTCCATGTTTTTCACACTCCTTATATGTTCAGTGAGCCTAGTTGCAATATTCCGTTGCGTCTCGCCAATGTACGACTTACCACAGTCACAAGGAATCCTATACACTCCCGGGCCGCTAAAGGGTTCTCTGTCCTTTGGTGAGCGAAGGAACCGTCGTAGCTGTCCAGGCGGTCGGAATATCGTTCTCATGTCATACTTTCGCTTCAGATAATGACCAATTTTGTCGGTCACCCCTTTGACAAAAGGAAGATATATGGGAGAACGCTGCGCTGTGAGAGGACGCTTACGTTTGCTTGTGCTTGCCCACCGACTGCATTGACCCCAGTTAAAGCCATTGCTTTCTAGGACGTGTTTTACATGCTCCAACTCAGCGTTGACGTGTTGAGGATCACATATGTGTAGAGCTCTGTTAATTAAGGCTTTTGACACAGATGCCAGGTGTGATGGATGATGGTGCGACTCTGCCTGCAAGTATCGTTCCGTGTGTGTTGGCTTCCTGTATACCGTGTGGGCCAACAAACCATCTGGCTTTCTTATAACCCGGACGTCCAAAAAAGGCAGACTACCGTCCTTTTCTTCTTCAACCGTAAATTTGATTTTTGCATGGAGTGTGTTTATGTACTGAGCGAAGATGTTTAACTCGTCAATTGTTATGATGGAAAACACGTCATCCACATATCTCCACCAGTGCCGTGGCTTTGCGGGAGCGTCCAACAGTGCACGAGCTTCAAAATGCTCCATGAATATGTTAGCCACCACAGGAGCCAACGGTGAACCCATGGCCACACCATCCAACTGCAAGTAGTACTCACCACGCCAAGCAAAATAGCCGCTCTTGAGACAGTACTCGGTCCATTGGATGTACTCAGTAGGTAAATCAGAGTCATGTATTAAATCAGTGATAATGCTCATAGTATCCTCTACTGGTACATTAGTGAACAACGAAGTGACGTCAAAGCTAACCATTATCTCGTCCGGTTGTATACATACCTCCTTAATAAGATGGACGAAATGCCTCGAGTCTCTCACATGGCTGCTCGTTTTACCAACCAAAGGCTGCAAAACAGATGCCAAATGCCTGGACATCAGGTATGTGGGTGCATTAATTTGGCTTACGATTGGTCGCAATGGCCATTCTGGCTTATGAATCTTAGGCAGACCGTAGATCTTTGGTGAGACAGGATTTTTCGGACGAACGCGTGCCATTAAGTCCTCGTTTGAAAATTGCTGCAATAATTTTTGCACTTTAGCAGTAACTCGAGCAGTTGGATTATAGCCGACCCTTTTGTACGTAACACCAAATTGGTGTTGCCAGCCGACAAGGGCAATGCAATTGTGGTGGTGGATACTTGTGTATACGAGCGAAAATTAAACGCGATAGTAAGTGACACCACCACGTACAAAAGGGTCGGCTATAATCCAACTGCTCGAGTTACTGCTAAAGTGCAAAAATTATTGCAGCAATTTTCAAACGAGGACTTAATGGCACGCGTTCGTCCGAAAAATCCTGTCTCACCAAAGATCTACGGTCTGCCTAAGATTCATAAGCCAGAATGGCCATTGCGACCAATCGTAAGCCAAATTAATGCACCCACATACCTGATGTCCAGGCATTTGGCATCTGTTTTGCAGCCTTTGGTTGGTAAAACGAGCAGCCATGTGAGAGACTCGAGGCATTTCGTCCATCTTATTAAGGAGGTATGTATACAACCGGACGAGATAATGGTTAGCTTTGACGTCACTTCGTTGTTCACTAATGTACCAGTAGAGGATACTATGAGCATTATCACTGATTTAATACATGACTCTGATTTACCTACTGAGTACATCCAATGGACCGAGTACTGTCTCAAGAGCGGCTATTTTGCTTGGCGTGGTGAGTACTACTTGCAGTTGGATGGTGTGGCCATGGGTTCACCGTTGGCTCCTGTGGTGGCTAACATATTCATGGAGCATTTTGAAGCTCGTGCACTGTTGGACGCTCCCGCAAAGCCACGGCACTGGTGGAGATATGTGGATGACGTGTTTTCCATCATAACAATTGACGAGTTAAACATCTTCGCTCAGTACATAAACACACTCCATGCAAAAATCAAATTTACGGTTGAAGAAGAAAAGGACGGTAGTCTGCCTTTTTTGGACGTCCGGGTTATAAGAAAGCCAGATGGTTTGTTGGCCCACACGGTATACAGGAAGCCAACACACACGGAACGATACTTGCAGGCAGAGTCGCACCATCATCCATCACACCTGGCATCTGTGTCAAAAGCCTTAATTAACAGAGCTCTACACATATGTGATCCTCAACACGTCAACGCTGAGTTGGAGCATGTAAAACACGTCCTAGAAAGCAATGGCTTTAACTGGGGTCAATGCAGTCGGTGGGCAAGCACAAGCAAACGTAAGCGTCCTCTCACAGCGCAGCGTTCTCCCATATATCTTCCTTTTGTCAAAGGGGTGACCGACAAAATTGGTCATTATCTGAAGCGAAAGTATGACATGAGAACGATATTCCGACCGCCTGGACAGCTACGACGGTTCCTTCGCTCACCAAAGGACAGAGAACCCTTTAGCGGCCCGGGAGTGTATAGGATTCCTTGTGACTGTGGTAAGTCGTACATTGGCGAGACGCAACGGAATATTGCAACTAGGCTCACTGAACATATAAGGAGTGTGAAAAACATGGACACTGTAAGATCGGCAGTTGCAGAACACGCTCACATCCCGGGTTCCTGTCATTTTGTGCGTTTCGATAAAGCGTCCGTTCTTGCGCGGGAAAAGTTCTTCGTCCCGCGTAAGGTGCGAGAAGCTATCGAAATATGTCGTCATCCCAACTTCAACCGGGATTGTGGGTGGAACATACCGCCGGCATGGAAAACTGTTCTGAACATCTGTGACTCTAATATTGTGCGCCTAGATCGTGAGACTGATACAGTTAGTGTAGTGTGTCATCAGCCCTATTTTATCAATAACAGTGACAATGACAGTGAGACAAGTGACAGTTCTGACGGTGACTTGACAAATGCGGCTGAGCCGGAGCAGACAGCGCCATCGCAACGTCAGTTACGCGCTGAGGCCCGTGCTCGTCGCTTCGCGCAATCGTAACTCCCAGACGAAGGACTTCAAAACAGTCTGAAACTGGTCGGAATCTTTCCGGTAAATATAACGCGGGTCCTAGCCGTTTAATAATAAGTTAATATGGATAAAACTCGCGATAGTTTTCAAAGTGAAGAAAAACAATGGTAAAAATAGTGGTAAGGGAACAACCCAGGCACGGATTTTCTAAAAAATATTAGCCTAAACGACATTTTCGACAACATCATCACTTACCATCAAATGAGATAATGGATAAAGGCTAGCTTAAAAAAATTAAAAACAAAAAAAACTGCATGGTTGTAAGGCCTTTTCGGTATGCCTGATCAGCCAAGGTAACCTTCAAGAAGAAAATCAGTCACCAAGCACCTAGAGGTGTTTTCCATCAGCTGTCCTTGAGAGCTAGTAATACTAGGTTAGCATGAAAAATATCTTCGACCACATTATCAAGTGAGATAGTGGTCTACGGGTAGACTATAAAACAAAAAAACAATTCTTCAGAAAACCATTCCTTGTTTTCTAGAGATTAATTCTGGTCAGCATTCCAGACTTCTCATTGAGATCCCATTCCCAATCTAGCTGCTTACATCATAAACTACATATCATTACTTACTAACAGGTCGGAAACTGCTCAAATTATACAACATAAAAAAGGAGTCACCTCTTAGTAGAAGCAGATTTGATGTTCTTCAACAGAGTGCGGTCAACGTCTTCGCCATTAGGGAATGTGTCAACGGGAATCTGAAACATGTAAAATAAAAAATTGTTACATTGTGATATGAATAATTATAATTTTTACTAAAAATTATTACAAGCACTATAGCGTGCGAAGCGAAACTCATATTTAAAAAAAATATTGGAGCACAAAATTTTACGAATCGATTCGCGCCCGGGGCATAAAATTTTGTGCTCCAATAATTTGTAAATATATGATTTTAGATTAGCACGCGATAGTGCTTGTAATAATATTTAGAAATACAGAAGTGTATCGACATCATTGCAAGAGTTAAGTGTTTGAAAAAGCACTTATTTCGATCAGATGAAGTCTAGTAGTCTGGTTGATGGCCGCGCACCGTCCCCTATGACGGTTAAAGTAATACAATTGGAGCACGAAATTTCGGCTCGCAAGAGCGTGGCCAGGTGGCCGAGTGGTGTAAGCATCCCGCGCGAAATCGGTGGACGCGGTTTCGATTCCCACCAGGGGCATAAAATTTTGTGCTCCAATAATTTGTAATTATAATTATATTAAAATTATTATATAATAATTATATTACATTACGGAAGTCTCGGACTCTTTGTTGGGTCCAAGCGCATGGTTTCTATATAAAGATTTGTCAACGCGTCTGATAGGAAAGAGAAACGATAAAAGAGCTGGCAAAAGAATTAGTATTGCCATACAACGGGGTAATGCTGCCAGCCTTTTGGGTACCCTCACGTGGACCTGAGCTCTGTTTTCTACTTGTGATTGCCTCCAGTTACGATTTAAGGGTATTATTTAATAATGTAAAATGCAAACGCATGCTGGAAACACGGTGAACGGAGCATTGCACGCGTTTATGATCAGTCAACTCTAGGTTAGTCTGAACAACATCCTCGACCACATCATCACTTACCATCAGGTGAGATAGTGGTCAAAGACTAACCTATCAGGCATAAAAAAAAAAAAAGTCAGAAGGTGTCCAAGAAGGCTCGTCTGGCTGTTCATGGAGGAGTGTTGGTTCCGACGCTAATGTATGGTAGTAAAAGTTGGGTATGGCAGCAATCATGAGAGTAGAATAAATGTTGTGGAGATGAGAGCATTGAGAAGCATGATTGGAGTCAAACGGAGTGACAGGATAAAGAATAGTGTGTTAAGGGAACGATGTGGAGTGAATGAGGATGTACTGACTAAAATTTAGAAAGGTATGTTAAGATGGTTTGGACATGTAGAGAGAATGAATGAAATGAGAATGACTAAACAGGTATACGTGGGACAAGTGAACGGAAGTGTTGAAAGGGGATGACCTAGACGAACGTACCGAAATCAAATTGAACAAGTTTTGAAAAAAGGCCAGGTCAGGAGTACCCTAAACCGACGCTCATGTATGTAAGGATTGATGAATGTAGATGAAGCGAAAGAGATTTGCAAGGATTGTAGCAAGTGGAAATCTGTGGTCTCTGCCACTACCACTACGGGAAAGAGGCGTGATGTTATGTACCTATGTATGTATGTTAAAATGCAAATGTTTTCGAGAGTTATATTGGATATGCTCATTGCTAAGTCTCCTTCAAAAATTTGTTTTTAGTAAAAGCTGCTATTGCTACTATCACATACTGCTTCACAAATATATGTTGACTAAAACGAGGTAAGAAGTTACAAGGCAAGTTTTTTTATTTCTGGCTATTTATTACCACACACAAGTTTTATCCGAAACTCTTTACATAAAAATTCCGTATAGTTTCATGACTCCCGAAAACATTTGTTGAATATATATATATATGTATATCTACAATAACATAGTATTTTGTTACTCATTAATTTACTAGTAGCGCCATCTGTTGAAGCATCTGTAAACGTTCTATTGTTTGAATAATTAAATAAAAGTCAGTTCTTTGTCAACCTCATTACTTGTTACATTATAACATTTGCGGCTTCATTGCTAATTCGCCATCAGGATGCAGAAGCTAAATATTTCTGAGGATTTCGACATCATTCTCAATTTTCTTAAAATCTTGCTTGTAATTTCAATTTAAGATTCCACTCGTCAGGTGTCGAATCGACGCCAGCAACAAATCAATAATTAAATAATACTCTTAAATATATTGCACTGCTTACTTAAGGTCCCCACAAAATAGGTCGGCCATTTGGTGCCTTCTTTTTTTTATGGGATAGGAGGGCAAACTAGCATGCCGCTCACCTGGTGGTAAGTGATCACCGTCGCCCACAAACACCCGCAACATCAGAGGTCTCGAGGATGCGTTGCCGACCTTTAAGGTGGTAATATGCTCTCATCTTGAAGGCTCCTAAGTCGTATCTATTCGGAAATACTTCACTGGGCAGCTGGTTCCATAATGTGGCAGTGCGAGGTAGAAAATGCCGTGAAAATCGCAAGGTTGTGGACTTCCAGATGTCGACATGGAATTGATGAAACATCATGCTTTGTCGGGAAGTCCGGTGGCGAAATTGAGCTGCAGGTAATAAATCGAACAGTTCCTCAGAACACTCCCCGGGATATATGCGGTAAAAGATGCAGAGTGATCCAACATCTCTACGCAGTGCCAAAGGGTCGAGCCGAACGGAGAGAACTTGATCGTCGACGATTCGAGTCGCTCTGCGTTGAATGCGGTCAAATTGAAGAAGCTGGTACTGGGGAGCTCCCGCCCAGAACTGAGAGCAGTACTCCATGTGAGGCTGAAGCCATTCTAGGTTAAGCCTGTTAACACCTTCGACCACATCATCACTTACCATCACGTGAGATTGTGGTCAAAGGCTTACCTACCAGCAATAAAAAAAAAATAAAAAAACAACCTGAGCCTTATAAAGTTACCTCTGGGCTGAACTATCAGCTATGAATAAAAAAAAGTTTCTTCTCGTTTTACCTCAAGCCTGAGCGCCAAAGCATCGACGTCACCGACGTCAACGCCGCCCTGGTGGTGGAACAGGATAGTGTCCGAACGCCGACCGGACTGGATGCACAGGTACATCTCCTCCTTCTGAAATTCACATAACACCATTTCAATATACATTAAAAAGACCGGTATAATCATTTAAAAGACCAGGCGAGACGGGCTAGTGCAGTTAGGGTTCCCAAACACAAAATAGGTGTTTTTTTTTTGTGTTTCATAGGTTAGCCTTTCACCACTATCTCACCTGATGGTAAGTGATGATGTGGTCGAAGATGTTGTTCAGGCTAACCTACAATAACTGGCTCTCAAAGACAGCTGCCGGAACACACCGTTAGGTGTTTGACGACAGGTTTTCTACTTGAGGGTGGTGGCTAGCCAGGCGGGCATTCGCAAAATGTCCCACAACCGGGCCCAACGGCTTAACTTGCCCTCCGAAGCACGTGCACGCTCAGTAGGAATGTCACCAGCGGTCACCCATTCAAGTCATGACCGCGGCGGACGTTGCTTTACTTTGCTGGTCGGTTCAGAACGGCTAAGCAAACTGCGCTACGAGCGCTTCGAACGCTAATATTGATATGTATTATGTGTATGTATTAGGATTTGTATTAAAGTATATATGATTTCAAGTTGCACCAACCGCCTATTCCCTTTTTCCGATTCTGTCCATCCCAAGGGTTGGTCTGGAAGAAATTGCTTTTACAGCAATAAGACCGCCCATTGTAATACCATTTGTAAGGGTTTTTATTGTTTATTATTTAATATGTGTACAATTTGTAAATTGGTTTGCAACAAACAGTTATTGTATTGTAATGTTTATATTGTTTTTGTCCTCATATAATTATATAATATGTCAGAGTTAATAATTCTCAAGAAGGTACAACGTTACTTATTTCAGTATTTCTTTGATTTATTTAAATGGGAACACCGAGCGAATGTCACAGACAGCACAAGTTGTTGACTGTCTTTGGCACAGGGCTGTCAGTGTCAACGTCATATTCTGTCAGTAGTGCGTTCGATCAAGGTTCGCTTGCCTTCGAGTTCAGCACCTGCGCCGGGTGTGCGCACTGACTTAAAGTTTTCTCAATATGGCCGACGCCGGCAACGAACACGTGGACTCTAATCCATTTGAATCCCCGACATATATATAATATCCTGAGGGGCGGCGTTCGGTCAGTTTTGTTCACGCTGACCAAGCTGAACTTGTGTAGCTTCTATATGCAGTTACTGGGGAGGTACTTACCGCTTCATGCTTCACGAAGGGCTCGACGACAAAGTGTCTCAACTTGCCGGCGGCCTCGCCGACCTTCTGCTCCTTAGCCATGTGTTCGGAGAGCCATCGCCTCACTTCGGCGGCGGTTTTGTTCACGCCGACCAAACCGAGCTTGCCTCGTCGCTTGATCAACTGATCGGGTTTTACTACTAATTGCTGGAAAAATACAATAAATAACATTACATAAGGTTTAAAGACATTTATTTCCAACTAGCTTTCCGGGCGCGGCTCCGCCCGCGCGTTTATCGGTTATCGCGAAAAAACTAACTTCTTTTTGCGCAGTTGGATAAAAACTATCCTATGTTTTTTCCCGGGGCTCAAACTATTTCCATGCAAAATTTCATTCAAATCGGTCCAGTAGTTTTGGCGTGAAAGCGTAACAGACAGACAGAGTTATACTTTCGCATTTATAATATTAGTACTGATAAGACACACATAGAGTCATTCTGAAGCAGTGATGGCTCAGTGGCATTGGCTATGGACTGCCACGCAGCAGGTCTATGGTTCGAATCATACCGCGGGCTTGAGCTGTCCTATCCGTAAGGCAAGCGACCACCCTCAAGTAGAAAAATCAGTCGCCAAACACCTAACTGTATGTTCCGGCAGCAGTCTTTGAGACCCAGTGAAATTACAGGCACATGAGACTTAACAACTATGTCTCAAGGTTACGGACGCAGTGCAATTCGTGACTTGTGACGAAATGCATCTGTTATAGGCAGAGGTTAGTCCGCTTTACATAAGGCGGGCCACGGGCTTGTTCCGACACTATAACATAAAAATAAAAAAATTGGATGTGAAATATCCGCATTTTATTCATTCTAGATACCTACCATGCTCCTCCGCAACATGTATTGCTTATGATTATGACATACTCGTACACAATCGAAAACAATTTTTTTATAAGTTTTTTACCGTTAGTTCGATTCCCAAACTAAGTACAAGGTTTATTTTAAATCTATGAATGCAGTTTTTCTTGTCACTAAAATCAATAACACAGTTCCTAAGAAGGCATCTTTGTATATTTTATAGTTTCAGACGTGACCCATCTAAATGGCCCACCCTGTATACGCGACAACTTGAGAACCTTCATTTTGGCAGTCGGTTAAAAATACATACGGCGAAAAGTTGGTCATCCAAATAAGATATCAATATATATCACTCCCTACCACAACGGGGATAGATAGTGCCAGTGGCGTTATGATTAGATACCTCTTTGCAGAGCCATGGATTTTTGCCGATCTCGTCCTCCCAGACGGTGCTCTGTTCGAATGTGGCGAAGCGACACGGCACCAGCGCTGTGCCCGGTGCTATGTGCCTGGAATACAAACAAGGCAAAGTCAAAATCACTTATACAATTGAAGCTTCTGCGACGCACTTATAGCCGTGGCTTATGCCCCCGGTTTCGATTGCTACCGTGGATATTGCCCCCGATTCTAATACATTTTATGTCATTTTATTTTGTCTAGTTGTTTTTTCTTTTTTACTTATATACTAGCTGATAAGATAGTTTTTGACCAATATCTCACCTGATGGTAAGTGATGATGTGGTCGAAGATGTTGTTCAGGCTAACCTAGAGTTACTGGCTCTCAAGTACATCTGCCGGAACACACGGTTAGGTGTTTGGCGACAGGTTTTTTACTTTGATTGCTAGCCAGGCGGGCATTCGTAAAATGCTCTACCAACATGCTGTAACGACTGCCATCCGAAGACGACAACAACAGGGACCGACGGCAAAACGTGCCCTCCGAAGCAAGGAAACGTTCAGTTGTTTTTTATTTTATTTTTTTTATTTTTATACTTTTTTTTTTATGCCTGATAAGTTAGCCTTTAACCACTATCTCACCTGATGGTAAGTGATGATGTGGTCGAGGATGTTGTTCAGACTAACCTAGAGTTAGAGCGTTCAGTTGTAATGCCATTACGTGCCATCTATCCAAGTCATGACCGCAACGGACGTTGCTTTACTGAGTTGATCAGTTAAAAGCCGCTAAGTAAGCTATGGTGCCAGCTCTTCAAAAATGCATCAATCATTTTATTCAATTGAAGGTTCTGGGACATTAACGGGTCTGTGTCTTATGCCCCCGGTTTCGTTTGACCCCGTAGTGCTTGCCACCGATTATAAAAAAAATAATGTCACATGGATTTGTCTAATTTTAACGAAGTACAGTTAGCAGCGAAAATGAAAATTAATATAGTAATCAAATAACTTTAAACGGTCTAAATCGCATATATTCATCATTATTTTATAATAAATAATTTTATAAGTATAATAATAAAATTAACTTCAATTAACGTTTAAAGTTGTTTAATTATTACTTAAGTTAATAAAAGCGAACAATATAAAAATTAATAGTATATTTTTGTTTTTTGTAAAGTAATCTACACTCCTATAGTATGTAACAGGCATAAGAGTACGTCATGCCGCTTGAACATTTTTTCTTCTTTTTTTATTAAGTATACCAGGAATTAAAAGTTTTGTAGTTAACAAAACTTTTAAGCCCCGGTCTTCTTCTTCCAGTGCCATGTCCTTACGGATGTCGGCGAAGATCATAGACAGTTGAAATTTTCACAGATGATGTATTTCTATTGCCGCTATAACAACAAATACTAAAAATAAAATAAATATTTAAGGGGGGCTTTTAATTTTGTCCAGTGTGTACGAAAGAACATTTTGTATGATCCTGAAACTGTGCCCGGTGAATCGCAATAGGCTCTATTACTAGCCCTATTACATGGGACCAAAACTTTGGCGAAACGTGGGTTTCGCCAACACTTTTTTGTTTATATGTAATATAAGAGAGGGCGCGCCTTGTTGTTTGAAGGGGCCTTACCACATTGGTATGATACGATTACATATAAATTCATTACCTGTTGATAAGATCCTTGCCCGCCGCTTCGTATATAGCTTTTGACGACATGTTTGTGTGTTGGTTTGTTCGAAGGAGCGCTCAAATCACGTCATAGGGCTGACGATTTTATCTGTGGAAGAGGAGAAATGACATTAAACACAAGTTTCTCACCAACTATGATGTTATTGTCTTCGAAGAGCCATCGTCTTCTGGGTCCCTACTCCAATTCGTCGAAGCATCGCACTTCGGGTCCAAAGAAAGGTATCCGCAAAACACGTATTGGCTTACTTTTGTTTAACTTCGTTCGTAGGTATTATAGACTTGCAGGCATTTGCCTGTATAGATTATGTTTTTTTTTTTTTTTAATAAGATTCGTATGGTTTGTACATATTCCATATATGAAATAATAATTTATTAGTTTGCTTAGCCCTACCTAGTCAATGTCGAGTTCTAAATATGGAGAAAGAATACAAATACTTATGAGGATATGAAAATACCTATGAGCACAAAGGCATTAACGTACATTCTAAATACCTAACCTGTAATTTCAATAACAGTAGCGAAACTTCTCGCTGATCTATTACGCTCAGACTCTTTACCATTTGAATATGTTCTTTAATTTCTCTCATAAGACTTAAAACTGATTTTCGGACCATAGACTACATCAAACGACGAACATCGTACCGTAAATTAAATTTTCGTTGTCTTAGGTGTCGCTCGAAACACGAACATACTGCGAGTCGGACTCGCGCACTAAGGGTTCCGTACCATTAGCTATACAATATTAGACTTCATATTTTAACCTTTTTTTGTTTTAACGTGCGCGAGTCCATCTCGCAGTTGGCCAACCTTTTGTATTTGTTGTTATAGCGGCAACAGAAATACATCATCTGTGAAAATTTCAACTGTCTAACTATCACCGTTCTTGAGATACAGCCTGGTGACAGACGGAAGGACGGACAGCGAAGTCTCAGTAATAGGGTCCCGTTTTTACCCTTTGGGTACGGGACCCTTAAAACTATACTTCGTCGATTTGTAGTAGCGCCCCTGTTATAGAATGAAAAGAAATACTGTAGCCACATTTGTAGATCCCCAATGGAGGTTTATCACACGATTTCACAAAAAAAGGAGATTGTATGTTTTCAGGTTTTAAGGTATGTACCTATGTTAGTTTCCATATTCCACCATAATTACTTAACCGTTTTTTTTAATGCCTGATAGGTTAGCCTTTGACCACTATCTCACCTGATAGTAAGAGATGATGTGGTCGAAGATGTTGTTCAGGCTAACCTAGAATTACTGGCTCTCAAGGACGGCTGCCGGAACACACCGTTAGGTGCTTGGCGGCATATTATTCTACTTGAGGGTAGTAGCTAGCCAGGCGGGCATTCGCAAAATGCCCTACCACCGTGCTATAACGACTGCCATCCTAAGACAACAACCGGGACCGATGGCTAAACGTGCCCTTCGAAGCACGTGCACGCTCAGTAGTAATGTCACCAGCGGTCACCCATCCAACTCATGACCGCGGCGGACGTTGCTTAGCTTCGCTGATCGGTTCAGAATTACTAAGCAACATCGATATATATCGTTAATATATAGCGTAATATCGTGGGTTGACAAGTAAAATTCACTAACTGCACTAAGTGTTCATTAGAGATAATGAGTTTTTAAATATTTTTTTACTTTAAAATTCAGTCTTGAGCATTAGTGATCTAAAATTTTGTTTACTAATAGAATAATAATTATTCTACACCACCATACATATAATTTGTTTAAAACATAAGTAATGTCATTGTAATTAAAAAAAATGTACTTAATGATTTTTACCTGCCTTCAATTATGATCAAATTGAATTATGTGGGTATTTAATGACATAATCAACTCTGTTTTTTTCAAATATGTTCGTTTATTTAAAGAAAAGTGACTGTAATCTTATTTTTGATATTTTTATGTTTGCAATAACGCATGCTCTGCGGATTACATGACAAATTTACGATAGGAAAAATGTAAGTCATGTGAGGAATTCGAACTCGCGTCCATCCACCCCTTTAGCCGGGGTATGCTTTGACAAATTGAGCTAAAATGACAATGAGTCACTAAAATGTTTCCTATCGTTCTTTAACCATCGTATTGGGATGGAGCGACATCTATAGTTCAGCTTCAAAACCCGCACATGACTTAATTTTTTCCTCTCGTAAATTTGTAATGTTGATCTTATTGTTAACCGATTTTTAAAAAAAAGGAGGTTCTAAGTTCGACTGTATGTACACCGATTTCTACCCCGTTTGCGGACCGATTCTCAAAATTATATTTTATTTTCAAGGGTATACCGCCGAGGTGGTCCCGTATAAATTTTATCAAAATCGGTGGAGTAGTTTATAAGTTATACTGTATTCGCATATCTGGATTATTTAATGGTATATGCTGTTGTCGACGATGACAACTATTTTAGGCGAGTAAATGATCTTACAAGCATTATTTATCACTAAAATGAGTAAGAAAAATATTTTTCATAAGAAAAAAGGAATCAACTTCCAATACTGAGAAATATAGTTTTCTATGTTTTTTGACCAAAGAAATTTTATCAGCAATGGTTTTATTGCCACGCGGTTTGCGTCGTCTTAGGTACCTATATCCACGTGGCATAATCATAGGCACCTAAGTTATTAGAAACATTAATAGCTGTATTAATGAATTTTACCTGCCGGTAAGTTTGGTAACATGTGTAAATAATGAGGTTTTTGCTTTTTTAGTATACTTGAATACGATGACTTATTAGCTTAATGACTTTTTCTTAGCAAAGATTTAAGAAAAATAATGAACTTAGTGAAGCAAAGTCATTTTTTCCAAAACTGTACTTAGTGAGTTTTTCTTGTCAACCCACGATATATAAAAAAGATATATCGTTAGATTTGTCTTGATAGCGCAAGACACTAGATACATAAAAATATATTTTTAAAAAATCTGGCAAATAATAGACGCCACATTGCGAGATATAAATATTTTTTTGGAGTCAGCGAGTTGGGTAATTAAATACAGGGCTTTAAAAATGATTCCATATATACATGTAACTTGTATTTTTTATTTAAATTAATCGATAAAATTTAATGAAAATAAATAATTTTAGTCGGGTTTTTTACTTAGAATTAATTTGAAAATAAGTGAAGCGCTCGTAGCGTAGTTTGCTTAGCCGTTCTTAATGGATCAGCTAAGTTAAACAACATCCGCCGCGTCAGGAGTTTGATGACCGCTAGTGATATTACTACTGAGCTGTGATGGTAAGTGATGATGTGGTCGAAGATGTTGTTCAGGCTAACCTTCCTGGCTCACAAGGACAGCTGCCGGAACACACCGTTAGCTGCTTGTCGACAGATTTCTTACTTGAGGGTGGTACTTAGCCAGCCGCTCTGCCACCATGCAAAATGCAATGCTTAGAATACAATATGTAATCAAATAAATTATTGAATTTTTAAAATGGCATATCTTTCTAATGTTTTTTCTTGCTGGTTTAGTGGTGTTGAACGACGCATTCAGTCAATGAACCTGAATTAAAAAAAAACACTAGCAAGCAGTAATCTAGACCTGTGCCCTTAGATGACCATAGGCTCGCTCTCTATTTCGACATATCTGGGGATATATGGATGCTTAGACGTCTTTACGTACCCCTTAGAAGATATATAGGCTATATTAAAATACGTTTTTAGGATAATAATCCAAAAAAAAAACATTAAAATATTTCAAACATGGAACGCGTGTGTGACGTGTATAATTGGCCGCGCTGAGATTGGCGCGCGCTGATTGGCTAACGGCGCATGGTACGGCATGGCGTGATCAACAGTTCAAGCGGTTTCTTGGACTCTGAGCTTGCGTAATGGTATTTTATTTATTTTGCAGCATTTTTAGCTTAACTCCTAATTGTTAATAATGGCATTCGACAGGAACAAAAAAGAATAAAAACGTGTTTATTTTAAGGAAATAAGATGAGACGGTCAATTCGCCTGCCTGATAGTAAGCGCCATACTAATCTGTAATATTAGTATGGCGCTTACTATCATAATAGAATGTCCTAATAAAGTTTCTGGTTGTTATACAACACATAAAGTAACTGAATGATAAAAATAACAGTTGACATGCAGCGCGTTTCAAGCTTTAACCGATGGGTAGGCTAAATCGATGACTGTGGAACGCAAAGATAGTGTTTTGTTTAGTAAATAAGTTCTGGGTAGTATAACCGGAACTTACTCGAACATTCTGAAACAGGCCCTTAGAATTATAACTTGTCTAAATACTTGTATTACTAACATGGTGAAATTTTTAAACCCTCAATGCAAATAGAGGGGTGTTATAAGTTTGATATACATTTATATTTTTTATTATTAGGTACATTACCAATAAGTGCTTAACGACAGATTTTCCGTAGTTGTAGCCAGTAAGCTATCATGCAAAGTTACAAATAAATTGGGTTTCCAGTACAAGAAACGTGTTTTTGAGCAATTTCAAAAAAGGAAGAGCGCGGATAGCGGGATACGAACCCGAGTGGGTTCGAATCCCGCACTAGACTATAATTTTTCCTCATAAAATTTTGTAATGTTAGTTTTTTTTTATGTTGTTACATGATGACTCCGCCAATGATGAACTGATTTTGATGATGCATCTTTCATAGAGTAGAGTATACCTACCTCCACGTCAGTCTCATTTAAATTTCATCAAAATCGGTGGAGTAATTTTTGAGGTATAGTTAGTTAATCGAAAAATGTATTTGCATACCTGAATGATCTAATGGTAAGTGCCACTCTTGTAGGTGAATAGCATTTTAGGTTAGTAAAGGATCTTGTTAGCAATATGCATCAATAAAACGTGCGAAAAATTAAAAAATAAAACAGTAAGCTTCATAATAACCTTATGGAAGTCGGACTACGATAAAATGAGCTCAGTGTTTTGAATCAGCATGGTACTAACTTCGACAAGTTATTTCAGAATAACAATTTGTCGAAGTTAGTGATGTGCACCCTTCTTCCATTTACATTTAATGCTACGATACGATTAATCGCCGATTATTAGTACGATTACGAGAAATTATGCGATTATTTTCCGATTACCGATTAATATTTGAAGCAATGATGGCTCGGTGGCACTGGCTATGGCCGCCGCGCAGCAGGTCCATGGTTTGAATCCCGCCGCGGGTTTGATCTTCACCGCATGGTGGAAAGGCATTTTGCGAATGCCCGCCTGGCTAGCGACCACCCTAAGGTAGAAAATCTGTCGCCAAGCACCTAAAGGTATGTTCCGGCAGCAGTCCTTGAGAGCCATTGAAATTACAGGCACAATTAGACTTAACAACTATCTCTCAAGGTGACAGGCGCAGTGCAAATCATGACTTGAGACGAAATGCATCTGTTATAGGCAGAGGTTAGTCCGCTTAACATCAGATGGGCCTCGTGCTTGTTCCGTTTCAATAACATAGGTATATATAATCATCGATAATATATCGAATCGTAATCGGCAAATTGACAATCGTTGCAATCCTGTTTGGAAGATGGTAACCTTTTTCAGTCTTAAAGTGTGATTCATACACGTTAAATAATGTAATATTTAAAAAGTCGTGTGTTCAAGGAGCGATAACCGGATGACTAATAACGAGTCATTACTATTATTTTTTACGAAAAATAATATTATAATGCGATAGTTAATTGATTAACGCATTAATTATGACGTCACGCTAGCTGAACAGGAAAATAAGGCAAAATTATTTTTTTTGAAGCGATCTACTAGTAGGTAGATTTAATTAAAAAAACATGTTTAAAAATTTGCAATAGCATAATATTTGTGAGACGTATAAAATGCTTTATTATTAAATTTTATAGTATAAAAAAAATCCGCATTCTAATATATACCTTATAACTACCTATTTCACTCGTGACAATCACTTTCCTTTACTCTATTCACTTTTTTATTAATCGAGACTTTAATTGTTTGGGGGATTAAAGGAAATACATGTCCACTAAAAAGACACACACAATGTACCGTCTACTATGTAGTATTTCCTACTTAGTTGACGGTTACCTTTCAGTTTCCAGGTTATCTAAAAAAAGTAATCTCTGGATGCGTTTTTGACAGACGCGACTGCCTGCGTACCGAGCGCAGGCCGAGAACGAGGCGCGTAGGTATAACTCTCCTTTCGTCCGTTTCTATGAAGTTGAAATACTGTATAGATAACATTACCGTGTCGCTAGTGACATTACTACTGAGCGCTTCCGTGCTTCGGAGGGCACGTCAAGCCGTCGGTCCCGGTTGTTGTCTTAGGATGGCAGTCGTTATAGCATTGTGGTAGGGCATTTTGCGAATGCCCGCCTGGATAGCTACCACCCTCAAGTAGAAAATCTGCCGACAAGCACCTAACGCTGTGCTCCGGCAGCTGTCCTTGAGAGCCAGTAATTCTAGGTTAGCCTGAACAACATCTTCAACCACATCATCACTTACCATCGGGTGAGATGGTGGTCAAACGCTTATCTATCAGGCATAAAAAAAAGGTTTTTTATTAATATTACTTTTTTTCATTTTAAATTCATTATTATTGTATTTATTGTGTTAACACACATTACTTGAACAATATCAAGAAAATAAATATGTATATTAAACTTTTATTGTGTATATATATGTTACAGCCAAAGTAATAAATCTGGATATTATATATACTGTCTAGCCATTATATATAATGTCTACTCAATTTAAATAAAGTGATAATTGACACAAAATTTTACACAAATAAACGATCGAAATGTATTACTTTTAGTAGTAATTATTAATAATTCACGACACATATTGGTAAAAGTTATAAAAAGGGGTTAAATATCATTTAGTCTAGGGCAAAGTCATATTTAGGTGCGACGACGAGCGAAGCGAGGAGGAGCGTTAGGTTACTTGTGACTACAGCAACATAAATTACTACTATTCTTAAATTTATTTTTAAGCTCTTTAACCATTCTGGTGCGCCCTCCGTGACCAATAGAAATATGAGTCTCATGAATAATATCAAAACTTTGTGTCAATTATCACTATATCTAAATTGAGTAGACATTATATATAATGGCTAGACAGTTTATATAATATCCAGATTTATTACTTTGGATGTGACATATACATTCTTTATATATAAATGAGTAATTGAATATTAACTGTCACTAGATACACATGTATATTTATAGTCGTTAAATATTATTCTAACATATTAATGTACATATGTTTTCTTTATATACTAAGGCCCCGTTTCAGAATGTCCTCATAAAGTTTCGGGTTGCTATGCAACACATAAAATAACTGAATGATAAAAATGACAGTTGACATGCAGCGCGTTTCAGGGTTTAACCGATGGATAGGCTAAATCGATGACTGTGAAACGTAAATATGTTCTGGGTAGTATAACCGGAACTTACTCGAACATTCTGAAACAGGCCCTTAATGTACAGAATAACCCTACTAATTAATACTCCGAACCGGTGCGGTGGTCGAACCGAAGATCTCAAGTTCCCAAAACAACGTTAAACGCCACTCGACCATTGAGGCAGTCCACCCGATGTGAGTACAGGCCTTGAAAGGCCGTTGCTACAGGAAAACGACGCCCGCTATCAAGATCAAGGCCACAATCTCAGATTGAAGTCCATTGCCGCGCAACCATCACACGTAATGATACACCTGTTTCATTCAACTCCATACGGGGAGAAAGAGATGTGCATATTGCGGATTAGTCATACATAGATATTCGACGCATGTTAGATAGATAGATAGATAGATAGATAGATAACACTTTATTGAGACACCATTTAAAAAATAACTTATAAAGATAACAATACAAAATATGATGTAACAATAGGCGGTCTTATCGCTTAGAGCGATCTCTTCCAGACAACCTATAACTGGAGGACAACATTTTACAAAAAATACATAGACGGTAGTCTTCATAATACAAACGAAATAATTACTTAGAAAGTATCTAAAAAATGTACAATTATAAATAAAATAAATACAATTAAAGTAATGAACATTTAACACAGTTCATTAATAATACATATACCTACAATTTACATAAATATATAAATACATATATAAAATAATATATAAATATATATACATAATATCATACAATATATACATATATGTACCTATATCAATAACATTATATAATGTAATTAGTTAACATACAGAACCATAAAAGTAAGAACTTAGTAGCAATTTATAGCTAACAGTGATGTATACAATCATGATGGGGAAAGATAATAATCTTTTACAAGCTTTTTGAAAATATTAATTGATGATGAGCGTTTAATAGCAAGAGGCAAAGAGTTCCAAAGACGTACAGCCTCAGAGGTGAATGATCCATCGTAGAATTTAGTTTTACGCTCAGGCACTTCAAGCTGAAGATTCAATGACGATCGTAAAGAACATGAGTGAGTAGTATGAAGGAAACGAAAACGTTCCTTGAGATAACGCGGGGAAGAGGGGTGAAATAGAATACTATATAGAAGGGACAAAATATGAGCATTCCGACGAAGGCGAATGGGGAGCCACTTGAGCTTAGTACGAAATTCAGAGACGTGGTCATATTTGCGTAATCCAAATATGAACCTAATGCAGAAGTTTAGGAGACGCTCAAGTTTATTTAGCATATCCTCCGTGAGGTCAAGATAGCAGACGTCAGCATAGTCAAGAATAGGGAGTAAAAGAGACTGTGCAAGTGCAATTTTAGTGGTAGTTGGTAGAAGGTTTCGAAGTCTGCGTAAGGCACCTGCAGCAGCGAACATTTTGCGGCTCGTTTCAACTAGCTGAGGGCCCCATGTTAAACAACTGTCAATAGTTAAGCCAAGGTTTTTGACTGTTTTACTAAATGGAATGGCAACACCATCGAACACAACCTTCGGTAATAAGTTCCAGTCAATTCTACTTATCATGTGAGAACTTCCCACTACAATGACTTGAGTTTTCGTAGCGTTGACATTGAGTCCGTAAGCTTTGCTCCATTCTGATATTTGAACCAAGTCTGTGTTTATAGCTGCAACTGCATCCGACAATTCAATGAGAGGTGCTTGGCAGTATAATTGTAGATCGTCTGCGTAAAGGTGGTAGGAAGAAGATATAGTTCGAGAAATTGAGTTAATAAAAATAGCGAAAAGAAGAGGAGATAAGACGCCACCCTGAGGTACACCAGCTGACGTGTTACACCAAGAAGAATAAGATTCATCAAGGCGAACCCGCTGTTGGCGACCATGAAGATAAGAATGGAACCAGCCAATCACCGTTGGAGATATGTTGTTGGAGCGAAGAATTGCAAGGAGGATGTCAAAATCTACAGTGTTAAAAGCATTGCTGAAGTCTATGAGTGTCAGCACAGTTAGCTGACCCTTATCCATTCCTAAACGTATATCGTCTGTTATTTTAACAAGTGCAGTAGCGGTGCTATGTCCTGGACGGAAACCAGACTGATAAGGGTTCAAGAGATTGTTATATATAAGGAAAGAATTAATTTGATTATGCACTAGTCGTTCGAGCACTTTAGATAAAAAAGGAAGTATAGATATGGGACGATATTCACTAAAAGATCTAGGATTAGTTTTTTTGGGAAGAGGTATTATGTGAGCTTCCTTCCATACAGACGGAAACACACCATTAGTAATAGAAAAGTTAAGAATATAACGAAGAATAGGGAGAATAGAATCAAGGATGGGGATCAGCATGTTACGACTGATTCCATCCGCACCAATAGCGTTAGAAGAAATGGAAAGTATGCTCTTCTCAACATCACAAGCGGTGAATTGGCTAAACATAAAAGGCGAAACGGTAGGAGCTGAAATGTTAGAAAGAGAATTTAAAGTGCAAGCTTTTACCGTATAATCAATGTTACACGATGAGGAAAAGTGTTGGTTTAATGAATTAATATCTAAATTTGGGGAAGATTCATAACGAGATTTACCAACTCCTATTGACCTTAGGAACTTCCAGATTTTTGCTGGATTCCCATTTTGAACGGATTCAAAGATATGGCGTCTTTGCGCATCCCTACACACCACATTACAGCGATTACGATGTTTGACGTACCTAGCTTTATTTGCATCATTTGGATGACACTTGTACTTACTTTTGGCAGCATGTTTTTTATGTTTTAATACTTTAATCTCTTCAGTGAGCCATGGTGCTGGAGTATGTTTAATTTTAATAGACCTAAGAGGAGCATGTACATCATACAGTTGTGTGAGTAAAGTATTAAAAATTGAAATTTGGTCATCGATTGTATCTTTTTCAAAAATTGGTGACCAGTCAATATTTCTGGCATCAATCATAAATTTATCGAAATTCATACCACTAAAATTACGCTGCAGAATAATTGTGGGCTTAGACTTAGGAGGACGAATTTTGTATGATAAGAAAATCAAGTCATGATAGGAAAAGGCATCAGCTGTAAACTGGCCATGTTTAGCAACATGATCTAATGAAGATACCAGAATAAGATCAAGGAGAGATGGAGTACAATTAGGAAAGTAGTGCGTGGCACCCAGAGGCAGGATATGCATGTTGCTGGATTCTACAATGGTTTCTAATGAAGACGCACGATTATCATGCTTTAAGAGGCACGTATTAAAGCCACCCATAATAATGGTATGACTGAAAGAAGGAGACAGATCTGTCAAGATCTTTTCGAAGGAAGAGAAATAATTGTTCTTTGATGAATTGCTATAGTAGACTCCGAGAAGTACTTTACAGTGAGAAAGAAGGACTTCAATAAAAAGATGTTCTCCGGCGTCAGAGGAAAGTGGTTGGGTAGATGAGCTAATTACAGAGAAAGGTATGTGCGTACGGAGATAAATTGCTACACCACCACCACCACTACCCATCCGATCGTTACGGATTAAATTAAAGCCAGGCATAGTATAACTAATAGAAGGAAGAGCTGGTTTAAGCCAGCTCTCGGAGACTAGTATAGCATGAATATTTTTACTGTTGAAAGACGTCTGCATGTCAGAAAAATGGTTTGGAATGCTCTGCGCGTTGATATGAATAATATTCAAATTCTTGGATACGTCAGAAAATTCAGAATGTAAAGTTTCACAAAGAGAGGGGATGCTTGAAAAACTATTATCACTACTGCTACCTGAAGAAGACACAGAAAAATAGTCATCACTTACATCGTTATCACCAAAAATATTTAACATTATATACGTATAATAAAATATATAATAATATATAAATAAGAATATTTAACTATATAAAAATAATATATATAAGAGATAAAATAATACCTAAACCTACAAAAAAAATATATATCAAAATTACAATTAACATAAGATCTACCTGCCAGATGTGTAAAATCAGCTTAAAATGTACTATTCAATATTTACAAAATAGAACATACATTCGATATATACATTCATATCATGTTCACAAAACTTAGATAAGAAAAATGACCACCCTCTTTATGTACTAGAAATAAAAATAGACACACTGAAAATATGTACAAACGAAAATATGTACAAAGTTAGATATGATAGATACGAGTATGTTTAAAGTCAACGTGCACCTAGACGCAGTGATAGCTCAGTGGCTTTGGGTATGGACTGCCGCCCAGCAGATCCATGGTTCGAATCCCGCCGCGGGCTTGAGCTTCACCGCATTGTGAAAGGGCATTTTTTGCGAATGCCCGCCTGGCTAGCGACCACCCTCAAGTAGAAAATCTGTCGCCAAGCACCTAACGGTGTGTTCCGGCAGCTGTCCTTGAAGGCCAGTCATTCTAGTTTAAGCCTGTTAACACCTTCGACCACATCATCACTTACCATCAGGTGAGATTGTGGTCAAAGGCTTACCTACCAGCAATAAAAAAAAAAGACTCACAGGAGCCGCACGCTCCTATCTCATCGAATTCATTCCGAAATGCCAGGTCTCGCGCCTATCCGCGCTGAAAGACGATTTTATACGAGTTTCTACGAGGGCGGGTCAATCAGTCCGTGACTTTTTAACCGACTTCCAAAAAAGGAGGAAGTTCTCAATTCGTCTGTATTTTTTTTTTAATATATTTGTTACTTCAGATCTCTTAACTGGGAGAACCGATTTTGAAAATTCTTTTTTTTTGTTTGAAAGCTGATGCTTGTCCTTTGGTCCCATGAGTTACACTCCAATCACTGAAAATACCTATCTTGATGATATAGTCGTTGAGAATGAATGACAATCGATCCCGTAAGCAGCAAGGGTCACTAAAAACATTGAAAAAAAAAAATGTTTAGCAAAAAAAAAATGGAACCGACTTCGACACCCAAAAGTGTGAAATAACTTGTCGAAGTCGGTACCTTGCGCATGGTACCGACTTCAACAAGTTATTTCACACTTTTGGGTGTTAAAGTCGGTTCCATTTGTTTGTTACTTTTTTTTTTTATTTTCCCGCCTCTTATCTGAATGGCCTAGCTCCTGTACAATGTCATCTGTCAGCTGACTCCTGGCAAAATTTGGACGACCTGTGTCATTTAGTTTGTGATTGACAGCCATTGAAATCATACTACCGAGTAATTTGAGAAGAAAATATCTTCCAGCTCATCTTTGGGGCTGGTGTTGACTGCCACGGTAATTTTTCAAAGACCACTTCGTCTTAAGTATTTACTTATAATTTGGACAGATAAAATGTTGATGGTAATGTTTTGAGTAGTTACGGTGTTTTTATTTTATTTTGTTCCATGGAGATAAATAATGGAGCATAATACGATTTAGCTCGGTTCTTGACGACAGGTGTGTGCATCGTGGGTGAAACGAAAGTTGAGTGAAAGTAGAAGTGAAACGCTTGCAGAAACTATGACGCCAATTGTAATCATTTTAAAACATTATAATTAAACAGCGAAATATTAAAATATGTGATCAGAAGTTATATATTTAGTATGTTGTATATTATAATATTTTTAAAATCACATACTTACATAATGTTCAATGTCCATACATTATATTTCACATATATTAAAATGAAAAACCGTTATTTACGAAAAAAATAGTAAAGAGAACCACACATCAGCTACATATCGACATAGAGCACAAGCTATAGACAAAAGCAACAAGGTTTTTTTTTAATATTATTGTGATGGAACAAGCTCGAGGCCAACCTGATGTTAAGATGTACCTCTAGATTAAGAGTCGCCATTTTACGCCACTCTAACAAAGATAGGTTTATGTTATCTCTATGATATTAAAAATATGAACATATCGAGGATTATTCTTAATTCACCTATCAGTTTGTTTTAAAAACAAAATCATTTTTTATCTATGGATTATAAAGATAGCTAAATCATATGGGTTATTGTAAACTCGCCACAAAGTAAATTCGCCACACTTTTGTAAACTCCATACATTGAAAGTAAACTTGGCACACAAATAAAAAAAAAAATGTAAATTCGTCACAGGTAGGTAAGGCTTATTGTTAATTCGTCACAAGTCTTCATTTTCCAAAAAGTAGCGTCCGCATACAAGGTTAATTTCAAATAAAGTTCGGAAACTGAAGTTAAAGATGTAACGCTAAAATTACAATTCAAATAGTGCTTATATTTTGCATAATAATGTGTATTAGTTAGGTACGCTGTCTCCAGAATTTTGCTACATCAATATTAAATATGGAAGCAGAGCGCTGATATCGCGCGCTCCCTTCCACTTCTAGGTTTTACGGCAACAAGTAGTTAACTACAGCTTTTGTGTCGATAATGCCGTTTACTCCCACCTGTTCTGTTGAGTAGTTTTGTTGACAGAACTACTGGGATTTTTTTCCCATTAGTTCTGTGACTTAAAAGACTATGCTGCTATCGACAATCACAAAGAAAATGTAACACAATATAAATAAAGAAAGTCACCCAATCGACGAACGACTTTTCATATTGCTGAAACAACATCTTCCTAAATGGACACCGCTGACAATGGTTGTAGACTTTGAAGTTGCTGTAATAAATGCAATAAAAAACATTTAACTAAACTACAAGGATGTAACTTCCACTATAAACAAGCATTGGCTAAAAAAGCTCATTCTTTAAAAATGAACGCCATCATAGAGAAGAGACACTTAGCCATGTGTGCTGCGTTAGCGCATGTTAAGAAGCAGGACATTGAAGACTGTTGGTTACATATCATGGACGATGCTCCATATAACAATGAAGCCGTCACCTCATTTAACGATTATTCTGTGGAACAGTGGTTAGAAAAAGCTGATATACAGTTTATCCAGTTTATCTGGAATGTGCATGGAGCTCGTCACAGGACTATTAATTTAGCAGAAGCATGGCATAAACGGTTAAACAACAGAATGGGTAAAAGAAAACCTAAATTGCTTCCGTTCCTCGACGTATTGAAAAAAGAGGCTGAATATATGGTTCGGAAACTTAAAAAAATCAGTTTTAATATGCCTCTAAATATGACAGCACGTCGATCGATTGCGAATGACAATGAATTAAAAAATATTTTTGACAATTATAATAACATGTCCCTGGCTGAAATCCTTCAAAATCTTTGTCTTTTGCAGCATTTCAGAGAATTGTAATATATTAGTGCATACAGCTTGATAGTGCAATTATTAAGATATGATTTCATAAAACGTATTCTGCATTATATACAAATTTTTGCTTTGTTTTTTGATTAGGCTTTTTTTTAGTATAACTGTGATTTTTGCTGTAATTAATATTTAAGAGTACCATTACTTTTAGAAAAAATAACTAGTTTATTGTTATTTTTTTATGTAGACTTTAAAGAATCAAAAGGCAGAATCGAATTTTCATTTGAAACTGATCATATATTGTCTATTTAGTTATTATTTTTTACTATGATTTTGAATTTCAAACAAATTATATTGTCTATTTAAATTTGATATTTTATTTACTGTGATTTTAATTCGACGATACTCGGGAATACCAAAAAGTATTATTTATTTATTTATTCAAAGGTATTTGGTGCTTTGTATTTGATTTTTCTGCAGTCTGTACGGAAAACCCAAATGTGGCAAGTTTACAATACTTCAAAATAATATGTGGCGAATTTACATAGCAAAAACAGGACTGTGGCGAGTTTACACATGTTATTTGTCTGTGGCAAATTTACTTTGTGGCGAGTTTACAATAACCCAATCATATATACTCTACTGACATACATATGTAATATTTTTGTTTTTTACTAAGAGGTGGCGGCCCTGGCTCTCTCCGCACTTAATGTACATCGTATCTGTCTGGACAGGGTTATTGTACGGTGCGTGCCGCGTCAGAAGAGATCAGAGCTATGCGTGGCTATGCGATAGAAAGAGAGATGCCTTGTTGGTGAATATAAATATTAGGTACTCCGTGCTTTGCGAGCTGAAGCGCACTTTATTGCTTCGTAGCTAGAGTCGCTAATTTCTTGGAATGGCTTTGTAGAGTGATCCTTCTGTGATTTGTGATAGTATACCTACTATCACAATATTGTGCACTTTTGAACTATCATTGTGCACATGGTACCGACTTCGACAAGTTATTTCACGCTTTTGAGTGTAGAAGTAGCTTCAATTTTTTGGTATTTTTTTAAGCTATTGCATAGCTTCTATCGCGGGCCTTGAGCGTGGAGACCGAATCCAGAAATTCCGTAACGAAAATAACCTAACACCCCCCACTCCGACCGGAGCAGCGGTGATACTATATTTGATCAGCGCCTCTACAGTGCGTAAAAGGAACTAAATTTTGACAGAAAAAAGGTTTTGACAACTAACGTGTCGAGATTTATAATTGCATAAGTTGATAAAAAATGCTATGTAATAGCTTTACCGCGGCAGTCCCCGAGTGCCACACGTCTTTTTTTTTCATTGTTTTTAGTGACCCTTGCTACTTACGGGATCGATTGTCATTCACTGTCCACGAAAGACACTATATCATCAAGAAAGAAAAATATTTTTCAGTTATTATAGTGTAACTCAAAAACGGCTTGACCGATTTTTATGATATTTAAATGGGACCAAACGACAAGCATCAGCTTTCAAATATAAAAATAATTATTAAAATCGGTTCACCCAGTCAGAAGTTCTGAGGTGACAAACAAAAAAAAGAATACAGACTAATTGAGAGCAGCCAACGTGCTTAACCACAGTCACGTGGTCTAAGGGCAGGAAAAGAAGACATACATAATATAGAGTACGCAAAACGCAATTGAAAAATACCCTATCGGTACGTCCTTCAATCAATAATTATTGAATTATGCAAGGAATGTACAGTACCTACCTCAAAGTTCGTCAAAGTTCACATACAATATACCTATGTGCGTATTTTTATAAATTTATACGTTTGATTACGCGTGACTTCCGTGAACGATTTAAGCGATTTTTTAAAAAAACTCCTATACTTGCCTTTTAAGTTATGGCGATATTACATTATTACAACGAGACGAAAAATTATAATCATGTATGGGATTCGAACCCGCGCGATCCACCCCTATATAGAATATATTTTATGAAATTTGAGTATGCCCTTTTTTTTTTCATTATTCATTTTTAGACTACACCCGCCCCATTTGTTTTGTTCGTTTAACTCCATCCTAAGGTTGCCTGGTAGAGATCACTTTTAGTGATAAGGCCGCCCATTGTAACACTATGTTATTATTATTTAATTTGTAAACTTTTATATTTCATAAGTGGTGTAACAATAAAGAGTTTTCTATCTATCTATCTATATCCGGGGTATGCCTTAACCGCTAGTCAACATGACATAATATGACACATGACTCTAATTTGTGCTCTCGTTATTTAACCATATCGTATGGAGATGAACACCGTTAGGTGCTTGGCGACAGATTACCCATTTGACAGTAGTAGCCAGCTAAGCACAACCATAGTATAAGGATTTGAACAACGGACGAGCAGAGCAGTCGACCAACACTGCCACTGAGCCAAACCCGCTCCACACTGACGTCACGAGTATGTATATCCATTTAACAGGTAAGAGCCAAACGGTACGTATGCGATTGACTTTTGACACTGACGTAAGGCACCTCGTGCTTCTAACGTGATCGAATTCATTACGTTAAATCAGGTATCAAAAACAAATGTCATGCTGTTACGGGACTAAGCACAAGTGGGACATTATGAGACTATAATACAACGCGTAACGCATTTTTAAAAGCATATTTTCCATTTTGTAAAGTTATATACTAAACAAATTAAGTTCTTAGGTCCGGAAAGTCCGAAAATTAGACGTTATGAAAATGCTATTATTTTCATAACGTCTAATTTTCCAATATAAAAGCTTTGGTTTCAAAATACCCCCTATTCAAATTAAATAATTAAAATAATAACTATTCCAAACCGTCTAATTTTCCAATATAAAAGATTTGGTTTCAAAATAACCACTATTCAAATTAAATAATTAAAATAATAACTATTCCAAACCGACTAATTTTCCAATATAAAAGATTTGGTTTCAAAATAACCACTATTCAAATTAAATACTTAAAATAATAACTATTCAAAACCGTCTAATTTTCCAATATGAAAACTATGGTTTAAAAATAACCTGTATTCAAATTAAATACTAACTCGACTTTGGATGACCAAGGGAACTCACCACCGACTATACTACCGTGTGATACTTCGATGCCGGATATAATTTTCCGGCAATGTGGAATACGTAAAGCACTGTTCTCCTTGGACATTCATAAGTCGAGTGGGCCAGATGGCATCCCTCCGATAGTGCTGCGGACTTGTGCTCCAGAGTTGACACCGGTTCTAACGCGTCTTTTCCGGCTCTGTTACTCATCAGGCGTTGTCCCGAAAACATGGAAGACGGCTTTGGTGCACCCGATCTCTAAAAAAGGTGACCGCTCAGATCCGTCCAATTACCGCCCTATAGCCATAACGTCTCTGCTCTTCAAGATTATGGAATCCATTATCAACAAGCAGCTCTTGCAATATCTAGAGGAGCACCAGCTGATTAGCGATCGCCAGTACGGTTTTCGTCGCGGTCGCTAAGCTGGTGATCTTTTAGTATATCTTATGCATCGATGGGCGGAGGTGGTGGATTCCAATGGTGAGGCATTGGGGGGTAGTTTGGACATAGCGAAGGCTTTTGATCGGGTGTGGCATAAAGCGCTTCTTTCGAAGCTTCCTTCCTATGGGCTTCCCGAGATATATTGTGAGAATGGATCTCCAGTTTTTTGGCAGATGTGCTCGGAAAGGCAAGGCGGTACTTCACGTCGGCCCATCGCCTGCAACTTTATAAGGCTCAGGTTCGATCTCACATGGGAGTACTGCTCTCACCTCTGGAAGGCCTGCCGCTGTCGACAAAAAACTCCAACGGAATTAGTTCGAAAAATACTCTTCCAGCATGCCTTTTCAACAGTTTTCTAAATTCGTAGAGCGTCAGTATGATATGATGAATCATGTCTTTTTACCTCCTTATTAATTCGAGACTAGAAACGATTAAATCTAGACCATTTATATTTTCCACCGATCGCACGCTAAATTTGACATTCAAAATGCTTTACCTTGACATTCGACCTGATATTTTTGAATTTTTGATATGCACCGGTGCAGTAAGGTTTTCGTTGTGCTGTTTTTGAGAATCTTTATTTTATATAGAGTTTAAGCTAGAGTGCATAATAATGGTTACATAACTTACATAACATCGTAGTTTCGTCACAATTTGAATACCATCTGTTCAAACTCGGTGTAATTTTGCATGCATCCGTGAACCCGAAATCAATGTTTCTGGTTTGCCAATTTTTCAATCATTTATTTTACCTCTACTCAAATGTAAAAATATAATAATAAGTTTAATGTTTATTAAAACACACAAAATACAATTCATGACTCAAGAGGTTTAAGGCACTTGTCCCACCGCTGACGAGAAAACGAGTAACTATCGACTATTTTCTCGCTCAAGAAACGTACAATAGATATACATTCCGTGTAAATAAAAGAGATGCATATACAAATAGTTGATCGCTGACTGTTCACACTGCCGGCGACGACTCGCTTTACTAGTTTTGTCGCTGAGCGACAAGAGCTTTCATAAATAAACTCGCTCAGCGATACTTGTTCAGCGATGCTCGCTCGCTCAATCATTTCTTTTCATGACAATTTCTAAACAGTGCGGCTTTGAAAGTGACACAGGACTGAGCGACCGCGGGCGAGTGGCACGAGTAATCGTTCGTCGCATTTGCAGACTCGCATATAGCCCCGCGACAAAACTATCGAAACTACACACTCGCTTCCCGCTTATCGCCAACTCGTTTCTAATTCTAGCTCTACTCGTTACTCGTTCATCGGTGCCGGTGGCACAACTGCCTAAGAAAGTATGATATGTTTTACTCACAAAAAAAAATTTACCAAAATATGGAACCGAATTCAACACCCAAAAGTGTGAAATAACTTGTTGAATACGGTACCATGATAGTTCAAATGTACCTATTATCACAATATTGTGCGCATGGTACCGACTTAGACAAGTTATTTCACACTTTTGGGTGTTGAAGTCGGTAAAATTTTTTGCTAAAAATTGTGTTTCCACTCTTTTTAGTGACACTTTTTACTTACAGGATCGATTTTCATTCATTGTCAACTACTATATCATCAAGATAGATGAATATTTTTCAGTTATTGGAGTGTAACTCAAACACGGCTGAACCGATTTAGATAAAATTTAAAATGGGACCAAACGACAAGCATCAGCTTTCAAGCAACAAAACTATTTTCAAAATCGGTTCACCCAGTCAAGAGTTCTGAGGTAACAAACATAAAAAAACAGACGTATTGAGAACCTCCTCCTTTTTTGGAAGTCGGTTAAAAATATACATGCCTTGCAAATAAGAATTCTCATATAAAACGTTTTTCTAAATATTTTTGAAAATACATAAAATTACGGAATATGCGCATTGTTGATAATTATAACAATATAAATGGACGATATCGTCCACTGCGGATTCCAAGAGGTTACACACGAGAACCTGCATAGAAAATTTCACTGAGCTTGAACTGTTGATAATTAAAATTAAACTGAGGGTGTAAAAAAAAATTTATCCAAAAAATGGAACCGACTTTGACAACAAGAAGTGTGAAATAACTTGTTGAAGTCTTGACCACGGTACTTCAAAAGTACCTACTATCACAATATTGTGCGCTTGGTACCGACTTCGACAAGTTTTTTCTCAGTTTTGAGTGTTGGAAGTCGGTTGCATTTTTTGGTTAAAAATGTGTCACTCTTTTTAGTGACCCTTGCTACTTACGGGATCGATTGTTAATCATTGTCAACGACCATATCATCAACATAGGTAAATATTAGTTATTGGAGTTTAACTCAAAAACGCCTTCACCGATATTGATGCAATTTAAATGGGACCAAACGACAAGCATCACCTTTCAAACAAAAAACAATTTTCGAAATCGGTTCACCCTGTCAAGAGTTCTGAGGTAACCTACAAAAAAAAACAGTTAAATAGACAACCTTCTCCTTTTTTTGAAGTGGTTTCAAAAATGAAAAACCAATGGCGTTTCTACATACAGACTATAGGTTTTTTTCAAAAAAAAAGTTTCTCTAGATTCATAATCCAGGAAGATATTTTTAAATATATCTTCCTACAATCAGGCCGCCTTATCAGAAGATCCATGTATTAGTAACAATTTAGTAAACTAAATAACATCACGCAGCCTAACCGGAGACGCGCACGATCGAGAATTTCTCGATCGTGCGCTCGGTGAGTCAAGACCTCCTGAAGATGCTTCGTTTAGAAGCGAAACTAGTCGGGTATTCTTCCGGTTAGGCTGCGTGATGTTTGTGACGTCACGTAGATGACAGGAAAATTAGGCGGAATTGTCACTAGATATATAATTTTATGCTTTTTTAAGTGATTTATTTAAATATTATTTAATGTTTTTTAGGATACTTTTAAAAGTATTTATTATTAAGTCTTTGCATGTTTACAAAATTACAAATTTACTTAATTAATTAATTATTTAACGAGAGGAAAAATTTAAGTCATGTGCGGGATTCGAACCCGCGTCCATCTACCCCTTTAGCCGGGGTATACTCTAATCCAATTGAGCTAACATGACAATGTGTCATAACTCAAATTTTTCCTATCGTTCTTTAATCATATTGGGATTGAGCGACATCTATAGTTCAACTTACGTTGTACTACTAATAAGACTATTTTTGCAACTAGCTTTAAACTTGCTAACGGTAACTTGCTATCCTATAATTTTAATATTTTTATGTTTGCAATAACGCAAGCTCTGCAGATTTCATTACAAAATTTCAAATTTACGACAGGAAAAATTTAAATTAATTTAATTTAATTAAATTAATTAAAAAAAAAATTAAATTAAAATTTAAAATTTTCTTAATTTAATTAAATTAATTAAAAAAAAAATTAAATTAAAATTTAAAATTTTCTTAATTTAATTTAATTTTTTCCTCGAAACCCGCGCAAGACTTAAATTATTCCTCTCGTAAATTTTTAATTTTGTAATGTAATCCGGAGAGCATGCGTTATTACTTATTACATACATACATAAAATCACGCCTCTTTCCTGTAGGGGTAGGCAGAGACCACAGATTTCCACTTGCTACGATCATTACACATCTCTTTCGCTTCATCTATACTCATCAATCCTTTCATACATAAGCGTCGGTTTAGGGTACTCCTGACGGCCATTTTTCAGAACATCTTCAATCTGATTTCGGAACGTTCGCCTAGGTATTCCCCTTCTTCCGTTCACTTGTCCCACGTATACCTGTTTAGTCAATCTCATTTCATTCATTCTCTCTACATGTCCAAACCATCTTAACATACGTTTCTCAATTATAGTCAATTCATCCTCATTCACACCACATCGTTCCTTTATCACACTATTATTGCAAACATAAAAATATTAAAATCTTTGCATGTTTGTTTCTATGTCCGGTTCGAAGGCCATACCATACCAAGTACAATAACATCGCAGCTAATCAGTAAAACTAATACTCGACATGTACTCATTGGCTCTGTGTGAAGTGGATTCAATAAAGTACCTGCGTCAACATCATCTATTCCTGCCCTCATCACAACCACGCGTGGTCGCAATACAATGCCTGCTCTAACAAATATTTGTAGTTTAATAATAATTAGAGTTGCCGCGAATAGTTGTTATAGCGAATAGTCGAATACCGATTAATCGCAATTCTCTTTGGCGAATAGTCGAATAACTCGACATTACTATTCGACATAAATAAGGCTCATTAAAAATATTTCTAACTTCTTCTAAGGTTGTGAGAAAAGAAAACAATAAGATTAAAGAAATCTGTTTCATGTCATACATACCTACATATATGTAACGTAGTAATTTAATATTTCATTTAATTATTAGTAACTAATTTAATATCATGAATATGATAGGCACAGGCACATATTACAGATCTAATAATTAATACTGTGCATTGTTATATTAAGGAAAATAATAAAATTGATTATTTTAACTTATTAGTTTTTTGTTCGATAAAAGTTAATTTAGACGACTATTCGCCGTATGCCGAATAATAGCTAAGTATTATTCGGTATTCGACGAATATCAAAAAAAAAATCGAGTATTGCCGAATACCGAATAATAGCGAGTATTCGCGGCAACTTTAATAATAATAATATATTCAGAAATAGACGTGAGTATACATATAACAATTAAATATTCTTAGAATTATGTATATACCCGAGCAATATTTTACAATGTGCCCCAAACTAGGCATAGTATACTATGCCTAGTTTGGGGCACATAGTAATACATGATTTTAATATTTTTTTTTGTGCTCACGTCTATTTCTGCATAAATTATTATTATTAACATGTCACTAGTTGCCTAGATTTATAACTAATATATAATTATAATTTAAAAAAATGTTGTGTGCCGTTTAATATCCCAACGATTGCCTGGAGACCAACTCCCACCTTTTACGAAACCATCATAAAAATGGATCGTTTTGTTTCATGTTTTAAATAATCATTCGTAGACACGAACTATCACCGACCCACAATTGCGTCAAGCAATATTGGTTTGATTCTACTTAAAGAACGAACGACATGTATCACGGATGTGCAAGCGAGATACAATATATTTATATTTAGCGTTATCCCACTCACACTGTTCCGATGTACGATATTATGGCACGGTTTTACAACATTTTATTGTATTCTGCACAACAGCTATCCTGTAAGTTTTTATAGTTCAACTCACCAAATGAGGTTGCTGCATTTATTTTAAAGAATAAGTAATTGAAATAAAAACATTGAACGTAATTTACAAACACATTAACTTAAACCTTATCGTAATATAGTCAAAATCAAGTTTATATCTGCTGCTATAAAGTAACTGTTCTAAGATGGATAAACATGATCGATTTGTCGTCGAAACAGTAATACTCCGTATTAATTGTCACGTCAGAGTTCGCGAAAAGAGTGAACTATTTGTTGTGACGTCATCAAAGCGCCGAGCGATTCCTTTACCGCTTGTAAGCCTGCTTAATTGAGGTGGAGGTATAAAATTTAGCTGTAACATTAAGTTATTAGTATAAGAGGTGAGAGTTCGCCCCCTGAAGTGCTTATGAAAAATACGGTTTTGTAGACTTTTTAACGGAAGAAAAAAGAGGAGGTTCTCATTTCAAGCATGATGTCCCACCTGGTGTTAAACTCTGCCTAGAACTGATGCAGTTCGTCGTGTGCGTATACTGCACTACAAACCGGAAAGCAGTAATGTTAACATTACTGTTTGGCGGTAGACATAGGCGTGGTGGTAGTACTCCCCCAGACGTACTCAAAAATTTCTGAATATTATTATTACCTATGGGGAAGCAGTGTCGCGTGCTCAGCGAAAGTCACATTTGGAAATTAAAAGAGCACAAAATTTTATCTCGAGCGGGACTCGAACTACCACCGGTTTTACGCTAATGGCGGTTGATATTAAAAAATTAGAGTGCAAAATTTCGGGTCAGTAGAAACAGTATCGATGGCGCAGTGGTTAACGCTGCATAAAACCGAGGTCACGGCTTCGATTGCCATTCAAGATGAAAAATTTTGTACTAATAAAAATTGAAAATTAACTTTTTTACCGGCGGTATGCCTTTATTAACAAAATACTACGAACTATATACAACACTACAGTAAAAGCATTTAGACAACCTACAAGCCATTGGAGACTCACAGGCAGTCCAAATGCTCTAAATGAACTTAAATGTGAGTATTTCTCGTTTAAAGTTATACGGTTTTTTGCACAACACCGTCTATATATTAAATACACAGCGCAATCAGTACTATCATCAGTACTAATATTATAAATGCGAAAGTAACTCTGTCTTTCTGTCTGTCTGTCTGTCTGTCTGTTACGCTTTCACGCCAAAACTACTGGACCGATGTGAATGAAATTTGGTATGGAGATAGTTTGAGACCCGGGTAAAAACATAGGATAGTTTTTATCCGACTGCGCAAAAAGAGGTTCATGTTTTCGCGCGATAACCGACATACGCGCGGGCGGAGCCGCGCCCGTGAAGCTAGTATACTATAACATGATCGTGTTTTTAATAGTACGTGTAAATTCCGCCTTCATTAATATTTTGCACTGCGCGCGTTAGCTTGTACATTTAATACATATAGTAATTTATAATTGTACAATTTTGAGCAATTTATTTTTTATACGCGCATTTCTACTACATAAAATGGGAAATACCGCATGTTAGTACTTCTCGTAGTTAAACAATTGCCTAAAGGTTATAGGTTAGTAGGCAAGGCTAGTACTGGCTCATACACTACGAATATTATTTATTCGTAGCTCATAAATACAGAAATAAAATAAGCAATGGCGATACTACGACCAATGGGTTTAAGTTGTCTTTGTTTAATTTTACTACATTTTGAGAGCCAGTCATTCTAGGTTAAGCCTGTTAACACCTTCGACCACATCATCACTTACCATCACGTGAGATTGTGGTCAAAGGCTTAACTATCAACAATAAAAAAAAAAAAAACTACATACTTTAAAATGCTACTTCATGCTTTTAACGACCAAAAATAAAAATCTACTAACGAAAAACACTTGATATCGCACCACTCCGAAAAGACAGCCACAACTCAAAAATAACGAAGAAGTCTCCACGAAACTTTTCGGCTATTTTATTGAAAACCGCGACATACTATCAAAAATATAACGGCTTTTAGAAAGAAAGCAACTGCCCGTTGCTGGATAAGCAGTTCAATGCTTGCTGACTGCATTGCCCCATTGATTTATTTAGTTGATTTCATTATACAATAGTGTATTTTGAGGGTTCTATATTAAAAAATTGGACCCTATTACTAACGAGAACTTCACGAGAACGTTTTAGGCTACATATTATACTTCAACATTGAACTGTATGCAGAATCTATGGTACCAGAGTATTCTTAGTGTAGATTCTGCATGGCAATATTGTAACAGAATAAAAAACACAAGCCATTTTAGCTTATTATTATATTTTTTTTTTATATTGCTGATAGGTAAGCCTTTGACCACAATCTCACGTGATGGTAAGTGATGATGTGGTCAAAGGTGTTAACAGGCTTAACCTAGAATTACTCTGGCTCTCAAGGACAGCTGCCGGAACACACTGTTAGGTGCTTGGCGACAGATTTTCTACTTGAGGGTGGTCGCTAGCCAGGCGGGCATTCACAAAATGCCCTTCCACCATGCGGTGAAGCTCAAGCCCGCGGCGGGATTCGAACCATGGACCTGCTGCGCTGCAGTCCATAGCCAAAGCCACTGAGCTATCACTGCTACGAAATGCTATATTATGTAACAATGTTACCTTGTCCCATAATAAGTACGAATGTAATTTACATATATATTTATTGTACATTTTTAAGTTAAGCGATGTACTACAGCAGAGAAAATAAATTATTATTATTATCTGTCAATCATACTGTCTTTAAAGTGCTGAATCTATGGAACCGTAAAGGTTAGCCAAGTGACATTGTCACAGAATATGTGTTAGTACATCGGATTCACTAACAAACAATAATAATAAAAAAGGACGTCCCCATACAGAAAACATCTTATTCTGACGTTTTTTTGTTTCTGCCTTATTATAAGAGTCAAACGTGGTATGATAGAGGTCCAATATTTTACATGTTACAACAAATAATAAAAGCGGCCAAGGGCGGATCGGACTTACACTGGAGATCTTCTGAAGCAGTGATGGCTCAGTGGCATTGGCTGCTACGCAGCAGGTCCATGGTTCGAGTCCCGCCGCGGGCTCGAGCTTCACCGCGTGGTGGTAGGGCGTTTTGAGAATACCCGCCTGGCTAGCGACCAGCCTCAAGTAGAAAATCTGTCGCCAAGCTCCTAACAGTGTGTTCCGGTAGCAGTCCTTGAGAGCCAGTGAAATTACTTACAGGCACATGAGACTTAACAACTATGTTTCAAAGTGACGGGCGCAGTGCAATTTGTGACTTGTGACGAAATGCATCGGTTATAGGCCGAGGTAAGTCCGCTTAACATCAGGTGAGCCTCGAGCTTGTTCCGTCACAATAAAATAAAATAAAAAAGATCTAGAACTGTACATGTATATATATATAAATATATTACTAATTTTGGTTCATTCTGATGTTTGTGCTGAATCGTCAGTGTGCGAATCCAACTCGCACTTTTCAAAAATAAAAAACTGACTAACAGTACATGGTCACTAAGAGACTAATCTTGATCGTATACATCCACGGAGTATCTTATTTAGAATTGCGTGAATAGATCCGTTTGTACAATAATTATATACAACTTTAATCCGCGAAAGGTTGAAGACCGGCATTACATGCTCAATTTTTAATCCCTACAATTAGTATACGAGTACTAGTAGCATGACTCGCGTATACTACTGATTATTCATCGCCTGCCTGAAGACATACCATGGAATGGATATTCATAATCATTTTATTGGTAATACAAATTACAGGTCAAGAAGTGCTTTCATATAATTAAGGTCAAGAAGTGCTTATTATATAATAAAAATAAAATTTCAATGTCAGAGTACAGTTTGTATACCAAATGCAAATATTAAATTATTCATTTATAATCCTAAAAATTCGTCAAAACTATATAAAGTCTGTTCAATAAGCCAGCGTTTTAGGCGAGACTTAAAGCAGGCCATAGTTGGCGCAGTGGTTACTTCTCCTGGGAGCTTGTTGAATGGATAAGGTATTGATTGATACATTCCGTAAATTTTGGCGGCGGCGCGGATTAGTAATATGGCGCGTCTGCTACAACATATTTTTTCAAAACTCATACTCAAGGCAACGGGGCCTATACCTAAAACTTTGTTTCAGATACACGCACTTCACATTTAATTAGCTCAAATGCCATAAACACACTACCCACTCTCTACCTGCGCGGGGGATAGATGTGTAGATGCTTTCCACAAGCATTGGAAAGCATGAAATCAATGAAAATTTTTTTAAGCTTTGATTGCCGAGCGGTAATAGCTATTGACGGCCATGCCGCAGGTCCCTGTTCGATTCCCACCACCGGCTTTAACTTCACCGCATGGTGGAAGAGAATTTTGTGATTGCCCGCCTGGCTAGCTACCACCCACAAGGAGAAAATCTGTCGCTTAGCACCTAAAGGTGTGTTCCGGCAGCAGTCCTTGAGAGACCGAAAAAATATAGGCACATGAGACTTAACAACTGTATGTCTCAATGTGACGGGCGCCGTACAATTCGTCACTTGTGACGAAATGCTTCTGTTGTACGCAGAGGTTAATCCGCTTAACATCAGGTGTGCCTTGTGCTAGTTCCGCCACAATTACATAAAAAAAATGTAATTAAACCAAATGTTCCGAGCATAATAATGTATCATATATGTATTATCGTCCAGAGAAAAACATTCTGTTACACCTTATATATTGCTGACCTAGGCCCGAATCCCTCACAAACCTATTTACGCGTTGTCAGCAGTATATTTCTCTATATAAACGGTGGCTTCCAATATTAAACGCTCAGATTTATTGTGATAACTCCAGGAGTCACCAGACTCAGTACCAGTATACCCTTCAGGTGGAACCTCTGCCCAAATTAGTAGCAAAAATGAGTTGCGGGAACTTGTAAGTCAAAGTGTAAATTTATAATTTTATTTTTTGAAATAAAATAAATGTGTGTGTGTCCAAAGTTGTTTTTTTTAAGACAACTGAATAGGTCCACACAACAATTCGCTGCAGACTCACCCTAAACACCAAATAAAACTTTGGCACCTACAAATAGCCCTATAGAGAACGAAAAGTCGTAAGTACCTTTTTCCTCCAATGACGTAACGAACTTCAATAATGAAAAGAAAGAATTCCAATAACGAAATTCAGATGCCTCCCAGCGTGCCGTCTACCTACATATCGGAGACTCGAAATGCTCGTCTGCTCGACCTACAGAAGAGGTCGACCTGCATTGACCTAGATATATTTACGAACTGGATCTCACAGTTATCTGGTAAGCGCTTATCGGTGAATTTATAAGGATCAGTAGGTTGTGTTTTAGAGTAAATTTATCATTGAAAGCGAGATGTGAATGTGGTTTCCACATATACAGAAGAATACACTTCGGAATACTAATCTGTTCTGACCAAAATCTTTAGTTTTTGAATGAATAATATAAAAAAAACTTCCTGTGCCTTCATTGTATACATTTACGAAATAAGTGTTTTTGTAAAAAAAAAAACCCTGGTCTATTTGAAAAACAAAGCAATGTAATAAAAAGAGCTTGTCCGAGTAGTTATCCTCATAAGTTGTTCACGCCAATTCAACGATTACAGCTGACCAAACGAAATGCTAATTGTATGGCAATTCGAGTGTATAATACTTTACCTGACAATATTAAAGGAGCTGCTATAATTGTTTTTAAAAAAATGTTATTTGACATGTTATTACAAAAATGTTACTACTCGATCAAGTACTTCTTAGAAGATAAAAAACTAAAATAAGTATATCTAATCTGACTTGTAATTATTGACATAAATTTAACATGACATTTTATTTATATTAATCATAATTAGGTATTGACTTCGATCTTTTCATTTATTTTTTAAATTATATTGTATATTTATTAATATCTATGAAAAATGTAGTCAAATAATAATATATATGTAAAGATCAAAATATTTGCACACCGTTTAGCTAAAGTTTTGTTGGAACTGTATTTGAATGCTATTACAACTCTGCAATATTGTACCAAAAACTTTAGCAAAATAAATATTCATTCATTCATTCATTCATTCAAAAACCCTCAGCAAGCAAACTCGAGGTGTTAGGATTTTGTATCGAACTTTAAAAAGAAAATGTGATCGTGGGTTTCGTTCACAGACAAAAACTAAATAACCATCGTTTTCGATATTTGTAGATGAAATACGAGAGTCGACACGAATTACTTAACGGTTAACCCAGGTGGTCTCTAGTGTGGTAGAGTTCGCAAACGTTCCCGTGGCCCAAGCATTAAGGCGTCCTGTAGGAACACAGTGTGGTTTTTAGTCGGTAGGGGCACTTGCTGCTGTGGGAGTAGTTGGTGTCGAGCCCGACATATCCCGCCCACCACCCCTTTGGTGGACAGGAATGCGTAAAGGCATTTTCCACACGAACAAAAAAAAAAAAAAAAAAAAGGTGGTCTCTAGTGGGGTCACTGGTGGAGAGTAGGTGAGTAGTAGATTCTCCACCAGCTTGCACGGTCCCACACGTTTGGGGGGTAGCCTTGGTGAGCCGGGTCGCCTCTACACAGGCGCAGAGGCCCGATTGAGTTCGGGCCTACCGCCGGGGCAAGATAGTAAGACTGCTAACGCGACGCTATCTTGCCCAACCTCGGCAGAAGACTGCTCACGGGGGGGTTTTAGTGGGTTCAAGTCCCACACATCCCCTTCTACCGCCCCCATGGTGGAAGGGTAGAGCGAAGACAATTCCCACTCGGTTGTTGTCTTAGGATGGCAGTAGTTACAGCTAGTAGTTATAGTTCGATCATCCAGGTATCCAATTACATGTTTCAGTCAATTTACTATAACTTCAAAAGTACTCAACCGATTTTGATGAAATTTAAATGGGACAAACTTGGATACCCCCAAGTTACCCAACAATAATAAGAATCATCAAAATCAGTACATTATTAGCGGAGTAATCGCGTAAGAAAGATACAAAAAAATACAGTAGAGTAGAGAACATCCTTCTTATTTGGAAGTCGGTAAAATATAACCCTTTACCTTTGTTACCTGTAATTAATGTAATAATTTCCGTATAATGCGTCCAGTACAGCGCCAAATTTCCACACTAAAATATTTACATTTTAGGGCTTTTTTAGAATTCAGATCTAACTAAGCTCACTAACAACCCACCGCCGCCGGCTTGAGCTTCACCGCATGGTAGATTATTAGAAAATTTAAACTGGGTGTCTAGAACAGTTTCAAAGAAACTGAAGTTTTTTTTTTATTTTATGGCTGATAGGTAAGCCTTTGACCACAATCTCACCTAATGGTAAGTGATGATGAGGTCGCAGGTGTTAACAGGCTTAACCTAGAATTACTGGCTCTCAAGGACAGCTACCGGAACACACCGTTCGGTGCTTGGCGACAGGTTTTCTACTTGAGGGTGGTCGCTAGCCAGGCGGGCATTCGCAAAAATGCCCTTCCACCATGCGGTTAAGCTCTAGCCCGCGGCGGGATTCGAACCATGGACCTGCTGCGCGGCAGTCCATAGCCAAAGCCACTGAGCTATCACTGCTTCACGTTTATGCATGTTTAAAATACGAATGGATGCTCGATCGAGGTATAGTAATAGAAACTTTAAAATAGTTCGCCAGAAAACCTCTTTGTTAAGCCTTGGGTTTTCTTTAAAACTATTTCAAAGGGGTAACACGGAAATGGTAGACACCACAAAATCGGATACTAGTTATCTCTGAAGAGAAGATGATATCCGTATTATATGATGACTAGCGACTACTTCAAGTAGAAAATCTGTCGCCAAACACCTAACAGTGTGTTCCGGCAGCAGTCCTTGAGACCAAGACAAATTACAGGCACATGAGACAACTGTATGTCTCAATGTAACGGGCGCAGTACAATTTCATGACGAAATGCACATCTGTTATAGGCAGAGTTTAATCCGCTTAACATTAGGTGGTCCTCGAGTTTGTTCCGTCACAATCACACATAAAAACAAAAAAAAACATAACAACAAAACTATAATGGGCTAGCGGGCCGCGACGGCTTCGCACGGGTATTTAAAAAAAAATCGAACAAAATCAAATTTAAAAAAATATTCCATAGCCTATGTTCATCAGGGGTAATGTAGAATTCTAATGGTGAAGGAATTTTTCAAATCGCTTCAGTAGTTCTGAAGCAGTGATAGCTCAGTGGCATTGGCTATGGACTGCCACGCAGCAGGTCCATGGTTCGAATCCCGCCGCGGGCTTGAGCTTCACATCACAGCATGGTGGTAGGCCATTTTGCGAATGCCCGCCTGGCTAGCGACCATCAAAAGTTTTTCGTTCATTGTTAACGACACCCCCAAAACGACACCCCTGGGGTGTCGTTAACAATAAGCATTTGTTGACGACACCACCGTAATGTTGGGATAACTTATCGCTTAAGAATTTATTATCGAGCTAGTATACTCTCAATGGTTAATAAACATATGCAATTGTATCTTTTTATCTCTTTCTCTAATGCACTGGCTGATAACGTTTATGACGTTCAAGAGATAAATTATGTGTCATTTGTGAAGTTAATCAATATATTGACATTTCTAACATTTTCAATAACTTTCGAAGAAAAGGATAACAATGTCCGAATTCAGATTAATAAATACCAATGGCGGAGTGGCCTTACTTTTAGGCAAGTATAAATATCATAAACATAAAAATTATGCAGATGGATCAGTATATTGGAGATGTTCCTCTCACAAAAAGTTGAAATGCCATGGAAAGGATTATTGAGCTTCGATCAAGTTAAATAAAAATATCTTTACAGGTTCTTTTTATTTTATTTATTATTTTGGTATAGGTACAGCAGGGTAACAACACTATTTGTTAGTGGTGTCGTCAACAAATGCTTTTTGTTAACGACACCCCAGGGGTGTCGTTTTGGGGGTGTCGTTAACAATGAACGAAGTTTTTAAGTTGATTCGTTACATACAAAAATACAAATCTTTCCTCTACATAATTTTAGTGTAGATTATGTGCCACGAACCGTTACAGAAATGACGCTCTTACGGTAAATATAAGCACGCTTTCAACAACTATAACATTCTCATAGGGAGAAGCGTCATTATGCTTATAAGCTCGTTATGCTATCAAGGTAATTTGCATCTAACAAATTACTTTCGCATTGCGTTCGGATCAAGCGTGGAAATAACTAGCTAATTCACATGTTTAGCCTATACCTAGGCTTCAAACGTTAACTAAGGGCCCGTTTCAGAATGTCCTAATAAAGTTTCGGGTTGCTATGCAACACATAAAGTAATTGAATGATAAAAATGACAGTTGACATGCAGCGCGTTTCAAGCTTTAACCGATGGATAGGGTAACTCGATGACTGTGAAACGCAAAGATAGTGTTTTGTTTATTAAATATGTTCTGGGTAGTATAACCGGAACTTGCTCGAACATTCTGAAACAGGCCCTAAATATAGATAGAAGATAGATAGAAAACTCTTTATTGTTACACCTCTTTTGAAATATAAAATTTTACAAATTAAATAATAATAACATAGTGTTACAATGGGCGGCCTTATCACTAAAAGTGATCTCTACCAGGCAACCTTAAGATGGAGTTGAACGAGGGGCGGGTGTAGTCCAAAAATGAATAAAAAAAAAGTACATACTCAAATGTCATAAAATATTTTAAAATAAAAACGAATCTTAGTGTTATTTTTAAACAATAGTACAAAAATAAATTACTTATAGGTTTTAACAATAATTAAATACATACAATAATAATAAATACATATCTGTATATATACATACTAACATACATACATAAATTATATACAAATTATAATATTATCTCATATAATATAGACATTGACAAAAATGTAGTGCAAATTTTTTTCTTTTTTTTATGCTTGATAGGTTAGCCTTTGACCACTATCTCTCGTGATGGTAGGTGATGATGTGGTCGAAGATGTTGTTCAGACTAACCTAGAATTGGAAAATAAAATCTTTTAACTTGATCCTTGAACATTTTGAGAGTCGGTGCTTGTCTGATTGATACTGGAAGAGAATTCCACAAGCGGGCAGCCTGAATAGTGAAAGATATACAGGTTATTAAACGATAAAATTATAGCCAGCCCTGGCTCACTCCACACCCTAGATACAAAGCTACAGGTACATGTGAGTATCCGTCCGGACGGGCTTATTGTACGGTGCGTGCCGCGTCAGAAGAGATCAGAGCTATGCGTGCACATGCGATAGAATATAAATATTAGGTACTCCGTGCTTTGCGAGCTGAAGTGCACTTTATTACTTCGTAGCTAGAGTCGCTTTTTTTATTGGAATGCCTTTTTATTAGAAGTCTTTTTCAGAAGCTCGAGGCCCTCCTTATGTTAAACGGACCAACCTCTGCCTATAACAGATGCATTTCGTCACCAGTCACGAATAGCACTGCGCCCGTCACTTTGAGACGTAGTTGTGAAGTCTCATGTGCCTGTTAGTTCACTGGCTCTGAAGGACTGCTGCCGGAACACACCGTTAGGTACTTGGCGACAGATTTTCTACTTGAAGGTGGTCGCTAGCCAGTTGGGCATTCGCGAAATCCTTCCAACATTCGATGAAGTTCAAGCCCGCGGCGGGATTCATTTGTTATAGGCAGAGGTTAGTCCACATAACATCTAGCGGGCCTTCTGCTTGTTCCGTCACAATCTAATAACAATATATTCAGAAATTATGTACATCTATAAAAAACTTTGTTTTGATAATTAGCGGGAATATTTTGATGAACGGTCAATGACCAAAGGGCTATGGTATAAAATAATTCAGAGCCAACCCCCTAGTTCACCATGGTGTTTACGTAACATAAGCAGAAAGCAATTCGAGCCATATATGAAATGGATCCTATGGAATCTCCAAGGGATCTTTTTAAAGAAATTGATATATTAACTTTACCGAGTCTGTATATATTTGAAAATATTATGTATGTTCGGAAAAATTTTTAGTAAATTTAAATTAAATAGTGACAACCACGATTACAGCACTAGGAATAAATATAAAATAGCGGTGCCAGGTTTTAGACTAGCAAAGACAAATAAAAGGTCCTTTTTAGGTAATTGTGTGCGGTTTTATAATAAAAAACCTAAACATATTACAATGCTCACAGAAGGAAAATTCAAGTTGCATGTGAAAAATATTTTGATTAAGAAATCATACTACACAGTTTGTGATTACTTAAACGACAAAGATGCTTGGAAAGTTCCGCCTCTGCCAAGCTATCACCTGTCACCTACGTAATATAAACAAATATTGTAATAATCGTATTATCAGTACTAATATTATAAATGCGAAAGTTACTCTGTCTGTCTGTCTGTCTGTTACGCTTTCACGCCAAAACTACTGGACCGATTTGAATGAAATTTGGTATGGAGATAGTTTGAGACCCGGGAAAAAACATAGGATAGTTTTTATCCGACTGCGCAAAAAGAGGTTAATGTTTTCGCGCGATAACCGACATACGCGCGGGCGGAGCCGCGCCCGGAAAGCTAGTATTGTATATAACACATTGTTAAAAGATGTTTAAAAGAATGGCCCCGAGTTTCTTGCCCGTTCTTCTCGCAGTGGCTCTATAAATTTTTTTGCTGAACGTGGCAGTACAATGTAGAATATTTCAATATTAAATGTTGTAATTGACCTTCATAAGAGCGTCGTAGACTCCTAAATTGAATAAATGATTTTGAATTTGAATTGAATTTGAATTTGCAGATTGTTTCTGATCACAGGCTTCGTTCCGGGCACATGCCACATGCCACTCAACAAATTTGCGTACTTGATGGGAAAGTTCGAATCACCTAACTGTGAGCTCTGTAAGAAGCCGGAGGATACGTACCATGTCTTGGTGGAATGGAAAAAAATACTAACCGAGTTGAATATCACTGTAAATTATGTCGGTATTCTCATTGCTTATTACATACATACATACATAAAATCCCGCCTCTTTCCCATAGGGGTAGGCAGAGACTACAGATTTCCACTTGCTACGATCCTTACATATCTTTTTCGCTTCATCTACACTCATCAATCCTTTCATACATAAGCGTCGGTTTAGGGTACTCCTGACCTGGCCTTTTTTCATTGCTTATTATCTGTACCTAATTCTAATGAAGCAAAAATTATTTATAATATAGTATAAATACGAGTAAATTATAGAACATTAGGTATAGAAAAGCTAGGAGGTCAACGTGCAGTGCACACTTTAGTTATAACTTTTGGTTTGTGTTTATATATTATGATAAGGTCATTACAGGGCTGACATGAACATAATAATAAAGAATAAAAAATAAAAAAAAACATAATAAAAAAACCTATTTGAAACTGCTATTGTTTGAAGCTGTAGTAATTGGGGGCCATAGTTTATTTTTTTACCTTGGGCCTTTGGTTACGCCATTGCCACATACCATACACCTTTATTAAACGTGCGGTTCTATGTGGGGATATCTTTAATATTTAGCTCATGGTGAACACCATACAGAATCTCGAGCTATGTTATTGGTAAAATGCTAACAGTCTCTTAGGATCTACTTCTGTTAGTCCTAACAAAAATTTTGAGATTTTTTTTTATTTCGACAAATAAATTGTTTTCATATTAAAAAAAAAAAAAAATGTGTTTTTATGAGTTTTTACCGTATAATTACGAGGCGCGCCTGATGTTAAAGGTATCTTGTGCATGTCATTTATAATTTCATATTTTTTATTACTTTGCTCGATGTAAATATTCAAAACTCTATTCAAAGGGAGCACGACGCGGTCCAGTGTAGCCGCCGCGGGCGCTTAGAGTAGGCATTAAAAAACATTATTTTTTTATAAAAAAAAATTATCTCAAAATGTTTGTTAGGACTAGCAGAAGTAACCCTAAAAGGTTGTTAGCATTTTACCAATAACCCTGTATAATTGCGCTCAAAAAGATGTATAAGAAAATAAGACAAGTAAGTATTCAAATTGAGATGTTCGACTTTGGTCACTAGACTCTACAGGTATCTGTCAACGTGACAACGCTCGTCGAATTGATACAGTGAAGGTCACTCATCTGAGTTCTGAGCCTTAGTAACTATCACTTAATCTATGCCCTAGGTATTGTTGAGTTATATCAATACAGATAAGAGCTTATTACGAACACGAATCATGTTTTTCTCACGATTTTATATGATGCAGTAATATGAAATAATGATTATATTATTCATTTAATTATACTACGTACTTAATGCATACATATTATTATTTCCACATCTGATAAGACTGATTCTTCTCCTCTTCAAGCGCCTTTTACTGAACACCTAGAGTAATTTTAATAAAAAAAGGACCACACGGGAAGCACCACCTTTCAAATAAATGAAGAATCATTAAAATCTGTTCACCCAGACATAAGTACTGAGGTAACATACATAGTACATTACTGCAGCGGCCAGCAAAGGAGGCATTGATGGACGAACGTATAAATGTGGGCCGAGGCGAAGCCGAGGCAGACATACGTATAAGTCCATCAATGCCTAGTTGTGGCCAAGGCTTGTATAGTGCTTTTTTCAAATAATGCGCGGAAATTAAAACAAAGTAGTACCTAGACAGATTTTTTTATTTGAAGATACAGTTGTTATTTGTACAATTTTCAATAAAGAACGTTCTATTTGCAAACCAGATCGAATTTAAATAAAACCTTTGATATGTTACCTCCTTGGTTGCCATGCCTCAAAGTAAAAGATCGTTCCATTTTTAAATTACACGACAGATATGAGTTTACTATGCAATTTATTTGGCCGCTAGACACGACAGATATAGATTTTCATACACTTTTGCCGACCGCGGCGCGCATGTATTTGGCCAGTACAGAATTTTAGATTTATCTCGAAGAAGGTTGTCAAAGGAATGCTCACATTTCCAAGCATGTTTGAGAAAAAATATATAATAAAAAACAATAAAATCGAATTGAATACCTTCTCCTTTGTGGAAGCGGCAATTTTTTTTTATAATGCTATGCAATTGTACATGCAAACTAAATTCGCTCAACACACTACAAATTTACACTAAAGTCAATTTTAACGACTGACAACCGCAGACGTTATACAAATTTGTATTTTAAAGTTAATGGAAGAAGACATATATACATAATACATAAAATCACGCCTCTTTCCCGTAGGGGTAGACAGAGACCGCAGATTTCCACTTGCTACGATCCTTACATATCTCTTTCGCTTCATCTATACTCATCAATCCTTTCGTACATATACGTCGGTTTAGGGTACTCCTGACCTGGCCTTTTTTCAGAACATCTTCAATCTGATTTCGGAACGTTCGCCTAGAAATGAATCTCTTCAATGGAAGAAGAACTTCTATAATTTAGAGAACTTTAAGTTTAGAGAATTTCTATAGCATCGTTTTACTAAACAATATGTACAAAATCAAAAACAAGATACACATTGAAAACTTATGACTCACAGTAACCAAATCTAAGTAAAATCGTTACAAATTATAAAGACAATCACGTTATTGTGTTAAATACACATTACTCAAAAACCTGTACATACTACGTACTAACTAAAAAAATTTTTTTTGGCATAAAAATGGGACCAAACGACAAACATCACCTTTCAAACAAAAAAAGAATTTTCAAAATCGGTACACCCAGTCCAGAGTTCTGAGGTAACAAACATAAAAAAAATACCGACGAATTGAGAACCTCCTCCTTTTTTGGAATCGGTTAAAAACATCACACTGATGATAAACACAAAATTAGACCACAATGTCTTTATAATTTGTAACAATTTTACTAGGAATTGGTTAATGTGAGTCATAACTTTCAATGAAAGTACCTCATTTTAGTAACGAGTCATCTAAGTATTAATTATAGAACAATATAATTAAATTTAAACTAGTTTTCAGTAATAGTCTATTTCAAGTAACTATTAAATTGAAACACATACCTACGTAATATTTTTTTTAATTAAAATCATTGCATTACGGATTGACAGGATAAGGAATAGTGTGATAAGGGAACGATGTGGTGTGAATGAGGATGTGGTGACCAAAATCGAGAAAGGTATGTTAAGATGGTTTGGACATGTGGAGAGAATGAATGAAATGAGATTGACTAAACAGGTATACGTGGGACAAGTGAACGGAAGTGTTGGAAGGGGAAGACCTAGACGAACGTTCCGAAATCAAATTGAAGATGTTCTTAAAAAAGGCCAGGTCAGGAGTACCCTAAACCGACGCTTATGTATGAAAAGATTGATGAGTATAGATGAAGCGAAAGATATATGTAAGGATCGTAGCAAGTGGAAATCTGTGGTCTCTGCCTACCCCTACGGGAAAGAGGCGAGATTTTATGTTTTTTTTTTATTGCTGATAGGTAAGCCTTTGACCACAATCTCACGTGATGGTAAGTGATGATGTGGTCGAAGGTGTTAACAGGCTTAACCTAGAATGACTGGCTCTCAAGGACAGCTGCCGGAACACACCGTTAGGTGCTTGGCGACAGATTTTCAACTTGAGGGTGGTCGCTAGCAAGGCGGGCATTCGCAAAAATGCCCTTCCACCATGCGGTGAAGCTCAAGCCCGCGGCGGGAATCGAACCATGGACCTGCTGCGCGGCAGTCCATAGCCAAAGCCACTGAGCTATCACTGCTTCATATGTATGTATGTATTTATTAATTAATTTCAATATCTGCCAACCACATGCTCGTGGTTCGATCCAACGCCAGCTTGAGCTTCACCGCACGTTGGTACGGCATAGCGAATGCTCGCCTGGCTAGCTAACAAGTAGAAAATCTATCGCCAAGCACATAACAGTGTGTTCCGGCAGCAATCCTTGAGGGCCAGTAAGTATAAATCAGCCACGGGAGAAGCGAGCCTCGCTCCATTTCGTTCATTGAATAAAATCTGCATGTTTGTTTTGATAACAACTTGAGAACTACGTTACCAATTGAGTTTTTCATGTTTAATTGTTTATATAAAAGAGAGAGAGCGCTGTCGGTGCTTTAAACCACAGGTGGTGAATCTAGTTTGGCAACAGATGCACAATATATGCCGCCATAATGCGCAAAAAGGTAGCATCACTGCTGTGCAGAGTGCGCGCCAGCAGCAACAAAATCCTGTCCGTCGTCGCAAATAAATACTACTGTCCAATTCTGCGACACCATATTGCGGTACTCACAAAATAAACTGCTATTACTCTATTTATTATCTAATACACTTATTGACATCAAAATGAATTTATAAAATAATAATTTAATATGACGTATAATTTTTTTGTAACAATTTAACCTTTGGACATAAGTAATTTACTAACAAAAATGGATCAATGTTGTCTGAAATAAATCTTTATTTTTATTATTATAATTATATATTTATTTTTAACTTTTTAGCTACATAAGTTTTACCAACCATGTATTTAACATGAATAAATTATTATTATTATACAATACCGAAAAAAATAATAATTAAATAGAACATAAATATTCAGAAATCCCATAATACTAAGTAGTTTATTTTTTAGAACTCTAGCAGTATAACACTTTATATATGAATAATCTCAGGGTATCCTACAGTGAGGACTAGGGATTAACCTCTAATCACTAATTTATTAATGTACAGATGTACGATACGAGATTACAGAGAAAACGTACTATAAAGACGGACTCACTGGTATGTACATTTTTCTCTTCAATATATACTGTAATAGATGTATCTTGTAGTACCTATATTTGAGCAAATAAATATTATTATTATTATAATTATTGAAAAATATATTTTAGCATTGAGCTCTAAGCGATAACACCCTATATAATAATTTAGTCATAGATATTCGACATCTCCAGAAAATACATTTTGTTTTATGGAATTGTGATTTGTGATGACATTAGAGGTCCACCTGATGCTAAGCGGTTACCTCTGCCCATAACAGATGCATTTCGTCCCTTATGACGAACTGCACTACGCCCATAACTCTGAGACATACCGTTGTAAGTCCCATGAGCCTGTAATTATTACTGAGTCTCAAGCACTGCTGCCGGAACAGATGCTTGGCGACAAGTTTTCTACTTGCTAGCTCTTCCACCATGCGGTGAAGCTCAAGCCAGCTGCGGGTATCGAATCATGGACCAGGGGCACGGCGGTCTATAGCTATTACCACTCTGCTATCATTGAAACTAAATGTTTACTTAATTCAGTATTTCGTTTTTGGCAGTTCTACTCAATACACCTCAATTTCAGTTTCGTACTTCGCTTATGAGATTCTTTCTTTGAATGCTTTGAACTTTTCAAATAGAGACAGACAGAAAAAATGGCAGAATTCAGATGATAATGCCCTTTGGATACGAGCCCTAAATAGAAGAAAGTTTTAAACACACATTCAAATGATGTAATAAAAATTTAAAAACTGGTTTCGCACCTATGTCCAACAAAAACGCTTATTTGCTTTACCGAAAATATCACAAACCTGCTTTTGTACTCACGCATATCATTACGATACAGCACACTTTCGCTAAGTAACACGCTATTTACAATTCAAATGGTACTAATAAATAATACAATATTCAAATGGTAAATCACTTACTTGGTATTACTTGCGACAAGGCAAGAGAAACAAAATCCAATTTTATATCCACAAGAAATCCCGCTATATTACACACGCGTGTTTTTCGAAAAATCAGCGATACGCCCGTGCGCTTTGATGGCGGCGAAAGACTGAATAGATTTTTGATTAGGAACGGCAAATATTTTACGCGGATCGGAGCGCGTGCGCACTGTCAGTTCTGTTCGAACTGTCAAGTTCCGGCAGCGAATCGACTGGGTGTTACGTCGAATCAGAAGGACGCGGACCGTCTGATAAAAAAATGCGATTACAGCGCGACAGGTTCCACTCGCGAATTCGGAGCGCACGCAACACGACCGTCTGTCAGGAGGTGTGGTGAGCGACTGATAAAATTGTTATCCTATCCAGCCAATAGGTGTGTGACTTGTGCGGGGGACATGCGTGCGCGCATAATTTTATGTCATTGCGACCCGTTCCCTCGTGCGGTGACGATGATATATGCATGGACCGTTATCGGTAAAGGTTTTGACCGAATAATAAGATGAACGGTGGAATTCAATAATTTGAAGCAGTGATAGCTCAGTGGCTTTGGCTATGGACTGCCGCGCTCAGGTCCGAACCTCACGACACAGTTCGTCTAATGTGTGAGCCTTCAGGAAACTATGTTATAAATTCTCGTACTATTTACACAAACTGATAATTGTAAACATTAGCTCATGTTTTTAGCTTATGATTGCCGCGCAGCAGGTCCATGGTTCGAATCCCGCCGCGGGCTTAGCTTCACCGCATGGTGGAAGGGCATTTTTGCGAATACCCGCCTGGCTAGCGACCACCCTCAAGTAGAAAATCTGTCGCCAAGCACCTAACGGTGTGTTTTTTTTTTTTTTTTTTTTTTTTTTTTTTATGCCTGATAGGTTAGCCTTTGACCACTATCTCACCTGATGGTAAGTGATGATGTGGTCGAGGATGTTGATCAGACTAACCTAGAGTTACTGGCTCTCAAGGACAGCTGCCGGAACACACCGTTAAGTGCTTGGCGACAGATTTTCAACTTGAGGGTGGTAGCTAGCCAGGCGGGCATTTGCAAAGTGCCCTACCACCATGCTGTAACGACTGCTATCCTAAGACAACAACCGGGACCGACGGCTTAACGTGCCCTCCGAAGCACGGAAGCGCTCAGTAGTAACAGCGGTCACCCATCCAACTCATGACCGCGGCGGACGTTGCTTAACTTTGCTGATCGATTCAGAATCACTAAGCAAACTTGGCTACGAGCGCTTCAGCGTGTTCCGGCAGCTGTCCTTGAGAGCCAGTATTTCTAGGTTAAGCCTTGTTAACACCTTCGACCACATCATCACTTATCATCACGTGAGATTGTGGTCAAAGGCTTATCCACAACCAATCAAAAAAAAAAAAGGTGATTATGTGGTCGAAGATGTTGTTCAGGCCACAAGATTTTTAGTCAGTACCCTTTTTTTTATGTTACTGTGAAGTAACAAGCTCGAGGCCCACTTGATGTTAAGCGGACTAACCTCTGCCTATAACAAATGCACTTCGTCACAAGTCATGGATTGCACTGCGCCCATCACCTTGAGACATAGTTGTTAGTCTCAACGTGCCTGTAAATTCACTGGCTCTCAAGGACTGCTGCCAGAACACACCTTTAGGTGCTTAGAGACACGTTTTTACCCATTATCCAATGGGTAAAAACGGAACCCGAAAAAAACAGTCGAATTGAGAACCTAATGATAATTTTTAAGTGGTGTGAATTGTAATGCTAGTTCCCTTACGATGATAAGGAAAGCTGATGTACGACAAATGTGCAGCAACACCCCGTTCACGTTGACGCGAGTAGTGGCACTAAGCTCATTAGACGCATTTCCCAACGCATTGTGGTTTAGTATTTCATTGTAAGATTAATAGATCCTTACTAACATGGGATCTAATCGTATGTGTCGCTGTTTAGATACCTATGCCTACCCCTTCAATTATATACATGTTTAGTGATATGAAATATTGTTGTTAATCAATAGATTCAGGCGTTACTTTGCGGAAATCCACATCTAAAAAAATTTTCAGAAAATATTTTTTATGAATACTTACTTTAGTAAATAAAAACTGTTATCTACGTGACGTCACAAACGAAGAATATCGAGTCTCGATCGCGCGCTCGGTGAGTCAAGACCTCCTGAAGATGCTTCGTTTAGAAGCGAAACTAGTCGAATATTCTTCCGGTTAGGCTGCTTGATGTTTGTGACGACACGTAGATAACAGGAAAATTAGGCGGTATTGTCACTGGATATATATTTTTATACTTTTTTAAGTGTTTTATTTAAATATTATTTAATGTTTTCTTAAGATACTTTTAAGGGTATTTGTTATTAATAAATATGGATTTCCGCAAAGTACATAACGCCTGAATCTATTCATTAAAATTTTAGATCTATATTCGAGATATTTTTCTATGGAGTGAATTATATGGAATTGTGTTTTCGGATCGGACATACTCGTAGTATTTGTCGTATCCTCTTGAATATTATATATTTTATTAATATCTGTAAAGTGCACACTCTTTCTAAAAGACATATTCGAAATTTGTCTTTTTAAGAGTCACTTCACCTTAACCACGTTGAGTGGATAAGGGCGTCTAGAGTAGTATTCTGTTATCTGTGGTCTAAGCAATCTGCTCTACGACCGCTGCGACGACACTGACTATCTTTCTATCTTGGTAATTCCGTTAGTGGCAGCCCTGGCTCACTCCGCACGCTAGGTACAAAGCTATAGGTACATGGGCGTATCCCTCTGGATGGGTTTTTCTACGGTACGTGCCGCGTTAGAAGAGATCAGAGCTATGCGTGCACATGCGATAGAAACAGAGGCTGTTAAGTGAATATAAATATTAGGTGCTCCGTGCTTTGCGAGCTGAAGTGCACTTTATTGCGTCGTACCTAGAGTCGCTTATTTATTGGAATGGATTTGCAGAGTGACCGTTTTGGTCCTCTTTTTCTGTGTTCGTGTTTAAAATTCCCTTTAATTTCGAATTTATAATCTTATCCACAAGCTATTTTAAACTTTTGGCAGTCATAATTGTTTAGAAATAAAACTTTTTATTTTATTTATGCCTGATAGGTTAGCTTTTGACCACTATCTCACCTGATGGTAAGTGATGATGTGGTCGAAGATGTTGTACAGGCTAACCTAGAATTACTGGCTCTCAAGGACAGTTGCCGGATCACACCGTTAGGTGCTTAACGACAGATTTTCAATTTGAGGGTGGTCGCTAGCCAGGCGGGCATTCGCAAAGTGCCCTACCACCATACTGTAACGACTGCCATCCTAAGACAACAACCGGGACCGACGGCTTAACGTGCCCTCCGAAGCACGGAAGCGCTCAGTAGTAATGTCACCAGCGGTTACCCATCCAACTCCTGACCGCGGCGGACGTTGCTTAACTTTGCTGATCGATTCAGAATGGCTAAGCAAACTTCGCTGCGAAAACGATGTGATACAAAGCTCATCTCGTAAACCAGGATGTAATTGTATGGGAAGTGCAAAGCGCGAATGAGGCCTCTTCTTTTCAACTTAAGCAAAAATGCTTTTTTAATAATAAAAAAAAAGGGAAGATTCTGAATTCGACTGTTTTTTTTTTGTGTCTGCGTCACCACAGAACTCTTCACAGGGCATCACAGGCTCTTCACACCCATTTTGATGATTTTATAATATTCTAAACGCGGGGACTTGTCATGGTCCTATTTAAATTTGAGTGAGATCTGACGAGTAGTATTTGAGTTATCCCTAATAATGCGTATTATATGTTTAAAGTCGGTTTTTAAAAATTATTAGATATATACCTATCCGGTATAGGAAATAATACATACATACATAATATCCCGCCTCTTTCCCGTTGGGGTAGGCAGAGACCACAGATTTCCACTTGCTACGATCCTTGCATAACTCTTTCGCTTCATCTACTTTCCTCAATCCTTTCATACATGAGCGTCGGTTTAGGGTACTCCTGACCTGTCCTTTTTTTCAAAACGTCTTCAATTTGATAATATATAAGGTAATAATAATAATATATATATATATTTATTAGGTATATATTTGTTCTTATCTACAGGTATCATATATCAACCGATTCTAATAAAATTTTGTGAGCAATTACGATAATTATAAATATTTGAAGCAGTGATAGCTCAGTGGCTTTGGCTATGGACTGCCGCGCAGCAGGTCCATGGTTCGAATCCCGCCGCGGTCTTGAGCTTCACCGCATGGTGGAAGGGCATTTTTGGGAATGCCCGCCTGGCTAGCGACCACCCTCAAGTTGAAAAATCTGTCGCCAAGCACCTAACGGTGTGTTCCGGCAGCTGTCCTTGAGAGCCAGTAATTCTAGATTAAGCCTGTTAACACCTTCGACCACATCATCACTTACCATCACGTGAGATTGTGGTCAAAGGCTTACCTATCAGCAATAAAATAAAAAAAAAAAAATATTATATGGGATTTTTTTTATCGATTCAGTGTATGGAATTTTTTTATAATGATATGTGGGTTGAAAACGTAATAAAATAATACATGTAAACATTTCAGTCGCGAACTCTTCAGGCAACAGAGACACTAGTTACGCTACCTTGTTCCTACCTAAATTTATCCTACTTAATTTTTATTTACAAATTTTAGTACAGTATTATTTTTTTTTCAGTGTTAATTGCTGTTATGTATAGCTCTATCTATAATAGAGGAATAATCAATGATAATACCGTGTTATTATACTTATTATCTATCTAATTATATCATCATTTTTTTTTTATGGCATAGGAGGACAAACGAGCAGGCGGCTCACCTGATGGTAAGTGATCAAAAATCACTTATCTACGAGTGTGAGTGTGAAAAGCGTAGTCCAACTTGTACACGATTTCAATAAAACGGGGAGGTTCGCAATTCGACTGTATTTTTTTGTGTGTGTTGCCTTATAACTTTTTACAGCGCGGCGTGTACCGATTTTGATATTTCTATTATATTCGAAAGCTAGTGCTTAGCTTGACTAGACAAGCACCCCATGTTCCCATTCAAATTTGAGAGAAAACTGACGAGTAGTATTTGAGTTATTACTATTAATGCGTGTTTTAAATTGCCTTCGACTTCATTCATGATCTTCTCATTTTCAATTGTCGATGTACAATGGACAAACAAACCGGTATAAGATCGTTTAGTGCATTTTTTTGTATATTAGAATATTATATTTTTAAATCGGTTTTTTTTACTATGCTTAGACATTGAGCTTTATTTTGAGCTTTTTCTCTATAACTTTGGAGATAAACTACCACTGATACTTCCCGTTTTCATATAAAGTTTATATTGAGGTCTAAGGGGTATTATTTTCATTAGTCACCGGAGAAGCCTTTGAGTCTTACTGTCTTTGCTATTTCATGTTCTACTTGAGGGTGGTAGGTAGCCAGGCGGACATTCGCAAAATGCCCATCTACCATATATTTTTTATTTTCTTAGAATAGGGCTTTTGTTTAAATTAAACAGTTCAATTTGTGAAATTGAACGAAAATAAAGTAGCTTTTTAAACTACTTCCAAAACATAAGATAGGAATATTTTCAAGTAACGATTTTTTTATGTACGCACTGTTGTGTGGACCTATTCAGTTGTCTTAGAAAACGACTTATGGACACACACACATTTATTTTATTTGACAAAATTAAATTATTAATTTACACGTTGACTTACAAGTTCCAGTAACTCACTTTTGCTACTAATTTGGGCAGAGGTTCCACCTGAAGGGTATACTGGTACTGAGTCTGGTGACTCCTGGAGTAATCACAATAAATCTGAGCACATAATTTTGAAAGCCACCGTTTATATAGAGAATAATACTGCTGACAACGCGTAAATAGGTTTGTGATGGATTCGGGCCTAGGTCAGCAATATATTACGTGGAACAGTACGCATTTATATTTTATTCTTGATCATCTAATCTCGATGATTCTTCTCTATGGGTAGAGTATATACCTCCACATTACTCCCATTTCAAATTCATTATCATCGGTTAATCAGAGACGAATTTACTAAGCATTCCATGGATTTAGCGTTGCGGGTGCCGGGTTCACAGCGTTGCAGAGGAAGAGGCCCAATTCACAGATGCCTGAGACTAGCAACCCAAGGAGTAAGGTTTATGTTGTACAAGTTGATCACAAAATCTGCCGCCAAGCAACTAAAGGTATGTTCCGTGCAGTTGTCCTTGAAAATCAGTTCGTAACGTTAGGCCTGTTAACCACATCATTAATTGCCATCAGGTTAGATTGTGGCCAAACGCTAGCCTATATCAGTAATAAAAAAATAGTTTTTTTTATTTGGTAATTTGAGCATGTTGTCAGCATGCTTAAGTCGTAACACAGGGAATATTGTATATGTATGCTAGCCGAGGTTTGTGATTGAGGATATGAATGTCTGTTTGTTACTCCTGCTCCACGCTGAAACGGCTGAACCAATTTGGATGAAACTCGCAATATAGATAATTTAGGTCCCGAATTCTAATTCCATATTTATCATCACTTTTCATCATAGTTTACGCGATTGAAACCACGGGGTTTAGCTATTACTACGTGCAATTAAACGAAAAGAAACGACATCAAGCCCGCATTCTCGGAAGAAATAGGCAGAGGTGTCAAAGCATTCTAGTCCGGCACCCCACGGGGTAGAATCGACATTACCAACATTATGAGTTTTTAAACTGTCACGGTCATTATAATTATAATTATTATACTATATATTTACCGTGTTACAAAATTACAAATTTACGAGAGAAAAAATTATAGTCATGTGCGGGATTCAAACCCGCGTCCATCCACCCCTTTAGCCGGGGTATGCTCTAACCAATTGAGCTAACATGATACGGATTTTGTAGTATATCATTTAAATTAATTTTAATCTCTCCTTTCCTATTTAGATCTTCAAAATGATTGAAGTCGCCTAAAATATAATGTGATTACGAAATTCATTGATTATCCATTTTTAGTATATTTCCTTTATCAGTCCCTCACAAAACATAATAAATTATAGTTTAGTTTTAGTTTCCTAGAGGTCTAGGTTACTATGTTAGGTACTTTAGAGAAAATATCTTCTAATATAATTCACTTACTATACTAGATAAGCAGTTATGCATCTCAGATTCTTATTGTTAAGCTTTAATATGTTTTGCAATTTTTGAGGAAATCTCAGGAAGTCTTAGGAGTCATGACAATATATTATTATGAGTACAAAAATTCAAGTAAATTCTAGTTTCATATTGTTTTCCTTACAATAGCAAAAACATATCTAATGTATAGTTATTTATTCTATGCTATTTAGCCAATTCTAAACTACTTATTTTATCTAGATTTTGTGTCTGGTTTTCCCGATACCTATTTTTAATTTGAGACTACAATAATAATTTATACACTTGGTATTAAAATATTCATTGTTTTTCATTTCAATTTCCCGTATTTTATATTTTGTTCTAAGAAACAATTATTTACTCCCAGACAAAAAATATTTAGTTGTTTAATTAATTAATTAATACTCTAACGATTTAATAATTTTTTAATGATTTAATACTCTAAAGTCTAATGGTACTTCACTTATAATTGCTTTGTCTTGAATTATGATCTAGAAACATATGTTTCATGTAACGTCTCTTACAATGATTTACCTAGTTTTAGACTTCAGTTTCTCTAATAATTTACTATTGGTCTTAGATACCTAATTCCAATTTTAAGAGATATTTATTATTCTCTGTTCAATAATTCAGAATGTCTACGTTATTCTAATAATACATTCAAATTCTATTCCTTTACATCATCAAATGAACAAATAATATTCTAAATGTTAATGGAATGATTAGCAATTATTTTACTATAAGAATACTATTGTATAATAACTAATATAATAGGTCCATCTTTATGATTCTTATTTTAATTATAAATTTTAATTTAATAGATTTAAATGTTAGGTTAAGTAGATATTATTTAGGAGTATTATCTGTTAGGTTAGACAGGTTCTTTCTTAATTACCTTAAAAGAAAATGGATTACTACAAAAGGTCACTTCTTAAGGTCCTACCACTATACTAGACGATTCACATGCCATATTTCAAATCACAATAATTTTAGATTAAAGAAAACTATTTTACATGTTACTATAGGCTTCTTTAGTAATTTGAAAATTTGGGATCAGAATTTTTAGTCAAGCACGATTGTTTTGTTAAAGCAAAAAATAGGATCAGTTTTCAGTTCAGTTTAAGTTAGGTTTTTAGGTTGTAAGTTAGGTTGTTTTAGTTTTAAGTTTTAATGTTTCTTTATTAATTATTATTTAATTTAAAATGATTATATTTGGAATTTTAAATATTTGGGATTTAAAAAAATAGTATAGGATCCTGGGGCCGTTACATAGTTTATCTCCAAAGTTATAGAGATAAAGCTCAAAATAAAGCTCAATGTCTAAGCATAGTTGAACAATTTCTTTAAAAAAGGGAAGAAAAACAAAAAGCTTTTGTGTGTTCTGGCATCAGTCCTTGAGAGCCAGTAAGGAATTTTGAAATGACAGGCAAATGAGACTTAACAACTGTAGGTAACTGTAAATGTCTCAGGGAGACGAGAGCAGTTTTTATATGTGCTTGTTAAAGACAGAAAAATTCCATATAAAACCCTTCAAAAGTCAAAATCATTTATTATATTTAGGCGTCTACGACGCCCTTGTGACGGTCAATTACAAATTTTATTATTGGAAAACCCTTGCAAGGTTCATACCTTGGATAATCGATGTGTTAAAATTAAAACAAAAAAAAAACGATTTAAAAATATAATATTCTAATATACAAAAAATGCACTAAACGATCTTATACCGGTTTGTTTGTCCATTGTACATCGACAATTGAAAATGAGAAGATCATGAATGAAGTCGAAGGCAATTTAAAACACGCATTAATAGTAATAAGTCAAATACTAGTCAGTTTTCTCTCAAATTTGAATGGGAACATGGGGTGCTTGTCTAGTCAAGCTAAGCACTAGCTTTCGAATATAATAGAAATATCAAAATCGGTACACGCCGCGCTGTAAAAAGTTATAAGGCAACACACACAAAAAAATACAGTCGAATTGCGAACCTCCCCGTTTTATTGAAATCGTGTACAAGTCGGACTACGCTTTTCACACTCACACTCGTAGATAAGTGATTTTTGATCACTTACCATCAGGTGAGCCGCCTGCTCGTTTGCCCTCCTATGCCATAAAAAAAAAATGATGATATAATTAGATAGATAATAAGTATAATAACACGGTATTATCATTGATTATTCCTCTATTATAGATAGAGCTATACATAACAGCAATTAACACTGAAAAAAAAATAATACTGTACTAAAATTTGTAAATAAAAATTAAGTAGGATAAATTTAGGTAGGAACAAGGTAGCGTAACTAGTGTCTCTGTTGCCTAAAGAGTTCGCGACTGAAATGTATACATGTATTATTACGTTTTCAACCCACATATCATTATAAAAAAATTCCATACACTGAATCGATAAAAAAAATCCCATTTAATATTTTTTTTTTTTTTTTTTTTTCATTGCTGATAGGTAAGCCTTTGACCACAATCTCACGTGATGGTAAGTGATGATGTGGTCGAAGGTGTTAACAGGCTTAATCTAGAATTACTGGCTCTCAAGGACAGCTGCCGGAACACACCGTTAGGTGCTTGGCGACAGATTTTTCAACTTGAGGGTGGTCGCTAGCCAGGCGGGCATTCCCAAAAATGCCCTTCCACCATGCGATGAAGCTCAAGCCCGCGGCGGGATTCGAACCATGGACCTGCTGCGCGGCAGTCCATAGCCAAAGCCACTGAGCTATCACTGCTTCAAATATTTATAATTATCGTAATTGCTCACAAAATTTTATTAGAATCGGTTGATATATGATACCTGTAGATAAGAACAAATATATACCTAATAAATATATATATATATTATTATTATTACCTTATATATTATCAAATTGAAGACGTTTTGAAAAAAGGACAAGGGGATTCGAACCCGCGTCCATCCACCACTTTAGCCGGGGTATGCTCTAACCAATTGAGCTAACATGACACAATGACTCATAACTGTAATTCTTGCTCTCGTTCTTCAACCATCGTATCGGGATGGAGTTATATCATGTTAGTTCAATTGGTTAGAGCATACCCCGGCTAAAGTGGTGGATGGACGCGGGTTCGAATCCCGCACATGACTATAATTTTTTCTCTCGTAAATTTGTAATTTTGTAATGTAATTCGCTTAGCAGGCGTTATTGCAAACTTAACAATATTAAAAATATTTACCGTGTTTTTGGTTAATTTTGAGCTCTCGATATTTCGGCACTGTTGCAAGCGCCATGATCACGCTCTCGATATTTCGGCACTGTTGCAAGCGCCATGATCACGAGTAAACTGAAGTCTATGCGAGTGGATGGTAGGCACTATTCCGGTCTACCCTCTTGTACGTTTTTTCGGCAAGGCGATACTATTATTGTCATTGTCACTCACACCACTATTTCGACATACAAAACTAACGGTATCAGGTCGTTAACTATTTGTAACATTTCTTCGGCTCTTGCATAGGTTGACCACTGGATTCCATTCATTTATTCCATGCATTCAGTTTACTCGTGATCATGGCGCTTGCAACAGTGCCGAAATATCGGGAGCTCAAAATTAACCAAAAACACGGTAAATATCCCGTTGGTAATAATTATTATACTCGTAATTCCCAACATTCGCAATAAATGCAATATCCCGTTAATAAAGGAAATTAACAAATTCACGAAATAAACAGCTACTTCTAACGAGGATATTCTTGCGAAATAATTAACCGCGGAACAATATAATGCAATCGAAAAGGCCTTTATTGATAAAATAACTATACATTTACCCGTAGTGTGGCGCAGCTGATATACAACACGATAGGTATGTAATAACAAAAAATATTTTTATATAATCTCATTCGGCAATATTCTAATTATGAAATGAAATACAGACTTTTATTGGCATATTTTATATACATACTTCTTTAAGAAAATTAAAAAATAAATTAAAGCATTATTCTCCTTACAAAACAATAATGCTTTAAAACAATTTTTTAATTATTTATTTTTAATTTTATGAAAATAGTAGATAAACATTTTTCAAGTGTTTATCTAAAATATTCATAAAAATGTTTTCTTAAAATTTTATTAGATATGAATTTCCGCAAAGTAACCTGAATCTATTGATTAACAACAATATTTCATATCACTAAACATGTATATCATTGAAGGGGTAGGCATAGGTATCTAAACAGCGACACATACGATTAGATCCCATGTTAGTCAGGATCTATTAATCTTACAATGAAATACTAACCCGCAATGCGTTGAGAAATGCGCCTAATGAGCTTAGTGCCACTACTCGCGTCAACGTGAACGGGGTGTTGCTGCACATTTGTTTTACATCATCTTTCCTTATCATCGTAAGGGATCTAGCATCACACAACTTAAAAATTATCATTAAGGAGGTTCTTAATTCGACTGTTTTTTACGGTTCCGTACCCAATGGGTAAAAACGGGACCCTATTACTGAGACTTCGCTATCCGTCCGTCTGTAACCAGGCTGTATCTCAAGAACGGTGATAGCTAGACAGTTGAAATTTTTATACATGATGTATTTCTGTTGCCGCTATAAACAAATACTAAAAATAAAATAAAATAAATATTTAAGGGGGGCTCCCATATAACAAGCTTAATTTTTTTACCGTTTCTTGCTCGATACTAATAACGGTTACAGGTAGACGCTTTAACTATTCACAGAATATTCAGTTTTATGTTCTCTTTAAATATAATCAATTAAAATAAAATAAATAATTAAGGAGGCTAAAAGATTTATATACGTATTTGTATACGTTTATTCGTATTTATTCGCCGTTTATTTAATTTTAAAGTGTCCGTAACTTGCAAGATTAGGTTACAGATAGTGGTACGGAACCTTTCGTGCGCGAGTCCCACTCGCACTTGGCCAGTTTATTTGTGTTAGTTGCCTCATATCTCTTTACAGTGTGAACAGATTTTGTTTTTTTTTTCGAAAGTTGGTGCTTGTAATGATAATCCAATTTAAATTTGAGTGTGATCTGACGAGTAGTATTTGAGTTATCCATAATTATGCGAATTTTATGTTTGAAGTCGATGCTTTGTATTCTATTTTGTATTGTAGTATTGTAATTTGTATGGCTATGATGGGTCTGGCATAAACTAAATGTTTAAAGGTAAGTACCTAGATAAAATTATTATAAAAAAGTGGGTTGACTTTTGCTAAAAAATCTTCATAGTATGAACGGCGGGGGCGCGGGCGCGGCGGCGCGGGGCGGTGTGATTCATGAAACACGGCGCGTAAGATAAAAAATTGGCCATTCCATTTTTATGTAACGTTCCGTGGTTGGGCCCAACTACCAGTATTATTTCTAGTCTGGTCACGCAGGTGTTGCAATGGCGATTGGTGGAATACATTGCATTCATTGTTGTACTATTGCGTTGCTTCCAATCCGATATAAAATGCCATTAACATTGCCTGGCGTCATCAAATACTCAAGTAACATTAAAAGAGAAGCTATATCATTGATTTTTAAATTGATATTGTGGGGTTTCTTATAGGAGATAGGCCGACTATGACCAGCGTTCATCCAAACCATTGCATACTTTACAAAAAATACAGAATGCAGAACTCTGAAATCTATATCACTCGCTGTGGGCCCCACGCCTATTATACTTCTACGCTGGACTTGAGGGATGATAGTAGAGACCTGATATTTCTCCTGGAATCTGGACCTAAGCAGCAATGGCGTAGATCCCAATCTACCTATAGAATATATCTTCCTCGAGGCACAAAATAAAAATGCACAGAAGAACCACACCGCAAATCTATTCCAATAAATATGCGACTCTAGCTTCGAAGCAATAAAGTCCACTTCAGTTCGAAAAGCACGGAGTACCTAATATTTATATTCACCTACAAGGCTTGTCTCTTTCTATCGCATAGCCACGCATAGCTCTGATCTCTTCTGACGTGGCACGCACCATACAATAAGCCCGTCCGGACGATGTACCTGTAACTTTGTAGCTAGAGTGCGGAGTGAGCCATTACCCGAGGGTTTTTTTTATATGTTATTGTGACTGAACAAGCACGAAGCCCACCTGATGTTAAGCGGATTAATCTCTGCCTATATCAGATGCGTTTTCGTCGTGTGACGAATTGCACTGCGCCAGTCACATTGAAACATACAGTTCTTAAGTCTCATGTGCCTGTATTTTTTCTGGCTCTCAAGAACTGCTGTCGGGACACACTGTTAAGTGCTTGGCGACAGATTTTCTACTTGAGGGTGGTAGGTAGCCAGGCGGGTATTCGCAAAATGCCCTCCCACCATGCGGTGAATCTGAAGCCGGCGGTGGGCATCGAACTAGGGACTTGCCGCACCGCAGTCCATAATTATAACCGCTCAGCCATCGTTGCTTCATAAAAGGTTAACTAACGCAATTGATCTATATATAGATGTGAAACGCAACTCGATGTCAAGTCACTTTATGTAAGACAATGATAACAGGTCTCGACATTCGTGCGGCTTTGAGGTCATATGAAAGCTTAGAAGGGGCTTGGCATTGTATTTTACAAGCTTGTTAGGTTAGGTATATTATTTCTTGGTGCAGCTGTCAAAGATTTTGGCTTCTTTTTATATAATAACATTATATAACTTATATAATCAATCTATACATGTATATAAAAATCAATTGTTGTTCGTTCGTCTCGCTAAAACTAACGGCTGAGTCGATTTAGCTGATTTTGGTTTTGAAATGTTTGTCATAGTCCAGGGAAAGTTTAAAAGATGAAATATGGTAAAATTGCAAGGAAGATAAAATAAACAACAATTTCATTTTTTTAAGGTAATTAATAGATTCAGGTGTTACTTTGGGGAAATCCATATTTAATAATAACAAATATTTTTAAAATATCATAAGAAAACATAAAATAATATTTTAATAAAACACTTAAAGAAGTATAAAAATATATATCTAGTGACAAATCCGCCTAATTTTCCTGTTAAGCCTACGTGACGTTACAAACGCCACGCAGCCTAACCGGAAGAATACTCGACTAGATTCGCTTCTAAACGAAGCATCTTCAGGGGGTCTTGACTTGACTCACCGAGCGCACGATCGAGACTAAGTCTTCTTCTACTTTTAGTGTTCTATTAAAATATTATTTTATGTTTTTTAAGATACTTTTAAAAATAGTTGTTATTATTATTTCATTTTCCCATTCTAACTGTTCTACCTATACTTTCATGTATATTCGAAGTGTGTCGCTTCTACACGAAGCATAGCAGCTTTTTATTTTTAATCTTCGATATATACGATGAAGATTTCTGACAAAATCTTTAAGTCGCCTAAAATGGTGTACATCGCCGACAACAGCTAATACTATTAAATAATCCAAGTAAGCGAATACATTTTACATTTAATCCACTATCAGTACTAATATTATAAATGCGAAAGTAACTCTGTCTGTCTGTCTGTTACGCTTTCACGCCAAAACTACTGGACCGATTTGATAAAATTTGGTATGGAAATAGTTTGAGACCTGGGAAAAAACATAGGATAGTTTTTATCCAACTGCGCAAAAAGAGGTTCATGTTTTTGCGCGATAACCGACATACGCGCGGGCGGCGCCGCGCCCGGAAAGCTAGTAACTTATAAACCACTCAACCGATTTTAATGAAATTTATAATGAACTACCTCTGATGTACACTCTTTCTAACAACATGAGAATTATCAAAATCGGACAACTCTGTAAAAAATTATATGCATCGACTTGGGAACCTTCTTCTTATTTGGAAGTCGGTTAATAAAATGTCGAGTTTGCGTGGTGGTTAGGCATTTTGCCCGCCTGGCTAGCTATCACCCTCAAGTAGAAAATCTGTCGCCAAGCACCTAACGGTGTGTTCCGGCAGCTATCCTTAAGAACCAGTCATTCAAGGTTAGCCTGAATAACATCTTCGACCACATCATCACTTACCATCAGGTGAGATAGTGGTCAAAGGCTAACCTGTCAGGTATAAAAAAAAAGAGTCAATATTTCCACTAGACGATAACGATCTCGCTGACATTCCATCGTATCTAAAGGTCATTTGAAAGCTTAGAAGGGCACTAAATACTGTCGTATTCACCTTAGTACTTGGTAAGTAAGAAGTAAGATTCATATAGTGGCGCCGGTGCTGCCACCATATGTGATTGGTGACCGACCCAGCTCGGAGCGACGAGTGCAGTTTTAGTTCCATAGTTCCATCCCCACCATCGGCTTTAACTTCACCGCATGGTGAAAGGGCATTTTGTGAATGCCCGCCTTGCTAGCCAACACCTTAAGTAGAAAATCTGTCGCCAAGCACCTAACGATACCGCTTAATGGTGGGCCTCGTGCTTGTTCCGTCACAATAACAAAAAAAAAGCGGGCCACAGACCATTAAAAATTGCTTCTAGATAGACAGACCTAGTCATGCGATGCGACATCTTCTTGTCAAGGATCCCGCAAAGCCTGAAGACCAAAGCATTCAACCAGTGTGTGTTGCCAGTGATGACATATGGCACCGAGACGTGGCCCTTAACTGTCGCCTTTATGGACAAACTCCGAGTAACTCAACGAGCCATGGAAAGAGCTATGCTCGGAGTTTTTTTGCGCGATAAAATCCGGAACGTGGATATTCGCCAAAGAACCAAAGTCACCGACATAGTTTTTAGAATTTGCAAGCTGAAGTGGCAATGGGCAGGCCACATTGCTCGACGAACTGATAACCGATGGGGAAGAAAGGTTCTCGAGTGGGAACCACGTTACACCGGAAGACGTAGAGTTGGTAGGCCCGCCACTAGATGGACTGACGACATCGTAAATGTCGCGGGTAGCCAATGGTTACAAGCGGCTAGTAGCCGTCCTTTGTGGCGTTCTATGGGGGAGGCTTTTGTTCAACAGTGGACGTCTTCCGGATGATGATGATGATGAGACAGACCTAGGGATTATATGTAAGTACACAAGCTAATCATTTCACCTTTTGCAACATTTAACTGCAGGGCAATTACGTAACTAGTCAATATCAATTACTGATTGCAATCGACATTCTGACATCACTAGATAGCAACCAAAGTCCATTAAAATTCAATAACTGATATACCTAATAAGTGCACTGGTAATTGGACAAGATTAAGGGTCCGTTTCAGAATGTCCTAATAAAGTTTCGGGTTGCTATGCAACACATAAAATAACTGAATGATAAAAATGACAGTTAACATGCAGCGCGTTTCGCGCTATAACCGACGCGGCGACGGGTAGGCTAAATCGATGACTGTGAAACGCAAAGATATTGTTTTGTTTAATAAATATGTTCTGGGTAGTAAAACCGGAACTTACTCGAACATTCTGAAACAGGCCCTTAGACTATCCATCGGTTAAAGCTTGAAACGCGCTGCATGTTCACTGTCATTTTTATCATTCAGTTATTTTATATGTTGCATATCAACCCGAAACTTTATTAGGACATTCTGAAACAGGCCCTTAGTGTATCAAATATTACCAAACAGTGTTTGTTTGTTACAGCGCTGTGAAGACAGCCCTTAAGTGGGATAAAATATAAATGATATTATCAAACGCAATCAAGTTTGCGAATATAATAGATTCCTATCATAACTGTGTCAAGTGAACGGAAACATTTCTAGGTTTAAAAATATAATATATTACATAGTACTAATTAAAGTTAAAAACATGAATGCAATTTTCTGTAAATAGATTTAAAACTTTCTAACTTAACCTCGAGCTGTAATCAAAACCTTCACCTTCCGGTTTGGTGGTGTAGGTAGTTATATGCTTTTGAAGCGCTCGTAGCGTAGTTTGCCAAGCCGTTCTTAACCTATCAGCTTAGTAACGCAACGTCAGCCGCGGTCATGAGTTGGATGGGTGACCGCTAGTGACATTACTACTGAGCGCTTCCCTGCTTCGGAGGACACGTTAAGCCGTCGGTTCCGGTTGTAGTTTTAGGATGGCAGTCGATATAGCATGGTGGTAGCTACAACCCGATTTAATTAGGCTTTTGGGTTAATTAGGCCGTAGCGGAAATTCGGCTGTGTCGCGCGCCTTCCGATATTCTGATAAGACAAATTACCGTCCAGAAAGACGTCCGATCGACATGTATCCGGTGAGCATCTGAAGTGGACGTTCGCTTCAGCTATTTATTAGACTACGGAGTTTAATACATTTAACGCGCGTTAGTACTTTTCTAACAGGAATATCGAAGAATAAAGAAGAATTTTGAAGCGCTCGTAGCGAAGTTTGCTTAGCCATTCTGAATCGTTCAGCAAAGTTATGCAACGTCAGCCGCGTTCATGACTTGGATGGGTGACCGCTGGTGACATCACTACTAAGCGCTTCCGTGCTTCGGAGGGCACGTTAAGCCGCCAGTCCCGGTTGTTGTCTTCGGATTGCAGTCATTATAGCATGGTGGTAGGGCATTTTGCGAATGCCCGCCTGGCTAGCTACCATCCTCAAGTAGAAAATCTGTCGGCAAGCACCTAACGGTGTGTTCCGGCAGCTGTCCTTGAGAGCCAGTAATTCTAGGTTAGCCTGAACAACATTCTCGATCACATCATCACTTACATCAGGTGAGATAGTGGTCAAAGGCTAACCTATCACACATAAAAAAAAAAATATCTTACTAGTGGCGGAGCTGTAGACCTCGCGAGTCTGCCCTTGCATAGCCTACAATTGAATAAAGGTTCACTGCGCACGCTGATGGGGAAATGGGTCACAAAATGGGAAATTCATAGCTACATACAAAAACGAATTCAATTAATTTGATATGATACAGGAAATCAGAGTTTTTATTCTTCCCCCCAGCCTCTTTGAGTTTATCGGATGTATAAGTTGTTGTAACAAAACAATTGACTCTTGATAATGGTAACAAAAAAATTATGCATACAACATTTAGAAAATTTTTCGATATAGCAGATATATTGTTTTTTAAAGCTCCGTCATTTAGAAAAAAAAATACAAAAAATGAATCGACAAAAAATGCTATGTTGATATCTAAAATGAAAATAAATGGTGAAATCTATGGAATTATCAAACCTGCTCGTAAATTTTCAAGAGAATCGGTTGAGAAATGCGACCTGCAGAGGGGAAAAAACAGACACACGAAAGCATTTTTGTGTAAGCTGAAGCAGACGCTCGCACATCGTGCTTGCTCGATCAATAATGTGCGGCCTGGCTAAAAGCCTGACAGATGGTACTTGACAACATGATCCCATTTTCTGGTACGAAATTCTAAAATCGGTCACAATCAGAGCCCACGTTGTGCTTCCTGATATACCGTAGTTGGGTGCGTGACCGTTCACCCCAGCCGTCAGGTTATCAGACCATTGATGGTCACCCCAAAGTCGCGTGAATGTCGCCGCGTCCTCTCTGACATTCGCTATCAGAGATTTCTCGACCTGATGCAAGGTCTATGCACTACAATGTGTACAAGTATATTCTTGTTCCTATCAGTATGTGGTACTAAGTGGGGTCAGAAATAATATGTAATTTAACTTCACTGGGTCTTCATTTCATCACTCACACCTCTCGCACGCATATCCTCACCGTAGCTTAACCTTCCTCCGTCTTTACAAGCATTTATTTAGTTTCACCTGTCCCGATGGAATTTTTTTATAACACTTAGGTGGCAAACAAGTACGGCCAGCCTGAATGTAAGCTGTTACCGTAGCCTATGGACGCTTGCATCACCAGGGGTATAATTCGCGCGTTGCCGACCGTGAAGAAATCTCTTTACGCCCTTTTTGAAGAACCCCATGCTGTAGTCTATCGGGAAAACCACGGCGGGGAGCTCATTCCACAATCTGAGCGCGGAATATAAAAATCCGCGGAAGGAAGCTCCTTTGAGCCCGCACAGTACGAAACCGTTCTGGTTTCAATGTGTGAGGTTGGACTCCCCGCCGATGTTTGTCATCAAATCTTGCAAATTAAATTTGATGCAGTTCGCGGTTACCGATTGAGCTGAAATTTTAAATCGCGTGATAATGCAATATTATGATAACAAGGTGCTGATCTGATGATGGAGCTGGAAGGTGGCCAAAGGAACTTCGCAATGATACGACACAACCTCATCGAGTTTGGGCTCATTTGAATCGTCTTGACGACTAGTTTGTCTTTCAATGGTAACCAGGATCTGATGATGAACCTGAAAGGTGGTCATAGGAACTCTGTAATGAAACGACGCAACCCCAGCGAGTTTAGGCTCGTTTGAATCGTCTTGGCGGCCAGGGTCTGATCTGATTGACAATGGAGCCGGAAGGTGGTTATAGGAACTCAGTAAAGAAAAGAAACGACGCAACCACATCATTTTTAAATTTTTAGTTATTTTTATTATTAACAAGAACATAAGGAAAGCTTGTTTTTGAAAAGTTTTTATCTCGATTCTTGTTATATTCATCCACAGTAATTCTTAAGGGGTGCAAGAAAAGAGCCTCATTTTCTCAGCCGTTTTCATTATCTATGACTTTGACTTTGAACGTCCGAAGTACCCTGGCCAGCCAGACCTGCATCATCTTTATGGCTGGCCAATCTTTTCCCGACTACACAGGAGCGACTATCCGCCAAAGCTTATGAGGGCTCCCGAAACGTTGTTTGGGTTGTCCTTCTCAGGACAAAAGACTCTTCAGAGCCAGCCCTGTCGGTCATTACGATCAACATCGAAGGATTCTCGAATTACAAATCAGCACTTCTATCAAAGCTGTGTCAGAGGCATTTGTGCGAGGTTATGTGTGTTCAAGAAACGCACCGTGGTTCTGAACAACTTAGACCATAAGTCAGAATGGTTCTTATTGCTGAAATGCAGCATAATTCTTTAGACTTCAGTCATGACGACAATACCCTTTTAAGCTTTGTTTGTAAAAAAAGCTTGAAAGCTAGCTAGGAATTTCAATTCAATTCAAATAATTTATTGCGAATAAAGGTGATACAGAGATTTTCTTTTTATTGCTGATTGGTGAGCCTTTGACCACAATCTCACCTGATGGTAAGTGATGATATGGTTGAAAGTGTTAAACAGGCTTATCCTAGAATTACTGGCTCTCAAGGAACAGGTGCCGGAACACACTTAGGTGCTTGAAGACAGATTTTTCTACTTGAGGGTGGTAGCTAGCCAGGCGGGTATTTGCAAAAGCCCTACCACTATGCAGTGAATCTCAAGCCCTAGGCGGTATTCAAACCATGGACCTGCTGCGCGGCAGTCCATAGCCAATGCCACCAAGCCATCACTGCTTCAAAATTCTGAACTAAGCCTTATAAGATCTATCTCTATTCAGTCTTTACACGATGCATGCAACATTAAGTAAATACTAATTATAAAATAATAATTACTAGTGTTAAAATAATAAAGGTATGTACGTCACAAAGTCAAATAAAAAATCAGTTTCAATGTCAAAATTATTAAATGAAATAAAGAAGCAAAATATTAGATCATTAAAGGAAATTATATTCAAACAATATAATACTAGCCTTAAACCATTAACCTGTTTTTGCGCAGTTGGATAAAAACTACTTGATGTGCCCTTCTAACTCAAATGCCTCAAACTATTTCCATACCAAATTTCATCCAAATCGGTCCGTAGGCAGTCTAAAAGTTTATTTGTTGCAAACAATAACAAGTTGCAGAGACACTGTTTACAATCGAGATTCCAAGACGATACCAAGACTTCAAATAAGTTCGACACTGGTTGGAGCAATATCCGGTAAATATTATGCGAGTCCTAGTGGGTTACTAAATAATAATTATGGACAAAACTCGGGATAGTTTTTTAGCTCAAACCTGTAAAGAGTTAAGACGTAACACACACAGATAAAATATTCAGTTGAATTGATAACCTCCTGTTTTTTTGGAGTCTGTTAAAAATGGTAAACAGTGGATCAAACATAGCTACTACTGCACCAATTTAACCATGAACTACATTAACCACTTGAGACGAATTACTTAGCATTCCATGGATTCACCGTGCGGGTGCCGGGTCCATAGCGTTGCAGAGGAAGAGGCTGGAGGAGCCTGGGACTTAATGTTAAGCGGCCCCTTTACGATGACATCAATGCTCCCCTTCACCTCTCGAGCCAAGACAAAAGTAAGAAAACTTGTCAAATTTCCGAGGATCTGAAGAAATCAGGCAGGACATTTTCAGTCCAAGTGAGAACTCCTTCAATTCTTCATCTTTTTCAGAATTAACCAAATCCACTGAGGATTGAATCAAGTGTAGCAATTATATTTTTTTGTGAATTCTTTGCTTGATAAGATAACTTTTCATATTGGTATAATTATATAAGCCATTTTGCTTAACAGGTATTAATAGAATATTACAATGTTAAAACATTTCAAAATGTTTTATAAAAAATCATAAATCTCAAATTGTTTATTAGTTCTTTCAGTTTTTACTTATTTTTGTAGTTTTATGTAAAGAAAAATGAGAAAGAGAAAAGTGCATGTCAATCTTGACATGCACTTTTCTCTTTCTTTTAGACATATTATAGTCTTAAATATATAATTTTTCTTCTAATTTATTTATGTATGTTGTAATTCTATAATATAGGTAGGTAACCATACACATACTCCCCACTGGTGCATTCCAAAGATATATAACTTAATGTGTAATGCAAATACAGAGTAGTTAAATAACAATAAAATCAAGTTTCTGGACATGATATCAACAATAATTGTAACCCTCGCAACATTAACCAGATAATTGAGACAAACCACTAAGCATTGCATTTATTCACAATACGGATGGAGGGTTCATCTGCACAGCTGAGGTAGAGGTTAATTAAGTCATGCCTGTGACTTAATTACAAACAATGCTTCACTCGGCACCTTATGCCTACTCTAGTGCCCAGCCAAATTTGATAAGATTCTAATAATGCTTTTTTTGGGTTTGCATTCTAGGATTAAAGTCAGTCCCTACTTGTCATTTGTTCTGTGAAAATAATCATTACCCTTGGATCAATGGTTTGCCAAAAGTTTTGTCAGATATTATGTAATACAAGGCGAGCTTTACACCATTTAAAGAGCACATTTCAAGACTCATGATTCACTTAATTGCATTTAAATTAGGGTCCTCAACATGAAATAAATAATTGTTTTTGGTAGGTATATATCCATTGAAAACATAACTATCGATAGTGAAGGGTTGGTACTATACATATTTATTTACTTATGTACTCAAATTGGTTTTGACTTAACGCCGAAAGTAGGCCTAAAACGTAAGTAGGCTATCCAACTATCACCAAGCAAGCGGTAATAAACTTTCTATACTATTTAGTGAATTAGACTTCCGAGCGTAATAAACATTCAATATAACGCAATCACGGACCATTTCGAGGACAGCAAAGGCCCGCTAATCCGATCAATTCGAATAAATCTGCATTTTTAATAATCAGATAACACCATATCTATCATATTCATATTAAACAATGAATTATGTATATATTAAAGATAACTCACTGATATAAGTCAGGCCGGTGTCCGGAAAGATCCTGAGTGGCACAATTTATCACTGATAATGCACGAAAAGATAATTTTAGTCAATAAAATAATATGACCAAAGAACGACCACCCGAGCCGACAAACCGATGTCACCGAATGACGTCGACACTAGATTAGAGATGCGGCCAAATAGTCGATTATTTTAAAAAAACAACAATTGATATTACAACAATATTTAAAAAAAAAAATTATATATATTGATTCACATAAAAAGTAGGTATTGTGACAAAACTGTAATAGTTAGACAAATGATAAAGCGGATTTTTGTGGGTATTTATGTCTTCTTAAAACTGTAGTACATCACTTTGCTCTACTGTCAATAATTTCTGCAGCGTATACGATACTGCAATTTGTTTTTGGTATTTCATTCACACATTGGGTTACAATATCGAAGTTTTCATTCAGTTCCCTAACCTTTTGAAAATATTCTATAGCCTATATCCATCAGGGATAATGTAGGATCCTGATGGTGAAGGAATTGTTCAAATCGCTCCAGTAGTTTCAGAGTCTATTCAATGCAAAATTAACAATCAAATGTTTCCAATAGATAGAACATAAATTTAGAAGTTTAGAAATCAAATGACATGAGCTCGTTATGACAGCTATAGTTAAGAAGTGTTAATAGTCGTTCATTTTGGGATACATTTTTGGGAAATTAGTGAGCAAAGGTAGCAAACATTTATCAAAATTGCTTTCCGAGCGCACAATACAAATGCCAATTTTGAAAAGCCATATATAATCAAAATTGATTTCACCTGCAGCGTCATGCTTGTTAATTAATAATAATAATTTATTTCAGTTATTAAACCATAAAATGTACATTAAAAAATTAATGTACATCGTCTTGGGAATTACATAAAAACAGAGACAAAAGTTCTCTCATTCTGTTAATCCTTGGAATGTACATACTCCTAAAATCTTAAGGCCATTTCAAAGTTGGCAATTTGTAGGACACGCAAACAAACATTACATTTTTAGCTATAATTTAACTTAAATCCTCGTTTTCAGGAAAATTAAAATTAGACAGAATAAATAACATGGTAGGTATATACGAACGAACTCTTCCACGTTCTGTATGATTCCAACTCAAAATTTCACTGGATTTTTATTATCGATTCATTCGCTTTTGGCCACATCCCTAGCCTACAGATAACTTTCGGATTCGTTCAAAAACCAGTTTACGATTGATAGTATTTTTTTTGTTAATACCGAAATTATCTCTCATAAAGAGTCAAAAAGTCAAAATAATTTATCAAATTTAGACGTTAACGAGTTCCACGATGAAAATGCCGTAAATAAATTTACGGCAACCGAAACGTCAACGTCAGTTACTATATATCAATATGAATGGCAAACGTCAACAAAAATACTCGGCTATTTTCCAGTTTTGTTTGATTTTCTTTCTTACTACTAGATAGTAATAGTAATAATAGTTCACCACGGATACTATCAATTGATTCAATATAAACAAATTGTTACAATATTGACAATAATTTATAAAGTGTAGAACCCTGTATCGTTGGTTCACATAAATAACGCTATTTACTTGTTTATTATTTTTGACCATGGCCAATGATTCTGAGAATAAAACAAATGTGGATAAAATAGAAATAGAAGATCTTAAAGACTGCTGTCGTGTGTGTATGTGTAAAAAAATGCATATGAAAAGTGTATTCAGTACTGAACTCATCCAAACCGTTGAAGAATTACAGTATAGCACAGGGATTCTTGTAAGTATACAACGTCAGTACTCTTTACAATGTTTACTAATCAAAGACTTCAACTATGCCAAGATTCATACGAATTTGTTCAGCCCTTTTAACGTGAAGGAGTAACGTACCTATATATAGATATTTAACTTATGTAAAATGCTCAAGGCTGATATCTTTCAAGTTAATACATTTTTAACTAACTTGTAATAATAATAGTCTAGATAATTTTTCGTAACATTTCAGATAACTAAAGAGGATGGCTTGCCTACACGGCTCTGTGATTGCTGCCTAGAAAATCTGTCTGTGGCATTCAAATTCAAAAGTAAATGTTTACAGTCAGATGAGTTGTTCAGGAAAGTACTTGAACAAAGGGTTGTGATCAACAATGGTATAAAGAAAGAGGTATGGTATCTATGTACATACATGAAATTAATTATCATTAGGTATATTACAGGCCTTTGCAGTCATGAAAGCGGGCACTATATATTTTTTGAGTGTAATAGCAACTACAACTGCCTATGCAAGTGATCATATTTTAACTTAATTTTTTTTTACTGTATGTACCGTAAGTATTTATACCCACACTAAAACATTGTACAAACAAGGCCTAACCATACATATGTACAAAAATATACTGTGGAAAATGGTATGTAAGTACATTATCCCAGCTATGTGAGATCAATACAAATATGACTCATAATAATCTGGTTTGATTTTCAACGCATGCTCTCATCAGCTATCTGTATTGGACAGCTGCTCATCACATTTGGCCACATGGTGAATGGCTAGAGTGTCTTTAATGGGGGAGGATATGTTCAGCAGTGGGCACTCTTGCTGATACAGTAAACACGCTTAGTTGTTAAGTGCCCAAGTGTGAAGCGCTCGTAGCCAAGTTTGCTTAGCCATTCTGAATCGATCAGCAAAGTTAAGCAACGTCCGCCGCGGTCATGACTTGGATGGGTGACTGCTGGTGACATTACTACTGAGCGCTTCCGTGCTTCGGAGGGCTCGTTAAGCCGTCGGTCCCTGTTGTTGTCTTAGGATAGCAGTCATTACAGCATGCTGGTAGGGCACTTTGCAAATGCCCGCCTGGCTAGCTACCACCCTCAAGCTGAAAATCTGTCGCCAAGCACCCAAGGGTGTGTTCCGGCAGCTGTCCTTGAGAGCCAGTAACTCTAGGTTAGTCTGAACAACATCCTCGACCACATCATCACTTACCATCAGGTGAGATAGTGGTCAAAGGCTAACCTATCAGGCATAAAAAAAAAATATACACTACCTATCATTAACAGTGCACTAAATTTATTTAGCAGCTAAAGAACTCTTATACAATAAGTTGATTATGACCAATGATGAGTTATATGTGTTCAAGATACCCATCAAATATATAATGGAATATTTTACAAAATATGATTGTAGCACAAAATTGTATGCTCTAGGCGGGAAACGAACCCGCGTCTTCCAATTTCGCGCCAAATGTCTCAACCACTTTGCCACTTGGGCGTGCTATTTCTAGCCGAAATTTCATGCTCCAATTGTATTACTTTAACCGTCATAGGGGACAGTGCGTGGCCATCAACCAGACTACTAGATTTCATCTGATTGAGAGAAATGTTTTTTCAAACACTTCACTGTCAGAATGATGTCACTACCCTTCTATATTTCTAAATATGATAACAAGCAATGTTGCGTGCTAAGCGAAAATCATATTTTAGAAATCATTGGAGCACAATTTTTTAATGGAGCACAAAATTGTATGCCCCCTGGCATGAAAAAAATTATGTTGTGCTCCAATAATTAGTAAAATATGATATTCGCTTAGCACGCGATAGTGCTTGTAATAATATTTAGAAATATATTAAGCTACTTTTATTCATAACAGGAAACTACTTGTTTCCTTATATAAACCTTGTTCAATGAATACATTTTTGTTCGCACACATTTTAATTTCAGGCATTTGATTATGACTACCAAGATGTGTCAATGAAGGAAGAACAGGATTGCAGTGATCATGACATCAATGGAACACATGACAATGGTGATGATGATGTGTAAGTGTCTTTATCTATATAAGGAAACTATGTTTTCTTTGGTAAGTTTTTCTATTGCTAGATGCAATTGTTGTTGTGAGTTATTTCTGGTGCATCTGTTTATCAGCTTTTTGTACTTTGCAATGACATCAAATAAATCATAACCGCTAAGCCAACATGATATAATGATATGACTCAAATGTGGCGTTTCCTTCTTAACCATCGTATGGGGTAGGGGCGACTTCTATAATTCAATGTATGTTGTACTACCAACAACTATAATTTTTGCAATTAGCTTTAAACTTGTTAAATCGACGCAACGCAACCCTAAGTCTAGAATGTCCTTTGAATTTCTTCTTTCATATCATTTACATCCGACTATCATTAAAAGTATAGTTTGAAATAATTTCCAGTGACACAAAACCTCAAATACAAGTCAAGCCACCTAGAATCAAGCAAAAGAAGCCATCCAAGACATCAAAAGACAAGCTAGAGCCTGGTCCATGGGTTAAGAGGAAGTTTAAACGGTTGTACTGCGAGATATGTGATGTTAAGTTTACAAGCAAAAATCAATCTCTGGAGCACAAACGTCTCGTGCATGGGTGTGCTTGGATCTGTGAGGTAAATACATTCTTTTGCACATGAATAAAGAAAGGAACAGAATGAGAGCAACCACAGCTTTGTCCGCTAACTGAGCTGGATCAAACCGGTTCTGTCCTCGAGTGGGCGCCGCTGTAACCTCGCGCGTCTTGTCAGCGACTAGTTACACACACATAGTTGTGAATGTAGTAGTGAGACTTTCATACTGTACCGTTCTTTATTAATGTGGTGGTAGTGCATACTTACCTAGCTAGATACTAGAAGAGGATGTTATAAGATCTTTAACCAAGCACTCAATATTGTTCCGGTAGCTGTTCTTGAGAGCCAGTGTCCTACTTAGGCTAAGCATGCTACCATCTTTGTCTGCATCGTAATAAACAACAAGAGTTTACCAACAAGAGTATAAACCTATCATCAAAATATTTACTAAAATATTACAAAATTGGCATTAAAAGTATATTATGTCCTAATCTATGGCCTAAAGTATATGTATATATGTGCCAAATTGAGTCAAATTCCATTCAGCTATTTCAACTATGCGCGGCTACCCACACACACACACTAACTATAGCATTTTTATATATATAAGAGTGATGTATTTATTCCGATATGGAAGGTGCATCTACCTGGTGCCACGGTGGTATCAGGTATTCTGCCACGAGGTAATAGTGTGAAATCATTACTGTGATTACGTGTGAATTATTGTTAATTTCACTTGCACTGCAGTGATATTAATGGGTGATCAAGCCATAAGAACTAACGTCTGGAAGTGACGTGCGCAGTGCAGAGTCAAGAAAGACGAGAATGATAACACTGCAACTGTAATAAACAGGGGTAACGCTGACAGGCATCAGGCGGGTGATTTGAAAATATGAACTCAACTTCTAGCCCTACTTTTTATCAACTCAGCACTTTATCAATTCGGTTTGGTCTGGTATGCCCTTATTAAACAAAATACTATGAACTATATACAACACTACAGCTACTACAATAAAAGCATTTAGACAACCTATAAGTCATAGGCAGTCCAAATGCTCCAGCCCACTCCCAGTTGGCAGCGTGCCCAGCATGCTGGCAGAATTGCCCCGTTGAATTGCAATGCTTATTTGTTGAGCCAAATATATGCCAGCATTTTGATCACGCGTCGCATCGACCAAGCGCTAAGATAAGTTTGGTCTTAATTTATATATCTTTATGCTTGTTTTCAGATCTGCGGCAAGCAGTTCATGCATCGAGCATCTCATTATTCCCACATGAAGTCACATTCACCGCCACAGTACAAATGTTCACACTGCGTGTATCGGACATGGCATAAATCGGACATGATCAAACACGTACGGACACACACTGGTAACTATCCTACTCACACTTACACACACTCACACTTACACACACTTACACTCAATACAAATGTACACACACTCACACTATCAATACAAATGTACACACTGCATGTACAAGACCATGCACTAGGTTAACGGACTTGCTTGATGTCCGGACACACACTCTTTATTATTTTACTCACTTTTACACACATTCACACTAGCAGTACAAAATTTACGCACACGTTAAGCGGATTAACCTATGCCCCTCACAGATTTCGTCATTTGACGAATTGCACTGCGCCCGTCCCACTGAGACATACAGTTGTTAAGTCTCATGTGCCTGTAATTTTTCTGGCTCTCATGGACTGCTGTCGGAACACACTGTTAGGTGCTTGGTGACAGATTTTCTCTACTTGAGGGTAGCCAGGCAGGTATGTGATAAATGCCCTTCCACCATGCGGTGAAGCTCAAGCCGGCGTTGGTGGGGACCGAACCAGGACCTGCGGCACGGCAGTCAATAGCTATAACCGCTCGGCCATCGTTGCTTCAAAACATTACTAATAACTAACTTAAATAGCTTCGTAATAGTATAATAGTATCTGGCCGCGACTTTGTATATTTTAAAATTAAACCAGCAATTTTACTATTACTTTTTAAACATGGAAAAAATGTTAAAATTATTCTTTCCGCCATGCTTTTGTCTCATCCCCTTGATTTTACTCTGAATAAAATATATTTTGCACGTGGAATATTTTTGAAGAATACCTCGACTAAAATGTATTTTCAAAAGAAATTGCTGCTGCCTAATACTCACCAGCAATGAAGGTTTGCTGGTGCCAATTTGAGTAGCGCGGTAAGGTCGGACTTCCCGACAAAGCATGATGTTTCATCAATTTCATGTCGACGTCTGGAAGTCCACAACCTTGCGATTTTCTACCTCGCACTGCCGCATTATGGAACCAGCTGCTAGGTGAAGTATTTCCGAATAGATACGACTTAGGAGCCTTCAAGAAGAGATCATATTCCCTCCTTAAAGGCTGGCAACGCATCCTTGAGACCTCTGATGTTGCGGATGTTTCTGGGCGTCGGAGATCACTTACCACCAAGTGACCCGGCTGCTCGTTTGCCCTACTATACCATTAAAAAAAAACTTTGTAAAAAACAAAGTGGTAAAAATAATGACCACAATATGAGCATTTTTGAGTAATTAATTTTACCTTCTCTTTTAAGGAGACAAGCTCTTCGTTTGCGAATACTGCACGTCATCATTCTACAACACTTCTAATCTACATGACCACATCCGTCGGAACCACGGCGGCACCAAGACTCACTCGTGTCCGCGATGCCATCTAGCGTTCTTCACCGCCGACAAGCTGAGGAGGCATCTCGACTCACACGACAATATCAAAAGGTAAAGTATAACATATAGGGTAAAGACGCCTGCCAAGTGTGGGAATTTGGTTAAACTGCGGGTTTAGTAAATTTAAATAAAACAGTCAATTAATCACAACAAAGATCAAATAGTAGTGCCTGGTTTTATATTAGGAAGGTCCTTTTTAGGTAAGTGTGTGCGGTTTTATATTGTTCCCAATCATATTACAACGCTCACAGAAGGAAAATTCAAGTTGCACGCGAACAACATTTTGTTTAAGAAATCCTATAACATAGTTTGTGATTACTTAAACGACAAAATGCTTGGACAATTCCGCCTCAAGCTCCGAAGCGCTCGTAGCCAAGTTTGCATAGCCATTCTGAATCGATCAGCAAAGTTAAGCATCGTCCGCCGCGGTCATGACTTGGATGGGTGACCGCTGGTTGGGCATTACTACTGAGCGCTTCCGTGCTTCGGAGGGCACGTTAAGCCGTCGGTCCCAGTTGTTGTCTTAGGATAGCAGTCGTTACAGCATGGTGGTAGGGCACTTTGCAAATGCCCGCCTGGCTAGCTACCACCCTCAAGTTGAAAATCTGTCGCCAAGCATCTAACGGTGTGTTCCGGCAGCTGTCCTTGAGAGCCAGTTACTCTAGGTTAGTCTGAACAACATCCTCGACCACATCATCACTTACCATCAGGTGAGATAGTGGTCAAAGGCTATCCTATCAGGAATAAAAAAAAAAAAAAAAGCTATCGCCTGTCACCTACGTAATTTAAACAAAAATTGAAATAATTTTATGATATAGTTTGTAATACGTTAAAAGACGTTTAAAGGAATGGCCCCGAGTTACTTACCCGTTCTTCTCGCAGTGGCTCTATATATATTTTTGTAGAATATTTCAATATTAAAATTAGCAATTGACCGTCATAAGAACGTCGTAGACTCCTAAATTGAATAAATGATTTTGACTTTTGATTTTTTTGAAGCAAAGAATGCTTACTTCTGGATGTTCTCTTAATTGAGCACAAACAGAAAAAGAGTTATCAAGGTAATACGCTGGTCAGAAACTATACCTTTATGCGCGTATCTATAAAAGATATGTTTTTTTTTCAGGCATGAATGCGAGGTTTGCCACGCTCAATTCACGCGTCGTTGCCATTGGAAGAAACATCTTCAAAAACAGCACAGTATTGAGGTGCCACAAATAAGGCCAGGGAGAAGGAAAGTTAACGTTGTTAAAGGGGAAGATGGAAATGAACAACTTTGTATCATAGGAGTTAAAAATACATAGTACCAAATAAATATAAACTGGTAATATTCATTCTGACCTATCTCGATTTTTAGGTATTAAGATTTATGTTTGTGATCATAAAGATTCATGTTTATGATCATAAAGATTCAAGTATGTGATCATAAATATTAATGTTTGTTGTCATAATGATTCAAGTTTGAGTTTGTGAATTTAAAAGAACCTGTCTTTGTAACGTTAGCACGAGAGTACATAGTTATGCGTTTTTATGTCACCGTGAAGTTTAAGGTTTACCCCATAATTTTTTTAACAGCGCCCCTAACTGAAACTTGGGCGAACTAAAAATGTGTATGGCAGAAAATGTAAACTTTTATGGTTACGTAAACTATAAAACTCGTCCTAGGGGTACAGATCATTTAGTGTTTATATAAATTTATATATTTGATCTTAAGAGGAAGTGATCTTTCAAAAATATTACACTGACGACGAAGGACGGAGACCTCGTTTCGAATACGAGTGAGCGAAACAGATACCAGTGATTTAAAAAAATCTCATAAAAGTGAGCTTTTTTACAGCTGAAAAATCTTTTCAGTTCTGTATTTTTGTAAATGTTTTTTCTACCGAGACAACTATATCGAACCAGTCATAGTATTTGTCATTTCATGTCTAGAAAATTGTATATTTTATTCATATCAATACGGCGTACACTCTTTTTAAAATTGCCTTTTTGAGACTCACTTCACATAAAAAAAGGAATTTGTGATCATAAAGATTTAGTTTTGTGTTGAGATCGTATAAATTTTTGTTTTCATCAAGTCCCAGGTTCGTAATCATAAAGATTCAAGTTTATAAATCACTGACGGGTTTGATCAGGAGAAAATAAATATCAATATAACACTTTAACATTACGAAGGAGTGTAAAGATTTCCGTTGTTGTGTTGTCATCATAATAATTTATGTTTACGATCATAAAGATTAAAGTTTGTAAGCATAAAGATTCAAGTTTGTAAGCATTAAGACTCAAGTTTGTGAGAATAAAGATTTAAGTATGTGAGCATATCAATTCTTGTTATGATCGTGATTTAACTGTAGTTGAAGATGGTGATACCATTTTTGCCATGGTATTATCCACAACAAGGTAGAACGGTAGTTCCAGTCAGGTCATTATTTGATACTTACCTATCACACTTAATGTGTTATTGTTTTTTTTTTTCATGTTCGTAGTATTTATTTAATGTTATAAAAGAAATATTTAATGTTTATGTTCATTATTTCTCGTTTAATTTTGCTAGTATTGAAGGGCGCTGTATTAAATATATTACTGGACTGTCCAATAAAGCTGGAAGATATTCGTATAATTGTAAAATGTACAAAACAATTTTATTAAAGTGTCATATTTATAATTATTTATTTGTTGTAATAAAAATATTAATGTTTATACGATGTCCGTTGCGTATTATTTTAGTTGTACTTACTCTTTAATATCAAAGTCAATTCAGTCATTTAACGGGGCGATAGCCCGGTTGCGGTAAGTGTCGTTTGCTCTGCATGGCGTCCAAGATTCAAACCCTGTTGCGGTTAATCAGCATGATTGTTGATAGTACAATTATTGTAGAATAGTTCAATTTTCCAATTTTCATATCTGAATGATTTAATGGTAATTGCAACTTTTGTCGATGGTGAACAATATTCAGTGTGATGCCGGGTTCAGAATTGCACCTCCCCATTTCTTCCCCCATTTGGGTGTCGTAAAAGTCGACTAAGGGAAAAAATACTAGAAGGTGGGCAGCAGCGCCTTCTTAAGAAATATGCCATCTTGCACTGCGATCGCCAAGCCGCCTGCCAAGCGTGGGGATTGTGGCAAATACCCCCTACATAGGGAAGGCTGTGTTCAGCAGTGGACGATCCGGCTGATACAGTACAGTACAGTACGTACAGTACAGAACAGTATTTGAGACGAGTGAATCGCATCGAAAACAAGAGTTGCGCAAACAAATTTTTCAGTTGACTATTATTTAAAAACTATTCAATCGATTTTTATGAAATTTATTTGGAGGCATAATAATCTACCTAACAGAAACATAACCATCAAAATCTGTTCGAGTCGAATTGAGAACCTTCTTTTTGGAAGTGGGTTAAAAACAGCAAGATATTTATAGCAATTTAATTAAAGATCAGTCGTTCCTGAGGCATCGGTCGGAGCAGCGCTTCAGGCAGTCCGGATCGTTGCGGCAATGCGCGCGGCAGCTAGCCTGGCAGCGCGTCAACGTCCGAACGTTCGAACGGCCCAGACGTTCGTCGAACATTATGCTGGAAGCAATATACGAAATTACATACTTATTATCATTATCCCTCAACTTGAACGTTTTGTGGCACACTTTACTAAAAAACTATCACGCGTATAGATTTATGCTTTAACATAGTAATTTAACTTTGTAACTACATGTGTTATCTGTCAAAAAAATAATTCATAACCTTTAAAATAATCGGCCAAGTGCGAGTCGGACTCGCGCACGAAGGGTTCCGTACCATTAGCTATACAAAATTAGACTTCATATTTTAACCCTTTTTGTTTTAACGTGCGCGAGTCCGACTCGCTTTTGACCAACTTTTTGTATTTATTGTTATAGCGGCAACAGAAATACATCATCTGTGAAAATTTCAACTGTCAAGCTATCACTGTTCTTGAGATGCAGCCAGGTGACAGACGGACGGACGGACAGCGAAGTCTCAGTAATAGGGTCCCGTTTTTACCCTTTGGGTACGGAACACACAAATAAAAAAAAAATCTACTAAAAATGTTTGTTAGGACTAAAAGAAGTCAACTGTAAGAGATTGTTAACATTTTTCCAATGACCCTGTATATGGATTTGGACAACACACGATTCTAACAGTCCACTAACCTGTCTATGAAAGGCACGGAGGTACAGGTAGCAGCATCACAGTGCAGCACTGGCGGCGCCACCGCAGCCATCAGGGAGCCATCCTCACCGACCACGTACGGGATGTGATCCAGGTACACGCTGTCGAAGAGACACATGCGCTTCATGTACTCTTCCGAGTGGGTGAACATCGTTGGGGGAATCCCTGGAAAACAGCACCAGCGTCATAAGTATAATGATTAATTGTATACAAAAAGAATTTAACCAAATAACGGAACGACTTCAACAGGCAAAAGTGTGAAATAACTTGTTGAAGTCGGTAAAAAGTACCTATTATCACAATATTATGCGCATGGTACCGACTTCGACTTCGAAGTTATTTCACACATTTGGGTGTTGAAGTCGGTTCCATTTTTTGGTAAAAAAAGTTTTTCAATGTTTTAGTGACCCTTGCTACTTACGGGAACCATTGTCATTCATTGTCAACGACTATATCATCAAGATAGGTAATTTTTTTCATATAGGTTATATAGTGTAACTCAAAAACGGCTTAACCGATGATTAAATTTAAATGGGACCAAACGACAAGCATCAGCTTTGAAACAAAAAAGAATTTTCAAAATCGGTTCATCCAGTCGCTAGTCGGTTAAAAAGACGCCAAAAATCAATAATCGTGGATTTGGTTCCGCAAGTAATATTATGAATAATTCATTTTACTGTTGCCGATGCTATTGCATTCAAAATACAACAAATTCAAAATTGTCTTTTGTCAGCAGTGTGTTACATGTGGGTCAAAATGATGAAAGTATCGACCGCTACCTTTTCAGGCATTTGTCATTATGTCTTTCATTATCATTACACAGAAAAAAATAATATCTTAGGCCAAGAGAGTTTATTTGGTTCAAGATCTTTTAGGTTTTCGATATAAGGAAAGTCGAAAATGTCTTCACCTAAGAAATAAAATGTTTTGTATTATAGTTCTTGGGCCAACAAATATATTCTTATACCAATATTGAAAAGATTCTTTTTTTAATTTTTTAAATATATCACTTCAAGACGGAAACTATTTCAAAACAAGAAACATTTTTACATTACAATATGGAAGAGCTCTTTTTTTAAAAGGTAAAAAGTTGAACCCAAGAGCCAACCTATTTTATTTTAAATTTTTATTTCGTGTCTCAAAACCGAATAACTATTTTTTGAAAAGCTTTTTGTTTTGACCCAAGAGCGAGTATGTCTTACTTGAAATATTCTATTATATCTCTCAAAACTGAAAAGCTCTTTTTTCAAAACTAAATGTATTGACCTAAGAGCGAATTTGTCTTACTTGAAATGTTTTATTTCATCCTTCAAAACAGAAAAGTTCCTATCTTAAAAGCTAAATGTGTTAAACCAAGATCGAGTATATTTCTACTGAAATATTTTATTTCACCATATAAAAGTGGAAAGTTATTAACCTAAGAACTTAAGTATTTTAATGAAAGTATCAGAATTCTTGATGTAAAATTGATCAGTTTTGAAGGAAGGATATTATATATTTTGACAAAATGTATTAATTTTTAAAACAAGAAGTTAGAAAATCTTCTATGTAACTTTAATTTTTACGTTAAGAATCCAAATTCTTTGTACTTAGCCATGGAATCATTTGACTTGAGATTTATGTTACTTTTATCGAGATAGTTATATCTCTAAACCGAAACTTAATGTTTCAATTCAACAATTGGAATGTATTGATTAGATATTAATGTTACTTGTATCAAAATATTTACTTATTTGATAGATTTAGTTTACCTATATATATCGAAAGTAAGTACATAGAATTTTAAATAGTTAACAAAGATTAATTTGTCAAAAATTATTCTCATTTGTATACAACTATAATTTATTATTCGGCCATGATGGTCAGTGATTTCTCTTTCGTTGTATATTCGTAGGTTTTTTTTTCCAAAAAATAAAACTGAGTTCTACACTGAAAAGTGTAAAATAACTTGTCGATGTCGGTTACCATGCGCACAATATAGTAATAATAGGTATTTTTGAACAAGCATAATGTTCCGAATTCAACAAGTTATTTTACACTTATCAGTGTTGAATAGTGTTAAATTTTTTGGTAAAAGAACACACAAATACACAACGAAGGAGTAATTACAAGCCCATCATGTAGTCATGACCGAAGAAATAATAAGAACTGTATACAAATGATAATAGTTTTTCACAAATTATTCTATGTTAACTATTTAAAATTCTATGTACTTACTTTCGATATACACACAAGTAAACTAATTCTATCAAATAAGTAAATATTTTGATACAAGTAACATTAATATCGGTATTCTAAATTTTATCTAAATTTTAAATGTTTAATTAATTAATTAATTTTAAACTATTCTAAATTTTATCTACCGTAATGTTACACACTACACGGAATACAGATATAAGACTTATTATTACCTTCGATATACACATAGGGCATTGGATTACAACTAATTGAATTAAAGAAGTGACAAGTTTTGATATCAGTAACTTATGTCTAGTTAAACCATTCCAACAGTTGAATTAAAACATGGATAGAAGATAAAAATATCTTGATAATAATATAACATAAATCTCAAATACAAATTTACCAAACCTATTTGATAGGGAACAAAGCATAGGCTAGCAATAGAAACAAAATTAAGATTTATATAATTTATTTAATTATTTAAGTAATTATGAACCACTTTTAAAAAAAACATAAAAATAAACCACTTCTTTATAAAAACTTAATACTAAGTGCTGCACCTGCTGAGTAGGGAGTAGGTTCACACGCACGACATGGGCAAATATTGTAAAGTATATGTATTCAATTGACTGTCAATGTTAAATTATATTCTTCTGTTATTTACTTTCGAAGTTCTCCAGAACGTCTGGCGATACATTCCAGACTGATAACAAACGACGTATATTTTCTTCCATCGCAACGCAACGGGATGACAATTTTCAGTAGAAACCTTTGTGTATTTATAAACCACTGCAAGAAACTTAATCCAAACACTTCGGTGGGCACTGCTTTTCTTTACACAAGTCAAATCTCTCACAATACTACGTTGTTGTAAATTAACTTATTTCAGTATAACCGCCACGCTGCGCGCTGCCGCCACAGGACTCGATTATATACAGTGTTGCCATATGAACTCCAGATCTAGTTGCCAAATATATAGGAGTCCGTGTTCAAGTAATTCAAAGCCAATATCTACGAGTTTTGGCTTAGGATTATTGGGCTGTACAATGTATACATAACTTTATTTATACACCCTTCGAAAAATATAGTATATTTTATCGTAGGTTACACCACAAGAAGTGCAATATTACGTATGCATGAAATTACTGAACTAAAATTTCTAGCGTAGGAAATTAAACCTTTCTTAATAAGGAGCATTATTGCGTATGAAAATATAATACTTAAAAGGCTTTTGCCTTGTAAGTAGTGTAATTGAATATTGTGAGTGTTTCTTATTGTTATGGGAATAGTTTGATTTCCTGTGGAGTTCAATTGAGCCGGTAAGACCCCCACAATACTTGCAAGTTGGTAGTTGCCATGAGTATTTTCTATGGCGTTGTATCGTAGCGTATACGTACAGGAAGGGCACGGGCACCGATCTCTCGAATCAAGTCTTTAATATACTTTTAAAGACTTGCAAGTATTTGGGGTCGGCACCTAGTTGGCGTACATGCAACAAAAAACCAGCTTTTAAACCTGTTCGCGTAAATACCCATTTCACTAGCTAACGTCACGTTAGTACCTGCTATCAATTATTCTGTGCTAACGTTCCGCAATCAAATTTTGGACGTTCTAGAAAAGGGTCAGATCATGAGTACCCAAAACCGACGCGCATGTATGAAAGGATTGGATTGTGAATGGAGTGAAAGAGGGGTGTCTGGATCGCAGAAAGTGAAAATCTATAGTCATTGCCTACCCCTTTGGGAAAGAGGCGTGATTATATGTATGCCTATGTATGTATATAACAACATTATTTGGTTGTGAAATATCAACACGAGCTGATAGGTATTATACGGGTTAATAATACGCAGTGACTAAAACGAATCCAATTCATAGTATAGGTACTATATTAATTTATGTCCTGTTCGTGCGTTTTCGGCTTTGATGTATGAATTAGAAAACATTTGCACAGGGCTATAATGTACAACCTTTATGTACCACAGCATATTAAAAATGTCAAAAGTTACAAAAAGAATAAATACATCCTTCCTAAATATTTTCACAGAATCTTACTTTCTATTGAAAATTAAAATAAGTTAACCGCAATGCACTTGTAATTTTTCCCACAAATCTCGCGGAATCTCAAATTTTATAGCAACACTGACCACTACTGGAATTATCGAGCCAACCAATCATCACTGTTCTCATTAGGCAAGATTCATGTTTCTTCCATCAAGAATCAAAGATCTTGATTTGATTAATTCGATAAATCTGATCCTTGAATGAAATAACTTTCTTATCGACTTTTGACCGGTATTTACCTACTTCTTAATGTTTCTTCCATTAAGAATCAAAAATATTGACTTGAAAAATTCGATAAATCTGATTCTTGAATGAAACAACTTTCTAGCTGGCTTGTGACCGGTACCTACCTACTTCTAAAATCATCGCCTAAAAACCTAGATAGCAAATTAGATAATTAATAGTTCAAATAAGTAAATAAGAGCAAATATATTTATGCTTAGTAGTAGCAGTAGGTACACATTTCTAGGTTAGTACAGAAACCTAGTAATATTATAAACGCAAAAATTTGTATGCATGGATGTTTGTTACTTTTTCATGCCTAAACAGCTGAATGGATTTGGATGAATTTTGGTTGGAAGATAGCTTATACCATGGATTAAAGCATAGGCTACTTCTTTATTATCACCATTTTCATAGTTTTTATCACCACGCGGATAAAACCCTGGGGCGCAGCTAGTACAAAATAATATAAAAAAAAGATAAAATAAATACTGGCTAGGACTGATATTGTTAACATTTTATATTTAGCAATTATATATGTATTATGTGTAGGTATTGTAATGTATGTATACTTATCTATTAATAGTACCTAAGTAAGTACTTAAATATCTAATATTTTTATACAGTTACTACTTTTTATGGATTTTAATCCAACGTATCTATATTGTACTTAAGGTGGTACTATCATGTATACTGTGATTTATTAAGATACGTACTATTTTCAGATATGCTCCCCAACGACACTTGAAGATTTCTCAAAATAAAACGGAACTGATTTCATTCAAACATTTTTCAGTTATTTGAGTGTAACTTAAAAACTACTAAACCAATTTTGATAAAATGTTAATGGCACCTCTTCGCAAGTATACCCTATTAAACAAAAAAGAATTTAGCAAATCCTTTACAAATGGATTTTATAAATGACAGAGTTATGCCCGAACATACATAAAAATTAAAAATGAATACAGTAAATTTTAGTAGTGATTTATCGGTTTGTTACAGCCTGAAAGTTTGACATATACACCACTATATTGAAACTACCAAAAAAAAAAAAACTGGTCTATCTGCTGCTGGTACTAAAAACATACAGACAGAAAAAAACATGAGTTACGTAAAAAAAAAAATATCCTACATATAAATAAATTTTTGGTCAAACCTCTTCATTGATTAACACACCCAAGCATTTAATTCTCGCCGTTTCCTTTACTTCATTAAGAAATACTACATGCACGCAGTTTATGCATAAAACTTAACACCCCTACATAGAAATGTGTCATTCATAACAATAACATTCGGCAAACTCGCGTCCAAGCTCGTTAGTACATACTATTATTCATTCTGTGCGCTCGGGCATTCTCGGGAGAGCTGGCCACCGGACCAATCCCGCACCCTCCGCCCTGCCACCGCGCGGCCTTTGTTTCTTCCGAAAGCGCACGAACGAAAGCCGAAAGGCGAAACGTAATTAACGAAGGTCAGCTCAGTTACATCGCTCGTGTCGCACGCGTCACATGCGCATAAACTTGATTAGCGAAGTGATTAGTTTCTCTTCAAACACGCCGTGATTTTATAACCGTCGTGATGGCTTATCAATTTTCATCTCGCGAATATACTCTTATGTTACGTGTTTACTTTCTTTCTGGAGAAAACACAAGCGAAGCTTTGAGGATGTACCGGGAACTGTACCCTAACTCTCGTCAACCAAACCACGCTACAATGTCAAGTGTCTACCAACGTTTGCTGGACCATGGATCTGTTTACACTCCGTCACACGCACAAGGGCGAGGGAGATCTGGGCTCTCACAAAACGTATACGACGATGTCCTGAGCTACTTCGAGGAAGACCCTCGGAGAAGTACCAACGATGCCGCTCGCCATTTTGGAATTAGCCAGTACTGCGCGTGGAGAATAGTGCGTTCAGCAGGCATGCATCCGTATCATTACCGGAAAACGCAGGAACTAACCACAATAGACCGAAGTCCAAGAATAGCGTTTTGCAACTGGATTCTGAGCAATCGGGATGCCAATGTATTATTTACGGATGAGTGTTTATTCACAAGGATTGGCCTGTTTAATCAGCACAATGAACATTGGTGGTCGATTCGGAATCCAAAACTGACGCGGGAACATTCGTTCCAACACCGGTTTAGTGTAAATGTGTGGGCGGGAATTCTTAACGACAGACTCATCGGCCCGTATTTCATTGAAGGTCGTCTTACAGGAGAAAGTTATTTGAACCTTCTTCAGACCATGGTATCTTCTATGTTAGACGACGTACCACTAGCATACCTGCAAGGATTGTGGTTTCAACAGGACGGTGCTCCACCACACTATCACCGAGCGGTTCGAGAATACCTAAGTGACCAGTTCGGAAGCCGTTGGATTGGTCGTGGTGGACCAGTAGCGTGGCCACCACGCTCGCCAGATTTAACGCCTATGGACTTCTTTCTATGGAGTGAAATAAAACGTCGTGTTTATGTCAGTGAACCTGACACAGTGGAAGTGTTAAAACAGCGAATTATTGACGCTTTTGATGAAGTGAAAAGTTTAAACGTATTAATGTCATTACGAAACAATCTTTTAAAACGTGCGCGAGTGTGTATTGACAATGAAGGTGGACACTTTGAACAGTTGTTGAAATATTTGTAAGCATCGATGTAATACCTAGGTATTACATCGATGCTTATACGTTAATTTGTAAAGTGAGTATTGTTTCGTGGGATCCACGCGCTCTCTCAGACCCATTTGTTTACAACACAAAAGGGTCAAAATATTACTATTAAATACACTTAATATCGGAGCGTAGATCATGTACATAACATTACTTTTTATTTCACTTCAATACATGCACTATTTCCGAAGTTATAACGACGTGAAGTTGAAGCTCTTTTTTGAATTTCTGAGATTACGCGGGCTCATGCTATGACGTCACAACCACCCGTTCGGTCCGCGACCTCGAGTCCGCGACACGGCGTGTGCGCTCGGTCAGAGCGCAACACAGCGCAGCGGCGGCGTGAGAACGAGAGCGCGACTGTTGAATGACTATGGTTGTGACGTAATCAGCTAGTGAGTGCCCGCCCGCGTTTTTTAAAACCTTCGGCTGGAAATACGCACTTTGATCGTTAATATCTCAGCCATTTTTTAAGATATGAAAATAGTAAAAACACCGTTTTTCTCGTAATTTTTTGTAGATTTATTTGGCATGTAAAGTAAAAAACGTTTGTCAGACCCTAGACCTCGACCGCCTTAAGCTCATCGCTCGCGTCGGTTTACCGGTAGTGTCCTATTTTGTATGTTTTCTTTAGTTAGGGCTCCTCATTAAAGTTTGTTGTCTGGGCTCGACTGCGCGCGGATTCCTATCGTTATTACAGCGCGCGTGATCACAACAGTGCTCAGGCGCGCTGTAATAATGATTGTTGTGAATTATTACTAACTTTTTAAATACGCCATAATTACTTTATTTAGTTTTAACTCAGAATTACAAACTTACCTATCGTTCTTTATATCAATAATAATTCAATATCTACATAAACTACCTAACCAATAAAGTAATTTTGTCGGTCCTAAGCCCGCCAAAGTATGAAGGAAAAGTTAGTATTTATCAATTATAAGGTTTCAATGTCAAATATTTTCTTTTATTTACCTACAAATACCTACGCCCCTACAAACATTATTCTGAAACTCGTACGTCTCTATCGAACCGAACGCTCGGGTGCGGGATGTTAGAAAGAGTAAGAGAGATATTTTTTCACTGTCGCGCATCATGTGTTTTCATTAATAAATTGTACATAGGCACATAGTATTTTTGTTTACGTGGTGTCCATACTTTTAGGTGGAATTTTCGAAAACTTTAACAATTCATAATTATTTCACTGTGAAGTAATCTCAAATTTTGACTACATATCTACATTGTATTAACACTTCTGTACCACCCATTTTTTTTTTTTTGGTAGTTTCAATATAGTGGTGTATAGACTAACTTGATATTGTCAAACTTTCAGGCTGTAACAAACCGATAAATCACTACTTACATAGTATAAAACAAAGTCACTTCCCGCTGTCTTTCTGTCCCTATGTATGCTTAGATCTTTAAAACTACGCAAGGGATTATGATGCGGTAATTTTACAAACAGGGAGTTTTAGATGTATACATTCATAATATAATAAACACTGAAATTTTAGATATTTTTAATTGTGATGACGTAAATAAACACATTTTTTGCGCTTATATTGCAAACGCTGGCTGAACCCTACGAGATAGATCAAAATAATGTACTACAGTAATACCTTAAAAAGGGCTACAAAAGAGTTCGCAATGGTATATGTCTATCTCTTAAGAATAACCCACAATTACCATTTTTTTATCCCTTACTTTTTAAAATAAATAATGGCTAATTTCGATGCGATTTTAAGCAATACAGCATATTTATCCTTATCCAATTAATGCCGTAAATACATTGAAGTGAATTTAATATACTAAGATCAATATGGCCATATACTGCATGTTATTTAAATGAATATTTTCGAAGATGTTACAGATTATATAGCCCCAGGTAACGGCCTGCTTTACCCAAATTAACGCAAAGTTTGGTTCTTTTTACCAAAGTGACTTGGTCCGGTTTTGTCTGTACTATTCATTTTTATTTTGGTAGGGTATTTTTTATTGCAATTGCAGTATTGTACCCAACTGCAAGTACCTAAGAGTTTCTATATTATTTCAAAATTATTTTCCCATAAGTACCTAAGCCATTCCTTTTTCATACCAAATATTTTTTTTTAATGTTTATCAGTCTTGGTCTGATCCTGCCTGTAGGTGCTATTTTGTTACATTGCGCCCATTTATTATTTGTAACTTTTTAGCAGAGTTTATTTTTTTTATAAAAATACAAATTATAACATGCCTCATGCATCAATATTCTTAGACATTATTCTAAGAATATTGGAAAAACGCTGACAACCTCCTAAAGGAAAAAAAAACTTTTGTTCTACAGACGCCAAGCATCACAGCAAACAACTTTAATTCTATGACTTTTCTCGCCTGCTTGCCGCCGCTGCCGCCAGATGAAACGCGACGGAGTCGCGTAGATACTTACGTTGTAATGACATTGTGCCTGTCGGAAACTACCTAGCTATTCACTCTGATATTAAAGACTTGACTGGAACGACCGAGAATGGAATGATGGATTCCAATCTGGGTCACTGCCATGACTGTAGTTCACTATAATTCTGATTCTTGGTCGAAACAATCAGCATTTTGTATCAAGTAATAAATTATAAACTTTATTCTTTACTGCATGTTTATCTCATGTGATTCTTGGTCGAAATAAAAACCTTTTTTACCAATTACTTAGATTTTGCCGTAAAAAAATCCTCATACCTCACTGGAGTCTGATTCTTTTCCGAAGTAATAATTATTTTATGACAAGTAACATATGTTTTGCATTAATAAATTATTAATTATTTAATTATATTTACTGCACGTATAATTGAGTCTTGAACGAACTATTTTAATATTTAGTATCAAGTAACATATTTCTTGCCGCAATAAAATCTTAATTCTTCACTATACGTTTAACTGATTCTTGGTCGAAACAATGGCTATTTTATACCAAGTAACGTGTATTTTGCCATAAAATTGTCCTAGGCCTTTAGTGTATGATTCACAGAATTTTGTGCCAAAATATTTATGTTTTATATCAAGTGGCATGTCTTTTGCTACAATATTTATTAATTCTTCATTGGAAATAAAAACTAAGTATCTAGCCAAATAAGTATCTTTTTTGACACAAGAGTTAATTCTCAAGTCAAAACTTCGAAGCTAAGAAAGTGTCGTTTTTAATATAAGAAACCAGTATTTTTATTCAAGATATACATTTTGAAATAAGTAATAAAATTCTTATGTCAAGACATAAAATCTTGAAATTGTAGAATGTTTAATATTTGAAACGTTATTGAGATTATCTTACACCAATATATTTACATCTGTGATTAAGAAATATCAGTTGAAACATATTTGATTCTTGGCTCAAGAAAGTCTTTTTTTCTGTGTATGAGGGCCCCGTTTTACCCTTTCGATATGGAGCCCTAAAAAGTATTATTTTATCATTACTAAACCTGTTGTTATCATAATTTTCTAGTATATTATCATGCTAACAACCTATTATTAATAAAGATAAAATAGCGGTGCCAGGTTTTAGATTAGCAAAGACAAATAAAAGGTCCTTTTTAGGTAATTGTGTGCGGTTTTATAATAAATTGCCCAAACATATTACAACGCTCACAGAAAGAAAATTCAAGTTGCATGTGAAGAATATTTTGATAAAGAAATCTTACTACACAGTTTGTGATTACTTAAACGACAAAAATGCTTGGACTGGTTCGCCTCTGCCAAGCTAGCGCCTAACACCTACGTAATGTAAATTAAGTATTGTAATAATTTTACTATATAGTATGTACTTAACACTATTTTAAAAAACGTTTAAAAGAATGGCCCCGAGTTTGCCCGTTCTTCTCGCAGTGGCTCTATAAGTTTTGTTTGCTGAACGTGGCAGTACAATGTAGTATACTCGTATTTCAACATTAAAATTTGTAATTGACCTTCTTAAGAGCGTCGTAGACGCCTAAATTGAATAAATGATTTTGACTTTGACTATTGTAAAATGACTTGCCTAGTGTAACGTTTACTGTTATAATGGTCAATAAAGATTTCTGATTCTAATTCTGATTCTGATTATTTTTATTGCGAAGATGTTGTTTATGCTAACCTAGAATTACTGGCTAAAGGACAGCTGCCGGAACACACCGTTAGGTGGCGACAGATTTTCTACTTGAGGGTGGTAACTAGCCAGGAAGGTATTCGAAAAATGCCCTACCACCGTGCTGTAACGACTGCCATCCTAAGACAACGGACTATCGTGCCTTCCGAAGCACGGAAGCGCGCAGCAGTGTCACTAGCTGTCACCCATCCAAATCATGACTGCGGCGGACGTTGCTTACTTTAGCTGATCGGTAAGAACGGCTAAGCAAACTTCGCTACGAGTGCTTCAAAAACTCACTTATAATAATAACAAAGTATCTTAAGAAAACATTAAATAATACTTAAAGAAATATAAAAATACTAGCTTTCCGGGCGCGGCTCCGCCCGCGCCTATGTCGGTTATCGCGCGAAAACATTAACCTCTTTTTGCGCAGTCGGATAAAAACTATCCTATGTTTTTTCCTGGGTCTCAAACTATCTCCATACCAAATTTCAGTCAAATCGGTCCAGTAGTTTTGGCGTGAAAGCGTAACAGACAGACAGACAGACAGACAGACAGAGTTACTTTCGCATTTATAATATTAGTACTGACTAGTACTGAAGTACTGATACATAGTGACAATTAGATATACTTATACTTTTTTTATACTTTGTCGATGCGACGCGTGATCAAAATGTTGGCACATATTTGGCTCAACGAATAAGCAATGCAATTCAACGGGGCAATGCTGTCAGCATGCTGGGCACGCTGCCAACTGGGAGTGGGCTGAAGCATTTAGACTGCCTGTGAGTGTGCAATGACTTATAGGTTGTCCAAGTTCTTTTATTGTAGTAGCTGTAGCACGGTAGCTGTAGTGTTGTATATAGTTCGTAGTATTTTGTTGAAATACTTTTTGAAGTGTTTTATTAAAGTATTATTTAATGTTATTTAAGATACTTTTAAAAATATTTGTTACTAACTTTCCGCGCGTATGTCGATTATCGGGCAACATTAACCTCTTTTTGCGCAGTTGGATAAAAAGTCCTATGTTTTTTCCCGGTTCTCAAACTATTTCCATACCAAATTTCATTCAAATCGGTCCAGTAGTTTTGGCGTGAAAGCGTAACAGACAGACAGAGTTACTTTCGCATTTATAATATTAGTATGGATATAGTACTGATTATTTCATGTTTTCTTAAGATACTTTTAAAAATATTTGTTATTATTAAATATGGGTTTCCGCAAAGTAACGCCTGAATCTATTTATTACCTCACTTCTAATGAAGATGACAATGAATGAATAGAACGGAAAGAACCCCAAATAGCGCACGGGTAACTAGAGGCGAAAATACTTGCTTAATAAACAAGCTGGAAGATTTACCATTTACCTATTGTTGGATGCCCACAGTGCGTGGAAGAAGCAGCTCTAAAATTAAAGCTATTGCATTAGCTGATTTTAATAATTCCTCATTGTCTTCTTCGGCAGAATTAAAGAAGTAACACATTAGTGAAATGAATTTCACTAAAACTAAGGTGGACATTAGTACTTAGGCTATGGGGGTACAAAATACAGGGGGGTGGGTAGCTGCAGGGAGTCACGGTTGCGCGACACGACGAGCGCGGGCTTCAGCACGTAACTGACGTAACGATGGCGCTGTCTTTCCCGGCTCAGCTGCACTTGTCAAATTGTCCAATATGTCATTAGCTTCATTGTCACTGTTATGTGCCGTGTAGGGCTGTAGACACACCACAGTATACATAATCGTAGACATAATCGTCTCAATTTCCTTGTCCACATGTACCGTATCCACGCTATTGGTGTCACCTATCTTTAAAACTGTTTTCCATGCTCCATTCCCAGACGAAGGGCTACAATATAGCCCGAAACTGGTCAGAATCTATCCGGTAATTATGACTGGAGTCCCAGCCTCACGTAATAAATACCGTGTACACATGGAGTGTCCCCGGGGTGAACCTATCCAATGTAAGCTAAGAGGCCTGGGCCTTAATTATTTCGATGTTGGTTTAGTCCAGAGTGTACTGGCAGTACCATCATCTGACACTGCCAGAACACTTTTTAGGTTATGTTTTAAAAATTTTAAATTGCTGATGTTGTATTAAACGAGTGTTCCAATGGGGCTGGCATGGCTGCGTCCAATGCGGCTAAAAGCTCCAAAAATTTAAACAATAAAAAAAAAATAATTACGTGAGTCCCAGCCTGGTGCCAATTTAGTTATAATGTATAATCAGACACAACATAATGTAATAACATTTTAAATATTACATATTTCTAGGATCAATTGCCATTGTTAGTTTTGAATTTAGTATGTGTTATTGCTCAGATAACCTACTGCTACTACTAGCATGCATAAGTTTGAACGTGTTTAAAAAATATTGGAAACGTTAATATTAATATTTTAGTATAGCACTTACAAAATATATCTATCTATCTAGGGACAGTAAAATTTTCTTACGCTTAGCTAGAAAATTAGACGGAATGGTCACTCTAAATATGTTTTTTTTTGTATTATTCTATAAAAGTTTTTTTTTTTTTTTTAGCCTGATAGGTTAGCCTTTGACCACTATCTCACCTGATGGTAAGTGATGATGTGGTCGAAGATGTTGTACAGGCTAACCTACAATTACTGGCTCTCAAGGACAGCTGCCGGAACACACCGTTAGGTGCTTGGCGACAGATTTTCAACTTGAGGGTGGTAGCTAGCCAGGCGGGCATTCGCAAAGTGCCCTACTACCATGCTGTAACGACTGCCATCCTAAGACAATAACCGGGACCGACGGCTTAAGGCTCGGAAATTACGAAATAGTGCCAACAAAATATGGAAAATCTCATAAACCAGGTACCGGATGGTACTGCAATTTAAATACACGATACTCAAGGATATAAGTAATACTTTCATCGATTTCAAAACATGTTTCCTAATTCCCTAGAAATATTCAAGACTTAGCACCAAATGCGCCAAAACAGCAACACAGTGAGTGAATGATCGGTGTCGGTGGCAGTTTTTTTATGGTGGGACCAGCGCGGCGCGGGGTACGGTCTGTTGTTGTAGATTTTGCAGCGCAGCGCCGGAGTTAACTTGTATGCAGCTTACGAATGAATTTTAAACTCAGATTTGTTTCAATCAATTGCTTATACTTCAATCAATCCGGATTCTCCTGACACAAGTGTCCGGATTTTACCCCGACACTGTTTAAAAACCCCTACTGGACGCCCCCGGACGCCCTCTAAACTAGGGGAAATCCGGGGAAACCCGGTCGGATGGCAGCCCTACTCTCATTGAATGTCTGCTTTTATGTCGCGCTCCGGTGCATCTTCGAAACATAATCTATCTATACAAGTACATACATCAATTGACGGCACGGGTGTCGTTTACAAACATAAACGTATCTTTCGCAATCTTTGACAAATACAGGTAATAACAGTAATACCACGGTTTTATAATCGCTATGTAATATTGTGGTATTACGTACGAATAGTAATACAAATAGTAATAAAATTTTCAAACAAAATACTTATCTTTCTCCTTGGGTGATCTCAATAATGGTATTATTTTGTTAGAAGTTTTGTTGTTCCACCCATCTACACAATAGCATCCACGAGATGTATTTATTATTATTAACAAATTGAAACAATAACTGTACCTACCTACTACATTCTTCATGTGATTTTTGTTAGTGAAATCTTAATATGACTTGTAGTAATGACACGAGCAGGTACCCTTGATTGTTAGCGGAACCAAGACAGGATCTGAATAAACTACGCTACTTGATAACTATAGAATACTTGGAACCGACTCCAACACCCAAAAGTGTGAAATAACTTGTTCAAGTCGGTACCAGGATAGTTCAAAAGTACCTATTATCACAATATTGTGCACGTGGTACTAGTGTTGGACTTCGGCAAGTTAATTCACACTTTTAGGTGATGAAGTCTTCTTTTTATGACCCTCGCTACTTACGGGATCGATTTTCATTCATTGTCAACGACTTTATCATCAAGATAAGTAAATATTTTCCAGTTATTGGAGTGTATGTCAAAAACGGCTTGACCGATTTTGATGAAATTTAAATGGAACCAAACAACAAGTATCAGATTTCAAACAATAAAAGATTTTTTTAAATCGATTCACCCAGTCAAATGTTCTGAGGTAACAAACATATAAGAAAAACAGACGATTTAAGAACCTCCTCCTTTTTTTGAAGTCAGTTAAAAATACCCAATAGTATAACCCGCTATTTGTATTTTGATCTGGGGTAAAAAAGATTTTTTTTTATTTTCTGTGTAAATTTTACACGATATACTTGTTTTTGTAATAAATAAACCATCTTTTCTGTAACAGCTTACGCCTTGCATCAAAGTAGATACATAGTTCATGTTCATTAAAACTATAGTTCATGTTCATTAAAAATGAACATACACAAAAACTGCAAGCTCAAGCAAGTTGGTAATAATCAAGACTAAACTTGTACTACTGTAGGTATGGTACATTTATTAACTGTGTCACACTGTGATATTTACAGCATACAATCAACTAATAGTTGGTATCATGTATGCGTACTAGATGGCGCTTCAGCACACATCACATTCGTGTGTGACAAGATAGTTTCTACTAGTTCTACTAGAGAGCGCTCTAAATTTTTAATCAAATAAAATATTACCGTTGACTTGCGGACGTGGCGCCATGTACACCGCGAAGTTAATACGCGAGGAGAAGTGGGGACAAAATCTAACATATGTTTTTAGAATTCTGTCCCTTAACGTGCCCTCCGAAGCACGGAAGCGTTCAGTAGTAATGTCACCAGCGGTCACCCATCCAACTCCTGACCGCGGCGGACGTTGCTTAACTTTGCTGATCGATTCAGAATGGCCAAGCAAACTTCGCTACGAGCGCTTCAAAAAATTTAATAAATGTTTTTAAAATTGGTTATCATCGGCGTGGCTCTCTCCGCACTTTTGGCACATAAATACAGATAGATCGGGGCATTCGTCCAGACGTGATTTTTCTACGGTTCGTGCTGCGTCAGAAGAGATCAGAGCTATACGATAGAAAGAGAGCCGCCTTGTAGGTGAATATAAATATTAGGTACACCGTCCTATTGCGAGCTGAAGTGCACTTTATTGCTTCGCAGCTAGGGTTGCTTATTTATTGGAATGACTTTGCGGTGTGAACCTTCTGTTTCATTTTATTCTGTGTTTATATTAAATATTGAAGCAATGATGGCTCAATGGCATTGGCTATATATAGATGCTGCGCAGCGGGTCGATGGCTCGAATCCCGCGCCGCGGACTTGAGCTTAACCGCATGGTGGAAGGGCATTTTGCGATTGCCCGCCTGGCTAGCGACCACAATCAAGTAGAAAACCTGTCGCCAAGCACCTTATGGTGTGTTCCGGCAGCAGTCCTTGAGAACTAGTGAAATTACAAGCACATGAGACTTAACAACTATGTCTCAAGGTGACGGGCGGAGTGCAATTGATTTGTAATGAAATGCATCTGTGATAGGCAGAGATTAGTCCGCTTAACATCAGATGGGCCTCGAGCTTGTTCCGTCACAATGACATAAAAAAAAATGGATTAATAGCACTTACCAACAGCATAATACCTGGTGTTACACATATGCTCCTGTATAAGCTCCGAGCGGTTGTTGAACCAGCCCATCAGCCACTTCAGGTCTTCGAACTTGGTGATTTCATCGTTGATTACCTTCCTGGTCAGTCTCAGGTACTCCACGTCTGCTTCTATCACGGATTCGTCTTTGTCTTCTCCGTAGCTGTCACAAAAATGATGATTAAAATTACCGTGTTTGTGCACACATAATTTTTTTGGAACAGTAAGGTCAGGCGGGGCAAGTGCCCTATAACTAAATTTTTCATTAAATCTGGGTGCTAAATAATGTATCTGTTCTCAACTTAACACGATTACTCATATAGACTTAGATACTTATAATATTGGGTATATAAAAAATAAAAAAAACTAACACTTTCACAATCAACGTTGATAAAAGCAAATCTACTCGCTGCAATTAGGTACTAAATAAATTATATTTTGCTTTAAGTTGAGATATATGAGAATAGGCGATTATATAAAATTGTACATTACCCACATAAAAAACATATTATTTTCATTGCATAGAAGGTTAATTTAAAACTTTTGTTTCAACTGATGTTTATTTATTATATCCGGTTGTAAAAGCAACTACAGCATTTTAATCAAATTTAGAGCAAAAATAAATTTGTAAACATAGGGTTCATAACATGCTGTTTTTTTATTTGGCACCAAAATTATGTTCTATTTATATTAGATTTTATGTGTGTAAAATGCTGTTTTTTGGTAAAATAGTGTAGGTATGTTAAATATTGCCAGAAGTGAGTAGAAAATATTTAATTCTTTGTTGACTAAAAAAATTAGTTGACATATTGAAATATAGTGTACCTAAAACAAGTAACAAGTGAAATCCTTATGCAATCTTTGAAATATAACACGAACTGAGCTGATTCCTTACTTCCGATACTGCATCTTCAGCACTGCTTCAGACATGTGGATCCTGAATATGACTCCTGGTCTCAGATGGGCCTGGTACAAGTCCTTCGGCATTTCCACGAAGCTCGACTCCCAGTCCTAAAAACATCAATCACGCAGGTATCAACCAAGATAAGTGTATTAACACATTTTCTGAGTACACAACTTTCGCCTTGTCTATCATCAATGTAGGCCTTTTCGTAGGCGAGTTCTTCAATGCTCGCGGACGACTATTTGACGGGTAAACATAACATACTGAATAACTCGCCTATTAAGTAAAAAACATATCTTCTTTCGAAGCTGTTCGATCAGAGTCAGTGATGAGTTATCAATTTAGAGTTTTCCGAATAAATGTTTTCTAATTTATTTTCAAGATATATTTTTAAATTTATTTCACTAATTCGAAATTTTACATTTTCTTGTTTTTTAATTATAAATATACAAACTTAAAATTTTACGCGTAACTACATTATACGAATATAAATAATAAATAGCTTTATAAATCTTAGAACATAAACATTTTTTCTTGTCATAAAACAATATGTTTTCTCCTAAACGAAAGTTGGTACACATACTTTAACCAACATAACTTTTTATATATTCTTTGGGTGATAATTTTCCATTCGACATTGTGGGAAGTGAAATTCAGAATATGAATGAATAATCCAGAAAATGAAAATAATAAATTTTGCAAAAATATTACTATGAACAGTTTAGAACGTGGAATACTATGAATTGAAACTCATCGCTATCACCGTTCGACCAGCGCGGTAATCAGCATCCCGCGACAAAACAGCCTAGACGTCAGAGTAGGCCTTTTAATAGTCCAGTTCTTTAATGCTATCAATCAAACCATACAATTAGAATAGCTAAAGGTACTTACATTGGCAATATTATTTGCCTGCGAGCAATGAAGAAAGCGCTTATTACATAGCGTACCTACATTTCCTTCTTTATTGCTCGATCAGTCAGTAATCAGTTTCCCACCAACAAACATGCAAGTTTCGTAATTCTCTCGAACAAATTGATTTGACAAGTAAAGCATCTCATATTCCTGTTAAAATTAATGGCTGCACGAGCTGAAGAACTCGCCCCTATTGAGTTTTCGTACATTTGCTTCTTTTTTTACAGGGCTGTTCAAATCATTAAGATAGAGGTAACAATTAGAAAGGTTCTATAAATCTCACGAACAAATTGAGTTGACGGGCATAGAAACATGACACAGTTGGCGGTAGGAATAAATATTATTCGTAGTTGACGGTAAAACATTCCTTTCCCGTTCTAATTAACATGCCCGCTTGCGCTGAAAACCTGACCTAATCAGATGCGTTCATACTACTCGGTACCTTGTCTATCATTGTCACCTTAACAGTCGAGTTCTTCAATGCTCGCAAACATTTTATTTCCGTAAATTTGACTTACCCGATTAAATTAAACTGCTCGCGAGCACTGAAGAACGTAAATATCGAGTTGCCCATTTGATATTTTTTTTATTATTACACTCCTATCTATTTTTATGGAGCTGTTAGAGCAGCCAGCACTAAGCATCCCGCCAATTACTCGTATCAAAGTAGGCAAAATAAAAGGCGAATCCTTCAATGCTCCCGGACTATCCGATTTGAATAAATTATATTGCGTGCGAGCGCACAATAACGTACCTATTAAGTTACGAACGGACTCGTATAAAATAGGCATTAGTTTACAAAAATCTAGCTTATCATGATGTAAGATCCTGGGGCAATAAATCATAACAAAAGGAAAAGTTGAACTATGCGCGGGAATTGAACCCGCGTTCATACGTCCCTGGGGCCGACAGGAAATTTTCTTCCAATCTGAGACACCGTGGTAGATCTTCTTAGTCCTTTCGCTTTTAAAGTAAGCGATATCTATGGTAATTTTAATTGATGTAATCAAGACTAATTTTGCAATTTGCTTTTAGTAGCAGTAGAACTCTTCGTGCGAGCTCGTCCGGGGCAGTACCTACTGTCACCATACCTGTTTCAAACGCCAAGTTGATGCCGCCAATGTTCGTATTACCGTATTCCGGTATACGTGCAGGGTACATGTACCGGTGAAATTAGGCGCTTAACTACTTTGTCTCAAGATGATGACCGAAGTGCGTTCGTCCCTTGTAACGAATAGCGTCTGGTGTAGCAGAGTTTACCGCTTTAATAAAAAAGAGCTTTAAACTTGTTTCCTGATTGTGCGTTATGGAACTAAATCCACACGGATGAAGTTTCGGACAGTAATCTAGTTTTAGTCAGTCATGTGCAGTTACCTTGACGGGAGGTTCGTAAGTGTCAAAATTTGCCTGCTCCTTCTTCTTCTTCCTTTTACGGGACTGCTCACTCGGCCAGTAGTCAGCACGACGGGCCACTGGCACTTCTGTAGTGGTAGTGTTCTTTGGTTGCTGCATATATTACATGGAGAAGTTAATCACTACATAGTATAAAACAAAGTCGGTTTCTGCTGTCTGGATTTTGATGCGGTTTATTTCAATAGATATAGTGATTCAAGTGGATGGTTTCTATGTATAATACATGCTTAAAATAATAGAGAAGAAGCATTAACGTACCTACATTTTGACAGAAATTTACATTCTCAGACAGTGCCACGTAACTTTGTTTTCTTAACGTACTTACTAATTCTTAAAATACGATTTCACTATTTTAATTATTAAGAGACTAAAATCGATATTTGAAAAAATTGTATAAATAAATTATTCCAATTTAACTCGTTTTGTAACACGACCTATTAAATTTGACCTCTGACAAACTTTTATTTGCATTCGGCTCGAAGGACTGTATACTGAGCTATGAGTAGGCGTAGGTATTAGGATAAGTGTATATAGTAATATATATAAATGTATATTTGTATATAGCCTAAGATCACTAGGTGCCAATAAATATTTGGATTTTAATTTGAATTTGAAATGTTCTACCACCGTGCAAAATCTAGTCATAATATATAAGGTGGATATTATACTACTATTATTATATTACACTACATATGTGTGTGTCTGAATGGAGTACACCGTGGATGTCGTCGTCGCAATCATTCTCAAAGCATCGCGCAGCTGCTTAGGTAATGGTACTGATTTTGTGTATATAACTATTAAACACTAGCTTTCCGGGCGCGGCTCCGCCCGCGCGTATGTCGGTTATCGCGTGAAAACATTAACCTCTTTTTGCGCAGTCGGATAAAAACTATCCTATGTTTTTTCCCGCGTCTCAAACTATCTCCATACCAAATTTCATTCAAATCGGTCCAGTAGTTTTGGCGTGAAAGAGTAACAGACAGACAGACAGACAGACAGACACAGAGTTACTTTCGCATTTATAATATTAGTACTGATGAGTGGAACAGATTCAGTTATCGATTCCAAACCACTCTCCAAAGTATTGTTGATATATTGATACCGTTGCCAAATTAGTCGATAATCAGAAGTGTTTTCATTGGTATAGATAAGCAGATTTTGAGGACTAATCATCAAGTGTGGAGGGGGAGAGGAGGGACCGATCACAAATTATACCTTGACAAAACGTCTCGCCAGATTGCGCGATGAGGGAGGGTAGAAAACAGGCTGGCCCCACCTTGTGAACCCCACGGTGAATAGAAAATAGTTTCGAAATCCACCCTCAACCGCGATGAATACGACCCTGCTTTTGTGCAAATAGAAACGTCACATGGTGAGAGATGGCGCTCTTTTAAAATATTGATATAGGTAATCTAAAAGTAACTAGTCTTGCCGTCAGAAAAATACAAAAATATCTAATGAAAGAATCAATGCGTAAAGTTGGTAGTTACATGTGGTTATATGTCATTTAATCTGCATTTACTGTGGTATAATGAGTTCCAAAACCTGACAACATCTAGTAGTTAGTAGCGAAATTTTTGAGCAGCAATATTATAGAGAAAAGTAAAATATTGGTACTATATTTAGTAATGTTTAATGCTATGTAATATATAGTTCCCCGAAAGCGTTGTACGTACCTATAATTGATTGATTCACCTACCCAATAATAACTTGTGTCCAAATAGAAACGTCACATGGCGAGAGATGGTGCTCTTTTAAAATATTGATATAGGTAATCTAAGAGTAACTAGTCTTGCCGTCAGAAAAATACAAAAATATCTAATAGAATAATCAATACGTAAAGTTAGTAGTTACATGTGGTTATATGTCATTTAATCTGCATTTACTGTGGTATAATGAGTTCCAAAACCTGACAAAATCTAGTAGTAAGTAGCGAAATTTTTGAGCAGCAATATTATAGAGAAAAGTAAAACATTGCTACTATATTTAGTGATGTTTAATGCTATGTAATATATAGTTCCCAGAAAGCGTTGTACGTACCTATAATTGATTGATTCACCTACCCAATAATAACTTGTGTCCAAATATTGTCTTGAATGTTTAGTGAATAAGTCGTTGGTGCGTCAAAAATAAATAAATAATGTAAATCATTGAAAGATATATTTTCAAAACATTTGCATGTGAAATGTAATGCCATCAGCTGCCTTTATCAGTTAATAAAAACTATTTTTGCCAGATAAAATGCTACACTTCATCTTTGCGACGTGAGTTCAATGAAAATGTATTTATAGTGAAGATATTTTGAAACGTAGTTCACTAAGAAGACTAATGCTGACTAAGGCTGAACCACGTCCTTACCATTGAAGTCACGGCCGACTTGATGTAGACAAGGCCGACTTACATTACTACTCCTCTCTGCCTCCATACTTCATGGGGCTAATATAGTTTTAATTGTGTATAAAATTTACGTGTATGTCCCTCACCTCAGATTCCTCTGGTTGGTTGGTGCTGGTCCGTTGCCTTCCGCGACGTCTGTTTCCACGTCGCCTCTGTATAGAATGTCTCTTTTATTACGATTTGAATAACAAAGGGGTTTCTGGAGTTATACGACGTAAAAGTTTACATTCACAATTTTAATTTATGTAGTTTTATATGATTGTAAAGGTATTTTTCAAGATTCGTTACTTTTATAGTACCTAGATAATATTTATTCTCGAGAAACGAAAATGCATTTTACAATTTCAATCTAAGCAGCGACAAATACTGAATCGGCCGTATTGTCTACTGCTGAACACAGCCTGGGAAGTTTTGTTATAATCCCCACGCTTGGCAGGCGTCTTCTGGATCGCAGCATAAGATAGGAAAGCGCTGCTGCAGCAACGATGTCGTGACATATACTGGTAGGTAATTCTACTTACTCGTAATTATACTTAAATCTAAAACTTATTTAGATATATTAATATCTAAAACTTATTTAGACTATTTTTTAATTTGATGTCTTAAATAGATATTGTAGATACCTTAGAAAACATAACTTCATCTAAACTTTATTAAAAGATATCCTATAACCATCCATATTTTTATTTTGCACTAATTAATTCTGAGAATGACTTAAATTTACTTTAGCAGTTATATTAAGTTATTAAGTACCTCTCAAAATTACTCACGAAAACGTTGTTCACTTTTACTTAACGTTATATTGGAGGGTGTCTAGTAGATAACTGGAGAGACTAAATGGTTTTTGCCAAGACATTTTATAGAACTATTATTCCCGACAAGATATCTACAACACCTATAGTTTAGATAAGGCATTGCTATTTGGGAAGTTTACTTGATAGGTCCTTGAAAGGAAATAATAATACAACTAAATCAGTTTCCAAATTTAATGTAAATCACTCCTCCACATCCTTTGGCTCAGTAATAGAATCTACAAACACTACGGAATTACATTCTGCAGCATCACACTGGAGCAAAGGTGGAACTTCCACTGGAGTAACTGTATACTCGTCTCCAATCACATATGGGTTTCCATCTATCCATAACGCGTCAAACAGGCAGTAAATATGGACCTTGATGGTCATGTAACTGATAAACTTGTAAATTCTACCCCCACACTCTCCCAAATGCTCCTTAATGCTCTTATCTGTCTTGTACATGAGCAACAAATTGTGGAACTTCGTGATTTCATCCATGACCACCTTCTTGATCAAATTGGTATAAATTATATCAGCTTCTATATGTCTCTCTGGGTCTTCGTACATGCGTTGTTTGATTCTTAAGATTGCGTCGGACATCCTGACTCGGAAGATGACCCCAGGGTTCATCTGGTCGGGGAGGATGCCAGGCTTCTTTGTGGACTCTGTTGTGAACTCGATGATCTTGTCTTTTACGGGATCTGGGTAGATGTAGTGGTGGGGTCGTTCCCGGAGCTTCGGTCCACTCAGGGTGTTAAATCTTCGAGAGTTCTGCGACAGAAAATGTTCTTGTCAATGTCGCCAACTTTAAATTTCTAGCACTTTCACGTATTTGGGAAAATTCACTTTCAGCACTTGTCACATTTGAGCACGCGTGTTATTTGAGTTATTATTGAAAAGATTTCTAAAACGCAGGTCGATTTAGGAGTCCAACATAATGTTGCCAGAGTACTTGTGTCTGAGCAATACACCTTGGTGAATATCACTTATCACTGGTATGATTTTATGTCTTTATTTAATAGTACGTAAAAAAAAATATACAGATTTGGCGGTACTACCTATACTTCATAATTCTACGATCTACATAAAAAGTATTTAATGATATTTAATTCTTTAGTCTGTTGTAACCTCTACTACCTCTAAACACGTATGAACCAGCAACGTTGTTGAAAGTTATGGGGGGTGAGTTAAAATTAATCTCTTATGAAAAAAGAAACGACAGATATTAAGACACGGTAGGATACGGTGTTATTTTAGAGGTACTTACAAAATTAGTCTATCAGTGGCATACATTGTGTTTTTTTATAGTACTGATTTTCATAGACAGACTACCTGACTACGAGCTCTTATTAAAGGAAAGTAGTCCTACACTGATAATCAGTTTCCTTGTGTGGAAGACACTGACACACAAAATAACACACAACCCAAGATCCAAGAACCTATCCATACAAATATCACAAATATTTCACTTACAGGGTTCGAACCTGGTGCCTCAATCTTTACAGGCAGAGCCAGCGCTGCTGGAAGTTTAAAGGGCGACGCAGACGCATCGCCTCAGCACCGTACCAACGGGTTACAGGACTACTATGCGATACAGCCCCTAGGCTATGCCTTACGCACACTAACCAACGCCGTATAGGCATAGCCTTCCATACAAAGAATACTGAACGGCTTGAGTTGAAGCGATGCCGATATGCTATTGTGCGACAATCATTAATATGTCTTACCTTAGCTTTCCTCTTGATCCTGTTATGGTCTGCATCAGAATGCTGCGACAGATATGAGTCAAACTTGGCGAAATCGTATGGAGCCCAGGACTCTTCACCAGGTCGACTGTGTACCTCACCAGTTCCCTGGATAAGAATGATTATTTGAAAAACTTAATATACCTTTCCGAACTCTTTACCTACTATTAAAGGGTAGCGTACCTACACGTAAAATCGAACCTTATCAATGTCACTGTACTGTTTACAATTCATGATAAAATTATAACTAAAAAAATAATTACTTCATCATATACCCATTACTTGGGATCGCTCAAATAGTACTCGTCAGATCTAACTCAAATTTAAATGGGACCACAACAGCACCAACTTTCGAATGTAAAAAAAAAAACATCAAAATCGGTACACTCTTTACTGAGTTATGAAGAACACAATCATAAAAAATACAGTCACATTAAGAACCTCCTCCTTTTTTGAAGTCGATTAAAAACTGTTGAAATTAAGTGTATTAAACACAACCTTTTCACTTCACAACTTAGATTTTGTTTATCATTCGAAATCTGTGTTGGAAATGTTTTTGAAATTCGAACTTCAATTTTACGACAATTATATGAGAACTAGTTATTCGGGCAGTGTGCGGGCCGCAAGCGGCCCGCATTTATCGTTATTCAGTATTAAATTACATCAAAACACCTTATACATTAAAAAAAAAATTTCAAAACTCTAATAGAAGTATGAAATCCCATATAAACTCTGAATACAATAGAGATTCATACTGTAGCCACCAAACCAGATTTACCCTACTGCCATAAAAAAGTAGTACGGGCAGAATCGTACCAAGGTTCTGAATCACTTCGGTAAAGGAACACCACTTGTGGGTGCTTTGGTTACCGCAGGCAGTTACCATGGAGACAAGTCGGAGATGTGGAAAATACCCTCAAGTCGGAGCTCGGCCTTCGGCCTCGGACAGTTACTCCAAATGTAGTCAAAAACCACAAAAACTTCTAAAACAGTCGGTAATGTATGGTAAAATACTCCAAATACAGTATGAAGAATGAGAGGAGCATGTAAATTCGGAGCTCGGCCTTCGGGCTCGCTATACCTTCTGTAATAATTGTAAGACTTATTTAAGAACAAAAGTACATATCGTTATGTTAAGCCTACTTCAGCTTGTTGAGAGTTAATCCAGTAGCCAAAATATATATTATTTGTAATATCGATGAAGCAGTGGATTTATTCCCAACTCTAGTGCAGTGGGTGAACGGGGAAACTTGAATTCCCCGTCCACCCACCAGTGGGAAAGTCCAGTGGGTGGACGGGACATCGCCCGTATTGAATAGGTCTACTTCGTATTAAATACTCGTTCTTACGTATTAAATAGGAGTTGAAGGATCTAGCCACTCTTATATACGAATAACAAATCCGTTCTGTCTATGATTTGTTGTAACCAAAAATATGAAGAATGTCAGGTTTTCTGCATTGAAAATTGAAATACGATGTGTAGTTATGTTATTAGTCAATGGGTTATCACTAAACTTTACCTGGTCCTTCGCGTGCGCTGTTTTCGCTGGTGATGATGGTGACATCAGATTGACGGGTTGTTCGTATATCTCATCATTTATCTGAAAAACAAACATTTAAGTCCTAAATTATAATTTTAATTACTAACCTCGGTATGGGTTACTTATTTGAACCGTTTGGTGTGGAGACTTGGGTCCGTGGGGATCGGGAGCTCATCGTATTTTCCAAACTTATCTGGGCGCTTGGTCGATGCGACGCGTAATCAAAATGCTAACACATATTTGGCTCAACGAATACGCAGTGAAATTCAACGGGGCAATGCTGCCAGCATGCTGGGCACGCTGCCAACTGGGAGTGGGCTGGAGCATTTAGACTGCCTATGAGTCTTCTACGACTTATAGGTTGTCTAAATGCTTTTATTATAGTAGCTGTAGTGTTGTATATAGTTCATAGTATTTTGTTTAATAAAGGCATACCGCCGGTTAAAAAACAAATTAGTGCTTATATATAGTTTTAATGGAAAACTTACTTCTATGAATAATTGACAATATTTAAGTTCAGATAATACAGGTTCCATTCGAGCCATATCGTCACATTAGAATGGATTGTCAAGTGAAAATATAAAAATTTTAACAATAAATGGAACCGACTTCAACACCCAAAAGTGTGAAATAACTTGTTGAAGTCGGTACCATGATGGTTCAAAAGTACCTATTATCACAATATTGTGCGCATGGTACCGACTTCGGCAAGTTATTTCACACTTTTGGGTGTTGAAGTCGGTTCCATTTTTTGTTAAAAAAAGTTTTTCAATCTTTTTAGTTTAACTCAAAAATGGCTTGACTGATTTTGATGAAATGTAAAATGGGACCAAACGACAAGCATCAGCTTTCAAACAAAAAAGAATTTTCAAAATTGGTTCACCCAGTCAAGAGATCTGAGGTAACAAACATAAAAAAAAAACAGACGAATTGAGAACCTCCTCCTTTTTTGGAAGTCGGTTAAAAATATAACGAGCGCTGTGCATTCAAAAGAGTGCCATATGTAGAATACACCATCATTTGCACCAATAAATAAGCCTATTACTATATTAACTTAAAGCATTAAGTGGATTGACGCCGATCTACCTGAAAATTTCTTGTTTTGTTTGTTGTAGGTATGCACACACGTACAAGTCGGGAGGGATGTACAGTTACCACGGGTTTCCACTAGCTATACGATCTTATAATAATTCAAGTTTATTTTATTTCCATGGCTACGCACTAAATACAATACTACAGCTTCTACAACAAAAGCATTTAGACAACCCATAATTCATTGCAGACTCACAGGCAGTTAAAATGCTCCAGCTTACTACCAATTGGCAGCGTGCTCAGCATGCTGGCAGCATTGCCCCGTTGAATTGCAATGCTTATTCGTTGAATAAGCATTAATCACAAATAAGTTCCAGTATTTTGATCACGCGTCGCATCGACCAAGCGCTCAGATAAGTTTTGGAAAATACGATGAGCTCCCGGTCCCCACGGATCCATCGTCTACACCAAACGGCTCAAATATGTAACCCATACTGAGGTTAGCATACTTGCTCCGCTTGAGTTGCTCCGCCGAAGTAGCCTTTAATTAAATATATCTTTAATTATTAAACTTACATTGGGGTAGTCAAAACTGACCGACGCCGAAGGATCAGAATTTACGCTTGATGATGTAGTAATTATCTGTAAACAAAAAAAAAAAATTAATGAATTACAAAGACTGGAAGGCAAGCATGAAGTAGAATATTCTCCTCAGAACTCAAATTAGCTGCAGATGAAGCGCTCGTAGCTAAGTTTGCTTAGCCATTCTGAACCACAAAGTTAAGCAACGTCCGCCTCGGTCATGACTTGGATGGGTGACCGCTGGTGTAAGCTGCTCAAGTAGAAAATCTGTCGCCAAGCACCTAACGGTGTGTTCCGGCAGCTGCCCTTGAGAGCCAGCTTAATTCTAGGTTAGCCTGAACAACATCTTCGACCACATCATCACTTACCATCAGGTGAGATAGTGGTCAAAGGCTAACCTATCAAGCATAAAAAAATAGAATAAAAGATCCGAGCGGTCCCGCAAGGACGCTAAAGAATAGAAACGAAATTATACAATTGATATTTTACAAATTATTTTAGCATACAATTTTATGCATCGGGCGGAAATCGAACCTTAAATTTCGAAATTATACATTTGAGCTGTAGCTCACTAACCACGATAGTACAATTGGCAGTGTATGACCACAACGGATGTTCGGCGGTTCAAATCTCGCTTGGTTAAGAGGATTATATAGCGCATACTTCTCCATACAAAAAGAAAAAGCTCTTTTCTACCTCATGCTTGTATACTTAACTAATACATGCTTATATTCTGGGGTCCTACATGTCGAAATGTGCTAGCAGCCAAAACAATGCATGATATAAAATTCTTCGGAATATTTTGAGCTCGAATATTTAAGGTTACCTTATCATTTAGCCACTTTCTAGGTTAAACAGTTGTGAAACTTGATCGTTTCACTTTATAAAACTAAACTAACAGATCTACATTTTGCGGTTCTAAGCAGTTATATGCTTGAATATAAAATAATTTATTTTTTGGGTATATTTTGTAATGAGGGTTGTAGGGTTAAGATGTCATTTAGCCACAATGAGACAATCGTTTTAAAGTAGCATGTGTATGTAATTAAAAGAATCAATCATCAAAACAGGAAGTTCTGGGGTCTGAGTGATTGAAATCATTGGTTTTTTGAGTTCGAGAACAGATTTTTTAGTACTGGTTTTCGTATGGACATTGTAGGGTTAAGTTTTGGTTTAGACACATTCTTTTGTCCATTTTATGATAGGATGTCTTATCTTCTTTACGGTTCTGTGTATATATTGTTATATTCTGGGGTCCTACATGTCGAAATGTGCTAGCAGCCAAAACAATGCATGATAAAAAATGCTTCGGAATATTTTGAGCACGAATATTAAAGTATACCCTATCATTTAGCCACTTTCTAGGTTAAACAGTTGTGAAACTTGATCGGTTCACTTTATAAAACTAAACTAACATATCTACATTTTGCGGTTCTAAGCAGTTATATGCTTGAATATAAAATAATTTATTTTTTGGGTATATTTTGTAATGAGGGTTGTAGGGTTAAGATGTCATTTAGCCACAATGAGACAATCGTTTTAAAGTAGCATGTGTATGTAATTAAAAGAATCAATCATCAAAACAGGAAGTTCTGGGGTCTGAGTGGTTGAAATCATTGGTTTTTTGAGTTGGTGAATAGATTTTTTAGTACTGGTTTTCGTATGGACATTGTAGGGTTAAGTTTTTGTTTAGACACATTCTTTTGTCCATTTTATGATAGGATGTCTTATCTTCTTTACGGTTCTGTATATATATTGTTATATTCTGGGGTCCTACATGTCGAAATGTGCTAGCAGCCAAAACAATGCATGATATAAAATTCTTCGGAATATTTTGAGCTCGAATATTTAAGGTTACCTTATCATTAAGCCACTTTCTAGGTTAAACAGTTGTGAAACTTGATCGTTTCACTTTATAAAACTAAACTAACAGATCTACATTTTGCGGTTCTAAGCAGTTATATGCTTGAATATAAAATAATTTATTTTTTGGGTATATTTTGTAATGAGGGTTGTAGGGTTAAGATGTCATTTAGCCAGAATGAGACAACCGTTTTAAAGTAGCATGTGTATGTAATTAAAAGAATCAATCATCAAAACAGGAAGTTCTGGGGTCTGAGTGGTTGAAATCATTGGTTTTTTGAGTTGGTGAATAGATTTTTTAGTACTGGTTTTCGTATGGACATTGTAGGGTTAAGTTTTGGTTTAGCCACATTATTTTGTCCATTTTATGATAGGATGTCTTATTTTCTTTACGGTTCTGTATATATTTTGTTATATTCTGGGGTCCTACATGTCGAAATGTGCTAGCAGCCAAAACAATGCATGATATAAAATTCTTCGGAATATTTTAAGCTCGAATATTAAAGGTTACCCTATCATTGAGCCACTTTCTTGGTTAAACAATTGTGAAACTTGATCGGTTCACTTTATAAAACTAAACTAACATATCTACATTTTGCGGTTCTAAGCAGTTATATGCTTGAATATAAAATAATTTATTTTTTGGGTATATTTTGTAATGAGGGTTGTAGGGTTAAGATGTCATTTAGCCACAATGAGACAATCGTTTTAAAGTAGCATGTGTATGTAATTAAAAGAATCAATCATCAAAACTGGAAGTTCTGGGGTCTGAGTGGTTGAAATCATTGGTTTTTTGAGTTGGTGAATAGATTTTTTAGTACTGGTTTTCGTATGGACATTGTAGGGTTAAGTTTTGGTTTAGCCACATTCTCTTGTCCATTTTATGATAGGTTGTCTTATCTTCTTTACGGTTCTGTATATATTTTGTTATTTTCTGGGGTCCTACATGTCGAAATGTGCTAGCAGCCAAAACAATGCATGATATAAAATTCTTCGGAATATTTTAAGCTCGAATATTAAAAGGTTACCCTATCATTTAGCCACTTTCTAGGTTAAACAGTTGTGAAACTTGATCGTTTCACTTTATTAAACTTAACTAACAGATCTAAATTTTGCGGTTCTAAGCAGTTATATGCTTGAATATAAAATAATTTATTTTTTGGGTATATTTTGTATTGAGGGTTGTAGGGTTAAGATGTCATTTAGCCACAATAAGACAATCGTTTTAAAGTAGCATGTGTATGTTATTAAAAGAATCTTTGATCAAAACAGGATGTTCTGGGGTCTGAGGGGTTGAAATCATTAGTTTTTTGAGTTCGTGAACAAATTTTTTAGTACTAGTTTTCGTATGGACATTGTAGGGTTAAGTTTTGGTTTAGCCACATTTTCTTGTCCATTTTATGATAGGCTGTCTTATCTTCTTTACGGTTCTGTATATATTTTGTTATATTCTGGGGTCCTACATGTTGAAATGTGCTAGCAGCCAAAACAATGCATGATAAAAAATTATTCGGAATATTTTGAGCTCGAATATTAAAGGTTACCCTATCATTTAGCCACTTTCTAGGTTAAACAGTTGTGAAACTTGATCGTTTCACTTTATAAAACTAAACTAACAGATCTACATTTTGCGGTTCTAAGCAGTAATATGCTTGAATATAAAATAATTTATTTTTTGGGTATATTTTGTACTGAGGGTTGTAGGGTTTAGATGTCATTTAGCCACAATGAATTTATCGTTTTTAAGTAGCATGTGTATGTAGTTAAAAGAATCAATCATCAAAACAGGAAGTTCTGGGGTCTGAGTGGTTGAAATCATTGGTTTTTTGAGTTGGTGAATAGATTTTTTAGTACTGGTTTTCGTATGGACATTGTAGGGTTAAGTTTTGGTTAAGCCACATTCTTTTGTCCATTTTATGATAGGCTGTTTTATCTTCTTTACGGTTCTGTATATATTTTGTTATATTCTGGGGTCCAACATGTCGAAATGTGCTAACAGCCAAAACAATGCATGATAAAAAATTCTTCGGAATATTTTGAGCTCGAATATTTAAGGTTACCTTATCATTTAGCCACTTTCTAGGTTAAACAGTTGTGAAACTTGATCGTTTCACTTTATAAAACTAAACTAACAGATCTACATTTTGCGGTTCTAAGCAGTTATATGCTTGAATATAAAATAATTTATTTTTTGGGTATATTTTGTACTGAGGGTTGTAGGGTTAAGATATCACTTAGCCACAATGAATTGATCGTTTTTGAGTAGCATGTGTATGTTTTTAAGAGAATCAATCATCAAAACAGGAAGTTCTGGGATCTGAGTGGTTGACATCATTGGTTTTTTGAGTTGGTGAATAGATTTTTTAGTACTGGTTTTCGTATGGACATTGTAGGGTTAAGTTTTGGTTTAGCCACATTCTCTTGTCCATTTTATGATAGGATGTCTTATCTTCTTTACGGTTCTGTATATATTTTGTTATATTCTGGGGTCCTACATGTCGAAATGTGCTAGCAGCCAAAACAATGCATGATAAAAAATTCTTCGGAATATTTTGAGCTCGAATATTAAAGGTTACCCTATCATTTAGCCACTTTCTAGGTTAAACAATTGTAAAACTTGATCGATTCACTTTATAAAACTAAACTAACAGATCTAAATTTTGCGGTTCTAAGCAGTTATATGCTTGAATATAAAATAATTTATTTTTTGGGTATATTTGGTACTGATGGTTGTAGGGTTAAGATGTCATTTAGCCACAATAAGACAATCGTTTTAAAGTAGCATGTGTATGTAATTAAAAGAATCATTGATCAAAACAGGATGTTCTGGGGTCTGAGGGGTTAAAATCATTAGTTTTTTGAGTTCGTGAACAAATTTTTTAGTACTAGTTTTCGTATAGACATTGTAGGGTTAAGTTATGGTTTAGCAACATTTTCTTGTCCATTTTATGATAGGCTGTCTTATCTTCTTTACGGTTCTGTATATATTTTGTTATATTCTGGGGTCCTACATGTCGAAATGTGCTAGCAGCCAAAACAATGCATGATATAAAATTCTTCGGGATATTTTGAGCTCGAATATTAAAGGTTACCCTATCATTTAGCCACTTTCTAGGTTAAACAATTATGAAACTTGATCGTTTTACTTTATAAAACTAAACTTACAGATCTACATTTTGCGGTTCTAAGCAGTTATATGCTTGAATATAAAATAAATTTATTTTTTGGGTATATTTTGTAATGAGGGTTGTAGGGTTAAGATGTCATTTAGCCACAATGAGTTGATCGTTTTTAAGTAGCATGTGTATGTAATTAAAAGAATCAATTATCAAAACAGGAAGTTCTGGGGTCTGAGTGGTTGAAATCATTGGTTTTTTGAGTTCGTGAACAGATTTTTTAGTACTGGTTTTCCGATGGACATTGAAGGGTTAAGTTTTGGTTTAGCCACATTCTTTTGTCCATTTTATGATAGTTTGTCTTAACTGCTTTCCGGTTCTGTATATATTTGGTTATATTCTGGGGTCCTACACGTCGAAATGTGCCAGCAGCCAAATTAGTGTGTTTAAAAAAAATTTTCTTTGGCTGGTTCAATATACAACTACACAAATTATATACAACAAAATAATATCAACGTAGTTGTTATTCTTTTCAGGAATTTTTACGTTTATTATTTTCATAGTAATTTGATAAAACTTAATTTACCTTCTTAATTTTGTCGGATTATTGGCTGCAAATTTTGGCTGCCAACTTCACACTGGTAATTCTTATGTGTTAAGATTCTACTTACCAGAAGACAAGCCAGTCGCCACATTGCGCCACTCAACTCGGTCGATGCCGAGCGACTACAAAGTCTGCATTTCTTAAGCGTTGGATATCAGACGTTCTTGTTACCCTGAAATTTGTTAAACTCATTGCTTTGTTAGCGCCTAATTGCTTGTTAAAAGTTATTTTATGATGGCGCTTACTATGGTACCTAGCTTGTTTGCATTTATGTTGGTACCCGCGACTTCACTCGCGTGGTGTGATCATATCGCTGCTCCTTGGCGGAAACTCATTTCTGTACCTGGAAATACAAAAATTATAATCGATATTTTAAAATTTTAACATAATAACCAAATAGAAAATAAGTAAATAGAAAATATTCTAAAACAAAAAAATAGGTAAGTACACTAAAAAGTGAATAAACCAAACCATTGTGTACAGTTTTTAGGGTTCCGTACTCAAAGGGTAAAAATGAGACCCTATTACTGAGACTTCGCTGTCCGGCTGTATCTCAAGAACGGTGATAGCTAGACAGTTGAAATTCAAGCTCGGACTCGCGCAACAAAAATAGGTTAAAGTATGAAGTCTAATGTTGTATAGCTAATGGTATGGAACCCTTCGTGCGCGAGTCCGACTCGCACCGATTTTTTTGTTAATTTTACTTCGACAAGTGAAAATGTAGTCGAAGTAAGTATATATACACTGAGAAAAATGACTGTCATGATTCATGATAATTGTAAAGGAATTTTGAAATAAATATCCGTATTCCCAATAAAAACGTACCAAGAGTATTTAATTATAATTTGCATGTAAATCACAAGAATTTACCATGAATTGATGTTACGATAAATAATCAGGCAACAGCACAAGATTTCTTAGTGCTGAATACTCATGTTTTGTCAGTACGCGTCATAACAATATATCATGACGAACTCGGAATTATCCCTAACAGTAATGACAAAAAGTCGTGAAGGGAATCATACAAATTTAAGAATGAATGGTATAGTTTCATTAATGAAATGATAAATTATTGTGAAATTCACCAAAATAAGAATACATTTTCCTAACAACTTTACGGGAAAGTTTTGATATATTTTCGATATCATCATAGCATTCTTAAAAGAGCTTTCTCGTTTATTATCGCGAACCTGTAATAACTTTTAATGCGTTATTATTCCTGGTGATTCTGCTGCACTAGACTGCCGAGTGTTGCCGATTGCTGCCGATGTCAATTTAGTCATATTTAGTATAATGTTAGCTGAATATCTTTCGGAACTTTCCGATTATTTCGTTTGCGCGATGCAGGATTTCATACATTCTGACGTATTTTGTATGGGAAAGAGCGTAAATAGCGATAGCGCCATCTAGGTAGTTCAAAAGGAACCACCAGTTCGAACTCTTTTACATGAATATGGCTGAACAGATGTATCTTAATAAAATCAGTTCAATTAATATAGAATTACTCTATACCACAAAGAAGAAGATGAATCTCTGATGATGACTCATTGGTTGAACATTTTCGACCAACAGGCTAAAGCTAGAATGGGCAGAATTGATATTGGCTTCAACGTGACCTACATAACACAAAAGGAAATTAGGTTAGCTTAGAGACAAATTTTCTACTTGAAGGTGGTAGTCAGCCAGACGAGCATTCGCGTAATGCACTACAACATTTAGGGACGTCGTGCTGGTCACGAAAATTTAACATGACATTACTATCATTTATTTTTTCCCAACAGATAATTATTTCACAAATTATTTAGATCGTTACATCATAGTAAATTATTGGTAAAAACCCGTTAACTACTCATGATTCAATAACATTTTGTGGGTAGAAAATTATGTTTTTTTGTCATGCTCGGTCTTGATATTTTATTTTCGGTTTCGCACTAATTCTTGATTAATTGTCGTGCTACATTTTACTCACGACAAACTTGAAAATTTAGTATGAAATTCCTGTTAAAAAGCAGGTATGTCGTAATAATTTAATATTTAGTTACTATATTTTTAAATGAAAGGCTGTCATGACTCTTGGTTGTTATCTGAATCGAAACTTGTAGTGATGGAACCAAAAGTATATTTGCCTTCATGCTATTTCATCATACTCTTGATATTATTACAGGCATCAGCATTATTAATTATTCTGCACGGCAATAAGTAATGAAGGACGGAAATCATTTTTCTCAGTATACGCATTATTAGTGACAACTCAAATCCTACTCGTCAGATTCTGATCTCACTCAAATTTAAATGGGACCACATGACCAGCACTAGCTTTCGAATATAAAAAAAATAATAAAAATCGGTACACCCTTTAAATGTTACACACACAAAAATAATACCTACATACGAATTGAGAACCTCCTTTATTGAAGTCGGTTAATAACAGGTTTTAAACGTCTGTATGTTTTGATTTGAGACGAATTACTTAGCATTCCATGAATTCACCGTACGAGTGCCAGGTCCATAGGCGTTGCAGAGGAAGAGGCTAGAGGGGCCTGGGACTTGCAACCCAGGAGCAGGGTTAAGGGGCCCCTTTACGATGTATCAATGCTCCCCTTCGCCGCTCGAGCCTCCTCCCCTACCTAACCAAATATGGTAAGATCCTACTAATGCCGCCTTAGATACACGTTCTAGGATGGAAGTTAGGTACGGTTGTTCTTGGCAGGGCAATGTCTTTAAGTAGGTTATATAGGGATTTCGCTGGTATACCCCTTGCTCCAACTTTATATATTATATATGCTGTAGATATAAATTAACCACATAACCGATTTTGTTTAATTCATTTGTTAAGTCATAATATTTGTTCGTTTATGTTTGTTGAAGTAATCGCGTACTCCGCCAATTATGCATTGATTTTAATGATTTTTTCTTCGTTGGATATAGTAAACATTTAGGCTCGCCCCATTTAAATTTCATCAAAAAACGTTGAGTAGTTTTTGAGTAGTCTTGAACTGAAAAATGTTTTGCTTACCTGGATGAGTTAATCATAATTGCAACTCTTGACGATGTTGAGTAGCATTTTGGACGAGAAAATGAACTTTAAGAAGTATGCATCACAAAAAATTAAATAAAAATCTTAAGAAACGGACGACTTTTAATGTTGGAAGTTGCCCAACACTAAGTTGTCAATTTTTTTTACGGCGTTTTCTAAAAATTTAATATTTTAGTTGCGGAATAGAATGAGTAGATAGGTTCCGTTCAGACTTCCAGAAGTTATTTTATACATATGTGTTGGCAGTCAGATCCGTTTTGTATAAAAAATATTTTTTTTACCTTTGTAATTCGCTTTGGTAACCATTTTACAAGATCATGGTATTTCAGAGTATAAAATTTTTAGTGATCCTTGCTACTTACGGGATCGATTATCATTCATTGTTAACGACTATATCATCAAGATAGGTATTTATTTTACAGTTATTTTAGTGTAACTCAAAAACGGCTAGACCGATTTTAATGAAACTTAAATGGGACCAAACGACAAGCATCACCTTTCAAACAAAAAAGAATTTTCAAAATCGGTTCTCCCAGTAAAGAGTTCTGAGGTAACAAACAAAAAAAAACGAATTGTAAACCTCCTCCTTTTTTGGAAGTCGGTTAATAATGTCTAAAACAGTATAATATTAAAATTTACGTTTATCCATAACAATTGTAATGTATTCACTATATATAATAATATAATGTATGAGGAAGATATTACTAACATCTCTTCTCAGAATCTTGTTTTACTGGTTCAAGTATAATATTTATACGATATAGCTGTATGTATAAAACCAAAAGAATATTAACATATTGAATGTACCGCCAAAGAAATCAGCATACGCCATAAAAATCAATCCACGTGTAAACGTATACTCTGGCAGCTTTAGGCCTTAAGGTAGGGCTGCCATCCGTCCGGGATTCCCCGGATTTGTCCTAGTTTAGAGGGCGTCCGGGGAGCGTCCGGTAGGGGCTTTCAAACAGTGCTGTTAAAGAACTACCGCCAATACCGATTAATCGAATGGAAGAAGGAGAAAAACTCACTAAACATACGCACGGTTTGTTCTCTGATCAAAATCATATATAAATTATAAGGACCTGAGTTGCTTTGACTTTTATAAATTCCTGTTGAAAAAGAAAGGTCGCTTTGGCAAAAATTTGAACATCTGAAAAACACCGAAATAAATAAAAAGATGTTGAGCTCGTCAAAGTTTAAAGTGTTTAGGATATTTATGTTTAATTTACATTTAAAAAATTGTTTTACGGTTTTGAGTACTTAATCCTTTGGCATCCGAGATATGAGAACAATAGAATTTCATTTATAAATGGATGATATCGTCCACGTGGATGTCTACGTAACGAAATAAGATGACGTAATTGTTTTTGATACAATTTAGCTTGATTTCTAATTACTAGTTATTTGATTATTTTTAAAACAAAAAAATATAAGTAACTAAATTATTTTTAATTTGATTTATTTTTATCACCAGATTACCTCAGAAAGAGAAGATTGAATAATTTTGTTTTTGACACTGTAGTTTTTTCGCAAAGAAGCAGTATAAATGAAAAAAAATTTACAATGTTTTCATGGGTGCCCGGGAAAAAAACTCAATTTCACCCAAATGTCTGGTTTTTTTAAAGATTTTGTCCGGCATCGGTGGTTTAGGTGATGGCAACCCTTAAGGTGTTGCATTAAGAGGATGTCATATAGGGAAAGTCTGGGCAAGAAGCATAGTGCGGGCAAAAAGAATACTTATATATTTTTTCCAAAATCTATAATAGATGGCGTTGTAATACTAATAATAATGTGACGTGCGATCGGTGACGCCATGATAATTTAACCACAATAATACTCACTCGAGTATTGTTGTGGAGATGTAAAAAAAACTTTTTTGTTTCTATACCAACCCTTGCCATTGTTCACATGCTCACTGTTTTAGAAGCTGTATTTTACTGACGACAGCAAGAAAGCTGTTGGGATGACGTTGTTCCCGTGGAGTTATAGAAGGGCCCTAGTGTAAGATGCAATATGTGTTGTCACACTGGGCTCCTTTGCACGTTCACAGGACTTTGAGCAGGCGGCTTGTGCGGTTGATACTAAAGCTGGTAAAAATCTCAAGCGTAGGAAATATGCTTCCCTCGCTGAGAGATACATGTTTCTTTCATTTGAGGCTAAAAGCATAGGACATTGGGGACCACCTGTTCGCCAAATTCTAGAAGTTTAGTGGAAGCAACATTTGACAAAGAGCTGGCGCCTACCTCGGTTAAACCTTAACCTTAACAATGTGCAGTGGCAAAGTCCAGTGTGTGGACGGGGCATCGCCCAATTAAGCTTGGCCATTCAACGACGTAACTTCGCAAGCTTTTTGTGCACTGTAATGGCAGACATGGATAGATAACTGCACAAAACGATTTCGAAACTAAATGCGTACTGAAGGTAACGCGAAATGTACGAAATGAGACTTGAATTACAACTTGGACTTAGCAAACAAATCCCCGCAAGGACGCAGCTGGTCCAATCCGAGGTGAACATTTAGAGGAAAACATATTTTGTAATTCCTTTGTAGCTAAACTAAACAAAATAGGTAGTGTACGCTCCCCAGCCAATCCAGGGAGCGGTTTCCTGAGGGTTTGTCACAGGAATGCAATGCTAACAATTAAAATTACAAATCACTTCGATAGCTCAATACGATAGGTAGAAAATTGCATAAGCCAACTCACCGTGCTCAGCTCAGCTCCGATCCTTGTAATGGCACAGCGCTGTGCAATCCTTTGATGAACGAACACCTTTAAGTTATGTGAGCACTTCACTGGGAGAGAGATTGTTTTTGTCGGGTATAGTTCATAGGAGTTAAAATTTGGGGTTTGAGAGTATACGCCCGCGAAGAGGCTTCGTATGAAAGGTCCGGTTGAGACTGGCAGGCGAACCAGTGAGAGGCGATATGTCACATAACTACCCTCTATCGAGCAATCGTATCAAAATAATTTAAATTGAAGTACCTTCGAAAGATGTCGATACCAGCTGTTCCTAAATTAATTGCGAGGCTTCAACATTCCGCCCACCAAAATACGATGTATTTTTATAAAAATAGTAAAAGCGAAACTACATGCAAACGTGATACGTGTTTAAGCTATATATACTACTACTACTAATTATTGTTATAAACAATAAGCAAGCCGTATTGCAGATTGTTACTAAACGCAAAATAAAAATAATAAAAACTATGATTACGTAATACGGCATAAGGAGCCAGCGCGAAAAATTTACTTAAAACGAGACTACAAATTAATCATAAATAGGCAAAGGACAGAGCTTTACTAGAGGTCTTTGTAACTGACCTGTTTGTGTCTTTACGGTTGCGACACGACAAACGCCGTCTTTCGCTCGATGTAATTGAATGATACCTCCAAGAGACCAATTAAGTGGTTTAATTTGTTCGTCTTTGATTAACACTAAAGTTCCTAACTTCGGTTCTTCCGAGTCAGTCAGCCATTTAGAACGTTGATTTAACGTATGCAAGTACTCCATATGTCATCACTTCCAGAAATCCTGATGGAGACGTTGTACTAACTGCCAACGGCCCAAACAAGACATTTTTAAGTTCAATGTATTTTCTTCTGGAACCGATGTCAATGGTTCGAGAGTGAGGAAATGTCCGAGGGTCAATACAGACATATCATTGGGATCAGATCCCATCTCACATAAAGGACGAGAGTTGAGTATGGCTTCAGTTTGTGTTGCCACGGTCAAGAATTCTTCGTACGTTAGAATTTGATTTCCAATCACGCGAGCTAAATGGACCTTAAACGATTTTATGTTGCTTTCCCAAATTCCCCCAAAATGAGAAGCTGCAGCAGGATTAAATGAAAATTCAATAGCTTCATTAGATGCGGCTTGTTGCATAAGGGGATCAAAGTATTAGAGGCACCGACAAAATTTGTACCTTGATCGCAGTGAATGCGTTGGCATCGGCCACGTCAAGCAACAAATCTTCTCAGGGCGGCGATAAACGCTTCACTAGTCAGCCCAATAATGAGCTCTATGTGGATACATTTAGTGGCAAAGCAAATAAACAAACAAACGTAGGTTTTGAATGTCCTTGATCCACGAAAACGAAAAATATGGGTAGGGAAGGGGCCCACCATATCAATTCCAACTACCGAAAACGCTTTGACCTGCGAAACTCGATATTTAGGAAGATCTGCCATGCGTGGCATAACAGGCTTCGGGTTAGTTCGATAACAGCGAATGCATTTTGACAAGCGACTATGGATGGCTCGCCGAGATGCCAATATCCAAAAGTTTTGAGCGATTAAAAAGCTGAGCGTACGTAGCCCAGGGTGCATGTTATCATTATGGCATTGGTCAATAATGAGTGCAGTGAGGCGATGATCGCGAGGTAACAACAAAGGATGCTTACAATCATAATCCAGGTTTGCCTGAGACAGGCGACCGCCCACCCTGCAATGACCAGCTTCGTCAAGAAATGGACGCAGTTTTTGTAAGAATTTAGGCAAAGGCAAGCCTCTTTTTAAATTATCAATTTCTTGCGAAAACGATGCATTTTGCGTTAATTTTACAAGATTTAATAATGATTGCTTCAACTCAGACGCCACGAGATGACCAGATCTACGATTAGATCGGTTGCGACAGTAGTATATAAAACGTAGTATATATCCCACAATACGCTGAATCTTAATTAAACTTGAATATTTGTCCAAGAAATCATCGAATTTGTCAGCAGCGACAAAAAGCGACGTACATGAGCTTCGTTGCTCCTCCGTTGTGTCAACGGGTTCTGTGGAACTAGTCACTGGCCATTGACTGGGGTCCAATATCAACCACGGGGGTCCATGCCACCACAATGGGTGATTAATGAGTTCCAAAACAGTCAACCCACGAGACGCACAGTCCGCAGGGTTCCACGAAGAGCCAATATGAAACCAATGTTGAGGTGGAACCTTGTCTTGAATGTGACTTACTCGATTGCTTACGTAGGTCTTCCAACGAGATGATGGCGATTTTAGCCAAGCCAAAGTTACCATGGAATCTGACCAACAATATGTCATTAAAGTTTAGCTTGCCAGTGAAAACTTCTTTGACATGTGCGACCAGATCTGCCAAAAGCACTGCAGCGCACAACTCAAGACGTGGAATCGATATTTTCTTCAGAGGAGCAACCTTTGATCGCGCCATGATGAGATGAGTAGTGACACGATTATCACTGTGCTCACATCGAAAGTATATTGTAGCTGAGAGACCAAGCTCAGAAGCATCTGAATAGCCATGAATGTCAATTTTATGAGAATTCAGTCCCGGGACGAACCGAGGAACAACGAGAGATGACAAGGAACTGAACTCTGAGCGATAATGAGACCAAGTATTTGCAATGTGATCGGGTGCAGCATCATCCCAATCCAAACCAATATTCCAGAGTTTCTGAACAATGCATTTGAATGCCAGAGTAAGCGTCAAGAAACCAAGGGGATCAAAGATACGAGCAAGTTCTGACAAGACGTTTCGCTTGGTACACTGTTCATGAAGGTGCGTGACTGTAAATGTAAAACCATCCCTAGTACGATCCCACTCTAAGCCAAGAACCTTTAGGGAATGTTGAGAGGCAGAATCAAACGATAGTGCTTGATCGTGACGATGTTCGATTGGAATGCCTTCGAGTAGAGAATCATAATTTGAAGCCCATTTCCTAAGTTCGAAGCATCCTTTGCTGAGGATATTTTTGACCTGGTTCATTATTTCACGAGCTGAATCTAATGAGTCCGATCCGGTCACCACGTCATCAACATAAACATCATTTGAAAGTATCTCGACGGCACGGGGACAATTATTACCTTCATCTCGTGCCACCTGCAAGATTGTTCGAAGTGCAAGAAAACTCGAGGATGACATTCCATATGTGACAGTGTTAAAACGATATTCTTCAATTGGTTCTTCAGGCGAAAACCTAAACAATATACGCTGATAGTCACGGTCTTCTTCAGCGATCAAAATTTGTCGATACATCTGTCTAATGTCAGCAGTGAATACGACCAAATGTATACGAAAACGAAGTAAAATCGAAACAATATCCGATTGCAAACGGGGACCAACAAGTAGCTGCTCGTTCAGCGCAGCTCCGTCAGCTGGCTGAGCGGTGGCATCAAAAACCACACGCAGGGGACTCGTGGTGCTAGTCGGCTTCAGCACACAATGGTGCGGAATATAATATGCATGGCCCGATCTTGATTGATCGGCTACAGTCAAATGACGAGACGAGATATAGTCCTTCATGAAATTATTATAATTTTCACGAAGTAGAGAATTACGTGAAAGACGTTTTTCCAGAGCGAATAAGCGACGAAGAGCCATAGAACGAGAGTCACCAAAAACAGGTTCCGGAGACTTGAAAGGTAAGCGCACAACATACCTTCCATCCAATGTCCTGGTGTGAGTCATATCAAATATGCGTTCACACAGGATTTCCTCTTCAGTGATAGGCGAAACTTTAGGAAGTTCATCGATCTCCCAAAATTTACGAACTTGCAAATCTAAACTATCCAACGAACAGAATAGTGACAATTTTTTCATATCAGATTGTGCACACGATATTTTTCCCATCACTATCCAACCGAGTTTAGTGTTGAACGCCACGGGACCGTCAGGTCCATAGTCACGACGTTCGCCAAGGAAAATTTGACTAAAGATCCACCCCCACTAGTGCATCGATATGCGCAGGCACGTTGAAATTCGAATCAGCCAAATTCAAGGTTTTAAGTTGTGACCACATATTGATGTCAATCTTGTTAGTAGGCATTTGGCCACAAATTTTAGGTATGATAAGGGCCTTGACTTCTATGTCAGGAGACCCATCTCTGCACCGTATGCGATATGTGGTAGAATCTGTTGCAATTGATGAAGATTGACCAATGCCTTCCACAGTTGTAGTTGTTTTCTGTAATGAAAGTCCGAGTTGGTGTGCACATTTCTTTGTGAGAAAATTTGATTGACTACCACTGTCAATCACTACACGAATTTTACGATAAGTACCGAAGTTGTCCATAACTTCGACCAAAGCTGTAGCCAATAGCGATATGTGTGTGACTGGCTCCGTACCAGCCACCAAAGTGACAGTCGGTTGACTGTTTTGAGCTTGCGATGATTGCGATAATTGAGTTGATTGAGACTGCAATGGTGTTGGCAATGCAGTATCAGAAACGATAAGATTTGTCGAACTGACAAGTGAATTTTCAAAATGTAAGGTAGTGTGATGAGGCTTGGAGCATTTCAAACAACGAATGTTTGATTTGCACGTTTTAAAAGCATGACGTTGTCGAAGGCAATTTATACAACAACGATTTTCCTTAACGATATTGTATCGTTCTTGAGGTGTATGACTACGATATTTAGGACAATTCCACAGAGTGTGATTCGATTTGCAAAGAATACAAGAATCACTCGACATTGACTGCGAATTGACCACAAGAGACAGTAGATGCTTGATAACGCGGGTTATAAGCGCTAGAACGAGGCTGCGCAGTGAGCGCAGTGTGCGGGGCAGCCGCGGTGACAGCGCGCTGTGCTCTTGTGGGTTCAGGCTCCACCAGCTCCAGTGCCTGACCGGCCTTGTTGAGATATTCCAGGAGGGAATCAAACGAGGGAATGTCTTTACTTTTGTCGTCTAATTCAAATCTACGACGCGTGTCTATATCAATGTTGTTTATCAACAAATAAAATAATGGAAAATCCCAATCATTAACTGGCAATTTCAAATTTTTTAAAACAGCAATGGTATCCTTGAATGTGTCAACGAGACGCCGTAGTTCACTTGAAGAATTTGACGTTAGTGTTACGTTCTGCAACTCTTCCCAATACCTAAACGCTAACTTCCGTTTGCATTGATATCGATCAATAAGAGCATTGTATGCATCTAAATAATTATTTTCCGAAAGCGGGAAACCTTTTATTAGTTGCAGAGGTTCACCGGAAAGAAGTGAAATCAATACTGAAACCTTTCGATATTAGACAACCTTCTGTTTTGATGCACCATTGTGTTAAACATATCATAGAACGCAGTCCATGTTGTTATGTTACCATTAAATTTAAGAAGGTCGAGGCGAGGAAGTTTTACTGAAGAGTCAGTTTTAGTTAATTCCGGTTCTGGCCCGGTAGTTCCACTGGCCGATGTAAGTGTTGAGTGAATTTCTACGATTTGAAAGTACTTATCGTCAACCTCCCGACGAATACTATCCTCTTCATCGATTGAAGAAGGTTCCAAAATTTCTGAACAAATTTTCAAATGCTGTGCTTCGAAACTAGCGCAATGATTTTCTAGCCCACTGTACCGTGATAAGAAAATAGGAAGACGGGAGATATCATCCCTAGCTTCGAGCGCCGCTGATAAGCATTCATCGATTCGTCTTATAGCTATGTTGCGCTTAAGGTCCAAACTACGTCTACCAGCCGCCTTAGACTTTGTGAACAAAGCAATATGTATGTACCTTTACGCAAATATGTCTAAATAAATTTATTTTACAACCAATATTTGCAACAAACTGTGAGCTTTGATAATACTTAATTTTATCAATTAAGATGCAATATGAATGGACTGTATGTAATATGAGAGATATGCAAATAATAGCAATATAAAAATTTACAAGAATGATAGCTGTTAAGTCAGTATCTGTGAAATACGAGTGGATTAAGAAATGTTGTTCTGCAGTTCTATAAATAGCATAAGGGAACTTCAATTAGTTATCTCGTTAAATGATTCGCAAACGAATTGTATATTTTATTCGGTACTTACTTTAAGTTAATCAAATAACTAAACTCTAACGACAACAGCATGTGAAACAGTTATGTACTTTAATGTTCAATCAATATAATATTAAATATTAATGTAAGAATGGTAACGAAGTTAATCTATCCGGCGTAAGCAGATTACGTATTAGTTTCTATTGCAAGAATGTGCCATTACTATACGACCAAATCAAACGACATAAAATGGTGAGTTACGTGTAAGGCAGTAATGAATCTCTTAATTCGGCCGTATCAACAATTACATTGGCCGACCGCATGAAATGAATGTGTTATTTTATATTCAATTATGGTTCAAATTTATCAATAAAACCCAAAAATACAATTAATTTGAGTCTCAACCTATTAAATCATCTTTATTTACGTCATAATTTATGTGAAATATTGCAATATGACGCGAATGAAACGAGATTACAATTTCTAACAAAGGCGATGTTTTATGATAACTCCTACAACAAACGATTCTATGTAGATATGTACGTACAGTTTACGAATACGAGATGAACTATACGAAATAATGATAAGTCAGCGAAAATCCTAAGCGATCTGCTGATTATTAAACCACAAATAATAGGTATGTTGCAAAACGAGTGCGGTTCGAATAGATAAACACGAAAATAATATCCGAGCAAAGTAAATGACGCTGCACGAATGCTAATGACAAATAACCGTAGAACATCAATTGTTTTACCTAATTATTTGGCATACGAGTAGCTTTAAATTACATATCTACCTATTAACAATATAAGCGCAGATGCAATTCCGAGTACAAAGAATGCTAGTATCGACAACTTTACGAGAAATAATATCCGAGCAAAGTACCTACCTATTAAAATGACGCGGCACGAATGCTAATGACGAATAACCGTAGAACATCAATTGTTTTACCTAATTATTTGGCATACGAGTAACTTTAAATTACATATCTACCTATTAACAATATAAGCGCAGATGCAATTCCGAGCACAAAGAATGCTAGTATCGACAACTTTACGAGAAACGCGTGAATTTACGTCACTCCTGGTGATAAGACAGGGCCGCTGTTCCTTACCACAAGGAGGATTCGGATCGACGGACCAACAAGAATGTACGCTCCCCAGCCAATCCAGGGAGCGGTTTCCTGAGGGTTTGTCACAGGAATGCAATGCTAACAATTAAAATTACAAATCACTTCGATAGCTCAATACGATAGGTAGAAAATTGCATAAGCCAACTCACCGTGCTCAGCTCAGCTCCGATCCTTGTAATGGCACAGCGCTGTGCAATCCTTTGATGAACGAACACCTTTAAGCTCAGACCGAATAAAAACTCAAGACAGAATTTTGTGAACAGAGAAGTGAGGCCGGTTTTCCAAACATGTGGTGTGTGTGTCGGTGTTGCCATGCTTATTCTAATTACCCTATAAAAACAACGACTTAGTTCCGACGTAAGGGGTCGGTAAAAGTAGTGTGGAAGGGAATGGAAAAAGTGTTTCAAAAATAAAATTAATGGGTATTTAATTTGCATGCATTTATTTCTTGTAACATAAAAAAGCGACGGTTTTTTTATGAATTGGTGACAAAAAAGCACGTTTGCTACAGGGCCCCTAATTCTATGCGGTGACCTCTGCAGTAACAAAATAACAGATGCAGTTCGTCATAAGTGGCAAACTTGCTTGGCGGTAGATATAGGTAGAGTGGCAATACTTCCCTGTACGAACTCGTAAAAGAGTTCTGCTGCTAAATATATTATACATATTATAATCGCCTTCTTCAGTTTTAGAACTCGCATTAATTTTTTTAAAAACCTTTATGTTGAATTAATTTTTTGTGAGATTGTCTTTTACTTTCCACTGATTTGGAAATAGGTACTTTCTAACTTAGCAATATGGTGAAATCTAATGCACACCGGTATTTCTCAATTACACACCGTAATAAATTGCTTATGTTCCTGCCCAGCATATTCATATTTATGTTTAATGTATCTATTCTGTTTCAAATAATTTTATAGGTTTAGTTAGGTAGTATAATACAATATACGTTTATACAGTAAAAATATTTTTATTTTAAGTAAGGGACCGCCCAAACTAAAAATTTAAAAATTAAAAAAAGTCCAAAAGAAAAGAAAGAAGGCCAATTTAAAAATTATGATCGTGTCAGGCACCGGTTGATTTTTATCGCACTCTAACGCTTCAACTATTTCATTCTAATTCATTCGAACTATTTTTTATGTTTTCAACTTTTAAAATTTAAAAAGTGACTATAATCACGGTTTTACAAGAAATACTCAAAATAAGTTCATATTATATTATTTACTAACCTTGAAACACATGTAAAAATATCACTGTTTATCAAATCTTAAAAATTGTTTATATTCAACTCTTACCAGCAATAAGACACTTCTATTCGCAAGAGGTATCATACGGCTAACATAAATAATAAACAAAGAAATTTGAAACTACACATATTTTGTTTAATTTTTTTTTCATTGATCCGTATATCAAACGCGAGTAACAAGTGGGTTTATAATAAGGTTATAATTCAACTCTACACACAACAACGCTATACACGTTTTAAACAAAAGACTTCAATGGAAATGTGTTTTTTTAAACAAAAAAATCATAACTGGCTTCTATATCTTCGAAACCGAAAATCCAATAGCAATGAAGTTACTATAAGTATTAATTAAAGGTATTCGCTTTGCAAAAAAAACGGTTCATAAATGCCGGTGTTATAATATAAGGTGATAAACATATAATCAAATTAATTCTATAAAATAAAAATAAAAAGATACAACTGAATTGAGTACCTGGTCCTTTTTGAAGTCGGTTGAAAAGTGACAATAAATTTGTACCATCTTTTTAATTTGCAATTAAACCACTGAACCGATTTTGTTAAAGATATAACGTCGCAACATTACATATATTAAAAAAAAAATACAGTCCAACAGAACCTTCTCCCTTTCGGACTCCTTGTCCGTTAAAACACATGGATAAACTATTATAAAAAAACTAATGATATAACGTTATGTAAAATTACCCAATAATAGGGTAAACCTTATATGCTTTATAACGGCAACACTTGCTATGTTTCAAGCAATTGCCTCTGTTTATATTTTGATTAATTTAAAAAATTGGTTTCCACGTTACTTACATGTGAAATGTGATTCCATCCTGCTTTTTATGTTTTGAAGTTTGTTTTCTACACCCTTTCACAACACAATTCGGCATTTTGACTAGCAAATTTATTGTAATATTTTTCGTGTAGTTTCCACGCGCCGCGATAGTTCGACTGACGAGTCAAGGCGTAGTTTCGTTGTACGTGTGTGTGTGTAATTGTGTTTGTACACGGCGAGGCGTAGTTTTACCGGCCTCACTGCTCTTTTCCAAAAAATTCTGTCTTGAGTTTTTATTCGGTCTGAGCCTTTAAGTTATGTGAGCACTTCACTGGGAGAGAGATTGTTTTTGTCGGGTATAGTTCATAGGATTTATAATTTGAGAGTATACGCCCGCGAAGAGGTTACGTGCGCTTCGGATGAAAGGTCCGGTTGAGACTGGCAGGCGAACCAGTGAGAGGCGATATGTCACATAACTACCCTCTATCGAGCAATCGTATCAAAATAATTTAAATTGAAGTAGGTACCTTCGAAAGATGTCGATACCAGCTGTTCCTAAATTAATTGCGAGGCTTCAACAGGTAGGTACCATTACGACTTTATTTCCCCGAAGGAAAAGAGCGGGATGCTAAAACAGCTGATTAATACAAAATAAATAAATTTATTTCCATTAGTCTTACTTCCAACTTTGAAAGCTTAATATAAAATCTAGTTTACACTGAGTATATTTTTCTTATTAAAACCTATTTATTTCAAATGTTCTTCTATTAGAAAGACTGTAATTTTTTGTTGGAATACTCCTAAATCTAAAAGGAGTACGTCTTCGGATCGTATCCCTTGCCGGCGATCTTGTCGTCGACCCAGCTCCTCAGGTTGGCAACATCCACGTACACTCCAGGGGTACCAAGTATACCGCAGCCAATCGACCACGCGACTATACCAGACTGCATGTAGCGGCCATCTTCAAACTAGAACCAAAAGACATTTTATTCCATTTCTTAAGTCTTGTCAAATAACTAGGCCTGAACTTTGGAACACATGTTCCATGTTCAAGATCTGAGTCTGAACAGTGGGAGTATCTTCCATGGTTCAGGAGGCTTACTGTCTAAGACATGGGTTTTTAATCCGATAGAAAACATCAGACTATTAAGATGTTCTTTGCGAATAGTACTTAACTATCTGCCGATCTAAAAACTGGGTAAAAGTAAACTAGTAAAGAGATTGGATTTTGTTTAGAAATTAGAACTAACAAAAAACGAAATTCGCAGACGTTGACAAACAAAGAGACACACTTGCAATTGAAGCACTCCAAGTATTTTTTTAGTACTCTAGTTTAAATATGTGTTAATCCAGCGCCTTATCTACCTCCATGCTATACATTTTGTACGTAAAGGATATATGGCTTACCCAAATATGATCATGCCTCATTCGTCGTCGCCGGAATGCGCATATTATTATTATCTCTCCTTTACAGTATTCTGTTCAATCCTTTATCCCCGCGCTACCAAGGAACAATTTAAATTTCTTCATTCTACCCATTCTCTGTCGTTACGGTCATTAGAAAATTTAACGCTACAACAACCTGCAACTAAAACTACCTTTTACCACTATTCATTTGCCGCTGAAGCTGTCACACTGTGAAATCTACTACCGCTAGAAATTAAATGTGCTCTTTTATTGAAACCTTTTAAGGATCAAGTCAAAAACTATTATCTCTTGCTCTAAATTACTAAAATAACGGACACTTAAATTAAAAAGGGTGTTTGTATCATAATCACCCTTTTTAATTCAATTGAGTTTAACATGCATAAAATTATATGTGTATATATTCTATTATATATGATTATATAATAGTATGTGTATATGTCGTATTTATGTATTATTTATCTATTATAATAATGATTAATATTATAATAACATTAGTATTTATATTAAAATATATGTATATATACAGGGTGGAAACTTTCAGCGGGGTAGTAAGGGGAAGTGCCTTATCCGTTGCAGCTACTCGGAAATGGTCTTAGGAGACTATAAATATTTTTTTATGGCATTTTGATCCCCATTCACAGATTTAAAAAACAAATTACAGTTAGTAAGAAAATAGCCATTTTACATAAGGAAAAATTTTGATACCAATCGATCCTGTTTCTAATACTGATCAAAAACTTCTATGGGACCAACCATCGTTGGAGTGCTCAAAAAGTCACAAATTGCAAAAAAACTTTTCGCCTACATTTTGTATGAAAATTTTACGCAAAAGCTTTTTTAGTGACGGTTGAGATTAGAAAACAATTTAAATTTCGAACTAGTTATTATTAAATAAAAAACAATCTCGACAGCCACAGTACGCGTTCGACTTTGAACCGACAGTTTGGTGATCAATGGATAGGAACACATGGTCCTATTTCTTTGCTGGCCTGCAACGGATAATGTACTTCCCCTTACTGCCCCGCTGAAAGTTTCCACCCTGTATATTATTTATATATTATGTGCATTATTTTATTTAAGTTTGTAGTTTTTGGTTAATTCGTAAATCATTTGGTAACATCAGTTATTTATGTATAGAATTATTAAGTTCCTCATGGTACCCCGTCCAATAATTTGACCATATCTCTTACCCATCAAGGGTTATCTGGAAGCGATCGCTCTGAGCGATAAGACCGCCCATTGATACACTTGGTTTTAAGTTATGTTTTAGTAATAAGTTTATTCTTGTTATTACCTGTTGTGTTTTCAATAGAGTTATCTATCTAGAGATAACTCTTTATTACTCTGTGACTATTTGGAGAGACACTAATCGGGACTTTATTTTTGCCTAGAGCTCGCCGGCGAGCTTGGTGTTTGATTGTGTAACAGATCTGTTGTGGATTGTGAGGGTCTTAAATAAGTCTGCCATGAGAAGTCATGACAATGCGAAGGTACCTCAATGGGGCAGGATAACGGCGATCCCCCGTCTCCAGTGCAGGCATCCTTGTCTTTCTCCCCTCCAGCGCACATGAACGAGGTGTGGAGAGTGAACACGCTCCCTAGACGTGTCTTGCGGAGTTGCGTCTGGCACGTAGCGTGGTCTACAACTGGCACTTCCACCTGTTAATACCAAACCACATGATTTTACTTTATACTGACTATTTCTCCTGTTCCTGTGCTCGAAGATTATATCAGGTTAAAACTAGGGTGAGGGCTAGCTCATAATAACACTGAATACATCGCTAGTTTAATGGGTAGGTCTTTTAGCTATTCGTGTTGGTGGATACGACTGCTTGGGATATTTCACCTCTGCCAAGCTACCGCACAATGACCTATAGGTAATTGTGCGATGTGCGGAAATTTCATAATACACTTTAAAAAAATTATGTCGTATAAGTTAGCCTTTGACCGCTATCTCACCTGATCGTAAGTGATGATGCGGTCGAAGATGTTGTTCTTGCTAACCTAGCATTACTGGCTCTCAAGGACAGCTGCTGGAATACACCTTTAGGTGCTTGCCGACAGATTTTCTACTTGAGGGTGGTAGCTAGCCAGGCGGGCATCACCATGCTATAACGACAGCCATCCTAAAATAACATCCGGGACCGACGGCTTAACGTGCCCTCCGAAGCGCGGAAGCGCTCAGTAGTAATGTCACTAGCGGTCACTCATCCAACTCGTGACCGCGGCGGACGTTGCTTAACTTAGCTGATCGGATAAGAACGGCTAAGCAAACTTCGCTACGAGCACTACAAATTGTAAAAACTAAAGACATATTAAAAGAATGGCCCCGAATTTCTTGCCCGTTCTTTTAGAAATGGCTCTATACTATTTTTTGCTGAACGAGCGTCGTACGCACTAAAATTGATTAAATGATTTGATTTTGGTTATGGAATAGATACAGGCGTCACTTTGCAGAAATCCATATTTAATAATAACAAATATTTTTATAAAACATTAAATTAATGTTTTAATGAAATAATAAAAAAATATAAAAATTTATATAATGGACAGGCGTGGCGCTTACCATCAGGCGGGTGACTTGTCCGTCTCATAAATTTATACATAAATAAATATATTTTCTGCACGAGATGCCCTAACGCACTGCAATGCTGAAACACCATTTAGGGCCCTGTCTTGCCATAATTTATGAGATTTTATTGTTTTTGTTTCTATTGTCGCTTTAACCTAATATTTAGCCATTTATTTATAGATCTATGGATGACTTACTACAAAATAACTTCTAATTTTGTTGATCACGCAAAAAAAAAATAACATGTGGAGACTAATCAAACAACCTATCTGATTACTCCCGGTGCAGCGTTTCCGCGCTGAATGGCAATGGCTATTATCTGCACCAGGAACGACCTGGAGCGGGAGTCACCAGTTTTCTCTCTGAACCTGCGCCCAATCTCACAAAATAACTTTTTGGCCTCAGTACCCTATGAACCCATGGTCATACTGCAATGGGCACAAATATATGTTATTCCACATTTACCTTTTTTTCTGACTCCGCTGCTTGGTTTCCATTAAATCAGTCTATATCAAGTAATGGATGAACTGAATGCTTATCTTATAAAATAAACGGGGCTATGTGACGTAATTACACAATGTTAGCTGCCAATCAAGCGACTCCCATTGCATGGCTTTCGAAGCTGTGACAAATATACGCGATTTAAACCGTTTAAAGTTGTTTAATTACTATACGCTAAAGATAGTTAGTTTTCTTAGACTAGGAGATTTAGGGAATGGGGGTCGCGTGATATTTACTGCAAAATCCAACCAGGAAGATAATGTTTAAAGGGCAGCATGTGGGAGTCACGATCGTACAAAACACAATTATTACAAGCAGAATCCAAGTCCATTCTAAACTAAACTAATAATAATATCACCTGGACATTTCAGAACGACTCTTGAATGGAAGGCTGTTCTTCGTCGGAACAGCTGTTATGATGAGTGAAGACATTTGAACTAGTTGATCGATGAGAGAAGGTCCGTAAAAGTATTTGATGTGTGGTTACCTTCTTGAGTATGACCTGGTAGCGGCCCTCCTTGCCGAACTTGTCCTTCCCCCAGCCCGTGGCGAAGCAGCGTGAGGCGGCGCGCGTGCGCTCGCGCGGCGGCGGCAGGCACGCCACGCCCACGTTGGGCGCCAGCTCCATCGGCGTCGACAAGAACAGGAGGGCGATGTCGTAGAACAAATTTTCTGTGAGTAGGTAAATTAATTATAATTGTAAAATTGATTAAGAATATAGATCTCTTCTTATACCAACTTAGCGATCGTTTCTGTACATTTTTTTTTACCGGCGGTATGCCTTTATTTAACAAAATACTATAAACTATATACAACACTACAGCGACTACAATAAAATCATTTAGACAACCTATAAGTCGTAGCAGACTGACAGGCAGTCCAAATACTACCAGTTGGCAACGTACCCAGCTTGCTGGCAGCAATGCCCCGTTGAATTGCAATTCTTATTCGTTGAGCCAAATAGGTGCCAGCTAGATCACGCGTCGCATCGACCAAGCGCTCAGAAAAGTTTTGGAAAGTACGATGAGCTCCCGGTCCCCTCGGACCCAACGTCTCTACAGTCTACACCAAACGACTCAAATATGTAACCCATACCGAGATTAGCATACTTGCACCGTTTAAGTTGCTCCGCCGAAGTAGCGGCAGCCCTCACGTTGGTTTCAGAAAGATGTGACGGCGCTAAAGTGTCTACGCAAGTAGCGTCCCACACCGCCAAGAACCAAATTAAGTGACACGAACTAGCTCTGAGATTTTGGCTTAAGAGTCTATAATCTAAAAATCCCAACTCAAACTTACGCTTAATATAGTCCTGATGCACCACTATGCTAGCAACCTCCCGATCTTGATGCGGCAGTGGCTCCTTTACAGTCTGCGTGTCCCATTCTCCAGCGCGCACCAGCAGCTGTGGTGATGCAGCCACGTGGGCAGCAGTCAGGACTACAGACGGATGGATTAAGGAGCCGCCTCCAACGTACTCGTAGACGCTGATTTTCTTTTCTTTGAGATCTTTATCGTTTGAATTCACGTAGGCGGAAGGGAGGTCCATAGACGGATTAAGCAAGGATCCGTTTTGGTTGATCTTCTGGTCTTTGAGCTCTTCATCGATTTCTGGTTTGACCCTGCGAAATACTCATTTCTTAAAGGTTCAAATTACGAAAAGTAAATATTCAAAGCAACCGTAGTTTTTAACCGACTCATAAAAAAGGAGGAGGTTCTCAATTTGTATGTATTTTTTTTATGTTTGTTTTGTTACCTCATAACTTTTGACTGGGTGAACCGATTTTAAAAATTATTTTTTTGTTTAAAAGCTGATGCTTGTCGTTTGAGTCCATTTAAATTTCATCAAAATCGGTCAAGCTGTTTTTGAGTGACACTGCAATAGTTGAAAAATATTAACCTGTCCTGAGTATATAGTCGTTGACAATGAATGACAATCGATCCCGTAAGTAGCAAGGGACACTAAATAGGGCGAAACATTTTTTTTACCTAAAAATGGAACTATAAAAATAAAAATTCAACTCTCAAAATGTGAAATAACTTGTCGAAGTCGGTACCATGCACACAATATTGCCATAATAGGTTGAACTGTCACGGTACCAACTTCAACAAGTTATTTCACATTTTTGAGTGTAGAAGTCGGTTCCTTTTTTCGGTAAAAAAAAGAGGTAAAATTTTAATATATCGATTATTGTGAGCTAAGTACTGTGACATAACCACTGACTATGGTCACGGTAATGTTATCTATACAGTATCTTAACTCGGCTCTGTCCTCGAAATAACTACCTACCACCGCGCGGTACATGCGGTAGGGCTGCCCGCCTCCAGCAGACAGAATTACTTTCGCATTTATAATATAAGTACTGATTATACATATATTATATATTAGTACTGATAAAATACCACATCTTTATTTTTAATTAAACAAAGTAACAAAACAAAACACTTATGCCCCGAGGTTTTAACACAAGCGTACCTACCGTATCGTGATTCATGAACCGCCTATAACTACCTATTTCACTCTTGTCATTCCTTTACTCTATTCACTTATTTTATTATTAATCCAGTTAGTTTTTTTTCGGGAGATAAAAGGAAATACACTTATCCATTAAAAAGACACGCATTATGTAGGTATCCTACCTCCTAGTAAGTAAATTTATTTTATAGTCTTAAATTTCAGAGTTTCCAGGTAATCTAAAAAAGGTAATCTCTGGATGATTGACGAATTCATGCAACCAAAAACAGCACAATATATCCTATTCGTCATATTAAATATGTACATGAACTTATTTTTTGTTAAAAAAATTACACACCATCCATTCGTCACTGCGACGCAGCCGCGACTGTCTGCATACTGAGCGCGGGCTGAGATCGAGGCGCGTAGGTATAACTCGCGTTTCGTCCTTTTCTATGAAGTTGAAATACTGTATAGATAACATTACCGTGCTATGGTGTTATAGCACGGATCAAAGATGTATGCAACACCGGAAGTGCTGACGATGCAAAACTAGGACTTTGTTGATCAGTATATTTTTTATGTCAGTTCTGTGGAAAATTGTTGAATGAATTTTTTTGCTCTCATTGTATAAAGAAAATTTACGGTACTTGAGAATAGCACACATCCAGGGGAATTCTGCTATTTTGGCGAATCCTTCTTCATCACGGTCGATGCCCAGGGGGTTTCTCCAGCCGCAGCCTTCGCGCTGGAATCAAAAATACGGATTTGTTTTATTTGACTGTGGTTAGTGGATGTTACTTCATAAGTATAGCAGACACCTTCGACTCTATTCGCGTTACCATAACTCTTTCAAGGATTTTGTATCTGACATTTTAATATTTTTTAACCCGCGCCTCGCGACGGATTGGTTTCTTAAGACCAAATTCTTAGTCTACCGGTAGGTGTCAACAGGCTCGCCCTACATTATAGGGGATCTAAACATATGGGCTAAAAGTGTGCGAGGGTGAGAGTGACCTCTACATAGAAGCACACGCGTCTCAGTCATCGAATTGAAAAAAGTTGCGTTTCCTGTCGCGGGGATATTGCCCGCATACGGGCTACCGGCATCCTATTATTACATCTGTAACTTCATACATGTTTATTCTACGCTGGCAAAACGCGGATTGGCACGCACAACACTGCAGTGGCAAACGAAATCTTTGTCCTGCATGTGCCCAGGAGCGTGCTATTACTCCCATGCGGACAGGTTCCGCGCGTGGGTGTAAAATCGGGACAAGAAAAGAGGACTAAATCTTATGAACATCCCGAAGTTCAGTAAAATTTTGTAGGTATACATACGGATTCCACCACCGTAATCCATTTGAGTCTATAGATTCAATTCCATATACACAATGATGTATTTGTACCTACTTAACTACTTAGATGCAGCTGTGAAACCTCATACTTTTCAAGGTGCTTCCAGTACCCACCGTTATTTGTTAACGACAGATTTTCTTATTTTACAAATTATTGGAACGCAAAATTTTATGCCCGGGGCAGGAATCGTAATGTGCTCTTAAGTCAGAGAATGTGCTAAGTGAAATCGAATTTCGAATCGGACGTTGGTTTGATTCCTGCTTGGGGCATAAAATGTTGTGCTCCAATAATTTGTAAAATATGATTTTAGCTTGGCACTCGGTAGTGTTTGTAATCATATTTAGAAATCTAGAAGGGAAGCGACATCATTCCGAGAGTTAAGTGTTTGAAAAAACACTTCTTTCGATCAGATGAAGTCTAGTAGTCTGGCCACGCACCACCGTCCCATAGGACAGTTAAAGTAATACATATGGAGCACGAAATTTCAGTTAGGAATAGCGTGCCCAGGTGGCAGAGTGGTTTAGGCATCCGGCGCGAAATTGAAGGACGCGGGTTCGATTCCCGGCCGGGGCATAACATTTTGTGCTCCAATAATTCGTAAAATATGATTTTTGCTTAGCACGCCATAGTGCTTGTAATCATATTTAGAAAAAGAGACAGATTTCAGCATGGTGGTAGATCTAGCCAGACGAGGCGAGCTCGCACAATTGTGACGATACCATGTAAATGTAAAATTTTCAAGTACATACCTTAGGTGGTATATCTAGAGTCGATTTCTGAGACTTAACGGGACAGCATACTTCGAATGCAAAACTGCACCGAGAACTTGACACTTGACTGAAAAAAAAAATTATATTATTATGGACTTGTGTGATTTGCACATATGGTGCTTCAACATCTCAACGTCATTATCACCTTATAAGCCGATTAACACCTTCGACCACATAATTGCTTACCATCAGATGAGATTGTGCCAGATTGTCCATTGACCACAAATAACTAGGAGGAAGTATCATAGATACTTCCTCCTAGACAAAAGGCTAAAGCGAGAAAAGAGAAAAAACAAGACAACGCTGTCAGATAAAATAAATTATAGATTGAGCTTACAATGCAAAACAGGCATAGATAATATTTTATAGAAGTGCAGGACGGACGACGGTGATAGCGGGTACTTGACATCTAAAGCCAATCATTAATTGCTAGAAAATGTTTAGTCGGTAATCCATGAGACCTATGAATCGTGAGCTGTGTAGTTTACCACGTTGGTGCATCATAACTTACTACCAGGTGAGCAGTCTACCCGTTTGTTCTCCTATACCATAAAGTAACTACCTAAAGTGCTCTTTATAATTTGAATTAGAATCCTTGTTTACTTAATTACGTACCCAGCTATGTCTATGGTTCCAGATGCCCTATCAGTAGCTTCTTTATCATCACACAGGAAATTGGGAGTACATTCACCAGGTTCCCCATCTATGTCGCAAGGCTCTGAAATAAAGGATATTACGTTGACTGTATCTTCACCACAATGATATCATGAATATTTTATTATAAAAACTAACGTGGTTTTCACTCATTTTTAGTAAATAATACGGGATAACTCACGTGAATCAGTCAGATAGCTCTGACTATAGTTTCAACCACATTCGGTGGTCTTTTTCAAGGAGAGCTCGGGACGCCCGTGTTAGTTAGAATAATGAAAGTCAAAGTCAAAGTCAAAACCATTTATTCAATTTAGGCGTCTACGACGCTCTAATGAAATTTTAACATTGAAATATTCTATCATCACTGCCTCGTTCAGTAAACAAAGTTGTATAGAGCCACTTCGAGAAGAACGGGCGAGAAACTCGAGGCCATTCTTTTAACAATGTGTTACTTACTTACTATATACACTTCATTTACACTTATCAACTATTGATTGACATATTCGTCGTTATATAATACCAAAAAAAGAGTATAATAAATTACTTAACTTCACAACATCTTGATTCGGCAGCACTTCGTCGTTAAAGACTATTATAATAATCGATTTTTATTAAAATCGATTATTATTTTCTTATAATCGATTTTTATTTTGGATTTTTTTGTGTAATATTAATCGATTTTTAATAAATCGATTATATAGATTACGTGTTTAAATCGATTTTCAGAAACAACTCGTATCTATGCGACGGATGAAAAAAATCTTAAAGATTAACGACAGATTTATAGTTTTTGAGGCCAAACGTAAATCTTAAGGATATTTAATGATCCTTTTAAGTATTACATTATATCTAATTAATATATACTGGTATAATTCTGAACTCCGATAAAAGCATTATAATGCATTATCAATTGCCGTTAGGCATTACTGATAATGAGACTTCTAAAGAAAATATATTTTTAGGATGCACAATAGACAGCACAATTAGTCACAAAGCACATATTGATAAAATTTGCAAGAAAATGGCGAGCGGTAATTACGCTCTTCTCAAACTTTAACTATATATAGATATAAAATCGCATATATCCGTGTACTATGCATATATACATTCAATAAATATTCCATAACTGTTTGGGGTAATGCTACATAGGTAACAAGAGTTCTCAAATGTCAAAAACGTACAGTAAGAACAATTAACGGGCTGAAAAAGCGTAGCAAGGGAGCACATTAAGAAAGACAGCATTTTGAAATTGTTTCTCTTTACATCTATAATTTATTACATCATATAATTGTTTATTATATATTCATGAGGATAGGGATATTCCAGAAAAGCAGGAAAAGTTTTACCTTTAAAAGCGAATTATTAAAAAATAATGAAATTCGGGTAATACCAAAAATCATATTAGCTAAAGTAAACAAGGTCGATATTCGAAAATACTGATGTGTAATTAGTTGAAGTAAGAGCTTGACCCCCTTAAAATATAGTTTGTTCAAACTAAAACTAAAGATTTTTTAGAAATATATCCCTTCTACACATTAAAGAATTAAAAAAAAAATCTTAGGACAAGTGCAAACACTAAAAATGTTAAATGTATTAAGTGTAGAAATATTAGAATTATTACATATAAATCAATTATTTACATATAGAGTATTAGAATTCAATATATTAAAGTAGTATAATATATTGTATGTGTGTGTATTCAATGTACCTTGGACTTGCTTGTAAAAAAAATTACAAAAGGGCTAATAAAACTTCTTTATATCTTTATTTTATTTCAATACTTGTCTAATATAAAAAAAGACTGGGCATTTGTGACAATAATTATTACTTTATTGTTTAAACTAAAAGATAGACGAAAGATTTGTGTTTTATTTCCCTTATACTACCCGACTATGGAGTAGTCGTTTAGTTTTTAAATTCTCATTCTGAGTATTTTATTTTAAAACTAGTCAAATGTAAAATAGGACTAGACACTTACGGCATTTTTTTTTATTTGATTATATTTTACTGTTTGAGACAATTAGTTTGTCATATTGTTGGGATTCTCATCATTTAATTTTTAGTATAGTCAATAAAACGTTTCATAGTACTAAATTTGTATCCATATTGCTATATGTTTTCCTATTTAACTATCTTGAAATTTTAAAAGAACATTGCCTAAATAACACATAAAAAAACTTATTTGAATTGGTCATTTTTTATTCATATAATTTTATTTGATTTTTAATCTGATAAATTGTTAATATTTAATCTCTAGGTTTATAATTGGAATATGAAAAGCATTTATTTTTAAATCATACAGAAAAATCGATTTTTATTTAATCGATTATTTTCCATTAGTCTCACATCCCTAGCCGGTCCGACAGACAGAGACACTGAATCGGGCAGCACTTTGTCATTAAAGACTATTTTGATACAACTAGAGGTCCACTCCGCACGGCGGTCCGACAGACACTGAAGCTACTCGCAGTGAGTGAACAAACAAGGTGACAAAGCGACTACCGTCACAAACACATTACTCTTTATAATTGACCAATAATTGAGTGTGATCTCAAGCTCACGTATGGCAATAAGTATAATAAAATCTTCAATGTCATTACACATATAAATAAAGCACATAATATAAACTATTTTATATGAGTATCTCACCAAATGTCACATGACCAGTTAAACTACTTATAAAATATACTTACAGTATTAATAACATCAAATAATGATTCAAGTGATCTATACATATGGCAATAAGTATAATAAAATCTTCAATGTTTTGCACATCATAAATAAAGAACATATTATAAACTATTTTTAATAAGTACTTTACACTGTCACGTGATCAATTTCGCTACTTATAAAATATACTTCCAGTAATATTATCATCAAATAATGATTCAAGTGATCATGATAATCAATATATTATGCTTAATCACAGTCTAACAACAAACACAATTAGGTTCAGTATTAAATTCACACCACAGATAAAGTAGGTATACACATGGATAATTAAACCAATACTTATTTTCCTCTTAAAAACCACAGAGTATAATTAAAACGAAATGAGAATGTCACATTAAGCCAGTTGTCTAATCTTAAGCTTAAAGCTAATCAAGTGAAGATGAACAAATATTTCATTACATAGTAAGTCAATTTTCAAATAATCTATCACGGCCATACTGACCAGAACTTTGCTCTCGAAGTACAACCTCAATTTTCATTTCACTTTATTTTATTTCATTTCATGTTTCATTTCATTTCATGTTTTTTTTTCAAGTCATGTCATGTCAAGTCATGAAGTTTCATTTTATATTGTTATAAGAGGTCTCTGGCCTTGACATACTGTACCCATCATCTGCTGCGCATGACTTCTAATAGAGTATCAGGGCAGTGACCGACCAGCAGTATTTTCATTTAACAGATCTCTGGCCTTGACATACTTTACTTATCATCTGCTGCGCATGACTTCCAGTAAAGTATTAGGACAGTGATCGACCAGCAGTATATAACAGATCTCTGGCCTTGACATACTTTACTTATCATCTGCTGCGCATGACTTCCAGTAAAGTATCAGGACAGTGATCGACCAGCAGTATATAACAGATCTCTGGCCTTGACATACTCTACGTATCACCTGCTGCGCATGACTTCCAGTAAAGTATCAGGACAGTGATCGACCAGCAGTACTTTTTATGTTCTTGTTTTTAAATTGCTTTTAGCCTCTGATCTTCAATGTATATTAGTCCTACCACCCTCTGCCAGTGGTATTACCGGGACCTTTAACTTCCTTTTAGCCCCTGACCTTTAACGTATATTAGTCCTACTAGACGCTGCCAGTGGTATTACCGGGAATAATGGAAGGTCAGAGACCGACCAGCGTGTCAGTCATATTGTCATATCGTCATAAAGTCATTATATTAAGTATTATAATGTTTACTCAAAATATTTATTATTATTATTTAAAATTTCCAAGAACGTTCACTCACAAAATATTGAAATACTTTCCATCACATAATGTTTGCTACCACATATACATATATTTTTTTTTGTCTTTTACTTTTTTTTAATGTATTGGCTTTATTCACCTTGAGTTAACATTACAATATTGTATATTTCTACAATCAATTTATTTAACAATTATTTTTATAAGTTTTATAATACCATTTAATATAATCTATCACGGTTCATTCAAATAATTATATGTAACTGTCGATTTAATGTTATAACATCTGCTATATTTATAAGCTTCAGCTTTACTTAAACTTGTTCAAAATAAACGTTTTGATCCACCCATTCACCGGACTACAAATGAATGGCATTTTCTTTTGGCAACATCAGTATTTATTTAACTACTGTGTTGCTTTGGTGTCTTAGACGATCATTTCGTAAGAAATCTTTTCTCACTTATGATTTTGGCTGACATAGACCACACCACTCACAATCTAAGTTCTGTTTAGTCTTTACGCTGGAGTCGCAACGTTCCTTTCACCTTTCAGCAACACTGTACAACATTGCTCTGCTAGGTCCATATTGGAATGTACATTTATCATAGTTTCTTAAGATTTATCTACAACATCAGACAGCAGAGCCCGTACGGATGGTATATTTACACATGTGAACCTGATTTCACAAATCTTAAGATACTGATATTTCCCTCTTTATATATTTATGAGGCATCGCTTTTAATCAGGTCAAATAAACAAAAACTATAACACTTTCTTTAGCAGTACACACAAAACCACACTACGCAACATAAGGTGTAACAACACCCTATACAAAAAAAAAGTGTATTTGCCTTAGGCATAAAATTGTATAACCAATTACCATCATCGCCGAAGGATATCAATTCATTATCCATTTTAAAAGAAAATTTAAAGTTTTACTCATTAAGAGAGACGAATTACTTAGCATTCTATGGATTCACCGTATGGGTGCCGGGTCTATAGCGTTGCAGAGGAAGAGGCTAGAGGGGCCTGGTACTTGCAACCCAGGCGTAGGGTTAAGAGGGCTCTTTACAATGAAACGTTCCCCTTCCCGCTCAAGCCTCCTCCCCTATCTAACCAAATTTGCCAAGATTCTACTAATGCTGCCTTAGATACACGTTCTAGGATGGAAGTTACAGTTGTTCTTGGCAGGCCAAGGTCTTTAAGTAGGTTATATAGGGATTTCGCTGGTATACCCCTTGCTACATCTTCTACAGCCTATAAATTAACCACATAACGGTTTTTGGTTAATTCATTTGTTAGGTTATATTTGTTTGTTTTTAATGTGTGGTCCTTAGGTATGTTTGTTTCCCACGGCACAGTAAGTTCTATAAGTACTATGCGTTTTAGATCTTTTGAGTATAGAAATATGTCTGGTCTGGAAGACGAAACACCAACATCCTCAGGAATTTCGTAGTACCCTTCATACGTGTCCATCAAAAGAGTCCAATCGGGAGCTGCGCCTAAGATGGAGTAAAGCTTGGATTTAGACCTCGTAGATGACCCTTCTTTTACAAAATCGACGTGTCGTTTGTTCGTGGTCAAACCTTGTTTTTTTTTTTTGCTCCAGCCACCGAGAGACTCGCTGCCTCTCGCATGATTTCGAGGACTCTATCATGGCGACATGAATAATGACCCCTATCAAGGAGCACCTTGCATCCTACCAATAAGTGCCTTGCTGTACCTATTACCTCCCGACAAATACTGCAAGACTTTTCGGTAGCTTTCCCCCATCTTACTAAGTTGCTTTGGTCTGGTAGGGTCATCTGAAAGGCGCTTAGATAAAATTTTAATAAGGCAGGTGACCAATCATATATCAAGGTACGCCACTTTAACGCCAGAGGGATACAAAATTCACCTATGGTAATGGTAAGGGTATAAATCATACTACCAAAATTGATGATCTTTTAGCTGACCGCTGTTTTAAAAATATTGACGTTAGTGTATAGCTATATGACATCTAATTCACGGTTAATTTTTCCTCATCATCATCATTATCCGGAAGACGTTCACTGTTGAACAAAAGCCTCCCCCATGGAACGCCACAAAGAACGGCTACTAGCCGCTTGTAAACATTGGCTACCCGCGGCTTTTACGATGTAGTCAGTATCCACGTTCCGAATTTTATTGCACAAAGAAACTCCGAGCATAGCTCTTTCCATCATCGCTCATTGGGAGACTGAGCTTGTTCAAAGGGGCCACAGTCAAAAACCGAGTCTCGGTGCCATATGTCATTACTGGCAACAAACACTGCTTGAAGACTGGTCTTTAGGTTCTACAGGATCTTTGACGAAAAGAGGTCGCGTAACTTCCCGAATGCTGCCTATCCGAGTTGGATTCTATGGGCGACCTCTTTGCCGAAGTTGGACCTACCTAACTGGACAGTCTGTCCCAGGTAAATGTAATGGTCAACAACTTTGAACTTTGGCCAATGTTCACTGTTATTAAAATATGTGTAGTCTTTTTTTTGTAGTGTTTACACGTATTTATTTAATTAATGTGTGATCAATATTGAAATGTATAATTGTACCATTATATGTACATTGAACAATGATAACTAATATAAGTACCATTTTTTTTCTACAGTAGTATTTAGTTTCCAAATAATATAATGTGAAACGAATTTTGCACCCATTAAGGGCAGAATATAGCGGATACAATTTACTAAAACAAGTCCAAGATCTATGTATATAAACCATCCATATTCTTGGCAAAATTAATTTGAACATTTCCCACTGTACCTATTATTTTTCTTACAGGGAAAATCTTAATTTTCTTTTGAGTTTGTCATGTGTTTGCTGAATCTGTCACAGACCGTTTGGCTATTCTGACGAATTGTTTATCGTATTTGTTAACCGTAGCCACTTAACGTTTAACCTGACCATTGCTAACGAGAAATAAATATATTATAGCGTGATGTTAAATATATTTCTTATCAAATTCAACGATGAACTTTATAACTGGAGAAGTTTGAGCCTTTAGCGAATTAATGTAATCATTTTCATCTATAATAAGAAGAATATTGTCATACCCTTCCTCAGATTGTCTGAAAATCACAAATTAATCCAAGTGTAATAAATCAATTTCCCTATATGATTGAAAATAATTTTCTTAGATATAAAGTAATCTTCTGTTAAGGTGTAAATTAGACTGGTTCACTGTCTGTAGTTTCTAGTTTTGTTTAGTGTTTGTCATATCTTACGTGACAGTCGTCATCGTTTAAAGTTATAAAACTTTACCAGTTCTTACACTGCCTATGTCATCATAGAACGACAATAGTATTGATGAGAATTTCTCAAAAATCGTGTAATTTTGTTTTGTAGATCGATATCTAAATGACCTTTCAGTTCCTATAGTTGTTTGACAAGGACCAAGGACCCTAATAATGTTCGAGCAAAGGTATACACTTTTAAGTCTAGGTTTATCTTACATTTGATTTACAATAAAATGTTCTATCTCTCGGAGCAAGGTTTAAAATTGCAGTTGAACAGTATTGCTATCGATTTCTGTGCCACCAGGAGCCTCTCTTTTCGCATTTTAATATTAGCCATAGAAGGTTTGACAGTTTTAGACATAATATACAATTGGACATTATTGTATATATATTTTTTTTAGATCATTTCATTGTACGTTTGTGATTCAGTGATGGTCTAATTCATGTTTGACATGGTCAGAGTCTTCGGATTATGGTCTTATATGTATATGTTCCATATACGCTTTGTGATTTAAAATAAGCCAATTTGTAACAGAAAACAACGTATGTCTTGAACATTGTCAGTTTTACGAGGTTTAGCAGTGGCGTCTAACACGTCGTGTTATCTAACAGTCTGCTAAATAATAATAATTTAATCGTATTTAAACAGTTATTTTTGGGATTTTCTCCAGATGTTGTGAATAGTGAAATAAGTTCTGCAATAGTATTAACACGATTGTTAAGAGAAGCAATTCTTACATTTACTTCCTGGCTACCTCCACATACAAGCTTTATCAACTGTGCTTCCGTAAGGCTATCTAACTATTTCATAGTAATCTGAGTTTTACTCTGGTGCATTCACATATGAATAGATAGTTTCCAAAATTAACAGAAAAGCTATCCCTCTGAAGAACAGCTTTTGTTTGTATATCTGATAAAATTTTTACTCCCAGACGAAGGTCCTCAAATAAGTTCGAAACTGGTTGAAGAAATATCCGGTAAAATGTACGTGGTTGCTAAACTATATATTATTGTCTGTTATGTATAATTTTTCGGGGTGGGGTTCAAATCCTTTTTGTTCCTTTGAACAGGTCCCACTTTTCAATGTGAGGATCCTAGGTTTCCACCATAACAATACATAGCCCATAAAGGCCTTACCTGATAACAGTAGTGATGGTGCTCTATCCATGATCACCAAATAGCGGTATACCTGCTGTCTGCACCGTTCATCCACGTCATCACCATGGTGTGAGCCAGCTGCTGCGTCGCAGATGGCCTTTAGTAGACCCTCCAAAACAGCCATCAGAAGCCACGTCCACACATTCTGAAAGCATTTGAAATAATATGAAGTATACGTGTTCTATCCCACTTCTGATGTTAGTTAGAATAATGAAAGTCAAAGTGAAAGTCAAAACCATTTATTCAATTTAGGCGTCTACGACGCTCTAATGAAATTTTAACATTGAAATATTCTATCATTACTGCCTCGTTCAGTAAACAAAGTTGTATAGAGCCACTTCGAGAAGAACGGGCGAGAAACTCGAGGCCATTCTTTTAACAATGTGATACTTACTTACTATATACACTTCATTTACACTTATCAACTATTGATTGACATATTCGTCGTTATATAATACCAAAAAAAGAGTATAATAAATTACTTAACTTCACAACATCTTGATTCGGCAGCACTTCGTCGTTAAAGACTATTTCTACACCACTGGAGGTCTGCTCGGCACGGCGGTCCGACAGACACTGAATCGGGCAGCACTTTGTCATTAAAGACTATTTTGATACAACTAGAGGTCCGCTCCGCACGGCGGTCCGACAGACACTGAAGCTACTCGCAGTGAGTGAACAAACAAGGTGACAAAGCGACTACCGTCACAAACACATTACTCTTTATAATTGACAATTGTATGATCTCAAGCTCACGTATGGCAATAAGTATAATAAAATCTTCAATGTTATTACACATATAAATAAAGCACATAATATAAACTATTTTATATGAGTATCTCAACAAATGTCACATGACCAGTTAAACTACTTATAAAATATACTTACAGTATTAATAACATCAAATAATGATTCAAGTGATCTATACATATGGCAATAAGTATAATAAAATCTTCAATGTTTTACACATCATAAATAAAGAACATTATTATAAACTATTTTTAATAAGTACTTTACACTGTCACGTGATCAATTTCGCTACTTATAAAATATACTTCCAGTAATATTATCATCAAATAATGATTCAAGTGATCATGATAATCAATATATTATGCTTAATCACAGTCTAACAACAAACACAATTAGGTACAGTATTAAATTCACACCACAGATAAAGTAGGTATACACATGGATAATTAAACCAATACTTATTTTCCTCTTAAAAACCACAGAGTATAATTAAAACGAAATGAGAATGTCACATTAAGCCAGTTGTTTAATCTTAAGCTTAAAGCTAATCAAGTGAAGATGAACAAATATTTCATTACATAGTAAGTCAATTTTCAAATAATCTATCACCCGCGTATACGTCAAAGCGGGCGTCCCGAGCTCTCCTTGAAAATATCTTGAATATATATTTTAAAGTGCTCGTAGCGAAGTTTTCTTAGCCGTTCTTAACCGATCAGCTAAATTAAGCAACGTCCGCCGCTGTCATTGATATTACTGAGCGTGCTCCTCCAGAGAGCACTTTAAGCCGTCACTCTCGGTTGTTGTCTATTGGATAGCAGTCGTTACAGCATGGTCGTAGGGCATTTTGCGAATCCCGCCTGGCGTGACCCTCAGTAGAAAATATATCACTAAGCACCTAACGGAGTGTTCCAGTAGCTGTCCCTGAGAGACAGTAATTCTAGGTCAGCCAGAACTGTATCTTTTTCGTTATCGTATCATATGTGGATACCATTCACTTGCACCGTTAATGTTGCAGATCTCGTTTGCATCAATAAAATTAATACAACTACTTTACCTTGCTTTCCTCGTCATAAATAAAATAACTTAAAGATAACATAAAATACGTTAAATAAATTTTGGGAATGTTTCCAGCTGGAAACGCTATTTGATTAGGATATTTTTTTTTTGTTTTCAATACTGCTTCTTGGCAGTCTGTCTTTAAAAGACAATAGTCCAATAGGCTGACTGAGGGTCTCTGAATTCATATCATTAGTGGAGAGATTTGTCCAGTGAGTCATCTCTTAGTCTGTTTCTGCAAATCTGTGTGAAAGGCCTTGAATACTATGTCGTTTTAAACGACAAAATTTTAGGCTCCCCGGTCCTTGCAGTTGAGCTGCCAGTACATTTCTATGTCTGTTCAGTCTAGCTTGATAGCTTTTGCTATAAGATTCCACTTCCTGCTTTACTGTTTTCAGTTTTATGTCCATTTGCATGAGTTTATTACTAATGTATGGAGGTATATTGAGCATGTTTCGCATTGTTTTATTCTGGAACCTTTCCAATATTTCGATGTTGCTGTTACTGGCTGATCCCCATAACTGAATACCATACGTCCAAATGGGCTTGATAATGGTTTTGTATATGGCCATTTTGCTGTTATATATGAGTTGGGACTACTTACTTGACTATTTACGACCGATCAGCCAGTAGGTACAGGTTACGGATTTTGATGTCTAGTTGTTTGCGTTTAGTCCAGATATGTTTTTGCCATGTTAGTCGGCGATCTAGGTGCATTCCTAGGTACTTAGCATCTTCCTCCTGAGGAACCGGTTCATTGTATAGTAAGACAGGTGGAAATGTTTGCCGTCGCAGTGTGTACGTTACTTGAACCGATTTGTCTTTATTGGCTTTGATCCGCCACTTATCAAACCATTCTTCGATCAGGTTGAGGTGCCTTTGAAGGTTTTTTGATGCTATTTCTGGGTTTTATTTACCAACAGAATAGCTGTGTTGTCTGCATATGTGGCGATGGTGGTTATTTCATCTAGTGTCGGGCTGCTTTTCAAGATAAAACAAAAGCTTCCACATTCATTCTTTCAAATCATAAAATCTTGTTTAGAAAAAAGATGCTTTGAAGTTAAACACAATGACAAACTATCAAAAATGCATGAAATTAAATCTGGAGTGCCACAGGGCAGTATCCTGGGGCCAGTGCTGTATCTGATTTTCACTGCGGATTAGGATATTGATAAGAATTTTATGTTATTATTATTAACTAGCTTTCCGGGCGCGGATCCGCCCGCGCGTATGTCGGTTATCGCGCAAAAACATTAACCTCTTTTTGCGCAGTTGGATAAAAACTATCCTATGTTTTTTCCCGGGTCTCAAACTATTTCCATACCAAATTTCATTCAAATCGGTCCAGTAGTTTTGGCGATAGACAGACAGACAGAGTTACTTTCGCATTTATGTATTTTATTATTAATTCCACATCTTTGTGTGGGAGTCGTAAGAGGCAACGAACGAAGGCATATCAGAAAGTGGGCAGCAGTACAGCCTGAACAACTGCCATCTGACATTGCGATTCTCAAATCCACTGCCCGGCGTGGATGTTACGGCAAATTAAATTAATCAGAATCTGAGTGTAGAAAAGAAGCACTTACGATTAGGCACAAGTGGAGCATTAGTGGAAGGTTCTGGATCAGAAGTGCTGAGCGTCACGACATCATCCATCTTGTCATCGCAGACTGCTGCTGCGACCAGCCACAAGGCAAATATGATTTTGAAAATCTGTAAAAAAATATCTTTGTTTTTCAGCATTTTGTATAAGATCTATCAAATAACGAAGACGCGTCATATTTTTTGGTAGTAGAGAGCACAGCGGCCCACAAGCTATCATATAATTTACGGCCTACTATTTACAATCATTTATCTTTATTATTTACCCGGCGCGTCATAAGTAATGAAAAAAATACACACCATTCACGACAAAATTACTTGCGCACTAATAATTAATATGTAGCAGACATCAAACTCGTAAATTAAAATTTATTCAGTGATTTTATAAGTTCACCATGACAAATTTATAGACATTAAAATATTTAATCTATTTTATTTTTCTTTACACAAATTATATGAATAATGTTTGCAAAAATGTGAACAGTAAATTACATGCTTGATAAATTTCGAATAATATAAAGAATACGATGTAGCTGAACAACTTTGTTGTAAGAGCTTATAAAAACAATGTGAGCTGTTATTCAAGGGTTATAAAGCTAATTGAAACGTTATTAAGCTCCTACTAATATATTGCTCAGATCTTATCAAAATTGGGACCCTTTTTGGTTGAATAACAGCTGAATAGACGGTACTCAAACGTTATTCAGCTTAGTATTCAGCTTATGCTCTTGATGATTGCTCTTAAGGCGATCACCGTAGTGAAACGCGCACTTTTGGAATCTTCTTGTACTGAAACTATGAGTTCAAAATGTGCGAAAAAAATATATAATATTCTTTAATTCTTTATTGAGTGAATTAGTTGATTAGTTTTTATTAAAACTTATTAGTTCTTCTGTAATAAATTGTAATCGGCGACCCTTTTTACATTGTTTTTAATTAATTTAAGGGGCATAGTTGAATTAAATGCAATGATTCTTTTTTTTTAAAATAGCTAATACTATACTCTAATGAACTACTTACTAACTTGTGTTGAAAACATTTTTATGAATTTTTGCCACAAAATTCTCTGATCGCGAGAAGAAATCGCAACGAAAATCAGTCTGCCCGCAGCGCTCGGGCCGTTTGGACGTGGGATCTGTGCCGTTCGTTACGCCATCATTATTGTGCATTTATTTTACGAAATATTAAAATATTTTTTTACCATACGTTAATTTGGAAGTCATAAATTATTGAAACTCAAGTAAAACATTTATTGGGGAAGTACTTTTGTTTATATTGATTTATAAAATCTTTATAATCACTTTTTTGAGCGAGTTGATTAAAGTTCAGACACGGCATTGTTAATTCCTATTTTAGTAGGTATCTAGACTTTTAACCCTTGGTAAAATATTTCATTTTGTTATTATTAGGTTACTGTACAAGTAAATGAGAACCTATTCCCAATAACCTTAACACACTTTCCGAGACGACCAACTACTTTCTAGGTATTTATATATCCAATCATTCAAATAAAGGGAACTTACCTATATCTCTTTTATCTCTTTGACTTTAAAAGTTAAATACTTAGTATGTAGTTAGTCGGATTGAAATGTGTTTTACATCTGTATGACTCCGCTGTTCTTTCGTACTACCTCTGAAAGCATGTACCCGTAACTTTTGAATCGTTACTTCTGTAGATAGTTTCAATTTTCATAGCAAAAGTGATAATGTGTACTATCATTATCATTTTATTTTATTTTAATTAGTGGGGTTCCTTAGGAAAAGTGACCCGGTACAATTCTTCTCGTACAACTTTTAATGGCAGCAGTCGAATGAGACTTGACAAAAACCAAAATGACATATTCAAGATGGCAGGTGAAATTCAAGTTGCTCCGATCCGTCTGAAAATCAATATCTGGGTGGTTTTAGGCATCGTTATTCCGAATTTAGAATTTATTTTTCGATGACATCATTTTTTAAGATGGCCGCCATACATAGATGTTTTGAAACCATTGACTTAAATTGTTCTATGGGAAGGAGTCATGGGGAAAGAAAGTATTCTAAACTGAAAATAACAAAGTGGTTTTTGTGATATGATAATGGGAAATCATAAAAATGACGCCTGCCAAGTGAAGATATATGACGTATCTGGTAAACAGTTAAAGATAAGTAAAGGAGTTTTGAACAAATGACATAGGGAATCGAGAGAGCAGTCAAATGACATGCAAAAAAATCCAAAATAGCAGAATTCAAGATGGCTGCCATAAAAAATGCTGAAGTGCGATCCTCCTGAAGTAAAGCTGAGCTTCAGTGTGATCGGAGTACTTTGTATGGTGGCTATCTTGAATTCCATCATTCTGGATTTGCCCTACGAGCTCTTCTTCTTCATCATACTACATTTAGAGCACGGATAGTGCGTGAGTTCAAAGGGCGAGTGCAAGGCGAGACTGCAGTCCGATTCGTGTGAGTGACTTGCAAGGCCGAAGGCTGAGGTCTGACTTGGGAGTATTTTCCATATCTTCAACTGGTCTCCATGATGAATGGCCGCGATAACTGAAGCACCTACGCGTGGGGTTCTTTAACCAATGTGACTCAGAAACTTGGTACGATTCTGCCTGTACCACTTTTAGTAGCGGTAGGGTGAATCTTATATGGCGGTTTCATTACAGTTATCTTTTATTATTTTTACCATCTTTTATTTATTTTTATTACTGAGCATTGCATTGGGATTATACTTCTATTACAATTTTGAACTTTTATTTTATTATTATTTGTATTTATTATGTTATCTCATAAATAAACTCTAAAATTGCAAAATGACTTTCTATAACTGAAATTATACCTATGCATAATATTTATTTATCTATAGATATATAGAAATATGATCAAGAGTAAAATTGCAAGTTTCTGTTTGAGAGTTGGTAAGTATATGACAGTAACCCAGTGGTTGGTGCGGATAACTTCCTATAAGTTCAAGTACATATTTAATATGACGAGTAGGATATGTTGTGCTGTTTTTGGTTGCATGAATTCGTCCAAACTAAACAAATTAATTGTAAAATAGCTGCAGGTATCTATAACCAAGTAAAATATATTCACTGTTCTCCACCTTGTCCATGTTTGCCAAAACAATTTTTGATTAAGCTTTATACCTTAAAATTCAATAATAAAGCATTTCATACGTTTCAGTCGAGGTGCAAATATTTTTTACTACCAATGAAAAACAACACGCATTTTTACACACTTCCTATTCAATTTACAAAGTATTTTATCTAAACTAATAGAGGAAAAATTTGATTGTGCATTTGTTTGTTTGCATTGAATAGGCTCTAAAACTAATAGACCGATTTGAAAAATTCTTTCACCATGAGAATCCAACATTATCCCTGATGAACATAGGCTATAGAAGATTTTCAAAAAGTTAGGTCGTATGTAAACTTCGATAACGTAACATAAAGTGCGAAAAAAATACCAAAAAAATCGTTAGGTATATCGCATACGCTACGGAAATCATTGAAAATAGAGCCAAGTGATATACTACAATTTAATAGAAGACATCTATAAAAAAGTCCGCAGTACAATAAGTCTAACTATTACAGTTATGTCACAATAACTGGTTTTTTATATGTTGAATTTATAAGTTTTGATTTTTTTGTTAAATACTCGTGTGAAGCCGGGGCGAATCACTAGTTTGCTTATATAAAACAAGTATATTTACAATCACAAAACAAAATGGAAACACAAAGTAGGCAAATGTAATTAAAATGCTGGAGGCGAGCAGCCCTATCGCATGTTTACGTACCGCGCGGCTGTAGGTAGTTATTTCGAGGACAGGGCCGGCTTAAAATTCTGTATAGATAATATTACCGTGTTTCGTACCGCTTCATGAAGTCAAAGTACTTTTTTGAGCACAATATTGAGATAATACTTTTGAATTATAAATTATAACCTCGTTTTATGGACCCTATAATCTCAGCAAACCACAAACCAATTAAGCTCCTACAGGTCCTTACTTGCAAATTCTGTTGATATGCATAATAGGCACCTTTTTACCAAATTTCAAGAAGATCGACTAAGGCAATCGAAATTCATTGACGGGGAAATATACACTGCTCAGACCTCCACCGAGACCTCGCTTCGCTTAGTCTATTAAAAAAATATCATTACCTACAAGTGAAAATATTTTTTTATCTTAGAGGTTTGCAGTAACTGCAGATAAAAATGTTGTTATCTACACTTGTGTTCTGCCGCTTCTAATAGCGCACGAAACTCTACAATTTTAGCGACGCTATCCGTGGTACGGTGACTAGTGCCACCGTGCGACTGAATATTTTTATGAGTTAAAAGTTAACGCCTATTTCTATTAGCTCCGCCCGAATTAGAAATTATTTTGACTACGGTCTTGCCCTTAACTTATCTTTACTCAGTACGTTTGTGTTACTTTGGATAGGCAGAGGTTGGTCCAAATCAGGTGGGCAACGAGCTTGTTATGTCATAATAACATGAACAAAACATCATTAAGTACTTACCATCAGGTGAGATGTGGTCATAGGCTAACCTATTAGCAATAAAAAAGGCGTACGGGCGTGCCTTTGTGAGTGAACAGGTATAACGAAACCCTATATTAGCTTTGAGACCTATAGGTACATGGTGTCCGACTGTCCGTCTGTCCAACTATTAAGTAACTATCTTTTAGTACTCTCGTGAATCAGTCAGATAGCTCCGACTATAGTTTCAACCACATTCGGTGGTCTTTTTCAAGGAGAGCTCGGGACGCCCGCGTTGACGTCTCGCTTAGCACTGTGACTGATTCACGTGAGTTATCCCGTATTATTTACTAAAATGAGTGAAAACCACGTTAGTTTTTATAATAAAAAAAAATAACTATCTATTGAACGGTATTAGGTATTCGGTTGAAACTATCACAAAATACGAATACGTGATAGCGTAGCAAAATAAAAAAAATACCAAAAAATGGAACCGACTTCAACTCTCAAAAGTGTGAAATAACTTGTTGACTATATCATCAAGGTTGTTGGAGTGTAACTCAAAAACGGCTTGTCCGATTTTGATGAAATTTAAATGGGAACAAACGACAAACATCAGCTTTCAAATAAAAAAAATATCAAAATCGTTTCACCGGACGGTGGCCGGAATTTACAATAATAATAATAATCACATTTATACATAGAACACACTGATTGGTGTTAAAAAAAACGAAATGTTATTAATGTCATATCAAGATATCAGTAGAAATAAGATACTTACATTGTCAGTTAAGATTTTTTTACTAATATATTTAATTTATTGCTTTTGAAAGTACATCGCGGTAGCCTGTTGTAGATAACGGGACCCATGCAAAAGATGCTATTACGCATGAGTGTTCTCTTGGCATGCAAAATTTTACCAAGTTTGAACTTATAGTACTTTATACCCTTTGTTCGCTTTAGGACAGATTCGCTTTAAGACAGATTCGTTTTTACGACAGATTCGCTTTACGGCAGATTCTCTTTAAGACAGATTCGTTTTACGGCAGATTCGTTTTAAGACAAAAATTGTACTGACGTTTTCAACGGTCTCTACCACAAAAATATTTTCATGCCTGTTACAATTGTTTGTACAGTTTAAATATTGTACGCCTGAAAAGGTAGCTGTTGATACTTCTATTATTTTGACAAACATCTAACGCACAGCTAAACTTTCAAAATAAAAAATCAAAATAAACAATTTTGAATTTGATTTTTTTGATTAAAAATGACGCAACTAAGTTTTTTTTATACTGAACTGGGTAGCACTTGACCACTATCTCAGTGATGATGAGGTCGATGATGGAGCGCGCTTACCCAGAAGGTATCTATTCACTCAAGTTTTGAAGATCCCCATGTTGTACCTACTTAACCGGAAACACAGACTCAGGCAGGCCATTTCCTGATTAAGTTTGTGTGGAAAGGGCTACGTGAACACTAACCTTAATACCAAATCTATAAATAGTTTAATATATACTTACCATGATATTACGTTCCTTCCAAATGAAACAACTTAGTCCTTAACAGCACATCGATCTTTACAAAACTGGTTTACTTTAGTTTTTTTACTATTTTCCTTGTTTTTAACGACGCTGGATTTCCATAAAAAACAAGACTGCTCGTCCGACTTGTTCCGTGGCTCTTTGTGTACTAGCCAGTAGCAGGTAAATAAAAATGTTTATCGACCAAGGTCTGATGCATCGTCTTTTTACCTTATTTCAACTCTGAGATGAGGTTATTCCCAGTTGCCATCGGCGGCAGAGGAGGGATAAGGGAACTAATCGGTTGGGGCTGGTTGCTAATCAGTATTTTCAACTCAATATACTGAAAAAAGTAGGTACATATTCTACCAACATACAAGAATAATTATTACAAATTTACAAGTGGAATAAGGGAAAATTAGGAGTTATGGTCTCATTATCATGTCATGTTAGCCCAATTGGATTAGAGCATACCCCGGCTTAAGGGGTGGATGGACGCGGGTTCGAATCGCGCATATGATTTAAACTGTTCCTCTCGTAAATTTGTATTTTTTTTATGCAGAGCATGCGTTATTGCAAACATAAAAATGTTAAAAAAGTATAATTATGTATAGGAATACTTACATAATTATTATTTTATTTTATTGCAATGAAACTGAATTTAACCACTTATGTAACATTACGATAAAAAAAAAACTAACGTCTACATAAAATATAATTATTAATATAATTTAGTTTTGAGTGAACTGGTACAATATATTATAACTATTTTATTGCGAGCGAGAACTTAGTTCGAGCGAAGCGTCTCTGCTTTAACTTACACAAAAATGTTTTCGTATATGGCTGATTATTCTCCTCTACAGGTTGCATTTCTCAACCGATTCTCACGAAATTTTGTGAGCAGGTTCGATAAGTCCATAATTTAATAGTCTATTCTATTTTGGAAATATTTAAAATGATGGACATATGTTATATATTACATGGCGTTGAAAGTATGGACGCCCGCGCTTCCTGTACGCACGTCGTCAGTTGCCTGTAAGTGATAGGCTCTCTCTTATAATATATTATTTATTTTGAATGTTTTTGTAGCCAGTATATTATTTCTTTTGAGATAAATAAGGGAGAAAATTAAATCACAAACAACAAAATTATCTAAATGTTGAAAAAATTACCAAGTATGTAAAATTGTTGTATGTTTTTACCTACTTATTTCTGATACAACCAGCTTTTGCCGGGACCTTCGTTACCCATACACCATTTATAATTTACATTACATAACTAGATTTTTGGATTTCTTGACCCATTCCCCCATCAGCGTGCGCGGTGAACCTTTAGCTATACAATTGTAAGCTATGCAAGGGCATCCCGGCGAGGTCTACTGCTCCGAGAGCCCTCAGAGAAATGAATAAGAATTTTGTCAGAGCGAGAGCCTCACAATAGTCGTTTGACGGAAAGCATTGTCAGCCTTAAAAACGAAGGGCAAAAAGCCGTAACGTCTTTCAGTATATACAGGATTATCTTATGGCGTACTATACGTCATTCTAGTTATATTTTTGCAATTCACGGAATACTTACAGATACATTTTCGTTATATTTACAATAGAGCCAAAATAAAAACATTAAAAATCTTGTATGGGGGCAAATTTTAGGTTCAACTTCGTGAATTTTCTTTACTGTATTGAAATACTTTTTTATGAATACGATAACAAAACAACCAGAAAAATATTAAAACTTATATTATACAAACAATTTATATTAAGCATATATTATATATACAATATTATAGCATATATTTATAAAATTATATTTATACAACGTATGTTTATATTAAGGAAACTGTTAACTTTAATAATGAAATGATATCAAACTACAAAAATATACTAAAAAGTACTATCTACTATCGCCTCAGCGTGAAAAAGGTGCTCGGATATAAACAATAAGCTCAATAAATCTTGTTATCATTTAAATGAATATTTATGTTTTACTGTTGCATTCAGTGCCAATAAAAACAGAAATTATAATTATTTTAACTAAGGGCCTGTTTCAGAATGTTCGAGTAAGTTTCGGTTTTACTACCCAGAACATATTTTAAACAAAACACTATCTTTGCGTTTCACAGTCATCGATTTAGCCTATCCATCGGTTAAAGCTTGAAACGCGCTGCATGTTAACTATGTAATTTTTATCATTCAGTTATTTTATGTGTTGCATTGCAACCCGATACTTTATTAGGACATTTTGAAACAGGCCCTTAATATAATAATTCGCACTTGCATCCAGTTTTAATAAGTCTGTGCTGCCACCAATTTTGAGAATGCAATCCATCCCGTCTATGGCAATGTTAGAACTCTTTCTACGATGAATAGGTTTTATGACTTCAATTTCGACCAATACTACTACCTTCGTAGTCACTATCCTATAGATATAATATCTAAGTTTGTGGTGCATCAGATTTTCATTAAATTATACAGTTTTGAAATTACACTGGCTTAAATACTTGTAATTTGTGTGTACTAAACGCTATATACTAAACTTTGTATTTATTAGTCCAAAAAAAAGGATTAAATCCGGAAACGATAGGTCTATTAATTCGCTATATTTACATGCGAGTTTTTTTAAATAACGAGTTGAGTATATAAATAGGTTTGCGCTTTGGCTGGCGGGTATATGTCCTTAAATAGTTTATTTATTTTATTTATCAACATTATTTATTACAATAGTGGTATATGATAATTAGTGTCTAAAAACCTAAGTAAGTTTTATCTAGCCACTTACGTTCTCGACAAGTATACAAAAAGAAAAAATATTTCAATACTACAAACAAGTGGGTACATTATAAACTACATCAGCGCAGTTCACAATCTTTATCAAAGTGTGTGTGCTATCTGACAGTTGCGCTTTGTTAAGAGCGTGCCAGACAGTTCGCGACCATGGTCCGATAGCGTTTCCCTCTTTGAGATACGTAGGTATAAAAGCCACGACCAAATATAATGCATTAGACATTAATTATGTATATTTAATTTAATGACCCTGCCCTCTCTGTACAATATGAAGTCTCAGTCTTTGCAAGATTGAATTTGTATTTATTTGGCACATTACACAGTAAAAGACATCAACATAATATAAAATTCCTTAAGCTTAATACTACTCTACTTAGGGCCCGTTTTAGAATGTTCTAATAAAGTTTCGAGTTGCTATGCAACACATAAAATAACTGAATCATAAAAATGACAGTTAACATGCAGCGCGTTTCAAGCTTTAACCGATGAATAGGCTAAACCGATGACTGTGAAACGCAAAGATAGTGTTTTATTTAATAAATATGATCTGGGTAGTAAAACCGGAACTTACTCGAACATTCTGAAACAGGCCCTTAAAGACTTAAAAAAATGGAAGTACCTAATATATTTTGTACGATTCCGAAATATGTATTCACCAAGACACTGCGAGCTGCGAGTTTCAAATTGAAATGAAACCCGTGAATGCTGTCAATATTTTGTATAGCTTGAATTTTGAACGTTTTAATGAAATTATTGTCTCGAGTTTAATTTTCTGATTGTTCAAATGACGTTTGGTGAATTTTTACATCACGTAGGTATGGTTAGTGGAGGGTAGAAGCGTGGGTAGGCGATGAAGCTTCTTACATCTGCTGGTATTTGATTATAGTCTATGAAATTGATTTGAAGCGGAATGGTTGTGCCGTGACACATAATTTTATAAATGGTATTTAAATATTGCCTCATATAAAGGCCGATAAAACTAAAGATTTTAGGATACACTTAGCTTTCAATTTTTAATTTTAGATCTCTTTATCACTTTTATTCGTAATAAATCATTTAAATTGAATTGAATTAACTATATTTCATAATATAGCGTTTGAGATTCTTTACTAGTTTATGTTTTGTGAGAGACCCCGTAGCAAAATTGGTCTGAAATTAAATGGAATTGGACAACTTTGGGGCCACGCATTTATTCATTTCTTTAGATAAAAAGAAACATTAAAGATGTGTAACTCTAGCACATAATAAAGAGGTCCAGAAGGATCATCCGGAAAGCCATTCCGATAAATAAGCGACTCTAGCTACCAAGCAATAAAGCGCACTTCAGCTCGCAAAGCACGGAGTACCTAATTACGAGTATATTCACCTACAAGGCGTCTCTCTTTCTATCGCATAGCTCTGATCTCTTCTGACGCGGCACGCACCGTACAATAACACCGATGCACCTGTAGCTTTATACCTAAAGTGCGGAATGAGCCAGCCTGACTGTACCCAATATGTATCTGTTGTACCAATGAGATCTCCATTCTCAATTCTTTATTGCATCACATGCGGTGTACCTGTAGCTTTATACCTAAATATATTATATGTCTTAAATATATTATTATAAGTCTTAAATATATTTTAATATATTATTATACATATGACCCATTTTGGGTATAGCAATATATGTATAACATGGTAATAGTAACAGAGCGACCTATCTTTTTCATATCATTATATAGGGATACCTATATGATGAGTTTGACCACCGGAAGAAAATATACCTCTGGTAGTTCTGGTACAGCCAGGTTAACTAAGTATGTGCACTTAGGGCAGGAGCTGGATAATTCATTTGTTCCATAAGCTTGTCATTGTAGTCCTTAGAGAAAACGTTTTTTGTCGGCAAACAAGATTTTTTGGGGGTAGGGTAAATAAAACAATGCATGGATTCTTATTATGTAAAAATATATTGTACAAAAAGATTGAGCATTAAAATTGATCGTTATACATAGCTAGGTACATGTGATATATCGTTTTAAATAGGAAAAAGAGTATTTTCAAGTATGTGTCTTTATAAAACGCTGTGTCTTATGTGTTCAAAAGTGGTCGTATACAGTTTTCTTATGATTATAAAATCAGCAAAATTGTAATCATACGTGATATAGTAAATATTTTAGAAAAGAGCATAAGTAATTTTGACTTGTGAATTACACGTCTAAGACAACTCTACACGATCAATATAGCTTCAATCGGCTCCGTCAGTCGTGCCTTGAAAGCATGTACCATTCTAACAAATTGATTGAAGATCTACAAACCAATCACGCCTCATGATAAAACGAACATTCTTAATATATAAAAAACTGGATGTCTACCAGATTATGATATTGCTGACAAAATTGGTTTCGAACAATAATAGTATGTTGGCTTACGCAATGTAAAAATCAATATATTACTAATCCTTCATAATGTAAGTAGATCCTGATATAGGTAGATAAATTGAGACTCAAAAACATTTTGTCTAAGTTCAAACTTTCGATCTTGCACCAATATGGAATTGAGGCAAGATTGATGTGTGAGCTTTAACTGATGCAAAACTGATACGTGTAATGGCTGCATAAATCATGCATTTTAAAAGGAATAGACCTTGGGGTCGTATCCCTTGCCAGCGACCTTATCATCGACCCAGTTCCTCAGGTTGGAGACGTCCACGTAAACTCCAGGAGTTCCATCTTCACCACAACCGATACCCCACGCTACGATGCCAGACTGCATGTAGCGGCCATCTTCGTTCTGCAAGAGAAGCATGTTTTTACTTACCACTTTCACATATTCCTTCTTTTTTATGGTAAGGTGATGGAAAAAGAATCATCTGATGTTAAGGGCTTACTACAAGTATTTTCAGGGCATTAGCTTATCACTTATTCTTTCTCGATTTTGATATCTTACCTCAATGGGACAGGAGAGAGGTGATCCACCGTCTCCCTTGCAAGTGTCTTTTCCAGCTTCTCCCCCTGCGCACATGAATGAGGTGTGGAGCTCGAAGAATCGTCCCAGGCGGGTCTTGCGGAGTTGCGTCTGACATGTGGCACGGTCTACCACTGGCACTTCGATCTGTGGAGGAATTCAACTTGAATAATAGGAAAGTTGAGAAGTTATTTTCCGGGAGTATTGTTTTAAACTTTCACGAGCTAAATTCATGTTAAACGTACACTTTCAGGTCTATTCGCGTACAGATTTTATTTTGATCAATCAGCTCGTGACCATGATCGATACAACTAGTTTGAAACGACGAGGTAACTCAAAAATTATGTGCTGACTTTAATTTGTGCGAGATTAGAGCCGGATGTGTAATGTGAATATAATTTTGCGGAAATTCTTATTCAAGATCAGGTATACGGTTCTACCATTAAGGCAGCATCCAAACGGCACCCTTTTTGAAGAGTTTCCTCGTTAGCCCTTCACGAATTATCGTCAGGAGTTATTGACATGAAACAGTGTTGACAATAACAAATACACAATCACATAGCTCGCCGAGGCAAAAATAGTGTCTTCCCAAATAATCACAGAGTAAACATCCGTAGAGTCAACCCTCAGGCAATGTTGTTATACTGAGGCAAGAAGTTATAAACTCCCCTGATTCTCTCGCCAAGGACTTAAACCAAAGTCTGTACCACAGTGGTGCCCTTGAGCCCGTCGACTCCTGTTTGTAGTGGTGAGTTTTCGGCACCTGCTGAAGACAGTAGTAGAAGGCACTTCACGTGCTTCACGTCTTCTGTGCTGGTCTCGGCGGCCTCCAGGGTTAAAGACTGTAGTCCCTCATCCAACACCTGGTGGATTTTTATTGTCACAGCGACAAACAGCATCCAAGACCATTCTAAGCTAGTCTAATAATAATCCAAGCCAGCTAATAATCCAAGAGCATTCTAATATCACCTGGACATTTCAGAACGACTCTTCAATTGCAGGCTTGTCTTCGTCGGAGAAGCTGTTATGATGAGTGAAGACCCTTGAACTAGTTGATCGATAAGGCAAGGTCTGTAAAAGTGTTTGATATTTGTTTACCTTCTTGAGTATGACCTGGTAGCGGCCCTCCTTGCCGAACTTGTCCTTCCCCCAGCCCGTGGCGAAGCAGCGTGAGGCGGCGCGCGTGCGCTCGCGCGGCGGCGGCAGGCACGCCACGCCCACGTTGGGCGCCAGCTCCATCGGCGTCGACAGGAACAGGAGGGCGATGTCGTAGAATAGATTACCTGGAATATATTGAAAATTACAGTTTCATTCTCAAGCTCATTACTTCATATGGAAGCACATAAGATAAATTACAATAGCAAATTATTTTTTTCTTAAAGAAATCTACCAGTTAACAGCATTAAGTGCTTGGCAACAGCAATTCTACTGGAGTGTAGGAGCCAGGCAAACATTCGTATAATTTCCTATCTACCTCATAATTACCATCATCAACAGGCATAAATTCCACCATATTTTTCACATTGAACAATGCCTCCCATAATTGGCCAGTTAACTTTAAGAACCACAGTGACAGATGGCAGTTTTTCAAAAGGAGCCCACCTTGCTTTTTTTCTTTTGGGTTCTGCCAACACCCCATGGGGAACCTAATTAACCGGGAACTTAACTCCGCGGGTTTTAACCATGGGCCCCATGCACGGCAGCCTATAACCATTGCAATATCACAGCTTCTAAAACAGTTAAAATTTCTCTTCAACTGTACCTTTATTAAAGTCCTGATGCAGTTCAATGCTAGCGACTTCCCTGTCCTGATAAGGGTAAGGTTCCTTGATGCTCTGCGTGTCCCACTCTCCCCCTCGTACCCTGAGCTGAGGAGCTGCAGACACGTAGTGAGCCGCAGTGAGCACCACGGATGGATGGATCAATGAACCGCCTCCAACGTATACGTTCAGCTTCTGACCGTCAGGCTCGTTGTCATTTACTGGCTCGATCCTGGTAACAGGGGGTATAATAATTGGAATATCAGCCGAGACCATCGGTATAGGTACTGGTCCCAAAGCAACACAGAATAATAGAGAAAACATACTGAAGCGCTAGTAGCGCAGCTTGCCTAGCCTTCATAACCGATCAACTAAGTTAAGCAACGTCCGCTGCGGTTATGAATTGGATATGTGACCGCTGGTGGCATTTTCTACTGAATGTGCTTCAAAAGGGCACGTTAAGCCGTCGTTGGTCCCGGTTGTTTTCGTTATATGATGGTGGTAGGGTATTTTGCGAATGCCTGCTTCACTAGCTACCACCCTCAAGTAGAAAAATCTGTCTTTAAGAACCTAACGGTGTGTTCAAGCAGCTGTCCTTGAGATCCAGTAATTCTAGGTTAGCCTGAACAACATCTTCGACCACATCATCACTTACTATCAGGTGAGATAGTCTGCATGCATCATCATCATCATCAGCCGGAAGACATCCACTGTTGAACAAAGGCCTCCCTCATAGAGCGCCACAAAGAACGGCTATTAGCCGCTTGTAACATGGCTACCAGCGACTTTCACGATGTCGTCAGTCCACCTAGTGGGGGGCCTACCAACTCTACGTCTTCCGGTGTAGTGTGGTAACCACTCGAGAACCTTTCTTCCCCAACGGTTATCGGTTCGTCGAGCTATGTGGCCCGCCCATTGCCACTTGAACTTGCAAATTTTGAGAGCTATGTCGGTGACATTGGTTCTTTGGCGAATATCCACGTTCCGGATTTTATCGCGCAAAGAAACTCCGAGCATAGCTCTCTCCATGGCTCGTTGAGTATCACGTATAAAAAATCTTAATTGATTCTGCTGCATATGCCGTTCGCAAGATAAGGCAAAGCTGTTAACTAACAGCTTTGTCCAATCTCCTCGTAGTGGCTCGGTACCCTTTTTGTCGCGTAAAATTATTACAATTGATCTTCATAGGTATTATAGAGACACCGGAATGATGGAAGACCTGGACTTACTTGAGAATAGCACACATCCATGGGAACTCTGCGAACTTGGTCTCGCCGTTAATTTCCCCTGTGGTTCGGATGATGCCCTTAGGGTTCCTCCAGCCGCATCCCTCGCGCTGAAATACGATGTTTTATCAATGAAATATTGTGCCCCAAATATTTGTAAATGCTATATTCGATTTGCATACGATAGGGTGGAGTCATCATGTGTTTGAAACATCATTTCCTATGGTCATATGAATTCCGGTAGTCCAGATACTCCAAAAAGATCAACTAAAGTTGAACAAATACAATAAGTTCAACTGTGTCGTCTGTGACACGGTAATATTATAGATAATTTTACCGTATCTGTGACCTTCCTTATCAGTATTTATATATATTTATTCACATTTATATGTAATTACATACGACATGAATTCCAAAACATTACATAGATAAACTACTGATGTAATTATAATTACATTGTGTCGATATTTTTATTATGTTGAATTGTTTAAGGTATTGGGTTTAACTCCTCGGTCAGGGGATTAAACGAAGAAATTAGATTAGAGTTTGCTTTACGGAAGTTCCAGTCGACATGACATTCATTATCAGGTACCTGAGAGTGGGGTATTTGCGATAAGGACGGGTTGCCGTGACTGTGTAGCCCACTGCACGTCAGTTAGACCGTAACCTCAAGCTGGATGGCATCCGTTGTTATTTACGAGTTTAATCAAGCAAGGATCAATTATGAGACCTTTTCTATTTCTGGATTATATTAATATTTATGATCTGCCTTGCAGGGTCAAAGATTTCTGCGATATTGTTTTATTAGCAGAAGATACCTCTCTTATTTTTAAAGTAGATAGAAAAAATAGCGAACTTATTCGAGTAAATAATGTTTTATCAATTATTTCTGAATGGTCAATCATCGCTAATAAGCTTCTCATTAACTCGAAAAGACTTTAAAGTTTTCTTTACCAAAATGTTACTTATGTTGAACCAAACATTAAAGCTAATCTCTTCATAGCTCTTTCCATGCAAATATATTTAGTTCCGTCATCGCCCCGGCTTCGCACGGGTATTAAACAAACATTATAAATTGAAACGTAATAAAGTATTTATTTGGGCACTAGCTGAATACGTACGGAGTTAGCATAAGAATTCTGAAATTTTATCCAAGAATAATAAAAGTTTTATTGGATTAAGAAAATATTTCCATTCTTTCAACAACGGTAGTCTTAATACAAGAAAATTCTTTTATTCATTTCAAATAATTATGAGAAGTAAATAACAAGGATATACATATTTCCGAGCAAGAAAATAATTATCCTCTTAAAAATCTTTGTTTTCTTTATCTGAGCCATATATTTTTTATTGTCATGCTGAGATACATTGGATTCACAACAAAACTACGTACTTGGTATAACCAATACAAATATCTCAACTGCAGAAGTGACTTATATTAGATAGAGAATGTTAAAGTTGTCAAAGCAAAAGTAATTGATTGTTGATTGTGGAATGTATTCATCTTAAGTGAAGAAATCAAATTCTTGATTTTTGTTTAATTGTTCTTTCTTGATAGTTATTTGATATTGTATTCTTTGGTTAAGAATATTAGATTAACAGGAAAACAATATCATTTATTGAGCCAAGAAAACACATGTCCATTATAGACATGAACTTATTTAATCTGAATAATTGTAAAGTTTTCAAGCCAATAGTGATAAATTGTTAATTATTATAATAATTCATCTTCAGTAAAGAAAACAAATCTTGATCTTAAATTTGTATTCTTGATTGATATTTGATACGGTATTATTAGGTAAAGAGACATTATTTTTCAAACAAAACAATTTTATTTTATAACTAAATAACTAAATTTTGATTGCAGATGGTGACTTCTATTAAATGAAGAAATTTAAAGTTTTCAAGCCAATATATTATTATTCATATACCAATATATAGAAAAAAAATCCTTGATTTTTAACTGGTACCTACGTTATTTTTAAGTTAAAGGGCATTAGCATCACAGCAGAACTGTACACTAATTAACTAAGAAAATAAATTTCAATTGGAGAGAATGATTCTTATTACATGAAGAATTTTTAAGTTTTCGAGGAAATAATGATATATCGTTAATTGTTGAAGTTATTCATCTTCACTTCAGAAAACGAATTACTGAACTTAAATGTTCTTGATTGATTTTTGATACGGTATTATTAGGTTAAGAGATATTGGATTAACAGCGAAACTATATACCACTTTGAACCGAGAAAGTACATCTCTACTGCATATAGTGACTTATCTTATGTGAAGAATATTAAAGTTTTCAAAGTGTGGTGCAAGTGATAGATAGTAAAATTAATTATTACGTATCTTTAATAAAGAAAACCAATCTTGGCCGAAAATTTTTGTTTTTGATCTATGAATATTTACTTGATGCAATATTCTTTGGTTAAGAAACAGTAAATCTGCTGCAGTTCTTGAAGACAACCAGCTGAGCCCGACAATTTAACCTGGGTAATTTACATGTCACTAGCTAATATAGATCCAACTAGTGGACGGCAGCTTTCTGAAGAATTGCCATCTTACACTGCGGTCTCCAAGAGGTCTGTCAAGCATGTGTTACAGCTCCTATAAGGGGAGACATTCCTTTAACGAGTGGATGTTATGGCTGTTGATGATAATGATGACTTCTATAAAGTAGTTTGATTTTTTAAATTTATTCATCCTTTCTGCTACCAATTGTATTGTAAAGTCCACATTCCATTTTGATACGATGAACCTATATATACTGTGCACTCAGTGAGGAATTCACTATCGTAGTTTCAGAACAAAACTGACATGATATTTAATACTGAAAAATATGAAATACCCAACTCGTTGAAGTCGGGAACATGCTAATTGAAATACTCTGATCAGCTCACACTTTAATTGACTTCCACAATGGATAGGGTAAGTATTTAATATTTTTCAGTCTTAGAAGTAAAACAAATATATCATGCTGTATCAGCCGAAATGTGCACTGCTGAACAGAGTCATTAAAATGAAGTTTACAATAATCCCCACGCTTGGCAGGTGGCTTGGGGATCGAAATCATACCTACGTTAGATACGTATGTACATATTTAAATATAATTATGGTTATAACAAGAAAATCTAATTCTAGGTTAGCCTGAACCTGAACCTGAATCGATTACATCATCACTCGCCATCAGGTGATATAAAGTTCATAGTAGTCAAAGCTAGCCTATCAGGCATAAAAAATAGAGTTTCATCACTGGCTTTTGAATCAAAACCACGAATTTTAAAGTAAAAAGACAAATTTCCAGTCAAGAATAACGGTTTCTTCATTCAAAATGTGTATTTTCAGACCAAGTAGTCAGTTTTTAGTTTGAGAAGGGGTTTCTCTATTTCCGATTTTATTCAGTGCTGCAATGTTTTAGTTTTGTCTAGTTCTCCCTTGTTGTGGGTAAACTACGGAACGTAAAAATACTATTAATTATGAGCAATTATGTATGCCGAATAAACATCTTGAAATTCATATTATGAATAGGATATTTAAATTATCATTTCAAAAGTATAAGGTTACTCGGCTAATACGGACTGGTAGACTAATATACTCGTAGTATAACGGCAAAATGGTAGGGTTTGAACCCCGCTAGTGCCCAAATATATTGGTGCTAGAGTTTTAAAACTGTCCGATTATCACCTTTATTTATTCATGTGCTTTAGGTGCTCGATTTCACATTTCCTAATTCATAGTGGTTGAAAGCTAGCCAGGTGAGCATTAGTAAAGTGCCCTATCACTATGTACTGAATCTCAAACCCGCTGCAGGAACCCATGGATTTCGTTAAGTTAACGCATTCAATCAAAGTCAGGTCAAAGTCAAAATCATATATTCAATTTAGACATCTACGACGCTCTTGTGGAAGTCAATTACAAATTTTAATTTTGAAATATTGTACACTGTACTGCCACGTTCAGCAAAAAAATGTATAGAGCCACTGCGAGAAGAATGGACAAGAAACTCGGGGCCATTCATTTAAATATCTTTTCACGTAGGTACCTACTGTATAATAAAATTATTATAATATTTCTTTAAATTACGTAGGTGACAAAATTGTCCAAGCATTTTGGTTGTTTAAGTAATCATAAACAGTGTAGTAGGATTTCTTAATCAAAATGTTTTTTCACGTGCAACTTGAATTTTATTTTTGTGAGCGTTATAATATGTTAGGGAATTTTATTATTTAACCGCACACAATTACCTAAGAATGACCTTTCATATGTCTTTGCTAATCTAAAATCTGGCACCGCAATTTATCTTTATTCCTAGTGTGGTATTCGTGATTGTTATTGTTTAATTGAAATTTTCTAATTTTTTTACAATTTACACAATATTTTCAAATATATACAGACTCGGTAATAATACAACAATAGGTAATCATCTATACTGGCAGTCACTGATCGTCAACCTATATGAAAAGTTATTCGAATGTAAAATAATATTTAATATTTACGTACTTATGTTAAATAATAATGATATTACGATTAAGTTTCGGGACTTTATATGGATGATGTTGGCTACACACAACACACTTTGCGTTGCGAGCGAAAGGCGCACGCGTCGTTTAATAGCATTTTCGTAAATGTTGTTTAATATAGTGTTATAAAGTGAATATTTATCAATTTATGCTTGAGATAGCAACCTAACTTGTGTTCATTTAGGTAAGTTTGTTCCTTACTTAATAAATAACTGTAGATATAAAACAATATCCATCATAGGGGCTGCTAGATTTTCTGTGCCTGGAACGTGCTGGACGGTAAGCAGGTAATAAATACATAATTGTATGACATACCTACTGATATAATGACAACTCTTTATGATAAAGTTCAACATCAGCCTTGTTGGTAAATGATCCTTAAATATTATATTATAAATGCGAATGTATGTTTGTGTTTGTATGTTTGTATGTTCCTCGTTAATTATTCAGAATGGATTTCGATGTATATATATCTACCTATACTCTTTATAATGTTTTACTTAGGTATACATAGATTTTCTTGTTAGATAAACCGGCATTCAAGAATATACATGTGTTTTTTTACATTTCAGATCAAAAATTTACCAATGTAACATAAGTGCTATGCTACTCAACTCAATAACCCCAAGAGGAAGGCTACCACGTTTTGGAGCAAATTGAGAACTTTGTTATTGATTTTCAGGTAATTAAATCAATTGTTATTATGTTATTTAATTAAGTATAAAAACACATATCTATTCATATTATATAATATATTTTTATTATTATGTTAGGAAGTCTCAAACAAATATTTATTCTATTCCATACTAAAATATAATATATATGTCAGTATTTTCTACACAAAACTTTATAAGTGTGTCGAATCATATTTTATGACTCTGTACAGTTTATAATAAAATGCACTCTCTGATTAACCGCTAACTTGCAGTTTAGATGATATAAGTAATAAACATCTAACGGGACCTTCTGGAAGCTGATTTTGCAGACAGCTCTAATTTTAGGTTTAACCTGTTTGCCATCTTTGACCACTCAACAATATGTGAGATTACAGTCAAAAGATATATCTATAAAGATATATAGATAAAAAGATATCATCTATAAAAATTGATGTATTTTGCAATATTTTCATTAATTCTATTTTTTTTAGAATCCTGGAGATATCCAAAATAAAATGGAGGAGGTGAAGAAAAAGGCTCGACTCAGCAAGCAGTGTTCAACCATACCTCATAACATTTAATTTGGTGCTGATAATAATGAGAAAAAATATTATCTGGTGGTAGATTAGGTCAGATTAAATTTTAAGTCACCGACATTTCACGCATTTTTACCAGAGTACCAGAGCTACATAATAGGCATTTTGTATCATTTGTATTAAAGATAAATGTCATTCACAATGTAATGAGGAAGTTGGTGAGTGAATTCCGAAATGTTATCTATAAATTAATCTGTTCCATTTATGACATGTGGATTATGGTAAATGGTACTGTGATAGTAATATATTCTTGAAATCTAGCTTATAGTTAGTTACATTGTTTTATGTTTGAGTGTTTATCTGTAAGTGTAATTCCTAAAAAAACTAATAACGCCAATCCATGCAGTTAAAATAACTTAAGCAATTACAAAATGTGTATAATTTTGAAGTATAATTTTTGAGTATATATCTTGAAATTATTAATAACCACTCCGCGTCGTTAAAATACTTATATATTAAATAAAATTATGTATAATCATCATGATAATTATTATATAATACAATTGTATGCTTCTTAATTAATTTTATAAATAAATAATTATCAACAGAAAATATTTATTGTATTTTATTTATTTTTACGATAATAGCTGTTTTTAGTCTATCACTTTTACAACTACTTTTAACTATTATCCTACTTTATTTGCAGATTTGAAAGGTGGAGATCAGATTGGTAGATCTGTACAGTGTACCTGTAAGTGAGTTTTTGTTCATATTTACTAACTAGAAGTTTTATATGAATATCTTATTGTATTAATGGAAAATATCAATTATCAAAATATCATTATATTATGTTAAACCAAGAACTGAAACTTCTTATAGTTAAATGCATGGTGCTTTTTACTATAGGAAGTCTCAGTTCTTTGATATTGAACCAAGATAATTGATATTTTTAACAAAATACTATCTGATCTCCATATGAAACACTTTTATGAGTTGAACCAAGAACTAAGACTCCTTCCAGTAAAACGCACTATTATTGAACCAAGACAATTGATATTTTTCCTAATATAATCTGATCTCCGTATGAAACATTTAGAGAGTTGAACCAAGAACTAAGACTACTTCTACAAAAATACCCTATTATTGAACCAAGATAATGGATATTCTTTACAATATATTATGAGATTTCCGTGTGAAACATGGAATGACTCGAACTAAGTTATGAAACTTCTTACAATAAAACTCGCCATTATTTTACTAAGATAATTAATATCTAAATGTAAAACATGTAATTATTTTGAACAAGAACTGAGGTTTCTTACAGTGAAATTCCATTGTCGAGTCAAGAAATCTGATATTCTATCCAGTAGAAAATTCGATCTTTGTGCAACATACATACTTATTCCTTTGAACGAATCAATACAACTTCTTCGGGTAAAACACCCATTAGAATACTAAGATCTAAAATTACTCACATTAAATATACTTAATATTGAAATGAGAACTGAAAATTGTTCATTGAACTTTGGTTTCTTAACATAAATAAGTCACAGTATTCATATAAGAAGATTTTTATTTCTACCTAAAAATAATTTTCTTGTACCTAGAAAACGCTGTTGTTGGTCTAATTATAATATTTATTCAGAAGTATATATTTTAATTGAAGTAAGAATAATATCTTAACTGAACTATTTATGTACTTGACAGTAGAATTTTTTTTCTTGTTAGAATCTAATGAATGAGTGAACGAATGAGTTCATTTATTCAAGTAAGGATTGTTTTAAATTTGAGAATTTCTGATTCTCTAAATTAGAACAATGATGTACTTAGACAGAGACATGGCTACTTTCTCTTAATAAGAACATAATAATCTTAGTAAGAGTAAATAAATACTTACATGAAAAATGATTAACAAGACAAATATTTACTAATCTCAAGAATACATTGTTTTCCCCATAATATGAAACACGGAATGTCTTGACCAATAGATATATTCTTGATTTGAAACAATTTTTTTTTCCGTGTAGTACATCACTTTGCTCTATTGTCAATAATTTTCGCGACGCACGCAATAAAACGATTTATTTGGTATTTTTTTCACCTTGGGTTATAATATCGAAGTTTTCACACGGATCCCTAACTTTATTGAAAATATTCTATAGCCTATGGTCATCAGGGATAATGTAGAATTTTAATGGTGAAAGAATTTTTCAAATCGGTCCAGCTGTTTCAGAGCCTATTCAATGCAAACAATCTTTCCTCTTTATAATATTATTTATAATATTATTTAGTGTTCAATCTTATTAAAATTTACATGTATGTCCTTGAGTCTACAATCTATGCTTCTGATTGCTCAAATGAAAATTTAGTGAGCTAAAAAATTATAAATATGATAGGTGAGGATTCGCTTAGCATCCGATTGTGCTTGTAATCATATTTAGAAATAGGTATATAATGTTAACGACATCATTACGAGCACAAAACAAATGCACTTCTTTCGGTGAGATGAAGTCTAGTAGTCTAGTTGATATCCGCATTATCCCGTTTGACGATTAAAAGTAATAAAATTAGAGCATGAAATTTGTATCTCGCTCAGTCTTTTTCGATGGCCGAGTGGTTAAGGCACACGGTGCATAAAACCGGGTTTAATTCCAGCTCAAGATGAAAATTATATGTTGTAAAGTTTGAAAATGTTATATTCAATCAATATTATTTATTTATGCACGCCAATAGGTATATATTGGAATTTATTTCTTTAATTGTGCATGTCACAATCAATAAGAAAATTTAAATAAATTGACCATTATTATTATAATTTTTTTACGTATGTTAAGAGAAAATATAAAAATAATTACAATATAAAATTTCTATAAAAAAAATTTGATAGTCCTGCCCCATAACATAATTGGAAATGCATCAGGATATTATTATGGGGTTGCGGGTTCAAGTCCCGCTGGAAGTTATCTTTTTCCATCCGAAATAGTTAAAGTAAATTATTGGATTTTTGATATTTTTTTTTATATTCTAAAGCTATTGCTTACCATGTGATTCCATTTAAATTTGAGTGAGATCTAACCAGCGCAGCGGTATTTAAATTATCCCTAATAACTAATAATGCGTATTTAATTGGCTTCGACTAAGTACATTGATGCTCTGGTCATTTGCAATTGTCCCTGTAAAATGACCAAAATACTCATATATAATGCAGATTTGTTTTAGAATACCGTCTGTTTAAAGTCGATTTTCTAGTAATTTAATTTGTCTTGTGAAAATATATTATTTCTGATTTTTTTTTTTTTTTTATGCCTGGTTTTATAGCCCTTTTATAGGTTAGCCTTTGACCACTATCTCACCTGATGGTAAGTGATGATGTGGTCGAGGATGTTGTTCAGGCTAACCTAGAGTTACTGGCTCTCAAGGACAGCTGCCGGAACACACCGTTAGGTGCTTGGCGACAGATTTTCAACTTGAGGGTGGTAGCTAGCCAGTCGGGCATTCGCAAAGTGCCCTACCACCATGCTGTAACGACTGCTTTCCTAAGACAACAACCGGGACCGACGGCTTAACGTGCCCACCGAAGCACGGAAGCGCTCAGTAGTAATGTCACCAGCGGTCACCCATCCAAGTCATGACCGCGGCGGACGTTGCTTAACTTTGCTGATCGATTCAGAATGGCTAAGCAAACTTGTCAATCAACAAATAGGTTTACTAATCAATTATTTTAATAAATGTTTGTCAATATACCTACAGTTTTTAGGGTTCCGTACTCAAAGGGTAAAAACGGGACCCTAATACTGAGACTTTGCTGTCCGTCCGTCAGTCCGTCTGTCACCAGGCTGTATCTCAAGAACGGTGTTAGCTAGACAGTAAAAATTTTCACAGATGATGTATTTCTATTGCCGCTACAACAACAAATACTAAAATAAAATAAAATATATATTTAAGGGGGGCTCCCATACAACAAACTTTATTTTTTTAACGTTTCTTGCTTGAAACTAATAACGGTGACAGGTAGACGCTTTAAATATTCACAGAATATTTAGTTTTATGTTCTCTTTAAATGTTATTGATTGAAATAAAATAAATAATTAAGGGGGCTCCAATACAATAAAAGAGATACGGAACCCTTTATGCGCGAGTACCGCACTTAGCCGGTTTTTAATTTGTCGAGGCAGCTTGTTGAATAACGCACCTACCGTTCCCTTGACTGTTCATCATTTACGTCAATAATTTCCCTTAATCAATAAAGCAGTCCGTGGCACTATTTGCTATTGATAGTACTGTTACGTTCTCAGCCAAAGATAACTTATCACTAGACATTGACGCTAATAATACTCTTGGTGAAGCTGTGAATTGGCTCCACTCAAACGATCTTTTGATAAACCTTAAAAATAATATTAATAATATTTTATGTCTAAAAAGATAATCTTATAGCTAATGGAAGTACTCTAGGGTTGTACTGTTAAAGTTAGCGCTAGTATTTAACCAGTGAATCTCAAACTAGGCGAGAGCCTGTATCTTAGGATTCAGACAGTAGAAGCAAAACAACAAATTAATATTATAAGTATAGGTTAGCTTTAAGACTATTGTTAATAGTAATTAAACAACTCTAAACGGTTTAAATCGCGTATATTTTTCATTATTTTATCCCGACGTTTCAAACACTTTGCAGTGATAGTGGTCACGGGGTGACTAATTGATTTTATTTGTCACATAAGTTATTAAGAAATTATTTGGTCTACCGTCAGATTTTTTTATATTAATCATAACGTTCCCTATTCACGCAGTATTCGCTCACAGTGTCCAGAGTAGGGCATGCTATTCGGATATCCGAATATCCGAATTATCCGGATATCCGTTGCATATAATTATCCGAATATCTTTGATGTTATTATTCGGATAAAACGGATAATTCGGATATTTATTTTCTAATTATTTTATGGTTTATTGTTAATTTTACTCATGCTTTTTACGATATATTACTTTATTAAATGACTACTAGTCTAATGAAATTTGATTAATTATATTTGTATGTCGTAAAAAATTAGATTGAGTTTATCATGACGACCAAGAAGCAAATATTCGATGATGTCTCTGTGATCCATAAGGTGAAAACCGATAGTGATCACCGTATTGTTAGAGGCACATTGAATATCAATGTTAAGCTTGAAAAGTCGCGTCTGATAAACTCCACGCTCCGTCCTAGCGTTGCCCAAATCCAAAACCCCGAGAACTTTCAACTCGAACTATACATAACCGTTTCCAGTGCCTAGCTGAATGCGAAACAGTGGACGAGATCAACAACGGGTTGGTGGAAGCTGTCCACGCGGTGGGGTCTCAGTTCTTTAAGAACCCTCGCCGAAATAAAACAAAGAAAGTCTCAGAAGAAACCATCAAGTTGATGGAAGACCAGAATGAGATGAGACTGCAATCTTCAGCTGATATGTCGAACTACGGCAAGCTTCATAGACGAATTTCGAAGGCACTGCGACACGACTTGCGCGCCTTCAATACAAACCTATAAGGCCGCAATCGAGCGTAACCAAGGCTTCGAAGTGTTCGCAAAAAAATCGTCTATAGGGCAAAGCCAAATGACTAAGCTGAAGATCGACGATGGCAGAATCATCTCATCAAAACCGGAGATTCTGAGAGAACTTGAGAGTTTTATGGACAGCTATACACCTCGACACGAGAACCCGTTGTCAGTGCAGCTCAAGACAAGAGAGCTAAACTGACCCGACACTATACCGAAGATATCCCGGACGTACTCTCAGTCCTCCAGAAGTTATTTGATTCCGTCATCCTTGAAGGTAAAACGCCAGAAGCATGGAGCAGAAGTGTAGTGGTACTGTTCTTCAATAAAGGTGACAAGACCTTTTTGAAGAACTACGGGCCCATTTCACTTCTGAGCCATGTGTATAAGCTGTTCTCGAGAGTCATTACGAATCGTCTTACTCGTAGGTTTGATGACTTCCAGCCTCCCGAACAAGCCGGGTTCCTAAAAGGCTTTAATAGCATAGACCACATACATACGCTTCGCCAGATTATACAGAAGACTTGAGGAGTATAATCTGCCATTGTGTTATCGTTTGTGGACTATGAAAAAGCCTTCGATTTAATCGAAACCTGGGCCGTACTGCAGTGTCTTCGGCGATGCTAAATTGACTATAGGTACATCGAAGCGCTGAAGTGTTTGTTTAAGAACGCCACCATGTTGATTCGACTACAGGACAAAAGCACGGAACCAATCCAACTGCAACGAGGCGTGAGACAGGGAGACGTTATTTCTCCGAAACTGTTCACGAATGCGTTAGAGGACGTTTTTAAGCTCTTGAACTGGAAAGAATTTGGCATCACTCACCTTTGTTTCGCCGATGACATTGTCATAATGGCAGAATCGCTTGAGGAACTCAGTACAATGCCCAGCGACCTCAGTAGAGTTTCCCAGCAGGTGGATCTTAAAATTAACATGGATGAGACAAAAATTATGTCTAATGTGCATGTTGCACCCGTACCAGTCGTTGTTGTGAACGATACGCTCGAAGTTGTTGACCATTCCATTTACCTGGGACACACTGTCCAGTTAGGTAGGTCCAATTTCGACAAAGAGGTCGCCCGAAGAATCCAACTCGGATACTCCCGAACGCTGCCCGGGAAGTTACGCGACATTTTCTCTTCGAACATCCCGTAGAGCCTGAAGACTAAAGTCTTCAACCAGTGTGTGTTGCCAGTGATGACATATGGCATTGAAACGTGGTCCTTAACTGTGGCCCTTATGGACAAGCTCAGAGTAACTCAACGAGCTATGGAGAGAGCTATGCTCAAAGTTTCTTTGCGCGATAAAATCCGGAACGTGAATATTCGTCAAAGAACCAAAGTCACCGACATTGCTCTCAAAATTTACAAGTTGAAGTGGCAATGGGCGGGCCACATTGCTCGACAAACTGATAACCGATGGGGAAGAAAGGTTCTCGAGTGGTTACCACACTACACCGGAAGACGTAGAGTTGGTAGGCCCCCACCAGGTGAACTGACGACATCGTTAAAGTCGCGGGTAGCCTCAAGCGGCTAATAGCCGTTCTTTGTGGCGTTCTATGGGGCCTCCCCCATTTGTTCAACAGTGGACGTCTTCCGGCTGATGACGATGATGACACTTTTAGTATTTTGCTAAAACTTTGTTAATGTTAACAAAATACTAAATTTTTCATATACTAAAATTATCCTTACGTATACCACGTATGCACGACGTGCTTAATATATGAAAAGTTGCGTTTCCGGAAGCGCACCACTACTAAACAATAAAATTACACTAGTTTACCACAACATTTTTACACCCGAGACGGCAAAAAAATGATTTTGCTTCAAAACTACAGTGTATAAAAACGATACAGTGAAAAAAACTTGATTAAACAGTATTGTTAGTTTGATTTAAATCTTTATCATTAGTATCCGAAATATCCGTATTATCCGGATATATCCGAATAGTGTTTAGGGTATATCCGAAATATCCGAATAGTAAATTTGGTCGGATAATTGCATGCCCTAGTCCAGAGGTCTTGCAGATTTGTGTCGGCCTTGGGATTTAATTAATTTGATCACAGGATCCCAAGCAGGTGGTACTTGCCAACCATCATCTCTATTGAAATTTGGGTACTTTTTGATCTCAATAGCCTCGCGTAACTATTGTTAATTTAATTTGCAAAACCAAACATTCGTTATGTACAGGAATATCTACTTTACAGCGAACAATAGTTGAGAGGAATTTAACTAATTTAAAAAAGACCAGCTTGATACCATTTACAAACAGTGGTACTCAACCAATAAACCTTCAATTAGAACATAATGGTTGTTAGGTTCAGGAGGTTGTGTTGGCTAGATTTCTGGGCCTTACACTGGATCGAAATTTAAACTGGAAGGAACATGTCGCTAGTATGTGTTCAAAGGTAAATTTTCTTATGCATTCATCACCTGAACCAAATTGTTGGCCTCCTATCATGGTCATGTGGAAAGTGCATTGCGCTATACGGTTTTATATTTTGGGGATACCCAGATGACAAGGTTTTAAAGCCCAAAAAAAGCCATATTTGGTCTTAAACGGAGAGACAGCTATGTACCCTATTTTCAAAAGTTTATTTTAATGACCCTGCCCTCTCGTTTCATATGTCAATCGGTAAAATACTACGACGAGTGCTCTATAGAACGCCGAACTACACACACGCGCACCGAATGTGAATTGCCTACTCACTTTTAATATAACTAATTCTACTTAATAACTAATAATCAAAAACAACGGTGAACTCAGTGTTTTGACTCCAACTACCTCAAGACCTCAACTCCACTACCAGCACTCCGCATAGGGTGGCCAGATCAAGTTATATCATTTCCTGGACATTTCTGGGGATCCAAAGATAGTTCTTAATATAACCTCAAGTTCAAATCTAAATTAATCTACAGTTAAACTGACAAATTGATATATACATATATATAAATAAATTTCTTAAATTCGTTAAATTTAGTGGGTTTTATACATAGCAAACAGAAATGTCAATTATAGTTACGCATAATTATTTGAGACAAAAATATTACCCAAATATCGATTTATTACCTAAATAAGGTTATATAGGTATTCAACTCTGAAATAATACATGGTTGTAGCACACGTGCGTAGCATATTATTGGTGTTAAAATAGTGAATTCCGGGACAGTAGACTGAAATGACTGGACACGTGACAAGCCACCCCATTCCGGGACAGTCCCGGATTTCCCGGACATCTGGCAACCTTAACTCCGCAACTACTCTACTCTAACTTTTCATGCACAGAACTTACGAAACTGTACAAAACTATTTGAATTGAATTTTGTATTGACATTATAAACTTAATTATAAGCATCTACATTCAGTCAGCAAGTGATAAAGTCAATGGCATTACAATAAAGGATAAAAAGACCGGTTTAATTATTCAACTTCGTCTTGCATAAAACTAGTTTTGTTTGGCTTTGGGTGACTCCCCGAAGAAGGTCGGCCGGCCTCGCATATGATAACACTGGTTTTACTACTATATCTATTATGTATGTAATCTATATTTCTAAATATGATTACAAACACAACCGCGTGCTAAGCTAAAATCATATTTTACAAATTATTGAAGCACAAAATGTTATGCACCGGGTGGGAATTGAGTCCGCGTCCTCCGGTTTCGCGCCGTATGCCTAAACCGCTCGGCCATCTGGGCACGGCAATTTCTTCCTGGGATAAATTCCCGCCCGGGGCATAAAATTTTGTCCTTCAATATGTAATCTTCTTATCAATTAACAAATTGAATAAAAAAATCTTCAGAATAAAACTTATAGGGTTAATAATATTATTAAAATTCTAAAAAACTTGGGGTGGAGGGAAAAGACCAAGGATGCACCAAGTGGAGTCCAGAATGCTGCAAGCATTACTATATATATTTATATGGCGATATGAGTTTGTTTCCATTTGTATATTAATTTATATGTGAATATTGTGAAAAAGTCAAATATAACCTATAATTTATAATTATTACAAGATTTGTTTACATTCTATGAAAGCGATTATCGATAGAATATAAGAGAATATGAGTAAATACAATAATATATTTTATAGTTACACAAATGGTGTGACCACCAAATTATTATATTTAGAAGTAGGTATGTAAGACGTTTACTGGGTCTCAATAATTAAAGTATAGGAATCTTATATTTTGGAATAGTAGCATATTAAAACCAGAAAACCATTTTGACTGGGGACCCGTAGGCAATTAAAATGCCTACTCTCAAGAGTATATATCATAACTCTAACTTTTATAGGTATCTATGTATTATGTTTAGGCTATAATTAGACTATAGCTAATCAATTCCCAGCTACCTAGACACGTCGTTTATGATTGGTAATAATTATATACCCTTTTAATAAATCAATGCACGCTTGATATTTGCCATAGCGTGCATGCTGTGGCGGCACGTGCGTACGGACGCGCACATATACAAGCCACGTTTGATACCACTCTTTGAAGTTAAATAACTTGTCTGGATTTACTGTGATATTGGGTCCTAGGTGTTGGACTAGAATTAAAACTGAACTGGTAGGTGTAAGCGGCAACCCTATCTTACATAGTACTAGGTCTGGTTCACTTCGTACTTTACGTACAAAATTGCAGGTACATCAGCGTCCGTCCGGACGGGCCTGTTGTATGGTGCGTGTCGCATCAGAAGAGATAACAGCTATGTGTGCACATGCGATAGAAAGAGAGATGCCTTGTAGGTGAATATAAATATTAGGTACACCATGCTTTGCGAGCTGATGTGCACTTTATAGTACGGTCTTTTATTGTGGGGTAGCTCAGTAGAGTCAGACAGGGCTTTCATAATGCAAAAAAGGTGTGTGAGAGCTATAAACAAGGCATGGTTCATGGACAGTTGCAAACAATGCAATATTCTGCCACTTCCGTGTATGTACACAAGGGACTTATGTATTTTCGTTAAAACACATCCTAAATATTTCAAAAAACGAAATGAAATCATGCCGAGGCAAAAAGTGCCAAGTTCACAAACCTACTATATCAACCTCCCTGCCGTAAATGTATTTATAAGAGAAATGTTTTTAATATGTGCATAGTGGTGTATAATAATTTACCAGAAGATATTAAAATCTTGAATGGTAATGTTTTTAAAGCTAAATTAAATATATGGCTAACTGACAATTGTTTTTACAGCATGAAAGAATACTTAAACTTCACTAAGTGATGTAAATCTAATTAATTATTTTCATAATGTTAATTGATATTATATTGATATGACATTTTAAATAACTTGACTTATTAAATTAACATAGAATATAAAAAATTTGCACGCCTACTTGCAGGCTGAATATAGTGACCTAACACTATTATATACGAACTTGAAATGCAATTTGATTATGGTATGGGTTACATATTTGAGCCGTTTGGTGTAGAGACGTTGGGTCCGTGGGGACCGGGAGCTCATCGTATTTTCCAAAACCTATCTGAGCGCTTGGTCGATGCGACGCGTGATCAAAATGCTGGCACATATTTGGCTCAACGAATAAGCATTGCAATTCAACGGGGCAATGCTGCCAGCATGCTGGGCACGCTGCCAACTGGGAGTGGGCTGGAGCATTTGGACTGCCTATGAGTCTGCTATGACTTATAGGTGTCTAAATGCTTTTATTGTAGTAGCTGTAGTGTTGTATATAGTTCATAGTATTTTGTTTAATAAAGGCATACCGCCGGTTAAAAAAAATTTGATTATATATTCTGGCAAATAAACATTTGAATTTGAATTTACTGCTTCGTAGCTAGAGTCGTTTATTTATTGGAATGGCTTTGAGAAGTGACCCTTCTGGTCATTTTTACCGACTTCCAAAAGAGGATGAGGTTCTCAATTATTCGTCTTGTTACCTCAGAACTTTTGGCTGGGTGAACCGATTTTGACAATTCTTTTTTTTACTTGAAAGTCGTTTGATCCCATTTAAATTTTATCAAAATCGGTCGAGACGTTTTTGAGTTACACTTAGTCAACGACTATATCTTGATGATATAGTCGTTGACAATGAATGACAATCGATCCCGTAAGTAGCAAGGGTCACTAAAAAGAGTAAAAAAAATTTGAAGCATAAAATGCAACAGACTTTAACACTCAAAAGTGTGAAATAACTTATCGAAGACGGTACCATGCGCACAATATTGTGATAATAGGTACTTTTGAACTATAACTTGACTTCAACAAGTTATTGCATACTTTTGAGTGTTAAAGTCAGTTCTATTTTTTAGCTTTTTTTTTTATTGTGTGCTAAGTAGTTACCTTAAAATGAGAACCGGGCCCTGGTAACATTATCACACTCTAGAGAGGAAGAAACAGGAAATAAATAAATCAAAACTCTTAATGTAGGTTACTCTTATAAAATTATGTATAAACACTTACGTCAATATTTGTTGTTGCCATTGAACTATGACCTCACATTTGCGGTTTGTGGTTAGTAGTCAACATAAATCCTACCTTCCTGCCAATACCTACGCTCAAACATAATAAAAAGAATAAGACGGATTACTCCGCAAAGCGCAATAAATAAGCGAATCTAGCAACGAGGGCATAAAGTTCACTTCAGCTTGTACAGCACGGAGTATCTTATATTTATATTCACCTACAAGGCGTCTCTCTTTCTATCGCATAGCCACGCATAGCTCTGATCTCTTCTGACGCGGCACGCAGCGTACAATAATCCCCTCCGGACGGATACACCGATGTGCCTGTAGTTTAGTAGCTAAAGTGCGGATGCAAGTTACACGTGACACGAATGTGTTCCGCACCTAATAGATAACGGGACTCTATTACTACAGCATTAACAATATATTCCCTATAATAAATAAATGGATTATAAAAAACTCTACTATTACTATAGTGAAATAGACTTTTGTAATCAGCCCAGCATACTGATAGCTTTGCTGAGTTGGATTGCGATGCTTATTCGTTGAGCCAAATGCCAACATTATAATAACGCGTCGCATCGAAAAGAGGGCTGTTAAGTTTTGGAAAATACGATGAGCTCCCGGTCCCCACGGACTAGGGCTGCCAGATTAAGGTATATCAATTCCTGGACATTTCTGGGGTTCGAAAGGGAGTTGGTACTTTTACCTCAAGTTAAATAAATATACAGTTGAACTGACAACTTTAGCTAATTATGAAATTTAGGATCAACATTAAAAGAAAACTTCTGTAACCTTATATAGGCCTTTTAACTTTGAAATTATACACACGGCCGGCACGCGACCTGCGTACCACGTTATTAGTGTCCGTATGTTTGTGAAAAACCTTAACCTAGCGAATTCCGGGACATTAGAGCGAAATTACTGGACACGGGATAAGACACACCATTCCGGGACAATCTAGGATTTCCCGGACGTCTGGCAACCCTACCACGGACCTCTCTACACAAAACAGCTCAAATACGTAACCACTACCGATATTAAAATACTTGCGCCGCATGTGTTGCTTCGCCGAAAAAGCCGATTAATAGAAATACCAATTTATATAGAGGGGGCGTCCATAAATTACGTGAGGTGTTTTATTAAATTTTCTGTCCCTCCCTCCCCCGTTGGTGAGATGTCGTGAGATTTTGTTCAACCCCCTCCCCCATCCCCCAATCTCACGTGAGATTTTTCAGAATGTGGGTTTCTTACGTAAGCGCGTTGGGTAGTTATTGTAGAAAGAAAAAAACAATTTGCTTCGTGCTTTTATTTACGACTAGTAATCAATATTGCTGAGAGTTATAAATGTAATGAAAATTTAACAATAGAATACTTAAATCATGACTACTTTGTTAAAAAGACAAGAATATCTACTCTAATTCAGTCCATGGAGAATTATGCGTAGTGGGTATACTTAGTATATTTTTTTTTGTTTCAATCAGAACAAAAATTGCGTGATTTTTGTCGCGACCCTCCCTCTCCCTAAAGTGAGATTATATGAGATTTGACTCGACCCCCTCCCCCCCTAAATCATCTCACGTAATTTATGGACGCCCCCGAAGTCAAAACCTTAAACTATGTAACACAAATACATCTGTACCTACGTAATTGGCTTCATTGGATAAGATCTTGCTTCATTTTAAAGTCTGTGTACACAGTTTTTACAATAAAATAAAAATAGTGCCATCCACGAAGACGCGCTCTCTTTTTCAACAGAGGAAATCGCGGGGTACGGATTGTCTAAACTGAGCGCAAGTCGCGAGCTGACACACAGTTTGATGCACACGAGTAGCCTAATTCATAATAAATACTTTTAAAAGTATCCTAAAAAACATTAAATAATATTATAAAACACTTAAAAAAGCATAAAATTATATATCTAGTGACAATTCCGCCTAATTTTCCTGTCATCTACGTGACGTCGCAAACATCACGCAGCCTAACCGGAAGAATACCCGACTAGTTTCGCTTCTAAACGAAGCATCTTCAGGAGGTCTTGACTCACCGAGCGCACGATCGAATCTCGATCGTGGATGGATGGATTTCCGCAAAGTAACGCCTGAATCTATTCATTAGCCTAATTCACATTGCGTTAATCGAGACATGGCAAGAAAGTTGCTCTACTTCGATTAAGCGATCGAGAAGAAGAGGTGGGCGGGACTTCGTGGATGTCACTATCTATATTCTCCTACCTTAGCTTCTGGTTTGGGCGTGACAGGTGTCTCAGCCTTATCAGGTACTAAGCAGCAGGTATCAATGTAAGAAAGACAAGGACCATCGCGAACTCTGAAAAAAAAAGTATAGTAAAACAACGGTAGTGACTTAGTACAAAAAATATTCCTATTTACTATAAGCTTCCATGGTCCCGACTTCCAAAAGATATTAATTATTTTTCAGTGTTGGAAGACTGTTCCGTATGTAATATCAATGACGAGGACTCAGTCCAGTGAGGGTTGACAGGGAGTAAGAAATGCAGTCGCCACTTGACGATCTGTTGTCGTACTGAACAGGTCTTTGGGTTTAGGACATATAGACAAGCATGTTGTCAACCTTACCAAAGACTGTATCAGTATTGACTTTTGACAGCGTTATCACGGTAATGTTTATAATACTGGAGTTATTGTTGATATTGCACAGGCAGCAAGAAACGCACTTATCCGCCTGACTGTATGTATGTCCATCTGGAGAGAAGCATCATCCAGATATTCTGACTTACCTGATGTCTATTACTCCAACTCCATCAATGTTGACAGTGTTGTTGTTGATATTGCACAGGTAGTAAGGTACGCACTCGCCTGCCTCACCGTCTGTAGTCGTGCAGGTAAGATCCTGAGGTTCTGCAACAACAGATATCAATCAAATGAAGAAAGTGTAATTTTAGAAGAAGTTTTAGGTACTCCGAAGACAAGAGCTTCAGAGATGTGTAGACAAATATATGGAATGATTTTTTTAAAGCTCAAGTACTGAATCATATCCAAAACTATTTAAAACTTGATGAAGTCCAGAGCATATATTATTACATAAGACCTGAATTTTAGACAGAAATGAGGCATTAGTCGCAGACTTGCGGTCTGCTTATGAGGGGATCAAATAACCCGTGATAATCACACCCGTGTTTGCAATGCTATCAGTCCGCAGACAAAAAAAGATGCGCAAGAAAATGAAGTGGAATGGAGGAATATGAAGTGATTGATGTTACAGCGAGCAACTACAGATCACGTTTATGTTCGTCTTTTTCTACAAAGAATATATTAACTTCACATAGACCTTCCCAGAGGTCATTATAAGAGTAAAAAGAGTTATTTGAGGAAATGAAATCATGCTCAAAACTTTCTCAAACCCTTAACAAATTACATAGTTTTAGTTTTCAACGAACTTTGTTGTAAATGTTATTACAATTTACTTCAACGAAGGCTCATGCAAAAGTAATTAAAGTACACAGTCACCAAATTATATATTTAAGTGGTAGAAATATTAATAATAAATTTTAAGAACACCTCTTCCACAAAGGTTACTTTCGCCTGGCAGAAAAAAATCGGCATATGACCGTGAATCACTTATGTCTGTCAAATTTGTTCGTACAAAAAAGTCAATGACCGCAGACAATATTGCTATATTTTTAATTGAAAAAGATGGGGTGAATGACCGAAATTCCTTCTGTTTCAACGACCGTACCTTAGTTTTTCCGTATTTAAACATTATCTTCATTAACTAAGTAGGAATTGAGTTGTGGTACAACACATGTAATTTTTCAGACTTACTATTTGTGACCACGGCATCTGAATCTGGACCGTTTTCATCAAAGGCTAAATCAAGAACATTCTCATAATCTTCGAAATACCACGGTGTCATATTTCCACTCGTTGTAGTGGTCAATGGACCAGGAGTGGCGTTTCCAAAGATTTCATCAAAGAGAGATTCAAGATCTAATGTAGAGGACGGTTGATTTTCAATCGTCTTCTGGGTAGTATGTATGTTAAGCGATGAGTTTTTGATGATTTTCTCCGTGTTGGAGTCATTGTTTGGTATCATAAATCCGGGAGGTTTTTCAGTTCTCTGTGCTGATGAGTTTGATGTGTTTCTAAATATCTGGTCGATGAACCAATCCAAGCCTGATGCAGTAGACCCCGTCGTTTTCTCAGTTGCCTTGGTATTTGCACTCGATGAAGGCTTTCCGAAAACCTGACTAATTATGGAACCCAGGTGTTCTGTCCGGTCATCTAAATATAATAATCTTTTTTTATTCCTAAATCAAGGTTAGAATAAATAGAAAGAGGAAATACTCTCTTTTCTGCCTTAAAATTATTAGTAGGTAATCTTATCTTGAAGCTCGTTAATAGTATGAGTGTGGTATATTGTGTGTACATAAGAGTATAGATGTGGAAATGTTTGCCCTCTATTACATGGATGCAGAGTATGAGATGAAACGTGAGTGATTAAGACATCTTTGCTGATGCCGTGGTGCTATTATCCCAAATGTAGAAATGGAAATGATGTATGATTTTGGCTTCGGTTGCATATCCGACGTCATCCCTCTGTGGGAACTCTCGTCGGTAGTATACTCCCTACCAGTCGACTAAAATGGTATCTTATTTTAATGCTGATAGGCTAGTATTTGGCTGCTATCTCACCCGATGGAAAGTAATTATGTGGCCGAAGATGTTATAAGAAGTTATAGTCGGTAAGGAACAGGGCTGTTCAGTAACACTCCATATTAATACATAGACCTTAGTATAGTAAAACCATAGGCTGAATATGTTGCTAATAAGGCTCATAAGGTTTTCGCACAGACATGATCTTCTACCATCACTTAATTGCAGGCTATGAAAATAGTTGCATGGACATTTTTCTCGAACCCATTCAATAGATTTATTTCATCACATCATCACATCAACAGCTGGCAGACGTCCATCGTTGGACAAAGGCCTCCTCATAGAGAAGGTTTTTAATAACCCCTACACTTGGCAGACATTTTGAGGATTGCAGTGTACGGTGGCAATTCTACAGAAGGCGTGCTGCCCCGCTTCTGATATTTTTCCGATCCTGTTTTAAATGAGGCTGAATAGTCTCAGCGCTTGGTGAGTGTTCCAAAGCCAACAAAATATGACTTTGGATGCTGGAAATAAGATTGTTTTAGCCATACCGCTAGGAGAAGGCGTCACAACTCCAGGTACCAGGGTGGAAGGTCCAGGGATCTTGCTCTCGATTGAGGGTAGGGTGGTCGCAGCGGTTGGGGGAGGTGTTCCAAAGATCTGCCCAATGATGGACTCCAGGTCACCATCATTCTGACCGTTCTGGGAGACGGCGGCCGCTAGCAGGCAGAAGATGGGGATGGCTTTGTACAGCTGGAAAAACAGTGTTACAGTGTTATTTTGTTTAATTATAGTGGTTACCAAGATATGAGCTCAGTCTAGTATGATGCACGCACCAATTTGAGATTTGTAGGACCTGCACCTAAAATTCGAAGTAAAATTTCTAATTGTGTTGAACACTGCCCCGTCAAGGTGTTTTGCCATAACCCTCATGCTTGGCAAGTGGCTTAGAGATCGCAGTGTAATATGTAGCAGTTCTTGCGCTACTGGGCAACTTTTTTCTCTGATTGTGACGGATCAAGCACGGCGCCCACCTGATGTTTAGCGGTAATCTCTGCCTATAACAGATACATTTCACGCTAGTGACGAGCTGCACTGCGCCTGTCACCCTGAGATATACAGTTGTTGAGTCTCATGTTCCTGTAATTTAACTCAAGGGCTGCTGCTGGAACACACAGTTCGTCGAGTGGCGACAGATTTTCTACTTGAGGGTGGTTACTAGCCAGGCGAGCATTCGCAAAATGCTCTCCCACCATGGGTGAAGCTCAATTCGACGCTTGGGATCGCACCATGTACCTGCGGCACTGCAGTCCATATATAGTTAACAGGTCGACTATCATTGCTTTAAAATTCCTTCTAATATTTTCCTTTCATTGCCTCTTAGAACTCCTACCAGATATGGGGTGCGCTATTCTAGTCCGGCAGCCCAAGAATTCCTTCTCCTTATTTCAATATATGAAAAAAATTATACCTTAGAAAATATAATAATACAATACAAAAATTCTTTATTACACCAAAAATGTTACAAAACACATATAGAGAATTCTTAAAGCTAAAGTACAATGGGCAGACTTATCGCTTAAAGCGATCTCTTCCAGTCAACCTTAGAATGGAAAATATATATATGTGAGGAATAAAAATAGATAGGTGGTGTTCATTTGTAGAAATTAATAGTAATTAGTTAAAAATAAAATTATGATATATACAGCAAATATATATGTATATTTAATACCCAAATATATTAATATATAATACCTATATATACATATCTATATAAATAATATATAATATTATACTATAATAATAATATAATATACACGACACGCATTGTCCGGAGGTTCCTCTCTCTGTAGCCCTAACCGCTGGTAGCTTGGGCCCTGCCCCGCTGACGACGGCATCCTAGTTTTAAGTTTTTTATAATATTTGTTTATTTTTTTATATATGAATATTGTAAAAAATTTAGAATTATGATATAAAATAAATGACGTGAATAATAATATAATATATATATACATATCTATATTAATAATATAGAAACAAAGTACGACAATTTATGAGCCATAACAAAAGTTAGATTAATCATCGTGCTAGATAAAAAGATCTGACTTGGTTTAATGAATTTAATATTTGGGCCTTTCTTATGGTTACTGGGAGTGCATTCCATAAACGTGCGGCTTCAACACTAAATGAACCGTTTTTATAGCGGTCTTAGAGGCGGTTGATGACAGTATCAGATTTTCTGATGACATAAGACTGTAGTTTGAGTTATTCAGGAATTCAAACCGTTCCTTCAGGTATAAGGGAGTAAGGGGATTAAATAAAATATTATACAAGAGAGAGAGGATATGCGTATTCCGGCGAAGGCGAACGGGCAGCCACTTGAGCTTTGTACGAAACTGGGAAACGTGGTCGTATTTTCGAAGACCGAAAATAAACCTTATGCAATAATTTTGGAGCCGCTCAAGCTTATTCAGCTGGTCCTCCGTGAGATCTAAGTAGCAGGCATCTGCATAGTCAAGAACGGGAAGGAGAAGAGATTGCGCTAGCGTAACTTTAGTTGCCGTAGGAAGAAAGTTCCGTAGTCTTTTAAGCGACGCTCCAGAAGCAAACACCTTCCGAGAAATTTTTGTCAAATATAACTCCCAAATTTTTTACTTCCGAGCTGTATGGAATAGTAACACCATCAAAACAAATGTTGGGAATGCTTGCTTCATCAATTCTAGCAGTCATTCTGGAGCTCCCGATGATGATGGCTTGTGTTTTTTTTGGATTGATTTTTAAACCAAAGCGCTTGCTCCATTCCACTATACGGCTCAGGTCAGAATTGGCCACGCAGATAGCTTCGCTCAATCTGTCAGGGGTGCCTGCGAGTAAATCTGGAGATCATCTGCGTAAAGGTGGTAGGAAGAAATAAGTAAACGTGATATAGTATTGATAAATATAGCGAAGAGAAGAGGAGATAGTACGCCGCCTTGAGGAACACCGGCACTCGTGTCACACCAAGAGGAGTAAGTATCCTCAATGCGAACCCGCTGCCGGCGTCCATATAAATAATTGCGAAACCAGTCAGTCGCTGAAGGAGATATGTTAATAGAGCTGAGCGTAGCCAAAAGGATATCAAAATCAACAGTATTGAATGCGTTACTAAAATCAAGGAACGTATGAACAGTAAGTAGGCCATTATCCATTCCTAGTCGTATGTCATCAGTAATTTTGACGAGACTTGTGATGGTACTATGACCAGGGCGAAAACCAGACTGAGTTGAGTTGATTATAAACTAAACGTTCAAAGACTTTAGACAGGAATGGTAGTATAGAAATGGGATGGTATTCAGAATAAGAGACGGGATTTGATTTTTTAGGTATAGGGACAATATATGCCTCCTTCCAGATAGAGGGAAAGGTACAACTGGATATGGAGTGATTGAGGATATGGCAAATAATTGGGAGGAGTTCATCTAAAATAGTAACAATCATCTTTCGACTGATATTGTCCCCACCCATAGCGTTGGATTGAATGGACAAAATACTTTTTTTAACATCACTAGCAGCGAACTGACTAAAGAAAAATTTAGAGTAATCTGGAGTTTGGGCACATGAAAGATAATTTATGGTATTAACTTTGTCATTAGGATCAAGGTTAGAAATAGCGGAAGAAAAATGCTGGTTTAGGGAATCAATGTCTAAATTGTTAGAAACGGTTTCTTGGCGAGGTTTGCCCACTCCAAGTGATTTCAAAAATTTCCAGACTCTTGCTGGGTCTTTGTTTTCAATGGATTCATGGACATGGCGGCGAAATGCGTCCCTACACACCCTATTGCAGTGATTTCGAGATAAAACATATTTTTCCTTATAGAGATCTGTAGGACGACATTTATATTTGGCTTTGGCAACGAATTTTTTATGCATCAGTGATTTGATCTCGTTAGTCAACCAAGGAGCTGGAAGATGCTTCATTTTACCAGTTCTGACAGGGGCGTGTTTATCATACAATTATTATATTAAGCTGCAAGTTAAAGATCGCAATCTTTTCATCCAGAGAGTCAGAATTTATTACTTGAGAACAGTGAATACCACGCGCGTCCTCACGCAGCTTATCCACGTCCATGGAACTAAAGTTACGCTGCAGAAGAATTTTTGGCTTGGGTTTTGGAGGACGAATTTTATATGATAAATTAATAAGATCATGATAGGAAAAGTCTGCATGACATTGTCCATGTTTGGCAACATGATGCAGAGAAGAAACCATAATTAGGTCAAGAAGGGAGGGAGAACAATGTGGAAAATTTATAAAAATGAAATTATTATAAAATAATTGCTTTTAAAACCTGAAGCTCAAAATGGCGGGATGGTGAGCTTATTCACGTGGATAATAGATATTGCAGGAATAGTAGAAACAGAAAGAGTCCTGTCTGAAATAAATTGAGTACCCCTGCCCATATGAAGACTGTGACGAATTACAGCAAACGCTGCATTGCGTTTGCCATCCTCGGTCATAGATACCTATTGGAACCCCTATTAATATAGTACTGGTTACCACAATAAAATCAGGACATTTTTTGAATCTTCAGATAGTATCTGATATTATATATCTATAAACAATTATAAACAAATCTTTCGTATTTATTATATATTTAAATAATAAATACGAAAGATTTGTATTTTTGTATGCAACGAATAAACTGTATACCTAACTACTGGATGATTTGAAAAAATATTTCACTATTAGAATCCTACATCAGGGATAATGTAGGATTCTAACGATGAAAGATTTTTTCTTAGCGATCCGTATGAAAAGTTCGATAATGTAATCCACGTGTGAAAAAAATACCAAAAAATTATATCGCGCACGCTGCGGAAATTGTTAATGATGGATAATAACAAATACTTCAGGAGGTCTTGACTTACCGAAAAATTTCTCGATTTTTAGTCTCGATCGTGCGCTCGGTAAGTCAAGACCTCCTGAAGATGCTTCGTTTAGAAGCGAAACTAGTCGGGTATTCTTCCGGTTAGGCTGCGTAATGTTTGTGACGTCACGTAGATAACAGGAAAATTAGGCGGAATTGTCACTAGATATATAATTTTATGCTTTTTTAAGTTTTTTATTTAAATATTATTTAATGTTTTTTAGGACACTTTTAAAAGTATTTTTTATTATTAAATATGAATTTCCGCAAAGTAACGCCAGAATCTATTCATTACGTTAACGATAGAGCAAAGTGATGTACTACAATTTTATAGAAGACATCAATATCTATAAAAAAGTCCACAATACCATATGTCCTACTATTACAGTAATGTCACAATAACTTCTTGTTAAATACCCGTGCGAAGCCGGGGCGGGCCGCTAATTATTCATAACAATAAATGTAAAAACTAATTTCACGAATAATGGTTTTTTTTATAAGTAAAGTTCATCTGTTTTTTGAATTTGGTCAGTTAATATTTTATCAGCCTGATATATTTTAACTGGCTAAACCAGATCTTAGTCACTTTTATGTCTGTCTGACTGTCGTTACGGCTGGAATCTTGCAACTCCAACTTCGAGCACTTCCTGATAAGCTATCCAGCTGAAAGTTCCAGGTTAGTCACAATGCGATAACAATGCATGATTAAGTCAATTAACAATGGAATATTGCGATTCAAATTTCGAGAACTTCCCGATGATTTTCTGGATCTAACTACTTTCGGCAGGAAAACCCTAAAAATAACAGATGATCCCCGAAATATTCTGTTTAACCATGGAATACCACAAGATTGCAGATATCTCTAAACCCTGAAAGACCAATCTTTAATATACCTACGTTAGAAACAGAAAAGGTCCGAAACCTGATACTTGCGGAACTCTAAATTTTACCAAATACCCGGAAGAAGTAACGCCATTTATTCCAACCTTCACTAGTCTGTCTGACAGACATGACTATTAAAATTAAAAGCTATTCTACGAATTCCGAGGTGCTCCACGAACAAGCAACGATACTGTATTGTCACAATAAAGAGTTTGTTTGTCCTTGCAGATTTCGATATTTGACGACAAAATATTTACTAAGACTTGTAGATCTAAAAGGCAAAGTTAAAATCTTATGAAGATCACTTACTTCAATGAAAGATTACACAATACACGTTCAGATAAAGAGTAACGCGAGGAGAACGGGCAAGAAACTTGAGGTAATTTTAAGTGTATCTAACAATGTTACAAAATTGATTGAGTAGTTTTTTCAATGTTAATATGTTTAACAAGTTATAATCAATTAACTGTAAATGTATTTGCGTATCTGGATGATTTAATCATAATAGTAACTCTTGACGACGGTGTACAGTATTTTGGATGAGTGAATGAACTTGTGATGTGTGAATCCCCCGTGGGGTGCCGGTTAGAATTGCATCTCCCCATATCATCCCGTATGGGTGTCGTAAGAGGATAAGGATAAGGGAAAAACACTGGAAGGCAGGCAGCAGTGTCTTATAAATATGTTTATTATTACTGACTATTATTATTATTAAGTATTATCTTTGACATTAACTATGAACTATTATCTTTATTTTAAATTGTACACTTCTTTCATAATTGTTGTTAATAATTTGTCTATATCATTAATGTAATTGGTGTAAGCCGTGCTAATTTACTAAATAAACAAATAATAAAGCGGTCATAAAAAGAAAAATATCTCGGATTATGGATAGACGACAAACTCAACTGGCGAGCTTATATTGGGCATGTCCGATAGAAGCTGATATCTGTGTTAGGCGCACTAAGGAAAGTCGCTATTTGTATTCCATACAAAATACGCACTACTATATACAACTCTTCAATAAAATCACATCAGGAATATCTACTTAGTCGAAATTTGGGTAACAGCTTCAAAAACTAACTTGGATCATTTACAAAGAATACAAAATAAAATAATTAAAGTCCCATTCCATTACCACTATCTTACACCAACAACAATATGAAAATAAACTTTATAGTATCAAACTAATATACACATCACTTGCATTCTCATAATTCACTTAAACATTCAGTTCACTTAACTGATAACACAAAAATACCCACAATATGAGAAATTAAAATAAATTACGATTGATAACACCGCGTACTAACTTTGGGAGAACAACGTTATTATTCGAAGGAGCAAAGCTATGGGTATGTAGAACCAATAGTATTAATTATTAACTTATCTGAGCGCTTGGTCGATGCGACGCGTGATCATAATGCTGGCACATATTTGGCTCAACGAATAAGCATTGCAATTTACTTTTTAGTGGTTTTAGTTTCATGCTGTGCGGTATCCGAGGTTAGCTAATCTATGGCGGGGGCCTTCGCTGTCTGTGACCGTCTGCGGTGGATATGATGACTGTGTGAAATTGTGAACTAAATAAAATCTCCAACCACGAAACTAGTGTTTTAATAAATAACATATAATATAGCACATGCGTTATTATTTTTTAATATGTTTAGAGTAACGGATTGTACCAACCTCACGTATATAGAATACTAGCTTTCCGGACGCGGCTCCGCCCGCGCGTATGTCGGTTCGGTTATCGCGCAAGAACATTAACCTCTTTTTGCGCAGTTGAATAAAAACTATCCTATGTTTTTTCCCGGGTCTCAAACTATTTCCATACCAAATTTCATTTAAATCAGTCCAGTAGTTTTGGCTTGAAAGCGTAACAGACAGACAGACAGACAGAGTTACTTTCGCATTTGTAATATTAGTACTGATGGGGAGCAAGACAATAATATGACTGGGTTCTTAAGAGGTCAACTAACCGGGTTTTACATGTTTACTGTAAAGCCGTTTGTCCAAAGAGCAAAACTATTTACCTAACCAGAGAAAAATCCCCGATGGATTCCTTATTAATTAATTAGTACCTAATATTCATTATAACTGGTGACTAATATGATAATTGACATAAATAATTACCATTTGTGATTACATTAATACATAAGTGACAAGTTGGCTTGGCAGAGGCCAAACTATCCGAGCATTATTGCCGTCTAAATATAAACAAACTGTATAATAGGCTTTTGCTCCTTGTGCCCCGTGGGGTGCCAGGTTAGAATTGCACCTCCCCATATCATCCCGTGGGTGTCGTAAGAGGCGACTAAGGGAAAACTACTAGAAGGTGGGCAGCAGCGCCTTCTAAAGAACTGCCAATTTAGACTGCGATCTCTAAGACGCCTGCCAAGCGTGGAGATTATGGCAAATACCCACTGTTTACGCATGTACCACCTATGCGGTTTGGGTTCATTTCTAAGTAGTGTTAGTTTTAACAGCAACCGATAGGTGGCGATATTTTAAGTTAGCTTAGTGTTATATTTAACCAATAGATGGTAGTGTTCATTGCTAAAACACGCTGACGATATTCTCCGAACATATGATGTACCAAATTGTGTGAAATAATAAATTGTTGTTTTTTTGAGGTTACATAGTGGTTTCTTTTGTAGACATTTTGTTCCGTTCGAGTCGGAAAGAACTCGCTAGCTAGGTAGGGCCCAGGTGCACTGCATGGATCGTGCAGGATAATGCTTCCTGATGAGAAACAGCTTAATAATAGTGAAGTGAAGTGCTGAGTGCAAATATTGGACAAAGGATTGGTAAACCGTGAGTAATAGCAATAAGAAGTGAATATAAACTCTCATAGAAGAAACATACATTTTACGAAGTGTTTTACGAATATCAGAAACAGTGTCTTGTGATATAAATTTATACTTATAGCCATATAAAATAACACTCAGTGAAACTTTTGCTACAATTATGTACTAAGTGTATTAATTAACATAGTAAAATATTAGTACATAAAACTTTATTAATAAATAAATTGGACTGGTAAAATTTCAAGTAATACATAGACTTTCTCAGTTGATAATTACATAATGGCAGCATTACAAAGTGAAACTCTTCAACAGATTAAAAACTTATTTGATAACTTTAAAAAATGTCCTAAGGACCGCTTAACAAAAGCGTTTCTGGAAACAAGACTTGAGATTTTGGAATCACATTGGAATAAATTTCAATTGAATCATGATAAATTGGTTACATCTAAGGATTTGGAATATATTAGTAAAAATACATACGATACATGCCTTGAAATATATCTTGAATTAAAAACGAGAATTAAAGAGAAGTTGAATTCTTTTAATATTACAATACAAGCCCCAAGTGAACATAGCCAATATAGTGAGCAATCCTGTGTAAAGTTACCTCCGATTGAAATACCTAAATTCTCAGGAAATTACGTTGAATGGTTATCCTTTCACGATTTGTTTAAATCTTTAGTACACGATAATACAAATCTGAGTAAAGTAAATAAATGCCAATATTTAAAATCGAGTCTTCGTGCTGAAGCGGAAATTTTAGTAAAACAAATTCCAGTCACTGAGTCAAATTACGACATAATCTGGGAAACCTTGAATAAGAGATATAGTAATCGTAGAAATATGGTAAATGCCTACATCGGAAGGCTTATTCATCAGAAACGAATAACTAACGAATCCCCCAAAGCCATTAAAGATCTTTTAGATGTCACGTCCGAATGTTTAACCTCGCTGAAGGCGATTGATATACCCACAGATCATTGGGATGACATAGTAGTTTACATAATTATACAAAAACTCGATTCAGACTCGCATAAACTTTTCGAACAACGCATTGAAGACAGAAATACACTACCTACTTGGAAAGATCTCTCTCAATTCTTAGAGTTTAGATTCCGAACTTTAGAAGCTGTAAAATATAAGGATACGACACATCAGTATAAAAATAGTACAGTGAATGCAAAAAGTTTCAGTACAATTGTGACTACACCTATTCACTGCTTGTACTGCAAACAAGAACATAGAATTTATAACTGTAAAGACTTTATTCAACTGAATGTTAACGGTAGACAACAATTTGTACAAAAGAATAATTTATGCTTCAACTGTTTGAAGAAAGGACACTCCGTGAAAGACTGCACCCAATCAGCTTGTAGAAAATGTAATCGCAAACACCACTCATTACTTCATGGATATACCATAGCACCCACTACAGCTACTAATACAAAAGAACCAGACATTCCAACCACTCATCAAGTAAATCTTGAAACCTTAGATAGCATCACCTTGAAAACTTCCACTAGCAAAGAAACATCAGTCATACTAGCAACTGCACTCGTAGCAGTGCAGTCAAATAGAAACAATAGCATCCACACCCTTCGTTCACTAATAGACCCTGGATCTGAAATTTCCATAATCACCGAAGGAGCGTGTCAACAGTTGGGTCTTAAGAAATCACTTATCAAAGGAGACATAGTTGGAGTTAGTTCAAACAAAACCACAACCAAGGCAATAGTAGAGTTTGAAATAATGTCCTTACATGACCCAAACAATTCAGTCAAAATCACTGCATATGTGTTGCGAAACTTAACGTCACACATACCACAGAGTACTCATTTAGTTGATTGGCCACAACTCAATAGCATTCAACTAGCAGATCCTTTATACACACAGCCAGGTCGCGTTGACATCCTTCTAGGAGCAGGCGTGTTCGCTGATATTATCCAACCAGGTCTGATGGTATACAGAAATCAATATAATTCACTTGTGGCACAAGAAACTTTACTAGGTTGGTTAATTTCTGGTCGCAATGATAAACATGATAACCAACCAACTCAAATTTTAACTCATCACGTAAAACTAGAACTAGATGCCGAATTACGGAGATTCTGGGAACTGGAAGAGCCGGTACCTGGAAAAAGAATAATGACAAATGATGAGATTAAATGTGAAGAATATTATAGTAATACACATAGTAGAAAACCAGACGGTAGATATGAAGTTCAGTTACCTTTTGCTGTGAATCCTCCAGACATCGGTGAATCTGAAAAAATAGCATTAAAGAGGTTATTAGCAGTCGAGAATAAATTGAAAGGGAATCCTGATATGAATGCTGGATACAATGAGTTTATGCAAGATTATTTGAACCAAAATCACATGGAAATTGTACCACTAGAAAATATACCTAGTAAAAGTAGTTGTTACTTACCTCATCACGCTGTGATTAATGAGCAACATCTAACCACGAAGCTGCGCGTTGTGTTCGATGCCTCCGCTAAAACAAACAATGGCAAATCACTGAATGACAACTTATGGATAGGACCTTCCCTCCAAAGTGATATAAGAGATGTTACATTGAGATGGAGAAGACATCCATTGGTATTAGTTGGAGACATAAAACAGATGTATAGACAAATAGACATAACCGAACACGATAGAAACTACTTAAGAATTTTATGGAGATTTAATAACAAAGATCCCATTCAACATTACAGACTTACAACTGTAACGTATGGCACATCTTGTGCTCCTTACCTTGCCATCAAGACGTTGAAACAATTAGCTGTTGATGAAAGTAACAATTTTCCTAAAGAAATAATCGACATTTTATTTAATGACTTTTATATGGATGACTTGCTAACCGGAGCATCAACGACTGAAGAAATAAATGTATTACAGGAGAAATTGTCGGAACTACTTCAAAAAGGTGGCTTTACTTTACACAAGTGGGCATATAACAACCCAAACATAGAAGACAACTCTCAAGCTCATAGAACAATACTGGGGATAGATTGGAATAACAAGACAGACAAATTTGAACTCGGATTTACTATTCAAAAGAGTAATGAAGCCCCAACTAAAAGATCAATCCTCAGAGATATCGCAAAACTATACGACCCAGCTGGATGGTTAGCTCCAATAGTGGTTCGTGCAAAGGTCTTTTTACAAAAACTGTGGACCGACGGCTTAGACTGGGATGATGAGTTATCTGCGAACTTAAAAGCAGAATGGCTTAGTTTTCATCAGCAATTATGTGACATGTCAAAAATAGAACTAGATAGATGGATAGGTATAACGGAAAACATAGTAAAGATAGAAATTCATGGATTTTCCGATTCTTCAGACATGGCTTATTCGGCAGCAGTGTATTGCCGAGCTATATTACCTGACTCAATTAAAGTGACTTTGATTGAAGCCAAAACAAAAGTTGCACCTGTTAAGAAAATATCAACACCTAGATTGGAACTGTGTGGAGCTGTATTACTGGCTAAACTAATAGATAGAATTAGAAAGGCATTGAATGTATCGTTAGATGACACCTACGCATGGACAGATGCAACAATCGTCCTTGCTTGGTTACAGCGTCCGCCAGCATACTGGAACATATTTGTCGCAAACCGAGTGACAGAAATCATCAATAGAGTTGATGTCATGAGATGGCATCACGTCCCGTCGTCCGAGAACCCGGCAGATGTGGCGAGTCGAGGACTCTCCCCCCTTGAGCTGCAGTCACATGCGCTATGGTGGAGTGGTCCATTCTGGCTACGAAAAATTAGTGAATTACCTGTGAAAGACTTAAGTAATATAGTTAAACCTACAGAGTTAGAGAAAAAATCCGAAGTTAAAATATCCGCGAAGTGTAACTTAGTTCGGGAACCTGAAACAGAAAAAGACATTATTAATAGATATTCTAATTATAAAAAATTGTTAAGAGTCACAAGTTATTGTTTACGATTCTTGTACAAATGTAAAAGCAAGGTAAAAAGGGTAAACTTACCTGAATTCGTGAATACCACATATTTGAACTCCAGAGAGCTCTTAAACGCATCTCATGTCCTAATAAAATTGTCACAGCAATCTGAAATAGTAAACAAGAAAGATATAGTCAATTTAAATCCATTTCTTGACGAAAATAGTATATTAAGGGTAGGTGGGCGAATCCAAAATTCATATGTAAAAGAAGAAACTAAGCACCCTGTAATTTTAGCCAAAAATAGTAGATTAGCTTACCTAATTGTGAAGGATGCACATTCTATAACTTTGCATGGTGGAAACCTGTTGATGTTAAATTATGTAAGAAATAAATTTCATATAATCGCCGTTAAAAATTTGACCAAGCGAGTAATAAGAGAATGTGTTACCTGTTGTAGAAATGCTAAAAGGACTGCTACACAATTGATGGGAAACTTACCTAAAGAAAGAGTAACTCCACAACGTACCTTTTATATCAGCGGTGTAGATTTAGCAGGACCAGTAATTTTAAAACAATTTAGTGGTCGTGGTTCTAACAGAACCACAAAGGCTTACATTGCCTTATTCATTTGTACCGCGACAAAGGCAATCCATTTAGAGCTTGTGAGCGGTCTGAGCACAGAATGCTTCTTAGCTGCATTCCGTCGTTTTACAGCCCGAAGGGGACATTGTAAAAAATTAGTAAGTGATTGTGGGACAAATTTCATAGGTGCTAGTAAAGAACTTAAGATCTTGGTTAGTAGAAGCATTATAACTTTGCCTGGAGAAATTGTAGAACTGTTAGCCCGAGACGGCACAGATTGGCAATTTAATCCTGCTGGAGCTCCCCACATGGGCGGCCTATGGGAATCTGCAATTAATTCTACCAAGAAGCATTTAAATAGAGTCTTAGGCGATACAAAACTGACCTTTGAAGAATATTCGACCTTATTGTGTCAAATTGAAAGTTGTTTAAACTCTCGACCATTAACGTCATTAGATGATGAAAAGGATGGAGTGACTATTGCTCTAACTCCTGCTCATTTTTTAATTGGAGAAAACTCTATTGTAGTCCCTGACGAAAATTTAGAGAATGTCAAAGTACCTTATCACAAAAGATGGGTTTACTTACAACAGAAATTACAATCGTTTTGGCGTCAATGGAGTAGCGAATATCTAGTAAATTTACAAAAGCGCTATAAATGGTATAACGTGCAAGATAATTTCAAATTAGGCAGTATTGTCATTATTAAAGATGAGAGGCTACCGCCTACAAAATGGTTAATGGGTAAAATTATTGATGTTCATCCTGGATCAGACGGTTTGATAAGAGTTGTAAGTATTAAATGTAAAAACTCTGTCTTGAAAAGACCCATCCATAAATTGTGTTTGTTACCCATTGAACCCTAGTTATATTTGTAAGTGAGTAAACGCACATGTTTACATTAGTTTAAGTTTAAATAAGTTTAAGTTACTATAATTTTAGTTACAAAGTATTACAGTCCACTTGTAACTTGCGCATCAGGCGCATACTAAAATTTCATAGTCTGAGTTATTGAATTTTGCACTTTGGTATATTGTTCTAGCCTTAGCACAAGTATGTAAAATCCTAATAGATTATAATAGTAAATTTTCTGTCTTCTCAAAGACAATTTCATAAAATATTCTAATTTAAGTCATTCCTTTAATTTCTTTTGAAAGTTCTAACGCACTTTGAGGGGCGGAATGTTTACGCATGTACCACCTATGCGGTTTGGGTTCATTTCTAAGTAGTGTTAGTTTTAACAGCAACCGATAGGTGGCGATATTTTAAGTTAGCTTAGTGTTATATTTAACCAATAGATGGTAGTGTTCATTGCTAAAACACGCTGACGATATTCTCCTAACATATGATGTACCAAATTGTGTGAAATAATAAATTGTTGGTTTTTTGAGGTTACATAGTGGTTTCTTTTGTAGACACCCACTTAATAGGGAAGGCTGTGTTCAGCAGTGGACGATCTGGCTGTTACAGTACAGTATAATAGGCTTTTATAAAATATAAAAATATCTAGTCACTTTATTATAAAAATCTAATGGTCCAACCCGGCTTTGCAAGGTATTAAAACAAAAATGTCATTATTAAAATAAATTGTTTTAAAAATATTCAATAATCTATGTTCATCAGGGATAATGTAAGATTCTAATGGAAAAAATTTTTCAAATCGGTTCAGTAATCTTAAAGTCTATTCGTTACATACAAAAATATAAATCTTTCCTATATAATGGTGTGGATGTAGATCACACACAATTACCTAAAATTCTTTATATTTTTATTTGTCTTGGGTAATCTAAATCCTGGCACCGCGCTTATTTGTCTTTGATAATCTAAAACCTGGCACCGCTTTCTCATATTTATCCTAGTACCACTAAAGTTGCGGTGTCGCTGTTTAATTTGTATTTATTTATACTTTTACAGTTGTACATAATATTTTAAAACACATACAGACTCGCTAAAGTCAATATATTATTCTCTTTTAAACCCCAGTAATTCGAAAGCTTCCATTTCATAAACATGTAACACTTTTTGTAGGATAAAGATGGTCTCTATCTCAGCTGCAGCTCACCACAAATATAAGGAAAACTTCATCGTCATTAAGGCTTTCAATTATTACATTAGTCACTCGTTATAATGAATTTTACTAATTCATTAATAAGTGATCATGCGGGGTTTTTTCTCTGTAGGTAAATAGTTTTGTACATTGGAAAAACGGCTTTACGGTAAATATGAAAAACCCGGATAGTTAGTCGACCTCTTAAGAACCTACTTAGGCATCTTGCTACCCATATTCCACATAAGATTGGTCGGCATTGTCTATTACTAGTTGAATCCTGAGCATAGAAGAAAGCATTGGGGATCGAAGTGGAATTGCATTTGTTAGTACTAGTTGAGTCCCCTGAATAGGGTACTGTAGTGGAATAGTGGGTGTTGTACAGTCCCCTGGGGGACTGAAATAGGGGACCGTAGTGGAATGAGCGGTGGATACAATTTTTCTCCAAAATATAAAAAAAAATTGAGATATTATAGTTGTCTTATGTGCCTGTTATTTACGGCATGGCTTTCAAGAACTGCTGCCGAAACACGCTGTTAGGTGCTTGGTAACAGATTTTCTACTTGAGAGTGGTAGCTAGCCAGGTGGGCATTCGCAAAATACACTACCACCATGCTATAACGACTGTCATCCGAAGACAACAACAGGGACCGACGGCTTAACGTGCCCTCCGAAGCACGGAAGCGCTCAGTAGTAATGTCACCAGCGGTCACCCATCCAACTCATACCGCGGCGGACGTTGCTTAACTTTGCCAACTTCGCTACGAGTGCTTCGAAATGATAGATAAGTAAGTTTTAAGTAGTTTGTTTTGTTCGGCCCGTGGGGTGCCGGGCTAGAACGTCACCCCTATCTCTACTCGTGGGTATCGTACGAGGCGACTAAGGGAAGACACACCAGAAGGTGGGCAGCAGCGCTTTCTGAGGAACTGATATCTCACACTGCAATCTTCAAGACGCTTGCCAAGCGTAGGGATTATGGCAAACACCTCCATAATGGGGAAGATTGTGTTCGGCAGTGGACAAACCGGCTTAAACAGTAATGTTTTATTTGATACCAAGATCTTTTTGGCAATTTACCGTAAGTAACGGACTCATTGGTAAGTTCAATGCAAATTTTCAACTTTGCGGCGACAATTCCGTTATTTTAGATAGCAGACAGGTTACTTGAACGCTACCTTAATAAAATATATCGATAAACGCTTCAATGCCGTTTTCGTATTGCATACTCATACCGATAAAGAATATAGGACGGAGCACAGAAGTTAAACAATTTTTATACCGAAAGATAACCGACTGTGAACTTGAAATATGCATTGGGATAACTCGAATACTACTCGTCAGATGTCACTCAAAATTCAATGGGACCAAATATGACACGCATCAGCATTTGATTATAAAAAAACATCAAAATCGGTACCTTCAAAAGAGTTATGAAGTTATGAGGTAAAACACCCAAAAAAATTGCAAAGTGCCCTTTCACCATGCAGCAAAGCGTTGCGGGTTTTGAACCAGGGACCTGCTGCGCGGCAGTCCATAGCCAATGCCACTGAACCATCACTGCTTCAATATGATTCTAACCCCGCACCACATGGTGCATAGCTAGAGGGTAGACGTGTTTCAGTGTAAAAAAAAATAACCAATAAATGGAACCGACTCAAAAGTGTGAGAGAGAATGGAGTATTGACTCAAAAGTGTGAAATAACTTGTTGAAGATGACCCTTGCTACTTACGGGATTGTCATTCATTGTCAACGACTATATCATCAGGATAGCAAAATATTTTTCAGTTATTGGAGTGTAACTCAAAAACGGCTTTACCGATTTTGATGTAATTTAAATGAGACCAAAGGACAAGCATCAGCTTCAAATCAAAAAAATAATTATTAATAACAGTTCACCCAGTCAATAGTTCTGAGGTAACAAACATAAAGAAACGTACGAATTGAGAACTCCTCTTTTTTTAAGTCGGTTAAAAATGCTCACCCACCGATGCCTTCACCCCTACATGCAAAGTAGTCTATGGACGCAATACACTATTAATTATATTAAGTAGTCTGCTGCCGGACACACCGTTAGGTGCTTGGCGACAGATTTTCTACTTGAGGCTGGTCGCTAGCCAGGCGGGCATTTGCAAAATGCCCTTCCACCATGCGGTGAAGCTCAAGCCCGCGGCGTGATTCGAACCATGGACCTGCTGCGAAACCAAATAAATCGCAGTTGGGTTTTCAAGTTATAATTCATTTATACTTGCAGACTTTAAGACACCAACCACTTTCAAACAATTTATGCCGTCTTATCATACATATTATTGTTTCTTTTAAATATCCAGTAACCGGTATGTAAACAAGTTTAAAAGTACTTTATATTTAATCTTAGTGAGGTCAGAGCCACTCAAGTTGAGGTCAAGTAAGTCGTCAACACTATTCGACGCGATGCGAATGAATTCTCGCTAATATATTATGGCCTAGCTAATTTCAAATCGGTATATAACATGTAATTTATATTATGAATTCGGTAAGAAGGATTAATTAATTACTAACCTAACATTAATTAGTTTTAAGAATGGTAGCATTATGGTTGTTGAAATAAATATACCTATATACATCAATATATATACAACTAGCGGCCCTCCCCGGCTTCGCACGGGTAATTGCGACTATAAATTGAGATGTAAGCTATCCTATCTTTCAATTTGGTTCAAATTGCACACGGTTGTGCATATCAAATTTAAAATTAGTTCTGTAGTTTAGGAGTCCATCGCGGACAAACAACGTGACACGTTATTTTTATATAAATTACGTGTCACGTATATACAAATTACATATACGGATAAATATATATTTCAACTTTTTTTTTAACTGGCGATATGCCTTTATTAAACAAAATACTACGAACTATATACAACACTACAGCTACTAGAATAAAAGCATTTAGACAACCTATAATTCATAGCAGACTCATAGGCAGTCTAAATGCTCCAGCCCACTCCCGGTTGGCAGCCTATGCCTAGCATGCTGGCAGCATTGCCCCGTTGAATTGCAATGCTTATTCATTGAACTGAATTATTATTTCACCTGTTTTTTTGTGTGTACCGATTTTGATGTTTTTACAAGCTTTTATTTAGTTTCACCTGTACAGATGTTGGTCATCAAATCTTGCAAATTAAGTTTGATCCACTTCCCGGTTACCGATTGAGCTGAAATTTTGCATACTTACATGCGTAAACAGCGTGACAATCTGATCTGATGATGGAGCTGGAAGGTAGCCATAGGAACTGCGCAATGAAACGATACAGTCTCGAGTTTGGCTCATTTGAATCGTCTAACTCAACGAATATTTTAAATCTTTAGATATTTTTATCATCAAGAACATAATAAACGTTTGTTTATAAAAAGTTTTTTTATGGAGATAAGCTTGTTTTTTATATTCTAAAGCTGGTGATTGTCATGTTTGTTAGATCTGAGTAGTGGGTGATTTATCCCTCATATGGCGTATTTAATTGGCTTCGACTACATTGACGATGTTCTCATTTTTACTATAGTCTATGTAAAATGAACAGATAAAACTGTATACGATGGTTTGGTTAATTTTCTTTTAAGTGATTATTTGGTTTTAGAATGTTTTCTGTATGTAATATCTAGGAATTTTATTATAAAATCGCAGACAATTATCTTCTATAGAATTTTATTTTGCTTTGCTAATCTAAAACCTGGCAGCGCTAGTTTATTTTGTCCCTAGTGTTGTAATTGTGGTGCTCGACGTTTAAGATGCTGACAAGCGCTTGCATAGCTTTACTTGAACAGATTTTTAGCAACATGTATTTAGTTTGTAGCAGTAAGAAAATTATATGTTAATCTTGATCACATTATCTAAGGCCAAGAAAAGTCCGAAACACGTTTCCTTTAAATTTCCTCGATACAATAAAACTGCAAAGTTGACTCTAAATTACGCTTGTAACGTAAATATCTTAATTATTAAAGTATGAATGTATATGAAAATATAATAATAAAACAGCAAAACTTTAGCAAGAGGGACAAGAAAAGTTAAATTTTCGATTTACGTCACTAGTTTTGTGTTATTAAGCTTACTTTTTGATTTTACCGAAACTAATCGCGTTCTCACCATCGTTGCCTCTCTTTCACTCCTTCGCAGTCCGATAGTGACAAAATTTCAGCATTAGACAGCAGCGTCTTAATTTAAATTTAACTGATTTCTTTCGAGCTAATAATATGATATATTTTCAAGAATAAGTAAGTATAAAGACGAGGCAAAGTTAATACATCTTAATTTCTTCCAAAAACACCCTCAGTGATTCGCTGGAATCCATTCCATACATAGCACGAATTATGCTCTTTTCAACCGACTTTAAAAAAAAGGAGGAGGTTCTGATACGTCTATTTTTTGTTCTATATTTGTTACCTCAGAACTTTTTCCTGGGTGAACCGATTTTGATGTTTTTTTTATTTAAAAGCTGATGCTTGTCGCGTGGTTCCATTTAAATTTCATCAAAATCGGTCAAGCCGTTATTCAGTTATACTCCGATAACTGTTTTTTTCCCTATCTTGATCATATAGTCATTGCCAGTGAATGACAGTCGATCCAGCAATTCGCAAGGGACACTAAAAAGGGGGAAAAATATTTTCTTAACTAATAATGGAACCAACTTCAACACTCAAAAGTGTGAAATAACTTGTCGAAGTCGGTACCATGCACACAATATTGTCATATAGGTACTTTTGAACTATCATGGTACCGACTTCAAGAGTGTGAAATAACTTTCACACTCTTGAGTGTTGAAGTCGGTTCCATTTTTAGGTTAAAAAAAATTGCGAGGTGGGCAGTGCAGTGTCAAGAGGAGAACGGTGACACTGCAAATGTAATCGACAGGACTAAGCGTGGCTCTTAACATCAGGCAGACGACATTTCCATCTTCAATTCTAAGCATAAAAAAACTTGCTCCAACTAAGTATCTTTCAAATGAGTTAAGGCACCTACCTACTTTTATAAAAAAGAACTAATATATTAATATCACTCACCATTATTGAAATTAAAACACAACTTAATATGTATACACTATTTCATAATTAACACTACACAGGTTCTCAGAACTAGTTTGTTTTTTTAATTATTTTTCCTTATTGTAAAGGTCGTTCGTCCGCCGCGGTCACCGATTGTCAGTCCACTGGCCTGTGTGTGCCGCGGCCCGGTGTGTATGTAATATGCGATGTGGCAGAACTTAACGTGTTTGTCACGAGTCATTTTTACGCGATGATCTGTATCCTTCCAGTTACTGGAACGAAAAAACATATAACCAAGGTGCGATTTGGACTTGCAATACTTCTGTATATATAACACATACTATTTTTTTTTTTTTATGATTGATAGTTTAGCCTTTGACCACTATCTCACCTGATGGTAAGTGATGATGTGGTCGAAGTTGTTGTTCAGGCTAACCTAGAATTACTGGCTCTCAAGGACAGCTGCCGGAACACACCGTTAGGTGCTTGGCGACAGATTTTTCAACTTGAGGGTGGTAGCTAGCCAGGCGGGTATTCGCAAAGTGCCCTACCACCATGCTGTAAGGACTGCCATCCTAAGACAACAACCGGGACCGACGGCTTAACGTGCCCTCCGAAGCACGGAAGCGCTCAGTAGTAATGTCACCAGCGGTCACCCATCCAAGTCATGACCGCGGCGGACGTTGCTTAACTTAGCTGATCGATTCAGAATGGTTAAGCAAACTTCGCTACGAGCGCTTCATAAGTATTCAAGTTGGGATCCTTCTCGCGAGTCTTTTCCTACCTTCTGTTATGGTATCGGTGTTAAAGGGCTTGTTCCGTCACAATAACATTTAAAAAAATGGTTTCTTACACTTTATTACTGTCTGTGAGACGGAGCGGTTAACATAGTCAGTTCAATTAAGTCTGAATAAATAATTATCGTAAATGATTTTTACGTTATTTTAAAGGTTATGTACCCAAATGTAATATTATGTACCCAATGAGCAAACAAATCCCTAATAATTATTTTATATTTAAAAGTATTATGAGTAATATAAGTAATAAAGTAAGAAAATAGAAGTAAGTTAAACAATCTTTCAATATTTTACCCATATTTTAAGGAAATTTTGGTTCGGTGCATATATAATGTTATACATCACATTTTGTTGCTGCACAGATTGAAGTTGTTGACAGCTGCAACACAGGTCTGACCTAGCACAGCTGTCAAAGTCCCAATAGGTTAATTTGTAACATTGTTCATTATATCAAATTAGATATGCCTACATCATACCATTAGTTAGTACCAATAAAGGCATGGGAATGAAATTAAGAATAAAATGTATATTATATTTTACGTATGCGCTGTACGGTGTACTGAATGAGTGTGTTTTTTTGCTTTGCTAGAATTTTAAATAAATATTTCCAGGTGTTACAAAAAGCAAACTTTCAGTCCTTATTTTCATGTAGACTTTTGCACCCTAGCATGTGCAATGCCATCTTCTAGACCTCATAAAGTAGAGTTTGTATAGATATATCGTAAGTATATTATTTTTATTACATAAAAATAAAGCAATGGGGGGTTGTGAAATTTGTCAATTTAAGGCTTTTGTTGTTACGTGGTCGGCCTAAAAAGTAAATGACTTAGGAATCAGAAACTTCTGTATGAAATTATATTCGATAAAAATGTGTATTCTACATTTGACAAACAAAAACTAATAACATTGTTTAATTAATCAAAACCAACACAAATGTATTTCTTTTATGAGTAATGCGGACCCCTAATATAGCGAAATTCGTGTCGCACTTGGCCAGTATTTTGCTACAGATATTATTATAACTTTTATATATACCTACTTTTCCTTCAGTAAATATCATCATACATATATACCAGGGTATAGTGATGGCAGAGATGTCCAAAATCTCACGCTTCGCCACATAAATATTTTGGTTCAAATTTTATTTAAAAAAATGAGAGGGCGAGCATATTGCTAGCTACCGTGCCACGCTCCAGACTGGCACTGAAAAGTTCTTTGTCACCAAAATACAATGACTAAATAATTCATACCTACTGGAACACAAACTTGTCTGCCCACTGGATCAGTGCCAGCGCGCCATTTATCTTGTATGCAAAAAGAAGGTTTTAAGCAGAATTTATCCTGTTGTGCAGCGAAGCGGGTATTGTGAGGAATTTACTCAGTTAAAATAAAAACATTGATTATTGCCTAATAAGTTCTTATTGTGAATAATATTGTATAATATTTACGAGTGATATCATTTAAAGAAGGAGGGTAAATGGGTTCATGCAGGTTCAACGGTAAACCTTTTTGGGGCTCATTATTTTTTTAATTATTGCTCCATTCCACACATATACCGAATCCACTAAGATAAGTGTAAGATAAAGAAGGGTCATTGTGGTAATACCATTTTTGAATCGTGCTTAAATGACTTTTTAACAAACTTGAAAAAATAAGTATAAATTAATTAAAAAAGTAAAAAACCCGACTGCAATTAATTATTTATTTATGTTAATCGTTTTGTCGTTCCATTGAAATTAAAACAGCATGTCTTACATATTTATGAAATAGTTTTCTTTCGATACCATCGATGGATTCGGTCGAATATCTAAAGTAATAAAATAAATAGGAAAGATTTGATTGTTTGCATTAAATAGGCTCTGAAACTACAGGACCGATTTGAAAAATTCTTTCACCATTAGAATCCAACATTATCACTGATGAACATAGGCTATAGAAGATTTTCAAAAAGTTAGGGATCCGTACGAAAACTTCAATGATGTAACCCAAAGTGCGAAAATATTCCAATAAAAAAACATTATATCGCGTACGCTGCAGTAATTATTGAAAATAGTTCAAAGTGATGTACAACAATTTTATAGAAGACATCAATATCTATAAAAAAGTCCCTAATACTACTAGTCTAACTATTACAGTTATGATACAATAACTAGTTTGTTATGTTTAAATTTAGAATTTTTGTTAAATTACCCGTGCGCAGCTGGTGCGGACGGAATTAGAATTTTTGTTAAATTACCCGTGCGAAGCTGGGGCGGACGGAATTTAGAATTTTTGTTAAATTACCCGTGCGAAGCTGGGGCGGACGGAATTTAGAATTTTTGTTAAATTACCCGTGCGAAGCTGTGGCGGACGGCTAGTGTACTATAGTAGGAAAAAATAATCAGAACCGCTCAAGTGTGGATCGGCCACCTGCTATGAACCTCGAACTGTGTGTAAGTAAAATTAAAATATATTAAATAAGTAAAATATATCTATATTTAATATTAACAAATATTTTAAGAGCATTTTAAGTAAACATCAAATTAATACTTGAATAAAACACTTAAATAATAGTACATCTAGCGACAATTCCGCCTAATTTTCCTGTTTAAGCCAACGTGACGTCACAAACGCCACGCAGCTAAACCGGAAGAAGTAGTCTCATAGAAATTTCATCACAATCGGTATATGGGTTCGGCATTTAGTTTTTATAATAATTAGTACAATCAACTTTATCATGTAAGATAATAAAAAAAATTTGCTCGTACTGTAACACCTAATATATTGCTGACCTAGGGCCGAATCCCTCACAAACCTATTTACGCGTTGTCAGCAGTATTTTTCTCTATATAAACGGAGGCTTCCAAAATTATGTGCTCAGATTTATTGTGATATCTCCAGGAGTCACCAGACTCAGTACCAGTATACCCTTCAGGTGGAACCTCTGCCCAAATTAGTACCAAAAGTGAGTTGCGGGAACTTTTAAAGTCAAGTGTAAATTAATAATTTTATTTTTCAAATAAAATAAAGGTGTGTGTGTGTGTCCATTAAGTTGTTTTTTTTTAAGACTACTGAATAGGTCCACACAACGTCGAACGTCAGTATAGTATAGGAGGCTGTGTGATGGCTCAGTGGCATTGGCTATGGACTGCCGCGCGGGCCCATCGTTCGAATCCCGTCACTTCCTTGAGCCTCACCGCAAAGTGGAAGGGAATTTTCGCCTGAATAGCGACCACCCTCAAGTAGATAATCTGTCACCAAGCACCTAACGGTGTGTTCCGGCTGTAGTCCTTGAAAGTGAAATTGAAATTACAGGCACATGAGACATAACAACTATGTCTCAAGGTGACGGGCGCAGTGCGGTTCGTGACTCGTGATGAAATGCATCTGTTATAGACAGAGGTTAGTCCGCTTAACATCAGATGGGCCTCGAGCTTTTGTGTCACAATAACAAAAAATAATTCAGTTTCGGAAGTCGGTTTTTAGAAATAGTTATTGTTAAATTACATATGCAATTTTTTTTTGTACATTTTACAATGATGTCTTAGTAAGGAATACACAAGCATACATATTTAACTAAATAAAAAATACATTTATGAGTTGTCTTTGGATCAGCTCTGCAAACAAAGCCGGAACTAAGTTTCTTAGAAGTAATAAATATATACATAGGTAATTATTATGTTTATAAACATCTCTTACCTTGACTAAGTAGTTTACGTATGATTCGGGGAAAAACTAGAACGGGGAAATTCGTGACTAACCGTATAATATCAAGCTCAAAATAATTTATTCAGTTTAGGCGTCTACGAAGCTCTTATGAAAGTCAATATATTGAAATATTCTACCTGATAGATTAGCCTTTGACTACTATCGCACCATGTGGTCAAAGATGTTGTTTATGCTAACCTAGAATTACTGGCTTTCAAGGACAGCTGCCGGAACACACCGTTAGGTGCTTGGCGACAGATTTTCTACTCGAGGGTGGTCAGGTGGCATTCGTATAATGCCCTACCACCATGCTTTAACGACTGCCATACTAAGAAAACAACCGAGACCGATGGCTTAACGTGACTTCCGAATCACGGCAGCGCTCAGTCGTAATGTCGCCAACGGTCATCCATCCAACTCTTGACCGCGGCGGACGTTGCTTAACTTTGCTGATCCTTTCAGAATGGCTAAGCAAACTTCGCTACGAGCGCTTCGAACTACTATACAGGTGCTAATGGACATATAAAGAATTCTTAAAATGACAAGAACTTGACATTTTAAAAACAATAATTTTATATTGGTGTGACTATTAATTATTCATTTATTTATTTATTTCACATATATTATTCAACATGACATATTTAATTATTGACTTTATTTAATTATTTAAGTTATTGACATATAATAATTATTAATAGGCTATATTTTGAGAATTATTTCGACAATTCATTTGGTGTATTTAGATATAAAATTAGTCTTATTATTTTTTTGCTCTATATTATATAGGCAGAATAAATTAAACTTGTCCATCCACCCCTTTAGTCGGGGTATGCTCTAACCAATTGAGCTAACATGACACAATGACTCATAACTGTAATTCTTGCTCTCGTTCTTCATGCAACCATCGTATTGGGATGGAGCGACACTTATAGTTCAACTTGCGTTGTACTACAAACAAGACCAATTTTTCAATTGGTTTTAAACTTGTAAATGATGACGCAACCTTATAATTTTAATATTGTAAAGTTTGCAATGACGCCTGCTAGGCGAATTACATTACAAAATTACAAATTTACGAGAGAAAAAAATTATAGTCATGTGCGGGATCCCAATACGATGGTTGCATGAAGAACGAGAGCAAGAATTACAGTTATGAGTCATCGTGTCATGTTAGCTCAATTGGTTAGAGCATACCCCGGCTAAAGGGGTGGATGGACGCGGGTTCGAATCCCGCACATGACTATAATTTTTTCACTCGTAAATTTGTAATTTTGTATTGTTAAAGGTACCCTAAAGGTCCCTATTACTAAGACTCCGCTTCCGTCTGTCTGTTTGTCACCAGGCTGTATCTTATGAACCGTGATAGCTAGAAACGATGACGAGATAGCTACAGTTGAAATTTGCACAAATGATGTATTTCTGTAGCTGCTATATACGAAATATCGGCCAAGTGTGAGTCGGACTTGCACACGAAGGGATCCGTATCCTTCGTATAAACTAAATAAAGATTATAATATACCTACTGTCCGTCCGTCCGTCCGGCGCGGCGCAGCCCTCTGGAACCGTAGTAGTGACAATCACGATTATAACACTAGGAACAAAGATAAAATAGCGGTGCCAGGTTTTAGATTAGCAAAGACAAATAAAAGGTTCTTCTTAGGCAATTGTGTGCGGTTTTATAATAAATTGCCCAAACATATTACAACGCTCACAGAAAGAAAATTCAAGTTGCACGTGAAGAATATTCTGATAAAGAAATCTTACTACACAGTTTGTGATTACTTAAACGACAAAAATGCTTGGACTGGTTCGCCTCTGCCGAGCTAGCGCCTAACACCTACGTAATGTAAATTTAGTATTGTAATAATTTTACTATATAGTATGTACTTAACACATTGTTAAAAAACATTTAAAAGAATGGCCCCGAGTTTCTTGCCCGTTCTTCTCGCAGTGGCTCTATAATTTTTGTTTGTTGAACGTGGCAGTACAATGTAGTATATTTCAATGTTAAAATTTGTAATTGACCTTCATAAGAGCGTCGTAGACGCCTAAATTAAATAAATGATTTTGACTTTGAGGTAGCTGGTTGAAACAGAACATGTTACAGTATGGCTGGTTTCTTCACTGTACCAATGGTAGTGCGCTGGTAGTGATCTGGAGCATTTGTACTGCCTGTGATACTGCAATGACTTATAGGTTGTCTAATTGCTTTTATTGTAGTAGCTGTAGTGTTGTAAATATAGCTCTTAATATTTTGAAAATAAAGGCATACAGCAGGAAAAAAAATCTTTACAAAAAATATAATAAGTAGATAACAAAACGCTTAAATGTAGTCAACAAGCAAATAACCTGTTTATTTTAACGATTTCTTCTTTGTGCTCAAGCATCATCCCCTTATCTCTTGGTATGCATTACCCCAGCAGGAAAATCACTTCTGGAATAAATTGAGTTCTACAAATAATTAGTGCGTTATACGCTGTAAATGTGCACCCAGAGATAACTTTTTTTAGATTACCTGGAAACTCGGAAAGGTAAGACTATAAAATAAATTTACTTACTAGTAGGTAGGTAACCTATAATTACATAAAAAAAATAGAAAGAATGTAAGCATAAACTGCATTTTCATTTAATATCTTATAAGTTGCTTGAGCGTAGGAATATACAATAAAAAAAATATTTCGTCAAAATAAAAATGTAAACAATACCTATTATAAAAATATACACAAATTCCTCTTTAAGTATTTTATGTGTGACTGTACGGACAAAAGCTTCCATTAATACTACTTATTAAAGAAGACCATCAATGTGTATGAAACCGCCGCTTTTTTGCTATCTTTCGAATTTGGTCGGATAACCAGTAATCTCGCTTCGTTTTAGTTTTTTTGTTCAAATCTTCTTTAATACTTTACATAGGAAGCTGAAATTTTCAGTATATATTTTTCAATAAACGCACTAATTCTTGGTTAACACTGAAACATGTTGAGTTAATTCTATTCTTACATTTTGATGTCTAACTATGACACTGTCGGTTGCGACATATATTGATATTATTGATAAATGCGTGTATATTTTGTCTAATAAGTTTACTTTTTATGAATGGAATAACAAGAAGAATCAAATACCGTTTTTAGTGAGTACAACCGTTTGTTTGTTTTAGCGCTAGACATATTTTTTTTATTTTCGTAATTGCATAATTACGTAAAAATGGTACAGAATTTTGAAAACCTAATGGTGTCACAAATAAGCACAAATTAAGAGCTACTAATATACTTTGATTGTAAAGTCGCACAATTATTGGTTTTCGAGAAATAAGATTTTGCTAAACGTTACTCCAGCAGGAAATGAAATATCTCGAAAACCTCACGACGCACAAATTTAATTTTTGGCGCACATTTACGCACAAATATAAGCTATCTGTCCATATACTCAATTTTTCTTTCCGATCATTCGATTAAAATTTTCCTGCTGGAACAACGTTACTCCAGCAGAATTGGTTTTTCCTTTTTTTTAACAAAACGACAAAGTGCACAAATTTTTTATTTGGTGCACATTTACAGCGTATAACGCACTAATTATTTGTAGAACTCAATTTATTCCAGAAGTGATTTTCTTGCTGGGGTAATGCATACTATCTCTTGACTACCTACTCGTAAGCGCGTTCCAAGTCGAGGCGATGCTGATTGCCGATCCGATACGGTAAATGTACTTCTTTTGTAAGTACAAGGATTCTGTTGGTTGGTGTTAGACTCTTCAGTTCCCGGAATTAGGGCGAATAATCTTTAAAGGTAAATGCTCAAGACTATGCCTACAATGACTATGACTATGCACCCGGGAAGGGCGCTGACGGAGCGACTTCTACTTCCGATGTCTGCGCTAAAAACACCGCTACAAGTGAAGCAGTGATAGCCCAGTGGCTTTGGCTATGGACTGCCGCGCAGCAGGTCCATGGTTTGAATCCCGCCGCGGGCTTGAGCTTCACCGCATGGTGGAAGGGCATTTTTGCGAATGCCCGCCTGGCTAGCGACCACCCTCAAGTGGAAAATCTGTCGCCAAGCACCTAACGGTGTGTTCCGGCAGCTGTCCTTGAGAGCCAGTAATTCTAGGTTAAGCCTGTTAACACCTTCGACCACATCATCACTTAGCATCAGGTGAGTTTGTGGTCAAAGGCTTACCTATCAGCAAGAAAAAAAAAAAAAAAAGTTGATAACGAGCTAAAGGCACCACTGTAGAACGAACCTCAGCTTGAACTATCGCGCTAGCATTTGGTACAAGCGTTCTTGACTTCCCTAGATTACCAGTGGTGTGTTATGCTACTTGATATCGAAACCATCCCCTAATACATCTTGGACTTGCTTTATTTCTTTTAAGGAGAAAAAGAATATTATTTGCCGGTGCGACTATACCTCGCCACCGGGCTTTAGTCCCCTCCTGCACATGAATAAAGACTATTTTTGTTTCTTTCTTAGATTATCGTCTAAACATCACAGCTTAAAAACTCCTTGCTCATTAAAAGAGTATATGTATATTCACTAGGTCATAATCTCTTTCAACACCACTTGACAGTCTACTGTTGACAGTTGGCATTGACAGCCCGTGGCAAACAAGATTTCTGCGATTTTTATCAACGTTTTACAGTAAACGCAGTATTGCTTGTTCAGTGTTCATAGTAAAATCTCGAGCTGGAGATTCTGTTACCTTTGATCTCAATGCTGGCAGTGAAGAACGCATCAAGGTTGTCTAAAAGCATCACGATGAAGAAGATCCTCAAGATAAGGAAGGTGGCTGGATGTGCGATTGAGGAGCACGTCTATCAGTGGATTTCACAACCTTCTTCTACCAGAGAAGGTATTAATTTCATCAGTAATTACAGTTTTAAACATCAAACTAAATATTATCTCAAGGGCTAAGAAATCAATTGGACTTTTTTTATATTACCTAAGCGTACTAACCTCTCCATATAACAGATCCTTTTCGTCACAAGTCACGAATTTCACTGCGCCCGTCACCTAGAGACATAATTGTTAAGTCTCATGTACCTATCATTTCACTGGCTCTCAAGGACTGCTGCCGAAACACACCGTTAGGTACTTGGCGACAGTTTTTTTTATAGCTGATAGATTCGCTTTTTACCACTATCTCACCTGATGGTAAGTGATGAAGTGATCGAAGATGTTGTTCAGGCAAGCCTAGAGTTACTGGCTCTCAAGGACAGCTGCCGGAATACACCGTTAGGTGCTTGGCGACAGATTTTCTCCATGAGAGTGGTAGCTAGCCAGGCGGGCATTCTCAAAATCCCTTCCACCATGCGGTGTAGCTCAAGCCCGCGGCAGAATTCGAACCATGGACCTGCTGCGCGGCAGTCCATAGCTAATGCCACTGAGCCATCACTGCTTCAAAACATACGAGTATTATAGCATTCATCACTACTTTTGCTGCCGGAACACACTGTTAGGTTCTTGGCGACAGATTTTCGCCTTGAGAATGGTGGCTGGCCAGGCGAGCATTCTCAAACTGCCCTTCCACTTTATGGTGAAGGTCAAGCCGGCGGCGGTGGGGATTGAACCCCACCGGCATGCGGCAGTTCATTGTTATTACCACTCAGCCATCGTTGTTTCAAACTTACCTTTATTGAACGAGAAAATAGTCGTTACCTACATTCTCGCCAGCGCGCGGCAGTGGCACAAGTGCCTAACTTATATAAGTATTTTTTTATGGGATTAAATATAATGACCACCATAAAATGCTTTGATACCTTTAGTTCTTTTACCACCAATTGTAGCCGAACACCAAATGTAGTAAATGATCACCACGAGCGAAGCGAGGAGGAGCACTAGGTTATTTGTGATCACAACAACGCGCGAACCGAGCGAACAAAGCGAGCGTGCCGCGGCAGCGGCCGGCGGCGATGCGCCAGAAGAATAGCAAGATGTAAAAGCTTTGCTTATAATTTTACATTCAAATGCTGTTTTAATTTTGGTGATCATGTTTTGGGTTAACAATGATTTATTTGGAGTAATTTTGCTTGTAAATATGATAGTGAGATGTTAAAACTTTGGTTATAAGTTTACATTAAAATGCGGGTTTAATTTTGTTGAACATTTATTATTTTTGTCGGTTATATGTTACTATATCTGGTGATGAGTTACACATAAGCCTTTTTTATTGCAGTGAATCATCAAAAAGACACAGCACATCAGTGGCAAGATCAATATAGAATGAAAATGGGCATGATTTAATGATCCAGAAGAATGCTTACAGTAATTTATGAGGATAATTGACGATTTTTGTAAGATTTACTCATAGTCTTAATCTATATACGTTTTTAATTAAAAGTTTAGTTTGTTAATAAAATATTCGTAATTTTTAATACTTGTATTCTTAATAATAAATACTTTTAAAAGTATCCTAAAAAAACATTAAAAAATATTTAAATAAAAAACTTAAAAAAGCATAAAATTATATATCTAGTGACAATTCCGCCTAATTTTCCTGTCGTCTACGTGACGTCACAAACATCACGCAGCCTAACCGGAAGAATACCCGACTAGTTTCGCTTCTAACGCATCTTCAGGAGGTCTTGACTCACCGAGCACACGATCGAGAGAAAACGGCCAGCGTTTGTTTGTTTAGGGAGGACATAGATGCTGGCTACCGCCTGTGCGGTCGTCCAGCTCCACCGGGTTTTGGGCGAGGGCCTGGCCCTACAATAGCCCGGAGAACGGCCAGCGGCTAAACATGCCTTTATATAGGGCCGATCGTGACTCACCGTTCTTTGTTGTAGCTTACAATTGGTAAAGATATACGTTTTTATAGTGATAACTAGCTGTACCCGCGACTTCGTTCGCGATTGCCGTACCTGCACACTAATTATTCACATTTGTGCACTGTTTATCTCATATTAAGCAACACTGTGGTCTGCGGTGAAGCACTCTTATAGAAAACCATAGCTCAGAATGGAGCTTTCTACTTTGGATTTCAAAACTCCCGGGTTGTATTTTCCAGAAGACAGTAGTTAAGTAACTCGGAGAGTTCTTTCCCGGTTCGCACAATAAATTTTGAAGCAAAGTACCTTGTGCGTTTCTTTAGAATTTCGATTTTAAAACGGCGGTTTGTTTGACGGTAGATCGAATTTTTTTTTTATTTCTCATTCTCGGAAAGTAGTGTTTGTTTGATCTGAGTAGCGGGTAGGAGACGCTCCTTCCCACCTAAGGCCGGGAAAAACATTGGTGTAAACAAAGTTATATGTCTAAGATTTTTCGTTGTAAAATATTCTGTTGTTGTAAAACAATTAATAACAGCTATGTTTGGCAGGGTAGTAACTAAATATAAGGTAGAAAGTGTAGGTAAAAAAAAAATTAAAACTTTTCCTAAATTTCATTGTTCTAACTCCTAGTGTATCTTTGTATCTTCTACTCATGTTTATTATTTTTAGTAAATATTTAGAAAAACTACTATTTTTTTACCCTCCTCATATTTGAAATGAAAAGTAGAGTGTTCAACACGGATGTAAGTCATCGATTCCTACTTGGACTATAGCCGCATTAATTTTAAAAATATACTGCTCATGTTATTAAAATCAAAATAAATAATATAAAAAAACATACTATATTTATATTTTTATTCCTTATATTAGTAGTGAAAAGCAGAGATATTCCTATTCGGGCTATAGCCGCCCGTAAATATTCCAAACAAAATTTTACGTAAAATTTCACAAATAGTTCAAAGCTCTCAATAAATTTTTAGTAAGTATGTTATTTTATCAATGAATTATTTTTAGAAAAGCTACTTTATTTACTTTCTTTAAATTCGATATGAAAAGTAGAGAGCTGAACGCGGGTGAAAGTTACCAATTCCTTTCGACCCTTGTATAACAATCTACTAAAGTTGTGCACTTCCAACTTTAAACGGATTAAATCACGTGTATTTATCATTATTTTTGTCCCGACAGACACCCCGTGACCACGATAACAAAAAAAAAAAAAAAAAAAAAAAAAAAATACCAAAAGTGTAATAACGGGACCCTATTACTAAGACTTCGCTGTCCGTCCGTCCGTCCGTCCATCCACCTGTCACCAGGCTGTATCTCAAGAACGGTGATAGCTAGACAGTTGAAATTTTCACAGATGATGTATTTTTATAGCTGTATTAACAACAAATACTAAAAATAAATAAATATTTGAGGTACCCCCATACAACAACCTTGATTTTTTTACCGTTTCTTGCTCGATACTAATAACGGTGACTGGTAAACGCTTTAACTATTCACAGAATATTTAGTTTTATGTTTTCTTTAAATATAATTAATTAAATTAGAATAAATAATTAAGGGGGCACCCATGCAATAAAATTTCAGATAATGGTACGGAACCCTTCGTGCGCGAGTCCCATTCGCATTTGGTCGGTTTTTTTGTTTTAACGTGCGCGAGTCCGACTCGCACTTGGCCAAATTTTTATATTTTTTGTTATAGCGGCAACATAAATACATCATCTGTGAAAATTTCAACTCTCTAGCTATCACCGTTCTTGAGATACAGCCTGGTGATAGACGGACGGACGGATGGACGGACGGACAGCGAAATCTCAGTAATAGGGTCGCGTTTTTACGCTTTGGGTACGGAACCCTAAAAAGAACGTATGAAATCGGACTACGCGTTAATAAATTACAACTAAGTGTATATTTTGACATTCATCCTCACTCCCAAGAGAACCATACTGAATTTCGGGATAAAAAGCATAAATTATCCTACCTCGTAGTATGAACTCAAATCATGCTAAGTTTCATTGAAATCCATTCAGTAGTTTTGGAGTGATGCGCGGCCGGGATACAGACAGACAGACAGACAGACGGACAAAAATAAAAAAAATACAGTTTCGGCATTAGTTACAGCTACAGAGTACTGTAATTTTTTTTTTTAAATATCTGCCATGTGCAGAATTGGACCTGTTACAGGTATAAATAGATAAATGTAAGCGTCTTACCCCTCGCGCTCACCCTACCCGCCTTCTGCAACCTGTTATAGGTATAGATTAGACTGATTAGAGCATTGCATGTTATGAAAAATATACGTAGGGAAGTTGTGCTTATCGTAATAAAAAAACTGTGTTTTATCGTTTGAAAAATCAGTCGTTTGGAGAGGTCCGACTACAGACCTATCTATTATACCTATACGATAAAGTGCAAACGCCAGCTTAAGATGAGCCGTACGTTGAAAGGTTTCTGTAAATTTTGGGTGTCAAGTTATTTGGAACGTAATATTTAGGTTGTGATGTCTGTTATTTCTGAACTTCAAACCCGATGACTTTGAAATATTTACGGGATAAATTTTAAAGTACCACTATTCTAACAAAAAAATTGGCCAAGTGCGAGTCGGACTCGCGCACGAAGGGTTCCGTACCATTAGCTATACAACATTATAGACTTCATATTTTAACCTTTTTTTGTTTTAACGTGAGCGAGTCCAACTCGCACTTGGCCAACTTTTTGTATTTGTTGTTATAGCGGCAACAGAAATACATCATCTGTGAAAATTTCAACTGTCTAGCTATCACCGTTCTTGAGAAGTTGAGATACAGCCTGGTGACAAACAGACGGACGGATGGACGGACAGACGGACGGACGGACAGCGGGACAGACCGTTTTTACCCTTTGGGTACTGAACCCTAAAAAGAACGTCTGAAATCGGACTACGCGTTAATAAATTACAACTAAGTGTATATTTTGACTTTCATCCCCTCTCCCAAGGGAACCATGCTGAATTTCGGGATAAAAAGCTAAATTATCCTACCTTGTAGTATGAACTCCAATCATGCTAAGTATCATTGAAATCCATTCAGTAGTTTTGGAGTGATACGCGGCCGGGATACAGACAGACAGACAGACAGACAGACAGACAGACAGACAAAAATAAAAAAAAATATAGTTTCGGCATCAGTATCAGCTACAGAGTACTGTACATTTTTTTTTTTCAAAATATCTGCCATGTACAGAATTGGACCTGTTACAGTTTTATTATAAGTATAGATTACATAAAAAAGTTTTTGAATTGTTAACAGAATATTTTTTAAGTTTATATAAAACGTTACGTATCCCTCCGTTTTGAAGACACTCCCCTTGCCACCTCTACTAGCATCGGAGTACTTGGCGTCGACATATCGAACGTCGTCCAATTTCGCTGTCACTTGGAAGATAAGGCTAAGTTAGCCTCTAAGAAGCTCGGTGTGCTCGGAAAGGCGAGGCGGTACTTCACGTCGGCCCATCGCCTGCAACTTTATAAGGCTCAGGTTCGACCTCACATGGAGTACTGCTCTCACCTCTGGGCGGGAGCTCCCCAGTACCAGCTTCTTCCATTTGACCGCGTTCAACGCAGAGCGATTCGAATCGTTGACGATCAAGTTCTCTCCGGTCGGCTCGACCCTTTGGCTTTGCGTAGAGATGTTGGATCACTCTGCATCTTTTACCGTATATATCACGGGGAGTGTTCTGAGGAACTGTTCGATTTACTACCTGCAGCTCAATTTCGCCACCGGACTTCCCGACAAAGCGTGATGTTTCATCAATTTCATGTCGACGTCTGGAAGTCCACAACCTTGCGATTTTCACGGCATTTTCTACCTCGCACTGCCACATTATGGAACCAGCTGCCAGGTGCAGTATTTCCGAACAGTTACGACTTAGGAACCTTCAAGAAAAGAGCATATTCCCTCCTTAAAGGCCGGCAACGCATCCTCGAGACCTCTGGTGTTGCGGATGTTTGTGGGCGACGGTGATCACTTACCATCAGGTGAGCCGCCTGCTCGTTTGCCCTCCTATCCCATAAAAAAAAAAAAAAAAAAAAAAAGTTATATACGGTATGTTTAGTGTTTACAAATATGAGAAATGTTGAATAATATAATAAACAATATTAGAAAACTAGTTTTAAACTTAATATTATGAAAGGGTCGCAGAGTAACGTCAACACTGGTTCGGCGGGTAGCTCGGTTCGGCAAGTAGGCAGCTTCCACGATGAAACAGTCACAGGACCTGCTTGTAGCTACTCGGGACACGTGGGGATGACACGGTGGGTGGCGTGACTCGTAGCGTGACGTCATCACTGGTTGCTGGTTCGACGGGTGGCTTGGCTCGGCACGTTATGAAAAAAATAATAAACAAAAATTACAAATAGTGTTTAAATTGTTACGTTTCAATTTGATTTAAACTGTACTTAATTTAATGCTTTACATTTTACTTGTAATTAAACAATTTGACTCCTTTAATAGCTTAATTGATAATGACGTAGTCCATTAGACATTGATTTGACTCGTGACGTAATACTTGGAGGGGAGAGCAAACATGGCCGGTTGTAGGGAGAATTCGAGTCAATCTTCAATAGAGTCTCGAAGTGTAAGGACGTTACTGTACTTAATACGCAACGTGCCGTGTATAATATACGACAGTACCACATATAGGTACACAGCGCTTGACAGTGAGTTTACCCTAATTGTGGAATATAGGATAAGTGTGAACTATAGTAGTTGTGACATGGTAAGCCTGAGCTTTATTACAAAATAGTTTGTGGCGGCAGATTATCACTAAAAATACGTAACAGTGGGGATGAAACCAATTGAGTCTGTTCATTCAGCAGCGCGAATCCTACACTATGTTTTGATATTTCTAACTGTTCTAACACACATAATCTAAACCCCTTGTCACAACAGTGTAAGATTTTAAACGTGTTACAATCGAGGAGCTGATGACCGCTTTCAATTAAATGTTTGGCAAAATGAGACTGTTCGGGATGGTCGTTTCTAAACGCGGATTTATGTTCTTTATATCTGATATCAAAATTACGGCCAGTTTGACCAATATAAACGCTGTCTTTATTATTAAATATGGATTTTCGCAAAGTAACGCCTGAATCTATTCATTACTTGTATTCTTATTTATAAAATACCACGATCAAGTGCGAATCTCCATTTTGAAGTCACTCCGCTTGCCTCGACTAGCATCGGTACTCCTAAGCTAGTTGGAATTGACATCGAGCGTCGTTCAATTTCGCTGTCACTTCGAAGATGAGGCAAAATTAGCCTCTAAGAAGCTTAGTATGCTCGAAAAGGCGATACGGTACTTTACATCGGTCCATCGCCTGCAACTTTATAAGGCTGGGGTTCTGCCTCACATGGAGTACTGCTATCACCTCTGGGCGGATGCTCCACAGCACCAGCTTCCTCCATTTGACTGCATTCAACACCGAGTGACTCGAATCGTCGACGATCAAGTTTTCTCCGGTCGGCTCGACCCTTTGGCACTGCGAAGAGATGTTAGGACACTGCATATTTTACTGCACACATTTATAACCACTTCTAGATCTTGTTGGCGCTGTTACTGCAGAACTGTTCGATGCTTCCAATGTGTCGATTCATATAGAATTCTCAGAGTTTTACCTCAATATTGTGGAAACGAGCTATATAATGTCTAACCAGACCGCTTGTGTTGGAACCTTTGCAAGCTATGGTATTAGAACGACGTGGTAACTGGGCGCGGGCGCCGGCAATCGTCGGAAACTATACTGAAAGCCTCCTGTTGCCTTGTCAAAGGATGCCGCTGCCACGCAGCAAAATACAAAGAGTCACAGGGCAAAATAGCCGATTTGTGGGTAAGTACTTTTTATAATATTACTAGCATCGCGCCCCGGCTTTGCATGGGTGATTGCGACTATAAATTGAGATGTAAGCTAACCTATCTTTCAACTTGGATCAAATTGCACACGGTGTGTTTACCAAATTTCAAATCGGTTCATTAGTAAAGGAGTCCATCGCGGACAAACAACGTGACACGTAATTTTTATATATATAAGGATTGTAAGATCATAATGTCTCTCTGTCTCAATTTTTCTCGAGCTGAATTTCTCGAGACCGAGACTAGACAAATTCCCGGGAAATAAACTCTGCTCATCTGCCACCAGTGGCAATTGGGAATGACTGTTTAGAAATGAATTTTTTAGAAATTGAATAAAGTTGAAAAGACCTTGATCCACAACTTAATTTTAATTTTCCTGCTAAGTACCTGCTAGTATACAAAGAGCCGTGGAACAAGTCGGACGAACGATCGTTCATAACAAGGAAAATAGAAACAAAATAAACCAGTTTCGTAAAGGTTGTTGTGCTGTTAAGGACTACTAAGTTGTTTCATTTGGAAGGAACGTAATATCATGGTAAGTATATATTTAACTATTTAAAGATTTGATATAAGGGTTAGTTATAACGTAGCCCATACAAAAATAGTAGAATAAGGTTTTAAATAAAAACAATACCTAAAAATGGAACCGGCTTCAACACTCAAAAGTGTGAAATAACTTGTTGAATTCGGTACCATGATAGTTGAAAAGTACGTATTATAACAATATTGTTCGCATGGTACCGGCCATAGAGATATAAAATACTATTCTTTTCTGTATTACCCACTTCAACAAGTTAATTCATTTTTTATTTTTTACTCCCTTTTTAGTGTCCGTTGATACTTATGGGATCGATTGGCACTGGTAATGCCTATATCATCAAGATAGGAAAACACTTGAGTTATTGGAGTGTAACTCAAAAACAGCTTGACCGATTTTGATGAGATTTAAATGGAACCACACGGCAAGCATAGCTTTCACATAAAAAAGAAACACCAAAATCGGTTCACTCCGTAAAATTTTACATAAGCCAAATAGGTTATAGGCATTTAGTATGCCTGGTGGGTATTTTGCGAATGCTCGCCTGGCTAGCTACCACCCTCAAGTAGAAAATCTGTCGCCAAGCACCTTACGGTGTGTTCCGGCAGCTGTCCTTGAGAGCCAGTAATTCTAAGTTAGCCTGAACAACATCTTCGGCCACAATATCACTTACCATCAGGTGAGATAGTGGTCAAAGACAAACCTCACATGCATAAAAAAAAATAGGGATAGTAGATTAAGGGTCCGTTTCAGAATGTCCTAATAAAGTTTCGGATTTTTTGCTAACCAACACATTAAATAACTGAATGATAAAAATGATAGTTGACATGCATCGCGTTTCAAGCTTTAACCGATGGATAGGCTAAATCGATGACTGTGAAACGCAAAGATAGTGTTTTGTTTAATAAATATGTTCTGGATAGTATAACCGGAACTTACTCGAACATTCTGAAACAGGCCCTAAGGAAAATATTTTGTATTAAGTATTTTATTTGTCATATACAAATTCCTAATGCAAAGGAATTTCCTCAATATAAAACTTCGAGGAAAGTAATTTAAAAAAAAACACTGTCTTTTAACACGACTGCCCAAAAAAGGATTGTTATGTTTTCAGGGTTCATGCATGTATGTGTGTTTGTGAGTTTCTTTATTCAACCCATAACATCTAAACGGCTTAGCCGATTTTTATGTATCATTAGATTCGTCTCGATACCGCAAGTGACGCTAGGTAAGTACATAAAAATAATATCAAACAAATTATTGGAGTACAAAATTTTATGCCTAAGGCGGGAATCGAACCCTTTCGATCAGTTCAAGTTTCGGCAGAAATGCCAATGTCCAGGTGGCTGAGATGGTGTTAAGCATCCGACGCGATATCGGAGGACGCGGGTTCGATTCCCGCCTTGGGCATAAATTTTTGTACTCCAATAATTTGTTTGATATGATTTTCGCTTAGCACGCGATAGTGCTTGTAATCATATTTAGAAACATAAAAATAAAATAAAAAACAAACTGGCGGACTGAAAACGCCATCATGACAGAAAAAAAATATTTTTCTTCTAACCCCACCGAATAACATCAACATTAAGGGCTTTAAAAAACAATTCAATAAATATATATACCTTGCAGTTTTAATTTCAATGGAACGATAAAAAGCTCAACAAAGATAAATAATTTGCAGTTGTTCTTTTTTTACTTTTTTAAATCAATTTACACTTGTGAATCAAAAATTGCTGGTTTTTGAACTGTTATTAATAACTTACAGCTGGACACTTTTTTTTTAACTTTTCTACCATTTGAGATGATTCATATGGTCATCTTTACCTGTACCCTCCATAGTACAATCGTCTCGGCATGTATTGAATGCATGCCGAGACGACTAATCTAATAATGCATCGTCCACCTTCTTGTGTGACCCCACAACTTTAGAACTTTTTTTTAAATTTATTTTTATGATATTGTGACGGAACAAGCTCAAGGCCCACCTAATGATAAGCGGACTAACCTCTGCCTATAACAGATGCATTTCGTCATAAGTCACGAATTGCACTGCGCCCGTCACCTTCATACATAGACATAGTTGTCTCATGTACCTGTAATTTCACTGGCTCTCAAAGACTGCTGCCGGAACACACCATTAAGTGCTTGGCGACAGATTTTCTACTTGAGGGTGGTCGCTAGCCAGGCGGGCAGTCGCAAAATGCCCTACCACCATGCGGTGAAGTTCAAGCCCGCAGCGGGATTCGAACCATGGACCTGCTGCGCGACAGTCCATAGCCACTGAACCATCACTGCTTCAAAACTAGGATACTTACACATAAGAAAGTGGTGCCACGTTTTAGATAATCAAAGACAAATAAATGTTATTTTAAGGTAATCGTGATTGGTTTTTTAAGTGTCTAAAGATATTTTGATTATAATATCCTATTGTACAGTTGGTTACTATTTAGGCTGAAAAAATGCCTGGGCAGTTCGGCCTCTGCCAAACTACACTCTGTCACTTATGTTAATGAAAACAGAAATTGTAATTACTTTAATACCTAAATTTTTATAACACATTTATATATAATCACCTCGAGTTTCTGGCCCGATCTCCTCACAGTGGCTCTATTACATTTTTCTGAACGTGGCAATAGTGAGACAGACACACTATAAATTTACAAATTATTGGAATACAAAATGTTTTGCCCCGGGCGGGAATTGAACCCTAAGCAAACATTTTGTATTCCAATAATTTGTAAATTTATGATTTTCGCTTAGTACGCGGTAGTGCTTGTAATCATTATATATAGAAATATAGAAGGGTAGCGACATCATTCCGAGAGTTAAGTGTTTGTAAAAACACTTCTTTCGGTCAGATGAAGTCTAGTAGTCTGGTTGATGGCCGCGCACCGTTCCCTATGACGGTTTAAGAAATACGATTGGAGTACAAAATTTCGGCGACGTAGCCGTACCCCCGGTAGCTTAGTAGATAAAGCATCCGGCGCGAAATCGGAAGGACGCGGGTTCAATTCCCGCCCGGGGCAAAACATTTTGTATACCAATATTATGTAAATTTATGATTTTCGCTTAGTACGCGGTAGTGCTTGTACCTAATCATAATATATAGAAAGACACACTATAGTGTAATCTTTCATTAAATTTTGTAAGTTTGTAAGTGACGAAGATTTTGACCTTGCCTTTGAGGTCTACAAAACTTGATTAAAATTTTGTCGTAAAATATCGAAATCTGCAAGGATAGACGTATTCTTTAAACTCACACTATACAATATCGTTGCTTGTTAGTGGTACACCGCGTAATTCGTATAAAAGCTTTTAATTGTATAGTCATATCTGCCAGACAGGCTACTGAAGGTGGGAATAAAGGGCTACATCTTCCGAGTTTTGAGCAAAAATAGGAGTTCTGCAAGGATCAAGTTTAGGACCTTTTTTGTTTCTAACGTATAACGTTTTCTCTTAAATTTTTCAAAGATATCTGCAATATTGTTGTGTTTTATGGTTAAGAAGAATTTGCCGGGGAACATCAGCAATTTTTGGTGCTTCTGACGTTAATAGTTAGTTTTATATTTACTAAAAACGAGACATAGAAAGATATATCAATATATCTAGAAAAGAATGTCTTAGATCTTAATCTTGTCCTGAATGTACATTGAGAAAAATGATTTCCGTCCTTCATTACTTATTGACGTGCAGAATAATCAATAATGCTGATGCCTGTAATAATATCAAGAGTATGATGAAACAGCATGAAGGCAAATATACTTTTGGTTCCATCACTACAAGTTTCGATTCAGATAACAACCAAGAGTCATGACAGCCTTTCATTTAAAAATATAGTAACTAAATATTAAATTATTACGATATACCTGCTTTTTAACAGGAATTTCATAATAAATTTTCAAGTTTGTCGTGAGTAAAATGTAGCACGACAATTAATCAAGAATTAGTGCGAAACCGAAAATAAAATATCAAGACCGAGCATGACAAAAAAACATAATTTTCTACCCACAAAATGTTATTGAATCATGAGTAGTTAACGGGTTTTTACCAATAATTTACTATGATGTAACGATCTAAATAATTTGTGAAATAATTATCTGTTGGGAAAAAATAAATGATAGTAATGTCATGTTAAATTTTCGTGACCAGCACGACGTCCCTAAATGTTGTAGTGCATTACGCGAATGCTCGTCTGTTCGTCTGGCTGACTACCACCTTCAAGTAGAAAATTTGTCTCTAAGCTAACCTAATTTCCTTTTGTGTTATGTAGGTCACGTTGAAGCCAATATCAATTCTGCCCATTCTAGCTTTAGCCTGTTGGTCGAAAATGTTCAACCAATGAGTCATCATCAGAGATTCATCTTCTTCTTTGTGGTATAGAGTAATTCTATATTAATTGAACTGATTTTATTAAGATACATCTGTTCAGCCATATTCATGTAAAAGAGTTCGAACTGGTGGTTCCTTTTGAACTACCTAGATGGCGCTATCGCTATTTACGCTCTTTCCCATACAAAATGCGTCAGAATGTATGGAATCCTGCATCGCGCAAACGAAATAATCCGAAAGTTCCGAAAGATATTCAGCTAACATTATACTAAATATGACTAAATTGACATCGGCAGCAATCGGCAACACTCGGCAGTCTAGTGCAGCAGAATCACCAGGAATTACGCATTAAAAGTTATTACAGGTTCGCGATAATAAAAGAGAAAGCTCTTTTAAGACTGCTATGATGATATCGAAAATATATCAAAACTTTCCCGTAAAGTTGTTAGGAAAATGTATTCTTATTTTGGTGAATTTCACAATAATTTATCATTTCATTAATGAAACTATACCATTCATTCTTAAATTTGTATGATTCCCTTCACGACTTTTTGTCATTACTGTTAGGGATAATTCCGAGTTCGTCATGATATATTGTTATGACGCGTACTGACAAAACATGAGTATTCAGCACTAAGAAATCTTGTGCTGTTGCCTGATTATTTATCGTAACATCAATTCATGGTAAATTCTTGTGATTTACATGCAAATTATAATTAAATACTCTTGGTACGTTTTTATTGGGAATACGGATATTTATTTCAAAATTCCTTTACAATTATCATGAATGATGACAGTCATTTTTCACAGTGTATAATTAGCATTATTATATGTTCTATCATTATGCTACAGCCAATACTATTTACCAGATACTATTGAGCCTGGTTCTTGGTAACCATTGGGAATTAACAAAATGAAACTTTTTTCCAGCTGTACAAAGCCATTCCTGTATTCTGCCTGCTAGCGGCAGCCGTCTCCCAAAACGTTCAGAATGATAGTGACCTGGATTCCATCATTTGGGAGATCTTCGGAACACCTCCAACAACCACTGCGACCACCTTACTTAAGGGTATGGGAAAAGCAATCTTATTTCCAACATCCAAAGCCCTCTTTTGTTTGTATGTAGCAGTTTTTTCCTAAAATAGCTACAGACAACAGATAAAAGACCAACAGAGAGTATTTCACTTCGCCATAAGTACCCGTTGATTTAGGTATAAAATATTATTATACGTAGGTTACACTAGATTTTTTGCGTAACTTAAGAAAACAACATGTTATAAACAAAATATTATGTTTATTGCTTTTCAAAATACTCTCCTTTACATTTTAAACATTTTTTTGATGCGATCGAACCATTTTTAATACTGGAGGACAACAGATCTGAAGGCATGTTTTCTACGTGCTGATTGAACGCTATGACTGCCTCTTCGAGGTGGTAAAAGAGAAACCTTTCATAATTTTTTTTTTTGTTTTTTTTTTTATTTTAAATTTGTTTGATTTTGGGTAAAATACAGAAATCACAGGGTGCTAGGTCGGGGCTATGTGCAGCATAGGTGACATCGAGATATACGATAGAGGTCAATGATTATATAATGATGAGGTACGAGTTGTACTTTTTCGGAAGCTAAAAATGACTTTGTTTTGTTAGCCGCTTCTGTTCCGCTGTCAGTTCATGAGGGATCCAACGACAACAAAATTTCCGAACATTTAATTCTTCGTGTAAAATTTTCCGAATTTGGCTCATACAAATCCCCAATGGTCCTCGAATTGTCTCATAGGTAATCCGCGGGTTTTCTTCAGTTAGACGCTTAACAGTAGCCACATTATTTTCGTTGACGGCAGTTGAAGGCCGCCCTCCACGAAATTCGTCATGTAAGAAACCCGACCTCTCTCAAATTCAGCAAACCATCGCCTCACGGTGCTCAAACAAGGTGGTTCTCTCCCAAAAGCATTTTGAAGGCGAGCGGCACAGTCTTGCAGAGAGAGGTCGACTTAATTCCATTGTAGTTGCGTACGGTAGAACTTTGATGTGTATAAAAAAACAATTGACAAATGATTTCCCGTAATTTTTTTTATAACTAAAAAAGGTTGCAAGTCGTTTCAAAAAATATAACATTAGAAATTCAAATAGTCCCGATTAGCTAGCAGTGTAAAACTTTTAGTACATGAATAAATAACCGTACAGAAGGAAACCTTCCAAATTCAAAAATACTTACCTTTTTCATAGGGCTGTCACTCAGTTATTGAAAATGGAAAACCGGGGAACTGTGAGTTGGAATTCGGCAATGAGCACAGACAAGCAAACGGACAGACGGACACATGTCGAAGTGACAGGTGATCACGAATTCCTCGATTTTAGTTTCATATTTGGGTAACAAATGTTCTAAAAATTACTACGGGTCATAGATCTTAGATGTGACAGGTATCAAATTGACACTTATTGTCATATATCTCGATTTTGAGTTTATAATTGGGTTGCGAATATTCTAAAAGTGATAAGAAAATAAGTTGAAATAAAAACTGATATATTTTACATCCAGTGTCATTTTGACTTCTGTCACATGTAAGACTTATGTCCTAGTGTTTATTTAATATTTGCTATTAAAAATAAAATCAGAGACAGAAAGAATTTCGGTCATTCACCCGATTATTGTTAAGCAGAGATATAGCAATATTGTTCGATTAACAATGGTCATTGACTTCTCTGTACGATTAAAAATGTTTCACGGTTAAATGCCGATATTTTTTTGCCTAGTGAAAGTAACTTTAATGGAAGGGTAGTTCTTTGAGGGGTTTAATTGCCCGCGTCGTTGTTTCCCGAACATTATAATTTGGGAGTCTTCAAGACTAGAGTGAATAGATATCTTCTAGGCAAGCATGCCACATCTTCGCCCGCATCATCGCTTTCCATCAGGTGAGATAAAGGCAAAATGCTTGCCTATCACGCTTAAAAAAAGGGGAGTACTAATTATTTATTGCTAATATATTTTTGCCACTTAAATATATAATTTGGTAGCTGTGTAGTTTAAATACCTTTGCATTAGCCTTCACTGAGTTAAACTGTGGGAAAATTCACAAAAAAAAATCTTTCTCAAACAACTCCTGTTACTATTATAGTTAGTAATAGACCACTACGAAGGTTTCGGTGAAGTAAAGAAACTCTTTAAAGAAATAGATGCACAGAAATGTGTAAGAAATAGGTGTACCATATCGTGTAGTGGCTCGATGTTACTTCAATCACCTCATATTCATTCTTTTTCGCATAGACAACATCACGATACTGGTGTGGTTGTCACGGGGTATATGATTCCATCCTAAGCAGACCGCAAGACCGCGACTAATGCCTCATTTCTTTCTAAAATTCAGGTGATTATGTAGTCTTAACTATATAACTTCTGAGTTAAGATGAAGACCAGGTCTTCATCAATCTTATGTATACTGCTCCGGGATCTCCTCGCACTTTCAGGCTATGATTCAGTAATTGAGCTTTAAAAACTTCATCCGCAGTATATGTCTAAACATCTATGAAGCTCATGATACTTAAACTTCATCCAAAATGAGACTTTCATCATGGATTAATTTCTGCTGTTGCAGACCCTCAGGATATTTCCTGCACGACTATCGACGGTGAGGCAGGCGAGTGCGTACCTTACTACCTGTGTAATAACAACAACAATACTGTCCTCACTGATGGAGTTGCCGTTATTAACATTAGGTAAGTCAGGATATCAGGATGATGCTTCTCTACAGATCAACATACCGTCGTCAGGCGGATAAGTGCATTTCTTGCTGCCTGTGCAAAATCAACAAGAAAGCTATATCAACAGTCAATACTGACGCAGTTATAGCATCATTGTCATCAGGTCTGTGTTCCAAAACATGTCCTGCTGTGCTACGACCTTCAAGTGGGCTTACTGCATTCCTTACCTGTCAACATTAACTGGACTGAGTCCTCGTCATTGATATAACATACAGAACAGTCTTCCAACACTGAACATTACAAAATATTTTTTGAAAGTCAGGACCATGAAGTGCGCTCAGAGTGTTTCGTTCAGAGTAGTACCTACATCAACAAGTAGTTGCATATTTTTTTGTACAAAATTCACCAAAATCAATTCGCGGCCGTGTTTGTTTTGCTTTGACCTAGGGAACATGAGGTCATGTACTGTGCGCGAAAGTAGTGCTAATCAGTGTTAAATTGGATTGGTTGGGGTCGCGGCGACCTAATTAAGTGTTTGAAGTTGCTTCTGAAGCCGGGCGTGGACGCCCGGCATTGAACATTTTAGATGAACTATCAGTGAATTAACGGGGACAAGACGGATCTCTTCCTGTCTGCGGGCTACGTACTTCGACAACGGGATTGAGGGAAGTTTATTCAAATATAATCCCTAGATTTATTTAACTGCAGTTAGAATAAGTTAGGTGGCTTGAAATAATAATCCCTTCGGCGGAACGATCAGCGAGCCGTTAGTGGGTGAGTGGATTCCCACCATTTCGTTTGCCCGCGTGCATATAGTAGCAGAATAGATCGGCTGGTGTCTTCCTGTGACTTCCAGGAACCCAGTCGAATACGCCACGACGTTCGTGGTAAAGTGTGGGACTACAGGAATTGAAAACCGCCCCTCCCCAAACACGATATTTTACTACTATTTTACTTATCATATTTTTTCAGAACTGACGGTGGTCCTTGTCTATCTTATATTGATACCTGCTGCTTGATACCTGATAAGGCTGATACACCTGTCACGCCCAAACCAGAACCTAAGGTAAGGGAAAAGATATATTTTATTGTCAAAAATGATCTTATCCATTGAAGCCAATTATGTAGGTACATATTTATTAACCTATTGTGTGTGTTATTAAATCACAATGTAACGCGATTCAGAATCCATTGGTACAGCGCCATCTAGCATAGCTTTGTGAAACGTTTGATAATATATTATGGTTTTTAATTTTTATTTTAGATATTGATTTTCAATGCGATTATTTTTACTTGTTACAAAAGCTACTACTTTATTTTAGCCATTTTAAAGAATATTTTATAAAGATTTTTTATTTGGTACAAAATTATCCAACACCAAAGTTTAACAACTATTACTGCTAAACTGATGAAGTTATCTTAACCGCTTTAATTTCCCTTAAAAGTTCATAAAACGCACCTTCACAGTGAATTTTTCAGAGATTTTTAAAACCTGGCAGTTATACTTTTAGTTTGGGATGCCCACTTTATGATTACACTTTAAAGTGCAAATTTTTGTTCTACTGTTTAATATTTCGTAAATGGAGCATTAATTCAAAAATTAATTTTTGTTAGGAACTCCTAAGTCGTTTTAAAAGAACTATTCTGTGTAATGATATCCTACAAATTGGGGTTGGCGAAAAAATTAAAATGTATCCCCACATCAAATGGTAGGGGAGCACAGATTACCCCCAGGGGGTACACACAGATGACTGGAGCTGCCTGTCTTTGTTTGTTTCCTAATTGTGTGTTGTTTTTGTGCTTGGTAATTTGCAACCGCTATGGTAGCGGACCGTCCTGTGTTGTTTTAGGTCTTTAGTGTCAATAGTATTTTATTTTATAGCAAAATTTTAATAAAATACCATACTTTAAGATTTAAAAATATTTTCCAAAACTTTATTTTACTATTTTGTCGCTGTAATTGATATATATATATATACCCCTATAAAATTACAGCTTTCTAGTAATAGCGGTCTCAGCAAAACCTCGGACAGACGGGCATGACGAAAATTATATTTTGTTTTCAGGACGACGGAACCCTAAAAAGTACGACAAAAAAATTACTCTAGAAAATTAAAAATTATTATTAAAAAATTCATAATATTATTAAGCTGATAATATAAGTGATGCGCACCTTTCCTATACCTAATACACGTATTAGGGCTAATCAAACCAAAACCCTAAGGAGTTTACAGTATGTACGACAGCGACGCAGTGATCGATAGGTGTTGTACGACGAGAGTTCTAGGGTGTACAGCCCGACCATACCAGTTACAAAAAGTGATGAGTAAATGGAATCTTTCCATCACTTTTGTACTTTATGTATGGTCGGGCTAAACACCCTAGAACTCATACGTAATGAAAGAAAGAAGAAATAAAATATATTTATTTGACACAAACAACTTAAATTATGTACAATGTATGCAATATGTAGGTATGTACGGTCAATACAGTAATAAGGTTAGGAGTTAGTATACCAACATACATAATATCGACTATATATTTATGCGTGTCAAATGGGATCCATCTCAGCATAATGCCGAGTGCACTAAGCACGCGACGCTGGTTTTCAGATGAACCCCTCACGCGGTCGACGTTAAGAAGTCCTTACGTATTATGTTTATAATATTTAATTTTTGCTATGCTTCTCGTCGTGCATTATTATCAAGTGGCTCATAACAATGTTGATAACCCTGCTGAAGCTGTTTATTGCGCCGCAGTTTGGTTGCTAACACCGAGCATGGTCTGCGACTCTGCCACCAATTGTGTGCCAACCGATCTGCACACTGTTTGTGACAACTGTTGTAGTCTATGGTTCGTGTGTTATAGATAAGAAAAGATAGTACCATGGTCCATGACAGACAGTATATGCAGGACGCCAATATACGTAATATAGCTTTAAGAATTAAGGTATTTTATTAACCCCAAATCCCAACCAGCCCAAACATAATAAGTTAAAACAACGTCAACACACCCACCTGTAGCTTAGTCACGTTGCTCAACGAAACGTTCGCTCTACATCCAGATATTGACATATTATTATTGACCAAGCGATAACTTAGTACATTGTAATGTTGCAAATAAAATATTTTCTATTCTATTCTAGTTCGAGCGAAGCGTCTCTGCTTCAACTTAGACACAAATGTTTGTTGTCAGTTGTTCTCCTCTACAGGTCATTATTATTTACGGAATATTATTAATTACTAATGATAAGATTGTGGTCCCATATAAATTTGAGTGAGATCTGACGAGTAGTATTTAAGTTATCTGTTATAATACATATTTTATGTTTGAAGTTTTTTTTTAGTCTAATGCTATCAATTATATAAGTAGTTTATCTATGTAATACGTTGGACTTCATGTCTTATATATCTTATAATATCTGTGAATTACATGTAAAAATGAATAAATACTGATAAGAAAGGTCACAGTTGAACTTATTACATATTTTTGACCAATTTTAGTTGAATTTTTTGGAGTAGGTGGACTGTTGAATTTCATATGATCACTTAACTCTCATAATGATGGCGCTACCCTTTTATATTTCTAAATAAGATTTCAAGCTTTGTCGCATGCAATTCGAATAATAGCATTTACAAATATTTAGGGCACAATATTATATTGATAAAACATCGAATTTCAGCGCGAGGGATGCGGCTGGAGAAACCCTAAGGGTGTGGATATCCGTACCACAGGGTATATTGACGGCGAGACCAAGTTCGCAGAGTTCCCGTGGATGTGTGCTATTTTCAAGTAAGTCCATGAGTTTCATTATTCTGGTGTCTATAAGACGCACCTATGAAGATCAATTGCAATATTTTCACTGCCGCGATCGACAAAAATGGTATCTACAGAGCCACTACGAAGGGAGCCAATATCAGAGAAATTATTTTTATGTCTTTCAAATTTTCTGTAATGTGTAACTGGTAAAATGTGTATACGCGTAGGTTATGATTCCAGATTGCCTAGGCAGGCATGGTAAATAGCAGATTTCTTCTACTTAGACAACCTGTTGTTGTGAATCCTAACTGCTCGCGATACGGGGCTAAAATTTAAACAACACAAACAACTTACACAATTCTCTTTATGTGTGTCCCTTCAATGTCCACACCCTTAAGTTTACCTAATTGATACTAGGTTGGCCAACGAAGCATTAACTAAATACTCAGGTGGTGCTGCATACTCTCCTCGTGATTTTTCAAAGTTTCACTACAATTAACCAAGTCTATAACGTCTGTATGCAACAGCTCCACTTCTTCAAATACGACAACAAATAAAGAAAGTTAATTCTCACACAAAAAGCAAATAAGAAAAGTGAAAAGTCCATAATTCAATCAATTCACTAGGTTATTTTTCACATTAAATTATTACCACAGACAAAAGTTCGCTCCAAAGAGTTGAGCGTCAAAGTCAAACAAGTAGATTGCGCCACTGCAAGTTGTGTTCGGAACAGCGTATCATAAAATTATTTGAATATACCATTGCCTCTATGTAGAGGCTGTATGCGAAATTATGAGACCGTGGAGCATGTATTATATTGCATTGCGAAGCCACGAAACAAATAAAAATTACAACCGTACTACAAGAGTCGTTCTCATCAATGACATCATCACACACGTCACTGGAGCAGCTATGTCAGCGACCCAAAGTCCTTCTCCGCTACATCAAGGAGTTAATATGGCTTGGGTAGAAGCTGGCGGGGGAAATGCACAAAACACCCCAAGCGCTTGTTTTCGTTTTAACATGGTGGTAGGACCTCATTCTTATTTTATTTGGAGGCGAATGGCGATATGTCCTGCATTTACGTCCCAAATACAGGACATATCGCCTCCACCATGTTAAAACGAAAACAAGCGGTACCGACACCGACAGCTTAACGTGCCCTTCAAAGCACGTGCACGCTCAGTAGTTAATGCCGCTAGTGGTCACCCATTCAAGTCATGATCGCAGCGGACGTTGCTTAACTTAGTTGATCGGTTATGAAAGCTAGGCAAGCTCCGCTACTAGCGCTTCAAAATGTTTTCTCTATTATTCTGTATTGCTTTGGGGCCACTACTTACAGCGATGATCTTGGCTGATATTCCAATTAACATACCCCCGTTAACAGTGTCGAGCCTGACGGTAAGAAGCGGAACCTATACGTCGGAGGCGGTTCCCTAATCCATCCGTCCGTGGTCCTCACTGCGGCTCACGTGTCTGTAGCTCGTCAGCTCACGGTACGAGGGGGAGAGTGGGACACGCAGAGCAAGAAGGAACCACACCCTTTCCAGGACAGGGAAGTCGCCAGCATTGAACTACATCAGGAGTTTAACAAAGGTACTATTGAAACAGCAGTTTTTAATGTTTGTGAAGCAGTGTTAAGCTGCAATAGCTATGGTTCGATTCCACTGGATTGTGGTTGGTAGGTTCCTTGTGAGTCGCCGGCCATTGCACCCATAACAGGTAAAAAAGCAGAAGGTGGACAGAAGCGTCTTCTCTTAAGAAGGCATCTTGGGCATTATACTTTAAGATGGCTGTTTAAGAACAGCCATTCTAAAGTATGATCCCCAAGATGCCTTCTTAAGAGAAGACGCCTGCCAAGCATGTAGAATTTGAAAACTCGCGTTAAGGGGAAGGTTCATTCAACAGTAGACTTTATCACTGTGGATAATGTTAATGATGAGGTAGTTAAGTAATTATACGAATGTTTGCGTGACTAGCTTCAACACTCCAGTAGCATTTCTGTGACCAAGCATTTTGCACTGTTTGCTGTCTGATTTCTTTAAGAATAAATATTTTTTTAACTATTGAAATATTATTTTAATATTTTTATGTTTATTATAACGGATTGTATGCCTGGAAGAGATCGCTCTCAGTAATAAGACCGCCCATTGTCACACCTACTCTTACTTAGATTTTAAGTTCTTAGTTTACAAATTTGTATTGTGTCAATAAAGTGTTACCTATCTGTCAATCTATGTTCTGACCGACTGAGCACGTCGTCAGTATGTAGTACAGCGTAAGTTGAACTATAGATTTCGCTCCATCCCAATCGATGGTTAAAGAATGATAGGAAAAATTAGAGTTACGAGTCATTGTCATGTTAGCTCTGTCGGTCAGAGCATACCCCGGCTAAAGGGGTGGATGGACTCGGGTTTGATTTCAGCACTTGACTATAATTTTTTTCTCACGCAAAATTGTAATTTTGAAATATTATTTTATGTGTTTCCATATGGTTATGAGCTTGAGAATGTAATTGTCAACCGTGCCGACCCATGCGCTGCCGCTGAGCGCCGTCGTGAAACTCACGCTAACACGCTCCCTGAACTCGCGAAGCGAAACGACAACGCGGTGCCTGCGCATGCGGTAACGCTTTCGGCCCGCCCCCCTACCGGACCCAACCTGAACCCAGGTCGTTTTACCGGCAACGGTAAGGGAAAAGGAAAGAAGGGGCGCGCAGTGGCGAATGGAGATAGAAAGGGAGATGCGTCCGGTACCGATGGCACCGTGGAAAAAAATATTCAGGGGAGGATGAGACTCTGGGCGCGAAGAGGCAGCGGAGCACTGACCTTGTGTCCCCTTCCCAAAGGTGTGCTTGGACACAGAGAGAGAACAACAAAACCAGTGGAATAAGACAGAGGATTGTAAACAAACAAAAGCCATGTTCCCAACTCTAAACAAGAAGCTGACAAATAACCTGCTGAAACTAAAACATGAAGAACTGCGCATTGTAGCAGGCCTTATTACAGGTCACTGTAACCTGAATTACTTTCTGCATAAAACTGGAGCAACAGACAGTCCTCTATGCAGAGGCTGTATGCGAAAAGATGAGACCGTGGAGCATGTACTATTTCACTGCGAAGCCACGGAACAAATAAGAATTACAACTGGTCTACAACAGTCATTCTCATCAACGACAGCCTCACCACCATCACACACCTTACTGGAGCAGATATGCCAGCGACCCAAGGTCCTTCTCCGCTACATCATGGAGTTGGGATGGCTGGCGGGGGAAATGCATAAAACCCCCAAGCAGGACGTTAGTGCAGGACATATTCCCCCCCAAATAGAATAAGAATAAGAACTATCATTTTCTATGTATTCCAGATAATCTGTTCTACGACATCGCCCTCCTGTTCCTGTCGACGCCGATGGAGCTGGCGCCCAACGTAGGCGTGGCGTGCCTGCCGCCGCCGCTCGAGCGCGCGCGCGCCGCCTCACGCTGCTTCGCCACGGGCTGGGGGAAGGACAAGTTCGGCGAGAAGGGCCGCTACCAGGTCATACTCAAGAAGGTAACCAAACATCTAACACTTTTACGGACCTTCTCTCATCGATCAACTAGTTCAAAGGTCTCAACTCAACATAATAGCTGCTCCAACGCAGCACGCAATTCAAGAGTCGTTCTGAAATGTCCAGGTGATACGTGTTAGTTTAGAATGGTCTTGGATGCTGTTTGTCGCTGCATTAATTCAACGCCACCGGGCGTTGGGTGAGGGACTTCCGTCTTTAACACTGGGGATCCCGAGCAGAAGGTGTGAAGCGCCTTCTACCTCGATATTCAGTGGGTGCCGAAAACTAATCTACTACAAACAGGAGTCGACCGTCTCAAGGGCAGCACTGTGGTACGGACCTCGGCTTGAGTCTTTGGCGAGAGAATTAGGGGAGATTATAGAACTACTTGCCTCGGTATAGGTTACAACAGTGCTTAATAACCCAACAATATGTCACTGTCCGTGCATACAATGAGTTTTGCAGATTAAATACCTCGCTGTAATACTTGTACTATAAATACTACATACTACCGCATGACATGGTCACCTCATATTGAAATGGTGTCAGCGCGCGTTAGGAAACTTATATGGATCTTTAAAAACCTTAGACATGTTGCGAACCCTGAACTACTGAAATTAACATATATTTCTCTATGCCAATCCATCCTAACATACTGTATTACCGTGTGGGGTGGAGCTTTCAAAACTAAACTGAAACCGCTTGAAATAGCCCAAAGGTCTGTGCTCAAAGTGATGTTGTTCAAGCGGTTTAGATTTCCTACCACACTGTTATACAAAACTGCTAATGTACTTTCAGTTCGACAACTATACATTTTAAACATATTTCTGTACCAACACACAAAAAATCCATTTGACATTCTACAGGCACATAGAAAGCATAGAACACAAAACAATATCACTAAAAACCAAATACTACAAAACACTATTTATTACGACACAATTCTGTTTCACTGCACCTTATAGCCTTTATTACCAAACTAAATTCAACTGTAAAAAACAAATAACGCAATGGCTTCTAACATTCGACTACGAAAATACAGAAAATCTACTAAAAATAATTGGTTAACATAAAATATACATACAGCATTTTAATCAAATAAGAACAATGATTTGGTTGGGTTTTACATATGATTTTATTTCCTTTTCTTAAGTCTACGATGTACTCAACTAAGCGTTTATATACTTTTTCATAGTAATTATCTAATTTAAAGTAGCAATTTTCAACATATCATCGTATCAAACGGTCCTACTGTAGTGATCTATTGTAAAGATAGCAGGAACCGGTCTCGCAGCTCCACGCGCTTGCTTCCTAGCTAGCTTCACGTTGTTTACAAAGAGACGAAGGACTTGGACGGCTGACTGATTGTTGCTTATGTTATTCTGTTGTAATATTTTCGTTTCTGAAAATACCCGCTAGTAATACTAAATTGTTGAACTAACTGAACTTCAACTAGAAACTAAAGGCACTGCTTAGAATTATATACAATTTTTAAATGAACAAAGTAAATATATATAGTTTTTGACAAATTGGCGAAGAGGTAAATTAAACCTATTATTAATAACTTGTATTAACTTGTATCGTTTTTCTTTTCTTTGTAACCGGGGAAGACATCGGCTCCGGGAATCAGGGTTCCTTGTCCGGAGACCGACGCACCTAATAATGTATATGTATTACTTGTGAAATAAAGATATTATTAAGATATTATTAAAGAGACACTAACCGGGACTTTACTTTTGCCTCGGCGAGCTCGGTGTTTGATTGTGTATTCATTGGTGTCAACGCTGTTTATGTGAATAGTCCATGACGATGATTTATGAAGTACTTAAATAACATTCACATTACACTTACGGCTCTAATCTCGCACAAATTAAAAGTCAACTCATCATTTTTGAGTAGGTCTCACAACCTTTCGTTTTTTGTATAGATCGTGGTTACGAGCTTACTGTCGATAATACTATTTGTACGAAAAAAGACCCGAAAGTGTAAGATAAACATGAATTTAGTTCGTGAAAGTGTAAAAAATACTCCTACTACTACTTTCCTACGATGTTTTTTCATGTTAAAGTCCTCCACAGATCGAAGTGCCAGTGGTAGACCGTGCCACTTGTCAGACGCAACTCCGCAAGACCCGCCTGGGACGATTCTTCGAGCTCCACACATCATTCATGTGCGCAGGGGGAGAAGCTGGAAAGGACACTTGCGAGGGAGACGGTGGATCACCTCTCTCCTGTCCCATTGAGGTAAGATATCCTGAGGAAGAAGGGATAAGCTAATGCCCTGAAAACGTTCACCAAAAACACTTGATACGCTTGAGGAACTGCGCAAGAAACGTTTGGAAAGGTTCTACGAGCATGTTACTATACCTGTCAGCTGCAAAGATAGGAATGGATCGCTTTAATCTTTTCGCATTATAGTAAGACCTACGTAGGTCAATAGCAATGGGACTGAGCCACTCCGCAATAACCGCCTATGGGGTGATACGGTGAAGCTCTTCTTGTCTTATTGAGATATTCTATGATCAGCTGATGGTATGCCACAATCTGCGTGAGCCTTAGAAGTAACGTAACCTTGTTAACCTAAGTAACAGTAGAACTCTTTGTGCGAGTTCGTCTGGGCAAGTACTGCCACCATAGGTACCTATTTCTACTGCCAAGCAGTAAGGCAGTGGTCCGACCGCCGGCGAGAAAACGATTAGCTATCGGCGATTTTCTCTCAAGAATAGCACTATAAATATACATTCCGTGTAAACGAAAGAGATGCATATATTAAAAGTTGCTCTCTGGCTGTCCACACTGCCGGCGATGACTACTACTTGAGCGACAAGAGCTTTCAAAAATAAACTCGTTCAGCGATGCTCGCTCGCTTGATAATTTCTTTTCATGATAATTTCTAAACAGTGCGGCTTGGACTGAGCGACCGCGGGCGAGTGGCACGAGTAACCGCTCGTCGCATTTGCACACTCGCGTATAGCCCCGCGACAAAACTATCGAAACTACACACTCGCTTCCCGCTTTCGCCAACTCGTTTCTAATTCTAGCTCTACTCGTTACTCGTTCATCGTTGCCGGTGAGACAACTGCCTAATGTTCGCAATACTGTTAGCAACATGTGCATAATTATTTATAATAAATTACCAAAATATATCAAATTGTTACAAGGCTATAAGTTTAAGTTAAAACTGAAAGACTGGTTACTGAGAAATTGTTTTTATTATGTTGATTAATGAATATTTGAATTATTGTAATGTGATGTAATTAAATGTGATCGTGCGTGACAATAAGTGTAACAGTGTTCGTCTTATCATGCGGCGTGGATTAATTTTATAATATATAAATTTTTTTTTTAATTATTGATATAATATTTGCACGCTTGCCTGCAGGCTGAATTTTTTTGCTACCGGCGGTATGCCTTTATTAAACAAAATACTATGAACTAGATACAACGCTACAGCTACTACAATAAAAGCATTTAGACAAACTATAAGTCATAGCAGACTCATATGCAGTCCAAATGCTCCAGCCCACTCCCAGTTGGCAGCGTGCCCAGCATGCTGGCAGCATTGCCCCGTTGAATTGCAATGCTTATTCGTTGAGCTAAATATGTGCCAGCATTTTGATCACGCGTCGCATCGACCAAGCGCTCAGATAAGTTTTGGAAAATGATTTGATTTGATTTACTATGCTCCGGTTTGAAAGGTGCCGGTGAAGTTACAGGCATGAGACTTACGACTATGTGACTCAGGGTGATGGGTGACTGGCGACGAAATCCGTTACAAGCAGAGGTTACCGCTTAACATCGCGCGTAACATCCTTCTTTTTGACCGACTTCAAAAAAAGGAGGATCAATTTGACTGTATTTTTTATGTTTGTTACCTCAAAACTTTTGACCGGGTGAGCCAATGATTGATGATTATTTTTTTATTTGAAATCGGATGCTTCCCGTATGTTTCCATTTAAATATCATGAAAATCGGTTCAGCCTATTTCGATAACTGAAAAGTGTTTTCCTATCTTGATGATATAGTCATTGACAGTGAATTACAATCGGTTCCTCAAGTAGAAAAGATCCCTAAAAATGGGGAAAATTTTTAACATAAAAATGAAACCGACTTCAACACTCAAGAGTGTGAAATAACTTGTCAAAGTCAATGCGCACAATATTGAGATAATAGGTACTTTTGAACTATCATGATACCATTTTAGTAAATAATACGGGACAACTCACGAGAATCAGTCAGATTCGACCACATACCGACTTCAACAAGTTATGTAACACTTTTGAGCGTTGAAGTCAGTTCCATTTTTAGGAAAAAAAAATGTTTTCCATCGCCATACCAAAAAAATGAAGCAATTTGTGAAAGTGGTAACTAAAAGGATACTTCCCTTGCAGAACGAAGATGGCCGCTACATGCAGTCTGGCATCGTAGCGTGGGGTATCGGCTGTGGTGAAGATGGAACTCCTGGAGTTTACGTGGACGTCTCCTACCTTAGGGACTGGGTCGATGATAAGGTTGTTGGCAAAGGGTACGACCCTAAGGGATATTCCTTTTAAAATTCATGCTTCAGGCAGTCATAACACGCATCAACTTTGCCTCGGATAAATCTTACACGTCAATCTTGCCTCAATTCGAGTTTGAACTTAGGCAAAATTTGACATTTTAATTTACTCATTCAAACATACAAAGCACTCTGTGAATGCATTATAAGTTACTGCATCTGTGTCTGGGGATTAGCTGCTAAAACGTATTTTTAACCGACTTCCAAAAAAGGAGGAGGTTCTCAGTTCGTCTGTATTTTTTTTTTTTTTTTTTATGTTTGTTACCTCAGATCTCTTGACTGGGTGAACCGATTTTGAAAATGCTTTTTTTGTTTGAAAGCTGATGGTTGTCGTTTGGTCCCATTTTAAATTTCATCAAAATCGGTCAAGCCGTTTTTGAGTTACATTAAAAAGATTGAAAAAAAAATTTTACAAAAAATGGAACCGACTTCAACACCCAAAAGTGTGAAATAACTTGTCGAAGTCGGTACCATGCCCACAATATTGTGATAATAGGTACTTTTGAACTATCATGGTACCGACTTCAACAAGTTATTTCACACTTTTGGGTGTCAAAAATTCCATTTGACATTCTACAGGCACATAGAAAGCATAGAACACAAAACAATATCACTAAAAACCAAATACTACAAAACACTATTTATTACGACACAATTCTGTTTCACTGCACCTTATAGCCTTTATTACCAAACTAAATTCAACTGTAAAAAACAAATAACGCAATGGCTTCTAACATTCGACTACGAAAATACAGAAAATCTACTAAAAATAATTGGTTAACATAAAATATACATACAGCATTTTAATCAAATAAGAACAATGATTTGGTTGGGTTTTACATATGATTTTATTTCCTTTTCTTAAGTCTACGATGTACTCAACTAAGCGTTTATATACTTTTTAATAGTATTATCTAATTTAAAGTAGCAATTTTCAACATATCATCGTATCAAACGGTCCTACTGTAGTGATCTATTGTAAAGATAGCAGGAACCGGTCTCGCAGCTCCACGCGCTTGCTTCCTAGCTAGCTTCACGTTGTTTACAAAGAGACGAAGGACTTGGACGGCTGACTGATTGTTGCTTATGTTATTCTGTTGTAATATTTTCGTTTCTGAAAATACCCGCTAGTAATACTAAATTGTTGAACTAACTGAACTTCAACTAGAAACTAAAGGCACTGCTTAGAATTATATACAATTTTTAAATGAACAAAGTAAATATATATAGTTTTTGACAAATTGGCGAAGAGGTAAATTAAACTTATTATTAATAACTTGTATTAACTTGTATCGTTTTTCTTTTCTTTGTAACCGGGGAAGACATCGGCTCCGGGAATCAGGGTTCCTTGTCCGGAGACCGACGCACCTAATAATGTATATGTATTACTTGTGAAATAAAGATATTATTAAAGAGACACTAACCGGGACTTTACTTTTGCCTCGGCGAGCTCGGTGTTTGATTGTGTATTCATTGGTGTCAACGCTGTTTATGTGAATAGTCCATGACGATGATTTATGAAGTACTTAAATAACATTCACATTACACTTACGGCTCTAATCTCGCACAAATTAAAAGTCAACTCATCATTTTTGAGTAGGTCTCACGACCTTTCGTTTTTTGTATAGATCGTGGTTACGAGCTTACTGTCGATAATACTATTTGTACGAAAAAAGACCCGAAAGTGTAAGATAAACATGAATTTAGTTCGTGAAAGTGTAAAAAATACTCCTACTACTACTTTCCTACGATGTTTTTTCATGTTAAAGTCCTCCACAGATCGAAGTGCCAGTGGTAGACCGTGCCACTTGTCAGACGCAACTCCGCAAGACCCGCCTGGGACGATTCTTCGAGCTCCACACATCATTCATGTGCGCAGGGGGAGAAGCTGGAAAGGACACTTGCGAGGGAGACGGTGGATCACCTCTCTCCTGTCCCATTGAGGTAAGATATCCTGAGGAAGAAGGGATAAGCTAATGCCCTGAAAACGTTCACCAAAAACACTTGATACGCTTGAGGAACTGCGCAAGAAACGTTTGGAAAGGTTCTACGAGCATGTTACTATACCTGTCAGCTGCAAAGATAGGAATGGATCGCTTTAATCTTTTCGCATTATAGTAAGACCTACGTAGGTCAATAGCAATGGGACTGAGCCACTCCGCAATAACCGCCTATGGGGTGATACGGTGAAGCTCTTCTTGTCTTATTGAGATATTCTATGATCAGCTGATGGTATGCCACAATCTGCGTGAGCCTTAGAAGTAACGTAACCTTGTTAACCTAAGTAACAGTAGAACTCTTTGTGCGAGTTCGTCTGGGCAAGTACTGCCACCATAGGTACCTATTTCTACTGCCAAGCAGTAAGGCAGTGGTCCGACCGCCGGCGAGAAAACGATTAGCTATCGGCGATTTTCTCTCAAGAATAGCACTATAAATATACATTCCGTGTAAACGAAAGAGATGCATATATTAAAAGTTGCTCTCTGGCTGTCCACACTGCCGGCGATGACTACTACTTGAGCGACAAGAGCTTTCAAAAATAAACTCGTTCAGCGATGCTCGCTCGCTTGATAATTTCTTTTCATGATAATTTCTAAACAGTGCGGCTTGGACTGAGCGACCGCGGGCGAGTGGCACGAGTAACCGCTCGTCGCATTTGCACACTCGCGTATAGCCCCGCGACAAAACTATCGAAACTACACACTCGCTTCCCGCTTTCGCCAACTCGTTTCTAATTCTAGCTCTACTCGTTACTCGTTCATCGTTGCCGGTGAGACAACTGCCTAATGTTCGCAATACTGTTAGCAACATGTGCATAATTATTTATAATAAATTACCAAAATATATCAAATTGTTACAAGGCTATAAGTTTAAGTTAAAACTGAAAGACTGGTTACTGAGAAATTGTTTTTATTATGTTGATTAATGAATATTTGAATTATTGTAATGTGATGTAATTAAATGTGATCGTGCGTGACAATAAGTGTAACAGTGTTCGTCTTATCATGCGGCGTGGATTAATTTTATAATATATAAATTTTTTTTTTAATTATTGATATAATATTTGCACGCTTGCCTGCAGGCTGAATTTTTTTGCTACCGGCGGTATGCCTTTATTAAACAAAATACTATGAACTAGATACAACGCTACAGCTACTACAATAAAAGCATTTAGACAAACTATAAGTCATAGCAGACTCATATGCAGTCCAAATGCTCCAGCCCACTCCCAGTTGGCAGCGTGCCCAGCATGCTGGCAGCATTGCCCCGTTGAATTGCAATGCTTATTCGTTGAGCTAAATATGTGCCAGCATTTTGATCACGCGTCGCATCGACCAAGCGCTCAGATAAGTTTTGGAAAATGATTTGATTTGATTTACTATGCTCCGGTTTGAAAGGTGCCGGTGAAGTTACAGGCATGAGACTTACGACTATGTGACTCAGGGTGATGGGTGACTGGCGACGAAATCCGTTACAAGCAGAGGTTACCGCTTAACATCGCGCGTAACATCCTTCTTTTTGACCGACTTCAAAAAAAGGAGGATCAATTTGACTGTATTTTTTATGTTTGTTACCTCAAAACTTTTGACCGGGTGAGCCAATGATTGATGATTATTTTTTTATTTGAAATCGGATGCTTCCCGTATGTTTCCATTTAAATATCATGAAAATCGGTTCAGCCTATTTCGATAACTGAAAAGTGTTTTCCTATCTTGATGATATAGTCATTGACAGTGAATTACAATCGGTTCCTCAAGTAGAAAAGATCCCTAAAAATGGGGAAAATTTTTAACATAAAAATGAAACCGACTTCAACACTCAAGAGTGTGAAATAACTTGTCAAAGTCAATGCGCACAATATTGAGATAATAGGTACTTTTGAACTATCATGATACCATTTTAGTAAATAATACGGGACAACTCACGAGAATCAGTCAGATTCGACCACATACCGACTTCAACAAGTTATGTAACACTTTTGAGCGTTGAAGTCAGTTCCATTTTTAGGAAAAAAAAATGTTTTCCATCGCCATACCAAAAAAATGAAGCAATTTGTGAAAGTGGTAACTAAAAGGATACTTCCCTTGCAGAACGAAGATGGCCGCTACATGCAGTCTGGCATCGTAGCGTGGGGTATCGGCTGTGGTGAAGATGGAACTCCTGGAGTTTACGTGGACGTCTCCTACCTTAGGGACTGGGTCGATGATAAGGTTGTTGGCAAAGGGTACGACCCTAAGGGATATTCCTTTTAAAATTCATGCTTCAGGCAGTCATAACACGCATCAACTTTGCCTCGGATAAATCTTACACGTCAATCTTGCCTCAATTCGAGTTTGAACTTAGGCAAAATTTGACATTTTAATTTACTCATTCAAACATACAAAGCACTCTGTGAATGCATTATAAGTTACTGCATCTGTGTCTGGGGATTAGCTGCTAAAACGTATTTTTAACCGACTTCCAAAAAAGGAGGAGGTTCTCAGTTCGTCTGTATTTTTTTTTTTTTTTTTATGTTTGTTACCTCAGATCTCTTGACTGGGTGAACCGATTTTGAAAATGCTTTTTTTGTTTGAAAGCTGATGGTTGTCGTTTGGTCCCATTTTAAATTTCATCAAAATCGGTCAAGCCGTTTTTGAGTTACATTAAAAAGATTGAAAAAAAAATTTTACAAAAAATGGAACCGACTTCAACACCCAAAAGTGTGAAATAACTTGTCGAAGTCGGTACCATGCCCACAATATTGTGATAATAGGTACTTTTGAACTATCATGGTACCGACTTCAACAAGTTATTTCACACTTTTGGGTGTCAAAAATTCCATTTGACATTCTACAGGCACATAGAAAGCATAGAACACAAAACAATATCACTAAAAACCAAATACTACAAAACACTATTTATTACGACACAATTCTGTTTCACTGCACCTTATAGCCTTTATTACCAAACTAAATTCAACTGTAAAAAACAAATAACGCAATGGCTTCTAACATTCGACTACGAAAATACAGAAAATCTACTAAAAATAATTGGTTAACATAAAATATACATACAGCATTTTAATCAAATAAGAACAATGATTTGGTTGGGTTTTACATATGATTTTATTTCCTTTTCTTAAGTCTACGATGTACTCAACTAAGCGTTTATATACTTTTTCATAGTAATTATCTAATTTAAAGTAGCAATTTTCAACATATCATCGTATCAAACGGTCCTACTGTAGTGATCTATTGTAAAGATAGCAGGAACCGGTCTCGCAGCTCCACGCGCTTGCTTCCTAGCTAGCTTCACGTTGTTTACAAAGAGACGAAGGACTTGGACGGCTGACTGATTGTTGCTTATGTTATTCTGTTGTAATATTTTCGTTTCTGAAAATACCCGCTAGTAATACTAAATTGTTGAACTAACTGAACTTCAACTAGAAACTAAAGGCACTGCTTAGAATTATATACAATTTTTAAATGAACAAAGTAAATATATATAGTTTTTGACAAATTGGCGAAGAGGTAAATTAAACCTATTATTAATAACTTGTATTAACTTGTATCGTTTTTCTTTTCTTTGTAACCGGGGAAGACATCGGCTCCGGGAATCAGGGTTCCTTGTCCGGAGACCGACGCACCTAATAATGTATATGTATTACTTGTGAAATAAAGATATTATTAAGATATTATTAAAGAGACACTAACCGGGACTTTACTTTTGCCTCGGCGAGCTCGGTGTTTGATTGTGTATTCATTGGTGTCAACGCTGTTTATGTGAATAGCCCATGACGATGATTTATGAAGTACTTAAATAACATTCACATTACACTTACGGCTCTAATCTCGCACAAATTAAAAGTCAACTCATCATTTTTGAGTAGGTCTCACGACCTTTCGTTTTTTGTATAGATCGTGGTTACGAGCTTACTGTCGATAATACTATTTGTACGAAAAAAGACACGAAAGTGTAAGATAAACATGAATTTAGTTCGTGAAAGTGTAAAAAATACTCCTACTACTACTTTCCTACGATGTTTTTTCATGTTAAAGTCCTCCACAGATCGAAGTGCCAGTGGTAGACCGTGCCACTTGTCAGACGCAACTCCGCAAGACCCGCCTGGGACGATTCTTCGAGCTCCACACGTCATTCATGTGCGCAGGAGGAGAAGCTGGAAAGGACACTTGCGAGGGAGACGGTGGATCACCTCTCTCCTGTCCCATTGAGGTAAGATATCCTGAGGAAGAAGTGATAAGCTAATGCCCTGAAAACGTTCACCAAAAACACTTGATACGCTTGAGGAACTGCGCAAGAAACGTTTGGAAAGGTTCTACGAGCATGTTACTATACCTGTCAGCTGCAAAGATAGGAATGGATCGCTTTAGTCTTTTCGCATTATAGTAAGACCTACGTAGGTCAATAGCAATGGGACTGAGCCACTCCGCAATAACCGCCTATGGGGTGATACGGTGAAGCTCTTCTTGTCTTATTGAGATATTCTATGATCAGCTGATGGTATGCCACAATCTGCGTGAGCCTTAGAAGTAACGTAACCTTGTTAACCTAAGTAACAGTAGAACTCTTTGTGCGAGTTCGTCTGGGCAAGTACTGCCACCATAGGTACCTATTTCTACTGCCAAGCAGTAAGGCAGTGGTCCGACCGCCGGCGAGAAAACGATTAGCTATCGGCGATTTTCTCTCAAGAATAGCACTATCAATATACATTCCGTGTAAACGAAAGAGATGCATATATTAAAAGTTGCTCTCTGGCTGTTCACACTGCCGGCGATGACTACTACTTGAGCGACAAGAGCTTTCAAAAATAAACTCGTTCAGCGATGCTCGCTCGCTTGATAATTTCTTTCATGATAATTTCTAAACAGTGCGGCTTGGACTGAGCGACCGCGGGCGAGTGGCACGAGTAACCGCTCGTCGCATTTGCACACTCGCGTATAGCCCCGCGACAAAACTATCGAAACTACACACTCGCTTCCCGCTTTCGCCAACTCGTTTCTAATTCTAGCTCTACTCGTTACTCGTTCATCGTTGCCGGTGAGACAACTGCCTAATGTTCGCAATACTGTTAGCAACATGTGCATAATTATTTATAATAAATTACCAAAATATATCAAATTGTTACAAGGCTATAAGTTTAAGTTAAAACTGAAAGACTGGTTACTGAGAAATTGTTTTTATTATGTTGATTAATGAATATTTGAATTATTGTAATGTGATGTAATTAAATGTGATCGTGCGTGACAATAAGTGTAACAGTGTTCGTCTTATCATGCGGCGTGGATTAATTTTATAATATAACATTTTTTTAAATTATTGGTATAATATTTGCACGCTTGCCTGCAGGCTGAATACATGGACGGAATTTATTTTAAGACCTTATATCGAATTGTATTCTGGCAAATAAATGATTAATATATAGTCAATTTTTTTTTACCGGCGGTATGCCTTTATTAATCAAAATACTATGAACTATATACAACACTACAGCTACTACAATAAAAGCATTTAGACAAACTATAAGTCATAGCAGACTCATATGCAGTCCAAATTCTCCAGCCCACTCCCAGTTGGCAGCGTGCCCAGCATGCTGGCAGCATTGCCCCGTTGAATTGCAATGCATATTCGTTGAGCCAAATATGTGCCAGCATTTTGATCACGCGTCGCATCGACCAAGCGCTCAGATAAGTTTTGGAAAATGATTTGATTTGATTTACTATGCTCCGGTTTGAAAGGTGCCGGTGAAGTTACAGGCATGAGACTTACGACTATGTGACTCAGGGTGATGGGTGACTGGCGACGAAATCCGTTACAAGCAGAGGTTACCGCTTAACATCGCGCGTAACATCCTTCTTTTTGACCGACTTCAAAAAAAGGAGGATCAATTTGACTGTATTTTTTATGTTTGTTACCTCAAAACTTTTGTTTGGGTGAGCCGATGATTGATGATTATTTTTTTATTTGAAATCAGATGCTTCCCGTATGTTTCCATTTAAATATCATGAAAATCGGTCCAGCCTATTTCGATAACTGAAAAGTGTTTTCCTATCTTGATGATATAGTCATTGACAGTGAATTACAATCGGTTCCTCAAGTAGAAAAGATCCCTAAAAATGGGGAAAATTTTTAACATAAAAATGAAACCGACTTCAACACTCAAGAGTGTGAAATAACTTGTCAAAGTCAGTACCATGCGCACAATAATCATCGCATGGTGGTAGAGCACTTTGCAAATGCCCGCCTGGCTAGCTACCACCGTCAAGTTGAAAATCTGTCGCCAAGCACCTAACGGTGTGTTCCGGCAGCTGTCCTTGAGAGCCAGTAACTCTAGGTTAGTCTGAACAACATCTTCGACCACATCATCACTTACCATCAGGTGAGATAGTGGGCAAAGGCTAACCTATCAGGCATAAAAAAAAAAAAAATTGAGATAATAGGTACTTTTGAACTATCATGATACCATTTTAGTAAATAATACGGGACAGCTCACGAGAATCAGTCAGATAGCTCTGACTATAGTTTCGACCACATACCGACTTCAACAAGTTATGTAACACTTTTGAGCGTTGAAGTCAGTTCCATTTTTAGGAAAAAAAAATGTTTTCCATCGCCATACCATAAAAATGAAGGAATTTGTGAAAGTGCTAACTAAAAGGATACTTCCCTTGCAGAACGAAGATGGCCGCTACATGCAGTCTGGCATCGTAGCGTGGGGTATCGGCTGTGGTGAAGATGGAACTCCTGGAGTTTACGTGGACGTCTCCTACTTTAGGGACTGGGTCGATGATAAGGTTGTTGGCAAAGGGTACGACCCTAAGGGATATTCCTTTTAAAATTCATGCTTCAGGCAGTCATAACACGCATCAACTTTGCATCGGTTAAATCTTACACGTCAATCTTGCCTCAATTCGAGTTTGAACTTAGGCAAAATTTGACATTTTAATTTACTTATTCAAGCAAAGCACTCTGTGAATGCATTATAAGTTACTGCATCTGTGTCTGGGGATTAGCTGCTAAAACGTATTTTTAACCGACTTCCAAAAAAGGAGGAGGTTCTCAGTTCGTCTGTATTTTTTTTTTTTTTTTTTATGTTTGTTACCTCAGATCTCTTGACTGGGTGAACCGATTTTGAAAATGCTTTTTTTGTTTGAAAGCTGATGGTTGTCGTTTGGTCCCATTTTAAATTTCATCAAAATCGGTCAAGCCGTTTTTGAGTTACATTAAAAAGATTGAAAAAAAAATTTTACAAAAAATGGAACCGACCTCAACACCCAAAAGTGTGAAATAACTTGTCGAAGTCGGTACCATGCCCACAATATTGTGATAATAGGTACTTTTGAACTATCATGGTACCGACTTCAACAAGTTATTTCACACTTTTGGGTGTTGAAGTCGGTTCCATTTTTTGTTAATTTTTTTTTATTAATGTTGAACGAGCTCAAAGAGCGGTTTTAAAAGTTCTTCTGTATTTACCCAGCAGACATCCTACCACAGAGGTGTACAGCAAAGCATCGGTTATATCCTATCGGTTAGAAAACTTTATATATATCAAATTCTAAGACGGTATCACGCAAATATAGTCACACATTTACCTACATCAAATAAACTCGTCGACCGTTGTCCAGTGCCATTCACCCGGAGTAAATTTGCACAGAGACACTTTGACTATGTAGCACCGCACCTGTACAATAAGCTAAAAAAACTAAATCGCGAATGTAATAAAAAAATACATCAATAACATTATTAAAAAAGTTAAACTCACATGGCTTAATCAACTAGACTATGATGATGTTGAAAGCATACTCGATAACCTTTAAACGACAATAACTCGCCATACTCACATAACACACCTCACTCCCCCTCACATATATTCACATCCACACACATATAACACACCACACTCATATAACACGCCTCACACCCCCTCACTTACATTGTATTTAGCCAATAATAACCAAAATTGTATTTAGATAAAAAGTAATATATATGTAAGTATAATGGCATAATTTCTGCTTTTATAGACACACATTGGAGAAGGATCTGGTCTTCGAAACACAGTGTTAAGCTTCATCGAAGACCAGAGGCTTCAAAATTAACATTGTTCACTATAATGTCAATAAATGATTTTTATGTTATGTTATGATTCTAATTCTAGATTGATAGATAATTATTTATTATTATACCAGCAAAATGCAAATTTAATTCTTACAAAAAAACTTTGACCAAAGTGTCACAATAGGCGGCCTTATAACGATCTCTTCCAGGCAACCTTTGTATAGAGAGGAAAAACAGGTAAGTGATATAAACAATCATCGAGTTAAAGAAAATTGGGCTACATCTACTAGTCTATCTACCTATCAGGATCTACTTACATGATTTACAAATATTTTGAGTTTTATTTTGTGTAAGCCAACATTGCTATTATTGTTCGAAACCAATTTTTCAACAATATAATAATCAAACATACCTACTCCAGATTTTTATAAAACATTAATTAACAGTGTTCGTCTTATCATGCGACTAGATTGATTTGTAGACCATCAGTCAATTTGTTTTAATAGTAGATGGTTTCAAGCCACGACTGACGAACCGACTGAAGCTATATTGATCATATATATTGTCTTAGACGTTACTTACAAGTCAAAGTTAAGTACATGCTCTTTTCTTCTATTACAATATCACTGATTTTAGAATCATAAGAAAACTGTGCACGATCTACTAACGACCAAATTTGTACGTATTAAGAAGTAGGTTTACCTTATTATTAAGCAAATAGGTTTTACTTATTAACAACCTTAAAAATTCGGTTCTAAACCTCTTTTATACTTAGTTAAAAAGTCACAATACTCTTTTATATTAATTTAGAACGTTATTTAGATAATCTATGTAGTTATACCTAAGTATTTACCTAATTAATGCTCAATCTTTTTGTACAATACATTTTTACATACCTGCATTGTTTTATTTATCCTACTCCCAAAAAAACATTTTTATTAAAGAGCTATAATGACACCTATCATCATCAACAGCTAGAAGAGGTCCATCGTTGATCAACCGCCTTTGCAATAATCAACACGCTTGACAGGCGTCTTCGGGATCGAACACCCTGCTTATAGAACAAAGGAATTATCCAGTCTCTGCCCGAAGTCCACCTACATAGCTTACCTGGCTGCACCAGCGGTAAATTACTTCCCGTGGTCAACCACACCATATTATTTCCTTTATATGCCCAAATATCCAAGAAGGAACCGACAAAGTTATTGAGCAGTACCTACCCTTCCTCGGAAATTATCATTCTCGGAGACTTTATCCACTATACCGAATGAATGGGTTCTCCAATGACAGAATTTCCCGGGTGTACTACACGTAATTTTGTTCTTATCTATGGTTTCATTCAACTAGTCAATAGAATTACAATCCATACTATATCTACCATCCTTGTTAGACCTTAATCTGGTGACTACACAAAATGAGAATTATAGTCTCGGTAAGGAAGTCTGGAACAAAAAAAACTAACTTGTGCTCCAATAATTTGTAAATATGATTTTCGCTCATCACGCGATAGTGCTTGCAGCCATACTTAGAAATATAGAAGGGTAGCGATATCATTCCGAGTGTTTGAAAAAGCACTTCTTTCGATAAGATGAAGTCTAGTAGTCTGGTTGATGTACGCGCACCCTTCCCTATGACGGTTAAAGTAACACAATTGGAGCACAAAGTTTCGGTTCGAAAAGGTTTGGTTCCGGTGGCCGAGTGGTGTAGGCATCCTAACCTATGAAAAACATTCTTACTCCAATAATTTGTAAGTGCAAGGCCTCTATTATTGACAAGTCTGACTATTGTTTGGTATCGTCTGAGGTGCACCTTCTAGAGTCCTATCCATGAAGTATGGAGCTGCCCCTCCATCTCAGGTTCTATCACATAGGTGTACACAAAAATCTAGAATAAACAAATTAAGCTTTATTTCGAACTAGACATTTGTTTATATATTTTTCAACATACAGTCAACATTACAAACGCTATATTTTTGTATAATAGACCTTACATAGGAACAACCACCTACAATACATACAGCATATAGAAAATAAGGCACGTATACACTAGTAAGGATTATAACAAGCTTATGGTTCACGCACACTGATCATCGCCGCATCGACATCGCCTCAACTCAAGCTGTTCAGTACACACATACTGAGGATCGGCATTGTATGTATGTTGTGTGTGTGTATCGGCATTGCCTCGACTAGGATAAGTTCGCGAGTACAAGTGAGAATGTGGCGAGGTAACGTTGAAACGGTGCTGAGGCGGTATGTTTGCGTTGTCTTTAGGCAGCGCGGCTCAGAGTCCTTGCGCATCAAGCGTCAAATTATACATGGTCAAAATCGCAGACGTGCGAATGTGCTTCCGTATGTATTCGAAGACATTATGAATACATGCATAATAAATCTGTCACGAAAATAATTTAGGGTTATGACTAGCAGAAGTCAACCCTAAGAGGTTGTTAGCATTTTTCCAATAACCCTGTATAATTGATATTATTCAGAAACAAGGTTTATACGACGAGCTACGCATACAATTCATAAATTGATAATAGGTAAGCTTCAACGTTCTAGAGTCGGAAGCGCCTCGCGTCTGTGCTCGAGGTCGCTTAGAAAAGAGCGCTGGTCTGCCCTTGTCTAGCGACCTCGAGCGCATTTATCGTGACTTTTTTGCAGAGCTGTGCAAAAACTAGCATTACGTATGCGAGTAAATATCTTTTTCAAGTCCATACGAAAGTAAATCAATACTAGTATAGGATTTTTTCTCACTTGCAGCTCAGCTTCTTCGTACTTCTCTATTGTATTGGAAAACTACCTTGATTTGTACGCATTTATTTATTGCCGTCTCTATAATGCACTTCGATGGAGTTTCGTTCTCAGTGAAAAAAAAAGCCTAACGGGGCGTTTTATCAAGTCATGGAGAATCGGGAGAACAGTCGAGTGACACCTGTCAAAATTCCAAATTGGCGCATTCAAGATGGACGCCATACAAAGCACTCAACCCCATTGAATCTCGGCCTGAATGAACAAATAACCAAAAATTCAACATCAAGAATAAGACTTCACATGACAAACACTCTTAGCTTTAAAATTCATCATTAGAATTGTACTGTAAAAGATGTATTTTACTATGGTGAACTATTTAAGTAGACAGAGAAATACTAATCTCCTCTTTCTGTCCTTGTCCCACACTAACTTCTCTTCTACTCCGCTCTATTACAGCCAGCGCAATCCAGCAGACCGGACGGTACGGCAAAGGATTTATAAATTTTTCACCTCCTCAATTCTACACATCCATTGACTCATTGATCCATAAGCTGCATCGTTCATTATTATTAATCATTAATAATAGCATTAAATAAAATAGGTTATTGTTAATTTTAATACACGTGCCTTATTTTTCTATAAATTACTGTAATAAAAACATTTAGGCCCCTATACACTAAACATAATAAAAGCGAAAATAAAAATTAAATTAAAATAAAAACAAAAAAATCTCGATCTCACTGTTTAATACTTCTCAAAACAACAACAAAAAATAATGTACAGAAAATGCTGATAATACAACGAAATAAGAAATAATTTTATTTACAACGAAATAATAATGAAACAATTGTGAAAATTACGCTTATTTCTAAAGGCCCATGTAGATTAACAAACCTGACGCTGCGATCTCGAATCGCTTACACACTCGTATTTTTAACATCATTAGATCTTTCACAAATAGTTGTTTCTCTCTAATATTATTAGAATTGTTTTTTTCGAAATTATCTAATTTATTGAAGGTCACTTACAGAAGAACTCTTAGAACGCTAAGTTTGTTAAATATGTTTGCCTTATACTCTTTTATGCAACGTTGGAATGAACTAACTCTGAATTGGCACTAGCATGGAGGGACTTAATTTTTGTTATAAATTATTAATACAATTCATTAACACTATGCTTACATCAAGCTCAGAACTTCAGTGACATCGATGTTTTCATATTGAAAAAAATCAATCAGACTTGTGTATGTTAGGTATGAGTTTAAATAAATATTCAAGGCCGTAGCTATACAGAAGCTTCCTAATTTCAATTACTGTAACTAGGATATACATAACGCCCGTATTGGAAGAAAATCGCTGCGATTTTTTTTCATATCTAAAGGGTCCTTTATGCATATTCCAAAATTATCAACTATGAATTATTATAAATATATTTTTACCTACTTAAGAAGTTTGTAGGCACATACAGTTTTAATCATAAAATACTAATTTTATACATAGAAGCATTAAAAAGCAATTGCGTCCACTAGCGTCTCTTGCTCGCACTTATTCGATTTGTTCGCGTTAGAAAGAGACAGCTCTATGTTCCCGACTTAGTCTTCGAACTATTGTCTATTGCAATTGAGGCACCATTGTTTTACATTCTAAAAAGGGACTCGACTTGTAGGAATAAATTAGGTTTGGAATAATTTGAGCTCTTATTTGAATCTACTGGTCTTCGGCACCAAAGATTATATAATAGTCTAGATGCGACACTTTCATAAATATACCTACATTTAGACATACATAATAATTTAATTGAAAAAATATACTTGAAAACCTAATTTAAATAATGCCCAATTCATAAACTAAATTATATTAGTTTTAATATCAATATTCAACACTAAATAAAAATTATATTGACTTCATTTTTCCAAAGCCAACATTATAGAAAGGGCACTGTCATGAAAATTACTATGTGATATCTATATAAATCTGATATCTTCCATCCTTGTATTAATTTATAACATTGATTATTGTCATAAGGATTCCATACTCAAAATATTTAATCCATCAAGTATTTCATTTGTTTTAGCACAACCTCACAGATGAATGTATTTATTAAATCAAATGTAGGTACTTATCTATCGAGCATCGCATCTATTTCTATACAATTATCTACTCAGTGGTGTTGATGGTGATAGTTTTTCCCTTAGGGTCATCAAACCTATCCATGGTCCTGATGTCCATTATCATCAAGAGGCCGTAGAAGGTGATGAACAGGAACAAGAAGGTCACCAGCAGACCAGCCCAGATAGGCGCAGAGAAGTACCCAACGCAGTCGAAGGTTTCTCCGAAGACCTGGCTTCCATTGGTCTTTTCAAAGTAAGGTTGGATCTGTGAAAAAGAAAGTAAATTAAAGTAGGGACAATGCAGACGTATTGGATCAGCAGTCGGCACCGTTGGAGCCGATTCGATGACAACGTCAGTGCTACACATATCCACGTACAGATGAAAAGTGATGTAAATAGCAAACGCTAGTCAAATAAAACTATTGATAATTTACACAGAAAACCGTTATCAGTTTCAATCAAGTTTTGTGGTGAGACTAATGTTTTTTTTTTTTGTTAACTACTAAAGTGATATAATATATAGTGATCACACTTGTTTTAGAGATTAGGGATATGTGTGTAAAAACAGGATTTTTCAACAATATTTTATTTTTCTTTCCGACTGTGAGATATACATATATATGAGATGAGTTACCAATTTTGCATAGTGTGCATAAACACATGTAGATTATGTACGTAGAAAACAGTCATTGCAAAAACAGAAATAAATCAGTGTGCTTTGGACCAACTTGTTGCTCTAACCTACCCGTTAGATTTAAATATGTCTATAGCAAATCCATATTTATTAATGAGACATGCAACAGAACTACCACTTTTTTTAACTGATCCGCTTTAAAACTTTTTTTACCGAAAAACAGCGTAGCGCACGTTTGTATTTACGTAAGAGCTGCATAATGCTGAGCATATATATTCCTTTTGCCTTGAAACTTTTTAATTTTTAAACTATATTGTAATATTTTTTTGCTGTATATTAAGGCAATCTTTTTTTAATTAGTCCCTAGACACGATCTCACGACTTGCGAGATAGTCCCGAGTCGAGGCGATGCCGAAACGGCGTTGTAAAGTGTGCGTCGTAGTATGACATTACATACAATATAGATTACTGAACAGTGAGAGTTGAGGCGATATCGATACGTTGGCGGGTCAGTGTGCGTCAACCATAATTCAGCTACCATACACATAACAGTATTTTTTGGCATCTGTTCTTAGCAGTCAGTTTCTATTCTAGTTTTATGCTACACGACGTCTTCACTCATTGTAAATACTGTTTTATTTGGTATGTTTTTACCGCTAAGGCACGCACACATTCACATTGTTTTAACATAAGCCAAACCATGCAAAAACAATGTGACAAATAGTATAGTCAGTAAAACAATATTAATGAGTTCACTGGCACCCTAAAAGGGGTGCCAAATAGAACAAACTATTAACTAGAGTAGGTCAGCAGTTTCCCGCTCGATATTTAGGACTGGTCCATATCTTCTATTAGGGGAAGAATCTGCTCTCTCGACGGACTATTGTCCGCGGTGATTAAAGTGCGAGTGAATAAACAACAATCATACGCCATACGCGTGAAGAAGAGGTAACTAATTTTAGCGGACACAACATCTGCCATTGAATGATAGTACATTTCCAAACCATTAATGGTACTATCCAATGGTACAAGTCGTAAAAAGGCTTAAGTAGTGTCACTAGTACCATTGATGGCACTGGCCATATATAATTATGTCATTACTTCCAATAATGGTACAATCCAATGGTACTAGTTGTAAAAAGGTTTAAAGTAGTGTCACCAGTACCATTGATGGTACTATCCAGTGGTACTAGTCCTAAAAATGTCTAAGTAGTGTCACTAGTACCATTGATGGTACTGCCGATATAAAATAGTGTTATACTTGCAATAATGGTACTACCAATGGTTCTAGGCGTAAAAAGGGTTAAAGTAGTGTTACTAGTACCGTTGATGATACTGGCGATATATAATAGTATCACTACTTCCAATAATGGTGCTAGTCGTTAAAAGGTTTAAAGTAGTATTACTAGTACCATTGACGGTACTAGCGATATATAATAATGTCATTACTTCCAATAATGGTACAATCCAATCAAAAGGTACTAGATGTAAAAAGATTTAAAGTAGTGTCACTAGTACCATTGATAGTACGTGCGATATAAAGGTATCCCGTTGAAACTCTATTACCATCCATGTTTATTAGGGGACATGGCGCGGGAATAGCAATAACAGAAACTCTCAAAAATGGTTCGCTTCAGGTACCCATATAAACGTTACCAAAGCCTTGACAAAGAAGACAAGTTCAGCAACATACAAGCCCTATTTCAAATGGTTATCAAGGTTCAATTTATTCATAAAGAAACTAAGTATATAAAAAAAATAGTAACACAAAAATAATTAAATATTGTTGAACTATATCTATTAACTAGACAATTTATGGATAAAAAATTGGGCTCCGTATAGGCAATCCAGGAGGCAGTCAGTTGTTGTCAAATTACAGGCACATGAGACTTAGCTACTAAGTCTCAAGGTGACGGAAGCAGTGTAATTCATAACTTGTGATGAAATGCATCTGTTATAGGCAGAGGTTAGTCCGCTTAACATCAGGTGGTCCGCGAGCTTGTTCCGTCACAAAATATAAAAAAAAGTAATAATGATGTAAAATTTTCGCCCACTTACAATTCTTTACTCTTTGGGTATCCCTAAAAAAATACAGCACTTATGTACGTACTGAATATGATTTCATTATTTTTACTTGACAAATGTCAGCAGATCTCCATGGCTGACTATGTTTTTTTTTTTATGCATTATATGTTAGCCTTTGACCACTACCTCACCTGATGGTAAGTGATGATGTGGTTGAAGGCGTTGTTCAGGCTAACCTAGAGAATTACTGGCTCTCAAGGACAGCTGCCGGAACACACCGTTAGGTGATTGGCGACAGATTTACTTCTTGAAGGTGGTAGCTAGCCAGGCGGGCATTTGCAAAATGCCCTAGCAAAAAGCATGTATAATGATATAGGTTGTTTGTAATCAAGTTAATGACAAAAATGTTCCGCTGAACTCATTATTGCTAGTGCACTGTATTTAGGTGTTGAAAAAATATTATTCAGCCTGCAAGGCAGTAAAACAATTGGTTAATTGCGAATCTTGTTTCACTCCATTATGGTGCGGCAACTTTAAAATTGCCTTCTTCAGTATATTTTTGGTACTCGTTAGGCAATGGAACATATCCTTACCACGTTTGAGCTTGCTGTAATCACCCTTAGATGCATGTTTTCCATAGTGTTCCTCAGTTATATAAACTTATATTTATATGTTATGATAAGCCAATATTTTACTGACATCTTACTTATTAGTAAGTGAATGGGAACTTCAAGGACAGTTGCCGGAACACTCTATTAGGTGTTTAGAGACCAACTTATTACTAGAGGGTTGGAGGCAGGCATACAGAATAGCTAACACTACACTGTGAAGTAACAAATCAAAAACACGCAATGAAGTATATACCCGTTAAAAAAGATCAAAGTTTGAAAATCTTTTATTTGAACCTCCCGCCCAAAAGGATTTATACAAGCGAAACGCTTATTATATGTCGTTATCAATTCAGCATAAAAATAGTATCTGGAAATAAATTTGATTGAGAATTGACTGCATGGCTGCTAAATAATTGTTTTTATAGCGTTATGGAATTTAAAGAGTATAAATGTATAAATAATTGTAGTAATATATGTATAAATAAGTGTAATTAATAAACTAATTATTATGTAAAATAATATGTAAAACAAATTTTCAATGTAACTGCATGAAATATTTGCATGTCTGCTTGCAGACAGAGTACAACTGTGTGTAATAATATTTTTAAGATCTTCTTTACTTGTATTCTGGCAAATAAACTATTTGATTTGATTAAAGAGCTATTATCATGCTAAAATAAGTGGAAGTACATCAACATACCTGAACATCCTCAAACTCCAGAGCTTTGTTGTTAGTTCCTTTGAAGAGGACGCTCTGACCACAGCGGTATGACCAGCCTTGGAGAGAGTAGACCTCCAGATTTGGGAACATTTCTACCTCATCAGCACCAGGGCTTGCAACAACGGAATCTGTAAAGTTATGTATGATTTTTGTAACATTATGATACAGTTTAAAAATTAGCCTTGGTAAATTTGACATCATTACTTTTTTTTTATTCCTCATAGGTTAGCCTTTGACTACCATCTCACCTGATGGTAAGTGAAGATGTGGTCGAAGATGTTGTTCAGGCTAACCTAGAATTGCTGGCTCTCAAGGGCAGCTGCCAGAACACACCGTTAGGTGCTTGGCGACAGATTTTCTACTTGGGGGTGGTAGCTAGCCAGGCTGGCATTCGCAAAATGCCCTACCACCATGCTATAACGACTACCATCCTAAGACAACAACCAGGACTGACAGCTTACATTGTTAATAGGACTTTGTTACTATGTTAATTTGATTTCTTTCAAGATTGTTTGTTCTATTTACATACTAAAACCAGCTGATGTATCAGATGTAGGGCCTTCACTATTAAAACACTCACAAAAGCTGAAATTCCAACTCTATCAGACTGCATAGGAGTAAAAGAGACGCAGCAATGTTTGGTTTAAAAGAAAAGAAAGTTTATTAATAGAAGAACCACTACTTTCAATTGAAAATATGAGTAAACTTGACCCTCTCTTGATAGGGTTATGAAATGTCTTATGTATATTGTATGTGGTAGGTACCTAGCAATAGCCACTCATTGCTTTGTGTAGCGATGGTACATATGTATGTGAATGGAGTAAATCGCGGGTGTCATCATCGTTGCTATCATGCTCAATGCAAAGGCACCACAGCTTAGCTAATAAAGTGTGTACTGATTTTTTGTATGTAGAATTAAACATGAGTGGAACACAATCAGTTATCAATTCCATACCACCCCCCACAAATACTCATATATTAATATCCACTTTATATAAACAGTAATATAGGTTATTTAGTAAGGCATGGAGAGGTTTTGCTGGTATTCCCCTTGCTCCAACCTCCTTGATTATGCATCACCATAATAGAGTCCTAGATATCATATGAGAACCAGCCTGCCAGTAGCTAAAGCAAAGTTAGGATTAACCACAAACAAAAAACATAGATTTTGTAAAAGAAGGGTCATTTACAAAATCTAAATCAAAGCTTTACTCCATCTTGGGCACAGCTTATGATTGACTCTTTTGACACATGAAAAGTACTATAAAATTCCTGAGTATGTTGGTGTTTCGTTATACAGCCTGAATATACTTCATAAACGAAACATATGGTACTTACCGATCTTACTGTGCCGTGAGAAACAAAATACCAAAAACACATGCAATCAAAACAAACAAATTTACGACTTAACAATTGAATTAACTAAAAACAGTTATGTCAGTAGTTAATTCATATGGTGTAGAAGTTGAAGCAAGTGGTATAACAGAGAAATATCTCTGTAACCAATTACTAGTGGCTCTCCGAGCTGTGAACCTCACGAGCCTGCCCTTGTATAGCTTACAATTGAACACAATTTAAATATATATTTAAATAAAAGTATTTTACAATAATATAACATAGGCAACTGTGTATCAGGGATTTAAATTTAACGCAGGCATCTATACTTTCAATACCATATATTGTATGTCATATTATAAATCTGACATTTTGAAAATTTTCCAAAAACTGAAAACTATAAATATTGTCTGAACCTATCAATCCCGCTCATAAAATTTTGTGAGAATTTGTTTAGAAATGCGACCTGTAGAGGAGAACAACCTGACATACTAAAGCATTTTTGTGTAGGTTAAAGCAGAGATGCTTTACTCGACTCGAACTTCGTTTTCAATCGGTCAATAAGAAGAATGCATATTCAAAGCATCATTATTAATATGTAATGGAGTTTGGGTTGCTTTGAGGGGAAATATTTATAATACACCTAGAATAGGATGTGAGTGCCACCACACTGAATCAGGAATAGAATTTTCAGGAAAATAAATTTATATGCTTCGAAATGTTGTTACACATTTAGGGGTTTACCATTCTTTATAAACTTACCAAAGAACCAATATCCAGCTTTCAATCTAAATTTCATTATGAAGGTGTAGTCTCCAACTGTCACAGTGGTGTTCATGGTATTGTCCTCATTATTGAATTCTGTTTGAGCATTAAGGTTTCCAGTTAAAGGGGTTGTAGTGTTTCCCTCAACGGACATAATATTTTTGACATAAAAACGGAGTCCATCAAGTTGATAGTCATTTCCATGGGTAGCGGTCTCGTTACTTTGACGACGGACTCGAGAATGGTGAAGGTTAGGATAATGCGCAGTGTAGATAGCTACAATATTGGTATAACGGTCCTGGAGCTTAGTGAATGTTTCTTCCATAAAATCATTGTGTCGTTGGAGCAGTTCAGCCCTAGATTCATCTTCTTTGGCATCTTTTAGGTTGATGAACAAATATTTAGCGTCTCCGAATTCTATTTCGCCGGACAGGCCGCTTTCAGTTAGTGTCGCATGATGTACTTTTTCAGGATGGGCGAGTCTGTTCAACACATGCAGCGGGCTCTGGACTGAGGGAAGATACAGTGAGTTTTTAAGCTGTCTATGCAGATACGGGAACAACGTTTCTCCTTTGCCATTTTTTAGAGAAAAATCTTCGACATCTAATTTCTCGTCAATGAAAACTACTGTGAGCGAATTAGCAGCGAGCTCCTTGTTCAAAATTTCGGTGAACTGTTCAGGCGTAGTGGTTACTAGTGGATTTGCCTTGGTTGAAGTCTTCTCTAAATCCCCCCATATGAAAGCTGGAACTTTGGTCGCGTAACAACTAATACTTAAGAGTAACACAGTGAACACTAAACGGCTTAACGCCATTTTTGAGCTAACACTAGTGGACGTTTATACACTAAAAATACAATAAAAAAGCCCAAAATTTTCATAAAAAGACGAAATAGGGGCGATGACGAGTGACCATCGGTCATGTGAAAAGTGATCATATGATTGGCTAATTTGACAGTTGTCTATGAATGGTAATGTTGTCAGTGCAAAAACTGCGATAAAGAGGTGCTGTCCGAATTGCTTGTTAGATGGGATGGATGATGTCTTATGCACGCATTTACTTAGTCCGAATCTTCGTTAATTATAATAAATTTGCAAATGGCGGTGAGCATGTGCATATTCCATGGAAGTAGTAATATTTTACTTCCATCATGATATATTCAAAGCGGTCCAGTTTTGAAATCCTAACACCTGCACCGTTAGTAATGTTGGCGTAATTCGGAACGTACCTCGAGATTCAACGTCGACAGAATTTTCAAAGAAATTCTAATGAAATAGATTCTCAAACTGTAAGTAACGCTATTACTCCGCTAATTATGGAAAGATTTTCATGAATCTCTTTTTGATTGGTAGGTTATACTTCAGGACCGTTCAGGAAGTGGATCCATTTAAATTTCATCAACATCGGCTAAGTGGTTTAATGTGCTAGCTTTCCGAGCGCGGCTCCGCCCGCGCTTATGTCGGTTATCGCGCAAAAACATTAACTTCTTTTTGCGCAGTTGGATAAAAACTATCCTATATTTTTTCCCGGGTCTCAAACCATTAACATAACAAATTTCATTCAAATCGGTCCAGTAGTTTTGGCGTGAAAGCGTAACAGACAGACTTTCGCATTTATAATAGCATTTATAATACTGATGCAAATAGCTGAAAAATGTATTTTCAATATGCCTATATTTTGATAACATGGTAATGTAAGCATGCGCAGGACGCTTTCCTGAAAGTCACATCATCACTTACCATCACGTGAGATTGTGGTCAAAGGCTTAAAAAAAAACAACAATAAAAAAAAAAGTTTTCAGTGATTTTAGGGAAGCACCTTCTAAAAATATCGTCTCAAATTTACTTACTGCCTTTGTACCTCTTGTGGGCTTTTTAATGGGTTTCTTTACATTTTCGATGAATTAGATTTAAAAAGAAAATTGTATGTTATTCGAGACAATCATAAGCAGATTTATAAATCATTTGTGTCTGCTCATATCTGTAAATACAATTTTCTTTTCAAACTCATAAGACTTCGAGGGGTCTTCTCGTTGTCTTGTAGATCTTTTGTCCATGATACCTTTTTTCACTCAAAATGATTACTTACAGCTGCATCGAATAACATACACGAGGGGCTAAATTACCACGAATTATAATAAATAGTAAAGCTTCTGGAATTTTTGTCCTCCAAGGACAATAGACCCTCGCGTATGCAGGCCGTAACTTGTTGATACGTTCTCTATCAACTACTTTTAGGCTCAGACCGAATAAAAAGACTTTTTATTTGGTCTGAGCTTTTAGGATCCGTTTCAGAATATCCTAATAAAGTTTCGGGTTGCTATGCAAACCATAAAATAACTGAATGATAAAAATGACAGTTGACATGCAGCGTGTTTCAAGCTTTAACCGAATTGGATAGGCTAAATCGATGACTGTGAAACGCAAAGATAGTGTTTTATTTATTAAATATGTTCTGGGTAGTGAAACCGGAACTTGAAAATTCTGAAACAGGCCCTTAGTATATCTACTGTATAATAATTGGTATATTTTTCAAATATTATCTGAATAAATAGCTATTTATACGCGTACCGAGCTCAGGTCAGCTCCAAATCAGCTCAGAATCTGTGTCGGGGTGAGGAAGGCTTGATTGGTGGGGGGACAGGAGTGTCCATTCTATACGCATTATTATTATAATATGTTCTATGACCCAGGGAAAAATGTGTCAAACAGATGCAATCAACTCAAAAATGGCATACACATAAGTAAAAAAAATATTTTAGCCTTAATTTGTCCATCATCATAACCCTTTACAAAAGGTACTTTACAATAGACATACAACTATGCATTGCATACAGCGGATGTAGAATCAAAATGTAACTAGATTTTTATGGATTGATGACTGAAATGTCAAATTTGCGGGATACAGTGTCCTCTGTTTTTATATTCAGAAACGAATTTCATATATATATCTGCATCATCTAGATGGCGGGAGTTAGAGAGTCCGGTATAAGAAAAGGGCGCAGCATTGCAACATCTCTCTACTAGACGTAACCATACACCTCTCTCTCTCTATCCCACTTAACTCTCTTAGTGTTGCTGGATTTTTCCCGGGCATTCGATTCTTTAAATATAAATCTCCTTATGTCCAAATTGAGTTATTACGGATTCGATTGTAACGCGTTAAGATGGTTTAAATAGTTAACTTAGCCACGGTAATATTATGTATATAGTATTTTAACTCGGCCAATATGTCCTTGAATTAACTACCTACGGCCGAACGGTACGTAAACATGCGATAGGGCTGCCCGCCTCCAGCATTTTAATTACATTTGCCTACTTTGTGTTACCATTTAGTTTTGTGATTGTATATATACTTTTAAATATAAAAAAATTAAATGCTTTGTGAATAGAATAGGAAGTGTTCAATAAAAATGCGTGTTGTTTTGAGATTGGTAGATTTAATTAAAAAACCATGTATATGTTTGAATAACGAATCGGTCTTATAAATTTGCTTTAATGGTATATTATTATGTTGTTATAGCAGCAGCAGAAATCTGAGAAAATTTCAACTATCTATTAAAAATAGTAAATAATACTAGAAAAGTAAGTTGCCGTAACCGTCTGTCTGTCACTGACAGACGGTCAAATGCATGAAATTACGGTGGCGCCACATTAGCATCAGGGTAAATTTTAATGGAAGCGCCAAATATTAATAAAGTAGGATTGAAAAATAAACAAGGAAAGAAAAACGTCCACTAAGTTAAAGCGCGCTTTTTAAAATCGTCATAAAGTAAATTTTTTGTGTATATTTTTTAAAGGTCTACGTAGTCAATATATAAAAAAACCACTCTAGTTACATGTATTCTTATAATAATGATATATGGTTATATTTACTACATTTTAAAACCAACTCGCATATACGCTTTGTCTACACCAGCGCCATTAAAACTAACTCGGCATACCTACTTCAATTTCTTTACAATTGCTACATTCATACCATAGTATACATTCGTGACCATACCCTTTGCCTACACCAGCGCCATTCTGGATGGTTTTAAACCTGTTATTTGTAGCTCAAGACAGCTTAAGACATTTTTTTAAGTTTTCTACCATATTATGAGTTTTACTTTACTCTCCTAAACTCTACCCTCCATAAATATCAACCATGAAACAACCAAAGATAATAAACAAGCGCTTCCCTCATAGACGTTAGTATCTAAGATTTATTGAGTTTAGTAGGTAATCTCTTTCTACGACTACGCGGCTCCACAATCTACCGCCATACAGAAGATACTTTTTTAATAGAAGTTAGTAACATAATAATAGTACTCTTTGATTATCAAGTCTTTTCACCATAGAGGAAATTAGTTTCACTTTATAAAAAAAAACATATAATTTTCTCACCCGTCAAATAACCAAACTCTGTAAAGTTATTAACAAAATGAAGTTTAATATTCTACTAATTCTTATAGCGTTCCACCATTGCGCAGCCGATAAGGACACGATTCCAGTCTTCCTTATGGATTACGACAATGTCTTGAGCCACCTGACTCTCTTCCCAAACCCCTTCATAAAAATGGATACCAACTCCTTCAACGACATCATCACAGACGCCATCAGACGTAGTGCATGCGTGATCCTGTTCACAGAGAATGAATTAAGCACTGAAGACCTAGGCATGAAAGATACCCGTGAAACCCCCTTCTATCACCTCCAAAAAGGTCTACATGACCATAAAGTTTCGTACATACCATCTGTAACCAGCCCGTATCCTTTACTAAACCTAATATTTCCACCTCACGCCTCCAACGTGTTTTCTCTAGGAACTGGCATGAAATTAAAACTTCTTGATACTTTCAAATATGTTTATGTCAATTTCCAAGATGATCCGGATTTGAGTAGAGTTGCAGCGTTAAGAAAACATGATATAATTATGAAAGAAGTTTATTTTACTGTGAGGCAGTTGAAGCCTGGTCCTATAATTGCTTTTTATACGGGCAAGAGGAATCCTATTGTAGTGGAGTCGCTGGAATATATCGTTCCTAAGCAGAGAACATCTTCGTCGAGAGACATGGGAGTGATGGTCGTAACACCTGACGCTCTCTTTCGGCTTGGTGGTGAGCTTTCAATTTGTAACAATATAATTAAGTGATGGGTTTCCAGGTAATCAAAACGTCTTGATCGCAACCACTATCCTTTCAATGGCGCGTCTGACGTCTCAAGTCCATAGAGATAATGGGAACAAAACTGTTGTTATAGAATTAAACTTCGTAATTCAAGACACACTTCCGATATGTAGGTAACCGATATAAAAGGAATATAGCATTTTTTCAGGTTTCTGCTTTTTGTAATTTTTGCTTTGCAATTTGTCTGTTATGCTTGATATATCCTTTAAAACACAAAATTAGGAAATATACAAAATACGAACGCTGCATTCTAGTTTCGTTTGTTATACAAGCTGATATTTTGAGTTCGCAATAAAACTCATCTGCTGTAGTCGCTATACCAACGTACCCATATACGCTTTTCACTATTGTTCTGGCCGAAATGGTGCTGAAGGAATGCAATTTCTAGTCTTTGAAAAGTGTTTGTAACAGGTTCTGGATTTTCTGCAACGTTTTCTCCTTTGACGTACCTAGTGTAGCTGGTAGCGTTCATTTGCCGTGGTAGCATAGATAGTTCCATTGATGGTACGCACGGCAAATTTATTTTGCAGTGTTACCATTGAGTCAATGGTAGGTACCAAGAAAATGCTGATTTCTATTAACCGTGGTACCATTATATCGTAAGACTAAAAATGCCCTTGGCCTTAGGCGTAGTGTAGTGGCCTTTGAAAAATATGAAGGCACTCCCTACTGTACCACTGGTAGGGACTCTGCACGATATCATATTAATATGATCATAGTTAAAGCTGTGTCCCACCAACAGAAGTTACGACAAAGTTTCTGAAAATGTAGACTTTGCCAATTATTGCGTTTTCAACACGTATTGATGGCAAAAAAGCTATTATTAAATTTGGTGGAGATTTTTGAAGTTACCAGCTCTTGCTTGGTGAGACAGCTTTAACTTATATTATAGTGTTATACCTTTACATACCTTTGACATATGAAAATAATCTTGATACTTTGACCTCGTCCAGGAGTGTTCGCAGCCACACCGACCCGACGCTCGTCTTTCAATCAGAAACCCCTCGTTGAAGATGAGACGAGGACTCGCCGCACTCTCTCCACTACCATGCAATACTCCGACTTTGAACTGCAGTTCAACTTCAGATTCGGAGACAAGGCGTGGCAACTTGGTAAGCAAGGGGTAAGGGTAAGTAAGTGATAAGGCTGCGTACACACCATAGATGTGCGAGCAAGAGGAGCGATGTAAGAGGAAAAAAATATTTATTTTTTATACTTATGAAGATAGATATTACAAATATCTTATACATACATCAAAAGTGCCTAGGTATCGTGAATATTTTGAACTATAACTGACTTGTTTGGCAGAAAAACGAAAATAGTTAGGATTTTTGCTATGTTTATTGTAAAATTATATTAACTAATAATCTGTTTCTACCATTTATTTACCCTTAGTTTATTTGTCAATCAAATTGTTTTATTCTGCTTAACTGGAAGAGATAGCTGCCTAGCAAGAAGGCCGCCAATTGTACTATTTTAAGATGTAATATTTTGTAACTTGTGTTAATGGTAACAAGAAAGTGCCATAAATATATATCAATAGCTGCCTAACCAATGCAATGCTTGTACAAAATAAGTCTAGACCAAATCTTATGTCCATATCATCGATATGTCTGCTCACACGTAATCTGAATTTTGCTGGTAAGTAGTTAGATTTAGGTAGTGGCTCATGTACAAATTGTAATGTAATAAAATGTAAGGATTGAAACGAAACCCTAACTCAGAAGGCGTAGGTATTTAGTTTTTATCATGCTCAGTAGCTCGGGACAATCTATTAGGTTAAATCTACCAATCCGAGCGCAACGATCCTCGAGAGCGATATTGGTAAATTTTTTTTCTCTTACATCACTCGTCTTTCTCGCTTAAATCTGATGGTTACGTGGCCTTAGTTTTAAGGACCCTAACTTACGCCAGGACTGGCTTACTCCGCACAGGTACAAAGCTAGAGGTACATCGGCGTATCTGTCCGGACGGGCTTATTGTACGATGCGTGCCGCGTCAGAAGAGATCAGAGCTATAGGCTATGCGATAGAAAGAGACAAGCCTTGTAGGTGAATATAAATATTAGGTACTCCGTGCTTTGCGAGCTGAAGTGCACTTTATTGCTTTGTAGCTAGAGTCGCTTATTTATTGGAATGGGTTTGCTGAGTGATCTTTCTGCTCTATTTTTATTTAGTGCCTACTCTTAATCCGTGAAGTAAGTTTTAGTACATGCATTTGCGATGTCGTCAGTATGGCTTTGTCAAATAGTGATAGGTACTTGACCTTTCTAAAGCGCCCTTAGCCTTTAGAAAAATTGCGGGACCAAGCCTGCGCTACCCTACTTTAGAGGGCTGTGTTTTCGACAAAGACTTTTGACCCTTTGCCCAATTCAGAACTAGCAGGAATCGAAATGAGGTGATAATCGAACTTCTAAAAAGATGATGCTATTGGGCGCCTCACACAAGCTCGTACATGCTTTCTCGCTTCATCTTAGTTCCACTTATTTGTGTTGTGGTTAAGTATGGTTACAACTATACATTTATCTATGTTTATGAGTCATGCTTCAACAGAAAACACGGCTATCTTATTAAAAAAATGTAAAGAGAAGAGGTCACAATCTTACGCAGCTACTGCTAAGGTCGCCGTTGTCAACGATGAGTCGAACTCTGCGTTCTTTTTTTATGTTTAAATGCCGAGATAGAAAATCCGTAACCTGATGGCAAGTATCTGTCAATTACAGTTATAGTGTCACCATTGTGTGTGACAATGTACTGCGCTCGACACTACGAAGATATTCCTTTTTAAGTCTCGATTGTCATTTTTCACTCACTCGCTACAGTACCCTTCAAACTCAAACACTGCAGTGTTTGCAGACCTCTGCTTGGAGGTAGAATATCTGATACTGCGATCATACCCGTTAAGACGGCCTTTTGCTTAACAGGCCTACCACCTGGTTGTCACTACCCAAGGTCTACCTGTGGGTATCGAAGCTAAGTCCTTTAGAGTAAAGTTTAAGTAGATACCATTCTACGGACGAGTGTGACTCCAAAACTCTTCTGCGCTGAACTCTTGGTCCTTGCTGTAATATATTATGCTTTCGTTACTATTATTTATGTTGTAACAGCAAACGTGGCGCTACTAGAGGGTGGAGAGGAGGTGGGGCGCACGCGGCTAGATGTTGGTGCTCCGTGGAACAACTCATTCTTCTGCGCGGAACCATTGGTTGTAGTCAATGCTCGCGATGGCAGTTCCATCACTGTATCCAAATACCAGGTTGGCCATAATTACTCCAGAATTTCTAACTAAGTAGAACAGCGTGACGTCTTTAATGCCTTAATGAAGTCAACAAACTCAAGTGATGCTTCGAGCTTATGTGTTGGTATTGACGCTTAAGCGTTAAAGTTTCCAAAAGTTCACAAGCGAGTAGATCAACCACAGTGTTTGTCCTAAGGTTAAACGTGTGCTTTCACAAAGTCAAAGACTCCAAATGGCATTTTTGAGTTAATTAAATTGCAATGTCAATTTTGAAAATTAATTTAATTGTATTTCTAGTAAAATATTCCTTTATGGGCCAACATACTACACAAAATATTCAAATTTGAAGTTTACAATTTCGTTTATAAGCTGGATACCCGTGACTACAGATTATCCCCTCTAATCTGTGCCCGTGACATCCGCATAGACAGAGAGATAGACGCTATCTATTACCATACCCAACATATAATACTCCGTACCCAAACGTACCCTATTAGTGATACTACGCTTAGTATCATTAATAGGGTACGTTTGGGTACGGAACCCAAAAATTATAGTAACTGCAGCTACCTAAAGTTACTGTTTATGAATCAAGTTCTGAGTAACAGTCCAGATAATAAAACTGCACCTAGGAGGTGACAATAGGCTTACCTACTAGACCAAGTGAACTTGATTATTTATACACCACCACTTTATACTCGACATTATTTTTTATATACATTAATCTTTTAAAAAAAATCTTATCATGTCATTCATAGAAGTGAAATATTAAATAAATAGTATTATGTATAGAATTGTATGTAATCATTATTGATTTTACATGTTGTATCATCTTTTTGAGGTTTTTTTGTTGTATTTTAAATTTGTCATTTATCATTTTAATATGTACTGAAATTTTGTAGCATTTTGTTTTTACTTTCTATCGCCGTTATAGACGTTATGCTTCGGTGACGTCAACACTGGGTCCATCGGAGGACCAGCGCTGGTTTATAACTATCATATGCTGAGATGGTTCCACTTTATGACGAATAGCATTAATTTATATGTTCAATACTTAATTTTTTGTTAATTAATAAATTTTATGTTACAAGATGTCGTGAATATATATATTTCATTCAAATATTTCATATTTCATTGTCATTCACTTGCACTATATAGTGATCTCACATTGGCAGCTGTAACACAGGTACTTACGACCTAGCACAGTTTGTCAATGTACCTAAATAACTGTACTGCAACATTTTCACTATAAAAATAAAAATATTGTATTGAACGTATAGTTTGTAAATGTACTATGTGATTTTTATGTAGGTAATAGTAATAAATATTTGTATTTCTTTGATCTAGGTACGGCCTCGCTTCCATGTGATCGCACTTTCCAAGGCAGCCATCTTGAATCCACCATCTTGGATTTTTTACATCTGTCATGTTTGGCTCACGTTACACAAAGTGCTTTACATTACAAATTACATTACAACATTACAAAGCTGGCCTTAATACATTTTTATGTTTCAATTTGACCAGGTCCAACCCCGTTATCGTGCATCTGTCCACAAGAGAGATGGCGAAGATGACATATACTCTGAAGATATGCCTTTAACTGATGAGAACTATAATGCTTCTTTGAGGAGCAACGATCCGCCGTGCTTTGGGGATGTAGTAAACTGCAGTCCTTACTTCAACGCTCATATCCTTATGGGGATTTTCGTGGTGACTATATTAATGGTAAGAATGTATATTCTCTTTTATACTCGAATGACTCGAATCTTTGAACAGAAACTGAATTGTTGAACGGAACCTGATTTAAAACTAAACCTTCCGGTTCTACTCAACAGTTTCAGCTGAAATTTCAGTTTTTTTAGGTGTATTAAAATATGAAGTGTTTGAAGAAATATGATATTAGAAAAGCAGTCAAATGATACGAGCAAAAACATTTTTTTGTTTGGGTGTTGACACCCAAATAACTTGTTGAAGTCGGTACCATGATAGTTCAAAATTACCTATTATCACAATATTGTGCGCATGGTATCGACTTCGACAAGTCATTTCACACTTTAAAGTCGGTTCCATGTTGTGTTTAAAAAAAAATTTCACTGTTTAAATGACCCTTGTAACATACGGGATCGATTGTCATTCACTGTCAACGACTAACGTCAAGATAGGTAAATATTTTTCAGTTATTGGAGTGTGACTCAAAAACGGCTTGACCGATTTGATAAAATGTAAATGGGACCAAACGACTGGCATGAGCTTTCAAACAAAAAAATAATTTTCAAAATCGGTTCACCCAGGCAAAGTTGAGAGACCTCCTCCTTTTTTGGAAGGTTAAAAATACAAAATGGCGGATTCAAGATGGCCACCGAAGCTCGGTCTTATTACTTTTCTTAACAATTTTGCTATGAGTACTTAATAAACGATTATCATCTTTCTACCGTTATCACCAAGTATCTATTGGTGTTTTCAACTGCCCTTGAGAGGCTTCTAGATTTTTTTATTGTAACGGAAAAAGCTCTAAGCTCACCTGAAGTTAAGCGGACTAACCTCTGCCTATAACAGATACATTTCGTCACAAGTCACAAATTACACTGCACCCGTCACACTGAGTAATAGCTGTTAAGTCTCCTGTAATTTATCTGGCTCTCAAAGACTGCAGCCAAAACACATTTTTTTTTATTAATGTTCTCTTAGGTTGTCGCGATTATTACACACTGAGAAAAAAGACCTTCCGAAATACGGAAGGTGTTACCGTCCCTTTTGACTCAGCAGGAAATTTACCTTTCTACTTGGACGGATTAAATTAAACATTTTTACCGTCTAAAAATTTCCTTCCAAACAATATCCTTCCAATCTACCTTCTGTTTTGGCGAGTTATACGAATCACAATTTACCTTCTAAATTTTGGTTGGAAATTCCTGCTGAATCAAAATAGAAGGTAAATAAAGGTCGGAAAATATCAGGTGGTAAGAGAGCCTTGTTTCCTTCTACTATGTTAACCTTCCATATTTTTCCTGCTAAATTAAGACAGAAGGTAATAAACCTTCCAATCTAAAAGGTTAATACAGAAGAAAATTGGATGTAAGAGGAAGGTAATTCCAGTATTTTCCTTCTAACTTATAGACTACCTACCTACGATGGAGGAAAAATCAGTGGGTATATCATCATTATCCTTCCATTTTAAAAGTGTTTACCTTCTGCTAATCTGAAATCCTCCCAATCTAAAAGGTTAATACAGAAGGAAATCAGATGTAATGGGAAGGTAGCTCCAGTATATTCCTTCTAACGTATAGACTACCTACCAACGATGGAGGAAAAAACAGTGGGTATATGAACATTATCCTTCCGATTTAGAAATATTTACCTTCTGCACATTGGATATCACCCCCAGTCAAAAGGTAAATTCAGAAGGTAATCGGATGTAATAGGAAGGTGATTCCAGTATTTTATTTCTTAATTTATTTATTTATTTATTTATTTATGGCACACAAAACAGAATAAAATCAATACGTTACTAAATAACAGAGTTACATTTATCAGTCTAGATCTTATTCCAAAATATGTGTACACAACATGAACAAAATAATACAGCAGTATTAAATAACTGAACTGATAGGTAAATTAGATACTTAAATATAATAATTAGGTTACACATACATTTACATATAGTTGCACTGCAACATTACTAGCTATAAAGTTTATGAAGAATGTCAAAGACATCCTTTTTAAATTTAGGTAACTTGTCGTTAAATGCATCAATATTGCGATGATGGTTTACTAATACATCGTTGTATTGGCGACAAATCCTGACCATTGGATTGTAGTACGAAGTATTATTCTTATACACTTGTATTGAAAAAATATTTTTATGTGGATAGCGAGAATTAGGTTTTGTATTAAATAAAACTACTAAATTATGAACTACCTACCTACAGGGAAGGAAAACGCGGTAGGTATGTGAGCATTTCCGATTTATCCTTCTAATTTAGTAGTGTTTACCTTCTGCTAATTGGAAATCCTCCCAATCTTAAAGGTAAATACAGGAGGAAATCGGATGTAATAGGAAGGTAATCCCAGTATTTTCCTTCTAGCTTATGGACTACCTACCTACGAAGGAGGAAAAAGCAGTGGGTATATCAGCATTATCCTTCCAATTTAGAAGTGTATACCTTCTGCTAATCGAAAATCCGTCCAATCCTAAAGGTAAATATAGAAGGAAATCGGATGTAATGGAAAGGTGATTCCGGTATTTTCCCTCCAACTTATAAACTACCTACTTACGATGGAGGAAAAAGCAGTGGGTATACAGCATTATCCTTCCGTTTTAGAAGTGTTTGGAAGGATAAAGGGTGCCTTCTGTCACTGATGACACGTAGCAGCGACAGGCAACACCGTCGTTGCTGTGTGTCATAAATGACCGAAGGCAACCTTAATGCTGATAAGACACATTGCATTTTCCTCCGTAGATAGGTATTTCATAAATTAGAAGTAAAATACTGAAATTACCTTTTATTTATAATACCCCATTTACCTTCTATATTCAACTTGCAGATAAAAGAGTTCACTGTGATTCTCAGACGATAGCACATCTTAACTGGAAAGATAATAATGCTGATATAACTACCTCATTTCTTCCGTCATAGTAAGGTAATTCATAAATTGAGACAAAAATCTTCGAATTACCTTCATGAAACACCCAACTTTCTTCGGTATTTACCTTCTATATAATGTGATATTATTAACCAGAAAGAAGCAGAGTTCTGACTTCTGAAATGGAAAAAAAGCTTCGGTTATAAGTTTTTATTATTAATATTGATCAACATATTAATTATTATAAATTTCTAATATTATAAAATTAATGGTGATAACAATGCAAGTCTCGTAAGCGATTTAATTAAATTATATAATTTACATAACGGATAAAATATAATTTAAATAACTATTTGCCACTTTAAAAACAAGATATAACACAACCAAAGTGAAATTAAAATGACTATCTGGACCTCTAGACTAAATATTGATTATTATATTATCTTGCAAAATCAAATAAACACAGAACAGAGCCTCGCTGCAGCGAGGGTGGCAGCCGGCCGCCCGTGGCGTGGCTCTGCACGGCCTTGTTCAGGGACACTTGGGGCGTTGAGCGGCGAGTGTGACGTCACGATGCGCGGGTAATAGAAGCATAATATTATGCTCATGTATGAGAGCGTTCGTTCTGATCTGAAAGGACAAGAGAGGTGATTATATTGTACAGTCTTGGTTTACAAATTATATTGTATTGTAGGCGTATAATGTCGTTAAAACTACTATACTACTTAACTTACATTAGTTGGACCAATATTAGGGGCATGGAAAGCTTTATACGATTTAAAATAATCCCAGGGTTCCTTTTGTTTCTTTTAATTCTTTCATGAGATAATCATGACTTTTTGTCGATGTTTTGGTATACTGTTCGGCAAATCATAAATTTGACTTTTTATTCCTTCATCAGTTTCTGGAAATAAAAAAATTACATCAAAATTCAAATATTGTTAATTATTTATATATATAAACAAACTATTTAATATGTGTAATGTTACTATGGATGTCCGCAGCGAAATGTATTTTCACAAGTTGTACGTAATTGCGAGCTTCATAAGACGTGAAGATTAAACTTACCCGAATGGTTTTATTTCACATGTTAGAAATATCTGTTATAGTAGCTACATTATTAATTGTCACTATCTAAAACACTGATTAGACTAATTTTAAATACAGCACTGTTTTTAATTGGTATTTTCAAGGTAAGAGATAAAAATCTAACATTAGAAGTCTCCAGTAAATATACGGCTGCCTGTGTAGAGCGCGTCCCGCGGTACAAACGATTAATGATGACGGCACGGCGTGGATGTTTGGCCGCCGCCGCCAGGTCGACGCCCACTATCGCTAGTATTGCCAGATCTCGTTTCCAAATCCAGGAAATGACAAAAAAAATATAATTCAAACGGATAAATCAATATATCTATTAAAAGATTCATTGTTATTTAAATTTTGTATACACTTTGGTGTTAAGCTCTGAAATATTTTTTTCATTGACCAACAAAACCACAAAGAAAATTGGTTATATAATCTTACAAAAAATACCAGTAAGATGGACAGTATGTTTTGCAATTATGTTTTTGTGATATATATTTTTGTGTATATAATATTTTTACATTGTTCTTTGAATGCAGTCAGTATAAAAAAGTTAGAAAACAATAATTACCTACCACTACAATGCGTTTGAAACAGGGTAAAAATAAAGTTAATCATACACAATTTCAAATGTTTCAATTCCTTTATGTAGTGTTGTAATTAAGTTATACAGGTTAGGGAAAGTTTTGTTAGTTGTAACCTATCGGAGTCTTCCATGGTGGACCCGATTTTCTTATATGTAACGGTTCGTCTGGATTACTATTAATATGTCAGCATTTGGAAGGTGGCGCCGTTTGAGGCTAAAGATAATAACTAGCAATGGGTTATCAAACCTATAATGTATAATTAATCAAACCTATGCATATAATCATAATGATACAAGCAACGAGAGCAATTATAGTAACATCACTTTAACGTTATCGTCGTGTTAACACTTAATAAAGTGTCAATCTTATGAACATCACACAGCCTACAATTTACTGAAAATTATACCAACTACCTAATGCAACAATACCAAAACGAAATGATGATGAGGCCAGCAGCACCTAAATAGGTAATTTTCGTATTCGCTTAGATTTTTCCTAGAAAATAACAAAATTTTCTACTTTTTGCGTCACCATTATCTAGTTCATAAACGGTGCTATGTAAACTTATTAGTAACCTTTACAGAATCATATTACCATCTTTGAAGATGTGTTTTTAATATCATGGTATACTAATAATGCACCGAGGCTACGGAACAACACCGTGGCATGCACGATATGCATGACGATTTATAGTAATAACAGACTAAAATATATATATTTTTTTAATCCACATTAATTTTAACCATACATATCTGTTGTGTTTTCATAAATGGATTAATATCCATATAATATCATATTGAAATAATTAAATTAAAATTTGTAAGGTTAGGTAACTAATTGATAAAACCTACGTAGTCCCAAATTATCTATTTCCCCTGTTAGTTTTAATTTTAATCTAGATTATCAGGATAAAAGAAAACGTATACGTTACAAATAGTCAGACTACCGGAAATATGTCCGAAAAGCTGGCAACACTGCGATGCAAGCATAATATTGGAAATCAGAAGGTAAATTCAGAAGGATTTTATCTTTTTCCGTCTAAGTTAATAGAACAAGTTTCAACAGGATCCATCATAGAATTTGACGGCTTAAAAACGGTAATTGGCTGAGCGAAGCGAGGTCTCCCAGTGTAAGGGAACAAATTGTCATTTGTAAGTATGACTGTATGTAGTACCTACTTAATGTTGCATAGATTGGTATAGGAGTAGGGCGATCATGAGCATGATGACTGTATACGTGTACACACTAATAAATTGAGTAGTTCAGTATTATTTTATCAGTACTAATCAGTACTAATATTATAAATGCGAAAGTAACTCTGTCTGTCTGTCTGTCTGTTACGCTTTCACGCCAAAACTACTGGACCGATTTGAATGAAATTTGGTATGGAGATAGTTTGAGACCCGGGAAAAAACATAGGATAGTTTTTATCCGACTGCGCAAAAAGAGGTTTATGTTTTCGCGTGGTAACCGACATACGCGCGGGCGGAGCCGCGCCCGGAAAGCTAGTATTATATATGCGAAAGTAACTCTGTCTGTCTGTCTGTCTGTTACGCTTTCACGCCAAAACTACTGGACCGATTTGAATGAAATTTGGTATGGAGATAGTTTGAGACCCGGGAAAAAACATAGGATAGTTTTTATCCGACTGCGCAAAAAGAGGTTAATGTTTTCGCGCGATAACCGACATACGCGCGGGCGGAGCCGCGCCCGGAAAGCTAGTATTATATATGCGAAAGTAACTCTGTCTGTCTGTTAGGCTTTCACGCCAAAACTACTGGACCGATTTGAATGAAATTTGGTATGGAGATAGTTTGAGACCCGGGAAAAAACATAGGATAGTTTTTATCCGACTGCGCAAAAAGAGGTTAATGTTTTCGCGCGATAACCGACATACGCGCGGGCGGAGCCGCGCCCGGAAAGCTAGTCAGTACTAATATTATAAATGCGAAGGTAACTCTGTCTGTCTGTCTGTCTGTTACGCTTTCACGCCAAAACTACTGGACCGATTTGAATGAAATTTGGTATGGAGATAGTTTGATACCCGGGAAAAAACATAGGATAGTTTTTATCCGACTGCGCAAAAAGAGGTTAATGTTTTCGCGCGATAACCGACATACGCGCGGGCGGAGCCGCGCCCTCAAAGCTAGTATTATATATGCGAAAGTAACTCTGTCTGTCTGTCTGTCTGTTACGCTTTCACGCCAAAACTACTGGACCGATTTGAATGAAATTTGTTATGGAGATAGTTTGAGACCCGGGAAAAAACATAGGATAGTTTTTATCCGACTGCGCAAAAAGAGGTTAATGTTTTCGCGCGATAACCGACATACGCGCGGGCGGAGCCGCGCCCGAGAAGCTAGTTTTAAATGAATGGTCTTTATAACACACAAAAAAATTAATTGTCTTTATAAAACACTGAAAAATTCCCAAAAAGCTTCATAATGTAAAAATAAAGCGCTTTTATTGTTATTCGTTACGTATGTAAAAGTATTATTGTGTTTATTTTACGTTTTTACCGAAAACCAATCTTAAGTCAGGATTCTAAGTAACTAGTAGAGATTAGGACGGAATCTGGCATATTCGGACAATAATTAGCACAATCCACACTTATCTTTTCAAAAAAATATTATGAATACGACTTATGATATTAATTATTCTTTGAATAGAGTATAAAAGAAATGAAAAGAGGTACAGTTTATTGATTTTGGACTAGGGATACATTTTTCTGATAAAATAAAGTTGGCAATTCTACTAAGTGGACAATAACAGTCACTCGAGTCCTACTTTCGTAGCCTACGACCTACGACTTTCAATTTGTCCCAAATGTTTGAAAATAAGACTTTTCACTAGAAAAGTCGTATTTTCAGCGTTGCGGCCTGATTTTAAAATTATCTATCACAGAATACTAATGGATGGTAATTTCTTCCAGCATTGATCGAATAGTGGTGCTGTTATTTTCCACTAGATAAGACGGTAACTATTCTCCACAATCGTAAGATTAATCTTCGCTTTCCTCCCAAAACTGAAATATACCAATTCGTTCGGAGGGATATTATTATACCGTTCCCATTGATATTCAGTCCATATATTATACATCTAATTTGAATGGTTTCTCTTATATGCAAGCCTGGCTAATCGTCTGTTTTTGATGGAATAGTGGTGCCAATTTTTTTTTCAATAGTAAAGTGGGTAATTATTATTAAGGTAATTATTTTTCGGTGGTTTAAAACTACATACTCTTACTTACACTGATTTTCAAGGGAAAATAATATTATTTGGGAGGAAATTAATATTTGACAAATGTTCCTTGTTATGATAGTTCCTCCAAATGTTATACACCTAATTGGGTTGGTAATCATTTCAAGCAATACTATCTAACCCTTTCGTTTTTGATGGAATAGTACACTTCAAAGGGAGCTGAGCTTTCCATCCTAAGCTTTCCATCTGACATCGTTCCTTCCGAAAAATTACTATTGCTTTGGGAGAATATTGTCCTCTCATTTGGTTACTTAGTTACTTGTGATGTTCCCTCCAAATACGGTACATCTAATTTGGATGGTAATTCCCTCTCACCCATCCAACTAATCCTTTTGTTTCCGATGGAATAGTGGTAATATTTTCCCGCTGAATATTTCCCACTATTTGAAAACGATACATTTAGGAGGAATTATTATTATCCATCCATATTTAGTAGGAATATTTACCTCGAAGGAAATTCCTTCTTGGTTATTTCCTTCCAAAAAAATCCTTTCTTTATGTTCTTCTGTTTTAGATGGATTATCCTCTCATTTGGAAGGCTGTTACTTGTGATGTACCCTCCGAATATGATACATCTAATTGGGATGGTAATTCCTTACAGCAAGCCTGTCTAATCCTTTCATTTTTGATGGAATAGTAGTGCCACTTGATTTCCCACTAGTTGAGAGGGTGAATATTCTTCAATATCGGAGGGTAATTCTGAGCTTTCCTTCCGACACTGTTCCGAACGAAAAATTTCTATTACTTTGGGAGAATATTATCCTCTAATTTGGAAGGATGTTCCTTGTGATGTTCCCTCCAAATGTGATACATCTAATTTCAACGGTAATTCCTTCTCACCCATCCATATAATCCTTTTGTTTCCGGTGGAATAGTGGTTTATATTTTCCTGCTGAATATTTCCCACTATTTTAAAAGGATTCATTTAGGAGGAATTATTAGAATCCATATATATTTAGTAGGAATATTTAGCTGGAAGAAATTTCCTTCCTGGTAATTACCCTCCAAAAAAAATCCTTTCTTTATGTTCTTCCGTTTTAGATGGATTTAATCCATTACCTTCTAAATTTCAGAAGGAATTTGGTAGTTTTCCGATTTAAAAGGTAAAGCGAGGAAGGAAAAGACGCAATTTTGGAAGGAAACGGTTTTAGAAGGTAATATTCGGAAGGTATACCAGGAAATTTTTCTCAGTGCACATAGTAATTAAACAACTTTAAACAATTTAAATCGCGTATATTTACCATTATTTTGTGCCGACGTTTCAAACTTTGCAGTGGTCGTGGTTAAGGGTGACTAGGGTGACATTATTAGCCTTAAGGACATATGCCCGCCAGCCAAAGCGTAAACTTTTAACTAAACTCAACTTGTTATTAAAAAAAAACTCGCATGTAAATAATGTGTATTATTAGACCTATCGTTTCTGGCTTAAATCCTTTTTCTTTTGGACTAATAATTAAAATTTTATTATATAGCGTTTAGTATATAGCACTCGTTTTCAGGAGTTTGAGCCAGTTATTCGTAGCTCCAGATTTATTTAAAAAGTATAGTACGCATGTATAAATAACTTCCCATTTATAGAAAGTTCATTATATTCCCCATGTTTGTGGTGCAATAGAAATATTAAAAACATGCTTATTTTTCTTGAAAGAGATGCTTAAAGTTGGGTCTTTCTTTTATCCAAAATTACGAGTTTTTGAGCTAGTGTAATTTCAAAAATGTATAATTTAATGAAAATCTAATGCACCACAAACCTAGATATTAGGGTAGTGATTACGTAGGTAAAAAATCATTAGAGTTTTATTCGCTATTATTAAAATGAGATTGGAGCTGCGTTTTGTGTGGGGGCGTTCGTCTAAAATATACCCTTAAGTAATAAAAATTCGAAAACTTTGTGAAACAACACCTTTTGAAGGTTTGTGATAAATGCTACACGAGACTACAACGACTACTACAGTACTTTAGTCCAGGCGCTGGATGGAGTTGAGTATGCAAAATGTGAGGACCGGCAATCATGCTCAAATTCTTTTACCTGAAACCCTAAATAATAGAAAATCACATGTTGCCGGCAGCTGTGCTGGTCCGTTATATATGTTTATAATTCATATTTGAATATATTATAAATTAGAAAATGATAATTATCAATCTATTTTATTCTGACAATAGTTACCTATTTATGCGTATATATTATCTGACAATAGTTACCTATTTATGCGTATATATATATTATAATAGTTACCGCGATGGACTCCTATGATACAATCATATCCAATGAACTACTGAACGATTTTAAATTTGATTTGCACACCGTGTGCAAATCAAATTTAAATTAGTAATTTGGATCAAATTGCACACGGTGTGCAAATCAAATTTAAAATCGTTCAGTAGTTCATTGGATATGATTGTATCATAGGAGTCCATCGCGGACACACAACGTGACACGTAAATTTTATATTTATAGATATGAATACATTTTAATCGTATTTCTTTATGCAAATGCATAAATAGGTAACTATTGTCAGAATAAAATAGATTGATAATTATCATTTTCTAATTTATAATATATTCAAATATGAGTTTATGAATTAAATATTTTTTTTAATTATTAATTATTTGTTTTTATACATAATTTTCCTGATGTTTTTTACACATGACTATAGCTGTAAGTTTCTTTATTCATAAAAATCAAAGGGATATTCCCACTAAAACAATCGTTATTTTTTTAATATATCACGGGTGACAAACAAGCAGGCAGCCCGTCTGATGGGAAACGATAACCGCCGCCTATGGACATCTGCAACACTAGCTACGCTGCCGATGCGTTGCCTGCCCGGAGAGGAATTTGTAGATGCCCCTTTTAAACTGGTCCATGTCGTAGCTTCGCGGAAAGACCTCCGGAGGAAGGTCGTTCCACATCCCACAAGTACGCGGTAGAAATGAGTTCGTTATAATAATATCAAAGCATGTGTTCATTTACTAGATGTCTAAGGGGAGTGGGGTGTAAAACAAAAATGGACCAATATGGCTCCTGGCAACATTCAGAATCATAATCTGCATGCTTTTCTGAGTTTAATACCTACCGAATGCGGTCCTCACATTTTGCACACTCATGCAACTCCATCCAGCGCCCGGTCTACTTAATAAAACAAAATATAATATAAGAATTTAGCAATTACTAAAGTTATGTGTTGGCTAGAGATGGCAAATTTAATAATACATTTTTGTTGTAGATAATATTGACGTACGGAATAGTGTCACTTTTCAACTGCAAATCCAACGACAGATTTGACGATCCTAACGGGAAGCCTCTTCAAATTGGACAGGAGCTTGGCTAACAAGTTTTCGCGGGAAACAATGGCCACAGGCATCGCCATTTTCTCGTGGAAATACTAGATAAGATGTAGTCATTGTACAAGTTTGTATTATACTTTGACCGATACCGCTGTACCGCGCCTTAGGTATGCGCGTGTGAGATTTGTCAAGATAGAGAGTAATAACATAGGCTTATTAACTTATAAGATGTTTGGCAGGAGACGATTCCATGTAATATGGTACTATTAGTTGAGTAATTAACTACCTACCTTACTAGATTTTCTACGAAAAGGGAATTATAAGGTAAACTCAAAAGATACAACATTTATAGGAACACATTGAGCACTTTAATAAACATAATACATTAGGTTCACATGGACTAATTCTGTATAAGTTTATAGTTATAATTCACAACGATATAATCAACTTTGCAACCTATTTAGTAAGAACATACACAACATGTGAACAGCAGTTATGTTACACTAAGGGCCTGTTTCAGAATGTTCGAGTTAGTTCCGGTTTTACTACCCAGAACATATTTAATAAATAAAACACTATTTTTGCGTTTCACATTCATCGATTTAACCGATAAGCTTGAAACGCGCTGCATGATAACTGTCATTTTTATCATTCTGTTATTTTATATGTTGCATAACAACCCGAAACTTTATTAGGACATTCTGAAACAGGCCCTTAATAAATCTATAATACAAATATGTATAGGTCTCGATACGGCAGTCACTTGTCAAGGATAAAGAGAAGGGCTCAGTAAGTGAGACATTGGTTTTTAGAGCAATGGCTGGCGCCAAGTGTCTGTCGCCTCTCCATGAAACTTCCCGCCATGTTTATCACAACCAATCAGGGACATCAGTGTTCCCACCACAACGTATCAGCTAATCCGAAATTAGACAGGATGGTTCGTCATTGACTAGTCCAGAATGAATACAGATAAAACAGGATTTAAGTGTGGCTATTATTAAAAATGTCAAATATGAATAGGTTTTAGGATATTCTATAATAAGATAATCTATTCTAAGTTGAACAAAGATTATAGAAATACTTATATAAACATCTCTACCGTATATAATTCTAACACGCGCGGCGAGACGGGGTAAGCATCGGCTGTTGCTCTCTGTCAGTCCGCCGTCAACGCTCATGGCGGTCGCTAGAGTCATTGCATTCGAACTGTAAACTTATATCTTAAGATCTATCAAACAATATCAAGAACATGTGAACTCATGCTCTTACCTCGCGACCCCCACCTCGCCGCTCCTTCCTAAGGCGCGGTACAGCGGTATTGGTCAGACTATAACATCACTTTCCTTCATTGTTTAAGGTTATGGACGTGATGTCATTCATGTGCTTTTACGTATCTATACTTTTGTTTATTTAGCCCTAAGTTTAGTGTAGGTTGGTTTAACACACAAAACATTTAACACACATAAGTAAGTATCTAATATATGAAAAACACGGGTGTTTGCGTGAACTTACTATGAGTCGATATCGCTATCGACAATGTTTCGGCTTCTACCGGAAGCCTTCCTCAGGATTTTGAGTGTGGTAGGTCCACCGCGGTCGCGTCACGCTTCACACTGCGGGCGGCAGCTCGCTGTGCTCGAGCCGACGGCGCTGGCGGCGCCGGCGGGGGTCGTTGTGGGGAGTGTTGTGGCGAACGCTGTGTTTTCGGTAAAGGATGCGATGCACCATCTTCATCGCTACTGCTTTCTTCAGATGACACCATCGCAGTCCGACAAGCAAAACTAACTGTGTCCACCATCTCCTGCTTCACATTTTTCAAACCTCCATGAAGACAAGTTCTCCAGCTTTGTGACAGCGCCCACCCTCTATCTCTGTTAAAATTAGGACGACGACTAATTTCTATAGCCTCGCGGATTTTGCGCGGTACGTAAAACTTCTCCTTAGCTAAAACCCGGGCTTTGTCGAAACGGATGTAGTGCGTCGTCCCAGATGTCAGACTGATGGCTGTCCGCGTTTCTCATGGAGCGAATGTGTTCTCCGAGCCTTGTGGACACGTTCCTTTTTGTTTCTCCTATATAGCATTCACCACAATCGCATGGAATCATGTAGACTCCGGGGGTTCCCAGTGAGTCCTTATCTTTCGGAGATCGCAGTAATTGCCTAATTTGTGAGGGGGGGCGGAATACCGTCTTGATAGAAAATTTACGCCGTAGCAAGTTTCCGATTTTATCCGTCACCCCCTTGATAAATGGTAGGTATGCTACTGCCCTCTCTGCTGTTGTTGTCCGGTTCCATGCAGACGTGTTTGCAATCCTATTGCTTTGCTTCCAGCTATACCCATTGGATTCTAGTACTGAACGTACATGCGCAAGTTCCATATCCACATGTTGAGGATCACACAATCTTAGCGCTCTGTTAATGAGTGACCTAGGCACGGAAGCTAGGTGTGACGGGTGATGATGTGAATCCGCTTTTAGGTAACTATCGGTATGTATTGGTTTACGGTACACGGCGTGTGAAATTCGACCGTTCTGTTTTCGTTTTACCAACACATCCAGAAAAGGCAACGTACCATTTTTCTCTTTTTCCACCGTGAAAGCTATTTTTGGATGTTTTTTATTCAGGTGTTCTAATAAGGGTATCAATTCATCCTTATGTAGAATGGCAAACACGTCGTCCACATACAGCCACCAGTATTTTGGTTTGAATGATATGCCGCTCAATGCCGTTTGCTCAAACCACTCCATGAAGATGTTGGCTATCACTGGAGCTATAGGTGAGCCCATGGCAACACCCTCTGTCTGTAGGTAGTAGTCACCCCGCCATAAAAAGTATCCACTTGTCAGTATGACCTCTATTACTTTCAAATACTCGATAGGTATAAGAGCAGTATGGAATAAATTCTCAATTATCTTAATGGTGTCAGCTATCGGTATGTTGGTAAATAATGACGTCAAAAACACCCGTGTTTTTCATATATTAGATATAAATATGAGCGTAAGTTTTTATAATATGACACATAGGTAAGATTAAAAAAAAAATTTGGCGGGTGTCTACGGACAGCAAAGTGAGGCCGGTTTTATAATAGGTGTGCGACGACGTTACCGACCATGTTACCTAGGTTTAAATGTGATTTCATCCTGCTTTTTATATCATGAAGATTGTTTCTTTATTGTGTATTTACACCGCGAAGCTTACCCCGCGGTTCAAACCACGTAAATATGCGCTATTGGCACTGTTTGCCTGCAAACGTTCGGTTCATAACGTGCTAAACTTACACCACGATAGCATAGCAATATGATGTCATCTATGACGTCACCTCGAGCTGCATACAACGCTCACAGCAGCGTGTGCACTTACGCCAAACTAAAATTTGGCAGATAAATGAGGAGATTTTTGTTGTATGGTTAGAATTATATACGAAAAAACAATTTTGTTCACAAAATAATGCTTTGAAATTAAATACTTCTAATGTCGTTAATTGAAGGGCAGGTTATTTTGGGTAAATTGTGAAGAACAAAATTGACAGGTAGAACATTATACTATATAGCATAAGCGCAGCTGCTAATCGGTTCACATCCTTTGCTCGCAAACAGTGCATATTCTCGTATTTCAGTTATGAACCGAGCGTTTGCAATGTATTCACCGACAGCAGTGTTTGCGTGATTTTAACCGTAGCTTTGATAGTTTTATCGGGCCTCACTTTGCTGCTCGCAGAGTTCCGTCTTTATTTTATTTGGTCTGAGACACAAAGAGATCAAAATCTCACAATTAGCGAAAATATCAAAAATTCTACATGCTTAGAACGTAAATTGAAATGAAGAAGGGGAAATATCGATAAAATTTATTAGATAAAGTAGCTATGATTGTTAAAAACAGAGACAAAATTCTTATTTTTACACTTTATTTCGTACTTATTATATTTTAACCGACAAAAGCAAGATAGCAACAATATAAAGAGGATAATTTCGGATGAGTTCTGATATCGTTTTTTATGATCCAATATACGAGAACCCCTAAAAATTACATCAGAAAAGGCAAAGCGTGGGGGTTATACAAAAGCAAAGATAGCCGAGCCGACTGCCATTTGTCAATAATTGGCTTTGTATAGGTATCCCTATATAAAGATTAATTAACGTTACTGATAGAACAATTAACGTATTGAAAATTTCGGGTAATCGATCATTTTACGTCTTAACAGTTCGGGTGTAGAACAATATACATTACGATTAATATTTTAATAAAGCCTCAAATTTACTTATTGTTATTATTCTTAATTTTAGGATATCCATAATATTTCAAGCGCTAGTAGTGCAGCAACGCCCGTTACGGTTATTGCTTGGATGGGTGACCGCTTGTGACATTCTCGCTTCCGAGAGCAGTGTTGTCATCAAATGGCAGTCGTTATTATGGCGGTAGGGCATTTTGAAAATATCCGCCTGGATGGTGACAACATTCAAGTATAAAATCTGTCGTCAAGCACCTAACGGTGTGTCCCAGTGGATCCTTGAATATTATCTACCGTTTCATCATTTACCAATGAGAGAGATAGAGAGATAGGTACTAATGAGAGAGACAGTGGTCAAAGGCTAGCCTATCAATTATAAAGAAAATAATAGTACTTGTCATTGGAACAGCTCGTAGAACACATGAGTCTACCACGGGTAAAAAAATCTCTGCCGGGAACATCTACGGTTTTCGGGTGTTCTACGACCTCAACTGTCACTTTGACAGCTGTTACTTAAAAATCAAGTTATTTACGATGTACGTCAGGCTGGCCCGGCCCCCAAAAATAATATAAGTTATTTTCAGCTCCAGACCACGTATCGAATGCACTGCTCTTCAGAAGCATATGCACCACTCTCATTTTTAATGTACCACCTCCTTTTTATGCTGTGGAAACACGGAAAAAAGTTGTAGTATTACAAAGTTAGTCTAACTTTGTAATATGAATTATTCTGTAACGATAACTTTAAGTACTGTGGAAAACTTGATTTATAAGACTGATGTATGCTATTTTAATTTTGATAACTTAGTTAAATTTAAGCGCAATACATTGTAGTTTTATTGCCTATCGATAGTTAGGATTCTAAAAATTGAATAAATTTCTTTATAGATTTTCTTGGGTCTATCGGCTGATAAAATAACCCCGTCGTACCGTATGCATTATTGACTTGCACCATCTATGGTGCAGATGATAGAGCTAAGTATGTACTTTCAGTATATACAAAGTTACTTTATGGTATGTACCGTTTGCACCATTCTTCCCCGTAGGCATTTTGGGCACTTTGGATGGTGAACTAACTTCTCCCTCATGATTTGATGATATATTTATAACCTTATATTACAATATACAAATTAATAATAAGTATAAGTGGCTATGCCGTTCTCATTATAGCAAATAAATAAAATAAAATAAATGATTTAGATTCAGAAAAAATAATGTTAATACGGACGTTGCATAGCCCGTTTTGGCAACTTATTGGAAAATTTAAATGTTTTGGATATCATTCTCAATTCGTTTACGGACTTTACATAGGTAGTTATATCACCACTATCATTCACTCATTCCGTACTGTAGTCGACCAAAGCATTTTATTGTTTATCTAGCCAGGCGGTGGTGGTAGACATGATGGTACATTTGTGCTCTAGTTCTCTTAAGCTTTCATGTAAGTTAATTCCTTCGTAGATTGTCTTCACATTGAATAAGTTCAATATTAAAATCAATTCTACTTTAATAAAATAAGTATTTTTTTTAAAACACTTCCATGGCTATTCCCAGTTTGACAAGGTATCTACAATTTTGCCAACAATTTTGTATCTATAACATGCTCTGCGGCTTACATTACAAAATTGCATATTGTAGATTTTGTAATGTAAGCCGCAGAGCATGTTGTAGAAACAAATTTGTGGGCAAAATTTGTATCGAAAGTCAAACTGGGAAAAGCCAAGTGTTTTAAAAAATAGTATTTTAAAAAATATATAGGGATGCGTCATCATTAACAAGTTTAAGGCTAATTGCAATAATAAGGACCCGTTTCAGAATGTCCTAATAAAGTTTCGGGTTGCTATGCAACACATAAAATAACTGAATGATAAAAATTACAGTTGACATGCAGCGCGTTTCAAGCTTTAACCGATGGATAGGCTAAATCGACGACTGTGAAACGTAAAGATAGTGTTTTATTTATTAAATTTGTTCTGGGTAGTAAAACCGGAACTTACTCGAACATTCTGAAACAGGCCCTAAGTCTTGTTTGTATATTTGTTTTGTTTAGGGAGGACATAGATGCTGGCTACCGCCTGTGCGGTCGTCCAGCTCCACCGGGTTTTGGGCGAGGGCCTGGCCCTACAATAGCCCGGGAGGGAGAAGTGCCGAAGGCACTTCTCCCGAGACGGGCGTAGAAGGCGAAAAGCGCTTTCTACCTCCGTCTCCTGCGGACGCCGAAAACGTACCGCTATTATAGGAGGGGTTGACAGCGAGCTCAAGGGCACCACTGTGGTTCGGACCTCGGCTTGTCTCGCTGTCGAGAGACATGGGGGGGATCGGAGCAAAATGCCTCTGTGCAACTGCAGTGTTGCACAATTGGGCCCTACTGAATAATACTCTTTGACTATTTGGAGAGCAATTTATCGTGACCTTGTTTTTGCCTCGAGCTCGCCGGCGGGCTCGGTGTTTGATTGTGTGACCTCTAATTACCTCACACCTGGGGATTTTACCTCGACGACTTGCGGATAACGCTAAAGCTGCCAATGTAATGGCTGCGATGGGGTCATCCGGGTCGTCTAATACCTGCCGTGGTCGGCGACGGGGGGGTTTGAAAAATGGGATAGAAGAGGCAGTCGAGTAGTTCGATGCCTGGACAACCAATGGATTCGGGTGGTGGGGCGCTCGATCAAAGTATCGGCGGGCGCAGTCCTTATTGAACTGCGCTAAAGAGGGAAGGTTTAAGTCGCAATGCAACTCGGTGTTCCGGATATACCACGGGGCGCCGGTTGCATTACGAAGAAAACGGTTTTGGATGACTTGAAGTTTATGAAGGTGGGCCTCACTAGCATGACTAAACACTACTGATGCGTAAGTCATGATGGGGCGGATGCAGGCAGTGTAAAGTGTCTTCTTATTACTAAGAGACATTTTACTCTCTTTGCGAAGTAGGGGACCAAGGCGACCCATTACGAAGGCCGATCTGTTACGGACGGTTGTTATGTGATCGTTAAAGGTGAGATGACGATCAAGGGTGACTCCGAGGTATTTTGTTCTAGGAACCCAGGGAATGGGTTCGTCGAACAAAATAAGCGGTTTCGGGTAAGGGGAGCGTGTCTTCTCAGTAAAGCACATAGCTGTGCTTTTAGCTGGGTTGACCGTGATGCGCCATTTTCGGAACCAGTCACCGATCTCGGTGACGGCCCGTTGAATGACGAAATAGGACTGTCTGTTGATATGCCACCCAGTGGTGTAAATGGCGGTATCGTCCGCATATTGGGCTAGGAATACTTTGGGCTGAGAGCGTGGGATGTCACTGGTATACAGTGCAAAGAGAATAGGTGATAGCACGGAGCCCTGAGGGACTCCGGCTCTGACTGGGTGGGGGGAGGAGAGGGTGCCTTCCACGCGATAGCGAAAGCTTCTGGCTTTAAGGAAGTCTTGTAGGATGAGCACAAGACGTTCTGGCACGCCAAATTGGTATAGCTTGTAGATCAAGCCATTGTGCCAGACTTTGTCAAAAGCTTTCGCTACGTCGAGGAAGACTGCTAGCGTAGTCTGGGGTTTGGGGTACTTATTGAAGCCCTCAATGATGTGCTCCGTGAGGCGGTGCACCTGTTGGACGCATGAGTGTCCGGGTCTGAAGCCAAACTGCTCATCTGGGATAAGGTGGTGTTCCTTAGCATGGGACTGGAGACGGTTTGCAAGTAACCGCTCGTAAAGTTTGCCTAAGGCACTGAGGAGGCTGATGGGGCGGTAGCTGGTGGGGTCAGATGAGCTTTTGCCTGGTTTGTGAATGCCAATGACATTTGCACATTTCCAGGTGTCTGGGAATAAGCAGTGGCTCATAGCAGCATTGAAGATGCTGACTAAGAGATGGATGAGAGGAGGAGAGAGGGTTTTAAGAACCCTGTTGGAGATGCCATCGGCACCGGGGGACTTGCGCGGTCGGAGGGCCTTGATCAGTCTCTCCACCTCAGCGTAAGTCGCTAAAGTGATTGGTGGGAGTTCAGAGGTGACCACAGAGCTTTTACGTTCGACTTCAGCATCCACCGAATCGAGGTGAGCTTGGTCAACGTGATCTACGTTAGGGGAACACTGAGCCTCTAGGCTATCAGCTAGGCACTCAGCTTTGTCTTCGTCAAAGAACGCTGGGACTAGTGGGACTGGTCTGTATAAGGGAGGCATGTCGTTATGGTTACTTCCTTTCAAACCTCGCGCCAAGTCCCAGTAAGCATGGTGGCTTGGCACGAGGTTTGAAAGTTTATCGCCCCATTGTTGATCACGCAACTCAGACATGCGACTTTGAACCATGCGTTCAAAGTGGCGTTTCTTAGTTTTGTTCTCTTTACTGGGGTAAGAGTCGTAGTGTCGGGTCACTGCTTTACTCTCCGTCACCAATCGTCTCACATCCGCTGGAATGACAAGGCGCCGGTCGTCCGGCTCTATTACCTCCTTTGCAGATGCACCTACTACGGTGGAGAGGTGATTGGTGAACGAATCGATCGCAAGGGTTACGTCATCTTTTGTCAGGATGTCGTCAGGGATCTTGTCAAGGTCCGGTGAACTGATAGCCTTTAGGGCATCGCCTACTTGCTTCCAGTTCACTATCGTCTTAGTGGGGCGGGGGAGGTCAGTCGTTGGGTCGGGACCTAGTCGCAGTATGATGGGTCGGTGGTCAGAGTGAAGCTCGTGAACCACTTCTATGGAGCGTAACCGGAGTGTTACGCCTCTGAGTAGTGCCATGTCAAGCAAGTCAGATCGGTGGTCTTCCATATAAGGGTAGTGAGTGGGCTCAGTGGGCGCAATTATGTCAAAGTTAAGTTCTGCGATTAGGTTTTCAAGTGCAATACCTTTGGGATTGTTGACGTTACAATTCCATAGGATGTGCTTACTGTTGAAGTCGCCAATCAGAATGACGGCGCTTCCTAATGAGAATAAGGCTTCTAAGTCAGCTCGGACGATCGGCTTGGAGCAAGCTTGGTAACAGGACGCTATGACTATAGGTTGATGACCAGTCATAGCTAGGAGGCAACAAGATGCTTCCATATTAACAAGAGTCGGGGTAGGTAGGGGAATGCAGTGCAGGGACCTTTTGTAATAGATAAGAGTGCCTCCCCCACGGGAGTTCACTCTATCATCACGTACCGTTCTGTAATTGGCAAACCTAGGGTTCGCCTTCCCCGGTTTTAGAAAGGTTTCCTGCACGCATATGATATCGATAAGGTGGGTACAACAAAAGTCGTGGACGAGGTCACGTTGTTTGAAGAGGCCGTCAGCGTTAAATGACGCTAACGACACTGAGTACGGTTTCGTGCGTTCGGTTGTACTACCCATAGTGGTTGTACTGGGGAGGGGCCTGGGGGACGAAGCGCTTAAGGGCGCTTAGTAAGTTTGCGTGTTCCAATGTGTATTGGATCACGTCCGCTGGGGATTGAGCGTATTGCATCTTGTGGAATAGCTCTTGTACCTCATTGATGTCAACCGACATAGCCAGATCGCTGACTAGGTTGATTGCCTCTTGAAGAGGGGCAGCCATCAATGGCATAGGGGGAGCTTGTGGCCGGGAAGCGGCGCGGGGAGGGGCGCGAACGGTGTTGGCAGCGGGTGCCGGGAGCGCGGGGCGAGCCGGGGCCGGTGCGCGGGCAGGGGCCGCGGCGCGGGCGGGTGCGGGAGCGGGCGCGGGCGCACGGGCCGGGGCGCGGGCGGTAGCGACGGTCTTAACCATACTGGGTGGTTTGGACCATGCGTTACGGGCTGGGAGCGGCGCGGGTATTACCTGTGAGGCAGGTACTACCGTTAGTTTGGGACTTACCCGTTGGTAACGGTCATAAGAGGGGCGGGTCGGCCTATGCCTTGCCACCCTGTGGTTCACTCGTGGTGCTTTAGGGCAACCACGGTAATTCGCGGTATGCCCTTGAGCACCGCATAGAACACAACTGGGTGGGTCCGGCGAATCCCGGGTGCGAGTGCACGCTGCTGTCGCGTGATCGCCTAGGCACTTAACGCACCTAGCGCGAGCGAAGCAGAACCGGGAGGCGTGCCCGTATAGTTGGCAGTTGTGGCACTGCGAGGGACTCCCATTCTTGTATGGGGCTTGGACATCGAGTCCTGAGAGGCCACAGACCTTTTTTAAATTAAAAATGGCCTTGCCTTCAGGTGTACGATCTAGTACTACGAGTACTAGATCGTAGGGACTGCGGTCCTTCCCGCTGTACATGCGGTGAACTGCATGTACGGGGAAGTCTTGTGCTTTCAGGTCGGCACATACCGAGTCGGTATGTACCTCCTTGGGCACGCCGCGGATGACAACTCGGAGGACTTTCTCCTCTTCGAGCGCATAAGTGTGAAAACTTATGCTCTCTTTACGGAGGAGCTTTGTTAGCGCTCTGTGGTCGCTAATGGTGGACACTTGGACTTTAATGCCCTGCTGCGTGGAGTGGGCATTAGTATAATGGATCCCACGATCCGAAACTAAACGGGACAGCATGTCCCATTTGGTTTTGTCCTGAATGAACAGGGGCGGGGGCGGTTTTTCGCGGCGCGCGCTCGCGTCCTGAGGGGACGCGGCAGTGGTGGCCGGAGCGGAGGGAGGAGACGCGGGGCGCGGGGCGGGGGTCGGCTTCTTGCCGGAGGCGGGGGCCTTAGCGGGTGCCTTGGCGGGAGGGGCGGAAGTTGCGCAACTAGCGGCTTTAGGAGCACGCTTGCGTTTTCTATCTACGACGGTATAGCCGTCGTTATCTGAGTCCGAGTCGGTGCGTAAGGCGCGACTCGGATCTACCTCCATCTCCGCTTCGGAGTCCGAAGTGGGCTCGACAACGGCGATGGAGGGACGGGTGCTCGCTGGCCTCCCGATCGGTGAGCGCGAGCGAGACCTCTCACGGGGAGGGGCTGCCACCGTGCGTCTGTTGTCTGGGCCCGGAGCGGGCGAAAGCGGACTGTCCTCTGAGAAGGACCGGGTCAGAGGAGGGACGTTGGCCTCCGGGATTGAAGTCCCGGAGGGAGCAATAAGAGTGTCCGTGAGGCGGGCACTCGCTTCCTCTTCGAGGAGTTGCATATGAGCAACATACAGATCGGGGTGGCGGAGGGCGAAGGTCTGAAGGACCTGCACCTCACCGTTAGAGGGACGGGACTGCATCCTGAGGGGAATACTCGGGACGCCCTATCAAGGGTTTGAATTCCCTCACACACCTTGTGAGCTCACTGTGTGAGAGGGAGTGTGTACCTAGGGTGTGCCCTAGTTGTGTACCCTCTCCGAGCTTTTTTCTCGGCGGAGAGGGGTGCTCCTAAGCGCTACTCCGGGGTTGACTAGGGGCGACCCCAAGGCCAGTTATCCCGGAGCCCAGCTTGCTTCGGCTGACCCGTGAAGCGGGAAAGGCCACGGTGCAAGGTTAAACCAAAAGTTCGACAGTGGCCGTTGTCACCGTAGGGTGTCACACTGCGACCGCAGCAAATGGCGGATTTGATCGTTCAGACGGGTTTGGCTGACGCTACCCCACGCCTGAACGGCGTCGCTTAACAGCACAAAGTGTGTTGTTACGCGCACTGTTACAATGTTGTGTCGAGTAGTAAAGTTGTGAAATGCGCACCGAAAAGTGCGGTCAAAACAAGACCACCAGCCCGATATGATGTTGTTCCGAAACAAGGGACTTGGGTAGGTGGTAATGCCTGACGTCTTAGAGCGCCTCTGCGCGACGGCACGGCGAGCTCGTTGCTCACGTTGCACGGCGTTCGGCGGCTGCTCAGCTTTTCAGCGGCGCGGGCGGGTGCGGGAGCGGGCGCGGGCGCACGGGCCGGGGCGCGGGCGGTAGCGACGGTCTTAACCATACTGGGTGGTTTGGACCATGCGTTACGGGCTGGGAGCGGCGCGGGTATTACCTGTGAGGCAGGTACTACCGTTAGTTTGGGACTTACCCGTTGGTAACGGTCATAAGAGGGGCGGGTCGGCCTATGCCTTGCCACCCTGTGGTTCACTCGTGGTGCTTTAGGGCAACCACGGTAATTCGCGGTATGCCCTTGAGCACCGCATAGAACACAACTGGGTGGGTCCGGCGAATCCCGGGTGCGAGTGCACGCTGCTGTCGCGTGATCGCCTAGGCACTTAACGCACCTAGCGCGAGCGAAGCAGAACCGGGAGGCGTGCCCGTATAGTTGGCAGTTGTGGCACTGCGAGGGACTCCCATTCTTGTATGGGGCTTGGACATCGAGTCCTGAGAGGCCACAGACCTTTTTTAAATTAAAAATGGCCTTGCCTTCAGGTGTACGATCTAGTACTACGAGTACTAGATCGTAGGGACTGCGGTCCTTCCCGCTGTACATGCGGTGAACTGCATGTACGGGGAAGTCTTGTGCTTTCAGGTCGGCACATACCGAGTCGGTATGTACCTCCTTGGGCACGCCGCGGATGACAACTCGGAGGACTTTCTCCTCTTCGAGCGCATAAGTGTGAAAACTTATGCTCTCTTTACGGAGGAGCTTTGTTAGCGCTCTGTGGTCGCTAATGGTGGACACTTGGACTTTAATGCCCTGCTGCGTGGAGCGGGCATTAGTATAATGGATCCCACGATCCGAAACTAAACGGGACAGCATGTCCCATTTGGTTTTGTCCTGAATGAACAGGGGCGGGGGCGGTTTTTCGCGGCGCGCGCTCGCGTCCTGAGGGGACGCGGCAGTGGTGGCCGGAGCGGAGGGAGGAGACGCGGGGCGCGGGGCGGGGGTCGGCTTCTTGCCGGAGGCGGGGGCCTTAGCGGGTGCCTTGGCGGGAGGGGCGGAAGTTGCGCAACTAGCGGCTTTAGGAGCACGCTTGCGTTTTCTATCTACGACGGTATAGCCGTCGTTATCTGAGTCCGAGTCGGTGCGTAAGGCGCGACTCGGATCTACCTCCATCTCCGCTTCGGAGTCCGAAGTGGGCTCGACAACGGCGATGGAGGGACGGGTGCTCGCTGGCCTCCCGATCGGTGAGCGCGAGCGAGACCTCTCACGGGGAGGGGCTGCCACCGTGCGTCTGTTGTCTGGGCCCGGAGCGGGCGAAAGCGGACTGTCCTCTGAGAAGGACCGGGTCAGAGGAGGGACGTTGGCCTCCGGGATTGAAGTCCCGGAGGGAGCAATAAGAGTGTCCGTGAGGCGGGCACTCGCTTCCTCTTCGAGGAGTTGCATATGAGCAACATACAGATCGGGGTGGCGGAGGGCGAAGGTCTGAAGGACCTGCACCTCACCGTTAGAGGGACGGGACTGCATCCTGAGGGGAATACTCGGGACGCCCTATCAAGGGTTTGAATTCCCTCACACACCTTGTGAGCTCACTGTGTGAGAGGGAGTGTGTACCTAGGGTGTGCCCTAGTTGTGTACCCTCTCCGAGCTTTTTTCTCGGCGGAGAGGGGTGCTCCTAAGCGCTACTCCGGGGTTGACTAGGGGCGACCCCAAGGCCAGTTATCCCGGAGCCCAGCTTGCTTCGGCTGACCCGTGAAGCGGGAAAGGCCACGGTGCAAGGTTAAACCAAAAGTTCGACAGTGGCCGTTGTCACCGTAGGGTGTCACACTGCGACCGCAGCAAATGGCGGATTTGATCGTTCAGACGGGTTTGGCTGACGCTACCCCACGCCTGAACGGCGTCGCTTAACAGCACAAAGTGTGTTGTTACGCGCACTGTTACAATGTTGTGTCGAGTAGTAAAGTTGTGAAATGCGCACCGAAAAGTGCGGTCAAAACAAGACCACCAGCCCGATATGATGTTGTTCCGAAACAAGGGACTTGGGTAGGTGGTAATGCCTGACGTCTTAGAGCGCCTCTGCGCGACGGCACGGCGAGCTCGTTGCTCACGTTGCACGGCGTTCGGCGGCTGCTCAGCTTCTGCACACAAAACAAAACTTCGTCAGGACTGCGTATTCCAAGGCACTGGTCTGCAACTAGCGTCGGAACGATGACCCGAGTGAGACGGCAATAGTGCGGGGACTATTGCGGTATCACTGGGAGATACTGGCGGAGCTGTAGACAGGTGTGCACGGCGTGGCGGCACAGGTCGGAATGTTGTTTGTATAGTACGACGAAGTTGAACTATAGGTGTCGCCCCAACCCCATACCGTGATATAGAACGAGAGCTCAATTTAGAGTTATGAGCCATATGTCAAGGTCAGATCGTACCCAAGCTATAGGGGTGGATGGCGCGGGTTCGAATCCCACACATTATTATAATTTTTCTCTCGCGTAATTTTGTAAGGTGTACACAAACAGAATTTACATTTTTTTTTGTTTTATTTCGATACATAACTCTAAGGGCCTGTTTCAGAATGTTCGTGTAAGTCCCGGTTTCACTACCCAGAACCAGATTTACTAAATAAAACACTATCTTTGCGTTTCACAGTCATCGATTTAGCCTATCCATCGGTTAAAGCTTGAAACGCGCTGCATGTTAACTGTCATTTTTATCATTCAGTTATTATGTGTTGCATAGCAACCCGAAACTTTATTAGGACATTCTGAAACGGACCCTTAAACTGGCAACAAAGGCACGAAATCCACATTGACAAGTTGGTAGTAATAATAACATTCAGTTTACGGAAATGAATAAATTTATTGAGACACATTATTAAATGTCTATCTTCTACAAATTCTTGGCGAGGTTTTGAGCTTTGGCGATGACATCTTCGATGGTGCCGACCATGTAGAATGCAGCTTCTGGGATGTGGTCCAGCTCTCCCGCTAGAATCTATTGGAAATACATCAAACGGTTAAATTTGTTGGATGGGTGACCGCTAGAGGCACTTACTACTGAGCGCTTCCGTACTTAAAGGGCATGTTCGTTGTCGCCCAGTCTATACTAATATTATAAATAAGAAAGAGTTGTGTGTTTGTATGTAACGAATAAACTTAGAAACTACTGGACTGATTTACAAAATTCTTTCACCATTAGAATACTACATTTTTGAAGCGCTCGTAGCGAAGTTCGCTTAGCCGTTCTGAACCGATCAGCAAAGTTAAGCAACGTCTGCCTCGGTCATGAGTTGGATGGGTGACGGCTGGTGACATTCAGGGGTAGGGCATTATGCAAATGCCCGCCTGGCTAGCTACCACCCTCAAGTAGAAAATCTGTCGCCAAGCATCTAACGGTGTGTTCCGGCAGCGGTCCTTGAGAGCCAGTAATTCTAGGCTAGCCTGAACAACATCTTCGACCACATCATCACTTACCATCAGGTGAGATAGTGGTCAAAGGCTAGCCTATCAAGCATAAAAAAAGAACATTATCCCTAATGAACACAGGCTATAGATGATTTTTTAAAACTTGAAATTTTTGATAAATACCCGTGCGAAGCTTGGGCAGGCCACTAGTAATGAAATATGCCTAATAAGTATCCTATATTGCGTAATAGAGTACGGAATATTTGCTCAAGTTTAGTCACCCACACAAAAACAGCGAGGTCCTTCGGTACGTAGTACACTATTCTTTATTCGCTGATCCTGGATTTGATTTAGGTCATACATAAAGCATTGATTTGCCTACAAGACAAACATCGAGTTTGGAGTATGGAGCAGTATCCGCGGAATGTCAATCAGCTCATCCCATATTACATGGGTCCCAAAACTGAGGATGGTTTTTTGACTGTGTTTTTTCACCCCCTGCCTACTTCTTACGGGTACGGAAGCGTCTTGATGTCCGACACGAAGATGACAATTTTTTTTTTTTTTATGCCTGATGGGTTATCCATTGACCACTATCTCACCTGATGGTAAGTGATGATGTGGTCGAAGATGTTGTTCAGGCTAACCTATAGAATTACTGGTTCTCAAGGATGGATGCCGGAACACATCGTTAGGTGCTTGGCGACAGATTTTCAACTTGAAATTATAAAATAATCACTATGTTATTATGACAATTATGGAAATCATTTCAAGAAGCAAGTGCAAAATGTAACGAGAACCTCATTTGCTTACTACGAAGTAATGAACCATTGGAGTCGTCGCTATGCGTTTCCTTGGCGAGAATTTGCAAAATGCCTTTCCACCATATGGAGACGCTCTATAGTCTGCAGTGGCGATGGATCTGCGGCACCATAGTTTTTATAGCGATAATTTAGTACCATTAATGGTACTATAGTCTGTTTTTTTAACAAACGAGTACCTACTGAAAATTTTACTGCGTTGCTATTGGCCCACGTAAACAACATAAAGTCCGTTCCACACGAACTCTGCAGTTACATGTAGGTCCATTCACTTGAGTCTTCGATTACCTGCGCGTCGGAAAATATTGCTTGTAACGAATCAATAGTATAATTTTAACTATTAACAATAGAATTAGGGTAAGCAAAACTACGATCGTTTTGAAAAAATGTTGTAATTAAGTCAACAAATCGTCTCGTCATACGTTTGCCGATGTATCACTGTGAGCTTCAACCCAATTGAACTAGTTTGGTCTCAAGTGAAGGGCTATGGCAAGAAATAACAAAAGTTATAAAATGTATGAAGTCTGAACTCTTTTGTTACGAGGAGTAGCTAAAGTGGATAGACAAAATGGTGGTCATGTCTCAATCATGTGGTAACCAAGATAGAAACAAAAATGTACTGAGTCGACAATCATGTATACAAAATATGTTAGAGTAAATTATTATTGACGTATCTGAATAAAGTTCATCAGAAGGAAGACGATAATTTTTAAGATTACAACTATTGTAGTATAATTATTTGATTTATATGTTCTACTGCATAATAATAATATATTTATTCAATTACAATATTGTTTTATATCATAAACGCCAACAGAAAGTTTGGTTACGAATATACTAAGTATGCAAATTTAAATCATAAAATAATTACGTTATTTTTTCTACAGTAAATTTTAGAAGTACATATTTAATATGAACGGGCCTTAACAATTTCAAAACAGGGACAAAGGCATTCACAATGACGGCAATGACCCATCTCTCACTCTGTCAATATCGGACATGTGCGAGAGAAATACTCAGTACTCGTTTATTGAAAAAAACAGACTATAGTGCTAGAAAGGTGGTATGTATGAGTTTTTTTTTTTTTTTTTTATTGCTGATAGGTAAGCCTTTGACCACAATCTCACGTGATGGTAAGTGATGATGTGGTCTAAGGTGTTAACAGGCTTAACCTAGAATTACTGGCTCTCAAGGACAGCTGCCGGAACACACCTTGTTCCGGAACCTGCCGGAACAAGGTGCTTGGCGACAGATTTTCAACTTGAGGGTGGTCGCTAGCCAGGCGGGCATTCGCAAAAATGCCCTTCCACCATGCGGTGAGGCTCAAGCCCGCGGCGGGATGAGAACCATGGACCTGCTGCGCGGCAGACCATAGCCAAAGCCACTGAGCCATCACTGCTTCACTTCTCTGAAATTTGACCTGACAAAGACAGTACTTTCTTACCCTTTTAAATCCTTTAATAGTTTCTTCAAGTTTCACCAACTTTCCGATATGTCCGGTGAATACTTCTGCCACCTAAAACGGAAGATTGTACAACGAGTAAGTACGAGTACCATACAAAACAAGTTATTTTAGCTAAGACTTAACATGATTTTTAAGTCAAGGCTAAAATAGATTTTACGCAATTTTTTCGTGTAAGTAATAAAATAGTGGACTAAGAAGTAGTGGGAATTTCGAGACGGTTATTAAGAGATAAGATAATCATTTATTCCAGAAAAATACATTCCAGGAGGCATGCAGACTTACATTTTAAACACATTTACAGTAAAAGAGGAAAGCTATAAAATATATTAATTAAAATAGTTCTCGAAGTACCTATATTTAAACAGAAACGTTTTTTTTCTGTACGATCGAAAATAAAAAAATAGGGATTCACCGATACGTAAACTGGGAGCCGTACCGGGGATGCAAGTAAAGTAGGGCGCCCTTTGTCTATAGCTCCTTACATTACCCATTCAGGCGACGTTGATGGTGCGCCAATTGGCCCGCAGCAGTGGGATGACGGACGGACGAATGGAGGGACAGCGAAGTCTCAGTAATAGGGTCCCGTTTTTACCCTTTGGGTACGGAACCCTAAGATTGATAGTAATGAAATTTAAGGAATACTTTGATAAGAGAATTCAGGAAAAAGGTATATGGTATAGAACAGGCATGTCAAACTCAAAGTCATGGTGGGCCAAATGCGTAAGGACCGTAAAGTCAGTGGGCCGCAAAACCTAACCCTAATGAAAAAAAAACCTTTCACAGACAGAGCGGTCATCATCATGAACCAGAATACTTCCACTCACTGCTGGATGTTGTTTCAAATCCCCTTCCAATGAATCCAATGAAAGGTTTGCTATAATCCCCACGCTTTGGCAGGCGGGTTGGGGATCGCAGAATGCTTACCACCGTTAATCGAGAGGACACTGCTGTCCGTCCTACGGTAGCTCTGAATGCAGTTTTAGGATAATGCCAGTTTATCCAGGTTAGGAAGGGTAATAGAGGGTAATAAAATAATAGCAGGAAAATGGTATTTCAATTATTAACAAAACCTTTTTCCAGGAATATGACTTCAACTAAATTACCCATTTGAGGTGTAACTTTATATGCGGAAATTAGTTTTAAAACTGCATTGACGTGAGGGCAGTCGCGTCGCGATACTTGCGATCTCGCAGTAGATATGTTTCCCTCTCATTAGAGAAAATAATTATTCACATTTGTAGATGCTCCAAAGATGTTCCAAACATTCATATAATTTTGTAAGCAAATTTCCATAACCGAGCTTCAGCGACCCATCATTCGGTTCAAATCTGGGCCGCATCAAGAGGCTATTCTTAAAATTGGATCGGGCCGCAGGCATATGCCCATAGGGACGCATGCAGCCCGCGGGCCGCATGTTTGACATGTCTGGTATAGAACCATACAAAGCCAACCTCCTCCAATACCTTGGTGTGTTAAATATAAGTTAAATAAACAATTTGTTGTCATAGCTCACAGGATACGTTCTGGACACATTCCATCTAAGAAATTTGGATATTTGATTAAGAAGGAAATATCACCTAACTGCGAGTCATGTGGAGTGGTAGATGACATATATCATGTCCATATGGAGTGTGTCCAGAATGCAAGTCAAAGGCATGCACTAATAACATCCTTAAATTTAAATATTTTAGACATAGGAGTATACATTGATACTTTGGCAGAACCTGCATCAGAGAATGCATTAAAAATGTATAAGATGTGTTTGAGATAACATAAATACTAAGGTTACAATGGGACTGACATGTCAAAAGACATAAGTCCCTAAATTAAATAAAGATAATAAAAAAATTAATAATGATATCCAAGTAATTGATCGTCGCTATGTGTATCCTTGGCGAGAATTTGCAAAATGCCTTCCCACCGTATGGGCTTGATACCCCTGATAAGTGAACATCATGTTAACCAATGAAAATTATAATTACTCCTCTTTGAGTGTACTATGTTTGATAACTACTTGCCTAAAAATGAGAAGAACAGTAAGAGGAGAGAGAGAGACAGCTACCTGGAAAGGCTGAGACAAGAATCGTTGTATCTTCCTGGCGCGTGCCACGGTCAGCTTGTCATCCTCGGACAACTCGTCCATACCCAGGATGGCGATGATGTCTTGCAGCGACTTGTAGTCCTGGGTACACAGAACATGTAGATATTCATGTGATATAACCTTATATATGATTGTGACGGAACAAGCACGAGGCCTACCTGATGTTAAGCGGACTAACCTCTGCTGTACGACCCAACGTACATTTCTTACCCGCATATTAACTGTGTAGCAATCTGTGTTGCATTTATATACAGCGCACATTGCATTTACATATCAGTACTAATATTATAAATGCGAAAGTAACTCAGTCTGTCTGTCGCTTTCACGCCAAAACTACTGGACCGATTTGAATGAAATTTGATATGGAAATAGTTTGAGACCCGGGAAAAACCATTGGATAGTTTTTATTCAACTGCGATAAACGAGGTTAATGTTATTGCGCGATAACCGACATACGCGCGCGCGGAACCGCGCCCGGAAAGTAGTTAAGAATAATTGACTTTTAAGGTAATTTTTTTTTTATATTTACGGTTGGCTATGATCTGAATGGGAATTGGTGACTTACACCCGTGTCAAACACTCTGCTTTGCACTACTAATAATAGGCAAATAGTAGTTTTTTTATACATCGATCGATAAAAATAGTAGTTTTTTTGTTACTTCGATCGGTAAATATTTAGAACGAGTGCTCAATAGAACGCCGAACTATACACACGCGCACCGAATGTGAAATAATAAACAATTCACATTGTGATATGCCTAAACTTTTAATGTAATTTAACTACCTACTAGGTAACTAATAAATAAAAACAACAGTGTTTTGAATCCATCTACCTACCTCAAAATTTTTTGACTCCACCAACAGGAGCGCGTTCCGAACCTCGGTTAGAGCGCATTCGGAGTGCACTCGGAGTGCAACTTTCCACTCTAACGTCGTTCACGACCTTCGGGTAGAGCGCAACTTTTTAACTATCAGAGGTCGTTAAAATGTTGATTCTTTAACTGACATGACCTTGACATTTCTTGATGAGAGCAATATAGGCACTCTTTTATATTTTGCAGGTAACGGTAGTTATTGCTTTTCAGACATCATAAAAAATCTATAAATTTTGCAAAATTCCCCGCCACAAAACGATATTTGAGGTTATAAAACAACCGGTCGTTCGGAACCTTCGAGTAAGTTAAAGCAACTCAACAACGCATTCTAACCCTCGGAACGCGGCCCAGCACTCCGCAACTACTCAACTCTTAACTTCTGTTAGCATCCGGCGTGATATTAATAAATTATTATTGTACTAATCGATACATTAATATTTACTTTAAAATCGAGAAAATAAATTTGTGAATTTAAGTAGAATTTATAATACGAAACACGATATATTAATGAATATGGTAACATAAAAGGATGCAAAATAAAACATTAGTATATAGTGGGCGGCCATGACACTGTCATGGCCGCCCACTATATGTCATGATGACAGAGAAAACAAGAAAAAAGAGGCGCGAGAGATGCGTTGTTGTGATGTGACAAAAAAACAAGTTTGGCGAATGCGAAGAATAGTGACTGTCACGCAAAACTGATAAATCTAACTGAAGGAAAATCGTCACATCGAGGATAATCAAAGGAAGTTCTACTGGAAGGGTAAGACGTTATAAACTTCATATGTACAGAACTTACCTGACCTATAACAGATGCATTTAGTCACCACTGACGAATTGCACTGCGACCGTCGCACTAATTGCACTGCGACTGCGACATACAGTATATTACGTACGTAGTACAGTTTACATAAAATGTATGACTGCGGCAGCGTTGCCAGATATCTTTGTGCCAAGTCGGAATTTTGAAACTTTTTGAGTGAAAGAAGCGGGACTCTTTCGTCGAAAGCGGGCCATAGAAAAAAACATTTTTATACATCAATCTTTTTATTTGAGTTTTTAATTTAGTTTACGTGACAATAGACACCGAATATAGCCACAGACATGTTTTTTGATAAAAATATGATATTTTGAAAAGGGGGGGCTTTCTAGCTCAGAACCCCACAGGGCCTAAGCCCTCATATCCTCCGAAGCGGTGATAGCTCAGTGGTTTTGGCTATGGACGGCCACGCAGCAGGTCCATGGTTCGAATCCCGTCGCGGGCTTGAGCTTCATCGCATGGTGGAAGGGCATTTTTTATTTCATCGAATATGCCCGCCTGGCTAGCGACCACCCTCAAGTTGACAATCTGTCACCAAGCACCTAACGGTGTGTTCCGGCAGCAGTCCTTGAGAGCCAGTCATTCTAGGTTAAGCCTGTTAACATCTTAGACCACATCATCACTTACCATCACGTGAGATTGCGGTCAAATGCTAACCTATCAGCAATAAAAAAAAAATATCCTATAATTATTATTCTGCAAAAGATGTGTACGGCCCCGTGCACCATCCAACTATGTTCTCCACCTGGCTGGAGAACGGGGCATCCACATGAACACGTGCCCCAACAATCAATATGTATACACTAGTGAAGAAAACGCTAAGTTTGACAGCAATTTTATTATTACAATGTTTTCAATCAATCAGGCAAGTCCATACCTGTAAGATCTTCTGCACACCACGAGCGACCCCATAATGCTCAGCGCCAATAATGTTAGGGTCCATGACACGGGAAGTAGAATCCAGGGGGTCCACTGCCGGGTAGACCCCTAACTCGGCGATGGCTCGAGACAGCACCGTGGTAGCGTCCAGGTGGGCGAAGGTGGTCGCTGGAGCCGGGTCTGTCAGATCGTCCGCTGGGACGTAAACTGCCTGTAGAGGAGTTAAAGAAGGGATAGGCAAAAAATGGCGGTAGACCGTTACTACCACTACCTACTATTGAGCGCTTCCGTGCTTCGGAGGGCACGTTAAGCCGTCTGTCCCGGTTGTTGTCTTAGGATGGCAGTCGTTATAGCATGGTGGTAGGGCATTTTGCGAATGCCCGCCTGGCTAGCTACCACCCTCAAGTAGAAAATCTGCCGCCAAGCACCTAACGGTGTGTTCCGGTAGTTGTCCTTGAGAGCCAGTAATTCTAGGTTAGCCTGAACAACATCTTCGACCACATCATCACTTACCATCAGGTGAGATAGTGGTCAAAGGCTAACCTATCAAGCATAAAAAAAACATTTGTTCTTATTGTCGACCATCCACCCGTATAGATATCAATAACTCGTGATCATGGCGTTTGCAACAGTGCCGAAATATCGAGAGCTCAGTACTCGGTCAAGACACATGCGAGGAATTTTCAGAACCTGAACCTTTTGCTTTGTGTTTAACTTGGGGTTGGTCATAATCTTCACACTTGGCAGTCGGCTTGAAGAGTGCAGCGTAAGTAGGAAAGAAAGAAGACCTCAGAAGAGAGAAGAGTTTTCCATACAATCTTATGAAGCAGTGATGGCTCAGTGGTATTGGCTATGGATTGCCGCGCAGCAGGTGCACGTTCGAAGCAAGCCTGGTTCTTATCCCACCGCGTGCTTGAGCTTCACCGCATGGTTGAAGGGCACTTTGTCCGCCTGGCTAGCTACACCACCCTCAAGTAGGAAATATATCGCCAAGCATCTAACGGTGTGTTTCAGCTGTCCTTGAAAGTCAGTTATTCTAGGTTATGCCTGTTAACACCTTCGACCACATCATCACTTACCATCAGGTGTGATTGTGGTCAGAGGCTTACCTATAAGGAATAAAAAACGAGTGAAGGCATTGCTTTCATACGGCGCATCTTTTGATATTTTTCCCTTGGGTTCTTCTTACGACTCCCAAATAAGATGAGAGAGCGCAATTCTGGACCGGCACCCCACGGGGAAGAAAATACTTGACACAATAATATTCATTAGCTAGTAAATAATGATGTTACCTGCACACTGGTAATAGAACCAGTTTTTGTGGTGGTGATGCGCTCTTGCATGGTGCCCATGTCAGTGGCTAGGGTCGGCTGGTAGCCCACTGCAGAAGGGATACGGCCGAGTAGCGCTGACACCTGAAATAGAACAGTTTTTTTTTTATTTTAACACTTAATAAGTGATTATGTGGTCGAAGACGTTGTTAAATAACTGTAACCTCACCTTGTTGAAAGATAACCTAACCTATTATTACTGGCTTTTAAGGACAGCTGCCGGCACACTATGCTTGGCGACAGATTTTCTACTTGACCCAGGCGGGCATTCGTAAAATGCGGACGTTACTTAACTTACCTGATTGGTCAATAACGACTTAGTAAGCTACGCTACAAGCGTATATGAATAAGTGGAATTTAGCTTTAGCTCCAGAATTCAGCGAACGCGAACATTTAGCACTTCTATTATAGGCAAAGTCAATTTATTTTCAAGGTCACTAAGTAACGAGGGTGAAGCCAAGGTCAGGAGCAAAGTCAAGGTCAATTGAAAGTTACTCATTTCCTAGCCAGCCTGCGTGAACCTGAAATATTGTCGATTACAATAGCACATCCTGGCCCATCTTGTCCCGGAAATACTCTACTTCAGTAAGGACAAAGCTAGAAGAGCTAGAGTATTTGGGTATTCTAACTTTCAAGTTCTGTTTCTAAGTTAAACTCAAGGTCATGAGCAAAGTAAAGGTCAAATAGAAAGTTACTTACTTTTGAGCCAGATAGCGTTAAATAGAAATTAGTCGATGAAAAGGTTGAATCCTGCTTTAACTCCTTAGCGGATGCGAATATATGGCACTTCTATTATAGGCGAAGTCAATTTATTTTCAAGGGCACTAAGAAACCAGGTTGAAGCCAAGGTCAGGAACAAAGTAAAGGTCAAATTGGAAGTGACTCACTTCTGAGCCAGCCTGCGTGAACCTGAAGATATTGTCTATGAACAGCAGCACATCCTGGCCCATCTTGTCCCGGAAGTGCTCCGCTACAGTAAGGCCTGTCAGTGCTACACGGGCTCTAGCGCCGGGGGGCTCGTTCATTTGCCCGTAAACCAGCGCCACCTAGGAATAAATTGTGAGAAGAAAATCAGTACAATCTTTAACTGCATGAAGGGTACCTACCTATATTTTTGTAATAGGTACAAGTAAAAAAGTAAAGGTAAGTGAAGTACTATGAGTCTATGAAGACACAGGCACAATAGACATATATACAGTATATAGTTCGGCTCTGCGGTATCCTGGAATTCAATGACAAATGACAATCAGAGCGCTAGGGAAATCACTATCATAATATAAGAAAATTTATCTATAAAATTATCTATTAAATCATATTTTTTCTATTAAAATTATCAAAAGATTAGAACCTCTATAGTGTCAATCTGCTGACAGCTTATTAAAACTAAACTGTAAGTAAACACCGCAGTAAAGCATGTGAACATCCGTCTAGTTGTATCTTTTTGTACCTCCTCGATGTAGGGAAGGCCGCATGGTTGATCACGTGACTGAATTCGGGTAATTTCTTCGTAGTTAAACTACTGCTTAAGAAGCTCCATGTATCTATTGTGACATAGGTATCTACTTATCATGAAACAAATTTTCAACTCGAATACAAACCAGGCGCCAGGATTACTCGTCTTCATATGGATTCTATGCATTCATTTTTTTTTACGTTCCGTATATCGATTTAAATACAGAATCTATATAGGATCCCTCGCTTGTTGTCCATCAGTCAGTACCCCGAAGCGTTAGCAACGCCGCTGTTGCTGCAAACTTGGTATAAGCGGACCAATTTCCATCCTTTCCATCAGGTGGATCTCTAGACCTTATCCAGACTTTTTTTATGCGTAATACTAGATAGACAGGCAGATGGCCCACCTGATGTTCTGAAGCAGTGATAGCTCAGTGGCTTTGGGTATGGACTGCCGCGCAGCAGGTCCATGGCTCAAATCCCGCCGCGGGCTTGAGCTTCACCGCATGGTGGAAGGGCATTTTTGCGAATGCCCGCCTGGCTAGCGACCACCCTCAAGTAGAAAATTTGTCGCCAAGCACCTAACGGTGTGTTCCGGCAGCTGTCCTTGAGAGCCAGTCATTCTAGGTTAAGCCTGTTAACACCTTCGACCACATCATCACTTACCATCAGGTGAGATTGTGGTCAAAGGCTTACCTATCAGCAATAAAAAAAAAAAAAAAAAAAAAAAGTAAAGTGGATCACAGTCGCCTATGGACGTTTATAAAACCAAAGGTGGTACCAACGCGTTGCCGACCTCTAAGGAATTAATAGCATAAAAAAAATTTAATAGCGCCCTTTTTAAACAACCCCATATAATATCGCAGAGGAAAGACTTCAGCGGGAATTTCCCTTCAAATTTTTAGTAGGTACGTGGTATAAATATTCTAGATGACCGTTGCGTAGTCGAGCGCAGAAGCTAATGGTAGTGGGGTGAATATCCCATCGATGGCGAGCGGTGCGCTGGTGGAATTCAGAAGGCATCATATCAAGCAGCTCTTCAGAACACACAGTTTTTAATAAAAAAAATAAACCATATTAATTGAAAATATTTAGGTACTTACTGCAATTTACTTACAGCGCACACACTTCTTTATAGTAATATGTATAATATGTTACATAAAAATATCATACATTTTTTTTTACGCTAGGTTAGCCTATAACCACTATCTTACCTGATTGTAAGTGATGATCGAAAATGTTGTACAGGCTAATCTACAATTACTGGCTCTCAAGGACAGCTGCCGAAATACACCGTTAGTTGCTTGGCGACACAGTTATCTTATTGGTTATACCTTGGAAGTCTTGTAGTCGTCAGTGATGACCCCGCCCACCTTCATCTCGTTGTACAAGTCATTTCCTTCTCGGGTCCTCTCGCCAACACCAGCGAACACCTGCATTCAAATTTAATGATATTTATTCCCATCATTTATCTAAAGGTCTGGTCCTCCGTGGAACACCTCGTGGTTAACACCTGGGTGTTCCATGGATGAAAAAAAATCCTGCGGTTTGTAATTTTAGCCGAATGACCGACTGTAAAATCAGGTTTTAGAAAGGTTTCGTTCGTAATTTAATTAAATCACTTTTACACAAATTTCTTTTGCTCTATCAGAACAATGTCTTTTGGCTATCAAGTACAAGAAAGTCAAGCCCCTCCACGAAGGAAAAAAAAACAGTTATCAGTCCATTGCTTCATAGCTAAAAAAATAGTGTTATTCTGTGATAAAATTACTGTCTATAACATAAGGAAGAAAACATTTTTCATTAAATTGCCTCAGCCTACAGCCTGGTGACAGACGGACGGACGGATGGAAGGACAGCGAAGTCTCAGTAATAGGGTCCCGTTTTTACCCTTTGGGTACGGAACCCTAAAAATTACGTATATTCGCTTATTACCAGAAAAACATTTATTTTGATCAACAACTCAGTAAACTTCTGTTTTAAAAATTAAGTTGCTGTTTATCAACTAAAATTACGTTATTTCAATGTCTCTTTTATAAACCGATGCAATTAATATTTCATATTATTTTCTTCTAAAATGCCTCCCACCTCATGAAAAAAAACAACATGTTTGTTTACTTTGATACAATAGCGACTACAACTGTGATCTCCAAGACGCCTCCCTATCATGGAAATTATGGTAAACTCCATAATGGAAGATCTTTTAGCTAAAGAACCTATTTTGACAACAGTGAACGAACAAAGAGGAACTTTTTTGTTTTTTTTGTTATTGTGACGGAACAAGCTCGAGGCCCACCTGTTGTTAAGCGGTTACCTCTGCCTATAACAGATGCATTTTCGTCACAAGTGACCAATTGCACTGCGCCCGTCACCTTGAGACATGGTTTTTAAGTCTCATGTGCCTGTAATTTCACTGGCTCTCAAGGACTGCTGCCAGAACACACCGTTAGGTGCTTGGCAAGGTGGTCGCTAGCCAGGAGGGCATTCGCAAAAAGCCCTTCCACCATGCGGTGAAGCTCAAGCCCGCGGCGGGATTCGAACCATGGACATGCTGCACGGCAGTCCATAGCCAATGCCACTGAGCCATCACTGCTTCCAGAACTATTCGATTTACTACCTGCAACAATGTCGTCGTCGCACTTCCCGAAAAAGCATGATGTCTCATCAATTTCATGTCTAAGACTAAGCTAAGCATTGAACTGCACGAAATAAGGTTATCATCAGGAAGAAATGTATCATCATAGAAGAAATGTATCATCATAGAAGAAGGAGTTAAGGAGACATTATTACAGAATATCCTCCATGCGCTTTGGCCACGTTGTTAATCAGCTCCATAATAAGTACAGTCTTGCCAACCCCTGCTCCACCGAAAAGGCCGATCTTGCCGCCTGAGGAAGACATATTGGTAGATATAAACTATTCATTTGACATACATATTAGTATAAATAAATTTGTGTTCCTACCACAGGTTTCAGTTGTTCTGAAACCCATGGAACAGCTCTATTATTTTGACAAATAAAATTGACAGTAGTGGATCCAGCAACTGGATCCGCTACTGTCAATTTTATTAAATTGATGCCGGATCCGTTTTCCGGATTGTAATCCCTAATCGTAGCTTTACATAAACATAACATAAACATAAAAATCATTTATTGACATAATCCTGAACAATATTAATTTTGAAGCCTCTGGTCTTCGATGAAGTTTTACACTGTGTTTCGAAGACCAGATCCTTCCCCAATGTGTGTCTATAAAAACAGAAATTATGCCATTACTTATAATTTTTTTTTTTTCTAAATATAGTTTTGGTTGTTTTGTGTGTGTGGAAGTGAATATATGTGTGGCGGTGTGAGGTGTGTTATGTGTGTGGATGTGAATATATGTGAGGGGGAGTGAGGTGTGTTATGTAATTGTGGCGAATGTGCAGAGTAAGTCAGGCCTGGTGATACTAAATCAGCTGATATTACTAACTCACCTTTTACGTAAGGTGCAAGTAGATCCACAACCTTGATGCCGGTGACCAGAATCTCCTGTTCCACTGACATCTCGATGAATTCCGGTGCGTCAGCGTGGATCGGCGAGAACTGATCCGAGCCTATTGGGCCTCGCTCGTCTGCCGGAATAAAAGGGCATATACAAGGTTATTGGTAAATATTGAATAGATTCAGGCGTTACTTTGCGGAAATCCATATTTCTTAATAACAAATATTTTAAAAATATTTTAAGAAAACATCAAATTAATATTTTAATAAAACACTTAAAAAATACAAAAATATATCTAGTGACAATTCCGCCTAATTTTCCTGCTAAGCCGACGTGACGTCACAAACGCCACGCAGCCAAACCGGAAGAATATTGCACGATCGAGAATTTCTCGAAAAATTCTCGACTCACTAGATTTATTGTCACTAGATATATTTTTGTATTTTTAAGTGTTTTATTAAAATATTAATTTGATGTTTTATTAAAATATTTTAAAAATATTTGTTATTATTATTGGTAAATGGCTAACTGCCTCTTAGGGTTGACTTCTGCTAGTACTAACAAATATTTTGAGATGATTTTTTTTTTTGAATTTGCTTATTGTGTTTTTGACGGAATAAGTACGGGGACCACCTGATGGTAAAAAGTCTGTAAATGAAAAAAAATAGTAACCATAAAATGGAACCGACTTATGCACTCAAAAGTGTGAAATAACTTGTTGAAGTTGGTACCATGATAGTTCAAAAGTTTTTTTTTATTGCTGATAGGTAAGCCTTTGACCACAATCTCACCTGATGGTAAGTGATGATGTGGTCGAAGATGTTGTACATGTAACCTAGAATTACTGGCTCTCAAGGACTGCTGCCGGAACACACCGTTAGGTGCTTGGCGACAAATTTTCTACTTGAGGGTGGTCGCTAGCCAGGCGGGTATTCGCAAAAATGCCCTTCCACCATGCTGTGAAGCTCAAGCCCGTGGCGGGATTCGAACCATGGACCTGCTGCGCGGCAGTCCATAGCCAAAGCCACTGAGCTATCACTGCTTCAGTCCTGTTATCACACTGCAAAAGTCCTGTTATCACAATATTGTGCGCATGGTACCGACTTCGACAAGTTATTTCACATTTTTGAGTGTTTAATGTCGGTTCCAATTTTTGGTTTAAATTGTTTTCACGCTTTTTAGTGACCCTTGCTATTAACGGGATCGATTGTGATTCAATGTCAACGACTACATCATCATAATTGGAAAATCATTTTTTTTTATGCTTGATTGATTAGCCTTTGACCATTATCTCACCTGATGGTAAGTGATGATGTGGTCGAAGATGTTGTACAGGGTAACCTAGAATTACTGGCTCTCAAGGACAGCTGCCGGAACACAACGTTAGGTGCTTGGCGACAGATTTTCCACTTGAGGGTGGTAGCTAGCCAGGTGGGCATTCGCAAAATGCCCTACCACAACAACCGGGACCGACGGCTTAACGTGCCATCCGAAGCACGGAAGCGCTCAGTAGTAATGTCACCAACGGTCACCCATCCAATTCATGACCGAGGCGGACGTTGCTTAACTTTGCTAATCGGTTCAGAATCAGAATGGCTAAGCAAACTTCGCTACGAGCGCTTCGCTTTTGCCAATAATTTTCAGTTATTGGAATATCACTCAAAAACGGCTCGACTGATTTTGATGAAATTTAAATGGGACCACACGGCAAGCATCAGCTTTCAAATAAAAAAAGAAACATCAAAATCGGTTCACCCGCAGTGAAATGTTCATAGGGCACAAAAAAAATAGAACCTGCTCCATTTTTTGAAGTCTGTTACATAACTAATAAGCTTGTTTTTTTTTATACCTTACCAATGGGATCCCCAATGACGTTGATGATCCTGCCCAGGGTGTGTTCCCCCACAGGAATGGTGATGGGAGCTCCGGTGTCCACGACCGGCTGTCCCCGCACCAGACCCTCAGTGCCATCCATGGCTATCGTGCGGCAGGTGCTTTCGCCGAGGTGTTGAGCTACCTCCAGAATCAGCTTCGGTTCTGTAGCCAAAGGTAAACTCGTTCACACTGGTTAGTTCTATCACACGACAAGTCTGTAGACCCTCATCATATGATCTATCATTCTATGACCCTTATACGGCTTATACCTAGCATTCGCAAGGAGTATTGGCTTCAGTCAGGTCATTAAATTACGTGTATGGGTGACCGCTGGTGGCATTTGCTGAGCGCCTCCGTTCTGAGGAGGGTACTTTAACCATCGTTCGTGGTTGTTATCATAAGACATTCCATTCCGATGCGATGCATGCTCGGTAACGGACTGCAGACCAGCGTGCATAACGTGCATGGGGCCTATTTCCTCTGCATATAACAGATGCAATTCGTCACAAGTACAACCTGTAATTTACTGGCTCTCAAGGACTGCTGCCAGAGCACACTGTCAGGTGCTTGGCGACAGATTTTTCACTTAAGGGTAGTAACTAGTAAGTTGAGCCTTCCACCTTGCGACCAGCTCAAGCCGGGGCGGTGGGGATCGAACCCTGGATCTGCGATACCGTAGCCACGTCTGAACTTTGCTGAAGGTGGTGGAATAGAGGTAAGATGATGATAGATAAAGTAACGTTACGAGTGGTGTACACGGCATAAATATGGTATGTGAATCTCGTATTTTACCTCGTCCAGGAACTCCAAGGGCATTGAGTATAGGTGGCAGGTGCGAATCAAACTGAACATCAACTACTGCGCCGATCACTGAAAGCAAGATACTGTGGTCAATTTTGTGAGTAGGTGGAAATAGATTAGAGTAGTACTACCAGCATTCGTGCAAGTAATGCTTGAAGGTCTGTGCACAACTAGATCCGAATGACAATGGTTCATCAGATAATGTCCTCTCTCATCTCTCAAAGTCATCCCCTAGTGTAGACTTAGAATCAGAATCAGAATCAGAAAATATTTATTGTCAACTGATGAAATTATACAATTCTGCCAGATCTTACAGCAATAGAGTAATTATCAGTTTGCCCACATCGAGCATTCAATATTAATCATAGTTATATGAATACATCAATCAATCTTATTGTTAAATGACCATTAATATTGTGATTATGTACATCAAAGAACATTATATATATTATATATTATAGAGGATGACTCTCTTCAGAAAGTGTTTTTTTTTATGCTTGATAGTGGAGATAGTGGCCAAAGGCTAACCGCCTTTGGCCACTATCTCACCTGATGGTAAGTGATGATGTGGTCGAAGATGTTGTTCAGGCTAACCTAGTGTTCTTGAAAGAAAAGGAAATTCTCTGAAGAATCTGGTCTAGACTCGAGACATAGAAATAATCACGTTTTGTGGAGTTTTATATTTTTTAGACTGAAAGATCTGTACCTACATATAAAAACACGTCAAATCTAAGTTGGTTCATGGAAATTCACCAGGAATGGTCTTTCCTTCGGCTCTTGCACTGGAAGACTTCAGACAACCATCCTTACAATCACTGTACGCACAAACATTTAAATAATTACGTTTATTAGTAGCATTTTTCTTTACCACCTAATCATACATAAAACCTAAGTCGGTTCATATCTGCATTGGTCTTTGCTTTGGCTGCTGCAGTGCTAGCATTCAGAGGACCACCATTATGATTACGGCTACCAGGAGTCTCCCCGAGAGTATGAAGGGTAGAACTTCAAGGCATTATTTGAGTTTTCAATTTTCATTGCATCATCACTTTAAATTTAACAATGATAAAATAAGATATAGACATTATTTCTTTTGTCAGAACTGTGACAAAAGAAATAATACGCCATTAACCAAGAAGTCGTCGTCTTGAGTCCAATAAGTCAATCTTTGTGGTATATTACCTGCAATTATCTTTCCTTTCGCTCCTGCAGTTGAAGACTGAGGAGGACCTCCAGTACTCTTGGCAGCAGTGTCCCCGCATCTAGGGGGTGCTTCGGGACATTTTGGAGGAGTTTTTGGTGCTGGTGCCTTCTCTGCACAGACCCTTTTTAAACTTGCTGGCGATGTTGAAAACTAAAACAAGTTGGATTGTAAAACCATTGTTCAGTCACGTACAAGCTACGAAATTTAAAGAAGTGTAATTTTCATACAGTTACCGCTTTGATCTCGGATTCTCCTAAAATTTTCTGAGCAGGTTTGATAAATACAAAAAACATATTTGTCGATACACGTTTACGATGTTTTTCAAAATGGCGGAGATTAAGGTTGGATACGTAAATAAACGTATTTCAGCTGCGACGTCTTCTTCTTTGCGAGCAACTAAGTACCTATATACTTATTTCTATTCGTTTATCTTATAAGAAATATATATAAACTTACAGAAGCCACAGGTATGTTTAGATTTATACATGCTCCAAGCTTGAAACCTTTCTTCTTGTTGGCACCATCCACTGTCATTTTCACGTTTGGCTTGCATGGGTCCTTCGGACATGGATCTTTTGGCGGACACGGGTCTTTGTGTTTACCTTTAGGCCTCGGGAGGGGAGTTATTGAGGCCTTGATCGGTTCTGGTGTGTACGCTTTGTGGGGTTCATCAGGGAGTGTTGGTCGGGTTGGTACTGATGAAGAGGGTCTTGCTAGTTGGTTGGTGTCTGGAGAGTAAATTTTGTAATTAGATTATTATCTTTATATGTATATATATATAAAAATTACGTGTCACGTTGTTTGTACGCGATGAACTTCTAAAATACTGAACCGATTTTAAATTTGATATGCACACCGTCTGCAATTTGATCCATATTGAAAGATAGGATAGCTTATTGATTTATATATTATTGAATGTAATATTTATTTATGGATTTATCTGAAATAAATTGATTGATAATATCTATTCATTGCAGCGTTCTATGGGTGAGGACTTATTCTTCAACAACGAACGTCTTCCGGCTGACGATGATGATACTTTATAGTGCCCTTTTGACCAGTAACATACCTATTTGTAAGTCATGATGAAACCGAGGATGTTTTAATGGGAATTGGCTCTTAGGAAGAACAGCTGCTACAGCACTGTCCGATATGCGACAAATTTTCTTATTGATGGATTTTGTTTCGTAGACATAACAGTAGACTAAACATGGGCACCCTACCCAATTATGCGTTTTAGTTCTAGTACAATTGAAAATTTATTGTACAAAGTTGAAGAGATTGTTTATGCTTAGTAAAAAATATATGGGTGTATTTAAAGAATTTGTTGCCGGCATCGGGTAACGCCAAAGACTATGGTTTTTGATCTGTGGGTAACGCAGTGTATTCACATGTTTCACTAGGTAACTTGTATCAGATACAAGACTCTTTAATATGCGTAATGATACAAAGTTTTGTATCAAACGTTTAATTTCCATTCAACGAACAATCTTTGATGTACTAATTTTAATAGTTGGCGAAAAAGAGGTGACACTGGAACATAATTGGTGACGGTATCTCTCGGATATATGTGAGAGATCCAGAACACAAAAAAAATGTATTAAGAAACGGCACATGACCCAAACCATTAGAGGAATTGTTTTATCAATTAACATCAGTACTCATTCAAACTTAAACATTATAAACATAAACAAAAATAAAGATTTTAAAAAAGTTCAAAGAATAGTGTATTGTGTGTGTTAATTTGTGTTAATTCATGCTTCAATAATTATCCTAAATCATACTTAAAGATCGTATTATATAATACCATAGATTCAGTCTCATAGTTGCAGAAGAAGTAAGAACTATGTTTATGCTTAATTTTTGGTATAAACTAATTGTAGCTATCACAATCGTTCTTAAAATTATTCTAATGCACACTTCAGTCTTAAAATGTCACCATGTTAATAAGGAACTATAGTTATGTTTTAAATTTGGTGAGCCAATCTGATTGTCTGCAAACAATCACCAATTAGTTGACTTTACAATCACCACAAAAATAATTCAAATTATTTTTTATCGGCCAATGCTCGTGAATCCACGCATCACTTGGGTAGGTACACTGAATCATGTCTTCTTTTCTATTCTCTTTACACATATTACAATACCAATTTTTTTTTAGTGATTTCCCAAATTTCCAGTTTTATATAGAGAAAAAAATTTTTAACAAAAAATGGAACCGACTTCCACACCCAAAAGTGTGAAATAACTTGTTGAAGTCGGTACCATGATGGTTCAAAAGTACCTATTATCACAATATTGTGCGCATGGTACCGACTTCGACAAGTTATTTCACACTTTTGGGTGTGGAAGTCGGTTCCATTTTTTGTTAATTTTTTTTTCAATCTTTTTAGTGTAACTCAAAAACGGCTTGACCGATTTTGATGAAATTTAAAATGGGACCAAACGACAAGCATCAGCTTTCATACAAAAAAATAATTTTCAAAATCAGTTCACCCAGTCCAGAGCTGAGGTAACAAACATAAAAAAGAAATACAGACGAATTGAGAACCACCTCCTTTTTTGGAAGTCGGTTAAAAAAGAAAATCTGAAAAAAAAACTGGCCTGTCGTCCTGCGGCCACGAATTATATTTCCTCTTACGCATGAAAAACTGAAACAAAATTAAACTATTGAATTATAATTTAGTACCGAGTAGGAATTAAAGCGCACCACAATAAGAAATTTCAAATTTCAGAATTTAGCGCCATTCACTACATACGAAAAAACTCACAAATATATACACAATTAGATATAGTCTGCTAACATCGGTTTAGCGCCATATCACTTGCTCAATGTGCTTGTAAAAATAAATGAAAGTAGTGATATTACTTACTTTTTTAATATTTTTTGAAGGAGTAGCTGCACAACGTTATCTCTCAGTCTCATATCACATAATATGGCGGACGATTAGTTGCCATTTGTTGTCACTTGCGTCGCTACTGTTATTGTCAGTCCGGATATAATGAGGGGGTACGTTTTAGGAACAAGTACGAATTAGGCTGCGTTTCCACCAGAGATGAGCGATGGAAATGTGTCGTGCGAGGATGTCTAGCTATGCTGTGAAAATGTGTGGAGGTTTCCACTAAAGCTGTGCGATGAAAATATGCCTACGAGGATGTGTAGCGGAGTTGCGAAAATGCGCATTAATGTGTGGTGCGAGGATGCAAACTCCGTCTATGGACTGGCTGGTATATTATGCGCAAACCTCGCAACACATCCTTTTCAACACACATTCCTCGCAACACATCCCTCGCACACATCCCTCGTACACATCCCTCGCACACATCCCTTGCTTGTTTTGTATGCGCAAAAATCTAGCTCCGCTGAACCGTTTCCACCAGAGCTGTGCTGAACTGCTGACCGAGGCGAGGGAAATGAAGCGATTCTATTGGTTCTTTACAAACACACCCCTCGCTACGCATTCTCGCACATCTCTGGTGGAAACGCGCCTAAGGCAAGTTTCCCCTACTATCTATTTTTCTCAATAACTTGTATAGGATTTATCGGTTAGTGACCCAAAAAATTATTAAATGCTAATGTTTAAACTTACGAGGCAATTTTCTTACTATATTTAGATTGGAGATTCGCCGCATTTTGCTTATTTCCTATATTCCCAAACCAATTTATTATGTTTTCGTGTGTACGACATGAATTATTTGACAATCGCCTGACATTTGCATCGTGTCATTTCTGGCTGTAGTAAAAAGTTTGTATACATCTTCGATAAAATATACCCTAGATGCAACTTTTCGTATTGACAGAACGCATATAAACGGCTCAAGTTATCCTATACCTTTCTGTCTATTGAGATACACATAAAAACCTTAAAATTACACAAAAACGTAGTAAATCTATTTAAGTTATTTAACAATATTCAACCTTGTTTCAGTTGCATAAGGTTTAATTTTCAATTACTCGTAATAAACTTATAGCACTTTTACTCTGCGCCATTGAAGAGAGCTCGTAAAATTTTATTACCCTTTGCTGTGATAGAACATAAAATACAATGGAGTCGCTTACTCCTAATCTCGTACTTAAAATATTATTTAGTAATTAGTTTTTTTGGTGACATTTATAATTGGAATTTTAACTATCCGTATTAGTCAACTAGCTTATATACCCTGGTTTTGCCCGGGTTAAAAAGCAATAAAAAACAAATAATATAACAACATAATGTATCAGACCTGAATTGCAGTTCAGATACCTGCGTGTTACAGCAAAATGTATAAAGTAAACGTGTTTGAGTAATTATGAATGTTAATACAATGTTAATGTTATACATTGTATATGTAATACATTTAATATTTATAAACTACCTTTACATACTATTTTCATATCATACATTCTGAACATCATCTGTAATAATAAGAGTGCACGCTAAACCTCGTGCATTCAGGATTGTGCAGGTGGCTCGGACATTTCGATATTACATTATTAACATACAACATCAATTAAAAACCGGAACACTAGAACTTGAAAAAGGTTTGGTGGAGTTTTTGGAATCAGTAAGCCAAGTCACTGTTACACGTATTAGTACATAAAACATACATACATATGCACACACACACACATAAAAATATTGTATATATGTTTGTAAGCACTAATCCATATTATAAGTGAATATATTGCAGTTCTAATAATATTTCATACACACATGTCAAATTGGTTACCTCCTTTTTTGAAGTTAGAAAATGTAAAATAAATGCCTGTGTACAGTCTGAGAAAATAAAAGATTATTATGACGACTCCGATAGACTTGTTCTGAATTAGGGCTCACTTGTTCTTGTCTTGCATGGGATGTTATTATGCGTGCGAAAGAGACAACTGCGTGACAGGAGTAACGGAATTTAATTTGTTGATGTATTAATTTGGAGGTGATAATTAAATAATTATGAATGTTTATCACTTAAAATACTATAAATATGTATAAAACTTACCGAAAATAGGAAATCCCATGTATTTTTCGCTTTGTAAGTGTATTATTTTTGCAACTATTCACAGAGCACTTCGGCATTGTTTCACTCGACGATCAGCGCGTCACTGACGGCAAAACTGTGCTTCAGATCATTATAAGCACAGTTTTGTTTGGTTAACTTTGGAGCGTTCGCGCAGAATCTAGGGTATATTTTATCGAAGGTATACATAGTTTATTGATTTAAACTTTTTTATCTTGCTGTGACACTGCATCGAGAGCGTTTATTTTCTCGATGGTCTCGATAATCAATTTGTTTTTAGCTTCGATCATCGATCTATTTTCTATGCCTTCGACTTAGCACTTTTATTAATTTTTTTGTCGATTCAGTTTTATGGAAATTTTACAAAATAACGGAGATATAGGGTTTAAAAACTTTGAAAAAATAGTGCAACTGTCATATCTAAAAAAATCATCAATGTTACCTCACTTTTTTGTTACGCTTATCAAGTATTTTGTCAGAACAACTAATTCATCACATTTGGAGACCACGTGGAAAAGCATGAAGAAAAAATCGGCCAAGTGCGAGTTGGACTCGCGCACTAATGGTTCCATAAAACATTAGGCATCCTCGCACATCTCTGGTGGAAACGCGCCTAAGGCAAGTTTCCCCTACTATCTATTTTTCTCAATAACTTGTATAGGATTTATCGGTTAGTGACCCAAAAAATTATTAAATGCTAATGTTTAAACTTACGAGGCAATTTTCTTACTATATTTAGATTGGAGATTCGCCGCATTTTGCTTATTTCCTATATTCCCAAACCAATTTATTGTGTTTTCGTGTGTACGACATGAATTATTTGACAATCGCCTGACATTTGCATCGTGTCATTTCTGGCTGTAGTAAAAAGTTTGTATACATAGTTTATTGATTTAAACTTTTTTATCTTGCTGTGACACTGCATCGAGAGGGTTTATTTTCTCGATGGTCTCGATAATCAATTTGTTTTTAGCTGCGATCATCGATCTATTTTCTATGCCTTCGACTTAGCACTTCTATAAATTTTTTTGTCGATTCAGTTTTATGGAAATTTTACAAAATAACGGAGATATAGGGTTTAAAAACTTTGAAAAAATAGTGCAACTGTCATATCAAAAAAAAATCATCAATGTTACCTCACTTTTTTGTTACGCTTATCAAGTATTTTGTCAGAACAACTAATTCATCCGATAAACATTTGGAGACCACGTGGAAAAGCATGAAGAAAAAATCGGCCAAGTGCGAGTTGGACTCGCGCACTAATGGTTCCATAAAACATATTAGACATAATATTTTAACCTTTTTTTGATTTAACGTGCGCGAGTCCGACTCGCACTTAGTCAACTTTTGTATTTGTTGTTATAGCGGCAAAAGAAATACATCATCTGTTCAAAATTTCAACTGTATAGCTTTAACACCGTTCTTGAGATACAGCCTGGTGACAGACGGACGAACGGACGGACAGCGAAGTCTCAGTAATAGGGTCCCGATTTTACCCTTTGGGTACGGAACCCTAAAAACGCTGTGTCATACCAAATCACAAGGGAATTTTATCAGCTTTTGGATTAGGTTTACCCAATGGTTTTTGTTGACCCGTACTATTGAAGACGATAACCAATAACTAATATTATTTGCTACCTACTAAGTATGTCATATTGCATGGTGGTGGTGAATTTTGCGAATGCCCGCCTGGCTAGATACCACCCTCAAGTAGAAAATCTGTCGCAAAGCACCTAACGGCGTGTTCCAGCAGCTGTCCTTGAGAGCCAGTAATTCTAGGTTAGCCTGAACAACATCTTCGACCACATAGGCTAACCTATGAGGCAATAAAAAAAAAAAAAGTCCATTACAAACCCATCCCCATAGCTTTTGCTCGCCACTTTTCCTCTCTAAAGCACCTAACACTTAATACTATAATGAGCAATAATTAATATAAATATCGTACGCTCCTTGCTCGTTAGTCGTAATAAATGCAATCGGAGCAGGGTGCGACGGAGGGGCGCATACATTTTTGTATAAGTACTGTAACAGCCGGACACAGCCTCCCCTATATATACCCCCTTAGTATTTGCCATAATCCCCACGATCGGCAGGCGCCTTGGGGCTCGCAGTGTAAGTTGGCCGTTCTTTAGAAGGCACTGCTGCCCACCTTCCAGTATTTTTCCCTTAGTCGCCTCTTACGACACCCACGGGATGATACGGGGAGGTGCAATTGTAACCCGGCACCCCACGGGGCATTTGTATGAGTAAGGAGGTAAAATGTTATGAAGAAACGCATATGACCTGTGTCACATCAAATCGATTTCATCAGTTTTTTTTCTAACAATAGTTTTTGGATTTTGTCACCAATTAGCCATTAGCCCCCATCAGCGTGCTCAGTGAACTTTTATTCAACTGTTACCTATAAGTATGACTCGCGAGGTTTACAGCTCCGAGAGCTACTAGTAAGTTTATTATATTTTTTTACGTTTTGCATATATTGTGACCATATTAGCTTAGGTATTTATTTTATTCCAAAGCTATCCTACCCACAACTTTGATGTAGATATTAATATTAATTGTTAAATATTATATTACAAAATTACAAATTTTGTAATATGGATTGAGAAAAAATGTAAGTCATATAGATACGAACCCGCGTCCATCCACCCCTTTAGCTGGAAAATGCTCTAACCAATTGAGCTAATTTGTCAATTTTAATTTAATAATTATCATAAGTATACACACCATTCGGTCGAATTGTCATAATGAGCCAACCCTACAGACATGGGAGAAGGGTAAGAGCATGAATGCAGGTGTAATGATACATTATCGTGACCCCTGATGGTCGTGACAGACATCGTGGTTTATGTAAAACGTAGGGCAAAAGGGTTAATTGTTGTCAACACGCGCCCGTTCCCACGCCTGTGCGAGGTTACTATTATTATACTAGTTAGGGATGATCGCTTTAGCAAATATATAACTGACTCAAAGATATTTTTAATATTTTTAATCCACTTCAAAAAAAGGAAGAGGTTCTTTATTCGTCTGTTTTTTTATGTTTGTTACCTCAAAACCTTTGACTGGGTGAACCGATTTTGATAATTCTTAAAAGAACATTCACATGTCACTCACCTAAAACTGTTCACTTGCTCTGAGTTGCAATTACCATTCAATCATCCAGGTATATAATACTTTTTACAGTTAATTGCCTTTAGGTAACTTAACTTAAAAACTACTCGACCAATGTGGATAAAATTTAATTTGGATGTAAACTCCTTAACAAAAAAAGAAATTACTGACTACCACGATCGGGTCCATTGATGGTTGGTCCAGTAAAGCGATCAAACTGCACAAGGTGGCATGTCATGCGGTCACCCTGCAGCCTAAAGCTTTATACTACCTTTTCAAGTCCTTGTGCACCTTCCGTGTCTGCTTTTGCTGTCATAGGGTTATTTTTTTCGATACAATTTTGGCCATTGACATATCCAAAGCCTCCAGTGCAGCAATATTATGGAATCTTATCTGCTTCACTGTATGATAGAAATTTCAAGGTATTCGAGAAGCCTCCAATCATCTGTTGTGGATTCTTCCACACTCAAACGAGCAAGAAGTTCTTTAAACGACTGTTAGTCGGATCCTGGTTGCCTGTGAGCGGTTTTCAAGACGATATTTTTTTCTCGATTTAGTGAGAACTTCTCCTTGATCGTTGAGTGTGGATAGTAATCCATTGTCATAGAAAGCACTGTCTCCTAGCAAGTACAAGCACATACCACCAAATGACTCTTGCACTTGCGCTTTTAATCTATACGTAAAAAATAACGTGGCGATAGAACCAACGTTACTCAAGTTGTCGTCGGACATAATATGATACATACCATCATACATTATTATACAAAATATATACAAAGATACAAACGCCGATTGTTCCTAGTGAACTCTGAGACCTCACTTCGCTCGATCAATCAACAAAATGTCGTTTCAACATCGCACTCTTTTAACCTTTAGAAGCCTTTTAGAAAGAGCGGCTTTAAGCCTTAAGTCCCGGTTGTTGTCCTGATCGTTATCAGATAGTGGGGCATTTTCTAAGATATTTTTACCTGTAGATGAGTAGTGTGCCCTCCATATTTACTAGACGAATTCAGGGTAATTACCAGAGTCACTACCAGTCTTGCACTTCCGAGCGTCCGGTGAATACATCGCCGCGCCGCTAATCGTGTTTTTTAGGAATAATCTGTGGACAATGAATGATGGACATGAGATGGATGAGCGAGATATGTGTATCGTTTGGTATGAGAGAGTGACAGAGATCGCAGTGTAATGGTGATCGGAACGTCTCGTGGGGGTTCGGTGCTTACACGAATTGATTATTTATCTCTTTCTTACAACAGATATGACGCATAATATTTGAACGTTCTTTCCTTGTCATTACAAACTGCATATAAATGTGCGTAATGTACTCTAGTATTTCAAATCTTTGGGCATTTTGCGTATGGTCTGGCTAGTAAAAACAACTTCGCAAGCACCTGTGTGGTCCCGGCAGCTGTCATCGAGTGACAGTTTTCATCTTAGGTTTTGCCTGCTTACGTAATCAACAGCTAATAAAACTGAATTTTGAAAAAAAAAGGCAAAACCTGAAAAACTGAATTTTGAACAATGAATATGAATTTTGAACAATGAATGAATAGTCAGTTTATTCCGATTCAGGTCCAACTCTAACAGTAATTATTAGGTGGCAATTTGAATGGAGTAGAAGCTTCGTTTAGAATAGAGGGTGCTGTAGAGTAGATTGTACAAGAATATTTGATGAATATATTTTTTTTATGAATTCATAAGACATTCTTCACATGATGATGAACCACGCCCTTGTCGCCCGTCCTGTATCAGGTGGAATGTCAATTCTTTTTTTTTTTTATGCTGGATAGGTTAGCCTTTGACCACTATCTCACCTGATGGTAAGTGATGATGTGGTCGAAGATGTTGGTCAGGCTAACCTAGAATTACTGGCTCTCAAGGATTTAGCTTACAAGGATAGATTTTCCAGTTGAGGGTGGTAGCTAGCCAGGCGGGCATTCGCAAAATGCCTTACCACCATGCTATAACGACTACCATCCTAAGACAACAACCGGGACCGACGGCTTAACGTGCCCTCCGAAGCACGGAAGCGCTCAGTAGTAATGTCACCAGCGGTCACCCATCCAAGTCATGACCGAGACAGATGTTCTACTTAAGGATAGTAGAAGCTAGGCATTCGCAAAATGTCTTATTTATAAGATTCGTACAAGTTCCCGACCACGAAGAAGATAGCAAGCATGGCTCCTTTACGTGCATTACGGTGACGATTCTATCAAAATCCACAATTTAAAATTCTCTTTAAGTTCTTATTCTTAATTTTTCTTTACGTTGTTATTTTATAATGTTTTCCGAGGAGCTTGTGTAATTGCAAAAATAAGAATTTTAAACTGATAGGGTTGCGTCAACATAAACAAGTAGGTACACTTAGCAGACGTAACACAGGTTCACCTAGTACGACTGCTAATGGAAGTTATAAATACACGGTATAATTAATCCCTTAATATAATTAATATCTTAGGACTTTAGTATTTCAATATTTTTATCCTGTTTGTTTTTATTGGATTGTTTATATATCATAAACAATTTGTATTTATTTGTAGGTTTAAAGCTAATTCAAAATTGGTCTTGTTTGTAGTAAAACGTCAATTGAACTACAGATGTCGCTCCATCCCCATATGATGGTTAAGAATGGAAGGATAAATTAGAGTCATACGTGATTTTTCATGCAGGTTTAGCTTAGAGCATACCCTGCTATAGAGGTGGATGGCGCGGGTTCGAATCCCGCACATGATTTTAATTTTTCCTCTCGTTGTAATTTTGTAATGTTATGCGTGGGGCTTGCGTCACTGCCAAAACAAAAATATTTAAAAGTTAACGGTAATTAATGAAATTACGATCGTCATTGTTATGTTCAATCTAAAATTCTAGGTTAGTCTGAACAACGTCTCCGACCACATCATCACTTACCATCAGGTGAGATTGTGTCAAAGGCTAACCTATAAGGCATAAATACAAATAAAAATTCAAACTCGAATAACACTTATAAATTACAGTCCTGAAAGTTGACTATTGGGTTCAACTGTAGGTGTATTTTACGCTGATTTAATCTTCATGTAACACCATGCTCTCTACACTGATGTATAATTAAATAATCTTACATTTAATATTGCCTTTTTCGAATGTTAAACGCATGTAGATTTTAGTGCGAATAGAAGAAGAATAAAATAATGAAATATTAAATAAATTAATAACAAAAATATGTATATTATATTTTTGTTATAATAAATATACACTGACAGTATACAGTGTTGTTAAAACATAATAGCCGAGCCGTAGGTGAGGGCGTAAATCAGCCGAGTGTTATAATGTGGAAGATGCTAACGAGTTTTATACGACTTTTTCAACACCCTTGCGAGGAAAAAAATATATATGCACAAATGTGATATAAACAACATACGAAAATTATGGAAGCGTGCAAGATGTTTTTTTTGCGTGCTGCTAATGTGTGTTGGTTGTTTACGTAGGTATACTTAGCCTTACAACCTACTTCCAATTTATAATTTTAGTTATAAAATGCAAATATTGTTTTATAAATTATTGTGAATTATAAATAGTTTGATAATAATAAATGCATAATAATAATATTTTCGTCTTCATTAAGGACATATTTATGTGTTCTAAAAATATAAGTGGATCTTTAGCGGTATAAAACCACTTTGTTGTTACAAATCTGTATTAGGCGGTTAAATTGAAAATGCTCTGTTTTCTCGCATATAATTTGCAGTTAGGTACTAACTTAACTTTGTAGGGATAAATTAGCCGGTTAAATTGAAAATGCACTGTTTACTCGCATATAATTTGCAGTTAGGTACTAACTTAGTGGTGATAATTCTATTACGCACTAGTTTATGATATAATTATACAGGAGGGTGTTATAGTTATATATACAGGAGGTTTATGGCCCTAAGAACGATATAATAAAGCTCACTTTACAAGCAAGGGTGTTGAAAACTTTCTTATAAGCTTAGTTTTTTTTAGTTAGTTACAAGCTTTTGTAAAAGTTTATATCAATTCCTCGTATAAAAGAAAGCAGTGTATTCAATTCGGGTGTAAGTAAAATAAAACCAATCTTGCTTGAGTATTTTCATGTGTCATAATCATAATTATCTTACCTCCATACATGGAGGATAATTATGATTAATTATGAGTTTATATAAATTTTAGGTCTTTTCGATTCTTTATAAATCTTTCCGATTCTTCGACTGCCATGATAATGAGTTTTGAGTTTTTCTTTTCACCATAGTTCTGCGACTGTGGAAGACATCGGGATCCCATAAATCACAAAATACAAAGTACATGATAAATAACACCCCGTTTCAAATAAGAAAAACAAATACGAATGAAAACTTTTACGACTCTACAGTTTTACTAGTCCGGTTACTTGATCGCCCATAACGCGTACCATCGGCGTCATTGTATGCGGCAATTATAACGCCGACGCCATGTTGGTTTCTCTAGGTTTTTCAACGTGTAAACTTCAGCGTCAAATGAAAAGCCTTATTTTAATATGCAGACAAGATACCTTCGGTTTACGACATAAAATAGTAACAATAAGACAAAAAGATAAACAGAAGGTTCTTTTTAATTGTTTCGCTATAATTTTAGTTTACTATCACTTCCGGGATACTTATGTCTGAAATGCTGGTGACGTATTATGGCGGGAAATTCTCAAAACTTATGTTTTATGAAACACCCGTTTCATAAAACATTTTTAATAGCTAATAACACAAGTTTTAATAGCTTTGGCGGTTTGAGAGGTAATTTATGGAATCTTTTACATTGATGTTCAATAACTGTGCAAGATAATATTATTTTAAACTTACGAATAAGATTATGTAGTATTTGATAACCAAACCAACCTACAGATTCTTTCATGCCCATTTTATATCAAATCACAGAAACATTGATCATGCAAATACGACGTTAAATCTTTTGCCCGTTACTTTCTGATAATCAAACAAATATTGACCTCTAGTTATCCCTAACGTAAACCAACCTCATAAAAGAACCCACAACATCGCACATAGTTAATGACACTTCATTAACAATTCATCGCGGCCGTCACAGCCTATGTCATAAGGCAGTAACGGAAAACACGCGGGCGTGGCGGGAAAACTCCGACCAATCAGAGCCGAGGAAATCATCAGTAATTAACCGTATAACGAATCAGAGCGCGCCGTTGAAAATTACATAAGTGACAGGCATATTTTCTTCATAGCATAACGGTATGCGCGGTGTTGACTTAGTATTGTTTGATTTGTTTTGTGAAGAGGTTTTAGTACAAAGTGTGATAAAAAGTATAAAAATATTGAAAAAAATATTTTTAGGACTATTTACATAGTAATAATAATGTTTTGTTCAGTAGTAGAGAGATACCAGTAGTAATTTGGGTGAAGGCACCTTTTAAGTAGATACCTATTATGAGTAATACCTATTTATTTGTGTTAGGTAGACATTTTCAATCTTCCACAATAATTGATGACCTAAACATAACAGCTAGGCATTGGACAAAACAGAATTCCATTGAAGTCGGTACCAAGCAACATGCAAGATGTTTTAGAACATTGAGCTCAAATTTTCATATTCCTACTTCCACAAGTTATTTTATAACTTTCTGTGTTGGAAGTCAGTTTTGTTTTACTATTTCATGGATGCTTATACTTGTAAGATCGATTATTTTATCACAAAGGTATCGATCGACAAGAGTTGCAATAACATGTTTAAATCTCATCCAGGTATAGGCACGATTCTTACTTCAAAATATAACAAAAAATGGAACCGATTTACCACACAAAAAAGTAGGTACGAAAACAAGTTCTTGAAAACGGTACAGTAATTCAAAACCATCTATCTGTACTCGCATATTCATGGCTGACTTCAACAAGTTCTTTCATACCTTTCAGTCATAGAAGACAAAGTTACAATTTTTTTTAATATTCTAACCCGGATATAGATCTGTCTAGTCTCTGGACTAATACTCAACATTTCTTTGTCAAAAAACCCAGTACTGTCCAACCTAGGAGTTGAATCTAGCACCTCAATTGCAAAGCCCCAAATAACGCCACTCAGCCAACGTCTTTTTCTTAAAGTCTGCAAGTTTAAAACAAAAAATACAAAGACGATGACATTTTTTTTTTTTTTTAGTCTGTTTAAATTTTTGGAGCTTTTAGCCGCATTGGACGCAGCCATGCCAGCCCCATTGGAACACTTAATACAACATCAGCAATTTAAAATTTTAAAACATAACCTAAATAGTGTTCTGGCAGTGTCAGATGATGGTACATTTTAAAGTATATAATCTGGTTTCCAAAAAGTGGACGGTTTTTAAGTCAACGCATAGATATAGGTAACTTATTTTTTTGTGTATGACCACGCATATATATTTGTGGAATCTCGATAATTTATATTTTATTGGACAAGACCGTCAGGACCTTCAAGCCCGTTAATTTTTCCTTATTTTTTTTATATTTTTAATTCATCAATATCTTATCTCTCACCTACATTGACCAGACAGTACAATTCGCCTAGAGCCACTCAAATAAAAGAAAAAGTACAATTTGCCACCACAAAAATGTATTTGCGAATACGTCTAAATATGTAGATGACATGGTAAGTGAATGTGGATAAGTGATAAAATCTTGTAAGCAGTTGCATGTCCACGGAAAAGTGTGAAAATATAAATAAAGTGTAGAGAATTTATATAGAGAAAGTGTATCAAAATGGACCCAAACTTGACGACAAAAATGGACCACCCTATGTACGAACTGGATGGCTGCACTGCGCAGCACAGTGGCGCCCTCGCAGCGCTCAGGCTATTGAGAAGCTACAACCATTTCTTAGTGCCACCAGGTATGGATTTCATTGTAGTAACTTAATATATCATCTTTCTTCACACCATCATACTAGACGCATTTTAATGTCGAAAAATCTGGAACTCAGCTCCTAAAGATATATTTCGGCTTTTACGGTACGAATATAACAGTGCGCCAAAATTGAAGCGAGAATTTTTCCAAAATAGCTAAAATAACTTTTTTTTTTATGCGATATAGTTTAGCATTTGACCACTATCCCACCTGATGGTAAGTGATGATGCGGTCGAAGATGTTGTTCAGACTAACCTAGAATTACTGGCTCTCAAGGACAGCTGTCGGAACACACTGTTAGGTACTTGGCTACAGATTTTCTACTTGAGGGTGGTAGCTTCGCAAAATGCCATACTACAATGCTATAACGACTGCCATCCTAATACAACAACCGGGACCGAGTGCTTAACGTGCCCTCCGAAGCACGGAAGCGCTCAGTAGTAATGTCACCAGCGGTCACCCATTCAACTCCTGACCGATGCGGACGTTGCTTAACTTTGCTGATCGTTTCAGAATGACTAAGCAAACTTCGCTACGAGCGCTTCAAAATGAATGTATCAGAATGTATATGTTCATATACAATCATAGAGTCACGCATCATATTCCTTAACACCACATCAATTATTCATTTCTCTTGACCCAAGTCTAACAAAACTTTAAACCTGTATAAAACACAAAGTGTTAGAGTCTTAAGAAGGAAAAAAAATAATTGTATACTCGAAATGGGAAAACTGTTGGTCCAATTGTATATTTTATAACAATAACATAATTATGTACATACACAGATTTGAACATTGAAATATTCTGGTTCTGATCGTGCATTAGCGCATTAGAAAATACTGGAGCTTAGCTTGTTATGATATATTTCAGGATTTGATAGTATGATATTTGAACATAACAGTGCAACAAATTTAGAGACAGCATTTTTTTCAAAATAGCTTAAATAAAATATATCACAATAGAGTAGTCCAGGATTTGACTATTGAATAGAAGTAAAAGACATCATATTTCTAAAATTGAACAAAAAATAAAAGTTTTGGTCTATTTGATACAGTTATGAAAGATAACTGTACCAAAATGGACCAAAACTTTTAGATGACAATGGACCACCAACTGCGCAGATCAGTGACGTTCATACTTTTGAGGAGCTTCCATTCTTGGTGCAGGTCGTACATATGATATCCATTGTACCTATTGGTGGTAGGGCATTATGAATGGTCACTTGTAAGGTTCTTTGCGTTTTTCGCTGGTGGTTACTTATTTTAATGATATTTTAACACTGGCAACTCTTATGGTTAGTATACTTTAAATACTTGCAACTCTAAAAGCTGGGTTCGAAATACTGGCAACTCTTAAATGCTTAATTTTGAAAGACACCGTTCCGACTTCCGGAATATTGGGCACGTGGAAAATCGAATTGGAGATTGGAGTCATTCTGTTGCGAGCTGTTGAGTGAGGTAGTCTTCAGAGTTTAACCGAAGTGTACTTGTTGAAGCACTAGTCTGTACTTGCCTTTAAGATATTCTTTAATATAATATACCGTGGATTGAAACAGTGAGTTTTATTGGGTTTTGTCTTACATATCAGAAGCCGGGATTGAACCAAGGTAAACTTTCTTATATTTTTTTTCTCTGATTGCCCACTTATGATAAAGAATATTATTATGCATGATGATTTTGTGTTTTCTTAGATACTAAAAATATTTTGCTAGAATTCATCCATCTGTCACAAACCAACGTCTTTGATCTATGTAATTGATCTATGTTTGCGAAAGGTGAACTAATGTGCTTCTGTTTACGGTTGGGACGAAAGGACGATACAATTTTTCATGCAAAAGCTACAAAGATTGGCTAAAACATAGTACCCACATTTTTAAACACTATCTTATTTAGCTATTCAGATTGGCGAGCAAAGTTGTTTCAGGCCTGCCCTTGTGAGCCAAACTATGGTCAGTCCTTTGGTCTGTCCTTGGAGAATTTGTTAAGTTGAAAAAAATAGGTACAATGAACCCATCGAAAATTATTTTTACGCGTAACTTTCTTTGCTTAATTAATGTGACGTAATGGGGAAATGGGCCGTCGATTGTATTATCCATGGTTTAAATGGAGTGCTTCGTTGTTTGAAGCCCGACCAAAAGGGCTCCTTTTCATAAATGTACTAAGCCAGTGGTAATATGTGATCGTTGCCATAAACTTAGACATAAAGCTGAATTTTGCAAAATCTTGTGTTATTCAGGGTATCTGTATATCAAGCTCGAATCCATATGAAAAATTCATAAAATGTGTAATTGTTAATGGTGTACCTTTGGAGGCCTTTGTAAATTTCGCTAGTGAAGTTACGTTGATAGCTAAATCTATTGTGAAATTGGAGGTTCGGGATGATGGGAGTACCTTCCGTTATGAAGGGTTTTGGTTATAGGTTAGTGCAGTCTCTATGATCAAAAACCTGAAATTTAGTAATTGATGGAGTAGCTCAGAAGTTTATACAAGGTTGTCGAGGATCACTTGCTGGACCAATCAATCCTAATCAGCCAAACGTTCTCCGATCAACCTCATTTTCTAGATCTTGCCTTGATAGTACCTTTTTATTGCTCTTTAAATCAAAGTCAAAATCATTTATTCAATTTAGCCTACGACGCTCTTATGAAGGTCAAATACAAATTTTAATATTGTAATATACTACATTGTACTGCCACGTTCAGCAAATAAAAATTATAGAGCCACTGCGAGAAGAACGGGCTATGCGTAGCAGGAGGCACTAAGCCATATGGAGCTGCAAACGTTAGGGCCGCAACGGAATATGCTCTAAACGGAAGTGTATTACCAGATACCAAAACCGTAGAGAAACCTAACGAACATTATGTATGAGGCATTCAACAAGTAAGGAATGAGACTTTTAATGTCACCATTATGCCATGCAGTACTTTGCCTGCTTCATCCAATATTGTAGTGGTGACCGCCCAAACCTACTCGGAAATCATGCCACAACAATCTTGCCCCAGATAGATTGATGAATCTCAAATTAAAATCGGGAAGTCTGCATTAGTAGAACCTAAGCTCTTAGGCTTTGAAATTGCTTCAGCGATAAGTCATTGTTTTGCACAGGTTCAAACATAGGGATGTAAAATGGTTCAATGCATCCAGTAGCATATTACGGTCGGCAGATTACTCCAAAGGAGTAAAACTTCCATTCTAAGGAGACGTTGGCAGTCATGTGTGCCTTGAAAAGGTTAAGGGTATCTTTACTGGGGAAGGAGTTTATAATCATCGACTGTAGTGCTCTTCTCAAACTTCTCTAGTTTACTTCTCAAAAACGTGACCTCGTATCACCCCCTGACGAATTGCGTTCAGAGAGTTTTATTGCACGATAGGGTTGGTGTAAAAACGACTCTCGCAGATGCTTTAAGAAATCTAGTAGCCACTAGTAACCATGTGCATCCCACAAGTTTGGCTATCGGTGACCAAGATCGGCTGCTTGTCTAATCATGTGGCTTAGTGAGACAGGATTCGGTACATTGTTAAAAATGAGGCTGGAATATATTTGGGATGATTCATGTTCATTTATTGGTATTAGTCTATACACGTCAACAATTTATATAAATAATTTCTTATAAAAATCTTCATTTCAAATATTATATAACAATATAATATATAATAAATGTACTTTTACATTCATTTTAGTCAAATAAAAATCATGAAAATAATTAGAATAGAATATCGTTTATTTGCTTAAAATGTAGGTACAAATGATGGAACAATGATTTTGCAAAGCGTGCCTGGTACATATTTCCAAACTGTGGCATGCAAACATTGATTTAAATTAATTTACAACAATGACGACTATCACAATTTTACACATCAATTATTTATCTTCAATTTCACCATTTTTAACATTACCCACATACATATTATTATGTCATTTAATTAAATCGTTTATTGAAAAAATAAATTTGTGTGAAGCCACTTTAACAATTCTCGTTTATACGACCTTACATCTAATTTTCTGAAGTGTTTGGGTAGGGCATTATACACTTTTATTTATTAGTTTTTATTCCAAAGAATCATACAAATAATTAAACAATCAATAAAGTCTTAAATAGTTCAATAATACTGTCAATATTTTCGAGTCACAATAAATAAATTCACCTAATAATTAATATAAATTAACATAAAAAAATATTCAAGAACAATTTAACATACTTAGTTTTTCGTCATAGTAAGTAGGTACAGTACTTACTCCTCACACAAGTATTTAATTACATACTTTATGATATTGTACGGGACAATAAAGTATTCAGATGTATTCATGGATTGATGGAGACAAAAGACAATTTAAGGGTGGTTCCAAAAGGGGCAAGGTGGCTAGTTTGCAAGATGAACCTGATGCTGAGAAAACGTTGGAACACGTTTGCAAAATTGACATGATTTGTGAAGAAGTATGTAGGGGTTTATATTGAATATGCATACACCAAGAAAACTAAAGAATAGTTGTTAACCTAATTTGACTAAACATTACATATTAAAGGAAAAATGAAAATGATAACAATATTACATATCCTCGGCATTCGGCTCATCTCTCCCCTTAACAGCCTGTCTTTAGACAATGTCCTCGTCTAAGGACTTTCATTTGTTTCGGTCCTTTGCTTTAGGTAACCATTCTGGCCCAGCTACTTGCTTCAAGTCGTCTTCCCATTGCTTTGAGTGTGTTCTTCTACTTTTTCTGTTTTATCCCCGTATACGTGTACCATAGGTTGGTAAAATACGCCCTTAGGACTGAACTTAAATTCAGGACCTAGAACATGAACTTTAATTTATCATTTTTCTTCTAGCTTTTTTTGTTTTCTCTAGGGTATCATTCTGTTATTATTCTGGTGTATTTTCTCTTTCTTTTCTCTCAGTATATGTCCTCTATTTTCTCTATCTATACATAGCGACGAACAGATAAGGTCCTCTTAATCCTATTGCGAAAGTTGCAGCACCGTTTCACAAATAGGGGCACGCGCACATTTTGTAACCGTCGACTCATTCACTAAAGTTGTCTTCAGAAAAGCAGTACGAAATAACTATGTGTCATAAAAGTATTTGAGGACAATTTTGATACATTTAGGACACCTGTTTGATTAGTCGGTGATCGTGTATCTTGTTTCACTTCGCATGCCTTCAAAATTTGCCATGACTTATGTCAAACGTATCCTAGACACCATAGCAAGCCCTTAAGCTAACGGTGAAGCCGAAAGACATAATAGAACCATATTATGGTTACCAAAATAATGTTTTAAAAAAAAAATATGATAAAAGTACTAAGATTGTACCGACATATGAAGGACCGCTACAAGTGGTTAAACTATCTTAAACTAAATTACAATAACTATACTCTAATAAATTATTTCGGATGATGATTATAAGATCATGGAGGATAACAGTAATGATGGAACTCAATGCTAATTATTTGTATGCTATATTTTGCAAAGTGTTGCTACAAAATGTTTTTATGTTATGTTTCAGGGCGAGAGCGAGAATGGATGGGTTCGCCACTTGACCTAAAAATGTTGGATGGGTTCATCGGAGATGGAGAGCGAGATTGGATGGATTCGCTATTTTAACCAAAAGATACCTCTAGAATGGACGGGTAAGAGGTTGATGGTTGCTGAACAAAGGTTGCCTCGAGAATGGATGGGTTCGAGGTTGTTGGTTACTTAAGCAAAGGTTGCCTCGAGAATGGATGGGTTCGAGGTTGTTGGTTGCTTAAAGAAAGGTTGCCTCGAGAATAGATGGGTTCGAGGTTGTTGGTTGCTTAAAGAAAGGTTGCCTCGAGAATAGATGGGTTCGAGGCTCATGGTTGTTTGCTGGAAGTTTTAACAGTAAAATTGCACTGTACAGTTAAATGAAAATTTTATGGATTCTTTCAATAATTAGTGGGAACAGGTAATTCAAATAGGTATGGATTATCATTTTAAGGAATCGTAAAACTAATTGTTTCATGGATGATGATTGTTTACTGTTGTTGGTTGTTTAATATTAGTTCAACATATTGTTCAATGTCTTGTCTCAATGGTTACATAATTTTATAAATCTAGAATTGATAATTTCATAGCTGATGGTTTAGATAACACTGTTTAAAACATGCAGGAAATCCAATGTTTACTAAAGACTTTACTCAATGTATTACCATTACATGTATTGTTCTAGAGGTTTGAAAACTATTAATTTTTGATCTAGATATAACTGACAATGGTTATTTATAGTTTATCAAAATTTTTGTACAAAATACTGATAAAAATCAAAACAGAATGACTCTACTCACCGAGTGTAAGGTTTACAATAGAATCATGTATGGGGTCATACATGTTATCAGGATGGTCGAGTGTAAGGTGCTTTGCGTTTTTCGCTGGTGGTTACTTATTTTAATGATATTTTAACACTGGCAACTCTTATGGTTAGTATACTTTACATACTTGCAACTCTAAAAGCTGGGTTCGAAATACTGGCAACTCTTAAATGCTTAATTTTGAAAGACACCGTTCCGACTTCCGGAATATTGGGCACGTGGAAAATCGAATTGGAGATTGGAGTCATTCTGTTGCGAGCTGTTGAGTGAGGTAGTCTTCAGAGTTTAACCGAAGTGTACTTGTTGAAGCACTAGTCTGTACTTGCCTTTAAGATATTCTTTAATATAATATACCGTGGATTGAAACAGTGAGTTTTATTGGGTTTTGTCTTACACACTGAAAATATGTGTCATATATCTAACACAGTTATGTAATCTAGAAGCTGTCATTGAGTGTACGAAAATTTAATCACATAATTTCCTTCACTGTTCTTCATTATTTTTAAGGTCATTACAAACCTCTAACTTGAAATCCATCCTCATACTAAGTAGTTCGTTTTATAGCATATCTTTCACTACTGTCCACATGTGGAGTTCTCTTTCTTTATAAATCAAACAAACACCGACTTTTGTTTGATACGTTTAATTAAGGATCGAGTTAAAAGGTTTTATTTTTCCAGTTGATTTCCCGCTACTGTCAATGTATATGAAATAATATTTTAACATGTTTATATTTTTGTACATTTGTTTAGTTGCCTACATGGTATAAAACAAAATCACTTCCCGCTGTCTGTCTGTCCCTATGTATGCTTAGATATTTAAAACTATGCAACGGATTTTGATGTGGGTTTTTTAGATAGTGATTCTAGAGGAAGATTAACATGTATAATACATGCATAATATAATAGAGAAACTCTGATAATTTTAGAGGTTTCTAATGTGATGTCGTAAATAAATACATTTTAGCTATTACATTGCAAACGCTGGCTGAACCCTACGAGATCAAAATAATGTAGTTCTGTATTGTACACCTTAAAAAGGTCTAAAAAATCCGCGGTGATATAATATGTCTCTGATGATATATCTCTTAAGGATAATAACTACAATAACCATTTTTTATGCTTTACTTTTTACTACACGTGCGAAGCCGGGGCGGGTCGCTAGTAGCAAATCATATATTTTCTATACATAAATAGATAGCTTTCATTAGTAGAAAATGTATCGCAAAGCAACCAATGGTGTTTATCCAACTGGCGTTGAGTGTACGAAAATCGTAGAGAAATTAATATTTAGTGAAAACAAATAAATACAAAAAAGGTTATGTATTACACCAAATAACATTTTAACTTCTCAAGCTTATAAAGTTCTTGTTTATGCCCAGTGAACTAAAACGGCATTTTAAACTCTAGTTCATAAAAGTCTACTTTTTAAGCACGAGTGCATGGAAACTATTAATTCATTTTAAAATGTTTAAAGAGGTTTAGTTGTGTTTCATGTAAGGAGTATGACTAGGTATTAAATAATACCCATAGATTAGGAGTATTTTCACAGAATAAAAAGGGATTATTAAAGACCTACTTAGATATATTTTGCGATACAATAGCACTATGAATTACAGACTTAAATAGAACATTTTACTTATGAAGATCAATTCCAATTGAAGATATAATTACTAACAATACCATCGTATAATTCGTAATTGAAATGAAAATCCGAGTGAATAATTTGTGCTAAAAAACAATGTTGCGGTGCGTATGTTTAAAACCTTCTTAGTTAACTAATAACGTTGGTTGTATGTATTGTTCAGAGGTTATCAATTCAATTTAGAATTGATGAAAAATAATTGTTTGGTAAGACGTCAGTCAAGAGAGTCGAAAAGTTTATGCATCGATATTTGCTAAGATTATCCATGTAACAAATGTGATTCACGAAATAGTTTCATGTTTCAATGTTGAGAGTCAGTGCTGAATTATGAAATTACTCTTTTCATAATTACTAAAATTAAGTAATTTTATAATAAGATGCATTTAACTGACTCTTTTTTTTCACACTTTTAAGTGACCCTTGCTACTTACGGGATCGATTGTCATTCATTGTCAACGATTATATTGCAGTTATTAGAGTGTAACTCAAAAACGGCTTGACCGATTTTGATGAAATTTAAAATGGGACCAAACGACAAGCATAAGCTTGCAAACAAAAAATATTTTTTAAAATCGGTTCACCCAGTCAAGGGTTCTGAGGTAACAAACATAAAAAAAATACAGACGAATTGAGAACCACCTCCTTTTTGAAAGTCAGTTAATTATATACAGTCGACTCTCGTTAATTCGAAATTCGAGGGACTCTTAAAATGTTACGATTTATCGAGTGTTCGAAATATAAAATTTTTCGAAATTTTTGAGAAAAAGAAAGCAATTCGTGTGGAAGTGTATGTCAAACTAATCATTACCAAAACAAAGGCACGTGTACGATGATACAAGCTTGAACTTCTATGTCGGACTTGCTTATAAGAGGACCAAGTAACTAATTCTTTACGAAGTGTCGAGCGTTTGACGCTGATAAGTTCGAATTAACGCGTCATTTTGTTGCGTAGCGTTAATTTTTTCGTTCGAATTACCAAGTGCATAAAAATGTATTGATTTAGTTCGAAATATAAAGATATTTTCTAGGTGACTCGTGATAACTTTGAATTGTAGAGGTTCGAATTATCGCAGGTTTGAATTAACGAGAGTCGACTGTATCTATAATAAAATAATAATGATGATAATAATAATATTAAAATAATAATTATAATGACAATGCGACGCGTGCTCAAAATGCTACTTGGCTCAACGAATAAGCATTGCAATTCAACGGGGTACCTAATCCTGTCATCATTCTGGAACGCTGCCAACTGATAGTGGACTGGAGCATTTGAATGCTGCCTGTGAGTCTGCAATGACTTGTAGGTTATCTAAATGATAAATAGGAATTTTTTAATATATTATTTTTTCCAATAACACTTGCTCATAATGCTTACATTACAAATTTACGAGAGGAAAAATTTGAGTCAAGTGCAGGTTTCGGCTTGTGTATGCTCTGACAGACTGAGCTAACATGAGCATCAGTCATGACTCTAATTTTTCCTATCGTTCTTTAACCATCTTAATGGATTATTGTAATATTATGTTCTATGGTATTGGGATGGAGCGACACCTATAGTTCAACTTACGCGTTCTTTTTATTCTGTGGCTGTACAACAAGCAAGACTAATTTTGCAATTAATTTTAAACTTGTTAATAATGACGCCTATAATTTTAATATTTTTATTTTTTGCAATAACGCATGCTCTGCGGATTACATTACTAAAGCATAGGTACCGCCGGTAATAAAAAATATACTGAGTAATAAATATATTAAAAGTATAAATAAAATTTTACATAGCTCCGCCGGTAGGGATAGGTGCACACATCCACGTTAAGATTCGCACCTCTGCCTCCTCTTTTATCCAATTCCCTCCAGGTACAGGTCCCTAGATCCAGGTCTAACTTTCTCGCAGACCCCATTTCGACACAGATAAATTACTGAAACCTAACTACTTGACACCTAACATCTATCACCAATATTTAAAACCACTTTGGGTACTTGTACAGAAATTCACTCTCACACACACCCCATAGAAGACACTTTGCTGTGACCTTAACTTATACTCACTGTTATGTACACCTCAAACACACCATTCACTGCATACTTACAAATCTATTCACATATTACAAATCTATTACTCACTCACACTATTCACTCTCTCATACTGCATACACGATTACACACTCGCTGTTCCATTTCTCTCTCGATCATTAAATGATTATTATTATTCTCATAACCAATCACGCTCGTGCAGGACTCTCAAGCACTCTGTTAGCCTTCCTAAATAGGTATTTTAAGACTTTTGTTACACCATGTTTGGTTTATTTATTAAGGTTAAGTCCAGGCAGTCAAAAATAATTCCCACGCTAGCTCCGCCCATGCGGCGCAACGATCCCCGCTGCACCGAACGACGCGATGTGCAGCGGCGCACGCGTCTCGCTTATAAAAATATTTGTGTACTTGAAATTAGATTCGCGAACACAGATACCATTGAGACGATTTCAACTTTTTTTATAATCTTATTCACGTGACGCATTTCGATACATAAAGTAACTTTGTATATACTGAAATTGATGTCACGTTTGTATTTTTATCAACATTACTAATATTTCTTAGTAAGAAATTCATTATTTGATTTACTTTCCAAAATTATTCTTACGGTCGACAGTAGCTTATAAAACTAAAGCCAAAAGTTTTACTTTTTACAATATGATCATGTCTGCTCGACTATATTATTATGTATGAATGTATTGGTATATATATTATTCATATTTAACTGACTTCCCAAAAGAAAAAGGGTTCTTAAATTGACTTGTCTATTTTTTATTTTATGTTTGACCACACATAACTTTTTTACTGAACCTTACAATCTTGAAGATTATTTATTTGCTAGTACAGTTTAACTCTTAATTGGTTTCATTTTAATTTCATCAACATCGGTCGAACGGTTTGCCAGTTACAGTCAAACTTACTAAAAAGTAATTTGCCAAAATGCCTTGACGATCGCAGTGCTTCTAGCAACTAATGTAAGTGGCAAGTGGCAACTATGAATATAGATGAAAGTTATTGTTAAATAGTGATAAAATCTATAAATAATATGTGAATAATAATCTCTCTAGTAAAGTCTGTAGTCATCAGTATATCAAATAACCTGTCTAAGTCAGTTACATGAGCACAAAATTGAGATCATATTGCACCGATATCAACCAGTTAGTTACCAGACTTTTTAATTAAAAAAAATGTTTTCAAGTCTTTTTTTTTCTTTGCTATGTTGTTGTGTCGCAGTCTCTGTGTTTATAGAGAAAACATATTGCACCAAACCGAAATAAAGTGAGACAAGGGTCGGAATATGATGATGGTACATATCAGCCCAAACGGCACGATATATATTGATAAATGGGGGTGTTTTTAAATTCTCCGTAGTAACGAAAGTGATTTCTACTGATTAAACTTACTACAAAAATTTCATTACCCCTTGGCGTGGACGATAATTTATGAATGAATCAACATTGTTCTCAGTATCTTGGAATGCGATTAATCAGATTACACATCATTAGAATAAAGTAAAATACCATCAAATTGAATGAGCATAACATTATATTATATTCGGTGAATATAGGTACAATTGACCTGAAATAAATGGATTTGATTTGATTAAATGTTAGTCGTGGCCAATATATTTTACCATGACTCGTCATACAAATATGAATTATAGTTTTTCATAACTGTGCTACGGTACACGTTCCCATAATAATATAAAGTAGGTTGTTTTCTTATTGCTATCATATAATTTTTAACTATTAATTACTAATGTTGAAAATATGTTCGTATACATCCTATTACGTTTTATTTTTCAGTTACACTGGTGAACAGAAAGGTGTTATTTTACTACCACTCTGCTTTTAGATACCAACTATGGTAAAAATTAGATAGACCAACCAGATATAGATCTAGCCACTTCTAAACAGCAGGATAAGATTTTTTACCAAACTTGCAGAAGAGTCTATATACGCAATTGTAATGGCCTTAAACTTAGGGTTTTTTAAAAATAACACAACTGCAGAAACATTGTAGACAACATGTTATACAAGCTTCTTTTAATGCAACATGGCAGATAAGTGAGAGAGTGAGTGGCACTGGAACAGGTGACTAAATTAGACATTTAAATAAAAACAGTGGATTCTTAGATTGTTAGTAAGTGGTTATAGACAAATTAAGTTAAGATGTATATAAATTAACAAAAAATCATTTATGAAATAAAAAATATATTATTTTCAATTTATACAGTATTAATGATTATACAGAATTAATGATATGCAAAAGTGTACGTGAGAAATAACGAGTATCGGAACGGAAAGTCAAGTTTTTTTTCAAGTTTGCAGTCCCTTCGATCGTCACCCTGTGACCACGATCACTGCAAAGTGTTTGAAACGTCAGGACAAAAATAATGATAAATATACGCGATTTAAACCATTAAATGTTGTTTAATTACTATGTGTAACAATCGCGAAAACCTAAGACAACATTAAGTCAAGTCTTCTTTTTATGGCGGGAGGAAGTACTGAAGCATTTGCACTTTGATGTTGCAAGTCACCCTCGACAGCCTCCTCTTGATTTTATCTTTTTCTAGAAGTATCCGCATATTCTTGATCCCGGATCAGTCTTTTCTTAGGGTGGTGGGGATCGACCAGCTCGGGCAGAAGGGAGTTCATATAGAATGTGACTAGTTTTGTCTCCATTTTTTCGTCCAAAATTCTTCATCTTTTTGTAGAATTTCTATTTTTAATTTGTTGTCTCCATACTACACGGCAAATTAGCATTTAGTTATATTACAAATGTTTTTTTTTTTTTATGCCTGATAGGTTACCCTTTGACCACTATCTCACCTGTTGGTAAGTGATGATGTGGTCGAAGATGTTGTTCAGGCTAACCTAGAATTACTGGCTCTCAAGGACAGCTGCCGGAACACACCGTTAGGTGCTTGGCGACAGATTTTCTACTTGAGGGTGGTAGCCAGCCAGGCGGGCATTCGCAAAGTGCCCTACCACCATGCAAAATGTGCATTTAGCCTTCAGTTTGATAATATCAATCAGATTTTTGATTGATATATATACCTGCAAAATACATTTTACAGACAATCAGTTACCTGAAGCCTTCAGAAAAGCAACTGTACATTTCTGTTTGTCCGACAATCAATTTCGCACAATTTGTAATATAATTTGTAAGGATAAATGTCGGGAGAGCAGTCGAATGACACCTGTCAAAAATCCAAAATGGCGATTTCAACATGGCCACCATACAAATTGCTCCGCCCCTGCTGAAGCTCGGCCTTCAGAAAGGGGGTGTTGGGAATATGAATAAATGAATTTAAATACATAAATTCAGATAATTTGCACGTCAGATTTTTTGCACGTCAAGAGTACAACATCGCTCTTTACCATCTATCTAATACCCTAATAACCGAAAAGGGGGTGAAGGCAAGTATAATACGTATCAACGATGGCATTCGCAAAGGAGTATTGCTTCAGATAGGAGGCCGGCCATAAAATTTAAGTCTTACTCCGCACAATTATGTCAATGCGTTGTCTTTTGTGTAGGTACTCAGAAAAAATATATTGTTTATACCGATCCTACAGAGGTGTGACAAGTGCAGGGCGATAATAATGTAAAGTTTTTTTTTCAGTGTAAAAAAGAAAATTTCATTGTATTTATACATTTATACGTTATTTTATTTAATTTTACCTGCTGCTCTGCTATGGATAGGTCAAAATAATTTTTAGCCTAATATAGGTAGTATATAAAATATTTCCTTTACGAAATTTCCTGTGAATAAAATTTGCAAATTTAGCAATACTAAAGTATTATGTTCAAAGAATTACTCACTTATTTTCGTGTAGTGGAAGAACAGTCTAAACTTATAATATGAGATGGCGACTCCGACAGTTCTCCCTGTTCCGAGTGATCTCGGACTTCGACTGATTTATTAATTTTTTTCCTGAGAAAGAAGGTGCATTTTTGAGCACAGTCTTTTTTATTATACGAGTATATACACAATCTATTTATTCCACTCTATTATTTTTGTATAAATCGATACTTATATGTACATGTCTAAGTGATAAAATGTATATTTAAAAGTACCTATGCAGGTGACATTGTAGATAATCTCTTGGATATATCCCTACTTGCCTGATTCTGAATATTCTTTCATTGATATAAATCTACATCTAGTCTTGAGGGACATAAAGAATGTTCGATGTTTTATTGCGATATACCTACCCACCAAACCAAATGCTTTGATTTGCTACGCTTGTGTTATTATTATTTAGCAACACTCAACTCCATTTACGGTTGAACGGCAGCTGTACTTTAGAGCCAGATAATTTTAGTTTACACCTGTTTGGCACCTTCAACCACATCACTTACCATCAGGTGAGACCATAATTATACATATACCAGATATTATTATAGTACCCTACTAATCATACTTAGATTAGTACGACATATAGTTATTTTACAGCTCCATTACAGTACTATAGGAAACCTAGTTGGTATAGAATCTCTTAGTTCGGTCGAGATAGTATGTTTCATGAATGGAATAAACACAAACGAATATTAAATTTGCATTGGTGCAATAGGTAAAAAAAAACTGAAATATTATACGCTTTTGCCTCTCTCATAATTCTTGCAAAGTCTTTGTATCGACTCTTCTGCTTCCTTTTTTTATTTTTTAGTTATCTTTATTTCCCATATTGATTGATATACCTACCAAGATACGTATTTATACTGCTCAGGTGATAGCGCGCGAGCGACAGGTCCACGTCCAACGGCGCACAGCGCGGCACTGAAGGACAGCTCTTACGCATTGATTTTATTTCGTAAGCGTAAGCTAATAAGGTTGAATATCGAGTCTTCCGATTGACCGTAATCCTGCACAGAACTAAAGGTCGTAAGTCTAAAACACAATTTAATTTATTATGAGAATACTAATAACTCTAGATAAATTTTACTTTTACAGTGGATAATAAACTACATTTCCTTTCTATGTGTATTTATTATTGATATGTAACTGACGTAGTTTCCAAGAAAAATCCAATAATTTAAGGAAAAGGCTTCATTTAAAAAAATTAAAACTATCGAGTAAATTTCTTTCAAATGTGTTTCTGTCTTAACAACGGATAGAAAAAGGTTTGAAAATCAAATATTTAAGTTAACGTGTCGATTGCATATTTAAGTTGGTTAAAAAAACTAGTCGAATGAGAGTATTTTTTCCGCAGCCTCGTCTTAAGTTTGTATTATTTTTGGTAATAAATTATTTCTATTTCTATATATTTAATCTAGTTGCAGGGCGTTGCAGGTCTAAGTCGAGTTGTAGACATATATATCTGTTTTCATTTTCTTTAGGAAAATTTAAAACGGAATAAGTAGGTATTGTTGGTAAACGATGAAGCACTCTTAATAAAGCATAGCTCAGAACGGAGCTTTTTACTTTAAATTTGAAACTCCCGGGTTGTATTTTCCAAAAGACAGTAGTTAAGTAACTCAGAGAGTTCCTTCGCGGTTCGCACAATAAATATTTGAAGCAAAGTACTTTGTGCGTTTCTTTAGAATTTCGATTTTAAAACGGCGGTTTTGTTTGGCGGTAGATCGAAAATATAATAAAATATATTAGATTGTGCACTTCCATTGCGCAGTCTCCGAAATGTATCCAGCAAAAGATATATATTTAAAAAAGCTGATTGTGGCGAATGTTCCAGATTTTAGAGTTCTATCTTAGCAAGCTTGGAAAACTAAATAAGGGTGCCGGGCGGCCCCCGTGGGGTGCCGGGCTAGAATGTCAACGCCCCAACTTTATCCGTGGATGTCGTAAGGGGCGACTAAGGGCGACTAACACACCAGAAGGAGGGCAGCAGCGCTTTCTGAGGAACTGATATCCCACACTGCGATCCTCAAGACGCCTGCCAAGCGTGAGGATTATGGCCATTCCTCCCATAGTGGGGGAGGCTGTGTTCAGACAACCCGGGTGACATAATATCTATTATGCCTATATGATAAAGTGCTAATGCCACTTAAGATGAGCCGTAGGTTCAAGGGTTCCTGAACATTCCGCGGATCAAGTTACATACATCGAAAGTGCTAGGCACTTCAACACTAGGATCAAGTACGTTTTCGAGTAGATCAAGTACCTAATTTTTAAACAGATTTCATTTTGATCTGGGGCAAGATCAATGCTCAGATTTATGCGGAGAGTATTGTTTCAGAAGTGATCATCCCTTTCGTCTAATGCACGATAATGCACGTCCACACACGGCTAGAGTCGTAACTCGCACGCTTGTTGCGATGCTCGCATCAACGTTCTGTCGTGCTCTGCTCAATCGCCAGACCTCAACCCCATTGAACATGCATGTACAAAGAAGAGCTCTGCCAAGTATGGATGCCGTGCATACCCCACAACAGCTTTTTGACTTGTTACAAAGAACGTGTGCCATTCCTCAAAGTGTTTTTGATGAACTGATTTTAAGCATGCCAAATCTGTGTTTGTGTGATTAGTGTAAATGGTAGAAACACAGATCAGAGAGATCTGCAACGTACAGAGAGATCAGGAAAAATTAATTTCTTTTTGTTTTCTGCCAAACAAGTCAGTTATAGTTAAAAATATATATGGTCCCTAGGCACTTTTGATGTGTGTATTTGGAACGAAATATTTAGGTTGTGATATCTGTAATTTCTGAACTATAAAACCAATGACTGAAATATTTACGGGACAATCTTTAAAGTACCACTATTCTAACAAGAAAAATACAACGATTGAAATTGGACTACGCGTTAATAAATTACTACTAAGTGTACATTTTGACTTTCATTCCCTTTCCCAAGGAAACCGTGCTGCGTTTCGGGATAAAAAGTATACAATGTCCTTTTTCGTAGTATGAACTCAAAACGTGCTAAGTTTCATTGAAATTCATCATGTAGTTTTGGCATGATGCGCCGTCAGGATATAGACAGACAGACGGACAAAAATAAAAAAAATACAGGTTTTCGAAATATCTGCAATGTACATAATTGGACCTGTTACAGTTTTATTATAAGTAAAGATAGATTTGGTTATTGTTTAGCAGAGGCAGAATTGTCCAAATATTTTAGCCGTTTAAGTATCACAAACTGTTTATGTTTTTCTTTATCAGAATGTTTTTCACGTGCAACTTGAATTTCTCTTCTGTGAGCGTTGTAATATATTTGGGAACTTCATTAAGAAACCGTACACAATTACCTAAGAAGGACCATTTTGTCTTTGCTAACCTAAAATTTGGCACCGCCATTTTCATCAGGTGAGCGTCTGTCTCGCCACTTCATACAAAATTTCAATATCAAATACAAATATTTGATAAGTCATGATTCAGATTCACATTATTTATTGCTTCCATAAATAGTACATACAAGTTGTTACAATAGATAAGAGTACAGTCATATTATGGACCCAATACCTACGTATTTAATATCTCTATGATGGACCCCGTCGGGCACAGCAACATAGAAGAGAGGACAACGTTATATTAATTTTGTATTTGATTTTATGTTATGTATATAATAAATATCAAAGGTGAGTAGATCTAGTTAGTAATTAGTCATTTTTCATTTAAGAAGTCACAATTGTGTAATAGGTATGCTTTTTTATTGAAAAGCTGTTTAATGTTGTTTTTTATAAAAGTTTTGTCATTTTCTTCACGCAGAAGGTAAATTAAATTTTTAAATTTTAACCTGTTTATTACCACAAAAAGTTATTTAAAATAATAAAATACAACGTCAAGCACTTAATCTAATACAAAGATTATGTGCGCCTGACGGTTCGCACACTATTACAATACTATATTATAACATATATATTTTTTTATTTTTTCTTAACCATACTCATATTTAGTTTGTGGACGAAGTATGTGTCACGTCACCACACCACGTCAGGTCTCTTGGTAACTTATTATAAATGTTTACTGACATGGGTAATGTGCTAGACGAGTGCATTTTCAGATATACAGTACTCATCCTTCAATCACTTGGTATAACTGGACAATAATCTGTGACCACGTGCCCTACCATTTAGAGGGTTGACACGTGCGCCGATCACGTCACCTTGTTCGATTCGAACCCCTGTACGCGGGGTGGAATGGGACACCTGCTGCGGTGTCCTCACCAATTATTAGCTTTGTAAATATGACGTGGCTTTACTGTGTATCTCTTCTTCCTGTCCTGCTTCCGCGCCGTGTAGCTATGTAGTTACTTTTTTATATAATTTATTTCTTTGTGCCACAACAAAAAGTCAACAATCAAAAAAAAAACTAAATTTAAACACTGAAAAGTTTGAAGTAAGTAACTTGTTGAAGTCGGCAATTAAAGCACTCTGAGATCACATTTTCATGGTCCGACTTCAACAAGTTTTTTCATACTTTTCAGTTTAGATCGATTTTCACATACAATACTAATCACCATTAATAAAACTTGCAACTATTATGTCATCTAGGTATATCAAGCATTTTACAGTTAGTTGAGTGTAACTTAACAACTACTTGACTGATTTTGATGAAATTTATATAGGACAACCTCAGAACAAAAGAATTAAGTAGGTAAGTATCAAAATCGGACTGCTCTGTAAAGTTATGCGTGGTCATACATAAAAATAAAATATATAAGTATCGAATTGAAAACCTCCTTCTTTTTTGGACGTCGGTTAAAAGTCTGCCAGTATATTTGACGTTCTATGGTAGCTAAAGCCTTTGATGGTTTATAGTATCAAGTTGTCCGCGAATTAATTCAAACTTAGTTTGATGAAATTGTGCCTTAGATTATGGCAAAGATGTATATGGCACTTTTTATACTTATTATAAATCTTACAACCTATTACCTACATCTTGCAAATAAAATCTTTGACTTTGACTTTGTTCGTTATTCTGATGATTAAAGAACCTGACCTGACTGACAAATAATAAATCAATATGAAGATCCATAATACGAAATAGAAAACACGCTGCGCAACTCAAATGCATACAAAAATTCCCGCCTATATCGTAACACCATAATTTCATTTCCAAATATTTTTTTTAAACATTAAACGCAAACAATTATAGCGTCATCACCATTAGGAAAGGTTGGGGGGTTCAACAGGACAGGTGTGCCATTTCGCACGGCCGCAGGTGCCTCGGTTATTTGTTTACGAAGACCATTACGCAGGTCGAAGGGGAATCGATGATGGCCTCTTTGCTTTTAATTTATTGTTGAAATTTCCTTTGCACCGTTTGTTATTTTTTCAAAAGCTGTTATGTCCATTGTTCGTATGACTTTCAGGTTATAAATATTGGATTTTGAACTGTAAAGAAGTCTTCTTAGTAATTCTTAGTTTATCATAGTATGTTATTTTTTTCTAAGCCCTCTTGTCAGAGTTTTCGTCGCCCACGTACAGATGGTGTGGTGTGAGTTATCAAAATTCGTTTCTTTGCTGAGGGGTATAGATCTGGTACTTTTGACAGTTGGTGCCCAGCCCCAACTTTTGGTCAACCCCAACTATCAGCATATTGGTATCTTCCCGAATAAGTAAATCAAAATTAGGGCTAGTGTATTTCAAGCGCATCAGGAAATTTTTCGTGTCTTCTTAAGATTTGGTCAGAAGCAAGTCAACGAAACTTTGATTGCTATGTCCGCCAATGTCATTCTCGAAGAAATTGAATGCTTTATTCCTAAGTCTGTCGTGCGAGTTCGTAGCATAAATTTGTCCATGGTTCAACAAATCTTGCACGGCACAATCTCAATTGAGATGAACCGCCTTTCATGGTCTGTGAAGCACACTCTATACAAAATTCAAAATCCATACACTTTAAGAAAACTTTAAATACCGAGGCCGTCATTGCCGAGGCCAAGGCTGCACATATCAGCAGAATTGGCAACAAACTTGCAAAGTTTCCGCCTGAAAGCCGAGCATTCTGGTCAATTGCCAAGGCTGCCGAGGGCAAATTCTGTCAGTCTTCTTTACCAGCCTTCCGCAAAGGAGAAGCAGTGATAGCTCAGTGGCTTTGGCTATGGACTGCCGCGCAGCAGGTCCATGGTTCGAATCCCGCCGCTGGCTTGAGCTTCACCGCATGGTGGAAGGGCGTTTTTGCGAATGCCCGCCTGGCTAGCGACCACCCTCAAGTGGAAAATCTGTCGCCAAGCACCTAACAGTGTGTTCCGGCAGCTGTCCTTGAGAGCCAGTAATTCTAGGTTAAGCCTGTTAACACCTTCGACCACATCATCACTTACCATCAGGTGAGATTGTGGTCAAAGGCTTACCTAGCAGCAATAAAAAAAAAAAAAAAAGAAGGCTGCCATCCTCAATAATTTCTTTGCCAACAATTCGACCCTCGACACCACACCGCCTACAATATCGCGGTATACAAGTTCCACAGTAGAAGAACGTTTTTCTCAGAAAGCGAACAAGAAACTCATGTCCCTTTATGTGCGAAAGTCGAGAGGTCCAGATGGTATACCGACCAATGCTACCGTGTTGGCTCCGGTCCTGTCACGCCTCTTCCTTATGCAAAAAGATTCTTCCTCTTTCATATGCAAAAAGATGTGTGTTATCGTCTTGGAGAATTGCCCTGGTCTACCCAATACCCCATAAAGGCGATTGTCTTATTACCAATCGATAGACCGCGTCTCTCAAGACAACTATAATTACTTTACTATTGTTGCAAGCTGCACCACACTGCGTACTTTTAACTAGCTACCTACGCTACCTACGCTACGAGGCGGATGTAACGGTAAGCGGCATGCCGATACTAATTCTCAATAATTACTCTAATTAGCCCTTTCGGAACGCAACCTCACTAACGTGAATTTTCTAATAACACTAACTTTAGAAAATTTAAAAAACAAACAGTTTAACATAAAGTGATTTAGTCTGTTTTCGCCAAAACCCTCTCCTTAAATTGACAAGGGTAATTATTACGGGTTGGGGGAAGATACACTGCGAGCCGCTTGGGCGGGCACGCTACGATTGCACTTAATTACATCGACACGATCAACCCCTGTCTAGGTGCCTGATCGCACGATCGTCGACCCTTCATTGACGAGGTTATGTTTGCTCATTTTTATGGCAATAACAAAATCTATGGTATCTATTAATGACATCACACTCCACATCACTTTTATATGTTTTTTAAACAAACCTACGCACTGAAGACACATGATCCGTACTCTTTTTAGTTTTTTTTTTTTTTTTATGCTTGATATGTTAGCCTTTGACCACTATCTCACCTGATCATAAGTAATGATGTGGTCGAAGATGTTGTTCAGGCTAACCTAGAATTACTGGCTCTCAAGGACAGCTGCCGAAACACACCGTTAGGTGCTTTTTTTTTAATGCCTGAAAGGTTAGCCTTTGTCCACTATCTCACCTGATGGTAAGTGATGATGTGGTCGAAGAAGTTGTGATGATGTGCATGCTAACCTAGAATGCTTGGCGACAGATTTTCTACTTGAGGGTGGTACCTAGTCACCCATCCAAGTCATGATCGAGGCGGACGTTACTTAACTTTGCTGATCGATTCAGAACGGCTAAGCAAACTTCGCTACGAGCGCTTCAAAAGATTATTATTCTATATGACACTGTACTGCGCTCGTCAGCTCCTAGACGTTAACTTCTTACGTCCCGTTTACTCACAGTAATTTCACTTTGTACAGTGCCCTTCCCTTGTATAGTTGTTGTAACAAGATGCCATATAAGTTTTTATTTGTCCACAGATGTCCACAGCATGGTCCCTCTTCTTGCAGCGTTGCCGCAGCCCCAATGTCTGCCACCACCACCTGCTCCTTACTGCCACCATCTGCCACTCAGAACTGCACCACCTTGTAAGTACCTAACTCAACATCAGCTGGAAGACGTACATCCACTGTTGCTCAAACGTATCTTCTTTTTAACCGACTTCCAAAAAAGGAAGAGGTTCTCAATTCAGCTGTATTTTTTTATGTCTGTTACTTCAGAACTTTAGGCTGGAACCGATTTTGATAATTCTTTTTTTTGTATGAAAGCTAACGCTTGTCGTTTGGTCCCATTTAAATTTCAATAAAATTCAGTCAAGTCATTTTTGAGTTAAACTCCATTAACTGAAAAAATATTTACCTATCTTGATAATATGAATGACATTCGATCCCGTAAGTAGCAAGGGTCACAAAAAAGGGGGAAAATTTAATTTCAAAAGTATATTATCACAATATTGTGCGCATGGTACCGACTTGAACAATTTATTTCACACTTTTGGGTGTTGAAGTCGGTTAAATTTTTTGGGGTAAATTTATTTAATCCAGTCTCTTACTATCGCCATCCACCACTGAGAACTGCACCATACCTTGTAGTAACCCCTTTGCCCCACCGATAGGCAAAACTAGTAGGGCAAAGTGTAGCTAGCATCCCTTGCCGCCAGGATCAGAATCTATGCCACTAGTCGGGAGTGCTTTTAAAGAAACAGACATATTAATTTTGTCCAGTTACTTGAAACTATATTGTATGCTCAAAAGAACTTAGGTTAATTCAAATTAACTTAATTACGGCGAGCACCACAATTACAACACTAGGAATATAAATAAACTAGTGTTGCCAGGTTTTGGATTAGAAAAGACAAATTAAAAATGGTCATTAAAGGTATGCTTTCTCTGGTAAATGTGTACGATTTTGTAGTATAGCTTTCCTTTTTATCGCACAAAACCGTTAACCTCTTTCTGCGCAGTTGGATAAAAACTATCCTATATTCTTTCCCCGATTCTCAAATTATTTCCATACCAAATGTCATCCACATCGGTCAAGCAGTTTTTAAGTTTATTCGTTGCTTACGAATAAACTTAAAAAACTTTGAACTATATTGTATGCTCAAAAGAACTTAGGTTAATTCAAATTAACTTAATTACGGCGAGCACCACAATTACAACACTAGGAATATAAATAAACTAGTGTTGCCAGGTTTTGGATTAGAAAAGACAAATTAAAAATGGTCATTAAAGGTATGCTTTCTCTGGTAAATGTGTACGATTTTGTAGTATAGCTTTCCTTTTTATCGCACAAAACCGTTAACCTCTTTCTGCGCAGTTGGATAAAAACTATCCTATATTCTTTCCCCGATTCTCAAATTATTTCCATACCAAATGTCATCCACATCGGTCAAGCAGTTTTTAAGTTTATTCGTTGCATACAAAAATATATAATTACATAAATACAAATCTTTCCTCTTTATAATATTAGTGTAGATTCCTAAAATCACAAGGATAGCTGCCGGAACACACCGTTAGGTGCTTGCCAACAGATTTTCTACTTGAGGGTGGTAGCTAAGGCGGACATTAGCAATATTTCCTACCACCATGCTATAACGACTGCCATCCTAAGACAACAAACGTGCCCTCCGAAGCACGGAGATTAAATAATATATTATAGAAGATAAAAAAGCTTGGGATATTCTACCTCTGCCAAACCATTGCCAATCTACTTATGTATATTGTAAAAGAGTAAAGACATATAAAAGAATTGCTCCGAGTTTCTTGCTCGTTCGTCTCGAAGGGGTTCTGTATCATTTTTGCTGACCGCGGCAGTAAAATCAGTAAGTTCTGTTATTGACGTTAAGCAGAGCAAAATTTAAGAAATACTACTAGATGGTTGTTTAAATAAGAATGATTAGGTACGTTCTGCGAGCGCTGGAAATATCTTGTTTTATCTTACAGTGCTCACACCCCCATCCAGTGAAGCAGAATACCGTCGTCGCGGCGAAAAGCGCCCCATTCCTCCAGAGTTAAAAGACGATAAGTACTTCGAGCGAAGACGGAGGAACAACCAAGCCGCTAAGAAGTCGCGAGATGCGCGTAGGATCCGAGAAGACCAGGTAAGAGTGGAATATACATAAGATCCCATTAGCTATTAAGATTAAGATCTTCGTGGCGCTTTCCATGCATACAAATTTAATTTCTTCTTATCAAAACTTTTTTTTATCGGTGGTGTGGCTTTATTAAACAAAATACTACGAACTATATTCAACAGTACAGCTACTACAATAAAAGCATTTAGACAACCTATAAGTCATAGCAGATTCACAGCCATTCTGGCAACATTGGCGCTGGTAAAAGCCCGGCGAATGATATCGTTAAGGCTGGTGTGGCGGGAAGTAGCGTCCCACACTAAGGGCCGTCCTAACTTCCACGGAACCAGAGTCATGGCATGCATGACTCTGGTCAGGTCTTTTACCATCGTCACGCATCAGACCATTCGGTTCCAGAATAGCTGCAACATTGGCGCTGGTAAAAGCCCTAAAATAATACAAATACATACTGCGAGAGCTAATTAGGACAACGCATTTGTGTCTTTTGTACTCGTTCACATTTATATTTTGGTTTATTTGTTTTTTTTAACATTTTAAGTAAGGTTTCACTTATAGTTAAAGGGCATAGGGCATAGATAAACCCATCTAGACGAGTGACGATTCTCGAGTCCAGATAAATCGGTTGACATCGTCGACAAAACTAACTTTATTGCAGCGATTGCGAGCAACCGATTTTGTCGTCGAATAACAATGCAATTAAGACGGAGCCTTAGGCGGTTTTAATAACATTTCCAAAGCCTTTATCGATATTTTACTTTTTTTGAAGAAATGATGGCCGAGCGGTTATAGCTATGGACTGCCATGCCGCAGGTCCCTGGTTCGATCCTGCCGCCGGCTTGAGCTTCACAGCATGGTGGGAGGGCAGTAGAAAATCTGTCGCCTAGCACCTAACAGTGCGTTCCGGCAGAAGTGCTTGAGAGCCATAAAAATTACAGGCACATGAGATGGGACTTAACAACTATGTCTCTGTGTGACGGGCGCATTGCAATTCGTTCGGACGAAACGCGTCTGTTATAGGCACAGGTAAGTCCGCTTAACATCAGGTTTTTTTTTATGTTATTGTAACGGATCGAGCTCGAGGCCCACCTCATATTAAGCGGACTAACCTCTGCATATAACAGATGCATTTCGTCTCAAGTCACGAATTGCACTGCGCCCGTCACCTTGAGACATAGTTGTAAATTCACTGGCTCTCAAGGACTGCTGCCGGAACACACCGTTAGGTGCTTGGCAATAGATTCTACTTGAGGGAGGTCGCTAACCAGGCGGGTATTCGCAAAATGCCCTTCCACCATGCGGTGAAGCTCAAGCCCGCGGCTGGATTCGAACTATGGACCTGAAAAGGGCCTTGTTGCGTCACAATAACATAAAAAAAATGCCACGTGTCAAATTGGATGTGGTGGTAGTCTGGATTTCTATCTAAGTATGTTTGCCCACAGATTGCTTGGCGAGCCTGTATGCTAGAACAAGAGAATGCTTCCCTGAGAGCGCACGTAGCAGCGCTCAGGCAGGAAGCCCTGGCTCTCCGCGCGATCATTGCTGCCAGGGACGAACCTCATGCTGCTCCTTCTTCTACTACCCCTGATTAGGAACAATGAACCACCCCGGATAAATGCGTTCTACTAATCTGGATTAAGTTTATTAAGGGAATGCTGCGTGCGATTCCCGATAATAATATATTCCCCTGGATAATACCTCTGGAACTCTAGAGCAATAATTTTTGTGGATAAAATCTTAGCCTGCTTCACAATTTTTTGTGATCCTGACAGGAATCGAACCTGCGTCCTCCAATTTCGCGCCGGATGCCTATTTTTCTAGGCCACCGGAACCTTACTCTTTCGAGCGAAACTTAGTGCTCCAATTGTAATATTTTGAACGTCATAGGGGACGGTGCGCGGTCGTCAACCAGACTACTAGACTTATAAATCAATAATTGACCGAGCGAGAACTTAGTTCGAGTGAAGCGTCTCTGCTTCAACTTAGACAAAAATGCTTTCGTATGTCCGGTTGCTCTCCTCTACAGGTCGCACTTTCAACCGTTTCGCACGAAATTTTGTGGGCAGGTTTGATAAGTCCAAAATATTTTTTTGTCGATTCAGTATTTGGATTTTATTCAAAATGACGGAGATATACATTAAGTATAAGGAGTTGAATGAAAGTATGGACGCCTGCGTTTAATTGAATGGGAATGTCCTGATACGCATGTCAGTTGCCTAAAAGTGATAGGCTCTAAAAAAACACAAAAAAAGTTTCAAAACAAAAAAAAACATCTCAAAATGTTTGTTAGGACTTGCAGAAGTCAACCCTACGAGGTTGTTAGCATTTTACCAATAACCCTGTATATAAAATTAACGGTAGGTATAAATCTAGTCATTATCTTGCAATTGAAACCGTCCTTAGTGTGATATTTGTTATAAGTTGTATTAAAATCTGAATTGTTTATATTATGTACCTACTTATAAGGATAATAGTAAGAAAAAAGACATGTTCGCCTTAAGAGTTAGAGAAACGAAGTTTACTACTTAAAAAGAAAATAAAAGAACCGACTTCTAAGAACTGTAAATTGTAATCAATATTCTAAAAATTGGGCAGGAACAATTTTGAACACTTATAGGGCTGCTACGGCTTATAGGTTGCTTTATCTCAATGTTCTCTTAATAGCTATATTTCAATCAATATTGAAGTGCTGTAATAATTGTATTGTACCCAATTGCATGTATTTTTTTTAATAAAGAAATTATTAAGAATTTTCCTATGTTTTATATTCAATGCCCTGTGACAGCCTGCCCACTACCCATTATCAGGCGTGTCTCAATCAGCATTTAAGGTTTACTGTACGATTGCATTCGACGGCCACCCCTGGCATTAGACGACACATGATACTGGAACACTCCCTGAATTTGAAGCGCTCGTAGCGAAGTTTGCTTAGCCATTCTGAATCGATCAGCAAAGTTAAGCAACGTCCGCCTCGGTCATGAGTTGGATGGGTGACCGCTGGTGACATTACTACTGAGCGTGCTGAAAAAAAAAAAATTGGACCGTAGTGTGCGACCACCAATATAATGATTTGAAATTGTAATTGGAGTTAATATATTGGCATGATAATTTTGCAGCTGTCAGTGTAACAAATGCCAATATAATATAATGAACTTATATACCTAATATTCAGTTGATACCTGTTAGTTTAATATGGTATAAATAAAAACGCCCGGTTTCATTTTGCTCGGCACAAGAATAAAACCGTTTTTGCTTGGTTAGCCTCGTCATTGTAAGCCACTGTAAGTTCAGCCCCAAGTAGCACAGAAGCGCTGAATAGGAGCTGAATCACTGTTCACAATGGAATCTTCTGCTGAAAAAACCTACTGAATAAGAGCGTTAGAGGCGCCTACTCAGCTAATATAACTCTGATTTGGGCACAAATTAATCAGCTGTTAGTTGAATAATGTGGCTGGTTGCACTATATTAGCGTTATTTGAGCATTATTAAAGGTAACAGTTGCCCTAAGAGCTGAATAATGACTGATTATCAGGGTATGTCTTACCTTTTATACACCTCAAGGGCTGAATAATAGAGCACTTGTTAACTATTTTTCAGCACAAATACACTCCAGGAAATTAGTATCTCGTTTATGGGGCTGACAATTCACAAGTGGCAAAATTGTGAATAATTTTCACCCTACTACTTTATTATTATTTTGATATTTTTGTGTGAACCATTTTGTAAAGTGTTTGTGGGAAATAGGCAAATTGTTATCGCCAAGTAAAACTTTATTGATTTTCCTCCATGTGCATGAAATTCGAATGGGAAAGAGAGTTTATTGTCAAATACTATATAATTATAGACGAAAATTTTCACGCGCTCTCAAAATATCACTAACTACTTGAAAATTATAGTATAAAATAGGTTGATGATATTATTATAAAAAATAAAAAATTCTTTTTATTTTTCTTTATAATTTGACAATAGGCTGTTTACGTGTAAAATCATTACATTTTCTATTCAAATTCTGTTGTTATATCCGTTGACTAAACAAAAACAAATTGTTATTATATTGTATACACGGTTATAATCTAAAAAATGGCAGACAAGCAATGTGTACTATATTAACCACAATCAAACAGCATGAGCTGTTTAAGTGTCCACTCGTAGTACATGAATCAGTAACGAGCTGTCACGAGTGGCTCTTGTGTTAAACATTCAGCTACAGATTCATGTAAAGCTTGATATTGGGCAACATGTACGCAAATAGCTGCACTAGGTAATCATCAGTGAACCGATAAACTCTGCAGAAATTTTAGCCCTTTTTTATATTTCCAAATATCACAATATCTTAAACCACGCGATTACGTACATACGCTATACCTTACCTACGAAGCGCTGAATAAAAAAGTCTTCTCAAAGTCTTATTTAACGGCACTAGTAGATTAATTGTCAACGCTAGTACAAGTCTTCAGCTCTCACTGAGATTATGGGTAACATGTGAGCTAATATAGAGCAGTTTGCTTTAACTTAGCATCATATATGTTCACCCATAGTGATCATGTGGGCTTAATAAGAGCTATTATACGATTGCGTGTAACAAGCTGATTAACATTACACTTGTTCCACTGTGTGCAGCAAAAAGCATTATATCTTTTTCATTTGAAGCCACAGAATAACTGATTACGTTGTAGTAGCTCACGTGTTCTTTCTTAAAATGCAAGTGGTCTAAGGGTACACTTGTGGTCTTTAATTCAGAATATAGTCCACAAAAATCCTTTAAATTGCTTAAAGCTGTATAATACTGGACTTGTTAGCTATATTAACACTGCGCATGTTACAGTGTGGTCTCCGTGACACATAATAATGTTTTTATTCAAGTGACAGCTCACTTTTCACCTATTGCAGGTCGAGTGTACTGTAATAACTCTTCATAAGTGCTAAAGTTACCGATGTTACCTCTTGTGACATCTTATAATGCAGTTTTGTGCTACTTGGGGCGTGATAACGCTTCGCTGCTGGCACAGATTACCCACTCTGGTAGGTATTATTGACGAGTCAGCTGATTCAAACATCACACAGGTACTAAATATTTTTATGGTTTTAGGGGTCAGGGGTCAGGGGTCATATCAGTGCTCCTTAAACCTCTTGCAGTCACGCACAACTTTCAAAATTTAAAAAATTCATGGTTGAATTCGAAGAATATTTTAGGAAGAGAAAACAAAGCGTACCTACTATTAATAAATAGCTTTTATTGGTACTTTGCTTATTTTCTTTATTCTTGATTAAATTTAATAAAAATAATGTATCATGAAGGATTCTGACGTTGTTTAGACTCAGTCAGCACATTAAATTTAGAACTGTAAGTATTCGATAAGGCAAGACGCATGTCATTGTAACGTATACATACCCTGCTTGATTCAAAGAGTGCCTTCAGTTCTCAACACATGTTTAGATCTCATGTCAATTAGGTCATCTTTATTAAGATTTTCGTCGCTGACATTATCCAAAACAAATCAATCAAGAATTTACTGAACAGTTTACTAATACGAGTATATTTTAAGGGTTAACTGAGTTGCTACGAACCCCTGGGACACCGGCTACGGACCCCACTTTAAGAAATCCTGCTATATATGACATAACGTTAATGCCTATAAAAGTGATATAACGGCCAAATGTAATAGATAATAAGAACAGAGGAGTATTATTCGCAACTTAATTCATGTAGCAAGATTACGAAACTATCCACAATCGTAAAAAATATATTTGAATTTTGAATTTCCCGCTATAGACATATTTCCACCATAAACAGCAGATTTGTTAAAACTAATGTGTTCTTGTATTTAATTGAATTCATTCCGAATTAGCGATTTAATTTTTGGTGATGATACTATGTAATAGAACGTTTTAGAATAGCGTCACCTTACCTTACTTTAGTTTGGTTTTCAGATTTTGGTTTTCTTGTCACTAGGTAGCGCTTATGAAATACTTTCATCATATAGGTGAATGTTGCCATAAGGTTTGAAATACGCAGTATGCTGTTTAGATTGTGATTGGTTTAGTTTGTTGTCTAATATTCATCCACCAATCCCGTTAGTACATTTTTGTTTTCAGCCAATTGAAAAGAAGCCCATACTGATAAAAAGCGAGAACATTCCATAAATTATTTGTTACGTATGGCAAGAAAAGTGAAGGACTGTAAAAAAAAAAGAACAAATCCTTCTTTCAAGAAGTTGCGTCACCCACATGTTCTGTATAAAGTGAATTGAAAACGATAAAATAAATTAAATAGTCCACATTTACGCAAAAAAAATGTTGACCGCGACGCGGGTGATCGGCCGAAAGGCTTTGGAGTGCTCAGGAGTTGGATCTGATTTGTACACACAGAGAAATTTCTCGTCCATTCTCAAAAGTGTAAGTGACCATTTTGCTATTGAAAACGAATGAATATCGTTTGTCACACAAGCTGGAAATGTCAATTTGTTCTCAATTTTATCCCTTAGAGCTGAAGTTTATAATGTTTTCGACATATTTATCTTGTAAATTCCGGTATTTTATACGGCACATGTACCTTGAAATATCCCCCACATAGCCACTAAAAAGTCTTTCCCATCTACTTTCAGACCGCGGCACCCACAGTTCCTATTTATCAGAGACATGGACTTCAATACAGAAACAAGTAAGTCAGTTATTATTTCAATGTATTTCATCATAACCTAACTTTGAATAACTGTGACCTTTGTATGCTCAGCAACAACCTACAAAAAAAAAACAAGTAAAACTTTGCTATTTGCATGGAATTATCATAACTATGGAATCACCATAACAATGGTTAAAGCAATATTGTCAAAAGAAATGGGAGACCTTCAATGGCAATACGTCTGGTTTGGGTCCAGAAACAAGTGATTTCACACACTGGTGCGAAAAATGACAGTAATTTGAGCATGTAATTTTGCTTACAAACAATTTCTGGTTGAAAGCATGCTGTGATTACGTGGCAAGTTGATGATACAAGTGAGAAACCGTGCCCCACTGCAATGGAAAAGTTGATCTACATACTCATGCCCTGGACATGAATAGAGCCTGAAAATGATGCCAACATTTTCTATCTAACCATCTTGGAACTAAAGTTAACACATATTGCTTACAAACTTTGATTGCATGAAGAATTCCTTATGTATATATTATACTTTGTAGATAATGATAGCAATTAAATACCTATCATTCATAAATGGACAATATTGGTTGTGCATGTTACATACGGGGTTAACCAGTCCAGCATACAAGTATTTAGAATAGAATAGAATAATTATTTATTGCTACAAAAAAGAAAACAAATTACATACAACTTCTTACAAACAATATAAAACTTATAGCAAAAGGAATACACTCAGTTTGAGTTATGGCCACACCTGTTAAGTTGCAACCATAACACTGATTTTCAGTATAATCCTGAACTCGGACTAAGATGTTCACCGAGAAAAAAAAAAAGAGTAGAAAAAAAAGCGAGTTCAAGAACTACCAATCTACAAAATAAATATATATCTAGGCACAGACAAAACAGCATTCTATGAATAGGATTTTTGCAAATACGATAGATTTAATAACATCATAAATAATAATACATTAATTAAAAATAATAATAATAATTCGATACATATAATGAATAATTTTTGTTAAATAGTTATTTATATAAACTTGCGCAAGTAACAACAATGTGGGCGCCGATGTCAGTTTGTAAATGTGTAAGTAGATGAGTGGTGAAGAACTTTGTATGTTTTTTAGTATGAACTTTTGTATGTATTATTAGAGATCAATGAACCAAAAGCATTTTACTGGTGAGATTATGGTCAGTTTGAAATATTAGTAGTGAAAATAAATAAAAAGATCCACTGCATGATAGCAGGGCATGCCAGCCTAGCTTATTACCACTCTCAAGTATAAAATCGGTCACCAAGCACCTAATGGTAAGTTCTGTTAGCTGTCCTAGAGCAAGATCCCATTCTAGGATGAGCCTGTTTCCCATCTTTTATCATCACTTACCAATATGTAAACAAGTAGTTTTAGCTTTCTGAAAAACCTACATCAAACAAAATTCTCCTACTCCTACGCACAGTGAATGTTTGTAAATTTTCAAAAAGGTTTGATTAAATAAACTTCTTATGTCTCCATAGATAAGATCTTGAGGTCACAAATTACACTGGCAATATCAGCAATAAAAAAAAAGTATCCATAACCTTAACATGGGGTCACTGTAAGGATAACTTTTATTGGTTTTTCAACCTATATTATTGATTATATATATTATATTATTTATATAATATATATATTATTATAATATATATATAATATATATAATATAATATATATATAATATATAATATATATATTATATATATATTATTTATATGTATTTTAATAATATATATAAATTATAGAATATGATTTTCCAGACAGCTCTAGTTACCTTGTACATTCACCGTATGATTTTGGAATGCAGGGTGACAGGTAAGCATGCTGAATACCCAAATAGGACTGTCAAACAGGGTTTGAATTAATATCTACTGAATCTTTCCTTCCTCATTCAGAGTGTCTAGCAAACTTACAGTTTTACCGTACTGTGTTCTGCAACTGAATATGTCACATAAGTACATTATGAGTAGATGTATGAGGCACATGTTTATAATATTTTCCAATGTAGGCAAATTGTAAAAATCAATATATTAAGGCACATTCCTGTTAGAATTTTATCACACACAAATAGAATGAAATATCTGGAATCCTACTGTGATATATTAATAAACTAAAATAACTAAATAATTACTTTTTAGTACATATGCAACGAGTTTTCATAATTTTCATGTATTGATGATTTGATTTATTCCATAGATCTGATGGAGTCAGAGGTGCAGTCATCGGCATTGACTTGGGAACCACCAACTCATGTGTTGCAGTCATGGAGGGGAAAACACCAAAGGTGAGTAAACTTTATATATGGTCTATGGTTTGGCTGATATTCTAGAATAAGAAACAAAATATGTGAATCTTTGGATAAATTTTCCAGTGCGTGCCATGTATTTCTTTGTGTGTTTGCTTTTGTATGTATTTGTGTTGCTAGTTCCGGTCCTTTGTATTGCAGAGAAAGAAACTTGTAGTATTTGCAACCCAGATGTAGGTCAAACTTATAAAGGGGTCCCCTAAGACAGTGAAAAGCAAAGTATGGCTTGCAGGCCAACCGTTTTCATTATGCCCATCAACATCGTTAGTTGTAGTTAGCTCTTGTAGTATTAAAGAATAACCATTACGAACAAAGTTACGTATATAGACATGAAACTGAGTGAAACAAGAAATAGAACTATACAGCAGAATCTATCATTCAAAACTCTGCAGACTTGAACTAGTTGCTCAGCTACAGGGACGAGGAGCATCAAATTCTCTCCCATTTAAACAACACAGTATTCAGGGACTAGCTAAGACATTCACATATAAAGACTTAAAGAAAGAAAGATGTCTCACTGGCAAAGTCTCTTGAGGTGAATGTCATTCATTCAGAGAATCTCAGAGAACTGCCAAGTAGCAGAATAGAAAATGAAAATATTTGGTTCGGTTCCCACAGAATTGTATAATACTAGTCACTACAATGCACAGTATAGCTTGAAAGACTTAGTGACTGCCTGCACCCCACCGCAGTCAAGTTTCATCCTATACTGTCACTTAATGAAAGTAGGTTTAGTTTTCTATGTTGTTAAAAAATTTGGGTGATAGGTAGATTAAATACACTGTGACATATGCAACTCACTGCCAATGGCCTTCAAATAGCTGAAATATCTGACTGAAGACTTTTTTAGTTCAAATTTGTCAACAGTTGTGCTGTTTAAAAAGTGTATGTAATAGTTATGTAACTCTTTCTGAAATAAAATATTTATTATTATTATTATTCACGTCATTTATTTTATAACATAATATAACATTATTTACAACATTCATAAATAAAAAAAATATTATAAAAAACTTAAAACTAGGATGCAGCCGGCAGCTGGGCAGGGCCCAAGCTACCAGCGGTTAGGACTGCAGAGAGAGGAACCTTTGGACAATGCGTATTGTGTCGAGTATCACTGCCTTCTGCATCTGACCCTTGATACAACCGTCTAGGGAGAGTCTCTTGAGGTGCTGGTCGAGGCTCATTGCTATTAGGCAGTTCTATTTTATTTATTTATTGTTATTAATATACAAGTTTTAGTTAAATTGAAGACATTACAACTATACATTAGTGTTAGAGACAAACTCACTGCCAGTTACATTTCAATTGACATTAAGGCAGTCGCCTGATAGTGCAGGAATACAGAATAAAAATCAATTTAAGCTAGAACTTTGCAGGCACAATAATTATTGTAACTCATGGTAAAAAAAAACTTTTTATATAAATATTTCTTGATATATTATTTTCCTTATATCCTATATAATATCCATTCGGGCCGCTACATATCCAGTGACAACAATTGTTGGATTAGAATGTGCGCAGGCAGTGTATTTAACAACATTCCTGCCTCCCACACTACAGTTTAAAATCTGGCTCTTTTTAAATTTTCTAGGTACTTTTTTGTGGCATTTGATGGTAAAAGTTTGCCCAGACCTGCCCTAAAATATATATATATTGACTGGTCATAAACTTGAAACTGCACCTATGTTAATATAACATAAGTATTGACTCTTCAAGATTGTACATTGAGTGTTTTTCTCAAACACTACACGATAACAAAACTATTATCTATGGTCAAAACAAAGACTGTTTTCTGTGGCTTGTGTCATCATCTGCATACACATTTCTTGCGCGTGGTGGAGGGGCGGAGTACTGGAATTTTAAGAAATGAAATGTACAGGTCAGAGAGTCACCCAGTGAAAAGCAGCCATGACCTGTGGGCGTACATACATAACAAAGTTTTGTGTATGAGTTTTTGTTGAATATTTTAAGAAACATGTTACTATAGACTCCGCTTTAGACATATACGTGTTTCCAAAACAAAGTGTTGTGTATGAATTTTTGTTGAATGTTTTGAGAAACATGTGGTTCAGCAGGCCTATTAGCTATCTCTTGGTGAACTTCAAGACGAAGGCAATTGGGGTGCGATTCAGGGGAATTATCTATCATTTTAACTGACGATGGAAGTTGAATGAACTAACAAAAGTGAAATAGATTGGGTCTTTTGTGCGTTTCGTTTATGCTTTCGTGAAATTTCTGGCCCTATCTTAGGGCCATTTAGCACTACATGGAATTGTAAGGCGCAAAATGGTAATTATATTGTGATTATATAATTATTTAAATAGGAAGTAAAATCATTTAATTATATACCATTAAAGTACATAATATAACTCGCACAATCTTAGATACGCTGTTAATAATGTATCTCCTAAAATAATATCGAAACGCAAGATATATATAGTTTTTTTTTTTTGTTAACATCAGTCTATGTTTCGCGCGATAAACAAAAACATTCGTGAAGTGGATGATTTTAGATTACTTGTGATTGTGAAGTGAGCAAAGTAAAACTAGATGATGTGATTAAAAGTTACAATTACATGGCTCATAACAAAAGTGTGATAACAGTTTTCATTTTAGGATGCCTGCACACAAAGTCATATCTGACATACAACTCCAACTTATAATAGAGTTCATGGAAATGAATACCGATTTGGAAGTGGGCCGAATTATAAATAAGTGCCCATTAGAAAAACAAATAAAAGCGAAGAAGTGGGAAGAGCTGGCGGCAACCCTCTACTCAAGAAAAACAAAACGCAAGAAGATAAATCAAGAACGAGTTTCTTACATTTACCACTGACAGTGCGGAAATCACCTATGCACTCAGGAAACCAACAGCTAGGTCAAGAGTCATGCCCGATTGTCACTTGGCGCTACAAAATCTAGCAGACATAATTATATAAGGTAACGGTGACTTGTAATAAGAGCCACAGTTCATATCAGGGTAATAATAGAGCAGTTATTCTTGTCAAGGGAAGGAGTGAAAAAGAATATCCCTACAGACGTTGCATAGTTCTGTAAGCCCACAGCAAAGGAATCACAGAATCTGTTGCATGTCTACATTGAGAAACAACTACAAAATCTATGGAACAAGAAGTCTGACTAAATATGCGGTGTCCTTCCTGATATAAAACAAAAAATAATCTAACAATCATTCAACAGGGCAGATCTCCATGTGATGATTGGGATCAATACTGGCCATTGTGATCTATACCTACTATCACCTACACAAAACTGGAGAAACAGAGTCCACTGTGCCAGGGCTGCTTGCATGAGAATGAAACTGTAGAATGTGTTGCTCCACTGCAACTCCTTACATGATACTGAGGATAAGAAGCGGCTGGGGCTGGGCTGGCAGGAGGGAAATGCAAATACACCCCAAGCAGGACATTGGTGCAAGATTCATCGCCCCTTTTAGAATTAGGATAGGATTGCTGTATTTTGTATTGTTTATAAATAAATGATTAAGTATTTATTGAGTATTGTACTTTTTATTCAGCTAGTTCGATTACATCCACAGAGAAGAACCAGCAAGAAACACTTGTGGAGAATCTTAAAATGTAACAAAAATTCCATAATATTATCTTACACTAGAATATGTACATTCTTTTATTTTATTATTCAGATAGAATACTAAGTTACAATTTAGAGATAAAATGGTATACAATAAAATATAATATAATATAAAGGCAATAGTTTGTTGTATGTCTGTTGCGCCTTCACGCTAAAACGGCTGAACGGATTTGCATGAAATTTGGAATTTAGATGGTTCATACCCTGGAATAGCATATAGGCTACTTATCATTATCATCACCTCGCGGGTGACACCGCGGATCGCAGTTAGTATCATATAATCATACAAAAGAATTATTTAAAAAAAACCTGACACATCGCACATCAAAATTTGTGTTCCAATGTAGGCTGTAGAGGGTTACAAAGAATTAAGCCAATACAAACATACTCTTAAAAAACATTACTCTAGTTAAAATCTAGTGAAAAAGTCAGTGAAACATTGTTTAAACATCTTAAAATGATTTTACTAATAAGATATGTAATGACTTCTGTAACTTCATTTTTTCTTCTGCTAATTTCGTTTTATTATGTTCCTATTAATATTAGCATCCTATTATATGTCCTTCTGAAGGATTTCCTTCTTCTGTAATACAAAGTTACACCAAGACCACACAGTATGACTGTTTTGCCTGCCTTGATACGGGGTGCATAGTGCATCAACCTGTAAAAAAAAACAAACAAAATCAGATATTTTAAAACAGTCATGAAACAGCAATGTTTGTTACACTCTTGTTGTATTGTACTATTTTACCTATGTGAGGTGTCGACTGAACCACAATCTTTGCACAGCACCTTGCCTTTCCCCATCTAAGTTTTGGTGGTTCCGCCGCTCATGTGCAGTAGGCTCTGGCTGTTGTGACCGGTCATTTAGAATTTCTTCATCGTCAATGGCTTCAGCATTAATGTCTTGCATCAGAGCCTTTACTTGGCTATTATTCCAGACATGAGAGTCATGACTCTGACCTCCAAATCTTAAGGAAAACAATAAAATTATTACAAACAAATTAATATATTAGATTGTACAAAGGGCGGCCTTATCGCTTAAGCAATTTCTTACAGGCAACCTTGCATGGAGAGGATTTACAATATTGCAGTTTAGGGATTCCGAAAAGAGAAAATAATAATAATAAAAAATAATGATAAAACATATGTATTTATGCATTATAATATGCACAGCACACATATAATTGTCTTTAATTGTGCATAAACTATACTTATATAAATAAGACATAAATACAATAACTAAATATAATATTATATTTACATACAATACATTATAATATTACATAATATATAATATACTACAATTTATATAATACAATACATACATATCTTATACAAAACATAATGAACATATGTAACATATTCAGCATATGTTTGATAAGTAGTGCTTCTTCACCATATCTTTGAATAAAGAAATAGACTTAGCTTGTCTGATATCAACAGGTAGTGCATTCCACAAGAAGACTGCATGTTTTGTAAATGATTTATTAAAATATGTTGATGATGAGACAGGCATATCCAAAAGCAATGTATTTGTTGAATGAAGAGAGAGAGAATTTGTTTGATGCAGAAATTGAAAACGTTCCTTGAGATAAAGAGGAGTATCTATGTGCAGGATGCGCAAATCAGCATGACAAATCTAAACAAACAAATGTTTTTTTTTAGTAAGTAGGTTTATAAAAACATGTCTGTGTTATACCTAACCTACATCAAAACTCATAACATACAATTAGGACATTCAATGAATGGTATTGCTTCCTATTGTAGTAGGCCTCTTCATTTTCACTGGGACGAATGATTGCAACATAAGTGCCATCAATGCATCCCACCACACCAGGAAATGCATACTTATCCATGAATCAGCAAAAAGAAGTTCTAGTTTATTATCAGTATTACTTTTTTATATGACAGCATTTTATAGTATCTTGATCTTTAAATGTACATGAAAAGATGTGAACACATGCCTTTTGCTCTGATGCATATGTTTATTAAGTATAAGAAAACTAAAAGTAGATAGGTACATATTTATAAATTGCAAAATTCACCTCCTTGTGATGTCACGCTCTACTATAGTCATAGGAAACTTTATATATTTGGCCTGAATCTGGGTTATTCAGGGCTTTGGTGACATCTCTTAGACAGAGTGACACAGAGGCTTATGACAGGCCTAGGTGGTAATAGGCACCAATGTTCTTTTGATAGCAGCCGTTGGCATAAAATGCCAGTGCTGTCAATATCTGCAAGACAGTATCAACGTCATATTTAGCAACATCAAACACTGTACATTATTTTAAAAGGAATTTAACTAAGGTACCTTAATCTCTGGCCGTACAGCGCTAGTGCGCTGTTTTACCGTCAAAAGCTGAATTAAATCTTCGCAGAGTTGTTCGAAATCGGCTTTTCGTAGACGGTAATGCCCGACAAATTCCTTCTCAGGTAACAATAGAGGCTTGCTAGCCTGCCTGAGTACCCTGCGCTCAATGATCAACAGCCTTTTAAGGCGTTCTTCCTCTGCAGCTGCCAACAACATAGCTCCAGCCATATTGCTACCTAAAATCAAAGATTAATATCGAAATTGAATAGTAGACTCAAGCTAGCATTAATAATAAGCAAATATATCAAACTATTATTATTGAAACAAAGAAAAATCCTTTTCGACTTTCACAAGTGTTAATTAACACGAAAGTCCAAATTTCCGCAGAATGAGTGGCTGAAATCAGAAAAAAGCAAGTGATTATTTTCAATAAATCAATATGGATCATTGAATTTGTAATTAAAATAAGAAAATCTCTATCTCAACGCAAACTCGCAATAAAAACCCCGCCAACCAGTGAGCAATAATGCTCCCTTCTTCATTTGACGTTTCGTAGTGGTCTTGAAGCTGTCATTAGAGTTACATAATACCAATTTTACGTCAAAAGTGGCTAGTTTCGTTCATTCTCTCGTCTTCAAAAAGTCTGGTAATCGTCATGACGGTTAATTCAAAAATTGATGTCCACTCTGACGTTCACGAAGACCACCGAGAGTTACATAATAGCTCTGCTGGTCTAGCATTAGCCATTAACCCTTTCGGACCGGCGATGAAACTACAAAGAAATTTACTATTTTGAACTTTGATCCTAGGTAATTCGGGGCCACAGATAACGAATCTGCTATAATTTTCCAAATTTTCCGCCGCCTTATTGGAAAATTCATTTACTAACAATTGTATCAAACTGGGCCCTTCATTTCCTATGTACGATTGTGAGGGTCACAATTGTATCATATTGGGCCTAACACATCCTTTTATACGTTTTTCTGAAAAGAGACCTTGAATGAAATAAACCTGAAAGTTACAAAATATTTATTAGAAATCACAAACACAACTTTGTACTAGTTTTATACTAATAATAATCAACAAATGTCATAAATGAATTCAACTTTGTAATAAAATGAGACCAATTTTCTGAAAGTATTTTTATTATTAGTTTATTAATTAAATTCACTTTGTTGTTAAAATTTAGAACAGGCTGGATCTATTTTTGGCATGTTCATCACTGATTCACGGCTGTACCATCTAAACAATGCAAGTTTGTCCTGAGAAGGAAAACCCGTTCCCTAGACATTGCATTTGCGATCGGGTCATAATTCATACCTGTATTAATCTCCAGTCTTGAAAATTTTATATAGTTAATTGCATATGTATTCCAAACAACTACTTTATATGCAGTGTAGAACAAACAGGTTTCATTTGTATGCCATTATTGGCCACATAATATTGATTTGTGGTCAAACCCATCTGTTCCATGAGCTCGACAGTAAAATAGCGATTAAAATATTCGTATGGAGTTTTAATATCTCCTGGATCACAAATAGCATCTTCTGTAAGAGGTTTGCCAATGAAGGGCTTTTTCTGCCATCTTGCTAGCATACTCAATGGTACGTTATCGCTAGTGCTTTCTTCGCCTTCACCAGAAGAAGGAAAACTTGAATATTTGGGGTTTTCTGCTGCAATAAAGCTGGTCAAATCAATTTCGTATTTGTCCATCGCCTTCGTCCCCAGAGTCATTAAGCATCACTGCAATAGCAGCGTCGTTTATAACCGGAAACATGGTGCGGAAACTGAAAAATTGAATAATCATTCGAAAAATTAAAATACGCGTGAGGTTATATAGGGCCCACGTCGATACAATTGTGTCAGTAAAGTTCGCTAAGCTGTTACGGCAAAGCGTTTGCTTACCAATTGTCACTGTTATCACAAAAACATCCTATGTTTGACTATTTATCTAATCAATTACTCGTATATTACTAGAGTTACAAAATAAAACAATAGTAAGTACTTACGTTCGCCAAGTCGGGGTGCGCAATCAGTCACGAACTGTACAGTTCGAAATTTTTTCTCCGACGACGCGTCGGATAAAATTTGCATGGGAGTTGAAAGTTCACTTCCCACACAATCGTACGATACTAGGCCCGTCCACTACCAACGTTAAACGAATTAATTATACTCGACTTTGTGACCCACACAATTGTATTGGAACGGTCCGTAAGGGTTAGTAATTAAATAAAAAAAGAATTATAAGTGTATTGCAGGCAAGGATCTTAACCTATAAAAATACATACAGTTGTGGCTCTAAAAGTACTTACAGTTGTTGAGTGCCTATTCATACAGAAGTGGGCCTCGTCGCTGAAATCTAATCGATGAAAATGAGGGTCAGTTTTCGTTATCATACTCACAACGAGATTAAGATTTGGGGTCCGTTTCAGAATGTCCTAATAAAGTGTCGGGTTGCTAACCAACACATAAAATAACTAAATGATAAAAATGACAGTTGACATGCAGCATGTTTCAAGCTTTAACTGATGGATAGGCTAAATCGATGACAGTGAAACGCAAAGATAGTGTTTTATTTATTAAATATGTTCTGGGTAGTAAAACCGGAACTTACTCGAACATTCTGAAACAGGCCCTTAGTTAACAAAATATACTCATGAAGTATATCAACTCGTAAGGATGGCATAGTTGAGAAAGCAGGGAATATGATGGCTTATCAGTTTACAAGATGTAATTTATATATTACTGTTATCAAATGCATCGCCGATCAGTATTCGTGCCAGTGCACGCTATACTTTTGCAGCGATGCGAGAGAAACGCGCGGAACCAGCTAGTCGCAGGCAACATGCCACCGGCTTTCCTAGATACCGCGCTACATGTAGAATTATAGTGATTGTGAGTTCCGACTGAAAACAGCGCTATGGTTCATTTTTAGGATTCCGTACCCAAAGGGTAGAAACGGGACCGTAGGAGTTGCGTGACGTCAGAAATGAGCCCTGACTGAGCATATGCTAGGTACAAAAATCAGCCAAGTGCGAGTCGGACTCGCGCATACCATTAACAACATTTGGCTTCATATTTTAACCTTTTTTTGTTTTAACGTGCGTGAGTCCGACTCGCACTTGGCCAATTTTTTGTATTTGTTGTTATAGCGGCAACAGAAATACATCATCTGTGAAAATTTCAACTGTCTAGCTATCACGGATAGACGGACGGACGGTCAATGAAGTCTCAGTAATAGGGTCCCGTTTTTACCCTTTGGGTACGGAACCCTAAAAACCAGTCCAACAGTAGGATTGTAAAGCTGTGTATCTTTACCATACTTATCACACTTCTTCCCCATCCAGGTGGTGGAAAACACAGAGGGTTCCCGCACCACCCCGTCCCACGTGGCATTTACCAAGGAAGGCGAGCGGCTCGTGGGCATGCCGGCCAAGCGGCAGGCGGTCACCAACAGCGGCAACACATTCTACGCGACCAAGCGACTCATTGGCCGTCGGTTCGATGATCCCGAAGTGCAAAAGGATATGAAGAATCTGTCATATAAGGTTGTCAGGGCTTCCAATGGTGACGCTTGGGTGCAAGGTGAGAATATTATCACATGTCACCCAACAAAATAAGACTTATCTCTGTCTTTACTTGGTACGAAACGTACAATCAATTTTCTATTTATAGTCTGACAAACAAAGCATTTGCCAAGAAACAACTGGAATGTCTTGATACTGGTTTTCTATATAAGATGTACTACATTTACATATAGTTTTAACATGAAATTTCAAAAGTTTGTGTTGCAATGCATCGTCTGGGGTGCCGGTCTAGAAAAGCATCCCTATGGAAGTTGTAGGGTACTCGTAAGAAGGGGAAAATGCCAAAAGGTCGGCAGCAGCGCCTTTTTAAGAACTGCCATCTTACATTGCAATGCTAAGACGCTTGCTAAGCGTAGGGATTATGGCAAGTCCCCCTTAAGGGGGAGTCTGTGTTCAACACTGGACGACCCAGCTGATACAGTACAGAACATGACATGTTCTTCTCAATTGGAAAATGAACCCGCGTCTCTCAGTCAATCACTTAACACCGTGGCGTTGAGATACGTCTAGTCGTCTCGCATTGCCGAAAAGCGAGTTCGACTCCCGCTGAATTGAAAATAATCTACTCAAAAAATTTTAAAATGTTGTTTCAGCTATATTGATTGAAATCATATATACTATATGCTAGCGGCGCAAGGGTAGTACTTGAAAAAATAAACAACTATTTTGAAAATAATCTATCGCATATGCTAGCGGCGCAAGGGTAGTACTTGAAAAAATAAACAACTATTTTGAAAATAATCTATCGCATATGTTCATCAGGGATAATATAGAATTCTAATGGTGAAAGAATTTTTCAAATCGGTGCAGTAGTTTTTAAGTTTATTTGTTACATACAAAAATACAAATCTTTCCTCTTTATAATATACATTCTTACTAGTTACTAGACAATGACGCATGTAGCATCGCCGATCAGTATTCGTGCCAGTGCGCGCTATACTTTTGCAGCGATGCCAGAGAAACGCACGGAACCAGCTAGTCGCAGGCAACATGCCACCGGCTTTCCTAGATACCGCGCTACATATATTATGTATATGTACATATGTATTATATATATGCATAGGTTTGTACTTTGTACATGTGTGTGTTTAACTGTTCCCCTCATATTTTATATTCACAGGTAGTGATGGCAAGGTGTACTCTCCCTCTCAGATTGGAGCGTTCGTTCTGATAAAGATGAAGGAGACAGCTGAGGCATACCTGAACACCTCTGTCAAAAATGCAGTGGTGACTGTACCAGCCTACTTCAATGACTCACAGAGACAAGCTACCAAGGATGCTGGTAAGGAATCAACTGTTACGTCACTATAAAGCATATAATAGCTAAGTCTCGAAATGTAAAATTCAATAACCCTATGTATGGTCATTCACCAACTGCTTATATCTTGTTTTCCCTATGCCAATATTACTCATTTTAGTTTTAGAAAACAAAAAGAGATAAAAAAAAAACTCCGTATTGACTCTTATTAGAAGTCACAATATGTTGCAAATTTTTGGGTATTTTTTTATATACTTTTCCATTTATAAATCCAAATAAATCTCATAGCAATATTAAAGTTTTTCTAGGTGAAGCCCTGTAGTATGCTTAATGTGAAGCAACACTATACTGGCGTTGACGTGAGTGTAGGATGCTGCTAATTTGAGTCATTTTTACAATGATCCTAGGCAGAATTACAGAAATTCTTTTTGCTGTGTCGCGTCGTTGGTACGTAAAAAGATTTTTTTTTACATAGAATCATATGTATTGTCTATGATCACAGGTCAGATCGCTGGATTGAACGTTCTCCGTGTTATCAACGAGCCGACGGCGGCCGCGCTTGCTTATGGGATGGATAAGACTGAAGACAAAATGTAAGTACATATACCCATAATTATGTTACATATTAAAAAGCCATTCACATCCGAAATTTAGCCTAATGAGATACTGTATCAGACGGATTGTCCACTGCTAAACACAGCCCCATCAAGGTGGGGTTGCCATAATCGCCACGCTTGGTATGTGGCCACTGGGATCTATTGGGTTCTTTGTATATAAATGTAATAATAGTTAAATATAATTTTAAATTCATCAAGTTGAAATTTTTTTAGATGCTGAGGAAGAATCATATTCTTTAGTTTCTAAGTAAAAAATGGGCTCTTTAATAACTAATACCACAAAGGCTCATATAATGCCTAGGACTTGCAACCTAAAGAGTGGGGTTAAGACCCCTCCACTTCTGAGCAAATTTGATAAGATAATTCTATGTAATCATGTTTGGATGCATTGGTTGAAATCAGGAAGTGATTGAACATAAATATATGAGGCTATACGATATCCTGCAGTCTGGCATGCCCTTTTTGGTATAAGTTAGTCACTTTCTCCATTGTACTCAACAAGTCTCAATAAGGCTCACCACAAGGTTAGATTATCGTCATAACATAGGCTAGCCTTTGACTTAAAATATGGTCAAAGATGGTGCTAAGAATGGTGGTAACTTAGAACTGGAAGCATCGCCGATCAGTATTCGTGCCAGTGCGCGCTATACTTTTGCAGCGATGCGAGAGAAACGCGCGGAACCAGCTAGTCGCAGGCAACATGCCACCGGCTTTCCTAGATACCGCGCTACATATTACTTATTGGTGGCAATAGGCTCGCCTCCTAAGCAGGTGAAGGTTTTGTGTTTATACACATTGCCTACTTCTTGGATCACCAAATTTTCATCAATACAGGCTTAACTTGTTGTTTTAGTAACTTCTCTTATTCAGTTATCCTTCTCAATTTTTTCAGTCATAGTATACATCGATATTCATAATATGTTCAACGCCAGTGGATTCTAAAAGAATAATCATAATATTTGCTTTCCTCATGATACAATATATGACAACTAACCATTAGTCTAAGAGCTGTTTATATAATACATGTATGATGATATAGTACATCTAATGTGCAAAAACGCCCGTTCTTGTCAAAGTGAGTAGCGGCATGCTGCGCATGTACAATTGTATATATATTTTTTATATAAACACATAATTTTTTTCTTTCCCATCACAGCATTGCCGTATACGACTTGGGAGGCGGTACCTTCGACGTGTCAGTGCTGGAGATCCAAAAAGGAGTGTTTGAAGTGAAGTCTACCAACGGAGACACTTTGCTCGGAGGCGAGGACTTTGACAATGTCATTGTCAACTTCTTGGTGGACGAGTTCAAGCGAGACGTGAGTAATCACTCGTATCACTAGTAATATTTCATTGATATCAGGTTGCGGGTGATAACATGTCAAACCAAAATTACTGACTGTCAGGCACAGACGTCAGAACAGAACAATATTTCCTTTTATTACTCTTTAGGTCTCCGGCCGCGCGTATGTCGGTTATCGCGCACAACAATTAACCTCTTTTTGCGCAGTTTGATAATAACTATCCTATGTTCTTCCCCGGGTCTCAAACTATTTACATACCAAATTTCATCCAAATCGGTCCAGTAGTTTTTAAGTTCATTTGTTGTATACAAGCATACAAATCTTTCCTTCTTATAATATTAGTGTAGGCTACCATTTGGCCGCTATATCAAAATTAAAAAAAGATATGTATGTTGTTACACTAGTACTAAAGGGGTGGCCCCCCACATTCTCACAACTTGTTTGGGGTCTAATAATAGGGCGCGACCTAGACTCAGAACATTTCATCAATACTTTTTTAAAGAATCATGCATCGTAGAACAGTGTGCGTGCTTGGTGCTCGTGATACTTCTCCCACCGATGCGACATAAACGCGCGGCGTCTGTGAGTCGCAGGCAACATGTCTGAGGCTTTCGTAGATGCCATGCTACATTTATTTATTTATTTCATACAAGTAGAAAGCTTACAGTTCTAACACCAAAACACTTATTACCTAACTTAAACATTATTTGTGTGACTTAAATACATCCTAAGATTAATAACAATAATGCTCATAGAGCTAGAAAACAAATCTACATGCTGGAACTCATGCGTAAACATGTTTAAAAGAACCAACGCTCGCTGCGTGGGAGCATTCTGAGCATGGCGAGTTCGTTTAGTAGGACGATGGAACAGCTGGTGTTTACGGCGCTGGCTGCGCGCATAGTACTCCGGCACAAATAATCCAAGTGCACCCAAAGTCGGCGGGTTGTCCACCTTGTTATGCAGTAACTGGCAATAGCGTATGGCCAACAGTAATTTTCGTCTCAGCTCCAGTGTATCTACTCCGATCATACCTGATACAAAGAGCGATGGAAACAGGTACGGATAGTACCCGTACATCCTCTTGTACACGTAGCGAGCGAATTTGCACTGGAGCCTTTCGATTAGGAGCGTGTACTTAGCTTCCCTGGGATCCCAGACTACTGAGTCAAATTCAACATATTAACTTTGTTATAGTAATGATATTCCTATATACGTAATATTATACTTTTTATTGTTAGACATTCCCAATCCTCCATTTTCTCTCTATTATCTGACAAGACGCATGGAAACGTAGTATGTCCACGCCTTGTATAGTCCAATGTAACAATATCATGTATGGAGCTTTTCAGTACCTTGTATCATGCCTAAGCGTAAAGCTTATCTAGAAAAGAAATAAGTGTTATATACGAGTCATATAGGAACAATAATTTACATAAGAGACACATATACCAGGATTTATTATGATGTATTATTTCAATAAGCAGTAGGCTCATCCTACATGACTTGTGACCTATAAATGTAAACGAAAAGGTGTAAAGATATTACTGCAGTTTTACTTTACGGGAATAGACAGGGTCATGTGTGATGGTATGTTTATATTGTTTTAAGTTAGATTGAGATTTTATATCTTCCTCACAGCAAGGACTAGACATCCGCAAAGATGCAATGGCCATGCAGCGACTGAAGGAGGCCGCTGAGAAAGCCAAGATCGAGCTATCTGGCTCACTGCAGACTGACATCAACCTTCCTTACCTGACCATGGACGCTTCTGGACCTAAACACATGAACCTTAAAGTTAGTATAACATTTGAGTGTCAGTTTCCATTTAAGATATACCGTGCTTGGCATGCCTCATTTACAAATTGATTAGAAGTGAATACTAGTAAAAATTCAACATACTATAATGACTGTCCTTAACAGATGACCCGTTCGAAGTTGGAGTCCCTTGTTGGAGACCTCATCAAGCGTACAGTAGCGCCTTGCCAACGTGCCATGCAAGATGCTGAAGTGCAGCGAACAGACATTGGGGAGGTGCTGCTAGTTGGTGGCATGACCAGGATGCCAAGAGTAAGAATTTTTATATATTATTTCCGAATAATGCCTACATGATTAGAAACATGTTTAATCACTCGTACTCGATAATGCTATTTAATTTATATTGTAGCAGTTAAACCAAGTAACTATTTATATGTTCATGTTTTTCGCGAAAGCGGAATATTATTGTTTGCGTGACCTACTGAGAAAATTGTGATTTTGAATTTTATTGACTTATAAGGTTTCTTAGCAATCATTTACATTTTAAAATAATGTTAATGACTAAGGCCCCGTTTCAGAATGTCCTAATAAAGTTTCGGGTTGCTATGCAACACATAAAATACCTGAATGATAAAAATGACAGTTAACATGCAGTGCGTTTCAAGCTTTAACTGATCGATAGGCTAAATCGATGACTGTGAAACGCAAAGATAGTGTTTTATTTATTAAATATGTTCTGGGTAGTAAAACCGGAACTTACTCGAACATTCTGAAACAGGCCCTTAGTATTGTAAATTGATAAGTTAGACTATTTTAATACCTTAATACAATCTCAACACCATATTGAGATTTTGGGTTATAAATATTTTCTAAATATTTAGTACAGCATATTTTAGATAATTTTTAAATAACCTAAACTATTTTAGTATTTGCAACAATCATAATATATCGAATATAATGAATTAGTAAAAAATAAATCTGCAAAGTATATTTTTGGCGAAATATTCAGTTTTTCTTATTTTTTTTGTTCTTTCGAATGTTAATGTATGATGGTGGTAGATTATTAACCGACTACGTAGGTACAGCAGGAAATGAAAATTGTTTATCATATAACTTAAATATTAACAAAGAAATTTACCAACCATACTAAAAAAAACTAAGTAGTCGGTAAACTGAACATTGCCATACATATGGTTTGATTGGCAGATCCTTATATTTTATCAATAACACTAAAATGCTTACATTTGTGTTGTAAATAAAGAAAAATAAATCCATTCATGTTTATTATAAAGTTTGCAACAATAAAATATAAACATAATATTGGAATTTATAAATATTATTACTTAATAAATGTTTCTGTACAATAGTTACACAACCTAACTACAAAACGCTCAGGCATGTGTTTTCTCTTCAAGCAGTCATCTCATTTTAAACTTGTGAAAGTTCTTGTGGCGTTACTTTAGATAATATATTCTTAGCACCTAGCACATGCCAACGTCGGCCCTATTGTCGGCTAGGCTGGTCCTTAAAGACGGGTGCCATATCGAATTGGAGACATATTCCCCGACGACGCTTGTGCGACGCCGGGTTATATTCTCACAGACAAACTTATTTCGATAGAAGATCAGCGTATTTTCGATGAGTACACTGATAACACTAAAAATATGCGTACCTAAAGGGTAAAACGGAGCCCTTTTACGCCCTAAAATTAATAATCAATCCTAATCTCTATTTAGCTATCTTTAGATTAAATAAGCAATCCGTTTTAAGGTTGGACCGTGCCAATAAGTTATCCAGAGATTGAAATTTCTGTCCGTGGAAGCAATCTATCGATGGGAGGTCTGATTACGGAGAAAAGATTGACCTCTTTTCGTAAATATCAGTTTGCGTGTCAATAACCGATCTATGGGTTTTCGATCGGTGTCCGCAATCCAAATTCGTAATAACAGAAATTTCTTGATTCACTTTTAATCTGAAAGTGCAAACAATTTTAGTTTTTGTTTAATTTTTTAGGGTTCCGTACCCAAAGGGTAAAAACGGGACCCTATTACTGAGACTTCGCTGTCCGTCCGTCTGTCACCAGGCTGTATCTCAAGAACGGTGATAGCTAGACAGTTTAAATTTTCACAGATGATGTATTTCTGTTGCCGCTATAACAACAAATACTAAAAGATGGCCAAGTGCGAGTCGGACTCGCGCACGTTAAAACAAAAAAGATTAAAATATGAAATGAATAGATTCAGGCGTTACTTTGCGGAAATCCATATTTAATTATAACAAATACTTTTAAAAGTATCCTAAAAAACATTAAATAATATTTAAATAAAACACTTAAAAAAGCATAAAATTATATATCTAGTGACAATTCCGCCTAATTTTCCTGTTATCTACGTGACGTCATAAACATCACGCAGCCTAACCGGAAGAATACCCGACTAGTTTCGCTTCTAAACGAAGTTCAGTTTAGTCTCGATCGTGCGCTCGGTAAGTCAAGACCTCCTGAAGATGCTTCGTTTAGAAGCGAAACTAGTCGGGTATTCTTCCGGTGAGGCTGCGTGATGTTTATGACGTCACGTAGATAACAGGAAAATTAGGCGGAATTGTCACTAGATATATAATTTTATGCTTTTTTAAGTGTTTTATTTAAATATTATTTAATGTTTTTTAGGATACTTTTAAAAGTATTTGTTATAATTAAAATATGAAGTCTAGTGTTGTATAGCTAATGGTACGGAACCATTCGTGCGCGAGTCCGACTCGCACTTGGCCGATTTATTTTTGTCTTTTTCGGCAATGTCTAGCTCTAATGACTAGGTACATAATGAATAGATTCAGGCGTTACTTTGCGGAAATCCATATTTAATAATAACAAATACTTTTAAAAGTATCCTAAAAAACATTAAATAATATTTAAATAAAACACTTACCGAGCGCACGATCGAGACTAAAAATTTTTTTTTTTAGTCTCGATCGTGCGCTCGGTAAGTCAAGACCTCCTGAAGATGCTTCGTTTAGAAGCGAAACTAGTCGGGTATTCTTCCGGTTAGGCTGCGTGATGTTTATGACGTCACGTAGATAACAGGAAAATTAGGCGGAATTGTCACTAGATATATAATTTTATGCTTTTTTAAGTGTTTTATTTAAATATTATTTAATGTTTTTTAGGATACTTTTAAAAGTATTTGTTATTATTAGGTACATACGTTACTTACGTAGAATTAATTTTGGATTGGCGGAAAAGTTAATAAAGAGCCAAACATCATCTATATACACATTCCTAATTTTACAAAAAGAATTATCAATAAGTATAAAGTACAAGTATAAAGTGTAAGTAACATATAACTATAACTAGACGACTGTTATAGACTTGACTTTTTTATGTTGATAGGTAAGCCTTTGACCACTATCTCACCTGATGGTAAGTGATGATGTGGTGGAAGATCTTGTTCAGGCTAGCCTAGATTTACTGGCTCTCAAGGACAGTTGCCGGAACACACCGTTAAGTGCTTGGTGACAGATTATCTACTTGGTAGCTATCCAGGCGGACATTCTCAAAATGCCCTACCACTATGCTATAACGACTGCCATCCTAAGACAACAAACGGGACCGACGGCCTAACGTGCCCTCCGAAGCACGGAAGCGCTCAGTAGTAATGTCACCAGCGGTCACACGTCCAAGTTATGACCGAGGCGGACTTTGCTTCACTTTGCTGATCGATTCAGAACGGCTAAGCAAACTTCGCTACGAGCGCTTCAAAACTTTGTACGCAAAGACAAAAAAACAACACAGCAGGTATAAAGAATTGTGAGATCAAAGATGGCAGGCAGATGTTATGATAATGGAACTAACGAACGGACAGGTGACCGGGCGACTGACAGTTTTTGCATCACACTAAGGCACTTGTCCCACCGCTGACGAGCAAACGAGTAACTATCGACTATTTTCTCGCTCAAGAAACGTACAATAGATATACATTCCGTGTAAAGAAAAGAGATGCTTATACAAATACTAAGTTGATCGCTGACTGTTCACACTGCCGGCGAGCACTCGCTTCACTAGTTAGTCGCTGAGTGGCAAGAGCTATGAAAGATAACACTCGCTCAGCGATACTCGCTAAGCGATTAGAACACGCCGAGAGAGCAACCAGAAGAGAAAATATTAACTATTTCAGAAAAGAATACAGCGAGTGATGCGAGTAATCGCTCGCCTCACTCGTTCACTCGCTTATAGCCGAGCTACACAACTATCGGAACTATGCACTCGCTCCTCGCGGCTCGCCAACTCGTTTCTAATTCTAGCTTTACTCGTTCATCGTTGCCGGTGAGACATCTGCCTTACGTTCCATTCTACTGTGCGAAGGTATCTCGAGTGTAGTATCGTGACTTTTGGTTAAATTATAACAAGTTATCAATCCACATTTTATTAAAAATGTAATAAATTAATAATTTACTGTTGTTTACTTCATCAAACAGAATTGAATTTTATTAAAATATTGAGATTACAGATCGATCTGTGGATATGGTCTGACCTCTGATCGTTTTCAATCTTGGATTATGGATACGATATTAATTTCGGGTGATAATGAGACTTTTTTCTCTCTGTCCCTGTTCTCTCTGTCTGTGTGAGGCTATGTCATGGGCCTCATTCCGAACTATATACACAAGGGTTACAAACCTGAAATTTAGTTTTTTTTTCTATAGAATGTTGACCCTAAGATGTGTTGGACTAGAAATTGTATTAAATTATTTTTCATGGGAGCTAATAAATGAGAAGCTGCATAAAAATTGCATGTGGAGATAGTCATTGACCGGAGTTTATTGAGTACAAATATAATAATAATTTGTAAGAAAAAATACATAGAGGCCATTAAATTTGTCAATTTTAGACCAGTTTATTTATGGTATGAGGTCTATCTCAACAAGTAAACTATATAATAATATCAAATAATATAATATTATGCACCATATAATCGTTTATTTGACCAACAAACACTGAAAACGACGGTTTATAATGTAGTTTTGAAAATGCGATCTAAACCAACAAACATGTTTTTCTTTTATGGCCTGTTCCAATGTGAGGCTTAGTTCTAACTCACACTTAGGCAGTTTTCTGTCAAAGCAGAGTTCCAATGTGAGGCTTAAGTTCTAACTCACACTTAGGCAGTTTTCTGTCAAAGCAGAGTTCCAATTTAAGTTCTAACTCACACTTAGGCAGTTTTCTGTCAAAGCAGAGTTCCATTGTGATGCTTAAGTTCTAACTCACACTTAGGCAGTTTTCTGTCAAAGCAGAGTTCCAATGTGAGGCTTAAGTTCTAACTCACACTTAGGCAGTTTTCTGTCAAAGCAGAGTTCCATTGTGATGCTTAAGTTCTAACTCACACTTAGGCAGTTTTCTGTCAAAGCAGAGTTCCAATGTGAGGCTTAAGTTCTAACTCACACTTAGTCAGTTTTCTGTCAAAGCAGAGTTCCAATGTGAGGCTTAAGTTCTAACTCACACTTAGGCAGTTTTCTGTCAAAGCAGAGTTCCATTGTGATGCTTAAGTTCTAACTCACACTTAGGCAGTTTTCTGTCAAAGCAGAGTTCCAATGTGAGGCTTAAGTTCTAACTCACACTTAGGCAGTTTTCTGTCAAAGCAGAGTTCCATTGTGATGCTTAAGTTCTAACTCACACTTAGGCAGTTTTCTGTCAAAGCAGAGTTCCAATGTGAGGCTTAAGTTCTAACTCACACTTAGTCAGTTTTCTGTCAAAGCAGAGTTCCAATGTGAGGCTTAAGTTCTAACTCACACTTAGGCAGTTTTCTGTCAAAGCAGAGTTCCAATGTGAGGCTTAAGTTCTAACTCACACTTAGGCAGTTTTCTGTCAAAGTAGATGAATCAATATTTGGCCCTTCATCAATCCATACTTCTAATAAATAATATAGTAATGAGAGACTGCTTAACATAGCGATGGGGAAATTGTTTTATTAGTATTGTGTCAAAAAAAACTTATGCAGTAATAATTATCCACCAGGTACAAACCACAGTGCAAGAGATCTTCGGCAGGGCTCCATCCCGGGCTGTTAATCCCGACGAGGCCGTCGCCGTGGGCGCCGCTGTACAGGGCGGAGTCCTAGCCGGTGACGTCACCGATATCCTCCTCCTAGACGTTACACCTCTGTCGTTGGGCATTGAGACCCTCGGTGGAGTGTTCACGAAGTTGATCACGAGAAACACTACTATACCAACGAAGAAGAGCCAAGTTTTCTCTACAGGTGAGTCATATTGTCAGAGCATAATATGGTAATAGTATTCAAGATTCTCTTTGGGTGCCAGGCTAGAATGTCATCTCTACCATGGTTGTCATAAGAGGCAACAAAAAACACACCAGAAGGTAGGCAGCAGAGCTTTCTGGGGAACTGATAACTCACGCTGCAACCCGCAAGAGGCCTGCCAAGCGTGGAGATTATGGTAAACACCCCCATAACGGGGAGGCTGTGTTTGGCAGTGGACAATGCGGCTGATACAGTACAGCACCGAATGCAGCATTGCGGATAACATGATAGATATATGGCACTAGTCAACAGTACTTAAATCTAATAATAGATTAAGTATATAGAATAGTGCTATAATAAATAAAAGCCCAAACCCCCCCTTAATTATTGTGGTTGAGGGGTCAAAACAGGCTTGTTACATTATTACAATATGATTATTTTATATGTAAATATCATAAAATGGAATGCTTATATACATGTGTTTTTTGTTTTCAATCATGTCGGTAACTGAATGGCTGAGTGGAATTTGATAGTTTGTTGTAGTTTTAAAAGAATTATAATACTCTTTGTTCTAAATGCCTTGTTAGTTCGTTAATACTCAGGTTCGATTCCCGAGCTGCACAAGTTATTCAGTATCTAACAAGCAATGATAGCTAAGCGGTTATAGCTGTGGACTGTGGTGCTGCAGGACCATGGTTCGATGGTCTCCATGTTCATGGTCTCCGCCGCCGGCTTGAGCTTCAACGCATAGAGGAAGGGCATTTTGCAAATGCCCGCTTGGCTAGTTACCTCAAGTAGAAAATCTGTCGCCAAGCACCAAACAGTGTGTTCCGGCAGCAGTCCTTGAGAGCCAGTAAAAATTACAGGCACTTGATTGAGACTTAATAACTGTATGTCTCAGGGTGACGGGCGCAATGTAATCCGTCACTTGTGACGAAATGAATCTGTTTTAGACAGAGGATACCGCTTAACGTGCTTGTTCCGTCACAATAACATATAAAAAGGTCAGATCTCAGACAACTGTGCCCGGTACATGGAAATAGGCTCGACTTCTATAACATGGGACTGAACAGGTGTGAGACATGATAATAAATGTATGTATTTAAACACCTCTGCTATTCAGTTTGGGAAATACAGATGTGACTTGTGCTTTACTATTTCTTCCAAAGTGCGACAAATTAACAATCAAAATATTTCCCCAGCTGCTGACGGACAGACCCAAGTAGAGATTAAAGTCCACCAGGGCGAACGTGAGATGGCCACAGACAACAAGCTCCTCGGGCAGTTCTCTCTCATCGGTATCCCACCTGCTCCTCGTGGAGTACCTCAGATCGAAGTCACATTCGACATCGACGCTAACGGCATCGTGCACGTCTCCGCGAGGGATAAGGGCACTGGGAAGGAACAACAAAGTGAGTACAGTGTTCATCTTCTACTTTGAAGAAGTGAAGAACTCGATGATTCCAGCATCGCCGATCAGTATTCGTGCCAGTGCGCGCTATACTTTTGCAGCGATGCGAGAGAAACGCGCGGAACCAGCTAGTCGCAGGCAACATGCCACCGGCTTTCCTAGATACCGCGCTACATATTACTTGTTGGTGGCAATAGGTTCGCCTCCTAGTAAGATGAAGGTTTTGTGTTTATTCACATGTGCTTATGTACATCTTTGGATAACCAAATTTTCATCAATACATGATTTGTTGGTTTAGAACCTCTTCGTATCAGCTATCCTTTTAATTTTGATTTCTGTTTTTCTGAAACTTATGTTAGTCACTAATGCTTATTGATAATTTTTTCAACCCCGATGGATTATACATCTTTATATATAAAAATTACGTGTCACGTTGTTTGTCCGCGATGGACTCTTAAACAACTGAACCAATTTTAAATTTGATTTCCACACTGTGCAATTTGATCCTAATTGAAAGATAGGATAGCTTACATCTCAATTTATAGTCGTAATTACCCGTGCGAAGCCGGGGCGGACCGCTAGTATATATATAAGAATTATTATAGTTTAAAATTCTTCAAATAGTGGTAATAGCATGTAAGTAGAATAAATGCAGTGGAGATGAGAGCATTGAGAAGCATGATTGCCCTCATAACAGAAGGATTAGTTTAATTTTAAATTTAGTGAATTCTTATATATTCCACACCGATCAATTTCTAAGTTAAAAAAGGTATGTGATACCAGATTGTTGAATTAACCTATTGTTTCATCATGCAGTTGTGATCCAGTCATCGGGCGGTCTATCGAAGGACGAGATTGAGAACATGGTGAAGAACGCAGAGCAATTCGCGGCGGCCGACAAGCAGCGCCGCGAGCGAGTCGAGCTCAGCAACCAGGCCGAGGGAGTGCTGCACGATACAGAGACAAAGATGGACGAATACAAACATCAGCTGCCACAGGATGAGGTGAGAGGGCAGCAGTTATTTTTTTTGTTGCCAATATGTAAGCCTTTGACCACAATCTCTAAAGCGGTGGGTGACGCGGGTTCGAATCCCGCACATGATTTTAATTTGACTCTCGTAAATTTGTAATTTTGTAATGAAATCCATAGAGCACGCTTTATTACAAAAATATATATTTTTTAATTATGGATTATCATTTACAAGTTTAAAGCTAATTGCAAAATTAGTCTTGTTTGTAGTACAATGTAACTTGAACTATAGATGTCGCTCTATCCCAATCCAATGGTTAAAGAACAATAGGAAACATTAGAGTTATGAGTCATTGCCATGTTACCTCAGTCGGCATGCCCCGGCTAAAAGGGTGGATGTAGAGCACGCATTATTAAAAAAATAAAAATACTAAAACAATTATTGTATCGATGACGCATCCTATCTTAGCCGTACATTTCTCTTTGGAATGTATGGTAAAGCTGGATGCAAGAGCATGTTGAAATAACCAGATGTTCCTTAAAAATATATGTTTTAGGGACAGACTATTTATTTCTACACTTAACCCCTTCGCTCTGGTCATGATTTTCGCTCAAAATTTTGGGCCCACCATTTTTACCCCTTTCATTTCGAATTGTATGATTATTATTATTACTATATTATAATTTTTTTTTGTTTATTTGGGCTGAGCTAGGCTAAGTATACATGTATTTCAATTCTGATTCGAACAATGGTTGAACTAGCCGGTAACTTCTCCATATAAACGTTGATGGATGATCACTTCCTTGTTTGAATTATGAATGTCCTGAACTAAGAATGATATTGAATGATATTGGTTTATACTATATTTATTTATAGCCTTTATTTCAGACAGCTACTAATATTTTACAAAATACCTAAATTTTAAATTTACTACTGTTCATCACTATTTGTTTGCCTCTTGGCTAAGGCCTTCTCCAAACTCTCCCACTGTTTTCTCTCTTTGGCAAGTCTCATCCAGGTTTTTACTGCTATTTCCCTAATCTCATCATCCCATCTTTTAGGTTGTCTTCCCTTTTTTCTTTTTCCGTTCCTGGGATAGCAAATGGTAACTGCTTACCATTATATACTTTACTCCATTTGTCTTCTCCTCTAATTGTGTGTCCAGCCCACTGCCACAGCCTCCTTATCTTTTCCAGAATGTCTTGAGCTCCTGTGGCTTTTCTGATGATATTGTGTTTCACCTTGTCTGATTGAATCTGACCTGCTTTTACCCATCACACTTATCTCCATACTTCGCTGGCATGTTTGTAATTTGGCTTGAAGTGCTTTGGTGAGTGCCCAAGTCTGGCTCCCGAATGTCAGTATTGGAAGGAGGCATATGTTGAAAAGTTTTCTCTTGACGGAGGGACTGATTTTATTGTCTATCATTATTTCTTTATAAGACCAGTATCTTTTCCACACATTTCCTATTCCTGTATCTATTACCCTGGCTGATATATTATTCAGTGTGATAATTTATTCGAGGTACATATTATACTCATCTGCATATTATATTATGTTGTTGTTTAGTTTTATACTCTCTTTCTCTCTGTAAGTCATAGCTTTTGTTTTTAATGTGTTCATGGTCAGACCAACTTTTTACTTGGCATGTCAAGTTCAATATTTTTGTTTATACTTTAATTAATTCCAAATTTGTATCGCTACAAATTTGTAATAAAATAAATATGAGCTTTCATGATCTGACGTTGATGTCATGCTTAGTTCAGGACCTAAAACCTCAGATGACTGAGTGATCAATCAGCCTTTGAAGTTTGTATGAAGAATTGACTCGAATAATTGTAGCTGTTGCGTTTAGGCTAGTCAGCAGTTTAGCTGGCTAAGTATGTAATAAAATCATTAATCGGAAATAAAATACACCTACATCGATTATTTGCCTCACTTCAGTTTAGGCACCCGTATTTAGCCGTGATATGTACATTTATTCTCTTGAAAAAATTTACATACTATACACATAAAAAAGATGAGGTTGGAGAACTATTTAATAATTGGAAAAATGCACTTTAAAATAATACTACCTACTTGTAATTTGGAGTTTTTGGACATATCACAAACTAGCTTTCCGGGCGCGGCTCCGCCCGCGCGTATGTCGGTTATCGCGCAAAAACATTAACCTCTTTTTGCGCAGTTGGATAAAAACTATCCTGTGTTTTTTCCCGGGTCTCAAACTATTTCCATACCAAATTTCATTCAAATCGGTCCAGTAGTTTTGGCGTGAAAGCGTAACAGATAGACATGAGTTACTTTCGCATTTATAATATTCATCATCAGCCGGAAGACGTCCACTGCTGAACAAAGGCCTCCCCCATAGATCGCCACAAAGAACGGCTATTAGCCACTTGTAGCCATTGGCTACCCGCGACTTTCACAATATCGTCAGTCCACCTAGTAGGGGGCCTACCAACTCTACGTCTTCCGGTGTAGTGTGGTAACCACTCGAGAACCTTTCTTCCCCATCGGTTATCGGTTCATCGAGCAATGTGGCCCGCCCATTGCCACTTCAACTTGCAAATTCTGAGAGCTATGTCGGTGACTGGTTCTTTGGCGAATATCCACGTTCCGGATTTTATCGCGCAAAGAAACTCCGAGCATAGCTCTCTCCATAGCTCGTTGAGCGACTCTTAGCTTATCCATAAGGGCCACAGTTAAGGACCACGTTTCAGTGCCATAAGTCATCACTGGCAATACACACTGGTTGAAGACTTTGGTCTTTAGGCTCTGCGGGATGTTGGACGAGAAGATGTCGCGTAGCTTCCCGAACGCTGCCCATCCGAGTTGGATTCTTCGGGCGACCTCTTTGTCGAAGTTGGACCTACCTAACTGGACAGTCTGTCCCAGGTATATGTAATGGTCAACAACTTCGAGCGTATCGTTCCCAACAACTACTGGTTCATTTTAAGACCCACCTGCTGGGAAACTACTGAGGTCGCTGAGCATTGTACTGAGTTCCTCAAGCGACTCTGCCATTATGACTATGTCATTTATAATAAATATTAGTACTGATTAATTACTAACCAGTTAACAATTACACAAGTGCATTGTAAAGATAATATATTATGGTTAAAGATGAATCCAATATATATAAATGTTTGTTTGTCAGTGTGACAAGCTGCGCGGTGAGATCGTCAAGCTACGCGAGCTATTGGCCAAAAAGGAAACCGTAGACCCCGAGGAAATCCGCACTGCCACCAACACGCTGCAGCAGGCCAGTCTCAAGCTCTTCGAACAGGCATACAAGAAGGTAAGAACTAGAAGATAGGAACAAAAATTGTTTACTTATTACATCAAGGAAGATTCGAGAACAATTCTGACTTTATTGGCAGACTAAGTTTCCAGCCGCGCGGGTTCGCCCGCTCGTTTGTCGGTTATCTTGCTGAACCATTATCCTCTTTTTGCGCAGTTGGGTAAACTATCCCATGTACTTTCCCAGGTCTCTACGCCTATAGATTTGTGCTTTAACATAGTATTTTGACTTAATATCTAGATGTGTTTTCTGTCAAAAAAATATTAATAAAGTCAGTAAATATTATCATATTGCTACTGCAATGTACAAAATGCTATATTTCCATGCATACAATACACTAGCGGCCCGCACGGGAATTTAAAAATAAAATTCAATAAAAATGCATCTCTTTTGAAAATATCTATCAGCTATGTCTGTCAGGGATAATGTAGGATTCTAATGGTGAAAGAATTTTTCAAATGGGTGCAGTAGTTTTTAAGTTTATTTGTTACATACAAAAATACACATCTTTCCTCTTTATAATATTAGTACAGGTATTTATGGTTAATGTTATAAACTATAATTTATTTAACCCACACTTACCCGCTCTTTTGTCTGTGGCTTCATCCACATGTTCTACATCCTATATGCTCATACTTTTTTTTGATTTTGTTCACTTTAAACATTTCAGTCTCTGCATTTTTTGCATTAAGAATTGGAAAAAGTTTTTGCCAATTGTATTTTTGTTTTGGTGTTTAAAAAGTCCAATGTTAATAAGGTCGAAATAATTATGAATTCTACCTAATTATTTTTTTTAATAAATATTAGATAATTTAATAACATGTTGTATGAAAAGCAACATGAAGAAAATTTTAGTGAAATCAATCAAAAAATAAATAAAAATCAATTTATACATTTTTAATCATATAATTTTTCACCTCGCATGCTTCAACTTCCTAAATTTCTTTCCATGAGAGTTTTGCACTCCATGGTGAAAAAATATATAATTGTTGTTCTAAAAATTAGGAAATGTGGTTTTCGCTTAGCATGCTATAGTGCTTGTAGTCATATTTCGATACTAGAAAATTCAGTTATTCTTTTAATAATATATGTGAAATAATTCGATTACATTCTCGTTTTTTATACGGGCACAGATGATAGCTATGTTCATATAATTAAAAATGAATCTATGTGTTGACTGTAAATTTATTGTATGTATATTTGCACTTTTTTGAGCCATTGTATTGTTATATAAATGCAGTGGTCAAGCAAAAGTGCGACAAAAACGGCGGCTTGTTATCAACCGGCGTCGCTGCCATAGTGCGCTGGTCGATTAATGCCTCCTACAATATAAACATACCAATCAACATTTTATTTTCAATACACTAATAAAAGTCCTATATATTATTTAGTTAGTCCTTTTGCCAAAACAATCTCTTATATTGCTATGCTCTCCAAAGTTCATAAGATGCTGAACTACTTAAATAAACCAATCTTAATTGAGACCTCGCTATCAGCTTGAGATATCACAAATCTCAGATTGCTAGAGTATGTCTGAGATGGGTCTTAAGGTATTGGGAATAGATATTCTCAAGGCGATGCATACAAAGTTTCAGAGTTTTAAATTTTGGTATTTAAAATATGACGAAAGAGCTAGGTTTTTTTTTATTATTTTATTGTGACAGAACATGCTCGAGGCCCACCTGATATTAAACGGACCTAAACCTCTGCCTACAACAGATGCATTTCGTCACAAGTCACGAATTGCACTGCGCCCGTCACCTTGAGACATAGCTGTTAAGTATCATGTGCCTGTAATTTCTCTGGCTCTCAAGGACTGCTGCCGGAACACACCGTTAGGTGCTTGGCGACAGATTTTCTACTTGAGGGTGGTCGCTAGCCAGGTGGGCAATCGCAAAATGCCCTTCCACCATGCAGTGAAACTCAAGCCCGCGGCGGGATTCGAACCATGGACCTGCTGCCATCACTGCTTCTGATAGGATGGGATACTTCATATAGGATATTGTTTCTTGGGAATATAGTAACATATTTAGTAACGGTATTAAGACGCTGACAGAGCCTTGCGAGCTAACCAGCTATGATTGGGTTTGATCCATGACTAGGATTGGTTATCAAGGACCCTTAGTTTACAGTTGAGTTGTCGGTAACCTGGCATATGAGAAGGGACGAAGAGAAAATAGTAGGTGTGGCAGAAACACCTTTTGAAGAACCACCACCTTACTCTATGATCCACAAGTCGCGTGCCAAGCGTGGGGATTACGGCAATTTGTTATTACCAATTAATGGATATTACAAATTATTGGCGTACAAAATTTGATGCCTAAGGCGGGAATCGAACCGTCCGGTTAAATGACGGTTAAAGTAATACAATTGGAGCACGAAATTTCGAATAGAAATGCCAAGTCCAGGTGGCCGAGGTGGTTAAGGCATCCGACGCGATATCGGAGCACGCGGGTTCGATTCCCGCCTTGGGCATAAAATTTTGTACTCCAATAATTTTTAATATATCTTCGCTTAGCACCCGATAGTGCTTGTATATTTAGAATTTTTTTCAATGGTTTAATCTCATGGCTGTGATAATAGTAAATAATCACATGAACTGTATGACAGCAGTTAAAAATTTATGACGGGGGATTAAGACTCAAAGTGCATTGATTGCACAGAGTGTGACAGATGGACTCAATACAATTTCTTTTTTCAGATGGCAGCCGAGCGTGAGGGCCAGCAGCAGCAGCAGCAAACCACAGAGCAGCCCCAAGAGGAGAAAAAAGAAGAGAAGAAGAATTAAATGGAAAACGGAAACCTTATGTATGGGGTATCACCTAATATGTCAGCGGTCTCAACAAACGTCACATATATTTTCTGGAGTTTGTATAGAACAGCTCAAATTACACACATTTATTTATTGAAATTGTATTTTGATTCTGGGGTTATAAAAATTGTTGGTTCAGTGCGACCTTTCGAGGACAATGCTAATGCTACTTTGTCAAAGTAAACTATTTCAGAAAATACAACCATTTGCAATTATTACGGACACCATACATATTATTTGCCATATTGAAATGAAAAATCTAAATTAGGTGTAGTGGTGTGCGTAAAAGTATTTTTTAATATGCATTTAATATATTTTTATTATGCATTCAATAACTTTTTTAATAGGTCGCACTGTATATTTCATACAAACTTACTCGTTATTAAACTGATCAAATCTAAAAATAAAATAATGTTATAATATCATTGTCACCAAAATATGAACTTCATATAGGCTATGTTGAATGTTGGAGTTGCAATACTGAGATAAGTATATTAATCGTCGAATACCATTATGAATATTTTCTTTATGTATTTTGCTTCTCACTGATTATCTTTGGACGCTGATGTAGATGTAGCTTTATGATTATTGTTATTTAGTGTAAAATGACTGGTGTTTTCTGTAGATACATTTATTTAGAGGCCTACAGTTAGTTCATAGACAAAATACACAGGTATAAAAAATACATAACTTATAATAGATCTCAAATGGAATGGTGTGTTTTAATTTGGCACTGTTGGTAGGTTTTTCTAGTGAGTAATTCATTCATTGTTATTACTTTAGCGAGAAGAAATAACTACGCTGAATTATACAATTTGATTCTGCTGCGTTGTCTACGTTTAGAAATCAAATTTAACTCGTTGAATAATGTATGAATAAGACATAAATTAAATCTTGGCTTGAACAGGTGTTCGTCCCAGTTAAAGGGATAACGTACTTCATGCTCTATAGACTGACCTGGCACTGGCTCGGTGAATCCATGGAATGATAAGTGTATACTTCGTCTCATTCTTGGTACTTCCCTTATCCCTAATATGAAAGCATTGTTTCATATTTAAACAGTGACATACATAGTTAGAAAAAATATCAGATTACCAGTGCTATTATCAGTATTTATATTACATAAACATATATTCTCCGAATAATTCAGAGAATATTTTTTCAATGAGAATAATCCATGTGAAAGAAAATTAAGCACAATATTTGTATATACTTCCAATTAAATATTTTTACATTTAAATAATATTACGTCATGAGAGGGCATAACACTGTATTGTATTCACAGAATGTGTTAGGTTATGGTGAAAATTTTGTCTATGATGCTTACTGTAGGTCTATAAACCGTAGTTGAACTTTAGGCTGTTACAATTATTAATATAAAATTATATATATTGTATTATATTTTAAAGTATGTTTTCAGAACAGTTTTTTGACTACATTTTTCCACGTATCTCACAAAAATTTATACTGCATTTAAGTTACAAAAATGTGCTAACTAAACTGTTCTGTGAAAATGATTTGTTTTTTTTTGTTAATTTTGTCTACGTACATGATATGTAGCTGCAATATATTTATATTTCATTTTACTCATCCATTTTTGATACAGTATCTTCCATAATTATGACCAAAATTTTCATGCTATTAATTCCAAAAAGAAAATTTTAGGTTATTTGTTTGTTATATTTTAATGTTTCATCTGAAAGAAGCTAGTTTTGATGCTATTTAGACCAACATCGAAATGGCTAATTCATTGGATTATTATTTCCTTAGTCTTCAACTCGCTGAATTTTATTCATATATTTTCCATGAATTACCAATATTTTAAACATCGTAGATCAATTTATTTCTTATCATCTAAGGAACTCACATTTGAGGACCTACGATGTATACCCAATTTAGTAACTTACTAAATTTATATTTTTGGAGTGACAACAGTTGGACGAGAATACACATAGTGTCTTAGTGTCTACCGCACTTGTATGGAATCAGGGCTTGAAGTGTTACATTTTGAAGAAGTGAATTTGAGTAGGTGCATCGTCATAAGTAGGAATTAAATCTTGCTCGAACAAATAATCACCTTGAGTGTTGTACTGAATACCGTATGAAAATTTCTTTTATTATCTTAGCTCTTGTTATCGGTTACGTTTGACTTACTACAATGGGTGACCAATAGTGGTATCCATTTACAAAATCTCGAGGAAACTGGGAATGTTTACCTCGGTCTCCGGTTGTTTTAAACAAAGTATAATTCGGTCAAGTTACATCGTTAGTGTACCTACACGTAAAGTTTGATTCCTACGGATAGTTTGGTTATCATGATGTGGTATATGGTGATAGTCACTGAGGGTAGGAAAAGGCCATTGTATTTTATTTGTTCGTTCAAAATTGGATGGTGAAATGAAATATCTATATAAATAGTGTGAATGAACTGGCGCGTGTCCGCCGCTTGTCTGTCCGTCTGCTGAGTGAATGTGCGGCGGGCGCGGGCCGGTGCGTCAAATTGTATGTATGCTGTTGTTAGTATAGATGAATATAATATTTCCAAATATTTTCGTGTTTTTATTTATATTATTTAGTGAATCGTAATAAGGACAGCCTTATCAAATTGCAAGGACACAAGTGTAAGTATACATATATTATCGGACGAAATATTCCACTAATAAACCACTGAGACCTCTGCGTGTGCTGTTTAAAAGTTGAGATATCAAAAGCTACTGTCAAAAAGCTGTTTAACAATTTTTAGTCCGTGATGGTGGTTCTATTTGCACTAGATAAAATATGCGGCAAAATTATATGTAGTGCAAATATATTCTACCTTATATTCTACCTCGCGCTCGATCCTACATGCCTGTCTGGCAGGGGGTTGGAACTATCAAAAATGTCTGGCTACTAAAAAAACATCATCTACTCATTATATAAGTATCATGTATAAAAATCAGCTATTACACTATAACGTAAGTAGAATTATTATGTCCTGAACATTAAGGGTGTCTGGCAAGGGGTTGCCACGATGTTAAGTGTCTGGCAATGAATAATATGATTTTTAATAATATTCTAAACGTGTGGACTGGGGACATGTGTCTCCAGCTTAAACGTTTATTTGAGCTTGTAGCTCCAAAACCTTAATAGCCACAGACTTGAAAATTTTAATTTTGACATATTAAACAAAGTAATTAAACAACTTTAAACGGTTTAAATCGCGTATATTTGTCATTATTTTTCATTATCTAAGACATTATATTAAACAGAAAGTCGTAGGCCCATTCGTTCAGAAGATACAGATGAGCAGCTGTAGACACGTGGTCTCCAGCTTACACGTTGTAATCGGGTCATTACTACTACAGTTTTCAAGTAGGGTGTTTCAATTTTTTTGTGCCAATGGCACAAATTATGCTCTAAATCCCTGGCTATAGTATATAATCACATCTTCAGCCGTTTCGTATAAACAGCATGTGTCAGCTGGAGACCATAACGCCAGCTAACACACTAATAATCACATGTAGCATCGAAGTTTATTTGGCACCTAAATTTTGAGTTGGTATTTATAATTGCACTAAATCTGCTCTAAATATTGGCATATTCAGAATTAAGAAATTTCAATTGAGTAAGCTGGAGACATACACATTACACATGTTGAATGACACGTGTCAAAAATCCAAAATGGTGGAGTTCAAGATGTCCACAGCACTCCGGCCCTGCTGAAGCTCGGCCTCATGGACCCACCATTGCGGTGGGACAAAGGGACCATGGGCCTTCACCGTGAGAAATTTAGCTAAATATTGAAGCGCTCGTAGCTAAGCTCAGCCCTTCTTAACCGCTCGGCTAAGTTAAGCAACGTCCGCCGCGGTCATGACTTGGATGGGTGACCGCTAGTGACATACTACTGAGCGTGCACGTGCTTCGGAGGGCACGTTAAGCCGTCATGTCAGTCCCGATTGTTGTCTTAGGACGGCACTCGTTACAGCTTTTTGCGAATGGCCGCCTGGCTAAGATACCACCCTCAAGTAGAAAATCTGTCGCCAAGCACCTAACGGTATATTCCAAGTGACAACAGTTGGACGAGAATACACATAGTGTCTTAGTGTCTACCGCACTTGTATGGAATCAGGGCTTGAAGTGTTACATTTTGAAGAAGTGAATTTGAGTAGGTGCATCGTCATAAGTAGGAATTAAATCTTGCTCGAACAAATAATCACCTTGAGTGTTGTACTGAATACCGTATGAAAATTTCTTTTATTATCTTAGCTCTTGTTATCGGTTACGTTTGACTTACTACAATGGGTGACCAATAGTGGTATCCATTTACAAAATCTCGAGGAAACTGGGAATGTTTACCTCGGTCTCCGGTTGTTTTAAACAAAGTATAATTCGGTCAAGTTACATCGTTAGTGTACCTACACGTAAAGTTTGATTCCTACGGATAGTTTGGTTATCATGATGTGGTATATGGTGATAGTCACTGAGGGTAGGAAAAGGCCATTGTATTTTATTTGTTCGTTCAAAATTGGATGGTGAAATGAAATATCTATATAAATAGTGTGAATGAACTGGCGCGTGTCCGCCGCTTGTCTGTCCGTCTGCTGAGTGAATGTGCGGCGGGCGCGGGCCGGTGCGTCAAATTGTATGTATGCTGTTGTTAGTATAGATGAATATAATATTTCCAAATATTTTCGTGTTTTTATTTATATTATTTAGTGAATCGTAATAAGGACAGCCTTATCAAATTGCAAGGACACAAGTGTAAGTATACATATATTATCGGACGAAATATTCCACTAATAAACCACTGAGACCTCTGCGTGTGCTGTTTAAAAGTTGAGATATCAAAAGCTACTGTCAAAAAGCTGTTTAACAATTTTTAGTCCGTGATGGTGGTTCTATTTGCACTAGATAAAATATGCGGCAAAATTATATGTAGTGCAAATATATTCTACCTTATATTCTACCTCGCGCTCGATCCTACATGCCTGTCTGGCAGGGGGTTGGAACTATCAAAAATGTCTGGCTACTAAAAAAACATCATCTACTCATTATATAAGTATCATGTATAAAAATCAGCTATTACACTATAACGTAAGTAGAATTATTATGTCCTGAACATTAAGGGTGTCTGGCAAGGGGTTGCCACGATGTTAAGTGTCTGGCAATGAATAATATGATTTTTAATAATATTCTAAACGTGTGGACTGGGGACATGTGTCTCCAGCTTAAACGTTTATTTGAGCTTGTAGCTCCAAAACCTTAATAGCCACAGACTTGAAAATTTTAATTTTGACATATTAAACAAAGTAATTAAACAACTTTAAACGGTTTAAATCGCGTATATTTGTCATTATTTTTCATTATCTAAGACATTATATTAAACAGAAAGTCGTAGGCCCATTCGTTCAGAAGATACAGATGAGCAGCTGTAGACACGTGGTCTCCAGCTTACACGTTGTAATCGGGTCATTACTACTACAGTTTTCAAGTAGGGTGTTTCAATTTTTTTGTGCCAATGGCACAAATTATGCTCTAAATCCCTGGCTATAGTATATAATCACATCTTCAGCCGTTTCGTATAAACAGCATGTGTCAGCTGGAGACCATAACGCCAGCTAACACACTAATAATCACATGTAGCATCGAAGTTTATTTGGCACCTAAATTTTGAGTTGGTATTTATAATTGCACTAAATCTGCTCTAAATATTGGCATATTCAGAATTAAGAAATTTCAATTGAGTAAGCTGGAGACATACACATTACACATGTTGAATGACACGTGTCAAAAATCCAAAATGGTGGAGTTCAAGATGTCCACAGCACTCCGGCCCTGCTGAAGCTCGGCCTCATGGACCCACCATTGCGGTGGGACAAAGGGACCATGGGCCTTCACCGTGAGAAATTTAGCTAAATATTGAAGCGCTCGTAGCTAAGCTCAGCCCTTCTTAACCGCTCGGCTAAGTTAAGCAACGTCCGCCGCGGTCATGACTTGGATGGGTGACCGCTAGTGACATACTACTGAGCGTGCACGTGCTTCGGAGGGCACGTTAAGCCGTCATGTCAGTCCCGATTGTTGTCTTAGGACGGCACTCGTTACAGCTTTTTGCGAATGGCCGCCTGGCTAAGATACCACCCTCAAGTAGAAAATCTGTCGCCAAGCACCTAACGGTATATTCCAAGTGACAACAGTTGGGCGAGAATACACATAGTGTCTTAGTGTCTACCGCACTTGTATGGAATCAGGGCTTGAAGTGTTACATTTTGAAGAAGTGAATTTGAGTAGGTGCATCGTCATAAGTAGGAATTAAATCTTGCTCGAACAAATAATCACCTTGACTGTTGTGCTGAATACCGTATGAAAATTTCTTTTATTATCTTAGCTCTTGTTATCGGTTACGTTTGACTTACTACAATGGGTGACCAATAGTGGTATCCATTTACAAAATCTCGAGGAAACTGGGAATGTGTACCTCGGTCTCCGGTTGTTTTGAACAAAGTATAATTCGGTCAAGTTACATCGTTAGTGTACCTACACGTAAAGTTTTATTCCTACGGATAGTTTGGTTATCATGATGTGGTATATGGTGATAGTTATTGAGAGTAGGAAATGGCTGTTGTATTTTATTTGTTCGTTCAAAATTGGATGGTGAAATGAAATATCTATATAAATAGTGTGAATGAACTGGCGCGTGTCCGCGGCTTGTCTGTCCGTCTGCTGAGTGAATGTGCGGCGGGCGCGGGCCGGTGCGTCAAATTGTATGTATGCTGTTGTTAGTATAGATGAATATAATATTTCCAAATAGTTTCGTGTTTTTATTTATATTCTTTAGCGAATCGTAATAAGGACAGCCTTATCAAATTGCAAGGACACAAGTGTAAGTATACATATATTAACGGACGTAATATTCCACTAATAAACCACTGAGACCTCTGCGTGTGCTGTTTAAAAGTTGAGATATCAAAAGCTACTGTCAAAAAGCTGTTTAAAGATTTTTATTTATTGTTTTTTTTTAGGTGGTTCTATTTGCACTAGATAAAATATGCGGCAAAATTATATGTAGTGCAAATATATTCTACCTTATATTCTACCTCGCGCTCGATCCTACATGCCTGTCTGGCAGGGGGTTGGAACTATCAAAAATGTCTGGCTACTAAAAAAACATCATCTACTCATTATATAAGTATCATGTATAAAAATCAGCTATTACACTATAACGTAAGTAGAATTATTATGTCCTGAACATTAAGGGTGTCTGGCAAGGGGTTGCCACGATGTTAAGTGTCTGGCAATGAATAATATGATTTTTAATAATATTCTAAACGTGTGGACTGGGGACATGTGTCTCCAGCTTAAACGTTTATTTGAGCTTGTAGCTCCAAAACCTTAATAGCCACAGACTTGAAAATTTTAATTTTGACATATTAAACAAAGTAATTAAACAACTTTAAACGGTTTAAATCGCGTATATTTGTCATTATTTTTCATTATCTAAGACATTATATTAAACAGAAAGTCGTAGGCCCATTCGTTCAGAAGATACAGATGAGCAGCTGTAGACACGAGGTCTCCAGCTTACACGTTGTAATCGGGTGATTACTACTACAGTTTTCAAGTAGGGTGTTTCAATTTTTTTGTGCCAATGGCACAAATTATGCTCTAAATCCCTGGCTATAGTATATAATCACATCTTCAGCCGTTTCGTATAAACAGCATGTGTCAGCTGGAGACCATAACGCCAGCTAACACACTAATAATCACATGTAGCATCGAAGTTTGTTTGGCACCTAAATTTTGAGTTGGTATTCATAATTGCACTAAATCTGCTCTAAATATTGGCATATTCAGAATTAAGAAATTTCAATTGAGTAAGCTGGAGACATATACATTACACATGTTGAATGACACGTCAAAAATCCAAAATGGTGGAGTTCAAGATGTCCACAGCACTCCGGCCCTGCTGAAGCTCGGCCTCATGGACCCACCATTGCGGTGGGACAAAGGGACCATGGGCCTTCACCGTGACAAATTTAGCTAAATATTGAAGCGCTCGTAGCTAAGCTCAGCCGTTCTTAACCGCTCGGCTAAGTTAAGCAACGTCCGCCGCGGTCATGACTTGGATGGGTGACCGCTAGTGACATACTACTGAGCGTGCACGTGCTTCGGAGGGCACGTTAAGCCGTCATGTCAGTCCCGATTGTTGTCTTAGGACGGCACTCGTTACAGCTTTTTGCGAATGGCCGCCTGGCTAAGATACCGCCCTCAAGTAGAAAATCTGTCGCCAAGCACCTAACGGTATATTCCGGCAGCTGTCCTTGAGAGCCAGTAATTGTAGGTTATCCTGAACAACGTCTTCGATCACATCATCACTGTTTACGTTTAAATTGAAAAACTAGAATTTGAATTAAAGAAAATTTGGGTTACAGGCTAAAGTCTGGATAATATAAAGGAATTGCAATAGGTAGGTACTCACAGCTGATATTTGTAGATTCACCCGTTCCTTCCACACTTCACTTCCTTCTTTTTATATGGAGTTTATTTAAAATTAATATTATTTGTTCCCGCGGTACACGTTTTGGTTTCGAAGATGGTCGACACATCATAGTTCCTCTTGCCGCCGCGCGCCGGGTGGGGTCGCTTTTGCCAGTTGTGAGTAGGTGGCGCGAGGATTTAAATTTGGATAGACTGTTGGATAGGGAAACGAATAAGGAAAGACCTTAAGCCTGTTCATATCCCCCCACTTGAAATCAACCAGGGATTTCATAAGATAAATGAGTTCATGACTTGGATTCTACATACATACTTTACGGATTCATAGTTCTGTTTACATAGTGTTTTTTTATTGAAATTTATTATAGTTTATATGCATTAGGTACTAGAGAGATGTTATGTACTTCGTAGATTATTGTATTTAAAATTACGGCTTATTTTTAAAATTCCTTAAGATATATATAAATATGAGTTAGAGTTAGATATTATATCTATACTAATATTATAAAGAGGAAAGATTTGTACCTATTTTTGTATGTTTGTAATGAATAGGCTCAAAAAGTACTGGGCCGATTTAAAAAATTCTTTCACTGTTAGGAAGCTACACTACCCTCGGTGAACATAGGCTATATCGCATCACGCTATGAGCGACGGGAGCGGAGTAAAGCGGGTGAAACCGCGCGCGGTCGGCTAGTTATAAATATATAGATAAGGTGGTAAGTGATATAAGTCTAATTGCCTTCATCTATTGGTAACGGACAGATTTTAACTGCAGGTCTCACAAGTAGACCTTTAGATGTTTTTACAGTCACGACACGAATAATGTTGTCCCTGCCAGGATGTAGTTTTACAACCCGACCTAATCGCCATTCATTTGCTGGTAAGTTTGGTTCGTAGATAATAACAAGATCGCTCAACTTAGGTTGTCTCCCACCGTCCTTTAACCATTTACTCCTTTGCTGTAAGGTATGTAAATAATCTCTTTGTCAGGATCGCCAGAAACCTTGAGATAGTCTCTGTACCAGTTGCCACCGAGTACGCAGAGGACCGTTTTCAGCATGTACCGGCTCCGGAAGGGAAACTAAAGGTCGACCCACTAAGAAGTGCCCGGCTGTAAGAGCGTCAACCTCACAAGGATCGGATGAGAGCTCCACTAAAGGTCTGGAGTTTAACATGGCTTCAACCTTTGTCAAGACGGTATAGAATTCTTCATAGGTAAGAACCTGGGATCCTACAATACGTCTTAGATGATATTTTGTAGATTTGATACCACTTTCAAAGATGGCACCGAAATGAGGACCAGATGCGGGATTGAATTTAATCGAAATACCGCGAGATGCTAGCTGGGACGAGATTGAGTCCTTGTCTCTTTTAAGTAATTCAGAAACTTCAGATAAGTAGCGTTTGGCTCCCACAAAGTTAGTGCCACCATCAGTGACTATGTATTGACATAGACCTCTCCTGGATACGAAACGGTCTAGCGCTGCTATGAAAGCTTCGGTAGTCATCTCCGTGACCAGATCAAGATGTATGGCCTTCACGGCGTGACAAACCATCAGACACAAATATGCCTTGTATATTTTAGCGTTCCGGCGACTGCTTTCCTTAACCATGAAGGGACCCCCGAAATCAATACCTACTGTCTGGATGCATTGACCTGGTTTCAGTTTCAGCGAAGACGGAAGATCACCCATAATGGGTTGAAGAGGCCTTGGCTTTACCTCAAAGCAGATGACGCATTTGGATAAGCGAGATCGGATAAGATTTCGAACGCCAAGCACCCAAAATCGACGCTGAAGTAACGAATGAAGCAGGCGAGGTCCCCAGTGAAGGTAAGTTGCGTGATAACGATCAGGAGATTGCTCAATCGAGACATTTTGGGCAATAGGTAAGGATGTTTGACGTAGTCAGGTAAGTTTGTATGTGAGATTCTTCCCCTAACACGCAGGACTTGCCTAGAGTCTAAAAAAGGAGCTAGTTTCAAAAGATGTCGAGGTAGCGTTTTGTTTGATTTGAGTTGTGTTATAACATCATTAAAATATTTACGTTGAACATGTTTAACTATCCTTTCTAAAGAATTTTCTAGTTCTGTGGAGGTTAGAAAGGGTGACAAGTTCCGTTCAAAGCGTTTAAGTTTAGAGTTATTTATAAATCGAGAGATCCATGCTACTACTCGTTGTAGACGTGAAAGCTTGGAGGAACGTTCCAGTTGATCTTCGAGCACGGTAGCATCTTGTGTCATGTAACTGGCATGACACAAGTGTGACAATAGCTTCAATTCTGGGACGTCTTGATGCCTTTCAACTGCTGATACAGGCCAGTCGAAAGGATCGCTAGTCAGCCATTTTGGACCTGACCACCAACTTTCGCAAGTAGCTAATTCTGAGCACGAGAGACCTCGACTACAAATATCAGCTGGGTTGTCATGGGTGGAAACATGTCGCCACACCGCTGAAAATTTAGTTTCTCTTATTTGTACCACACGATGTGCTACAAAAGTTTTAAGTTTATGCGGCTCTGTGTTCAACCATGACAAGACGGTCGAGCTGTCTGTAAATAACACGACATTTTTAATATTAAGTCGTTTATTAACCGCACCACAAAGTTCCAATCGATTTACGGTGAGAATTTTGAGTGGTGCTACCTTAGTTTTAGCTATTAATAGATGTGTTTTAACCTTGTCCAAAGTGACTACGCGGAGATAAACACAACAACCGTACGCTTTAGTTGATCCGTCACAGAATCCGATGAGTTCCACTTCTGTGGGATGTGCTGATTGAGGGGGTATTATTTGCCGAGGTACTTCAATAAGGTTTAAGTTTGGTAGATCGAAGGTAAACTCCCGCCAGTCTTTAGCTATGTCCCTAGGTACGGGTTCGTCCCAAGTGAGATTAAGACGCCATAGATCTTGAAGAAGTAATTTTGCCTTCAGAATGAAAGGTGCCAGCCACCACAGTGGGTCAAATACGCGAGCCACGTGGGACAAGATTGAACGCTTAGTAAACTCACCATCCTCGATACAAGAGTGAGAATAAGTGAAGACATCACCTGAAGGGTCATATTGAACTCCTAAGATTTTTAAAGCAGATTTGTTACCTTCTTCTGAGAAAGGTTTCGGAGATTGAAAATGGTCCATTGGTAAGGTTTCAAGGAACGCGTTGGAATTGCTACTCCACTTACGGAGTTCAAACTGTGCGCAACTAAGCAATTTTACTAGTTGATCTCTTAGTTCGATAGCTTCACTTACAGTGGGCGCTCCAGTCGTGATATCATCCATGAAGGTCTCATGCAGAAGTGCCTCAGCGGCGCGTGGGTACTCAGCACCGTGATCCTCAGCCAATTTATGTAAAGTGCGTATAGCGAGGTAAGGTGAACTACTTACACCGAAACTGACAGTAGCGAGTTCATATTCTTTGACTGGGTCACTCGAAGACTCTCGCCATAGCACATGCTGATAACAACGGTCCTCAGGTCTTATTAAAATCTGACGATACATTTTTGATATGTCACACGTGAACACTACCGCATGTAGTCTAAACCCCGTTATTATGTCTATAATATCAACTTGGAGCTTAGGTCCAGTGAACACAATGTCGTTTAAAGATAGGCCGTTTGTTGTCTTGCAGCTTGCATCAAACACCACGCGTAATTTAGTTGTCGTACTTTCTGGACGAATAACGCAATGATGTGGAATAAGATAACGTTTTTTATTGCATACAATAGGATTAGATATAGGATACATGTGACCCATACTCTCATACTCGCGCATAAAGTTTACGTAATCATGCTTGAGTTGGTCTTGTCGACTAAGTTTTCTTTCAAGGTTAGTTAAGCGTGATAAAGAACTGTTGTATGAGTTACCTAAGGTATAGTTATCGTCTTTTAAGAGAATAGGCACTACATAACGACCGTTAGGCTTTCTATAAGTCAGATCTGTGTACAAACGTTCACACAGGTCTTCCTCGGGTACGGTAATAGGTATGCGCGGTGGTTCCTCGACTTCCCAAAACCGCTTTATCTGCTCTTCCAGTGAGTATGTGGAAGCTAGTAATGAAGAAGCAGTGGGAAGAGGTACTAATGCATCGGTATTGACCGCTCCACTGAGTATCCAACCGAAAACGCTATGCAGAGCGGCAGGCAAGCCGGGCCCCAGCCTCATGCGTTGGCCATCATAGATTTCATGAAATAGTTCGGCCCCTATCAAAAGGTCAATTTGTGCGGGAATGTCATAATTTGGGTCAGCTAAGATTAAATGTTTGCAATGATCTCGAACGACTGACGGTACATTAATGCTAGGCATCTGAGCAGTGATATTATCCAAAACAATCGGTTTAATATGATATTGTGGATTGTCGGCGTCTAGTGGTCTTATATTACATTCCGTAACACCCTTTACGTGAAACACAGTGTTCTGTCCTAAACCGGCTACCGTAAGATTGCAGCGGCGGAGGTTTAAACCGAGTGTGAGGCAGTAGTAATGAAACAGTCCTGTGCGTCACTGTCTATCAAGGCGCGCACGGTGTGCTGTGCACCGGTCGCGATGTTGCACACGCGCAACTGACAAGTGCCTAGTAGTACTATACCACGGCTATTCCCGACATGAGCTACAGTACTCGCCTGACTGATAGGAGTGCTTGTTGATTGCACTTGTTGTGCAACAATGTATGATGACGCAATCCGCATGATGTGCAAGATACTTTAGAGAAACATGAATCTATGATGTGATTTGTACGTAAATAATTTATGCACATGTTCTTTTTGTTTACTAATGCGAGTCTACCTTGAGAGTCTAAAGATTGAAATACGGTGCACTTATAGATAGAGTGCGCTTCGCCACAACAGGAGCATGCTACGGTTGTTGACGCTGTTGTTGGATTAGTAGATTTCGCTAGATAAGATGTACGTTTTGGTCTGCTATTAGTTTGCCTATTGTTGGCCGGCGAAGGATTTTTGTCGTTGAAGGTACGGGTAACATTAAGATTACCGGAGGACAATAAGCTAGTTTCTAAGATCTTTACGTAGTCTTGAAGAAACTTCAATAGTTCAGCGAGTGTAGGTAACTGTGAAGTGTTTTGTGACTCAAAACGTTTACGAATGTCCGCGAAGCTAAATGGAACAAAATAAACTCCCCTAGGTTTGGAATATCTAAAGATTGGAGTGCATAAAACGACTCATGTAGTATATTTGTTAACGCTTGCAATTCCTGGAAGTTCCCAGATTTCACGGCGGGATGATTAAAAAATTTGTCTAAATACGTCAAAGCCAAGATACGCTTATTTTGATAACGTTCGACTAAAGTATCGAAAACAACTTTGTTACTTGCAGTCATTGGTACTCCCTTCGCAATAGACAATGCATGTCCGTGTAAACATGAAACAAGGTAATGGAATTTTTCAATATCCGAGATTAACTTATTTTCATGTATCAAAGTCTTGTAGGTATCATAAAAGGTTTGCCAATTTTTTATATTGCCGTTAAATTTAGGTAACTCGAGTTTAGGTAAGCGTGCATTTAATGACGTAGCAGCTGATGGCTGCGCCGACGATTCACCGTCTAATTGTGCGCTGCGGTTCAAGCTCGAATCGCATGTTATAGCTAAAGCATCCGCTGCACTATTAACCTCGTAGTACAACTCATCAAAAGAACTAATCAAATTTTGATCGATCTGTTGATTGGGCTTTATGGCTAGCTCCAAAGATTGTATATCGTCACACAATTGAACAAACTCATCACGAATTGAATGTAATCGCGTGTATCTCGACTTGAATGCCGATACCTTTGAGCGATCTTGAACCATCTCCTTAGTAAGATCGTAAAGGATTTGCATAGCACGGAAAACATATTCGCGTCGCGATCGAAGTATTTTAAGTTTACTTTCTTCCATTGTTTATTACAATATCTGAACATTGAGTTTGATATGATAGACGAAAACAATTCGCGTATGTAGGTGAGTATAATTAGATATATATAACCTGAGGGTAGATGTACCTAACTTGATAATAGATAGGAGGTTAATAAAATGTTACCGTGAAATGTGTGGTAAAGAATCACTTAATATAATATGTTATAATGCCATAAACAGATAATAATCCAGCTAAGATCGACTTTTATGGCCATAAATATATTAAGCTGTTATAATGCTACTGAGTTAAGATGACCAATGAATCCGTATGGTATGTACTTAAAGTATAGCCTACGATATTTAGTCGGATTATTTTATTTTATTTTATTTTTTATTTTTTCTTCATAGGTACAGTTACAGATATTAGGCTATAAACTTAAATTTAGACACTTTATGGAAGAAAACAGCACTGTGAACCCAAAATCCAATAACAACTATACACATCTCTTTGTTATACTGTAGACATAAGTAATAATAATAATATTCTAAGTAATACAAGATAAACTAATTTCTAAACAAATTTTAACAATTGTGACAATAAATTTGCTTAAATCAATGTGTGAAGATATGCCTTGTAAGACGGATAACTACATGTGAACATGTCTTTTGAATCGACATTACTTAAGGTGTCGTTTATGGTGTTAAAGGTGTTACACATTCTTATTAGAGGACTGTTTTCCGAAACATTGTTATAGGTAGGGGGTATGCTAAACAGCTTGTAATTGCGCATAGGACGAGTGGGTACTTTAAAAAGAACGTTTTTTAGTAAATCACTGCTGTAGGCACCATTTACAACTCTGTACAGAATACACATATCTGTGATAGTCCTTCGAGATTCAAGACTCTTGAGTTTGAAGTAATCTAGCCTGTCTTGATATTCTTTAAGCTTTCTCCTCAGTCCGAGTCTGCAGCTCAAGGTACGTAAGAACCTGCGCTGGATGGACTCGATTCTATCCACATGAACCTGATAAATCGGAAACCAAACCGACGAGCAATATTCAAGGATCGACCTGACTAAGCTGTTGTACAGGATGAGCCATGAGTTACTTTTCGAGAATGGCTTAACAGTACGCAGCACAAAGCCCAACATCCTATTTGCTTTATTCACAATGTAGTCATAATGCTGCCTAAAGGATAGCGAGGAGTCAAACACTACACCTAAATCACGCACAACTACTACACGATCCAGGGGAGTTCCTGAGATATAGTAATTATGCCTAATGGATGACTTATTCTTGGTAAAACTTATGACCTGGCATTTTTTGGCATTAAGGGCCATAAAGTTAGACACACACCATTCATTTATTGAGTCAAGATCAGCCTGAAGGTTTAGGCAATCATCAATCGTATAAATCCTACGGAATACTTTGATGTCATCTGCGTATGCTAGAAAATGGCTGTCTATTTGGTCTAAGAGATCATTGATAAATGCTAAAAATAGCAACGGACCTAAGTTTGAACCTTGCGGAACACCCGACGTAGCCAAAAATGGCACAGAATCATATCCGTACAGAGACACCAACTGAGACCTGTTTAAAATATATGAGCTTATCCACCTATGTAAATTACCATGAATGCCCAGATGATCCAACTTCTTGGATGAATACTTTTACAATTTGTTAATAATTCGAGATTTAAAGGTTTTATACCAATAAAACAACTGAAAATAGATAATTAGTGTTATTACCATAGGCATTCGCGCTCGAATAGGACCACAATTTATGTTTACGTTTAAATTGAAAAACTAGAATTTGAATTGAAGAAAATTTGGGTTACAGGCTAAAGTCTGGATAATATAAAGGAATTGCAATAGGTAGGTACTCACAGCTGATATTTGTAGATTCACCCGTTCCTTCCACACTTCACTTCCTTCTTTTTATATGGAGTTTATTTAAAATTAATATTATTTGTTCCCGCGGTACACGTTTTGGTTTCGAAGATGGTCGACACACCATAGTTCCTCTTGCCGCCGCGTGCCGGGTGGGGTCGCTTTTGCCGGTTGTGAGTAGGTGGCGCGAGGATTTAAATTTGGATAGACTGTTGGATAGGGAAACGAACAAGGAAAGACCTTAAGGCCTAGTTTCACCATACTTTGTTATTTATTTGACGCCTTGTTAATCCTTTTAACGGACTGTTAACTGAACCGAGTGTCCCACCAACTGTTAATGGATGATTAATTCAGTTAACTTCATAGAACGTAGACTGATTTAACAGCTCTGTTATTTTTAAAGACCCATTAGCTAATGCCTGATTTAGCGTAAACAAACATGGTATGGTGAAATTAGGCCTTAGCCTGTTCAATCACTTACCATCAGGTGAGATAGTGTTCAAAGGCTAGCCTATCAGCAACAATTAAACAATACGAAACTACATTTATGTTGAAAGAGCTGCACATCAGCTAATATAGGATGCCACACAATAAAATACTGTTTCCTTTGTACAAATCACAAGTTTATTTACAATGTCCGTCCTCACGCGTACGTTAACCGTTACATAAATATTCCATACGTAACATATTCAATTAACATTGGTTATAGGTGACAATACTATATACTAAGACATATTGCCGATAGTTGCGTAACAAAAACATGCCTTAAAACTGACTTCGGTGAATAAACAAATTATCACCACAGACCAAATCTCAGTACAATCACTATAGTATGTAATAGAAATATTAATATGTAGCGATAAACATTAGCCAATCAATTACGTAACCTTGTAGCTATCAATATGTTATAGATACCGTCCGAAATCTTTAATTTTACACATGGCTTGGGGACCATCCATTAATCACGTGAGGCTTAAAAGGGAGTAATGGGGGTTTAGCAAAAATCACTAAATATCACAAGGGGACGAGGGTATAGTAAGTTATCATGTGTACCTATTTATTTTTTCGTCAAAGGCGCGATTTCTAAACCGAAAAGCAGCGTGTAGTGTGACCTTGACTGTGCCAGGCAACGAAGTCCCGACGAAGAATTCAGAATAAAATTATGTTAGTCTTAAACCTCGCCACTTATTACCAAGAGGGAGGGGTGGGAATTAAAAAGTCTAAAAGAATCACGTGATTAATGAACGGCCCCTTGATTACGTTCAGAGCCTCAGTGTAGATGTTTGGTTGTTTTTTAACTGATTCGTAGGTACCGAACGACATGGTTGTTTTATAACCTCAAATATCACCATAGATCATCATAGAAACATCTATCATTATTATGGTATTTGTTAGTTTTTTTCTTGGCGGGGAAGAAGCCAAAAATCTCGCAACTCCAAATTACAACATCAAGGTAAGGGAAATTTCAACATCAACCAAATCATTACTGATTTGTTAAGTGAAATTACAACATCAGACCAAATTTTTACTGGTTTGTTAAGTAAAATTTCAACATAGACCAAATTATTACTGATTTGTTATGTAAAATTTCAACATCAGACCAAATTATAACTGATTTGTTATGTAAAATTTCAACATCAGACCAAATTATAACTGATTTGTAAAGTGAAATTTCAACATAGACCAAATTATTACTGATTTGTTAAGTAAAATTTCAACATAGACCAAATTATTACTGATTTGTTATGTAAAATTTCAACATAGACCAAATTATAACTGATTTGTTATGTAAAATTTCAACATCAGACCAAATTATAACTGATTTGTAAAGTGAAATTTCAACATAGATCAAATTATTACTGATTTGTTAAATAAAATTTCAACATCAGACCAAATTATAACTGATTTGTTATGTAAAATTTCAACTCTACACGAAAATTCAAACTTTAGAAAAACTTCATACTGGAATAAAGGTCACGGAATAATTAACGCCACAATAGACGTATGCACTTGTAAAATTATGTCGAGTTATATTCGCAGCCTACTTTATATATATTGATCTTTTGAAATAGGCTGAAAACTAACCGCTCGGATACCACCGTTTCGAAACACTTCCTAATAAATGTTTTATATTACATAACCAATATAAAAAGAACGTATGTCGGTTGTTTTCCTTTGTTTCAAACTTGGTCCGTTAACATTTAGACTGATATTTTTTTATCTTATGATTGAAAAATCAGGCCTTACTGGTAGTTTCCAGAGAAATATCAAAAAGGCTACTTCTCGCTGAACCATGAAGTTGGAGACATTTGATTCCATTACATCGCGATTCCAGTATCTTAAATGTGTAATAACCTTGTTAGATTTTATAATAAAATCTATTTACTTTTTATTCATTATAGTAACTCACACAAACATAAATATTGGATACTTAAACATTAGAAGTGAGACTTTTATACATAGTATTTGTTAATGAATAGATTCAGGCGTTAGTTTGCGGACATCCAATAACAAATATTTTAAGAGTATTTTAAGAAAACATCAATAAAACACTTTAAAATATAAAAAATATATCTAGTGACAATGCCGCCTAATTTTCCAAAACAAACACTTCCAGTTTGACTGCGTGGCGTTTGTGACATCACGTCGGCTTAACAGGAAAATTGGGCCGCATTATCACTAGGTGTTTTATTGAATTATTAATTTGGTGCTTTCTTAAAATACTTTTAAAATATTTGTTGTTATTATTTTTCAATATTGTAACATCCAAGAACAGTGCTTTTACAATACAGAAAATACTTTGAAACTATCAACCAGTTTAAGGGATAGCAATTGAAATCAATGGTTGTTGCCTACCCCATCGAAAGCAGGCGTGTAACGCACGCGCCGTAGTAATCGAATTCATTCAGAAATGCGGGTCGTTCGGCGTGGGTTCAATCTTGCATTTCCGAATGAATTCGATGACTGCGGCACGTCTTGGTCGCGATCACCTTAATACGATTCCTGTAAGACATATCTTATTTCTAAGTTCCAATCTAGTATCAGTCACACAAAAAATTCACAAGAATCAGCATTAAAAACGAGAGACAATATTTAGATTTACACACACTGTTCGGTGCTTGGCGACAGATGTACTTGAATCGGATAGCTCAGTCATGCGAGCGCGCATTATTTCCATCCTAGGTAGGAATCGAACCTCAGAATGTACCTGGGAGAAATTAAACTTGCGATCAAGAGGCCTGATTTTATAACAGGAATGTTTAGTGAAATCTAATCTTTATATTATCTTCTTTATATTACGTGTCACGTTGTTTGTCCGCGATGGACTCCTAAACTACTGAACCAATTTTAAATTTGATTTGCACACCGTGTGCAATTTGATCCAAATTGAAAGATAGGATAGCTTACATCTCAATTTTTAGTCGTAATTACCCGTGCGAAGCCGGGGCGGGCCGCTAGTCTTTAGTATAAAGACTCTAAAACTGTAAGGGAATTAGGCAGCGTACATAGTCGTAAGTCGCGTCAACTTCAAGGGATGTTAAGTCGCTGACAAGTGCTAAATAGCTTCACTTGAACAGATTTTTAGCAAAATGTATTTAGTTTGTAGCAGTAAGAAAATTATATTTTAATCTTGATCACATTATTATCTCCTAGGCAGTCAGTGTGCAAGTTATCACATTATTGTCCAAAAAATTAGAAAAAAAAAATGTTGGGTTGGACAATTATGATGAAATAGTTTACGTCCTATTCTCGATAGATATACTGAAATTCAGAAAATTTCATAGAAATCGATGAAGCCGTCTCGGAGGAGTTATGTTACAAATACTGTGACACGAGAATTTTATATATTAGAAGAAGTTAATGCACGAACAGACCCTTTGTGTTGGTAAAATTCTAAATCTCATTCGCAATAGACTAAAATCAATACATTCTACAATATTTTTTTGACGTAAGTGATGTGTAATTGAGTGGAAACAACAGCGATCATCTTGGATATTATGCCGTTTGTAATGCCAATTCTAGTGTTAGTGGTCATTATAGAATAAAAACTTATATTACAATAGTTCAACAACAAAACATGCCAGCACATTTTGTGCTCAGACCAAATCAACACCTCTAGCAACTATACTATGTGTTAAACCAATATACAATGCCACCAACTTCACTGTTTTGACCAATAACGCTGTACCACGCCTTAGGAAGGCGCGGCGAGGTGGGGGCCGGGAAGGAAAGAGCATGAGTTCACGTGAGATCGATATTATCGAATAGATCTTACGATATCAGTTTACAGTCCTAAGGCACGCCAGTTCTTTACCCGCCAGTCGAACGTGTTAAATATTTAATTGAATAGGGAATTAATTAAATAAGAATACCTAACTATTTAATTTAACGAATATGTGTTTTAAATTCAATTTTAAGAATACATTTTTACTTTTATTTAATTACACTGTAAATCATATATTATACATAGGTTACAATTAAGATTGTGGCAATATTCGCATTACTTTTAAATTCAAAGTTTTCTTTGTCTGCTTTTCTTTTCTTAAAGTGTTAGGCCACCTTAAAGTGACGGTTATTTCGAGAAACGTTGACCCATCTTTGAATATTTATCTCATGTGCTTCTGACATCGACAGTCCACAGTACAATTGACACTACCGACCGCCATGAACGTTGACGGCGGACTGACAGAGCGCAACGGCCGATGCTCCCCCCGTCCCGCCACACGCATACCTAAAGCGCGGTAGAGCGGTATTGGTCAAACTATAAATCCTCTTTTATTGTGACAGTGTTTCTTTGTCAGTAGCGCCCTCATCAACCGATTACTTAAGTTGGTGGCAATATACTCGTCCGATTGCGTTTCATATATGGAATGTCATAAAATGCGACATTTCAGACTCGTGTGCCCCAACATAACACAAATTTCAATACATTTCTTAAACATAACCCCTTCCAATGCCTAAAAAGGTAACCTACTTTTAACAGGCACTAAGTAAAACAAGTAAAAGTAGAGTGAAAAATTGTGATGTTCACTATTTTCAGTGGAGCAGTACTGGGGCGCGTTCCTGCAAGGCCGGGCCAAATATTGGTCGAGCTAGATTTTCTCCAAGGTACCTGGAACGATCTTTAGAGCTCCTTTCAAAATATGAAATTGACAAATATGTTTTTAGGTGATAAAATATTTTCGGCATGTTTTGGAAATGGGGTTCAGAACGTAATTAAACAATGGTAGCATATTCATCACTAATCCTTAGCTTGGCTTGTACACAATTTATTATTTATTGTAGAATCTGTCACATTTGACAGTTAGCCAAGATTTGGCCGATTCAAAAGGTTACTTTTGGCTAGGCATAATTTAGCTCTGACAGGTCGCTTGGAACGGGTATATGATCAAAACTTGTCTGGATCAAATTAAGATCGATTGGAGTGCTGGAACGACGTGTATCCGCATTTAGACCAAAATTTGTGTTAAACGAAGGCTTGCAGGAACGCACCCCTGGATCGTAAAAATGCTTAATTTTAAACATAATATAGAAAATACACTAAAATCGAGGATTCGCCTTACATTGTACCGAAACAATTTTTACTCACATTAATAAAACGGTACAAAGGTTTCGAAACAGCAGGGAATGCGATGATAGATTTATGGTACGGAACCAATCTCTACGCGATTTCGACTAGTAATTGACCTGTTTTTTGTAGCTTAAAAATATACCCGATTTTGGAATCGGACATATTATTGACAATGAAACAGAAGAAACAAGATATTTTCTGTACAATGTTTATCCAAAAAAAAACAAGTATAGTTTCATAAGTTAGATTATTATAGGAGTTAAATTTAAAAAATCCAAATTTTCGCGCATCTATACGTAAAAAGCCCGCATTTTCTATGAGCATGAGTTTACGTTAACCTAGAATGGCAAGCGACGACGCGATGAAACAGTAATCAACTCTGAATTTTGACAAAAAAGTAATACGACTTGCCGATTGGATATTCCCAAACCAGCTTAACTGTACAAGTTTGCACTGCACGTATTAAAGCAATATCATGACGCAATAATGACGTTCAGCTTACCGAATATTTTTGCACATAATTTTGCAGTTTATTATTTCAATAACTACAAATCTTATCTTAAGGTAGTCTTAAATTTACTATAAAAGTATTTTACAGAATCAAAAACGTCACTGAATGTAATGTCTTGTTGAGTCCGCCTTTATGGAAGGACGTGTATTTTTACAGCACTGAGAATATCCACATGTTATTTCTTGCATATTTTTTTATGCTTGGTAGGTTAGCCTTTGACCACTATCTCAGCTGATGGTAAGTGACGATTGGTTTGTTCAGGCTAACCTAGAATCATGCCACGACAAGTGTGTGTGTGAGATCTTCGTGTATTTATGTGTGTGAGATCTTCGTCTTTAATTTATTAAGTAGCGCTGTCAAATCATTGGGATCTACATTAGTTACAATTACAATTCAGCGTGCTACGTCACCGACCAACCAATCAACCAACTGTCACTGATATTGAAACCGTCAGTGTCTTCTAGATATTACCAAATCTATACATTCAGGGGCAAATATTGGTCGAGCTAGATTTGCTCCAAGGCACCTGGAACGACCTATAAAGCTACGTTCAAAATATGGAATTGACAGCGATGTTTTTAGGTGATATTTATATTGTCTACATTTTTATAAAATGGGGCTTATTACGTAATTAAGCGATGTTAACACAGTATGTCACTAATCCTTGGCTTGGCTTGTACAAAATCTATTATTTATTGTAAAATCTGTCACATTTGACAGCTAGCACAGATTTGGCCGATTCAAAAGGTAGTAAACATTTGGCTAGGCCGAGCTAAATTTGCTCTGACAGGTCGCCCGGAACGGGTATGATCAAATCTTGTCAGGATCAAATTAAGTTCGATTAGAGTCCTGGAACGGCGTGTACCCGCGTTTAGACCAAAATACGTCTTTGCCGAAGGCTAGCAGGAACGCACCCCAGGATTTACCTTTCAGAAATCCATAATAAATAACAAACAAGGATTTTTAAAGAAAACATGCGTTTAATATTTTAGAAAAACATTAATAAACATAAATAGGAAAACTCGATCAGGTCAGATCGGCACAGTAATAGGCATGATACTACCCCATACGTGAACGATGCGGCGTTGACCTTGAACCGGCGCGTTCTAACAATAGGATCGGTACCGTCAGTAAGTCTTTTTTTTTATTCCTGATAGGCTAGCCTTTGACCACTATCTCACCTGATGGTAAGTGATGATGTGGTCGAAGATATTGTTCAGGCTAACTTGGAATGACTGGCTCCCAAGGACAGCTGCCGGAACACACCGTTAGGTGCTTGGCGACAGATTTTCTTCTTGAGGGTGGTAGCTAACCAGGCGGGCATTCGCAAAATGCCCTACCACCATGCTCTAACGACTGCCATCCTAAGACAGCAACCGGGACCGACGGCTTAACGTGCCCTCCGAAGCACGGAAACGCTCAGTAGTAATGTCACCAGCGGTCACCCATCCATCTCATGACCGCGGCGGACGTTGCTTAGCTTTGCTGATTGGTTCAGAATGGCTAAGCAAACTTAGCTACGAGCGCTTCAAACAAGTTCTATATATTTCAAATGGGTTATTTATTTTATTCACCTCAATTGAGAGAGTGGGCTTCTTTCTATTGTGATAATTTAGTTTTTCTATAGTATCAATAATTATGATGAACCTTATTTTTTTGGAATTACTTAAAAAAAATACTCAATGTAAAACCACGTTTGCTTATTTACAATCGGTTTATAAGTTAGTTTTTTTCTTTTAAACCTTACTAAGGTATTAAAAAAAATATCAACGAAATGCATAAGAGATCCCTTATTTTAACACTAAAATTATATAGAAACGATTTATTCCTCTTTCTATCCCACAACTTCAAAGTTTTGTGGCACATTTTACTGGAAATCTATCACACCTATAGATTTGTGTTTTAACATAGTAATTTAACATCATGTTATTTGGAAAAAAAAATTATAACCAATAAGCAAAGTCACCCCGTGACCACGATCACTGCAAAGTGTTTGAAACGTCGGGACAAAATAATGATAAATATACGGGATTTAAACCGTTTAAAGTTATTTAATTACTATGTATAACCAATAAAATAAAAAAATACATTAATAATTTTGTATTAATTGCATAGGATGTTATTGTACTACTAACGCCATCTGTTACAAAGATACGAGATCACAACGAGTTAATCGAAGTTGGTCGAATTAAGTCGAAAATTCTTTTGATTGGGCTACGCGAAGTTTATAACGTCACTCCGTAGTCACAAATAAAATTGGGCATCACAATTAAAACTATTTTTATCATTTTTAGTAATGTTTTTCTATAATATTAATTTCATTCTCATTTTTAATAATTGTTTTATGAATAAACAAGGCCATTTTTGTTTTTCTATTTACATAGCCTTCGTCTCTTATGAAAAACTGAATAGATAGGTCTGAACGTGGATTATTGTCGGTTACGCCACGTCCTTTAATATTACGCGTTAAAAGTACTATTTTTAAAACTACAATACATCAACACAGTCTAATTCAAAATATATTTCTCAGGAATATCTTATACTACGCGTCGAAATTTATACAAGTATTTACTTTTTGCAACTAGACATTGAAATTTGACATAATATCAAATTGTTCTCTTAAGGGTCAGTTTTAGAATGTCCTAATAAAGTTTCGTGTTGCTAACCAACACATAAAATAACTGAATTATAAAATTAACAGTTAACATGCAGCGCATTTCAAGCTTTAACCGATGGATAGGACTAAATCGATGACTGCGAAACGCAAATATAGTGTTTTGTTTAATAAATATGTTCTGGGTAGTATAACCGGAACTTACTCAAACATTCTGAAACAGGCCCTTAGTAACATATTTAATGAAACTGTTCTTTAAAAACAACTAGGATATTATTTTGTAAGACGTCACTGTGATGTAAGCAGTATGTATACTTCGGATAAAAACGTCACCGTGGCGTTGACATTTGCCCTATTGTTGTAAATTATGTTTACAAATAAAATTTAATAACTACAACATATCAACAAACAAATCTATCTTACGTTATCCTTCGATATTAAATATACCCATGAATATTATTTTTCTTACTACATATAAAAAAAATATTCACATCAATTTCACATAAAATCAAAATGATTAAAATAGGGGTATTTGAAAAACGCTCACAACCTGACAGAATTGACTTCTGTTAGTCCTAACAAACATATTGAGATGATTTTTTTTTAAATATATTAGTGACAGAACAAGCACGAGGACCACCTGATGTAAAAAGTCTCTTGTGCCATGAATTTATTAATTCATATTTTTTATTACTTTCCTCGATGTAAATGTTCAAAACTATTCAAAGGGAGCTTGTGGACTACCCCCGTTTAACAAAACATACAACATTTGTTATACGACTTTCCCTTTGACATCTGTCAGAAAAAAAAGTTTGTTCCAGTACTGTCTAACGCTTTTAAGTTCTGTGTCTCTCTGTAGTAACAGTCTTAGTTAGATTTACTTATAAACATTTAATTCAACATAGATGTAAGGTTTGTACATTTGTAGCTTTTGGCATACAGTAAGTTATTGTAAAGAACCAATATTTTGAGTAAATAAATATTATTATTATTATTAAAAGACAATGCCTACTCTGAGCAAAAGCGTCCGTCGCGACATCATTCGTCAAAAATATTTGTAAAGACTAACATAAGTCAACTCGAAGAGGTTGTTAGCATTTTCCAATAACCCTGTCTGTATATTAGGAAAAGTATTGCATGGCTGTTGAAATTCTTTATACAATTAAAACTTGTACAATACTCAATGATAACATGATTGGAACATACTTGTATTTGACGTAATTGTGACGAAATCAATGCGTGTGTATGTCATGTTTAGACGCATCTTGTTGTCGATCATCGCCGCGTTGTTAAAACATTATATTTTAAAAATCACATTTTAAAACTACAATACATCAACACAGTCTAATCTAAAACGTCTTTCTTGCGTCTATTCCACAATATCCGTATATTTACGTTCATTTCCGATACCCTATAAATATGGTTTCTACTGATAATAGTGAAGTTTTCACATAACTTCAGACAGATAAAGTCAAATTGTAATTTCTATGAGGGGGGAAAGAAAACCGTTCATAGATATTGAAAATGTCCGTCAGTCAGTGTAACACAACTGGGACGTACTTGTGTTTGACGTCACTGTGACGTAAGCCATGTGCGTGTACGTCACGTTATGACGTCATCATGTCGTTGACGTTCGCCGCGTTATTGACTGACGACGTGCCTTTGAGGAGATCGTTGATGTCCCGCCGGAACATGGAAAGATTTTGTGTGAACCTGTTAATAGAAAAAGTAGTAAAGATAAGTGAATTAAGGAATAGTGTTTGCCGCTAATTGGCGCGCCAAGCGAAGCGATTTCTCAGTGGCAATAGGCAGTGACATCGACATCTGTATATATATACGAATATAATTTTCAAAAAATCTCCACTTATGAACTCAACAAAAAAATTAGTCACCTCGAGTTGAGTCATCTGTCAATGGATTTGTAATGTAATCAAGTTAATGGATAGATTCAGGCGTTACTTTGCGGAAATCCATATTTAATAATGACAAATACTTTTAAAAGTATCCTAAAATATATTAAATAATATTTAAATAAAACACTTAAAAAAGCATAAAATTATATATCTAGTGACAATTCCGCCTAATTTTCCTGTTATCTACGTGACGTCACAAACATCACGCAGCCTAACCGGAAGAATACCCGACTAGTTTCGCTTCTAAACGAAGCATCTTCAGGAGGTCTTGACTTACCGAGCGCACGATCGAGACTAAACGGCCAGCGGCTAAACACGCCTTTATATAGGCCCGATCGTGACTCACTGTTCTTTGTTGTAGCTTACAATTGGTAAAGATATACGTTTTTAAAGTGATAATTATATAAAAAGGTTATTGAATTGTTAACAGAATATTTTAAGTTATATATGGTATGTTTAGTGTTTACAAATATGAGAAATGTTGAATAATATAGTAAACAATGTACGAAAACTAGTTTTAATCTTTAAAATTATGAAAGGGTCGCAGAGTGACGTCAACACTGGTTCGGCGGGTAGCTCGGTTCGGCAAGTAGGCAGCTTCCACGATGAAACAGTCACAGGACCTGCTTGTAGCTACTCGGGACACGTGGGGATGACGCAGTGGGTGGCGTGACTCGTAGCGTGACGTCATCACTGGTTGCTGGCTCGACGGGTGGCTTGGCTCAGCACGTTATGAAAAAATAATAAACAAGAATTACAAATAATGTTTAAATTGTTGGTTTCAATTTGATTTAATCTGTACTTAATTTAATGCTTAACATTTTTACTTGTAATTATTCAATTTGACTCCTTTAATAGCTTATTTGATAATTACGTAGTCCAATAGACATTGATTTGACTCGTGACGTAATACTTGGAGGGGAGAGCAACCGTGGCCAGTTGCAGGGAGAATTCGAGTCAGTCTTCAATAGATTCTCGAAGTGGACGGACTTTACTTAATACGCAAAGTGTCATGTATAATATACGACAGTACTACATATAGGTATACAGTGTTTGATAGTGAGTTTACCCTAATTGTGGAATATAAGATAAGTGTGAAATATAGCAGTTGTGACATGGTAAGCCGGAGCTTTATTACAAAATAGTTTGTGGCGGCAGATCATCACTAAAAATACGTAACAGTGGGGATGAAACCAATTGAGTCTGTTCATTCAGCAGCGCGAAGCCTACACTATGTTTTGATATTTCTAACTGTTCTAATACACATAACCTAAACCCCTTGTCACAACAGTGTAAGATTTCAAACGTGTTACAATCGAGGAGTTGATGACCGCTTTCAATTAAATGTTTGGCAAAATGAGACTGTTCGGGATGGTCGTTTCTAAACGCGGATTTATGTTCTTTATATCGGATATCAAAATTACGGCCAGTTTGACCAATATAAACGCTGTTACATTCGTCACAGGTAACTTTGTAAACACCGGATTTTTTACCGTCTTCCAATCGATCTTTACCGTTACATAAATGACGCAATTTTGATTTGTACGAAAAGCTACATGGACGTTATTTTTCTTTAATATATTGGAATTTTTTTGAGATATTGGCCCCATATACGTTAAGCTGCCTACGTACTTGATATTTCTATCAGAAGGGCAAGAATAAAGAAGTGACCTAGCCCTATTACGTTGTTTGGTCTGAATTAATCGATCAACTAACTGTTTATTGTAGCCGTTGGAAATAGCAATTTGGTATATTATATTAAGCTCTTTATTATAGTTGTCTGGGGTCAAAGGAACCGATAACAATCTATGGACATAACTTCGAAAAGCGGCTAATTTATGTTGAATAGGATGACAAGAAGTGGAGGGAATAGCAACATTTGTGTGTGTTGGTTTTCGATATATTTGGAGATGCAATTTACTGTCCACCGTTGTAAGCGTTAGATCCAAAAAGTTGATAGATTGGTTTGATTCTAATTCCAGTTTAAATTTAATTTTCGGGTGTATATTGTTAATTTTCTTAACAAAGATATCAATTTGGCGGGAAGTGCCAGTCCAACAATCAGATCTAGGCTATTCTTTAAACTATATTTAGGTTGAAAAGATGATTTGGTATTCAACAAAACATTGAGATGCTTTGCTAGGTTGTACGCAGCAGCACCAACATAAGAGACAACGGGTCGAAGTTCGAAATATCAAAACATAGTGTAGGCTTCGCGCTGCTGAATGAACAGACTCAATTGGTTTCATCCCCACTGTTACGTATTTTTAGTGATAATCTGCCGCCACAAACTATTTTGTAATAAAGCTCCGGCTTACCATGTCACAAAAGCTATATTTCACACTTATCTTATATTCCACAATTAGGGTAAACTCACTATCAAACACTGTATACCTATATGTAGTACTGTCGTATATTATACACGGCACTTTGCGTATTAAGTAACGTCCGTCCACTTCGAGAATCTATTGAAGACTGAATCGAATTCTCCCTGCAACTGGCCACGGTTGCTCTCCCCTCCAAGTATTACGTCACGAGTCAAATCAATGTCTAATGGACTACGTAATTATCAAATAAGCTATAATATTAAAGGAGTCAAATTGAATAATTACAAGTAAAAATGTTAAGCATTAAATTAAGTACAGATTAAATCAAATTGAAACCAACAATTTAAACATTATTTGTAATTCTTGTTTATTATTTTTTCATAACGTGCTGAGCCAAGCCACCCGTCGAGCCAGCAACCAGTGATGACGTCACGCTACGAGTCACGCCACCCACTGCGTCATCCCCACGTGTCCCGAGTAGCTACAAGCAGGTCCTGTGACTGTTTCATCGTGGAAGCTGCCTACTTGCCGAACCGAGCTACCCGCCGAACCAGTGTTGACGTCACTCTGCGACCCTTTCATAATTTTAAAGTTTAAAACTAGTTTTCGTACATTGTTTACTATATTATTCAACATTTCTCATATTTGTAAACACTAAACATACCATATTGAAGACTGAATCGAATTCTCCCTGCAACTGGCCACGGTTGCTCTCCCCTCCAAGTATTACGTCACGAGTCAAATCAATGTCTAATGGACTACGTAATTATCAAATAAGCTATAATATTAAAGGAGTCAAATTGAATAATTACAAGTAAAAATGTTAAGCATTAAATTAAGTACAGATTAAATCAAATTGAAACCAACAATTTAAACATTATTTGTAATTCTTGTTTATTATTTTTTCATAACGTGCTGAGCCAAGCCACCCGTCGAGCCAGCAACCAGTGATGACGTCACGCTACGAGTCACGCCACCCACTGCGTCATCCCCACGTGTCCCGAGTAGCTACAAGCAGGTCCTGTGACTGTTTCATCGTGGAAGCTGCCTACTTGCCGAACCGAGCTACCCGCCGAACCAGTGTTGACGTCACTCTGCGACCCTTTCATAATTTTAAAGTTTAAAACTAGTTTTCGTACATTGTTTACTATATTATTCAACATTTCTCATATTTGTAAACACTAAACATACCATATATAACTTAAAATATTCTGTTAGCAATTCAATAACATTGTTATATAATTATCACTTTAAAAACGTATATCTTTACCAATTGTAAGCTACAACAAAGAACAGTGAGTCACGATCGGGCCTATATAAAGGCGTGTTTAGCCGCTGGCCGTTTAGTCTCGATCGTGCGCTCGGTAAGTCAAGACCTCCTGAAGATGCTTCGTTTAGAAGCGAAACTAGTCGGGTATTCTTCCGGTTAGGCTGCGTGATGTTTGTGACGTCACGTAGATAACAAGAAAATTAGGCGGAATTGTCACTAGATATATAATTTTATGCTTTTTTAAGTGTTTTATTTAAATATTATTTAATATTTTTTAGGATACTTTTAAAAGTATTTGTTATTAGTAATCAAGTTAATAAATTAGAAAAAAAATCCGTCTGGTCTCTGTGATGATTCTGCGCACCTAAGTCGGATTTTTTTACGGAATTCCTACATGGATTCTTCAAATTTTGAGAGAATAATACTTTGTGACCGATCTCTTAAGTGTCGACACCTGAGAAAACAACTTATTTCGTAATTCCATTACCTGTCTCTGTTCTTAGTGAGCAGGTTGGGTTCGATACCGGCCATCAGTCCATTGAACCACTGCGCTAGCTGCGGTTGCTTATCTCGCGGTTGTTGCGCGATCATTTCTCCCCGGATTCGGTTGAAATGCTCCTCATTTAGCAGGATGAGGCCCAGGAGCGGCCGGGACATTGACCATTGATTGCAGCAGTCTTCAAACATTATCACGTTCAAAACCTGGATAAAACCAATATAAACATTAAGTAAATTGCATGCTGGGCACGCTGCCAACTGGGAGTGGGCTGGAGCATTTGGACTGCCTATGAGTCTGCTATGACTTATGGGTGTCTAAATGCTTTTATTGTAGTGGCTGTAGTGTTGTATATAGTTCATAGTATTTTGTTTAATAAAGGCATACCGCCGGTTAAAAAAAAAGTAAATTGCAAGGTTTTTATTGCTGACTAGATGACCTGGTGTACTTCGTATTACCTATCCTAACGGATGAACGTGAAACGTTTGACAGGAAATTATAGGAAGAACAGTTTATATGGGAAAATTAAAATGTTGTTTTTACTATCTTGTTCGCATTTTTTCCATATATTCTTATAATTTAAACCTTCCCTGGACTACGATAAACATTTCAAAACCAAAACCAGCTAAATCGGCTCAGCCGTTCTCGAGTTTTAGCGAGACTAACGAACAGCAATTTGTTTTTTATATATATATAGATAGAAGATAGATTAATAGATTCAGCATTGTAGACATCGATCATTTATAAGCAAATAATAAAGCGCAGAATCTGACCGCGCGATAATTTAAAACTTCCTGAAGAGTACTGATCTTCACTGTTAGGTGCTTAGCGGCAGATTTTCTACATGAAGGAGGTAGCTAGCCCAGTTGAAACTCTATCCGGCGGAGTTATATGTTCTGGTTGGATTTATTCTTATTATACACATCAGTACTAATATTATAAATGCGAAAGTAACTCTGTCTGTCCGTTACGCTTTCACGCCAAAACTACTGGACCGATTCGAATGAAATTTGGCATGGAAATAGTTTGAGACCCGGGAAAAAACATAGGATAGTTTTTATCCAACTGCGCAAAAAGAGGTTAATGTTTTTGCGCGATAACCTACATACGCGCGGGCGGATCCGCGGCCGGAAAGCTAGTACACATATATGCATGTTCATATTACCGTTGCTAAGAGTTGTTGCATGATCTCCGGCCGCCGCTGCAACACTTCAATGAACATGTTGCTGGTCTCCGGGGGCGGGTGGCGCGGGTTCGGCACTTTATTGCTAGCTGAGGACAAAAACGTAACAAACATCTCAATCATTCAAAAAATTTGGTACATACATACATACATACAGACAGACAATTTTTTAAAGTTCAAATGCAGTTCAAATACAGACTTCCCTCCGCCCCTAGCAGGGGTAAATATACAGGGTTATTGGAAAATTGCTAACAGCCCCTTAGGGTTGACTTCTGCTAGTCCTAAGAAAAATTTTGAAAGGATTTTATTTTTTTGTTTAGTTTTTTTTTTTAATTATTACTTTGCTCGATGTAAATATTCAAAACTATATTCAAAGGGAGCACGGCGCGGTCCAGCGTCCGGGGCGCTTCTGGCTCAAAGCAGGCATTAAAATACAAAAAAAATATATACGTTAGGGATAGAGGGAGCAGAAGTCAACCCTAAGAGGTTGTTGGCATTTTACCAATAACCCTGTATATGTGCAGTATAACATGTATATGCTTTCCATTAGCCACGGAATGCATGAAACCAAGACTGACTCGAACATAGTGGCTCTCCGAGCTCAAAACCTCGCCATTCTGCCCTTGCATAGCTTACAATTAAACACAATTTAACTACATATATGTATATTTAAATAAATAAAAATATTATATAATGATAATGACTGTGTAGGGACTCATGCAACGTGAGCGCAATCAGTACTAATATTATAAATGCGAAAGTAACTCTGTCTGTCTATCTGTCTGTTACGCTTTCACGCCAATACTACGGGACCGATTTGAATGAAATTTGGTATGGAGATAGTTTGAGACCCGGGAAAAAACATAGGATAGTTTTTGCGCGATAACCGACATACGCGCGGGCGGAGCCGCGCCCGGAAAGCTAGTTTGATGATAATGCAAAAGTAGCAGCATGCGCTCAGTTGCCCCCTCGCGGTTGTACCGAGCGTCCGCACTTCAGCCCACTTCATTAGTGTCTTATGTACATTAACTTATGTAATTCTGACGGACAATACTTTGGTGATCACCGAAATGTAGAACTTTTATTTACCCATCCCAGTAGGCAGCCAAGAACACGCATACGCAAGAAATAAGGGCACACATAAACCTTGATAGGTGGCGTGCGCCAGATTGCAGATAAACATTTCCTACCTTACCACTGTGCACATGTAAAGACTATAGACGAGAGAGAGACCCTATCACTTGTCAGCAACTAACGTTCGTATCAGGGGCATTGTCTTCAATTTTTTTTTTTTTTTTATGCCTGATAGGTTAGCCTATGACCACTATCTCACCTGATGGTAAGTGATGATGTGGTTGAGGATGTTGTTCAGACTAACCTAGAATTACTGGCTCTCAAGGACAGCTGCCGGAACACACCGTTAGGTGCTTGGCGACAGATTTTCAACTTGAGGGTGGTAGCTAGCCAGACGGGCATTTGCAAAGTGCCCTACCACCATGCTGTAACGACTGCTATCCTAAGACAACAACCGGGACCGTCGGCTTAACGTGCCCTCCGAAGCACGGAAGCGCTCAGTAGTAATGTCACCAGCGGTCACCCATCCAAGTCATGACCGCGGCGGACGTTGCTTAACTTTGCTGATCGATTCAGAATGGCTAAGCAAACTTGGCTACGAGCGCTTCAAAAATTTAGGGCGGGCGTCCATACTTTCAACACCATATAATAAACTAGCGGCCCGCCCCGGCTTCGCACGGGTAATTACGGCTATAAATTGAGATGTAAGCTATCCTATCTTTCAATTTGGATCAAATTGCACACGGTGTGCAAATCAAATTTAAAATCGGTTCAGCAGATTAGGAGTCCATCGCGGACAAACAACGTGATATGTAATTTTTATATATAAAGATATCATAACTACGTCATTTTGAAAAATTTCCAAAAACTGATTCGACAAAAAAGCTCTACGGACTTATCAAACTTGTATTTCTTAATCGTTCCCGGGTCTATTCACGCACGAATTAATATCAAACTAAAAATATTTTGACTAACCTCGACGTTTCGATCAAGTTGCATTGGCCGTGGTCACGTGTGACCACAGACAGTCTACACGTGACCACAAAATTTCGTGAGAATCGGTTGAGAAATTGCGACCTGTAGAGGAGAACAACCGGACATACGAAAGCATTTTTGTGTAAGTTAAAGCAGAGACGCTTCGCTCGAACTAAGTCCTCGCTCGGTCAATAAAAGATTTCGACCGTACACAAGTTTCGTATTTTTGTCTAGTGTTTCGTAGAAAAAATTCGCATTGGATGTGACTTTATACTTACATTTCTGTACTAATTGCTTGAATAGATATGTGACTATGTGGTCTAATGTCGCGCAGCATCCCGTGCAAACACTCGTATCTGTAAAGTCAAAGTCAAAGTATATTTATTGCTGAATTACACGTGTAAAATGATATCATAACTTATTATTGGTCCAATGTAATCTGCCTTTTAAGGGCATGCAATATTTATCTTACATACAATAGCAAATTATGGGATGAGATAATTAAATTACACAATAAAATTAAATAAAAATTTCAAATTATAATTCAAAAAAATTAGATAGATAGATAGATAGAAAATTCTTTATTTGCATACCTTAAAAATAACATTAAAAAAAAAACAACAAATAAACGTATACAAAGGGCGGTCTTATTGCTTAAAGCAATTTCTTCCAGACAACCGATCCGAGAAAAAGAAAAACTCGCAAAATTAGCCAGGATGGATATAAAATTTTATGATATGGAAGGAAAAGATTAGCTAAGAGTGGACAAATAAAATTCTTTGACTCTATTTTTGATATGTATAATGACGGCTTTACAGAGATATATAAAAATGGGTCAATATGAGGATAAATTAAAATTACCATAATCTTCCTTATTTTAATCAACGACATGTACAAGTAGTAATTTTGCATTAAAAAAAATGTATTAATCAAATTACTAAAGTATTATTACCTATTTATCAACTGAATTATCGTTCATAAATTCATTAATTTTGTAAAAAAATGTAATCAATATCCAAGTTAAATTTAACAAATTCAATGTTGAAGCAGTGACGGCATAGTGATTATGCTTGGAGACTGGCACGCCATGATTTAAATCCCGCCGTGAGCTATAACGGTAAACCGTGAATGAGGATCATTGTGAATCACCCGACTAGATACCACCCTCAAGTAAAAATCTGTCGCCAAGCATTCAACGGTGTGGTTCAGCAGCTGTCCTTGAGATCCAGTAATTCTAAACATGTACGACCAGATCATCACTTACCACCCAGTGAGATCTGGTAATTCTAGTTTTAGCCTGTTAACACCATCGACCACATCATCAATTACCAATAGGTGGGATTTTGCTCAAAGGTTAACCTAGTTGTAAGAGATTTGTCCCTCGGATAAAGAAAACAATATGTACATAGTCGCCTGAGGCTGTCAGGACGTTGATATGGCATGTGGCCCTATGCCAGCCTCTCCAGTAACACGTAGTACGTTTGTGAGTGAGTCAGTACATTATAGAACATATGTATTACATTACCTAAGGCCGTCAGTCCCTCGGATATAGAACACAGTATGTACAGAGTCTCAGGTTGTAATATATCAGGTTGCATGTGGCCCTATGCCAGCCTCTCCAGTAACACGTAGTACGTTTGTGAGTGAGTCAGTACATTATAGAACATATGTATTACATTACCTAAGGCCGTCAGTCCCTCGGATATAGAACACAGTATGTACAGAGTCTCAGGTTGTAATATATCAGGTTGCATGTGGCACTATGCCAGCCTCTCCAGTAACACGTAGTACGTTTGTGATTGAGTCAGTACATTATAGAACATATGTATTACATTACCTAAGGCCGTCAGTCCCTCGGATATAGAACACAGTATGTACAGAGTCTCAGGTTGTAATATATCAGGTTGCGTGTGGCACTATGCCAGCCTCTCCAGTAACACGTAGTACGTTTGTGAGTGAGTCAGTACATTATAGAACATATGTATTACATTACCTAAGGCCGTCAGTCCCTCGGATATAGAACACAGTATGTACAGAGTCTCAGGTTGTAATATATCAGGTTGCATGTGGCACTATGCCAGCCTCTCCAGTAACACGTAGTACGTTTGTGATTGAGTCAGTACATTATAGAACATATGTATTACATTACCTAAGGCCGTCAGTCCCTCGGATATAGAACACAGTATGTACAGAGTCTCAGGTTGTAATATATCAGGTTGCATGTGGCACTATGCCAGCCTCTCCAGTAACACGTAGTATGTTTGTGAGTGAGTCAGTACATTATAGAACATATGTATTACATTACCTAAAGCCGTTGTATGCATTACCCCAGCAAGAAAATCACTTCTGGAATAAATTGAGTTGTACAAATAATTAGTGCCTTATACGCTGTAAATGTGCACTAAATAATAAATTTATGCACTTTGCCGTTTTGTTGAAAAAAAGGAAAAACCAATTCTGCTGGAGTAACGTTGTTCCAGCAGGAAAATTTTAATCTAATGATCGGAAAGAAAAATTAAGTATATGGACAGATAGCTTATATTTGTGCGTAAATGTGCGCAAAAAATTAAATTTGTGCGTCGTAAGGTTTTCGAGATATTTCATTTCCTGCTGGAGTAACGTTTAGCAAAATCCATTTTCTCAAAAACCAATAATTGTGCGATCTTACAATAAAAGTATATTAGTAGCTCTTAATTTGTGCTTATTTGTGACACCATTAGGTTTTCAAAAATCTGTACCATTTTTACGTAATTATGCAATTACGAAAATTAAAAAAATATGTCTAGCGCTAAAACGAACAAACGGTTGTACTCACTAAAAACGGTATTTGGTTCTTCTTGTAATTCCATTCATAAAAAGTAAACTTATTAAACAAAATATACACGCATTTATCAATAATATCAATATATGTCGCAACCGACAGTGTCATAATTAGACATCAAAATGCAAGAAATAGAATTAACTCAACATGTTTCAGTGTTGACCAACAATTAGTGCGTTTAATGAAAAATATATACTGAAAATTTCAGCTTCCTATGTAAAGTATTAAAGAAGATTTGAACAAAAAACTAAAACGAAGCGAGATTACTGGTTATCCGATCAAATTCGAAAGATAGCAAAAAAGCGACGGTTTCATACATATTGATGATCTTTTTTAATAAGTAGTATTAATGGAAGCTCTTGTCCGTACAGTCACACATAAAATACTTAAGGAGGAATTTGTGTATATTTTCATAATAGGTATAGTTTAGATTTTTATTTTGACGAAATATTTTTTTTGTTGTATATTCCTACGCTCAGGCAACTTATAAGATATCAAATGAAAATGCAGGTTTATGCTTACATTCTTTCTATTTTTTTGTATGTTATTATAGGTATAAGGTAACCTACCTACTAGTAAGTATATTCATTTTATAGTCTTACCTTTCAGAGTTTCCAGGTAATCTAAAAAAAGTTATCTCTAGATGCGTTATTGACGAAATCATTCAACAAAAACAGCACAATATATCCTATTCGTCATATGAAGTATGTACATGAACTTATTTTTCGTTAAAGAAAATTACACACCGTCCATTCGTCACTGCGACGCAGTCGCGACTGTCTGCGTACTGAGCGCGGGCTGAGATCGACGCGCGTAGGTATAACTCCGTTTCTATGAAGTTGAAATACTGTATAGATAACATTACCGTGCTATATCAATCAGTCTGTTTCCCATGATTTTATAGCTGTGCGAACTTCAGACTACTTCTTCGTTGCAATCGTAGGTATAGGTAAGTTGAACAGATGGTTGATATTTTAATGAATGTACCTACGAAGCAATAACAACTATGTACTATTATTTATTCTGTGATATGATTAACTAATTGCATCATCTAACAATCGTAAAGCTAATAATAATTTGTCTTTGGACTAGCAACTAATGAAAAACAACTCCATTAATATACCAAAAATACATTCATTTCATAAAAATGTTTGATGTAGTAATGTAACCCGAATAAATTTGTACTACTCTTTATTGTGTAAACTATAAATAACTAGATACACCACGGTACTTACGTATAAAAAAACCTTTAATGTTGTGTTAATAAGAAATAGTTACCTCACTTATCGATCAGACTTATTCGAGTCAACGAGTCACATCACTACATTCAGTTGGGATGATGTCCCATCTCTATAGGTCGTTCTTCTTGCCCTTGGAATCCTTCGGTGTAGACGTCTGCTCTTATATTATATTCTAGCTTACAATAAAAAGTCCTAGTTACATAAATCCTCTTTTATTTACCACATCAGGTTATGGCCCAGTCCCCTGATGCATTAAATTCACGCGTAAAAAGTATTCCGGTAAGTTTTGTGAAATTATTACGGCGAGTCGTCGACGCCATTTTGGTGCCGCTAAATCGCGGTGTGGGGCCACGATCGGCATGGCATAGAAACTACTCACATGGTGTTTTACTAGCTATGATTGTACTTATAATTAAATTGTTATTGTTAACAATCATAATGACGTCGACGTCAACATTCAACGTAGAAAAATTGACCGGACGCGACAATTATTGCACGTGGCGCTTTGCTGTCCAAATTTATTTACAACATGAAGAGTTGTGGAAATGTATCGTAAATACAGACGATGACGCCTTAGATCCAAAGTTAGATTTAAAAGCAAAAACCAAAATCATACTATTATTGGATCCAATCATTTACATACATGTACAACAATGTGCATCAGCTAAAGAGGTATGGGACAATTTAGAAAAAGCATTTGATGACAAAGGTCTCACAAGACGAGTTGGTCTGCTAAGGGATTTGATAAGTACCAATTTGGAAAACTGTCAGGATATAGAACAGTATGTAAATCGCATTATGTCAATAGCACATAAACTCAGAAATATTTCATTTGAAGTGAATGAAGAGTGGCTCGGTTCATTGCTCTTGTCGGGGTTACCCAATGAATACAAACCAATGATAATGGCTCTGGAGAGTTCAGGTGTGCCAATAACCGGCGATTCCGTCAAAACAAAGTTGTTACAGGAAGTAAAAGATACAAGAAGTGGGGCATTTTATGTTCAAAAGAACAAGAAGCAAAACAACAATCCTGATACCAAGAGGGGTAAGGGTCCGAGGTGTTTTTCCTGCGGAAACTATGGTCATATAAGTAAAAATTGCAAGAACAAGAAGAATAAAAATTCTACAAAAGACTCCGGATATGTAGCGGTGTTCTCTGCAACCGAATGTGATCCAGAAACTATGCAGTGGTACATAGACTCAGGAGCGTCCATGCACATGACGATGCACAGGGACTGGCTCAAGGATGAAGTTCCACCTCCGATAAAAACAATTAAGGTGGCTAATAATATGACATTACCGGTACAAAGCAGTGGAAAAGCTGTAATAAATGTTATGAGAAATGGGATCATAGAAAAGATTCAACTTAAAAATGTAATATTTGTACCTGGCCTCGCAACAAATTTAATTTCTGTAAGCAAATTAATTGAAAGCGGAGGTGAAGTGATGTTTAACAAACAAGGATGTAAAACTCTAAACCAACAAAAGGTTGAAGTTGCAGAAGCAAAACTAGTCAACAACATGTACAGGCTCATAATGCAAGAGAGCATGCCAGCTTTCCTATCAGATACCAACACAAAGGATAATGAATATTTTTTATGGCATCAAAGAATGGCTCATCTTAATTTTTCAGATCTTAACAAAATTTCAGCACTTAACTTCAAAAACAAGAACAAGCTTGTTTGTGTCACCTGCTTGGAGGGCAAGCAGACAAGAAAACCATTTCCTAAGGAGGGTTCCCGGGCGCATGCAGCGCTAGATGTCATACACACAGACATCTGTGGCCCAATGGAGGTGCAGTCTCTTGGTGGAGCAAGGTATTTTGTCACCTTCATTGATGATTATACCAGGAAAGTATACACATATTTCTTATCTAATAAATCTGATGTGTTTGAAAAGTTTCAAGAGTTTAAAGCCCTGGTAGAGACACAATTAAACACTAAAATAAAATGTCTTCGTTCCGATAATGGCAAAGAGTACCTAAGTAAAAACTTTTCAAATTTTTTGAAGCATTCGGGTATAACCCATCAAACAACTAACCCATATACACCAGAACAGAATGGGTTAGCTGAACGAATGAACCGTACATTAATTGAACGAGCTAGATGTATGCTAATTAATGCAAAATTACAGAAGCAGTACTGGGCAGAGGCGGTGTCAACAGCAGTATATGTAACAAATAGATGTCCAACCAGAGCACTGTCATACCTTTCGCCAGAGGAGCTGTGGACGGGGACCAAGCCAGACTTAACTAATCTTAAAGTTTTTGGGTGTGAAGTCATGATGCACAACCCAAAGGAAAAACGAAAGAAACTGGACTCTAAGGCAAGTAAGATGATATTTATTGGCTATTGTAATAACACAAAAGGTTATAGATTGATCAATCCTAAAACCAGGAAGGTGATGATTAGTAGAGATGTTGTTTTTTTGGAAAATCTTGTAAAGAAAGACTATGCAATGTTACCTTTGTCTGATTCAGTTGCATCAGTTCCAAATAATGACACTTCAGTAGTAGATATTACTGAAAATGAGTCTTACTCATCACAGAAAGACTCAGAATCCGAAACCTATCAATCTGAAGACGACTCTACTTACGTACCTGATGAAAGTGATGAATCAACATCATCACAGTCCAGTAATGTAACTGTCAGAACCAAAAAAATATCAAAACGAGATGCTACTTACCTATGTCTAAATGAAAGTCCCCAGTTACAGGTCCAACCTCAAACACACAAGGAAGCTCTTTCCTCAGATAATGCTATCCAATGGAAACAATCAATAGAGGATGAGTTAAAAGCTCATGAACAAAACAAGACTTGGAAATTGATTGAAAAACCACCAGGAGTGAAGATAATTGGCTGCAAGTGGGTCTTTAGAGTCAAAGACGAGCCATCCGGTCCACTCTATAAGTCCAGACTGTGTGCCAAAGGCTGTGCACAAAAAGAAGGTATAGATTACACAGAAACATTCTCACCAACAGTAAGGTATGACTCAGTTCGATTATTATTGTCTGAAGTAGCTCAACATAATCATAAAATGATTCAATTTGATGTAAAAACTGCTTTTTTATATGGAGACATCCATGAAGACATTTACATGACACCCCCAGAAGGCTTAATAGTAAAATCAAATCAAGTTTGTAAACTCAATCGCTCACTATATGGCTTGAAGCAAGCACCTCGCTGCTGGAATCATAAATTTGATAATGTACTAAAAAAGTTTGGCTTCAAAAGTAGTCATGCAGACAGATGTGTCTATATTGGACATGTTAAAGAGCAGAAAGTATATTTGTTACTGTATGTTGATGATGGATTATTGATTTCAAGTAATACCAAAGCTTTAAACAAGATAATCTCAGATTTAAAAGAAAACTTTGATATCAAGACATGTGAACCAAGAAACTTTGTTGGATTACAAATAGAGAGATTTGAGAATCAAATATTTATTCACCAGTCTACATATATTGAACAATTACTGTTAAAGTTTAACATGAATAATGCAAACTGTTCCAGCATTCCAGTTGATCCTCATACAAATCTAAGAAATAGAACTGTGATTCCTGATAAAAATATACCATACAGAGAAGCAGTTGGTTCACTGATGCATGTGGCTATTGTCAGTCGACCAGATATAATGTATGCAGTAAGCTTAGTGAGTCGCTACCTCAACTGCTATGATGATACACATTGGAGCACAGTAAAGAAGATCATGAAGTACTTGAAAGAAACAAAAGAATATGGTCTATTTTTTTCTTCTTTTCAGCATAATAAAATAGTTTGTTTCAGTGACTCAGACTTTGCAAGAGATGAAAGTACACGAAAGTCAATGACTGGATATGTCTTTGTAAAAAATGGAGCTGCCGTGACATGGTCAACACAGCGCCAACAAAGCGTTGCCTTATCTACTACTGAAGCAGAGTTTATGGCTGCCTGTGCTGCAACCAAAGAGGCTATGTGGGTTAAAAGGCTAATGTTAGACATCGGTGAGTTCAATCAAGACAGTGTTCCCTTGCATATAGACAATCAAAGTGCTATCTGTGTCATTAAAAATGTTGATTATCATAAACGATGCAAACATATTGAAGTAAAGTACAATTTCGTTAAAGAAAAGTATAATGAGAAACAAATTGATTTAAATTACATTTGTACAAGTGAACAATATGCTGACATATTCACAAAACCTTTACCAAGAGATAAATTTCAATATTTGAGATCAAAGATAGGGGTAATTAAATTAAAATCATAAATCAGTGTATTGTTGACACATAAATAACAGTTATTTGTAATGTTGTAAGTAAGATTACTTATATAGAATTTAATATTAAAAGCTGTTAATTAAATAACAGAGTTCAATGTTTGATAAAAGCACATTGTAACTAAAATGTAAAAACATAATAATAAATGAAATTGGTGCATTATACCTACTGATATGTAACATATTTAAATATTTTTAATTTGTTAAATAAATAATATAGGTACCTGACTAATATTACCTATAAACCACACTCTGCTACCATGTTAGATAGGTATAAATACTTTGTTATATTTAGCATTAGATTTTTACATAAGCTGAGTATTTAAATAAAATAAGGTTATTTAGATTCTTGCTGACTGTTGCTATTATTTATAATAAGGTTATTTGTTAACATTCTCAATTAGATTCTTGCTGACTGTTGCTATTATTTATAATAAGGTTATTTGTTAATATTCTCGATTAGATTCTTGCTGACTGTTGCTATTATATAGAAATAAAGTTGTATAATGTAGTTATTTGTTAGGTAATTAGTAATATTAAGATTGCCTGATAATGAGTTGAGATATATAAAGATTTTTGAATTTATATGATAGATCGTATGAATCAAAAGTTCAAAGTTTTATAGTATAGTTTATTAAATCTGTTCAAAGTGTAAATCAATAAGAAAGGTAACAATTTGGAGAGAGTGTTGTGTTAATAAGAAATAGTTACCTCACTTATCGATCAGACTTATTCGAGTCAACGAGTCACATCACTACATTCAGTTGGGATGATGTCCCATCTCTATAGGTCGTTCTTCTTGCCCTTGGAATCCTTCGGTGTAGACGTCTGCTCTTATATTATATTCTAGCTTACAGTAAAAAGTCCTAGTTACATAAATCCTCTTTTATTTACCACATCAAAACTCAATATAAAAAGCCGATAAATAATTTCTTAACAGTTTTATGCCACAATGTACCCAGGCACAATATGTGTACACCTGTTAGTTCAGCAAAGTTAAGAAGATCATCAATATGTATGAAACCGTCGCTTTTTTGCTATCTTTCGAATTTGATCGGATAACCAGTAATCTCGCTTCGTTTTAGTTTTTTGTTCAAATCTTCTTTAATACTTTACATAGGAAGCTGAAATTTTCAGTATATGTTTTTCATTAAACGCACTAATTGTTGGTCAACACTGAAACATGTTGATTTAATTCTATTTCTTGCATTTTGATGTCTAATTATGACACTGTCGGTTGCGACATATATTGATATTATTGATAAATGCGTGTATATTTTTTGTCTAATAAGTTTACTTTTTATGAATGGAATTACAAGAAGAACCAAATACCGTTTTTAGTGAGTACAACCGTTTGTTCGTTTTAGCGCTAGACATATTTTTTTAATTTTCGTAATTGCATAATTACGTAAAAATGGTACAGATTTTTGAAAACCTAATGGTGTCACAAATAAGCACAAATTAAGAGCTACTAATATACTTTTATTGTAAGATCGCACAATTATTGGTTTTCGAGAAAATGGATTTTGCTAAACGTTACTCCAGCAGGAAATGAAATATCTCGAAAACCTTACGACGCACAAATTTAATTTTTTGCGCACATTTATGCACAAATATAAGCTATCTGTCCATATACTTAATTTTTCTTTCCGATCATTAGATTAAAATTTTCCTGCTGGAACAACGTTACTCCAGCAGAATTGGTTTTTCCTTTTTTTCAACAAAACGGCAAAGTGCACAAATTTATTATTTGGTGCACATTTACAGCGTATAAGGCACTAATTATTTGTAGAACTCAATTTATTCCAGAAGTGATTTTCTTGCTGGGGTAATGCATACAAAGCCGTTAGCCCTTCGGATATAGAATACAGAATGTACAGAGTCTCAGGTTGTAATATATATCAGGTTGCATGTGGCACTATACCAGCCTCTCCAGTAACACGTAGTACATTTGTGAGTGAGTCAGTACATTATAGAACATATGTATTACATTACCTAAGGCCGTCAGTCCCTCGGATATAGAACACAGTATGTACAGAGTCGCTTCAGGTTGTAAGGACGCTAGATATGGCATGTGGTCCTGTGCAAGCCTCTCCAATAACACATAATATGTTTGTGACAGTTTTGGATAGTCCTGAAACAAAGTGGAATTACAGTGTAATTTTAAAGTTCCATCCTATGCGACCCTCGGAAATTAACAGAGTTACGATTCTACATGAAGCATCATCCTCAGGAGGTTTTGACTCTTCAAGCGCACACTCGAGAAATTTCTAAATGTAAAAAAAATATGATAGTCAAAATAACTCACCAATAGATCACTTTGTGGTATACTTAATAATAGTTTGACAAACATATTGAGTGCGTTGTCTAATGCGTCGTCACCATATAACCTACAAAATAGAGAATGAACATTATTTTTTGTACAAATAAACAGACAGATCCCACCTGAAGGCCTCTATGGTCATCGTGTAATTTTATTTGAAATAGTCATTGTGACATCGCTTTGACCTCAATACTTTTCCACTAGAAATGATTGAAGCCCGAATATGCCTGCAAAATTTTGTAACTAAATTTAACATTAACGACCTTGCTTATGAACTGACAGATGCATAGATAGTTTATTGTACATTAAAAATTGCTATAAACAAGCCTTATCAAATTATAATAATTTGACAACCGCAAGTCTAGCATATGGATAATATTATTATATATTAATAGAGTTTAGAGTATTTATGACATTTAATTGATTACAATCTTTATCTAATTATTAAGTCTTAAAGGTTTAGTCATCCCATGACCACCCATGTGACCTGAGATTGGTTTGTGGTATCAGCTGAAAGCGAGGTCTGAATGCAAGTCGAGCTGAATGGAAAATTACTGATTTATATCAATTTGAATGGAAAGCATTTTGCGAATGCCCTGCTAGCTAGGCCACCCTCAGGTTGAAAATCTGTCGCCAAGCACCTAACGACGTGTTCCGGGAGCTGTCTTTAAGAGCCAGTAACAACATTCTAAAGCATAATCACTTCCCATCAGGTTATGGTATAAGGACAGCCTACCGGCGAAAAAAAAGAGATCTTTATAGACAATGGACAATTATTGATTTATATAAATTTGCATGGCAAGCATTTTGCGAATGCCTCCCTAGCTAGGCCACCCTCAAGTAAAATATCTGTCACCAAGCACGTAGTATTTCCGCAGCTGTCCTAAAGAGCTAGTAGCAACACATTCTGATTGTCAAAGGATAGCCTGTCAGCATAAAACATCTTTATACACAGTATACACAGCAAAAATATATTTTATCGGCAACAGAAATGTGACTTACCTAAATACTCCAAAGTTAGCATAGTTCCCACAGAGAGCTGCCTTTAGTATAGAGAAGCATAACGATATTCCTTTCAGTTTGAGTGCATACATTTGTTTCTTATTCACTTCCACTGTCAGTATTCTGCTGCCTGCGAACAAAAAAAGTGGACGGGTTACCTTAGGATGCATAACCACATACCTTATTTACATATACCATGTTTAATAAGCGCTCGTTGCGAAGTTTGCTTAGCTGTTCTTAACCAATCAGCAAAGCTAAGCAACATCCACCTCGGTCATGACTTGGATGGGTGACCGCTAGTGACATTACTACTGAGTGCTTCCGTGCTTCGGAGGGCACGTCAACCCTCGGTCTCCGTTGTTGTCTTAGGATAGCAGTCGTGGTAGGGCATTTTGCGAAAACCCGTCTGGCTAGCTACCATCCTCAACTAGAAAATCTGTCGCCAAGCAAACAAACGGTGTGTTCAGGCAGCTGTCCTTGAGACCCAGTAATTCTAGCCTGAACAACATCTAAGACCATATCATCACTTACCATCAGATGAGATGGTGGTCAAAGGCTATCCTACTAGGCATAAAAAAAAAACCCACAGGCGCAGAGGCCCGATTAAGTTCGCACCTACCGCTGGGGCAAGATGGTGAATGCTAACGGGACCCTATATTGCCCCACTTTGGCGTAGAACTGCTCGCTGGGGGTTTTTAGTGGGTTCATGAGTATTTCAGAAGCGAGTGTAGCAAACACACATTTACAAACACATACTTTCCCATTTAAAATATAAGTGTGGTTACTAACCGTATGCACATATGATATTGGACAGTTCCCGGAATAGCAAGATCCCGTTGGGCGAGGAGACGTCGAAATGAAGCCGTTGGTTGCGATTCTGTGCAAGCTCCGCTGTTAGCTTCAGAACCGGCGTCGACACTGCAGGCTCAGAGAACCACGCTTCGATTCCGCGCAGCAAGATTTTCATGTATACCGGGTAACTGCAAACAATAAACAGGTAATAAGCTGGAATGGTTCATTTTTCAAAGGGCAATTATATTTCTGGAAATAAATTTATGCACGAAGCACAAGCTAATAATTACTTTTCGAGACGAATAATTACAGTCAAATGCGGGAATCGAACCCACGTCATCCACCCCTTTAGCCGGGGTATACTCTGACCAACTGAGCTAACATGGCTATGACTCATAACTCTAATGTTTCCTATCGTTCCTTAACCATCGTATGGGGATGGAGCGACACCTATAGTTCAACTTGCGTTGTACTACAAACAAGACTACTTTTGCCCACTGAGCTAACATGACATATGACTCGTCACTCTATTTTTTCCTCTCGTTCTTTAACCCATAACGTTATTCATCGACAAATAAGGGTACTTACATCCAATCAAACAGCATCATATAGGTGGTCTTCGTGTTGAAGGCGAACGCGAGGCCTCTCAGATCGCGAGCGAGGCCGATTAGGGTCTTTTTGGCCTCTTCCGTCGCGAATATTGGCGTCTCTGCCGGGCCCAATAGGCCTATTATACTCTCGAACGCAGCTGTAAAATAAAATTACATGTAGAAATACTTTACCAACAATATTAGTACCAGAAGTTTCAAGGGACTCGAAAATTGCTGTGGATTTTTTAATAGCGTTAGGTTAGCCTTTGAACACAATCTACCCTTTTTTTTTTAGGTTGTGTGGGAACATGCCCGAGGCCCAACTGATGTTAAGCGGACTAACATCTGCCTATAATAGATGCATTTCGTCACATATCACGAATTGCACTGCGCCCGTGAGTCATGGTTATTAAGTCTCATGTCCCGTAATTTCACTGGCTCTCAAGGACTGCTGCCGGAACACATCGTTAGGCGCTTGGCGACAGTATTTCTACGTAAGGGTGGTCGCTAGCTAAGTGATGATGTGCTGAAGATGGTAAACTGTCGACTTTGAAGTTTACAGCGGGAAATACAAAGTATAAACAGTTTTTGTTGCTAGGTCGTCTGTTGTACTTGTAAAACTAATAGGCGAGATCCAAAATGCGATATTTTTTTTCTAAATATGATTACAAGCACTATCGCGTGCTAAGCAATAATCACAGTTTATAAATTATTGGAGTCCAAAATTTTATGACCAGGGCGGGGATCGAGCCCCCTTCCTCCGATTTCGTGTCGGATGCCTAATCTACTCGGCCACCGGGGCAATAAAACCTATCAAGCAACCATATTAATTACCAGTGAGCGGCAGCATGAAAGCATGGAACCTCTCCTCGTCCTCTCCCAGCTCCACCATGAGCAGCCTCCCGAGCGCGGTGTAGAGCATGGTGCGGCATCGCATCTCGCACGCGCCCACGCCGCCGATACCCAGGAACGGGAAATGCTCCGCCTATACAAACAATATATATACAATCACTATGACTAGTGGCTCTCCGAGCTGTAGACTTCGCGAGTTTACCTTTGCATAGCTTACAATTGAATAAAGGTTCACGGGGCATGTTAATGAAGGAATAAGTCAAGAAATACAAAAATCTAGATATGTATATAATAAATGATTTTCTTGGACTTATTGGACATACGAAGAAGGAAATTTATTATACGAGAGAGAGAAAACATATTACATTTAGGTTGCGTATGAGGACATTGCCATTAAATTAAGTGCAGGCGTTCATAATTCTAATACCTTATAATGTATATAATATATCCTCATACTGGTCATTTTGGAAAATTACCAAAAACTGAATTGAAAAAAAAAAATTGTGAACTTATCAAACCTACTCACAAAATTTCGTTACACAAAATAGGTTGAGAAATGCGACCTGTAGAGGAGAACAACCAGACATACGAAAGCATTTTTGTCTAAGTTGCAGTAGAGACGCATCGCTCGGTCAAAAAATAATTACTATACGGAACATGGTTTTAAAATAACTATTGCAATGACATGTTTCAGTAAAGTTTTCGATCTAGTATATAAATATGGGGGCTACCCCATATTTCAGGGAGGTTTTTTATTGAGAAGGCGCACCCCTCCATATTTTTAGGGTACCATAGCTTAAAAGGTAAAAATTGAACTCTTATAGGATAACTTTGTTATTTCTATTCTTTAAAATATTTGTAGTTATCAAATATGGATATTATTGGATTCCGCAAAGTAGCGCCTGAATCTATTAATTATTTTTTTTTATGTCGTTGTGAGACATACAGTTGTTAAGTCTCATGTGCCTGTAATTTTTCTGGCACTCAAGGACTGCTGCCGGAACCCACTGTTAAGTGCTTGGTGACAGATTCTCTATTTGAGGGTGGTAGCTAGCCAGGCGGGCATTCGCAAATGCCCTACCACCATGCGGTGAAGCTCAAGCCCGCGGTGGGGATCGAACCAGGGACCTGCAGCACCGCAGTCCATAGCTATAACCGCTCGGCCATCATTGCTTCAAAATGGTGAATATAAATATTAGGTACTCCGTGCTTTGCGAGCGGAAGTGTACTCTATTGCTTCGTGTATAGAGTCGCTTATTTATTGGAGCGTCTTTGCCGAGTGATCCTTCTGTGCTTGAGCTGAAATTGCGTGTGACCATTCTTAAATTTAAATTTGTAACTGCTTTAAACAACGATAACTTCTTACCGTATGATGCGTCAGCATGAACTGCACCTCCTCCAACTTGACTAATTTCCTGACGCACGAGTACCCGCCGCTCAAATCGCTCAGCAGTCCGAGAGTCTTTGAGATTATCTGCTCAGAGCCGCCCCAGTATTTCAAGTTTGTTATTCTGTGAATACACAACATTGATTTCATTTAATTACATATATATAATCACGTCTGTATACCCCGAAGGGGTAGGCAGTGGTGTGTAAACAGCCACTGTATACCCCGAAGGGGTAGGCAGTGGTGTGTAAACAGCCACGTTTCACCAATTACAAGGCAGTGATGGCTCAGTGGCATTGGCTATGACGACTACCGCGCAGCAGGTCCATGGTTCGAATCCCGCCGCGAGCTTGATGAATCTCAAGCTCCATGGTGGATCCGCATGGTGGAAGGGCATTTAGGGAATACCCGTCTGGCTAGCGACCACCCTCAAGTAGAAAATCTGTCGCCAAGCACTTAACGGTCTGTTTCGGCAGCAGTCCTTGAGAGCCAGTGAAGTTACAGGCACATTAGACTTAACAACTATGTCTCAGAAGACGGGCGCAGTGCAATTCGTGACGAAATGCATCTGTTATTGGCAGAGGTTAGTCCGCTTAACATCAGGTGGGCCTCGAGCTTGTTCTGTCACAATAACATAAAAAAAACTTTCGTTAACTTTGGTGCTTATTTTTCTCAACACTTACATTTTCCTCATGAGAACGCTCAGCAGTCTGCTCTCGTCGCTCAAACCGAGCACTTCGCTCAGTCTCCTGTACACTTTGCTGTTCTTCTGAACCTGTTCGCCTACGTAGATCTTCCTGAATTGCTCGAAGAATGACATCATGGCTAATTCCAATTTTTCACATCCACCCTGAAAATAAAATAATGTTACATATATTTCTCTACATATTACATATGTATCCATGTGTTACACGAGAAAAAAAATCAAAACTACAGGGTGATTATTTTTCTCATGTAACGGGTTCGATTTCCAGTTAACCATCTAATTGTTTAAATATCTATGGATGCCGTTTAAATTGTTTTTTTATTCAAATAATGTCTTCTTTCATTAAAATGTTCTATCAACAATATTCAAGGTACTTTCCCTCCATGTGGCATAGCCGTGGGACGCCCTGTATATTGTGTGGGATGCCCCATGTACGGTGCTCTCCTTAGGGCACTGGTTCAGATCCGGCTCGAAGGATAAAGTCTCATGTGCCTGAAATTTTACGAGCTCTCAAAGACCGCTGCTGGAAAACACTGTTATGTGCTTGGTAACAGATTTTCTACTTGCGGGTAGCTAGCCCGGTGAGCAATTGCAAAATACCCTTCTACCATGCGCTGTAGCTCAAGCCGGCGGTGGCTTCAAACCATGGACATGCGGCCCGGCAGTCTGCTATTACCGATCGGCCATCATTGCTTCATCACCCTAACATAACAAAGGCCTCACCTGTGCCAGCCTGGTGTCCGTTAGATCCATGAGCTGCAGCACTCTGCAGACCAGCTCTCCGTCCATGGCATCATTCTCATCACAAGCGTTTAAAGACGCTCGTCCACCGATCGCAGCGCCGATTATATACACCAACCAGGTTAGTTGGCCTGTAAACAAAAAAAATATGCTTTCAATATGATTTTATGCTCCTATGTATATTAGTTATTCGCATAGGTTAAGTGTGGGTGGTAGTAAATTCTTTAAAAAATTTCGTTACATTTCCTTTGATTCACAGCCTTATTCCCCACTGTTGCATCATATTCCTCAACAATTGACGCTCAAAGTGCACCCTGACTTAATGGTTAATGACAATACTGGTCATGAAATAAGTGTTTGGTTCATTGGCAAGCGCTCAGCATCATCCAATTTGAGGGTTTCTCCAACTTGTGCTTCATTGTGGGCTTTAAATGCGAATAAGCATATTAATAATTGATAGATGTCGGAAGGGCGACTAGACCGAGCGTGTAAGGTATTCAACGAAAGCAGTGTTTGCATGACTTGAACTGTACGGTAAATTGCGATTCTCTATTTTCAGACAATATTTTTGCATGTTGGTAGAACATTTTGAGAATACCCGCCTGGCTAGTTACCACCGTCAAGTAGAAAATCTGTCGCCAAGCACATAAAGATGTATTCCAGGAGCTTTCCTTGAGAGCCAGTAGTTCTTGGTTAGCCTGAACAACATCTTCGACCACATCATCACTTACCATCGGATGAGATAGTGGTCACAGGTTATCAGCAATATAAAAAAAATACCACCCACTGCAATATTGTTGATATATTAATATCCCCCTTATTGATTTAGCCTTTGTGTATAATTAAGATTCAGTTGCCATTGAAGGTATTAATAATATAATTTTAATGCTACTACAATAAAAGCATTTAGGCAACCTATGAGTCATTGCAGAGTCATAGGCAGTCCAAATGCTCCAACCCATACATCATCATCACTCACCATCAGGTGAGATAGTGGTCAAAGGCTAACCTATCAGACATATTTTTCCTAGGGTTGACAACTTTTTTGATACATTAGTAAAAAATTTTTGGGGCTGCGCTTCAAAAATTTCTACCTTAATCGTGTTGGATCTGTGGCACATACACAATTATCTGGTATAGTCTAGGCCGCTGCATCCACTTCCTACTCTATGATACTTATGATATAATCTTTTTTTTTTCTCTCTCTCTTGTAAAAAATGGCTACTGCGTATTAGTTACTTTGTTTGTCACAGAAAACTTTTAATATAATATGTCGATACCATAAGTGGAAAATAAATATAAACAACAAGAAAATCTTTAATTATCTATCTCCTAAAATAAAACCCATCCGACAAATCGTACATAGTGAAAGTTCAAATTCCCTCACCTTGCAGCACCCTGCACTGTTGCGGGTTAGTTTCGACACTGTAAGCATGCGCAGCTCTGTCGAAATGCGCCACCAACAGTTGACAAGTGTTTGCATATTCGCACCTTCCAATCACTGACAGTTTCTCCAACTCCTGCTGCACTGTGCCCACGTCGTCTAACGGGTCCTCCAGACCGTCCCTGTCAAAGGCAAAAGGTACACACATCAAAAGTTTTGAAGCGCTCGTAGCGAAGTTTGCTAAGCCTTTCTGAACCGATCCCCTTCAACGTCCCCCTCGGTCAGGAGTTGGAATGGTGACCGCTGGTGACATTACTACTGAGCGTGCACGTGCTTCAGAGGGCACGTTAAGCCGTCGGTCCTAGTTGTTGTGTTAGGATAGCAGTCGTTATAGCATGGTGGTAGGGCATTTTGCGAATGCCCGCCTATCTAGCTACTACCCTCAAGTAGTGTGTTCCGGCAGCTGTCCTTGGGAACCAATAATTCTAGGTTAGCCTGAACAACATATTCGACCACATCATCACTTACCATCAGGTGAGATAGTGGTCAAAGGCTAACCTATCGAGCATAAAAAAAAAACTGCCTAGGGATCAAGTACGTTTTCGAATAAATCAAGTAAGTTTTAAACAGATCTCATTTGGATCAGGTGCAACATCAATGCTCAGATTTATACAGAGAGTATTGTTTCAGAAGTGATCATCCCTTTGCTTTCTAATGCATGATAATACATGGCTAGAGACGTAACTCCCACTCTTGTCGATGCTCGCATCAACGTTTTGCTCAATCGCCAGACCTCAATCCCATTGAACATGCATGGGATATGCTACAGAGAAGAGCTCTGCCAAGAAAGGATGCCGTGCATACCCCACAACAGCTTTTTGACTTGTTACAAAGAACGTGGGCCATTCCTCAAAGTGTTTTTTTTTTTACCTTACAACGCAGGCGACTGAATCGAGCCGAGATGATATGTAGGCGTTAGTGACTCCAGGGGCATATGTCTCCAGTAGATGTGGTTCAGTCGCCTTCACGTAGGGAACTGAAGACACCATACGTTGCCACAGCGAAAGCAGGTAGTGGACTGAATTTGGAGCGAATTGCCACATCTGAAATAAAAAATACAATATTGATATTGTATAACAGATTCATAGCGTTCCACATCCTCTTTTATAATGAGAACAGCAAAGGATTTTTTTTTTTTTTGGAGTAACAAACAGCTACATTATACATAATATTAAGATATTGGTAACATTTACAGAATTTTTAATAATGCAGCCAACGGCGCTATTCACATATTGATTAAAGATATTGTGTAAAAAGATGCAGCCAGAGAGCTTTGTTAGTGCTATAAATAAACACAAAAATGGTTAATAAAGACATTTGCTCAGTCAGAAGACGGAATACAAGTAACGAAATAACAATTTTGTAAGTAAATAAACAAGAAAAAGAAATAGTATATAAACGTTAATTATATTTACAGGTATTCTATATTTAAACAATCCTTCTCAAAAAGTGAAAGAAATATATTTTGTTTTAATTTAGACAAGGGACATGCAAATATGTCAATTGTATTATAATTAACATTATATGACTCGACTAAACGACGTATAGGGGAGCGAAGCCCCGCGTTAGTGTTATAACTACTAAGTGCAAAAAGTCTTCTAGAGCGAGCTTCTCGTAAATTGGGTGTTCTTGGAACAACGTAACATAACTTACGTACTAAACTTATGCAATCTACATTGTTATGGACAATATTATAGAGTGTAACTGCCTCAAGATATTTACGTCTGGACTCTAGAGATATGAGCCTATATTTAAAAAGTAAATCAGAATAAGAAAGATACTTGTGAAAATACTTGTAATTCATAGTTCGTAGATACTTTCGAACTTTCTCAATTGCCTCAGTATATTTCTTGTAATAAGGATTCCATACAGGAATGGATCAACTTGCCAGTATCTTTGTGCACTGATTGTTATAATATGGGAGTCTTCAAGTTTACGAGTGAACAGAACATCAGCAGTGACTGAACTCTTAGACAAGCATGCTCCATCTTTGACCACATTGTTATTTACCAACATGTGACATCGTGATCAAATGCTTGTCTATTTTGGACAAAATAAAATATGTTACTATATGGTACTTTCTGCTTAGAAAGTTGGATTCAATATATAAAATCAAAATATGTATTTAAATAACCCAGTTTAATATAGACACAAACAAAAATGGCGGCTAATACTTGAATCAACAGCTAGCAAACAATAAGTTACTATCTTTCGTCTGCAATTCCGCTATCCACTTAGATATTTTGTATTTTTATTCTATCTACTTCACCACAACTTGAACATTTTGTGGCCCCCCTTACTAAAAAACTATGATGCCTATAGATTTGTGCTTTAACATAGTAATTTAACTTCATTTCTTGTTGTGCTATCTTGTAAAACAATATAATTTTATAAACATAAAAAAAATTAACATTGAACAAGTAGTTCATCTACTTGATACTAGATGGCACCACTAGAATCAGTTTGTAAAATAAACGCGAGCCCTCAAAAAACTCAGCTTTTTGCTTGTTTTTCAAATAATCATTATTACACTAAGCAAAAACTTTATATTATAGAGTTAATTGAAGAATAATTATTAGACTAAGTGCCTCAATCTAGGATTAAACTATACACGGATAACTTAATACGATAGCCCATTCAAATGTGATACGCTTTTGCTATCATAGAATATCAAACCCAGTGACAGTTGAGAATTTGTTTGATTACTGTTGTGGAGACAGGAAAATTATTTAATTTGACTTTTATGACATGTAGGAACATAAAGTTGTTGTACCTATGTACTATATATAGTAGTATATAAACTCGAGCAGGATTTATATTTATATTAATTCTAAGGACATAAACGATACCTGTAGACTCTGAACAGTGAACTTGGCGATCTGAGCGATGAGCCGCGGGTAGTTATCCACCATCACCAGTTCACCCAGCTGGTAGTTGGACTTCAGTCGCGCCAACAGACGACAGAACTCGTGATAGTTTGTCGGGTCTGATAAACCCTGCAAATAATATTAAACACACTAATATTATACATGCGAAAGTTTTCGAGTCAGTGAGTTGAGTATGCATAGCATGTGCATGCCCCGTGGGGTGCCGGAATAATTGCACCTTTCCATATCATCCTGTGGGTGTCGTAAGAGGCGACTAAGGGAAAAATATTGGAAGGTGGGCAGCAGCGCCATCTAAAGAACTGCCAACTTACACTGCGATCCCCAAGACACCTGCCAAGCGTGGGGATTATGGCAAATATTCCCTTAACAAGGGAGGCAGCAGTGGACGATCCGGCTGTCACAGAGTGTGCATTAATGTAATGGATAAATTCATCATAATTCAGTTACTTTGCAGAAATTCATATTAAATAATAACACATATTGTAAAAATATTTTAAGAAAACATTAAATTAATATTTCAGAAAATCTCGTGCACGATCGATATTGAATTCATATTTTCTTAAAATATCTTTTAAATAATTTTTATTATTGTGTATTACTATGTATATTTGTTATTCCTTCAGGCTGAAATGGCAGAAGCTATTTTTTTATAGGTTATGTTCTCTTATGAACTGAATACTACAAAAGCAGTGATGGCCGAGCGGTAATAGCTATGGTCTGCACCATGCTGCAGATTCCAGCTAGCTATCTTCAAGTAGACAATATGTCGCCAAGCACCTAACAGTGTGTTCCGACAACAGTCCTTGAGAGCCAGAAAATTTACAGGCACATGAGACTTAACAACTGTATAAGTCAGTGTGACGGGCGCAGTGCAATTCGATCGAACGAAATGCGTCTGTTATGGGCTAAGGTTGTTCCGCTTAACATCAGGTGGGCATCGTGCTTGTTTTCACTCCCTATTTTAAAAATTCAAGTAAGACAATGGTGCTTCTCGCTTAATAATCCGTTTCTAAAGTTGAACTTAAGAACTTATTTTTTGTCACATTCATTATTAGACAATAAATTCAGTGTAAACTAGGTGGACTGACGATATTGTGAAAGTCGTGGGTAGCCAATGGCTACAAGTGGCTAATAACCATTCTTTGTGGCGATCTATGGGGGAGGGTTTGTTCAGCAGTGGACGTCTTCCGGCTGATGATGATGATGATGATGAAACTCTATGTAGCGTCACTCGATTTAACGACAAAATCCCTAAAGCGTCGAAATAACTTGGTTTTTGTTGGTTTAGCTTGCCTTCCGTACAATGATATTTATGACTTTATATAGTACTAGCTTTCCGGGTGCGGCTCCGCCCGCGCGTATGTCGGTTATCGCGCAAAAACATTAACCTCTTTTTGCACAGTTGGATAAAAACTATCCTATGTTTTTTCCCGGGTCTCAAACTATTTCCATACCAAATTTCATTCAAATTGGTCCAGTAGTTTTAGCGTGAAAGCGTTACAGACAGACAGACCGACAGAGTTACTTTCGCATTTATAATATTAGTACTGTTACTGATGATTACACTCACTCTCAATAACGACAACAATTAACCTATAATAAATAAAAGTACTTTTTAAGTTCCCAAAATGGGCAAAAACTGCACAGCTGTGTACGTTCTTTTGTCGCTTTGTTATCCTAGCCTGTAATAAACTCGACTGTCGGCATCATGCATACCGAACTTTCTGAGAAATTTGTTCCTTTGTTTACAAATTGGGATTGCTTGCACGTGTAGACTGTTGATGACCATGACTAATAAGTAGAAATTATGGAACATCTATACATTATCATATTCTTAGTTGCTCATAAACTTTTTCTTTGTCCATTTAACGACAACTCCCTATAACGCCACATAATGCACTGTCCCTTCAGTGTCGTTATACAGGGTTATTGGTAAAATGCTAACAACCTCTTAGGGTTGACTTCTACTAGTCCTAACAAACATTTCAAGATGTAAACAACAATAAAATTATTGTTTGGAAATAAAAAAATTTTTTTTTATAGCCGTGGCTGCACCGGATCGCCCTGTGCTCCCTTTAAATAGAGTTTTGAATATTTACATCGAGTAAGGTAATAAAAAATATGAAATTATACATAACAGGCACAAGAGACTTTTAACATCAGGTGGTCCTCGTACATATTACGTCAAAAAAAAAAAAACATCTCTATTTGTTTGTTACGACTAGCAGAAGTCAACGCCTGAGAGGTTGTTAGCATTTTACCAATAACCCTGTATAGAGCTCACACTGTATTTTAACTCTAAGGTCTACTGTACTGACCTCTGTATGCATGAGTATTCTCTGCACGCCGCTAGCGAGTCTGTTGAGGAACTTGGCCCGTTCGTTGTTGCTGAAGAGCGAGCGGCGGACGGACGCCAGCTGCACTAGACAGGAGAGCGCGAGGCTCGCCAGTCCGCCGCCAAGCGCGTGGTATAGCTCGAAGAACAGGTCCAACGTCGCCGATTCTAGGAATGTTGGCCGCCAAGACGTTGGTATCTGGAACGATAAAAATTTACCTTGAGCATGCTCATTAGGCGGAATTGTTGCCTCCCACTAGGTGGACTGACGACATCGTGAAAGTCGCGGGTAGACAATGGCTACAAGTGGCTAATAGCCGTTCTATGGGGGAGGCTTTTGTTCAGCAGTGGACGTTTTTCGGCTGATGATGATGATATTTGTATATTTTGAAATATTTGTCTTAAATATGAATTTCATGTTTTCTTAAACTACTTATTATTATTAATCACAACTTATCAAATAACTGTCACGAAGCGCAGTTATGTTAAAAACCATATATATAAAAAAAAAACTACTATTTTATGTGACTATTCAAAATGACCCTTAGCTTGTTAAGTATGTATAGGGTATATATATACTTTACACTGCACTGCGCTGCTCACTCCGAGGAGTACGTTTTTATATCTTGTCTGCCCAGTAATTTCATCCGCCACAATGATTTACACACAAACACAGTAATGTTAGCACACAGGCAGAGTTTCTGAGACTGTAGAAGTTAACACCATCACAGACTCTTGCTGAAGAGCCTTACTCCCTAGGGAGATGTATATCAAGGTTGTAGCAAGTAAGAATTCGTGGTCTTTGCCTCTCCCTCTGAGAAATAGTAGTTTTGAAGTGTCTGGTAGCGAAGTTTCCTTAGCCGTTTCATATCAATCAACAAAGTTAAGCAACGTCCGCCGCGGTCATGAGTTGGATGGGTGACCGCTAGTGACTGAGCGCTTCCGTGCTTCGGGCACGTTAAGCCGTCAGTCCCGGTAGTTGTCTATGGATGGCAGTCGTTACAGCATGGTGGTAGGGCATTTTGCGATTGCTCGCCTGGCTAGCTACCACCGTCAACTTGAAAATCAGTTGCAAAGCACCTAATGGTGTGTTCCGGCTACTGTCCTTGACAGCCAATAATTTTAAGTTATGCCTGTTAACACCTTCGACCACATCATCACTCACCATCAGGTGAGATTGCGGTCCAAAGCATACCTATCAGCAATTAAAAAAAAAAACTACAAACCTGAACGGTACAAAGATCATCTGAAGACTCATCGCTGGTTGTGCCAATGAAGTCGAATGTGAGACAATTGTGTGAGAGCTTCAGCAGCGCCGCAACAAGCGCGTGTTGCCCTTCGTCGTTTAGCTCTGGCGTCTTCTCTCTCACGGTGCCGAGGAGGGAGCAAGAGAGACGGAACACCTCGAACAGCATTGTGTCCCTGTGGGAATTCATAATCAATTACTATAGAATTTTACTACCATTAAAGAGGGATCGATGATAAATAGAAAACTCACGAAACCAAATAACTTAAGCTGAACTATAGTTGTCATTCCATCCCCATATGATGGTTAAGAACGAGAGGTCTACTTAGTTATGATGACATATGTAATGTTGGCTTAGCGGTCAGAGCATACCACGGCTATAGGGGTGGATGGCACGGGTTCCAATCCTGCACATTACTATAATTTTCCTCTTGTTGTAATTTTTTTTACTATCTATGTATTCTACAAACTGTAATTAAACTATCTATACTAATATTATAAAGAGGGAGAGAGACGAATTACTTAGCATTCCATGGGTTCACCATGCGGGTCCTGGGTCCATAGCGTTGTGAGGAAGAGGCTAGAGAAGCCCCTTCACCGCTCGAGCCTCTCCTACCTAACCAAATTTGGTAAGATCCTACTAATGCCGCCTTAGATACACGTTCTAGGATGGAAGATACGGTTGTTCTTGGCAGGCCAAGGTCTTAAAGAAGGTTATATAGGGATTTCGCTGGTATACCCCTTGCTCCAACTTCTACAGCATATAAATTAACCACATAACTGTTTCTGGTTAATTCATCCGTTAGGTTATAATATTTATTTGTTTTTAATGTGTAGTCTTTAGGTATGTTTGTTTCCCACGACACAGTAAGTTCTACAAATTGTATGTAACGAATAAACATAAAAAATACTGGATTGATTTGAAAAATTCTTTCACGGTTAGAATCCTACACTATCCCTGATAATAATATAATACACTATTGAATATCTTTTAAAAGGTATGGATCGCTATGAATACTTCGATAATGTAACCAAAAGCATGAAAAAATATACCAAAAAGCCGTTATATCACATACGCTGCGGAATGTTGCAGATTGACAATAGAGCAAAGCGATGTACTACAATTTTGTACAGGAAAAATCAATATCTACAACAACATCCGCAATACCATATGTCTAACTATAACAGTTATGTCACAATAACTACCCTTTTATGTGTTTAAATTTATAATTTTTGAAAGTTTTCTTTAATACACGTGCGAATACAGGGCTGGCCTAGTAAATCACCTATAGTGCATAATGCAGAGCTCTAGTTAAACACTATAAAAAAACTCTCACCTAAATGAAGAAGCAATCTTCCTGTGCTTGGCTAGAGATCTGTTCGCGTCTGCCTCCGAGACTTGGTTCATCTCTATCACCAGCTGTGAGAGTAGCTGGACACCGATCGTGCATAATTCTGGACTCTGGATAACAAACAAAACTTAACAAATTACACAAGTACTAATTAATTTAGAAAGTAATAAAGTATAGAAAGTAAACTATTCATTATATTTAAACATTTTATCGTTCCATTAAAATTAAAACTGAAAATTATTTATGGTATCGTATTTTAAAACCTTTTTGATACAATAATCGATGTGATTGGAAGAAGAAAAAATAGACCATAACAAAAATGGTCTAAGATATAACAACTTTGAAGCCATATCTTTATTTGTTAGGTTACAAAAACATATTTTGACTCAACTTCGTGAGTTTTATATGTCGACGACCCACATTTATTTGTTATATTTTGAGTTAAAATTCATAGACAGGCAGCTAGCTCATGATTAATTTCAAATAAGAGCACACTTTTATTTGAGCTCTTATTTTTCTGGCCACGTCACGAGTTGAGGCTAAATCTACGGGAGTAATTAATAACATTATTAATTAATTATTAATTAATTATTAATAATCGCAGTGGCTCTTTATTTTTCTTGCTAAACGCGGCAATACAATGTAGAATATTTCAATATTAAAATCTGTAATTGACCTTCATACGAGCTTAAGCTAAATTAAATAAATGATTTTGACTTATGAAAGGTTACTTACTCGAAGAAAATTGGTGACGTCATTGACGACATTTTGAAAAACATACTCTTCTTTGACCATGTCGAACCAGCTCAGCTTTGTGATGCGCGCGAAAAGCGCCACTAAAGCCTGCAAAACAACACAAAACGCATTTTTATTGCTAGACTAGACCTTGATTGCTATCTTAATTTTAGTTTTATTTTTATTTTAGTTGTAAAATAAACAGCTTACTCAAATTTTTATGTTATTATGTTTGCAATAACGCATGCTCTGCGGATTACATTAAAAAGTTAAAACTAATTGCAAAATTAGTCTTTTTTGTGGTACAACGTAGGTTAAGCCTGCACCGAGGCAGCGATACTTAATTGTGGTTCGTTTGATCCCTTGCTGTATCTTCATTTCTTAATTTTGAGTTATGTAACTAATATATATCATATTTAAGGATTCATTCTATAAATCATACACTTTGGAAACAAGATAACTTAAAATTTTCTCGATAGAAAATAAATCCAAAGTTACATCTAAAAAACGAAATAAACCCTTAGTACGGTGTAAATACTTAACGGAGTGTTATCCGTATTTGAAAAATAAAAAAAAAAAACATGTTTTATAGAAAACATGTTTTTTTTTTTTTACGTACACTCATTACATTTTTCAAATAGGTATTTGTTTTTATTATACGAAGGAAATACTTAAATTCAAGCATGTTCCGCCCATTTTAGTCAGAGCCGCGATGTATTGTCCCTACACGCGTTAGTAATTCTTCGGCCGTCGGACGGGGACGGATGCTGTGGGCGTGCCTTACTCACGCACACATACGCGGCGCGCCTAAAAAGCTCGGTGCGCCCTTAACTATAGATGTCGCTCCATCCCAATACGATGGTTAAAGAACGATAGGAAAAAATTGAGTTATGACTCATTGTCATGTTAGCTCAATTGGATTTTGAAGCAGTGATAGCTCAGTGGCTTTGGCTATGGACTGCCGCGCAGCAGGTCCATGGTTCGAATCCCGCCGCTGGCTTGAGCTTCACCGCATGGTGGAAGGGCATTTTGTGAATGCCCACCTGGCTAACCACCCTCAAGTAGAAAATCTGTCACCAAGCACCTAACGGTGTGTTCCGGCAGCTGTCCTTGAGAGCCAGAGTAATTCTAGGTTAAGCCTGTTAACACCTTCGACCGCATCATCGCTTACCATCACGTGAGATTGTGGTCAAAGGATTACACATCAGCAATAAAAAAAAAAAAAAAAAAAAAAAAAAAAAAGATTAGAGCATACCCCGGCTAAAGGGGTGAATGGACGTGGGTTCGAATCCCGCACATGACTTAAATTTTTCCTCTCGTAAATTTGTAATTTTGTATAGCTTACTTTTAAGTAAGCTATACAAATTTATTATTATATTTAATTTATTAGCTTTGATCTTATTATATTTAGATAATAAGATCAAAGATAATAAATTTACATAAGCCTTAAAAAGTTTTCACTAATAGAAGCGAGATTGTATAAGTGTCCCTAACAACATTAACAGGGCCAACACGCTCATTAAGAAGTGTGAAAATTCAAGTGAAAATTTAAAATTGATTTTAATACAGATACACGTAGATTAATCAGTACTAATAATATAAATGCGAAAGTAACTCTGTCTGTCTGTCTGTTACGCTTTCACGCCAAAACTACTGGTCCGATTTGAATGAAATTTGGTATGGAGATGGTTTGAGACCCGGGAAAAAACATAGGATAGTTTTTATCCGACTGCGCAAAAAGAGGTTAATGTTTTCGCGCGATAACCGAATACGCGCGGGCGGAGCCGCGCCCGGAAAGCTAGTATTGATATAAATATTAAAGCAGGAGGTATAAGGTGATCATGTAACCAGCAATCATATACATGACTAGCGACCCGCCCCGGCTTCGCACGGGTGCAATGCTGATACTAAATATACTACAGAATGTCTTTGTATACAACGTTTACAGCTTTTTAGGATTCCGTACCCAAAGGGTAAAAACGAGACCCTATTACTGAGACTTCGCCGTCCGTCCGTCCGTATCTCACCAGGCTGTATCCCAAGAACGGTGATAGCTAGACAGTTGAAATTTTCACAGATGATGTATTTCTGTTGCCGCTATAACAACAAATACTAAAAGTCGGCCAAGTGCGAGTCGGACTCGCGCACGTTAAAACAAAAAAAAGTTAAAATATAAAGTCGAATAATGAATAACTAATGGTACGGAACCCTTCGTGCGCGAGTCCGACTCGCACTTGGCCGATTATTTTTGTCATTAGACAATACAACAACAGGTTTCTTAAGAGGTTAATTTTGAAAGGTTCAAGTTACTCTTGACATCACATTTAGAAACCTCTAAAATTATCAGAGTTTCTCTATTATATTATGCACTAGCTTTCCGGGCGCGGCTCAGCCCGCTCGTATGTCGGTTATCGCGCGAAAACATTAACCTCTTTTTGCGCAGTCGGATAAAAACTATCCTATGTTTTTTCCCGGGTCTCAAACTATCTCCATACCAAATTTCATTCAAATCGGTCCAGTAGTTTTGGCGTGAAAGCGTAACAGACAGTCAGACAGACAGACAGAGTTACTTTCGCATTTATAATATTAGTACTGATGTATTATACATATAAACCTTACTCTTGAATCACTATACGTTAAAAAAAACCCCATCAAAATCCGTTGCGTAGTTTTAAAGATCTAAGCATACATAGGGAAAGACAGCGGGAAGCGACTTGTGCCGGAAAAAGCTCGAGGCCTGATGTTTAGCGAATTAACCTCTGCCTATATCAGATGCATTTCGTCACAAATCACGAATTGCACTGCGCCCGTCACCTTCACGACATAGTTGTTAAATCTTATGTGCCTGTAATTGCACTGGCTCTCAAGGACTGCTGCCGGAACACACCGTTAGGTGTTTGGCGACAGATTTTCTGCTTGAAGGTGGTCGCTAGCCAGGCGGACATTCGCAAAATGCCCTTCCACCATGCGGTGAAGCTCAAGCCCGCGGTGGGATTCGAACCATGAACCTGCTGCGCGGCAGTCCATAGCTAATGCCACTGATCCATCACTGCTTCATAATGTAGTGATAATTACCTGAACAACAAAGTTAGCCAACTTGGGGCGAGTAGCTAGATAGTTCAACACATAGTTTCTGATGTCCAAACGCTGCTGAGTCGAGAGGCTGCCTGTGGATCTGAAAGTTAATAAATTTTACTACAGGCAACCAAAAGGACGGCACACTACCCATATCCCTTATTCTAAAATTAGAATGCAACAATTTCATTGTACATTTCTCATGCGAACAGTCCATATATGGAACTCCCTGCTGCCTTCTGTTTCTTGAGAACTTTCATCCAGGCATCTTCAAGGCTAGAGGAAGTAGATTTCTCCTACACTGATATTCCCTTTTCTATAATGACAAATATTTTTAAAAGTATCTTACGAAAATATAAAATAATACTTTAATAAAACACTTTTAAACGTATAAAATATATATCTAGTGACAATTCCGCCTAATTTTCCTGTTAAGCCTACGTGAAGTCACAAACGCCATCGAGTCTCGCTCGATCGTGCGCTCGGTGAGTCAAGACCTCCTGAAGATGCTTCGTTTAGATTTTCCAGTTAAGCCTACGTGACGTCACAAACGCCATCGAGTCTCGCTCGATCGTGCGCTCGGTGAGTCAAGACCTCCTGAAGATGCTTCGTTTAGAATGACAAGCGAAACTAGTCGAATATTCTTCCGGTTAGGCTGCGTGGCGTTTGTGACGTCACGTAGGCCTAACTGGAAAATTAGGCGGAATTATCACTAGATATATATTTTTATACTTTTTTAAGTGTTTTATTAAAGTATTATTTTATTTTATTAATTTTTATGTTTGCAATAACGCATGCTCTGCGGATTACATTACGAAATTACAAATTTCACGAGAGGAAAGTTAAAAAGAAGAGCGATAGGAAAAAAATGAGTTAAGGACTCATTGTAATGTTAGCTCAATTGGATTAGAGCATACCCCGGCTAAAGGGGTGGATAGATGCGGGTTCGAATACCGCACATGAATTAAAAAAAAAAAAAATCCTCTCGTAAAATTTGTAATTTTGTAATATTTTATGTTTTCTTAAGATACTTTTAAAATATTTGTTATTATTGAATATGGACTTCCACAAAGTAATGACTGAATCCATTCATTATTCCCTATATATAGTACCATGCGGGTACCGACTTCGACAAGTTATTTCACACTTTTGAGTGTTGAAGTCGGTTCCATTTTTTGGTATTTTTTTTCCCTTTTTAGTGACTCTTTCTACTTACGGGATTGATTTTATAGGAAAATTATTAGAGCATTTAGTCTGCCTGTGAGTCTGCTATGATGACTTATAGGTTGTCTTAATGGTTTTATTGTAGTAGCTGTAGTGTTGTATATAGTTCGTAGTATTTTGTTTAATAAAGGCACACTGACAGTAAAAAAAATACATAGGAAAATATTTTTCAGTTACTGGAGTGTAAGTCTAAAACTGCTTAAAAGTCTAAAACGAAACGAGAACATCCTCCTTTTTTGAAGTCGGATAAAAATATTAAAAAGAATAAAAAATAATCGACTCCAACAATAAGAAGTACGAATTGAAGCATGAAAAATGTTATTCTTCCATGCTGATCAAAAGACTTGACCTTAAATTCTTTAGGACCAACTTCCACAAGTTATTTAATTAATTTTTTTTTTTTTTTTTTTTTATGCCCGATAGGTTAGCCTTTGACCACTATCTCACCTGATGGTAAGTGATGATGTGGTCGAGGATGTTGTTCAGGCTAACCTAGAGTTACTGGCTCTCAAGGACAGCTGCCGGAACACACCGTTAGGTGCTTGGCGACAGACTTTCAACTTGAGGGTGGTAGCTAGCCAGCCTTCATATTTTTAGTTAGGGTTGGCTGAAAGTTCCGTTTTTTTTTTTTATTTTCCACTCTTTTTGAGATGCATACCACTGACACGATCATTCACTTGCCTAAAATACTGTATACATTCAACATGAGTTGCAACTACCTTTAAATCATCCAGGTAAGCAAATACATTTTTAACCGACTTCCAAAAAAGGAGGTTCTCAATTCGACTGTATTTTTTTTAATGTTACCTCTGAGCTCTGGACTGGGTGAACCGATTTTGAAAATTCTTTTTTTGTTTGAAACGCGATGAATTGTCGTTTGGTCCCGTTTCTAATTTTATCAAAATCGGTCAAGCCGTTTTTGAATTACACTAAAATACCTGAAAATTATTTACCTATCTTGATGATATAGTCGTTAACAATGAATCATAATCGATCCCGTAGGTAGCAAAAAGTCCCGTAATGTCACTAAAATGAGTGAATTATTTTATTGCAAAACATGGAACTGACTTCAACACCCAAAAGTGTGAAATGACTTGTCGAAGTTGAAGTCGGTTCCATATTTTCCAAAAAAAATTTTTTCACACTTTTCTATTTTTCGAGCGCACAATCGAGACTGGTCTCTTGCCTCGATCGTGCGCTCGAAGAGTCATGATCTCCTGAGGATGCTTCGTGTAGAAACGAAACGCGTCGAAAATATTCCGATTTGGCTGCGTGGCGTTTGTCGGCTTAACAAGAAAATTTAGGCGGAATCGTCACTAGATATGTTTCTTAATATATTTTTCAAGTGTTTTATTAAAATTAAGTTAAAACATTGTTATTATTTTTAATTGTGACAAGTTCGTTGCCCACATGATGTTAAGCGGACTAACCTCTGCCTATAACAGATGCATTTCGTCACAAGTCAATAATTGCACTGCGCCCGTCACACTGAGACATAGTTGTTAAGTCTCATGTTGTCTGTAATTTGTTATTATTAAATATGGATTATCACAAACTACCTCCTGAATCTGTTCATTAAATTGACTATGACTTAAAAACAACTCAACCCATTTTGATAAATAATACCATGTAATAAATGGGACCAAATTGGAGGCATGATCTACCTAACAATAAAAATTATCAAAAACAAATCATAATTGGCAAAGTAATCACATGACATACATACAAAAAACACATATAGTCTAATTGACAACCTAACATTATTTATATTATTTTAAAAGGCTGTATCTTTTGGAAGGTGTCACTATGTTAACTATATTATGGTCATATTATATTATTTTTATGGTCCCCCACAGCCGTTTGACAACTTGCCCTTTAGTATTCCAAATAGATATGTTGCAACAGTCTTTTTCAGCGTGTTCTTTGGGATTGGTCTGTGGGCGCCTTTTTTAATTGTATGGTATTCAATGTCAAAGAGAACTATGTAACTCATATGAATGATTAAATAAAACTAAAAATAAATTATTATAAATATACGTCCTTCTTTAGATGGCTTTTCAACGCTGCTTGGCGTTTTTCTGCCATTGTCAGAGTATAGACAGTGTACAGTTTATAATGAAGAATGCTTGGTATGATAACTATAATTCAGTTAATAAAGCAAAAATATAGGATTAATGTCTTTAAAATATAATAATTACATTAATTATAAACAAATATTATTAGACTTAATAAAATTACATAATAAAAAACATACATAAGTGCAGTATAGACATATGAGAGAATACATTTGAAGTTAACAGGTAAAAAACATTTAACAGGTTAAATTGAGAACCTCCTCTTTTTTAGAAGTTGGTTTAATTGGACCCTACGCTATACATACTAATATAAAGGGCTATATCTTTTTTATATTGTAAATAATATACCTGCTGATTAGTTTCCCTAGAGTGGTCGCGGCAAGCAGTTGTGAATAACTCGAATCCGCTCTTTCTAATAACGCCTGGCATTTTGTTAATGTGTCCGGGGCTTCCTGCAATAAAAAGGTTAATTATAATAAAGATTATTATTATTTTAAGTATTGCTGAACCAAAGATGATGGATCCTGACGAGGAAGAAAGCGCGCTTGTCTTTGTAGCTAATTCTTGTTCGTTAGAGGACAGTATCTGAGTGTATGCATCGACTCTTTCTAACAAAGTCAAAAGGGAGTTCTTAGAAAGAGGGAAAGTTATTATAAACACAGTGCTGTATATAGAGACTATTTTTACTTCTTACTTAAGGGCCATTTTGGAAAGATATTACCATTAACAAAGCAAATTATAACAGGCAGAGGTATATAATACGTATCATTTTATGGCAGTGAAAGACAGCAGCTCCACCTTAGTTAAGATTTCATGCTTTTTCAAAACTTCATTGTGAGTTTAAATAAATATCTAATTTAAACTCTTATGACGTTTCTCATTGAAACTCCTCGGTCTTAGGTATGTTTTATTTATACTTACGTAGTATATGAGTACTTTCAGACTTAGTTTTCATCGTAGAGCACTAATAACAGTGTGCCTACACTGCTAGTTTTATTGCATTTTGAAATTAGAATGCAAAGGTTGTTTGAAAAAAACATGATAGTAGCTTTTGTTAGGAGAACAGTCAAATGACATCTGTCAAAAATTCAAAATGGACTTAACAAGATGACTGAAGATGATGAAGTCATACAAAGTGCTCCAATCCTGCTAAAGCACTGTACTTTTTACCTGCGTATGTGTTCAAAATAAAATAGAAATTAGCGCTTTTAGTACTTGTTGGTTATAAAGAGGACATGATACATAATATACCAAACTAGTTTAGTTTTTGAGACAGAACCATAAACAATACTGGGTTAAAATTTACCTATTTTTTTTATATTTAGAGATAAAATGCTATATAAGATTAATACATAAAATTATTATTTTATTCAATGAAATAAGCTCTTGTTGATGACATTCCACAAGCTAGAATGTATAAAAGCAAAGTCAAACATTCCTGTATGTATTTTGATAAAGAAACCAACAAAATAAAAATTTATATAATTAAATAACTAATAAGTTTTCCTACTTGTTTCACAACTGTAAAGGGTTTAAACTGGTGTTTGAAACATCAAGATAAAAATAATTTAAGTATAGGAGATTTAAACCGTTTCAACTTGTTTAATGATGGTAATATTTAGGGTTTGGTACCAAATAATGGGACTCTATTACTACGGTTCCGCTGTCTGTCTAACATTTTACGGGAATCGTTGGAACCATGACATGGGGAGCTGATTGAAATTTTCTCAGAATATCAATTTAGCAAAGATATAAAAATAAAAGGGGGTTCCCCATACAAGAAACATATACTTTTTGTTTTTGCTCAAGCGTCAAACTTAGTATGATTATAGTCCAACGTCTACCATATACAACAAATACCGGCCTCATGCGAATCAGACTCCCACTAAGGATCTTAACTGTATGAAAAAAAAAGTTTTTTGGTACTCTCTGTGGTGGTACATATTGTGTTTTAACAGTAAGTTCTAAGTACTAGGATCATTTAACTCCACTTAATGTCCATTTACTGAAGTTGCTCACTTTATCGTGTCACATCTCTATTTTTTGCTTATATGTATATGTTACATAAAAAATATACTTTTATATCATAAATTTTTTTGTCCAATATTGTAAGTATGGGTTAAACAAATTTTTGTCATAACCACTTAAAAAAGTATTAGATAATATTTAATATTATAATAATATACACATATCATATTAGGTCCATTATGTTTTAATAAACCTTAATAATGTTGACTGGAAGAGATCGCTTTAAGCGATAAGTCCACCCTTTGCACTTTAGTTTTAAGTTTTTCTAGTTATCTGTATTTTTCTATTGGTGTACAATAAAGTGTTTTGTATTGTATTATATTGTAATAACGAGTCAGACAACAGAATAGTGCTAAACAGAATGAAATATCTTCCTTCAGATTAGCTTCATGCCACAATTTTTGTTTATTTTATCTAGTTCTGATATATACATATTCTGATATATTATGGTGGTCCAATCCACTGGCACAATAAACCCTTTTTTTGGTTTTACAGCACAAACCTGTGTACATTGTTTGATGGGCAAATTAGAAAACACTGTAAAATTCCTGAGGATGTTGGTGTTTTGTCATTGTAACCACAATGACAAAACACCAACATCCTCAGGAATTTTACAGTGTTTTCTAATTTGCCCATCAAAACAATCCAATAGGAAGCTGTACCTAAGATATGTTAAGCTTGCATGTAGATTTTGGATAGTCCTTTCTTTTACAATATGTAAGTGACTTTTTGGCAATTTACTTATTTACTACAAATAATTAAGAAATTAGGGAAAACTACATTCCTCTTACAAGAAAACTGATGATTTGATTAAAACCTAATGAAATTATTAAAACCAGTTAATTTGATTTTCAAGGTAACTTGATGATCTTACCTGGAAAGCAACTACAGCCTTCTCCGCTTGCTCCCTGATGATGGGGTCCTGAGACTCGTACAGCTGTTTACACAGCAGCTCTATTTGAATCACCTCCTGTAGAAAATACACATCAGGATCAGGATGTTGAAGCACTCACAGCAGAGCTTGCCTAGTTATTCTTAACTAATGAACTAGGTTAAGCAGTGTTCGTCACTGGGGCCAGTGACCAACAGTGGCATTTACTACTGAGTGCCACCATGCTTCTCATATGTACCACTAGTTGTCTTGAATAGCAATTGTTAGGCTATTTGGAGGCGTAAGGGTGATCGGCAAACTCTGCCGCTTTGCATATTAATAGGGCATTTTACCAATGGCTAGCTACCTTAGGTAAATGTTAGGTGTTGGCTGCTGTCCTTGAGAGTCAGTTCCTACTGTATGTGAAGTCTGTTCACCATGGTTTGCCCACATTATCACTTACCATCATGTGACATTGTCGCCCAAAGCTTAGGCTTGCATTTGAATAACACTTCAATAGAAGAATATGTTTTTTCTGAGATGTCTGAAGAATATGTTTTGTCACTCTTTGATCTATTCAGTAGGGTGTATGTCCAGTGTGGCCATTAAAAACATATTTGAAAATTTAATTAGCCATTTTATGTCTTAGGATGATGGGTGCACTTATGGCGAAATGCATCTGTTATAGGCAGATGTAGAGGTACCGCTTAACACCTGGTGGGTCATTAGCTTCTTCTGGCTGTTAGGTTCTTTATTATTTTTTCCTTTTTTTATATTAATGGTAATATAAAAAAAGAAAAAAATTATACCTCCACCCAGTCTCCTCTGCACGAGACCATTACCCCAAAGTTGATGATAAAGGCTATATTGGGTATATTGGGTAGAAGCTGGCTGGGAAAATATACAGAATGCTCCAAGTGGTATCAATGCATGTACTGAAAATAGAAACTAAATGTTATTTATGGAATTATTCCTCACTTACTGACATGCTTAGTCACAGAACATTAAGAGGAAAGGCTACTGCACTATCGCAAAAAGGTTTTGCATTATGCAGTTTGGGCATTAACCGACAGACGCCAATACTTATATGAAATGTTCAAGTTTGGATCGTGAAACAACAAGCACAAGAAACTCACAGCGTGATGATCATTTTACATATGTATGCTCTTATGGATGGTTAGTTGCCTGGAGGTTTTCTTCACAAATATTTCCTGGTAGACTTCAACAACATAATCAATGTGATCATTGATTGACAGGTGAGACAGTGGTCTTCACGTTAAAAGTAGGAAAACAACCACATCAAATGCCGAGGATTGCCATAATTCCCACTCTTGACAAGCGTCTTCATGATTGTAGTGTAATATGGCACTAATGCCGTTCTGGTATTTTTTCTTTCTAGCCTTTTACAACAACACAAGGAAGATATGAGAGGATGCAATTCTAGCTCTTTTTCTTAGCCTGGGCATGCAAGAAATAGGTTTCTTCATAGTAGTGGAGTTTATTCCCTATATAAAACATATCTATTATAAATAAGAGAGTACTAGACCCACCTATATATATATATATATGAATATAAGCCAATGTCAGTGTGATAATTGGATTCATAAGCGTGTACAAAACATAACAACACTGCTATAAATGCATCATTTGTTACAGACATTCAATGACTTGCAAGTTGAGAAAAAAAATTATAATACTTCATATATATTTAAAGTTTACTTAACTGATCTGAAATAAAACCATATACGGGACAGTGAAGCTACAGTTACTTACTGTCAGGGACATGTTTAGAAGGTAAGAGTTTTTTAATTTCTTTGAAAAAAGCAATTTATTATTATTTCTTTAGTTGGTTCACAAAGCGACTGAAATTTATAGAAAATAAATAAGTTTTATGCATTGCAGGGGTACCCCCAAGGCGTTTAACATTCGAAATACTTGATAAGTACTTTTTCAGGGGTACAATGTGTCAACAGATCTAACATATAACCAAGGCGCCGGTAAAATTACACAAGAGTTATTGAAATTTCATCAATCACAAGTCCTTGAACCATTTCGAAGAGTAGAGAAAGTAAACGAGACAATCGAAAAATGGAACAAATAATCTCACTGTGAGGTCCCGACATCGCAATAAGTGGAAACTGATAAACTAAAACATTTAAGGTAGCAGCAAAAAACTACTGTTACACCAGCTGAGGAATGACATTTAAGGACGTATTCCTATTTGTCTATAGTGTGAATTCAGTTAAAAATTTAGTAAAAAACACAATATTTTGGTTCTCACCTGTTCTTCAGCCATCTTTGTTATTTTTCAGCATTTGAAATAACGTTTCGTTACTCAGAAAGTTTCGTATCTTATCATAGTGTCATGCCGCTAGTCGAAGCCGGTAACCCGCGATAGGCTTTACCTACTTACTTTAATTATCAAAATTAAGTGTAAGTTAAGTGATCTTTGCAAACTAAGAATATATAATCTAGGGAGATAGTAAAAAGTTTGATGATTCTAAAATTTCTAAAGCGACGTGTTCCTTTACATTGATTTTCTTACATGAAAATGAATATGTGTAACGGAACGTGGCGGTGAATTGACTGCGTTCAAAAAAAGATTGTAAACCTTCGAGCTTCTATTTGATAAAAGGTCGAAAATATTATCTTAGCCTATAAATACTGGCAGCAAATTCTACAGAAGATTTTGACACCCCTTCCCCGGAAAAGAAAAAGAAATTCAAATAATCAATGTCTTGAAATTGTCTGTAAAATTGAACTGAATAATAAAAATGTGGTTTTATTTTCGCTGATTACCATTACAACATTTACAACAAACTACTGCTCATGAGGCGAGATTAACAATATGCTCAGAATAACTGTACCCAAGATCAAACGGACGTGGGCGCTTGGACTAAGCCCTAGATGCCGATGGAACACGAGAACCTTTACAAGCAGGAATCGTAGACGTAAGTACCGAAACATATAGTATTTTATTTCACGTCATTAGATAGATATCTGATACTGAGATTTAGACACTTTATTCTTGTTGTAAGTATAAACCCTAGGGTGCGTTCTTATTTGTCGTCCGACGACGGATGATCGCTCCAAGCAGAGCGACGCTCGTCATCCGCCTTTTAAGAACGGCTCTGTATCATATCTGTATCAATAACACTACTTAAAATGTTTCACTGACTCGGAAGAAATGTATTTACAATTATGTACTTTTCCACGACACACAACTAAAACAAACATACAAAATATAACAATAATAATAATACAATTTTGTAAACAGAAGTCTACGTAAACAAAAAGTAACCTATAAAACAAAGAAAAATCAAGTCCCAACTGTCAAATGAAACGTCAGGGCGATATTTATCCACCGATTTCGTGGGGCGACCGGTGCGTCGTCGAACGATATATCAGAACGCTCCGGAAGATCATCGGACGATCGCTCCGGGCATATAAAAACGCTCGGGGCGTCGTCGGACGTCGTCGGACGACATATAAGAACGCACCCCTAGATTGAGAAATATAACTTTCTTAGGTAGGTATTTCATCAGTAGACGTATAACTTAAGTAGTGGGTACATAAATCATATGATGACGAACGTTGGCATAGATAGGTCATACTTCATAAAATATGCAAAGCTTTTAGATCATTAATAAATAGTTTTTATTGGAAGAAAAATGGCGAACATAGCCATGGATATCCTCCATTTCAGCTACAAACAAGAATTGATTACAAATATCATCAATAGGTACTCATGGCTCTATTCGCAATTTTTCAGTATCCGTTTCCGTGTTGAGAAGAGCCGCAAAAAGCACAAAGGCAGGGAAAGAACATGATGCACAATGCCATAAATGCAAACAACTTATTGAATTTATCTTTGGTCCTCCAAGCACCATAGACAATCCATACAATCAGTCAACCCTCGAAAAATTTGATGAAAGTAAACAAGGTACAGCTGAAACTCAGTTAAGCTGTAAACCCGAAACTCATTGCGAGAAGTGCAACAAACTGATAGCTAAAGCATTTACCACACATGAATATGGAAGAATACCAAAAACAGTTACCAAATTACCCATTGATGATGTTCATGCTTTGCAATCTAGCACTGCAAAGCAAACAGAAGAACAACTCGCACAAAAGATTGAAGTAATAGAAGAAACACCATTAGTAGAAGCAGAGAGTCCCAAACTTGAAGGGTTTAATGTAACTCCGAGGGTGTTAGGTCATTTAGTCGATATGAATATTATTCGTACGATAGAATTCATAGGCAATGACGATCATTGTGATATGTCAGTGTTAAATTTTGCTACAAATGACTCTGGTCACAATAGTAAATCAAGTGGATCAGATGACCTTGATCCCTTTGAAATAGTAGCACAACGATGTCTTGATGAGCATCCCAATCGAATAGATGACCGTATTCTTAAACAATTGAAACAACTGGGTATCCCCAGGACTCCAAACACAAATTCCACTATTAATGTGTCAGATAACAAACGAAAACCAGGAAAAACTGAAGTTGTTGAAGAACTAGATGCTAGAAAGATCGATCACGACCCATCTTCGACTACCCTTGATGAACAAGGTCAAATTAATAATATAACTAAAATTCGTTCTCAAGAACAATCAGAAGCAGCACTATATTCACAAAATATATATAGAGAACAAACAGCAGTATCTCAATTAAGTAACACGTATCCTACAACAGAAGAAATTTCCAGAGGATTACCTGATCCACAATCCTTTTACAGTGGTTTCAAGCCAGAACAACCTACAGGAGGAGAGGCAACCCACACACAACCCCAACAAAATCATAATCATGTACAGAGTACATCAAATCAAAATTCCTTGTATCCTGCAGGTGTTACATCAGTAACAGCTCAGCAACAATATTTTTACAATAATGCCTCAAATTATGCTTTTCCTTCGGCACCCCAATTTCCACAAGGGTTTTATAACCCAGGTTATTGGCCAGCGCCCACCGAGCAGACAGCAGGACATGAAGAGCATGATATACCTACTGAATCAACAAGCGACGATACACCAAATGAAAGATTTACTATTGTCCCTGACCAAAAAACACCGAGTCGAGCAATAGAAGGGAGGCATAATATAAGTCGAGAGACTTTGCTGTCAGTGCCTTATGAAATAGAGAAACCTACACAAGGTTTACTTCATCCGGAATATATTTGTCCAGCGCCTAGAATACAAACCGCGGAACATGAGCGATCTAAACCTTTAGAAGGACAAATTTCGCAAGGATTACATCGCCAAGAATTTTTTAGAAGAGTGCCGAAAACAAAAACAAAAAAATATGTTTCGAAAAAACAAAATAAGCTTAGTGCAACTAATAATACAGCAGGACAGATTTCTGAAGACAGATTACTTCAAAAAGAATATTTTAGCAGAGTGCCCAAAGCAAGGGGTTTAAAAGGCAAATCAAAAACCAAAATTTATCCAAAAAAAGAAACTTCACACGGCCTTGTCCTCCAGGAATCTTTCTACATAAATACACAGGCAACTGCAAATGAACCATGTTTCACAGCCCTTAAAATTGCACCGCAAAGTATACTAACTCAGAACATTACAAGTATCTATCCTGATCAAAAGACACCGATTCGTGCGATAGAAGGAAAACCTGACATAGGATCAGACAACAGCAAATCAACTGACTTTTGCGCAATGATTTGTCCTTTGCCTCAATCGCAGGGATCTCCTCAATCAAAAGATGACGAAATGTCTCTTTCCCAAATGTTGAACAAGGTAAGACAGAATAACAGAGAATCTAGCAGAAAATTAAAGAAGGTGGATCCTGTTAGAGGTAAATGTGGTAAAGGAAAACCGAAATGTCCCCCGCCTCCACCGCCATGTCCTCCTCCAGATCCTTGCCCGCCTCGTCCTTGCCCAACTCGAGACCCTCCATGTCCTAGACCTTGCAAACGCGCTTGTCCTCCCGCTTGCACTCCACCAACACCAGGATGCGACCCGAGAAATTACCCGTGCAAATTTAAGAAGCTAGCTTTGAATACTTCTTTAGAAAATTTGTTTTCACTACTTTTTTGGTTTGGTTCAAAGAAATTCCTTCTCAGAAGATGTGCTTCTCTGTCTATGATCGATAGCCCAACGCAGACAGCAGGTTTCTCTACGAAAGCTATTCTACCACATGGTATATCAGTTCCAAAGCAGAACTCGGACTGCGCTCTGATTGCTAAACAGCTTTATGAATCCAATATAGAAAAATGTAGTTCAGAGACTATCCTTCTAGCCAGAACGTTTGATCCTTGGGTACCGATTCCATCGTGGCCAATACCGGAGAAGGTAGAAAAGAGGCCATTTCTATGCCCTAAAGAGGGGTGCAAAGTAATCCCTCCACCTCGATTGGGCGCTCCGTGTGGCTCTCCTTGTAAGGGAGGCGATCCATGCAAAGGCTTTCCAAAACGGAGGAGTTAATTTAAGATTCTACTTCTCTTTACTTAAATGGACAAATAAATCAATTAATATAATAGGAAGACAATTTTTGTATTGCTAATGAAAATTGTTGGTTCCTATTAAAACCTATTTATGCAGCGAAAATAAATTCACTTACAATGCAACATTTTTCCATCTTTTCATGTATCATGGCAAACATTTTCGATCATCTGTAAATTTGCCATGTTTGTGTAGTATACTGTATTTTATTACAAATAAAGGTTAGGTACAGCCGCTAATCTGTTTGTTTAATTATGTTTCGTTGTTAATTTGGTAACTACGGCAAAGAATTTTTAAAAGTCATGTAAATTGTATCATGACCATCCGTCTAAGGCCCCTCTAACACCATGATAATATAAAGGATCGTCGTGAAAGCTGTGTCTTTATAAACAAAAATTAAGAGATTATACTTATTAGTAACTGTATACAGTAATAGGGTCCCGTTTTTACCCTTTGGGTACGGAGCCCTAAAACTGACAGTTTTTATGTTTTCAACACGTTTTGTTGACATTACAACAAATTATGTTTAGTGGAGACACATCTCTATAATCATATATATATTATCATTTTACAGTATGATCATATCCATAGACAACATAATATGTTGTCTATGGATATGATCATTTATGTTTTACAGCCAACCAGATATTATATCATATTATGATATAATATCTGGTTGGCTGTAAAACCAGAGACAAATTTAGTTATTTGTGGTCATTTATCTTCGTATTACCTTATACAATAAATTATGAAGTCATATATATGAGAACCCATATCATAGTTCAATATGGACCTTATGAAGGATTAGTGTAGTTAATACGATCAGACACTAACTGCAGGCTTACCTAGATATATCAAACGATACAGTAAGTACCTAACTGAACCCCTTTATTAAATTATTTAAATTTAATAAGTGCATTTTTATCACGTTACGTGATTGAAAACTTAACTGGTACCTACCGGAAATCATGGCCGTACTATTATCTGTAGTCCCAAGGAGTCGACCCGTGTACGGGTACATGGCCATATGGGCCATGAGTGACACTAGTCAGGATTACCATTAAACCTTTTGTATCAATACGCCACAGAGGCCATAAATATAAGAAGACAAGACAACTTTTGTATCTCTACATTGATTGGAAATTAAAATTATCAATTAATTACCATAAAGTTTACTCAATTACAAGCAAATACATACTAGTTACTTACGTGTTAGCGATATAGCGACGCCACATATCTGTAAGTTTTAGGTATATTAGTCCTAGACCATAGGTAATTTAGTTACTAAGTAGGCTAAAGAATATACAGTAAAGAGTGTTTATATCAGTCAGTACTAATCAGTACTAATATTATAAATGCGAAAGTAACTCTGTCTGTCTGTCTGTCTGTCTGTCTGTTACGCTTTCACGCCAAAACTACTGGACCGATTTGAATGAAATTTGGTATGGAGATAGTTTGAGACCCGGGAAAAAACAGGAATCTTTCTACATAAATACACAGGCAACTGCAAATGAACCATGTTTCACAGCCCTTAAAATTGCACCGCAAAGTATACTAACTCAGAACATTACAAGTATCTATCCTGATCAAAAGACACCGATTCGTGCGATAGAAGGAAAACCTGACATAGGATCAGACAACAGCAAATCAACTGACTTTTGCGCAATGATTTGTCCTTTGCCTCAATCGCAGGGATCTCCTCAATCAAAAGATGACGAAATGTCTCTTTCCCAAATGTTGAACAAGGTAAGACAGAATAACAGAGAATCTAGCAGAAAATTAAAGAAGGTGGATCCTGTTAGAGGTAAATGTGGTAAAGGAAAACCGAAATGTCCCCCGCCTCCACCGCCATGTCCTCCTCCAGATCCTTGCCCGCCTCGTCCTTGCCCAACTCGAGACCCTCCATGTCCTAGACCTTGCAAACGCGCTTGTCCTCCCGCTTGCACTCCACCAACACCAGGATGCGACCCGAGAAATTACCCGTGCAAATTTAAGAAGCTAGCTTTGAATACTTCTTTAGAAAATTTGTTTTCACTACTTTTTTGGTTTGGTTCAAAGAAATTCCTTCTCAGAAGATGTGCTTCTCTGTCTATGATCGATAGCCCAACGCAGACAGCAGGTTTCTCTACGAAAGCTATTCTACCACATGGTATATCAGTTCCAAAGCAGAACTCGGACTGCGCTCTGATTGCTAAACAGCTTTATGAATCCAATATAGAAAAATGTAGTTCAGAGACTATCCTTCTAGCCAGAACGTTTGATCCTTGGGTACCGATTCCATCGTGGCCAATACCGGAGAAGGTAGAAAAGAGGCCATTTCTATGCCCTAAAGAGGGGTGCAAAGTAATCCCTCCACCTCGATTGGGCGCTCCGTGTGGCTCTCCTTGTAAGGGAGGCGATCCATGCAAAGGCTTTCCAAAACGGAGGAGTTAATTTAAGATTCTACTTCTCTTTACTTAAATGGACAAATAAATCAATTAATATAATAGGAAGACAATTTTTGTATTGCTAATGAAAATTGTTGGTTCCTATTAAAACCTATTTATGCAGCGAAAATAAATTCACTTACAATGCAACATTTTTCCATCTTTTCATGTATCATGGCAAACATTTTCGATCATCTGTAAATTTGCCATGTTTGTGTAGTATACTGTATTTTATTACAAATAAAGGTTAGGTACAGCCGCTAATCTGTTTGTTTAATTATGTTTCGTTGTTAATTTGGTAACTACGGCAAAGAATTTTTAAAAGTCATGTAAATTGTATCATGACCATCCGTCTAAGGCCCCTCTAACACCATGATAATATAAAGGATCGTCGTGAAAGCTGTGTCTTTATAAACAAAAATTAAGAGATTATACTTATTAGTAACTGTATACAGTAATAGGGTCCCGTTTTTACCCTTTGGGTACGGAGCCCTAAAACTGACAGTTTTTATGTTTTCAACACGTTTTGTTGACATTACAACAAATTATGTTTAGTGGAGACACATCTCTATAATCATATATATATTATCATTTTACAGTATGATCATATCCATAGACAACATAATATGTTGTCTATGGATATGATCATTTATGTTTTACAGCCAACCAGATATTATATCATATTATGATATAATATCTGGTTGGCTGTAAAACCAGAGACAAATTTAGTTATTTGTGGTCATTTATCTTCGTATTACCTTATACAATAAATTATGAAGTCATATATATGAGAACCCATATCATAGTTCAATATGGACCTTATGAAGGATTAGTGTAGTTAATACGATCAGACACTAACTGCAGGCTTACCTAGATATATCAAACGATACAGTAAGTACCTAACTGAACCCCTTTATTAAATTATTTAAATTTAATAAGTGCATTTTTATCACGTTACGTGATTGAAAACTTAACTGGTACCTACCGGAAATCATGGCCGTACTATTATCTGTAGTCCCAAGGAGTCGACCCGTGTACGGGTACATGGCCATATGGGCCATGAGTGACACTAGTCAGGATTACCATTAAACCTTTTGTATCAATACGCCACAGAGGCCATAAATATAAGAAGACAAGACAACTTTTGTATCTCTACATTGATTGGAAATTAAAATTATCAATTAATTACCATAAAGTTTACTCAATTACAAGCAAATACATACTAGTTACTTACGTGTTAGCGATATAGCGACGCCACATATCTGTAAGTTTTAGGTATATTAGTCCTAGACCATAGGTAATTTAGTTACTAAGTAGGCTAAAGAATATACAGTAAAGAGTGTTTATATCAGTCAGTACTAATCAGTACTAATATTATAAATGCGAAAGTAACTCTGTCTGTCTGTCTGTCTGTCTGTCTGTTACGCTTTCACGCCAAAACTACTGGACCGATTTGAATGAAATTTGGTATGGAGATAGTTTGAGACCCGGGAAAAAACATAGGATAGTTTTTATCCGACTGCGCAAAAAGAGGTTAATGTTTTCGCGCGATAACCGACATACGCGCGGGCGGAGCCGCGCCCGGAAAGCTAGTAGGTTATAATTCTTAGACCACAAAATTTCTTACATGAAGCTACTCTTTTATATTTTTAAATATGATTACAAGCTCAGATAGGATATTCTCTAGCGTGCGAAGAGAATATTGGGATATTCTTCTATATATTTCTATATCTATCCATCAATATCTAGCTGGTCGCAGAGGCTTGAAATTTGGAGGTTGTACCTATTTGTCTGTATGCGTAGGGGTGTACTAAGAAAGAATTTTTTGAAATTCCTCCCCTAAGGGGGTACAAATGGTTGAAAACGTTTGAATGAAACTCCTTTGTTTTTTAAAGTACAGTTCTGAAAATTTGTATTCGGATAGATTATTCAAAATAAAAAATGAAGTCTTAAACTTTTTTTACATGGATTACTTAAGTGGGGATGAAACTTTGTATGTAAAGGTCATTGAAGTGATAGTGATGAACATTGGTATCTGGATAGACTTTTTAAAACAAAAACATACCACAATAATATAATTTGCCAGGGTTGATTGGAAGGAGTGAAAATGGGGAGGAAAGTATGACACCCGAACCTAAACCGCTGGCGCTCGACCTGATCGTCTATCTATTGTATTGATGTATCCTTTTAACCGTAATACTATATTGAAATGATAAAAGTTTGTATATATTTAAAAAAAGAAAATAAATTCTAGCCTAATTATTAAATATTTGTACAATTAAGACAATTTTCCAAATCAGTTGCATACTAAACTTATAATATTTTATTATAAAGCACGGAGAGAACGCTACGCGCTGAGCATCGGAATTCGCCCGTCGAGTGTCAAGTATGACAGGCAACTCGTGTATAATGTTGCGATCGATATAGTGTTGCTAATATTGTAGTTTAATTAGTAATATAGAGTCGAGTATTAGTGTTGTCTCACCACTGGCGTACTCCCGTTGCGTGCTGACATGACACAGCCGATGAAGGCTCTCAAAAGGAGCGTCCGATTTAATAACGAGTCGAAAGAAGTTTCATGTATACCGGATCGTCTTTGACAGAGATAAGACAGAATAAAACTCGAGATGGGCCTTGACAGGCAAGGCGCTGAGGGGCCACATACGAAAATCCATACCACCCTCGATTAGAAATTCTATCGCCAAGCACTTCACAGTGTGCTCCCGCCGCATTCCTTGAGAGCCAGTAAATTAACAGGCACATGAGATTTAACGACTATATGTCTCAGGAGCGCAGGTCACTTGTGACGAAATGCATCTGTTATAAGCAGTGGTTACCGCTTAACATCAAGTGAGCATCGTGCTTGTTCCGTTACAATCCCATAAAATAATTAAAAAAAAACCGTGGACCCGTTGGTCTTGTATGGGGCTTGAAATGAACAAAAATCCTTTGTGGGGTACAAAGGGTTTTTTTTCCTTTTGATCCTGGGGGTGAACAGTGGGGGACAAAAGGAATTACTCTATTTTTTATTTACCTAGGCCACATTCGGTACGACCAAGGCTCGTAGATATACCGATAGGTACTCTTTAAATATTACGCTGTAGCCTATTATATACTGGGTTAACTGGGTAGGCGGCACAACAACTGTAGATAATTAATAATACTTTTTGGAATTGATGACGTACAATAAAGAATACGCTATAATTTGCTATGCATAGAATACCGATCCAATCGAAGACTAGCGTTTGCAACACGATTAATTTGGCTGCAGGCTTACATCGGGGATCTGCTTTGAGCCCTTATTGTTGCCTCCTCTTTATGAAGACGTACTGACATCAGACATACAGCAAGAGTATACACCGTATAGAGTGCGCTAAGGTGTGTGTTTGTGTATGAAAGATGTGACTTTGACGAAAGTTTTTGAACGTACTGATAGAAGAATACATCTTGTACCTACCTAACTTAGCAATAGACAAGAAGATGATTTAGGTATTACAAACTAGTGCTCTTCTTCTGAATTTAACATTAATATCACATAACTTTTAAATTTACAAATTCAAGCACATAAATAACAATAATTATAACCTTTACCACTATCAGAAGCATATAAAGTCTTTAAAGGATATAGAAACAAAATCAAAGGGTACCCGACTGATTGAGTAGATGTAACAATACAATACCCACCCAGATTATTTTGCTGCAGATGCATCCACAAGGGCTGGCAACCGCAAATCTGGAACAACGCGAGGAACAGACTTAGAAAATCCATTCGATGCTATTGCAAAACGCTGTATGGATGTTTCACCTAATCAGATAGACGAGCGGTTGTTCCAAGAAATGGAGAAACTTGGTTTGGTACGAGCGTACTTATGTACAAATTCTGGAAACAGAAAAGATTTACGCCGTAAAGGAAACAAAAGGAGGATCAAGCACCGTGAACAACACAAGCTTATAGCTGAAAGTGATTCAATGTTGAATAAATATACAGAAACCAAGACACAGGTCAATTTTATCAGTGATTTACAACCATCATTTGAAGCACCTCGTAGCTCCAAGCACATAGCTGTCTATGAATTCGAAGATTTTGTAAAGGAAGAAAGAAGACCAATTTATGAACTTGACAGAAAGCCATTAGAGCATTATGTAGAAAAATCCATTGCCATTAAACCATACCATGATGCACGTTTTGATTGTGCAGATAAACCGATATTTGGTCCTAACTCAACTGTTTTAAACAATTGTGATAAGGGTGCTGATTCTCGAATTATAGCAACAAATATCAAAAATCATATGGTATATAATAATGATATAAAGAAAACAATTTCAGGAGCTAATAAAAAAAATCAGGATCTGATCCGACGTAATAGACTGACACATATAAAACACACTCTAAAATCTAAAAAATCAATACGTTCTAAACAGGATATTGTAAAAGGGTTTCTTAAGCCACCACATATAAAAACAAATGAAGTTGATCCTACACATCATTCAAACAAAAGCAAGATGAATCAAACTGATCAGCATGCGGGACAAAATTTAACAAAACCGAATCTGATTAATCAGGACAGTGCTTATATTATTCCACATGTTACAAAAGAGCAAAAAGAAGCAACTCAACTTATAAAAGAGCAAATGCACTCAAACTTCAATAAAGATGTTCTATGTTACCATCAAAATGCAGATATTAATCTGATACAACTAACAAGAACATCGAAATCTCAGAGTGAAAAATTAGAAAAGCCCACAGTATCAACATCATTACCCAAATTTCATGATCTCATTGGTGCAGGTCATAATCTAGCAATGAAAACAGAAACAACAAGTGACAATAAATCGATGCTACAAAATTCAAAATATGATGTTAGGAAACCAAGCTCTACAACGTTACGCTATACATTAGGGCCATTAAAATCATTTAAACAAGAACAGACTACCAAATCAAAAGAAGTTGAAAGATTGGTACCTGAACTGATTGAAGCCGTAAAAAGAACAATACCTCATAAAGAAAAACATTTAAATAAATATATTTCTCTGCTAGAAGAACAACAAGATATTACAAAGACCGTAATAAAAAAAGGTAGATATGCTTCTATAAAACAAATAGTGCAATCTGTGACCCTCTATCGATTGACTAATCAAGTTGAATCAACTGCAATGTCAGATGAAAGCGCTCAAGAACAAGTAATACCTATTCAAGAAAGTCATCAACCTCGTCCCATATATACTAACATAGACACTGACTCCGGTTATGATCAAGCAGTAAAAGCTGCATTTCTCAAAAAGGGTGTAGCATCATTTCAAGAATATTTAAATCCAGAAAGTACGCCTTGTACGAAAATTACGCCAGATTTAGTAAATCAAAAACATATGTCACCTGACATGGCTGAAAAAGTAATTAATAATATGATGTATATAAAGCCAACTAAAGTCCATCACTTTGTGCATAGAAAACAAGAAAAAAAGGCAAGTCCAATGATGCAATTTACTGAAATTGCAAAATCTACTAAGGATTCTCATCAATCCAATTCAGGTGAAAAGTTGTCAATAGATGTTACTAAGCAATTGGCACTCCAAAAACTCAAAACCTTGAAGGGAAATTCTTTACAAAGCCATAAAAACTTTGAGCCTATCTCTATAACAAGTTTGACTCCTGAAACTATACCATTACCAACTAGACTCACAGCAGATCTTCAACTATCTACAGAGATAAAGCATACACCTTGTAAAAACATGACATTGGATTCGCTCAATGAAAGAAATCCGACTAACTCCGAAAAATCAGATGTTTTGATAGGAAAAAGCAACGAACAAGCACAAATAACAGTCATAGGTCTAAAAGTGCAAAGCAATGCCTCAAAATCAAGTGTTGCTCAAAACTACATATTTTCAAAGGTTAAAACAATACCGTTGAAGAAAGCTACTGATGGCCTTGAAAAGGCAAATGATTTTACAAATACGACTGCACAATCTACTGCTACTGAAACAGGTTTCTTTGATCATATTTTACAGACGTTGAAAAGCCCTTCAGAATTAGTACAAGACTTAAAACCTGTATTTGGAGAGGATTTATCTCACAGGTCTGTTCATAAAATTGATAAGGAGCTAGATGTTTTAAATTCAAGGGTAAAAACTAAATCTATAGAAAAAAAATCTTTAAAAGATAAAATGATTACAACTGCACAACCGACAATTGATGATAACAGGATGCCAGATGTTACTGCACAGCTGAAAACGCAAATGGATACTGTACTAAAAGAAGATTTCTTTCAAGATCTAACAAATGCCTCGGTTACAAGAGAGTCTCATACTTTAATACCTGATTCAATACCATTACCAACTAGACTTCCAAAAGATATCCAAACACAAGAAATTCCCACATTTAGTACGAACTTATCAGATCGCTTGTCAAAACAAGTAAATATACCTTCTGTGGACTTGAAATCTGACAAATTGGCCATTGATTCAAAGGAAAAAAATAATGCCACTAACCCAAATGTTGTACAGAATTACACAACTTTAACTTTAGCAGCTTCTAAGGCAAGACAAACAAAAACTTTGGAAGCTTTTAAATTAGCTGCCGATGAAAAAATTACAAGTAATTCTAAAAAACGTACATTACACCCCGGTGGTGCTGCGATTGGTTTATATAATCAGATGTTTCAAGAGTTGAAAAAACCTTCAGAAATAGTGAAAACTTCGGAAACGATACTCAAAGAGCATACTATTATACCATCTCTCAAGTCACTTTCAACAACTAATAAGGAGTTAGATGTAGCAAAATCTCACGCACAATTTGTACCTCAAATTACTTCTACGGAGAAAGTAAAAAATAATACTGAATTAAAGAATGCAAACAGTGCACTAAAAAAGCTACATCCAAAAAATAATTTTGTGCAATCTTCAGACCAGCTTCTACCAAAACAAGTTAAGCAAATAAGTGATGGATTAATTCTCATACCTGACTTAATACCTTTGCCGACACGAGAAACTAAAGATATAAATACATACATGGAAGAATGTCATTCTGGTAAAAAGAATTCATCTAGTTTACTTAATCGATGGAATATGTATGCTCGTCCAGTTATTAAACCTGATAAAACAGAACAAGCAAATCAAGTACAAGTTAACAAAGCAAACAAATCAGTTTCAAAAGAATGGAAAGATAATAATGATACTCAATTAAAAGCAACACAAAATCCAACTGTACCAAGATATAAATCAGCAGATTCAATGGTGATAAATTCAAGTCAACTAAAAACTTCACAATATTTTAAATCTACCGATATCGCGTGGATACCAAAAAAGCCAGAAGTGTTACATGAATTTCAACGGACACGTCACTTTGATCCATCATTTCAGTCTACGACAGGACTGGTTGTAACTAAAGGTGAAGATATGAATGAAAAAGATATGCATGGTATTGAAAATCCCAAAGACATCATCAAAACAACTGACCAGCTTCAGACGAAAGAAACCGCAACTATAAATGCTGAACATAATGTCATACCTGATTTAATTTTTTCACCACCAAGATATAAATCAGCAGATTCAATGATGGTAAATGGAAATCAAATGAAAACCTCACAAAATTTTAAAACATCTGACATAAAGTGGATACCAAAAAAGCCAGAAGTGTTACCTATATTTCCAAAGTTAAGCCACTTTGATCCTGCAGTCCAGTCTACGACAGGTCCGATTGTACCAAAAGGCGCAGATATATATGAAAAAAATAAGCTTTTTACGGAAAATGCTAAACTAGATATTATTAAAACAACTGACCAGTTTCAGAAAAAAGAAACTGCAGCTATAGATTCTAAACAAAATCTCTTAGCTGATTTATTTCCATTACCATCAAGATATAATTCAGCAGATTCAATACTGCCAAAAACTAATCAATTACAAATTTCACAATATACAAAATCAACTGATATCGCGTGGATACCAAAGAAGCCAGAAGTGTTAACTAAATTTCCTCAACCAGTTCACTTTCATCCCTCATATCAGCCTACAACAAGCTCGGTAATAATTACAAAGACAGATCTGAATGCAAATTCAAAAATTGTCAATTTGAAAACAACTGACCAATTTAAGCATAAACAAGGCACCATAATTAGTCCCAAACATAACCTTATACCTGATTTATTACCACTACCAACGAGACAAACTGTTGACCTCCAAGAGGTCGTACAAAATAACCTAATTAAAGCCAGTAAAGGCATTCCGCTAAGTTCCCTTTACCAAGCTAATGTTGGTTATACACCAAACAAGGAAATAAAATCAACCTCATCAACATGGAATAATTTTTTTAAACTTTCAAAAGATACAGAATGCTCTATTATTCAAAAAGAAAAAGATATTCGAAAGGATTTTACGACAAATCTTGGCCTTTTACCGCAAATAAAACCAGACAAAGAAGTGTCATTATCAGAATTGCTTAGAAGGACTCGGAAACGAAATAGAATGGATATCTATCGCGAATTTGAAAACGAAGAGTACCATACCGAGAGACATGACAATACAACCAAACGTCGAAGACTTGCACGTTCAACCGTAAAACATTCTGCTCCATCCTTCCAATCTTCAACGCATCCTTGTCTGCCAAATCAGCCTATTAGCCCACCTTCTTGCCCTATTCCTCCACCTCCCTTATGCACTCCCATGCCACCTCCATGTAGCTCTCCTCTAGAACCATCTCCCCAGTGTCCACCACTTCCCCTACCCTGTCCGTGTACTCCACCGGCTAAACCTCCTTCTCTTCCACCTCCAAAGAAAAAGGATTGCAATCCTCAACCCTGCAAACGACCACCAACATGCCCGCCTCCACCCTGCCCAGTAAAACCTCATCCAAACAAGCCTTCTTGCCCTCCTCCTGGGCCGTTCCAAAAGGACCCTTGTAAAAGGTTTGGTACTCTCATATCCGAGACCACATTTAAAAACGTTACTATACTTCTAGAACATAGTCGCAAAGCTCTTCAAAATGTTTCATCTCTACCCATCATCAATTATAACCCTCCAAAATCTATTGCTACAGTTCTGACTGATGAAATTGCAATCGTATCATTGAGTATAGATCAGATGCCGTCATTAGAAACGTATGGAAAGAACTTGAATAAGACTTCCAAAGCTCATGGCTATATACCGAAGGAATTGATTCCCTTGTTGGCCATGCCCCCAGAACAGCAAAATAATAAGGAGGAGAAAGATTAATCGATAATGACGATACTTATTTTGACATGCTGTGTTTGATTATCAGCGAAAATAAAAACCTTATATAAAAATCACTGAATGTTTACTTTGTTCTTATAGTAAGATTCCTTATTACGAGTGGCACGTTTACAACAGCAGAGGCAACTGCAGCCGTCACAAACTGTTAGCTGCAGCCGTTGATACATCATCGGTGGCAACTGACAACCAATAGTAACGCTTGCGCGCCACGTGGGTATAATATCTGGGCATTGAAAAAGTTCTTGACATTCGCAAATAATTGAAATTATTTCTTGGTCCTCCGTAAAAGTGGATAGAGTGTACAATTATGTCGATCTTAACCTTTAGGTGATTATAATAATATTTATTGTTACCACTATGAGCGTATTTTTCTTTATCTTTTTTGTCGACGACGACGATGGGCTGGACGCAATAACAGTGTTTCTTCGTCGGAAACTGTTTTGCAAGTGGACTGGCTCATGTGCAAAGCAAGCCGACGACCACTTCCATTTAACGCCGACTTTTCAGCGGCTGTCACTGTCAGGTGGCGATGGTTGCAATTGTCTATGCCATTGGCACCATAGGTAGTTCATTAAATGGTATGTATAGATATTAGATTATACTGATCTGTATAATCTAATTTCCAAGTACCTCAGCCTTTCACTACCTAGGTGTTACGAGGTGTTACCATGGGCAAATTCGGAGTGTTATCAATCAAGCTGTGTCATGTATCCAGAGTTATTATTTAATCCCACTTTGATGATTTATTACCTAGGCGTAGAAGTAAAGTCGAGATAAATGTCATTAAATATCATTTAAATTAGAATTTAAATATTATACTTAAAACATGAATGAATTTGTCAAATATAGAAATAAAAGTCCAAGTAAATCAAAGACCCCTCAGGCGAAGATGCGGTATAAGCTAGTTATGAATAAATCTATCAATAAATAATTGACTATATAGTCAAGTTTATCAAGTTTATCAACATGAGTTATCCCGTATAATATATCCATTAAGAATACAATCGGACAAATATACAATTGTCTATGTAGGAATAGGTAATTTAGTTTAAATCTTAACTCAGTTTATTTGTAACTCTTCATAAAACTTACAGGCACAATATACAACCTACAAGACACACATTTATGGCGACTCTTTTCTGAAGATGCGAAAGCTACGAAAACCTCAAAAGGTAAAGAAGAACTCGATATACAAAATGAAGTTTTAGCGACTCTTGGTCCACTGCCAAAATCGACTACAGAAGAAAATGCACCTTGTTTAGAATTGGCTACGCTGGTAAAGAAACGTGATGATGTAGGAAACATACAAGGATCAAAAATGAATGTAGATTTGGAAGAAAAGAATTCTGATAAAGTAATACCGAAGTGCCCAAAAGACGCTATACCATTGCCTCTTCGTAGTTCATCACCATGTTGCCCATCGCCTTGTAGCCCACCTCCTCTATGTCCACCACCTAAATGTCCTTGCCCACCACCATCATGTATACCTCCATGTCCATCCCCATGTCCACCCCCATGTGCACCTCATTGTCCACCACCCATTTGTCCTTGTCCACCCCCTTGTCCATGCCCGCCAGCTCCATGTCCTCCTCCTAAATGTCCATGCCCACCACCTCCATGTCCTCCTCCTAAAACTCCATGCCCACCACCTCCATGTCCTCCTCCTAAAACTCCATGCCCACCACCTCCATGTCCACCACCTCCATGTCCACCGCCTCCATGCTCACCCCCTTGTCTACCTCCTAAAAGCCCATGCCCACCGCCATGTCCATGCCCACCACCTCCTGATCCATGCCCACCACCTCCATGTCCACCTCCTAAAATTCCATGCCCACCCCCTCCATGTCCACCTCCTCCACGTCCATGCCCACCGCCTCCATGTCTTCCAACATGCCCACCTCCATGTCCATCACCATGTTCTCCTCTTGTTTATCCTAGCCCACCACCACAATGTCCGCCACTTAAATGTCCTAGTCCGCCAACTCCGTGTCCACCTCCATGTAAAACTTTTAACCCAACTCCTTGCCCATCACCTTGTCCTCCTAATTTCCCATGCCCTTCATGTCAAACATACACACTACCACCTCCGCCATGTCAACCTCCCACTTGTCCTTGCCCACCATTTTACCCACAATTTTGTCCACCAGACATGTGCCCATTTCCACCACCTCCTTTTCCACCTTTCGTTTGCTCTCATCCACCCTCTACATACCCTTCTGAATCCCCTCCACTGCCTCCTTGTACGAACGTAATGGTATGTTCATGCCCACCCTCCAAAGGTGGGCAATCATCTTGCCCACCACCATGCCCACCATTTAAATGTCGACGTCCTTTCCCAAAACCTCCGGATCCTCCGATTCCTTGGCCGTTGCCTGCACTTCCACCACGTACACGTGCTTTACCGGATCCCCCGTGTCCATTACCATCAAGCTTACAAGCTAAATGTCCACCTCCGTGCACCCTACCGGAACCTTGTCCTCCCGCAACCCCATCACCTACTAAATGCATCCCTAAAGCTTATAATCCGTGTATTCCTCCAGTAGTCTCGGTTTCTAAGCCTGAAGCACTACCACGCACACCCAGAACTCTGCCTCTATGGCCACCAATTAAAACTAAGGATCCATGCAAAAAAGACCAATGTCAAAAGTGAGACTAATATGCAGAAACTTGAAGATATTGTTGAAACATTTTCATGGATATAAAGTTCACAAAAAATCTTTACGCTATAGCGGTTCTTCAGTATCGGTTGCACCAGACTTTGATTGGAAGATATTACTACTAAGGATATTTACGATAGCAATATTCTTCTCATTTGGAGTTTTTATTTTGAAGGCGGATTTTCTGGGAATAAAACGTCTCATGATGAATATATAAATTTGAGATTCATATTTTTTCATGTATGTGTTCTTACCCAGGAAGAACGAGTAGTATCACGGGAAATAGCTAATCCATTAACATGACATGTATGATAATCAGCAAAAATAAATCCAACCACTGAAAGTTTGGTGAAGTTATTATTTTTTACCTTTTGTACCTGCATACACGTAAACTTAGCTTTTAGCTAATTTAAGGGTATCTATTTAGGATTTACTAATGAGGTTGTTATTAGAATATTTTTTCGGAACACGAAAACTTTTTGGTAGTTGGTAAAATATTTCATAGGGATCTAGCCTAGACCCACTTTATATCCTAAGTCCTTGCCCTTTTAGTCTATTATATCTATAGGTATTATAGGAACACAAAAATATATCACTCTCTATAACGCTTCCAGGCGCAATAGAGAAACCAGAAAAAAACAAAGTTAATAGATGGAGTCTATTGTCTGACAACTCAAAACCTATGCCAACCCGTCGTCGGGACGAAGAGCAAAATATTGTGATAAGCAAAGAAGCTTTTGTGATTTTTGGGCCCTTGCTCAAAACAAAACCCGAAGACGTGCCCCGTTCTCAATTGCTACAAAGTGTAAAAGATCACGATGTCACACGAAGCGATCAAGACTTTGCGAAGAAGGACGATCAAGAAGAAACAAAATTCAACAAAATAATACTGAAATATCTGTCAAATTCTCCTAAGCAACATCCAATTTTTCTACAATTTTCTAGATCATATGGTTTATCCGCGCTAACGTCTTCTCCTTACAAGCATTATTCAAAGTCACTTACTTGCCAATCTTCACCAGAAAGCCGAAAACGTTCACTCACTCAAAATCCCTATTTTCGAGTACCATTTCCAGGGTCAACTTTATGCAAACCTAAGCAATCATATTCTATTACAAATGCACGATGTTTTTCAAAACCACCTCAACATTCAAGCCTTTGTCCACCACCTACAAAGCCTCTCATGGCTCTGATGACACCAATGCCTCCTCCATGTATACCATCTCCTGATCAATCCTCACGCCCGAAACTTTGTCCACCAAGTGCCAAACCTCTACCCTCAATGACGCCGATGCCACCGCCATGTAAACCATCTTCGAATCAAACTTCACGTCCTAAACTATGTTCACCGAGCGTCAAACCTCTACCCCCAATGACGCCGATGCCACCGCCATGTAAACCATCTTCGAATCAATCTTCACGTCCTAAACTGTGTCCACCGAGCGTCAAACCTCTACATCCAATGACGCCGATGCCACCGCCATGTAAACCATCTTCGAATCAATCTTCACGTCCAAAACTTTGTCCACCAAGTGTAAAACCTCCTCCCTTAATGGCGCCAATGCCACCTCCTTGTACACCATCTTCTACTCAATCTTTGCGTCCTAAATTTTGTCCACCAAGTACAAAACCTTTACCATTTATAACACCAATGCCACCTCCTTGTATGCCATCTTCAAATCGGTCTTCGTGGGCAAAATTTTGTCCACCAAGCGTCAAACCTCCTCCTTTAATGACGCCAATGCCACCAATTTGTAATGCAACGTCAAATCAACCTGCATTTCGTCCAGAAATTTGTTCACCTTGCGAAAAACCTCCTCTTATGCAACCTTGTACACCTGTAAAGTCACCATCACCTTTATGCCCACCTTCTCCAAAGCATACTTCAAAAAGTTCACCTATTGGTCCACCTCCTTGTCCACCGCCACATTATTCTCTGCCGCCACGTTTAGCTACACGTGATCCTTGCAAACCACTGTCGAAGTGGCCTTCACCTTTATGCCAACCTCCTCCAAGGTCACCTTGTCCTCCATTTCCTAGTACACCAAAGCCTTCTGGGTCCGATCCTTGCAAAGTTCTATCTAAAATACCATCTCCTATTTGTCCACCACCGTCAAAGTTACCATGTCCTTCACCTCCAACCACCCCAAAGTCTAGCCAGTCCGATCCTTGTAAAACTGTACCTAAAACACCATCTTCTATTTGTCCACCAACTTTTAAGTCCCCTTGTCCTCCACTTTCATATAGACAAAAACCTAGCGAGCCCGATCCATGCAAAACCCCATCTATCATTTGTCCACCACCGTCGAGGTCTACTTGTCCTCCAACTTCAGCCGCACCAAAGCATATGGAGTCTCATCCTTGTAAATCTCTCTCTAAGTATCCATCACCTCTTTGTCCATCACTTTTAAGAGCACCTTGTCCTGCACCACCTAGCGCACCAAGTGCTTCTGAACCTTGCAAAGCGCTGTCTAAAAGACCATCTCCTATTTGTCCACCACCGTCAAAGTTACCTTGTCCTCCACCTCCGACCACCCCAAATTCTTGTGAGTCCGATCCTTGCAGAGCTCTACCTAAACGACAATCTCCTATTTGTCCACCACCTTCAACGTCACCATGTCCTCCACCTCCAGCTACTCCAAAGCCTAGTGATTCCGATCCTTGCAGAGCTCTACCTAAAAGACAATCTCCTATTTGTCCATCACCTTCAAAGTCACCATGTCCACCACCTCCAACCAATCCAAAGCCTAGCGAGTCCGATCCTTGCAGAGCTCTATCTAAAAGACCATCTCCTATTTGTCCACCACCGTCAAAGCCACCTTGTCCTCCACCTCCGACCACCCCAAAGCCTAGTGAGTCCGACCCTTGCAGAGCTCTACCTAAAAGACAATCTCCTATTTGTCCACCACCTTCAAAGTCACCATGTCCTCCACCTCCAACCTCTCCAAAGCCTAGTGAGTCCGATCCTTGCAGAGCTCTACCTAAAAGACAATCTCCTATTTGTCCACCACCTTCAAAGTCACCATTTCCTCCACCTCCAACCACTCCAAAGCCTAGCGACTCCGATCCTTGCAGAGCTCTATCTAAAAGACCATCTCCTATTTGTCCACCACCTTCAAAGTCACCATGTCCTCCACCTCCAGCCTCTCCAAAGCCTAGCAAGTCCGACCCTTGCAGAGCTCTACCTAAAAAACAATCTCCTATTGGTCCACCACCTTCAAAGTCACCATGTCCTTCACCTCCAACCACCCCAAAGCCTAGCGAGTCGGATCCTTGCAGAGTTTTACCTAAAAGACAATCTCCTATTTGTCCACCACCTACAAAGTCACCATGTATCCCACCTCCAACAACACCAAAGCCTAGCGAGTCCGATCCTTGCAGAGCTCTATCTAAAAGACCATCTCCTATTTGTCCACCACCTTTAAAGTCACCTTGTCCTCCACCTCCGACCACTCCAAAGCCCTGTGAGTCCGATCCTTGCAAAGCTCTATCTAAAAGACCATCTTCTATTTGTCCACCACCTTCAGAGTCCCCTTGTCCTCCACCTCCCAATACACCAAAGCCTAACGAATCTGACCCTTGCAAAGGACCACCTAAAACACCATCACACATTTGTCCACCATCTAAGGGAAAACCTTGTCCTCCATCTTCGACAACATCAAATCCTCACAAGTCCGATCCTTGTAAAACTCCATCTAAACAAACATCGCAACTTTGCCCATCACTTTCCAGAGTACCTTGTCCTCCACAACCTTGCACTCCAAAACCGAGCGTTTCTAAACCTTGCATAACTCCACCTAAAAAAGCATCTCATGTTTGTCCACCACTTGCCAATACAGCAAAGTCAAATAAACTTTGCAAACCTCCAGCGAAAATATCACTTCCTATTTGTCCACCACCTTCTGAGTCATTTTGTCCTACACCTCCAAGCACTCCAAAACCGAAAGTTTCCGATCCTTGCAAATCTCTCTCTAAACGACTAACGCCTCTTTGCCCATCACTTTTACGGGCACCATGTCCTCCACCTCCTGGCTCATCCAATCCTTGTAGAATGGATCCTTGTAGTGCTGATCCTTGTAGATCTGATTCTAGAGCACCTGATCCTTGTACAGCTGATCTTTGTAAACCTGATCCTTGTAAACCTGATCCTTGTAGTCCTGATCCTCGTAGACCTGATGCTAGAGGACTTGATCCTTGTAGACCTGATCCTTGTAGACCCGAACCTTGTAGACCTGATCCTTGCAAATCTCTATCTACAAATCCATCTTTTATCTGCCCACCTCCTTCAAATCCACTCTGTCCACCCAAATCACCTCCTTCAGGCCCACCCTGTTCTTCCAAACCTCCCCCACCCAAAACGTGTGTCCCCGAACCCTGTAAACCACCATCTCCTTGTCCACCTAAGCCTTGTGTTCCACAGCCCACTAGAACACCCCCTTCCTGTCCACCAAAATTTAATATTCCGGAACCCTGTAAATCGCCCCCATCTAATTCACCAAACCCGTGTATAAATCAGCCTCGCAAACCACCAACAGTGTGCCCGCCTCAACCTCGTCCAACACAACTCTCTCGTTGCTTATCTAATGCAAATCCGTATACAGCAACTCATCCACGTTTGTCGAAGCGTTATACTTCAGATCCATACAAACAATCTCCTTCCTCCTCCTCATCTGATCCATGCTTAGCTGACCCATGCAAGCCTACTACTGAACTACTATCACCTGTTTGCCCTCCTAGCAAATCCCAACAACAGCCTTGCACTACAGCAACCGCTCAACATCTTGACCCTTGCGTCCACGATCCGCAATCTCCTCCCGAATGCCCTTTCCCAAGTCAACCATGTCCGCCAAATTCTTCTGAGGCACCTAAGTCTCCACGTCCGGCACGTTTATTCGAATCTTCACAACTAAAATGTCCATCACCTTGGATGCCACCAACTTTCACCTTACCTCCACGCCCCAAAACTCTTCCGAGCAAAGCATCACCTTGCCCTTGTCCTCCTAAAAATTCAAAATAGTTCAGAAACCTTTTCGTACAGGTCGTATTATTATTTAAAAAGTAGGTAAGTTTAATTTTGCGTTTGAGCACATTTTCAACTGTGAAGACGATAAAATACGAAAGCTTGACAGTCAAACATCCACAGTTCACTCCATGAGCACCTGGCGAGCAACAGCGAACTGTAAACCAACCAACAACTGTGAATAGCTAAAACTACATTGATATTTGCAGTTGATGGTGGTCGAACGCAAAATTTTCTTTTTCCAGTGTTCGATACTTCTAAACCTAACAGTTTTAATAGTAGTGAAAATAAATACCACGCAATGAATGTTGCTGTGTTTGTTTTTGCAAAATTCAAAGTATACCAGACTTCGATTAGTAAGTTTTATATGGAAAATATCCGCCTACAATGAGGTAGTTACCCGGACCAGTGGCATTTTTGAAAGACAGTTTTGCCACCAGCTATGGCTTTTCCATTGCGAAGCACCCAGCGACTAGCCACCATTCCCCGATGCACCTGTGGCAACTAAGATGTAATCATAGTTTGTTGCTTGGCTAATGAGTGTTATAATTCGGTGCTCCTCTAGTCACGGCTCTTGATAGAGCACCTCATTAGAATACGGAAACTGCCGCCAAAGATTGACTGCGAAAGACTGTTCGACGCGAACAGTCTTTCAGTCTTTCTCCAATGAGTGCTTGTTGAAATCTCAAGAAAAAAACATCTCATATGTTTTCTTACTGAATTTTTCTTACATTTTGATAGGCTTGCCTTTGACTACTATCTCACCTGATGGTAAGTGAAGTGGTTGAAGATGTTGGTCAAACTAACCTAGAACTGCTGGTTGTCAAGAACAGCTGCCGGAACACACGCGTCTGGCGCTTGACAAATAGATTTTCTATTTAAAATGCCCTAAAAAAATGCTATAACGATTGCCATCCTAATATAACAACTGGGACCGAAGCGGACGTCATAACGTCCCTCCGAATCAAATGACCAATGGCGGTCACACCCTGTTCGCCCTAATGGGGTGAAGTGCTAGGGGACAACAGGAATAACACCATCCATCCAAGTACCGGCATCCGCAGCGGACTTTGATTCGTTGAGTACGTCTCGGCAAGCTCCGCTACAAGTGCTTCAGAAACCAAACCGAAGAGAAGGTATGACGAATGTAATGTGTGAATCACAGTAAGTAATACTTCCACAAGACCTTTATTTAATAACACCCTCTTCATCCTTGGTGACACGACGGTAGCGATCGAGTCTCGATTACCGATAAGACAGTTGATACCCCGTCCATCTACTGAACTAGATACACACCACACACCACAGGTAGATAATACGGGAAGGTGGATATGGAATTCATATTTACCCCTCCACCCACTGTGCTAGAGTGGGAATGACTCAACTATATTTTTTTTTTGTTGGATTGCATAAGTGGTTGGTCGAGAGGTGTTTTTATTCCGTGAACGAATTCTTTAATTATAGAAATATTGCAACATAATCTTAATAAAATTTCATTGACATTTATTTATTTTCACATCGAATTAATTGTATATTGTTAATTATTCGTTTTTTTCTTGACATTTATTGTATTGACGTCGCAAAATTCTAATAATTTGCATACTGTAATGGCAAAAAACATGCACGGACATCCCTCTCTATCTGTCAACTGTTTAGATGTAGGTAATTATTTTATTATATTATTACATTGTTACCATGTTTTTAAGCAAATAAACATTATTATTATACAGGGGGTCTCACGGATATGCCACATAGAGGGAAAGTACCTTGAATATTGTATAGATGGAACGTTTTATTGACATGAGACATTAATTGAATTCAAAAAAACTATTTAAACTGCATTCATAGATATTTAAATAATTACATGGTTGAACCGGGAATCAAACCCGTTACACGAGAAAAAAAATCACCCTGTAGTTTTAACATACCGATCGAAAGGCTTCATTATATGGATAATTTTTTTCAAAATAACATAGTGTCAGAAATAAAGGAAAAAATGTTTTTTGGTGGATTCCTTGGCCACTGTCCTTACGTAGAGCCGATGACTAGCGCTGTTTCATCTTCACAGCCGTAGGTACAATGCACAAGGAAAACGTTCGCTAGCAGCTGCAATATCCTGGTAGCAGTACTTTGAAAGCCGACACGTTGTCCCTAGCTTAAACTTTTAGAAATATCCTTTTTGCCCTTTCCGAACATAACAGAAGAGGTATGTAACTCTCTGCCTACTATTCAATACAGCAAATGCCTGTAAAACAGAACTTTTTTACAGCTTATATTCTAGCCTTCGACCACATTGATGACGTGGTCGAAGATGTCGTTCAGGCTAACCCAGAATGACTGACTCACAAGGACATCTCCAGAAATACAACGCGAGGTTCTTGCCGATAGATTTTCTACTAATTGAGGGTGGTAGCTAGACAGGCGGACATTCGCTAAAAACCCTACCACCGTGCTTTAATGAATGCCATTGGCCATTTTAAGATAATAACCGGGACCGAGGTCTTAAAGTGCCCTCCGAAGCACTTGGTTCCACTACTTGGTGAAGCTGCCATCCGGACTAAAAGATCGTTGTCCTCGCCAGCTTCCTTCTCGATTTGTCCGGTCTCAATTTGTTTGGTTTCTACAATTCGTCAGAGGTGTTATTTTGGGTTGTTTGCTTAGCGATTCTTCTGGTATTTACTACGAATGGTATTCATTATAATTTATAACCTACAATTTTAAACGAATTGAGAACAAGACCAACGAATGTTTTGTTGTTTATTTTATTCTCAATAAGTTTGCCAGACTAAATGCTACCTTATATTAGAAATTCATCAGGCAATATTTAGAAAAATCCCGATAAAAAAATACCCAAGGTGCTATTTACATAAAGGAATAATGCACACCGTTCTGGCGGCGTACGAGTCGATGCTTGTATACAAGAGGACGATATTTTTCGTTTGATTATTGATAACATGCCGTAATTGCTGCAAGGGGAGGTCATAAAAGACATAATAAAATAATACTTTAATGACATGTATGACTCATACATGTCATTAAGTATTATTTTATTATGTCTTTTTTTTTATTAAAATGCCATAAAAATACTCGGTACTCTTCATTTCATCAGTACTAATATTATAAATGCGAAAGTAACACTGTCTGTCTGTCTGTTACGCTTTCACGCCAAAACTACCGAAACGGACCGATTTGAATGAAATTTGGTATGGAAATGGTTTGAGACCCGGGAAAAAACATAGGATAGTTTTTATCCAGCTGCGCAAAAAGAGGTTAATGTTTTTGCGCGATAACCGACATACGCGCGGGTGGAGCTGCGCCCGGAAAGCTAGTATGGTATATGCTAATAGTAAACATTATGTCATAAGCATAAAATATTATACATATCATACCTTTATTAAGCTTACATAAAAGATGGTTATTGCATGATGCATAACGCACGTCATTACAGGAAAACGGAGCGGAAATAAGGCACTTAAGGGAAAATTGTCTTAATATTAACAAATATTTTTAAAATATTTTAAGAAACATCAAATTAATATTTAAATAAAACACTTAAAAAAATACAAAAATAAATCTAGTGACAATTCCGCCTAATTTTCCTGCTAAGCCGACGTGACGTCACAAACGCCACGCAGCCAAACCGGAAGAATTTTTCGACGCTTTTCGTTTCTACACGAAGCATCCTCAGGAGGTCTTGACTCTACGAGCGCACGATCGAGTTATTAAAATATTAATTTGATGTTTTCAAATATTTTACGGATATTTGTTATTATTAAATATGGATTTCCGCAAAGTAACGCCTGAATCTATTCATACAATATTGTCTTAGGTTTTCACGATTGTTACACATAGTTAATTAAACAACTTTAAACGGTTGAAATCGCGTATATTTGTCATTATTTTGTCCTGACGTTTTAAACACTTTGAAGTGATCGTGGTCACGGGGTGACTGTTTAAAACGTTTAATTACTATGCACATAAGGGAAGCTCAATGCCCTTATAAACTTAATGTATGGTCGTAGGGACACCATTAAATAGAGAATCATAGTTATAAGTATCTAACGGGACTTAATCGCGATAAAAACATGCATATGTTTATTTATTTACGTCGACGTTTCGACTAAGTTCCATTGGTCGTGGTCACGAGCAGACTGAAGGGGCGGGTGTCAATGTCTTGAAGGACGGGTATTTTCTACAACTACCCGCATTTGATTTATTTATTTATTTATTTATTTACCTTTATTACAAAATCCACAGATCTTAAAAAACATATATTTGCTTATTAACTATATCTTACATCTAATGACGGATTTACTTTATCTATATTACTAGCTTTCCGGGCGCGGCTCCGACGGCGCGTATGACGGTTATCGCGCGAAAACATTAACCTCTTTTTGCGCAGTCGGATAAAAACTATCCTATGTTTTTTCCCGGGTCTCAAACTACCTCCATACCAAATTTCATTCAAATCGGTCCAGTAGTTTTGGCGTGAAAGCGTAACAGACAGACAGACAGACAGACAGACAGACAGAGTTACTTTCGCATTTATAATATTATAGTACTGATATATTCATATAGAGAGCAGAGCTATATATTTATATGTATGAGAGATTGCGGGAAAAAGATTGTGTTCGTGCGCATGTGTGTGTGTGTGTGTGTGTGTGTGTGTGTGTGTGTGTGTGTGTGTGTGTGTGTGTGTGTGTGTGTGTGTGTGTGTGTGTGTAAGGGTGGGTGTGCGTGTGTGTGTGTGTAAGCTATTTATTTGCAGTTAATTAATTTATTGGTCACAAGATTTTTAAATTGTAGTAAGGTATTATTAAATAAGTCGATTGAGCTAAACTGTTCGTTATAAGTCTTTTGAGATCTAAAAATAATTGAGTTTCTGTAATAATTAGTGTGCGAGTGGGGGAGGTAGAAGAAAGGACTATTTCTTGTGCTTCTTTTGCGAACTGATGGGACTTGCAAACTCATAAAGTTTTCTAGGAGCTCAGTACTGTTTATCATTCCAACACAGTTTTTATAAAGAAATGTCATATCTAAGAGCGTTCGTCTGTCATGTAAGCTTAGGATGTTATGGAATTTGCAAGATTCATTATAATCAAGATACACATGATGGGTTCGGTAATTTAGATGTTTTATAAATTTAATTTGTATTCTTTCAAGATCTTGAGTATATTTTTCGTAATGTGGGTTCCAGATACTAGTACAGTATTCTAGAACACTTCTCACGTATGCAAAATACAGTACTTTGAGACACATAGTATCAGAAAATGGTTTGCTGACTCGTAAAATAAAGCCTAGGTTTTTATAAGATCTATTGGCAATGTCTGATATGTGATCATTAAAAGATAACTTGCTGTCTAAGAGAACTCCAAGATCTTTAACTAAGTTAGTCTTGTTGACGGGAGTGCCTGCTATACTATATACGTATTTTACCGGCTTTCTCTTCCTAGTGAACGTCATACAAATACATTTATTAACATTTATGGTAATTTTATTTTCTTTATAATATAAATTAAGCGTATTTAAATCATTCTGAAGCTGATCGCAGTCGAACGTAGTTTGGACATTGCAATAAAGGAGAATGTTCAAAGGCAGGTCCCCTATATGGCAGAGTGTCCTATTAAAATATTATGCTAAAATCGTTACATATTTTTTTGCTCTTCTCTCATTAACAGCGTATTTCTTTTCACCCTAGCATTAAAAGTTTTCTTAAAGAGTACATTTTTTATAAATTATTTATTTCCTGTTATTTCAAAACTAGCAACCAAAGATAATATGCACTACATTTTTTTTATTTATTGGCAACTGGATACATAGTCCTTATGCCTCACTAAAAAATAATTGCCAACTTAGAATTGCCAGTTATTTATAGTTCCCATTTTTCCAGAATCTTAGATCGATTAAAAATACATAGCTATGATTGAATTCATTGCTATTCATATATTTTTTTTTTACACGTTGTTAGTTTTGCCTTTAATTGAATATCTATCGACAGCGCAGAAACGATCCATACCGTAAGTATACTTATTGAATATACTATCGGTACTATTGATAGTTTATGTATGTTTTTTATTTTATTTTTATAGCCTTTGACCACTATCTCACCTGATGGTAATTCATGATTTGGTCGAAGATGTTGTTCAGGCTAACCTAGTTTGGTAGCTAGACAGTCGGGCATTCGCAGAATGCCCTACCACCATGCTGTAACGACTGCCATCTGAAGACAACACCGGGACCGACGGCTTAACGTGCCATACGAAGCGCGGAAGCTCTCAGTAGTAATGTCACTAGCGGTCAAGCATCTAAGTCATGATTTATGACGTTGCTAACTTAGCTGATCGATTAAGAACGGCTAAGCAAACTCCGCTACAAGTCCTTTAAGATGTATATTTATAGATGCCTGGTATTCAATACAATATGGCTTTCTGTTAGGTGTGCCACCGGGCTAGTAGCAAGGTGAACGTTAGAATTCAGCGAGTATAAAATATAATAAAATAACGATTTATAGCAGCCATATATAAAAGCATCAGTGATGGTATAGCGTGGAAGCACGGCTGTCTTAACACACTCTTAAGTCAGGGAAAATCGATATGGTGTGTCTCGATTTAAAAAATGTTAGCTGGCAACTCTACTAATATTTACGTGCTACTGTCAAGAGTGTCAAGTCGATAACGAGCTGATAGCGTGAAAGAAAATCGTTTCTTTTGAAATGTGTATTTTATTCCAAAATGGCATCAAGTTATACACTAACCGGCAAAAAACTCACGTGTTTTGCCGGTTACTGTACTGTACTGTACTTAGTGTACTGTGCTGATTAGTTTTTTGGATTAAATGTAAATGATTTAAGCAGATTCGCATTAGGATCTTATCAATACAAACAGGCAAAATCTTACAACTTGGAGCATGTGCGAAAAAATAGTATATTTATTGTCATATTGTCTAGAAAAAAGCAATGAATTAGAAGAGGATTGGGCATTAATATTAAATCTGAATAATTATTAAGGACCAGAATAAAGTTGTTGATACCTACTACCTCCTAAACTATCACGTTGCGGATTTTGATACTTATGGTATCATTCGATTTGTCTAAAAAGTATTATAGTCTTAATATCTAGATGATTGATAATTTTTGTAACTTAAAAATTAAATTACTCTTAAACCAGGGTAAAATATGAAAAAGGGCTACTGATCCTAAAATTAGACGTTTTTATTAACATATTAAAAAATAAATTATCAGGACACTAAACTTTTTCAGGGGACCTAAGTCTCCTAGTGAAATGGGCATTCTCCTTTTAGTGTCATCTGCGTACATAAGGTATTTGGCGGACTTGAAACATTTACCAACATCGTAAAGGTATGCTGCATAAAGCAACGGAGAAAGGATTGATCCTTGGGGGACGCCTGAGGGAATGTCCATAAAGTTAGACCGATGTCCACCAATTACTACCGCCTGACATCGGTTGCGAAGGTAGGATTCCACCCATCTTAGGAGATCCCCACAGATTCCCAGCTCTTTCAGCTTCCGAAGCAGAATATTATGGTCGACGCGATCAAAGGCTTTTTCGAAGTCAGTGTAAATGACATCGACTTGCGACCCTCCATCCATACCACGCAATACATCACTGGTAAATATAGCGAGGTTAGTATTGGTCGAGCGACCCCTGATGAAACCGTGTTGTTGATCTTGTATATTGTGACAGATGAAGGGATACAGATAGTGGTGCGCAGTTTTTTCAAATAGTTTACCTAAGGTGTTCAGAATCGATATTGGCCTATAATTTTCTATTGCAGTTTTGGTACCTTTTTTATGTATTGGAACTATATGTGCAGTTTTCCATATTTTCGGAAAGTATCCTTCACGAAAACAGCGATTGAACAAAATAGCGACAGGTTTAGCTAGAGAAATAGCGCAGTTAGTATAAAAAACCGACGGTATTTTGTCACTTCCGGCACCTTTATTAGGGTCTGTATTTTCAAGAAGCTTCTTAACGAATTGTTCATCCACATAAATAGTATGTAAGGTATCAGTACTGGTGACGGAGACAGCGCTATAGTTTATGTTTGAGTGGGATGAGACTGAACTAAAGTTTTTACTAAAGAAATCATTAAAGGATGAACATATTTCTTTATGTGTGTTTAATATTTGATTATCGTAAAACATTAATTTTGGGTAATCAGTATTGTTTTTTCTTTTAGATTTAACGTAAGACCAAAATAATTTAGGACATAATTTAATTTTTTCTTGAGATATTTCTATATAGTTTTTATAACAATGATTTTCTAATATTTTAACTTTTGCGCGTAAGTATGAAAACAACTGATATTCAAGCCTATTATTATACTTTTTCCAATTCATGTGTGCCTTTGCTTTTTCCTTAATTAGTTTGATTAATTCACGAGTATACCAGGGCGGATAAATATGTGTTTGTGAGACATATACTTGCGGTACATGTCGGTCTATAGCACTATTGATGATTGTATAAAAATTATTCACCGCATCTTCAGTACTGCAATCTTCAAGGAGTTCCTGCCACTTGTTATTAGAAAGATGTTCGTTCAAAGCGGCATAATCGGCATGTCGAAACAAGCGCTTTATGTACGGTGCAGTTTTAATAGGTGTTATTAAAACATCTGTCGCATCCATAATAACCGCGGGATGGTAACTGATGTCCTCTTTGACTAATGGAAATGTACACTTTTGCAGTCCTAGTGCAAAGTTTGCAAAAACCAGATCTAAAGTGTTATGGTACGGGTATTATATTGATCGAAACCTATAAAAGACATTTTATTAACTAGCATAGATGCGCAGTTCTGAATATCAACTGGACCCTTTTTTAAAATAATCGGATCGCCCGAGGACCATCGGATACAAGGTAAATTAAAATCCCCGGCTAACATAATAAAATCATTCGGATGTTCATCGATAATTGACGATAATATGTCGAGCAATTTACATACACGTGAAGGTATAGATCTATCCGGAGGCAGGTAAACAACACCAACGTGAAGATCACGGCGGGTGTGGGAGGGCCCCGGCCCGCTGGACGCAGCCGGCTGGTTCGAGGCGAACGCAGTGCGCGGCACAGTCACCCACACGCACTCGAGGTCGTCACGCTGCCACTCGGGACGCGCGCGCGCACCCATCCGGGCTGCGCTCAACACGGCGACGCCCCCGCCGAGCGAGCCCCGGTCTCTTCGGAACATTTCGTACCGGTGGCTGCACAGCTCTGTGTCCAGTATACCGTCACAGAGCCATGTCTCGGTGACCAGGATGATATCGGCGTCGCAAATGAGTGAATTGTTATAAAATTCGTTTGTCTTTGTTCTAAACCCGCGTACGTTTTGATACAAAATCGTCAATTTACCTGTGGAATCCATTGAGAAAGTGGACTATAGTGAATCTTATAGCGCAACTTATAATAATTATCGAACGATTCATGTGCAGTGATCGAAAGGAGCTCATGATAGTGAATTGTATTAAATATTTTACTGTGGCTGCAGAAATTATACAGTTGTAATACGAGAGTTAGGTTATAAACAAGTATATTAATTAATATCTGAGCTAACGAATTTAACTCAATAATTATTCTTGTTAGTTGATTTAACGAGTGCAGATAGTAGTTATGTAAGTTTAAAGTGAAAGCAATAGTAGTTATAACTGTTTTTGTGACTATTTGTGTACAATATGTGTGTAATGTGTATGTTAGTTTAAAAAATAAATTAAGTATTATAGAATGACAAATGTTATATGTGATTATTATTAAAATAAATGGTACCGATAGAAATGATGCAGTTTCTATATTTTGTCCAAGTCCGCCTTGCATAAGATTGGAATAGGAGATGATGTATCCGTTTTTCTTACATATATCCGACAGTTTTTTGTCCAGACGTGCTTGTAGTTGTGTTCTGCTGCTCTGGTTTTGCACGATCTGAGAAGCTGTTTGTTTTCCTTGGTCAGATGCTCGTTCACAAAAACTCTTCTCACTTCACCTCCTAGACCAAGTGCCTTTGTGGTGATGTTCCGGTTCTTCCGGGCAGCAGCCACGACGGCGTCTTTGAGGGCGCGTTGCTTGAAGCGCGCGACGATGGCGCGGCCGGCTACGGCAGCGCTGCTGGTGCGGCGCGGCTGCACCCGATGCGCGAACTCGATGTCGCCATTTTGCACGTTCACCCCGGCTTCGGCTGCGATTTTCACGACAATGTCGATGGTAGATTCGTCCTTCGTCTCGGGCACTCCGACTACCTCGACATTTTGAGCCCTCGACCACTGCTCTTGGCGCGCCTGGGAGTCTTCGATCGCCTTGGTGCGAGCTCTTTGTGTATTTAGCTCCGCCCGGAGCTGCTTGTTTTCTTCGCAGAGAAATGCAATACTGGCCTTGGTCTCAGAATAAAATTTGAACATGTCGTCGTATTGTCCACTGAGATACTTCATTGTTGTCTCGAGGCCGGTGAGGCGTTCTCCCAACGCCTTAAACTGTACAGCCATTGCATCCTTGAGGGTTTTGGTGACGTCGTGGTTAGCCGCCTGTACTGTAGAGGCGGAAGCCTGCGTGCCTCTTCTCACGGTGACGTTAGCTTGACCTGATTCTTGCATTGTAGTTATCTGGTATAGAACCTTTCAAAATAAATAGGCACACAATCACGCGCAATGATGAAACTTTTTAAATAGAACCTAGATCTTTTCTTTTCTTTTACTTTTACTACCCTCTAAAAAACGAAATATAGGAACACGTATACGTCTGCTCTCTAGAACGGTCGGGCGTGATTTAGAAATGCATCGTCTCGTCACACAACACTGACAACATCCACAGGTCTTGGTGAAGGTAAAACGCGTTTTAAATAGTTTAAATGTTTTTTAATATAGAGAATCGGTGGACAAGCATCTAATGGTGATTACAATATTACAAGGAAAGGAAAAAAAAATAACCACGTGTGGGATTCGAACCCGTGCTTATCCATCCCTATAGCATGATCTGTCAATTAAGTTATCGTGGTGAGTGAGTCATACATCAAATTTATCTTTTCGTTCCTATTCTTTTACCGTCTTAAGAGGACGGAGACACATCTGCAGCCAATATTAATTGAACTACAAACAAGACTGAAATTTTTGCTCTTTCCACTAAAGTCCCCTCAATCTGAGTTGTTCTTCAGTCCCCAGGAGACTACAGCACTCACTATTCACAAACACTACAGTACCCTTAGGGGACTAAACAAAACTAACTATTCCTCTAGCACACCCCTCGGAAATAGCGCTTATAAATACAGCAATATCACAGAATTAAAAGTACTATGGTAATTCAGACAGCAACGAGCTATGGAGAGAGCTATGCTCGGAATTTCATTGCGCGATAAAATCCAGAACGTGGATATTCACCAAAGAACCAAAGTCACCGACATAGCAATTAAACAACTTTAAACGGTTTAAATCGCGTATATTTTTCATTATTTTATCCCGACGTTTCAAACACTTTGCAGTGATCGTGGTCACCCAGTGACTGAACCCCGTGTTTGAAACGTCGGGATAAAATAATGAAAAATATACGCGATTTAAACCGTTTAAAGTTGTTTAATTACTATGTGTAACAATGGCGAAAACCTAAGACAACATCACCGACATAGCTCTCAGAATTTGCAAGTTGAAGTGGCAATGGGCATTGCTCGACGAACTGAGGACCGATGGGGAAGAAAGGTTCTCGAGTGGTTACCACACTACACCGGAAGACGTAGAGTTGGTAGGCCCCCTACTAGGTGGACTGACGATATTGTGAAAGTCGCGGGTAGCCAATGGCTACAAGTGGCTAATAGTTGTTGTTTGTGGCGATATATGGCGGAGGCTTTGTTCAGCAGTAGACGTCTTCCGGCTGATGATGATGATGAATATCTCAGAAACATTTTTTTAGCTTGTCCTGTGTGTTGTACCGACGAGAATAAACAAAATACTTACTACGAACTATATAAAACACTCAATGAAAGCATTTAGATAACCTACAAGCCATTGCAGACTCACAGGCAGTACAAATGCTCCAGGCTACCAGTGGGCAGCATGCCAAATAATCTGGCAACATTGCCCCGTTGGATCGCATTGCTCTTTCGACCAAGCGCTAGTTGATTTATTAAGTTTTGGAAAATACGATGATCGGTGACCGGTGACCGGTCCCCACAGACCCAACGTCTCCACACCAAAAAACCACTACGGAAATTAGCATATTACTTGCGCCTGGCCTACATGCAAGAATTTAGGGCATTTTGGGAATGCCCGCCTGGCTAGCTACCACCTAAAAGTATAAAATCTGTCCCCAAGCACCTACCGGTGTGTTCTGGCAGTTGTCCTTGAGACCCAGTAATTCTAGGTTAGACATCATCACTTACATCAGGTGAGATAGTGGGCAAAGGATAACCTATCAAACATAAAAAAATATAGATTGTCTTTTGTTTTTCCTGTAATTCCACGGGCAAGTACCGTTTTTGTTCATACCTACGCCGCGACAATGCCCTCAATATTCGTACTCGATAAGCTCTCGACATTAATATATCTACATTAGCATTGTGCATGAAGTGGAGGAATAACATAAAAAGATATTGCAAGGACTATCACATGCTAAGGTATAATAAAAGTACTTATACCGGTTTTTTTATATATTGCATAACCTCATCGACTTCACTATCACTGCATAGTATATAACATAGTCGCTACCCGCTGTCTGTCTGTCCCTATATACGAGTATGCTTAGATCTTTAAAACTACGCAACGGATTTTGATGCGGTTTTTAATTGATAGTGTGATTCAATGAGGAAGGTTTATATGGGACCTGGGACCATGCATAATATACTACAGAAACACTGATAATTTTAGAGGTTTCTAATCTTTCAAGTCTAACCTATAAAGAAAACATGATTGTATTGACTAATGACAAAAATTATCGGCCAAGTGCGAGTTGGACTCGCGCACGAAGGGTTCCGGACCATTAGTTATTCAACATTAGGCTTCATATTTTAACCTTTTCTGGTTTTAACGAGTGCGAGTCCGACTCGCACTTGGCCAACTTTTTGTATTTAATGTTATAGCGGCAACAGAAATACATCATCTGTGAAAATTTCAACTGTCTAGCTATCACCGTTCTTGAGATACAGTCTGGTGACAGACGGACGAACAGTGAAGTCTCAGTAACAGGGTCCCGTTTTAACCCTTTGGGTACGGAACCCTAAAAAGCTATGAACGTTGTATATAAAGACATTCTGTAGTATATTTAGTATCAGCATTACAACCATGCGAATCCGGGGCGGGTCGCTAGTAAAAAAAGGGAAGATAGGGTACGCTCTAATATCATGACAATATAATAATGTATATAGAAAAAAATTTAAATATGCATTTTTTATGTTATTGTGATGTGACGGAATAAGCTCGAGGCCCACCTGGTGTTAAGCGGACTAACCTCTGCCTATAACAGATGCATTTCGTCACAAGTCAAGAATAGCAATGCGCCCGTCACCTTGAGGCACCGTTGATAAGTCTCATGTGGCTATTTCACTGGCCCTCAAAGACTGTTGCCGGAACACACTGTTAGGTGCTTGGCTACAGATTTTCTACTTGAGGGTGGTCGCTAGCCAGGCGGGCATACGCAAAATGCCCTTCAAGCTCAAGCCCGCGGCGGGATTCGAACCTTATGCGCGGCAGTCCATATAGCCCACAGAAAAGAGAAATTTATATCTCTATGATATAGCCAATGCCACTGAGCCATCACTGCTTCATATGACCCACTTTTCCCTTAGTCGCCTCTTACGACACCAACGGGAAGAAATGGGGAGGTGACATTCTAGCCCGGCACATCACGGGCGACTTATATGTAAAAATAAACAATATGCAGTAAATATAAGTAAAGTTTCTATGGTTCTACCCGTTTCACGTAAAAGATTTGTTCAGGACTCCCCACGCTAAGACAGTTTCACTGAAAACCGTCCTTATCGGTCCTTTCCTACAGCAGTTGAGGTAAAGATGTATTTACACAACTGCATACAAGTAGGTATAAACTTATATACCTAAGTGTTTCACAATGCGATGACTCAAATTATATAGTCATCTTACCTAAGAACATATAAAATACTTCCTTAAGAACATATAAAACAAAGGTTGTTGACCATTACGTATAAAGGCGAGTCACTTTCCAATGTTTTTGTAACAATATTGTACACGAAAACACGGAACTTGTCTATGGTCGAGACAAAACTTAGTTTTCATGCTTTCTATGGCTTGCGGAAAGCATGCGCGTATAAAGGGGTGCGGGGAGCTAGCATTTGAACCAATCAATTTTTATTCGACTAACTTTTTCACGCTAAGACAGTTTTACGGAAAACCGTCCTTATCGGTACTTTCCCACAGCACAGCAGTAGAGGTAAGGATGTATTAACACAACTGCATACAAGTAGGTATAAACATATACCTAAGTGTTTCATTCGATGAGTCAAATTATACAGTCATCTTTCCTACACTTTTCCTTAAGAACATATTAAACAAAGAACTACATCTCAGGTTGTTGATTACGTAAAATCTAAAGCCGCCTCTCTTGCCAATATTTTTGTAACAACATTGTGCACACGAAACTTGTCTATGGTCGAGACAAAACTTTGTTTTCATGCTTTTCGTGGCTTGCAGAAATCTAAACATTTACCCCTGCGCGGGTGAAGGGGGCGGGGAGCTGGCATTTGAACCAATCACTGAGCAAGTAATACGTGAAGCAATGAAATGTACAGTGCGCGTTTCTGAAACAAAGTTTGGTTTTATTCTCGTCACATGTGCAGACGACGCGAAATAAACTTTTGTGTGCAGAGAGTTGAAATACTTAAGAGTTGTTATATCCGAACACCACTGCTCTAAAAGCTTACTAGAATTTACCTATGTACATACCTTCGCACATCTATAAGCAGTTTGTGATGACAAGGAAAGAACGTTTAAATATTATGCGTCATATCTGTTGTTAGAAAGAGATAAATAAGCAAATCGTGTTACCACCGAACCGCCACGAGACGTTCCGATCACCATTATGCTGCATCTCTTTCACTCTCTCACACCAAACGATACACATATCTCGCTCATCCATTTCATTGGAATTCGTTCCAAAGATAAAACAAAATAACGATATTTTCTATTTCAACAATAAAAGCAATAATTACGCGTGAAATGAAACAGTTTTGTTATCTCTCACAGGCAGAGTCTAAAGACACAAGGAAGGTGTATTGTCCACAGATTATTCCGAAAAAACACGATTAGCGGCGATGTATTCACCGGACGCTCGGAAGTGCTAGACTGACTCAGGCAATTACCCTGAATTCGTCAATTAAATATGGAGGGCAAACAACTGATCTACAGGTAAAAAAATCTTAGTTTGTGTGCGACTTTTTGCTCGATGTTTCAAAAAACCTTTGGCAGGAGATGAGACATCTTTTACATGCTATACTGACTGTAGCCATGCTGGAGGGCGGTGTTGGAAACGAATCTCATCGCGGGCTTGAGCTTCACCGCGTGTTGTCATGGCTTTTCGAGAAACTTGCCTAGCCAACACCCTATTGTATGTCGATGAGATGTTGTTTTAAACATAAGTATTTACTGGGACTTAATCGCGATAAAAACATGAGTACTTATATTATTTACCTTGATGTTTAACGAAATCGAAACATATAGATAAATATACATGTTTTTATCGCGGTTAAGTCCCGTTAAATACTTAGGTATTACTATGTGTTCAAGTTGCGAAAGCATTAAAGTTATTGTCGCTTAGATGTTAAATTATGATACACTAGTACTATTGAAGCAGTGATGGCTCAGTGGTATTGGCTATGGACTGCCACGCAGCAGGTCCATGGTTCGAATCCCGCCGCGGGATTGAGCTTCACCGCATGGTGAAAGGGCATTTTGTGAATGCCCGCTTGGCTAGCGACCACTGGGAAATTGGAAAGTCTGTCGCCAAGCACCTAATGGTGTGTTCCGGCAGCAGTCCTTGAGAGTCAGTGAATTTACACTCACATGAGACTTAACAACTATGTCTTAAGGTGACGGGCGCAGTGCAATTCGTGACTTGTGACGAAATGTATCTGTTATAGGCAGAGGTTAGTCCGCTTAACATCAGGTGGGCCTCTAGCTTGTTCCGTCACAATAACATAAAAAAAAACATTAGTGGCCTGCTCTGCTTACGCACGAGTTTTTTTTTAACAAAAAAATCTTTCTTTGAAAATCTTCTGTGGCCTATGTTTATCGGGGATAAAGTAGGATTATAATTGTGAAAGAATTTTTCAAATTGGTCCTATAGTTTTTAATTTTATTCGTAACAAAAATACAAATATTTCCTCTTTACATAATACTAGCTTTCCGGGCGCGGCTCCGCCCGCGCGTACATACGCGGTAATCGCGCAAAAACATTAACCTCTTTTTGCGCAGTTAGATAAAAACTATCTCATATTTTTTCCCGAGTCTCAAACTACACTCGAGAGCAATGAATCCGGGTCACTTAAAGAATCCTAAAAATCTCGGAAACTAAAAATGCTAGGTTAATGCAATAAATTGTATTTAATAGACAATGTAATACTCCTTAAATGAAGGTATTAAAACTTCTTAGTTATTGTAAAGTTATATCATAAAAAAATCAAATTTGAAAAAGGGCCACTTTCGAAGATGGAACTACGAAATTACAGCATTTGGTTTTGCTTTTGTTTGTAATCTGTCATTTATGTGGGTACATAAACCATGTTGATAGTGCTCTATATTCATTATTCAAGCTGAAATTATGTCGCTTACGCCTGAAGAATGCACCAGAATACTTACAATGCTGGAAACCGGCCGGAGTCAGCGCGATACAGCCAGGACTGTCGGTGTGTCGCTGTCAACAGTACAAAGAGTTCTCCGACGTTACGAAGAAACTGGTTCTAACCTACGCAGACCAGGAACGGGCAGAACCAGGTGTACCACAGCACGAGAAGACCGATACTTGGTGAACACCATGCTTCGAAATCGCTTTCTCACAGGAACTGAACTCACCAATCAGTTTCGACGCCTCGGAGGAAGTAACCCAAGTGCATGGACAGTAAGACGTCGGCTTGCTGAATCTAACTTAAAACCCCTTAGACCTGCAAACGGCCCTAAACTGGAGCGTGGGCATCGTATTTCGAGACTAAGATATGCCCAGAGCCACATAAATTGGAGTATTGAAGATTGGTCAAAAGTTATGTTCTCCGACGAATCAAAATTTATGCTCTACAAGCACGATGGAAGACACAGAGTGTATCGAAGACCAGGGGAAAGATTCAAGCAAGCATGCATCGAAGAAAAAGTAGCCTTCGGTGGTGGGTCTGTACTTGTGTGGGCCGGAATTTCTTCTGAAAGTCGCACAGAGCTGGTGATCATAGAAAACGGCTCTTTAACTAGCGTAAGATATGTGGAAGAAATCCTCAATGATCACGTTGGTCCATTTATGGTCAATTTAGGTGAGGATGCTATATTTATGCATGACAATGCCCGACCTCATACAGGTAGGATTGTGAATGACTACCTTCAAGAGATGAACATTACTCGTATGGAGTGGCCAGCGCGCAGCCCGGATATCAACCCGATCGAGCATGCTTGGGACGAGCTAGGCAGATGCGTAAAACAACGAAACCCTCCCCCAATCACGCTTCGTGAGCTCAAAATTGCTCTCACAGAGGAATGGGAGAATATTCCCCAAAATCATATAAAGAACTTGGTGTACAGCATGCCATACCGCGTAAACGCAGTAATGGAAGCACGAGGAGGCAATACGAAGTATTAAAATTCAAGAAAATCGTAATAAAGTTCAAAAATTTCATGTTTCCTATTTTTGTTTTAAGGAGAGATCAGCAGTTTTTTTCTTTATGTAATTTTGTGTTAATAAAATGTATGGTGACTCATATTTTTTTTACTTTCATTTAAGGAGTATTACATTGTCTATTAAATACAATTTATTGCATTAACCTATCATTTTTAGTTTCCGAGATTTTTAACATTCTTTAAGTGACCCGGATTCATTGCTCTCGAGTATATTTCCATACCAAATATCATTCAAATCGGTCCAGTAGTTTTGGCGTGAAAGTGCTGTTACAGACTGACAGACAGGGTTACTTTCGCATTTATAATATTAGTATTGATTAGTGTGGATTTGATATGATGATAAAGACTACTCCAAATATTTTTATTTTAGCAATAACGCATTCTCCGCGGATTACTTACATTAAAACATATTTTACAAAATTACAACTAAAGGAAATATTCTCATTTTTTTTTGATTTTTATTTTTGTAATGGAGTGGCAAACATGCAGACGGTCCACCTTATGGTTCGCCTATGGACATTTGCAACACCAGGGGCGTTACCAATGCGTTGCCGACCCTGTAAGACTCTTTTATTTTAACACCCTTTTTGAAGGAATCCATACTGCAGCTCTGCGGAAAAACACTAGATGGAAGATCATTCCACATTTTGCAAGTATCCGTTTATGCTCTAATAATTTACTTTCTTCTACGTAATGTAAAAGCTATGTGGACTATTTGCAGTTGAATCATCATAAAGTATAATAAGTACTAAATAATTATATCTATGTTTACCTACATATATGTATGGGTAGGTATATACTTACCTACTCCACTGATTAATCATTAAAGCAATCACGTAGACATTGATTTAATACAATAGCATAAAAAAGTCTTGTAGGCATGTCACAAGAAACCTGGGATTCACCAGAGACCATAATAAGGAAAAGTGACCTATTTAATGTCTTCAAGCAAACTGTTTTCCTGGAATAAAGTTTAATGCAACGATATCTTAGGTTTTACCTCAGCACACTGTGACCTAATGCGCACAAAGGATAGACCTGTAATTCAATTTAATGACGAACTAGATTCAATATGGCGTATATATATATATATATAGATTCATATTTTGCTCAACGAATAAGCATTGCAATTCAACGGGGCAACGCTGCCAACTGGGAGTGGGCTGGAGCATTTGGACTGCCTATGAGTCTGCTATGACTTATAAGTTGTCTAAATGCTTTTATTGTAGTAGCTGTAGTGTTGTATATAGTTCATAGTATTTTGTTTAATAAAGGCATACCGCCGGTTTAAAAATAAATATGGCGGATGTGCACGATATAAGTAAATCTTTAATCGATATAAATGTAATACAATAGCAATAGAAAACTGAACTAAGTCCAATAAACTAGTGAGCAAAGACGAGTGCCGAGCGGGGTCGCGGGGCGGGTATATAGCTAGAATGAATCGTCGATAAACTGGCCGGGCATCGATGGCACGCTCGCCCACCGACCTACCCGTACCGCCGCGCCGCGCCGCCGCCGCCATGCTCACTTTATAAATATACTAGCTTTCCGGGCGCGGCTCCGCCCGCGCGTATGTCGGTTATCGCGCGAAAACATTAACCTCTTTTTGCGCAGTCGGATAAAAACTATCCTTTGTTTTTTCCCGGGTTTCAAACTATCTCCATACCAAATTTCATTCAAATCGGTCCAGTAGTTTTGGCGTGAAAGCGTAACAGACAGAAAGACAGACAGAGTTACTTTCGCAGTTATAATATATAATAATATATTTTTATATTTTTATTAATATATAATAATATATTTCCCATTTTATTTGAACAGAAGAACAACCCTTAGGATATCTGGAAGTACTAGGACACGTAGGTAGGCAGGTCAACCAGCATCGTACAGAACAGCGGAAATTGACGTTATGCTAGTATTAAAATGCGAATGTAAGTTGTTGTGTATATAATTTTGAAGCGCTAGTGGAGTAGCTTGCTTAGATGTTCTTAACCGATGAACTAAAACAACGCCCGCTGCGGTCATGGCTTGAATAGGTGACCGCTAGTGGCATATAATACCAACTAATGTGTTAAATAACCGAAGGTACTTTATTTAATTATACTTTACTAGCTTTCCGGTCGGTTATCGCGCAAAAACATTAACCTCTTTTAACGCAGTTGGATAAAAACTATTCCTATGTTTTTTCCCGGGTCTCAAACTATTTCCATACCAAATTTAATTAAAATCGGTGCAGTAGTTATGGCGTGAAAGCGTAACAGACAGACCGACAGACAGAGTTACTTTCGCATTTATAATATTAGTACTGATTAGATATAGGTATTGACGCGTCTAATTCGCGGCAACTTCGCACAAAATTACTGAGCGAGCACGTGCTTTGGAGGATGGTTCGTCCATATGTCAGCTATTTGAGGAGACACTGGAAGCTATTGAGAGGAGAGCCAAGAGACTCATTAACGTCGACCAACTTGTAATCAAAAGACTCCAGAGTATCGAGCATCGCCGCAAAGTCGCTTGTTTATCGATTTATCATCGGATACATTTCGAGGGGATTGCCATGGAATTGTATAATTTGATTCCGCCATAACCATTCTATAATCGGACATCCAGGGATACTCAGAAGCGCCAGCGCTGTACGGTGGATATTCCATTTACCCGAACGAAGCGTCTTCGTTCATCATCCGAACCGCCAGAGATTGGAACACCCTGCCTGAGTCTGTGTTTCCGGTTAAGTACAATACTTGGGTATTCAAAACGTGAGTGAATTGATATCTTCCGGGTAAGCGCGCTCCATCATCGATCGAATCATCACGTGAGATAGTGGTCAAGTGCTACCCATTTCGGTAAGAAAAAAAGTTAGGTCTCGACTGTTGTCTTCAGATGGCAGTCGTATATATCATGTTGGTAGGTAATTTTGCGAATGCCTGGTACCCATTTCGGTATAAAAAAAAGTTAGGTCCCGACTGTTGTCTTCAGATGGCAGTCGTATATATCATGTTGGTAGGTAATTTTGCGAATGCCTGGTACCCATTTCGGTATAAAAAAAAGTTAGGTCTCGACTGTTGTCTTCAGATGGCAGTCGTATATATCATGTTGGTAGGTAATTTTGCGAATGCCTGGTACCCATTTCGGTATAAAAAAAAGTTAGGTCCCGACTGTTGTCTTCAGATGGCAGTCGTATATATCATGTTGGTAGGTAATTTTGCGAATGCCTGGCTAGCTACAACACTCAAGTAGAAAAACCTGTCGCGAGCCACAGTACCTGACTGTAGGTAAGCCTGAACAACTTCATCGATCGCATCATCACTACTCGGGAGAGTGGTCGGGTTATTATGCCATGTCCACCCACTGGACTTTCCCACTGGTGGGTGCGTTGCGTAGGTAATTTAAAGGCTGGACTATTAGCAATAAAACAGTCTGCCTAACCCTTTAAGAACACATACTTTCGTCGTCACGATACTGTGTTTTTGAAACAATAACTAACATTATTATTAATTTTTTTTAAATAGAAAGCCTGTGTTTCATTTCATTACAAACTAGTTTACTGATGTCCATGATGAATTGAGGAGCCACTCCAGATTTTAAAAGGAAACGCCTTTATTTAGTAGCAAAGCCAAATATTTTGTAGGACAATTTCTAGAATTTGTAGTAGGCATTTGCATGGTGGAAGGGCATTTTGTGAATGCCCGCCTGGCTAGCGACCACCCTCAAGTAGAAAATCTGTCGCCAAGCACCTAACGATGTGTTCCGGCAGCTGTCCTTGAGAGCCAGAGTAATTCTAGGTTAAGCCTGCTAACACCTTCGACAACATCATCACTTACCATCACGTGAGATTGTAGTCAAAGGCTTACCTATCAGCAATAAAAAAAAAAAAAAAAAAGTATAACACATCTAAAGTTGTATCAATTTAAATTAAAAGTGGCTCCTCAATCTTAGTTCATATAATTATGCTAGTAATTATTGATCAGGCGTTTCGTCGCCATCTGATAAATGAAGATGAATGACGTAGGTATTTAATTAATATCAACATATTATTAACTTTACTAAGGGCCCGTTTCAGAATAACCTAATAAAGTTTCGGGTTGCTATGCACACATAAAATAACTGAATCATAAAAATGACAGTTAACATGCAGCGCGTTCCAAGCTTTAACCAATGGATAGGCTAAATCGAGTACTGTGAAACGCAAAGATAGTGTTTTATTTATTAAATATGTTCTGGATAGTAAACCGGAACATACTCGAACATTCTGAAACAGGCCCTAAGTCTAGATTCTTGAAAATGTATTGTATGCTCGAAAGAACTTAGATAATTTAAATTAAACATCGACCACCACGATTAAAACACTAGGAATAAAAATAAACCAGGACACCAACATAGTGGTGCCAGGTTTTAGTTAATAAAGATAAATAAAAATCTTTCTTAGTTAATTGTGTGCGATTTTATATCAAAATTCCTAAAGATATTACAGTTCTCACTTCTCACATAAGGAAAAAACAAGCTGCATGTAAAAAGATTTTTGATAAGAAAGAGCATTTTGCGACTGCCCGCCTTGCTAGCGACCATCCTCAAGTAGAAATTCTGTCGCCAAGCACTTAACGGTGTGTTACGGCAGCAGTCCTTGAGAGCCAGTGAAATTACAGGCACATGAGACTTAACAGCTATGTCTCAAGGTGACGGGCGCAGTGCAATTAGTAGCTTGTGACGAAATGCCTCTGTTATAGGCAGAGGTAAGTCTGCTTAACATCAGGTGGGGCCTCGTGCTTGTTCCGTCACAACAACATAAAAAATATTTAAAAAAACACTTGTTACTATGTTCTTCAGTCTTCACACCTAAATACAGTAGGTAGTGTATGTACACTACAGCTTCAAGGCAAAATATTTAACACCGCAGTGGTACCCACCAAGGCGGACTCTTGCTAAAGAGACCCACTAAGTTCCTGAGGGAACATAACGCGATATAAGCGATTTACACGCAGGAGAAGCCGCGAGCGGGAGCTTGTATTATATACATACTAGCTGCGCCCCGCGGTTACACCCGCGGGTTGATGGATGATGCTGATAAAATGTATACCAGCGCCTTATCTACCTCAATACCATTAGTTTTTTGTAAGTATAAGATTTATATATGGCTTACGCAAATATGATCATGTCTCCGATTTTCGTAATAAGCTCAAGTGGCTCACTTCGTCGTCGCCGGAATATTCATATATTATTTCTCCTTTAGGTACAGTATTCTGTTCAACCCTTTATCCCCGCGCTACCTCAAGGAACAATTTAAATATCTTCATTCAATGTCGTTACTGCCATTAGAAAACGTAACGCTATACAGCAGTTATTTATATGTACAATTATTAAGACCAGCCCAATATTTTGACCGTATCTATTATTGATAGATTGTCTGGAAGAGATCGCTCTGAGCGGTAAGACCACCCATTGATACACACGGTTTTAATTTATGTTTTAGTAATAAGTTTATTGTTGTTATTATGGCGTTTTCAATAAAGAGTTATTTATCTCGTTATCTATCATACGCAATTTCATAAAAATCGGTCCAGTCGTTTGAGGGTGAAAAAGTAATGAACATACAAACACACTCAACAAACGTTTGCCTTTATAATATTAGTTTGAAAAGGATCAATTTGTTACTACTGAATATGCATTAGAAATAAATTATATTTTTTATAGTATATATATGGTTCACTATATTGGCGATAATGACTTACACATAATATATATATATATGTATATGCTGTCGCTGGCTTTTTTGTAGGAAAAATTAAGATAAACATTTCCGTTATACATTATGTGCCTGTGACACTTAAGGTTTTTGCAGTGCAAGCCAGAATAGGTCACATATGGCTGAGTATTTTCATACTTACTTGACAATTATCGTTATATTTTCGACAATTTACATAATATCTTTATAAATTATAGCCTATGTGTTATTCTGATGTCTAAGCTATATTACTGTAAAGTTTCATTAAAATCCATTTAGTGGTTTTTGCATGATTGAGTAACAAACATCCATACATCCTTACAAACTTTCACGTCTATAATAGTAGGATTATATGAAAAAGATTTAGTTTGTTTGTATTTTGAAGCAATGATGGCCGAGCGGTAACAACTATGGACTACCATACCGCAGGTCCGTGATTTGATTCAAACCTTGGCTTGAGCTTCATCGCACGGTGGAAAGACATTTTGCAAATGCTCGCCTGGCTGGCTACCACCCTCAAGTAGAAAAATCTATCGCTAAGCTCCTTGACAGTGTGCTCCGGCAGCAATGCTTGAGTTGAGAGCCAGTAGATAAAATGAAGGGACATTAAAAACTGTATGTCTTAAGGTTATGTTAGGTTATGTTTTTGTTTCTTGGCCCTCAGGGCCTGTTTCAGACTGTTCGAGTAAATTCCGGTTTTACTACCCAGAACATATTTAATAAATAAAACACTATCTTTGCGTTTCACAGTCATCGATTCAGCTTATCCATCGGTTAAGGCTTGAAACGCGCTGCATGTCAGAAGTCATTTTTATCATTCAGTTATTTTATGTGTTGCATAGCAACCCGAAACTTTATTAGGACATTCTGAAACGGGCCCTTAGTGTGACGGGCGCAATGCAATTCGTTACTTGTGACGAAATATATCTGTTTAGGCAGAGGTCAGCATCGCAGGTGGGGTACGTGCTTGTCCCGTCACAATTCCTTAAAAATAATATACCACCGTATCTCCGCAACGGCTGAACGAATTTTGATGAAATTTCACTAGCAAAATTTGTAATGTAATCCGCAGAGCATGCAAACATAAAAATATTTAAAAAAGCTAACCTAGATTCTGTATACCTACACACACCTAAAATAAATGGTTTTACACAAACCATTTAATTTTAGGTACGAAATTTTGCACACACGATATCGGGGACAAAAGTTACGGTCACGCTTTGCCTGCAGGTCATTTATAAAAGCTTGAAATACCTACCTACAGGCGAAGAACAAGGTACATAAATATATGATACCGTATACCCAGTCAAATTGTTGATTTAGTTTTAGCATACGTACTAAAGTTGATATCATTAACCCACATGACACCTAGTAACCGACAAAGTATTTTATCTGTGGAATCCAATTTTCCTTGTATCTTTACAACAACAATCGCTGTTTTCATGCGGAAAATATGAATGAAAACATACCCTACTAAAGCAGGTCATCTCCGGTACTTTACATGGAAAAATATACCTAGTATAAAGTATACATACCTATTCGTTGGATGAATAATCCATCCTTCATGGTATAAATAGTTCCTCCTTGCTTGATACTGCACAGTAAGATTTTCCCGCCAAAGGAGTCAAGCTGTTACGGGTGCGTTCATAATTAATTTATTTCTATTTAATTAAAATTGTGTTAGAGTTAATTTTTAATTGCTATTTTATGTGTTTGTAATTGTACATTATTTTTGTTTGCTGGCTTTCGTACGTTCTGCCCGCGTATTGTTTTTATTACGGGTTTATTGTTTATTTTTTAATGTTATGAATACGTAAATAAATACTTATTATATTAAAATTATATATTGCTAATGAATTTTGTTATATTTGAATTCTATTTTCCTGAATAAATGAAAGCACTGTCGCTATTTTGAGTTTGTTGAAAAATAGTAAGAAAATTTTTAATTACATAATAAATATATTGTACAGACTTTTTCCTGCACGAAGACTCGCCCCTCTTGAATAGACAATTGTTGCTTATTTGAACTGGTGGGCTCCGTTTCTTTTTTTTATAGCTTATAGGCTAACTTTTGACCACTATCTCACCTGATGGTAAGTGATGATGTGGTCAAAGATGTTGTTCAGGCTAGCCTAGAATTATTACTGGCTCACAAGGACAGCTGGCGGAACACACCGTAAGGTGCATGTTTAGCGACAGATGTTCTACTTGACGGTGGTGAAGCTAGCCAGGCAGGTATTCGCAAAATGCCCTACCACCATGCTGTAACGACGTAAGCGCTCAGTTGTAATGTCACTAGCGGTCACCCATCCAACGGCTAATATAAATAAATAATCGTGACTGGGAATATCAGTAGGTACATGTTGTTAACATTACATATAAATATATCTAAGTTCAAAATGTATATCATTTTGAAACGGTTGGTAAGGCCTTATACTGATTTGTGCCGTGGGTTCGAATCCCACTACGGGTTTGAAGTTTGAACTGCATTGCTTTGTGATAGAACTTTTGAAAAGCACTCTTGGATAGCTACCCCCAAATAGAAATCTGTCGCAAAACACATACAAGAGCTCATGAACAGCTGCCAGAACGCACGGGGCGTTCTGGCAGCTGTTCTTGAGCTCTTGTCATTTCGATCTGGCTCTCCTATATTTTCGACCCTCCGTTCCTTTGTCTTAAAAGAAACTACGAAGCCTCTAATAATTTAATGTATATTTTTTATTACAGGTGAGCCATGGCGTTTAAGACTTGCCTCGCTTTAGCTAGTTGCCTTGTGCTGTGTAAGTATCTTATTCTTTAATTTTATTAACCGACTTCCAAAAAAGGAGGTGGTTCTCGATTCGTCTGTATTTTTTTTTATGTTTGTTACCTCAGATCTCTTGACTGGGTGAACCGATTTAGAAAATTATTTTTTTGTTTGAAAGCTGATGCTTGTCGTTTGGTCTCATTTTAAATTTCATGAATATCTGTCAAGCCGTTTTTGAGTTACACTAAAAAGATTGAAAAAAAATTTTTTACAAAAAATGGAACCGACTTCAACACCCAAAAGTGTGAAATAACTTGTCGAAGTCGGTACCATGCGCACAATATTGTAATAATAGGTACTTTTTAAGAATCATGGTACCGTTCAACAAGTTATTTCCCACTTTTGGGTGTTGAAGTCGGTTCCATTTTTGTTAAATTTTTTTGTTGAAGAACTCGTTAGAAGTCTTGTTTAGAAGCGATGATGGCCGAGCGGTTATAGTTATGGACTGCCGTGCTGCAGGTCCCTGGTTCGATCCCCACCGCGGGCTTGAGCTTCACCACATGGTGGCAGGGCATTTTGCGATTGCCCGCCTGGCTACCACCCTCAAGTAGAAAATGTATGTGTCGCCAAAAACTTGTCAATGTGTTCCGGCAGCAGTTCTTGAGAGCCAGAAAAATTATACAGGCACATGAGACTTAACAACTGTATGTCTCAATGTGACGGGCGCAGCAATTCGTCACATGACGAAATGCATCTGTTATAGGCAGAGGTTAATCCGCTTAAAACATCAGGTTTGCCTCGTGCTTGTTCCGTCACAAACACATAAGAAAAGTCATTTAACTATATTATGTAATGTTCAATGCGGTCATTACTTGGATGGGTGAGCTATGTATAATAGCATTTATAATTGAGCGCTTCCTCAATCGTAAATAATTGAAGATTTTCTACTTTAGGATGGCAGCTAGCCAAGCGGGCACTCGCTAAATATCCTACCACCAACGTGCTATATCTACTACCATCCTAAGAAAACAACCTGAACCGACGGCTTAACGTGCCCACCGAAACACGTGCACCCTCAGTAGTAATGTCACCAGCGGTCACTCATCCAAGTCACGACCGCGGTGAACGTTGCTTAACTTAGCTGATCGGTTAAGAACGGCTAAGCAAACTACGCAACGAGCGCTTCAAGATGGGCACTGGAAATCTAAGTTTTGCTGGACATCGTATTATAAACTCATTTAGTCTCATTGCATTTATCTCTAGAGATGCACTCTGCCCGTGAATGGTTTTCAGTGTTTAAGAGTATGTTTTTTGTTTCCAACCAACGTTAAGATAAGTTAAGTGACAATTCCTTTATCAGGCACAGCACAGCCAGTGCAGCAAAACCTGCCGGTGCTAAAAGAGCAGCCCCTGGAAGTCCTGTTCAGAGAATCTGCTCCAGGCTTACTGGAGTGCGTCACTGAAGGTGGAGAGAAGAATATCAAGTCAGTATAATATTTTTACTTACACATTTTTTTCTAGCCGTGTATTCCTGTAGCTCTTATTCTAATAATTAAGTCCAATAGCTGAATTAGCTTACAATTATTGACATGTGTTTCGACAGGTACTTCATCTTCAAAGACAGTTCTTATTGTACGTATAGCTTAAATGTTTTTTACCTGTATTTCGACAGCTACTCTGCAAAAGCCGCTCTTATTCAACGTCAAGCTTATAATTTTTAATCTATATTTAGGCAGCTATCCTTTAAATTCAGTTCTTAGGCTGGATGTAAGCTTACAATTTTTGACCTATATTTCAACAGCTCCTCTTTAAAGACCTATTCCTATAGTACGTCAAGTTTACTATTTTTGACCTGTGTTTTGGCAGCTACTCTTCAAAGGAAGTTTCTATTATACGTCAGCAAAAAATTTTTTACCTGTTTTGGCAGACATCCTTTGAAGCCAGATTACAATGCTTGTGCTGTGTTTCGACAGAAACTCGATCTTCAAAGACAGTTCTTAATCTACATCTAGCATACAATGTTTACCTGTGTTTCTGCAGCTATTCTATCCAATGCTAATATTTCCGACCACTTCATCTCTTATTAACATTTTCTCACCTTTATGCCACGTATGTGGAGCTGTTACAAATGTATTTGTTATGTAAGCGTCTCACCTGTTCGTTACAATTACAGAGTCACTACCCTAGTTCTGCTTGACTATGCTCGTCACTCTGATCGTTTATTCGTTCACCCAGGAATTACATTTGCTTCAGTGCCCTTCAGGTATAAACAAAGTTGTGTTTGCACACTAGTATTCCGAGGCAGGACCTCTAATACTGCGGTGGTATTCACCAGGAGCACTAAGGACCCTTCTGAAGAGACTTACCGCCTGGTATGTACTGCCTATAATCTACCGTTTGGCGGAGGTAGTACCTAAACTTTGTTTTGGATACAGAATATCTATACCCATGTCGATACAAATGACATGAAAGAAAATTCTGTTCTTCACTATCAACTTTGTTGCGCCTTAGTCTTATCGGCCCTCTTCAATTTCTTTAAATTTAAAGAAATTGAAGAGGGCCGATAAGATAAGATAAGATCTACCGTTTGGTAGTACCTAAACTTTGTTTGGAATATCTATATGCTTTATTTATAATTCACATGTAAATTTTTTTTTATTTTTTTTTTAAACTTATCAAAGAGATTATGCCTTTATTAAACAAAATACTATGAACTATATACAACACTACAGCTACTACAATAAAAGCATTTAGACACCTATAAGTCATAGCAGACTCATAGGCAGTCCAAATGCTCCAGCCCACTCCCAGTTGGCAGCGTGCCCAGCATGCTGGCAGCATTGTCCCGTTGAATTGCAATGCTTATTCGTTGAGCCAAATATGTGCCAGCATTTTGATCACGCGTCGCATCGACCAAGCGCTCAGATAGGTTTTGGAAAATACGATGAGCTCCCGGTCCCCACGGACCCAACGTCTCTACACCAAACGGCTCAAATATGTAACCCATGTAAAATGTAAAAATAATAAAAATAATAACATGTAAAATTGAAATAGTATTTAAGATGAGTTTATTTTTAAATAACGCAAAACGCTCTCTCACGTGTGGCCAAATCGCATTTTCTCTTGCAACATTATGAAAATGCAAATTCCGGGCTGCATTTTTACTTACCCTTTTCGCACAACCTTCTGTTCTGAGTTATCTTCTTACTCATTCTTATTAAATCCCCAGGTATTCATGGCAAAAAGACGGCAAACCGTTCAGCCTAACATCAGGAGTGACGCAGCGCAAGGGCGAAGGGTCCCTCGAATTCAGCGCCCCGAAGCCCGCAGACGAAGGACAATACCAATGCTTCGCTGAAACCGAGCATGGTATAGCAACTGCAAGAGTAATCTCCTTCAAAAGGACTTATCTGAAGCCGGTGCCGAAGCCGAAGGTCCAGACCCACAAGGCAGTAGAAGGCAGGCCGTTTAAACTGGATTGCTCTGCCCCGGAAGGTTACCCCACGCCTTTGGTCTCGTGGCTGACTCAGGAGGATGGATCAGAGAAACAGGAGCCTTACCTGAACAGACGTATTACTCCTTCTCCTGATGGCACGCTGTGGTTCTCGAATGTTACCCAGGTTAGTACAGTTGTAACAAATCATTGATTGTTTTGTACATCTGAAGTTTATTTGTAAGATTGGTGATGATTTTGTGTAGCATTCAAAGCCAGTTAGCCCCATATAACTTTAAAAAATAATACAATTTTTCGAAGCAGCCAAGGCTTAGGGGGGACATTTGCTATGGACTGCCGCGCAGCAGGTCCATGATTCGAATCCCGCCGCGGGCTTCATCGCATGGTGCTAGGGCATTGTGCGAATACCCGCCTGGCTAGCTACCACCTTCAAGTAGAAAATCACTCGCCAAGCACCTAACGGTGTGCTCCGGCAGCTGTCCTTGAGCTAGATCAAGACTGTTAACACCATCACTTACCATCAGGTGAGATTGTGGTCAAAGGCTTAACTATCAGCAATAAAAAAAATGACTTCAAACAGAAAATATTAAAAAAAAAAATACTTAAAAGTAAATAAACCAAACCACCGTATACAATTTTTTTGTTCATTTTTCATCGATGATTGAAAATGAGAACATCATCAATATAACATTACCGTCTCAATGTAGTCGAAGCCGATTAAATACGCCTTTTTAGAGATAACTCACACACAACTCTTCAGATCTCACTCAAATCTCATTTCAGCAATAACAAAATCGTAGTTTAGTACAATTCTATTTATTGTATAATTCTATTATAACATTTTTATTCGTACATACTCTTAGATAAAATGTCTTCAAAGTACACAGACACACTATTTAATTATAAATGTATCGTAATTAGGAAGACGCCAACCCCAAGTCCAAATACATCTGCGTGGCCAAATCACCAGCCTTGGACAAGGAGGTGGTCCTGGCTGAACATTACATCAAGGAGTTGGAGAAGGACTCCAAACCCAACAATGGAGACCTGGTGCCCCAGTACTTGAGCACAGACATCATCGCGAAGGCCAACAGCGTCACTATGATCTGGTGCATTTACGGAGGAACGTGAGTATTTTTAACCGACTTCAAAATTAAGAGGTTCTCAATTCGTTTTTTTTATGATTATCAGTACTATCAGTACTAATATTATAAATGCGAAAGTAACTCTGTCTGTTACGCTTTCACGCCAAAACTACCGAAACGGACCGATTTGAATGAAATTTGGTATGGATATAGTTTGAGACCCGGGAAAAAAACATAGGATAGTTTTTATCAAACTGCGCAAAAAGAGGTTAATTTTTTTGCGTGATAACCGACATACGCGCGGGCGGAGGCGCGCCCGGAAAGCTAGTTACCTCATAATTTTCGACTGGGTGAACCAAATTTTATAATTTTTTTTTTTTAGCTTGTCGTTTGGTCCCATTAAAATTTTGTCAAAATCGGCCAAGCTGTTTTTGAGTTACACTGTTACACTCCAATAACTGAAAAATATTTTCCTATCTTGATGATATAGTCGTTGACAATGAATGACAATCGATCCCGCATGGAAGTAATAAGTACTACGATGTACGTAGTACTTAATACTTCCATGCGATCCCGTAAGTAGCATAAGTCACTAAAAAGATTGAAAAAAGTTTTAACCAAAAAATTTAACCGACTTCATCACTCAAAAGTGTGAAATAACGTGTCGAAGTCGGTACCCTGCGCACATTATTGGGATAGTAGGTACTTTTGAACTATCATGGTTCTGACTTCCACAAGTTATTTCACACTTTTGAGTGTTGAAGTCGGTTCCATTTTATGGTATTGTTTTTTTATATTTTGGAGGTCCGGTAATTTCACTCGCTACAGTGCACTTCACGCCTAAACACAGTAATTGCGCAATACTGCTTCAAGGCAGAATATCTGACAATGCGGCGGTACGCACCAAGGCGGACTCTTGCTTTAACCTGGTTACTTACTTCCTTATGTCTGCTCCCCACTTAATTACTTATACATGTAGGTACTAATAATATCACGTGTAAAAAAAATATAAGAAATTATGTACGACGAATTGATTAAGTTAGAAAATTAGCAAAGTTAATTGATCCACCTGCATTCGTATTGTGTTTAAACTTTATTTTATCAGTACTAATATTATAAATGCGAAAGTAACTCTGTCTGTCTGTCTGTTACGCTTTCACGCCAGAACTACTGGACCGATTTGAACGTTATTTGGTATGGAGATAGTTTGAGACCCGCGAAAAAACATAGGATAGTTTTTATCCGACTGCGCAAAAAGAGGTTCATGTTTTCGCGCGATAACCGACATACGCGCGGGCGGAGCCGTGCCCGGAAAGCTAGTTGTATAATATAATAAAGCGTAGCTTGCTCAGTCGTTCTTAATTGATCAAATGAGAACTATTTTTTTATGCCAGATGGGTAGCCTTTGACCACTATCTCACCTGATGGTACTCAAGGACAGCTGTCGGAACACATACCGTTAGGTGTTTGGCGACAGATTTTCTACTTGAGGGTGGTAGCTAGCCAGGCGGGCATTCGCAAAATGCCCTACAACCGTGCTGGAATGGGTGCCGTCATAACGCAACAACCGGGACCGACACGGCTTAGCTTCGAAGCACGAAATCCCGCCCGTCTGGCTAGCTACCACCCTCATGTAGAAAATCTATCGCCAAGCACCTAACGGTGTGTTCCGGCTGTCCTTGAGAGCCAGTAATTCTATGTTAGCCTGAACAACGTCTTCCACCACATTATCACTTAACATCAGGTGAGATAGTGGTCAAAGGCTAGGCTATTAGCTAGAAATAAAAATAAATACAAGTCATTGGACGTCTATGGTGACAAAGGTACATAGATATTTAAATTATCCTTGAATAGTTTTATCCTGGTTTGGTGAAATTAGCCGTTAGTTTATGCAACGTCCGCTGCGGTCATGACTTGGATGGGTGACCGCTAGTGGCATTACCTTTACGATTCCAAAGATACTTAATACTGAATTTCCGGTATTCTAAGTTTTTCAAGTAGTAGAGTGAGTGACCTAAGATCTTCAATTCTATAGAAACTGTTTAAAATAAGTATATTTTCAAAGATATTACATACAGATTTAAATTTAGTACCAGTATTGCACCAGGGCGAAGCCGGGGCGGGTCGCTAGTAGGTTATAATTTTAAATTTAGAGATTTTTTGTTGGCCGCCACCATAACTTAAGTACATATATTTTTATGAACCTTTTTTTTTATTGCTGATAGGTAAGCCTTTGATCACAATCTCACCTGATGATCACAGATGATGTGGTCAAAGGTGTTAACAGGCTTAACCTAGAATTACTGGCTTTCAAGGACAGCAGCCAAAACACACCGCTAGGTGCTTGGCGACAGATTTTCTACTTGAGGGTGTTCGCTAGCCAGGCGGGCATTCACAAAATGCCCTACCACCATGCATTGAAGCTCAAGCTAGCGGCGGGATTCGAACCATGAACCTGCTGCGCGACAGGCAATAGCCAATGCAACTGAGCTATCCCTGCTTCAGAACATACATACCTAATACATACGAGTACACGTTTAATACATTTTCTTTGCTACTATCGCAGGTATGCCAAGTTTAAATGTGATTTCACACTAGATAAAATATTTTAACCATGTTTACGATACACTTTACGATTACGACCCATTAACTATGAAATATTCCACTCGTATATTACAAACATATCAGAATTATTACTCACTACTTAGGTACCTTCTTTATGCGAATTCCGTCATACCTTATTAAAATATATTACATAATCTACTTTTTTACAACATAATCAACTTTTGTCACAAACATAATAATATTAATAAAATATGCATAGTTTTTAATCATATTCCACATTTTTTTTATATAGCTGATAGGCCAGCCTTAGCTCACCTGATGTTAAAGGCTTTTGGCGACAGACTACCACCACGAGATGTGAAGCTCAAGCGCGCTGCAGAATTCGAACCATGGACCTGCTGCGCGGCAGTCCATAACCAATGCCACTGAGCCATCACTGCTTCAATATTTAAATGCCTATTAATCATGTTTTAGCGGCAATTAGCTTCGAATACTAAGAGTTAATAAATATATTCCTTGTAATGACTATGCGAGTAACTACTATGAGTAGATAACAATCTTAAAATATCTAATATATGAATTCGAACCATGGACCTGCTGCGCGGCAGTCCATAGCCAATGCCACTGAGCCATCACTGCTTCATCATGTTTTAGCGGCAATTAGCTTCGAGTACTAAGAGTTAATAAATAGATTCTGGTAATTACTATCTATGCGAGTAACTACTTTGTCATGTAATAATAATATATTCTTTGTCATATTTAGTCCCCTCGCCCACCCTGACTGGTTCAAAGACGGCAAGAACGTGAATGGTGATGACGACACATCGGGCCGCATCACCCGCCACAACCGCACCTCCGGCCGCCGCCTTCTCATCAGACACACCGTCCTCGAAGACTCTGGCTCCTACAAGTGTGTTGCTAACAACGAAGTGGGCAAACCCCAGGAACACACCATCAAACTGACAGTAGTTAGTGAGTATCTGTTCTACCTTTAGGTGTTAGCGAAATTGTGGCAACACTACAAAAGCCACACAAAAAAGAAGTCATAGATAAATGAAAAGATTATTTATCTATGAAGAAATTGAAGTTACATTTAGGTGAGCGTTACACGTTCAATTGGATCGCAATCCAGACCACGATATTAATTGAACGTGTAGCGCTCACATTAAATCATCCAATCACCACCGTTTAAACATCCAACACTTCCATGAGCTCTATGTGACGTCAATGGAGGTTTCTCATCTTTTTACAAGTGGGTAATGTCAATTGGGTTAAGTGGAATAACCCATTTCTTTTCTGACTATTACTACCTTACTATATGACAAGTGATATAGCAGCTCTAGGTATTCTAATCTTAATATCTGCTGAACATAGCCTCTGCCATTAAGGGGGGGTTGCCATAATCCCTACGCTTGGCAGGCACTTTGGTAAACGCAGTAGTGTTTCTACAGTTTTTAGGAAGAATATCTGACATTGCATTAGCACCCACCACAGACGACCCCGTGGGGTGCCGGGTTAGAATTGCACCTTCCCATATCATCCCGTGGGTGTCGTAAGAGGCGAATAAAGGAAAAATACTGGAAGGTGGGCAGCAGTGCCTTCTAAAGAACTACAAACATACACTGCGATCCCCAAGACGCCTGCCAAGCATGGGGATAATGGCAAATACTCCCTTAATATGGAAGGCTGTGTTCAGCAGTGGACGATCCGGCTGATACAGTACAGACGACCTCTTGCTATAGAGAACTACTTGGTATATCTGATCCCAGAAGACTTTCCTAACTTAAGAATTCCTCCACAGGCGCTCCATTCTTCGCCCTGAAGCCAGAACAGCGAGTGATCCGCAAAGCTGGAGAAGATGTCTACATCGCTTGCAAGTTCATCGGAGAACCAGCTCCTAAAGTCACCTACACATACAACGGCAAGCCTCTCGCTACCAATGAGAGAATCACCACCAATGACGATGGAATCTACATCAAGAAAGTCCAGAAGACTGACAATGGTTATTATGGCTGCAGAGCCGTGAACGATCATGGCGACCAATATGCTGAGAGCTTGGTGTTCGTTAACTAAATATAATGTTTTAAGGAAACTTTTTCTTCTGTTCTCCATTACATCTTCTTAAACACCATGTTCTTTTATCTCCATAGTTTTTCAGTTTAGTGATTTCACCATTCTTCATTGATTGTTTTACATGCTTACCATTTAGTACGTACCTACATAATTAATATTCTAATTATTACTTGCCATAACTCTCAAAATTATATTGTAAATACATTTTTTATAAATTAAAAATAATTCATGTCGCTTGTGATGTTACTGATTTGTTTTAATAAAATAAAATATCAAAACAGAAAAAAATGTTTTCATTGTATGTATGATTGCAGGTAATTTTTGATTTGAAAGTAAGTAAGACATTATAAGTCACAGACATTGATTTTGAAAGATAGTAAAATTTTGGAGCGCTCGTAGCGGACCTAATAGGTTTAGAACTTTACAACTGGCCGCTTCCAGCAAGGGCACGTTAAGCTATCATCGTTCCTAATTTTTGTCATAGGGTGGCAGTAGTTACACCACGATCATTAGGCATTTTGTAAATGCCCGCCTATCTAATCTAGCCATCACACTGTAGGAGTTCCGTTGCCGACGGTGGAGAGTCATTCATTCTAGGTTAGCCTGAAAAACATTTTCGACCGCATTATCACTATCCCAAATATTTTATATCACAGTGAAATATACGACAACAGCTGTCATTTTGACAACTGTCACACCTCACAATTATATTTACTAGTTATATTATAGTTAAAAGATGAACAAAACTACAAATGAAACTGAAAACAGCAACATTATCTATCACTTTCCCAGCTGTCCCATCTAAGACCTCATTTCAGAGCTAATCCGATAGCCAAAGTAGTATCATTAATGCCCTTTTGCCAGGTTCCATTTGACTGGTCTCTGAATTACCTGTGATATACGTTCACAATGCATATAAAATACCATAAAACTCTTAGTACAGCCAAATACACGATGTTAAATACTTCTAATGCAGGATGAAGAATGAGAAAAAATTGTACCTACATGGTTAAAACATTCGAAGTTACGGTTTCAACATGGTCACCATACAAAGCACTCAAATCCCACCTAAGTTCGGCTACCGTGCGAGTATTGCTTCCTAACGTCATTTATAATTGCACTTACACCCTAATTTCAGATCACTGCTAAAAATATAACTAAGCATATCATTTTGATCATATATTTTTTTTATGCCTGATAGTGACCTATCTAAAGGGCTACAATTTGTTCGAATCGCATTACAGGCTTGAGCTTCACCGAATGGGTATATAAAATTTGTCGGGCTCACTCAAGTTGAAAATCTATGACACTAACTTAACGGAACGAAACTGGAACACATTCCAGGCTTCCAGCAGCGGTCCTTGAGAGCAAGTAATTCTAGGATAACCATGTTAACTCTTTCAGCCACATCATGACTTACCGTGGGGTAAGATAGAGGCCAAAGGGCCTATCCGCAATAAAAAAAAACAATATATTAGCCTGAGCTCTATTTAAGCACAAAACTAGGAGAAATAATATTTTATTTTTGCAAAAGTATGCGAAATCACTCGTTTATCTCATTATTTACCAGATTGACCGGACCATCAATTCCTCTGTCGCGTGTCGGGGTCAGTTTCTCGACGGTTTTTACAAAATTTTTCTTGACACTTGTACAAATGATACGAATTTATTGATGAAAAACAGTACTTATTAACTGTCACTGTCAAAAATTTATTATGTTTGACAATTGACATTGAACTTGACGTTAGTTTTAAAATAACCTCAAAATAAATCTATTTCTTTCACAAAACAAAACAAAACGAAGAAACATATATAAAAATCAATTATGCTATTCCTATATCTAATGACGCTTCTCTCTGGAGTTGTATTAGTAACGTTTGCAATATGTTCAATCGGTAAGTTTCAATAGCACTCTCATCCTGGTTCAAAAAGCGTATGTTGTTAGAAGTCCAACAAGATAGTTCTCTAAACAATAAATGTTTTAGTTAAATGTGTCCGTCGTTATTCTGACCATGAGCCTACATGCTACGTTTGGCTTCTATCCCAACCGGGACATCAATTTAAATGATGAACATACTTCTAGGTTATTCTTCTAAGACATGGTCTTTCAATCATTAGACTGATAAAATGTGAACCGACCAAATTTAAAGCAAATATACTATTCTTGTAAGAATCAACCTACCTCATTTTTATTTCATATTATAAGACAGGTGTAAAAATGGAGGGTCAATTTACAACCTATATAGTACCTACCTTTTATATTATAATATAAGTAGTGTAATTGAAAAACTGTGCCTTAGATTATATTCTATTCAACCACATTATGTTGATATCTGAGATTTCAACAATTTTATTAGCTACAATAGTTGGTAGAAGACATCTTGACGGTTAACACTACCTTATTATTTGTCTGCTAAGTTGCAATGTTTACCTGTGATAACACTTTATTGTACACAAACTTAAGCAAAACAATATATGATAATGACAGTAGTTAAGTTACAATGGGTGGTAAGAGATTGCTCCTTAGCAATAACGCTAAGGAGCAGCTTCTAGACAAGCTTTGGATCAAGAGAAATTAAAGTAATTAAGTGAAGGTTGTGTCATATTTTATAAAAGGAAAAACAAGTTTTTAACTTATATAATAATAGTAGATCTAAATAATTATAAACAAATAGATACCAACCCCCTATTTCATTTTGTTGATGTCAGAAAAGGTGACTAAGATAAAAATAGCCTTCCGAGGAACTTTTATCCTATACTGTGATCCCCAAGACATGTCCAAGAATAATATATGTGTAGATTATATTGCCATGGTTGTATAAGAAAATAACTCGTCTTACTTAGGGACTATATAATTTAGAATGTCATTTTGTTCCTTTTTCAGCGGCTGGACTTTACTATTTAGCAGAATTAGTAGAAGAATACAGCGTTATGGCCAAATACATCATATCTTGGGCAGTTGTGGTAAGTTAGAACCTATAAATCAGGGCATCTAAATTAAGGAACATTATGGTCAACCTAAGCTTACTTCACATTTAAAAATACTCTACCATTTGAAATTGTGTGCGTGTGCAGTGAGTGAGCACCCTCAGAAAAAAAACAATAAAATAGGATAATTTAGTAAAAGCTCTAAAACAATTGTAAAACCAATATACCTATTTGTAAAAAGGTAAAACAGAAGATAAGTCGTTTATGATGTGCTCACTCAGTTCTCACTGAAAACCGTCAATATACTAAATTCTATTGAGTTTACTAAAAATAATTATATACTAGTTTAGTAAAAGTTGTGTAAAGTATAAGTATAAATTTACAGATAGCCTAATGCCGTATTTAAAAATTTACAAATAGTTTATTGTGCTCACTCAATCCTCCAATTTCGCAAGGGCCGATTGTCCTGTAATAAACTATATAATTACACTTCGTTATATTACTCGTGTTTAGTTCATTTTCAATAAGGTTTCTTACATACTAAACAAAACTCTATTGTAATACATATATAAGTAATTAATTATTTTATGTGCTCACTCAATCCACACATTTATGAAAACCAAAAAACATTAATATCATCAGATTTGTCACCATAACATAAAGCCCAGATAGCTCATGTTTTAGTAAAAAAATTTACTAAATATCTGCCATTTCACTTCTAATTAAACTTGTATATTTTATGAGATATACTTATTTTATTTTTTGTATGAAATTACGTAATGTAGGTTAACCATCCGTTATGTATAAGTTCCTATATACCTACCAAAATTTTTTTTTCTTGTAGGCCTCTGTCCACAATCGCACCTGATAAGTGATAATGTGATTGAATGTGTTAACAGGCTCAACCTAGAATTACTGGCTCTCAAAGACAGTTAGCTGCTTGCCGACAGTTTTTCTACTTGAGGGTGGTAACTAGCCTGGCGGGTAACCACCATGCAGTAATCAGGTAATTGCCTGCCATAATAAGTCAAAACTTAAAAAAAAAAGGGTGAAAATTGCTCGATTTAGGTACCTACCCACCAAACATATTGTGAAATACCCATTACAACTTCTATATATTTAGTTAAAACATTAATTTATGAATACTTGCCTACTAAGTATAGATGACAGTAGTTTACTATGAACTGTAAAATTAATGATCTTTTAGTATTATTTAAGGCTGCATACAGAAACTAGTAATTCTTTGCGTGTAACACTGGTCAGTTAATCAAGGTGAAACATCAGGAGGGCAATTCTCGGAAAGTGATAGAAATACCCTGATAGATAAATACCGCAAAAAAAACAGATTTTTGCAACCCAGGGAGTAGTCCCTGGGTTGCAAATCCCAGGGGGCCACCTCCCACCTTTTACGAAACTATCATAGAAAAAGAGCTTTTACGAAACCATCATAGAAAATAATCATACTCAGATAAGTAATCTCACCGCCTCATAATCGCCTAGAACAATATTGGTTTGATCCTACTTAAGGTAAGGATGAAATATGTATCACGGATGTGCAAGGGAGATACAAGATGTTTATTATATAGCATTATTATATGTTCCATGATATAGCGTTGTCCCGCTCGCACTGCTACGATGTTAAGGAACGGTTTTACCATAGATTTACGATATATTATTGCTGCAGAACAACCGACTGTAAGTTTTTTTGGTTTTAAATTAGACTCGAATGGTTAGTTCATTTACCGTCTGTTAATTAATAATGGTATCACTTGGTGAATAACACGAAAACTTTGATAAAAGTAGTACCAGTCAAATTAAAGGCAAATTAAGTATTCGTACTTAACCGTTCAAAAAGGTTAAGAAACGTCCCCTGCTGTTATGAATTAGATAGGTGGTGCAATTCTAACCCGGCATAATAACTACCTGATATAATAATTTAATTACACAATTTATTTATTTTTATCAAATCAAATCAAATCATTTATTCACAAGAATGTTGTACAGATACAGCAGATGTAATGCTTTACAAAAAAAATGTCCTTAACATTCTACCATGACAATGGTGTGCAAATGTGTATTTAAATAATATAAGTCAATACATACATTTAGTTTTAAAGTAGATACAATTGATAATGAAATATTACTATTGCCTATGCTAATAACTATCAAATACAATATGTCAAAATTTTAATACATAATCAAACTAAAACTAAAATGCAATTCTATTAACAATATTTTAGTATAGTATTATATTACCTAAGAAACTTTGAATGTCATAAAATCATTTAAGGTGTAAAAACAGTTGTCAAGTAACCATAATGTAATCTTTTTTTTGAAAATATTTAATGTCATGTCTTTAAATGAATTAGGCAATTTATTGTAAACTTTAATTGCATTTATAAACACATTCCTTTTACACATAACTAACTGGCATTTAGGTTGGTAGAGTTTAAATTTATCTCTCACATCAATACTTGATATAGTATAATTCAATGTAAAATATTTTGGATGTTGCTTTACAAAAACACAAATATCTCTAATATACATGCAAACCAATGGTAAGATACGAAAATGTTTGAAAATTGGTTTGCAACTATCTATACTGCAGGCTCCACAGATCGCTCTCACACATTTTTTTTGAATTATAAACACTTTTTCTATTTCAACGGAATTGCCCCAAAGTAAGAGACCGTATGAGAGCACCGAAGATACATATCCGTGGTATGCACTGAGAGCAGCTTCTGTTGATACGGTTAACCGTAACTTTTTTATTGCATAGATGAACCTATCTAGTTTGTCACATACGTAGTTTACGTGAGTTTTCCAATCACAATGCTCATCAATCATTATTCCTAGAAAATTGGTTGAATTAACTTCATTTATTTTATTATTCTCCTGGGTTATGTTAATTTCTATACGTGGTCTCATGTAGCTTCGAAATTGTATCAAGTTCGTTTTGTTTAGGTTAATTTTTAAATTATTAATCTCCAACCAGCTTACTATTCTACCTAGCGCAAAATTTATTTCATTTTCATAAGTGAGTCTATTTGTACACTTAACAATTAACGTTGTATCATCCGCAAATAGTATCGTTTTTTGATGAGTGACGTTTGGAAGATCATTTATGTACAATAAAAACAGAAAAGGTCCCAGCACACTTCCTTGTGGTACGCCAAATCTATTTGCTTTAAATTGTGATCTACTGTTAATTTTATTATTATTAAGTATCTTTCCAATTTCTACGCATTGATTACGATTTGATAAGTAACTTTTAATCAAATTATTAGCCGTACCTCTTATTCCGTATTTTTCCAGCTTATAAAGTAGTAAATTATGGTCTACGTAATCAAATGCCTTAGTCATGTCTAGAAAGATAGCTGTGACAGGTTTCCCTTCGTTTATGCAATCTGTTATCATTTTAACGAGATTAAAACATGCCATTGAAGTGCTACTATTACTACGAAATCCAAACTGTTCTTCTTTTAATATATCATGACGTGTTACATAGTCGTAAAGTCTTTTTAAGATTACTTTTTCGAGTATTTTTGACATAACTGGTATCAAAGTGACCGGACGGTAGTTGTTCATGTCTGTTGTATCACCTTTCTTAAATAGAGGTTTGACTATGGATTTTTTTAGAATATCTGGAAAAGTGCCTTCCTCTAGTGACATATTCACTAAGAAACTCAAAGGTTCACTTATGTAGTTAGCGCATTTCTTGAGCATTTTTGTATTTAATTCATCGATACCTACTGAATTTGTGTTATTAAGATTAGTTATTATTTTGCGTATTTCTATTGGGTCAGTTGGTTGTAAAAATATTGTATTATATATTTTAGCTGTCATAGTTTCATTTATCTTGTCAATTTTAAATTCAAAATTGTGATTGGTCAAATTTATATAAAAATTATTAAATATTTTATAATTCAAGCCGTCATTCCCAGTCATTGTCATCGGATGGCAGTGGTTGAGGCATGGTGGTAGGGTTTTTTTGCAAATGGCCACCTAGCTAGCTATCGCCCTCAAATAGAGAATCCATCGCCAAGCACCCTACGGCGTGTTTCAGCATATGTCCTTGAACTTCAAGATAACTTTTCATATCAATTTACTGTACATATATAGACCGATAGCGCTAGGTTTTTAGGTTTCAAAAATATTAAAGTTGTTTATGTTTTGGATATAGTTTCCTGACCATTTGCCAAACCTAATACAGTAGTTTGTGTCATATAAGGTGCTTGCTTAGGTAGAAATTTAGGTATTTGTGTTTGCGAACATTATCCGAAAAAATAAAATTAAAGTTGAAAATTTGTCTTTCATAATAATAATAAAGTAATATTAAATGTACATATGTATTTTGCGTCATTTCTCTCCACGGGAATACTGATATTTAACCAGTACCTACTATGGTGCTTAAACGGTTTTAAAAGAATATTATAATAGGTCAAATGGATGTTACTAGTTTCAGGTCACTGGTATCTGTTGTACATAACGTTTTGTGTCGAAATCATCCATGGCATTAGAAAATATAAATATATTTATTCTAGAACTGAACGCCATCTCATTGACGGACTGTCAATGAGATGGCGTTCTAGAGATCCTTGAGCTTCATTGCATGGTGGAAGGGCATTTTGCGGAAGCCCGCCTGGCTAGCGATCACCTCAAGTAGAAAATCTGTGGCCAAACACTTAACGGTGTATTCCGGCAGCTGTCCTTGAGAGCCAGTAACTCTAGGTTAAGCCTGTTAACACCTTCGACCACATCATCACACACTGAAGAGATTGTGATCAAAGGCTTACCTATCAGCAATAAAAAAAAAACTTGGAACTTAAGACTGAACAATTACAAGCGTACAGTCTACGGCAAAAAATGCCTACCAGTACATTATAGTTTAATTACTGGTACTATGTGTGATTTGTTGCTCCGACACTGATGACCACACAAATTGTATATGTACGATAGATAATACACATACATGTGTTTAAATATGTACCTTTTGAAAACAACATTGTTTTTATATATTTAGGGCTCCTTACACTAGTCCCAATGTGACCCTATTGTTAAGCTTACGCTGCACCACACCTTTCCTTTTGCCACAAGCTAATGCAGCCTGATTTTCAATAGCTTCGGAAGGACTTACATACCTTTTTGCTTGAATATTTGCCTCCTGGTATTTTACTAAGTGCTTATTTAAAATCTATTGTTACAGATGCATATTTGATAGAGGTCGAAAACCTTCGGCGTGTTTTGAAACGCAGAAAAAAATTTGCTGAATACTTGCAAAGTTCAAGTATCAAATATAATGATCCCTTTTTTTTTTAAATATCTGAAGATTTAGAACATAAAATGTCACCAATGGCATTGTATCTGTCATTAAATCGGCGCGCGGCGTCGAAATGATATTTTTAATTTGTGCAATCAAACTTCATCAGATACTTCTAAAACATCAAGTGAAGCTATCTGTACTTCTCCAGAATCACAATTGTCAGTCTGCCGTTTTATATCCGATAAATAATGATGAATCCCGAACATTTTCTTTTCGCCTGGATAATTACGATTTGAAAAAAAATTACACCTTTAAGTGCCTACAGGAGACGAAGTGGTACTTCGAGTTTTTTCAATGTAAAACTCTGCCTAAGTTTAAGTGGAGCAGTATAAATAAGGAAAAAATATGGGTTCACTCGAAACTGCCATGCTCATGGACTCTTAAAATATATAGAATACGTAACGATTTAATTAATTTATTAGGGAAATGTTCACAGTGCAATGCTGAAATCAGCGTATCCGGTGCAAAAAAAAACTGTTTACAATTTTGATAATACTTTTAAACACAATTCAAAACTATCTTCTAAACTAACGCCATATAGTCGAAGGCAAATTGCTAAAGAATTGCGTTATAAATCTTCTTTTAAATTATTCAATGAATTATCTTCCACTCTTATGACTGAAACTGAACAGAGAGCTCCACCTATTTTATATTCTCTTTGTGCTTTAAGAAAAATTTAATCTGACGCAAGACATGAATATTTACCACACGCAAATCCAATTTTTTCGTTATATGCAATAGCTAAAACTTTAGCTCGTGAAAATACAAATACAATTCGTGATATTACTCTATTTCCAGATTTCATTGTATACTTTTGGAGTGATAGTCAAATCGATTATTATAATAATTATGTTAAGAAATTCGAAAAAGCGACTATAACTATTGATACCACAGGATCATTTATTGAAACTATATATTTGCCGGGCCATACTAGGGCTACTAAGAGACTATTTTTATATGTGGGGCTTATTACATACAACGGGAAAACCCATTTTTCAAATGGTAACTGACTCCCATTCTGAGATCTCAATATTGGTTTGGAACAAGGAAGTGGTTATGATTTGTAGATACTCCTCCTGGTGAAATTACCACAGATGATTCATCAGCTTTGGTTTCAGCGTGTGTTCAAGCTTTTGCCGTATATTGTACCACTAAACACTACGTTACGCGTTTGTTTTCCGTTTTAAATGGCAATATTTCTGAAAAACCAAAAGCATTCATCAGACATGACACAAACACAAGTCATATTATAAAGACGTTGCATAATTTGGCTTGCTTTAAAACTAGCATTGAATCAAATGTAAAATACTTTTATATACGTCGTTCAGTATTTTTAAATGTGAAAATTACCAATTTCAAATTGTTTTCCACCTTCACGAATGCACGCTCTGCACCTTTTCAAGAACGATATCTTAATTAACCTTAAATAACTAGCCGTATTTACAAACAAGCATTGTACTGAAGTAAAGTATTGACTAAAGTATTTGATTTTGAATATGGTGATATTTAGAAAAAAAAAATCTAATAGCCGTTGTAGCTAGAAGAGTAGCTAGTGCTGTATCATTCCAAAATCTAAACTAAATGGGCCATCTTTTGAAGTAACTTGCCGAGGGTAGTCCTACGAGGGTGAATCAAAAAGTTCTTAGAAGTGCATATATATGAAACCTTTTTGGATCAAGTTCGATATTCAAATTAAAGAGTGTCTATCACACTATATTTATGCAGACTGTCACTTATTTTTGTCAGTTCGTTCGCATGTAATAAACTTTTTTGTGCAACGAGTTGCTAAAAAGTCAAAATTATGGATAAAAGTGAGTTACGTGCGGTGATAAAATATCTCAGTTTGAAAAAAATGTCTACGAAGGAAATTTTTTTGGACATTCAGCAGACATTAGGGGGTGATGCTGTACCCTATTCTACGGTTGCGTACTGGGTGGCTGAATTTAAAAGAGGTAGATCAAGCTGTAAAGATGACCCGCGTTCTGGGCGGCCTTCAACCTCCGTTACAGAAGAAAATGTCAAAAAGGTTGAGAATCTGGTTTTGGAAGACAGAAGAATGACTATAAAACATATAGCTGAGATCCTAAAGATATCTTTTGGTAGCGTTCAATCCATTTTAATTGATTCACTGGGGTTCAAAAAAGTGTCTGCAAGATGGGTGCCACGAATGTTAACCGACGAAAACAAAAAGCGACGTTTGGAAATTTCCAAGCGTAATCTCGAAATGTTCCAGCGTGATCCGGATAATTTTTGCCGTCGTCTTGTCACCATGGATGAAACGTGGGTCCACCATTTTGATCCTGAAACTAAAAGACAAAGCATGTCTTGGAAACGACCATCCTCTCCATCCATTAAAAAAATTCGAGTTGCTCCTACCGCTGGCAAAGTTATGGCCTCTGTGTTCTGGGATAGTGAAGGAATCCTTTTTATTGATTACATGCCAAAAGGCCAGACGATTACTGGACCCTATTACGCAAATTTAATCCCGAAAGTGCGTGAAGCGATTAAAGAAAAACGTCGTGGAAAACTGTCGTTGGGCGTGTTGTTCCTTCAAGATAACGCTCCTGCTCATCGATCGGAAGTTGCGGTCAACGCAATCCGCTGTGCTGGCTTCAATCTCCTTACCACCCACCATATTCTCCGGACTTAGCCCCAAGTGATTTTCACTTGTTTCCAAAATTAAAAGAGGAAATTCGTGGAACAAAATTTCACGATAATGACGCGGTTATAGCTGCCGTAGAGGACTTTTTCGAGAGTCAAGAAAATATTTTTTTTTCACAAGGAATAAGGAAGTTAGAAACGCGTTATTCTAAATGCATTGCATTGGAGGGAGATTATGTAGAAAAATAAAATATTATTATTTAAATCTTTGCATTTTTTAATATTGATTCCAAGAATTTTTTGATTCACCCTCGTATAGTTTTATTTTTATTTTATAAAGAGTCAAAGTTCGGCGATATAAAGGGTCAAAGTTCGGCGATATTATTTTTTCAATAACTTTTATTAAATTTACAAGCATCCACTATCTTAAGTTCTGTGGGTAGATGGTTGTACACTTTTACAGCGCTGATGAAGGAGCTTTTATGGTACACCGTATTATTCACTTGCGGGATACACATATTATAACTGTATTTATCGCGCAAGTTATCTACACGGCTCGATTTTTGTACAAAATAAGAGTTTTCATTATTTTTAACAAACATCCATAATTCCAATTGATATACATATAAATATAAGTTAAGGTAAGATATTCATAATATAAAAAAAATGCGTAAAGAATTAGTACTTACTAGGGGAAAATATGTATAACCGTAGTATGGTTATATGCTAATTGCTGATTTCCATACGATACTACTAAGAACTGAAATAACGTAATAATATCTAATATTACTGTAGATTTTACAAATATGAGCCTTCATATTTAAATGACAGTCTGATGTCACATCTAGGAAGTTAGTTTCGTGAATTACACCCTTGTTTGTTATTTGAAGTTGTAGTGGAAAAGATTTGTAATTTTTGAATTGTAAAAAGTTAGTTTTACCTGTATTGATGCTGAGGTTAGAAGAACCTAACCATTCTGTGTTGATGCGCTTAATATTATGTACTTTCTTTCAAACTCTGTTACACTAAGGTTGTTTTGGGGTATAAAGATTGTAGCATCATCTGTAAACATTACGCAAAGATGTGGTATAATAGATAGTAGCTCATTAATATATACAAGGAATTTCAAGGATCCTAAAATACTACCTTGTGGTACAACTAGCTGATATTTTTAGAGTTTGATTTTGTTTTTTCTACCATTTTTGTACCTCTATTGAATGTTTTAACAACTGCAGATTGGAGCCTTGTAATTACTCGTAAATGTGATTCAATCAATAGCACATAGGATTACAGGTACTGCCTCTAATCCTATGTGCTTCTAGGTTATTTAATAACTTTTTATTTATAACGCAATCGAATGCCCCGGAATGATCTAAAAAGAGAGCTTTTTTTATTGCTGATATGCTTGCCTTGGACCACTATCTCACCTGATGGTAAGTGGTGATGTGGTCAAAGATGTTGTTCAGGCTAACCTAGGATAACTGACTCTCAAGGAAAGCTGCCGGAAGACACTGTTAGGTGCTTGGCGACAGATTTCATAATTTAGGATGGTAGCTAGCCAGGCGGCCATTCGCAAAATGCCCTACCACAATGCAATTTAAAAACGGCTATTCCAGTGTTTTTTTATCCCAGACTTATTTTAACTGTTTTAAATCAACTAGAGTTGTAGTTTTGCCCTTTCTTATGCCAAATTCGTAATTACTTATATTGAACAAACTATTGTATATATACTTATATTTTACTCTATACAAAATGTTTGATACTATTCAAATATTTTCGAGAAATTTGACAATATTGCTACAATAGGTGTGTACTGTGTGTAGTTTTTCGATATGTAATATTATCTTTCTTAATTTAAAATAACTCTTCTTTCTTTCTAGGGAGATATTGTTAGGTATCACAATATGTACAAGAAAATATTGTAATATTAAGTACTATGAATAAATGATATGTCATTATTTATTCGTAGTTTAGGTATAGGTACTTATTAAATTAAAAATATGCATGATGGCATGTTTTTTAAGCACCCTGGCATGATTCTTTACGTCCAAACTTAAAATTTGAAATTATTAAACGAAAAATAATGATTATTGTGGATTATTCTAAAATTGCTTTACTAATGGCGCGAATTGCTGAAACGATTTTTAACTGATTACGATATTTTAAAACTTATTGGATATTTTCTGCAAATTAAACAATTTAATCTTTCTTCTTACATTCAATACCACTTTTTGATATGAGTAAAGCGATAAGGGCCGGTAAAATTATAGCCCTACTTGAAGAAGGTTGTTCGCAAACTTACGTGTCTCAACGGCTAAATGTGAGTCGTTCAACTGTCCAGAGGACTTGGCAACGGTATCAAGAGACTGATTCGGTCAAAAGAAGACCCGGTTCGGGAAGAAAACGATGCACAGAAACAAGAGATGACCGCTTTTTGGTGAGTCAGGCGTTACGTAATCGTAAGGCGTCAAGTGTGGACCTGAGGAAGAGCCTTGAAGATGTAAGAGGAGTAGAAGTTAGCTTGTGGACGGTCACGAGGAGGCTTTTGGCTGCCAATATCATGAGTTACCGCCCAGCTCGGGGCCCTAAATTACTCCGTGAGCACCGTGTTGCTCGACTTCAGTTTGCTCGGAACTGTGCTTCATGGACTCTGGCGGACTGGTAAAGTATTGTTTTCTGATGGAGCTAGAATCTCTTCGTGTTGAGAGGACCGACGCCGGCGAGTGCTGCGAAGACCGCGGGAACGCTATGCGGAAGAGAAATCACTCCTTATGGCGGAGGCTCCGTTATGTTTTGGGCAGCAATTAATTCGACGGAGCGTACGGAGTTAGTTTTCATAGAAAATGGAACATTAAATGCACACCGGTACATAATGGAAGTCCTAATTCCATATGCACAACCCACATATACTGCACTTGGGGAAGATTCCATTTTTACGGACGATAATGCTCGCCCGCACCGTTCTGGCGACGTGGAAGTGTACATGCAAGAAGTTGGGATCCGTCGTTTAGATTGGCCAGCTCGAAGTCCTGACCTCAATCCAATTGAGCATGTGTGGGATATTCTAAGAGACGGGTAAGATCAGTGCAACCTGCTCCACAAAACATCAGGGAGCTAAAAAGAGTCATTGCAGAAGAGTGGGAACGTATTCCTCAAAACGTTATTAAAAACATCGTGGAAAGCATGCCCAGAAGGATTCAAGCTGTGATTTTGGCAAGAGGAGGTCACATTCGTTATTAGGTTTTACATTTGTAACTTTATTTAATTAAAAAAGTTTAAAAAAAACTTGTCTATATTGCCGACCACTTCGTATTGTTTGGGTGTGTACATCGATTTTAAAGAATCCATCGTTTTTTTCTTTTTATTGCTTGAATTCACTTCACGCGCATTAATTTACACGATTATAAGTATACAGACTACGTCAAAGAAATACATTTCATTTAATTAACTAAAATCGACCTTAGAACGTAAATTTCCTTAGGTGCCCGTTTTTTTTGCAAAATAGTGTATATAATTCTTTTTTGTAAACTCAATAGAATTATGTGCAGGACAGAATCATACTGTCCATATAGAATTGTATAAATAGTAGATAAGCTTTGAAATTGATAAGTTAGCTTTAAGGAATCAATGTTTTTTAAGTATATCATAGCATAGGGCATCGCATTAAGCGATTAGTATAAATCCCTCATAAAATAAGCGGAGCAACGTAAAATGCAATGTACGTTTTTGTAAGGCGGTACCTTATGTAGCTACCATTGTTCAATAAAGAATAGTATAATATAGAGTAGGAACGTATTGTTATTTTAATGTCAGGCGTCGCGTCGCCTTATGCGACCACCAAGAATAGGGCCAATGTAAAGAAGCATTGTAAACATATAGTATAGAGAGAACACAATAGCACAGGTATATAGATATAAGTGTATAGTAGGGCCTTAGTTAGCACATAAGGACCCATTGTTTATGGAAATAAAGTATATGAGTTGTGTGTATCTTCATTGGGTAACGAGACCATAGGTATATAGGGATAAAAGTTAGGTATATAGGCATAGATATAGGGAACACATGACAGAGATACATATATGCATAGCTTCACGTAATAAAGGTAAAAGGTGGTAAAAGGTAAAGGTATAAGGTAAAAAGGTACGATAGACATATAGTTATGCGGTACACATATGTGCCAAAAATGCACATATAACCACTGCCGAGTTATATGTGCATAAACATCGTTATGTACCTACAAGCGTGCATACGCAATAGGTGTGACGTGTGTCATATAGCCGCCGCCGTGCTATATAACACCGTGGGTATGTAACGATATGGTCTATAAACGTAAATAGTAGCATATAGGTATGTATAACCAACGCCGCGTTATACATATCAACACGTAAAACCGTTAGGGAATGTCTTACTATAGGTAGCTATATGACGCTATACAAGAGACGCGGGGGGGCGTACCCACGCCACACTCAAAACCCGACGCATCTCCTAATATGGTAATGTTCGTTGCATCGGTGGCTAGGGACGCCATCTCATCAGCCAATAGCAAAGCCATAAAACCTGGACGCTATTCCGGGAATTCTGGATACAAAACGACCGTTAGAACGACGGTTGGAGCTATCTATCTCTGTCATGCCCTCTCACTCGTCAAAACGGCCTCTAAGCGCTGTGATTGGCCAAAACGCTTCGATTAGCCAGCAGATCGAACAATTATGCGATAAATTTGATTATATAGAAATATTGAATAGTCATAGAAAACAGTGTTCATTCGTTGTCGCGCCACCGTCGCGTGTACAGGTCTCTCATTACCCAACTAAGACGCTCACGCTCCGTAAATTACTGACATCAAATCGGCAGCTTAATTATTTATCCTAGACTTCAAAACAACCCAGCACAAACAAGTGTGTAAGGGATACAGTGTCTACATCGAAGAAATATAGCAGATATACAGTCCTCGCCGTCAGTAGATACTGCGTCCCCCACAAATTATGTATATTGACGGTTTTCAGTGAGAACTGCGTGAGCACATCATAAACGATATATCTTCTGGTTTACCTTTTTACAAAAAGGTATATTTATTTTACAATTGTTTTAGAGCTTTTACTATATTATCCTATTATATCAATTTTTTTCTTAGGGTGCTCACTCATTGCACATGCACACTTTGAAATCAATGTTTTATTTTTGTGAGGGAGTCGTAGGTGATTTAACTTTTACTACATATGTCGCTCTGTGCCCTTAAGACAGTTAAATAAGAACAAAAGTCAACAATGGGGGCCGACGCTAAACATGCCCTCTGAGCATGTGCATGCTCATTTGTAATGCCACTAGCCAACACCCATCCAACTAATGACCGCAGCGGACGTTGCTTAACTTATTTGATTGTTGGCTAAGCAAACTATGTTAGGAGGACTTCAATATATATTAATTTAAATACTATCTAGTGACTCCCGCTCAGGCTTGTACCTCAGCCAGCGTTATGGGCACCTTTGCGCCAGGTACAACGAGGGGCGGGTTATTTGATTAACGAATAATATTTTGACCACGCTGAAAATTTTTTTTTGTGTGTATGTTTTTATTATTTTTGTATTAATATTTTTGACAAAATAAATTTATTGTTAATGTTATTTAAATTTGTTATATTCCAAAACATAAGATTCAGTAATTCATTATTAATTCAGTAATGATTGCGCCTATATACTAGTATAAAGAGAAAAACTAATAAAATAATGGCATTTACAGCTAACAGCAAGTCTCCACATAGGACTCATCATCTTTGAAGATCTGCCGTTCCACCTGAATGCCTTTGGGTTATTGCAGCAGCTGCTACACTTCGTCATCATGAGGGACTTCCCTGTAGTCCGAGTGACGAGCGTCACGTTTTGGGGCGCTGTGATCACGCTGGTGGTGCACCACTATCTGGCGTTTGTGTACTTTGGATCAGTGTATTATGGATTTAATGAGGTTTGTACCTGATGATTTAGTGAGGTTTGTACCTAATGATTTAATGAGGTTTGTACCTAATGATTTAAAGAGGTTTGTACCTGATGATTTAATGAGGTCGCAAAATTTTGCATGGTGGTAGGGCATTTTGCAAATGCCCGCCTGGCTAGCTACCACCCTCAAGTTGAAAATCTGTCGCCAAGCACCTAACGGTGTGTTCCGGCAGCTATCCTTGAGAGCCAGTCATTCTAGGCTAGCCTGAACAACATCTTCGACCACATCATCACCTACCATCAGGTGAGATAGTGGTCAAAGGCTAGCCTATAGGCAATAAAAAAAAAAAAAAAGGTTTGTACCTGATGATTTTATGAGGTTTGTAATGATCTGAAAGTATTTTTAACCGATTTTATAAAAGGAGGATGTTCTCAATTCAACTGTATTTATTTTTGTATGTTTGTCAAGATCTGACTGCCAATATACACTAATATTATAAAGAGGAAATATTTGTATTTTGTATGCAACAAATAAACTTAAAAACTACTGGACCGATTAAGATGGAATTTGGTATGGAAATAGTTTCAGACCCTGGGAAGGACATATGTTAGTTTTTATCCAACTGCTCAAAAAGAGGTTAATGGTTTTGCTCAACAAACGACATACGAGTGGGCAGAGCCGCGGCCGGAAAGATAGTTATGAATAATTTGATATTGATAATTTATTTTTTGTTTGACAGGTCAATAGGTGGTCTCGTGTTAATGTGATAAAATACACATTTTATCAAAATTGGTTTAGTAATTTGATTTCTAGGGTTCTGTACCAAAAGAGTAAATAAAAGAGCTCTTTATGATTATCGACAATGCACTTTTACAATCCAAATTTTTTTTTATTTAAGTACGTAACTACTTTGAAAAGAAAAGTTTTTAAAACAGGGTTTTAAAGGTTTTTCCTACTGTCTCTTTTAATTGCAGCGATGCCATTTATTATTTTTACGAAGCAATGATGGCCGAGCGGTTATAGCTCTAGACTGCTGTGTTGTAAGTCCATGGTTCGATATACGTCGCCGGCTTGAGCTGCACCGCATGGTGGAGGCGAATTCTGTGAATGGTCGCTTCTCTAGCTATACCACTCTCAAGTAGAAAATCTGTTGCCAAGCACGTACCGGTGTGTTTCGCAGCAGTCCTTGAGGGCCAGTAAATAATTATTAATTAAGAGGCACATGAGAGTCTTAGTAATAGGGTCCCGTTTTTAGCCATCTATACTAATATTATAATATTATTTTTGTATGTAACGAATAAACTCAATAACTATTCGACCGATTTGGATAAAAATTGGTATGGGAATAGATTGAAACCCAGGGAAGGATAAAATATACTTTTATCCAACTGCGCAAAAAGAGGTAAATGTGCGCGGGCGGAGCCACGGCCGGAAAGCTAATTGGGTATCAACACCTAAAAAATAAAATAATGTTTGACGACTTTTTTTTCTTTATTTTCAGACGTTAGCATATTTCACGCTATGCTTGTGGGTGGTGCCGTTTTCACTGTTCGTCTCGCTCTCGGCGAACGACTACGTGTTGCCCACCACTGGGGAAAGCCAGCCGTTGATAGGTGAGTGTTTTTAATTGTATGCAGTTAAGATAAATAAAATATCCAGGCGTTACTTTTTGAAAATACAAATTTAATAATAACAAATATTACAAAAATATTTAAAGAAAAAAAAATAGTATTTTAGTAAAATATACCTTATTTTTTTTTTTTTTTTTTTTTTTATGCTTGATAGGTTAGCCTTTGACCACTATCTCACCTGGTGGTAAGTGATGATGGGGTCGAGGATGTTGTTCAGACTAACCTAGAGTTACTGGCTCTCAAGGACGGCTGCCGGAACACACCGTTAGGTGCTTGGCGACAGATTTTCAACTTGAGGGTGGTAGCTAGCCAGGCGGGCATTTGCAAAGTGCCCTACCACCATGCTGTAACGACTGCTATCCTAAGACAACAACCGGGACCGACGGCTTAACGTGCCCTCCGAAGCACGGAAGCGCTCAGTAGTAATGTCACCAGCGGTCACCCATCCAAGTCCTGACCGCGGCGGACGTTGCTTAACTTTGCTGATCGATTCAGAATGGCTAAGCAAACTTGGCTCCGAGCGCTTGAGAGAGATAAATATGAGACCTTTCTAGTGATAAATATGATTGTGGTATGTTTTTGTTTTAAAAAGTCTATCCAGATACCAATTTTCATCACTATCACTTCAAAAACAATGACCTTTACATACAAAGTTTCATCCCCAATTTCACCCCCTTTAATCATCCCTGTCAAAAAAAAAATCACGTGTTGCAAAATTTTTTGATTTTTATTTCGAATGATCTATCTGAAGACTATTTTTGTGAACGTTAAACAAAGTACTTTCATACAAACGTTTTCACCCTCTTATACCCCCTCAGGGGTTGAATTTCAAAAAATTCTTAGTACACCCTTACGCATCAAGACTAATATACTCTACAAAATTACAAATTTACTAGAGAAAAATTACAGTCATGTGCGGGATTCGAACCCACGTCCATCCACCCCTTTGGCCGGGGTATGCTCTAACCGTTAGAGCATACCCCGGCTATACCATGACTGTAATTTTTTCTCTCGTAAATTTGTAATTTTGTAATGTAATTCGCCTAGCAGGCGTCATTGCAAACTTAACAATATTAAAATTATAAGGTTGCGTCATCATTTACAAGTTTAAAACCAATTGCAAAATTGGTCTTGTTTGTAGTACAACGCAAGTTGAACTATAGGTGTCGCTCCATCCCAATACGATGGTTGCATGAAGAACGAGAGCAAGAATTACAGTTATGAGTCATTGTGTCATGTTAGCTCAATTGGTTAGAGCATACCCCGGCTAAAGGGGTGGATGGACGTGGGTTCGAATCCCGCACATGACTGTAATTTTTCCTCTCGTGAATTTGTAATTTTGTAATGTAATTCGCTTAGCAGGCGTTATTGCAAACTTAACAATATTATAACGAATATACTCTCCAAATTTCAAGTCTAATCGACCAGCGGTTTAGGCCTAATTTCACCATACCATGTTTGTTTACGCTAAATCAGGCATTAGCTAATGGGTCTTTAAAAATAACAGAGCTGTTCAATCAGTCTACGTTCTATGAAGTTAACTGAATTAATCATCCATTAACAGTTGGCGGGACACTCGGTTCAGTTAACAGTCCGTTAAAAGGATGAACAAGGCGTCAAATAAATAACAGAGTATGGTGAAACTAGGCCTTAGGCTGTGCGTTGGCTGTCGGTCAGTGTGTCAGGACTTTCATTCTTATATGATATAGATATAAGAGGAAACGTTTTAGAAATGCCGTAGCATACCAATTTATGACATATGGTCAACACAATCAAAAGCTATAGTCATGTCCATATAAATTGAACATACAGATAATTTCCTGTCTAAATTTTCCATTACACTGACAATCAGAAATTCTTAAATGTCCATATAAATGGTTAGGCAATCACACTAATACATAATACTGTGAAAATTTCTAAAAAACTAGCTACCAGTTACCGTTCTAAATATATTGCCCTTTTAAGGTCGGCCGAACGGACAGCCGAATAATAGGGTCCCGTTTTCTAGTACAGGAACCTAACACGCTTTCTATAAAAAACAACTTTTTAAAAGCAAGCTTTTATTATGTTCTTGTTAGTAATAAGAATTAAAAGATTTGAATGAACCCAAACTAGATGAGGTTGTGTCATTTCATTGCGAGGTTCCGTCCACCTTCCAGCTCCATCATCAGGACAGCACCATGTCATCATAATACTGCATTGTCACGCGATTTACACATGTATGCAAAGTTTCAGCTCAATTGGTAGCCGAGAAGTGGATTATAATTAATTTCCAAGATTTGATGACAGACAGTTTTTTTTTATGTTATTGTGACGGAACAAGCTCGAGGCCCACCTGATGTTAAGCGGACTAACCTCTGCCTATAACAGATGCATTTCGTCACAAGTCACGAATTGCACTACGCCCGTCACTATGAGACAGTTGTAAGTCTCATGTGCCTGTAATTTCACTGGCTCTCAAGGACTGCTGCCGGAACACACCGTTAGGTGCTTGGCGACAGATTTTCTACTTGAGGGTGGTCGCTAGCCAGGCGGGCATTCGCAAAAAGCCCTTCCACCATGCGGTGAAGCTCAAGCCCGCGGCGGGATTTGAACCATGGACCTGCTGCGCGGCAGTCTATAGTCAATGCCACTTAGCCATCACCGCTTTTTAAATAAAGCTTGTAAAAAGATTCATTTTTTTAATAGTCGGGAGAGTTGACGATTTCTAAGGTTGTGGGTACCATTAACTTACACCGGAGTTTCCAGTCTTGGCCACTATTTTGCTTCGTTATCAACGCATTTAAACCGGCAACTGCTTTGTGAATCCAAAAAAACGCTAGGGAATTCCTTGATTTAACAATATGCTATTGTTTCAGGTGACAACAACGTGCTAACAGACTACCTGTCACGCAAATCGAAGAAGTACAGCCTCCTATCGTTCTTCAGTTTCGCGAAAGACTCCATACTGCCGCAACGCAGTAAGAAAGCATTTTGAAGTTAGTTTAGAATATTCTATTGTATTGTCGATTATGTTTTATGTTCCGATTGATCCCTCTGAATGATCTCGCCTTTATGTAGAGTCGTCATTGGGCTGAAAAGTCTGCAAAGAAGTGTTATTTTAAGGTTAGAGCACACTGATCCTATCGGCGTATCGGCATCTCCTCAACTCTTGCCGTTTAGTATTATTTGTATGGAACTCCATACTACAACTTACACTAATCAATGCCATAACGGCGTCGCTTCGACTCGGGAATAGCTCGCGAGAAGTCGTTAGAATGAGGCGTGGCGACATTGTTAGGGTCCTGCCTTGTCTTTTAACGTGTTACATCTTGAGCGCTCTAACGCCTTGAGCGCTTTAACGCGAATTTGTATGGTAAGTAGCACGTACAGCAATCCTGGCGGTAATTAGGATAATCTGTGTTACCGTACAAATAAGCGTTTACGCCGTCGCGGCTTAACGTGTTAAATCTCACTTTAAACCCACCCGTGAGGCTATTGGAAACAGACGTAAATGGATTTATTAGTTTGACTTGGTAGATTTGAAGAATCGGTCGCACTCTGTGTCGAAGTTGCGATTACGCAGGAAACTTAACGTTCCTCTAAGCACTGCAGCTAGCTGACTAAGTATGACGTAAGACTAATTAGCTAACTCTAGCTCCGTATCAATGTCAACTCTCCTCATTCTACTTGCAAATCTGTCGGCGTATTGGTAAGTATGCGTTGTAGTATGTAGTTCCATACAAAGAATACCCACAGCTTGTATTGAGATGTTGTTGCGGTGCCGGATGGGTCAGTATGCGTCAACCATTATTCGTACTTGTACGCACGTGTAATTGCGACTTCCGACTCGAATCCGATTTGCGTATGAAATCATAGTTATGATTTATGATACCATCAACGTCATCATTGCGGGAAATTTCTAAACGGATATGGAGTAATGGCACATAAGATAATGTGTTTTATATGTCATGTATAATGTTCTATCCAGATAGATATCGAGGAAATACTAGATTGTTATCCAAGGTATGAAAAGGATCTACTAATATACACATGAGATAAGTGAGGGCGTAAATAGTTCCATTATCTCAATAGTTCTTTCACCCGAGGTAAAATACCTATTCGAACACTCTGATTTTCATTTCTAATTAGAGAAAATTAAAAACCTGATTAGTTAAACAAACGATAGGTATTATTAAAACTTACGTGGTTTTCATTCATTTTAGTAAATAATACGGGATAACTCGGGACGGCCGCGTTTCCGTCTGGCTTAGCACTGAGAGTGCTAAGCATGGTCGTAGGGCATTATGCGAATGCCCGCCTGGCTAGCTACCACCCTCAAGTAGAAAATCTGCCGCCAAGCACCTAACGGTATGTTCCGGCAGCTGTCCTTGAGAGCCAGTAATTCTAGGTTAGCCTGAGCAACATCTTCGACAACATCATCACTTACCATCAGGTGAGATAGTGGTCAAAGGCTAACCTATCAAGATTTAAAAAAAAATATGTGGTGACTGATTCACGTGAGTTATCCCGTATTATTTACTAAAACGATAGGTATTTTATTAAATTAAAATAATTGATTGAAAACTAAATTATAAGTATAGACTCATGACAAAATTGCTGTCGCGATCTAACAGGCTAAGTTGGGACATAGCTTGCAATTTTTTAACAGCCGGTGAAATCTTCCCCCGCTAAAGAAAAATACTGTTTTCACCCCTCTTATCAGGTAACTTAAAGCGTACAGAATTACAACTTTTTTAGCGAAATTTCTACAACGACCGAGATAATACAAGGCCGCGTACGTTTTAAGTATATTTAGCTAAGTTGAGATTTCTTGCTGGGCTACCTATGAAAGGGCAATACCAATTTTGGTATGGTTATATATAATCTACAGCTTAGATACTTCAGATGGATCAAAAAGATTGCCGCGAATTTTGACATGCAGATATTTTATATACATATGACAGTTTTGGTGTATTCTACATTGAGAATTGGCGACAAAAGCCAGGGAACATTATTTCCCTGGCTTTTGTCGCCGATTTTCAATGTACTCTATCTAGTACTTAACGCCCGCGCACCTGGTAACGATTAGTTATTACTTGATGATTGATGATGATTACCTTCACTGCGGTTCAAATCATGTAAACGCTGGGTTGCGTTCCGATTCCCAAGTTTTCACACGAACGTCCACGTCGTTCACAATGAAAATATGCACTTAAAAATACCGTAAAACGTTTATATTTTTATACTACTTCCCAATAATAACAGACCGGTACACACTCTTCGAATGAACGTTACAGTTCCTGAGATTCGATTTATGTAATCGATTTTTGATTATACTCCGATACGGTTTTGAACACACGGTACGATTGATTGTACGATGAGAATTCAAATCGCATACGATTTAGTTAGGTGTGTGGCAGTTGTTAAGACATTGTACGTGAACAGACTATAAAAAATCTACGCCGCAATGACTCGACCAATACTAACGTAACGTTGACCGATAGAGTATTTCAACTATACTTTTAACAATTTATTTACTTATCGTTTAGATATTATGTAAGTACATAAAATCCATAAATGTAATTTATTTCATATAGCATCTAGTCAATAAAAGACAATTATTTTGTAAATATGTATTGTAATGTGTATAGTAAACATTAACTTAATGTTACATGATTTGTGTACTCAAAATACTATTCTATTTATAATTATTATAAAATTATCCTGAAAATGTTTGTGTCTGTGTGTGTTTGATATCACTCCTGTCCAGGTTGAGAGGAATTTGATGAAATTCGTCGATTAAGTAAGTCTTGCTGCCAATTTTTTTATGTGTTACCAACAAAATCTGATTGTAATCATAGAATAATGGCGGTTATTTGTTACTAACAAAATTTGATTGCAATAATAGAAAAATGACGGTTATTTGTTACCAACAATATCTGATTGCAATCATAAATAAATGGCAGTTGTTACCAACAAAATCAGATTGCAAGCATAGAAAATGGCGGTTATTTGTTACTAACAAAATCTGATTGCAATCATAAAAAGCATCGGTTTTGAGATTACGTGTTTACGTTTAATGTTTTTACTGATTAAAACTAATATTAACCGAAGTACATCAGCTAAAGATTTAGTTAGGCTGGTATTATTTTCACGCTGACCGTTAGCGCTGGGAGGTCAATATATATAACTATAGGAAACATTTCTGAGCGCTGAACCCAATAGCGCAGACCACACCCAGAAAGAGCTGCACACTCACGCGGAGTGTACAGTTTTAACAAGCGATATTTCGACAGTTTTTGTAAGTGCTGTCAGTGACCAGGGGCAGACTAAAGAGACTCGAGCTGACAAGTCATCGCTGACACACCTACGCGTATCAACGTGGTATTAAGACCAGACTAAGTAACAAATGTGAATATGTATACGTATCAACTAACAAACTCTGATTATAATCATAGCGCAAAATGGCGGTTCTCTCAACCGACTGACGTACTTCAATCAATAACAGCTTGAGTTAGTAGAGATCATTCAGTCTAAAAATGCTCGCCCCTCCAAAGTCTTTACCCTTAGATGCAAAATGTATAGACGCAATACACGACACCTTGGCAGTACCATTTGTTCTTTAGTCACAGTGGTGTGTGTGCGAAATGTGCACGGACGTGTCAGCGTTTACAATAAAATTACTTTTTAAATGTGTAACATTTAAAAAAATCACGTTTAGTGTAGGAGCGTGCATTTTTAGACTGAACGATGTCACACAAATATCTACACGTAAACTTCTTTTTTATGATCAATTTTGTTAGCAACACATAATTTAACTGATCACTTTGTTAGACATTGGAAAATTTTGATCCTGACTAAGCAGTTCTGAAAAGGAGGACGGTATAGAAAAATTAAATGCAAGCTGAGTCACTGGCAATGTTTAAAAAGGTAGTTTACACTGTCGTAAATAATACAACATAACGTGAATATGTTACCTGGCCAAGCTAATAGCCTAATAAGTTATAATATAATTTACATTATATCTATTTTATTCAATAAATAAAAATTGCTGTATATGTGCAAAAATTGCGTCATTCTAGCAAACGCCACTGAATGGGAAATAGCTATATACGCAAATGACCTTGACAGTGACAGTTGAAAACAAATTTAAAATAGCCTGTGGTTGGGGTTAAAATGTCACAAAATGATCATCAACAAGCTCTTAGCGCTAAGTTTAAATAAAAACATCGCATTTTCAGTCTCTTACCGATTACAAATACCACGTACCGTTTTGTCATTTTATTTTAAGACGTATATAAAAATTATAACTAACCTATTATCTATAACGACTACACGCACAGAAGCCACACGTACCGGGGCGCGTTCCTGCAAATATTGGTCGAGCTAGATTTGCTCCAAGGCACCTGGAACGACCTATAAAGCTCCTTTCAAAATATGAAATTGACACCGATGTTTTAGGTGATAAAATATTGTCTAGAATTGTTAAAAATGGGGCTTATTACGTAATTAAGCTATGTTAACACAATATGTCACTAATCCTTGACTTAGCTTGTACAAAATTTATTAAATATTGCAGAATCTGTCACATTTGACAGCTGGCCAAGATTTGGCCGATTCAAAAGGTAGTAAAAATTTGGCCAGGCAGAGCAAAATTAGCTATTACAGGTCGCCCGGAATGGGTATGATCAAATCTTGTCAGGTTCAAATTAAGTTCGATTAGAGTGCTGGAACGGCCTGTATCAGCGTTTAGACCAAAATTTGTCTTGGAGGAACGCTCCCCCGTAGTCATCGAATTCATCCAGAAATGTCACGTCACGCCCCTATCCGCGCCGGACGACTCGAATTACTGAACGAATTCGATGACTGCGTGTGGGTTTCCTGTCGATGCGCTTTCACCTCAAACCAATACTCAAACAGCAAAATACTTCAGGTGGCCAACTCCCATCTCTTAATTCAGTCCTATTTTAACCTTGCATTTACAATTTTAATTCACAGTACCAAATATCTCTATTGCAAAACTTACATTAGAACTTCAACGTGCGAGCGGGCTGCGTGCATTGAATCAAGTCATTTGTGCGAGAGCGCTATATGAACAGTATGTTACTTAGCGACCGTGGTACGAATCACAGTATTAATATTTTAAGTAATAATGAATTGTTGGTTTTCCATTATAGTTTTTAAAAGGTGGGAGTTGGCCCCTGCGATTTACTAACTTGTCAATTATCTTATAAACTATAACCCTTAGTAATAACTTAAGTACTAAGCTAAGCAAACAGTTAATTCGATTGAGAGAAGGATATGTTCATGTATTTTGTCTGATATTTTTTATTTTATTTTCATAAACTACATGTATCTATATAACATTGTGCAGAGGCCTTCTTTTAAGTAAATGTATACCTGTATCAGAAGACCTCTGATACAGGTATACATATTATTTTTAAACATTAGGTAATTGGTATTATTTTTGGCCAGTGACCATGTAGGTACATAGAAAAATCTGTTACTGAAAGGTTTCATTTAAAAACTGTTATTTTGTAATATATCATTTATTGTTTGCTTTTTTATTAATCATGTGTTCTAGTTTTATTATGGCAGCGACCTCTGTGTATGTAAAAATGCTAGATATGAAATTGTATTTTATAGAATATGTACTTTCATTGTATAAGGTATGTACCTACCGCTTGTTGTAATATTATTCACAAGTACTTGAACGAGGCAAATACTTCACTGCCGTACTTTAAGACATCAATAACTTTAAATAACATCAAATCGTTGTTATCAATAGGTACTGCTTGTGTAATGCAATTATTCATTTCTTGTCTCTTATTTAACTGGTTATGATTAAAGATGTGATCGACTAATCTTCATTTTGACAGCTTTTTAAGAGTCGAATTCATATTTTAATGGGCAATTATTAAAAATGTTCTCGAATTCCTTTTCATTTCGAATCTGTTGATTTATTATTTAGTAACCTACTAGCTGGTTACTAAATAATAAATCAACAGAAAATCAAATCAAAAACTTTCGCGAGTTATGTCCATAATTATTATTTAGTAACCGGCTAGGACTCGCGTAATATTTACCGGATATTGTTCCGACCAGTTTCGAACTTAGCGAGTCCTAGACTCGCGTAATATTTACCGGATATTGCTCCGACCAGTTTCGAACTTAGTGAAGTGCGGGCCTCAGCACGTAACTAACGTGCTAAGGCCCGCGCTCGACGCTGTGCACAATCGTGACTAGCAGACGAAAAACTTCAAATAAGTTCGTAACTGGTCGGAGCAATATCCGGTAAATATTACGCGAGTCCTAGCCGGTTACTAAATTATAATTATGGACATAACTCGCGACAGTTTTTTAGCTCAAATCTGTTGATTTGGGCAAAGAAAAATAAAAACAGAAATGTAAACATGTAAAATTACCTTTGGTCCGACCAATCAAGATGGAAATTAGTGGAGCTTATCTTTTAATATTACATGTAGCAGTTAAAACATTTTTCAAAAGCAAGAACATTTTTAAAAGGTAGAAATAACTTATTGTGCTCAAACGACTAAGACTTGACTCTGACTCTTTTGATGCAATTTGACTTGACTGCAAATGTAAAAAAAACATAAAAAGTACAAATAATAAATTAAAAACTTATTGATACCTCGCTCCTATATACTCGCTAGAGGGCAAAATATTTTAATGTTTTCCATATTTCGAAAGCAAAAAACAAAATTTCGCATACTATAAAAATCTTCAGCAAAATTTGCTGCGAAGCAAACGTTTTAATAAAACGTTCATATCCACCTAAGTCTGCGAGGAAAACTTCTACCAATAGGAGCGTTGCCTTAGTGAGATTAGGGAAATGGAGATTCCCATTGGAGGATTTTATCTCTTTACTGCTCATTCACCTCGCACATTTTTGAAGGATACGCCTTGGAGACAATACGTAGATGCATTTTTGTACATAAAACACGCCTGGCGTTTTGAGATTGCTAAATCGAAACGCATACACTTGCATGGGATACATTTATTTTCAATTGTGTCCAAGGCTTATCCACCAAAATGTGCGAGGCGAATGAGCAGTAAAGAGAAAAAATCCTCCAAAGGGAATGTCCATTTCCCTAGCCTCACTAAGGCAGCGTTCCTATTGGTAGAAGTTTTCCTCGCAGACTTAGGCGGATACGTAACGAAACCAACGCTCGGAGAAATACACCATTCGGCCCGGCCCAATCGACTCTGATCTAATGGACGCCAGGCATTATACTTAGACATTAGGCAGTCAGTTCGGGCTGTATAATTTATTATATTTTTTATGCCTATATCTGTTAAATCTATTATACTTTTGCTGAAATCATGAAAGACAAATACCTAAAATATAATTTTTATGCCTGTTGTGAAATCTATTTTACTTTTGATGAAATTATGAACGATTAATACCTAAAATTATAGATTTTTTATGCCTGTCGGTTAAATTTATTTTACATTTGATGAAATTAAAAAAGAAAATACCTAAAATCAAAGAATTTCCTTTCTGTTAAATATTTAGTCTTGATGAAATTATGAAAGATAAATACCTAAAATTATAGGAATTTCATACCTGTCTGTTAAAATTATAAAACATAAATACTGAAAATTAAAGAATCGGATATATTCTAAGTGGTTGCAGTTAGCACTCTTAAAATCAATAGTATAACTGCAACATGGTTAGTGTATTAAATCTGTATATTTGATTTGTAAGATTAAGGCCCCGTTTTAGAATGTCCTAATAAAGTTTCGGGTTGCTAACCAAGTCATAAAATAACTGAATGATAAAAATGATAGTTAACATGCAGCGCGTTTCAAGCTTTAACCGATCGATAGGCTAAATCGATGACCGTGAAACGCAAAGATAGTGTTTTGTGTAATAATTATGTTCTAGGTAGTATAACCGGAACTTACTAGAACATTCTGAAACAGGCCCTAAATAAATCCAAATGTTTTATTTATTTCTGGTAAACTAATAAATATGTAAAGAAATGTTAGTCAAGCTCAAAAATAGCAGTACGCAAACCTTACCGCGGCGGGGGTAGTAACCAATCCAATTTGGAAGATTGAGCGTGTTTTGTTATTTGTGAACTTGAGTCCGAAATCAAAGCGTTAACTGTATGAGAGTTGCACTTCTTTACATATTTGTTCGTAGCTTGTAAATATTTTTGTGTGATAAATTATTGTTTTTAGGGATTTTATAAATAAATAAAAAATCGAAAATCTTACCGATGTATTTATTTCAAAGAATACTTTACGCATCTGTAACCGTTAACCGGTTTGATCCAGTTCATAATTCAGAAACACAAACCACCCTTATGGCATCTGATCTGTCTTTTTTTTATGCTTTATAGGTTAGCTTTTGACCACTATCTCACCTGATGGTAAGTGATGATGTGATCGAAGATGTTGTTCAGGCTAACCTAGAATGACTGGCTCTCAAGGGCAGCTGCCGAAACACACCGTTAGGTGTTTGGCGACAGGTTTTCTACTTGAGGGTGGTAGCTAGCCAGGCGAGCATTCGTAAAATGCCCTACCACCATGCTCTCTTTCTGTCGCTCATGCTTTCCAAGTTAGATGCTCATGTAATTTTATATCTTTCACTTTATGGTTTGTATGTGGTGTATTTGTATACAACTTTCAAAATTTTTGCAATTTATTTGATTTTATCGCTGAGCTTGTTGGATTTGATTATGAGATTCACGACGACGATCAGAAATGTTCATATTTCTGAAGATAGATGGAGCTTCTGTAGGGTCGTAGCTCTTTTTTGTGGCAGCCATCTTGAATCCGCCATCTTAGATTTTTGTTGCATTTGATGGATGGCTCTTGTTCAACAGTCCATATATCACAGAAATATACGTAACGAAGCTACTTTGTAGTACGAACCAATGCAGACGCGCCTGCGCGCACATTTTCCAGCAAGAGAGAGGCGACTTTATAGTCCCTTTCAAGCGCCCTCAAGCGCAGTAATAAGAGGCATCGACGATGCTAAACAAGGACGTAAAGTTATTTCATAGATTATGCACAAAACTTTTTGATTCAACTCTACACCCATGTGTATTGAGCCTTCTAAGTCCAATCCGCATCTCTAGCGGTATCTTTAGAATGATGCACTCTATAATGGAGCTTCAAACTTGTCGTCTGTACAAACGACTTTCCGCACTGATTACAAACATACCTCTTATCATTCGTATGTATTCTTCTATGAAATTCTAATGTCCTTTTCCTCTGAAACGTTTTCTTGCAAAACTCGCACTCAAAAGGTCTTGAATCATCGTGTGACACCATATGACGCGCTAAGTAATCTTTATTAAAAGCTCTGTAACCGCAAATTTCACATGCGAAACTGCGTTGCTTCAAATGCACGCGCTGTTTATGTGTTATCAGTCGGCATCGTATAGGAAACACTTGCGGGCAAAGGTCGCATGCGAACTGATAACCTTTAACGTCGTGAACTGACGCTAGATGGCGTTTTTTCAAATATTGACTTGGTAATATTTCCGGGCACTTCGGGCATTTGAACTGCGAACAGGATGTTTTTTGGTGTTTACAATTTTTTTCGTTTGGCAAGCATTTGTCACATCTAGCGTCACGGGAATGGACGTTTTTCACGTGCGCTGCCACGTTCGCCTTAGCAACAAACCCCATGCCGCAAATTTCACACAAATACGGCTGATTCTTGTTATGAAACGAGTGATAATGTTTTAATAATGTCGCGAAGAATTGAAACTCTTCGCCGCACTCTTCGCATTTCATAACGTCTTCTGATAACCTGAAAGCGAAAATCTCTGACGACAAACCCAAATTAATTTTAAACCCATGTGCATTCCTGAAATGGTCTAATAGTTGGTCTACCTTGTCAAATATTTTCAAACACTTTTTACATTTAATTTCTGACATTTCAAATTTGACTTTAGAGTTTCTTAGTAGGCTTTTGAATGCGCTTCGTATTTTTGTATCGCTGTGTTCTTCTACATTGTGCAGTTTTAGATTGACGCTGTCTGAAAATGGACATCCGCAGAAGAAGCACATGTATTTGTTGCAGTGCCAACGAAACGGCATCAGAGTGGAGTTTTCTATAATCACTTGGAAGAGGTACACGAGGTGGTCTTTCCGCTGGTTCGACGATAGCTTCGCCAAGATTTCGTCGTAATCTGGAAAGAAATTAAATATTTCGTTAAGGTAATGAATTGTTCATTTTAAAAACATAGGTATCTTTCACATACGCGAATTTATTGCACTATAATTCACGCGTAGCCGGTCATTGGCTTCTCTGCTAATTAAGGAGCAAAGTTTGTACGTAATTAGGGTCAATATTATTTCTACTTGCGTTAGTATTTCGTGATGTTCAACCATAGGACTAAAGTTGCCGCGAATACTCGCTATTATTCGGTATTCGGCATTACTCGACATTTTTTTGATATTTGTCGAATACCGAATAATAGCTATTATTCGGTATTCGGCGAATGGTCGTCTAAATTAAACTTTTATCGATCAAAAAAATAATGAGTAAAAATAATCAATTTTTATTATTTTCCTTAATTAAACAATACACTGTATTGATTATTATCTGTAATATGTGCCTGTGCCTATCATATTCATGAAATTAAATTAGTTAATAATAATTAAATGAAAAAATAAATAATTGTCTTACATATTATGTAGGTAAGTATAACATGAAACAGATTTCCTTAACCTTATTGTTTTCTTTTCTCACAACCTTAGAAGAAGTAAGAAATATATTTAATGTGCCTTATTCATATCGAATAGTAATGTCGAGTTATTAGACTATTCGCCAAAGTGAATGGCGATTAATCGGTATTCGACTATTCGCTATAACAACCATTCGCGGCAACTCTACATAGGACTATATCTATAAGGTAATTGGGTATAATAATAAAATTAGCACAGTTGTACAAAATTACAACTTTACGAAAGTAAAAATTATACTAGTGTACGGCACTGAGCTCACATCACATATGACTCATAACCCAATTTTTTACTCTCTTTCTGTAACTATCGTAAGGGTATTTTGTATTGTAATCTGCAAAGCATGCGTGCAAAAATAAAAATATTAAAAATAGCACAGTTGTATTTTATTTTACTTCTAAAAATAACTGTTAATGGTCTTCGCAGCGCTTTCTATACAAACGTAGTTTCGCCATAAAAGTCCAAGTGTTATAGCTTCGGGTTTGCCAATATTTCGTAAAATTATGTAATTTTTAAATTTTTCTTCTGTCCGGATCTCTAGAGCGAGTACTTAGTTGTACCTAAAACCACGTCAGTTTATTTACTAATCACTAGGGCGAAGCGAGTCCTACCACTTTACCACAACTTGTACATTTTGTGGCTCCTTGTACTGAAAAACTATCACGCCTATAGTTTTGTGCTTTAAAATGGTAATTTAACTTCATATTTAGATGTGTTATCTAGCAAAAAAAAAATTATAACCATAAAAAATCAATTTTGTATTCATTGGATAGATTGTTATTGTTCTACTAACGCCATCTGTTAGAAAACCAAAGAGTTAACATCGTTGCAACAGAAATAAACTCAATACTTAAATGCATCGTAATTCGTAGTTAATCTCCTCAATACTAGAATGACACCACTAGAATCATGTTGTAATATAAACGCGAGCCCTCACAAAGCTCAGTTTCTGCTAGTTAAATTGAATTTAGCGACCATTTGATTGAGGACTATAGTAGGAGTGCATAAATACTAAAGAGATATACGAGCGACCATATCCATCAGTTGTGCGTTGGCAGACACTTTAAAAACCCGAAGCCCCGACCACAAGGCCACGCATACACCAACGCCGCCGTCTTAAGACAAAAGAGCACCGCCCATTCTCCACCTGCGCACACGTTGCCATATTTGTGGAGCAGCCAATCATCGCCCGATCCCACCGGTTGCAACTTGCAACCACCGATTACTTTATGAGAGCCTAGTACTTCATTTGTAAACCTGAAAACTTACGCTACTTTTCGTATACGCACAACATTTAGCGCTAAACAAATACCTCCTTGGGTCAGCGCACACCAAACTGCAAAATGCGCCCGCGCGGTCGGCAATATTGTAACTACTCGACCATGCAGGCGGTAAGCTCGCCCTTCCGTGAGCAAACTCCGTTGAAAAAGCTCTGGGTTGACAGGCGGGCATGCTTTACCAGTTTGATACCAAATCCGACGTTGGCAGAGGTGTTCAATATGGTTGATTGGGACTTAGTAATTATCGCTCTTTTGGCTGAAGAAGAGGAACATGAAGAATATGCAATTAAGACGTCATAAAATGAGAATAACATTAGGTGTGGGTAGAAGAAATGTGGCGGGAAAGATGTAACCTGGGCGAACATTATAGGTTGTCCTACACTGTGTTAAAATTTACCATTAAGAGGTTTTCATTTTTATGACTATTATAAGTTAAACTACGAAAAATTTGAAGCTTTATTTAATTTGCGACGCCAGAATATCCAAAAACAAAGAATTATCAACCTAGTATTTCTGTTGAGGAAAAACTTACCATAATGTGTTTTAGGTTAGTTAAAAAAACTCTAAAATGTACATAGTTAGTATTAATATTACAATTAATAAATAATAATTCTAAGTAATAAGTATACAAAGGTAATAGTCCGTCGGGTGGCGGGCCAGAATGTCACCACCCATCTCTATGGGTTAACGACGAAAATTAAACATGCACCCACGGGTAGGGACCCGTGGGTGGCACAAGAGACGACTAAGGCCACTAAGGGTAACACTACAGGTGTGCAGCAGCACTTTCTGAGAAACTGATACCTATCTCACAATGCGATCCCCAACCCTGCCAAGCGTGGGGATTATGGCAAACCTATATAGAGGGAGGCTGTGTTCAGCAGTGGACTCCGGCTGATAGGTACAGTATAAGTAATAGTTACAATGTTTTTTTTCACCTGCCCTTGAACTAGCCAGAACTGAGAGCCAGTAATCATAGGTTAGCCTGAACAACGTCTTCAACCACATTATCACTCAGAGTGAGTATATAGTAGTATATAATGGTGCTCAAAGGCTAAATAGAATAAAAAAAAACTTTTCAAGATCTCCACCTCGTGAGTACATATTAAGATACCTCTATATCGAATACCTAATTTGATGCAAAATTAACTTAACTCATAGCAAACGTACAAATAAAACGTGAAATTTTAATTTTGGACTTGCAACACTCGGTACATAAAAGTTACAAGTCCAAAATTTTAACTAGATACTTTTTTACGCTTTCACGGTCATTTACAGTAAATGTCAAATATAATATACTTCCATGCTTCTATGGCTTTTATCAGTTCTATTGAAGCGCTCGTAGCGAAGTTTGCTTAGCCATTCTGAACCGATCAGCAAAGCTAAACAACGTCCGCCTCGATCGTGAGTTGGATGGGTGACCGCTGGTGACATTACTAATGGCACGTTAAGCTGTCGGTCCCGGTTGTTGCCTTAGGATAGCAGTCGTAATAGCATGGTGGTAGGACATTTTACGAATGCCCGCCTGGCTAGCTACCACCCTCAAGTAGAAAATCTGTCGCCAAGCACCTAACGGTGTGTTCCGGCAGCTGTCCTTGAGAGCCAGTAATTCTCTAGGTTAGCCTGAACAACACCTTCGCCCATATCATCACTTACCATCAGGAGAGATAGTTGTCGAAAGCCAACCTATCATGCATAAAAAAATTGTGTTAATTTGAAAAAGCGTACCTATACGTTATTTATTAAAACTGTATACCATAATAACTCAATGTCACGCTTATGGCTACAGCTGCTGTTGTTTCTTTTATATAATTGTATAGCAAAATTACAAATTTACGAGAGAACAAATTATTGTCATGTGCGGGATTCGAACCCGCGTCCATCCACCCCTTTAGCCCGGGTATGCTCTAACCAATTGAGCTAACATGACACAATGACTCATAACTTTAATTCTTGCTGTCGTTCTTAAACCATCGTATCGTGACGGAGCCCGAATCCCGCACATGACTATAATTTTTTTTCTCTCGTAAATTTGTAATTTTGTAATGTAATTCGCCTAGCAGGCGTTATTGCAAACTTAAAAATATTAAAAAATAATAATTGTATGAGTTACACCATAAATGCAAAAGCCTTCTTAATAGAATAAGTGTAAATTGTATGGCAACTATAATAATCTAATATTATAAAATTCCATTACCAATTAGGTCTCCTAACGATAATAAACGGTTTAAAACTGCATACAATCGCCTCCGTAATGAAAAACATACTTATGGCATTTTTTAATGAAAAGAAAGTGCAATAATAATATAAATATTTAAATATTATGAATTAACCGGCAAAAACACTCACGTTGGGGATCGAGTACGTCGACCCGGGTTTCGAGCATATCAGATGCTCATCATCAGGGCGAGTGCGCAGCTGCGTGTGCCAATGTGTGAAACTCACGAGAATTTCATTTCAAAAATAATATAAACTTCATGGCTTTATTATGAATATATTATATTTTATTTTGTGAGCTATTGACATTACTTGTATTATTTGTTAATTTTTAATTGTATTTTTTTTTCTTTATGACCTAATTATTACATTTTAAATTTATTATTATTTTTATTTAATTTCAAAATGTAGTCAATTTTGCAATGAAATTTTCATATGCTGATGAGGCGAAATATGGCTGTACTTCTCCTATTTGTCGTCATTGTTAACATAAATTTTATGAAATAAATGAATATGAATTATAATAAATTGAAAGAAATATTTCAATCTCTTACGTTTTTATTCATAAAAATCTTAGAACAACTACAAATAATGTAATGCTACAAACGTCACAACTTATGTGAATAAAATACAATTCCAGCTCTACATAAGCCACCAATAATTTTATACAAACAATATATAAATACCTAGATATTTTTTACAATTGTAAAGTATAACCAAGCGACCTCGAATTTTTAAAGACAAAGTTAAAGCTCTTTCCCTGTCTTGTTTATAAAACTCCATACATGTAAACAAAATATTTATATATTGTGTTTGTTAATATATATGTATGTATATGGCTTTATATTCTGTATGAAGATATTTTTCATCTACGTATGTATTATAGATATGTATAATATCAGTACTAAACATATTGTATACCGCCATCTCATATCAATACTGGCTCATCTCCATTAAAAGGTTCTCTGAAAGAGATCGCTTTGAGCGATAAGGCAACCTATTGTTCACTTGCGTAAGCTTCATATTTTAATTCCAACGCTAGTTCGAAACTTCGCAGTTATTTGCCAACTCCATCCTTAGCAGTCTTTTTAGAATGATGTACTTTATGATGCAGCTTCAAACTCGCCGTCTGCACAAACGCCTTTCCGCACAGATTGCAAACGCACCTTTTATCATTCGTATGAATTCTCATATGAATCTCCAATGTTTTCTTCGTGCTAAAATCTTTCTTACATAACTCGCATTCAAATAACCTTGAACCATCGTGAGAGACCATATGACGTACTAAATAAACTTTATTAGTAGCTGTGTATTCGCAAATTCCACATGCAAAGTTGCGTTCCTTCAAATGCATGCGCTGCTTGTGTATCACTACGTGGCTACGTTTAGTGAACACTTTTGAACAGAGGTTGCATGCAAATTGATAGTCTTTAACGTCGTGAACCGTCGCTAGATGACGCTTTTTCAAATAATTACTCTGTAATATTTCGGGGCATTTTGGACACTTGAACTGCGAATATGAGCGCTTTTTGTGTTTACATTTTTTTTCGTCTGGCAAGCATTTATCGCAGCGACCGTCTCGTGAATGGACTTGTCTTACATGCCCTGCTACGGTTTTTCTATCAACGAATCCCATTCCGCAAATCTCACACACATACGGCAGATTTTTGTTATGGAGCGAGTGGATATGCTTTATCAATGTCGTGAAGAATTCGAACTCATCTCCACAGTCTTCACATTTGATGACATCCTCTGACAATCTAAACGTGAAAATCTCTGAGGAAAGACTCAAGTTTATTTTAAACCCGTGTGCATCCTTCAAATGGTCCAAAAGTTGGTCTACCTGTTCGAAATTTGCTGAACACTGTTTGCATTGAATTTCTGACATATCGAATTTGACTTTATAATTTCTAAGCGTTCTTTTTAACGTGCTGCTTATTTTTGTATTACTGTGTTCTTCTACGATGTGCAGTTTTAGGTTGGCGCTGTCTGAAAAAGGACAGCCGCAGAAGATGCATATGTATTTGTTATTGTACCAACGGAAAGGCATGAGAGTTGAGTTTTCTATGATCACTTGGTATAAGAAGACAAGATGGTCTTTTCGCTTGATCGACGATAGCCTCACGAAGACTTCATCGTAGTCTGAAAGGAAATTGAATATTTCGTTAAACTCGTGGACTATAAAAACTAAATAAATACTAATGTATTTCATATCTCTGGACATACCGACCCAACTTCCGAGGCCTTCTGTTGAAGAATGTTAATTTAGAGTTTAGAACAATGGGCGTAGCTACACAACCGGGTTACCTCCGATCATCCAGAAGTTCAACCAAAGTATCCAATGTTTACGAAATTTTGTGAAGAAATAAATAATTTTCATCAAGTCAAAGAAAAATGTCCCCATTATTCCCCAGAATTTTGTACCTGTAATATTTTTCCTTTTTTAAATTAAATATTTTTATTTAGCGATTTAATTATTGTTTTGTATCTAGTTATGTACCCATAACAGGGTTTTCTAAGCAGTAGATAATCAGTCTACTGTCCCAGAGGCATGGTCAGCAGTATCTTATCGCATCCGTAGCTGTGAGCGATGGCTATTTTTAAGCACAGTCGTTTTGTATCAAACTACCAACGGTCTCTTAAATATTTAATAAATAAATTCGTAAAAACCTCCTGATGACATTATGTCACCTATCTCTCTTAGGCACTTACTATTACGCCAATCCAATTTTACTTGGCCTACGTTATTTTCACGATTCTGGATTTTCCCCTTACTCTTTTCCAAACCTCTACACATTTCCACATAGAAAATAATAAGTCAAGAATATTTTCTATAGATCATTTAAAAATAATCGTGTCTCCGTTTGTAAGCTCATCACGCAAAAGCGACTAGTCGGAATCAATCTAGCTGAAATATTTAAGATTCAGCTTCCTTGAACTTTATATATCTCAGCAAACCTAAATTTTGGTTGAGGGCTGTAATGTAAAACTTGTAACGGACGGAGCTAAACGTCCGCAACGCAAGTGCGGAACTACCGAATGGAATTGCGTTTCCGTATACACCTATACCTTCAAAAGTTAAACGAGGTATAACGAAGGCTTAGATAGCAAATAACGATAGACACGCTCGTAGGATGGCATGCAATAGCCACGGAAAAGCACTAGGCGAATGGAAGTGTGTCACCACTTTTGACCTGTCGAAGATCTTTCCCAGATAATTTGCAGCTAGTTAGACCCTAGACTCAATGACCCAAAATAGGGTGTAATAGGATCCACGATACCGCTCTAGTCCAACACCAGCATGGCGCATATTCGAAACGGGGAAAGTAACCGTAAAAAGTACCTATATCGTAGATGATAAATTGTTTTTCTTCTCTAGGTATATTATCAAATTGTTTTATACTATCCCAAGTTTATTACCTCTAGAATTATTTTCTTCACAATACCAAGTAAATGTTAGCTTTCACAATCCCTATTCCTTTCCTCTTTCTCAATAGTGATAAGTGGATTCGATGTAGTCACATTTGAAAAGTCCAAACCTTTGCGCAAATGTCTAGCGGACTTCACATGTTGAGACAGGTACTTCTTGCTACGAAAGGTTTTCTCGCATAAATCGCACTTGAAAGGTCGAGCGTCATCGTGCTTCACCATGTGCAATTTCAACGTTTGTTCATCAAACGCTTTATAACCGCAAATTTCACAAGTCACATCCTTCTCTTTTAAATGCACCCTTTGTTTATGCTGAATATATTTGTTGTTCCTAATAAACACCTTGGAACATATTTCGCAGACAATCCGACAATTTTTCTGGTTATGAACTAACGCCATGTGGCGCTTTTTCTGATAAGAATTGTCAAAAAGTCCTCCGCATGTTGAACATTTGAATTTGTCTGTGTTATGCATTCTTCCTATATGATTTATTAATGCGTATTTAGTTTGAAAAGTCTTTTTACAAAACTTGCAAGACTTGACCCCGTGCATTTGAGCCATATGATTACACACGTTTTGTCGATCTTTATGAAATTTATAGCTATGCATCAACATGGGCCCGAAGAATTGAAAATACTGTCCGCAATCGATACAGTTCATCCCATTGTCTGATAGGTTAAAACAGTCAAAGATATTTACAATTTCTTCATCAAAGACAAGGTCATGCTTCTCAGAGAAATGCTTTACAAATCCTTTAAAACTAAGAACGTTCTCATCGCATTTGGTGCAAACTGATTCTGAAGTGTCCAGTTTCATTGGTCTATTTTTATACTTGATCTTATTAATGATTTCAGTCAAGTTGATTTGGTCGTGGATCATATTGTGCCTTTTCAGTTCAATGCTCTGGATAAATACTGCGGAACAGAAAAAGCATTTGTACTTGCTTTGGTGCCATTGGAACGGGAGTATTGTGGAGTTCTCTATGACGATGCTTAGCAATGTAGCTAAAGCTTGTTCTTTCTTCGCGTCTGAAATAGAGAAAACTCCTCTTAGGTGTGTCTTGATTCTTTTTTATTTATTTTCGATTAACAAGACTTCTATTTTTATAAACGAATATTGCTCATTGCATTTTTATCTGATCAGCAAGACGATTATGTATCTTGACTTTGTTTGATTGCCATCAACTATAGTAGTTATGTTAGGTACAAGATAGGTTTCAGTTCACCAACTTCCATAAGTAGGTACTCGTGCACTGAACCTACTATTCACAATTGTTTTTCGCCTATACGCATGCTTTAGGCAGAAATAAGCGTGCCACGCATGCATCGGTTTTATAATTATTACATTATTAATATCATAGTGGAACTATCTGACTTATTCAAGTAAGTTATCCCGTATTATTTACTAAAATGAGTGAAAAGCACGTTAGTATTTACAATAAAATTATATATATCAAATTTAGCAAGTATTGAAGCGCTCGTAGCGAAGTTTGCTTAGCCGTTCTTAACCGATCAGCTAAGTTAAGCAACGTCCGCGGTCAGGAGTTGGATGGGTGACCGCTAGTAACATTACTACTGAGCGCTTCCGTGCTTCGGAGGGCACGTTAAGCCGTCGGTCCCGGTTGTTGTCTTAAAATGACAGTCGTTATAGCATGGTGGTAGGGCATTTTGTGAATGCCCGCCGGGTTAGCTACCACCCTCAAGTAGAAAATCTGTCGCCAAGCACCTAACGGCGTGTTCAGGCAGCTGTCCTTGAGAGCCAGTAATTCAAGGCTAGCCTGAACAACATCTTCGACCACATCATCACTTACCATCAGGTGAGATAGTGGTCAAAGGCTAGCCTGTCAGCTATAAAAAAAAGTTTTATTTCATCAAGTTAACCAATGAGGTCAGTTTTTTATTGAAATGGAGCTCAGCTGATTACTATAACAGTGAGAATGACGACTTCGATCACACATCGATTCCAAAAATGTATATTCTTGAAATTGCATATTAGTCATTTGTGTCAAAAACTAGAGCGTTAGCCGTGTCCAAGGAAGCAGCATTAACAGCATCGGTACCACGGCTATGTAGCGTCTCTGATTAGCTATTGATTAATACTGTTGGGCAACTCCGTGGATATGGAGTTTTCAGGGTGCAGAAACGTTGTGTTAGGGTTATTTATTAACAAGGCCTGGTTCTTGGACAGCTGCAAGGCACTGTTTAAATCCTCGAACATCCTTCCACTACCTTGCCTCTACATTAGAAAAATGTGCCTCTTCGCAAAATCTCATCCAAAGTATTTCAAAAAACACTGCGAAGTCATAACGAGACAAAAAAGACAAAGATTCAAAAACCTACTATATCAACCCCCTGTAGGAAGGATATTTATAAGAAAAATGTATATAATATGATTATGTTAATTTATAATGCATTACCAAATGACATTAAATTAATAGATGGCAATAGATTTAAGAAGGTTTTGACTAATTGGTTATCAAGTAATTGTTTTTACGATATTAAGGATTATTTCAATTCTAAGTAGGTATATCACTGTAAAATAACATTTTTTTTAATATTTGTCACGTCACGACACGTCTGCATGCAGGCTGAATACACTAAACAATTAATATAATTAATTTAAGACCACATATGTATTAATATATCCAAATAAAATAAATATTGATTAATTTATTAAAAAATAAAATGATCACCTTACAGGATCCAATGCGATTTGACATTGAAACGCACAAAAGTATTTAACTGAAACAATTAAACCCAAAAATACGACAATGACAGTTCGCAGGAAAACTATGAACCTGAACGCTTCGACGTAGTTCACGAGTTCCCCAGGGTTTTATTTTAGGTTCTATTTAATTCAATACCGTCATCAACGATCCACTCCAATCCAATCCAAAATGATCATTTTATTATTTGTTATTACGAAAAATATTATACATACCCGAACAGTAAAAATACCTAAATATACAAGTAATGGAAGGGAACAGTGCAAGGTAAAAAAGTATCTCATCAAAAAAAATTAAATTGTCTCGTCGCCACGACCTCGCCGTTTTTTAGTTTCGAGACAATTATTAAAACAGTAAAGAATCCAGGAAACCGCTAGAGGATCTGCATGTTTAATTTTCCTCCAGTAGATTGTAATATGGACAGGCGTCCATGTTACAATCTGTTCCAATTAATGTCGCTTTTATTTCAGCCTGAAAAGGATATGGTTTCACTAAATTTAAGTATATAATTCTAGTAAGTTAATAGTAAATTATATGTACCTACATAAATTTGCCAGTAACATCTTGAAGCTATCTAGCTTTTTTTTGAGGGTTAACAATTGACTGGAGTAGATTTTGGCTAACTTCAAAAAGAAAATAACACATTTGACGGAATGCCAATACCAAATTTGAAAAGAGATGTTCAAATAATTAAGATTTTTTTTTAGGTGGCAAATGTTTTTTCTTTTATACTTAACTGACAAGGAACAATGAACAACATTAGTTAATCTATTTATTTCTGTGATTTTTGAGGGCAAAAATAAAACCATATATTGTTTCATTCATACTTTATCGACTAAAAGTACAGTTCATATATATCTTTTTGTAAGCGCCACTTTTAAAACAGCTGTAGTAGTTATAATCTATATAACTTATTACATATTTTAAGAACTTGTGCCTATGCGTGAATTGTTAACGTTTTGAGCATAGCCAAAAATTTTAAGCTCAACAAATATTGGATACTACGCTATTATTCAGTGGAATATATACTCTGTGGCGAGAAATTCAAAACTTTTACAATATTTTCGAGGTAGTACCTAATTTTGCTATTCACAGGATCACGGTATTCGCAAGTTTAAAAAAAATGTTTTTTTAAATTTACATTAATAATAATATTATAAATGCTCTCACCGACTGAGCTAACATGACATATGACTCAAAACTCTAATTTTTCCTCTCGTTCTTTAACTATCGTATGGGGATGGACGCACATGACTATAATTGTCTATGCATAAATTTGTAATTGTGTAATACATGCATGCTCTGCGTTATTTCAAAAAATAAAATTTAATAACTTGTCAATACAACCAAAAAAATATATACTTTGAATTTCCCGCGGTAAACGTCAGTGTAAAAGGAAAAATATGTACATAAAATAAAATATGTATATATATATATACATATTTTTTTATATATACTACAGGTAAATATTAATAAGATTACTGCACGAGGCGAGGCTATGAAAATGGCGTGATCTTATTGGTGGTTTTTTTTCCTCTTCCACTGCTCATCTTCCATTATTCTTTTGATGGATACAAAGCCTAACGTTGGATTTATGATCCATTTTTCTGTGACGTCACCGTTCGTATCTACCCCAATAGATGTTAATGTGGCAATCGCTGCCAGTGGTGAAACAAAAGGCGTCGATGATACTGCTGTCTCCCTCACTCCTACAGCATAACAAGTGGCGAGCTATAACCACAGATTTCCTACTAAAACTGCGCTGCCAATAAAGTCGCGTTTTGCTGGTTTAAATTCTCATTTATGTTTTCTTCACTATTCTAATAATTCCATTTCATAAGTTTAAATTATTATTATGCATAATACTATGACAATATGAATCATTTCAAATATACTTAGCTATATTTGAATTATACTCACTATATTTACCAGAGGCGATCATATTAATGGTTTGTAGGCAACGAGATTTAAACTTTTCTCGATGTTTGTAGGACAGTAAAGCTTCTTGCAGTAATGTTTTTTAAAGTATTAAATTCATAACTATTTCCGCTTATATGAATAGAACAAAAACTTTTATGAACAGAGCCAAAAATTCCCATCCAAATATTTCCATTTTCGTGTTTGTAAAAATTCTTGATAAGAAAGTATTTATAGGCATTTCTTTTTTTTTATTCCTGATCCTTTGACCACTATCTCACCTGATGGTAAGTGATGATGTGGTCGAAGAATGTTTTTCAGGCTAGCCTAGAATTGCATAAATAATAGCAAAGTAAAATCACTGGTCCTAATTGACCGTATTTTTTTTTGTGAATTTAAAAAATTGAGTATTCATGTATCTGCTTTAACAAAGTAGCTAACATGGAGCAGCAGTTAGTTTTACAAGGAATACTATATTTTATTAAGTTGACGTATCATTTTAACTTTTGTCTACCTATTTGTTCAATACCCCCCGTAACTCAGACGACACGTCTGAGCATCGTAGTGTTGTCTTTAACCTATATACTGACATGAATAATAATAATATTACACAAATTAGGTGTGCGGTCCGAATTGAGCCACTGGTACCAATAACATGCTCAGAACTGCTCAGAATTGTACGAAAAGAGCCAAATGTATACAGAGATTGGTGACACCTTGTACACACCGTGCCAAAAGCTGAGTATGATTCGGGTCGCGCATTGACTTGCTTAGGAATCTTTTGCTCAAATGTTACGAAATATCATAAATCTAAAGTTGAAAATCTGAGACTTTTACAGTTGTTTCACGACTTTTCATTTTCTCTTTCTAATACTCCGTTAACAGTCATAAACCGTATTTTTTTGAGTAGCGAAGGAGATAATTTATATGTTTAGATCGATGGATGTTATAAGCACGCTTTTGCTTGGTCCGACTTAGTAGTAAGGCGAAAATCCGTCACCGTGCACATTAAAACAAACCAATGGTGAGTACTCTTAACTTCGTTGGCGCTGTTGGCAATTCGGACCGCACCCTAGGTACTTTTCTTTAAAACTGAGATCAAAACTTCGTGAGCACTTGTTGCACCACTCAGCAAAGATAAACTAAACGAAGTTGTATAACTTTGGTGACGGAAGGTCAATTCACCAATCAGTGAACATTGCTTATTGCTTCCACCACTTCGCTAACTTAGGTGTAAGTAACTATTATTAAATTCAACCTTCCCCTTGTATAAGGGGCCAGTTATGAAAAGGCAAGCAAATACAATTTTAAAACTAAAACAGTTTCGAGATCCACTAAAGATAAAGCACAGTTTTGCCTGCAAGACGTAGTCGTATCACGACCATACAAATCTCACAAGAAACGTTTTATTGTCCCGCATAAGGATTGGTGTACGGCACAACTGGTTGCTGAGGTGCCTTATGCATCCTCGCAAAATGAGCTCTCATAATCTTCTTGGTCGTAAACGCTTTATCGCAAGAATCACATTTGAAATTCTTTTCTCCACTATGCTTATACATATGGTTCTTCAACCTATTGCTATTGAAAGCCCTCCAGCCGCACACTCCACAAATATGATTACGAACTTTCAAATGTGTGTCTCTCAAATGGGTCATCATCATACTCCTGAAGACGAAAGTCTTGGGACAATGAAGGCATTTGATTTCCTGGCGATTCTTATGTTCTGAAGCCATATGCCTCGATCGTTTGTAGTGACTCTGAAAGGTCAAAGTACAAACCAAACATTTATACTTTTTCTCGAGATCATGTCGATTCTTCTGATGTGTCTTAAGCTTTGATCTCGTGTCGAACTTCTCTCCGCAATCGGGACACAGTAGACCAGCGTTTTCGTGAACAGTTTTGACGTGTAATCGCAACAAACTGGCATGTTTAAAGTGCTGGCCGCATACATCGCAAAGAATAACAGAGGTCCCCTTATGGTCTTTATTTGTATGATGAAGTAGAGGTCCGAATGTGAAGAAATTGGCTCCGCAAGCCAAACAGCTAACGTTAAAATTGTCCAGCTTGAACGCAACCATACACACACCTATGTCTTTGTTATACACAATGTCATGCTTTGATATCAAATGGTCTATCATGTCGTATAGGTCTTCGATTTTTTCCGAACAGAGTTTGCACATCATATCTGATATGTCTAAGTAGACGACAGGCTCCCAGTAATTTTTCATAGTTTTCTCTTTAATCTCATCTCCTGTATGACACGGCTGGTGCCCTTTTAGGTCTGATGATTCTTGAAAGATGTCGTAGCAGTAGAAGCATCTGTACGAACTCTTCAACCATCTGAAAGGCATAACTGTAGTCTTTGTCAGGACTTGTGTGACGTTTTGTATCATGATGTTGCGTCTCTCTTTAGCGGACATTTTCTTTGGTCCCTTTCTTGGTAGGATGTTGACTGGTGGAGCCCAGTCTCTGTTCGTTGCATCACGTTTCACACGGACATTCACAGCCGTACTGGTTTTCGATCTAGTCGCTACTCTCTGGACTTTCTGGCCACCTCTAGGTTCTCCTGTAAAGGAAAACAGGATATTCTTTAGGTTTTAAGAAACTAGAGGCAGCCAGAAGATAGCACATAAGTTTCAAATCATGGTTTGGGATAACAAATCACTAGGAGCTATTTTAAGATAGCATTTAATTACGTTAATGTTCCTTAGAGACATATTTAAGGTTCAGTAAGTAAGCAGATATATGATATACGATATCGTATAAATATACAAAAACTCATAATATAATGTAGTTTATATTTATTACCATAAATTATTTTTTTATGTCTAATGACAATTCTATACTAATGAACAATTGCAATACTATTGAAATAAAGATAACGAAATAAAAAATTTATAACAAAATTACAATTAATACAACAGATACTTCAATATTTCATTGAATATTAAATACCCTAAAAATCAACAACAAAATGTGAACAAATATTACTTAAAAATAATTATTAGCTACGATTCTCTTTGCTTACGATTCTTCATTACATTTTTATTTAGATTTTAGGATCCCGCATCTCAGCAAGTCTTCCTATTTCCCCCCTATCAAATTAATATACTTAGGAATGCTAGCAGTACCTAAACACACTCATGATGATGACTTATAAATTTCGACCAAACTAGTCAAGATGTTCCATGTTCAATCTAAAAATTATCATAGTAATGAACTTCTAGCTCATGCTTTTTGAAAGAGTCCAAATCAGTAAAACCCTTCCTACAGAACCTGCATACCCGACCCGCATTACCAGTATGCACTTTCATGTGAGCCCTTAAATTGCTTGACCTTCCAAAATTACGTTCGCATATACTGCAAGAGTATTCTTTCAGGCCAAAATGCTTGCGCTTATGTAACTTGATCAGCCATTTAATACCTGCGGTGTAATCACACAGGTCACACTGATACCTAATGCCCGAATGTTGACTTTGTACGTGCAGCAACATGGCTCCTTTTGTAGTGCAAACTTTTGGACAATGCTCACATTTAATCCTGTATTTCTCCACGTTATGGATCTTGCCCAAATGTACTTTGACTTGGTAACTGCTAAGAAACTTGTCACTACATAAACTACATTCATGCAACTTAACTTGCCCATGGAATCTTTGTTTATGCTTCTCTAACTTATGAAACGCGTCAAAAGTTTTAGCACATAGCGTACACTTATGACCTACATGGCTGGTCGTTATGTGCCTTTTCAATCTAATCTGATCTTTGAAGCTGAGGCCACACATTTGACAAATATAGGAATGGCTTATATGCTGCTTATACATGTGTCCGATCATACTTGTGAAGTTGTCATAGCTGTTCTCGCAAAGAACGCATTGCATAAGATCTTTGTTCAAGACAAAAGGAAAGAAGCACACACCCGCGGTCTGATCATATGCTTCGTCATGGTTTTCCACGATATGCGAGATTAACTCATCTAAATTCGCTACCGGAACTGCACAGACTTTGCAAGCTATGCCAGCAATATCAATTTTGATAGGAACATCTTTGGTTATAATACGTTTGCTAACGAAGCTGTCTAAGTCTACGGGGTTATGTTTTTGTGTGTGCTCTTTTAATATGTCACAGTCTTTCATGGGCTTAGTGCAGTAGAAGCATCGGAAGCCTTTCGTGTTCCAGTTAAAAGGGAGAACGTTAGCGTAGCGAAGCACGGTGATAATGTTTCTTCTCACAGTGCTCAGGCGGTCCAGGTAATTCTTTTGTACCCGACTCTTCGTCACGCCTGCAAAGAGAGTATTCGAGTTTACGTCTACCTTATCGGGGTGTCTTATTCTTTATGATAAATATTCATTAATTTTACTCCAGATTTTATGGCTCCATTATTAATATATATCTTGATATTTCCAGAGTGTTTTAGTAAATTGTCAAAAAAATAAGAAGCTTCTAAAATCAAACGTATAACTTATTTGTTGTATCATCTCATATTGTTATTTTGCGTTGTAGAATACGGTTTAGATGGAAGTTGACCCTAATAAACATCAACTGCAGGACATAGGTTTATAATTAAATTTCTACAAAGAATGGTCGCCACATTTATTTGCTTTACCATAGGAATTTAGTGATTTTTTATGTACCCAGTAGCATTTGTATAATATATGACTATTGCATAAAAAATAATCACCTCCAATCGGGCCCTATTTTAAGCCGCGTTGATATGATCTGAGCATACTCCAAAGTCCAATCGGATGCTGACTCTGATCTTACCCATATCATGTCAACCGGGAATGTAGATCAGAATCTATTCAGATTCGCGATTGACACGATACGAGTCTATCAGAGTATATTCTGATCGGGTCAACTCGGCCTTAAGCATCATGATCTGATTGAATGCATATTTGTATAATCTTTTTATGATTTTATTGATTCGCTCTGGCTACAAATTTTAATGACATAGGCCAAATATATAGTCAAGGATCAAACCACCAGTATTAATATCTATGCACGGAGGGTCATCCAAGTCTAAGCAAATCTGCGTGCGAGAAAAAAATCCACAAACAGGATCACTGCACTTCGCGAATTCACGATGACGCGACATACTAGAATGTATAAAGCTTTTTTGTTTTCGACTACCTTCTCATATATCAATAGCAAATAATTAAATGTATAGTCAAATATACGACTTTGTATCTCATTCCTTTCCCGATCTAGAGATCCGTAACATACTGACGGACAGACGGAGAGTCTCATTTATAGGGATCCATTTGCCATTTGGTTGTACAAAACCCCTAAAAGTGCAAACTTATTACAGAATACAATAAACCCATAATAAATTTTTTAGACATGTTTTTTTTAAATATTATACGTATAGTTTCCTACGAATTAAATATGGTATGTTATAGACTGTTCCATATCATCCCGGATGTAGTAAAAGGTGAGTAATGGCAAGAATACAGCTAAGGGACAGCATGCCACTACTGCCGCTGACGCTGGTAGAGAGCTGCTGCACGCTACAAGCGCATAAGGGTTCTTTATCATCTTAACAGCCACACTAACAGGGCTGGTGTGTTCCTGCTCGTATACAAATACAAGATATATTTTCTTATGTTTATTTCTTTCCTATAATATTGAGCACAAATTATTTCACAATATACTGATCAGCCATTGTTTCTGCACTTTCAAGTTGTATAACTCCCATATGCTCCAAATCGTCCGGCATATTACTGGTGACTATATCTTCCAGAATATTGAACCCGTCGTCAAACTGCTGATGTCTATTCCTAATATGGACCTTCAACGTGTTCTGATGAGCGAAGGCTTTATCACACATACTACAACTGTAATTCTTCTCCCTAGTATGTAGGATTGCATGAGAATTCAGGTTACTTTTCTTGGAAAATTTCTTTCCGCATACATTGCAGACAAACTTCTTATCACCGTTATGTTTAACCATGTGCAGTTTCACGTCGTAAGGTCCGAAGAATTTATCACCGCACACTTCGCACTCCACGTTCTTCTCTCGCAAATGAACACGTCTCATATGTCGAGACATAATGCTTTCCTGTGGGTAAACTTTGGGACAGTAGGGACATTTTATTTTAAGTTCTTCCACTCCATGTATATTCGCCATATGGAGCTTTTTGAGATACGGACTTTTAAAAGTTTCTGGGCAATGCGGACAGGTAGAAAGATTGACTTCGTGAATGTTCTTTTCGTGCAACAGCTTCTTAGATAGCGTTGCGAGGGAAACTCCGCAATATTCACAAGTGTACCCACCCTCTCTGTGATAGTACCTATAATGCATCTTCAAATGATTCTCGCCCTGGAAACTGACCCCGCACACATCGCAAATGTAATGATGGAAGAGATGGTGTTTATTGGCATGCCTGAGCAGATACTCGAAGAATACGAATTTCTCGCTACATGTTGCGCATGTGAGCTGATCCTTGTCCAGTTTAAAGGGGAGAAGACAGTTGGGAACACTGACGTCGTACTCAGCGTCGTGTGCTATTATGATATGGTGTATCAACTCTTCCAAAGAGTTAGTTGCTTGCGAGCACAGTTTGCAACCGATATCAGTGACATCTATCTTTATGGCTGCGTCTTTGTTTCTGTTGTTTTTAGTTCTGTCATAAACTATGAGCTCGAGGTTTGCGTGTTCATGGGCCTCGCGAGTATGCTGCCTTAAGACCTCAGGGTCTCTCATTGGCTCGGTACAGTAAAAGCACCTGTATTTAGACTTGTGCCACATAAAAGGTGTGACGTTGCTGTACTGTAAGACATACTCTATATTCCGACGTTTGATTAATAACTTACGGGCAATTTCCATTTTCTTATATTTGTCCTCCACTGTATTCGTTTTTGCACCTGCAAACAAATTGGTTTGTTTTACTTGTGTGCGGTTCCTTGTCTTCTCTATGGTTAATGTTGTAGAAGGTTAATGTCTGGGCTTGTACTATCACATCTTAAAGCATTCTTACTTTAACCTTGCAATTTTATTTTGTACTTACTACAAAGGTCATATTAATCTCAAAAGAAAGGAGCGTAGTTGAAGAGAGAGAATGATGTATTATGAATATTTCTATCGCTTTTAGGATGCGGTAAGGACACGATAACTCAGTGTAAGTATTACAAACTAAAAAAAACTCGGTGTTCGTTAGTTACAAATTCAGGGCGGGTTTATTTCAATAATATGAAGTCCATCGATCCAAGCGTCTGATAAATACATATTATACCCTACGTATTCGATTACATTAAGAGAAATGATAATCTGTACTATACTGTTTCAGCCTGATCGTCCACTGCTCAACACAGCCTCCCCCATTTAGGCGGGTTGTCATAATCCCCACGCTTGGCAGTCATCTTGGGGATCGCAATACGAAAAAATTAAAATGAAAAAATATTTATTTACAGCATTATATGGACAAGATAGGCACAATGGTATATTATATATGGTATAAAATAATTAAACATATCTCCTAAATAAGGCTGAGGTGGCTTCACACTAGGCAAGTCTGTATCGTGAAACCTGTGACGATTAACTAAATGACAATACTAGTAATGACACCCAAATCTTAAACATAAGAAAAATACAAAGTTTTATGAACTATATAAGATATTATCTATATCTATATTATCATATATAAGATACCAGTTCTACAGAAGGCGCTGCCGCGCCACCCACCTTCCGGTATTTTACCATAAGTTGGCAATTACGACACCCACAGGAAAAAATGGGGGGGTGACATTCTAACCCGCCACACCACGGATCTAATATGCCAAATTATATATCCACAATACTTTACAAACTAAAATACAAGTGATTTACCATAATAGTACATAAAATATAATCGTACATTTTAAGGTCATTGTTCTAAAATATATTACTTTTATTTTTCTTATTCCAAAGGCATATTAATTAAATTCTAACTAACTTTGAATAAGCTTACAAAACTTTTATAACCAGTTAAGACAGCTATGACTCACATTTATACTTAAGATTGTTGTAGCCATTTTTGCTTTAATTATCTAATAATAACAAATATTTTTAAATGTATCTTAGGAAAACATAAAATAATATTTTAATAAAACACTTAAAAAAGTATAAAATATATCTAGTGACAATTCCGCCTAACTTTCCTATTAAGTGTATGTGACGCCACAAACGCCACTCAGCCTAACCGGAAGAATATTTGACTAGTTACGCTTCAAAGCGATATCAGTCTCGATCGCGCGCTTGGAGACTTAATACCTCCTGAAGATGCTTCGTTTAGAAGCGAAACTAGTCAAATATTCTTCCGGTTAGGCTGCGTGGCGTTTGTGACGTGAATGCCCCGTGGGGTGCCGGGTTCGAATTGCACTTCCCCATATCATCCTGTGGGTGTCGTAAGAGGCGACTAAGGGAAAAATACTAAAAGGTGGGCAGCAGCGCCATCTAAAGAACTGCCAACTTATACTGCGATCCCCAAGACGCCTGCCACGCGTGGGGATTATGACAAATACCCCCTTAATAGGGGAGGCTGTGTTCAGCAGTGGACGATCCGGCTGTTACAGTACAGTAGTATTGCCCGAAGAACGCAGGTGAGCGACTGAGTTTATACAGACAATTGCCGCAATTCGTTTCATATACAGCCTTCAAATTTAGATTTTAAGGCGAACTTCTTTGTTTTTGTAGTCCCTACAAAATACCAAAGGATGGAACAAAAATATTCCTCGTAGACGATATTTATTTGTTATTTGGTTTGCATTCAACGTTATAGCCGTTACGTTTTTAAATTAAAAACTATTGGTATTTCTATTAGTATGCATATTCCGAATAAAAAAAATTATATGATTTATAATTTATTGGCAATAAATAACATTAAAAGAAATGTAACATACTAATGTAACTTTTACCTACAACTGTAAACTGTGACACAATTAGTTCACGCCCAGGATTTAATTAATTTACACTTTTATTATCATGGAAAGGGAAACCTTCTAGCGCATAACTCTTTTTGTGTGTATCCATGTGAGACTTCAAATTCCTCAATCTCAAGAAAGACTTGCCACAGACATCACATCTGAACCTTCGTACACCCTCATGTTTCACCATATGCATACCCATCTGATAACTATCAAAGAACTTCAAATTACAGACCGAACATGGCACTGTGCGCTCTTTAAGATGCGTCCTCCTAATGTGGTTCATCATAAACGAATTTCTTGTGAACATTTTCCCACAGTACGCGCACTTGTGCCCAATATTGTGTGCTTTGATCAGATGATTCTGTTTCTTGTACATTGTCTCGAATTGCTCAGGGCACTGAGGACATTTGAACTCTTTGGCATCGTGGTAACGAGCCATGTGGCGCGCAAGAGCGTCAGAGTTCTTACACTTGGCATTACATATCGTACATTCACACATGCCAGTGTGGGAGTTACGTATGTGCATGGCTAGACCGGTCGTATTCCGGAAACCTCTGCCACAGTACGCGCAAACAGCCTTATGGTGGTTATGTTCAGCGCCCAAATGCCTCAGCAAAGTTCCAAAGTATGGAAAAGGCTCCTGACATTCCGGGCACAAAATTCTCCCCTGAGTAATTCGAAATGCTTCAAAGCAATCTTTGAACGGTATAGACTTATCATAGTCCGCTCCGTGCTCTGTAATGGCGTGGTCTACAAACGTAGTCAAGTCAGATGTTGATTGATTACAAAGTTTGCATGCGATACCGTTTATATCTAATTTGACACAAGCCTTTTCGCCTTTGCAAGCCCGTAAAGCTTTCGATTTCAGCTCACATACTGGGTGTTCCGCTCGGGTGTGTATTACCAGATCGTCGAATTGGGTGCAGCAGTGGGAACAATAAAAACAGCTGAATTTTGATTTGAACTTAAATGGAACTGCAGTGGACATGTTCAAAACGCATTGAATGTTTCGCCTTATTTGGTTACAGTGATTGTTTCTTTTACTCGGTGAGTTTGCGGTCGAGTTAGATAGGGCATTGCAATTGGTTCTATGTAGTTTCATTTCCTCTGCTGATGGCAATTCCTTGAAACAATTGCGGCACTTGGACTGAACAATGTACTCCTTCGCATTATGTTTTTCCACTCGACTCACGTGCTCGGTGTGCTTATGGATGTAGTGTCTCTTCAACCGAGCTTTATTGACGAATCCTTTCTGACACAGTTTGCAAATAATTGCAGCCTTGTCATGATACCTCTTTATGTGGAGCACTATGTTTTTTTCCTTGAAGAATACAGAACCGCAAGCATCACATTCAAAACGATTCTTTGAATGAACACTGTGTACATGTCCAGCCAGAACTGCAAAGTGTGTAAAAGATTGCTCGCAATGCAGGCATTTCAAATCGCTAAGTCTGTATTCTTGAAAATGTATATCGACTTTTTTATCGTACTCTTTGCAGTGTCTGATGATCAAATGATCAATAACTTTGTCGAGGCTTTTCAACTCTTTCTGGCATAGCTCGCATATAATTTCCGATACGTCCAATTTGATCTCGCTATTAGTTTTAAGCCGTTTTAGAGTTTTTTTACAGCACGATCCGTGGGATTTAGTATGCTTTTTAAACTTGGTATAAACGGTAAACTTTTCGCTGCAGTAGTAACAGGCATACTTGGACTTCCACTTGAATGGTACTATGGTTGTGTGATTGAATAGTACTTTCAAGTTTTCTCTCCGCTTATCTGCGTTAGCGGTGGAGTCCTTATGATCTGAAACGAAATGATTCTCGGTGTAAATCGATGTTCGATTCAATCATATTGTTATCCAAGGACCACAAAAAATATCTTCTCTCCAATTTTCATTTGACGACTGAAGCACATTATGCTTCAAAATATAATTCAAGAGATATTGGTCAATTTAAGAAAAAATATGTCATTTCTGCTCAATTAACCATAATGACACTAGCCTCTGCATGCCTATTCTTAGGCGTGGAACTAGGCTGTATCGCTCTTCTCCATGAATAACTCAAAAAGGCCTAAGTATGTGTAATTTCAGAATACAAAGAACCTTTAATCCAAATCCGTTCACGTATCTGTTCTTATATTGAATATTAACTTCGCAGGGTAACACCTAATGGCCGGCAATCACTAAAGGCGCGGCAAATTGTGTTAGCAAGGAAATGATTGAATCTTATTTCTAATATCTTTTTAATAGCACTCACACAAGGAGACTCGTCACGACACGCTAAAGAGGGTAGGATGCGCGCGAGGAATAGAAAGAAAATTCACGATATCGTTGTTTCATACTCCTCTGTTTTCCCGCCAAAATTGAGCGGATCCAATTATTCTTTAGCATAAACTTTTCAAGAAAAATATATTTATCTACGCTTCTATCATTTTCAAAAACTATCATTGTCTGGTGGTCCTCTGATCATGGCAGTAAAACGGAGCATTTTTGCTATTTTCAGGATCATTTCTTGTATTAATAATTAGTTGCTAATAACTTGTGGAATTCGGATCATGCTAATGTGAGGTCGGTGTTTCATCAGCATGGTACCGACTTCCACGTTTTATTTTATACTTTCCAGTGTTTGAAGGCGGTTCCATTTTTATTGATTTTTTCCCCTTTTTATTAGTGAAAAAGACTGTCTACAAGATCATTCCCTCGCCTAGAGTGATCATCGTCGACAATTAAATCATCCAGGAAAGCGAGAAAATTTTTCAGATAATTGACTATAACTTATAAACTAAACAACCGATTTTGATGAAATTAATATCTCTCGGGGACCTCAGAAGTATGAACCCTTATCATTCAAAAAAAATATTATCAAAATGGACTACTCTTTCAAAAGTTATACGTGGTCATATATAAAAAAACATCCTCTTGAGAACCTCCACCTTATGGAAGTCAGTTATAAAAGTCTTTAGCTAGCTTAGATTATAATATAATGCAAAAAATAATAATTGAACGATATTGCGAAAAAAGGGGAACGCAAATCGTCGATTTGATGAAGTTTCTTTCTCTTCATAAGTTTTCTTGCGACCATACCAACGACATGTGGTTATATAGTAATATATTCAATACGGTGTCGTGTCGTTGTTGGTGAGAGCGCACCATTAAACTATTTATCTACGTGCATGTTAGCTACCTACAACTTTTCATTCGACAGCCTTTAAGCTTGTAACTACGTGGAATATTTACCTATATATAAATGAAACAAAATTATCACAAATAGTTATATAATATCACGTTGAAAGTATAGATATCTTAATTTTAAAACTAATATCTTATCGAGTCATTGTACATACAAATTACTTGTGTGATTCATTATAGATTGAACAATACTAATACAGAATATATTGAAGAACCAAATAGCAGCTCGTGTCGTTATTGGTGACAGCGAGCCATGAAACTATTAATTATTAAGATCTGCGTACATGTTAGGTATCACGTTGAAAGTATTGATATCTTAATTTTATAACTAATATATTTGGGTGTCATAGAACATACTAAAATACTTGTGTGATTCAGTATGGATAGAACAATACTAATACCAGGCCTGAAACACTAAAGTGTGGAGACTAAAGGTAAAAAAATATAGATACAGCAACATATTCCCGGGTCTCAAACTATTTCCATACCAAATTTCATTCAAATCGGTCCAGTAGTTTTGTAGTGAAAGCGTTACAGACGGACAGACAGACAGAGTTACTTTCGAATTTATAATACTAGCTTTCCGGGCGCGGCTCCGCCCGCGCGTATGTCGGTTATCGCGCAAAAACATTAACCTCTTTTTGCGCAGTTGGATAAAAATTATCCTATGTTTTTTCCCGGGTCTCAAACTATTTCCATACCAAATTTCATTCAAATCGGTCCAGTAGTTTTGGCGTGAAAGCGTAACAGACAGACAGACAGAGTTACTTTCGCATTTATAATATTAGTACTGATTTCATATAATATGTATATATATTATAGGCATAATAATTGTTTATAATACATATATAAAATACTATATTTAATAATAATACTTGTTTAAAATACTTCTTTGTAATACATAATTTAATAAATCTAAACGGCTTAGCGCTACTTATTTCGCATCTAGTCTGAACTTTGTTTCAAAATTATGAATAAGTACAACATACTTAAACCCATTTGTCCATAAAACAAATCAAAACACGAGTTTAATTGTAATTATATACATACATTTTTAGATCATCTCCTACGTATCCATAAATAATAAAATTATAGATTTAAAAGCTACTAAAACTTATTCTGAAAAACACCTTGCCTCGCACATTGAGTGAGAATGAACACCATACTTATCAACATTTAGCATAATTATGTCCCAAAAATTCAAAACTTTGCAATATACAACCTAATTATCCCAAAAGATTCAATTCTTTCCAATAAGCTGCCTAATATATCCCTAAAGATTCAATTATTTCCAATATGCTGCCTAATATATCACAAGAGATTCAATGCTTTCCAATAAGCTGCCTAATATATCCCAAAAGATTCAATTCTTTGCAATATGCAGCCTAATATGTCCTAAGAGATTCTTTTTTCTGAGAAACTTTTTACCACAATAATCGCAACCGAAAGTTTTCTCACCCAAATGAATCACCATATGGTTTCTCAATCTTCGCTGGTCAAAGAATTTTTTCGTACAAATCATACATTCCACTGTCTTTTCATTAAGATGTAACCTTCTTACATGTTCTGTCAAACGACTTTGTTTTGGAAAAACTACGTCACAGTACGTACATGCGTGACCCCCATTGTGAGCTTTAACTAAATGCAATGTCTTGGCGTATTGAGAGACAAATTTCTCCGGACACTGGGGACATTTAATGGTCTTTTTACCGTGTGCACTGCCCATGTGATTATTCAAATCAGTATTCCTCACAAACCCTTGTTCACAAAAAGCACAGTTATAACGGATGCTCTGCTGTTTATGAACCATTCTCACGTGAGATTGCAGCATACAGCTGTTCGGGTACGATTTACCGCAGTACACGCAAAGGAACTTGTTTCCAGTATGTTCCTTATTAAAGTGTTTAAGCAGCGTGTGGAAGTATCTAAACTCATTACCACACACAGTGCACGGAAACTTATCGTGTATAAGTTTGTTAGGTTGGAAATAATCAACGATTTTGGCAAGATTCGTTTTGTGTTCTTTGTCTAAATGAGCCACTAAATTCTTAATATCAGTTGCTTGTACTGAACACATCTTGCATTGTAGCAATGACGTATCAATCTTGATCTTCATTCCTTTTGAAGGAGTCAGACTTTTTAACTTCATCGATTTAAATTTCACATCGCAAACTGGATGTGCAACGCTAGTATGGCGCTTGAGATTTTCACACTTGTCAAATTCATTCGTGCAATAAAAGCACCGAAATTTTCCATGACTAACTTTAAAAGGCATAACAGTAGTGTTGTTAAAGATATAGGCAAGGTCTGCTCTTACGGGTCTAACATCGTATGCGGCTGCATCATTATTTGTTTCCGCAGTTATTTCGATAGGTTTACCTTCATCAACAGCTGTACACTTAGCAGCATGGTCTAAAATCCCATATTTAGTATTGAAAACTTTGCTACAAAAGCCACAAGTTCCACCAGCTGCTATGTTGTGTTCATTTTTCATATGTTTTAATCTTATTTCCAATGAGGAAAATGCCTTGAAACATAGATTGCACTGAGATATGTGGGACTTATTCTTATGCCTAATTAACCCTGCGTGCGAATCGAACAGTATCAGGCATTTGGAGCACTGATACTCATTCCTATGATGATTTCTTATATGCATCTGCAGATCCTGCTTTCTGTTAAACTTCGAATGACAATGGTCACATTCTAAATACATATTTAAGTGTTTATTATTCATATGATGGACCAGGTTTTTGAAATATTTAAATACCTCGCCGCAAGCGAGACATTTCATATCAATTAGTCTGTATGTTGCAAAAAAATCAGACATAACATCCCCGTCATATGGCTGGTCATGTTTACGCACTAAATGAAATCCTATATCAGGAATATTTTCAAATTTTTCAAAGCAAACTTTGCATCCTACATCCGACACATCAACACTGACAAGTTTTCTGGCATTTCTCAGCGAGCAATCATCCATGCAACATGGTAAATGAATTTGGCTGTGCTGTATCAATTGCTCTCTGTTCTCCACATCAATGCCACAGAAAAAGCACAAATATTTCCCACGATATTTGAAAGGAATTATAGTTGTGTAGTTGAACAAAATCTCGAGGCTTCTCCTTCGTTCTTTGCTTAGATTCCGTACCAGCGTAGAATCTGAAAAGAAATAATTTCCGAATAAAAGCGTTGCGCTTTCTACGTGGACTCAAAGACTTGACTAAATTAAAATCTGGTACTTCTATAGTCATCCGAGATACCAAGACGTCTTGCAGCTGATGATGATGACGATGTCAATGGGGGTATAAAAGAAAACTGATAGCATAGCAAAAGTAGCTTTTCACATAGTCCAGTTCGAATCGTTGTATTTATTTAAATCCAGCTTTATATTGTTTTAGTCTTACAATATATCCTATACCCGTTACTTTGTATAATATCATAATTTACTAAGCAATGTACATTATTCCGTAGACTAGTATACAATATGTTACTGTACATTATTAAATATAAACACACGCGACTAGCGATTGATTTTTTTTACTTGTTATATGCTGCTACTCGGACGCTTACAGAGCGGCATTTTGGCCCAACCTTATAAGGAATGTAAATTAAATGTTTGTAACTTTAAAAAAACTTCACATGTTTACAATATGTTGTGCGTTTTCTGCATATGAACTTTCAAATTCTTCTTCCACTGATACTTCTTCCCACACAAATCACAGACATGATTTCTTTCTCTCAGATGTTTAACCATGTGAAGATTCAACCTGGTCTTATTAAAAAGCTGCGCTTGGCATATAGGGCACACCTCGTTTTTCTCCTGCAAATGCACCTTCCTAACGTGAACGTTTCGCTGCGATGTGCAAGTAAAGACTTTCTCGCAGTGAGGACATTTGAAGGAAGCTGGTACTTCTTTGGCTTTGTGTACAGAAATTATGTGCTTTTTCCTTTTGTATACAGATGTGAATTCTGCGGGGCATTCGTTACACTTGAATGTTCCTTTGCCATGAGTGCTTGCCATATGTTCTCTGAGTAGAGAAGCATTGGAGCATCGCCTGCCACAGTCCTCACAGTTAAACCCAGGGCCGTGTACTTGCCATCCGTGAAGATTATACGAACTCAGATCTTTAAAAGACTTCCCACATATGTCACACATATACTTCTTATCCTCGTGATTGTCATTCAAATGAGTAACTAATTTGATGAAATATATAAACTTTTCGTCACACACATGACATTTGAGATCACCGTCGCGAAGTCTAAACGGCTGAACGATATCAATAACCGTCCTGTCGTATTCAACACTGTGATCCGATATAAGATGGTCAATAAGAGTTCTTATATCAGATATATTTTGCTGGCAAAGTTTACAAGTTAGATCTGCAATATCGAGTTTAAGTGAAGTATTTTTATTGATCCTTTTCATTATATTGTCTGAAGTTTTAAATTTATGTCTGGAGTGTTCATTCCTGTAGTGTTCCTGTAGAGTATCACATCGATCGAACCCTTCATGACATACAAAACAGTTGAATTTACTCTTTGCATGGGAAAAAGGTATAACTGTCGAGTTGTTAAGCAAACATGCTATGTTTTCCCTGACTTTGAGACATTGTAGAACTTTTACAGGAGCGTCATCCTTATATTTCTGATTCTTTTTTAGTGCCGGTTTAAATACTACAAGACTGTCAAATTCGCTGTCTGCGATCAAGTCATTTTGCTCGATCTTGATTTCGCATTTAGGTATGATGGTCGTCTTTTTGTCAGAGTGCCGTGATCGCTTTTGTCTGCCTTCGGTTTTGGCGCGATCTGAAACGAGATGCGTTCTTCTGTATCTCTTATCATAGTACTTTATAAGAAACTGTAACGAATACATCGTTACATCAGTCTTCTTACGAATACGGATTACAGTACTAAGTCTAATGAACCATTCTAAGTCGAAATGAACCACACGGTAACCCTAATTTGTAGTAACTGTTTAATTTTCTTATCATGTTTAATTTTATTGTACACTTAAAGGGTAAGCAGAGCGTACAACACAAGAAATTACTTTGGTAGTGTAGGTTCTGTGCGAATAACAAACTAGACAAACATAAAATCATACAAGCCTTGGCTTTTTGTTAGAATTAATAATTTTAAGAACCTTACTTAGTTTGTAAACAAATTGTACATTATTTGTTAAATAAACTATTACTATAGTATACTTTACGACTACAGACGATTTTCAGATGAACATTAGGAATGTTATTTTAGATGAAAGGGTTAATTCATGATTAAAATTCGGTACTTGTAAATGGATTTTAAAGTAATTATTACTATTGGTAATACGACCAAAACCGTATAAAATCGTTTGATTCTAATCCTAAAAAAACCTAAATCCTGACTAAAGGTCATTAACAGCAGACTAAAGGAACCCTAACTTTGCTATGGAAAGGAAAATGCTAGACTGAATTATCTATATGAATATTTATCACCCCTAACTAAGTAACAACATAACTAATATTGACATCATAATTCGTATAAATATATATAGTTTGGGGTATTGCCGCAGAATATACTTCCTAACATCATGCCCATGTTATCATAGTCGTCGTAAAGCCATTAAGCAAATGAGGGAGTGCCTCATGATGTTATACCGAATCATTTTTTATGATAACAAGGGACGCGATCGAAGAAAGGGAAGAATTTATTGAAGGGAAAATAGGAGGAAAGCGAGGAGGGGTACGTCACGGATGTGCTACATAAACCAAATAAAACAACAAGTAAATGTCATGTCGTACAAGAAAGTAAAATAGGTCGCCTTAAATATGGTATCTAAATGGAGAAATTGCATCAGCTGCACCGCCAAGAGCCTAACTCTTTAAGTTATAATAATAACAAGGGACGCGGAGGTCATGTCGTTCTTTACGCTTATCTACTGATAATGGGCATGCCATTTTCAATACAAGGCGCCAAAAACGCCAAGGTACAATAGACATATTCCGCCATATACGTATAAAACAAGCGTTGACCAAATACGCGAATTACCAAATATCTTATTCTAAAACTGACGGACTGTTTCGAATAATATATTTGGTAATTCGCGTTCTGTCATGAAAGTTAAATTGTACAGTGTTTAACAATTGCGTTGCAGAGCATTTTAGTTTTATCATCTATGCTCTCAATAGAATTCGTAATTGGAAAGACTATAGTCCTATTCGTACTTAAGAGATATTCTAATGCTAAAAACTACCATATAATTTACAAAAAAAATCACATGAGATCAAACTTAATCATTAGTTTAAGACAATACTTTGTTGTAGTTATTAATTATATTTACAATACTATAGCTGTCATCGCTTTGATACCTAAACATATACAGGAGAAAACCCAATGCAAAAAATGCGACTTACGATAAGTGACTTAAACGACACCCCAAATTTATTAAACGCCTTCGCACACCAAATCAAATCGATACAGACTCGAGTTCAAGCAATTGTCAAACGTTGGCATATGAGATTAAAAGCGACTTCCGTAAGGTAAAATTTTTAAATTATGATAATCCAGCACTTGTAGCGTACGACGGACAGACTGCGTCTTTGCCCGCGTACCAAGCTATCAGTTAATAGACGCTGAGTTTTAATAATTTGGGATAAGTACTTGACCTATAAATTCACCATGTCAATATCATATGCACAAAAATTTCAAATAGTTTGACAGTGTTTCTTACAGTAGAACTAAGACTATTGACAAAATGCGTCTATTTTAATGTTTTCTGACAACAACTGGAAAATCCAAGTTGGTATATTTAAGAGATCATCATATAAAATTGGAGCAAAAACTACAAATGTATAGCATCTAAATGCTTATTATGCCTTGACATGTGAGTCCGCAAACTCTTCCGCCAAAAGAATCTTTCACCGCAAACATCGCAATGAAAATTCTTCTCCCCGCTGTGTTTAACCATGTGTCTTCTCAACAGCACATTGTTAAAGAACTTCATATTGCAGACAGAGCATTCGACATTCTTTTCCTTTAGATGCGTCCGTCTTATATGATCTCGCATGAAGGAGTTTCTCGTGAAAAGTTTGCCGCAATATGAACATTTGTGGCCCGAATTGTGAGCGTCTATCAAATGCTTCTGACGGAGGTACTGAGTCGCAAAGGTTTCGGGGCATTTAGGACATTTGGCCGCTTTAACCCCGTGAGTTTTCGCCATGTGCATGTACAGACGAGATGGTATATTACACTCTGCACCGCAAATATTGCATTTAAAACGTCCGTCACGGTGATGTCTCCAGATATGAACGCGCAGATTTTGATCCCGTCTAAAAGACTCGCCGCAATACACGCAGATTATATTATTATTCGTATGCTTCTTGTTCATATGTTTTAGCAATGTTCCGAAGAAGCGAAATACTTCGCCGGGACAATTCGGACACGCCATATTGTCTTTGATAAGTCTGTAAGGTTGCAAGCATGTTGTGATAGTTTTGTCATAGTTGGCGTTGTGTTTGACTATCAAATGGTCGAGTAAATTATCCAAATCTGACAAACTTTCGAAGCAAACCTTACAAGTCAGAGTGGATACGTCTATTTTAACACATGCTACTGATTCTCTGCACTTTCTAATACATTTTTCTTTGATATTGCACACTGGGTGTTCTAAAACTGTGTGCTCCTTCATAGCATCGGAATCGGGGAAATCTTGAGAGCAGTAAAAGCAATTGAATTTGTTCTTGTAAAAGTTGAAAGGTATAGCTGTCGACATGTTGATGACAATGACTATATTTTCTCGTATTTGTTTGACGCTGGGTCTTTTTGCAGGGTCTTCATAGTTGAGATCCAAATCCATGGTGTAATCTTCCTTTTTTACAAGTTCAAACAGATCTCCTTTGCATTTTCTCGCGTGCATTCTGAGGCCTTGTTTAGTATGGAATTCTTTGTCGCAAGCATCACATTGTAGAGATCCATCGTCAGGGTGTTCTAACTCAATATGCTTTTGCCTTAACGAGGCCGAAGGTAATCTTAATTGACAGATATGACATCGAGTCATATGTCTGTTGATTTTGTGTTTCCGGAGTATATTCAACGAGTTGAACATCTGCGGACAGAGTTCGCATTGGTACCCTCCTTCCCGATGGTAATTCTTCATATGGGAAAACAAGTCTCTCTTCTTATTAAACTTCTGATCACATTTATCGCATATCAGGCAGTTTTTGGGATGATTCGTGTTCACGTGTGATACTAAATATCCGAAGTAAGTAAACTTTTCATCACAAATAAGGCAATTTAAATCAACCAATCTGTACTCTTCTATGGGCATATCTACACTCTTGTCGTAATCGAGTTTGTGTTTATCCTCCAAATGCTTTATCACATCATCAAGAGATTGAAAATGGTCTCCGCAAGAACAAGAGAGATTTGATACATCTATTTTGATTTCCATGTTAGTACCCCCTTTTAAAGCTTTCAAGGAATGATCTAGGATAGAACAATCTCCGTGCAATTTAGTATGTTTTCGCAAATCTGTATATTCCGATACATCTTTGCTACAATAGAAGCAGAGGTACTTCCCGCGCCATTTAAAAGGTATTATCGATGTGTTGTTGAACAAAATCTGTAGGTTCCGTCTTCTACGCGTCGATATAGATTCGGTTCCCTTGTATTTCCGCGTTTTTTCACCTGCAAAGAGATTTTCAAACTTTAAATGTACCCGTTAGGTAAATCTAATTTTCTACTGTCACTAAAAACAAATTGCTATAATAGGGTACGTTTAAAGTTTTTCAAATCACGCTTGTCGACAAAAAGTGGTGTGTATATTGAATCAATCTTGGCTTGTTTGAGATAAAACAAATCCAAACCTACAAAAAAATACTGTCAGTGTCATGTTAATGTTATAAAAGATAAAAATAAGTTATTTTTACAGGACTTCCCAAAGGGAGTGTAATGGGGTTCGGGTTATTGTATGTATGTAGTTTCCTAATTCCACCTTTTAAATGCTTGTGGGTATCGTTAGAATTCTAACCGTGTTATTTTTTTAATTTTAATAATTACTATACTGTTTCATCAGGGATGGTTTTTTTTACAATAAAATAAAAACGAAAACTATTACTATATCCTTTCAACTGGTGGTAACCTGTCAACATTTAGTTTTCGTATCATTCATAATTTTTTCAAGTCCGTTAAAAAGATGATGAAAAATAAACTTTTATCATGTGAACAGGACAGACCGCCCACGCTAGCTTTAAAAGTAAGCGAAGCTTAAAGCAATCATAGCAAAAAGTTGACCAACTCATATACAAAACAAGCCTCTTCAGATGAAGTTTCCTGGACATAGTAGAAGTATGGTAAACCTGGATCTGTCATGCGCAGAAATGGCAAAAATATGATAAATTCACGGGAGTGGATGATATTATGGCCATACAAAACACTAACATTAAAGCATAGATATATTTAAGATTTATGAAGTGCATGAATTCGAATCAATAGGCGGCACGTTGCTTTACTGTTATTGCCTGATCAAGTGAACCATGTTTACGAGCAAATGTTTTTGTAGGCGAAAATAGCTTTCTACTCTTATAATCCTCATTTTTAATTACTGCTCCAAGAAATGGACCATGAAAACATTCGTACGATCCTAAAGAATAACTGACCTGAGTTAGGTAACAAACGAATTTGATACACCTCTAAAAATTCTTAAATTTCGGAACTTCAAAATTTTCTAATAGGGGTCCGGGTTTCCGGGTGCTAATTCTATCCTACTACAACTAAAAAATGCATGTGAAACCTGGATAGCAAACTTGAAGATACGTTTTAGCAGGATATTTTTATTTCAAAGCTTATTTACCATTCGCCTTAATATAATCTCATGATTCTTCATCCGTCAGAATGCTAAATCAGAGGTAGTGGCCATTAGATTGTGAGCCCTGCACGTACGTACAACTTCCACCTAGGGCAGCCATACAACTTAGTCAAAAATATTTAATACTACAATGATATAAGAAAATATATTATAACTAGCGGCCTGCCCCGGCTTCGCACGGGTAATTACGACTATAAATTGAGATGTAAGTTATCCTATCTTTCAATTTGGATCAGAATAAAATTGGTTCAGTAGTTTAGGAGTCCATAGCGGACAAACAACGTGATAAGTAATTTTTATGTATAAAGATGTAGACAACCCTGAATTAGGAACTCATCTCAAGACACCTGACACATCAGGACACCCACAGTATGAATAACCACAGGGGGCCAACTCCTATCTCTTAATTCAGTCTTATTTTAACATTACATTTACAATTTTAATTCGCACCGCCACATATCACTATAGTATACTTACATAAAAACTTCAACGTGAGAGCGGGATGCATGCATCGAATCAAGTCATTTGTGCGACAGAGGTAGCACTATATGAACATTATTGTTTCGTGACGGCCACGGTACTAACCTTAGTATCAATAATTTAAACTTGAAACAATGACGTTTGCATTCCATAATAGTTTATAAAAGGTGGGAGTTGGGCCGCAGGTAGGGTTCACACTCGATCGTGAAGTAGAAGTAAATTGATCTAACTATACTAGTAACGTCATAATTTTTATGCATAATCCATACATATATATGCAAGCACAGACAGCACCCGTACCTCGAACATGGCAATTTCAAATCAGGCGACGTCTCCTGACAGAACACACAAATATCCCTCTTATTTAAGTTTTAATGTTACATAGACATACATACGAGTACTTAGATGGTATGCCAAAACTTTGATTTGCCTAAAGTTCTATATTGCTTTATGTCTATATTGCAAAAGTTCAACATGAGACATACAGTCAGAAGGGTCTTATTACATAGAAATTATTTCGGATGGAAGACAACTTCCAGCGGGACTTGAACCTGCAACCCCAGAATACCGTCCTGGTGCATTACCAATTATGCTATGGAAGCGGGTGCTGGACAGTCGAAATTTCACCATCCGTTTGAATGCACGTCTTTTTTGTGTGTAGTACTAGATGGCACCTTAATCAAGATTATCGTATTGTTCAAGGTAATGAGTGTATAATGAACACAAAGATGTATTTTCACAATTTATTTTAAACACAAAGTTTTATATGTCATATAAATCCGTCACATACGGCTTGTAAATGTTTTACAACTAAAATGATGCTAAAATTTGTTACTCTCTCTTGTAATTGTTAAATACAGGTGATCCTTGCAAAAATTTTAAGACAATTTTTTTTTTAATGTTATTATGACGGAACAAGCTGGAGGACCACCTGATGTTAAGCGGTTACCTATGTCTATAACAGATGCATTTCGTCACAAGTGACGAATTGCACTGCGCCCGTCACCTTGAGACATATTTGTTAAGTCTCATGTGCCTGTAATTTCACTGGCTCTCAAGGACTGCTGCCGGAACACACCGTCAGGTGCTTGGCGACAGATTGGTCGCTAGCCAGGCGGACATTCGCAAAAAGCCCTTCCACCATGCGGTGAAGCTCAAACCCAAGGCGGGATTCGAACCATGGACCTGCTGCGCGGCAGTCTATAGCCAATCCCACTGAGCCCATCACTGCTTCATAAAAATATTCATTTGGTGTATTAACTATCCCTAAATCGAATAAAATATGTATAAAATATTTTTTAATTCAGTTTCATACAAAATATAATAATACTGTTTATACTTGGAAAGAAAGTGTGGAATAAGATCAATTAAAAGAATTCTGCAAAGGTTATACTCAACAATTTTTATGTTTTATCGTCTTTATGTGTTCGCATATGATCCCTTAAAGTCTGTTTCCTTGCATATGCCTTTTTACATAACTCACACACATGCACCCTCTCCCCCACATGCCTAACCATATGCTTCTGCACCTGAGTCTTCGAAAAGAACTTATGATCACACACAGAACAGGAGAAATTCTTCTCGCGCATATGAACCTCTTTCAAATGTACCCGCATTTTGCTCAAAATTTGAAATATTTTACCACAAACTGGGCATTTGTATTCTGGCATTTCAATATTGTGCGTTTTATTATGGTGGAGCTTCCGTTGAGTGTAGTTTAGAAATGTTTCTGAGCAGTAGTAACATTTTAGTAGTTTGGGATTGTTGTGGACAGAAGAATCGTGGTGGTTCTTCTGTGTGAGCGAGTCGAAAGATTCTGAGCAAATTGGACAGTGGAACTTTGAGCCGTGGCTTAGTAAATGGCACCTCAGTCGGTCACTGCTTAGAAAAGATTTTCCACACAATTCACAAACGTAACTACCGTAGTGTTCGTTCATATGTTGATTCAATTTGATGAAATATTGGAAGGTTTCATTGCAGACCGCACACCGATACAAATCTCTTTCAAATATGTACGGCACCAAGCCATATTCGCCTTCGTTGAAATCTTTCTTATGGACCAATTTCAAATGATCAATCAAGGAATTGAGATCATTAATTCCAACGCCACAAAGTCTACAATCGATTGAAGACACGTCAATTTTGACCTTTTCGTCCCTTCTCATGAACAGAACAGCCGCTACGATGTTAGGTTTCATATGTTCGTTTCTAGTATGTTCTTTCAAAGCTTCGAAAGTTTTCAGAGCGAGATGGCAATAGAAACAGAGATAGTTTTGCCTGTGCCATTTGAAAGGGACAACCGTAGAGTTTTCTAGAATTATTATGGCGTTTTTCTTCATTAGCCTGTTTCGCTTGGTGGCTGATATGGAGGACTTACTCTCTGCCTCGTTCGGTGGCATTCTCTCAGGTCTCTTACCTAAAAAGTAAAATGAATTCTTTCAGTTGTTGCTTCTGCCACTTTAACATTCTCTAACAGGCTTTTTTAAGAAATTTTCATTTTGTATCACGCATAGATTTTGTTGCTGATAATTTTGTTAAATTGCATGAAATTAAACTTTGCGTATATAACAGAAGATACGAGTATATGCGGTCATGGATATATTTATTTGTTAAAAGCATGTGTATGTAGAAATTAAAAGTTATAAATATGAGAAGTTGTAGTAAATTATAACCACTAGATGACACGGTGTACTTCGTATCACCTATACTAACGGACGATCGTCAAATGTTTGACAGGAAAGTATGTTCTACGTATACTAGTTTCAATGGAAAATTAAATTGTTGTTTTTACTATCTTCCTCGCCATTTTTCCATATTTTCTCATCGTTTAAACCTTCCCTGGACTACGACAAACATTTCAAAATCAGCTAAACTTTTAAATCGGCTCAGCCGTTCTCCGAGACACATAAACCGCAATTCATTATATATATATATATATATATATATATAGATATATTTTACCTTTCCGCGCAAATATTTAAATGATAAACGAAAAGCATTATTATAGGATCAATATAACACGTGTGATTTAAACTGATACAATAATTGTCAAAATCAAATTAAGAGTAATTATATATTAAATTTAAAATGTTAATGTAGGTATAAGTTACTTAAAATGTCAATTTTATCTGTAAAAGTTACCTAAAATATAAACATTTAAAGCTAAAACTATCTAAAGAGCGTGACGGGTAAAATATTGGTTTGATGAATAAATCATTATCGAAAGTCTCTCCCTTGGGGTGCCAGGTTAGAATGTCATTCCCCCATCTCTACCTGTGGGTGTCGTAAGAGACAACTAAGGGTAAAAAACCGGAAGGTGGGCAGCAGCGCCTTCTGAGGAACTGCTATCTTACACTGAGATCCCCAAGACGACTGCCAAGCGTTGAGATTATGGCAAACACCTCTTGAACGTGGTAGGCTGTGTTCAGCAGTAGACAATGGCTAATACAGTACAACAAAATCTACTATACGACATTGTAACGGTGTTGCCAGGTTGTATTTTGAAATTAATTTTTACAATACGATTATTCACAATTAATGTTTTATAGAAATGATAGATAGATAAATTTATAAAGTCACTAGCTTTCCGATCGCGGCTCCACCTGCGCGTATGTCAGTTATCGCGCGAATGATCTTATCTTAAATCTATCTTAAATCTTAAATCATTAACCTCTTGTGCTGTGGGATGAAAAATCTACTATGTCCTTTCCCGGGTCTCAAACTATTTCCATACCCAATTACATCCAAATCGGTCCATTAGTTTTGGTGTAAAAGCGAGACAGACAGATAGATAGACCGACAGAGTTACTTTCGCATTTATAAAATTAGTATGGATAGTATGGATTAGTGTATCTTCCTAAGTTCTATGAGTGTGATATGCAATGCATATAAAGTATTAACAGACTAACACCCAGTTTCTGTAACGTTTCTCAGACTTGATCAGTTACTAGAACAAATACGGAACGCTGATTGGTCACCTATCTATCACGTCATAGAATACCGTCATCGAATCCTCACCAATCAGCTTGCAGTATTTGCCCTGTTAACTATAATCAAGATTTTGAGAAGTTTTAGAAACTGGGGGTAAGAATAGACTAAGCTAAAGTCGTGATGATAATTGCTTAAGCAAGCTTTACATATAATGGTTAAAGTCAAAACCAAAGCGCAAACTCCTTAAATATTAATTATTTTAACTAATGAATGCCATAGACATATTCTTAAACAGGTGAGAATGGTATTTATATTATCATTCAATTTCTAAGTATGCGGGTACTCATTTGTAAAATCATTTAGTAGGGACAAATGCCCCAATGCAGGCGTGTTACTGGCAGGCTTGGAGATGCAAACATCTGATGGCGTCGGCGACTTCCAGACCGCAGGTAATTATCAAGCACGTACAGACCAATACTGTCCATTATTTGTGAATTATTTACTGTACAGTTTCATAAGTGCATTACAAGCTGGAATTTTCATCTAAGCTCTTTTTGCAATGCGGCCTTTGACTATTATCTAATCTGTATGTGTAATTAAAGATAGGATTGAGTGTAGTTGATAATTTGATTGGATGATGGGTAGAGATTAGATAGATGAATCATGGAAACTTATTTGAGCAAGGTCGTCGTCTCTCTACAGACGTAGAGGAACGGCTAAGTTCAGGCCTACCGCCGGGGCAAGATGGTGAATGCTAACGCGACCATCTTGCCCTACCTCGGCGGAGGACTACTCACGGGGGGTTTTAGTGGGTTCAAGTCAAAGAAGACATCCCTTTTCACCCCCGTGGTAGAAAGGTAGTGCGAAGGCATTTACCCCCTCAAAAAAACAATGTAGTTTGAGAGGAATAGACAACTGATATGGAGGACTTACTCTCTGCCTCGTTCGGTGGCATTCTCTCAGGTCTCTTACCTAAAAAGTAAAATGAATTCTTTCAGTTGTTGCTTCTGCCACTTTAACATTCTCTAACAGGCTTTTTTAAGAAATTTTCATTTTGTATCACGCATAGATTTTGTTGCTGATAATTTTGTTAAATTGCATGAAATTAAACTTTGCGTATATAACAGAAGATACGAGTATATGCGGTCATGGATATATTTATTTGTTAAAAGCATGTGTATGTAGAAATTAAAAGTTATAAATATGAGAAGTTGTAGTAAATTATAACCACTAGATGACACGGTGTACTTCGTATCACCTATACTAACGGACGATCGTCAAATGTTTGACAGGAAAGTATGTTCTACGTATACTAGTTTCAATGGAAAATTAAATTGTTGTTTTTACTATCTTCCTCGCCATTTTTCCATATTTTCTCATCGTTTAAACCTTCCCTGGACTACGACAAACATTTCAAAATCAGCTAAACTTTTAAATCGGCTCAGCCGTTCTCTCTGAGACACATAAACCGCAATTCATTATATATATATATATATATATATATATATATAGATATATTTTACCTTTCCGCGCAAATATTTAAATGATAAACGAAAAGCATTATTATAGGATCAATATAACACGTGTGATTTAAACTGATACAATAATTGTCAAAATCAAATTAAGAGTAATTATATATTAAATTTAAAATGTTAATGTAGGTATAAGTTACTTAAAATGTCAATTTTATCTGTAAAAGTTACCTAAAATATAAACATTTAAAGCTATCACGTCATAGAATACCGTCATCGAATCCTCACCAATCAGCTTGCAGTATTTGCCCTGTTAACTATAATCAAGATTTTGAGAAGTTTTAGAAACTGGGGGTAAGAATAGACTAAGCTAAAGTCGTGATGATAATTGCTTAAGCAAGCTTTACATATAATGGTTAAAGTCAAAACCAAAGCGCAAACTCCTTAAATATTAATTATTTTAACTAATGAATGCCATAGACATATTCTTAAACAGGTGAGAATGGTATTTATATTATCATTCAATTTCTAAGTATGCGGGTACTCATTTGTAAAATCATTTAGTAGAGACAAATGCCCCAATGCGGGCGTGTTACTGGCAGGCTTGGAGATGCAAACATCTGATGGCGTCGGCGACTTCCAGACCGCAGGTAATTATCAAGCACGTACAGACCAATACTGTCCATTATTTGTGAATTATTTACTGTACAGTTTCATAAGTGCATTACAAGCTGGAATTTTCATCTAAGCTCTTTTTGCAATGCGGCCTTTGACTATTATCTAATCTGTATGTGTAATTAAAGATAGGATTGAGTGTAGTTGATAATTTGATTGGATGATGGGTAGAGATTAGATAGATGAATCATGGAAACTTATTTGAGCAAGGTCGTCGTCTCTCTACAGACGTAGAGGAACGGCTAAGTTCAGGCCTACCGCCGGGGCAAGATGGTGAATGCTAACGCGACCATCTTGCCCTACCTCGGCGGAGGACTACTCACGGGGGGTTTTAGTGGGTTCAAGTCAAAGAAGACATCCCTTTTCACCCCCGTGGTAGAAAGGTAGTGCGAAGGCATTTACCCCCTCAAAAAAACAATGTAGTTTGAGAGGAATAGACAACATGAATTGACTTAATTAAATAGTTCTGTGCGCGCCTTTTAGTGTTTATAAATAATCTTCATGTTTTATCTAATTTACTTTCACACTAAAGTGCAACAGAGAGCGCTATATGACCCCGACGAACCACGTTATATTTAGTCGAGTAATATACACACTACTTCAGTTATTCGTCTCTAAAAATCTGTTGTTGCATTTCATTGTTTGTCTTATTCTATATATTTTTAAATTAATGATGATAAAATGCTGAGTATTTTAATTTATTTATCATGATTTATAATAAAGAAATAATTACATCGTCATTTAAGTATGATCATAGTACGGAATAAATAAAAGTGGTAATAGAATAAACAATATAATTTAAAAAAAATATCCTACCCTGAAAAAGTAAAACGGAAGAATTATCCAAAGTTCATCAATCACTCAATTACGATGATGAGACGAAGCTATTGTCATCTTTCAAACTCCTAAGGCTTAATAAACATGGCATTGTTTAATCCACAAAAGGCATATATAAAAATAAAAAATATTTATATATCAATTTTTGTACGAACAGAAAAAATTAAAGATTCAACTTTGGATAATTATTTCAAATACATACACGTCTTTATAATATCAATTGAAGGTAGATGTTATTTGAGTTCGAAATCTAAATGTAAATAAATTTAAAAAATATATAAATATGATGAAATTATAATACACATAACATATATATATACAAAGCTACAGGTATCATCAGCGTACCCGTCCGGGCGGGATTATTGTTCGGTGCGTGCCGCGTCAGAAGAGTTCAGAGCTATGCGTGCACATGCGATAGAAAGAGAGACACCTTGTAGGTGAATATAAATATTAGGTACTCCGTGATATGCGAGCTTTAGTGCACTTTATTGCTTCGTAGCTAGAGTCAAATTTATTTATTGGAATGGGTTTGCAGAGTGAACCTTCTTGTTCTTTTTATTCAGTGCTTCACTTTTATCCGCAAAACGAATACGCACGCAATAACGCTCAATTGTGCGGCGACTACGGTTGAAAAATAGACATGTTAGGAGTCCAGCCCCTTACGATGTTTAAGGAAGGAGAGCAAAAAATTAAAGTTGTGGTCATAATGTCATGTTAGCTCAGTCAGGTGGATGAACGCGGGTTCGAATCCCGCACATGACTATAGTGTTTTCTCTCGTAAATTTGTAATTTTGTAATGTTAGGAGTAACTATCCATACAACTTCCTCATAAAAAAAACTACCTTGATTTTTGTTCAACCGTATCACGTAATTATAGTGTTTGGATATTCATATTTCAGTAGCATATACCTTCAATGTGCTAAATACAATGACCAAATACACATTACTTGGTCTGGAAGAGATTGCAGTTAGTGATAAGACTACATTGTACTGCAATATAGTACTTGCATATTTCAAAATTTTTAGATTCTTTTAATAATCAAGTCAGAACAGTGTTGAGCTTGAGCTTCACCGCATGGTAGAAGGTCATTTTACGTCACAAGTTCCAAACTGTACTGCGGTCAACACGCAAAGACATTATTCAGAACCCTTATGTGTCTGTCATTTCCAAATTACTTATTGGATCTTAAGATTCTCAAGGACTGCTGCCGTATCACACTGTTGGCGACAAATATTCTACTTTGGGGTGGTTGCTAGTCAAGCGAGAAAATATCTATATTTTCTCTTATATTTTCTCGCTTGGCTAGTTAGATATAGAAGATTTGAGTGCGTTAAAAAGATAACACATATTTTCTGAGCGAGAAAACATTTATATTTTCTCGCTTGTCTAGCAACCACCCTAAAGTAGAAAAATAGTATAAAAAAAATATATTTTCTCGCTTAGCTAGTTATTAAAATATCTATAGTTTCTCCCTTAGCAAGTTAGATATAGAAGATTTGTGTGCGTTAAAAACATAACACATATTTTCTGAGCGAGAAAACATCTATATTTTCTCGCTTGTCTGTCTAGCAACCACCCAAAAGTAGAAAATTAGTATAAAAATATCTACATTTTCTCGCATGGCTAGTTATTAAAATATCTATAGTTTCTCCCTTGGCTAGTTAGATATAGAAGATTTGTGTGCGTTAAAAACAACATTTTCTGAGCGAGAAATTATATCCCTACATTTTCTGAGCGAGATATTATCTATATATTTTCTCGCTTGGCTTGTTATTAAAATATCTATAGTTTCTCCCTTGGCTAGTTAGATATAGAAGATTTGTGTGCGTTAAAAACAACATTTTCTGAGCGAGAAATTATATCCCTACATTTTCTGAGCGAGATATTATCTATATATTTTCTCGCTTGGCTTGTTATTAAAATATCTATAGTTTCTCCCTTGGCTAGTTAGATATAGAAGATTTGTGTGCGTTAAAAACAACATTTTCTGAGCGAGAAATTATATCCCTACATTTTCTGAGCGAGATATTATCTATATATTTTCTCGCTTGGCTTGTTATTAAAATATCTATAGTTTCTCCCTTGGCTAGTTAGATATAGAAGATTTGTGTGCGTTAAAAACAACATTTTCTGAGCGAGAAATTATATCCCTACATTTTCTGAGCGAGATATTATCTATATATTTTCTCGCTTGGCTTGTTATTAAAATATCTATAGTTTCTCCCTTGGCTAGTTAGATATAGAAGATTTGTGTGCGTTAAAAACAACATTTTCTGAGCGAGAAATTATATCCCTACATTTTCTGAGCGAGATATTATCTATATATTTTCTCGCTTGGCTTGTTATTAAAATATCTATAGTTTCTCCCTTGGCTAGTTAGATATAGAAGATTTGTGTGCGTTAAAAACAACATTTTCTGAGCGAGAAATTATATCCCTACATTTTCTGAGCGAGATATTATCTATATATTTTCTCGCTTGGCTTGTTATTAAAATATCTATAGTTTCTCCCTTGGCTAGTTAGATATAGAAGATTTGTGTGCGTTAAAAACAACATTTTCTGAGCGAGAAATTATATCCCTACATTTTCTATATTTTCTCGCTTGGCGAGTTAAATATAGAAGATTTGTGTGCTTTACCTTATAACTCTTTACAGGGTGAACCGATTTCGATTTATTTAAAGTTCGAAAGCTGGTGCTTGCCATGTGGTCCTATTTAAATTGAGTGAGATCTGACGAGTAGTGTTTCAGTTATCCCTAATAATGCGTATTTTACCTTTGAAATCGTTTTTTTTTTTTTTCAATTTATGTATTTTACATTTGAAATATTTTAAATAAACAGAAGCAAAGTAGTGTGTATTTGATCTTAATCGTATAAGTCTGGTGGTGAGATTATTGTGAGCAATTTATTAGATATTTAATTTTGATAATAATCATTGACATTTGGCTGGTAAATATTGCTCCGTTGATAAGACTAGGTTTTTTATAGCAACATAAAAGCAGGTGGTCCACCTAATCTTAAGCCTACCAGTAAAAAATAAAGAATGAAAAGAACCAAAATTAATGCTACTGCATTTCTAAATATGATTACACTATCGCGTGCTAACCGAAAATCATCTTATCAATCAATTATCGGCTCGAAAAAGAGTGCCCAGGTGGCCGAGTGGTTTAGGCATCTGGCGCGAAATCGGAGAACACTGGTTCGATTTCCGCCCGGGGCATAAAAAAAATTGTGCTATAAGAGTGAAGGTAAGGAAAAAATGAAAAAATGAATTAATATTAGTTCTATTAAAAATAGCTATGAAAACTTTTCGATAGGCAAGTTATCATAGGCATGATTGTTAATAAATTACATTTGATAAAAAAAAAATGTCTCATCAAAAAATTATCTGATGTCAGGGTGGAAGGTCATTCTTCACCGCATCTTAAACTATCTAGACAGTGGTACCTATAGTCATACATTTTCCTCAATAGGAACACTATCACCTAATGTGATAGTTTAACAACTTTTTAAGACAAAAATCTGTAAAATTGCTCACATAATTTCACCACCTATCAAAAAGAATCGATAAGAACCTACCTTTAGCCACCTTCTGTTTCTTGACCACCTTTGAGACTTTGGTCGAGTCGTCGTCCTTCCGCGGGCGGCCACGTTTCTTTGGCTCCTCCGAGGTCGTGGCCTGCGACGTCGACTGGACCTCTTCTGACTTTATTATCTCTTCTGGAATAGATCAAGATGGAAGGTTTACACCCGGTTTCTGTTTTTACAATACAGAACCCTAAAGACGGCGTGTGTTTCTCTACATATGTGGCATACATTTGTAGATAATACCCATTTTTTTAATAAAACAGCAATCATCTTTTTTGCATTTTTTTTTATGGCTGATAGGTTAGCCTTTGTCCACTATCTCACCTGATGGTAAGTGATGATGTGGCCGAAGATGTTGTTCAGGCTAACCTAGAATTACTGGCTCGCAAGGACAGCTTCCGAAACACACCGTTAGGTGCTTGGCGACAGATTTTCAACTAGACGGTGGTAGCTAGCCAGGCGGGCATTTGCAAAGTGCCCTACCATGCTAAAACGACTGCCATCCTAACAACAACCGGGACCGATGGCTTATCGTGCCCTCCAAAGCACGGAAAATACTACAGTCTATTTTTTTTTAACAAACGAGTACTGAGTATGTCTCTCTCACATTTCCTATATTGACAGAGTGAGATGGGTCATTGCTGTCATTGGTCAATGCCTATGTTCTTGTTTTGAAATTGTAAATGCCCGTTCATATTGAATACATCTAAATTTTACTGTAGAAAAAATTTGGCTATTATTTTGTGATTTATATTTGCATACCTAATATATTAGTAACAAAATTTTATGATCGCGTTTATGATATAAAACAACATTGTAATAGTATATATATTACTAGATCATATAAATCAAATAATTCTACTATCATCACAAATAATAATTCTTCATCTTAAAAATTAACGTCATCCTTCTAATGAATTTTCTGCAGATACGTCAATAATAAATTGCTCTAATATATCTTGTACATGATTGTCGACTCCATACATTTTTGTTTCTATTTTAGTTATCACATGATTGAGACATTTTTATCTATCAACTATATCTACTCCTTGTAACAATAAAAGAGTTCAGACATATGTTTTTTTTAATTTTTGTTATTTCCTGCCATAGTCCTTAACTTGAGACCAAACGAATTCAATTGGGTTGAAGCTCACGGTGATACTTCGGCAAACGTATGACGAGACGATTTGTTGACTTAGCTATAACATTTTTTCAAAACGATCTTTGTTTTGCTTACCCTAATCCAAAAGTTGCAACTTTAATATTGATTCGTTACAAGCAATATTTTTCGACGAATGTACCTATGTAGGTACATTCAGTAGTGTATTCGAACTACAGTTCGTGTTCGTGTGCAACGCAGTAAAATTGTTGGTACTCGTTTGTAAAAAAATAAAACGTAATAGTAATAAATATAAAAATTTTACTTTTCTTTCTCTCTAGTCAAGTGCTAACGGGCCCAGAACGCTTTTTTTTAAAAGAAAATAAAAGACTGTTTATACGTCTATTCACTTTAAAATCCAACTTAATTCTAACTTAAATAAAATGATCTTATTCGTCACCCGGACGCAGAAGACCACCCGCGTTATCGCACCATACGAGTCGTCGCAATGCAACGCTGCACTTTCTTGTTGTGCCTAATCAGCGTGTATGGCGATCTTGTGGGGTTCTGGTCGCATGACTCTCTTGATAAGGTTTTCTATTTTAAAAATATATTTATATACACATTCAAACGTAAATAATTAAGATATTAATTATTAACGTTACAAGCCCAATTTAGAGTCAATTAAATTCTATGGAGAAAATTTTAAGGAAACGTATTTCTGACTTTTCTTGGTGATAATGAGATCAAGATTAACATATAATTTTCTCACTGTTACAAACTAAAGAAATTTTGCTAAAAATCTATTCAAGTAAAGCTATTTAGCACTTGTCAGCGTCTTAAGAGGGATGCGATTGTTGAGAGTTGTGATGTTTGCTGAGAATTGCCAACGCGTTCAGTATGATTGTACCAGTTAAATGTGCTATCGTAATACACCGATGTAAGTTTGACAGCTTACGACTTCTATTGAGAATAGAATAGAATATCATTTATTTGCTGAAATAAGGTTTTTTTTATGCCTGATAGGTTAGCCTTTGACCACTATCTCACCTGATGGTAAGTGATGATGTGGTCAAGGATGTTGTTCAGACTAACCTAGAGTTACTGGCTCTCAAGGATAGCTGCCGGAACACACCGTTAGGTGCTTGGCGACAGATTTTCAACTTGAGGGTGGTAGCTAGCCAGGCGGGCATTTGCAAAGTGCCCTACCACCATGCTGTAACGACTGCTATCCTAAGACAACAACCGGGACCGACGGCTAAACGTGCCCTCTGAAGCGCTCAGTAGTAATGTCACCAGCGGTCACCCATCCAAATCATGACCGCGGCGGACGTTGCTTAACTTTGCTGATCGGTTCAGAATGGCTAAGCAAACTTGGCTACGAGCGCTTCAAAAGGTTACACATGCAGATCTTAATATTACACACAGAATTATAAATTTCCCTTATTCTACCTTTACAGGGTGTGTTCCCGATGTCCCCATTGACTTATCCCCATTGATGGGGACACCGAGACGATAGTTTTTTTCCTACCCCTTGTCCCCATTGGCCTGGCTCTTTGATGGGGACAGCGAGACGTCAATATATTTCTTCCCGTTGTCCCCATTGTCTGTCCCCATTAATGGGGACAGGGAGAAGTCATACAGTCATACAATAAATACGAAATAATTATATGTATTCTACAAGTATAACACCACGAGGCGTGCAAATGTTTTAATGTTTTAGACAATCATAAAAATTGTTAACATAAGTCTTAAAATATTTTAATATAACAAAATCATAGAATTAGTTATTTTTATAGAAATATCAATTAAGTATTATTTATTGCCTGCATGTCAATCAATATACAGGTTAATAATCAGTACTAATATTATAAATGCGAAAGTAACTCTGTCTGTCTGTCTGTTACGCTTTCACGCCAAAACTACTGGACCGATTTGAATGAAATTTGGTATGGAAATAGTTTGTGACCCGGGAAAAAACATAGGATAGTTTTTACCCAACTGCCCAAAAAGAGGTTAATGTTTTTTTGCGCGATAACCGACAAATGCGCGGGCGGAGCCGCGCCCGGAAAGGTACTTAAAAATAAAATTGTAGATCTATAATGAAGCATATCTCTTATGCATATATTCGTCAACACTGTAAAAACATCTTTGAGGGGCAGCTACATATTGTGATACAGTACTAAAAGCGTGTATTACCATCACCGCCGTATTCCATGTCATCCAGGTACTCGATATCATTCAAGTCTGTGTCTTCGGCATGCTCCTCCAAGGTTTCCGCCTTCAAATCCTGACTCTTGGGCTGGTAGATCAGCACTGAGGACAAAATTGTTTCTTAAGTCTTACAGTAAACGACCGTTTGCAGCTCTGCTGTAGACTATTTTTTATTTTTATATGTTTGTGACGGAACAAGCTCGAGGCCCACCTAATGTTAAGCGGTTACCTCTGCCTATAACAGATGCATTTCGTCACCTTGAGACATAGTTGTTAAGTCTCATGTACCTGTACTTTCACTGGCTCTCAAGGACTGCTGCCGGAACACACCGTTAGGTGCTTGGCGACAGATTTTCAACTTGAGGGTGGTCGCTAGCCAGGCGGGCATTCGCAAAAAGCCCTTCCACCATGCGGTGAAGCTCAAGCCCGCGGCGGGATTCGAACCATGAACCTGCTGCGCGCCACTGCCACTGAGCCATCACTATTTCACATTGTCCTATTGGATACTCATAATTTGCAACTAACGAGAAAACTGTGCTTGATAACCAGTATATCAATACTGACATCAATTCAAGCTAGGTGTTACTGCACATTGCGCGCGCTATTTACCAATGCTTTATTACCAAATATAATATATATATATATATATTTTAAATGAAACCAACTTCATCACTCAAAGGTGTGAAATAACTTGTTGAAGTCGATACCATGATAGTTCAAAAGTACCTATTATTACAAGAGACGAATCACTTAGCATTCCATGGATTCACCGTGCGGGTGCCGGGTCTATAGCGTTGCAGAGGAAGAGGCTAGAGGGGCCTGGGGCTTGCAACCCAGGTGCAAGGTTAAGAGGCCTCTTTACAATGCATCAACGCTCCCCTTCCCGCTCAAGGGGGAAGGGGAGCGTACGCATGGTACCGACTTCGAAAACTTATTTCACAGTCTTAAATGTTGAAGTTGGTTTAATTTTTTTGTAAAAAAATGTATTACACCCTTTTTAGTGACCCTTATTACTTACAGGACCGAATGTCATTCACTGTTAATGACTATCATCAAGATAAGGAACACACTATTCATTTATAGGAGTGTAACTCAAAACGGCTTGACCGATTTTGATTTTATTTAAAAGGAACCACACGGGAAGCATTAGCTTTCAAATAAAAAAGAAACATCAAATCGGTACACCCAGTCGAAAGTTCTGAGGTAAGAGCATGAAAAACATACAGTCGAATTGGGTACCTCCTTCTTTTTTGGAAGTCGGTTAATAAGAAATAGAGCATTCCCAATAGGCAAGACAAATGTTAATAAGTGCCATGACGGACAAGCCAGTGCCTGATGGTAAGCAACACGTCTGTATATTACAGTTACAATGTCAACATTATGTGCGACAACGCACTGTGCGCGACACTCCGAGACATTCATTTTAAGTCTCGATTGTTCGTAAATTTCACTAGCTACAATGCCCTTCAAAGCACAGCCACGGTAATATTGAAGCGCTCGTAGCGAAGTTTGCTTAGCCATTCTGAACCGATCAGCAAAGTTAAGCAACGTCCGCCGCGGTCATGAGTTGGATGGGTGACCGCTGCTGACATTACTACTGAGCGTGCACGTGCTTCGGAGGGCACGTTAAGCCGTCAGTCCCGGTTGTTGTCTTAGGATGGCAGTCATTATAGCATGGTGGTAGGGCATTTTGCAAATGCCCGCCTGGCTAGCTACCACCCTCAAGTAGAAAATCTGTCGCCAAGCACCTAACGGTGTGTTCCGACAGCTGTCCTTGAGAGCCAGTAATTCTAGGTTAGCCTGAACAACATCTTCGACCACATCATCACTTACCATCAGGTGAGATCGTGGTCAAAGGCTAACCTATCAGGAAAAAAAAAACTATTCAGTATTCCAAAAGAAAGTGATTGACATGAGTGAAATAGATGATAAACATAGATATTAACATGATACGGTAGGTATGCTTGTGTTAAAACTTCAGGGGATGTGTGATTTGTTTTGTTAGTGTGTATAATTGTAGGTATGCTTGTGTTAAAACTTCAGGGGATGTGTGATTTGTTTTGTTAGTGTGTATAATTGTAGGTATGCTTGTGTTAAAACTTCAGGGGATGTGTGATTTGTTTTGTTAGTGTGTATAATTCAAAGTAATGACGTGGTATTTTATTATTAATAATAGTTGTTTACTAAATCTACCAATCCAAAAACAACACGCATTTTTATTGAACACTTCCTATACAATTCACAAAGTATTTAATTTGTTTATATAAAAAAAAGTATATATTTACAACCACAAAACTAAATGGAAGCACAAAGTAGACAAAAGTAATAAAATGCTGGAGGTGGGCAGCCCTTTCGCATGTTTACGTACCGCGTGGCTGTAGGTAGTTATTTCAAGAACAGGGCCGAGTTAGAATACTGATTGATAATATTACCATGCCATAGCAATGTTTGCACACTGCGAGGTAGAATACCTGACACTGAGGTTGTACCCACCAAGATGGCCCCTTGCTTAAGAAGCCTATTATCTGGTTAGTCACTAGATTGCATGTAGGGTATCAAGATTAAGGGTACCTTCTCATAGACGAAGGTAACTCAGCCAGCTCCTAAAAAGCTGTTTTTTTATGTTATTGTGACGGAACAAGCTTGAGGCCCACCTGATGTTAAGCGGACTAACCTCTGCCTATAACAGATGCATTGCGTCACAAGTCACGAATTGCACTGCGCCTGTCTCCTTGAGAGACAAAGTTGTTAAGTCTCATGTGCAGAGAGGCATGAGTGGAGCCAAAGACAAAGCTCACAAATATTGGCCTGACCGCCTTGTTTCACAGGCATCAAAGCATAAGGCTTGCTTAGTGGCGTCAGCAAACTGTTGGCCTTCCTGGACGACATCGGGTGGCTGGAGGACCGCACGCCACCCGGCATCACGCACAATGAACCGCATGCACTGATTGGGTACAGAAAACAGGTCCCCTACCAAGTACCAAATACAGCCGGCTTAGTATAAAAAAATACCCCGTGAGGTGCCAGGATAGAATGTCACCCCTCCCTCTCCCATTTCTACCCTTGGGAGTCATAAGGAAAATATACCGGAAGGTGGGCAGCAGCTCCTGAACTGTTACCTGTATGTGTATTCTATTATAATTACACATTAGCATTGTTCAGGCTAACCTAGGTGAATATAACATTAGGTGCTTGGCGACAGATATATTATCTACTTGAGGGTGATATCTAGCCAGGCAGGCTTTTGTAAAATGCCCAACCGCCATACTGTAACGACTGCCATCCTAAGAAAACAAACGGGATCAACAGATTACATGCCCTCCGAAAAACAGAAGGGCTCAATAGTAACGTCACTAGCAGTCACCCATCCAAGTCTAAACCATGGAGGATGTCTCTAAACTTAGCGGATTGGTTAAGAATGGCTAACCAAACTTTCGCTTCATAATTGTTCTGGCATATAAGAAATTATAATAATGACAAAGTCAAAATCATGTAGTCTCTATTTGACTTCGCACAAGTTACCTTTAGGCCTGAACTCTCCACGGCCAAGCATGTCAATAAACCGCTTCTCTGAGTCCAACACCTGCTTCTTGAAGTTGCATGCATCTCGCAGCCTTGTGATGCACACTTCACAGATGAGCCGCTTTGGACCATTTGGCCCATCATTGTGTTGCGTTATCTGAAAAACAACACTAATAATTAACACTGTAAAAGTTGCTTGGGATACTAACATAGCACGCTCCAGATCCTCATACTCACAGAATGTGTAAGGCTATCTAAGGCAGCATTAGTAGGATCTTACCAAATTTGGTTAGGTAGGGGAGAAGGCTCGAGCAGGAAGGAAAGTGTTGATGCATTGTAAAGGGGCCCCTTAACCCTACTCCTAAGTTGCAAGTCCCAGGCCCCTCTACCCTCTTCCTCTGTAGCGCTACGGACCCGGCACCCGTGGAATGAATCCATGGAATGCTAAGTAATTTGTCTCGTCTCACAAATCGGGGTTTGAAATGATAATGATCATTGATAATTATCATGATCATGCTTATCTATGATCTTCAATAGATTCATTTATTAAAGATCAATTTAATTTGTGACATCTAACTGATAAGATTTTATTATTATAAGATACTTTAATTTGAAAACTTGTTGGCTTATATTGTTTTTTATGTTAGATTTTTTTTAATTAACCATATTATTATATTCGGCATAGCTCAATGATAGTCCTATGCTACTCTGTCTAATGTTTGCCAAATGGATATTAAAAAAACTTGTTGTGTAGTAGGTTTAGCTTGACTAAAGTATTGAGTTTTTTTTTATGTGGTAATTACAAACATGAAATATAAAAAAAAATATATTTAATTTTTTTGATTTTTTTTATCTGTTTAAATTTTTGGAGCTTTTGCCTCATTGGACGCAGCCAATTTTTATATATTGTCAGGTATATTAAGCAGCACTCAGTGGAGTAATGGGCTAGAATTGTACCCCACATACCTTCCTACAGGAGTTGTATGAAAGGAAAAATACCAGACTTGGGCAGCAGCTCCTTCTAAAGAAATGCCATTTTACACATCAATCCCAAGACACCTGCCAAAGTGTGGGTATTAATGTAAACCGCCCAATTCTCATATTCCCACCATAGAATATGAGAATTGGGCGGTTATCTTGCATCCCTGATTCTTCAGAGACTGACAATTCCCATCCTGTTAATGCGGATGAACTGGGTGAAGATAATATTCCACTCATTAATTTATATGTGTGGTGTCTATTTAGTTATAATTATCATACCTTTATTTCCTAAGATTTAAAATATCAAAATTTTGATCAAAAGACATCTAATCCTTACAATTCTTTTTTCAATATACTTTTACCCTTATCCTTGAAATTTTTTTGAATTCTATCCCATGCGAAATTACAACTTCCTTCCGATCAGTATAAAAGAAGTTACAAGATTACAATTATGTGATGTAATATGGTGCCAAAATGTAATTTTAGTTGATTTAAATTCAAGATTAAAATTCTTCGTTATTGTATAGTAATATAGTTTTTTTCATAGTATAGCCAAAGCTGCCACATTGATCATATAATTACAGTATAAATATTGAAACAATAATATCTAGGTATTTTTTATAGCGGTCACAAATTAGATACACCTGCAAACCATGATAAATGCCCAATGATGTCTGAATTTAATTAAATCCTTCTGCATCATAGATAATTGAATTTCATACATAAATGCCAGTATTCAAATGCATGTGATCCTAATGATTACCTTTCACCTCAGTATTGGAATAGATCTACTCCAGCTCAATTTGAATTGAAAAAATTAAATTTGAAAAAAAAAAAAAAAATTGATATAAAAAATAATAATAAATAATTATAAAATTTTAATTTTTATATATTTTAAAATGAAGGGGGTCAAAATGCGGGCCCCATAATTTTCAGCGAAAATTGACCTGAGCGTAGAACGAGATGCAAACAAATAGAATCATACATGTACATCATACACACAATATTCGATGGCTGCAATTTTACCAGGTCACTCCACGCACCAGACATTTACGAGCATAGGAGTGTACTTATTACAGCACCACTCATATTAGCCTCACTGGTGGGCACAAGACAAGACGTCTCCACTATCACAAACGTTGTTTGTACTTTGCACTGAACAAGTGAAAAAAAAATTATGGTGGCAGAGGCCGAACATAATCTCGAAGATATGGTATTGTGACATATTTTTTTGCCTCGGACTGGTAATACAGGCTAGAAACTCACGCCAATATCAAAGCAATCCAGCAACATATCAGCATAAATCTCTGTATCATTCATCCATGTGTATTCCGTGCCCAAATCTTTATAGCACCCTTCAGATAAGCAACACCGGCAGAGGCCTGGGCTCTCTTTGACTACAATCTCGTCAAAATTCATAGTTATGCGTGATTAACACCTCTAAAACATTTCCAAGATATTTTCACGTTAAAAATCAATAATGAAAATATAATAGCGTCGACGCCAAGCACTTTCTTTCGCCATTTTTAGTGCGTTCGATTTCAGACGATAGCGTTTCAGACAAAATAAGACTACAAGTTACAAGACTCAACTTTGTATCAGAATTAGGTCGACATTCGTACTAATGGCCTGAAAACACTTTGATTAGTGTTAAGTAGCGCAGTTTAGTGATTAGTGTTTAGTGGCTGAGAATATTAAAGCGGTTTAGTGTGAGAAGTGGCCAAGATTGTTTAGCTGAAGTGTTTAGTACACAATTATATAATACATTTAGTACGGTGGACAAGCTATTCATTTAATTAAAAAGAAAGAACAATTGCGTCCGCAATTTCGTAATATATAAAATGCAGTGATGCCCTATTTCATATATTCTAATTTCGATCTTCTATTTCCGAAAAAGAAGAATATAGTACTAGGTTAATGAATAATATTTGTATTTTTGCAATATAATAACGCATGCTTTGCGGATTACATTACAAAATTACAAATTAACGAGAGGAAAAATTTAAGTCATGTGCGGGATTCAAACCCGCGTCATCCACCCCTATAGTCGGGGTATGCTCTGACCTACTGAGCTAACATGACAATAGTTCATAAGTCTATTTTTTTCCCTCGTTCCTTATCCATCGTATAGGGATGGAGTGACACTTATAGCTCAACTTACATTACAGGTGTACTACAAACAAGACTAATTTTTCAATTGACTTAAAACTTGTAAATAATGATGCAACTCTATAATTTTTATAATATTTTAGTTATCTAATATATATTGTAGACATTCGTATTTTATATACGCGTAGGTACGCCAGCAATTAATAGGTTAGAGTTTCGCCCCACTTTGCCATTATTTAAAAATAAAAAGGATAGCAAAATAAGTAGTTCACAATTGTGGTACTGTATTACTACTGCAGTTTACAACAATGCCCTAATTTTTGTGAACTGCAATAGTAATCTGAAATTTAATAGAGACTGACATATTATATGGATTAATGTTTTTCATTTGTACATTAAAATTTCACACTGACTGCGACTAATTGAACGTAACCTCTGTGACAGCCACTTTTGTTTGACAGATTGACAGTCTCGTTCCTGACAAGTTGTTTCAATCTGAAGAAGAAGAAGAATTCCTTTTTCAGTAATATTGCGATTTACAAATAATTATTAACAAAATTTTAAACTTCCGGTTCCACAAGTTCAGATTTAAGTCTGTTTTCAGTGTGAAATACACTGTTAAATCTGTAATGGAGATCACTGGTGTGTGCCGGTGCTGCCTAGTCGAAGGCTTGCACAAGGATTTGAAGTCTCCCTACATGTTTTTGGATAGAAAAGAAGTTTATGAAGATATGCTAATGGAATGCTTTAACATCGTTGTGAGTACCTTCCCACATACTCTTCCTTCAGTATAATTGGTAGCTAGGCTCCATAGCACATTGAAATTATAAAAAATACTGTGTTCTAAGTCTTGTAAATATTTCCATAGCGCTAGAAGTCCAGATTATAATATATAATGTTATTCTGGCCATGGATTTTGGCTGTTATCTTCATATGCAAATACTCTTAAAAATAACCCTAAGAAATAATTTCTAGCAACTGGGTTGGACTTTTGACCACCACAATCGAAACTCATGTTAATTTCGTTTTAGAAGTGTGAGGTATAAAACCTTAGTGTAAGGCATACTGTGTTCTGGCAGTTGTCCTTGAGTGCCATTTCCCTTGCTAAGTTCAATTTTATTCCAATAACCAATTGCAAGCTTACTTAATTTGTCAATGTTTTCAAAGACCTGATCCATGTATTAAATCGAGCTCACTTGCTTATGAAGGTAACATTGAATAATAAATATTCTGCTGCTTTCACAACGGTATAAAGCTACTGCAAGAAACTTCGAACATTTTTTTTATTTGTATCCTAATGTGTCAATTATTATGTTATATTAATTTTTTATTTATTAATAACTTAGGATTGGCTGTCATATTTACAGGATTACAATAGATTTTCCATTATTTGGAATATGCTTTATATGGAGGCTAATATGCAAATATATCAATATAATTATAGAATACATAATCCATATAAATATATACAGATATATAATTTCAACATCACAGGGTGGTAATAAAAAATAATAATAAAGCATATTCAATCAAGACAGTATTGCTTAAATGTTATTCTAAAAAATATGTTAGTAACAAAATTTCGTTAACTATTGTTAGTACTTTTGATTTTATTTTATAGCCTTGATCCCATCCGGTTATATGCCTCCTCCATTTCCTTTCAAGTCTCTCTATTTTTATCTTTCTCTACCCAGTTTTCACCTGCCACTGTGACAATGTCATCGATCCTCGTCATTTTTGGTCTGCCCCGGTTTCTCATTCCCAATGGGCCCCTTCACTCAGTAATTTTCAGAGTCCATCGTTGGTCTGCAGCCCTAGCCGCATGTCCAGCCCACTGCCATCGCATTTTCAGAGCATGTTCAATGACATCTGTTAATTTTGTCCTCTTTGTGATGGTTTTGTTGTTAATTTTATGTATCTTCCTTAATTTCAAGATGCTTCTCTCCATGGCGTGTTGTGTTGTGAGTAGTCTGCGTCTAACATTGTTAGTGTACACCCATGTTCGGCTTGCGTGGGTGAGGCAAGGTAAGATACATACATCAATTACTGTCATTTTTACTTATAGGTTCCCGTTAAGATTTTTTTAAGCAACCAAAACCTATTCCAAGAGCTTCTGATCCTACTTTCTATTTTCTCTTCATTACTGTCAGGGTTGAAAGATATTTGTTTCCCAAGATATACATATTCCTTTATAAACACAGGGTGGTAAGGGAAGATATATAAATATGGCATCTTTGAAACAAAAATGATGTCAACTCTATATATATTTATGAGGGTATTTGAGAGGTATATATATATAAAAGAAAATAAAAAATGACAATTTTTGACCTCAAAATTGAAAAATATCACTCGCAACCTATACAATTCACAGTCAAAGAAAAATATTTTTATTTAAAAGTTATTATACAATCCCTAACAGCAAAACAAAGCACAAATGGATAATCTCAGCTTACTGTCAGAAGAAATGAAATCCTGTTAAAAACTTTATAGTACCAATTATATGTAAAGAAAATAGAAGAAGAATAACTTACCAGAACTATTAATCTATTATGGGTGACAGGAATGGACGTTGTTTAACTTTGCTGATCAGTTCAGAACGGCTAAGCAAACTTTGCTACTTGCGCTTCCAACATAGTCCTTAAAAACAGTTAAAACTGCGAGACCTGATAATATCACAAATGCAGCCAAAAAATATTGACACAAATCTAACTAAATTATTCTATGCCATAATCTAGACAGATATAGTTGTAACACAATGGATAGAATCAAAAATAATATTGCTAATTACCTATATAAAAACCACAATTACCACATAAGAAACAAGATCAGAATACAATAGAAAGAATTATATCGAGATAACAAAGCATATCGAAAAAAGATTAAAAACAAATCTTTTTAGGCTTATGCACCCTCTGCAAGTTGCACCATGTCATCGGCAAATATCAAGTCATCATTATTTCATTAGGTAGTCTACTTTTATCAATTTCCAGTTGTAGGATCTGTCAATTTCATACTAGAATAGCTTAGGCGATCGTGGGTTTCACTTTCAATAACAAAGGAAGATGTATATTCAATTGGAAGATAATATGAAAGTTCAATTTTGGATTATTCGCATGTTCTTTCTTGTAATTTCGATAATGTAATTTAGGTACAATGTCTGATTGAAACCATCATTCTAATTTTGTAATTTCGCCTAGCAGGCGTTATTGCAAACTTAACAATATTAAAATTATAAGGTTGCGTCATCATTTACAAGTTTAAAACCAATTGCAAAATTGGTCTTGTTTGTAGTACAACGCGGGTTGAACTATACGTGTCGCTACATCCCAATACGATGGTTGAAGAACGAGAGCAAGAATTAAAGTTATAAGTCATTGTGTCATGTTAGCTCAATTGGTTAGAGCATACCCCGGCTAAAGGTAGAGAAGAGCGATCCCTCAACTTGCGCGGATGCTGTGACTGAGGTGTTACGTCAGGGTATGGAATACTTCATACCATTTTCTGACGTCCCGATGTCCAGCATAGCTCGCCCAAAGTTTAATGCTACATGTAGAGATGCAGAAGCGTCAAAACATGAGGCCTATTTAGCCTGGGCTGATGCTCGAACCCGCAAATCTAGAGATGTACGTGAAAAGAAGAAAGCATTTAACCTAGCCGCCAAGTCCTGCAAAAAGGCTCTTAAGAAGGCTCGCTTCGACCACATACGCCGAACAGGGAACAAACTTGCTTCTTACCCCTCGGGTAGCAAAGCGTTCTGGTCCCTGGCAAAGTCGATCGAAGAGAACTTCTGCCGTCCCTCACTGCCTCCACTGCTGAAACCTAACGGCTCACTAGCGCACACTGCCGAAGAGAAAGCAAATTTATTTGCCTCTCTGTTTGCAGAGTCTTCACGTCTAGATGCTGGCAATGCTGTACCTTCTAGCCTGCCAAACTGCGGGACGTTAATGTCAGAAATCCGCATTCGACAGTCTGAAGTACGCAAAGCGTTGCGCGATCTAGACGTGAACAAAGCTAGTGGTCCAGACGGTATACCAGCTGTACTCTTGAGGATGTGTGCGCCTGAGTTGACTCCAATATTGACTCGCCTCTTTCGCTTGTCTATGACGACTGGTCAAGTGCCTAAGTCCTGGAAGCTTGCAAACGTGCAGCCCGTGCCCAAAAAGGGTAGTCGCGCAGACCCTGCCAATTACAGGCCTATTTCAGTCACTTCCATACTCTGTAAGACGATGGAACGTGTACTGAACCACAGGCTCCTGGCATACCTAGAAGTGAATGATCTCCTCAGTGACCGACAATACGGGTTTCGCCGAAACCGGTCTACTGGGGATCTTCTAGTGTATGCCACTCACATCTGGAGCGAAGCCATCGAGAACCACGGAGAGGCGCTTGCTGTCTCTCTCGATATCTCGAAGGCTTTTGACAGGGTTTGGCACGATAGCCTTATTAGCAAGCTTCCTTCATACGGCCTTCCCACTGGTTTATGTGTTTGGATTTCAGATTTCTTGAGGGATCGGTCGATTCGAGTGGTCATCGATGGCTGTTCTTCCGACCAATTGGCTATAAACGCCGGAGTCCCTCAAGGATCAGTTCTCTCTGCAACGCTTTTTCTGCTGCATATTAATGATCTGCTTAAGCCCGGTATTTTTGGGTACGCAGACGACAGCACCGTTGTAGAGAGTTATACATCTAACGCACGAACCAGTGCATTACAAATCCAGTCTCATAGGGAAGCGATGGTTCAGCGCTTGAACTTTTCTCTGAAGGCAGTCTCCGATTGGGGCGATGCCAATCTGGTTAAGTTCAATGCTGCTAAAACCCAGGCGTGTCTTTTCTCCGCCAAACGGAGCCCTTTGCAGCTGGCTCCTACTTTCAGGAATGTGTCCGTGCCGATAAGTAACCATCTCGAGCTTCTTGGCATCTCATTAACACCGACTCTCAATTTCGGCTCCTATATTGAGTCTAAAGCCCAGCTGGCCTCAAAAAAGCTTGGTATTTTGGCTAAAGTGAGACAATACTTCACACCGGGACAGCTGCTTAATCTTTATCAAGCGCAAGTCCGGTCGTGTATGGAGTACTGTTCTCACCTTTGGGATGGTTCTGCCAAATACCAGCTGGAGACACTGGAAGCTATTGAGAGGAGAGCCAAGAGACTCATTAACGACGACCTACTTGTAAGCAAGAGACTCCAAAGTCTCGAGCATCGCCGCAAAGTCGCTTGCTTATCGGTTTTTTATCGGATACATTTCGGGGAGTGTGCCACAGAACTACATGATTTGATTCCGCCATCTCCATTCTATAACCGGACATCCAGGGATACTCCGAAGCGCCACCGCTATATGGTAGATATTCCATTTACCCGAACAAAGCGATTTGCTTCTTCGTTCATTATACGAACCGCCAGGGAATGGAATACCCTGCCTGAGTCTGTGTTTCCGGTTAAGTACAATATGGGGGTCTTCAAAACGCGAGTGAACAGGTATCTCCTGGGTAAGCGCGCTCCATCATCGACTGCATCATCACTTAACATCAGGTGAGATAGTGGTCAAGTGCTACCCAGTACAGTATAAAAAAAAAAAAAAAAAAAAGGTGTGGATGGACGCGGGTTCGAACCCGCACATGTTACAGCAAACTTAACAATATTAAAAAAAACATCATTCTAATATTAAAAATAAGAACACTGACCGTTCAAGACTAGTACATTTATATATTTGATAACAAATATTATAAACTTAAGATTGGTGCCGTACAGTATAAAAAAAAAAAAAAAAAAAGGTGTGGATGGACGCGGGTTCGAACCCGCACATGTTACAGCAAACTTAACAATATTAAAAAAAACATCATTCTAATATTAAAAATAAGAACACTGACCGTTCAAGACTAGTACATTTATATATTTGATAACAAATATTATAAACTTAAGATTGGTGCCGTTTCAAGATATCAATACGAAATTATATGCATTGTGATTTATGAAATTATATTTATTTCCTTCATTTTTAAGCTATTACGAGAAATCGTAAAATTAAACTGACTCTGTGGAAAAAAATGTCAGTTTTGCGACGTAAATATCTTAAAAACTAAATATCTTACAACTCTTGAAAAAACACACAAATCATATTAATTGTATTTTAAAGATAATAATATATATTTTTTTAAACCACGACATAATAGTGAAAAACTTAATAACATGTGAATTTCAAGCTAATGTTAAGTTCGGTTTTGCCACAAATGATGTTAGTAACCGTTATTTTTTTCCATATTGTAATGGTTAAGTAGTTTCACCGGGACACTACATTATTGCATTCAAAATATACATTGCTATTTTAAATAATAAAATTATATAATTTGTACCCTTTCATATTAAAAATTAACAAAAACTAAGAAATCCCTCGTCGTAAAACACAGGGCAATCGCAAAACCGACAGTCCATTTTTTGTAAGGCTGGGCTTACATGAATCATTTTTGTGAGAAATTTAATGCGATAGAATAAAATAAAACCGAAATGTATTTAAAATGTTTTATATTATACTTATTTCACAAATCAGATGAAACTTCAAGTATCAAAATAATCACAAATTGAAATTAGTTGTTACTTTTACTACTCAAGTAATACCTAAAGTATTTTTACAGCCATTGTTTATTTCTTAATTCCTATAAAATTAACAAACTTAAGCAGTACAAATTGTGCTCTAATCAGTTATTTTTTTTATTAAACATTATATTATTATTAGAAATCAACATTGGTCTCAGTTAAAATGTACACCTACTAGGTGTTGCATATTAATATCACAACATTTTTGGCACTTTTTTCATTTTTGGCACTTTTTTCTCTTATCAAAAATTAAATAACGCTTAGTATACTTTTATTTTAATCTTAATAATACGTTCGTTTAGGCACAGAATGTACAATTCGCAAAATGTCCAGCGTATGCAAAATGTCCAATTCACAGAATGTACAATTCGCAAAATGTCCAGCGGATGCAAAATGTCCAATTCACAGAATGTCCAGTTTGCATAATATCCAGTTCGCAGAATGTCCAGTTCGCAGAACGTCCAAATCGCAGAATGTCCATTATTCATCATAACGTTGTCACCACTAATTAGTGAGAAATTAAAGTATTAATATATCAGTAAGTAGTCAAGTTTAGGGTTTATTAAATCCCCCACCAATTAGTAGTGTAATAACGTTTATTATGAATAATGGACATTCTGCGATTTGGACGTTCTGTGATCAGGTCATTCTGCGAATTGGACATTCTGAGAATAAGACATTCTGCGAATTGGACATTTTGCGTTCGCTTGACATTTTGCGGATTGGACATTCTGCGCCTAAACGATATTAATTACTCTAAAAACTTTTTCATTTTTTTTTTTGTTTTTTCTTTTTTTTTTTTTTTAAAAAAAAAGTTAAAAAAAAAAAAATGAGAAAGTTTTTAGAGTAATTAATATCGTTTAGGTACCAAAAAGTTTTTAGAGTAATCTAGTAATCTCTAAAAACTTGAGATCAAGGTTAAATCTGAGATCTTCTACATAATTTGTCAGTCGTTAACATTATACTTGTAGTAAAAAATAATATAAAAATAACCCACTATTCAAACAGACCGACACACATAATATAAAACAGGAAATAAAAAAGAACTAAATTATCGTAATGTAAACCCTGCTTTATGGTGTCGGTTTTGCGACTTTGCTGGTCAGCCTGGTAGGGTTCGTGGCACAATAAAATACACACTCGTTTTACTCGGTTTCGTATAACAAACTGCACAACTGGTTCTTTTTTTAGTGGATTGTAAGGTTAATGTTGCCAGTTCAGAAATGAAAAAGTCCTTATTTATTATTTAAATAGCAGTTTTAGCCGTGATAAATCTGTCAAGTCCGGTCGGCACCACTTTTTACATGTTTGTTGGAAATTGAATTGCGGAACTGTGTGTTTTAGGTTTAAATTATAAAGTACCGGAGACGATAGAAGACTCAGAGTTCTTTCAAACCGTACCAAAATATCAATGTATCGCGTACAAAAATTTTTCAGAATAGCTTTTAACATCAAGATATTCGAGTGGGGGACACGTCAAAAACTGACTTCTTGCTAATTAAAATTGGTCATTATTTTAATTGCTCTATTTTTTTTCATATTTGTGGCACTTCATTTACTAGTTTAAAATGTGTTTAGTGCTTACAGTAATTAAAATATTCACCAGATCATATCATATTTTGTTAGTAATACTTCAAACACAAGGGACAACCGAAAAGTGGGGGGTACACTTTTTTGTGAAAACGCTCATTTCATACCGATACTGTATTCCCCTTCAAAACGCCTTCTTGAGTTGTCCGCGTAGGCCCCTAGGTGGCGCATTTAGTTCGCAAGTTGTCCACCGATGGCAGCACTCGTGACTTCCGTTGTCAACACTAACAACGGAAGCTAGCTACTAAACCTCAATGCAATGGAAATATTAACCTCTACACTCTTACACCGGTCATGATTAGAGTCCAAAAAAAGCAAAATATTTCAAGCTGGCCCCAGAGGCCGAAGATGTCCCACAAAATAAACACAAAAATCTTTCTCGATCGATCTGTCACGCAACTGCATCTCAAAATGCCGGGACCCAAGTTGGAACTATTTAGGAAAAATTGTACTTACATGGCACCTCTCATTTATAATTCCATCCCAAAAGATTTGCTAGAATTACGAGGTCGCAGATTTTACACGGAGTTGAAGAAGTGGTTACTGAGCGAGAGTTATTATTCAGTAAAAGATTTCCTGGAGAAAGCATCCTGTAGATACTACATTTACCATGCTAAATAGTTGCAACATAATAATGTATTTTTTTTCTTCAATATTATATAATATATACTCAATAGCTTCAATATTAATGACATAATTTTTCACATTATATAATTTTTTAATGACATTTTATATTTATATTAACATTTGCATACCTTACATGAGGTTGTTATGGAGAACTACAAATATTTTTAAGATCATAATGTACCCATATTCGTGCAAATAAAGAATTGAATTGAATTGAATTTCTTAGATTATGCTGATGCAATATTAATAATATTTTATCCAATTGGGCTAGGCCAAGGTTTAGGTCATTGAGGCAGTGATGGCTCAGTCACGGTAATGTTATCTATACAGTAGTGTAACTCGGCTCTGTCTTCGAAATAAGTACCTACAGCCGCGCTGTACGTAAACATGCGATTGGGCTGCCCGCCTCCAGCATTTTAATTACATTTGCCTACTTTGTGTTTCTATTTAGTTTTGTGATTGTTTATATAAACAAATAAAATACTCTGTGAATTGAACAGGAAGTGTTCACTAAAAATGCGTGTTGTTTTCTTGACCAGTAGGTAGATTTAAACAAAAAAACCATGTTTATGTTTGAATAAAAAATCGTTCTTAAAAATTGGCGACCGAAAAATATTTGTGAGACGTACCTACATACGAAATGCTTTATTATTATATTTTAAGGTATTAAATATCCACATTCTAATAACTACCTGTAATATTATTATAACTTGCTTATAGCTACTACCTATTTCACTCGTGTCAATCACTTTCCTTGACTCCATTCACTTTTTTTTATTAATTGAGACATTTTTTCGCGGCATAAAAAGAAATACTTGTCCATTAAAAGGACACACATTATGTACCGTCAACTATATGTAGACTATAAAAAATTTTACTTACCACTAAGTAAAATTGTTATATAGTATTACCTTTCAGTTTCCAAGTAATCAAAAAAGTTATCTCTGGATGCGTTTTTGACGAATTCATGTAACTTAAAACAGCACAATATATCTTACTCGTCATATTTTATATGTAAATATGTACTTGAACTTATTTTTGGTGAAAAAATCGCGCGGTTATTATTAAAAAACAACAAACCATTCGCTTGTCACTGCGGCGTAGTCGCGACACTCGAGACTTTCTGCGGTAAGAGCGTAGGCCAAGATCGAGGCGCGTAGGTATAACTCGCGTTTCGTCCGTTTCTTTGAAGTTGAAATACTGTATAGATAACATTACCGTGGCTCAGTTTTTTTTTTTTATTTATTATTTAAATCATTTGCAAAAAATACATAAGAAAAAGCACACCAAAAATCACAGAGATTTGTCCGGTATGCGTACAAAAGTCGAGTTTGTTTACAAACAATGTCTCAAGGTGACGGGCGCAGTGCAATTCGTGACCCACGAAGTGGAATAAAACCCGTAACAAAACTACTTAATATGCAGTCGGTTTTTTTTATTTTATGAATTTGTATTTTATACTTATTGTATACATTTTCCAGTTAATGCCGTCTCAGTTGTTCGCCAACGCCATCTGTGATGCATGTATAAGAACTCTACGCTCTTCCCTGAACTTCAAACAGCAAGTGCTACGAGCTGAACAAGATTTGTTGGAGAGGAGAAAAGAAGACTTCAATGATGGTAAATGCATTGTTTTTGTTAGTTCAGTGTCAGTTACAGTCTGAAAAGTAATAATATCACATATATTATTCTTTTTGTCATATTATATATAACATATACAATAATATATATTATATAACATGTATAATATAACAAAAAGGATAATATCACGCCACACTTACAATACAATACAAAAATTCTTTATTGTACACCAAAAATTTTACAAAACACACATAGAGAATTCTTAAACCTAAAGTACAATGGGCGGACTTATCGCTTAAAGCGATCTCTTCCAGTCAACTATAGAATGGAAAATATATATATGTGAGGAATAAAAATAGATAGGTGGTGTACATTTGTAGAAATTAATAGTTATTAGTTAAAAATAAAATAATAATATATACAGCAAATATATATGTATATTTAATACCCAAATATATTATTATATAATACCTGTATATATAAATACATATCTATATAAATAATATACAAAACATATAAATATTAGTTAATATTAATAATAAAGAAACAAAGTACGACAATTTATGAGCCATAACAAAAGTTTGAATAATCATAGTGCAAGATAAAAAGATCTGACTTGGTTTTTAAATGAATTTAATGTTTGGGCCTTTCTTATGGTTACTGGGAGTGCATTCCATAAACGTGCGGCTTCAACACTAAATGAACCGCTATAAAAAGATGTCTTAGAGGCGGTTGATGATAGTATCAGATTTTCTGATGACCTAAGACTGTAGTTTGAGTTATTCAGGAATTCAAACCGTTCCTTCAGGTATAAGGGAGTAAGGGGATTAAATAAAATATTATAGATAGATAGATAGAAAACTCTTTATTGTTACACCACATTTAAAATATTAAAGTTTACATCATAAGATTTAATTAAATAATAATAACATAGTGTTACAATGGGCGGCCTTATCACTAAAAGTGATCTCTACCAGGCAACCTTAGGATTGAGTTGAATAAACAAAACTATTGGGGCGGGTGTAGTCTAACAATTAACAATGAAAAAGTACAAATTCATAAAAATATTTTAAAAATAAAACTAATTTTATTAGTGTTTCTAAACAAATGTATAAAAATAGCATGTAAGTTTTTAAAATAAATAAATACACACATAAATATATATATATATATATATATATATATATATACATATATACATATCAACATACATAAATAGATAATGATATACATATATAAGGTGACTACCAATTCATCAACAGTATTATACAAGAGAGAGAAGATATGCGTATTCCGGCGAAGGCGAATGGGCAGCCACTTGAGCTTTGTACGAAACTGGGAAACGTGGTCGTATTTTCGAAGACCGAAAATAAACCTTATGCAATAATTTTGGAGCCGCTCAAGCTTATTCAGCTGGTCCTCCGTGAGATCTAAGTAGCAGGCATCTGCATAGTCAAGAACCGGAAGGAGAAGAGATTGCGCTAGCGTAACTTTAGTTGCCGTAGGAAGAAAGTTTCGTAGCCTTTTAAGCGACGCTCCAGAAGCAAACACCTTCCGACTAACGGATGATAGTTGGGGAACCCATGAGAAATTTTTGTCAAATATAACTCCCAAATTTTTTACTTCCGAGCTGTATGGAATAGTAACACCATCAAAACAAATGTTGGGAATGCTTGCTTCATCAATTCTAGCAGTCATTCTGGAGCTGCCGATGATGATGGCTTGTGTTTTTTTCGGATTGATTTTTAAACCAAAGCGCTTGCTCCATTCCACTATACGGCTCAGGTCAGAATTGGCCACGCAGATAGCTTCGCTCAATCTGTCAGGGGGTGCCTGCGAGTAAATCTGGAGATCATCTGCGTAAAGGTGGTAGGAAGAAATAAGTGAATATGATATAGAATTGATAAATATAGCGAAGAGAAGAGGAGATAGTACGCCGCCTTGAGAAACACCAGCACTCGTGTCACACCAAGAGGAGTAAGTATCCTCAATGCGAACCCGCTGCCGGCGTCCATATAAATAATTGCGAAACCTGTCAGTCGCTGAAGGAGATATGTTAATAGAGCTGAGCGTAGCCAAAAGGATATCAAGATCAACAGTATTGAATGCGTTACTAAAATCAAGGAGCGTAAGAACAGTAAGTAGGCCATTATCCATTCCTAGTCGTATGTCATCAGTAATTTTGACGAGACTTGTGATGGTACTATGACCAGGGCGAAAACCAGACTGGTATGGGTTCAACAGGCTATTGGATGAAAGAAAAGAGTTGAGTTGATTATAAAATAAACGTTCAAGGACTTTAGACAGGAATGGTAGTATAGAAATGCGACGGATTCAGAATAAGAGACGGGATTTGATTTTTTAGGTATAGGGACAATATATGCCTCCTTCCAGATAGAGGGAAAAGTACAACTGGATATGGAGTGATTGAGGATATGGCAAATAATTGGCAGGAGTTCATCTAAAATAGTAACAATCATCTTTCGACTGATATTGTACCCACCCATAGCGTTGGATTGAATGGATAAAATACTATTTTTAACATCACTAGCAGCGAACTGACTAAAGAAAAATTTAGAGTAATCTGGAGTTTGGGCACATGAAAGATAATTTAAAGTATTAACTTTGTCATTTTTTATTATAAAAACTAACGTGGTTTTCACTCATTTTAGTAAATAATACGGGATAACTCACGTGAATCAGTCAGATAAACACGGTTGAAACTATAGTCGGAGCTATCTGACTGATTCACGTGAGTTATCCCGTATTATTTACTAAAACTTTGTCATTAGGATCAAGGTTAGAAATAGCGGAAGAAAAATGCTGGTTTAGGGAATCAATGTCTAAATTGTTAGAAACGGTTTCTTGGCGAGGTTTGCCCACTCCAAGTGATTTCAAAAATTTCCAGACTCTTGCTGGGTCTTCGTTTTCAACGGATTCATGGACATGGCGGCGAAATGCGTCCCTACACACCCTATTGCAGTGATTACGAGATAAAACATATTTTTCCTTATAGAGATCTGTAGGACGACATTTATATTTGGCTTTGGCAACGAATTTTTTATGCATCAGTGATTTGATTTCGTTAGTCACTTACCTCAGAAAATAAATAATCATCGACAGGGTCTTCGTGTTAATGGTTTTTTACCTTCCGAGTTTACCAAATTTTTTTTATAGAATTTTTTTTTTTTACCGACCGGCTTCCAAAAATTTAGGAGGTTCTCATTTCGACGCGTGATATTTTTTATGTACGACCACGCAAAACGTTTCATAGAGCAGTCCGATTTTGATAATTCTTTTTTTATCGGAAAGAGTTCGAAAACCGCCAAGGTAGTCCCATATAAATTTCATCAAAAGCGTTTGAGTATAAGTTATAGTCAATTAACTGAAAAATGTATTCACTTGGTTGGACGATTTAATGGTATTTGCTGTTGTTGACGATGTACACTATTTGAAACGAGCGAATGATCTTGTTAGCATTCTTTATCACTAAGACGAAAAAATATATATATTAAAAAAAACCGACTACTAAGAATGAAAAGTATGAAATAACTCGTGGAAGTACGACCATGTTATCGTGAGGTGATACGGTGTTTTGAATCAGCATGGTACCGACTTTAACATGTTATTTTCTACTTTTCAGTGATGGCAGTCGGTTTCATTTTTTTTTAAATTTATTTAAAATGGCGTTAATTTTCGTTTAAATAACAATAGACAGGGAGTAATCATGTAGAATAATAGATATAAGAAGATGCGTGTACCTGAATATAGTAGTTTATGCAACTGTCATATAATAGAGGGTATTAAACCATGAGTGTAGTTTAGTTCAATTCGGTTTTCAACCGGGAAAAGGTACATCTGACCTACTGTCAAAATTCACTGACGAAGTTAATGAACACCTGAATCAGAGGAAGGTGGTGCTTACCCTTTTTATTGACTTTTCCCGTGCATTCGACACCCTGGACCATAACCAACTAATCGATAAACTAGACCACTGTGGAATACGTGACCCGCTACTTGAATGGTGTAAAAACTATCTTCAAAATCGAAAGTACACTGTTAAGATAGATAAAACACTAAGTGAGCAAATTGACGTGACTGAGGGAACGGCTCAAGGGTCTGTAATGGGCCCACTCCATTTTTTGTCATATGTAAATGATATGTATGAATGTATCAACCATTCTACATGTTACCAGTTTGCAGATGACACGTGCCTAGTAGTGGCTGATAAGGACAATCAAAAAGCCTATGAACACCTTCAGTCTGATTTTAACTCTTTATTGAGATGGTGTCACGATGCGGGTTTGGTGCTTAACTCGAATAAAACTAAACTTCTAGTCATAAAATCACCTTACTTAAAATGCTTGCCTTCAAATCATATAGTAGCTCATAATCACAACTGTTTGCATACTGTATTAACTAAGAAGTGTAGTTGTCCTTTTATCGAAGTAGTAGACTCCCAAAAATACCTTGGGTTGGTAATAGATAGCAAATTTAACTGGGGCGTGCATGTTGAGCATGTTTGTAATAAGTTACGTCAGTTCTGAGCTAATATAATTATTCTTAAAAATCGGATACCGTTCAAGGTTAAGTTAATGTTGTATAACTCGCTGGCGGAATCTTATATATTATACGGCCTTAGCAGCTACGGCCGTACTTATAAATCATATCTGAACCAAATATATAAACTCCAACTAAAGATATTAAAAAATATTGTATCTTCTAAAATTAAGAATCAACTTGATGACAATGATATCTTCAGTCATTGTAAAATACTACCCATTTATACGCAATTCAAATATATACTACTAAAGGAACAATTTTTTAATGAGTCGTTAAAGAAAGAGGTTCAGCATCCTGTATACACACGCTCAGTTGCTCGAAACCGGCTTTGTACGATAAGTGCAAACAATGCCTACGGTGAACGGACAGCTGCTTACTTAGTTCCGCGATTAATAAATAACTTACCACTCGAGTTACGAAATAATATCACACCTACTAATATTAAATATAAATTAAAGTCTCATTTTTCTGCAGCGTATAAGTAATGTTTTAAGCTAGATATGTACTCACCTTCCTTAACTTTGGCTATGTATTAATTATGTAATTAACTGATTATTTGTTTTTCTTTTTGTTTTGAATACTAACTACGAATACCTGTTTATTTATCCTACTGCGAGCTGAATTCTTCTCTTATTTGTTTTATTAGTACTGTAGTAGATTGTGAATCGTCGTTGTAGTCTCTTGTATAGCATCCATCACAAACCTTAGTGGTTTTCGAATGCTTGTAACTTAAATATAATAATGTGTTGTTTAAATGGTAATAAATTAAAAAAAAAAAAAAAAAAAAAAAAAAAAATTAAATAAGATTACACGAGTGTTTTAATACCTAATTATATGCAGTTACATACACTACTTTATGTAATCTCATGGCTACATATAGGTAACTACATTAAATAAAATGCAATATAAAAACCAGCGCGTTGCGCGCGCAGCGCGCTCACCATAGATAATGTGTACTTAAATAAATTGAATTGAAACCTCCTTGATCGGGACACTTTTGACGTTAGGAGAACAATGCTTTAATTTAACTTTTTAATTTTCTTAAAGAAGTATGTAAATAAAATATGCCAATAAAAGTCTGTATTTCATTTCATAATTAGAATATTACCGAATGAGAATATATAAAGGATATTTATACCATAGAGTTAAGCATTGACCTATATATACTAGACACGACATCTCAAACGAGGATAGTCGACCAATGCAAGTATGCTGACCGGCATACTCTCCCCCACACGTAGCTGGGCACGCGTAAAAATTACACGCGCTTTAGGTTCGGATATTGTGTATTATCTATTCTGTATTTTGAATACACAATTTTCGATCTTAAAGCGCGTGTAATCTCTATGAGTGCCCAACTGCATGTGGGGGAGAGTATGCCGGCCAGCATACTTGCACCGGTCAACTATCCTCGTTTGAGATGTCGCGTCTAGTATATATAGGTCAATGGAGTTAAGTATACATGTATTTTAATATTTTTAATAGACTCGTTTTTTCCGTTGCAGATCTCAAATCAGAAGTGAAACTAGAACCGAAATACGAGACAGATGATTCTGACGATTATTTCCTCGCTGATTCAGGTACGTGAAATTAATTATACAGGGTTATTCGTAAAATGCTAATAACCTCTTAGGATTGACTTCTGCTAGTCCTAACAAACATTACGAGTTGAATTTCTTTTTTTAGAAAAAACTATATTTGTTTTTGACGGGATAAGCACGAGTACCACCTGATGTTAAAAGGCTCTTGTGCCCGTAATGTATTATTTCATATTTTTATGACTTTGATCAATGTAAATATTCAAAAAAAGTAGCCGTCCGTGTATTCGCCTGCGTGTTATTTGTTTTAACTGGGCTCCTTTGTGAGCAACGCATTAACTGTGACGTAATTGAGAATATTTTTTTATTGTACTGGGTATTATAGGTTAAACCAGTTAACACCTTCGACCACCTCGTAACTTACCATCAGGTGAGATTGTGGTCAAAGGAGTTACTTGTCTATACTAATATTTTAAAGAGGAAATATTTGTATTTTTGTATGCGACGAATAACCTTAAAACTACTAGACTTGCGCTTACATTGGAATATTTGCAGTCCTTACGAGATAGACCAAAATAATGTACTACAGTATTGTACACCTTGAAAAGGGCTACAAAAAAGTCCGCAATGGTATATGTCTATCTCTTAGGTATAACCCACAATAACCATTTTATATCTTTACTTTTTACGAGAAATAATGGCCTATTTACGAAGCGATTTTAGGCAATACAACATTAATCCTTATCCAATTAAGTGCCTTTAATATATTGTGCACTAGCTTTCCGGGCGCGGCTCCGCCCGCGCGTATGTCGGTTATCGCGCGAAAACATTAACCTCTTTTTGCACAGTCGGATAAAAACTATCCTATGTTTTTTCCCACGTCTCAAACTATCTCCATACCAAATTTCATTCAAATCGGTCCAGTAGTTTTGGCGTGAAAGCGTAACAGACAGACAGACAGACAGACAGAGTTACTTTCGCATTTATAATATTAGTACTGATTAAACATAGATCATATTGGTCCTTCGAACATGTTATTTAAATTAATATTTTTCAAAATATTACAGATTATTTAGTATCACCATTGCACCCGTGCGAAGCCGGGACGAGTCGCTAGTATATTATATAAATGACAACTGAACATACTACTTATTAGTAAGGCTTGTTATGAAGTCAGATAATTTTTAAAAGATGACTTCTCCACTACTACCCGTGGTAAATTATGGTATACGCGCACGAAGGGTTCCGTACCATTAGCTATACAACATTAGACATCATATTTTAACCTTTATTTGTTTTAACGTGCGCGAGTCCGACTCGCAGTTGGCCAAATTTTTGTATTTGTTGTTATAGCGGCAACAGAAATATATCATCTGTGAAAATTTCAACTGTCTAGCTATCACCCTTCTTGAGATACAGCCTGGTGACAGACGGACGGACAGCAAAGTCTCAGTAATAGGGTCCCGCTTTTACCCTTTGGTACGGAACCCTGAAAATGATGCTATATAATTACTATGTATTTATGACATGTAAATCTATTTTTACTAATAATTTTTTTGTATATGTATTTGGTACAATTAAGTGTTATCGTTTGTTTGTAAAACAGTGAGAGGCGTAACACTAGACCATATCAAAACGGAAGTTCCGGAACCAGTGAAGAAGAAGTCGGAGCTTCGAAAGAGGAAAGTGAAGAAAAAGACCAAAGAAGAAGACTGGAAAACTGGCGGTATCCAAACTTTGGTCTCTAGACTGGCTAATTCTATGAGTAAGTTATGTTATATTTATATTTACCCCCATTTTTTAACCGACTTTCAAAAAAGGAGGTGGTTCTCAATTCGTCTGTATTTTTTTATGTTTGTAACCTCATAACACTTTACTAGGTGAGCCGATTTTGAAAATTATTTTTTGTTTGAAAGGTGATGCTTGTCGTTTGGTCCCATTTAAGTTTTATCAAAATCGGTCAAGCCGTTTTTGAGTTACACTAAAATAACTGAAAAATATTTTCCTACCTTGATGATACAGTCGTTAACAATGAATGATAATCGGTCTCGAAAGTAGCAAGGGTCACTAAAAAGTTTGAAAAAAAAATGTTTACCAAAAATTGGAACCGACTTCAACACCCAAAAGTGTGAAATAACTTGTCGGAGTCGGTACCATTTTGGTGCCAATATTGTGATAATAGGTACTTTTAAACTGACTTCAACAAGTGATTTCACACTTTTGGGTGTTGAAGTCGGTTCCATATTTTACTAAATTTTATTTCAATTAACAGTTACATTTCAGCAACGCCAACGCATGAAACTAGTCAACAATGTAAGGAATTATTATTATCAATAAAAAAATAAAATCACATTAAATAATAAAAACCGGCCACGTGCTTGTCAGACGACTGTAAAGTATCTCGGACTCTCTTTAAAAATTAACGAGTTCTTTGACACTTTCTATGTTACTTACGGGAACCCTTTCGGTGTGTTGGTCCAACTCGCACTTAGTCGTTTTATTTTATTGTATGATAAGCACCTAAAGGTGTGTTCTTGCAGCTGCCCTTGAGAGCCAGTACTTTCTTGGTTAACAAGTTAACGCAGACTTTTGATAAGGATCTCGGACTCTCTTTAAAAATTAACGAGTTCTTTGACACTTTCCATGTTACTTACGGAACCCTTTCGGTGTGTTGGTCCCACTCGCACTTAGTCGTTTTATTTTATTTTATGATAAGCACCTAAAGGTGTGTTCTTGCAGCTGCCCTTGAGAGCCAGTACTTTCTTGGTTAACAAGTTAACGCAGACTTTTGATAAGGATCTCGGACTCTCTTTAAAAATTAACGAGTTCTTTGACACTTTCCATGTTACTTACGGAACCCTTTCGGTGTGTTGGTCCCACTCGCACTTAGTCGTTTTATTTTATTTTATGATAAGCACCTAAAGGTGTGTTCTTGCAGCTGTCCTTGAGAGCCAGTACTTTCTTGGTTAACCAAGTTGAATGAATATTTATTTGCTTAGTCTTGGGTACATAATTGCAAAGTTAAAATAGCATAAAAATACAGTTCCAACAAAACTCTGTCTAAATGGCGTGCAAATATTTTTAACATGCTTAATTTACAATTATACAATTTTACGATTATCAAATCATATATAAAATAATTATTAAATAATACAAAATAAATGTCAATAATTATTTAAGTTCAATGTCATTACTAGATTTTAATTTATACATAACCATACATTAAATTATACTATAATAAGATAATTTCATTTATGCAGTTAATTATTTTCATGTCAGTTAATCGTTCTCGCTGCAAAATACACTATAATTTAAATTTTTTGTCGTTTATAAAGTCTTTTATGGAGTAATAACATTTTTCCAATAATAAATTGAACAACTTTTTTTTAAATAGATTTAAGCCTTCTCCTTTGAATTTGTCAGGTAAAGTGTTATAGACTCGAATTGCCATGCAATTAGCATTTTGCGAGGTAAGCACTAGTCGTTGATGTGGTACATATAACCTATGTGGATATCTATTTGGACAAGATCTTTTTATAACATCACAATGTTTTTGGAATAGATAGGGATTTTTCTTTACAAATACACATATTTCGTAGATGTATAGTGAGGGCACAGGAAGGATCTTAAGTTGTTTAAAGAGTGGTACACAGCTGTCCATATGTCCCGCCCCACATAGAGACCGTACGCACTTTTTTTGTGTAATGAACACCCTATCAGCCCTAACAGAAAATCCCCACAAAATAATGCCATATCTCAAACTTGAAGATACATAACCATGATAGGCAGCCAAAGCTGCTTCCTTGGTTGTTATTTGTCTAAGCCGGTATATTACATAAACAAACCTATCTAATTTAGAACATAAACCATTAATATGTGATTTCCAGTTACAATGTTTATCAAATGTAATGCCAAGGAACTTAGTTTCATCCACATTATTTAGTATGTTATTTTCATAAGTAATATTTACATTGATCGGTGTGCTATTATACAATACAATACAATACAATACAAAAACTCTTAATTGTTTACCAAGCTAATTTACACTTAAGAGTAATTAACATACTTATACTTAGGTAGTACAATGGGCGGTCTTATCGCTATGTAGCGATTTCTTCCAGACAACCTTTGGATGGACAGTAGCAAGAGAAGAGATTTACGGTGGTGAACAATAAATATAGTTTACATGAAAAAAAATGTTATAACTAATAATTTCGTTATATTAAATAAATACAAACATAAACTTAATACACACAAGCATAATACATATATATTAAACTATTAAATACATAATAAATAACTGCAAAATAGTAATACAATACATTATTATAACATAAATATATACAAATACTTACAGTGTTATATAATAGATAAATAGTGATTTTTTACCATACTTTTGAAAATTGAAATAGATTTGGCACGTCTTATGTCGAGTGGCAAATCATTCCATAGTCGTGCAGCCTGCACTGTGAACGACTTGTTGTAATACTGGGAACAATGTGGAGGAATTTTCAATTGGAAAGTGTTAGAAGAGCGAAGTGACAAGTCATGAGTAAGATGAAGTTACTTAAAACGCTCTTTCGAAAAGGATGCTATATAGTAGATAAAGAATATGTGCATTTCGGCGCAGACGCATGGGCAACCACTTCAGCTTTATACGGAACTTGGATATATGGTCATACTTGCGAAGTCCAAATATGAACCGAATACAGAAATTTCGTAAGCGTTCAAGCTTATCGAGCTGCTCTTGGGTTAAATCAAGATATGATATGTCAGCGTAGTCAAGTATTGGGAGTAGAAGTGATTGTGCAAGCGCAATTTTAGTGGTAATGGGTAAAAAGTTTCGCAACCTTCTAAGAGAAGAAGCAGAAGCAAAAATTTTGCGGCTAACTTCAGCAAGCTGTGGCACCCACGACATTTTACTGTCCATGATGATACCCAAATTCTTGACTTCAGTGCTGTATTCCATAACTAGTCCATCAAAGATAACCTGTGGCAGGCGAAACCAGTCTATTAGAGATACCATTCTTGAGCTACCAATGATGATTGTTTGAGTTTTCGCCGGATTGACCTTGATACCATAGGCTTTACTCCAGTCAGAAATTTGTTGCAAATCAGAATTGACCGTCGCAACCGCTGCTGCCAATTCATTGAGAGGAGCCTGAGCGTAGATTTGTAAATCATCTGCATAAAGATGGTAGAAAGAGGAAAGTTGTTGTGATATTGAATTTACAAAAATGGAGAATAGGAGAGGTGATAGAACGCCGCCCTGAGGTACACCAGCAGTCGTATTACACCAGGACGAAAAAGTATCATCGATGCGTATACGCTATTATAAATTTGAAAACAATAAATTTAGTCTTGTTTAGGTTAATATACACATTATTATTTTGTAGCCAACTGAGAACATCTCGGATCGCTTTGTTAGCTTCATCTTTTAGATAATCCTTATTTTTACATTTGACAACGATCGTTGTATCGTGCGCAAACAGAAGACATTGATGTCGCGTTAACGCAGACTTTTGATAAGGATCTCGGACTCTCCTTAAAAATTAATGAGTTCTTCTTTGACTCTTTCAATGTTACTTACGGAACCCTTACGGTGTGTTGGTCCAACTCGCACTTAGTTGTTTTATTTTATTCACTTAAAGGTGTGTTCTAGCAGCTGTCCTTGAGAGCCATTACTTTCTTGGTTAACCAAGTTAACGCAGACTTTTGATAAGGATCTCGGACTCTCTTTAAAAATTAACGAGTTCTTTGACACTTTCTATGTTATTTACGGAACCCTTTCGGTGTGTTGGTCCAACTCGCACTTAGTCGTTTTATTTTATTTTATGATAAGCACCTAAAGGTGTGTTCTTGCAGCTGTCCTTGAGAGCCAGTACTTTCTTGGTTAACCAAGTTAACGCAGACTTTTGATAAAAATCTCGGACTCTCCTTAAAAATTAACGAGTTCTTCTTTGACACTTTCTATGTTACTTACGGAACTCTTTCGGTGTGTTGTGTGTTGTTTTATTTTATTCACTTAAAGGTTTGTTCTTGCAGCTGTCCTTGAGAGCCAGTACTTTCTTGGTTAACTATGTTAACGTCTTCGAACACAGCCAACAGTTGAGATGGTATCAAATGTAATAAAGTAGAAAATGTAGAATATGCCCTTGATGACTACCTCACATATAGGTTAGTGACACTGATGATGTAATGAAGATTTTTAACAGGCTAATCCTAGAATCCCCCTTAAGGTCTCAGGCTAGAATTGCACTCCCCCATATCTTCCTTTGGGAGTCGTAAGAGGTGATCAAGGAAAGAATACCAGAAGGTAGACAGCAGACGCCTACCAAGCGTGGGGGTTATGGCAAACCTCCCTAACGATTTTGTTCAACTGTGGACTTTATCCCTATTGATGGTATCCTTAAATGGAATGAGGTTCTCAACAATAGCACTGGCACACATCATTAGTCATTGGTGACTGCGAACATTCATTGAATATTACTATAAGTGAAGATCAAGCCCACTACAGGATAAGAACTATGAACCCAGTACCCAGCAGTCCATATATATTACCACTGAGCCGTTATTGCTTATTACATTACCAAAATTATTTTATAATAATGAAAATATACGCGATTTAAACCGTTTCAAGTTGTTTAATTACAAAATTCATCATTTTCAGATTGCGATATCCAAGTCAAAAAGGCTACTTCTAAAAAGCGAACTATCACAATTTCCAAAGAAACACCAAGAATCACATGGAGCAAGCATAACCAGAAGTACAAGCAGACAGAAAACCTCCTCAACATACTGAAATGCTCCAACGTTATGCCATTCAAGAACAAATCCTTACTTGGCTTCATTTGTGCATACTGTGATGCTGCATACCCAGATCCAGCGGACTTAAGGACTCACACGGTGGAAACTCATCAAAAAGAACGTCAAAACCTTCTGAGATCAAGAAAACGAAGTGATATGACGGATTATATAGTCAAACTGGACATCACAGACTTAACTTGTACATTGTGTAGTGAATCATTTGAAAATTTAACAGTACTTATAACGCATTTAGTCCATAATCACAAAATAACGATACATAGTGATGTCAAAGATTCTCTTCTACAGTTCAAATTGAGGAAAGGAGATGTTTATGACTGTGCGTTGTGCTCTTCTACATATGAGACGTTTAAAATGTTAAAGCAGCATATGAATTTGCATTATGGAAACTTTCAGTGTACAGAGTGCGACTCAGCTTTTGCTACTAAGAGATCTTTAGCTGCGCACAGAAGTACACATGAAGAGGGCAGTTTTAAGTGTGATCAGTGTGATAAAGTGTTCCCAAGTAGAAGCAAAAAACATTACCATGTGAAAATTAAACATCTAGGTGAGAGAAATATATCTAATTGTCCGTTCTGCAACGAGCCGTTCCGTAGCTATTACCAACGCAACCAGCATTTAATAAAAGTGCACAATTCTGAAGCCCAGTACAAGTGCAATGTTTGCAGTCGAACTTTCATTCTTAAATCTTTACTGATGTACCATATAAAAAAGAATCATTTAATGGAGCGAAACGCTCAGTGTACAGAGTGCGGTTATAGATTTTTTAGCAAAAAAGCGCTTAAAGCCCACATGGTTAAGCATACCGGTGAAAGGAACTATGCGTGCGAGGTCTGCCATAAAACATACGCAAGGAAATATACTTTAAGAGAACATATGAGAATTCACAATAATGATAGAAGATTCAAATGTGACATTTGCGGAATGACATTCGTGCAAAAATGCAGTTTGAAAAGTCACTTGCTTTCCAATCATGGGATTAGCATGGCTGCATGTGAAATAAGTACATCTTAGTGAATATTGTAGGAAAGTTATGATAATCCAAAGGCCATTGTTTGAAGAAAGTGAACGTAAGCTGCAAGCAAATCTTATAACAGCTTGTCTTAGCTGCGATGTGTTAAGTGGTAAGCGAGGCTGCAATAGTTTTATTTATTATTATATGTAAATTTTAAAGCGTTGCCTTAGCATGTTATGAGTTTTTACAAATTGACGAGTGTGCGGAGCTGTTGCTTATGTGATTCATATTATACAGTATTAACGTTTGTCTTTGGCGGTAGGCACTCCATACTTTCGCCCATGTACGATTAAAAAACACTGTGCAGTGTTCTTTCACCATATGATTCCTGTATATGTGCTATTGCGCAGGATTCTATAATGAAACGGGTCTCTTCTTGTCGAAACATTTGCTGTGGTTCAGATAGTTATTTTTTTTTGATTTCCTAAGTTAAATAAAATTTAAAGTTTAATTTAAATAATTTATCACAGGTGTGTAGAAGTAGAAGTTTTGTCCAACTTTGCGAGCTTTGTTCGTAGGGCATTTTGCGAATGCCCGCCTGGCTACCTATCACCCTCAAGTGGAATTCTTTGACCACGTGATTATTTAACATAAGGCAAGAGTGAGGTCTAGACTGGCCTATCTTCAAAACAAACACTAAATCAATAATAACGATATCATATTTAACACTTTCGCTTTGAATTGTAAAATTTCACATAACGAAATACAATCTACCCTCAGTGGGCGCAGGCATTTTAGAAAGGCAGCAGAAATGTGTGTCCTGCTTAAAGAGCAAGTCAGAACTGATCTTTAATATCAAATAAAAAATACACTCGTGGCGCAAAACAATAGGTTAATCTTCTTCCTTCGGCGCTACAACCCGATGTGGGTCTCTTTGCTGTCTTTGTCTACTCAGGTCTTCCTCCACACTGTTAATCCAGCTCTTTCTAAGTCTGCCCCGTGGTCATGACTATTGTGGAGTTCAACCTGAGAGAATTTATATAGCTCTAGCTCTGCTGTCTTCCATTCTCACCAAATGTCCTGCCCATTTCAATCTTTGCGACGATAGCTCGATTAGCTGATCCAGCTCGTTGTTCATTCTCATGCGGTAGTAGCCCTCTTCGTCCCGCAATGGTCCAAAGATTTTCCGTAGAACTTTTCTTTCAAACACGCTCAGTTTCTGCTCATACTTTTAGGTTAGTGTCCAAATCTCACATGAGTAGGCGACCACTGGGCGTATTATTGTTCTGAAGATGGCGATTTTTATTTCGCAGTGAGAAGCTTGCTACATTTGCTTGCACGCATAGTAGCACACGTTGCTGGCAGTGATTCTGGGTTTTATTTCCTCTTCCATTGAAATTGTGTATTGAGGTCGGAGCCCATGTATCTGAAACGCAGTGATAGAGGTACTCCGCACAGTCACATCCTCTATTCAAAGGTCCGGCTAGATCAAATATAAGCTGTTTGTATTGTGGTAGTGAAATTCTTAACCGGATTTTTACCAAGACGGGTAATAAGCCTATCTTTGAACCCTACCCAGGCTGGGGACCGGCAGCGTATTGGGAGCAGACACTGTTTGGGTTGTTGGTTTGTGTTGTGTAGTATTTTGTTGCATGATTCTGGTTCTAGTTGATTTTTATTTCTGACGTAGGTTTTGTCTGAGAGTGAATAAGCTATAGCCTGCATGACCTGAAAGCTATCAGTACTGTAGATTTCAGGCTCCGCTCCCTGGGCGCCTTTTGAGGTCCCCTGACTGGGTGTTTCTTGCCTCTTTTTGTTTGCTCTTTCATTATCTGTTTTTGTTAGGCTTCCAATATTAGGTTGTGTGTTATGTATACCCTCTGTATGTTATTCCCTGTCACGGTCGCCATCAGTCCAGCAGCGCAAGTACCGAACTTACCGATCGCTAAATTTGACGTTACAATCGTCTAAATTTGATAAAACGGGTTATATCGATGTTTGCAAACATCGAATTAGACGATTGTAACGTCAAATTTAGCGATCGGTAAGTTCGGTACTTGCGCTGCTGCATCGTTCTACACATTTTAATTTTATGTCTGTGCGTGCTTCAGCCAAAAGTCTAGACCCAATAAGGACTGCTAATAATTCTAGACGAGGAATAGTCAGCTTTTCTGGGGTGCTACTCGAGATTTTGCTGCTATCGGTCGTACTGAAATAATACCTTTATTTTCAGCTCGTAAATATATACATGCAGCATACCCGTTACTGCTTGATGAACACATAAAAGATGTAATTGCATAGAGCTTTTATCGAATGGAGTTGCTGTAAGTCGTCTGGGTATCAATAGATGTAAAGATTCATACCACTTCATAAATCCCTTTTTCAGGTCATTTGGTATCTCTTCATCCCAACTTAATTTTCGACGCCATGTTTCTTACAGTATCAACCGGGGTATTAATGTCACTGGTGCAGTAAAGCCTATCGGATCATAAATCCTTTGTGTGAGCGATAATAGGTTTCTTTTAGTAATCATACCTAGTTCACAGGACAGTGGAAAACCACGTATGTTGCAACTCAGCTGATCTTCTGTAGAGTGCCATTAAAGACCTAGTACAGAAACCACCACATCCCTTTTTTGGTTTGGAAGAGGAGCTATTGCCCACTGTGAATGGTTGAACTTAGCCTGATTCATTAGTTCTTTAGCTTCTGTTTCAAACCTTCTGACAGCTTCTACAGTGTCCAAACTTGTCTGACAATTATCTACATAAAATGAATCTACTAAAATCTTTGCTGTATCTTTCAAATGTCCGCTGACCTGATTTAAGTGATGCTGTATAGTGGCCGAGAGCAGAAATGGGCTTGATGTCAACCGAAACACCACTCTACAGTGACGGTGAGTAATCATGGTACCTTTAACATCCCACCATAAAAATCTTAACATATTTCTGTCTGTTGGCGAAACTGACAATTGTAAAAATGCTTGAGATATATCGGCTGTGACACCTATAGCTTTTTTCTTAAACCCATTCAGATGTTTTGGAATCTTATCTAACATATTGACCCCTTTGTCTAGACACATATTTAAAGATTTACCATGTCTATCTTTGGCTGATGCAATGAAAACAGGTCGAATCCGTGTAGTAAGACTGTTTTCTTTTACAACAGGTCAGTGTGGTAAGTAATGAGAATATTCTAGGTCTTTCTCAGGCTTTGGTAGCATCTCAATGATTTGCTTGTCACACCATTCGTTGAAAACTTCATTATAATCTTCATACATGTTATTATCATTCGACTTTTTTGTTACTGACTGCAATCGTCGTGAGGCTACATCATAGTTATTTAATAATTCATCATGACCTACCTTCCAGGGAAGATGAACTTCATACCGGCCCTCTTTATTCACTGCTACATTCCACCAAAGGTTGCCAGCACCTCCTCTTCATTTTGCTGTTTTGTCTTGGTTTCAGTCGGGTCACGAATACCTAGAGTTTCTAAGGACGAATAAAACATTGCCACATGAGCTGCTTGCATATGCGAGTTAGGCAGATTTGAAATTTTCCCTTGAAGGGTCCAACTAAGCTTTGTCTTTATTGCAACAAGCGAATCATGTAGCTGGACCATATCACCTGTAAGTACTATACCAGAAAAATCAGCACCTATAAGCAAGCCAATATCATCAGAATGTGAGGGTGTGTCTGAGAGTGTGATGTTGTGTTTGGATAGTAAGTATGAAATGTTATCATAAAAATATTGTGGGATATTCCAGCATATGCATGTCTGTCCTATAGCAGTCAGTCCCAAAGAATATGTTTTATCTAGACTTGTTACATTCAAATCATACTTTATATTGTTTAGAAGTTATTTCTACACCTCCAAATAGAGTATGAGATAAAGTTTCACTACTCACAGCAGGAATATTTAGTTTGTGTGCGACATCCTCCCGGATATAGGAGCGTTGTGCACCATTGTCAAACATAGCACGAACCTTTACCTGCCTTTCACCATTGCAGACCAGGACGGACACAGTTTGTAGCAACTTTGTTTCAGAACTATGCTAAGCACCCGCAGACATATTAGTGCTACATGTTTCATCCCTTGCTGTTGATGAGGTGGAACCTCTGGTAGGTTCAGTATGAGCAGCAGTGCGGCTAGTGCTTGGAGCGTTGTAGCTATTTTTGGTCTCTCACCTGTACAGAAAACTACTGAATGACGTTGACCACACAGTAGGCATTTTACAGCTGCTTTACAGTGTTTTGGGTGGTGTCCCTCTTTTAAGCTTACAGCACATGCTTTCTTTTGCTTCAAATGAGTTCGTCTTTCTTCAGTGGTCATTATTTGCATTGTATAGCATACAAGTCTGCTGTGCGACATACGTGACAGGGCTTCATTTTTCTCTTAAATATTTTTGTTTGTAATGTTGTGGTGGCGGCTAGTGTAGGACGGATCTTGCCTTTCCCTTCGTTCTTTTTTCGCAGTCTCTTTATACGGTTGATATCAGGGGTATCAAGTTTAACGTTTATTTCAGCCATTGTCCTGTTTACAAGTGCAAGCAAGTCCTCACGCTTCTCTTCTCAGGCTCTGAGAAGCCGTGTAAGATAATGTTGTTTAGTCTATCGCGTGCCTCGAAATGTTCAATCCTTTTATTCGGCTTCAAGACCACTTTTTTCAATGTACTTTAGTATATTGCTGTAGAGTTTGCCACTTCAGACGAAAACTTTGAAAACCTTCCATTGCATTATTCACCACCTCCATCTGTACGCAGAGTCTTGATAGTCAAACCCACTTGTTGTTTAACCAAGTTTTTTAAATTAATAAAGTGAGACATTACCTGCGCTTTACGTGTAGTCATCTGTAAATGTTACCTGGTACTTTGCACTGCTTAAGCTGCTCTGAGGTAATGGGCCATAAACATCAAAATAATTTACTCTAGGGTTGGAGTAGCACGCCTTGCCTCTCAAACCGGAAACTGCATGGATGCACTCCTTCAGCTACTACGCATTGTTAGTCTAAAATATAACACCTGTTGCACTACCGTTCTTCAATACTTTGCATACCTAAGTAGCCAAGCCTCCTGTGCCAAAGTCAATAGGCATTTCTTAAGCTGGAGCAAGTGGTCTCTGATTCTCTTGTCAATCTACCAAGAGTAAAGAATGCACTTTTTGCGAATACCTCTTATTCTTACACCCCTCTAAGTTAATTTAAACAGACCATTTACTTTAGATGCTGATGCTATTTGATTTCCTAACTGTTTTTATCATAAATATAACACCCCTCAATATCAAATAAAACCTTAAAGCCTTTCTGTGTGAGACAACTGACTGATAATAAATCATGAGAAAGCTTAGGTACATATAAATCATTTGAAATTGTTCTTACCGAATGTTCAGATATAACTTGTATTGGACCTTTACCTATACATTCGAGTTTCTCATCGTTGGCTATAGTGATAGTTAGAGCTAGAGTTAATATACGAAAAGTCTTTAAATAATTCTTAACTCATTACGTATATGCGCTGTACACCCAGAGTCTATCAAAAAGTCCTGCGATTAGGCCATAAATGCAGAGGCCAAAGGTGATTTTTCTTCTTCTGGTTTCTTCTTATCCTTCATCAGCTTAAAAATCAAAAATCTTGCTTCTGTTTTGCTGATAATATTAATGAGCAGCTCCACTGTTAGTGGTGTCATTAAAATTATTCCGTCGATATTCTTCCTGAAGAAGTCGAATCATTTCACTAGAGGGGTCACTAGATAAGCAGGCTGTCTCTACTCGCGACGAGAAAATATCTCTAAATCTTTATATAGTTCTTTAATGAGATGCAAGGTTGGACAGTAAATGATTTTATCAAATCTTGATTTTCAGCTATCTATTTTTTATAAATGATTTCCCTTCTGTTATTAAAATCTTTTGAATGTTCCATCACCAAAATAATTCTTAAGAAGTCCCATTTTATTTTTTGCCTCTGACAAAGATTGATTATTCGTATATTGTCTATACATAATAGGCTTGAGTGTCGTGCTTTGCAAATGAGACATTTTACGTGACTTCTGCATTTCTTTGCCTTATGTCCAAATTTCATGTAGATCATACAAGCTCATTTTTCTATTAAATGTTTTTTCGTCTCCTCTATAGTCATTTTATTTGCTTTGTAGCTTCTATCGAAGAATGTGTATGCCTTGCCGCACCAACCTACAATTGAAGGTTTTTGTTTGTTTTATTGCGGATGCTAAACACTTTGCTGTTTTCAAGCCATATGAAGTACATACCTTGTTCTTACGTGAAAAATGTGTTATTTGCTTTTTTTTATTCTCTGTGCGCTATCAACTTCTTGTTTTAAGAATTGTAAAATCTTTGTTAATTCATTTCTTTTATTTTCTTTGAAATAATTTCAGCAGCGCTCACATAATTTTAATAGTTCATGTGGCGAAGCTGACTTTGACATCGGGAGTAAAAAGGCAGCATATTTCTCATTAGTGACTCGGAGTGAGTCTAGTGCCCTAAGGTGGGCGTTTGTCATGCAATTCCGCCGTATCTCCATTGGTTTGGTTATTCAGAACAAGAGCTAGTAATTCTCTGACATAAACTTGGATTAAAAGATCTTCGCGTGCGAATCTTTCTTTCAATTGTAAAACACACTCATTGTAAGAGGTTGAAGGGAAGCTTTCCACTAACCTCTTAACATCTGATGTAGGTTTCATAGCTTGAAGTAGGTTCATATATTTCTCGGTGATGTCTAATCCAGAATCTCCATCGATTTTTTTAAACTATCCCCAAAAGCGAGCCTATTCTTAATTTCGCCGTTGTAATTCGATGCTAGGCAGGCGTAATTTGGATAACGCATGGACAGGTTTAATGTCGATTTCTGTTACAACTTTCCGCCGATGGAACCTGGCGTTGTCTTTCAGCCATTTTGAGTGGTAGACGTCCGTGCTTTCTAGTTCTTTCTCGAATTCTTCTTCGAAATCCGCGCTCAGCCTTTGACTTTTCCATTGAGCAAATTTAATGACTGTTCGTATTCGCTTAACTTTTTCTTCAAAACGATCACTCTTGGAAGCTTGGGTCGTCGGTGCTAATTTCAGCTTCCAGCTCGTTTACAGCTTTGGTGAACATGCGGCGTACCGCAGCCTTCTAATTTTTTATTATTTCCATAGATAATATATTATAGATTGTATTGTTCACAACACACACACAAATTAAACACAATAATATAATTATGTTGTCTTTTTTATTTTCTTACTACTACTTCTTACAAATGAGCTCCGAGTAAGATGGCCGACGCAGCGGCGCCAGAAAGGGGAACACAACTCTGCTATCTGTCAGGTGACATCTGTTATGTCACCTGATAGTTGTATTTATTTCTGACCTATACTACATAGATAGTTCCTTACGGTCGCCACATAAAAAAGCTTTTTTTCCTTCCTCGCTATACGTTTCGTTAGTTATTTAGGGAGTTAAATTAAAACGACGCGGGCGCCATATTCTTTTCTGACAAAACTAGACCATTTTTTTTATTAGGGATACACGACACGATTATAAAAAGTAAACCATTAGTGAAGTTACATTATTCGATTCGTTACAATATTTTTTTGTAAATCTTCAAAGACGACTGAATTACGATATAATATTAATCTAAATCTCTCTGTAGTCATCCCTCATGACTGACTGAGGATCGTGGTTATCATTAGATGGTCTGTACTTAGATCGGATGATCTGTCTCCATCGGCTTCTGTTCATCTCGCGTGATGTTATGGAACTTGACGGCTGATCAGTCCTTAATCTGATTTGTCCATCTGTTTGGGGATCCACCTCGTGAGCTTTTCCCGTCCGTGTTCTCAAACACAATGAGTTTCTCAAGGTTCCCATCGTCCTTTCGTATATCGTCTACATACTTCAGCTGATTTCGTAAATTATATTTTTCGCATTGCGGATGGCCAGTCAGAGTTGTTTAATTGAGAAAGAACATCTTCTATTTCGCTTAAGTGTTTTGCATAGTAAGCTACTGCCTCCAACCTAGTGCTCCATCTTGTCACCACTGGATGTGGAATCAAAGGTAAGTTAGGTTATCTTTCAAAATTCGGACTGCTATTATACCTAGTCTACTAAGCGATTTTATTTTCAGGGGCCCAAAAACCCACGGTCTAAGGGCTGCATCATGTGGCTACTGTGAGGTAGGAGAGTAAGCAAGTGAATGCCATTATCACGATAAAACATAGCACCCAGAGAAATATGGCTGTCATGGTTGCACTCGTACAAAATTAACAAGACAACATTATCTTTGGTTGACTGGACATTGTCTTTATTTCGTATTTGGGTAAGGCCGTAGATTTTTCCACTTTGTAACATAAAGTAACATATGCACTTTTATGTTACGGTAACGTAAAAGTAACAGAAAAGTAACGTAATTTATAGTAAAGCTGCGAACATAGCGAAAGATTACATGCGGATTTTCCGAAAAACAAAATTAAACAAAAAAAATATTGTTACTGTAGTAATTTTATTAATTATTTACCTATTAATAATTAATTGAACACTGATCAATTTTTAACATAAGTAGTTTCCATTTATTTTAATTTGGCATTACAAATTATTATTTAGCTTCCTTTGCTTATAAAAATTAAACATGAATCGATATAATAAACTATAATAAAAAAGTCAAGATCTCCACATCTCATCATTTCCTTCAATGAATGGTTTCGCACCGGACAAATGAGATCTTATCGTCGTAAGACACCGAATAGGTAAAAATAAATACGTATCTATACGTTTATTACGTCCACGACTGCCCTCACTCCCATATTCGTAGGTGCCGATGTCGATGTCGTTATCGACCTATGTGAAATCATTCAACTAAAAAAATTGAAAACCTTTAATAAAACCTGAAAAACTTATTCAAAATAGACCGTGTCATTATCATCATTCAAGTAATATTCCTTAAAATCTTTTCCTTGAGTAATGTTGACTTGTTTAACTATAGATACTTCAGGTACTGTATCAATGTCTCGTTTTTTTGGATATGTGAATTTCACAAGTCTTTTAGAATCTTTGATTGTTTTTAAGAATTGTATTTTATAGTAGTGATCGCTATTCTTTAATTCTAATTTTATTACCAAGCCCAGATAGTATTTCCAAGCTTTTTTTTGGTAATAGCGTACTAAAACGGTGTCATTTAGCTTGATTTTAACTTTATTCATTTCTTCTGTAGCTTTGTTGTTGTCTTCTTGTGCGTCTTCTGTTTTGTTTATAAATTCATCCGTAGTTTTATTGCCGTCGTCTTCCCCTTTATTTCTGTCTTCTCTTGCTCCATTTTCGCCTTCTTCTGCTTTATTTTTGTCTTCGTCTATTATTGGGTTTTCTTTTGCTTTGTATTTATCTTCTTCTGCTTTGTTTCTGTATCCATCCATTTTATTTCCGTCGTCTTCCACTATATTCCCGTCTTCTTCTGCTTTAGTTTCGTCATCTTCATTTCTATCTCCTTCCGTCTTATTTTCGTATACTGCTTTTTTTCCATATTTTGCCCATTTAATTATGTATTCTTCCGTTTTTTTACCATCGTCTTGATCTTCGTTTCCACTTTGTGCTGCTTTATTTTTGCCAGCTCCGTCTCTTTTTGGGTTTTTTTCTGCTTTGTTTTTGTCTTCTTCAGCTTTTTTTCTGTATTCATTCATTTTATTTCCTTGTTCTTCCGCTTTATTTCCGTTTTTTTCTGCTTTATTTCCATCTTCTTCCGATTTATTTTCTTCGTCTTTTTCGGCTCTGTTTTCATGTTTTTCGGCTTTATTTTGGTCATTTATATATTTATTTTTATCTTTGGTTTTATATTTGTCTTCTTTGATCTTATTTTCACCCTCTTTAGATTTACTCCCATCCATTTTGGCTTTAGTTATGTCTTTTTTGAATATATCATCATGTGAAATATTATTTTTTTCAAAATGACTTTCCTTATTTTTGCTTTTCTTACTATTCACAGTTTTCTTTAAAATTTTATCAGACAATATATTAATTTTTTTGTTACAATTAATCAAAACACCAGTGTTTTCATCTAATATAAAATTAGTTGCCTGATCTGGGACTTCTGGAATGTTTATATTTTCTTCGAGCTCCATATCCAAGATATCTAGACTCGTATCTTCATCCATGTAGCATGTTACGTCACTATCTGCATACTCAATATCCATACTGTCATCTTCGGACGACGTGCTTACTTTTCGACTTCTGTTTTTCTTCTTTGTTATGACATCAAATTGCTTGTTTTCTTTTTCACTTGTCTTTCGTTTTCTACTATTATTGGTCTGTCTTTTTTCTATCTCCCGTACACTCTTGAATTCATGATTCATAGGTGAATAACAGTCACACATACCATTAAAATCATTACAAAAACAGCTAAGATTTCTGTATATCACTTTTGATATGCCAGTTGTCATCAGTTGATGTATTTTCATTGTCCTAATTATGGGATTCAGGTTTAAATCCAATGGTTTAATATTTTCTGTAGGTATATAAAACAGTTTTATATCTGTATCTGAAGCATTCAGTATATTGAATGCAGTTGCGGCATCAGGAATGTCAATACCTTGGGCAATTTTTGCGTCAAGCTTACGCTTTATGGCCCCTCCAATTCCATCCGCCGCACCTTTCCCGTGGGCTGATTCGAAGAAAGACCATGTTGCGTTTTCAAACCCATATTCATAAATATTTTTGCTGAACAAATAAAAGTTCTTTTTTTGACGATACTGTGTCGTCGGTCCGTCCGAAAAGAAATGTAAAATACTGACGTTTCTATAGGCGCTTTTTATATATTTTATAATAGGGTCAAGATGTGCCCAAATGGCTTCTGGGCAGTGCTCATTATTTGAAGATATAGAGCAAAAAGATAAATGTTTTTCATTTTGTAAGTACAGAACACCTGTATGTAACGTTATCTGGTCCTTAATAAAGTGCATTGCTTGGACTTCTTTGTGGTATTTACATGTGAAGTTTTCTGAAAAATCTATATGAATTATAGCTTCATTTTCTTTCAAGTCACTTCTGCAATCTTTGTATTTATTATACTGATGATAAAAGTTGAACACATGAATTTTAAATTTTTTCATATCTTTATTAAATGAGTTGAGTAAATCTTTTAATGTACCCTCATTAGTTATCTTCATCATTCTTTTAATCTTCTTAACTTTGTCACCCTGACCATATTCATGCTCTTTCATGGCCCATTCAAACCATTTAACTTTTTCCGTTTTTTCTTTACCATTACCATCTAACTTTCTGTCCACGCAAATACCACATTCACCGTACATACATTCTTTAGATTTGAAGTCACAGACAAAGTTGGATGTGACATAATTTATGCTATCTTGTTGTAGTAATCCTTGTGTTTTTAATTCATCGATCATAAACTGCATATTAGAGTGCTTTACACAGGCACAAGTTTCACAGTCTTTAATTTTGGGTGGTAAGACATAGAACGGCCTATATATTTTTTAAAAGTGCTAAAGCTTATTTTTTCTACCTCTGTGATGAATTTCTGATGTAGAATTTTAAGTTTATCCAATTGATATCTAATCTGGTGCGAGACTTTTTTGTAAGTGCGGTACTCTTTTTTTCCGGCTGTCGCACGAGTAACGTCGTCTCTATTATAAAAGTCTTCTATTTTTTTTTGTAATTGGATAGACTTACGAGTGAGTACTCTGCTTTTTTGTTTTAAATTACTTTTCAATCCCAAAGAAATGGTAAATTTACTTTTTTGTTTATACTTCTTGACCAAGTCATTATTTAAAAATTTTTTGAAAGTATTTTTTTCAGAATTATTGGATTTTTGCATCTCTTGCTTCAGTGTTTCTGTCAGAACGTTGTACTCCAGTAGTTTTTGTTTTATTACTTCTTTCTTCGGTGTTTCAATGTTAGGAACATTTTCACTAACAAATTCGTCAACTTTTTTCCTTGGAGTATATTCATCTATATTTTGTCTCCTTTCAATGTTTTCTTCAGTCACATCCGGTTTTAAATTATCTTCAAATGTTTTAGTTTTGTCATTAAATTTTCAAAATGTACATTCATTTTATTAATTTTCTTCTGCTGTCTGTTAAACTTTCTTTCAAGAGATTTAAAGTTTTTCGACAAATTGGATACTTTGTTTCGTAATCCCAAGTTTTCTAGCTTTAATTTATATTCAATGCGACGTTGCATGTTGCGCAACTTCACAGATTCTTCTACAACACTATTTTCTTGTGAAGTTGATGGCATCTGTGCTTTTGATTTTTCTCTATCTTCTTTCCATTTCCGTTTTTGCTCTTCTTTCTGTTCAGGTGTGAAGTTATTTCTTTTATATCTGTAATACTTCAAAGCATTTTCTGAAGACCTTTTTCTCATCTCCTCATATTTTTCTGGATGATTAGTTTTCAGCTTTTCCCTATATTTTCTTTGCTTTTCAGCTGGTGTCATTGGCATCTACAAAAAAATAAAAGTACTTAAGTAAAAAAGTGGCCAAGTGTGAGTCGACTCGTCCATGAAGGGTTCTGTAGTAGCAAGCATATATTAGAGACATACCTAATACTATGCTGAGAGTATCCAAACGCTAGCAAAAGAAAACTTTGCTTTTATAGTGTTTGTTCAATTTTGAAGTGTATATTTCAAACGAGTAACTTTGAGAAAAAGTTATTTTATAAGTTCGAGGGACACACACACACACACATATTTTACTACTTTTGAAGTGTCTATGTCTTTCAAACGAGTGACTGAGAAAAAAATATTTTAGGAACCTCAATGTAATTTTTAAAGACCTATCTACAGACACCCTACACGTATAGTATATTTGTTAATATTTTTTAAAGTATAAGTTCCACGAATGGGGAACCCCCCTAAATCTTTTACTTTTTTATTTTTGTATACAAATTGTAAAGCGGATCACAGAATACTTTTAATTTTAATTAACTGTGCAGTCTTAATAGTTTTGGAATAAAATGGTTGTGACATAAGGACGGACAGACAGACAAACAGACATGACGAATCTATACGGGTTCCATTTTTCGCCATTTGGTTACGGAATCCTAAAAAAGGCAATAAAATTAAAAAAAACATAATACCTACTAGAATGGTCATTCGTAGTACTACTTAGCTGCACCCACATTTCATTGGTATTTGCCGCAGGAAATGCAATAACACCCTATCCCATTATACTTTTGATATCATTCTTTAATATTTAAATAAATATTTTTACACGCATAGATATGTAGGCATGTAAGTACAGTATTAGGTAGTTTTATACAATATTGTTTTTTATTGCTTACTACTACATATACTACCAACATTTTATAATGTGCATAAGCCTTTACATACACTTATGTTACGTAACGTAAAAGTTTATGTTACCGGTAACAAAAAAGTATCATAAGAGTATCATAAAAGTATCGTAAGAGCGAAATATTTTTTATGTATTTAGGTTATAATTTTGAAATGAAACAGATTTAAACTTCTAAACAAGTTCTTATGATAAATATAAGCGTTGTCGCACAAATAAATAATACAATTAACAAAAACAAGCGACTACTTACTTTAAAAAATCACAATTTCGGTTCTTCGATTTCACTGACGAAAAAAAGCGTGCACTGTTGACACAATCCATAGACAACAATATGGCGACGTTTCTTTTTTTTTATGATAGTTCCGTTTGGGGTTGCCCGTGTAATTATACTAATTCTCCCGATATTATTCAAATACTATATTTACTCACGATATTGGTAACATAAAATAGTAACATAAAAGTGCAAAAATTAAAGACACAATTTAAAACTCGGATAAAAATAAACAGAATGTCGTTTAAACATAATGAGATATTGCATTAAATTGTTCAAACATTGAACTTTCCCATTTAGTAAAAATTATACGGGTGACTCCAAAAAATATTCGTCACGATGTTGATTTATTGTCCAATTGATTCTATGGACAATTTTTTTTTGTATGAAAATGTAAATCCTTAAACTCATTGAAATTAATTTAAAAAAAAACTGTTCTGGTTACAGCTAATTCGTAAAAGTTGTTTTTACCTTAAATACAATCCTACGAGATAAAAATACTGGAGCTGGTATAAAACATTTAATTGTTTATGATATTAGTATAAACCTCAGTGGTTATGCAAAAAGTGGAAAAATCTACGGCCTTACCCATTTATGAATCCTGAATCAGAAACCTTTCCAATATGTACTACATCCGGGTGCATTGTTAAGCAGATAACCTTACATTCTCTTCCGGGGATAAATAAATACTGGAGGAACATAGTTTCATTTGTACTCCTTGCGGAAACTAGTGTAATCGTTTGGCCTCCTTCAGCTAAAACGATTTTTTTCCTTCGCCGATATTACTTTTGGTATATTCATTGGTACAATATTCACTCCCCTTTCATCCATATTATATATTCGGCGCTGGGTACAAATTTGTATCTGTGGTAGAGGCTCTGCAAAATGCCATAAAATCTTTGTACTTGAGTTTTGTTAAATCGCATTGCGCTGGCAATAATAGTTAGGACTCGCTCACATAATTTTAATTCAAGAAACCTTTTGAGAAATCCTTATATTTTGAGGATGTGTTGAATATAAGGTCACCCGGGGCGAAAGCAACTAAAAATAATAAAATTGGAACTTTACCTCCCTCTACCATTATCTACTTAATTAGGAAGGTTATTTAAATAAACTTACTTAATTCTACGCCTTTCACTGAATAGTTTCGACATAAAGTACGTTAAAAATAGGTTTAGGTTTTTCTATAATTTACATTATTGTTGAATAAGAGCACTAAAAGTTACATATACCCCACCTTGAGGTTAATGCAACTATGTGGCATAACCTTGTTGTAATCTATAGCTAGATGTTAGGAAAAAAAATATAATTGTAGTTTTAGACAACAGCTATCCGAAAATGGTATCTAGTCGCTGGGAAAAGGGCTCAGTTTCCAGAAAATTCCATATTTATTTTTTATGGGGCGAATGCGACTGTCTTTCATACTGGCTAGTGGTGTGATAGGTCCATACTACTTATCGATAAATCTTCGTAAAACAAATTTTCAAATTGTCGTAGGTATATAAGTACTGATTGATTGCTCGTTATTTTTTTTTATGCCTGATAGGTTAGCCTTTGACCACTATCTCACCTGATGGTAAGTGATGATGTGGTCGAAGATGTTGTTCAGGCTAACCTAGAAGTACTGGCTCTCAAATAGATAAGTTAATAGGTTCGTTGCCACTAGTACCATTAACAGTAATAAGATGAAATTTTGTAAAAATAAGAAGCGAATAAAGCTTTATCACTTATTTCTTTATTTTTCAACAACTTCAATGTTTTCCGAAAACCTGTAAAGTTCTCCTACGCAATCAGGCTGAGGTAGCATCTTAATTATATCCGTCAAATCTATTATTGATACGTCATTTTTAATAAATTTAAACGTATTTTTTTGTTTAAAAGTTTTCATACCTTTCACGACAGCTTTATTTTCAGAAATATTTTCAATCAAGCAAACATACTTGTAAGTTCTCTTTCCCAAAGCAGACCTAAATTTTGCTAGTATAAAGTCACCTTCTTTTGGCATAAATACAAACTCATCTTTTGAAGTAGATGGTACGTCTTCTAACTTATTATAAATTATACGCTGGTTTTCTTTTTTAATCAAACTTATTTTTCTCTTTGGTTTGACTTGTTTCTCATTTGCTTCCCCATTTTTCTCTTCTTGTTCTATTTCTATTCGATCGATTTATTCTTTTTTATGTTTCTTCTGACTTGTTTCATTTCTGCCTCCCTTTTTTTCTCTTCTTGGTCTCTTTCCATTCGGTCATCTTCTTCAATATTTATAGATTTATTATCCGAGTTATCTTCCACCAAACTTCTGTAAAAAGTTTCTGCGGTCTCGCTCTCTAACAAAACGTCACTTTGGTACGAACCACTTGTATTACTATCCGTTTCACATCGCGTTTTCTTTCTCTTTGCTTTATTCTTCATATTCTTCTTTTTCATATTCTTTTTTATTTTTCTCTTTGGTTTGACTTGTTTCTCATTTGCTTCCCCATTTTTCTCTTCTTGTTCTATTTCCATTCGATCGATTTCCTCAGCAGTCAATGTTTTCTTTTTCTTCGCCAAATTCTCCTTTTTTATGTTTCTTCTGACTTGTTTCATTTCTGCCTCCCTTTTTTTCTCTTCTTGGTCTCTTTCCATTCGGTCAATGACTTCCTTATAAGTCAAGATTTCGGCGCCTTTACCGACGCGCTTTTTTTTTGGTTTGGGTGGATCATTGCGAGCTATTTTTTCTAATAAAAGTTCCTGAAATGATACATTCATAATATTCTGTGATCTGTTTTCTAGGTTATATGTATCAGAGACCTTTTGTGAGTGTTGCAGCTTTTGATCCTTTTTTTCATATGTTTTAAGCTTTTCTTTTGTTTCTCTTTTCACTTCTATATTTTCTTTATTATTACTTAGCGTTGCAGGTTAAATTAATATGTTTTGTAGTATTGTTATTTTTGAAGATGTAGTGTTTTTAGAATCATTAGATGTAGCTTTCTGTACTTGTTCAATGGAATCTTGTTTTAATGCGGTAAAAAAATATTCCGACTTTTCCTTCTCGTTGACTCTTCGCTCTTGTTTTTCTTCTTTCCTTGTTTTTAACCCTTCCTTTTTTCTGCTATTCTCATATTTCCTTTGTTAATTTCTTGAAGTGTCAAGCTTAAAAGTGTTGGTACGGTAACATAAACTTGATTTCCGACGACCTGATGTGCGTAATTGCATAGAGTTTCATCATATGTTTCCACGTTGTTTTCAACTTCAGGCAGGAGTTCTTGTTCTTTTTCCCATTGGGCTAATGCCAAAGGATGAAATATATTTTTAGAGATTGCATGCCGGTTAATGGATACCAGTTTTTTTTTAATCCATTTTGCAGGATAACTGGGTTTAAATAGGCCCATATTTCGGTCAAGATTCTTGAGAATTCCATCTTTGGTAGTTTAGCACCGATGTGCAATCTTTGCCATTTTACGAGGGCCTCATCCCATCTATCTTTTAAGGGTTTCATACCACTGCAATCTAATGGTTGAAGGGTGTCGGATGAGTGTGGAGGTAATTTAATTATGGTAACGTTTTCGGATTGAGCCAGCTTGATGACATTTAAATCCACGTGAGTGGAGTGCCCGTCATAGATTAACAAAATCGGCCTGTCATTGCCAATTGCAGGTAAAAACACGCTACTAAAATATTTGATTTCGCAGACACTTGTCAAATCATTGATTCGTCAAATTATATAATCGTCAAATATTTATTTGTCAAATTATAGACACGACAAATCCTCGATTTGTCAAACCAGAAACTGAACCAAACCTAGATTTGTCAAATACTTGATTCGTCAAGTTCTTAAATGTACTAATTCTTTATTCGTCAAGAAAGCTTCATGTCAAGCACGCTTTGGGACAGTCAAGATGAAAATAAAATCATAGACATGTGTCATTGGAAAAAAAAATAAAAGTAAAACTGATAGCTTTTCAATAACTCAAAACCTTACTTACACCTTCCTTAAAACCTAGTAATAACATGAAGTTTTTCAAGAACTCAAATCTTATTAAAATTTTATTACAAATAAATATGGGCCAATTTTATCCAACGTAATTGTTTTAAGCATTGTATAGTCATGTTTTGCCCTTTAATATATTGATTATTATTATTTTAACTAAAGCGTCATTATCATGTCTTTAGATTACCGTCTTTTTTTTAGATTGCGTGCTCCGACTTGTAATTATTTTACCAAACGATCATATCGCGATGTTTCTATTTTAGTAGGTATATAATATACGAATTGAAATATATATTTACTCTTTTCAATTTTGCTACTAAACCGTTTATCCGATTTTATCCTAGAAAACCACTGTCAAATTGAATTCCAGTGGCTTGCGAAAAATTAAAATAACAACCATTTCACGCACATCTGGAAAGAAAATTTTAACTGCATTCATAATCGTTAGTTCACAATCACATTATTTTTTTATTATTTTATCCGAAATTAATCATTTAAATTTAAAATATTTTCTCATAAGTGATCTAGTTTTTATCAGGTAATAGATATATATAGTAAAATACACAGGTCAACATGTATTGAAAACAGTTGGGTGGACAGATCTAGCAACATTTTGAAGTGGTTTTTAGTAAACGGTAAAAACAGGTCTGTTTCTTCATAATTCTTATACGGGGAAGAAGCAAAAATGAAAAGTTATTTTCATCATCAGCCCTAAACAACAAGAATTCAGTCGTCAGTATGTATACTTAGTAGTACCACTTCATTGATTCATGTAAAATATTCCCTTGTTAATATGTCATTGCAATGCCTTCTTTATTATGTACTGTACTGTACTGTAACAGCCAGATCTGCTGAGCACAGCCTCCCCTATCAAGGGGGTATTTGCCATAATCCCCACGCTTGGCAGGCGTCTTGGAGATCGCAGTGTAAGTTGGCAGTTCTTTAGAAGGCGCATCTATCAGTATTTTTCCCTTAGTAGCCTCTTACGACACCCACGGGATGATATGGGGAAGTGCAATTATAACCCGGCACCCCACAGGGGGGAACTGAAAATAAAAACTAATAAAAACTAACGAAATGAAAATAATAACTAAAAAAGCGACAGTTATATATACCTATAAGGCATCAATCTTCGTTCATGCATTCATCGTAAATTTTACCGATTGGCTTAAATTTATTTTGCACACCTTTCTTGCAGATATTTTTGCAGATTTTGTTTCAATAAAAATGTGGGTTGCTTAAATATTTTCCTTCTTTAATTATGCCGTCCATTTTGTTATTTAATTATAAAGAACCATTATTGTCATTATTGAAATAGTAATTTGGAATATTATAAACAAAGAGGTTGCATTACGCTTCACTAAAGGGTTTATTAAAGATGAAGCACTTTAGTGTTCGATCTCACCATGTCAAGATAAATCACGTTTTTGACAAGTAGGAACGAATAAATGAATTGATGAATCGCAAAAACGACAAATTAAGCTTTTGACCTGTAAAGTATATGATTAATAAAGGATTTGACGAATTGCGAAATTGACAAATTAAGCTTTTGACTTTTATAGCATATGACCAAACAAGGATTTGACGCGTGTCTGCGAAATCAAATATTTCTCAAAAATGGATGTCTCCCATCCACCCCTTTTAGCTAACAGTGTAAGCTGTTTTGACTGATTGATCCTTGTAACACCACTCATTCCACAAATGCTTGCCTTGAAATATAATGAGTGGAGGGACTTTATCGCCGACTGCATTTGTTGCCAATAATACAGTCGTGTTTTCTCTTCCAGGGGAACTAGTAGTTCTGGTGCAGCGAACCCCTTTTTCACCTAAGACTCGAGTTTTGGACGGATCATTGCAGAAACTTGTTTCGTCGAGATTGTATATCCTTTCAGGTTTTTCAGTGAGGTCAAGATCATTCAAAACATCTTGTAATAAATTGAAATATTCATACACTGTATATGGATTGCATGCCCTTTTACGGGCAATTTCAACTGGCTGCGGTTTTTTTATTGACAAACCGTTCCTCTTGCGAAAACCACGAAGCCATTCATCACCTGGTATATCTTCTTTAAATGGCGTTATTATACCATTTCTTTTAATGTATTCTGACACCAATGCCTTGACTTCTTTTGTTGTCAATGGAAATCCGTTTTTTTCCATTATTTTTAAATAGGAAGATATTTCTTGCTCAAATGATCTAGAAAATACAGTATCTTTTCCAGGGTTTATCTGTTTTTGTCCGCGCGTAGCGTACACATGTGATTTAATTGTTGATCGAGGAATATTAAATCGTTCCGCAGCAGCATAACTGTTTAACTGTTTTTGCTTCACTAGTTGTACAGCTTCAAGAAGCTTTTCTCGGGTATAAGCTTTCTCCCTTTTTCTTTTATAGTCGCGAACCATCTGGAATAAGTAACAAAATTTTGATATTGTTGAAATACTGTGCATGTGTCTTTTTAATAAATAATGAAATCATTTATACTGGATTTACGTATGTATGTATATATATCTTATTTAATGTTTGTCCATGTAGTCTATTTTACGTTTTTATTTTAGTTTGAATAAGTATTTTGTGCACGCCTAATCTGCGTTTCCATGTCTAAATTTCTTTTAAATAAGCTGCACTTGTTATATCATGTCCCTTTTTAGTAAGTTTTTTCTGCTTTGTATGTGTACAATAAATTGTAAATAAATAAATAAAATTAAAATATAAACAATAATAATTTGTAAATGAATAAAAAAACACGTCACAGATACCTTATATCGACATATGTATATATATATATACATTATAAAGATCGACACGTATAAATATCGACACGGAACGTCACTAGTGATTTGTATTTTTCATACAGATACGATAGGGCGATTGTAACTACAAAAATAGTTGCAATTACCCATCTGCACAAAAATTTGAGGTTATTGTAACTGTATCAATAAAATGTCAATTATGAGATCTAGCTTTTAATAAAATATACCAAAAGCACTTACGTTTTATCTTAATATTAGGATGATATTGCAATTTTGCTGAAAACGACGTTAAATATTTTTATGGCACAAAACTAAATAGAGGACACCGCTAAACGGTGCTTCAAAATGGCGATTGTCAAAAAATGCTATGTCGGTTCAACAGTTAGCGACCTAGAAGCGCCATCTACACCTTATAATAAAAAACAATAATTGCTCTACTTTTCAACAGATGGCACGTTTTACAAAAATCATTAAGGTACAGGAACCCTTGAAGATCCACTTAATTTCAAAGTCTTATAAAATTGTTCTGTTGGGATAAATAACCAAAAACATACTATAGAATTGTAATTTGTTTAATAATGAAACATAATAAAAAAGAAATAGCAATGTTTTTTAAATTGTAACAGAAATACAACAAATTTTAAAAACATAGGCGCAGGGGCATCTTAGGGAGGCGATCGCTTAAGAAGGCCCGAAGTATGTATACCAATATAAATGTATGCTTAATCATCATTTTAACACATTTTTCTTCTTTAGCTGATTTTGAAATACACTTTTAATTTTAATATGTTCAAAAAAGTCAAAAAAACAATCCAAAATTTGGCAGTGGGCCATGTTAAATCAATCAAAACTAAAAATGGCTATAAAATTAAAATACCTTCATAAATTGAGATATGTCTTCAAAACGCGAGTGAACAGGTATCTTCTGGGTAAGCGCGCTCCATCGTCGATCGCATCATCGGTTAACATCAGGTGAGATAGTGGTCAAGTGCTACCCAGTTCGGTATAAAAAAAAAAAAAAAAAACTTACATAGACATTTATCATAATAGTTTGTAACATAATATTAATAAATCAGTTATTTATTCAGTCATTGATTTTTGTAACATTTGTCCATGGGCCTTGTTAGGAATATTAAAAATCAACTTGTAACTTATATTGCTAAAATAGGAACTATTAAATTAGGATCTTCGGTCTTTAATAACATACACTTATTGCCGCACTCAGAGACCTTTAGCGGCTAGTTAAGCGCCTTCTTAGTACAGACTTCGCTTTTGAAATTTATACCTTATGTAAAAGAGTTAAGGTATAATTTCAAAAGCGAAATGTATTTGTTCAATGTATCTGAGCGTAACACTCATAACAAATATAACTCTTTATAAAATAGAAAATAAAAATATAAAAAGGAAAACAATCAAAACTAAAGTTAGTTTACTTATCATCAGTACTTTGGCTGCTTAATGAGATCTCGTTTCAGTTACAATCGGGACACACAAATGGTTCCTCGTCCTCCGTAGTTAAGCCAACACATTCTTCGTGATACCAATTCTGGCAGGTGATACATTGACGCATGTCAGCAATTCTATCCATCTCGCAAGATTACTACTTTTTGTGCGTAGATTTTTCTTCGATAGGCTTTTAACTTTTTCTTTATTTTGCCCAGATCTTTTACTTTTATTTGTATCACTAAGCAGTCTATCACCTGTTGTTGGCTTATTAATAAGTTCTTTTTTTGTATTTTTCTTTGTCTTATCTTTAACAGTATCAAATAAATCTTTGGTAATTTTCTGGCCTATGTAATTCAACGCTTTCCGTCGCGGTTTATTTTTAACGGTTGCAAAATTTGGTGTTGGAATTTGTTTGTGGAACGGTGACTTAAAGGCTGAAGTACCTGCACATTCTTTATATTTTTGTAATGGTAAATCATCTTCAGATTCCTCGAACTGAACCTGGTTTTGCACAGAGAGTGGTATAAATTTTCTGCAGTAAGGGTTAAAATTTTCTTCATCTGACTCTGAAGATGAACTATAAATATCAGTAAATTTTGTAGGTTTAGGATGATATTTCAAATATTTTAAACAAGTGTCTAAGTCTTCTGAATTTGAGCTATCTGAAGTAAAAGAATTTAACCGCGGGCGAGGCTGCATGTTGATTCCAGAAGTCGTAGGAACTGGTGAACAAAATTCAGTCTTTCTATAATCATTGTCCAGGAAAGGTTTCTCCTGAACCAGTTTTTGGATTTCCGAGTAATTCAAATCAGAAAATTCGGAAGAGGAACTATAATTGACTAACTTTCTAATACTAGTTGGACATTGTGGATTTGTTGGTACATGTATTTGTTCAACGACGTCATATTCCCTCAATTCATTCTGAATTAGAAAAGATGGAGAAAAATTGCCAAGATTTTCTTCACACTCTGTGATATCCGAATCAGAGCAGTTTTCGCGTCTTGGAGATATAACAGAACTTCCTAAGCTAGAAGCTTGTAGAGCTGCCACATCACAAGTTGAGTCAGGCATTCTGGACACATTTTGTGCAATCAAGTGTCCAATGTCCATCATGTGGATTGGGCAGTTGCGTAAGTATGGAAGGCGCATACGCCTCTACAGGAATCGCATTAGGATCATACGGAAAGAGGCCAGTTGCTCTACACCCACTTATTATGTTTCCTGTGGTCATACACTTGGACCAAACCTTCGTAAAAATTTTGTTAAAACGCGATTTTTTAATCTTACGATCTGGATTTTGATAAGCATACAGTAAGACTTCTTCGTCCCAAAACTGCTCGAAAGATCTATTTACAGACTTGTCAAGCGGTTGCAGTACATGAGTGGTATTGGATGGTAAACAATAAAGCACAATGTTATGAGTGTCTGCAGCATCAAGAGCTAGTCAAAGCTGATCTCTGTTGTCAAATATACGTAATACATTCGTGTCGTAATACAAAGGGTTTCTTATATTCGTACTAGTTACACCCTACGGTTTCGCCTGCATGGCGATGGATGATGAAACTATCTTATATCAATCCAGCGCCGCATCTACCTACCTCCTTATCAAACTTCATTAAAATTTGTCCATCGGTTTGAGCTTGAAGAAGTAACAATACAAACACACAAACTTTTGCCTTTATAATATTAGTGTGATTTATATATCTGGGTGTCAAGAACCACAGTTATCTGCATACTTAATATCTAATAGTTTTATATATGGTCGAAATCATTTATTCAATTTAGTCGTATGACGCGCTTTTATGAAGTTCCATCTTATTTATTTTCCGTCTCCTGGCTTGGAGTGGTATGGTACTTCGTGTCCAACAGGCACGCACAATAGCGCAAAGTGTACGTACACGAAACCACAACTTCACGCACGCACACTCGTCTATTGCCAGAATTATTATTCTTACCTACCTATAGTCTGTATAGTAAGAAGTCATCTGGTTGCAAAAATGTATTCTATGCACTTGGAATAAGGACAAACGACACGTACGACTTGGTCACTTTTTTTATGTACAGACTGTATCTATGCATTAATGTTTTTATTTACGAATTCAGGTGCAATATTTTTTTTTATTTAAAACTTGTTGTAATATAGTTTATATGGCATAATTTTGTATGTTATTAAAATATGTTACACAACAATTGGGTTTTTATTATACATATTAACAAACCTATTTTTTTATGTTATTGTGACGGAACAAGCTCGAGGCCCACATGATGTTGAGCGGACTAACTTCTGCCTATATTTGACTATACAATAAGCATTGCAATTCAACGGGGCAATACTGCCAGCATTCTGGGCACACTGCCAACTGGGAGTGGGCTGGAGCATTTAGACTGCCTATAAGTCAGCTATGACTTATAGGTTGTCTAAATGATTTTATTGTAGTAGCTGTAATGTTGGTAGTATTTTGTTTACTTCTGCCTATAACAGATGCATTTCGTCCGAACTAATTGCACTACCCAGTACATACAGTTCTTTAATCTCATGTGCCTGTAATTTTTCAGGCTCTCAAGGACTGCTGCCGGAACACACTGTTAGGTGCTTGGTGACAGATTTTCTACTTGTGAGTACTAGCTGTCCAGGTGAGCATTCGCAAAATGCTCTTCGCATGAGAGCATTTTGAAAAGTAAAGCGCAAGCCGGCGTGGGTGTCGAACCATGGACCAGCGGCACCGCAGTCCATAGTTATAACCACGCGGCTATCTTGTTCGTCACCAAGACCCCGTTCAGAAATAATGTATGCCAATGACCTAGTATTAATCGTCGGGTCAAGACGATGCTGACACGGCGTTGATGAGTGTAATATTGTTGGTACTTTGTATTATAATATGGAGTACTGTAACTCAAATTATTCAGTAGGTTTTGCATGGCGGTATGGCATCTGAGAAAAATCTATCGCCAAAGAACTAACGGTGTGCTCCGGCAGTTAAACATCTTCGACCACTTCATTACTTACCATCAGGTGAGATAGTGGTCAAAGGCTATCCTATAAATATATTTAAATTTATTATATTTATAGATATGTATTGTACCCATGATTTTATATAGAACATTATTTCCCTGTCGGCGTCCTAGGGTAGGTAACTACAAAAGTACTTACACCGTGTAAGGCTAGAGTGCTCGTAGCTCTTAAACGTGAGAAAGTAGTCAAAAGCCGCCAGTTATATAAAAAAAAAAAGTAATTCTTACCCACTTCACTAGGGAATCATAGTGGAACGAACGAATGGTTTGATTTGAAGCAGTGGTGTCAATACGAAAGACGTGTAAGTATACCTAGAGTAAAATGCTCTAAACTCGCCCCCACCTAAAGTCGTTATACCTAGAGTAAAATGCTCTAAACTCGCCCCCACCTACGTTGTCGTTATACCTAAAGTAAAATGCTCTAAACTCGCCCCCACCTAAAGTCTTTATACCTAGAGTAAAATACTCTAAACTCGCCCCACCTAAAGTCGTTATACCTAGAGTAAAATGCTCTAAACTCGCCCCCACCTAAAGTCGTTATATCTAAAGTAAAATGCTCTAAACTCGCCCCCACCTAAAGTCTTTATACCTAGAGTAAAATACTCTAAACTCGCCCCCACCTAAAGTCGTTATACCTAGAGTAAAATGCTCTAAACTCGCCCCCACCTAAAGTCGTTATACCTAGAGTAAAATGCTCTAAACTCGCCTCCACCTAAAGTCGTTATACCTAGAGTAAAATGCTTCTAACTCGCCCCCAGCTAAAGTCGTCAGGCTAAGAGTTAATCTGCCATTAATTAAAATACTCTATTAGTGCGTGGTTTTATAGCAAAAAAAAACTCTTTTGAAAAAAAAATTACTGACGTGCCGCAGATCCATGGCTCGATCTCCACCCTCGGCTTGAGCTACACCGCTTGGTGCAAAGGCATTTTGCAAATGCTCGCCTGGCTAAATACCACCCTGTAAAAAATCTGTCGACAAGCACCTAATAGAGTATTCCAGCAGCAACCTGACTCTTATCAACTGTATGTCTCAGGGTGATGGGCGCAGTGCAGGTCGTCACTTGTGACGAAATGCATCTGTTAGAGGTAGAGGTTACCGTTTCGTGTGCATTACCCGAGTAAGAAAATTACTCCTGGAATAAATTGTGTTCTACAAATAATTAGAGCGTTATACACTGTAAATGTGCACCAAATAAAAAAATTGTGCACCTTGTCGTTTTGTTAAAAAAAGGAAAAACCAATTCTGCTGGAGTAACGTTGTTCCAGCATGAAAATTTTAATCGAATGATCGGACATATTTTTTTTTCGTAATTCCACAATTACATAAAAATGGTACCTACATATTTTTGAAAACCTAATGGTGTCACATATAAGCACAAATTAAGAGCTACTAATATACTTTTATTGCACCGTCGCACAATTATTACTTTACGAGAAATAAGATTTTGCTAAACGTTACTCCAGCAGGAAAAGAAATATTTCGAAAACCTTATGACGCACAAATTTATTTTTTTGCGCACATTTACGCACAAACATAAGCTATTTGTCCACATACTGAATTTTTCTTTCCGATCATTGGATTAATATTTTCATGCTGGCACTACGTTACTCCAGCAGAATTGGTTTTTCCTTTTTTTAACAAAACGACAAAGTGCACAATTTTTTTATTTGGTGCCATTTACAGATGCTCTAATTATTTGTAAAACTCAATTTATTCCATAAGTCATTTTCTTGCTCTGGTAATGCACACTACCATTTCACATAAGGTGGGCATCGTGTCATAGTCCCATAATAAGAACAGCACGTACCAATACTCGCCACGTCGTTTGTAAACAAATATCAAGTGCAAATATTATATAGCTACTAACGGCCCGCCCCGGCTTCGCACGGGTAATTACGACTATAAATTGAATGTAAGCTATCCTATCCTTCAATTTGGATCAAATGGCACAAGGTGTGCATATCAAATTTAATATTGGTTCAGTAGTTTAGGAGACCATCGCGGACAAACAACGTAACACGTAATTTTTATATATATAAAGATTGTTCGGCATATACAAGTGAGCCTCTCCTGGATAAGGACCACCTGCAAATCAACGATGCGAAGAATGCCTGAGATGACGAAACCAAGTTGATATACCGTAAGTTCTTTCCATTTACTATTTAACAGGGTTGACATCGAGTTATTTGTTTGTACGAAAATAACATGAACGCTTGGGGTCATTAACCGAAATTTTTTCACGCTGGTGCGGCCACACTTTAGCGTATTATTATACGAGGGTGAATCAAAAAATTCTTGGAATCAATATTAAAAAATGCAAAGATTTAAATAATAATATTTTATTTTTCTACATAATCTCCCTCCAATGCAATGCATTTAGAATAACGCGTTTCTAACTTCCTTATTCCTTGTGAAAAAAAAATATTTTCTTGACTCTCGAAAAAGTCCTCTACGGCAGCTATAACCGCGTCATTATCGTGAAATTTTGTTCCACGAATTTCCTCTTTTAATTTTGGAAACAAGTGAAAATCACTTGGGGCTAAGTCCGGAGAATATGGTGGGTGGTCAAGGAGATTGAAGCCAGCACAGCGGATTGCGTTGACCGCAACTTCCGATCGATGAGCAGGAGCGTTATCTTGAAGGAACAACACGCCCAACGACAGTTTTCCACGACGTTTTTCTTTAATCGCTTCACGCACTTTCGGGATTAAATTTGCGTAATAGGGTCCAGTAATCGTCTGGCCTTTTGGCATGTAATCAATAAAAAGGATTCCTTCACTATCCCAGAACACAGAGGCCATAACTTTGCCAGCGGTAGGAGCAACTCGAAATTTTTTAATGGATGGAGAGGATGGTCGTTTCCAAGACATGCTTTGTCTTTTAGTTTCAGGATCAAAATGGTGGACCCACGTTTCATCCATGGTGACAAGACGACGGCAAAAATTATCCGGATCACGCTGGAACATTTCGAGATTACGCTTGGAAATTTCCAAACGTCGCTTTTTGTTTTCGTCGGTTAACATTCGTGGCACCCATCTTGCAGACACTTTTTTGAACCCCAGTGAATCAATTAAAATGGATTGAACGCTACCAAAAGATATCTTTAGGATCTCAGCTATATGTTTTATAGTCATTCTTCTGTCTTCCAAAACCAGATTCTCAACCTTTTTGACATTTTCTTCTGTAACGGAGGTTGAAGGCCGCCCAGAACGCGGGTCATCTTTACAGCTTGATCTACCTCTTTTAAATTCAGCCACCCAGTACGCAACCGTAGAATAGGGTACAGCATCACCCCCTAATGTCTGCTGAATGTCCAAAAAAATTTCCTTCGTAGACATTTTTTTCAAACTGAGATATTTTATCACCGCACGTAACTCACTTTTATCCATAATTTTGACTTTTTAGCAACTCGTTGCACAAAAAAAATTATTACATGCGAACGAACTGACAAAAATAAGTGACAGTCTGCATAAATATAGTGTGATAGACACTCTTTAATTTGAATATCGAACTTGATCCAAAAAGGTTTCATATATATGCACTTCTAAGAACTTTTTGATTCACCCTCGTATGTTCTATGCTTTAGCCATATTTGAAATTGAACCTGTAACTTCTCAGCCACCACGCATTCAATCCAAAACACAGCAAAAACAAAGCTTTAAATGGATGAGTCAATGGCGGTAGTATCCGTCCACCCGTTTTCCTCGCAAGGAATCTAGACTTGTGAATAGATTACCCCTCGATTATCTGCTTCGTACATAGCAGTATCTGTATCAGCCGGATTGTCCACTCCTGAACACAACCTCCCTCATTATATAAGGGAGGGTTTGCCATAATCCTCACGCTTGGCAGGCGTCTTGAAAATCGCAGTATCAGTTCCTCAGAAGGCGCTGCTGCAAGGCAATTAATTAAAAAATCTGTTTATTTTTCGTTGTATTTATTGTGAAATCGACACAACATGACCCAATTCCATCAGAACAAAAAAGAGGTCACAAAAGGCACTGATGTCTACAAAATAGAAGGTGATTATAACAATAAAGCTTTATTTTTAATACATCGGTACTATCCACATAATTTTCTTTGCTCTTTATGCCTGTCTTTGTTCACTAAGGTCGGATTTCACCGTTGAAACTGAATGCGATTAATTAAAGCTACATGGAGTTAAAACCTTTGATTGAGTTCAGGAGTTCTAGTAAGAATTTTGATTAAATTTAAACCGAGATTAACTTCTAAATGCCCATTTCCTACATTTAGCTCAACTGAACACATTCAAGGGCTTTCAATGTGATCGTAAAATCACATAGATCGTTCACCGATTTCAATATTCATTGCAACGGAAACTTAACCTGATCACAATGTAAATAAGATAATCGTATTTGTCGTAAATTGATATCAAAGTTGACATTTGAATTAATTTACGTTGAACTTACTTACAAGATTAAAACATAAGGTATGTTATAAGTGTTTGCAATAACGCCTGCTAGGCGAATTACATTACAAAATTTAAAGAAAAAAATTAATTTTGTAATGTAATTCGCCTAGCAGGCGTTATTGCAAACTTAACAATATTAAAGTTATATAGTTGCGTCACCATTTACAAGTTTAAAACCAATTGCAAAATTGGTCTTGTTTGTAGTACAACGCAAGTCGAACTATAGGTGTCGCGATACGATGGATGAAGAACGAGAGCAAGAAAAAGTTATGAGTCATTGTGTCATGTTCGCTCAATTGGTTAGAGCATACGCCAGCTAAAGGGGAATCCCGCACATGACAATGATTTTTTCTCTCGTTAAATTTTGTAATATAAGGTATGATCATCTACAAAATTCAGTCAATTAAATATAAATACAAAAATGATAAAAACATACACACCAAATAAAATTTTCAGTACGGTCAAATATAATTAATTATTCCAATAACCCCCCCCTCATTGTACCTGGCGCAAAAGGTGCCCATAACACTGGCTGCATTGCCTCGTTATAAAACATAAGGTTTTTTTTAGTTTATATTAAAAATACCTTTGTTGAAATTTGCACATAGTACACTAGTCTCCAGTGCTTTTATTGTAGTAGCTGTAGTGTTGTATATAGTTCATAGTATTTTGTTTAATAAAGTCTCCAAGGATTACATAATTATGATAATAATAGAAATATACCGTCAAATTTATTGATGATTAGAAATAGTAACTTGAGTGACAAAATCACTCAAGTATAATCAAATAGGTATGCAGCTATATTCTTAAATAACTACTTGTTACAAACACACATATAAATAATTAAATTACTATGATTATGATATATGAGATTTATTGCTTAAAAACTATTGTATATGTTACCGGTAATCTGTATAATCCGGTATACAATACAAGGTAGTGTCATTGGGTGCAACATATTTTAATTTACATAAATGACCTTCCAAAAATTATTGAAGATTCCTGCGGATGATATTTCGATACTGCCATCATTTGTGCCGCAGATCCATGGCTTGATCTCCGCCCTCGGCTTGAGCTACATACACCGCTTGGTGCAAAGGCATTTTGCAAATGCTCGCCTGGCTAAATACCACCCTGTAAAAAATCTGTCGACAAGCACCTAATAGTAATTTAAAAATAATTTAAATTTATTTAATCAATTAACTGACATTTTAAATAATGTAATAAATTGGATGATTAACCATTATCTCGACTTAAATTAATCAAAAATAAAAATAATACAATTTAGACCATATCAAAAACCCTTGACATTTATTTTACATACAACAATAATAAAATAGCATGTGTTGATGCAGCGACTCTTCTAGGCCTAGAACTTGATACGCACTTTAACTGGAAAAAACATATAAATAAAATTAAAAACAAAATGTCTAGTTTGTCATATGCATTGAGGGAACTAAGGCGAGCCACTGACCTTAATACAGCTTTATCTGCTTATTACGGATTCGCGTTTTCGTGGCTTAGTTATGGCATCATAATGTAGGGCAATAGTGGACACCAGTGACCTCTTTGTCACTCAAAAAAAATGCATTCAGATACTTGCCAATATAAAAGTACCTAATATACATATACCAAATTTTCATAAACCATATTTTATAAAATTTTAAATTCTGTCCTGAATATCCATTTATATATTAGAAATTTGCAAATTTGTAAACAAGTACCTATCTCTATTCCAAAAAATATGCCGATCAATCACGTGATATTAGATCAAAATATAGACATAAACTTATAAAACCAAAGTCTAATCTAGAGATGTACAGATCCGACCCTAACTTAATAGCTATAGATATATATAATAAGCTGCCTATTACGCTAAAGAATATAGAAAAAGTAGAATGTTTTATCAAAAATCTTAAATCCTTACTTGAATCTAAATGTTATTATGCCTTAGATCAATTTTTCAACAATAAATTTGATTACTTAGAAATAGATTTTTCCATTCCGCCTATTGCCTATACAAACGAACATGTTATATAAGACCTGCATGCAACTACATATGTTGCAATAAATAATTGAGTATTGAGTACCTAAAACGTGTAAGTATGAAATATATTTTATTTTGCCCAGGTATTCTATACAATACTGAATGTGCATCCAGTGATGTAAGTAAAAACAATAAAGGAGAGCATAGAAGGACATACATGTGCGGTAACAATGGTTAGGTTAGGTTTTTAAGTATCACATTCATTTTACTGTAGTAATAGAAAGACACTTGTAGGTACCTTTTTTATTGATTATTTTTAAGAAGCACCCTAATTGTAAATTTTAATACAGTTGATTTTAAGTATATGTTTCTTTCACCCATCATTTTGTAGGCTGGTTAACATTGATAAATATAGACCAAGATCTATTAATTAATTTTACACATTGCCAGTGCAACAGCAGGTACTCTATACAAATCCTAGGAATTGTATTCATTACCTACGTGAAGTATGTAGTGGACAATAATCAGTACTAATATTATAAATGTGAAAGTAACTCTGTCTGTCTGTCTGTCTGTCTGTTACGCTTTCACGCCAAAACTACTGGACCGATTTGAATGAAATTTGGTATGGAGATAGTTTGAGACCCGGGAAAAAACATAGGATAGTTTTTATCCGACTCCGCAAAAAGAGGTTAATGTTTTCGCGCGATAACCGACATACGCGCGGGCGGAGCCGCGCCCGGGAAGCTAGTATTCATAATATTTCATACATTGCCTTGACACCTCAGGAAATCTATTCATTGCCTAGGTATTGTATAGAATACCTGAATTATACAGATTGCCGGTAAGTTACATAACTTAGTGAGGCGGGAATATGTTGAGGATTATGTATGTCTTTTGAATTAAAAACTTACATTATACAATATAAGACTATGGTTCCTCTCTATTACCATAATCTTGTTCAGCTTTAATTTCCACAGACACTGGTATCTCTACAACACCGTAATCTTCAGTGTTGTCATCAGAATGTATAGACATATGTCTTTTTAAGTTACCAGCAGTGTTAGTCTTATAATCACAGATATTGCATGTGTAAGCTTTCTCACCAGTGTGCAATTTCAAATGCCTCGTCAGTCCACTTTTGAATCCAAATTTTTTATAACAAATCTCACATTCGTAAGGATTCTCTGTGATGTGTATTTTTGCATGTTTTTTCAAGTTATCAGCAGTATTCCCAACATAATCACATGTATTACAATAATACATTTTCTCTGCACCATGTACACGTCTATGTTTTGTTAAGCCACTTCGATCGCTAAACTTGCGGTCACATATATCACATGGGTATGGTTGTTCTCCAGTGTGTATTCTTATGTGTTTTTTTAATGCGCCAGGAGTAAAACCTTTATATTCACAGTGAACGCAATAAAAAGGTTTTTCTCCTGTATGTCGCCTTAAGTGATCAATTAAAGTGCCCTTATCGTTGAATCTACTCTCACACATATTACAACCAAATGGCTTTTCTTGAGTGTGTACCATCATGTGTTTTTTCAAATCACTCGCGAAAAAAGCTTTATGTTCACACATACTACAAGAAAATGGCTTCACTCCTGTGTGTCTTTTTACATGTTTTGATAGACAGCTTCTATCACTGAATTTACTATCACACATGCTGCACTGATAAGGTTTTTCTTCATTATGTCTTCTTTTGTGTTTTCTCATGTCACTGATGGTATAACACTTATAATTACACATATCGCAATAAATTGTATTTTTTTCATCATGTGATTTCATATGTCTTGCTAAATAGCATTTAAGAAGAAATGTGTTGGAGCATATATCACATTTAAATGGTTTTTCAAGGGTAGATTTTGTCGCCTCCATATCAAATATATCCTAAATCACTGGATGTATTCACTGCTGCTATCTTGGCTTTTTAAGATTTCATCCTGTAGCTGTAAGAATAAAAATAACATTTATTTACAAGTTACAATTTTGCAAGCATAGGTACCATACAGAATATTTAATTTGATACTAGTATCAAGCTAAGTTCAAAAATACATAAATCCAGTGTGAAAATTCAATCACCAAAATGAGTCCGAATCAATTCACAACCTGAACTGTTAGTTTTGACTTAAATAGGGTCGTAAGCAGTAGAATAATTGTTGTTAGAATGAATAAATTCTCGTAAGATTAATAATAATATCTGCAATGAGCACTACAGGGGCTTCATTAAGCATGCCATTGTTAGCTGATAATATTCAGAACAGATAGGTATTATATACTACTTACATTCTTTGCCGTCAACAAAATCACTAGGTATATCAAATCACAAATGTAATGTATATCTCTTAGAAATTACCAAATATTTACAAAATAATTAATTTATAATATAACCATAGATTACAGTCCCCAACGTTGCAACCAACGCAGATTATTAAATTACAAACCAAGAGTAAGTAAATTGCTACTTTCTGCTTGCACAAATCATAAAAAAATATCACGATAGGAATACATATCTTGACAACAGATTCCAAAGCATGCAAGGTATCGAGTTGGTCTTTAACTATATTCGATTTTCGCGATATCGAATCCTATCAATCGACTGCAACAATGTTAATAATATTATTGGAACCTACGAGAATCGAATAATGGCATCCCTACCACAGACTATATAAACCGAAGCACAAGGCGCGCATGGCTTAAAACCCGGTGGAGCTGGACGACCGCACAGGCGGTAGCCAGCATCTATGTCCTCCCCCTAAACTAACGCGCATGGCAGTGCTTTTCGAGATTTTGAGTGGAACGGACGTGTTTTAGAGCTCCCCTTTATTTTCGTTTCTTTTTTTATTTATTGTTTAATTTGTTGATTGGTGACTAAGGCTGTTTGTGAATATTTGTGTTTAAAATTGATAATTCGTAAGTAATTAAAAACTTAAACCACTTCTGATTGCTTAAATCAGAAGTGGGATTCGAACACTGCTCACCGTTTATATCTTGTGTGAATTGTTATCTAACAAGTGATTTATCAAAACATGTTTTTTAAATTTCTCTTATTTTTGTCTTTCAAATACGTTTAAATTTAACGTCTTTTTTCTTGTCGGGCCATAACTGTAAATAACATACCCTGCTGTGATTCAACTGGAAAGTTGTGCTTGGTTTTTATTAATCTACCTGTTCTGCTATAAACTATTTTCAATCTTTTTTGATATTTTTACGATTTTGCTTAAATTTTATGCGTTCTCTCTATAAAAACTTGTTTTGAGTACACGTATTCGCTTTTGAAGCCCTAATTCACCTTGGAAACTTGTTCATATCCTTATACCTCCGTGTGTTATTGTTTGAATTTAAACTTCTTTTGTTATTTTTGATTACAACCATAATTTTGTTTAAATTCCAACTCTTTTGTACTTATTTCATTGAAAGTGCGAATATTATCGATTCCAACTATAAGTACTCGTCGTTCCAGTGAAACTCAGGGTCTAGTAAGGCTTTTTTTGTGTTGTGATCGTTTTTTATTTAGATTTGAACATGGATCGGATTCTCGATCCAGATCTCGTGGATATCAAAGGCTGTATCGTGAAAGACCAGCAAGTGATACACGTGGGTCGTCTATAGTTCGTACCCCTTAGCCTCCGCCAAGAACAAGGTATCGTACCCGAAGCCGCAGTCGTAATCGGAGTAGTGGTCGCCGACACGGTGCCGGTGGTGATCGTGAGCATGATCGCAGTCATAGTGATCATCGCAATCATAGCCACGATCACTACAGGGAGCGGAGCGGGAGCCGAAATCGTGAGTACAGTAACCATCAGTTCTTGCGCTCTATTATAACCCACCTCCATGCTTAGGAGTCACACTCACTTTCTCCACATGTACCTGATCACCCACCACCTACTTATGAGAATGGTACTGAACAAATCGTAGAAGCTATTTATTCTTGAAAAACTTGAGAGATTAATTAACCGTTGGGATGATCATCAGTGTTTAGCCCGTATAGGTAGATGTTTGAAGGGTGACGCCAGGTTATGGTTGGACGATTGGGTTATATAGTGACCGCATTTGGTCCAATTTAAGAAAGACTTTGCCTTTGTGTCAAGAAGATAGATGTAGCTAATATCTTTTATGAAGTTATGTCCACCAACTCTAATAGTTTCAAAAGCTGAATATGCACGTAGATCCTTGTTACGCCTTCGTATTGTTAAGTGATGACCTAATCACGGCAATAGTTTTACGTGGTATACAAGAACGACATGTTAAGGCTACAGCAACGAACGCCAACCTCTCTCCTCATGATCTGGTGAACTACCTTTCAACATTTACTGAGCCTGATATTACAGAAACTTGGGTGAAGAATCACCCAGCATTGACGACTACCTACAATAGATACCAAGGTACCAAACGTCTTTTTCGGATTTCTAATCTAGGTGTGAAGTGCTTTTTGTATAACAAACATGGACATAAACAGACAAACTGTCCCAAAACGACGAAGCATACTGCCGCTGCTGTGACCGCTAGTATTGCTGTTGACTCGGGACCAAGCACATCATCTGGTAAGCCTGTATACACCAACGTTTGCGCCTGTTAACTTCTGCTCCCTTGTACAAACTCAAGAACAAAAAATGTCGTGGTTGGTGTGATTGATGGTATAGCAGTAGACATATTAATAGGAGCGGTGCTATTGATGTCCCTGATTTCAGTCTCCGTCGTAGACCATCTTTCTTGTACAAAAACCCATCGGCTGACAAATTAAAGGAGTAGGTGACTCCATCACAAATATTGACTCTTTTATGTGCCATTGGTCGTAAAACTTGAAAACATATCTCTGTATATAGATTTCTTGATAGTTCCTAGCCAAAAACTGAACGCTCCTGTCATTATAGGTACAAATGTTTTAAATCGCGACGGTATAGTTATATAAGAACTAAGGATTCATAGCACATCATGCGCAAGCCTGTAGTTATGGAAGCATCTGTGTAAATTCTGTTAAACCTCGTTAACTGGTTCTGACCTTGTTGAACTCAACGCAGTACTAGACAAATTCTCAAGTAACATGATAACATGAACAGCTAAATCTACTGTAACAAGCTACTCCACCGAACTAATTGCATATCTCGTCTAATTGGAAAAGGGTTGGACTTTAATTAGGATACAGAACAAGAATATTATGTACAAGTGATAATTCTTAAAAAGAAACTGGTGTACCTATTGGAAAGTTGACCAATAGGTACACCAGTTCTCGCCATATTCAATCTCGAATTACCAACCGAGGTGCATACTGTTGCAAGTAGTCACTGGTTCGGTGCTAATCTCCAACAGACTCATAATGATGGTAATCGTCACGTTGTAGCCTATTTCAGTCAAATTACGAAGGGTGCTGAACCTAATTGCCATTCTTATGCTCGAAACGTTAGTTGTGGTTAAAGATCTGAAACATTTTAGAGACTACTTAATTGGCTCAAAATTTGATGTGATCACAGATTGTAATGCTTTAAAGGTGACTCGGAATGAAAAAGATTTGTTACCGCGTTTGGAAAGATGGTGGATATATTTACAAGATTTTAATTTAAGTTTGATTTCCAGAAAAGGAGCCATGTTGCCTCACAATTGGGAATTGGGCGCAGATAGCTCAAGCAGGAGACGAGGAGGTCCAAACGATGATCCAGTCCTTGGAGAATGGTCAGTTAGATTCAACGAGGTATGTGAAACCAAATGATTTGTTGTATTACAAATATATAAGCCTACTGGTGAAGAGACCAGGCTTCTTAGCTGTGTACCAAAAAGTCATCGTTTGAGCCTCTTGCGTATCTTTCACGATGAGCATAGTCACATTGGCGCAGATAAAGTTGTAGATTTATTATTAAGATACTTGGTTCCCTGGTTTGAGTTCTTTCGTTAAAAAGTACGTATCTTATTGTGTCACATGTATCGGCCACAAGCGTGTACCCCGCGCACCCTTACAGCCAATTACTCATGGGTTAAATCTGATGTGCCATTTGATACTTTACATGTTGGCGTGTTGGGACTTTATCAAAGCGCTATACATTTACTTAAAGTAAATTCGATTACAAAATTCTGTTTATTTACACCTATTTTTTGACCTAATCTTGATGAGTTGAAAGGAGACATTAAGATTGTGATGCCATTGTTTGATACTCCTTAGTTAGTTGTAACAGGGGAAGGATGTTCGAGTTGATGGGCTTCAATTCTTGGATGCAGCTGCTGGAAGTACAGCTCCATTATATCACTCTTGAAATGCGTCACGAAAATGGACAAGTACATCGCTATATCTGTACTCTCTTCAACATGCTTTGCATTGCCGTCAATCATCGGAAGAGCGAATGGGCCGAAGAACTATGGCAATTGCAACTTATTTTGAATCTGACGAAACAGAAAATCTGACAGACTTCTGCCCTGAATCTCTTGATTGGTCATGAGAGTGCGACGCTGATAATTTGAACCTTGGTGCGAGATGTCACATTGAATTCGGAATCGTCTAGTCGGCTAGGTAGACAAGAGATGCTTCGATACAGGACGGCCGAACGGTTGAAGAACAATCAAATCAATCAAAACGCTGTTGTTAATGAGGGTCGTAGACCCCTTCTTAAGTTCCAGAAGGATGATCTGGTCTTTGTGATAAAATACACGGAAGATCGGGGTAAACTGGACCTTGGTATGCGGGGGCCCTACAAAGTTGATAATGCTCTTCGCAATGAACCATATGAATTGAAACTGTTGGATGGGTCATATGAAAGACGACGTATGCAGCCGCCCAGTACATAGTCCCCTGGAAAGGCGAATGGACCCCTGAGACACGTTCGACTTTTTGTGAAAGTCGGTGTCTGCCCTTATGTACTTGCTTTTATAAAAAGAGGTACCCTGTATGTGCCCGCTTTTGAAATAAAAGGGGTACCTTGTATGTACTTGCTATCGAAGGAACAGGTACCTCGTGTCTACCTGCTTCTGGAGATTGAAGTACCTTGTATGTGCTTGCTTTCGAAAGAAGAGGTACCTTGTGTCTACCTGCTTCTGGAGATTGAAGTATCCTGTATGTGCCTACTTTCTGAGAAAGGAGCACCCTGTGTTTGCTTGCTTTCAAAGAGAGAGGTACCTTGTGAAGTCTTTCCGCTTATCGGCGAGCCGTTGGGGGAGCACACACTCCTCTCTCCCCCGACGTGGAATGCTTTTCGTTTTGCGAAAAGTCACTGGAGGAGTACATGACCCTTTGCCTCCAGTGTAGGTAGGAAGCTCTTCAGTATAGGCCCGTACTGAAGAGCCCCACTGAGTGGCTTAGTCGGTTCCTAACTGACTGAGCCGTGTAAGTACTCAGTGTCTCGGTATAGATTCTAACCCTTTTTATTATTTTTTCTTGTTCTTAGTACCCTGTGTATGTGTCTCCTATGTCGTATTGGAGATCCCCTGTTTATGTATCCATGTTGTGTTGGATACCCTGTGTATGTGTCTCCCATATATTATTGGAGATACCCTGTTTATGTATCCATGTTGTGTTGGATTGGATACCCTGTGTATGTATCTCCCATGTAGTTTTGGAGATACCCTGTTTATGTATCCATGTTGTGTTGGATACCCTGTGTATGTGTCTGCCATGTATTATTGGAGATACCCTGTTTATGTATCCATGTTGTGTTGGATACTTACCCTGTTTATGTATCCACGTTGCGTTAGATACCCTGTGTATGTGTCTTCCCATGTAGTATTGGATATACCCTGTTTATGTACCCATGTTGTGTTGCATAACCTGTTTAAGTGTCTCCCATGTATTATTGGAGATACCCTGTTAATGTATTACGTTGCATTGGATACCTTGCTTCTTAGTATCGGCCAGTACTGGGAAGCCGCTGGGTTAACGTAGGTACCCAATGTTTTATAAATTTATATGTACCTATCTATACGCACGTGTATACATCTTAAAAGCTAAATGAGCTAACTGTAACTATCAAAACTAATACGCTTGACTTTGTCTGTCCTACAAGATTCGCTTAGGTTTCTAGTAATTGATATAAACACTGTGATCATTTGATTTTAGATACGAATGATGTCGAGGATGACTTGGGGACAGAACCAGTGCTGGATGACGCCGGTCCATCATGCTTACCTAGCTTGCCTAGGCTGATTTCTCAGCCCGGAGACGACGAGCCTGCCGAGGACGGCAGGGTATCAGGAGAGGCCGTATTGGAACCTACGAGAATCGAATAATGGCATCCCTACCACAGACTATATAAACCGAAGCACAAGGCGCGCATGGCACACTCACTCCACAGACTTTCCGACCTGTGCCGCCACGCCGTGCACACCTGTCTACAGCTCCGCCAGTATCTCCCAGTGAGACCGCAATAGTCCCCGCACTATTGCCGTCTCACTCGGGTCATCGTTCCGACGCTAGTTGCAGACCAGTGCCTTGGAATACGCAGTCCTGACGAAGTTTTTGTTTTGTGTGCAGAAGCTGAGCAGCCGCCGAACGCCGAGCAACGCGAGCTACGAGCTCGCCGTGCCGTCGCGCAGAGGCGCTCTAAGACGTCAGGCATTACCACCTACCCAAGTCCCTTGTTTCGGACGAACAACATCATATCGGGCTGGTGGTCTTGTTTTGACCGCACTTTTCGGTGCGCATTTCACCACTTTACTACCCGACACAACATAGTAACAGTCGCGTAACAACACACTTTGTGCTGTTAAGCGACGTCGTTCAGGCGTGGGGTAGCGTCAGCCAAACCCGTCTGAACGATCAAATCCGCCATTTGCTGCGGTCGCAGTGTGACACCCTACGGTGACAACGGCCACTGTTGTTGTTTTGGTTTAACCTTGCACCGTGGCCTTTCCCGCTTCACGGGTCAGCCGAAGCAAGCTGGGCTCCGGAATTCTGGCCTTGGGGTCGCCCCTAGTCAAACCCGGAGTAGCGCTTAGGAGCACCCCTCTCCGCCGAGAAAAAAGCTCGGAGAGGGTACACAACTAGGGCACACCGTAGGTACACACTCCCTCTCACACAGTGAGCTCACAAGGTGTGTGAGGGAATTCAAACCCTGGATAGGGCGTCCTGAGTATTCCCCTCAGGATGCAGTCCCGTCCCTCTAACGGTGAGGTGCAGGTCCTTCAGACCTTCGCCCTCCGCCACCCCGATCTATACGTTGCACATATGCAACTCCTAGAAGAGGAAGAGAATGCCCGCTTCACGGACACTCTCATCGCTCCCTCCGGGACTTCAAACCCGGAGGCCAACGTCCCTCCTCTGACCCGGTCCTTCTCAGAGGACAGTCCGCTTTCGCCCGCTCCGGGCCCAGACAACAGACGCACGGTGGCAGCCCCTCCCCGTGAGAGGTCTCGCTCGCGCTCACCGATCGGGAGGCCAGCGAGCACCCGTCCCTCCATCGCCGTTGTAGAGCCCACTTCGGACTCCGAAGCGGAGATGGAGGTAGATCCGAGTCGCGCCTTACGCACTGACTCGGACTCAGATAACGACGGCTATACCGTCGTAGATAGAAAGCGCAAGCGTGCTCCTAAAGCCGCTAGTTGCGCAACTTCCGCCCCTCCCGCCAAGGCACCCGCTAAGGCCCCCGCCTCCGGCAAGAAGCCGACCCCCGCCCCGCGCCCCGCGTCTCCTCCCTCCGCTCCGGCCACCACTGCCGCGTCCCCTCAGGATGCGAGCGCGCGCCGCGAAAAACCGCCTCCGCCCCTGTTCATTCAGGACAAAACCAAATGGGACATGCTGTCCCGTTTAGTTTCGGATCGTGGGATCCACTATACTAATGCCCGCTCCACGCAGCAGGGCATTAAAGTCCAAGTTTCCACCATTAGCGACCACAGAGCGCTAACTAAACTCCTCCGCCACGAGAGCATAAGTTTTCACACTTATGCGCTCGAAGAGGAGAAAGTCCTCCGAGTGGTCATCCGCGGTGTGCCCAAGGAGGTACATACCGATTCGGTATGTGCCGACCTGAAGGCACAAGACTTCCCCGTACATGCAGTTCACCGCATGTACAGCGGGAAGGACCGCAGTCCCTACGATCTAGTACTCGTAGTACTAGATCGTACTCCTGAAGGCAAGGCCATTTTTAATTTAAAAAAGGTCTGTGGCCTCTCAGGACTCGATGTCCAAGCCCCATACAAGAATGGGAGTCCCTCGCAGTGCCACAACTGCCAACTATACGGGCACGCCTCCCGATTCTGCTTCGCTCGCGCTAGGTGCGTTAAGTGCCTAGGCGATCACGCGACAGCAGCGTGCACTCGCACCCGGGATTCGCCGGACCCACCCAGCTGTGTGTTATGCGGCGCTCAAGGGCATACCGCGAATTACCGTGGTTGCCCTAAAGCACCACGAGTGAACCACAGGGTGGCAAGGCATAGGCCAACCCGTCCCTCTTACGACCGTTACCAACGGGTAAGCCCCAAACTAACGGTAGTACCTGCCTCACAGGTAATACCCGCGCCGCTCCCAGCCCGTAACGCATGGTCTAAACCACCCAGTATGGTTAAGACCGTCGCTACCGCCCGCGCCCCGGCCCGCGCGCCCGCACCCGCGCCCGCACCCGCACCCGCCCGCGCCGCGGCCCCTGCCCGCGCACCGGCCCCGGCTCGCCCCGCGCTCCCGGCACCCGTCGCCAACACCATTCGCGCGCCTCCCCGCGCCGCTTCCCGGCCACAAGCTCCACCTATGCCATTGATGGCTGCCCCTCTTCAAGAGGCAATCAACCTAGTCAGCGATCTGGCTATGTCGGTTGACATCAATGAGGTACAAGAGCTATTCCACAAGATGCAATACGCTCAATCCCCAGCGGACGTGATCCAATACACATTGGAACACGCGAATTTACTTAGCGCCCTTAAGCGCTTCGTTCCCCAGGCCCCTCCCCAGTACAACCACTATGGGTAGTACAACCGAACGCACGAAACCGTACTCAGTTTCGTTAGCGTCATTTAACGCTGACGGCCTCTTCAGACAACGTGACCTCGTCCACGACTTTTGTTGTACCCACCTTATCGATATCATATGCGTGCAGGAAACCTTTCTAAAACCGGGGAAGGCGAACCCTAGGTTTGCCAATTACAGAACGGTACGTGATGATAGAGTGAACTCCCGTGGGGGAGGCACTCTTATCTATTACAAAAGGTCCCTGCACTGCATTCCCCTACCTACCCCGACTCTTGTTAATATGGAAGCATCTTGTTGCCTCCTAGCTATGACTGGTCATCAACCTATAGTCATAGCATCCTGTTACCAAGCTTGCGCAAAGCCGATCGTCCGAGCTGACTTAGAAGCCCTATTCTCATTAGGAAGCGCCGTCATTCTGATTGGCGACTTCAACAGTAAGCACATCCTATGGAATTGTAACGTCAACAATCCCAGAGGTATTGCACTTGAAAACCTAATCGCAGAACTTAACTTTGACATAATTGCGCCCACTGAGCCCACTCACTACCCTTATATGGCAGACCACCGATCTGACTTGCTTGACATGGCACTATTCAGAGGCGTAACACTCCGGTTACGCTCCATAGAAGTGGTTCACGAGCTTCACTCTGACCACCGACCCATTATACTGCGACTAGGTCCCGACCCAACGACTGACCTCCCCCGCCCCACTAAGACGATAGTGAACTGGAAGCAAGTAGGCGATGCCCTAAAGGCTATCAGTTCACCGGACCTAGACAAGATCCCTGACGACATCCTGACAAAAGATGACGTAACCCTTGCGATCGATTCGTTCACCAATCACCTCTCCACCGTAGTAGGTGCATCCGCAAAGGAGGTCATAGTGCCGGACGACCGGCGCCTTGTCATTCCAGCGGATGTGAGACGATTGGTGACGGAGAGTAAAGCAGTGACCCGACATTACGACTCTTACCCCAGTAAAGAGAACAAAACTAAGAAACGCCACTTTGAACGCATGGTTCAAAGTCGCATGTCTGAGTTGCGTGATCAACAATGGGGCGATAAACTTTCAAACCTCGTGCCAAGCCACCATGCTTACTGGGACTTGGCGCGAGGCTTGAAAGGAAGTAACCATAACGACATGCCTCCCTTATACAGACCAGTCCCACTTGTCCCAGCGTTCTTTGACGAAGACAAAGCTGAGTGCCTAGCTGATAGCCTAGAGGCTCAGTGTTCCCCTAACGTAGATCACGTTGACCAAGCTCACCTCGATTCGGTGGATGCTGAAGTCGAACGTAAAAGCTCTGTGGTCACCTCTGAACTCCCACCAATCACCTTAGCGACTTACGCTGAGGTGGAGAGACTGATCAAGGCCCTCCGACCGCGCAAATCCCCCGGTGCCGATGGCATCTCCAACAGGGTTCTTAAAACCCTCTCTCCTCCTCTCATCCATCTCTTAGTCAGCATCTTCAATGCTGCTATGAGCCACTGCTTATTCCCAGACACCTGGAAATGTGCAAATGTCATTGGCATTCACAAACCAGGCAAAAGCTCATCTGACCCCACCAGTTACCGCCCCATCAGCCTCCTCAGTGCCTTAGGCAAACTTTACGAGCGGTTACTTGCAAACCGTCTCCAGTCCCATGCTAAGGAACACCACCTTATCCCAGATGAGCAGTTTGGCTTCAGACCCGGACACTCATGCGTCCAACAGGTGCACCGCCTCACGGAGCACATCATTGAGGGCTTCAATAAGTACCCCAAACCCCAGACTACGCTAGCAGTCTTCCTCGACGTAGCGAAAGCTTTTGACAAAGTCTGGCACAACGGCTTGATCTACAAGCTATACCAATTTGGCGTGCCAGAACGTCTTGTGCTCATCCTACAAGACTTCCTTAAAGCCAGAAGCTTTCGCTATCGCGTGGAAGGCACCCTCTCCTCCCCCCACCCAGTCAGAGCCGGAGTCCCTCAGGGCTCCGTGCTATCACCTATTCTCTTTGCACTGTATACCAGTGACATCCCACGCTCTCAGCCCAAAATATTCCTAGCCCAATATGCGGATGATACCGCCATTTACACCACTGGGTGGCATATCAACAGACAGTCCTATTTCGTCATGCAACGGGCCATCACCGAGATCGGTGACTGGTTCCGAAAATGGCGCATCGCGGTCAACCCAGCTAAAAGCACAGCTATGTGCTTTACTGAGAAGACACGCTCCCCTTACCCGAAACCGCTTATTTTGTTCGACGAACCCATTCCCTGGGTTCCTAGAACAAAATACCTCGGAGTCACCCTTGATCGTCATCTCACCTTTAACGATCACATAACAACCGTCCGAAACAGAGCGGCCTTCATAATGGGTCGCCTTGGTCCCCTACTTCGCAAAGAGAGTAAAATGTCTCTTAGTAATAAGAAGACACTTTACACTGCCTGCATCCGCCCCATCATGACTTACGCATCAGTAGTGTTTAGTCATGCTAGTGAGGCCCACCTTCATAAACTTCAAGTCATCCAAAACCGTTTTCTTCGTAATGCAACCGGCGCCCCGTGGTATATCCGGAACACCGAGTTGCATTGCGACTTAAACCTTCCCTCTCTAGCGCAGTTCAATAAGGACTGCGCCCGCCGATACTTTGATCGAGCGCCCCACCACCCGATCCCATTGGTTGTCCAGGCATCGAACTACTCGACTGCCTCTTCTATCCCATTTTTCAAACCCCCCCGTCGCCGACCACGGCAGGTATTAGACGACCCGGATGACCCCATCGCAGCCATTACATTGGCAGCTTTAGCGTTATCCGCAAGTCGTCGAGGTAAAATCCCCAGGTGTGAGGTAATCAGAGGTCACACAATCAAACACCGAGCTCGCCGGCGAGCTCGAGGCAAAAACAAGGTCACGATAAATTGCTCTCCAAATAGTCAAAGAGTATTATTCAGTAGGGCCCAATTGTGCAACACTGCAGTTGCACAGAGGCATTTTGCTCCGATCCCCCCCATGTCTCTAGACAGCGAGACAAGCCGAGGTCCGAACCACAGTGGTGCCCTTGAGCTCGCTGTCAACCCCTCCTATAGTAGCGGTACGTTTTCGGCGTCCGCAGGAGACGGAGGTAGAAAGCGCTTTTCGCCTTCTACGCCCGTCTCGGGAGAAGTGCCTTCGGCACTTCTCCCTCCCGGGCTATTGTAGGGCCAGGCCCTCGCCCAAAACCCGGTGGAGCTGGACGACCGCACAGGCGGTAGCCAGCATCTATGTCCTCCCTAAAAAAAAAAAAAACGCGCATGGCAGTGCTTTTCGAGATTTTGAGTGGAACGGACGTGTTTTAGAGCTCCCCTTTATTTTCGTTTCTTTTTTTATTTATTGTTTAATTTGTTGATTGGTGACTAAGGCTGTTTGTGAATATTTGTGTTTAAAATTGATAATTCGTAAGTAATTAAAAACTTAAACCACTTCTGATTGCTTAAAATATATTAATAATCTGTATTCATATAAGATTGTGCATGGTATCGTTCTTAAACACATTTTTGATAATTTATTTGTGCAAGAGTAACTGCTGCTGAACTAGGTTCATCACCCGTGTTTCAGCATACAGCGCTCTTCCCCGTAGGTACGTTGAACTTGGTGTAACAGGTTTGCTAATCAATGAAGCCAATTTGGGATAAGTTCGATTTTAACCAAACTATTACCACGGTAATGTTATATAGATAACATTACCGTGCTATTACTAGTTTAAAAATAATCTTCTGTTAAAATAAGTCGAAATCAAGTCGAGCCATATAGTTTAGTAAGTATATTTTCCTTCTACGATTTTAGTCTACGAACTGGAGACCATAGATAAAAAATAGATTTAAGAAATCGTCTATGATCGATTGTGTTTTACATTTGAAATATATTTAATAAAAAAATTAAAAAAAAATGCTTTAGAAACAAAGATAATTCCATGGTACAATAATTTACGACCATGGATAATTTGAAATTTATATGCATTATCGAATTTACGTGTAGCGACCTATTATACCTAGTCCGCCCATAAGTTTTGTTTTCGTAGATTCTGTTACAAATGAGAATACATTTTTTTTAAGTTGTAGGTAGGTACCTACTAATGTAATATTACTAAAACTTACATGTACATATTTCTAAAGTCTCAGTAAAAAATAAAAACAATTATTTTATTATATTAACTAGGATTTGCGAAATTATGAGTGCGGAACAAAAAGTAAGCTATGGAGTTCCGCAGGGAAGCGTACTGGGTCCAAGCCTGTTTTTGATTTATGTCAACAACGTATGCTATTTCAAACGGCTTATGTTTAACTTACCACCAGAGATAGTAACGTATCGTATAACAGACAAAAATAATAAATGATCACCAAAATTAAACCCAAATTTTAATTTAAACTTATAACCAAAATTTTAACATCTCGCTATCCTATTTAAGCAAAATGACTCAAAATAAATCATTGTTAACGCAAAAGTAGTAAAGGATCACAAAAATTAAAACAATACATTTTAATGTTATAATTATTCTGGCGCATCGCCGGCCGCTGCCGCGGCACGCTCACTTTGCTTGCTCACGCGCGTTGTTGTGGTCACAAGTACCCTAACGCTCCTCTTCACTTCGCTCGTCGTCGCACCTAAATATGACTTCAGTGTTCATTTACTACATTTGGCGATCATCTACTACATTTCGTGACCATTTACTACATTTGGTGTTCGATTAAAATTTTTGGTTAATGAACTAAGGGTATTAAAGCATTTTATGGTAGGCATTATATCATATACGCCGATGATATAGCATTGATATGTATTGGAAATAGGTAGGTAGTACAGCTGTATGCTGAAGTTTTTTTTTTATAAGTAGCTGATATGTCAGGTGAGATAGTGAGGTAGACCACTACCTCACCTGATGGTAAGTGATGATGTGGTCGAAGATGTTGTTCAAGACTAACCTAGAATTACTGTAATGATTCTGTAGAACGGTCACCAAACCTAGCTACAAGCTCGAAAAAACTGAAAAATTGTGAATTTCCCGTCACAGACGAGAGATTCTACTTTAATTGAGATTGTAAATCAGTATTTGATTTAGATTCAAAATTTTACAAAAGTATCTAAATAATAGATTACAAAGGGTACTGAACCCAAAAATTGTATATGGAACTACGAATAAATAATTATTCGTAGATAGGTATGGAACAACACTAAAACAAAAGCTTGTAAGAGATCATTTTAATATCATAATTTACTTATATCTATACCAGAATCAGGGTGCCTCGCTTTCAAATGATTTTTCAAACTGTTCTTCTGAATAAATGCAGCATCACACAAAGAACACACAAACCTTTTATCGTTCAAATGTATCTTCAAGTGAAGTTTCAAAGTATACGGCTTAGCAAATTTCTTCTTACAAAATTCACATTCATAATTTTTTACCCCGTTGTGAACGTCCATATGATTTTTCATAACTGTATTATGTACTGTGATATAGCCACATATGTCACATCTGTGCTCTTTTGTCCGCTTATGGGTGTACCGCTTATGTGCAGCCAAGCTTCCTGAGTTAGCATATTCCTTGCCACACGTATCACATTTAAATAGAGGCTTTTTGATACCGTGGACTACAGCCATATGATTCAATCTCTTAATGTACTGCGTGAAAGGGAACGTTTCTGGACATTTTGGACATTTTATGGTCCTCTTCAAGTGTTCCTTTTTGATATGATATGCCATAGACGCTTCAGTCTTGAAAATTTCTCCGCAGTGCTTGCATTTAGTTTGTTTTGTCTCGTGATGATTGAACACGTGACATTTATACCTATGCTCTGTTAAGAATTTCTTTCCACATACATAACAAACATATAAACCATAGTGCTCATTCATATGTACAGACAAATTTTTGAAAAATGCAAAATCTTTGTCGCATACATGGCATTTTAGGCTATCCGAGCTTAAGTTATAGCCTAAAATCCCATGAGATGGTTTTCTAACGGTATTAAAGAATACTTTTTTATGTATACTAGTTAAATGTTCCATTAAATGTTCTATAGTTTTAAATTCTTCTTGACAAAGTCTACATTTGATACAACTTATGTCTGCACTTAATATTAAATCTTGCATAGAACGAAGACATTTGTCTATTGTACTTTCACAGATTTCGACATGTTCTGATTCGATATGTTCCTTTAATTCCTTGAATGGTATGTAGAATTTTTCACAGTAGAAGCATTTGTAGGTTGTTTTAAAATTATTTCTAAAAGGTAGGATGGTCGAACACTTAAGTAGGAGGATTATGTTTGCGCGTATCTTGTTGTTGTCCCTAAAAGATTCTTTTTTGGAATGTGTTGTTTTTGAAGAAGTCTTGTCATCTGGAATAATAATATTTTTATTTTATTAGCGTTAAAGTAAATATCAACCAAAGCAGACAGGATTGTAAGAAGAAAAAGTATTTGCTGACAAGGAATATTTGTTAACACTAACAACGCGGTTGTACCATTTGCGGCGCATAATCAATATTTTCAGAAATTACAGAAATTAAACTATTACTACCAATTGTTACACCAATTTTTTTTTTTTTTACAAAAATATAAATAAATGTTGGTAGTTGTATCAATATATTTCTTTGGTATCTTAATATGTAAAAAATAAATACGGTACATTATATAATTTTAATAGAGTACCTAACAATTATTATTTAATAGCCTCCCAAACATAGTCATTTTCGGGAAAAAGCAAGGAGATAATGTACCTACTCTAAAATTTGGAAAAGGAAAATAATGAATTGTAAATGTTTTAGTTTTTATTATGTATGTACATAAGAATAAAACTAAAAACAAAATATAGGCGATATATTATTTATCCAGCAAGCGAGCACGAAGTTCGACCGAAGCGTCTTTGTTTCAACTTACACAAATAGTATAAATGAATCAAAAAATTAAAAAACCTGACTGCAATTTATTTTTGTTAAACGTTTAATCATTTAACATAAAACTGCAAGTTACATATATTTATGGAATCGTGATTTGAAGCTCTTCATTTTGATACCCAACTCGATAGGTTTGGAAGAAAAAAAAATATCTCGCAATATGGCGACTTATCTCCGCCAGTTTATTTTTTTTATTAATTTTTATGTACCTAATGTCACTTGGACTGTCAAGACGAATCTTAACGATATCTCTTACATAGAAATCGGCTGGACCGTTTAGATTAGAAGTTATGGTGGAATAAAGAAACTCACAAACATACATACATACATGAACCCTGAAAACATCACTCCTTTTTTTGGGCAGTCGTGTTTTTTTTTTATGCCTGATAGGTTAGCCTTTGACTACTATCTCACCTGATGGTAAGTGATGATGTGGTCGAGGATGTTGTTCAGACTAACCTAGAGTTACTGGCTCTCAAGGACAGCTGCCGGAACACACCGTTGGGTGCTTGGCGACAGATTTTCAACTTGAGAGTGGTAGCTAGCCAGGCGGGCATTTGCAAAGTGCCCTACCACCATGCTGTAACGACTGCTATCCTAAGACAACAACCGGGACCGACGCGACGACGGATTAACGTGCCCTCGGAAGCACGGAAGCGCTCAGTAGTAATGTCACCAGCGGTCACCCATCCAAGTCTTGACCGCGGCGGACGTTGCTTAACTTTGCTGATCGATTCAGATTGGCCAAGCAAACTTGGCTACGAGTGCTTCAAAAAAATGCTTTCGTATGTCCGGTTGTTCTCTTCTACAGGTAACATTTTCTCAACCGATACTCGTGAAATTTTGTGAGCAGCAGGGCGATCACGTATCTTCTGTAGCAATGAATTCTGATTGCAACAATTAAAAATGACAGTTTTGACAGATTTTGTAGCAATGAAATCGTTGATAGCTACAGAACCACGTTTGACGGATCTTGTAGCTATCGATAGAAACTGTTTTGTATGTTTTTTTTTTATTATTCGTGATAGGTTCGCGTTTCACCACACCTTGCCTGATGTTAAGCATTGATGTGGTCTAAGCAATAAATAGCGATCACGTAAAATTGAACTTATAATTATACGTATTGAATAAAGTTGTGACTTGGTTATTTTGACATTCATATTAGATGGTGCCATTAAAATTGGTCGGATAGCCAACGATTCGCATCGACTTCACTTTGTAATTTATCGATAGATACAAATTGATATTTGATTGCTACAAGATACATGATCGCATAATATCGATTGCTACAAAACTTTGATAGCGTCAACTGTCTGATAGCTACAGAGATACGTGATCGCTCTGCTGGTTTGATAATCTCATAGAACTATATAAATTTTCCAAAAAAATAAATTTTATATATATTAAGAAATTTTCCAAAAACTGAAGTCCATTCAGTTTTGGAAAATTTTCAAAATGAAAATGGGGATTTAAATCTTAATTGCCCTCACCTGTCAATTGTTGTATTTTGGAATTCTGCTTAACTCTTGAATTTCTTTCTTTTATTTCTGATATAGGGGTGTCCGATTCTGAGTCGCATTTTATTCTTTTTCGCGACGATTTCTTTTTGCTCACTTTGACGCGTCGTTTCCTTGGTGACGTTTTTGTTATGAGTTTTTCTGAAAAATGGAAGGTAAAAATGTAACTCACTACATAGTATAAAACAAAGTCGTTTCCCGCTGTCTGTCTGTCCCTATGTATACTTAGATCTTTAAAACTACGCAACAGATTTTGATGCGGACATAGGATAGTTTGTATCCAACTGCGCAAAAAGAGGTTTATGTTTTTGTGTCGATAACCGAAATACGCGCGGGCGGAGCCGCGGCTGGAAAGCTAGTATTTAATAAGCATGACAATGTTAGGAAGTTAAAGGTCGACTGGGAATAATATGTACTTACTATTTCTCACAACTCTTTCATTTTCCTCGTATTTGATTTCTGAATCGGCATCTGGAAAAACAAATAATAAATTAATGAATAGATTCAGGCGTTACTATACAGAAATCTATATATAATGATATAACATTAAATTAATATTTTAATCAAACACTCAAAAATATAATAAATATATATAGAAACAATTCTGCCTAATTTTCTTGCTAAACCGACGTGATGTCAGGAACACCACGCACCCAAACCAAGAAAGAAGAATTTTCGACGCGTTTCAATTCTACACGAAGCATCCTCAGGAGGTCTTGACTCATCAGTCTCGTAACTGTCTTATTAAAAAGTTAATTTAATGTTTTCTTACAATATTTGTTGTTAAATAATTTTTTTTTCTCAATTAATTTAAGGCATTAAATATAATGACACCATAAAATGCTTTGATAGCCTTAGTTCTATTACCAAAAATTGTAATCGAACACCAAATGTAGTAAATGATCACTAAAGTCATATTTAGGTGCGACGACGAGCGAAGTGAAGAGGAGCGTTTGGGTACTTGTGACCACAACAACGCGCGAGTTGAGCAAGCAAAGCAAGCGTGCCGCGGCAGCGGCCGGCGATGCACTAGAATAATTATAGCAAGATGTGAAAACTTTGGATATAAGTTTACATTTTTTGATTCCTGGTAAGCCTTTGACCACTATCTCACCTGATGGTAAGTACAATTAAATTAAAGCATCATTCTCCTAACAATACAATGCTTTAAAACATTTTTTTAATTATTAAAGTACAATGTGTCCCGACCAAGGAGGTTTCAATTCAATTTAAGTACACATTATCTGTGGAGAGCGCGCTGGTTTTTATATTGCATTTTATACCTATGGCCATGAGATTAAATAAAGTAGTGTATGCAACTGCATATAATTAGGTATAAAAAAACACTCGTGTAATCTTATTTTGACACTCGCTTGCGGCTCGTTTCAAAAAACTACTCTCTTGTTTTAATTCCCTCTATTACATGAAAGTTGCATTAACTACTATATAACATGTATGGAATAATATCAATAAATTAATATGTATATGAACAACCAATAGATTATAGTTATTTAGAATTATTCCCGAAATATCCACTAACTAAGATAAATAGCCAGACTCCACCGAAGCGGAGACAAATAATATGATTACAAGCACAATCGTATACTATAGCAGCCGGATCATCTTAAGAACTATGCCATCTGGCACTGCGATCCCCATATGTTCATGGCATAGTTCTTAAGAAAGCGCTGCTGCCCACATTCTAGTATTTTTCCCTTAGTCGACTTTTACGACACCCACACGGAAGAAATAGGGAGGTGCAATTCTAACCCGGCACCCCACGGGAGACTATCGTATGCTGAGCAAATATCACATAAAAAAATATCGGAGCACAATATTATTATTCCAGACGGGAATAGGACCTGAACAAAATTCTATGCCCTCGAATAATTCAATCATTTTTTTTTTTTTTTTTTATGCCTGATATGTTAGCCTTTGACCACTATCTCACCTGATGGTAAGTCATGATGTGGTCGAAGATGTTGTTCAGGCTAACCTAGAATTACTGGCTCTCAAGGACAGCTGTCGGAACACACCGTTAGGTGCTTGGCGACAGATTTTCTACTTGAGGGTGGTAGCTAGCCAGGCGGGCATTCGCAAAATGCCCTACCACCATGCTATAACGACTGCCATCCTAAGACAACAACCGGGACCGACGGCTTAACGTGCCCTCCGAAGCACGGAAGCGCTCAGTAGTAATGTCACCAGCGGTCACCCATCCAACTCCTGACCGCGGCGGACGTTGCTTAACTTTGCTAATCGTTTCAGTATGGCCAAGCAAACTTCGCTACGAGCGCTTCATTTTGCTCACCTTCAAATGTTTCTAAATCAGAGATGCAGTCACCGCTCAATTGTTCAGTTTTGAATGTTGTCCCTAGTTTGGTGTCTGGAAATAAAAAATATTTTATTATTAACTTACTACATTGAGGAGAGGAGTGCGATCTTAGCTGGCCAAAGGTGTGGACGCGTTTTGTTGAATCATAATTACGGCTCTTCCGTTCATGGCATAGTCACTCCTTACTACGACAATATTAAGTTCATTGTGGTGTGTAGTGAAATAAATAATTCCGTGCACTAAAACAATTGGCGAGGGACGCTGCGAGTTAGATCACCCCCGGCGAAACAAGACGGGCTGCGAAGTTTCTAATAATCCGTCTCCGTCGCACAGTGACCCCACCGTTCACGACCAGTCGACGAAGGCGTGTAAGCAGGTAACAATAGATAACTGGTTTACTGCGAGATATCGTTGGATTGAACTACCTCAGGATGGTAAATAACTGTGCGGCTTGTTCGAAACTGATAAGAAATAATCAAATTATAAAATGTGTGAAATGTTCAAGCATGTTTCACCCTATATGCGTTAATGTAGGTGACGTTAGAAAGATAGCAGAAGACGTAAAATCTACGTGGTGTTGTCCTATGTGCCTGTGTAAATCACCCAGGACCGATAACTCTAATACACCTGTAAGAGGCTGCGCGCTCGCGGCGACCGATGCGACCGCTTGTGGCGCGTCAGTAATCCCTACGATAACGCTGAGGGGAACCGGTTCCGGAGGTAGCTATGAGAGCCGCGAAGTCACGCCGCTGGCTAGCCCTTCTACGGATATGAATGCTGACACTCTGTTGGCGCTGACTACGCAGATAAAACTACTACGGGAAGATGTGGTTGACATGAAAACACATATGAAATCATTCACTGACCATATATCGCAGGCGTTTACTCGTCTAGAGACTTGCGAGTCAAACGTAGCCCGCATAGAGACTAAATTACTAGATTTAATTGAGCATCAAAATGAAATCGCTGTCTACCAAAGCACAATCACAGAACTGCGGCATCAATTGCACAGTCAAGCGCAATCTAACTTAAGGAATGAGGTAGAAGTTGTGGGAATGAACGAAATGCCCGAAGAAAGCCCAATTCATTTGATGTTAATAGCAGCGAAAAAAATCGGGGTTGATTTGGTGGCTGGTGATCTCGACTATGTTACTCGCGTCGGGCCACGAAACCGAGGTGTAGTTGATGACTCCTCGGCGCCACTCACTAAACTTCCGCGACCCATGGTGGCTCGATTCGTGCGACATCATCAGCGCGATGAATTTCTTCGCGCAGCGAAAAACAGGCGCAACCTGACTTGCGTTGACTTAGGTGTTACAGGCAACCCTAGGAGTATTTTTTTCAATGAGCGCCTCACGCAAGAATACCGCAACTTATTTCGGATTGCTAGGCAGCGCTCGAAAGAAGCTAATTACAAATACTGCTGGGTTAAAAATGGCACTATCCATGTCCGCAAGCAAGAAGGTAACCCAGCCGTCACCGTGCGAAGCGAAAACGATTTGCAGCGGCTATTTGGACCTAGTACCGCACCCACGCAATAATAGTCAACTAGGATGCCCAGATCTGCTACGTCCACTTAATAGCATTTTTAATTTTCACATCGCATGTCTTCTTTTTATATTATCTGGTATTATATTATCAACCCACACACTCACAAAAAACATTTTGTTTATTTTACACTTTTTTAAAGATGTAACATCACGCATAGTTATTAAACAAAATAAAAAGTTACACTCGACACTAATATTTAATACTCTACACAACAATGAACACAAACTTCACCACTATAGAAAATACCATATAACATACTTTTTTACTGTTTATCACGTTCTGAGTATGACGCACTGGGTGCAGACATCTTTATCAACCTTTTTTCTTTACTACATTGATGGTTTTAGTTGATGTAGGTAAAGATATAGACGAAACCGAAATTATTGACTGTCATTTATTAACATCAGTAGATTTTTGCAAAAGTATGTTAATTAAGTCTATCTTTAACTTTCAAATATTATCTACGAATATAAGAAGCTATCAGTGTAATTTCCAAGAATTTGTTGTTTCCTTACAGCGCATAGACACTGAAATCGACGCTATTATTCTGACAGAATGCTGGCTTACTGAAGGCACTGTAATAGAATATATTCCTGGTTATAATTCGTACCGTACATCTAAACAGACAAATAAAAATGGGGGCGTCGTCATCTACATCAAATCTACTCATAAGTGTTCAGTTCAAGAGCCATTTATAATTGATGCTGATAGTTTGATTGTGACTTTAGGCAACAAATTTGCCATCATTGGAATTTATAGGTCACCGTCAACATATAATATTTATCCCTTTTTAAATTCCATGGACTCCACTCTTAGTTCCTTCAATCATTACCCAGTCATTTTAGTTGCAGCTAATAGCTAATATAATTTCCAAACTAAAGACTGATACTGCACCCGGAGCTGACTTAGTAACAGTGAAACTACTCAAGCAATGTTTAAATTATATAATAATTCCTCTTACTCATATTTTTAATCTGAGTCTAGAATCAGGTGTTTTTCCTGAGCGCTGGAAAGTTTCTGCAGTGTCACCCATTCATAAAAGTGGACTTAAAAATCTTCCAGACAATTATAGACCTATAGCATTGCTTAGTGTCATTTCTAAAGTGTTGGAGAAAATAGTCAACGTTCGCCTTGTAAATTTTGTGGAAAAACACAGTCTGATATCAGACAGACAATTCGGTTTTCGTAGAGGCAAATCGACTGAAGATGCAGTTACACTCTTTACTAATCTAGTTTCGTCACACATTGAAGTAGACGAAAAATGCATCGGTGTGTTCTTGGATTTAGCTAAGGCGTTCGACACCATCTCGGTTGGTTTGTTACTTCGCAAAATGGAGTCCATGGGCATAAGAGGAGTTTCACTTAGCTGGTTCAGAAGTTATTTATCGAGCCGGGTTCAGTTTGTAAAAATAAATTCACACTGCAGTGAACGTCTGCAAGTAACCCATGGCGTGCCCCAGGGCAGCATTCTGGGCCCAACGCTCTTCATTCTCTACATAAATAGCATAGTCAGCACACCACTAGCCAACGCTGAAATTATTGCATATGCTGATGATACAGCTATTTTATTTTATGGTAAAACCTGGGAACAAGTTTACTCTGTAGCAGAATCCGGTATCTCTTCTATCGCTAAATTATTAGACAAGAACCTTTTAACTTTAAATATAACTAAAACAAATTACTTAGCCTTTTCAAAAACAATTGCAGGAAGTCCTGAAAATCATCAATTAAAACTACACTCATGTAACCCTGGTAAAATAGTTTTACCTCTAAATTGTTCTTGTAGTGCGATTGTCCGTGCAAAGTCTACACGATATTTAGGTGTCCATCTAGACGAGAACTTAACTTTTAGGAAACATATATCTGACCTCTCTGCTCGCACGAGAAAACTAATATTTATAATGAAAAAGCTCCGTGACTGTACACCTAAAAGTATATTACGCCTTGTGTATTTAGCTCTTTGCCAGCCGATAATGCAGTACTGCATATCAGTGTGGGGTAGTGCCGATGAAACGCATTTTATTGCAATAGAAAGAGCTCAACGCGCACTTATAAAAGTAACGCTAAAAAAACCCTTCCGCTTTTCAACAGACCTACTCTACTCAGAATTTAATGTTCTTCGGGTGCGTCAACTGTTCATCCTTAATGCTACAATGAAAATACACAAAAGTCTTCCAAAACGGTCTGACTACAATAAAATTATGACAAAACGTATATTTAGACTTCCGCTTCCTAAAGCTTCTTCATGCTTGGCAAAACGTTGCCCCAGGTTTTCACTAATAAAAACATATAATAATGTTCGAAAACACTGTAGTATTACCGACAGTTCCTTCTTTTGCTGCAAAAAAATGGTTAAGCAATGGCTACTTAATTTGTCTTATAATGACACTGAGAAGTTAATATAGACTAATAAATACTCATACACACTCCCCTCATATACATTACACACTATTCATCCTAACACACACTGACCCAATACACACACTCACACACAAACATATACCCCTACTTTAACTTTCAAATATCTTCTTACCGACAATTCATATACATTCACTACGCGCACATTTCACCACTTATGTTTCTAAGACCAGACTTGTATTTCTGCCATAATGTACCAAGAACCCAAGAGTACCTTCCAAGTAAATAAAGTTTATATTTGTTCATATCGCTCCAGAGCCCCAAGATACAGGCCTCGAGCCTAGTTTGGGTCTCACTAGTAATAAACTAAGTTGAATACTGTTTGTCCAATACTTAAAATGTACATACTCCTAGTGTAAAATATGTATTTTCAGGTAATAAAGATATTATTATTATTATTACAGGCTGGTTTCGGTTTACACTCTGCACTTCAGGTACATCGCCGTATCAGTCCGAACGGGATTATTGTACGGTGCGTGCCGCGTCAGAAGAGATCAGAGCTATGCGTGGTTATGCGATAGAAAGAGAGATGCCTTGTAGGTATTAAGAACTCCGTGCTCTGCGACGTAAAGTCGTTCTTAATCGATCAATTAGATTAAACAATATCAGTTTTTACTCGGATGGATTTATTAACAAAATACTACGAACTATATACAACACTACAGCTACTACAATAAAAGCATTTAGACATCCTACAAGTCATTGCAGAGTCATAGGCAGTCCAAATGCTCCAGCCCACTACCAGTTGACAGCAGCGTGCATAGCATGCTGGCAGCATTAGCTTGGATGGGTGAATGCTAGTAGCATTTAGCATTTACAACTGAACACTGCCGTGCTTCGGAAGACACGTAAAGACGTCACCCCGGTAGTCTAAGGATTGCAATTGTTATAGCAAGATTGGTGAGTATTGTGTAAATTTCCGCCTGGCTAGCTACCACCCTCTAGTAGAAAATGTGCCGCCTAGCACCTAAATGTGTTTCAGCAGCTGTCTTTCAGAGCAAGTAATTCTGTGTTACCCCGAACAGCATCTTCAACCATATCACATCATCAAGTAAGATAGTGGTATATCTAGGCTATGATAATTAATACATAAGAAATAAAGAAATTATGGTCAAATATATTTCGAAATCACAAATGAAAATCAAATTTGAAAATTATTGGAGCAGAATTTTTTTGTTCTGGACGGGAATCGAATTCGCATCCTCCGATTTAGCGCCGGATGCCTATTCCACTTGGCCACTGGAACCTTACTCTTTCGAGACGAAACTTTGTGCTCCAATTGTATTACTTTAACCGTCATAGAGGATGGTGCACGGCTATCAACCAGACTACTAGACTTCATCTGATCGTGTTGAAGAAGTGTTTTTTCAAACACTTAACTCTCGCAATCATGTCGATAGCCTTCTATATTTATAAATATAATTACAAGCACTACCGCTTGCTGAGCGGATATTACATTTATTGGACAAATTATTGGAGAACAATTTTTTTTAAACATTTTTATGATATAAGCCGTTGCCGTTGGCAGAGAGGAATAGGCGCTCGGCGCGAAATCGTAGGACACGTGTTCGATTCCCGTGCAAGGAGTAAAATTGTGCTCCAATAATTTGTAAATATGGTCTGATATATTGTAAAATTCAATATTGTACCGATCTTACATGAGTGTGATTAGGATGGGTGGAAAAATTATAGTCATGTTCGGGATTCTAAACCGCGTCATCCACCCCTATAGCCGGAGTTTGCTCTGACTGACTGAGCTAACATGACAATGAGTCATAACTAAAATTTTTCCTGTCGTTCTGTAACCATCTTATGGAGATGGAATTCGAATACCGCACATGACTATAATTTGTCTTGCAATTTTGTAAGGTCATATTAATGATACTATATTTTTAAATAGTACCTATACATTGACATTTAAAGGAGTTATGAGTCTTTGTCATGTTAGCTCAGTCGGTCAGAACATTCCCGGCTAAAGGGATGGATGATACGGGTTCGAATCCCGCACACGAATATATTTTTACCTCCCACAAATTTGTAATTTTGTACTGTAATCCGCAGAGCATGTATTATTGCAAAAATTAAAATATTGAAATTATGATGAGTCTTTAGAGTCACGCTGTACCTGTACTGTCTGCAATAGCATCTGAAAGCAATCTTTCAACACAGATGGAGTCCGAATCGTCCTTGTCTTTCCCTTCTGTTTTCACAGCACTTAATCCTTCCTTCACGTCTGAATCATTTTGTGAATTGCTTTCTGGCACTGTAATTACAATAACATGATAGCTTATCACCTGCCAAGTGTGGGTATTATGGAAAACTCCCTTAATGAGGAAGGTTTTGTCCAACAGTGGATGTTAATGCTGTTGATGATGATACATAATCAGAAATTTCAAGTATCGCTTTATACCTGGACTTTGAACTGTATTTTATAGGTCTAGATTATCTTACCATCAACAAAAACAGTTTGTTTGTGGGATGTATTGATCAATAGCTCTTCTGAAGCTATCACCATGTTGCGGAATCTTTGCACATCTCGGATGAAGGTGACACAGGCATCACAGATCAGTTGTGTGGTCCCTATGTCCCCAGTCAGCTGAAGGCAAAAAACACATAAAAATACATCAGCATTCCGCCCATTTTAATTTTAATCACAACATTATTAACAATGTTACTATATTTCTATGGCCTATAAATTTATTGTAATATGGGTCTGGACTTAATTCTGTCATGTACCCAAACTAAACTAAAAGAAGAATAAACAGACATTCTTATTTTGTTACGTTACCAATATGGATATTGTGTAAGCGTAACAAGACCTTTTGTATATAACTTAATTCTAATATTTCTTGGCTTATATTGTACAGGCAAATTTGTTCAATTGACATGCATGGCATGGCCCAATGGGTTCAAAATACTCACCCAGTTGTTCATGACCATGGATTATTGTTTAGTAGTATAGTAAATAATAGTTAGGTGTTCTGGTATAGGTTGAATAGTGTACAGCATTGAATCAAAAGAGACATAATAGTAATCTTTATAAGTCAGAGGTGGGGGGGAGCTGTACCAATATAAACAAATAAATATGTAGGCGTAGAACATGTGTAGCAATGAAATAGCAAAGAGACAAAAGCTCTGCAAATCACGGGCGTATTAAGCATAATTGATGATATTGCAATATCAAAATAAAAATATTCGGCTCATCTTTAGAATCAGTGCAAACAACAATGTACCTTCATTCTTTTTTTACATATAGATATAGTTATTTTAAATAATCACATGAAATTTTATTTCCCGGATATCAAAAGTTTTTGAGAAATAAATTATTTTGTACTTCTACTGTACTTCTACTGAGTACATGGCATAGCCTAATGGATTCAAAATACTCGTCCGACGGTTACTGACCATTAATTATTCAGGGGATTAGATTATGTTGAATGGTGTGACAGAACCGAATCGGAGCACCCACCTTCCAACCAGTCTTGTCTGCCCTACCCCTAGAAGGTTTTTTATAAGCCGGAGGCGCGGAGCTGTCATAGAATTACTCGGAATAATTTTGAACAGTCGCAAGGTGCTCAAAGCATAGGCACAAAATCGAACATGGTCCTAGAATGCTGGAGTTGTAATAAAAGTTCTTCTGACTTCGGAACAGTTAAGGCATAATTCTATTATGTTTAAGTTGTTTGTTGAACCCTACTTCTAGGCCTTGATTAATAATGAGTGCAAAACTTACGACTAAATTTAAACATTCCTTAAATATTTCCGCATACACTCCACTACAGTTATGATGGTTGCTGCCTTTAGCAAGACAGCAGCGACATTTGCCGTAGTTACTGTTGCTATTAGCGGCCTGCATTTAATTTAGACAAATATTCACAATTTTCATTCGATCAACGATAAATATTTATATACAAACAAACAAATATTGTATAATCTTTTTGTTTACTTTTGAACAAGCAGGTGCACCTCAACTCAATCGTAAGCTGTGGAAGGAAGGAAATGTTATCATAGCCCACAGATAAAACACAAAGAGGCAGGCGCATGAATGGAATATTTATATTAGTTCCCTATTTATGTATATTTTAGGAAATTTACATTACGGACCTTAAGGCTGTTTATTCACCAGATATGAAGGAGGGAGATGAATGGTTGCGACGTTGCGAGGAAAGTTCCACCTGTTGGTGGATTTTTTCCTGTGGAAAGTCGTACGAATTTCCACTAACTAACTAATAAACCAATTTGTAATATATGGTGATAAAGGGAATTTAAAAATCATCCACTTTTTTTACCATAAGCAAATGCAAATTGTGAGTGTTCAGCAAACTTGGCAAAAACGAAATTCAGAACTAAACTCTTCCTGCGATGCAGTGAACGTGAGTAAATCTAATAACTGAACCAGAATTTATGCCACCTGACAACATTTTACGTCATGTTAATGCTAAGGATAAAGTTCCAATTGACGAATTAGCTGAGATCAACGTCCCCTTGCCTGAACTTAATTAAAATGTCTATAAAATGAATATTACAAATATTACACACGATGGACCAATGTATTTTTAATTAAATTCAAAGCACTAAACAAAAAAATATTGACGAAATAAAAAAACACCATATGAGAGGTTTGGTATCAAAATCGGCCAAATCCAAAAAACTTACTTTTTAAACTGAATATGCAGCTAAATTAAGAACGTTCCATTTTGTAGTTCTGTGTCATTCAAAATTGGCCAAATCCATGTTTGTTCTATGAAATTTCATTGCAAATCGTAACTCTGGGATCAAAAGTAGACAAATCGAGTACTATTTCAAAACAAAATGAGCCAAATCCATAACAGCCAATCAGATTCAAGGATTTAGTACGGCGTGTCAGCCATTTTGTTTTTACGTCGAAGTGCTAGATTTGCGTCGAGATCGAGTTCCTAGCGTTTTTACATAAAAATAAATAGAAAAAATGGATGAATCAACTGAAGAAATAAAAGAAACTGCTCCAGAAATGTCTAGGAAACGGCTGACACAAAAAACTAAGTGGAAGCGTAATGAACAAAAAGTTTCTAGGTAGGTAAAGTTTGTTGCATCAACTCGAATCCTACTGACGAACATTTGACAGGCAGGGGTGATTAACAATTTGCATTAAGTTCGCATTTGATCAAGTCAAATTTTTTGTTATTATTATCATGGATGACTAAATTGCTCCTACGTATTAAAATAAAATTACTAACAACCTAAGCTACTTACTACTGGGCAATTTTAAAAATTTATTTAAATTATCGAGTCTGGTTGTCTTTGTGGTCGTGTTTGTGTTTGTCCATGGGCACACGACACGATACATAATTTCCCTAGTGTTATTAGGCTATGAGTGTGATGGTGTTTTTGACAGTGGGCCAGTGGACAGCGGGACAGTGACAGTGGACGTTATCACGTAAAATTATCGTCCGTAAACCGACTATACAGACAACCACTTTTTTTTTAATTTAATTCATAAAGTGTATAACATGAAAGTGAGTTGTACACCTATGTATGTATAAGTCTGAGGCACAGTCTGAGGTGTGTGTGCCTATGCATGCGTGTGTATATACTTTTTATACGATAGGTATGTAAAATGTAGTGTATTTTACTAATGTTAAATGCTTTGCTTGCTTCATTTATCATTTTTGTTTTAGATATTAACCAAAAGCTCCTCCAAAGATTAAAGTCCCATGTGAACATTACTCAAAATCATATAGATGCACATCGCTAAGAAAAGTCGACATTATAAAATTTCATGCAGCATTTTACAAATCACCATCTAAAATTGACCAAGACAACTTTATTTTGCAACATTCTAAGGCGTCTGCTGTGAGTCGCCATCGGCCTAAGACAGGCACAAGAAAAATGAAAGGAATGCAAATAGTATATTATTGTCGAAGAAGAAATAACTTGATTCCCGTGTGCAGAAAAACATTTCTTGAAATTTTAGGAATTAAAAAAGGACGAGTGAATGGTGTGATTGCGCGTAATTTTAAAAGTGGTGGAGCTTCAGCTAGTGAATCGCGGGGAGGCGATCACAAAGAACATAAATATGCCGGTCAGAAAAAGTCTATACAAAATTCATTAAGCGTTTTAAACCACTCGAGATCCACTACTGTCGAGGAAGTATCAAATGCAGACAGTATCTTTCATCTGATTTGAACATTAATAAACTATACAAAATGTATAAAGAGCAAGCAGAGGCACAATTTCAGACTGTTAAAGCATCTTACTTTCGAAGAATTTTTAATACTACATTTAATATTGGTTTCGGAAGCCCACGGACTGACGTTTGTTCTACATGCCTGCAATTACAAGAACAGATGAAATATGAGAAAGACAGTAATAAAAAGAAGGATTTAATGATTAAAAAAAGAGTACACAGTTTAAGAGCCAAAGCATTTTACAACTTATTAAAAGAAAATGATGAAAGTTTGCTGATTCTTAGTTTTGACTGCCAAAAAAATCAACCTATGCCGAAAGTGCCAGATCAAATTACTTATTACTCGCGTCAACTCTACATTTATAACTTAACGATCGTTGTTGGTCACTCAAAGTCCCAACTGAATAGCGAGAATGTGTTTGCATACACTTGGACCGAGGACTTATTGCCAAAAGCATCAAACGAAATTGCCAGTGCGGTGTTTCACTGCCTGTGTACTGTTGTCGAGAAACATGAAAAAGTGACTTCGATACGCTTAGTCGCAGATGCCTGCAGTGGCCAGAATAAAAATTCTTCTGTACTTGGTATGGCCTCTAAGTACCTTATGGATCATGCTCCGGATAGGATTAAAATGATCGAGATTGTTTTCCCTATCGTAGGCCATTCTTTTCTGCCCCCAGACAGTGTCTTTGCACAAATCGAAAAGAAAATTAAAAAAGTGGAATCAATACCTGGACCAGATTGTTATGAAATCTTTTTTAATGAACAGGCTACTGTGCTCCATTTAGGTACTGACGTGCAAGCTATGCAATGGAAAGAAGCAACTGGAAAAATACTAAAAACTACAACTGCAATGCACTTCTCAATTAAAAAATGTAAGAGATTTTTTATTAAAAAAAACAAACAAAAGGCAAACGTTGTGGTGCGTGCCGAAGAAAGTTACCACAACCATCTGGGAGATTTTAAGAACATTTGCAAGAAAGGAAAAGCTGCTAGTCAGATTAACCCAGACCCTGTACCTCTGTACGTCAAAGTTAAAGACGCGAAACTAGGAGACGTTAAAAATCTACTCACTACTCATTATGGTGAACGATGGAATGAACTACCAGAGTTAAAATATTTCAGCAATGTGTTGTCAAGGCCAGTTGAATCATTACATTCATATGAAGAAGAGGATTGTGAAGCTTTGGAAGAGTTGCCAAATTTAATTGTTTAATTTTAATTGTGTATGTAGTTGCACAAAGTTTTAATTTTAGTTCTAAATAAACAGATAAAGTGTTCTTATATTATGTATTCTTTACTTTTTTTATTGAATATCTGAATATTTGAAACCAAAATTTACCACCCCTGACCTACCGTACACGACAAATACAAAAATGGCCAAATCCATAAATTACCAATCAAAAACAGTCAAATCCAAAGCCAAGACAATCAAATTCGGCCAAATCTGCCCCTCACTATCAAATTTGGTCAAATCCGGCAGATTTTATTTGAAATCCGACATTTTTTGTTTGAGACTAAGGTAGATATTTGTTTAGTTTAGTTTTAAAAGACTCGTTTGAATCACCTGCCTTGAGCTGAGTTGTCAAAAATATTGCCAATAACAAAAATTCGTTTATGCACTATAATGACAAATTGGGTGAATTGGACTTGACTGATTTTGATACCAAACCTCTCATATGTCAAACGTGGTATAATTTTGGACGAATAGTATAATTTTAATTTCCACGTACTATTTTTTTTTAAGGTTTGTATCTCCGGTAGGAGTAGTATAATCTATGGTCTGTAAAGTCTGTATCGGTAATTTGTGATCTGTATCCAACCTGCATCTGTGATCTGTGACCTGTGTGTAAGTTAGAAAAAAAAGTGCAAGCAAAAGCAAATATCTAAGGAATTAAAAATTTCAATAATTTATTTCTCAAAACCTATTGATATCTGTAAGTATACATTTTGTGTGCTTATTCAAGGTATTCTGTAAAACATAATGAAGGTACAATGTAGTGTATACCAATTCTCCAGACGAGCCTATAAATATTTTTCTTTCGGTTTCAGGTGCAAAATTTATTTAATTAAATTTGATTATTAAAAACTCCTTTTGGCATGATGCTGGCAGAAATATTTTAAACAAGATATACCATAAGAAATAATGTAGGGATATTTTGGTGTAAAGCTGGGTTTGGGTTGTGTTATGTTTTAGTTGGAATATTTTTATCTACAGCACTATTTATATGATCTACAAAGTGATCATAAAATGTTTATATATCGCCTTTGAAATCTAGATTTAATTATCTCTCGCTTGAGATATCACAATAGAGGGACCAATTAGCTTGTTTATTATTGCGACAACCTATAAAACTAGGAGTATCACAATACTGAATAGAAAATTTAAATTTCTTCCTTTGTAACTCCTTACTTAAAAAAGATATATCTTAAGTCACAAATGTCACGTCTGGAGAAGACTCTTGTAGGTGGATCACAAGCTTAACTCTAGTTGGTTCACCATTATTTAAGCATACATAATTGCTACTATGAGATGCATTAAGTATCTGTAAACCCCGACTATTAGTCTTATGTGACCAGCTTGAGTGGTATGCATTAAAGCCCCACCCTATTATTGACCCTGTGTCAATTTGGAAAATTTATTATCCCTAATGTTTTGAGGTATTAATGGGAGATGTCCAGTAAAGTAATACTACATATTCTGAGTATTTACAATTTAAAACTTTCACACATACTATTTTAATATCTGGGTTTGTTGAACTAAATGGTTTTGAAGAATTTGTCCTATCACTTCTGAAAATGTTGTAGTTACGCATCCTTTAATTTATACCCAGATCCAACCACAGCTCACTAACTAAAAATATACTGATTTTTTCTTGATCACAATTCTGAAGCAGTGATGGCTCAGTGGCTTTGGCTATGGACTGCCGCGCAGCAGGTCCATGGTTCGAATCCCGCCGCGGGCTTGAGCTTCACCGCATGGTGGAAGGGCATTTTTGCGAATGCCTGCCTGGCTAGCAACCACCATCAAGTTGAAAATCTGTCGCCAAGCACCTAACGGTGTGTTCCGGCAGCTGTCCTTGAGAGCCAGTAATTCTAGGTTAAGCCTGTTAACACCTTCGACCACATCATCACTTACCATCACGTGAGATTGTGGTCAGGCTTACCTTAATAAAACTTATAGGCTTACCAGCTATAAAAAAAAATTCACAATGCCTTAGATAACGAAAATATATAGACAAGCTGTGTGTGTTCCACTGCACGATACATATAGCGGTATTCGTTATGGGTGTGCTACCCATTATGGAGGAGATCAATTAAGTTTTTTATCAACCTCCCACTGTTTAAACTAACAATTATTACCTTCATAATCTCAAAAGAAAATATGATAATTTAACTGCTTTACTGTTTCAATCAAAAGAAATCCTTTACTTGAAATAGTCACAGGGATGGAAATACTTTTACTAAACTATTTCTCCTAGTGTTCTTTTGTATGTTAATCAATTCAAAGATTCGTGGTTCATATAGAGAAACTGCACCACCATACCATAGTTCTGAAGGTTGGTTTGAACAATTCATGGACAGATTGGCCCCACCCTTTGCCCCTAATTTCTTCAATACTTTCCCTAAGTTCTGCTAATGATTCACGTTTTACTCCTTTCTCTGTGTAACAATTGCACCATGTTCTCAATTCTTTTAAAGATTCTTCACCTGGTCCTGAGGGAATACCATATTCCTTTTTGGTTACATAATGCTGGTGATAAAATGTTAAGGTATTATTTGGGAATGATAAACTTGATGATAGATTTAGGGTTGGTCCCATATGTGATGAAAACCTAAATTATTATACAAATTTTAAATCCTAGTTCAGGTCCTGAAAGATCTGATAGTTATCGTCAAATTGCCATATCCTGTGGTTCGATAAAGATCACAGAACATCTTATAAAAATCATCCGGAGTGGTTAATCACAAGCAGCAATATTTTGCCTGGATTAATGTCAATATAGTTTTAGAAAGGGTAGGAGGATGTTAGATAGTTTATCAATTTTTGTTATGGATATTAGAATCTCATTGTCTAGAAACGAGTCAATTGTTGCCACATTTTGGAAGCTTATTAAGAGTTGATAGCCTAGCCTTGACCACTATCTCACCAATGGCAAGTGATGATGTGGTTGAGGAAATTGTCCAGGCTAGCCTAGCATTACTGGCACTCAAGGTCAGCTGCTGGAACACACCTAGGAACAGGTACTTGGCGACTGATTTTCTACATGAGGGTGGTAACCAACCAGGCGGGTATTCGCAAAAATTATCTACCTCCATGAAAAACATATTATTGACATAATATGTTCAGAGTATGACAATGTTATCCTTTCTATTTATAAAAATAAAATTGAAAATTTATGTATTCCCGGTAAATTTACTAACTTTATAAATTTTTTCTAGACTATACAGCTCAACTTAGATGGAGAAATGAAATGTTCCAGATCTATCTTCAAAGGTCTGCCTCAGAGTTCTGTCCTAAGTCCTCTTCTTTTTAATGTTTACAGAGATATGTGTCTCCTTATTGTAGATCACTATAATATACTACTTAATGATCTTGTATTATATATTACAGATTGTGATATTTTAAATTCTGCCTTAATTATTTGAAGTTCTTGTGTTATATAAGGTGACTATTAATTCATCAACAATACTGCGGGGGATGATGTAGAATCGATAACTGAATGTGATCCACTCATAATTAATTTTCACATAAACAAAATTAATACTAACTATTGCCTAAGCTGTGGCGCGTTGACTTTGAGAATGATAGCGACGACAACACTCGCGGCCGCCGTGGACAAGACTCACACATACACACGCGTTCTAGGTATTCTAACGCATTGCGAGGGCAATGAACTCGGTAGGTATACCGAGTTTATTAATTTTGTTTATGTGAAAATTAATTATGAGTGGATCACATTCAGTTATCGATTCTACACCATCCCCCGCAGTATTGTTGATGAATTAATAGTCACCTTATATATTTGGCTAGGTTACAATGGTCTAGACATAGCTCTTCAAAAATGTATTATTGTTATCTTCACTTAAAAGATTAAACCAAGAGTACATAATCTAACAAAATTAGAATACCTGTAGAAAGTTAAAATAATTTTTTCGTTCTCATTTAACACAGTATATTAAAATTTTCATGACATTTGAACTATATTTCAGTGAAATATGAAAAGAATCTACAAATAAGATACTCCGAAAGTCAAATTCAAATACTACCAGACTATCATATTTGAACCCCCTTTAAATCTTCATTTATATTTAAGAAAAGGAGAACCTTTTGCTAATAAACACTCCCTCAGGGTTATAGATAATCTTTGACAAGGCTGGAATAGCATTTTCAGATAGCTTTTATCACCAAAATTATATTATTGTTAATAAGATTAAATGTCTTCCTGCAACTTCAGTCTTTGGTAAATGTAGGAGCATAATTAAGGTTGGCAGAAATCCGGTAATTTTGCTCCACTGTCCTGAAATTAACGATTTTTAGGTTATTCTCACAAACATATGGACTGACACTAATACCAACCAGGGTACTACGCACGGTGCACGCCGGCCGTATGTGTGTTTTCAAAGTTTAGTTAAAAGGCCTATTATAATGGTGACAGTTTTTTAAATGTTGTGTATTTCTCATGGTTATTCTATCCACTTTTTAGGATTCCAAGTCATAATACAAGGCAATGAAAATGCTGATGAGATAGAAAAACAAGTTTTAATATGTGGTGATAAAGTTCCCTTTTAAAATTATCCCTTTGCTTCTCCGAGATGGTCAATGAATGAGTAGATAGGGTTTAATTATGCTAAACTTCGACCTTAAATTCAAACTAAACCTTGGTTATTTAAATTCAAATGTAACAGGATTTTTTTTAGTTTAATATCTAGATTGAGATTCGGTCATTGCTCTTTTATAGAGTCGCCTGCAATAAGAAGTATACATTTCTATATATTATGATTACAAGCACTACCGCGTACTAAGCGAAAATCATAAATTTATATTGGAATACAAAATGTTTTGCCCCGGGCGGGAATCCGAGAGTTAAGTGTTTGAAAAAACACTTCTTTCGGTCAGATGAAGTCTAGTAGTCTGGTTGATGGCCGCGCACCGTCCCCTATGACGGTTTAAGAAATACGATTGGAGTACGAAATTTCGGCGACACAGCCGTACCCCCGGTAGCTTAATAGATAAGGCATCCGGCGCGAAATCGGAAGGACGCGGGTTCATTTCCCGCCCGGGGCAAAACATTTTGTATGCCAATATAAATTTAAGAAGTATACACTTCGTAATTTTCAATATCGTGCCAAAAACTTCTGTTTATCTTAATGTACACAGAAGTATCTTAAAATTAAAGAATAATTTGTATATTTTTACTCTTGTTTATATTAATTTCAATAGTTCATAAACTTAGCGACATCAAATTATTTTGAAAATTTCGAATTGTATACTTCTTATTGTAGGCGACTGTACATATTAGGAAATTGAGAATTAAAAGATTCATCAATATGGGATAGTGGTATGGATGAAGATGATATAAATAATATAAGAATTGAAATTCTTGCCCATTGTTTGATCAATAATCATGTCATTAGTACATTATAAATGCGAAAGTAGCATCTGTCTGTCCGTCTCTCGCTTTCACGAACTACTAGACCGATTTGGACGAAATTTGGTATGGAAATAGTTTGAGACCTAGGGAAGGACATAGGATAGTGTTTATCCAACTGCGCAAAAAGAGGCTAATGTTATTGCGCGATAACCGACATACGTGCGGGCCGAGCCTCGGCCGGAAAGCTAGTATTAACATAACTACAGTGGAATCCGTATAACCGAAAACAAACAATCTCCTGTCTTTGTTAGTACCTATGTATTTATTTTGATAGAGATAAACAAAATTGAGATAATTCGAAATAGAAATTATACATTTGCCTTTTCCAGTAACAGAGCCGCTGACGGGTACCTACCTACATATTACTTTGTTTCTCGACATTTTGAACCACTGAATGGTAGCTTGGCCAACATTCCTCCGAGATTTTCGAAGTCTCTTCCGTTTCGAAACATTTAAATTTAACGATTCCTTAAGGGTATATTTTAGACGAACGCCCCCATACAAAACGCAGCTCCAATCTCATTTCAATAATAGCGAATAAAACTCAATGATTTTTTACCTACGTAATCACTACCCTAATATCCAGGTTTGTGGTGCATCAGATTTTCATTAAATTATACAGTTTTGAAATTACACTAGCTCAAAAACTCGTATTTTTAGATAAAAGAAAGACCCAACTTTAAGCATCTCTTTCAAGAAAAATAAGCATGTTTTTAATATTTCTATTGCACCACAAACATGGGGAATATAATGAACTTTCTATCATGGGAAGTTATTTATACATGTGTACTATACTTTTTAAATAAATCTGGAGCTACGAATAACTGGCTCAAACTCCTAAAAACGAGTGCTATACCAAACGCTATATAGTAAAAATATTAATTATAGTACAAAAGAAAAAGGATTTAAGCCAGAAACCATAGGTCTTATAATACACTATATTTACATGTAAGTTTATTTTTAATAACAAGTCGAGTTTATATGAAAGTCCACACTTTGGCTGGCGGGTATATGTCCTTAATCCGGTTCTTGTTTTTGAAAATCATTGAGATTGTCCCAACCAACCAACCCCAAATTCCTTTGATGAGTTGGATTCTCCATTTTCTAATCTGCATATTATTGCACCTTTCTCTTCAATAGTAGCTTTACGACAAGGTATCACTAATGAATAATGAACGTGGTATCAACTCGCTAAGACTCAAACAAAAAAATCATGCACGCGCCGAACATCGTCGGATATCACGTGACTCTCCCGAACACATTCGAAGGAGTTAGGAATCATTTCGGTCACTATAACAGCACACAATTTATTAAAAATGGGTCACAATAGGCGAAGTATTTGCATCTTGAATTCGGCATAAAGAATTTAATATGAAACCAAACTTCGATGTGTAATGACTTCATAATAAGCGGTTGATTAATATAGGCGGAGTCACAATAAACGGATTCTACTGTGTACAATTTAACATTATTATCTTTTTTAACTATAAATAATATAAACCTGTCGTATGTAAAGCAAAGTTGTATGTAAATTCAATTATATTGATAGGTACCTACTATGTAACATTCAGTTCAACATAAGGGTGTTCAATGTAATTATTGTATGTTTATTTTTAATTACTCTGTTTGTAAGTTCTGTAGATAGTATGCAGATCAAGATATTTTTCCTTTTGTTTCAGATGCAAAATTCCTTTAATACAATTTGTTTATTAAAATCTCTTGACATGGTACTGGCAAAACTGTTCTAAACAATTGCCAAAAAAACCTTAAGACCTTTAATTGCATGAATTATTTGCTAAAATGGAAAACAAACGTGAACATGACTGCCGTGAACCCAAGCATTCGGAATTAGATAAAAACATAAGAGTTGGTAAATTTTTGAGCGGAGAATTGTCATTTGCCGATTACTCAAGCGAATTTTACACTGAAGATGTGGATGACAATGAAGATATCAGGAGTATTGAGGAGCCTCAACAGTCTACCGCTCAGGCTGAGAAAGTAAAACGCGCCCGCCGCGCCACAAGACTCCCAACAAGTCTTTTGGCTCTTATGGGTGAAGCTAACCTACGGTTCGCACGAGGAGAAGTACAAAGCGCAATAAAGATATGCCATGAAATTATAGCACAAGTCCCCACGGCGTCAGAACCATACAAGACACTAGCACATATATATGAAAATGACAAAGAGAAACATTGGCAATTCTCTTTATTGGCTGCTCACCTGGGCCCTACTGATCCAGATGAATGGTTACGTCTAGCAGCTATGTCTAAAGAAATGATGAGAATTAAACAAGAAATGTTATGCTATACAAGAGCAATAAATGCGCAGCCATATAACCTAGAACTACATCTGATAAGGATTAATGCTTTGACTAAACTGGAAGAAATGAATTACCGTTCACTAGCTTTGACACGGGTGAAATGTTACAACAGAATAGTAAACAGCCTTTTATCAAGTGATGCCGAAAATATAATGAAATATGCAAGGTTAGCTGTTACCATTTATCACAATAGTAATGAAATTGCACGTGCCATAGAAGTGTTGTCTACTGCATACAATAAATGTAGCTCAAAATTCAGCTATGAAGATCTAAATATATTTTTGGAGCTCCTCATAACGCAAAAAATGTTCCAATCATGCTTAGACCTATTTGTCTCTAATGCTGGAGTGGTTATTGAAGCAGATGTATTTACTGTAGAAGGTTCCGATGGGGAAATTGAGGAGCAGACTAATTATGTTAAATGTTCAATACCAGATGATTTACCAATTGATCTTAGGGCTAAACTTTTAATTTGTTTCATTTATCTGGGGGCAATCAACTTGGTCAAAACATTATTGGTTGATTTTCTGGACAACGATGTTGATAGAGCAGGAGATTTATTTATGGATATAGAAGAAGCTCTGTCTTCACTTGGACATTATGATTTAGCCTTGCTACTTATTGAACCCTTGGTCAAGAGTGCTAACTTTGACCTTGGTGCTGTATGGTTAAAACATGCTGAGTGTTTACGCAACTTGGAGAGGGATGAGGAGGCTATTACTTCCTATTATAAAGTGTTGAAACATGCACCGCAACATCCTGAGGCTAGAAAAAAACTCTTTGCAATACTCGAGAAAAAAGGTTGCATTGATGAAGCACTGAATGTAATTGAGCAAGACTATAAAAATGTCATTAATTTAGCTATTTTGTACCAACATTGTGAAGCCTTAAAAAAATATAATAGAAATTTGAAACTTTTAGAGGTTGGAGAAATATTGTTGTCAAAAACCTTTATTAGGTACAGGCATGTACAGGAATTAAATATTGCTTTTAGAACTAGGGGAGGACTCGAACAAATACATTTGTTCCGATTTACACGAGGAGAAAATACCTTTAATGATGATGACATCCAGTTTGATGACGATGAGTCATTCAAACTAAGTGTAGAAGAAGAATGGAATTTTTTCAATGACTTGATTAAAATTGCACATGACCATAAACTGTATTATATCATGCAAAGATTAGCGTTTGGAGCAGTTGGTTCAAAGAACTTAATTCCATATCGTACAGCTATAGATTTTTTGTGTATGCAGTCAAGTATTTTAAATAATGATTACCAGAAAGCATTCAGGTTTATAAGAGAGTTTGCCATGACCAGCCCATGCCCTCGCACTTACAACATCTTGAATTTTGTTACCAGTTCATTGGATGTTAATACTCATTCAAAATTTTTATACCGACTATTTCAAAGAGATAAGGATAATGTTGTGAAAAATCTCTTCCTTGGTAACAATTACTTGATCTCAGGGCGTTACCTTGTGGCACTGAGGTATTTTATGTCATACCATGAGCAGTATCAAGATCCGATGACGGCACTTCTAATTGCTGTCACAATCCTAGTCATGGCCTCTCAGAAAACTTTGGACAAACACCATAACCTAGTGGTACAAGGCATGGCATATTTGCTGAAATACCAAACGCTACGGCAATGTGACCAAGAAACTTATTACAATATAGGCAGAGCATATCACATGCTAAGTATAAATAATTTAGCCGTAGAGTATTATGAAAAAGCATTAGCCTGTAATAACATGACTCATTGTTCTCAACATGGTGTTATTAGTCTAACTAAAGAAACTGCTTACAATCTTTATTTATTGTATAGGGAACATTCACCACTGATGGCTAGAAAAACTATGTTAAAATATCTTGTTATTGAATAAAGATTATTTGTCCTGTCATTTATTTTTAATTATTTTTCTTATCCTGTACCTTGCTACGGCGGCGTTCGGCACATGAGGAGCACTACTACCAATTTTCCAGTAACATATGATGTTTCTCGACAATGGTAAAAATATTACAAAATTACAAATTTACGAGAGAAGAAATTATACTCATGTGCTCCCGCACATGACTATAATTTCTTCTCCAAACCATCCACCCCTATACCCGGGGTGTGTCCGACTGAGCTAACATGACATTATGACTCGTAACTCTAATTTTAGCTCTCGTTCATCGTTCTCATAAATTTGTAATGTAATCCGTAAAGCAGACGTTATTGCAAACATAAAAAAATTAAAACTGTTAAGATGTTTGCCATAATAATACTACGCTATGCGTCGAGAAACTTATTCTGTTCATAATAAAATCCACAAAAGAGAATTTGTATGAAATCGACCGCTTGGTAAAAAAAAACGAAACATGGAACAGGAATCCATGGAACTCAAAATATTGAAAACCTTACAATTGCGTGTTCCAATATTTCAATGGCTTTATTTTTTCCATTTTTACTTTGAACCACTCTACCATGACTTGAAGAACAAATTCAAATATTTAATCCAACTCATTATCTTATTCATTTCTCTGAGTTAATCAACTAGAGTATTCTTTATGCTTGATGTAAGTAACACAAACCCAAATACTTATCGCACTGAGTACTGAAATAACTTCATTTAACTAAACTAAAATGTCTAAAGTTACCCTAAAAAATGATCGACCAAAATTACAAATCTGTAACAACTTCCATTTGCGCGTTTTGTATAAATAAAACCTTTTCAATATACCCTCAATGTATCATGGTTTCGGGATTTTCAAATTGCGCTCCGTTTTGTCTGTAATTACTAAATACACCGAGTCTTTTTCCAGTACGTACCTTCAGTGATTTTTATAATGTTTTAAGTTCAGTGCCTATGTAAAGAAAAGTGTCCATATATACACTGTAAATATAAAATAATAATGTAACAATGGATTTATAAACTGTGATAGAGATTTGGCAACAACAATGGAACAACTGGGACTTATTTTTCCCAGACCTCTATACCATGAAAAAAGGTGGTATTATTTTTACCCACTAGTTCCATAATGTAACTAGGCAATTGAAGTACTGCGTCCTAACGGAATCGACAACAGTATCAATTTATCAAATTAGTATTAATGTTTTAGCAGTTTTCTTGAACGATATATTTAAAGTATTGAACCTTAAATAGCCTACGTAAAGAAGTCTTCATAGACACACTGTAAAAATTAAATCTGTCGCCAAGCACCTAACGGTGTGTTCCGGCAGCTTTCCTTGAGAGCCAGTAATTCTACATTTTCCTTTTATACATATTTATAAGTGTAGGCTTGTGTAAGGGTGTGTCAGGAGGATGGTGACTAAGTGAGTAAGAGTATAATGATGTGAGTAGTAGTATGAATGATTTGATAAATTAGTAAAGTTTACGTTTTAATGCATGTTAGGAAACAACTTCTAAAAGCTTTTCAACTTCTTCGTATCTTAGCGTCAATAGCCATTTATTGAGGGATTTTTTTTGCAATTATAAATTTAAGGGATATATATTCAAAGTTTTTTTTATAGTGTTATAGAGGTAGGTAGATTGCTTAACATACTGTCTCGATGCAAATCGAGAGCAAGTAGTGACTTTAGCAACTATTCTACCTTTTCTTCTCTTAGTCAGGTTAATAGGGTTGAATTCAAGAGTATGTAGCTTTATAACGGCATTTAGGATGTAGAGTTTTCTGATTGATAGCAATCCGGACTCTCGATAGACTATATATCTGTAGAGTATAGGTAGGGCTTAAAATACATTACTTTTAATAAAGATCTTTGTGCTCTTTCGAGTTCCAAGAACTTGGTCTTGGTAGCTCCTCCCCAGACCGGTATACAGTAGTATTGAATTGATTGTGCTAAAGATAAGTAGATTTGGTTAATTAAGTCTTTTGATGCAACATGACGTAGAATTTTAAAAATCCAAATAAATTTACGAACCCTGGTCATGAGAAGTTCAACGTGAGCATACCAGGACAAACATTGGTCAATCATGACTCCCAGGTTTTTTATTTATAGATGTAAGGGCAGTCACATGAAGAGTCAACGAGGTTACATTTGTGTATTTTGAGGCTATATTCGGAATGAGGTTGGTCGCTATTATATTAACTAACAGTCATAAAATTAGTTTTATAGATATTTAGGGTAAGCAAATTGGGGTAAGCCATTTAGATGTGATAGAGATACCTTCTTCGGCTCTTTTTTAACTTCATGCCAGGATGTGCCAGTAAAGACGATTGCAGTATCATCAGCATAGGTAAAAATATTCGCGTGCTTTATTTTGAGGTTACAGAGGTCATTTATGTAGATCAAGAACAATGTCGGGCCCAGTACGCTTCCTTGAGGCCGACGAGATTTAAACCCCCGAGAGGGGAATTGATGGTTCGCCAGATCATGCAACTGGTGTGTGATTTCTAACACATTTAAGTCATAGCATGAGCGCACATAAACAGTACGTGACCAGAAGCTTGATCCGTACGTACGTGTTTGAAAATATTTTTATTTTTGACGATTGTAGGCACTCAGTGCAATAAAAATGACTACCTGCTCCATTAAATGGTGCGGGAAAAGTAGCAAAACATCCAATTATAAAACAGATGGAATTACCTTCCACAAGTAAGTAAAATTATTTATTTACGTAATTTATCTACTTCATTTTAATAGGTCAAGTTAAACTGGACAATTTATTAGACCCGTATGGATGCATTTCACTCCCACTTACTACATTCATCTATTGTCATCCTTGTCTTTCTGTAAAACGCGCCCTCTCCTAGTGTTGTGCTTATACAGTACGGTAATTTATCGTTATAGTGGAACTAAAATCGATCATACTCTGGCCCATAAATATATTTAGCCTTGGATGTAAAGAGAGTTTTATATGTTTGGTATGAGTTTATAATAATAATAATTTATTTCACAATATACAGTTACATGTTGTTATTCTTAACTTTATTACAATCGGTACACTAAATTGTATTAATTTTTGACAGTAAAATGACATGCAGATCCCACACTAAGAAAAAAATCTTGTATCATGGGAGTCTGCTTCCTTCAATAATACATTAAGATTGAGGTTTGCTTATTAAATGATATGGCTGTATAAAATTTCGTATATGTTTGAGTAAATATAATATTATTGGGTATGTGGGTGTGTGACAGAATGTGTGTGTGTGTGTGTTTGTGTGTATGCATGAAGTGCGATGAATATAAAGCTTTGTGTGATTATATAGTGTAAAACTTGAATTTTTATTAATCATACGATAACTTTAAGAAAATCTTCAGTTTCATCGTGGTTGAGAGTCCTCAAGTACTTGTTTATTTCGATTTTAGCTTGCCTAGTCGTGTGTGTTCTTAGATTAGTGATGACATTACTAGTTTTGTAAGCAGAATTGTGGAATCACACAATATATTATTATTCTATATTTTATTATAACAAAACAGCTATACTCATACAAAATACCGCGCGAGGTATCTTCTGGGTATTATTACCAACGAGAAAATATCACTTTTATCGAAATAGGTCGTCACGGAGGAATAAATTATACGATCAGCTTATATATGTTGTACGACGTATTGATATCGATTATATTTGCATAAGAATCATGTCCCATCACTATGGGACTCGGGTGTTTACCGCATGGAGGTGGATTAGCCAATTAGAGCGCGTTTAGGTTAAACAGAGTTTGGTATCAATTCATCTCGAACAAACCAAATCTTATTGCATCTCTAAGTGTTATTTTCTCGATGCTTGAGGCACACCATAACTAATAGTATTATAATCACTAACAAATTCATTCACTTTAACACTTTGCTTACGTTCACGTAAATAGTCTGACAGAAGAGGGCTAGTGGCATTTCTCGTACCCCAACATTTTCTAGTTTTTTTATATGTATATCTACAGACACAGTATCAAAGGGCTATGCAATGGAAGTAGGGACCCAACGGAATCGTAAACAATATCAATATCTTTTCAAACGCTTGTAGCGAAGTTTGCTTAGCAGTTCTTAATCGATCAGCTAAGTAAAGCAACGTTCCTCGCGGTCAGGAGTTGGATGAGTGACCGCTAGTGACATTACTACAGAGTGCTTCCGTGCTTCAGAGGGGAGGGCACGTTAAGGGACAGAATTCTAAAACCAGATGTTAGATTTTGTCCCCACTTCTCCTCGCGTGTTTACTTCGCGGTGTACATGGCGCCACGTCCGCAAGTCAACGGTAATATTTTATTTGATTAAAAATTTAGAGCGCTCTCTAGTAGAACTAGTAGAAACTATCTTGTCACACACGAATGTGATGTGTGCTGAAGCGCCATCTAGTACGCATACATGATACCAACCATTAGTTGATTGTATGCTGTAAATATCATAGTGTGACACAGTTAATAAATTTACCATACCTACAGTAGAACAAGTTTAGTCTTGATTATTACCAACTTGTTTGATTTTTGCAGTTTTTGTGTATGTTCATTTTTAATGAACATGAACTATGGTTTTGATGAACATGAACTATGTATCTACTTTGATGCAAGGCGTAAGCTGTTACACAAAAGATGGTTTATTTATTACAAAAACAAGTATATTGTGTAAAATTTACAAAGAAAATCATAAAAAAACTTTTTTACCCCTGATCAAAATACAAATAGCGGGTTATACTATTGGGTATTTTTAACTGACTTCAAAAAAAGGAGGAGGTTCTTAATTCGTCTGTTTTTTCTTATATGTTTGTTACCTCAGAACATTTGACTGGGTGAATCGATTTAAAAAAATCTTTTATTGTTTGAAAGCTGATACTTGTTGTTTGGTTCCAGTTAAATTTCATCAAAATCGGTCAAGCCGTTTTTGACATACACTCCAATAACTGAAAAATATTTACTTATCTTGATGATATAGTCGTTGACAATGAATGAAAATCGATCCCGTAAGTAGCAAGGGTCATAAAAAGAAGTGTTTTTTTTTAAATAAAAATGGAAATGACTTCATCACCAAAAAGTGTGAATTAACTTGTCGAAGTCCAACACTAGTACCACGTGCACAATATTGTGATAATAGATACTTTTGAACTATACTGGTACCGACTTGAACAAGTTATTTCACACTTTTGGGTGTTGGAGTCGGTTCCAATTTTTGTTTTTTTTTTATCAAGTAGCGTAGTTCATTCAGATCCTGGCTTTGTTTCCGCTAACAATCAAGGGTACCTGCTCGTGTCATTACTACAAGTCATTATTAAGATTTCACTTACAAAAATCACATGGAGAATGTAGTAGGTAGGTACAGCTATTGTTTCAATTTGTTAATAATAATAAATACATCTCGTGGATGCTATTGTGTAGATGGGTGGAACAACAAAACTTCTAACAAAATAATACCATTATTGAAATCACCCAAGGAGAAAGATAAGTATTTTGTTTGAAAATGTATTACTTTGTATTACTATTCATACGTAATACCACAATATTACATATCGATTATAAAACCGTGGTATTACTGTTATTAACTGTATTTTTCAAAGATTACGAAAGATACGTTTATGTTTTATAAACGACACCCGTGCCGTCACTTGATGTATGTACTTGTATAGGTAGATTATGTTGCGAAGATGCACCGGAGTGCGACATAAAATCGGACATTCTATGAGAGTAGGGCTGCCATCCGTCCGGGTTTCCCTGGATTTAGCATTTTACCAATAACCCTGCATATTAACAAAAAAATAATCGAAAGGTGAATGTTTCGAGATTTGTCTTAATATACTCTTTGTGTAATAGTGTATATCAACAATGCGTCGTTCTTCTCCTCCATTTTCTATACTAGAAAAATAACAAACTTTTATTGATATTCAAATAATATTTTTGGTGAAGAATTTTATTGGTAAGTAAGTTATGGGATAGTATCAATAACCAAGAAGCATCCTCCTATCCTACAATATATGGGGTTGTTTATATGGCTACCATATGTTGTTTATACAACACAGAAGATGTAACATTTAAAAACATAATGGCTATAATGTGTATAATTTTAACTTTTGTTGAATTACCGGCCGCCCCTTAACACCAAAACGTCCTGGGGAATACTCTCTTTGGTAGTATATCCGCTACACTTTGGTTATTAAGGGCGTTATAGTTAAGTCCCCTATAATGCACCTTACTCGATGTTCTTACGTAAGTATTGGTATGGTGCTAATTATTTCATTTTCTTTTAGTCAGTTCTTAATTCTTATGCTATTCAAGAAAACCATGGAAAGTCTCATTCTAAAGCAGAAGCTTAGGCTTCTTCTTTTTGTATTAAGTTTTCATTTCAGAATTTCATTATCTCTATCGCATCAAACGTTTACGGCCATCTTTTTACTACTAATTTATGTGTACTAATATATAAGGTCACTTTTAATTCATCAACAATACTGCGGGGGGTGGTGTAGAATCGATAACTGAATGTGATCCACACATTTTTAATTTTCACATAAACAAAATCAATACTAACTATTGCCTAAGCTGTGGCGCGTTGACTTTGAGAATGATAGCGACGACAACACTCGCGGCCGCCGTGGACAAGACTAATTGCCCTCGCAATGCGTAGGTAAACCTACCGAGTTCGTTGCCCTCGCAATGCGTAGGTATACCTACCGAGTTCATTGCCCTCGCAATGCGTAGGTAAACCTACCGAGTTCGTTGCCCTCGCAATGCGTAGGTATACCTACCGAGATACCTACCGAGTTCATTGCCCTCGCAATGCGTAGGTAAACCTACCGAGTTCGTTGCCCTCGCAATGCGTAGGTATACCTACCGAGTTCATTGCCCTCGCAATGCGTTAGAATACCTAGAACGTGTGTGTATGTGTGAGTCTTGTCCACGGCGGCCGCGAGTGTTGTCGTCGCTATCATTCTCAAAGTCAACGCGCCACAGCTTAGGCAATAGTTAGTATTGAATTGTGTATGTGAAAATTAAAAATGTGTGGATCACATTCAGTTATCGATTCTACACCACCCCCCGCAGTATTGTTGATGAATTAAAAGTGACCTTATATTACGTACTCGATAATACCATGAATATTTCAATAACTTTCCATGTATGAAAGTTTGTGTTTTCTATAGTAGTGGACAGAAGGACGGTGTTTACTCAACATAGCTTTGTAGTAAATTGATAATGTTGTTCTACTGTAACTATTACGCTGTGGCAACTCGTGTCCATCCAAGACATACTTTTTCGAGATCTATGAAAAAACGTGTTCAGGTAGCTAGATTAGGTAGTACCTATTTAATGTTCACGTTCATTAGATATACTAAACTCTCTAATTATATGAAAACATGGAAACTCGAGATACCTAATAAATTTGCAAGCATTGTAATTGTAAATTGAATACGCGTCAGAAAACTTAATTATACGTAAATATAATACGTATCAAATAAAAGTAATACAAATAAAAAAGTCACCAAAAAGAATCTAGGTATGTGAGATTCGATCCACGGTACTCGATCTTCTGATTCGACTTCAGTAGTTACACACTATACAATCATTGACCAAGGTGTCGAAAATTACACACATATCGTTTATGCCTAACTGTCAGACACATTATATTGGTCCACGTACATACGTAAAATTATTATTGTATTATTAAGAATTATGTCGTAAATTTAAAATTTGACCAAAAAGAATCTCTTTACGCTGGATTCGATCCACGTACCTCTCAATTGCGAAGCGATGTCACTTACTATGCGCTATTTGAACGATGATTGATTAGTCGAAAATTATGTACATAACCTTTGTGCCTTATTGTCAGAAACTGTATAAATTAATCATGATCCATCTAAAATAATTACAACACATTCATTACGAAAAATTCTGAATATTGCTTATAATAATTATTTTAGGTAGCTAAAGTTGTACCTATGTCTTGTAAAATGTTTGAAGTGTTTTTTATATTGCGTTAGGGTTCACAATCATATCATAATTTCATTAATATAAGAGATATATACATAGGTACATGGAGAAAGGAAGCCATAGATGCTTACCTTATTATGTCCATCATGCGTTTTTGACGATTTTTATACATCTTTTTTGCATTCCCAAAGCGTTTATTTATAATTTTACCCATGTTTTATTTTAATTGAGATCGCCGAGAAAAGTGACACAGGTCCGACGCATGATGCGGCTGACCGCGATATGAGCGAGGATGATAGCAATATACGTAGATCGCTGGAGTAAATAGTGCGACATGATGTTAACGCTTCTCGGAATGAAAGGGCGTATGTGACATTTTGTAAACAGGCTCAGTACGCATTAACTGTGCTTTTTTTGGATTAAAATAATCAATGAAATTTATTGTACTTAAAAAATCAATATTTTCGAAAAAAAAAACAAATTTTAATACACTAAAATCTGGCGGAAAAAGTAGGAATCCTCTATTTTCAGAGGTGTTTTTGAGATTTTTTTCTATCGAGCCAATTATTAGGAAACATGTTTTGAAATCGATGAAAGTATTACTTATATCCTTGAGTATCGTGTATTTAAATTGCAGTACCATCCGGTACCTGGTTTATGAGATTTTCCATATCATGTTGGCACTATTTTGTAATTTCCGAGCCTTAAGCCGTCGGTCCCGGTTGTTGTCTCACGATGGCAGTCATTCAGCAGGGTGGTTTGTGAATGATTGCTGGCTAGCTACCACCCTCAAGTAGAAAATCTGTCGCCAAGCACCTTACGGTGTGTTCCGGCCGCTGGCCAACTTCGACCACATCATAGTGGTCAAAGGTTAGCCTATAAGCTATAAAAAATATATCAATTTACCAAATTAGTAGTAGTAATTAAATGTAATCAGAAAAATACAGGACAGTTAATAAAAAAAAAACAAATGAAGGTAATCATTTTAATTTGTAAACTGGTTCGTCTTCATAATTTAAATACTACAAGTGTATCATAGTCATAAGGACAAAAGTATACGCGTATTTACGCGTTATCTGGGAAGGGCTCAGTTTGGGCTTACTTAGGTCCCTTATTAAACCTCTAGAATCTGACGAACAGCCATCTCAAACTGCGATCCCCAAGATCCCAAGCGTATGGGAGGCATTTGTTCAATGGTGGCCTGTTGATGTATGTATTTATATCTCGCATTTACTCCGCTCTATTACATTTTCCTTTTTCCGGTAACTTCTCGCAATAATTCCGCAGATTTACATTTGACCGTTTTGATATCTCACACTTACTTCGCACCATTACTTTTTGTCCTTTTTCCGTTAACTTCTCGCAATATTTTTTAATTACCTTTACATTTAGCCGTTTTGATTTTTAGTAATTTCTCACATAATATCCGCACTTTTGGACATTATGCTTTGCACTGCTCCTGCACTTTTGACATTTGCCAATTTTGCTTTGAGCAAAATTTTCCGCACTCCTTCCACATCTATACATTTTGACCTCTTCACTTTGATTATATTTCGCTTATCCTTCGCACCCTCACTTTTGCCAGTACATGGATTTGAATATTTTGCGTGCGTCCTCCTTTTATGGTCGCCCAACCTTTTTGGATTCAAAAACAAATCTCCGCACACGTCACATAAACCATTTGCGCTGTGCTCGTCCAAGTGTGCTGCCAAGTGTTTGAATTCATCAAACCTCGTTTCATTGCAAACGTGACACAAGTAAGGAATTTCATTAAGTTTATAACCAGCTACACATTTTTTATATACAATCTTATTGTGGGCATCTGAGAAATGTTGAACCATATTATCGATATCCACAAGGTCGATATTACAAATTGTACATTGAAAGTCACATATGTCTATTTGTAGCTTGCTCGGATATATTATATCGTTAAGGTCTTCGGGTGTATGGTTTTGGGTCACGTGTTTTTTGAGTGTAGCGAATTCTGTGAAGGGTTTGGTACAATATAAGCAATGGAACATAGATGCATGTTCCTTGAATGGACAGGCTGTAGTGTGTTTCAGAATCGTTTCGCATGTTATCATACTGTGTCTTGTTTCTGGTCGCTGTTTGGTTTTTTTAGGACCTGTAAATATCACACACAATTTCGAGGAAGAGTTTAAGGCAGTAAGTTTAAAAGAAAGGTTTTTTTAAATGGTATAGCAAGATGTAATACAAATTAGAATAGATATATATTTCTATCTGTCGCAAACCCGGCCTCAACTCAGCGTTATGCTGGTCGTTCGACCAGCGCTGATCTTCAGTTGAAGCCTTTTTGGATGACATCACAGACAAACTACTAAAGTTAGGTATAGTTAAGATATAACAATAAAATTGTTGTTTCGTAACCTTATACAGGGTGCTTGGTGGTCGGGTGCACAAATTTGAAGGGGTGATAAACAAGACCATTTAGAACATATTCATCCAAAAAAAAATCTAGCGCGATTTCGATTTTTAAGGGGACTTTTACGATTTTAGCACGAAAAACCCAAAATTGGTCAATTAAATACTAATAACTTCTAACCTCAACAGAAATGTCGGTTTTTTTATATATGGTTGAAGGAGTAAACAGGCTTAACCTAGATTTACCGGCTATAAACGACAGCAGCCGGAACACAACGTAAGGTGCTTGGCGACAGATTTTCTACTTGAGGGTGGTAGCTAGCCAGGTGGGCGTTCGCAAAATGCCCTACCACCATGCGTTAAAGTTCAAGCCGCGGCGGGATTCGAACCATGGACCTGCTGCGCGGCAGTCCATAGCCAATGCCAACTAGCCATCACTGCTTCGAAATCTCTACGTGAGACGTGCTGACTTGGATGGGTGATCGCTACTGACATTACTACTGAGCGTGCACGTGCTTCGGAGGGCACGTTAAATCGTTGGTCCCGATTGTTGTCTTACGATGGCAGTTGATATACCATAGCGGTAAGGCAGTTTGCGAATGCCCGCCTGGCTACTATCCTCAAGAAGAAAATCTATCGTTAAGCACCTAATGGTGTGCATATTATAAAAACTTACGCTCATGTTTATATCTAATATATGAAGAACACGGGTGTTTGAGCATGAACTTACTATGAGTCCTGTGCCTCCCGTGTTCTGCATAATGGTGTGTTTCGGCAGCTGTCCTTGTGAGCCAGAACTTCTAGGTTAGCCTGAACAACATTTTCGACCACATCATGAGTTATCATCAGGTAAGAAAGCAGTCAAAGACTAGCCTATCAACTATAAAGAAAATTGATTCTTTTCATCATCATCATCATCATCCATCACCACGCGGGTGAAACCGCGAGTCATAACTAGTATTGTATAATGCATAAATTTGTAAGGATAGTGTGAATGTTTGTTACTCGTTCACACTGAAACGGCTGAACCGATTCGGATGACACTTTCTTCGTATTATTTCCAAAACGACGGTTCATCACCATCAGCCGTCACCATCGGGCATCAAAACTCATCTCCTACTCGCTAACAAGAAATTCAGCTTGGAAGATAGAACATTTTTATTACCTAAAAATGGAACCGAATTCAAGATTGAAAAGTGTGAAATACCTTGTTTAAGTCGGTACTATGATAGTTCCTTGTTTAAGTCGGAACTGATAATTCAAAAGTACAAGTTATCACAAATTCTGCGCATGGTACCGACTTCGACAAGGTACGGTACCATGCACAGAATATTATGATAATAGGTACTTTTGAACTATCATGGATCACCGACTTCAACAAGTTATTTCATACTTATGAGTGTTGACGTCGATTCCTTTCTTCGGTTAAAAAAAACACCTATTTTATCATCATCACTTTATTCATCGCGGGTGAAACGGCGGACGCAGCTAGTTTACCAATAAAATCAAAAGTTACGACTGAACAAGACTCACCTACTGTTGGTTCCAGACATTTCTCTCCATCAATCTCATCACCACTTTTTCCAATTTCAGTCTGTATATTTGTTTCGTTACTAAGCACATGCACACTGAGACAGTCACTGTAAATAACTTTGCTGTGTGTGTCTATAAAATGCTTTATCATATCATCAGCGTCTTTGAGGGCTGTATTGCAAATGGTACACTTTAGATCTGTAATGTCTACTGTTAAAATCGTTATTTTCCGTATAATTTTCGTTAAATCAATGGACACGTGTGATGGTATATGTTTTCTTAGTTCTGATATGTTACAGAACACGTTCGGACAGTACAAACATCGTAGTTTCCCAACGTCTTTTCTGAAAGGGCAGGCCGTAGTGTAATTCAACACAGTGTCGCATGTTACGTTTCTTTGCATTGTTTTTCGCACTCTCTCTATTGTTTCATCAGAGAATTCAAGTTCTGAAATATCAAATTGATAATATTATAATAAACATTATTTTTCACCTCACAAGGTTATTTATGATTTAAAATCTGCGGGTGTGAAATGTGCTTTTAATCCGTTAGCGTAGAAAAGGTTTTTGAAATTCGAATTGCTATACTTTTATAGCAATTCGAATTTCAAAAACCTTTTCTATACAGTATTATATCCATTTTTTATATCCAGAAAAATAATTACTAAATATTATCAATTTTAGTAATTTAGCTTTTCTTATTATAAAAAGTAACGTCATTTTAACAAATTTTAGTATGGTGAAATCGCGATCAGTTTAGGTAAAATCCGATTCTTGTCCCTATTGAAAAGGATTTGCTATTTTATGAAATTCGAATTGCTATACTTTTATAGCAATTCGAATTTCAAAAACCTTTTCTATACAGTATTATATCCATTTTTTATATCCAGAAAAATAATTACTAAATATTATCAATTTTAGTAATTTAGCTTTTCTGATTATAAAAAGTAACGTCATCTTAACAAATTTTAGTATGGTGAAATCGCGATCAGTTTAGGTAAAATCCGATTCTTGTCCCTATTGAAAAGGATTTGCTATTTTATGAACATATTTATATAATCTCATTCGGTAATATCGTAATTATGAAATGAAATACAGACTGTTATTGGCATATTTTATTTACATACTTCTTTAAGAAAATGTGTCCTGGAGGAGGTTTCAATTAAATTTAAGTACACATTATCTAAAGTAAGCGTGCTGGTTCCGAGCCAATAGATCAATTACAGACTTTTTCCATTTTGGCGCTATTTCGTACATACGAATTTGAGTAATATACTGTTGGATAAAACTTTAGTAGCAAAAATGTCAAGCAACATCGACGATACTAATGAAAATTTAACTCCACCTGACATTCTAGAAACAGCTACGAAACTGACGAATAGTCTTTTGCCAGAAAAATAAAGAAAAGCGTATAGCCATGAGATTAAACAAATTATAGTGTATGCAACTGCATATAATTATCACAACATTATTATTAAAACACTCGTGTAATCTTATTTTGAAACTCGCCTGCGGCTAGTTTCAAAAAACTACACTCATGTTTTAATACCCTCTATTATATGACAGTTGCATAAACTACTTTTTTATACACATTCATACGTAAATAATTAAGATTACAAGCGTGATTTAGAGTCAACTTTGCAATTTTATTCTATCGAGAAAATTTTAAGGAAACGTTTTTGGGACTTTACTTGGCATTAGATTATATAATCAAAACTAACATATAATTTTCTTACTGATGCAAACTAAATAAATTATTCTTAAACATTTGGTCAAGTAAAGCTACTTTGCAATAGCGTCTAAGTGTCGACATTACGCATGTATCCCCTTAGAAACTTACCTTTTTCTTTAAGTGTATTAGCAATAAGAGTCGGTATATTTGATTCTGATTCACTGTCACTATCATCAGAACAAGTTATTATCATTGCCTTGCGAACCCTTTTTGGCGCAACAATTTTATCTTCATTATTTCTAACAGTTCGCTTTTTTGTCTGACATTTAACGCTTTTAGCATTATTTGGTTTTTGGTTTAAGTTTTCTGTATTACTGTTTTTGACTGTATCCATGTTTTGGTTGTTTTTATCATTTGCATCTTTCATATCTGAAATAAATAAAAAATACATGAGCCTTTTTGCATTGACTATATCTTCGTAAGGACAGGCCAGACGCCATTTTAAAATGCTTAACATTTATCGGTGTTAGAACAATTAAACAAATTTTGAAACACTCGTAGCGAAGTCTGCTTAGCCATTCTGAACCGATCAGCAAGGTTAAGCAACGTCCGCCGCGGTCATGAGTTGGATGGGTGACCGCTAGGTCCGCTAGTGACATTACTACTGAGCGTGCACGTGCCTCGGAGGGCACGTTAAGCCGTCGATCCCGGTTGTTGGTTTAGGATGGCAGTCGTTATAGCATGTATTGCATTGTAGGGCATTTTACGAATGCCCGCCTGGCTAGCTACCACCCTCAAGTAGAAAATCTGTCGCCAAGCAACTAACGGTGTGTTCCGGCAGCTGTCCTTGAGAGCCAGTAATTCTAGGTTAGCCTGGTACAACATCTTCGACCACATCATCACTTACCATCAGGTAAAATAGCTCAAAGGCTAACCTACAAGGCATTAAAAAAAGCAATGTTGTGACACCGACGCGGGCAGTCTGCGCTGCAAAATCGGTATGATCAACATAATACCAAACTGGTTTAAAGAGCTAAATTTTACACAGCAGTAAATAATGCAGCTTTTCTTAACACCGCTAACAACGTCAACAATTTGAAAATTAAACTTCGTTTGACATATAACAAAATATAGTGTTAGGAATGATAAGGAAATACTAAATGTTTTGAGAATATAGAAATTATTTCGGATGGAAAAAGATAACTGCTAAAAAAAAGCGGGACTTGAACCCGCAACCCCCAGAATACCGTCCTGGTGCGCATTACCAATTCTGCTATGGAAGCGGGCACTGTACAGTCGAAATTTCTCCATCCGTTTGAATGGGACGTGCATTTTTGACGTTGGCGATATCTACCCAAATAGCAGAACACTACTTACTTAGGCTGGTAGGTTGATATAAGATCAACACTGAACACCAAATCGATAAAACCATTTTTATTTTGATTAGTATTATTTCATAAGAGCATTTACGCATGCTAAGCGAAAACATAGAAATTATCTCGAATGGAATAAGATAACATCCATGGGGACTTGAACCCGCAACCCCCATTGAGAATACTCATAAAGATAAGAACGATAGATACAGCAAATGAGAGGCCTTTTAAAAATAGTTGTGCGTATTATGTATATAAATTAGAGGCTGGCTTATCTGACAAGCCAGTGCTAAGCGAGACGTCAACGCGGGCGTCCCGAGCTCTCCTTGAAAAAGACCACCGAATGTGGTTGAAACTATAGTCGGAGCTATCTGACTGATTCACGTGAGTTATCCCGTATTATTTACTAAAATGAGTGAAAACCACGTTAGTTTTTAGAGTCAATTTCACAAAACTAGGATAAAACTAGACATGGATATAACTTTAATCTCTTTATCCAACAAAATATCATAGACCTTTGTTGCCATAGACATCCAATGATGTTGCAGTATTTAAAAATTGCCATGGTATCGACTTTTATGTAATTTGACATCAGGCAGTCGGCTGTGGCAAAGGTAAAAATCTTATACATGTTTATAAAAACCGGACAAGTGCGACTCGGACTCGCGCACCGACGGTTCCGTACAAACCTGTAGGTATATAAGTAAATGGTATTTTTATTGCTAACTGAATTCCATAATATTTTTAAATTATTAAAAATCATTTTATTATACGTATGATATAACTAAAAATGTATGCTTTTCGCAATTGTTTCTTTATCTGTGCTATAAGACGTTGCTTCATACCAAATTTCAAGATTCTGAGTTCACGGGAAGTACCCTGCAGGTTTTGATTCCCTTGCGAGTGCCGAAAATTTTCGACATTAACGACTATATCTTTTGATTGCGTTGGCTTAGAAGTTTGATGTTTCACAGCTCCAAGGGAGAGTAGACCTGAATATTTTATACAAATTTCAGCTTAATACCTCCAAGCGTTCCAGATAAAAATGATCTTGACAGACAGACAGACGTACAACAAAGTGATCCTATAAGAGTTCCATTTTTTCCTTTAGAGATACGGTACCCTAAGAATACACCGTCGAATTTGGCGGTACAGTTTAATAATCTAAAAACAATTATGCCCACATATACAAAGTTTTGGAGAACAATTTTTTTTGTTACTTACTGAATAGGCATTTGGCGAGAAATCGGACGACGCGGGTTCGAGTATCGCCCGGGAAATAAAAAATTGTGCTCCAATAATTTGTAAATGTGAATTTCACTCAGCTCGCGTTAGTGCTTGTAATCATATTTAGAAATTATGGTTTTCACTTAGCTACAGCTCGAATCCCATGGTTAGTTTAAATCATTAAAGTTACAAAAAAGCAGTTTCATACTACGAATAAATAATGAAAATAAATGTAATTCAAGCTCAATAACAACAGAACGCAAACTGTACCGCGCCGGCGTGGATAAAAAGTGTACCGTGCTGCGTGCAGCGCTCTCAGTTCGCCGCGTGGGCTCGAGTCATGCGGTGGTACCGCGGGAAGTTTCAACTGGATTTATCAATGTTCTTCTGGGTTGTTTATTTCTATTATACTGTATTGTAAAATTCTGAAAAAGCCATACGGATATGAAAATTTCATAAACGAGTAAATGACAAAATTTTGGGTACCAATACTTGACTACCCTGGAGTTTTATGCAACATGAACTTTACATTAAATCAAAAATAGTTCGGAACATTGTTAGTCTTAGAATTATCTGTATTAAAGTGCGGTTTGGCCTTTAGGAATGCCGGCGGAGACAACATGACCTTGACGCGACCAATCAGATGCGATCATTTCTAAACGCCAAATCAATTAACCAATCCGATTGAATTTGGAAACTTGTGCGTGTATTGTTAGTTGTGGAATCGACGAGTCCGAAATCAAAGCGGTCATGTATGAGAGTTACACTTCATTACATATTTATTCGTATGTTTCATAATAGTTCACAGTATACTGAAAATGTTACCGTCTATCGCTTCAGCGTCTTCAGCAGAGCTCGTGCTTGTCTTCCTTTTACGACTTAAGTCAAGTATTATATTCTTTTTAATGACAGGTCTTTTTGTTTCAATGTCAGTATTGGAAGCATTAATAATTTGTATCTCTTTGAATTCTGGTTCTGATTTAGTCGTTGAAACTATTGGATTGCTTGTTTTTGCATTGCGTTTACTTTCATTGTTTACTCGTTTTCCTGTGTTACCTGGACCCTCTGGCGCTTCGTTTGTATCATAGCAGAAGACTGAAAAAAAATAGTATTACAAATTAGATCCGTAGCATATTAGCAATGTTGTACAGGGTGTTTGGTACAAAGTGTGAAATAGAGGAAGTTGGGGTAGATTGGACTTGTAACTTTATGACCTTTATAGGAACTAACGTAATTTTAAATAACTGTGAAAACTTATAATTGGCTTTCTGTTTCATAAATATTATTGTAAATAGCTGTTAGTTTTCCTAGATTAATAAATAAAATAAAAACTTTCCCAACCACTAACTATATCTTATTATATTTATATAAAGGGTCCTTTGTTTGTGTATGTGCGACATGGAAGGTCATTTTGCGAATACTCGACACGCTAGCTACCGGCCTCAGTAGAAAATCTGAGGCCAAGCAGCTAACAGTTTGTTCCAGTAGCAGTTTTTGAGTGACAATACACTATATTGAGTCTTAACAGCTGTGGTACATTGCCTGCATGCATCTGCTAAAGGCAGAGGTTACCAGTTAACATCGTTTGGACCTCGTGCGAGTTCTAACATATTCCCAAAATAAAAAAAGTAAGTATTACATATAATTAACTATAGGCATGCCGATTTGTATATATAGAACGTGTTCTGAAGAGTTTTTAGAATGCAGCTAAATTTATTGGTGTGTGTATAAACATAAGACTCGAGAACAAAAGAATACATTTTTTTTATTTTTTTTATTCTTGATCGGTTAGCCTTTGACCACTATCTCACCTGATGGTAAGTGATGATGTGGTCGAAGATGTTGTTCAGGCTAACCTAGAATTACTGGCTCTCAAAGACAGCTGCCGGAACACACCGTTAGGTGCTTGGCGACAGATTTTCAACTTGAGGGTGGTAGCTACCCAGGCGGGCATTCGCAAAGTGCCCTACCACCATGCATGCCTACTACATCAATAAACACATAAAACAACTAACTAGGAATTATTATATAACAGCCATTATAACGTATTAGTACGTAGTCCTTCATACTGTAACGGAACATACCTTGAGTAGGAAGTTCCGTCACTAAATACTAATAATATAATTGAATGTGGTACAGAACCTAAAGATCAGAAATAAATTATTCATCCTAAGTAAGAAATTTTTATAGTCAATATTTGTGTATGCTAACCTTTTTGATGTCTTAAATCTGGAATGAGATTGTGACCTCATTTTATGTTTAAAAAGAAAGAGGCATAGAATAGTTTGAATATGTTGAGAGGATCTGTCAAGAATACAAAATGACATGAAAAATTGAAATCCTCATAGTATTTTTTAAAGTAATTTTCGCTTAAATCTTAAATATAAGACATAGGTATGATTTGCCTACTATTAGAAGATACTAGAAAGAAATCATACTAGAAAAACGATTTATGGAGAGCATAAAAATTATGTGGAGAAAATTTATGTACGTAAGTTTATATTGAATTATTTGAGTATTATAAAATTTACGGGATTGATACACTATTCAACTAGTATACACTAGTATTCTTGGGTCTATCAGTTCTAATCTACTGCAATAGTAAATTATATTGATTTTGTGTCCTAATCCTACCCCAATGTTTTCTGAATATTGTTCCAGAAAATTTATTTGTCTGAACTAACTTATAAATGTGTATGATTATTCTACTCAAGTATTTAAGTTGATATAACGAATGCTTTAAGTTTGTTCAACCAATATGGATTGACACCTTTACGACAAGAATGAGGCATGTAAGTCCTCGTATATATGTAAACAACAATATGAAATATAAATTATATTCAACCATGATGATACATTGTTGAATATTGGTGCAAATGCGACCACAACTTCAATAAGTCTTTCTGCTGTAAGGATGAAAGATGTTATATTCGACATGAGAAAATCAGAGGGAATATATATAACTCCTCTAAACTTTATATATTCATATTTGAGTACTTGAGTCAGAGTATAAATATAATTCACTTTTGATATCACAAACACGTGATTTTACAAAACTTAGGCAAAGTAAGTCCTAAAATATATAACCAAATTTTTCATTGAAATTAAATAATAATATGGATTGTACCATAATACTTTAAATAACATTCTATTTCAAACCGAAAGGTATCATATCAATGATATTAATTAACTAGACATGATGTCATGTACGAAATATGTAAAAGTAAATTGAGAAATAATCAATCAATGACACTCATTATATGGATATTATGAATTATTCAATAATGTGTTCAAATTAGGAAGTTAAGCAGTATTTGATTTAAGGAGAAGGCTTTACCTAAGTGAACCGATGAGCATTGGCGTCGTGCGCCGTAAAGAAGGCCTTCTGAAACGTACTCCAGGGGTTGCAAGTCCCTGGCACTTCAGAATTTGAACTTTTCCTTAAAACTGCTAACTAATATACGATGGATCCATCTAATTATCAAAGTTGCAACTTATCAAATAATAAAATCTTACAATAACAATATGTTATAAAATCCTATTTGCTAGTTTACTACCAATAATCGTTATACAGGCAGTCCTCGACTTACGTCGTTTCGATTTACGTCGTTTCAAGTTACGTCGAACAATGTTTTGACACTATTCCTCAAGCATACGTCATTTGTTTCGATTTCCGGCATATCGGAGAATTCACTTGTCGCAAGGTCAATGTCCGTGAGGGGCGCGGGCGGGGCGCGGTGTCGTCTCGTGCGGGGAATACCGCGGCAATGTCGCTGATTTTGTTAAGTACATTCAGGGACAACGGACAATCAAGACGTAATAAATTAGTTTTTTTGCATCTTTGACAGTTTTTGTGTTAACATACATATTTAAGTGAATTTTAAACAATGCCACCTAAACAAGACAGTAATAATAAAGAGAAGAAGAGAGTAAGAAAGTCCATTACAATGGAGGTTAAATCTAAGATTTTAAAACTCAAAGATCGCGGTTATTCGACTTCATCTATTGGACGAGAACTTAATTTATCACGCACGACGGTACAAACAATATTGAAAGATAAAGAAAAACTCTTAACAGCTCTTCCTTCCGTCTCTTCAAACAGCACTATTATACGCAAAAGGAATGCTTTAATTTATGAAATGGAAAAACTGTTGTACAATTGGATTCAATACTCAGCGACGGGTTCCTCTAAGTTTGGCTATTATACAAAATAAGGCGCTGAGTATCATCAACACACTGCAAAATAAACGTGGCGAGAATAATAGTGACGAAACAAAATGTTTTTCTGCCAGTCGCGGATGGTTCATGCGCTTTAAAACGAGATATTCGTTACATAACATTCGAGTGCAAGGAGAAGCTGCTAGTGCCGATCATGTGGCTGCTCAGAGTTTTCCTGGAATATTAAAGGAAATTATCGAAAGTGGAGACTATTCGCCTAAACAAATTTTTAACGTGGACGAAACTGGTTTGTTTTGAAAAAAATGCCCTCTCGTACTTTTATATCACAGGAAGAAAAGTCTATGCCTGGATTTAAAGCGGCTAAAGATCGTTTGACGTTGTTATTGGGTTCGAATGTTGAAGGTGATCTTAAATTGAAACCCCTTTTAGTTTATAGGTCTGAAAATCCTCGAGCTCTCAAAAATTACGTCAAGAGTACTCTTCCAGTTATATGGAAGGCTAATCCAAAGGCATGGGTTACATCAATACTTCCCCCCGGACCTCGATAGCGAGTAGACGTTAGCATAAACGTGTGTCAATTTTAATTTTATAATTTAGTATCATTTTCATCTAAAATAAAAGTTACAAAAAAATAGGAACACATAAACTAAAGGAGCTCACTTTATATCTGATGCGGACCTGTTGAGAGCACTTACTCACCGAAACAAGCAGCCATTTTGGAAAGAAGAGGCCGCCTACTTGCACTCAAGCCTTACTGGACGGATACAAACGGCCATTTTGAGGAGTGAACGTTCAAAAGTTACCGCCCATCTGCGCCTGCGCCGTATTGGACAACGACATTCAAGTAAGCTCCGCCCATTATAACCGTCCGTGGAACAACTTCTTGATATATATGAGCGCCTGGTATATCGATGGAATTTTTTGTACTATTTTGGGGAATACAAAGTGGTAGTTTCAATGATCAGCAGCCATCTTTAATTAAATTTTAAAGCGTCATTTGTATAATAATATATCTGGTATTACTGTTTTTAAGAACATTATAATTTCTTTTTATTTCTGAAGTCCTGGTGATTCCATATCTTTGAATCAATCTGAAAATGCCTTTAAAGCGCACACCACCATCCTCCCCTGCCACTACGCCATCGGCGGAGGTACCCACTACAAAGTCGGGTAAAACTGCCAAGCATCGACCAGATGTCACACGTGCGAACAGTGTGGTTCATTATGACTCTGAACCGGAGTTGCGCATTACGTCTGAGCGTAAAAAGAGAAAACATGACGGGGAAGAATTTAATATGAATGCGATGAAGGAAATGATTGATGCGCTCTCAAAAAATCAAGATAGGCGCTTTGATGATTTAACCAAAACGGTGGAATTAATGGCACAAAAATATGATGAATTTATGGCAAGAATTCAAGTCCTTGAGTCCGAAAAAAGAGAAGATAAAAAGTACATAACTACATTAGAACATAGAATAGAATTAATGGAACGACGGGAGAGGTCCTCAGGGATAGAAATCAGGAATATTTCTAAAACAGATACTAAATCTGAAACCAAAAGTGACCTATGTGTAATTGTACAAAACCTGGGTAAGGCCGTTAACTTAGACATAGCCAGTTCTGATATAAAAGATGTATATAGGACTCACTCACCAGAATCGACACAAAGGCCTATAATTGCTGAATTCACCACCACAGTGATGAAAGAAAAGATGCTTTTGGCTGTAAAAAGCTTTAATAGAAATAAAACAAAAAATGAGAAATTAAATACTGCTCACTTTAACCTCAAGCAACAGATAAAACCAGTATTCGTGTCAGAAACTTTAAGTAATAAAATGCAAAAGCTTTTTTATTTGGCAAGAAATTTCCAGAAGGTCTCGGGTTACAAATACTGCTGGACTTCAAGGGGCGTTGTCTACTTGAGGAAGGAGGAGAGTTTACCTCAGATTCGAATAGAAAATGAAGCTGATTTAGACAGAATTCGGCGACCAGATTGACTAAGCCCTCTCATACCAAGAAAATTGGAACTTATATACTTTTATATATTTTTCTATGCTATTATTCATATTTTATATAGTATCATTATATATGTATTGAATTATATAATAAGTATAATCTACTTAACTATGGAAACTCTACTCTTAATACACAATAAACAACAAAATACACTTAGATTTTTATGTACACATACACAATTTACACAATTGAAATGCAATACACTCATATTAATTTTGACTGATTCACATAACACCATAAATATCATCCCATTACGCACATTTATATCAAACTCAACGATCAAGATTGTCTTCCTTTTTTATGTTAGGTAATCTATTAGAAATATCACATGACATTGACCAGTTAACCGCTTCTAAAGCTCTTGAATGTGATTTGGAAGAATGCTCTAAATTTATACTCTCAATACCAAAAAGGCTCACGGTTTTGGCCCAGAACATTAGAAGCATTGGCTGTAATATGGCAGGTTTTGAAACTCAATTATATAGAATTCAAACACATTGTGACATTCTAGTATTAACTGAATGCTGGCTTCAATGTAATCCAGTTATCCCAAAATTAGTTGGATATAACGCAGTACGCACTGAAACAAATTGTAACAGAAATGACGGAGTCGTAGTCTATATCAGTCAGCAGCTGAAATATAAAAGTGAAGAGCCCGTATTTGAGGAAGGAAACTGTCTTCTCGTGACCTTGGATACAGACACTGTTGTCATAGCCATCTATCGCTCGCCGTTTTTTAAAAAAATTGATGTATTTCTAAATTCTCTAGAGAAACTTTTGACTAACTTATCTACTTTCAAAACAGTAATTTTAACTGGCGATTTAAATATTAATATTTACCCTGAAAAATATGATGACCACTCTCTTCGGTATTTAAACTTGGCAGCATTTTTTGGTCTTTTACCAGCACACACCTTCATAACACGCCCTCAAACAGACACATGTTTAGACCACGTTTTGCTGAGGACCAACTACCCTGCACTCACTCTGGTACCAAACACAGTTTTAACTGATCATAGACCAACGATTTTATGTCTAGGGCTCAACGTGACAAAAAATTATGCTATAACCTCATCAACAAAAATTGACTATGAAAAACTTAAAATTGAATTATCTAATATAAAACTTCAAACAATTTATGAGTCTTTAGATCCAGATTTTAGCATGACATATCTAATAAATTCAATTCAAAGTGCAGTCAAGAACAACACTATAACTATTACCATTCCAAGACGTAAGCGGCTTATTAAACCTTGGATGACAGTAGGACTTTTGCGTTGTATCCGTCATAGGGACAGATTACATAAAAAGTACAAAAAATCTAAAGAAGAAATTCTAAGAATTACATACATTCGATATAGAAACTTCTGTAATACATTGCTTAAAAAAATTAAAAAAACGTATGAAAAGGAATTGATCAATAAAGCGGGAAATAATAGCAAAAAAATATGGAAAGCAGTTAAAGAGATATCTGGGACAGAAGTTACTGAGGATTTACCAAAAGAATTATTGAGTATTAGCAAAACTCCGAATGAATCGGTTAATAAAATAAATGAGTTTTTTGGGAATGTTGGTAAAGATTTGGCGGAATATGTTGCCACTGACCCACCACTTTATGATCCGAAAATTCACAATTCTTTTTGTACTACGATAGAGTCTTTTGTTCTTTTAAAAACTGACGTACAAGAAGTAGAACGGCTTATAAATAATCTTAAAAATGACTGCTCAGCTGGCTGGGATCAGATATCAAATAGAGTACTTAAAGAATGTAGTGAATTTCTAATACCACCTTTGACGCACATTTTTAATTTATGTTTGGATAAAGGTATCTTCCCGACTGACCTTAAAAAGTCTAGAATTATTCCTATCTTTAAAAGTGGTGACAGAAATCGTATCAAGAATTATAGACCAATTTCGATACTTCCATCTATTTCCAAAATCTTTGAACGCATAATTAATAACAGACTAGTTAAATACATAGAGAAAAATGAACTGTTTTCAAATAACCAATTTGGATTTCGTAGCGGAAAATCCACCGATGATGCTGTTCATGAACTAATCAACTTTGTTTCTACAAACTTGGACCGTAGCAAAAAATGTCTATCAATATTTCTCGATTTGGCAAAGGCGTTTGATACGGTTTCTGTCCCATTACTAATAGTTAAGTTGGAAAAAATTGGAGTTAGGGGTAATCAATTGGAACTTTTAAAAAACTACTTGACTAATAGAAGGCAAAGTGTTAAAGTTGGTTCTAATACTAGTTCTGATCTGCCAGTAACATACGGGGTACCACAAGGCAGCATATTGGGCCCTACACTCTTCTTAATATATATAAATGATCTGTGTATGATCCAACTACCTAAAGGAAAACTTATATCTTACGCCGATGATACAGCACTAGTTTTTGCGGCAGATACGTGGATGGAAGTCTTTGATGTGGCACAAAAGGGATTTAATAAGGTCACAAAATGGCTAAGTCATAATGTTTTATCTCTAAATACTCAAAAAACTAAATATATGTTATTTACAATCAATGATACTTCATCAATATCTGATATGTATATATATCCACACAAAAACATGTGCCTGGACACTGAAAACAAATTCTGCTCCTGCAATAAGCTAGATAAGGTAGAAAACATAAAATATTTAGGAGTGATTATAGATAGAAATCTTAATTTTAAAAAACATATTGAAAATTTAACAGGACGTATTCGGAAAATTATGTATATTTTCAAAAAACTCAAGGATGTTGTGAGCCTAATACTCATAAGGCAAATATATTTAAGTCTCTGTCAATCACTGATTTGTTATTGTATCTCATCTTGGGGTGGAGCTCCAAAATCATATTTAAAAATGTTGGAGGTAGCTCAACGAGCTGTTTTAAAGGTTGCCATGAACAAACCATTTTTGTATCCCACTGCACTACTTTACAAATTTTGTGACGTGCTTACCGTACGTCAGCTGTTTGTGGAAAGCATTATAACAAAACAACACACAAAATTAATTTACGAGCCCCATTTTTTTTTTTTTTTAACAAAACGGCGGAAACACAGTGTTTGCAGCCAACCACATCGTTTTAATACCACTTTTATTAAGAAATTCTTTGTATTTTTAGGACCGTATTTATATAATTCTATAAACAAAAATTTAAATATATATCCATGTACCAAATCAAGAATGAAACAAATTGTAACGAACTGGTTAAAAAGTCTGTCATATGACGAGACAGAAGAGCTTCTGAAATTAATTACATAATTTTAATATGAATGTATCTATTTTTGGATGCATAGTATTATGCTTTGCAGATCAAAGGTAATACAAGACATATTTAACATATATACACACCCTCTTACATCTCACACACACACCTTCATAGTACACAAAGAGAGGAACAAGAACATACCATTTACTACTAGCTTTATAATAGGTTGTTAAAAGAATTGTACTATAGATTAATATAAATTATTAGCAGACCTGCTAGTATAAGTCCAACGTACGGGGAAGAGCGCTGTATGCTGAAACACAGGTGATGAACCTAGTTCAGCAGCAGATACTCTTGCACAATTATAATATAAAATTTTACTAGCTAATTTTTAAGAACGAACTCATGTACACTTTTTTGTGAATAAAGATTATTATTATTATCACGACATTTATTTAATTACATAATTTTAAATTTTTTACAACATTCATATATAAAAAATAAATATTATAAAAAACTTAAAACTAGGATGCCGCCAGCAGCGGGGCAGGGCCCAAGCTACCAGCGGTTAGGACTGCAGAGAGAGGAACCTTCGGACAATGCGTGTGGTATCGAGTATCACTGCCTTCTGCATCTGACCCTTGATCCAACCGTCTAGCGAGAGTCTCTTGAGGTGTTGGTCGAGGCTCTTCGCTATTAGGCCGTTCGCCGAAACGACTATCGGGACAATGATCGTCGAGTCAACATCCCACATGGCGGTTACCTCGTGAGCCAAGTCAAGGTACTTGCTGACTTTGTCCTTCTCGGCCTTCACGAGGTTCTCGTCATGTGGGATGGTGATGTCGACAAGCACTGCCCGGCGTTGGGATCGGTCGACCACCACGATATCAGGCTTATTGCAAACAATAGTCCTGTCCGTGATGATAGAGCGGTCCCAGTAGAGCAATGCACGACCATTCTCGAGAACTGGCGCCGGTGCGTACTGGTAGTACGGCACCTCTGACTCAACAAGGCCGTATTGAAGGGCAAGTTGCTGGTGGATGATCCTGGCCACTTGATTGTGCCTGTGCAAATACTCGCCGTTAGCAAGATGCGAACAACCGGAAATGATATGCCTGAGTGACTCTCCGGGACGGCGGCATGCTCGACAAATGTCGACCGTACCATCCTTCAGGATATATTTCCGATAGTTGTTCGTCATCATTACTTCGTCTGCAATTGCACAGGCAAAACCCTCGGTTTCTCCAAAGAGGTCTCCGAAACGTAGCCAGTTCACCGAAGCGGGTAGGTCCACATCAGGCCCTGTTAGGGCCCGGAAGAACCTCCCGTGCAGCTCCTTGCTTTTCCATACTGCCTTGCGGTCATCAGTGCTCAGCATCGTTGGTTTGCGCCAGTTATCGTTCGCCAAGGAGAGCGGTGTGAGGCTCTTGTCAACCGCCACGACATCGCGATGCATCCCGCACTCGTGGTTACGGAAATAATCCCTGAGATTGCACACTTCACGGTTATGAAGGGTCTTGGCATTTAAAAAGCCACGACCTCCCCATTTCCGTGGAATGTACAGTCTCATAACTGACGAGCGCGGGTGTAGCATGCGATGCGAAGTGAGCAGTTGACGAACCTTTCTATCCAGAGCGTCCAGCTCAGTCTGCGTCCACCTCAGTATGCCAAAGGAGTATATCAGTAAAGGCATCACCCAACCATTAAAGGCGCGTGTCTTGTTGCCACCAGACAAAAGACTTTTAAGTACTTTTGTCAGGCGGCAAAAGAAGCGCTCCTTTATCGATTTTCTAATGTCCTCTACTGAAATACCCAACGACTCTGAAATACCGAGGTATTTATAGGTCTCGACTTCGGAGAGAGATTTGAAAGTCATTGTCTCAGAAACTTGTAAATTTGGAGAATTTACAACTTTCCCCTGCTGTACATGCAAGACTGCACACTTATCTACACCAAACTCCATCCTAATGGCATTGCTAAAAACCTGTGTAGTTTTTAGCAGCTCCATCAAGTCTTGGCGTTTCGGAGTAAACAGCTTCAGATCGTCCATGTACAGCAGATGACTAATGACCTCACCTCCTCTACGGAGCCGAAAACCTAGCCCTGAATCCTTCAGCAAAGTGCTGAGAGGATTTAGCGCTAGGCAAAACCACAATGGACTCAGACTGTCACCCTGGAAGATGCCCCGCTCAATCCTTATAAAGTCCTGTGGGCCAGAGGGGGTGTCGCTACCATCTGGTTGACGAAGGACTGTGGTCCACTGACTCATACATGCAGCTAAAAAGGATTTCAGAGTTGCATCAATTTTATACAACTCTAATATCCTTTCCAGCCACGAATGAGGCACCGAATCATAGGCCTTCTTATAGTCAATCCAGGCAACAGAGAGAGCCCCCCTGTTCCGCCGAACTTGTTGGCTAATGGTCATGTCTATGAGGAGGAGCTCCTTAGTACCACGGGACCCAACCCTACATCCATTTTGAGCGGGGGCCAAAACATTGTTCGCAATAATGTGCGTGTTAATTTTTGTAGTCAGAATGGATGTAAGGAGCTTGTATATGGTAGGTAAGCACGTGATGGGTCTATAGTTTTTCGGATCCGTGGTACTACCGGACTTGTGGAGCAGAAAGGTGACACCGGTGGTCATGAAACGGGGAAGAGAACCAAGTTCGAGGGCTTCTTGAAATTGTGTTGCCAATCGGTCGTGTGAGCATCGAATCCATTTTATCCAGAAATTGTGCAATCCGTCTGGGCCAGGACTTTTCCAGTTCTGGGCCGTACGAATTGCACAACTAACATCTACGGGGTCTATATTAACAGACCCCATGGATTCGATAGACTCACATTCCCGCTGGACAACACGAATCCAATCACCCTCTGTATGCTCGACGGGCATCGACCAGACGCCACGCCAGAAATCATTCATGGTACTGGCATCAGGCAGTTGCCCGTCGATCACACGCTGAACGGTCCCTTCCCATTTCCGGTACACCTTTCTTTGATCACTTTGAAAGAGGCGATTAAGCCAGTATCTATCCACACGCTCTCTGTAGCGGCGAATACGACTCGCCCACGCATAGACCTTATTATTATTATATTATTATTATTATATTATTATATAATAATAATAATATAAATATAATATATATACTTATTATTATTATTATTATTATTTTTGAAGAATGGTTTACTAAGCATTTTATACCTGAAGTGAAACAGTACTGTTCAAAAAATAATTTGGCTTATAAAGCTTTACTTATTTTGGACAATGCTCCCGGCCATCCTGTGCGTATTGCCGATATTGATCCTCAAATCAAAGTCGTGTTCCTGCCTCCCAACACCACTTCGTTGTTACAGCCGATGGATCAAGGAGTTATCGCGTCTTTTAAGGCCTATTATCTCAGGAGAACTTTTTCACAGGCTGTAAAGGCTAATGAAAATGATGGCATGGAGCTGAGAGATTTTTGGAAAAATTATAATATCTTGCAATGCGTAAAAAATATTGGTACTTCATGGGATGAGGTGACACCCAACAATTTAAAAGGAGTTTGGAAAAAGTTATGCCCATTTTTTTTTGAGCCATCTGAAAGTTCTACATCTACAGATCAACCAAATGTCGATGAGATCACAACTGACATTGTTCATTTGGCTAACCGTTTGCCTGACATTGCAGTTACTACTGATGATATTGATGATCTGTTAAGCTCACATTCGCAAGAACTGACTGATGAAGATCTTATTGAATTGGAGGCACAAGTACAAAAGGAAGCACTCGAGTCACAAGAAATAGCTTCTTCTATTAGTGACTCTGAAAAAGAACTTACACTAAAAAAACTTTCCGTAGCCTTTGCAAATTTGAAGAATGCCATGAAAATTTTTGAAGAAAATGATCCTAATTTTGAGAGAAGTTTTAACGTTAATAACAAAATTTGTGCAGCCTATCACTGTTACCAAGATCTGTATGATAGCAAGAAGAAAGAAGCCAAGCAATCTAGAATTGATAGTTTCTTTAAGCCAAAAGTTTAATTTATTATTTATCATTACATACATATGTATAAGTTTTATAATTATTATTAAAATTAATAACACACAAATACCAAAAATAACTAGCAATTTCATAAGTGCATAATATATAATTATTTTAAGAACTTACTTTTAATAATAAAGTACGTCCTTTGTTATAAATGCAGTTTTTTTTATTATTTCGAGTCCGTGTGGAACCTAACCCTTGAGTTTTACATGTAAACATATGAAAAAATATGTCTCGACTTACGTCGTTTCGATTTACGTCGCGTATTTCGAGAACCTAACATGCCGTAAGTACGAGGACTGCCTGTACTTTCAAAATTTAATAGTGTCGAAGTCAGAGTCAAAATAATCTATGAACTATCAGTCTAGTCCATTCTCCTACTCTTTTAATTAGACCAATTTTAAAATAATTCAATTTACTTAATCAAATTTTATCAAACAATTTTGTTCAATACTTTATCTTATATTAATAACCATTTTACTATATGACGTTGTGAATATAAGTTGAGGAAGTAAATGGTCAATTTGTATTTTAGAATATAATATTCAATATCAAATAGTTTTCTTTATATTTCCGATAGATTTAAGTTCGTTTTGAAATACATAATACGGATTTTGTAATATATAATTTAAATTAATTTTAGTCTCGTCTTTTATTTAGATCTTCAAATGATTGAAGTCGCCTAAAATATAAAGTGATTACGAAATTCATTGATTATCCTTTTTGGTATATTTTCTTTGTCAACCTTTCTCACAAAACATAATAATCATATAGTTAATCTATAATATGTTTTGCAATTTTTTAGGGAATCTCGGGAAGTCTTAGGGAGCCATGAAAATATATTATTATGTGTACATCATTCAAGTAAATTCTAGTTTCATTTTGTTTTTCCTTACAATAGCCAATACATACATAATTTATACTTATGCTATTTTAAGCCAAATTCTATATTATTTATTTTATCTAGATTTCATGTCAGGTTTTCCCGGTAATTATTTTTAATTTGAAACTATCTACAATAATAATTTATACATGTGGTATTAGATTTGGGTTCTGTACAAATTACTTTTGGATTCATATATCTGCTTTTATTTAATATATTATTTGTTTTTCATTTCAATTTCCCGTAATTTCTATTTTGTTCTAAGAAACATCTATTTACTCCCCAACAAAAATTATTTAGCCGTTTAATGAATTAATACTCTAACGATTTAATTAATTTTTAACGATTTGATACTGTAAAGGTACTTCACGTATAATTGCTTTGCCATGAATTATGGTCTAGAAATGTATGTTTCATGTAACATCTCTTACAATTATTTATCTAATTTTAGACTTCAGATTCCTTAATAATTTTACTATTGGTCTTAGATACCTAATTCCAATTTTTATGAGAAATGTATTATTCTCTGTTCACTAATTCAGAATGTCTTTATTCTTATAATACATTCAAATTCTATTCCTTTACATCATCAAATGAACAAATAATATTTTAAATCATATTAGATTGAATCGTAATTATATTACTATAAAAATACTATAGTACAAAAACTAGTATAATAGGTTCATATAGATATCTTTAGGATTCTTATTTTAATTATATATTTTAATTTGATAGAATTAAATTTTAGGTTAAGTAGATACTATTCAGGAGTATTATCTGTTAGATTAGGCAAGTTCTTTCTTAATTACCTTAAAAGAAAATGGATTACTACAATAGGTCACTTCTTATGGTCCTACCACTATACTAGACGATTCACATGCCATGTTTCAAATCACAATAAATTTAGATTAAAGAAAAATATTAAATATGTTATTATAGGCTTCCTTAGTAATTTGAAAATTTGGGATCAGAATTTTTAGTCAAGCACGATTGTTTTGTTAAAGCAAAAATAGGATCAGTTTCAGTTTAGAATCAGTTTAATTCAGTTCAGTTTAATTTAGGTTGTTTTAGTTAGTTTTATTATTAAGAATGCATGGGTTAATTTATTATTTAATTAAAAATTTATTAATTTGGGTTTTTCAAATATATTTACAAAAAAAAAATACAATAGGATCCTGGGAGGTTACAATACCCCTCCTTACCCTAAATCACAATTTCTGCCAAAACGTCCATTTAACTATTAAAAGGCAAAAGTTACGCAGGTTTTAGCTTTTTTTATTTTGATCGGGTTCTGCGAATTGTACATCACCAAATTGTACCTTGTTTGTGCTATGTACGCGCCAACCACGAACTAATGTGAATCCACCTTTACAAATAGTGAAAAAAAAACACATTACAACGTTTAGGTGACGCCTTGCTGGAATATAACTTATATTTGTTTTAATATTCTATATGTTTTGGGCCCCTTACAGAATGTCCTAATAAAGTTTCGGGTTGCTATGCAACACATAAAATAACTGAATGATAAAAATGACAGTTGACATGCAGCGCGTTTCAAGCTTTAACCGATGGATAGGCTAAATCGATGACTGTGAAACGCAAAGATAGTGTTTTTTTTTATAAATATGTACTGGTTAGTATAACCGGAACTTACTCGAACATTCTGAAATAGGCCATTAGTCTATTTAACGTCGTTATTAGATATTGGGTGGTTTTAAGCCATTTTGTGAATGCCCGTTTGGCTAGCTACCATATTATAGCAGAAAATTTGTCGCCAAGCACCTGGGCGCAAGCGTTAGAGCCAGTTGACATTCTAGGCGAAGATTGTTCACAACCTTCGACCACATCATGACTTACCATCAAGTGAGATAGTGGTTAAAATTTAGCCTATCGTGAATTAAAAATGATTTTTTTTTTCACCGTCTTAAAAACGGGCGACGTTTTCAATTGGACTGATTATTTCAGAGTGGCGGAGTTTATATACCGTACATGATTATAATTAATTAATTAATTTTTAATCTATTTTTTTTACAATAACGCATGCTCTACGGATTACAGTACAAATTTACGAGAGGAAAAATTTAAGTCTGTTATGTAATTTGAGTTATGGACTCATTGTCATGTTAGCTCAATTGGATTAGAGCATGCCCGGCTAAAGGGGTGGATTCGAATCCCGCACATGACTTAAATTTTTCCTCTCGTAAATTTGTAATGTAATCCGCAGAGCATGCGTTATTGTAAACATAAAAATATTAAAATTATGAGGTTGCGTCATCATAAACAAGTTTAAAGCTAATTGCAAAATTAGTCTTGTTTGTACAACGTAAGTTGAACTATAGATGTCGCTCCATCCCAATACGATGATTAAAAAGAACAATAGGAAAAATTTTAGTTATGGACTCATTGTCATATTAGCTCATACCCCGGCTAAAGGGGTGAATGGACGCGGGTTGGAATCCCGCACATGATTTAAATTTTTTCTCTCGTAAATTTGTAATTTTGTAAGGTCAAATTATATACTGTACATGATTATAATTTTGCCTTTATATTTTACTAGCTTTCCGGGCGCGGCTCCGCCCGCGCGTATGTCGGTTATCGCGCGAAAACATTAACCTCTTTTTGCGCAGTCGGATAAAAACTATCCTATGTTTTTTCCCGGGTCTCAAACTATCTCCATACCAAATTTCATTCTAATCGGTCCAGTAGTTTTGGCGTGAAAGCGTAACAGACAGACAGACAGACAGACAGTCAGACAGACAGACAGACAGACAGACAGAGTTACTTTCGCATTTATAATATTAGTACTGATAACGAATGAAATTCATTTAATTCGTTTTTAAGTCGCAATAAAATAAATTAAAAAAGTATTGATGGGGCCGTGGTGTTCAGAGGCCAAGAAGTTTGCGGCAGATCTGGGGCGGCGCTTGCGAGATAGGACGCGAGACCCACGGTCAGGAGAATACCTCGTACAACGGATTTCCCTCGCAATACAGCGGGGGAATGCGGCTAGCTTAATGGGCACGTTTGGGCAAGGGAATAATATTACGACGTAATCTTTTTAGATTTAATATTATTTTATTGACATAATGACATGAATTTATTATAAAAACTAACGTGGTTTTCACTCATTTTAGTAAATAATACGGGATAACTCACGTGAATCAGCCAGATAGCTCACGTGAGTTATCCCGTATTATTTACTAAAATGACATGAATTTAGTAAGTAAGTGTAATAAAATTTTGACTCTTGGGGAGTGGAGGTCGGGGGTTGTTGTGTTCGTTGATATTATAATCTAGGTATATTTTAGGAATGGATTTCTTTATATTCACTAGGTACGGCTTATCAAAAATAATAGTACAGGTCTATATAGCACAGGTCTGTGTGTAGTGATCCAATTTAAGTGAAAATTGGCCTTTATATTCTTTGGCGCAATAAATAAATTTCATTTGGCAAAGCGTAAAAAAAGTATTTGCCTATATGCCTATACTCCAATCACATAATTGCATGTCTTGTCCATGGTGACCTTGTGCTTTGTGAGTGAATGAAAATAGAGTATTTTTTATTTAAAACGCAACCGCCTTCTATCACTGATATGATAAGCATAAATTATTTAAACAAAAAATGGAACCGACTGCAACACCCAAAAGTGTGAAATAACTTGTCGAAGTCGGTACCATGCGCACAATATCATGGTACCGACTTCAACAAGTTATTTCACACTTTTGGGTGTTGAAGTCGGTTCCATTTTTTGTTAAAAAATGTTTTTCAATCTTTTTAGTGTAACTCAAAAACGGCTTGACCGATTTTAATGAAATTTAAAATGGGACCAAACGACAAGCATCAGGTTTCAAACGAAAAAAGAATTTTCAAAATCGGTCAACCCAGTCAAGAGATCTGAGGTAACATATATAAAAAAAAACGGACGAATTGAGAACCTCCTCCTATTTTGGAAGTCGGTTAAAAATACTGAGATAATATAGTTTCTTAAGAACTAAGATACCAAAAAATATTAAGATATATATACCTTTTACTTTATCATAAATCTTTTTAGCCATAGTTTGGACTCGCTTATTGGGACTAATTCTTTTTCTGTCTTGAATATTAGATTTTATCTTGTTACTACCAACTGCTTGTGTCCTTTGTTTGACATGAGTAAATTTAATCTTTCGCTTCCTTTTACGTTTGTTTGCATTACAGTTTCCATCTGTTTTAAGTCCTAATTCCAATTCGTACACCTTTGAGTCTTGTGGTATTAAAATATCTGATGAGTCCATGCCTTCACGGTCCTCCTTATAGCAAAAATCTCCAATATCTAAAAAGAAAATGAATCACATCCTTACTTATAAACGCTTATATAAATCTTATTCCTCAAAAGAAATTCTTACGATGTGTGTATTAAAAAATTTTCCCTAAATTTATACATTATGTTGAGCTACTTAGCAAATATAAATTATTGGATTTAAACTCTAGGAGACAACAATTAGATGTTATGCTTCTGTATGACCTATGTCATAATAAATATGACTGTACAGTGTTGATCAATGAGCTTCGGTATAAAGTACCTTTTAGACCTCAACCTCGCCGTACACATGAAGTGTTTGCTGTTTCCGCGTGTCGTACCAAGGCTGGTCATCGATCACCACTGTGTCGTATGACAGAATCCTACAATACTCTTTTCAATTCTATAGATATATTTCACGAGCGGGTGAGTTGTTTTAGAAGGTCTTTGTTGGATCTGCTCGAAGGTAGCGTCAGTCATCACTCGTGATGATCCTCCGTTATTGTGCCTGATAAGTTAACTCAGTCTACCCTACTCATGTAAATACTGAGACTAGAAGCCATATATTATTATGTATTTCTGCTGACCTATACGAGTATATTTATACTATGATATCACTTTTATAAGTTTACTTGCATATATGTTGCGTGTATACTTTTTATTTTTAATTTTTTTTCTTGATCAACTATTTGAATAATTTTCTACTCTCTACCTATGCTATGTCTAACTTACTACAAATGTTTACATAATTTGTGGTTAACGATGTTGGTCTCAAAATTATTATTATAAATAAGATTACCTTTAATTAAGAAATATTGTGAAACTGTTTGTTAATCCTTAAATAAATTAAAAAAAAAAAAAAAAAACTTTAGTTTAATATGAAAAACTTTACTTATAAACGTAAAATAACTTTAATCAGTCACTATTCATTGCATAAAGTAGCTGTAAAAATAACCACTGTTCCACCCATGTTTAAAATGAAATGAAATGATAGTTTATTTGTCAGAAACATGGGTACACAATTATATAAGATGTTATAAAGAGGTTTAAAAGTTTCCAGCATGTTCTGCCTTGCGGCATACAAATTTTGAAATATAAATATACCTAAAGATATATGATCACTTGTTTGAAAGTAAGACAATATTTAAAAAAAAATACTCATTACATAATTCAAAGTTCAGTCTTAGATTTAAAAAGTTAAGATTTTGTTTCAAAATCAAATAAATTGATCGATAAAAATTACTAAAATGTCAAAAATTATTACGTCAAAATAAACAATATTACATAAATGCTATTATTAGTATTTAAAATTATGTCATTAGATGTCTAATGACTAATCACTAATTATTTTAGTCTTAGGGCCCGTTTCAGAATGTCCTAATAAAGTTCCGGGTTGCTATGCAACACATAAAATAACTGAACGATAAAAATGACAGTTAACATGCAGCGCCTTTCAAGCTTTATCCGTTGGATAGGCTAAATCGATGACTGTGAAACGCAAAGATAGTGTTTTGTTTATTAAATATGTTGTGGGTAGTATAACCAGAACTTACTCGAACATTCTGAAACAGGCCCTTAGACTTTAAAAAGTCGTCCAGCAAATAAAAACAATTCTGCAATAACCAATTATGCAATTTAAATTTATTAAAGGGCAAGTTTCTCATGTCAATTGAGATTTTAATATATATTTTTATTGCCATACAATATGAATTGTTTTTAAATAGTGCTAACCTAGATATAGGCATTACCAGATTTTTTCGATAGCAAGTTGATCGGTGTACATCGAAAAAATATGGGTTTTGTTTAACAAAATGGCTGCTTAAGCATTAAATAGCGATTTATTTAACATGGCGTATATGAAACAGCTGATCCAGTCAGTTGCCTGTGTATATGTAGCCTGTGCCTATATATAGGCTATCCTTTGACCACTATCTCACCTGATGGTAAGTGATGTGGTCGAAGATGTTGTTCAGGCTATCCTAGAATTACTGGCTCTCAAGGACAACTGCCTGAACACACTCGTATCACTACTCACTTTATGATGTCACATTGGCTCAGCAGAAAAAATAGGCTGAACTATGATTAGATATATTTTAGAATGTTTTTTCTTACATATTATTTTTATTAAATATATCTAAATATACATATATATATATATTATTATTAATTATATAAAAAGTTACCCTCTTCAGCAGTATCAGTAGAGCTCGCACTTTTCATTCTTTTACGACTAACGTTGGGATACTTTGTCATAACAGGTGCTGTCTTAAATTTCATCTTAGAAGCGGTATCCACTTTGAGCTGTGTCAATTTTGATTCAAATTTCTTCATAGAATATTGTGGATTGTTTACTATGTTTATGTTTTTATTGTCCTCTGTGAACATCAGATTTGTCAAATCTGTAAAATAAAAATATATTTTTACTAAGAGAAAAAATAAAATAAATATATTTTTACCTTCACGAAGAGAGCATATTCCCTCCTTAAAGGCCGGCAACGCATCCTCGAGACCTCTGGTGTTGCGGGTGTTTGAGGGCGACGGTGATCGCTTACCATCAGGTGAGCCGCCTGCTCGTTTGCCCTCGTATCCCATAAAAAAAAGTTCACTTGTGACTACATTCTACCCGTATAGGAACGACTGTTAAGCAAAACGACCGCGTAGCAGTATGTCAAGCATGTAGCATGTTGCCCAAGTAGCATAATGTCAAATACTCGAAACGTCTACTATAAGCAAAACGGCCACACAGGCAGTTCGCCTAGAGTTCAAACCGCACTGAAGCGGCGCGGATGTTATTGTGACGGAACAAGCTGGAGGCCCACCTGATGTTAAGCGGTCTACGCTTATAGGCGCGTAGACGTTTCGAGTATTTGACATTATGCTACTTGGGCAACATGCTACATGCTTGACATACTGCTACGCGGTCGTTTTGATTAACAGTCGTTCCTATACGGGTAGAATGTACAAGTGAACTTATGGGACACGAGGGCAAACGAGCAGGCTGCTCACCTGGTGGTAAGTGATCACCGTCGTCCACAAACACCCGCAACACCAGAGGTCTCGAGGATGCCTATAACCCTCTGCCTCTGCCTATAACAGATACATTTCGTAACAAGTCACGAATTGCACTGCTCCTGTCACCTTTAGACATAGTTGTTAAGTCCCATATGCCTGTAATTACGCTGGCTTTCAAGGACTGCTGCCGGAACATACTGTTAGGTGCTTGGCGACAGATTTTCTACTTGAGGGTGGTAGCTGGCCAGGGGGGCATTCGTAAAATGCCCTTCCACCATGCGGTGAACTCAAGCCCGTGGCGGGATTCGAACCATGGACCTGCTGCGCGGCAGTCCATAGCCAATGCCACTGAGCCATCACTGCTTCGACAAATATAATTTGTATGACTTTATATGGCCTGAACCGCATTATAAAGACCCGCCATAATGAAGTTCATAATTAACTATTTTATTTCGCATGGTGGTAGGGTATTTTGCGAATGTAGCCCTGACTAGCTACCACCCTCAGGTAGAAAATCTGTCGTCAAGCACATAACGGTGTGATCCCGCAGCTGTGAAAGCCAGTAACTCTAGGTTAGCCTCAACATCTTCGACCACATCATAACTTATCAACAGGTGAAATAGTGATTAAAGGCTATTAAAAAAATATAAAAACATAGACAGTAAGGAATATTATAGATTACACTTTTTAGGGTTCCGTACCCAAAGGGTAAACATGGGACCTTATTACTGAGACTTTGCTGTCTGTCCGTCCGTCCGTCTGTCACCAGGCTGTATCTCAAGGACGGTGATAGTTAGACAGTTGAAATTTTCACAGATGATGTATTTCTGTTGCCGCTATAACAACAAATACAAAAAGTTGGCCAAGTGCGAGTCGGACTCGCGCACGTTAAAACATAAAAAGGTTAAAATATGAAGTCTAATGTTGTATAGCTAATGGTACAGAACCCTTCGTGCGCGAGTCCGGCTCGCACTTGGCCGATTTTTTTGTTACATGCATAACATCACGCCTCTTTATTGTAGGGGTAAGCAGAGACCACAGATTTCCCCTTGCTGCGATCCTTACATATCTCTTTCGCTTCATCTACCCTCATCAATCTTTTAATTTAATTTTGAAGAATTTTTTTTAATTAAATTTAATTTTGAAGCGCTTGTAGCTAAGTTTGCTTAACCATTTTGAATTGATCAGCAAAGTTAAGCAACGTCCGCCGCGGCCATGAGTTGGATGGGTGACCGCTATTGACATTACTACTGAGCGTGCACGTGCTTCGGAGGGCACGTTAAGCCGTCGGTCCCGGTTGTTGTCTTAGGATGGCAGTCGTTATAGCATTTTGCGAATGCCGACCTGGCTAGCTACCACCCTCAAGTTGAAAATCTGTCGCCAAGCACCTAACGGTGTGTTCCGGCAGCTGTCCTTGAGAGCCAGTAATTCTAGGTTAGCCTGAACAACATCTTCCACCACATCATCACTTACCATCAGGTGAGATAGTGGTCAAAGGCTAACCTATCAGGCATAAAAAAAAAAACATAAATGTCGATTGAAGGTACTCCTGACATGACCTTTTTTCAGAACGACTTCACTCTGAACGTTTGCCTAGATCTTCCCCTTCCAACACTTCCGTTCTCTTGTCCCACGTATACCTGTTTAGTCAATCTCATTTCATTCATTCTCTCTACATGTCCAAACCATCTTAACATACCTTATCAGTTTTTAAACCGACTTCCATAATCGGAGGAGGTGTTCAATTCGAATGTATTTTTTTTTATGTTTGTTACCCAGAACTTTCTACTATTTGAACCGATTCTGATGGTTCTTTTTTATTTGAAAAGCTGGCGCTTCCTGTGTGGTCCCATTTAAATTTCATCAAAATCGATGAAGCCATTTTTGAGTTACACTCCAATAACTGTCCTATCTTGATGATATAGTCATTGACAGTGAATGACAATCGATCCCGTCAGTATTAAAGGTCAGTAGATAGGTACAAAAATTGAAACCGACTTCAACACTCAAAAGTGTGAAATAACTTATCGAACTCGGTACCATGCGCACAATATTGTGATAATAAGTACTTTTGAACTATCATTGTACCGACTTCAACAAGTTATTTCACACTTTTGAGTGTTGAAGTCGGTATCATTTATATGTAAAAATGTTTACCTTTTACATTACCAATTAATTGTTTAGTTATTGGTGCTTTTGTCCTCTTTTTGACATGTGTAAGCAATTTTCTCTTTGGTTTCTTTTTTCTTTTTTTCGGATGATATTTCCCACGTTTTTTTTGTTCTGATTCTTTATTGGTAATTGTTGAGTCTGGTTGGTTTATATAATTTGTCATATTTATTTCTTCGTTGCCCTCTTTTTTGTAAATTTCTCCCAAATCTAAAAAAAGAAAACCATGAACCATTTTAACCGTTCGTAGCGAAGTTTGCTTAGCCGTTCTGAACCGATCAGCTAAGTTAGGCAACGTCCGCTGCGGTCAGGAGTTGGATTGATGACCACTAGTGGAATTACTACTGAGCGTGCACGTGCTTCGGAGGGCACGTTAAGCCGTCGGTCCCGGTTGTTGTCTTAGGATGGCAGTCGTTATAGCATGGTGGTAGGGCATATTGCGAATGCAGGCCTGGCTAACTATTATCCTCAAGTAGAAAATCTGTGGCTAAGAACCTAACGGCATCTGTCCTTGAGAGCCAGTAACTCTAGATAAGCCTGAACAACATCTTCGACCACACCATCACTTACCATCAGGTGAGATAGTGGTCAAAGGCAAACCTATAAGGATTTTTTTTTGTCATCATTAAAACTGTGATACCGAGAAAACCCACCGGGAACATGAATAGGAACTCTCACTCTTTTTTCGAATGTCAACGTTTACTTTACACCGTAGGGTATAAAAAAAAAAAAAACAAAAAAGTAAGATAAAATAATACTCACCAAACTAAGATAAAACTAAACGAGGACAATTTTAATCTCCACAATAACAAAAAACTTTCCAAAATCTTTAATTTTCTACGAATAAATATGTAAAAAATTGTAACTCTCATACAGTGACCGCTTTGATTGCGAACTCGTCGACTTCACAAGTAACAAATCACGCACAAGCTTCCAAATTCAATCGGATTGGTTAATTGATTTGGCGCTTAGAAATGATCGCATCTGATTGGTCACGTCAAAATCATAATGTCACCGCCGTCATTCCTTAAGGCCAAACCGCACTTCCATACAGAGAATTCTAAGGGCCCGTTTCATAATATCCTAATAAAGTTTCGGGTTGCTAACCAACACATACACCTCATGCGATTGTGGCAGTGTCGCGTCACAAAGAGAGCTGCACATGCTACACCGACGACAGCTCCGACACCATCGGCGGGTTTGTGCGGCGGGCAGAAAATGCGACGGAAGAGTAGATAACCGAAGAGAACCGTTTGAAGCGCTCGTAGCCAAGTTTGCTTAGCCATTCTGAATCGATCAGCAAAGTTAAGCAACGTCCGCCTCGGTCAGGAGTTGGATGGGTGACCGCTGGTGACATTACTACTGAGCGTGCACGTGCTTCGGAGGGCACGTTAATCCGTCGGTCCCGGTTGTTGTCTTAGGATAGCAGTCGTTACAGCATGGTGGTAGGGCACTTTGCGAATGCCCGCCGGGCTAGCTACCACCCTCAAGTTGAAAATCTGTCACCAAGCACCTAACGGTGTGTTCCGGCAGCTGTCCTTGAGAGCCAGCTCTAGGTTAGCCTGAACAACATCCTCGACCACATCATCACTTACCATCAGGTGAGATAGTGGTCAAAGGCTAACTTATCAGACATAAAAAAAAAAAAAAACAATCACAACATCAAAATGGCACTTAAAGACCGAAACGAAAAGGTAGTGGAGGAAATGTTAAAACGGACCCTGGGGTCAGTGGCGGGTCCATCGGGGACCTAACATAATGAAGCACACTAATGTAAATGTTAGTGTATCTAATTGTAACACCGTATGTTGTATAAAGGATTATCGTAGTAAATAATGAAAAAAAAACTTTTATTGAATAAGCATGTTTATATTATATTGAATTAGCATAGTAATAATAAAAATATGGCAAAAAAAAAAATTGGACTCACTTTAGTTTTTTAACATACAATAAATAACAAAGGCTCAAAGGGGTTTCATTCCGCGGACGCTTCGATTGTGGAATGAGCTCCCTGCCGTGGTTTTCCCGATGGAGTATAGCATGGGGTACTTCAAAAAGGGCGTGAAGAGATTTCTTCAGGGTCGGCAACGCGCGAGTGATACCCCTGGTGTTGCAAGCGTCCATAGGCTACGGTAACTGCTTACCATCAGGCGGGCCGTATGCTTGTTTGCCAACTTAGTGGTATAAAAAAAAAAAAAAAAAACATCTTAGTTGTAAGTCTAAATGTGATGTATGGAGTAGGATATTTAAAAAAAAATGTAATCAGATAAAAACAAATTAAATCTAAAAATGGCACGTACCCTGGAGTCTGTGGAGAAATGAAGTTCCATTAAAAAAAAAAAAAAAAAAAAAACCTGCACATACAATAACTGAATGATAAAAATGACAGTTAACATGCAGCGCGTTTCAAGCTTTAACCGATGGATAGGCTAAATCGAAGACTGTGAAACGCAAAGATAGTGTTTTATTTATTAAATATGTTCTGGTAGTATAACCAGAACTTACTCGAACATTCTGAAACAGGCCCTAAGACTAACAATGTTCCGAACTACTTTTTGATTTAATGTAAAGTTCATGTTGCATAAAACTATCCAGAGTAGTCAAGTATTGGTATCCAAAATATTGTTATTTACTCGTTTATGAATGCTACTCCCGAAATTTTCATATCCGTATGGATTCACCAGAATTTTACAATACACTATAAGATTTTTGCAGAATTAAACCCCTCCGGCCGTGATGGCAACTGAGTTTGGCAACCAGTTGCTTAAAAATATTGGATATTCTTTTTACTCAAGCAGTTGCCAAAGACGAATGTCGATTCTTGATACGCACCTAGTTGCCAACTAAGATTTTCTCAAAAGGTGTGGTTACTTAAGAAGAATTACCACTCTCAGTTCGTAACCAACATCAGTTGTGGAAATCAAAATAAGGACTAAGGTCTGTATTATATTAAATTAGGATGTTTTCAATCAGATGCATAAAAAATTTGGTTTCTATTGAATTTGTTTGATAAAATTTCTTAAGAGTTGCGTCATCGAAAGGGAACAAGGGTAGGTACATTATGTTTCAAATAATAATATCGTGAAAACAACATAATATAGGTGTCTATGCCTTTATTCCATGTAATTACCTAACTACAGCTTAAAGTTACTGAAAATTAACAACTAGGTTCCCCATTTGCAACAAAATTGAAATTATAAGTACACTTCGAATTTAGTAGGTAGTTAATATGTCTTTAGAATGGGATAACAAATGGACTGATAATTTCGAGACAGTGTCCGACACTAATTTTGTTTTCATTTAAAGTTTTTATCGCTAACCCAATTTCCTCATCGATCTCCTCGTACTCCTTCTTTTTTTTAGGTGTAATTTTTTTCAAATCATAGTATGTCGCTTCAGATTCTAAAACATCGAGTAGATGTGCCAACGTTGGATTTTTCTTACCAATAAAACTGTTGATCTTTCTATGCCATCCCTCTATATTGTTATTAGTTCTAAATTTTTCAGTTTCACAACAACAAGATTCAGCAAAAAAATCTTTATTAACCCACTGCTTTTGGAAATATTTATTAAACATATTGATTTCCTCACCAACAGGTCTTTTTGCCATTACATAATCATATCCTTCTCTTAAGTATTTTTTTGGTAACCGTGCAATTCCAATACATCTCGCCACATGCCTTTTTTTTACTCTAGTTTTTATTTGTAAGGCCTTCGCCTTTTTCCATAACGCATGGTTGAAGTGATAGTAACATCCCTTAAAAAGTATACCAGGAAATATGTCTTTAAATGCATTAATTGCTGCAATTTCGAAATCCAATGTAATTTTTTTTGGATTCCAGGTAGGAATTTGAGATTTAATTATACTGAACAAAATTTTATATGTGTTATTTCTTTTATCGGGAAGAAGTGCGAAAAATAATGGAGTTATGATATTGTTAATTTCATCATAGCCATGAATCGTATACAACTGTTTAAAGGCTTTTGGGCAACTTCTGAAAGTGCCATCAGCAAAGAAATGATTGAAATTACTCATTTTTGTTGTCACATCACGAATACAAAATACAATGATTCTAAAATCTCCATCTTCATATTCACAAAGATAAAAATGTTGGTACTTCATGGGTATTTCAACGTCCGTAGCATTTGAGAAACGCATTTTTGTGGTACCAACTACTTTGTTTCGCCCATTGTAAAGGTCACTTTTCACACTGCTGAACTTTGGTATATCGCCGACGAAATTATATCCATCGTTTTTTAAATCACGAACCATATTGTCGTATTGTTTGGGGATTGATTCAAAATTGCAACTACTCACTCTCTTGAGATCATCCAATTTTTTCAAAAATGTGGTTTTCGCAAAATTACGTCTGCAATCGGTTTCGTGTGCTCTTTGCATTATTATCTCATTACGAGTATTTAAAGTAATATTACCTCTGCATCCTTTTGTAAGGCTACATTTCCAAAATGAGTTTTTATTTACATATATTTTTTTACGGCTGTAACGCCTACCATCGTACAACGCAGAAACACCTCCTCTTCTTGAACTAATGAATTCAATGTTAGATGTATTTGGGTATACATTTAAAGTAGACATGTTGATGTCTCCGGAACAGACTATTATACTGGTCTTAAATCGTACACATACTCGTGCAGTAAATACAGTAATCTAATGTGTATTACACATATATTGCAATTAATCGATAACCTCAAGAGGCAAATAAAATGATAGATGTCAACTACGTCAGTAACAAAAGAAAATATATTCTGAACATCTGAAAAAAGTTTGAATTCTTAAGTCTGAAAAAAGTTTGAATTCTTAGCAGATTTGGTTGAGTAACAAGAAAGTTTTTACTCCTTCGGCAACTGGTTGCGAAACTGCAAAGGTAAAATATCAAGAATCGACATTCGTCTTTGGCAACTGCTTGAGTAAAAAGAATATCCAATATTTTTAAGCAACTGGTTGCCAAACTCAGTTGCCATCACGGCCGGAGGGGAATCAAGAATCGACATTCGTCTTTGGCAACTGCTTGAGTAAAAAGAATATCCAATATTTTTAAGCAACTGGTTGCCAAACTCAGTTGCCATCACGGCCGGAGGGAACCCGAAGAACATTGATAAATTCAGTCGAAACTTCCCGCGGTACCACCGCATGACTCGAGCCCACGCGGCGAATTGAGAGCGGTGCACGGTACACTTTTCAATCCCCGCCCGCCGCGGTACAGTTTGCGTTGTTTTTGAGCTTTATTTACATTTCTTTTCATTATTTATTCGTAGCTAATTTTAGTGAATAAAACGGGATAACTCACGTAAAGGAATCAGATAGCTCCGACTATAGTTTCAACTACTTACATCCGGTGACCTTTTTCAAGGAGACCTTGTGACGAACTCGTTGACACTTGAAGCGTTTTGAAAGGTTTTATCTTTCACTATAGGGTGGGTGGCTGAGACGTAACCTACTGTCAGGTGTAGTATTTTTGTACCAACCACGCGTATTTTTATAGCAGTTCAGTAGTGCGCAGCCAGACACGCAACTCTTGATATATGACACGCAACTATGCAATGTAATTTTTATTTAAATAAAAAAAATCTACCACCACATCTTTCGTACAGTATAGTACAAATAAGAGAGAATTCAACTATACCTGTGTCTTCAACCATATATATATTTTCATTGTCCACTTCGCATTTTATTTCATTCAAACCTGAAAAAAAAATACATATCACAAAATTTTTGAGACTCCATGCATTTGATTTAAGGACGGGACCCATGCAGGACCACTGGTTTTAAACGCTCTAAGAGAATGGTAAAATCAAGAACGCTGGGCTCCTTACAAAATTAGTCCATTGAAATGTTACAATTTAAGGCTTTGCATTTAAAAAAAAAATGCATAGCTCATGTAACATTTCAATGGACTAAATGGACAAAATAATAACGTGACCTTGTCATTCTAAGCGAATCATATTTTACTATTGAAGCGCTCGTAGCGAAGTTTGCTACAAAACTTCGCTACGAGGTACTATTGTTCTAATTCTTTATTGGTAATTGTTGAGTCTGGTTGATTTATAATTTGTCATTTCATCGTGGCCCTCTTCATTGTAAATATCTCGCAAATCTAAAAATAAATAAAACCATGAACCATTTTAACCGCTCGTAGCGAAGTTTGCTTAGCCGTTCTGAACCGATCAGCTAAGTTAGGCAACGTCCGCCGCGGTCAGGAGTTGGATGGGTGACCGCTGGCGACATTACTACTGAGCGTGCACGTGCTTCGGAGGGCACGTTAAGCCGTCGGCCCCGTTTGTTGTCTTAGGATGGCAGTCGTTATAGCATGGTGGTAGGGCATTATGCCCTAATGCCCGCATGGCTAGCTACCACCCTCAAGTAGAAAATCTGTCGCCAAGCACCTAACGAAGTGTTCCGACAGCTGTCCTTGAGAGCCAGTAATTCTAGGTTAGGCTGAACAACCTCTTCGACCACATCATCACTTACCATCAGTTGAGAAAGTGGCTAACCTATCATACATAAAAAAAATAAAAATAAAGAAAGATCGTTATTTTCGAAAATTTCAAACGGCTTCTTAAAATATATGAGTTGATTGTGATTCTATAGATGGAATAGTATGTCCCGGCTATAGTCTGATGGATGTTTTTTTTACCAAATCAAAAAAAATTCTCAAAATCACCACTTTAAATGGAAAACGTGTAATTCTATAACGTATTCACGTACAGTAATACCCCGGGGTAGGTCGACTTCCACGGTAGGTAGGTGGGACAGAGCGATAACCGTGTAAGTCGGTGTAAGTCGTAATCGCTTAAGTCGGGGTTTGAGCCCCGACTTACGCGATTACCATTTACATATAAAAAGACAGTTTAACTTTTCAGGTTCCAATTACTCACTTTTTGTTTTTTTTTCGGATGAAATTTTTAGATACTAAAATAAAATTATTTAAAAATTAAAAACCCAACAGTAAATTATTTATTTTCGTTAAGCTTTTTATCGTTCCATTGAAATTAAAATTGTAAGTTATTTATATTTATGGAATTGTTTCTTAAAGCTCTTCATTTGGATACCCAACTCGATGGGTTTGGAAGAAAAACAATTTTTTAAAATTTTCAAAATATGGCGTCTAAAATCCGTAAATTTGTTTTTTTTTTTTACTTTTATGTATTTAGTGTCACCTGGGATATTAAGACAAATCTAATGAATTATTATTACATTAAAATCGGTTGAGCCGTTTAGAAGTTATGGTGGAATAAAGAAACTCACAAACGTACATACATGAACCCTGGAAACATAACACTCCTTTTTTTAGGCATCGTGTAAAAACGCACTGCGTATAGTACCTGTCGTAATAGGGCGCAGTGGGAGAGCTGATACTAAAAAGAAAAATCCGCGTATCTACGAATTCGCGTAATATGGGGTAGCGTAAATCAGGGGTATTACTGTACACTATTTAGGAAACCAAAAATACTGATCAGCATATATAAAAACTAGATATAAGTACCTATGCGTTCTACGATGTCTTCGTTTTCTTCTATTTCTATGCTTCCATGCTCTTCAATTTTTACATCTTCCGAATCTGGAAATAAAATTATTGATAAAATTATTTTTGCGGGTGCGACGTTTTGACGACGAACTGATAACCGATGGGGGGGAAGAAAGGATCGCGAGTGGTTACCATATCACACCGGAAGATGTAGAGTGGGTAGGCCCCCCACTAGGTGGACTGACGACATCGTAAAAGTCGCGGGTAGCCAATGGTTACAAGCAGCTAATAGCCGTTCATTGTGGCGTTCTATGGGGGAGGCCTTTGTTCAACAGTGGACGTCTTCCAGCTGACGATAATGATGACATGGCTGGCTGAAGTAAAGCTGTCACTAAGCAACAAACGGTATGTTTTCGCAGCTGTTCTTCAGTGACAGTCCATATTCTACGCATAGTGCCGCAGTGCCGCCAGACTGCAGGTGCAGTCTGCTTCTTAGGTACTGCGATCCCGAAACCGCCTGCCAAGCGAAGGGATTACGGCAAAGCCAAACCCCGCTTGATGGGAGAGGTTGAGTTCCATCTCACACAGATAGGTCTATCCATACAGAAATATTTAAATTACAATTAGTCATAGCAAATTAATAGGAGTCTCTAAGACTCGTATTAATTTTAAATTTGAAATTGAATCCGCATGGTTCCCCTTCGCAATGTTATTTATGAGTGAAATGTGTCACATAGTTTCTATGCCCAGGTCAGTGATTCATAAGGTACCACATACCGTAAACTTTTATTACGGAATACTTATGTACTTCTTAGAATATGACTGTATATGATATAATATTAAGTTAAATGTAGGTATGCCATTTCAACGTATCAACGCTATTCACGTATATTGGCGTGAGTATTATCTCAAAAATTACTACGTTCGGGGGCCTATTAATTAAAGGGTTTTCTGTATATATAAATACCAACTGTTTCACTAAAGAAATATGTTGATAGCTATAATAGATCAACAATCTATTAAATATTTTTCAGTGTAAGAAGTCACATTATTATTATTTAGTAACCGGCTAGGACTCGCGTAATTAGAATTAAACAACTTATTATAACTTAAGAAACAGCGCCTCCACACTAGGCCCTAGGCCTGTATCGTGGATACCTAAATAATGTCGGTGTACATGATGTATACCTAAACTAAGAATAGTCACGACATTGGAGGCATTTCTACTTATTTGAAATTTCGCGCCGGATGCCTAAACCACTCGGCCACCTGGGCACGGCTATTTCTACCGAAATTTCGTGCTCCAATTGTAGGTATTCATTTAACCGTCATAGGGGATGGTGCGAGATTATCATTAAGACTACTAGACTTCATCTGATCGAAAGAAGTGGTTCTTCAAACACTTAACTCTCGGGATGATGTCGCTACCCTTCTATATTTCTAAATATGATTACATGATATATGACAAATTTTGCGTTCCGATAATTTGTAAAATATTATTTGAAGTTTTCATCTGGGAGTAACGATTATGCACAGCGTTGAGCGCGGGATGAAGCACGTAACTGGCGTAGAGATAAGAGACGGTTGCGCTGTAGCTGTCAAAGACAAAAGTCATCCATCCCAACTGTCACCTCTGTCACTGTCACTGTGATTGTAAATTTGGAGAAATATCTGGTAAATATTACGCGAGTTCTAGCCAGTTACTAAATAATAATTATGGACAAAACTCGCGGAAGATTTATGTTTTTTTTAACGAGATAATTTAATATCTTACCTCCTTTACAAAGAGGTACATCTATGACATACCTCCATTCTTACTTAGGTACTCCTTGAAACTTTCTTCCGCTTGCAACACTTGCTGCTTGAAACAGTATGCGTGTCGTAGCCGTGTCGAACAACTGTCGCATACGACTCTACTCGGGCCCCACTCTGATATGTTGGACAACTGCAATTGTTATTAAATATATATTTTTCATGTTATTGTGATGAAACAAGCTCGAAGCCCACCTGATGTTAAGCGGAATAACCTCTGCCTGCATATAACAGATGCATTCCGTCACAAGTCACGAATTGCATTGCGCCCGTCACCTGTATATATAGTTGTTAAGTCTCATGTGCCTGTAATTTCTCTGGCTCTCAAGGACTGCTGCTGGAACACACCATTAGGTGCTTGGCGACAGATTTTCTACTTGATTAGCTAGCCAGGCGGGCATCTGCGAAATGCACTTCCACCATGCCGTGAAGCTCAAGCCCGCGGCGGGAATATAATCTTGGAACTGCTGCGCGGCAGTCGTACCCATCACTGCACTTAGGGAACTACGCCGAGCGACTGACCTTAACGCAGCTTTAACGAGTTACTTCAGATTTGCACAAGCTTGGCTTAGCTATGGAATCATACTGTGGGGAAGTGGGTGTCGTAAGAGGCGACTAAGGTAAAAATGCGCCAACTGAGCAGCATGTCACTATGGATGTGAAATCTCACGTGGATGTGAGCAAGGCATTGTTGTGCATTGGGCGCCCAACAGGGATATATGTATACCATCTTAGTGCCCTGCCAGGGTTTCATACAATATGTTCTTGTGTTCTGTACATGTTGTTAGCGTAAACATATTATACACATGTTCTTGTGTACAACATTTTCTATGATCCTGAAACTGTGCCCGGCGAAAAGCAACAAGCTCGCTCCCTATTACATGGGACCAAAACCTAATTGGCGAAATGTGGGTGTTTACACACCTCTGCCTACCCTTTCAGGAAATACAGGCGAGATCTAATTTTTGTATGTATAATCCTTTTACATGCCAGTATACATTTCTAAAAAAAACTTACAGTAATGCTGTAGCAGTCTTCCAGCATGTACAACAGAACTTCCCGCCCGCCATCAGCAGACATATACAAGGCCGTGAGGTCAAAGCTGCCAGTGGTGGAAATGCAGAAACGACAAACATTTGGCTTTGACATCCAATCATCGCACTCTGTAATTTTATATAACATGATGAAAATATAAAATAAAACTGCCTAATCTGGACTCGCACACCGCAGTTTTCATTAAAATATAGAACATACCAAACACTGTTTGAAGCGCTCGTAGCGAAGTTAGCTTAACCATTCTGAATCGATCAGCAAAGTTAAGCAACGTCCGCCGCGGTCATGAGTTGGATGGGTGACCGCTGGTGACATTACTACTGAGCGCTTCCGTGCTTCGGAGGGCACGTTAAGCCGTCGGTCCCGGTTGTTGTCTTAGGATGGCAGTCGTTACAGCATGGTGGTAGGGCACTTTGCGAATGCCCGCCTGGCTAGCTACCACCCTCAAGTTGAAAATCTGTCGCCAAGCACCTAACGGTGTGTTCCGGCAGCTGTCCTTGAGAGCCAGTAATTCTAGGTTAGCCTGAACAACATCTTCGACCACATCATCACTTACCATCAGGTGAGATAGTGGTCAAAGGCTAACCTATCAAGCATAAAAAAAAAAAAAAAAAAAAACTGTTTTATTATTCATAGAGTTCGATATCCGTCATCAGGAGTCAGACCTAGTAATCAAGCTGAGCTACCATTACTGGATCTCTAAATTGATAAGTAGGTTCAGAAATGAAGGAATATTTGACATGAATATGAGGTGGTTTTCCAACTAGTACACCTAATATAGACACACATATTGTGACTTGTTTAGATTTTTTCTCGTTGATTTACACTGTTACTTTTTGAAAGTGATGTGTGATGAAACGGGATTCTCTTTGATCATAGCCAGTACTTTCCTACTGGACTATTTCCTATACTGGAATAAACTATGCATAGTTTATTTCCAAGAATTGCATGGCAAGGTTGATTTCAATTTGAAGAGGATAAATTATCTAAATGTATACAAAATGAGCATAAATACATCAATTTTGTATTTTATATTTCTGATAAATATAACTATATATAAACAATAACCTAGATAGATATTGCCATTTTAGGGAATTTCGTATTTAGTGCTCTTATGTTTTTAACTCCTCATGACCCCTTGTATATGGACTTGCAAAGATTAATGAAACTTGCCTGATTATGGATATATGTGAGTCAAACAAAGCAGAAAGAGTGTAATACCACCAAGAGTGTATAGCTATTTGGTGTATGAATCTGGGGTACTTAACTGCTATGTATCAACCAGAGTCGATATAGTCCAGAATGAAATTCTATTGTAATAATTATCTATGATGCGCATGGGTTAAGAAAACATTTCAGTTTTGAAGCTTAGAATTAGGCTACAGGCTACACTACAAACATGGGTATGAGAAAATCTCAAAGAAAGAAGGAAATATTATAAGGAATTTGGAGTTTATACATGGCTGTTGCCTGGACTGGATTAAATAGATACTGTAAAGTAAATATATATTATACCTATAATGTAAGTACTTACCTGCATTTCTTTCTGACATATTAGCAGGGTCTATCATTAAACTTTGTAATAGATTGTTAAGTATTTATAGTATTGTATTCTCGTTGCTTCAAAATGATTGTTATTGTGGTCGAGTTAGCAACTTCAACGAAAAATTGAGCGTCTGAAACAAACACTAAGAGTTCAGTTTTATAAGTGAAGTTAATCTTGACAATTACTATCAGTACTTACGAAAAATAATTGCTAATTAAACAACATCAATGAGAAATGAATACTTACATTAACTACTAAGTTTTTTACATGTAATTATGAGAAACAATTAAATATGAAAAGACCACTGCAAAATACATGCAGTTATTTACACTGAGCAGGTAACATTTTAAAACCCGTTTAAATCCCGATCACTGCAAAGTGTTTGAATCGTCGTCGGGACAAAAATAATGATAAATATACGCGATTTAAACCATTAAATTTGTTGTTTATTTACCAATGTCCGGTATATTACATTTCTCTATGCTTCCTGTTATTTTCGAATACAACTTCCACAGAGTAGTCAGAGTACTTTTTTGTATACTGGAACCACAGAGTACTTTTCTTTAATTTAAACGTGATAGATTATTCTGTGTTATAATCCAATATGAATAGTTTGAGTTGAAGAGTTTTAGATGAGTAGGTGAAGATGAAGAGTAGGATATGAGGAGTTGGAGATGAGGAGTTAGAGATGAGGAGATTGAGATGAGTTGGGATGACGAGTACCTTATGAGAAAATGGAGATGAGGAGTAAGATATAGGGAGTTGGAGATGATGAGTTAACGATGAGTTGAGATGAGGAGTAGGATATTAGGAGTTGGAGATGAGGAGATGGATATGAGAAGATAGAGATGAGGAGTTGGAGATGAGAAAATGGTGATGAGTAGTTGGGGATGAAGAGTAGGATATGAGGATATGATGATTTGGTTATAACCTACGAATTCGTAGATTATAATGTAAGAGAGACGATGTGGCAGAGAGGGTTGGTTTTAGATTTTAGGAATCTTTATTTCCACAGACCTACCTATAGTTTAAAGCTAGGAGCAAGTATCTCTACTTGGTCCTAGGTTTAAAGTTATGTCTTTTTATATAGGCGGGTTATGAAAACAATTATATACTTACGGTACAATATCAGATTTATTTTGATACCACAGACGGGCTTGGATGTATTCTAATGTTACATACATATATAACATCACGCCTCTTTCCCGTAGGGGTAAGCAGAGACCACAGATTTCCACATGTTACGATCCTTGCATATCTCGTTCGCTTCATCTACATTCATTCATCACAATCTTTTAAACAAACTATATAAAGTGGGCGTAAGAGGAACACAACTTACATTGCTAGAAAGCTACTTAACAAGTCGAACACAAGCTGTTAAAATCAGTGAAGTAATGAGTTCTTACTTCCAAATCAACTGTGGAGTGCCACAAGGCAGTATACTGGGCGCCACACTGTTTCTATGCTATATAAATTAACTATGTGATATAAGTAACTTTAAAATTATAGCATACGCAGATGATACCACCCTTACATTCTATGGAGATACTTAGGATGTTTTTAATATAGCTCAAGAAGGTTTCAATAAGATATGCCACTGGCTAGCAGCAAATTATTTAACATTGAACGCTGATAAAACTAAATTTATAACTTTTGCTGCTCGAAATCCACCGTGAAATCGGAAGTAATGTACGACTGAGAAATGTACTTGTCCGACAATCACACAAACAACAAATGTAAAATATCAAGGCGTAATTATTGACCAAAACCTTTCATCAGCAGATGCAAAATATCTTGCCCAAAGAATACGTAAAGTTTCGCATATTTAAAAAGTTAAGACATGTAGCTAATAAAACGCTTATGAAAACTCTGTTTCACTTTGTCAGACATCCCCTACTGTATTTTAGCATGGGGTGGGATGCCAAAAACACATGTTAACAGTAGAAATAGCTCAAAGATTAATCCTAAAAATAAGTTTTCTCAAGCCCAGGTTATTCCCCACCGTCAAGTTATATAATGAAACAGGATTATTGACTGCGAGACAACATACTGGCTTTGATTTTAAAACAACATGTCACAATACATTCCGACCTCAAACCGAAAAAGAAGGTCCTATGAAGTCTTCAGAAAGCCTTTAAGGGTAAACTTCCACATAGAATTTTCTGTTACCAAGGAAGTAGATTATTTAAGCTTCCAAATAAAAAACACTCTATCCTTGCACTTACAAAATAAGAATCCAAAAAGATTATTAGTAAATGGTTACAAGCATACACGTATGATGAAACCAAAAAGGTCCCATTTAAATTACATCAAAATCTGAAAATTTTGGACTTACAATAACTGAAAAATATTTTCCTGTCAATGATATAGTCGTTGCCATTGGATCCCGTAAGTAGACGCAAGGGATTCTAAAAGAGGTGTAAAATTTTTTTTTACCAATAAATAGAACCAACTTCAACCCTCAAGTGTGAATTTTCAGAAAAAAATTTACCTAAATATGAAATTGAAATCGAGTTTTATGACATCTGGTATCACTTTTACATCTTTTCCGAGATATTGCTGTATTGGTAAGCACTGTTCCTATGGGGACTGTAGTGGAATAGTGAGTGCTGTACAGTCCCCTGGAGGACTGTAGTGGAATATTGAGTGTTGTACAGTCCCCTGGGGGACTGAAATAGGGGATCGTAGTGGAACGAGCGGAAATAACTTGTCGAAGTCGGTACCATGATAATTCAAAGTTGACTGGGAATTTAAGTGGAACGAGCGTTTCGTACCCTTGACGCCACCGCTCAGGCTTGCGCTAATGGTAAAAAGAGGGTATACCCGTTACACTACCTGTAAATAGTATTATCACTAACTGCACAAATTATATTCTTAGTACTAACTATATGTATGAATCATATTATACATAGTTACCACTTAGTTTTTTTATGGTAAGTGATGATTGCTCGAAGGTACACACTAACCTAGAATTACTGGCTCTCAAGGACAGCTGCCGGAACACACCGTTTGGTGCTTGGCGACAGATTTTCTACTTGAGGATGGTATTGTACATTAATTAATGTGACACGATGTTCTTACGTTATATATTGGATATATTATATATCAGTACTTACTAATATTATAAATGCGAAAGTAACTCTGTCTGTTACGCTTTCACGCCAAAACTACTGGACCGATTTGAATGAAATTTGGTATGGAGATAGTTTGAGACCCGGGAAAAAACATAGGATAGTTTTTATCCGACTGCCCAAAAAGAGGTTAATGTTTTCACGCGATAACCGACATACGAGCGGGCGGAGCTGCGCCCGGAAAGTTAGTTGGATATAAAGGGTACAAGCGTCGTACTGGGAAGCGACGTAACGGGAACGAGTCATATGTAGATCACTTTTGTATGCGGTGAAACATTTTACACTTTTAACTGTTAGATTTAATAATAGTGTAAACTTTTCGCAATGGGACAACAAAATGACTTAAACAACAGTAATAGTATTATATACATTATATTTTTATATAATAAACACATTAATACTCTTGCATTTTGTACATATTTAATTATATAAAAGCCTTTATCTTAGTAATTATTGCCAGCATTCAGTTTTATGGGTGACCGCTAATGTCATATTCAAGTTAATGTATCTCCGTAGATCACTTCATATTTAAATTTCATTAAAAAGACCCTTTTTAATAAAATACAAAATAAATTTTATTGTAAAACATCAAATTAATATTTTAATAAAACACTTAAAAAATACAAAAAATATATCTAGTGACAATTCCGCCTAATTTTCCTGGTAACCCCGCACGATTTCTCGATCGTGCGCTCGAAGAGTCAAGACCTCCTGAGGATGCTTCGTGTAGAAGCGAAACGCGTCGAAAAAATTCTTCCTGTTTGGCTGCGTGGCGTTGGTGACGTCACGTCGGGTTACCAGGAAGAAAAAAATCTTCCGGTTTGGCTGCGTGGCGTTGTGACGTCACGTCGGGTTACCAGGAAAATTAGGCGGAATTGTCACTAGATATATTTTTTGTAAATTTTATTGTATTTACAAATTGTTGGAGCACAAAACTTTTGTCCCGGGCGGGAATCGAACTCGCGTCCTCCGATTTAGCACCGGATGGCTATTCCACTCGGCCACCGGAAAATACTCGTACGAGCCGAAACTTTGTGAACCAATTGTATTACTTTAATCATCATAGGGGTGTTTTTCAGTAACGTCGCGAGTTATGACGCCAACTGTAGTAGCAGCCTTATCAAATTCTCTTGCCACGTCTGGAAAGGCAGTTAGTAGTATCTTCGAGAACTTATCTCTAGTGCTAAAATTTCTTCTCTACCCCAAACAGTATCACCTCACTCCACCACAACATTCCCCCCATTCTCAAACGCACTAACTCTTGGGGTGCTTGAGTGGGCAAGCTGCAGTATAGAAGGGCAGCCTTTCTTACAAGCACCTTTGATACAATTTCTCTTGTGTTTAGAAGACTTTTCTTTCCCAAATAAATCTCACTGCACCACAAATTTCCCACCAGTCTCATGCCCTCTTATGTGTTCTCTCAGCGTATAGCTCCTAGCAAACGTCTTACTACAAAAAGTACATGCAAATGCCTTCACCCCCGCATGCTTCAGCATATGTTTCTTCAAACCATGATTAGTTATAAACGCCATACCACATTCCAAACACTTTTTGCTTTTATCCCCGTGCGTCTGTCTTATATGAGTAGCTAAAGAATGCTTTATTTTGAACTCCCTAGGGCAATAAGGGCACATAAAGTAATGCGTTATGTTGTGTTCTTCAGACATATGTTTGATCCTTTGGTTGTAATACTTCATAGGTTTAAAGCATATGTGACATTTTATGACCCGTTTAGAATGTGATTGCATGTGGTTCGCTTTAGCCGCTTTGGTCTTCATTACTTTCCCGCATTCATTGCAAGGGAATGTGCCCATTTCGTGTGTCCTTTTGTGTACATTCAACCGTTTGGAATTCAAGTATGACTTCCCACATACGTCACATATACAATTAGTATAATGTTCATTAAGATGTACGGTCAAAGATCTGAATACGTGAAATTTTGCATCGCATCTGTGGCACGCATATGGGCTTTTGTCTATCTTGTAATCAGCGATACATTCTGTGTATACAACTTTACTGTGGGTATCTGACAAGTGTTGAACCATATTGTCAATGTCTATAAGGTCGATATTACACATTTTACATTGGAATTCACTGATCTCTATCAGTAAAGTGATCGGATATCTGTTCATCCGGGACAGGTCTTTGTGTGTATGATTTTCTTTCATGTGTTGTTTGAGTACACACATGTCCATGAAGTCTTCAGTGCAGTAGAAGCACTGAAACCAACTCTTGTGATGCCTAAAGGGGCAAGCTGTTGTGTATTTCAGAATCGTTTCGCATGTTATTTTAATGCGTTTGCTCTTTGATATGTGTTTGATTTTCTTCGGGCCTGAAAGTAATTATTATAAATATCAATATCGGATATACAATAGACAGTATGATGCAGTGATGGCTCAGTGGCATTGGCTATGGAATGCCGCGCAGCAGGTCTATGGTTCGAATCTCGCTGCGGGCTTGAGCTTCACCACATGGTGCAAGGGCATTTTTTGCGAAAACCCGCCTGGCTAGCGACCACCCTCAAGTAGAAAACTGTCGCCAAGCACCTAAAGGTGTGTTCTGGCAGCAGTCCTTGAGAGCCAGTGTAATTACAGGTACATGAGATTTAACAAATATGTCTCTGGGTGACAGGCGCAGTGCACATCGTGACTTATGACCTGAATGCATCTGTTATAGGCAGAGGTTAGTCCGCTTAACATCATAAGGGCCTCGCGCTTGTTCCGTCATAATAACATAAAAAGAAACTGGAGCTGTGACTTATAGATGTCAATAGACTCGTCACCTTTTGCCGTTTAGGTATGGAATCCTAAAAATGTGTTGTCGGTTGCCTTACCACTATTTTTTTTGCCAGTGGTGTGCCTTTATTAACAAAACATTACTATGAATAACACCACAACAAAAACATTTAGACAATCTACAAGCCATTTCAGGCACACAGGCAGTACAAATAATCCAACCCACTACCAATTGGCAGCATGACCGGCATGCTAGCAGCATTGCCCCGTTTGATTGTAATGCCTATTTTTTACAGATTTCAAAAAAAGGAGGAGGTTGTCTATTTGTCAATTTTTTTTTGTTTGTTACCTCAGAAAGAACCTTTGACTGGGTGAACCGATTTTGATAATAGAACCGACTTCACACTCAAAAGTGTGAAATTACTTTTCGAAGTCGGTACCATATGCACAATATTGTGATAATAGGTACTTTGAACTATCATGGTACCGACTTCAACAAGTTATTTCACACTTTTGAGCGATGAAGTCGGTTCCACTTTTCGAAAAATCTTTACCCTTTTTAGTGTCCTTGGCTACTTAGAACGATTGTCATTCATTGGCAATGACTATATCATCAAGATAGGAAAAACTTTTCAGTTATTGGAGTGTAACTCAAAAACGACTTGACCGATTTTGATGAAATTGAAATGGGACCAAACGACAAGCATCAGCTTTCAAATAAAAAACTAATTATCAAAATAGGTTCTCCCAGTCAAAAGTACAGAGGTAACAAAAATAAAAAATTGAGAACCTCCTCCTTTTTAACTGACTACCAAAAAAAGATGTTAATAATTTTCATTGATTGACATGAAAAAAAAAACTTTGTTAGACATTGCGTGTGTAGATTGTAGAACTCACCATATGACATTTTAATTTTCTTCCGGGAATCATTTTGTTTCACAGCCTCTTTAACAACATCATCTTCATCCATTTCATTGGAATCCTCCACATTCGTCTCATCAATTTCATCACCACCATAAACAACTATACATTCTTTGTTAACAATCTTATTGTGCATCTCAATGAAATGTTGAATCGTATTCTCTATATCCATAAGGTCTATATTGCAAATGGTACATTTGAGTTGTGTTATATCTAAATCTAGAACACCTATATTGTCTATGTTTTTTGATAATTGATTGTTTTTGTGTGTTTTTGTATGTTCTCTGAGTGTTATGATATCTTTGAAAGTTTCATCGCAGTAGAAACAATTTATATTACTCTTGCTTCGTTTCAAGGGGATCGCTGTTGTATTCTTGAGAATGGTATCACATGTCATCTTAAAAAGCATATTATTGTATTTTACTTGCTTTGATTCGTCTGTGTTTTGAACATCTGAAAATACAAGACGAATAAGTATTCGAGATAGTTCTACAGAGTTATTGTAAAAATGCTAACAATGAGAGAGATTCACCTGAAAATGTTTGTTACAATTAGCAGAAGTCATACCTAAGAAGGTAGCTACCTAGCTTTCCGGGCGCGTCTCCGCAAGCGCGTAGTACTAATATTATAAATGCGAAAGTAACTCTGTCTGTCTGTCTGTTACGCTTTCACGTCAATACTGGACCGATTTGAATGAAATTTGGTATGGAAATAGTTTGAGACCCGGGAAAAAACATGGGATAGTTTTTATCCAACTGCGCAATAAGAGGTTAATGTTTTTGCGCGGTAACCGACATACGCGCGGGCGGAGCCGCGCCCGGAAAGCTTGTTTTATTATATACTGCTAAGAATGAGATTCCTCACCGAATAATTTCGATTTGTTAACTGTCCGTTTTGCTATTTTACAGCTCAATATTTTAAGTAGCCATTTCATTATTTTTTATGACTCATTTTTGTTTATTTTATTATTTGATAGTAACTGCGTAACTTGTAAATAAACAGGGTTATTGGTAAAATGGTAACCACCTCTTAGGGTTGACTTCTGCTAGTTTATGACTACTTTGAGCCAAGAGCGCCCGCCGCGGCAACGCGACATGCTCCCTTTGAATAAAGTTTTGAAAATTTTAATCGAACAAAGTAATCAAAAATATGAAATAAAACATTGCAGGCACAAGAGCCTTTTAACATCAGGTAGTCATGAAAACCATAAAAAACTCAAAAAAAAAAATATATAAAAAAATATTTAAAGATTGTTTTTTTTTCTAAACAAATAAATCCATCTCTAGGTTAGTCTGAACAACATCCTCGACCACATCATCACGTTGCTTAACTTAGCTGATCGCTCCAGAACGGTTAAGCAAACTTCGCTACGAGCGCCTCATATATGTATACATACCTTTATCTATAATATTTGTATCCGCTGTTGCACCAGGTTTCGCCTTTATAATTCTCTTTCTATTAGAACTTATCACCTTTTTACGAATTCTGATGTCTTGTCTATTTCCATCAATACTACGCGTTTTCAACTTTTTTTTCTTAGAAGTTCTCATTTTCGTTGGCTTTCGAAGCCTTGGTGCTGCTCTTTTAATTATTGTCATTGAATCATCGTCGTCTTCATTTTTGACATCTGTCAAATCTGAAATATAAGAAATGTATTGATGTATGCTATCCATAACCCCACGTCCGTCTAGCTCCGCGGGGCGCCCAGGCGTTGACAGTCAAGTGGTGTGAACGAAGTCTGGCGTCGTGCGTGCGTGTTTAACCTATAATTTCTCGAGTTTGGTAGGGCTGAGACAAAAAGTAAATATACCATTGCAATCGCGGTGAAATAAACTAACTCTTTATGTAAAAAATACTATGTTTTATGTTTATTCCCAATTTTACTGCAAGTTAAAAAGGAGATATGCCGTTTTCCGCTTTTTGGTATTTGTATAAAAAATATTATAACCATTATTTTCATAAAAAACCAGCTAAGTGCGAAATTAAAATTTCTTTAAAAGAATCACAGACAAAAATGTCTTATCGATTCTGAATTGTAGCATTTTATTAAGAGACGAGGCATGATGCAAATGCATTTTATTAAGAAACGATGTATGATGCAATACCATATTTTTAGAGACAAGGTATGATGTAGTAGCATTTTATTAAAAGGCGAGATATGATGCAGAAGCATTTTATTAAGAGGCGAGGTATGATGCAGAAGCATTTTATTAAGAGGCGAGGTATGATGCAGAAGCATTTTATTAAGAGGCGAGGTATGATGCAGAAGCATTTTATTAAGAGGCGAGGTATGATGCAGCAGCATTTTATTAAGAGGCGAGGTATGATGCAGAAGCATTTTATTAAGAGGCGAGGTATGATGCAGAAGCATTTTATTAAGAGACGAGGGATGATGTAGAAGCATTTTCTTTAAATACAAGGCATTATGCAGTGGCATTTTATTATGAGACATGGTATGATACTTCTATCATCATACCTACCTCTTTTCTTACTGACAGTGACTCACCGCCATTCTTACTAAGGTACTCCTTAAAACTTTTTTCCGCTTGCAACACTTGCTGTTTGAAACGGTACGCGAATCGCAGGCGTGCCGCACAACCGTCGCACACGAATCTACTCGGGCCCCACTCCGATATGTTTGATAACTGTAATGTGTACGAAATACTTTTACAGGTGTTATACTACACGGCTTAGCTAGATTATCATGATCGTTCTGCCATATGTACCGGCCATAAAATCACAACAAGTATTAATTAATTACAGAAGTAAAAAACCCTGCAAATCAGTACTAATATTATAAATGCGAAAGTAACTCTGACTGTCTGTCTGTCTGTTACGCTTTCACGCCAAAACTGGACTGATTTGAATGAAATTTGGCATGGAAATAGTTTGAGACCCGGGAAAAACATAGGATAGTTTTTGTCCAACTGCGCAAAAAGAGGTTAATGTTTTTGCGCGACATACGCGCGGGCGGAGCCGCGCCCGGAAAGCTAGTTATATATATTCGATGAGCGCGATATCGTTCCATTGAAATAAAAACTGCAAGTTGTATATATTATGAAGTCGTTTTTTAAAGCACTTCATTTTGATACCCTACATGGGTTTGGAAGAAATGAAAAATATTTTTCTCACAATATGGCGTATAAAATCCGCCAGTTTGTTTTTTTTTTATGTACCCAGTGTTACTTGGGTTATCATGATGAATCTAATGATATCTCATACATAACAATCCGTTCAGCAGTTTAGAAGTTATGGTGGAGTAAAGACACAAACATACATGAACCCTGAAAACATAACAATCCTTTTTTTGGCAAGTCGTGTAAAATAAGTACTGTTATGTACATATTGCGCACCAATATTTCATAATGCAAGAGGCAATGGTAGTAGGGAGTGGTTAATTTCACATAGTAAGCGTTTATAAAAACTTTTTCTTTACTTAAACTCATCAATATATTTTAAACTTTAGTAGCAGTGATGTCTCAGGGGCATTGGCTATGGACTCAGCAGGTCCATGGTTCGAATCCCGCCTGATCTTGACCGCATGGGGAAAAGGCATTTTGCGATAGCCCACCTGGCTAGCTACCACCCTCAAGTAGAAAATCTGTCACCAAGTACCTAACAGTGTGTTCCGGCAGCAGTCTTTGAGGGCGAGTAAAATTACAGGCACATATAGACTAACTGTATGTCTGAGGGTGACGGGCGCAATGCAGTTCGCCACTTACGACGAATAAATGGAACCGACTTCAACGTCCGAAAGTGTCAAATAACTTGTTAAAGTCGGTACCATGATAGTTAAAAATTACCTATAATCACAAAACCATGCGCATGGTGCCGACTCCGACAAGTTATTTCACACATTTGGGTGTTCAAGTCGGATCCATTTTATGGTAAAATAAATGTTTTCGCTCTTTTTAGTGACCCTTGCTACTTACGGGATCGATTGTCATTCATTGTCAACGACTATATCATTTATTTATTTATTTAATACTTTATTGCACAAAAAACTTAATATGTACAAAAGGAGGACTTACTGCTAAGGCATTATCTACCAGTCATCATTATCAAGATTGGAAAATATTTTTCAGTTATTAGACTTCAAAAACGACTTGATGAAATTCAAAACCGATTTTGATGAAATTTAAATGGGACCAAATGACGAGCATCAGATTTCAAACAAAAAAATCGGTTCAACCAGTCAAAAGTTCTTAAGTAACAAACATATAAAAAAAACAGACGTATTGAGAACCTCTTCCTTTTTTAAGTCAGTTAGAAGTAAAAGATATTGTTGCGAAATGAAACGTCAAGTGTTAGTAAATTTAATTATTATAAGGCACTCCTGACGAGCTCTGATTGGCCGTAGCGTAGACGTACGCGCAAGATGGCGCGGACTTCCCAAATACTTTACAATCTTTACATTTTTACATGGGTGTCTGAAAATTATATTTTGTTCAAAGTTTATCTAAATTAATAAATCTTTCTTGAAACATAAAAGTAACCATTTGTTTACATTTTACAACAAATAATCCACAAACATGGAACAGCCTCGACGCTTGAGCTGGACAGATAACAGCAATGAAATATACTTACAACAATGCCATAGCAGTCTTCCAGCATCTGTAGGAGGACTTCCCTCTCCCCTTCAGCAGACATGTATGATGATGTAAGGTCACAGCTGCCACTGGTGTTGATGCATAAGCGACAAACGTCAGGCTTTGACCTCCATTCAACACGCTCTGAAATCAGTGATGAAGTTAATTCAAATTTAGTAATTATTGTACTGAAGGACGTTGTATTTTAAAAGTTTCTGAAAGATTTTTTTAAGAGTTAACAATTTTTGCCACTTTTATAAATTGAACATCCATCTTTTTTTTAACGGGTTTTCATTAAGTTCATCAATGCTCATTGAGATCCAGTAATTCCAGGTAAGCCTGAACCGCACCTTCGACCACATCATCACTTTCCGTCAGGTGAGATAGTGGTCAAAGACTAACCAATCAGAAATAAAAAATGTTTTTTACTGTAATTGTGGATGGACACCAACGACACTACTAGATTTTATTAAAACTTTCGTAAGTAGTTAACATATTTAATAATATTGTCACCGATTTCACTTACGTTGGCACCAGCGTGGAAACCAGTTCTGAACACTACCACACAGAATAGTGCATTAAACACCTTGTCGCAAGATACGATTAGTGCGGCGTGTACCGGTGTTTTCATTATGAGCGACAGTGATTCTGGTGACGACGACGAAGATAATAACGTAAACAATGCACCTGCGCCTGCGCCGGCGCCGGCGCTGCCGTCGGAGCGCGCGAGACGAGCCGCGGCGCGCGCGGCCCGCTCTGCCGCCGCCGCCGCCTCAGGCGACAGTGCTTGCGCGGACGCGGTCGGGAGCGCACGTACTCCATGAAGAAGCGACTCTGAGTCGCGAAACCGGTCGAGATCGAGCTACTCGACTGTTTTTAACGTAAGTGAAATCGGTGACAATATTATTAGACACTACTAGACTTCGGATGGAAAGTGTTTTGGCAAGCACTCAAACTTTTTTTTTTTTAATTTTAAAGCTAATTTGTGTAGGTAGTCTACAAGTTTGCCACCTGATGCTGGCAACTCTGTGACTGTATAAGGTAAACTAGAAACCGTACTTGCGATTGATACTCAGCCGGGCTCCTCTAGCTAGATCAGTGGTTCCCAACCGGACCAGAGGTGGTCAGCAGGAGTCAAAATTTGATCCACGAACAAATGGCGAGAGTGCGGGTGGCGCGGACCGAGAAGTGGAAAACGGAGTGAAACAAAAGAAAACCCGAAGAGTCATCTACAAATGTAGATTGATTAATTCAATCGTTACTCCGCAGAATATTTGGAAACAGAAACTAAAGTTGATAAAAACTGATTTACAACCCTTTTAGCACGGATTCTAGTGAAGTTGCTGAAGAAATCCAGGAATAACTGATTGATATAAAATGATAAAAACTGTAAGGTCGCATTTGAATGTAATATTCGCTTGAGAAGTTTTGGTGTAAAAATGCAATTTATTACACCGAAATAGCGTTGCGTTGTTTTTTCTTCGTTGTTTTCTCAACCACATATATGTAAACAAGGGTTTTATTGCTAATTAAAACAAGGTCAGGGATTGATTGAAAGTAAGTGATGATTTATGTTCTTTGTACAATAATATTCGTACCAGTATTAAGATAATGAAGAAGTTGCTAGCTCAAAAATCACATTGATTCAAAATGTATCTATTTAGCTTTCTTATAAAAAATTATCTAATAGAGTAATATTATTAATGCGCATTGATTCCATATTTTTCTTGTATATCTTGGTCAAAGCTGGCAAATAATAAACAAAAGTGGTCCCTCATCATGAAAATGTTGGGAACCATTGAGCTAGAGAGATACTGTCAGAGCTGATCTTAGATAGTGGATTCCATTATCAAGGAGAACAAAGACGTCATGACTATCGAGCGGACGGATCTGAGCCTTTATATTCAAGGGGATCAAGTGTTACCAAAGCCGTCTTTATAGTGGGAGAGAGATTTATAAAAGAGAGAAGCTTCGGTCATGCCAGCACCATTCGGCTGTAGCCCATATGGTAAGCAAATTAACATGAACAGTCCTACCAAAATGCAATTTACCTTTGCTTGACACTTCTAAAGACGATTTACTGAGATCACCTTCACATTTATCCATTTTATTTTCAGTATTAAATATGTTCGGACGTAATAATGATCTAACATTGGGTTTTTTTTTACAGTGATTATTTTCTGAAGTTTTATCTATTTTCTGAGCATCAACTTTCATTGAATCGTTGTTTGATAGACCTTTTTTGACTAATGCGTCTATTTTCCTCTGTAAAACGCTCTTTGTTACCGGTGATGGCTCCAGCTTATTAACTTCTTGGGATTGGAAAATATGTGGAACAACATCTTTCTTTAATCGTGGTTTGGTGTTTTTCCCTTCATGTATCCCCATGATTTGATACTGAATATAGTTTACGGTATCCTGTTCAAGCTGAAATGAAAATTAATGATCACAAGGATGTTAAAAATTTTTGATGGAATACAAGAGTTTCTTGAATCTGGCTTCTATGAATTTGTAGACCTCATGGAACTAGTTGCCGGCGTCCCAGCTACTTGAGCAGTGGAACGGACGGGGTGGGAGTGCTTGTTGTGTCATTGCATTGGTCAGTATCCCATCGAAATTCGCAATAGTAAGTAGTAACCACGAAGTATATAAAAACCAGGTCCAATGCCAAGGAATATTTAAATTTTTTTTTTTTTTTTTATGCTTGTTAGGTTAGCCTTTGACCACTATCTCACCTGATGGTAAGTGATGATGTGGTCGAAGATGTTGTTCAGGCTAACCTAGAATTACTGGCTCTCAAGGACAGCTGCCGGAACACACCGTTAGGTGCTTGGCGACAGATTTTCAACTTGAGGGTGGTAGCTAGCCAGGCGGGCATTCGCAAAGTGCCCTACCACCATGCTGTAACGACTGCTATCCTAAGATAACAACCGGGACCGACGGCTTAACGTGCCCTCCGAAGCACGGAAGCGCTCAGTAGTAATGTCACCAGCGGTCAACCATCCAACTCATGACCGCGGCGGACGTTGCTTAACTTTGCTTGTTGAAACGTTTGACAAGGTCTTGATTAGTTGAAGACTAAATCCTGTAAGCTGATTGGTTAATGGTACTCTATCACGTGATAGGTGAACAATTAGCTTTCAGTATTCGGTATGTTAACAGATCAAGACTGATAAATGTTCCAGAAACTATGTTTCGATACAAAAGTAATTTCGGAATATTTAAATTACTAAGTGTTTATACTCATCAAAATATTGCATGCATGTCCATGAGCCTAAGATCTATGCTTATGGTTTGTCAGTTTTTTTTTCCTTACAGTCTATTTTTTTTACTATGATACTTTTCTCCATTTAAGTTACAAATATTAAAAGCTCTGAATTATAGTATAATTTTAAAGCTCTGATTAAAACCAATCAACAATTTTTGTTTCTTTTGTGAGCTTTTGCAATGCGGAACAACCAAAGAGCAAGGACCAACTCGCAAAAAAGCTAGTTTTTTAGGGCTCTGTAACTAAAAAATATAAAAGCGGAACCATTATTGGATACTTTGTAGTCCGTCTGTCTGTCAAGACCCATTTTCTAAAAAACGCGTGAAGCTATCAAGCTGAAATTCATATCAAATATTCAGGTCTACTGATCCTTGGAGATGTGATAAAACAATTTTTCAAGCCAACGCAATTAAATGATACAGCAAATTATGCCTAAAATTCGACACTCACAAGGAAATCAAAACCTACAGGGTACTTCCCGTGAACTCTGAATCTCAAAATTTGGTACGAAGCAACGTCTTATAGCACAGATAAAGGAAAAATTGTAAAAGCATACATTTTTGTTAGAACATGTAGGTAATAAAAATATTCCTAACTAATTTAAACTTACTACCTCTTTCCTCATGAACGCGAAGTGGAATTATAATTAATAATACCATAACTTTAACTTATATACCTACAGAACCCTCGGTGCGCGAGTCCGACTCGCACTTGGCCGTTTTTTTAAAGACATTTACTTTTTATCATCAAATACATTGTCTAGCAAACACCATCAAAGCAAATGTATGTGAGAATATACATTTAAAATATTTGTCAATACATGCCTATATTGATAATATTTATAAATAATGAATACCTCCTAACGCGACGTCCTACGTAGGCGATTCAAAGCGAACGCGATTGTGAAGCGATTCGATGCGGTGACACGCGAATTCAATGCGATGCGGTGGCTTTGTCTTAAGACTCCTCTACACATCGGCGGATGCGTCCGCAGATGTGGGAAGATGAATCCGCAGATGGATCTCCACGAGCCGTCCACACGTGTGTAGGTTGATCAGTCTGTGTTGGTTCTCGACAGACGCAACACATACGCACGCAAAATGGATATTGAGACCGTAGCTGCTGCAGTTATTTATTTATTTAGTACTTTTAAGTACTAGGTATTTGAGAGTGCATCGCAGTAGTTATTAAAAAAAATGGAGAAGCTGGTGGATGCTGACTATACATAGAAACCGAAAAAAAGTATGATGAAATGCCCATGAATCATTATTCTGAAACAATAAATACTTATAATATGAGTGTATAAGTAGCCTTATGTCGCGTTAACACGATCAAAATACCTACCTACCTTTACCTGTTTAATATTACTTTGATTGTGTGTCAATGCCGTTTAATTCAAACTGAAATAAAAATACAATGTCCAAATTGTTTTATTAAATAGTATCCAATTAGCCAGTAGTAGCCACAGCTGAATTTATTTATTATTTTTTGAATTTATTTATTGGTAGCTAGTTAAATAAAATGAATTAATTGTATACTTAAATTTTTGCTTTTGTGCTACTTAATATTTAGGATTCCATAGGCAGTTTTCTGTTTGATATAGCTCCAGGAATTTGAATGTTTAGTTGGTGCTCCTGTTAGTAATTTTAACGAGTAAGTAGGTACCTATTGAAATGAATAAAACTGCATGAAGCACGCGTGCACTCTCATTCGCTTCCCGATGAACACTGATGCGTCGTCAGACGTGTGGATAGACACCGAGCGCTCGCGCTGAAACCCTTTGATCCGTGCCACATAAACCGACAACAAACGGATTAGTGGCGGACGTATCTGCCGACGTTAAATACCTACCACAGACGAGCAAATCACCCCGTCTACACGTCGGCGGACGCGTCCGCCGATGACATCTTCAGACGAATCTGTCTACGTGTAGAGGACGCTTTACATCCGCGGTACGATTCGCGCTCAATTATATAAATAATATTGAAAATTCATTTCTTAAATATCATATATTCAAAAAGTACGTACGACAGAGAAGTGAAACTAATATTGTGTACTTATAAAGGCATATTTATGGGGAATTTCTCAATATGTATGAAGAATTGCGGACTCAAACTCTCTTATTCAAGAAATATTATCGAATTTTTAATAATATAGGACGTTTTTAGATAGAATTAATTAAAATTTCTACTTCCAAAATTTTTTCAACGATGGTACCGCAACCTGTTCGCCCGAAAATATCAAACTGATTGATCGCGTTCGCTTCATTTCGCGCCGCGCCGCACCGCACCATACGTGCGTTTGACCACGTAGGCCACTTATATAGTTATTGACTGTTTGTTGTTTCGCGCCGCGCCGCGCTGCTTCGCGTTCGCGTCAAGATCGCTCACGCAAGACGCCGCTTTAGAAAATGAGTAAATACCACAACACTGGAAACATGCCTTATCTACTTGACAAAGTCCCGATAATCAACTAGTAATGAAATTGGAGCATTTTGAGATATGTGGTGCCTTACTCACCTGGATAGAGAACTGCCTTTCAGACAGAATGTTCGAAGTTAGAGTTGGTAACTCCTTATCATATGAGAAACGGGTCCTAAGTGGTGTACCGCAGGGATCAGTGCTTGCTCCGACTTTGTTTGGAATGTTTGTAACTGACCTGATTAAACTGATAGATTCTGAATGTGCCTGCTTTGCTGATGATGGAAAATTCTTCGCTAACCCACTAGTCAGCTCTGGTCAGTTACAAGAAGACTTCAACAGAATACAGGGCTGGACCAAAGACTGGATCATTAGTCTGAACTCAGCCAAGTGCAGTGTATTGCACCTAGGCATTTCTAATCCCAGAGATGTATACTACCTAGATAGCAAAGCAATTGAACCGGTTACTATATCAAAGGATTTGGGAGTACTTATCACTGGTAACTTAAAATGGGAAGAACACATCTCCGCAATAGTTAAGACAGCTAACTCGCTTGTATATGTCATACGAAAATCCTTTCATATAATGACTGTGGAATTTTGCCATAAAGTGTGTAAAGAAAAGCTACGAAGATACCGCAAGCTTTAAGAAGAAATCTCACTAGGACAGACTGCACGCATTGTATGAGAACTTGCTTATTAGTTAGGTAATAAAAGACTCTGCAATCTACTTTATATTTTAATATCTAAAAGGACATCGGCAGCCATTACAAATTTCACAGGGAGCGCAAGAAGAATATTGGCATAGATAAATTGATATATATTACACCATAGATAATAGAGTAGTTTAACACTCCCTCTCAATTTCAAGTTACAACACAATATAATAATAATATTTAATTGAAAAATTTCAACTTGAAATTGCTACACAAAAAGAAATGGTACTTTTATTTAACAATATTATGGCATCACTAATAGGTGACTTTGAAGTTTAAGACGTCTGACATAGTGACATAACGACATTTGACAATTCTATACTGCAATATTTATATATTCCATCAATACTGCAATAAAAAACAAACTAAATGTAAATTATTTAAACAAATTAGCACAAAGATAGTTATGCTTAACATTACACAATGGTTTTGTCATTATGTCTGAAGTATTTTCATAGGTACTAACGTAACTCACTGTTATTATGTTACGTGACACAATATCTTTCACAAAGTGAAACTTAATATCTATGTGCTTTGAGTATTTCGTGTTTTCACTGTTCAAAATCATTTTAATAGCACTTTGATTGTCCACTTTCAGTTCAGCACTGCACTGATCACTAAAATCTTTTGCCAATCCACAAATAAACAAGAGTTCACTGACACACATGGCTGCAGAGATGTACTCTGCTTCGGCTGTACTGAGTGCAACCGACTGCTGCTTCCTTGAGGACCATGAGATCAGGTTGCCTTGGTGATAGATAACCATTCCACTGACACTCTTTCTGTCAGTCTTATCTCCGGCCCAGTCTGCATCGGAAAAAGCTGAAATTAGAGAAAGTTTATTATCTTCTTTCTTCTTATGGTAAGTCAATTCCATGTCTTTAGTTGTATTTAAATAATGTAGTATTCTTTTAGCTGCAGTCCATAGACTTCTTGTAGGTTTGTCTAAGTATCTACTTAGAAAAGAAGTAGCAAAAGTAATATCTGGTCTGCTTATTGTTGCCAGATAGTTTAAGCATCCCAAAAGTTCTCGGTATGGTACATTACTAATCTGCTCTTCTGTTTCAGGTATTTGTAAGCCGCTCTCCATTGGTGTCTTCACTTCTCTGCAGTTCAACATATTAAACTTTGCCAATATATTTACAATAAAGCGTTTTTGTGATAACTTTATTGTGTTTATACTTCTCTGTATTTCAATACCCAAAAAATTACTTATATTTCCCAAATTTTTAGCTTTAAATTCTTCTTGCAATAGTTTTATGACATTATTTACTTCTTTTTCATTGCCCATCAACATTATATCATCAACAAATACTATTAGCCATATATTTTTGCCTGTGTACAAGCATATATCATTTTTAGATCTTGTCATATTTATTTTCTTGCAAAATATATCAAAAGTTTTATTCCAACATTTAGGCGATTCTTTCAGACCATATAATGCCTTATTAAGTCTTAAGACTGTCCCTTCCTTTATACTTTTTACATTTACTCCCTCTGGAACTTTAATATATACTTCTGTTTCTAGTTTTCCATTAAGGAATGCTGTAGGTATATCCATCTGTTTTATCTGCCAGTCATTGTTTACAGCCTGAGATAAGCCCATCCTTATAGTAGTAATTTTTGCTACTGGGGCATAAACATAATCTTCAGTTTCTTGTTGGAATCCCCGAGCAACTAGCCTCGCTTTCCGGGTTCCATCTGACTTAGTTACTTAACTACTCTATTATCTATGGTGTAATATATATCAATTTATCTATGCCAATATTCTTCTTGCGCTCCCTGTGAAATTTGTAATGGCTGCCGATGTCCTTTTAGATATTAAAATATAAAGTAGATTGCAGAGTCTTTTATTACCTAACTAATAAGCAAGTTCTCACACTAGAAGAAAGACATCTTCATGAAACATACAAGATAATCACACACAGATATAACTTACCCTGTATTCATGCAATGTATGAATTTAAATAAATAATAAGGTCAACCAGAGCAAACCAGACTAAAATAGCTCAAACATTTTCAAAAAATAATATTGCACATCTTCCTTAAAAACAGTACTCAATTGCAACCAATTACCAAATGAAATACTGTTGACTGTGATACCAAATACTGTTAATGACTGCCAACACTGTTAACTGCTTTAACAACCAGCCCAAAAACTGGCTATGAACCAATAAACTAACTTTAATAAGTGAACATCCAAAGTGATATAAATGACTTTTGACACTGTGTGATATAGACATATCAGCAATTATGCTGCTTGTCTATAAACAAATAAATAAATAATTTGTACTGATTGTCTAAGATATATTCATAGGTAACATGAAAATTACACTGTTTTTTTACTTCACGTCAATTCATACAGTAACAAAGTTATGACTTCAAAAAGTTAAAACAGTATTATTATTTTTGTTGCTTATGGGTAAGCTTTGACCACAATCTCACCTGATAGTAAGTGATGATGTCAAAGGCGTTAACAGGTTTAACCTAGAATTACTGGTTCTCAAGGACAGCTGTCATAACAAACTGTTAGGTGCCTAGCGACAGATTTTCTACTTGAGGGTGGTCGCTAGCCAGGCGGGCATTTGCAAAATGCCCTTCCACCAATACAAATCATTCCTCTTTATACTATTAGTAGAAAAGCACTTATAAAACAAGAAGTGAGAAATATGTGCATTAATGGATATTGCAGCAAACATGGCCACAGAATTAAATGCATCACACCATCATCCACGTTTAAGTTAAATGCTTTGGCTGGAAGAGTGGACTTTAAAAGTCAATATCTTAGTAATGTAAAAAAAATAATATACTGTATTAGCCGGATTACTGTACTAGACTAGACGAACACAGCCTCCCCTATTATGGGGGGTTTGCCATAATCCCTTGGCAGTCTTGCTAGGTCCAGAAAGCACTGCTGCCCACCTTGTGGTGTGTTACCCTTAGTCGCCTCTTATGACACCCATGCGTAGAGACAATCTAGTCCGGCACCCCATGGGCAAAATAATAATATAAGTAAAACAATCAATTATCAGACTCATTACATAATACACATACCACATATTATTATGTGAGTACATTCTGCTCAAAAAAAGTTGTAATGTTATAAACCCCAACATAAACTTACATTAAAATGATCTTCGCAACAGTGTGTACGAGTTTTCGATCCTATTGAATCTACTTTATTGAGAATTGTCATCCAAATTCTGTTTCTTTCTGGACACAAAGGCACCGAAAAAAAATATTTGTTTGGTGTATTCACACTTGAACTCAAGCATCCAGGCACACCACAGTATTTGATCTTCATCTTTCGAATCATTGTGCAGCAACAACCACAAAGTCTCTATAAACTAACAAAAACAGCTTTTGTTGTCGAAATAATTATTGACAGTTAATTAAACAAAATTTAAAATGAGACTTAATAAGATAAAGAGGTTTTTAAAGAATTAAAATAAAATTTTCATTACAACATACATACAACAATTTTATTACAGAGTGATACAAAATACAAATATCAAGCATAGATTAAATGGAATATATGTCTATGACCGTGTCCCGTGTCTATGAATAGATAAATCATAAATCTTGACCAGAGATTATGAAACATGACGGGACCGGGTATGTTACTTTTCTTATTTTTCCCGGTATATTAGATATACACACAGTTTATATGCAAACGTTATTTTACACGTTAAATTGGTCGGATAGCCAATGATTCGCATCAACTTTGCAATATATCGATAGATACGCATTGATATTTTAATGCTGCAAATCTTTTAAATATTATTTTGATCAGTGTTTGGAGTTCTACCTCAGGGTTCCATATCAGAAAACTGGACTTCCGACTATTTAGAGAATCTAGCGTCTATTGAAAACTTTTTGAAATTTTCATAGAATATTTTTTTATTATTTATTACTTACTGTTCTATCAAGTGCTAATGTGTGATAATAATAGATTATTTGACTTAAAATAATAATACGGAAGCACAAGTATAGGTGCTCATTGCGCCAAGGTAAATTTGAGACGAAAAGTAGGATCAACTTCCGTTTATGTATGAGAATTTGCACTTCATTCGAATTTAACTCGCGTTTTCTCATTGATGCAAGTAGACCTTATACACTAATTTGACTTATTATTACAACTTTTGTATTTGGACTTGAGTTCTTAGTTATAACTTATGTGGTTGGAGTGAGGTTGAGTTGAGGTGAAAACCTGTAACCTGTATCTGTAAGTTCTGTATCATATCATATGCACATTTAAGGACGGTGGAGACATATCGCTTTATCAACGTCTCTCGCCTCATTCTGACATCTACCGGAGAACTTATTCCGAGCCGAGGAATGGCGATACGTTAGCGTAATAGCGTTGTACAGTTTGCATTGTAGGTGCATACCACCGTCTTTAGTCTAGCTCAAACTTTGAATTCTCCATGGGTTTTGGTAGCGATCCGATGTTGAGACAGTGTGCTGCCGGGTAGATCAGTGTGCAATGATTGTGAATGATGTGACAATCATTAACTCCTACCTTTATTGATTGAAATATCGACATAAATGATGAATGGTTAACCTAAAACGTCAGAGCAATCAATCAAGTGAGAAAGAGGGAGTCTAAAGAAAATTAAAAGTGAAACATAAAATTCAGCCAATTTTATACACAAACGTATTCAAATTCTGCCATATTTATACTCATTCACGATAGACCGTTGAACATTACGCACTTCACAAATAACGGGTAAATAAATTAAAAAACCGACTTGAGTATTAAAAAACACGTAAATATTGAATATAATGTACTTTCGTTAATATTATACAACCCAACGAATAAAAATGTAAACAAAAGTGTTGCCAGACATGTATTTTAGATTGTTTCCAATAGTGTGCAATTTTTAAAAGTTGCTGTACGTAGCACCAAGGTTATATACTTTAATTTAACAATCTAATATTTATTAGGGAAATCTAAGAGGCTATTGTATCTTATAGCGGATATATATTTTTTTTGATGTGTGCATATATCTTCAAAATGTAAAATATAATTATAAAAAGTTGCGAAAAATTAAACGATAGTAATCGTGATGATTGTGCACTATTATTGTACTTTAACGAACAGGTTTTGCTTTATTTGTATTCTGTATATTTATATCATCAAAATATATCTGCCATAAATCTCACATATATGTCATATTTTCTTTCATGTGGCTTCAGTTTGATGTTATACCGGGCTCTGTCTTTCCTTCTTAGTTAGTCAGAGCCTACAACTTTATGAATCAGATTTAATATTAAAAACTCATGCTTCTAATCATAGACAAATACGTCAATGCAAAGAGAATTTAACCCGTAGCACACTATACCCTCTAACGAGAGATTTGATATAACCGCCACGCCAATTTCGAAAGTTTTGTTGAAAACCACAACAATATTATTTAGAAGTTTTATCTTGGTTTTTGCTAGACAAACACCGCAAAAACCTAATGCTTTTAGAATTTGAAAACAGTGCATAATGTTTTTTTTATCATATACTCGTATTTATTATGAACGTATTTTTTAGATCCCTAGAAAATTCCCAGCATCTATGTTTCTTTATAGGCCTGAGGTACCCACTGCTGTTGAAAACCCCCTCGCCCGACACCCCCATATCCAGAAAGATGTTCATGAAAATAAAATGAAATATGCTCATAATTCGATCAATAATCCTAGATATCCAAGAAAAGATGAAACGGATTCAATAGTTGATCGGACAAAATTTACCATAATTGGAGATCGAGTAACAAGGGAGTTTACCTACTGTGCTAATTTAGTAAAAGGCTTGCATAAATACAGAAAGAAAATATTTGAAGCTCCTGAAATAAGAGGTAAGTACCTAGGTGGGTAGTTATGACATGTAATTCAAAAAATCAAAGATAGGTACCTATTTTTGATTTGAATTTTTTTTCGTCCTCTCCACGGATTATGTAGGTAAGTAATCACAAATCTGCAATACCCCTGGACACCACTGTGAGTGAACACTGTAAAAATAGGGAACTTTTGAAGAAGGTAGGTACGTTACAAAGTTTCTCACAGACTTAGGCGCGACCAGCGACAGGCCTTAGCGTGTATGTTGGTCATAGACACACTGTACCTCGAAAGAATAATTTGCTGCTGCGTGAATAAAATAATACTTATTATACTACACTTACTACCAGTCATTTATTGACGGATAATGTACCAAGTCATGCACGACCAATCATAAATGTCTGGACGTCGTGATTTAGGGGCAGATAGAGTACTTATTGAAGTTTTTTATATATTCAAAGCAGTAGTAGCTTATTAACGATGACGATCTACTGCCGCGCAGGAGGTCCATGCTTCATATCTTACAACGCTCACAGAACGAAAATTCAAGTAGCACGTGAAATACATTTTGATAAAGAAATCCTTTGAAGCGCTCGTAGCGAAGTTTGCTTAGTAATTCTGAGCCGATCAGCAAAGTTAAGCGACGTCCGCCGCAGTCATGAGTTGGATGGGTGACTGCTGGTGACATTACTACTGACCGCTTCCGTGATTCGGAGGGCACGTTAAGCCGTTGGTTTCGGTTGTTATCTTAGGATGGCAGTCGTTATGGTGGTAGGGTATTTTGCGCTAGCTACCACCTTCAAGTAGAAAATCTGTCGCCAAGCACCTTACGGTGTGATCCGACAGCTGTCCTTGAGAGCCAGTAATTCTAGGTTAGCCTAAACAACATTTCGACCACATCATCACTTACCATCAGTTGAGATAGTGGTCAAAGACTAACCTAACATGCATAAAAAAAACCTACTACACAGTTGTGATTACTTAAACGACAAACATGCTTGAACAATTCCGCCTCTGCCAAGATATCGCCTGTCACCTACGTAATTTTAGCTACGAGTAATATTGTAATAATTTTATTGTATAGTATCTATGTAACGCATTGTTAAAAGACCTCTTTTTAGAGGAATAGCTCGAGTTTATTTTCCGTTCTTCTCGCAGTGGCTCAATACATTTATTTTGCTGAACGTGGCAGTACAATATAGAATATTTCAATACTAAAATTTGTAATTGATCTTCATAAGAGCGTCGTAGACGTCTAAATTGAATAAATGATTTTGAATTTGACTTCATTAGGATTGAGATTCTTCCAGTACAATGCACATACATATTGAAAAAGTTGTGGCATCGGATTTTTTGGCCGGCCGCCTTTTTGAGGACAACCCTCCATGGAAATGTTCTTGTTAGTAGTATATCCGCTCTAAACTATCACAACCACTGTTATTTATAAAATCTATCACGACAGCTCCGAGAGCCACTAGTGTAATAGCAGCCTATAGCCCGGCAATCTCGTGCGCGACCGTCCCGCGGGGTGATAGACGGTGGCGGGGACAGTACCGAAATGTCAGCGGGTAGTGTAGCGGAGAAGGGAAACGTGTGTAGCTGCTTTCATGATTTTCGAACTGAACTTCTTTCAACAATTTTAAATAACATATTTTTATGCACTTGTCCCTGAAAAGCCGACTTGCATGCACTGGAGCTTAAAAAGCCGACATGTGTGCATAAGAGCGTAAAAAGCTATCTCAATCGGGCATAAACGAGAACTTTATGCTACTTGCAGGTGTAACGACAGTAGAATGGCCGATGGTGCTGAACGACTTGAAGATCCGGTTCAGCGGTTTAGCGTTTTGCCTGAGCTCATCAGTGGCAGTTCTAATCAATGGTCAATTCCTTGGAGGGGAGAAGGAACTGAAGGAGCTTATTGAAGCTAAATACACTTACCATTTGAGCTTGGATTATTATAAAGAGGGCGTTGCTGAATTTGCAAAATTTGTCGATGGTTCTGGGGTAAGAAGCGATAAAAATATAGCAAGAACACAATTGAAAATATTTTACTCATGTACCGCTCAGTGTTTTTTTTTGGTTGCACTTTGAATTTTGGTAGGCCATTTTGCAAATATAAACCTTTCTACTACCATGCTCTTCTAGATAATTAGTCAATTTTGTCACTTAAGTAGTGTATCATTAACTCTCCTCTGTAGTACAAAGCTCTGAAGGAGAATTTGCTTTTAATAAAACTGTGTTTACTTTAAACGTTTTGTTTAAACTGTGTTAAGTAAACATATTTAAAATTATGTTTACTTGTTTCAAATGTAACTAATTCAATAAATATATAAAAGATATATTGGGTAGGTATCGTAAAAAATATTCTCCAATATATCACCACCCTTTCTGTTCATATTTATTCTCTTATGTCCATTCATCTGGAAGAGATCATTTCTAGTGACAAGACCGCCATTAGCAAATAAATTAAACTAAACTAATAAATTAAACTAATATTGTTCATATTATATTTTTACTGTTTTTTTTTGGTGTCAATAAAGAGATCATACCGTATCGTTTAACGATTTTTTTTTATTTTCAGAGACCTTGTGCTTACATGAACATTGCGATTGGCGATAAACACGCCGGGACTTTGATATTCATGGTAAGTCAGAACATTATAGCAAATTAATGATAATAAAATAAAATAGGATACCTACTACGAGAGATAGGAGTCGAGTAACGCAGGATGCCAATATTTCTAATAGGTCCCACATACCTCACGAAATCGTTTGCGATCAACGTTTCCGTTCAAACTAATATTTTTCTGTCTACCACACACAGTAGTGAACGATCTTCATTTTGCATTTCACGATAGCTTCAGCAGATGACGCATTAGCTGTTGTCGGCTAAGTGCTCACTCTAAGGAAAAATATATTAAAACGACGACGATGGACACGAAAATATATAAAACATTATTGTTAAACGAATAATATACAAAACCTTAATTATTTAATATTCATTATTTTCATAATTTTGTGGTTATATTGCATGAACGATATAAACTTGGCGAACTTGACGGCCAGCTGGCACACACACTTTGATTGAACGGTACAGCTTTTCCGAATCCATATTTAATTCTACTTCGTTCGACTGTACAGTTTTGAAACGTTGTATCGCTCTCCCACACACGATACGATTGATCCATTCCGTTTGACTGTACTGTTCAGATCGCATTCAATTTTGTAAGGTATGTGGCAAGTGTAACATTTTGATAATGTATCAGACTCAGGGAAAATGTCTATGTAAGCCATTTAGAAACGCTACCAATTTACATGTATAATTCGTTAAGTTTTACTCAACCTATAGCTCTACTCTGACATCGTACCAAGAACTTGCGACAACTTCCTCCGACTGTGCAATGAGAAGAAGGGCGGTTATTCTGGCACTCCTATCCACCGCGTTGTCAAAGATGGCTGGATACAAGGGGGCGGCTTCGGTTTGAAGAACACTCCATTTGATTGTGAGAACTTTCTGGTGCCGCATGACAGACGCGGTGTGCTGTGCATGGCTAATGATGGGAGGTAACTGAGCAAATTATCCTTACAACAGGCATAAAAACATTATGAATAAAAGCATTATACTACTTACGCCATCTGTTAGAAAACCAAAGAATTAACATCACTGCAACGGAACTAAATTCAATACATCTAAGTTATCTACTTAATACTAGATGACACCACTAGAATCAGGTTGTAAAATAAACGCGAGCCCTCACAAAGCTCAGCTTTTTATAAGGGAAGGATGCGTGTGAGGAATAGAAAGAAAATTTATGCTATCAACGTTTAGTATGTCCCTGTTTTCTCTTCTTAAACTGAATCGATTCAATCAAGACGCGATGAAGATTAATGCAGTCGGCATTGATATTCATCGCTTTCAATCAGGGGAGGTGAACTTTGATGAACAACTATAAAATAAAAACGAATCACCTACTTTTTTTCATTCAAACTATTCCAGACATGTAGATTGTTCCACCCAGTTCTTCGTGCTTCTCCAACCGGCACCATGGATGGTTGGTAAATACGTAGCTTTTGGCCAACTCATTGAAGGGAAAGGCACACTAGAGAAGATCAAGGCAGTGCCGACGTGGTATGAAGCGCCTACTTCACCCATCGTTATCTGTGAAGCCGGCATTTTCAATATGCAATGCCGGTATGTCATGATCAACAAGGGTACTAACGAGTACATTGATGGTCATATAGAGGACTTGAATGCTTTGGGAGAGTTACTCATAGAGGTGAGAGTTTAATATTTTTTTCTACTTACTCGGAATAAGAACTCGGAATGCCTTCTACTTAAGGTGGAGGTGCCGAGGTGTGGAGGCAAATAAGGTTCTTTTAAAAAATAAGTTGAGCCGTACTATTACGTTTGTGGCAAAACAAAAAATATTATGTAAATTTTGATCATATTTGTGAGATTCCTATTGATCCCAAAACATGATCACAATCAATTTACGTGATAAAAAAAAATTATGAACATAGGTCTAAAAATATCTTCTAGCAGTTGGAACTCTAGTATTTATCAACATATCTTGATAAGTTTAATACAAGAGGTGTATTACATATAATTACAAATCCCTATTGTTTTCTTTTTTTTTCTTTTGTGTAATATTCATTTATTTAATTATTTTATCGCGAATTTACTCGAGCACACCAGCGCGGCGGTTCCGAGGCAGTGTTGCGCAAGCGTTGGCACGGGGAGGTTGTGTCGCTCGTAGCTCCGCTCGCGCTTTCGACTAACAACGATCTTGTCTTTGTATTAGTGCATTGACACGCGAGATTCGCAGCTGTGTGCGTGTAATGATTCGCTCGCTGCAGAGGGCCAACTTGATTGCGACGTGAAGTATGCGCGTTGACGCTTTATTATTAGTACTTTGCAGACAAATTTTATTTGAAATTTATCACATATGAAAAGAATCAAAACTTGACATTGACAATTTTGTAGGTACTTTACAATGGGCGGCCTTATCAATAAGATCAATGAAAGTTTTTTAATTAGGTGCATAATACATGTACAAAATTAATTAGTAATGTCTATAACGCTCTCATGACATAACTGGTAAACTAAAGATAATAATTTTTTTTATATCATGGTAAATAGTTTCCGGCTTTAGTACTTTGTAGGGTTTAAAATGGTTCTCTACTACATTAAGAGTGTGTATGGGACTTCATACATCTTTTGGAGTTCTAAGCTTTTTTGATAAATGTATTAGGTGTTTTGATATAGGTTAATTAATACTGCATAAAGATAACGTCTGCCAAGTGAAGATGGATAACTCGAAAATAGTAAGAGATAGGTAAGGGAGATTTGCCCCTTGGGGTGCCCATATAATCCCGTGGGTGTCGTAAGAGCGACTAAGGGAAAACTACTGGAAGGTGGGCAGCAGCGCCTTCTAAAGAACTGCCAACTTACACTGCGATCCCCAAGACGCCTGCCATGCGTGGGGATTATGGCAAATACCCCCTTAATAGGGGAGGCTGTGTTCAGCAATGGACGATCCGGCTGTTCAAAATACAGTAAGGGAGATTTGAACAATTATCGCAGGGAATTGGGAGAGCAGTCAAATGACACTTTGTTATAAATTCAAACTGGCGGATACAAGATTCTAAAAATCAAAACCAGTCCGATTTGGCTGAAAATCAATATCTAGGTTTTACTGGACGTCCTTATTCCGAAATTGGGATTTATTTTTCGATGACGTCTGCCAAGTGAAAAAAGGTCGTCCGATTTGGCTGAAATTCGATATCTAGGTTGTGCTGTGCGTCATTATTCCGAATTTGGAATGTATTTTTCTATGACGTCTGCCAAGTGAAAAAAGTTACTCCGATTTGGCTGAAATTCAAAATCTAGGTAGCTAGACGTCTTTATTCCGAATTTTGAATGTATATTTCAATGACGGGAGATTTGAATAATTATCGCAGGGAATCGGTAGAGCAGTCAAATGACACTTGTCATAAATCCAAATTGGCGGATAGAAGATTCTAAAAATCAAAACCAGTCCGATTTAGGCCGAAAATCAATATCTAGGTTTTCTGGACGTCTTTATTCTGAATTATGAATTTATTTTTCGATGACGTCTGCCAAGTGAAAAAAGTTACTCCTATTTGGCTAAAAATCGATATCTAGGTTTTTCTGGACGTTTTAGTTCAAAATTTGGTTTGCCAATACATTTTTTGACATCTGCCAGGGAGGAAAGTAACTCCGATTTGGCTAACATTCAAAATCTAGGTAATTCTGGACGTTTTTATTCCGAATTTGAAATTTGTTTTTCGATGACGTCTGCCAATGAAAGAAAGTTACTCTGATTTGGATGAAAATCTATACCATGGTTGTGCTGTGCGTCATCATTCCGAATTTGGAATATTTTTTTCTATGTCGTCTGCCAAGTGAAGAAGAGACTCAGAATTGACTAAAAATGGATATCTAGGTTGTTTTAGACGTTATTATTACAAATTTGATTTACGATGACGTCTGCCCAGTGAAAAAAGTTACTTTGATTTATCTGAATATCGATATCTAGGTTGTTCTAGACGTCTTAATTCCAAATTTAGAATTTATTTAACAATGACGTCGGCCAAGTGAAAAAAGTTACTTCGATTTGGCTACAAATCGATACTCTCTTGGTTTTCCTGGACGCCTTTTTTCCAAATTTGGAATTAATTTTTCGATGACGTCGGCCAAGTAAAAGAAGTTACTCCAATTTGGCTGAAAATCGATGGGTATCTAGGTTGTTCTAGACGTTCTTATTTCGAATTCGGAATTTATTTTTCGAAGACGTCTGCCAAGTGAAAATGTTACTCCAATTTGGCTAAAACTTGATATCTAGATTGTTCTGGACGTCATTATTCTACAATTTTATATATGGAGTTTATTTATCAATGACGTTGCCAAGTGAAGATAGATGACGTATCTCGAAAACGGTAAGATAATATGTAGTGTAACGTTGTGGCTAACGCCGTTACTTAAATAATAGTATTATTCGTTATATGAAACATTAGATGTTAACTTCGATAAAATATACCCTAGATTCTGCGCGAACGCTCCAAAGTTAACCAAACAAAACTGTGCTTATAATGATCTGAAGCACAGTTTTGTCGTCAGTGACGCGCTGATCGTCGAGTGAAACAATGGCGAAGTGCTCTGTGAATAGTTGCAAAAATAATACACTTACAAAGCGAAAAATACATGGGATTGCGTATTTTCGGTAACTTTTATACATATTTATGGTATTTTAAGTGATAAACATTCATAATTATTTAATTATCACCTCCAAATCAATACATCAACAAATTAAATTCCGTTACTCCTGTTACGCAGTTGTCTCTTTCGCAGGCATAATAACATCCCATGCAAGACAAGAATAAGTGAGCGCTAATTCAGAACAAGTCTATTGGAGTCGCCATAATAATCTTTTATTTTCTCAGACTATACACAGGCATTTATTTTATATTTTCCAAATTCAAAAAAGGAGGTTATCAATTTGACATGTATGTATGAAATATTATTAGAACTGCAACATATTCACATATAATATGGATTAGTGCTTACAAACATAATGTATATACAATATTTTTATGTGTGTGTGTGCATATGTATGTATGTTTTATGTACTAATACGTGTTACAGTGACTTGGCTTACTGATTGGAAAAAGACCACAAAACCTTTTTCAAGTTCCAGTGTTCCGGTTTTTAATCGATGTTGTATGTTAATCATTTAATATCGAAATCTCCGAGCCACCTGCACAATCCTGAATGCACGAGGTTTAGCGTGCACTCTTATTATTACAGATGATTTTCAGAATGTAAGATATGAATATAGTATGTAAAGGTAGTTTATAAATATTAAATATTGTATTACATATATAATGTATAACATTAACATTGTATTAACATTCATAATTACTCAAACACGTTTACTTTATACATTTTGCTGTAACACGCAGGTATCTGAACTGCAATTCAGGTCTGATACATAATATTGTTATTTTATTTGTTTAATTGCTTTTTGCTCTGTGTGGAATAAATAAATAAATATTAATGAAAATTAAAGCTGAATAATTAATATTCTGACTTCATTATAACAGATCCCTTTTCTATCTCCCAACATCCGCAAATAATCTACTACACACCTTTTCAACCCGGGCAAAACCAGGGTATATAAGCTAGTTGACTAATGCGGATAGATAAAATTCCAATTATAAATGTCACCAAAAAACTAATTACTAAATAATATTTTTAGTACGAGATTAGGAGTAAGTGACTCCATTGTATTTTATGTTCTATCACAGCAAAGGGTAATAAAATTTTACGAGCTCCCTTCAATGGCGCAGAGTAAAAGTGCTATAAGTTTATTACGAAGTAATTGAATATAAAACCTTATGTAACTGTAACAAGGTTGAATATTGTAAAATAACTTAAATAGATTTACTACGTTTTTGTGTAATTTAAAGGTTTTTATGTGTATCTCAATAGACAGAAAGGTATAGGATAACTCGAGCCGTTTATATGCGTTCTGTCAATACGAAAAGTTGCATCTACGGTATATTTTATCGAAGGATGTTAATCATAAACTAAAAATATACTAATTAAATTCTTTAACTAACTTACATACCACTTTAGGTATAAACTTACGTTAATATTGCTAATTATTAAAAATAATTTTGTGCGGAACCCACTGACATATCTTAGCGTTTTAAACACGATATATCTTAGCGTTTTCGTCTATGCAATTAGCAAGGAACACTCGTCTTGCGCTAAATAAAAATACAATACGTAGTATCAATCTTAATTGTTATTTACTAGTTGTGAAGTGCATGAATCCCTCTAGGGTGAGTTCCTTATTTATTATTGTTATTTCATAGTGCTGACTAAAACCTATGTCAAGTAAACAGCTGTGCTGCCCTACCGCGCTAGACTGAGTTTTAAAATGTAATTGGAAAACTCGTTTATGTAGTATATCACTAAAATCAGCAGATTTTTTAAAGAGTCTGTGTGACAACTGAGAACAACCTACAGATATCGATTTTTAGCCAAGTCGGAGTGTTTCTTTATTTTGCAGACGACGTTGAAAAATAAATGCAAATCCGGAATCATGACGCCCAGGACATCCTAGATGTCGATTTTCAGCCAAATTGGACTAACTTTCTTCACTTGGCAGACGACATCGAAAAATAAATTCCAAATTCGGAATAAGGACGTCCAGAACAACCTATTGAACAACCTTTTGAATTTTAGCTAAATCGGACTAACTTTTTTCACTTAGCAGGCGTCATCGAAAAATTAATACCAAATTTGGAATAAGGACCTCCAGAACAACCTAGATTTTGAATTTCAGCCAAATCGGAGTAACTTTCTTCACTTGGCAGACCACATCGAAAAATAAATTCCAAATTCGGAATAAGGACGTCCAGAACAACCTAGATTTTGATTTTCACCCAAATCGGACTAACTTTCTTCACTGGGCAGACGACGTCGAAATATTAATTTCAGGAATAAAGACGTCCAGAAAAACCTAGGTAGGAATGAATTGTAGTACTGATCTGTCAGGATAAATTCCAAATTCGAAATAAGGACGTCCAGAAATACCTATTATTTTCAGCCAAATCGAAGTAACTTTCTTCACTAGGCAGACGCCATCGAAAATAATTTCAAATTCTGAATAAAAACTTCCAGAACAACCTAGATTTTGAATTTCAGCCAAATCGGAGTAACTTTATTCACTTGGATGACGTCGTCAAAATATTAATTCCAGGAATAAAGACGTCCAGAAAAACCTAGGTAACCTAGGTAGGTATGAATTTTAGTACTGATCTTAGTCGCAGTTGCAACTGCGGATACTCACTAGAATCATATGGTAGGCATATAAAGTGCCATGTTACCGGAGCGTATCGCGCATCTGCATATTCTTTGACCGTTATATTTGTGCAGAGAGCGCCGAACGTTTGTTGATTAACTGCGGCGATGCGCTGGTAAAGTAAGCTCGATTAGGCCCAGATGCTCAAGGCCATTGGCGACTGTATAAGCCTTAATAGGATATTCACCAACGCATTGCGGTCAACCGTTTATGCCTTCGGCGTTTGCGTTAAGTATATTTATGTTTTGAGATTAGTTCATGGTTTAGATATAAACATATTTTAGAAAAACACTTAAAAAATATTTTTATATTAATTTAGTTACAATTCCGCCTTATTTTCCTTTTTAACGGACATGACGTCACAAACGCCAAGTAGCCAAACAAGAAGTATTTTTGTTTATATATTTAAGTATTTCTCTAAAATATTAATTTATTGTGTTCTTAAATATTTGTTATTATTAAATACCTGTATATTTGTATATTGTGTATATATGTGACGCAGTGCAGTGATAAGGCTGGTTTTGTCTACGGAGATATGTAGTTCTCGTTATACATTATAGTCTTATGGTCATCGCGCACTGCTCCACGCGGCACCATATCGACTATAACGTTCAACTCGCGAGTAGATGTGACAATTAGGCGAGGCGACATTGGTACGTTGCTGAGGCGAAACGTGTACGCTGTCCATAAACAATCACGTTACGCTAGATATAATTAAAAACAGATATAATAAGGAGCAAGTTTATTGGTGTCTTTTTCTTGACTTGCAATGCTTGTCCCGCGATCAGTAGCCTTGAATGACTGGCTCCCAACGACAGCTGCCGGAACACACCGTTAGGTGCTTGGCGACAGATTTTCTACTTGAGGGTGGGAGCTAGCCAGGGCGCCAATCGCAAAATGCCCTACCACATGTGAAATGATGGTTTTACGCGTTCGTTATGTTGGTTATACATTTAAAGAAATAATCTGAATAATAATCCTGTTGTTTTAGAATCTGCTGGCTAAAGTGTTTTTAACAGCTGAACTAAGAGAGATCGAGCTATTAAAGGAAGTAGAAGGGGAAGGAGCAGAATCTGTAGAAGAAGACGATGGAGTTGCCAGTGTTCGGGAAACGCAAAGGTATTATAGCCCACAAAAATTTACCAAAGACAAAATTATCCATGCCTTTTTTTACATTTAATTAAAGTCTTTTTTTAATACTGTTCTGGGTAGTATTTAACCACTATCTCACCTTATGTTAAGTGATGATGCGAACGATGACGGAGCACGTTTACCCAGAAGATACCTATTTACTATTATTGTTTTTTTTATGCCTGATAGATTAGCCTTTGACCACTATCTCACCTGATGGTAAGTGATGATGTGGTCAAAGATGTTGTTCAGGCTAACCTAGAATTACTGGCTTTCAAGGACAGCTGCCGGAACACACCGTTATGTGCTAGGCGACAGATTTTCAACTTGAGGGTGGTAGCTAACCAGGCGGACATTCGCAAAATGCCCTACCACCATGCAAACTGTTTGCGCTATAAAATACGGCACTAGAAATCATTGCGTTTGTACAATACATCCATGTTTTAGATTCAATCGCAAAAAAGAGGACATTGAAAAGCAAATTCAGATCGATAAAATCGACACGAGACACGGGTTACCTTCAGTCACTCAACATCCCCAGTCATCAGCCGACAACAAAGAATTTGACGCTGAAACTTACGACCCGGAGTATGAGATTGAGGAGACTGATTATGTGCACCAGTCGATATATAGTTCCAGCTTGGTAGTTAAGCCACAGAAGCCATATTATGTACCTTTGACCGATACTCCGTACCCTGGAGAAAAGGATTCTGATTTCAATTTGAGAAGGTAATATAAAAACATATTGAAGAGCTGATTTGATTTATATGAGTATTTTATTTATTGATTAGGAATTAAACATTAAGATTTGAATCAATTGAATAACCGAACATTGTTATAAAGATTGATTTTGGAAATGAATTGTAGAACGTACATATCCAAGGAAGTGTTTCTTCAACAGTTATTTCAGATTAAGAAACTAATCATTTGTTTCACAAAAATTTAAATAATAAGTTGTCATAGCTAAAAATTCGTCGCACTAATATATTGGTTAAGTTGGGCCTAAATGGTAGTATTTTTAGCTGCACCATCATGACTTGACGGGTGTTAATCAATATGGTAACTGTATTTATTCTGTGAGCCTGCAGGCTAGGATATAAAGGCAATCACTATTAGATATAATGTTTTCATTGGAAAAATTCTCGTTCACACATTTTCCTATATATTTCTGGTACCATTTTGCTTATTCAAGTAATTGTTATTATAATACTCAGGATATAATCAATACATTACGTATTACAAAACACAATTTGTGCTTATTTTAATGACACGACTTCCCTGCACGACCCGGGCACAATATGGATCTCACCGAAATGCGATACCCCTCCCGCTTTGTCATTCAACACCCGCACTCATCCTGCTGATGCTGTATTTGTTTCTTTTTATTTGCTGTTCAAAGCGAAGCTATGACGTTCTGAGCCAGCTCCACAGATATTTTGACTGACTATTTTTGATAATAGCGCCATCTCTCTTCATTTTCCTATCCTAGTCTCTAATCAGGTCCTTAATTTATATGGTAGGTACGTAAGTACCTAAACGAAAATTATTATTTCCAAACAAGTTCTGTTTAGGGTTCAGATGTAATGGATGGAAATGGACAAATTAGATACCTACTTACCTTCTCCACTAGATATCAAATAAATTATTCGTGATTTTCTCAGATTCCTCCAAGGAGATTATTGTCTAGAAGATGACTTGGAGGCCGAAAGGAAACCATTCGTATGCCACCAGGAAATGGCCTCATATCCATCGGACTTGTTCGACTTTGACGAATCAGAATCGGACTCAGGTAGATACCAAGACAAACCTTGTATTAACCTTCAAGCAGTCCCCCGGCATCGAATCGACCGCATTATTATTCATAATATCGTTACTTCTTGTAGCATGCATTTCACATCTCTAGTCCTTGTTTCACTGTGGACAAGATAGACAGTTTTTACAGTGAGCCTTGGATACTACGAGTATGTAAGATCCAGGAGGGGAAATTCTCTCGCACTGTGATAAAATTATCACGATAGATAGAACTTGACCAGATATTAGTTATATAATGCCAGGTATCGAATTGGTATGAAGTCTTTTATTATATTAGATTTTCACGGAATTATTGAATTCTGGGAATGGACTGCAAGAATAGTTTACCGAACAAGCTGGCAGAGGATCACAAATAATGTGATTGCACTAATTCTCTTTATTACCTGGGCGGGCCACTAGTTCAAAACTAGCGGTCCGCCCAGGTATTTAACAAAAAATTCAGCTATAACTAAAAAAATAAAGAGGAAAGATTTGATTGTTTGTTTGTTTGCATTGAATAGGCTCTGAACCGATTTGGAAAATTCTTTCACCATGAGAATCCAACATTATCCCTGATAAACATAGGCTATGGAAAATTTTCAAAAAAGTTAGGGTTCCGTATGAAAACTTCGATAATGTAACACAATGTGCAAAAAAAAAATATATATCGCATACGCTGCAGAAACTATTGAAAACAGAGCAAAGTGATGTACTGAAATTTTATAGAAGACATCAATATCTATAAAAAAGTACGCAATACTATAAGTCTAACTATTACAGTTATATCACAAAAACTATATTTTTATGTGGTTAAATTTATAATTTTTGTCATTTTTGTTAAATACCCGTACGAAACCGGGGCGGAACACAAGTTGAATGTATAGTAACGAATAAACGAATATAGCCACATAATTTTTGCTTTATAGTACACAAGTATTTCTCTTACAGAAGAAGACGAAGACATGGACTCGGAAGATGAAAGGGAAATTCAGAAATACCTGAAGTACGTACATATAATTTCTTAATTATTTTTTTAGTTTTTTTATGCAATCTCGATGGAGCAAGCACGAGGCCCACCTGGTGTAAAGCGGTAACTTTTGCCCATAACAGATGCAGTTCGTCGCAAGTGGCGAAGTGCACTGCGCCCATCGCCGTGAGACATAAAGATGTTAAGTCTCATGTGCTTGTAATTTCACCGGCACCAATACGCCTCAAACCAGAACACAGTGATGTGAACATTACTGCTAGTAATAAAAATAATAATAGGTATATAGGCAGTACTTCTCCGGAGGAGCTCGCAAAATGATTTCTACTGCTACTAAAATTAGGGAAATATTATTTTAGCGGTCTTCGAGCAACCAATTTTAAAGGTGCCTGTCCACTGAATGTATGCGATAGGGTCTGTGAGGTAGAGGAAAACCATCTATAGGATGTTACGATCATATATTTCGCCTTAGAATATTCTTGAGAACTGTGGCAGATGACCGGAGAGCACCTTTTCAGGGTCATTTCATGCAGACACATTTTCACAATAAACACATTACATACTAATGCGTGCCAATAGTAGCAGTGTTTTATGCCTACCTAAATTTATTATTAATAGCTTACTAACAATAGTTATTAAGTGTGCCTTTCTTTTTCTTTTATTTTTCTATACTAACATGCAAATGGATTTCTGTTGTCCGAAATAAATGCATTTTAATTTGATTAAGTGAAAGATATTAAAATTTTATTTTCAGTTGATAGCTTTAACCTTTGTAAATCTGTCGAGGTCAGTAAGAATTCCTTAAAGTGCGTATCCACCAGATATGGGCGAGAAAGATGAGCGGGGTATTAGAGGAAAAATTCCTCCAATAGGATCGCTTTATTTTCCTAGCCTCGCTGAACACAGCTATCTTATTGGTTGATTTTTTCCTCGCACATAATATCTGGTGCAAAGGTAGCCTAAGGCGCTGACAAATTCTATTTCAGTCAAACTGCGTTGTAAACAAATTCATAAATGTTCAATATTTTTTTTAAAGATGATAAGGTAAGCAATATACTTCAACTTCAAGAGTTGAATTTATCAGTACTAATATTATAAATGCGAAAGTAACTCTGTCTGTCTGTCTGTCTGTCTGTCTGTTACGCTTTCACGCCAAAACTACTGGACCGATTTGAATGAAATTTGGTATGGAGATAGTTTGAGACCCGTGAAAAAACATAGGATAGTTTTTATCCGACTGCGCAAAAAGAGGTTAATGTTTTCGCGCGATAACCGACATACGCGCGGGCGGAGCCGCGCCCGGAAAGCTAGTATAATATAAAGTTCCTTATTCTTAGATGAAAGTTATTCCTTTGCACACACATTTTATAAATTAAATAGAATAAAAATATACATTTAAAATGCCACAATTTATTGGAGATCTAGGGCGACAAAGGCCTATCGTATTTATTGGTTACACAAGTTAAAATTATCCTCGTGTAGTTAGTTATACGTTAGATTGGTGACATTCACCTGTAGATAATTCTTTTGAAAAGTACAAAGGTTATTTGAACCATTTCAATATTCGATAAGAAAAAATATACAAGCGTAAAACCGAATGGTATTCCAAACTACCTTCCTTTCTACAAGTTACCACTCTCTACTAATTTACCACTTTATACTTAAGGATAAATTCGGATCGCGTGAGCTTCGCTGGAGGTGTTGTCAAGAAGATTGCCAGAGCCTTTGCGAGATCTGATCTGCATAAGTGGACACGGAAGTAAGACCTTTTTTTAATTTTACCGATCAAAGAAGAGGTTCAAGTCGACAAGTATAATTTTTTTTATGTATGGCCACGTATAACTTTTTAGTGAGGACGTAGACTCGCAGGAACTAACTCCTGCGTTAAGTGGACTGTGTATATATCTATCATGGCGGGATAAAAGAAATATAGCACTACTTTCACCTACGTAGAAAAACTAGGTGGTTTTCCACTTTATGATTATTCTACAAGTTAGGTACTAGCAATGTAACTTTTGCCTATTTTATGCATTTTATTATATACGTAGAAAGCGATACATATTAAGGTTTTATTATCTACTTGTCAATGGGATTGTATCGTCTTTATTTATAAATTTCATTTCTTATAGGTCTAGAATATCGATGGACGATTGTTGAAAGAAATACATCGACTGAATCGAAAATTGGGCTACTGCGCATTCGATTGTCAATTTAGTAGTTAATCACCATGATTATTCGAATAACAATCGACCAACTACTAATTGTACGCACACCGTAATCAGCTCTACAATGCTTACGGGTGTGCGTCGTTATTTTAAAGTATAACTTCAATTTGTTAACTTTAGTTGGCCATTGACTTTTTTTAGAGCAAGATCAAGCGCGCCTCTTTACCGCTTGCCGCGATACTCAAAAAATCGTTAGGTAGGGATTTTTTGATAAAATCAAACAATCTTTTTTAATTATTCTCACTCTAGTCTTTAAATCTTACTTACTTAGAAACCTACCCATCTATTCATAGTTTGTTATACTGTAGGTAAATATCAACTTACACTACAACTGAATGTTCTCTCAAACGATGGATTGATTACTAGACAGACAATTGAATTACTGTTATATCCAATCGCATAACAACTCCAGTCGTAAGTAGAGCCGCACGGATTTTTAAATACTGATTTGCAGCGCAGCGTACTTTTATCGCACCATCTTTTGTTAATACTAATTTAGTAGTACGCACGAGTACAGTAATTTATGCGTATTAGTAGTAAAAAATATATAAACGAACACCGTGTTAGTCATTGCCGACCACCGCATACCGCTATAAGATAAAAGTTCCTAACATCGATTGTTATCGACTTTTATCGACTGAACAAAACAATCGACTAAGTCGATTAGATTCAGTAATAATCGCCCATCGCTAGTCTAAAACTACATATATATGAACTTCAACGTTGCGTCGCTAACAATAATTATTTTTTTATTGGAAAGGGTAAAAACCTCTGAAGTTATCCCATATACATTTCATTAGAATCGGTTGAGTAGTTAATAACTTATAGTCTATATGCTGTGATCGCATACCTGGATGATTTAATGGTATTTGCTGTTGTCGACAATTAACACTATTTTATTTTTGATTGATATGAATCTTAATAGAAATTAATAAATTACAATTATAAATAAGATCGAAAACAGCAAATATAATATAATAATAAACAATATCATTATTTTGTAGAAAATATGGTTTACACTCTATGCCTTACAGCTTGCTTCTGCCCCTTCGACGCATTACTAATATTTCATAAACTTACAGGTCCGAATTGCTAACCGACGAGCAATTGAGAAGACTGCGGTAAGAAAGAATAATAATTAGGTATTTCATAAAAATATTGAGTTAGGTATTTAGTACTAATTTTTTGAAGACTTGACCGTACGTTGCATACTTGTGAAATCCAGTTCAAGAATAAGGCCAAACATTATATCAAAAGCACTGCGCTTTCTTTATCCGGTAATGTCAATGAAACTAGTTTTTTTCCGTTATGAGTTATATTTATAATAATTTATTGTTTTCTCTTCACTTGTACGCTATACGTTAAAAGTTGGGAGCATAATGGATCCCACACACTTTACGAAATCGAATGCGATCAACGATTCCGTTTTAAACTGTACAGTTTTCCGTCCAGTATGAAAGATCTGGAACGATCTTCAGATCGTTCTACGATTGCTTCGACGAATGACGCAGGTTAAAAACCTAAGGGGTAATAAAAAACTTCTCGTTATTTGCGCGAAACTATGGTCTACACGCCATGCCTGACTGCTCGCTTATGAGGCCTTTTGCACTTTGATTTGTGTTTATTGTTTACTACTGAACACGTTTGGATATAAAAGGACAAACTGCCCTGACATACTTTTGTTGGGTTAGTGCTCGCCCTACCGAAAAATATATGAAAACCACAATGATGGTCTCAAAATTATATAGAAATAAATAAAACCCTAATTAATTTTAAATTCAATATTAACAATGCTTATAATTTATTAGCTAAACCGTATCTATGTCACAATCAAGTGGGTGCCGAGGCGAAACTGACGGTACAATTACTCCGATTCGATATATCAATCCCACTCCTTTCGGAAGTACAGTTTTGAAAAATCGTATATCGAGGTGCAGTTGATCAATTCCGTTCGACTTATGAAGTAGCTAACCATGAATGGTTCGACTGTAACATTCAGATTGATTTCAATTTTGAAAGGTGTCTGGTAGATTTAAGATATTCTGATAGCAGTGAGTATATAACTGCCGTATGCAGGTCAGTGGCTGAAATCTTACCGCTGGCTTGAGCTTCACAGCATGGCAATAAGACATTTTGTGAAAACTGTCTCATCTGTTAGAAAATATGTCGCCAAACACAACTTTGTATTCCGTCACCTGTCCTTTACTGCTCGTTCCCATTATAGGTTCAACCTGATAATCACATAACTTAATCAAATAACTTAACCGGCAAGTGGTCAAGGGATTGAAATAAAAATAATTAGATTCTGTCAATTGTGTTCTTATAATTATAATGCCTATAAGTATTTTTTATTATTTTAGAATCGCATCCATGGACTTAAAAAGTCGTGAACATCATGACAAGTAAGTTCATTTAATTTTTATATTTATGTCTGTTTTTAATGTTTCTATTTATGCATAAAAATCAAATTTTTGTTTTTTTTTTTAATTTTTTCGTGGTAAACATTTGATCTAGAGATCCTGGGTTCGATCCCCTCGTCGGACAGTAACAGGATTTTCCCAGACGGAAATACATTATTCATTAGCTGTCCGTAGTATGGATCTGTGGCCTGCAGTGTGCTCGCCTAATTATTATATTATAGGTGTTTAGACACCTCTGCTAGCTACCGCTTATGTAATGTAATGTTAATGTATAAAGATAATACTTTCTCTCCTAAGAAGTCCTTTAAAAGGCAATGAGGCCTGCGAGGAATTTGAAGGACCTTCACAAAATCTACTTTTCGTAATGCCCTGTTTTCTTCCCCAATACAAAGACTATTGAATTATTCTCTGGCATAAATAAATTAAGAAAGAGTGTTTGGAGGCGCTTATTATTTTCATTTATGTTAAAGACTCAAATTTGTCTGGTGGTTCTTTGAACAAGGCGATAAATCGTGGTATATTTTGATATTTTAAAGAATTTTCAATATATAGGGTTATTGGAAAAATGCTAACAACCTTTTAGGGGTGACTTTTGCTAGTGCTAATAAAATTTTTAAATAATTTTTTTATTGGTAAAAAAAATTGAATGTTTTTCTATTTTAATGCCTACTCTGAGAAAAGAGCGACCACCGCGGCAGCACTGGACCGTGCCGTGCTCCCTTTAAATAGAGTTTTGAATTTTTACATCGAGCAGAGTAATAAAAAATATGAAATAATACATTACAGGCACAAGAGCCTTTTAACATTAGGTGTGCGTTGTAAGAGATATTAAAAAAAATCTCATCTCGAAATGTTTGTTAAGACTAGCAGAAGTCAATCCTAAGAGGTTGTTAGCTTTTTTCCAATAACCCTGTAACAAACATAAAAAAATGATAACATTTTTTTATTTTTGGTTTATCGCTAGTTTTATTATACATCAAGTTTATTTTATTTATTATTTCTTTTTTTGTAGGAAAGTATCGATGTGTGTTGATGCGAGCGAACACCATTCAAAAATAAAAAGGCGGCAGACGGGTTTCGTTCGCCCCGAAGACTTGGCGAAGATTCGTATGTTCCGTAAAGATAGCACAGATGATGATGATGACGATGACGATTATGATGATGACTACAACGACGATGATGATGACGAGGATGATGATGGTGGAAATAGGTGTTTATTTTTAATTGTTTATATTTTCAATCAGCGCTGCTACTCACTGGTAAATCCATCCGTAGCGATAAGTTTGTCGTTCGTTAATTTTTTCATATTTAATCTGACGTTCAGAGACTCCGCAAGCGTATGTCTTAATCTCTCCAGTCTCAGTTTGAAATAAGGCCCAATATCCACTAGAGATATGCAACAAAAAGGAGTTTTGTAAGAGGAAAAATCTACCAATTGAATCGCTTTATTTTACTACTTTACTACCTCCAATGAGCGGAGCGATCCTATTTATGGGTTTTTTTCCTCTCATACCGCTTTTCTTCCTCGAAAATCTCTTCTAGATAGGCAGCCCAAAGAGGCTCTTTTTATCCCTAGTCGTTGGAAAAAAAGGTGGGGATTACGTCGATGATCCATGACTATGATGTCTCATGTTTACTTATCAACAATATCAGATCGCAAGCGAGGAGAGTGTGACGGGCGTTAGGGAAGAGTTGAATAAACAAAACATTTTGTACCGGACCCACGTGGCTTGCTCCCATCATCCCCGGTGCCCTTGTTCCATTAACGGGGCAAATAGAAAAAAAAAACTATTTTAAAAATTCAAAAAATTTCAAAGGTTGATCCCAGTAGCCACGGCATTAACGTTTAACGGGTAGGATGGCACATATCAACTGTTACTTACCATGGTATCACGTTTGTTATAGCATGAACCAAGTATTATTTACCTCAGAATATATATATACTACATACTGCAAAAGGGATGTCTGGTCTGGTAGTTTGAACTGGACCTGCTATGTTCTAATAAAACGATGCCCAATATGGAGTTCAAATATCAAAATGTAGTTTATTTTCATTACCGTAGAACGGTTACACAATAAAGCCCCTTAATTAAAATCCTGATGATTAACGGGTCTAAAGATATCATCAAATATGAGATAGCATAATTGAGATAAGGTTGTGAGCGTGATCATGTTTCTTGAGAAAATTTTTCCTATTTCTGTAGGGTAAAACCTCAATAGGCCAGTCAACGTGGGGAGGCTGATGTTATGGGGGAGGTTTTATTCAACGTGGACGTCTTCCGGTTATGATAGAACATCATAGGTCACAAGATTACACTGTTGAAGCTGATTTTTAACCCACTTAAAGATAGGAGGATGTTTACCTGTATTTTTAACCGACTTCCAAAAAGGAGGAGATTCTCAATTCGTCTTGAGTTTTTTTTATGTTTGTTACAGAACTCTGGACTGGGTGAACCGATTTTGAAAATTATTTTTTTGTTTGAAAGGCGATGCTTGTCGTTTGTTCTCATTTTAAGTTTCATCAAAATCGGTCAAGCCGTTTTTGAGTTACACTAAAATACCTGAAAAATATTAACCTATCTTGATGATATAGTCGTTAACAATGAATCATAATCGGTCCCGTAAGTAGCAAGGGCCTCTAAAATGGTTGAAAAAATAATTTTTGCAACCGACTTCAACACTCAAAAGTGTGAAATAACTTGTCGAAGTCGGTACCATGCGAACAGTATTGTGATAATAGGTACTTTTGAACTATCATAGTACCGACTTCAACAAGTTATTTCACACTTTTAGGTTTTGAAGTCGGTTCCATTTTTTGCAAAAAAATTTTTTTTAGTTTGTGTCACTTCATAACTCACGAGGAGTATTGGAGTTATTCCTAATAATGCGTAAAGCTTTGTTTACTTTTTAGTGCATTTTTTGTTTTAGAATATGTTATGTTTGAAGTCGGTTTGTTTTTGTGAAAATTATTTGGTATGTTAGGATATTATGTGTGTGTGGTATACAATAGTATAAAACTATCTTTGAAGCTTTAAATACTTGTGCTAACTGGGTGTTGTTTGAAATGTTCGGTAACGTTTGAGGATTTGGCTTGAATAACATCTATACAATGTTTTTAAGGCTGCAAACATTTGATTTTTCAGTTTATGTCTTCGGAACATTTCCAAAAAAAGAACTATGCTACGTTAGACACCTTAACAGATTTTCGTGTATACGATGACCGGCCTATAGAAAATAAAATGCATTTTACAGAAAAGTCCGCATAGACGATGCAGCCATCGGCCCCGGACACGGTATTGCCAGCGGTCGCCGTCCCACTGGCTACGTACGTCCGGGCGATTATAATATAGACGATGATGACGATGATGACGATGACGATAATGGTGACGTCGAAACACGACAATCCGTTCTAGTCCGACTATTCGATGACGTGAAGGCTGAAGGGGAAGCGCCTACTTTGAAGGATTACAAGTAAGATTGTGCTTTTACTGTTTATTTATGTATAGCTGATAGGCTAGCCTTTGACCACTATCTCACCTGATGGTAACTGTTGGTCAGGCTAGCCTAGAATTACTGGCTCTCAAGAACAGCTGCCGCAATACACCGGTAGGTGCTTGGCGACAGATTTTCTACTTGAGGGTGATATGTAGCCAGGCGGGCATTCGTAAAATGCCCTACCATCATGCTGTAACGACTGCCATCCTAAGACAACAACCGGAACCGATGGCTTAACGTGCCAAGTCACCCATGGCCAACCGTCCAAGTCATGACTGCGGCGGACGTTGCTTAATTTAGCTGATCGGTGAAGAACGGCTAAGCAAACTTCGCTAAAAGTGCTTCGACTGTGGGGTTAATGTGCTGACGTAAGCAGCTCTGAGGTAGAAAGCTGCTTGCTTTGAGGATGACTACAAAGCGTAAATAATCTTTTTATACACTCCTTGCTATAATTCCCAATAATCAGCGATATATCGTCATTGCCACGACTCGGGACAAGCTATCTAGTAGTCATGAGAATGAAGCGACGCAACGTTGGGTACAGCGTTGTGGAGTTCTATACAAGGAATGTGCTGGATAGTATTTCCTGCCTCACCATGCTGTGGTGAAGGCGTCAACGGGCAAGTTAAGAACGGTGTTCGACGGATCAGCCCCGACTTCAAATGGAGTATCACTGAATCAGTGTCACCATTCTGGTCCTAAGCTGCATCGGAATATCGTTGACATTATTCTTAACTTACGAAGGCATCAGGTGGTGCTCGGAGCGGACATCAGGATGATGTTCCGCCAAACAATTATTCATCCTGCGGACAGGAGGTATCAGCTCATACTCTGGCACGAGCATCCAGGATGCGCCAACCATAATCCTTCAAGATAGGCACTTAGCCTTCACCTATTGCTATTTTTGTTTACTACGACATAAAGCACTTAAAGTATCAGGCAGTAGTTGTAAACTAATATTTTAGGTTTTGTGAAGAGTAGTAGAACTAAAGTTATTTATTGTATTAAACGTAGGTCGTCCTAAAGTTGTTTTTCCCCGTACATTTGCCGTAGTACCATTATGCCATATATAGTATACGTAGTACCTTTGATGGTACCACGTCAATTTGGATTTTCCGTATTACTATTACCTCAATGGTCCCACGGCAATTGATGTATTCTATTTACCGTGTAATCAAGTATTTACCGTGGTAGACAAAGAAGCCCAAGGGTAGAAAATCCCCTTGGGCTTCACTAATCTAACGGAAGAAAGACAATTTTTATCTAACTTTTTATATGTTTAAATAGTTAATTATATTAGATAACCCTGATTTTTCCTTATCAGGCCATTGTCAGAAGTGAACCAAAAGAATATCGTACTAAAATTCTCTTCAAACTATCGCATAAAAAGCGACGAAAGCACTAAGGAGAAATACGTTCGCCAATCCTTGACAAAGGAGGAATCATACGAGCATGTTCTGAACCTGCAGCACGGAAAAAAAGTATCCAGAAAAATATCTTCAGATTACGTGAAAACGATAGACCAAATGGAGCATAGACTAGAGAATTCGATAAGAAGCGTTGAGTTCGCCAAGAAACGTCCAGCCATGTCGGTGGCTGAGTACCAAATGAAGAATAAGAAGTATTATGAGGAACAAAAGAATCATGATGATTTGAAAGAGGGTGTTAAAGCTGCTTTGGATTCGGGAAATCGGTTTGGTAATCATTGATATTGAGTTATAGGGCAAGGTACCTCAGATTGAAGTGACTGCTGCAAGAGTCTACATACTAAGTAGAATTTATTTCAGTCCAAAAATGCACGCTCCTCCACTAAACGCGATGATTCAAATGTGTGTGCATCGCTTTTGTTGTGATCGCACACTCTGCACGCACACCGCGATCACTGCAGAACCAATGCTAGTGACGTATAATGAGTTGCGTTTATTGCGTCTACACACTTTTGCAGGTAGGGGAAAATCAATAAACACCACAGACGTGCTTTTTAGACTGAAATATTTTCTACTTATAAATCAATACAGCACAGCCTTATTTTGGTGAAATTGCGTTTTTCACGATCAATGCCTATGTAGATAAACTTAAAAATCAAAATGTAATCATTATGCAAAATTTAATCTAAATCGTTAGAGCAGTTCCCGAGAGAATTAGAGCTATTAGATAAAATCTCAGTACAATTTGTAAGACCTTGCCCCTAACTTATTTTGATTTATTTTATATTTATTTAATATTGGTAACAATATATCTGTTCCCTACTGTACTTTTTGATTTTTATAGTACCTATTTTATTACATAGATTTTCATATTGTATGGGACAAGTTTTATTTCATTAGTTAATTACAACGATTATCTATATCATTTAATTGGATGCACCGCGACAGTTAGTAAGTAGTGGGTATGGGAAGGTTGTTTGATAGTAGGTAGTACATAAGGTGCTAACATTTATAAAACTATGCTACAAATAACAAAAAAAAAACATTTATGCACTTATCGAATACTAAAAGCTTGCGCACGCGGCTCGATGTCGAATGACACCTGCCAAAAATCCAAGATGGTAGATTCAAGATGGCCGCCGTACAAAGTGCTACAAACAAGCTAGGTGTAAGAGTAGCCTATGGGTAAACGAAAATCTCTTAATTCAGACTTATTTTAACATTACATTTACAATTTTGTTTTACACTTCCCACTCTTCGTTCATGTTGTAATTATATTGGAACTTAACTGTGTAACTCACGTCTGTAGCGGAAATTCAAAATTTAAAGCGACATGCTTTTTGAAACCAGGAATATAGTTTTCTTTTTTTAGCAAGAAGTACTATTTTAAGCAGAAAAGATACTAAGTCTTAAACTATATCATATTTCTCGAGAATAGACCACACCATTCTGTAAAAAAGAAGTAAATCATGATATTCGCTAGTTTCAATAAATGTTGCTCGTATAATCTTAATAAGTTATTGAACACCATTGCACATAATTAAACCCTAAAACCATCAAAATTATTGCAAACTAGCTTTCCGGGCGCGGCTCCGCCCACGCGTATGTCAGTTATCGCGCAAAAACATTAACCTCTTTTTGTGCAGTTGGATAAAAACTATCCTATGTTTTTTCAAACTATTTCCATACCAAATTTCATTCAAATCGGTCCAGTAGTTTTGGCGTGAAAGCGTAACAGACAGACAGACAGAGTTACTTTCGTATTTATAATATTAGTACTGAAGTATTGATTATATACATATATGTAAAAAATCACTTCAATAATTATAAAAATGTAATAACTTTCTATATAGTGCAAGATATATGCTCCTTTTTACGGATGAAACTAATTGGAATATTTCCTTTTTTTCGTCTAAAATTATTTTGCTAAAAATCTTGTGGTACAATCATTTCAGTTTAAAGCAAAATCTGACATCTACGACGAAAAATTCAAACATTTTTCTACTTTTGTTGCTAGGTCGTCGAACTATTGTACCTCTGATTGTACCTGGTCATGTTAGTACGCGAGGTTCAAAGAAGTATATATATATATATATATAAAGCATCCGGCGCGAAATCGGAAGGTCGCGGGTTCAATTCCCGCCCGGGGCAAAAACATTTTGTGCTCCAATAATTTGTAAAAAAAGTTCAAAGAAGATTTCCAATGTAATTTTTTTTTTATCCTTATTGAATTGTAAACGTATATTTCTTATGAGCAAACAATTTTTTTAATGATGTTGTCGGTCTTAGGTGTAATTTATGGTATTGTGTGCATTGGTGTTCAATAACAAATTATATATAAATAAAATATTAATTGATAATACCCTGGTCTTGTAGAATGGTAACGAGATTTCACTACAAGCGTTAAAAAACTTATTAAATTTTGTATTTCCCACTACATTCATGACTTTCCATTTTAAAAGGAAATTGGCTTCTAGTTTAGGTCATACACATAAGTTTTATAGTTTCGTCCCCTTAAAAATTCGCCCTATATATTTGATTAAATGGGTTGTTATAGATGAGAGACCTTCACAGTCTGGTCTCCGTTTGCCTGGTGATTCGCCGTTGTACTCTGTTGTCGATGTAAGTTACTTTTTTTTAATTTAATTTTCAAGTTAAATTAACATTAGATAGGCCACAAATTCGGACAGGACGAATATGATAGCGTTTTTATTATGCAGAGGTAGGCCTCTTTAGCAAGAGTCTGTTTGGTGGGTTTCACTGCAGCGTGACATATTCTGCCAATAAGCAATATGCAATAGTATACAAACACTCTTCTATATATAGGGTGTCTCAGTAAGAGTGCACTTTTTCATTTTAAAATAAAAACAAGTATTTTATGACAGAGTTGTGATATTTTTATTGTATTGTAAAGAAGACATGTTCCGATTAAGTATGGAATAAAATATCCGGCAAATGACACCCACAGCTCCGATGACAGGCCATTACTCTTTTCATGAAATTTTCCATGACTTTTGCACAGAGATGTGGCTGTATCTTACCGATGGCGCTTTGGATTTCCGATTTAAGCTCAGGAGTTGTTTCACTCTCGGGTTTATTCGCATAAACCCGAGATTTCACAAAACCCCAAAGAAAAAAATCGCACGGCGTTAAATCGCACGATCTTGGTGGCCAGTTGACATCAGCATTTCGTGAGACAATGTGTTCTGGTTCAGCTCAAATCGGAAATCCAACGCGGCATCGGTGAGATACAGCCACATCTCTGTGCAAAAGTCATTGAAAATTTCATGAAAAGAGTAATGGCCTGTCATCGGAGCCGTGGGTGTCATTTGCCGGATATTTTATTCCATACTTAATCGGAACATGTCTTCTTTACAATACAATAAAAATATCACAACTCTGTCATAAAATACTTGTTTTTATTTTAAAATGAAAAAGTGCACTCTTACTGAGACACCCTTTATATGTAAAGGTTTAAGGCATGAAGGACACTGAAGCGAGTGAAGTTAATTGACGAAAGAGACATAAGATTATATCTCATACCATGTATTACTATGCGGGAATAAATAAAAAATATGATTAGTCTCTCTGGGTCTTGACCGTGTCTGAGGCCCCAATTACATACACATACGATACTGCCCAAAACTGTATCGTTTTGCTTCCACCACACACACTGCGAGTACTGCGACAGATCGGGAATGATCTTCATTTCGTTCCACGATGCCTTCGAGGGAAGACATATTAGCTGTTTGTCGGCTTAGTGCTTGCCCTAAGGAAAAATATATAAAAACAACGTCAGCCGTGAATATACAAATCTATATTATTAAATTTAAAATTATTTCTGACTTAACAATAATAACGTAGATAATTTAGTACTTACCTAAAATCGAACCGACCTCCCACACACTTTACGATAGATCGAGACCGTTCGACTGTACAATTTCAAATCGCATTCGATTTAGTATGGTGTGTGGAAGGTGTAAGCGGGTTTAAACGGAAACAAAATATTATATTTATACTTTTTATTTCTATACATACTGTAAATCCATATTTAACCCGTTTCAGGACGAGGAACTTTCCGAAATACCTAAGACTTGAATATGCAACGGCTTTCATCAACCTTCATGTTAAGTATATTTGATGGTGAAGAATGCAGCCGAATTTGGCTATTAGATACTGGAATTACTACTGGCAGTACCTACCTACTTCTCCTCTAGCTAAACACAAGGATAGAAGGTACTTAGTTGATTAATAGCGCGAAAACATACAAAGTAGATAAACTTATACAAGCATTGTCTTTTTGTAAGAATTAATTAATAGGTATAAAAGCCCCCAGTTTAATTTGTTAACAAATTGTATACTATTTAAGTAGAATAAAACATTATAATTATTATTATTGCGCAGAAGTCTGTGAGGGAGTGCCATTCTACCCGGGCGCCCCACGGCCAAGTGGGAATGATATAATAGGACAGTACCTACGTCATTGGTTGGTTATCTAAGTTATGTTGTTAGTCTATCTCATGTTAGTCCTTTATATTCTGTGACGTTAGGTAACTCACTCTTGGTCAGCTCTGAAAACGCGCGAAAAGATTGCCCGCGGCCCGCGAGTCTTGTAATGTCGTTGACCTCGCGTAGACAAAATAGAATTAAAACTTAGTATACCTACTAACTACGGCGCCGCGCCGATGTTGGAGAGTATGTATAAGCACAGGATAAAAAGAACCAGAAGGAAAATTTCGCAAAGCCAATAAATGGAATTTCGAAAATTCCAATAAATGAGCGACTAGCTAAAAAGCAATAAAGTGCACTGCAAATCGCAATTATTTTATATTCACTTACAACGCGCCTCTCTTTCTATCATAGCTTTGATCTTTTCTGACGCGGCACGCACCTTACGATAAACCCATCCGGACGGATACGTCGATGTAGGTACCTGTAGCTTTGTAGCTCAGAGATATGAATAAGACTTTGTAGGTACTTACAGTGCGGAGTGAGCCAGCCCTGGTTTAAATGTTTCTCGAAGCAAATATTTAATAGCATTTTCAATCCCTCGCATTACATATTTTTTTTATGGATACTCGTTGGAAGTTTCAACGAGTATGGCGGGATTCAAACCCGCGCCGCCAACCCGTATATAGTCGGGATAACAGCTTAGCCAACATGATATATAATATGACGCATGATTTTAATTTGTACTCTCATTCTTACCCATTGTATGGAGCGACTTCTATATGGCAACTTATGTTGTAGGTACTATGAACAAGACTAATTTTTACAATTGACTTGTTAACAATGGTATATCTTCCAAATATTATAAAATGGTTTTTTTAAAGGCATTTATTAGTAATATTTTATTTTGCAGGTCATGGAAATATTTCTACAATCACAACAAATCAAAACTTGATTGACTTGATACTAATGAGTTTAGAAGTTGTTTATAAAAAAAAAACCTATATGTTTACAATTGTGTACCATAATATTAGTTACTAATGTTACCAATTTTGTTACATTTTTAATTTTAAATTAGAATTATTAATACATAGAGTAATTATTATGTTTTATTATTAAACAAATGCTTTAAAATCAGTACTAATATTATAAATGCGAAAGTAACTCTGTCTGTCTGTTACGCTTTCACGCCAAAACTACTGGACCGATTTGAATGAAATTTGGTATGGAAATAGTTTGAGACCCGGAAAAAAACATAGTATAGTTTTTATCCAACTGCGCAAAAAAAGGTTAATGTTTTTGCGCGATAACCAACATACGCGCGGGCGGAGCCGCGCCCGGAAAGCTAGTTGTTTATAAATTTTACCTTTACAATGTTGGAGACATATTCTTGGATAGAAGTTACGGTTGTTCTTGACAGGCCAAGGTTGTAATATGTGTTTTTTTTTGTGTGGTCTTCAGGTATGTTCATGTCCCATGTCTCAGTAAGTTCTTTACATATACTATGCTTTTTAGATTTTTTGAGTATAAAACTATACCTGGTAATGAGGAAACACAATCCTCAAATCTTTATTTGTTTTTCATGTTGCCTGCCTGTGCCTAAGATAGAGTAAGGCTTGAATTTAGATTTTGTAGATGACCATTCTTTAACAAAATCAACTGGTCTTTGAATTCGGTAAAAATGTATACAAATGGTGAAATCTGCCTTTATTGCAGAAATGCTCTTTATGTTCAATACAATTTAATACAAAATTCAATACAAAGGGATTTTGGTAACAATAATACTTGGCAATAGGTAGGTGTGAAGGAATAGGTTTTGAAGCACCAGTAGTAGAGCTTGCCTAGTTCCTAACCAATCCTGAGGTCACCCCCTTGGTTACATGCCCACTAGTGCCATCAACTACTAAGTGCTTTTGAACTTCAGAGGGCATGTTATGAACTGTTGGTCCCAGTTGTTGTCTTAACACTTTGTAGGGTGGTAGGGCATTTTGGGAATGCCCGCTTGGCTAGCTACCAACCTCAAGTAGAAAAATTTACTGTGGGTTCCAGGAGTTACTGATTTAATATTTTTGTTTTTGCAATAACATGCTCCAGCAGATTATGTTACAAAATTACATTGAGAGAAAAAATTATCCATCCCCATACAATGGTTAAGAACGTGAAGACAAATTAAGAGTCATATGTCCTGTTGCCTTAGAGGTCAGAGCATACACCAGCTATAGGGGTCGATGGCACAGGTTTGTATCCTCCCTCACTTCAATTTTTCTTCTCATTGTATTTTTTAAGGTTACATACTGTCCTTGACAGACAGTTCCCATTCCGTGTTAATTCTATCATATCATAACATCTTACAAGCAAACACTTCTGTGTAACTCAGGTAGACGTGTCCTACATGCTTACACAGCCATTCAGCACCATTGCACATAGTGATATAGTTCACTCTGAAACATTGTGAGATTGTCAATGTTACAGTCTAAGGATTGAATCTAGAAAAACATTTGACGAGTAGACCATGCCTACCTCAGTTTTGCTTTCAACCATCACATTACATACCAACACATGAGCTAGTGGTCAAAGGGTAGCCGATAGGCAATCCATTAAAAAAATGCTAGTATAAAATTATACAATTTACTTTCTGTCAAGCAAATCAACGTAAGCACACTCTATGAGGTCCTCGTCAGCTACTCCCAGTTTGGTCTGTAGGTCTTTAGCTATTCTCTGACCTTCTTCAACAGTTTGTTTTGGTGTTAGCACTACTTCAAGTTCCATGAAGTTTCCGAGGTTTTGTACTGTGTCAATGTGGACTCGAGTCTGGCCCACCATGTAGAGTTTTCTGAAAATATTATATTTTGGTTAGACTGCATGTTCTGTGATTAAATTTCTCCACAAAGATAGGTGTAATAGAAAATATACAATGACAAATGAATTTTAAGGAAGTAAAATGTATGGACATTTTCTTTGGCTAGCAGTTACAGGTCCAGCCTTAAGATAACATCTGTGTACATTCACAAATGTAAGCTAAGAAAGTACCAAATCTCCATCTGGTTCAAGGTTGAGAAATGCTTATAACATGTATAGAGTATAATTCAACCCAGCCAAGATAGAATATACCTAAACTGAAGTTAGTACTAAAAATATCAAATTGAATAAAGCAGCATATTCATAGAAAAACACAAATGTAGATATGTATAGTTACCTCTCCTTAACAACTCGTCCCCTTATACCCAAACACTTCTTCAACATATCATCTAATAACTTAGCTTTTTCATTCTCTTTTGAAGAAAACTGTAGCAGCTCATAATTGGAGAGTTTTGGACCACCCTCGTTTTCTCTATCATACCTTACCAAGGTAGCAGCCTCGTCAGCATAGAACCTCATTTTTAGACGGCCTTCGTTCACAGTATAAAATGTATCATCTTGTTTTATTATAGTTGGTGGACTGCCACTGAGATTTTTAGCTAAATTGCAAATGTTTGCCAAGTCTTTTATTCGAGCTTTTATTTCCACATTTCGCATTGACATGTTAGCTAGGTAAGTATATAAACTTCTTTCAATTTTAAAATTTTATGCAATTTAAACACGATATTATTTTCTGTTCTGAAAACTGAGTAGTCACTTATATGAACTTATTTTGTTTCTTGAGGCTGCTTATGTTGGAATCCAAGTAACTGATAAATAGTATGTTTCCGGTCCGGTGTACAAGCAAAAGTATTTTGAGGCGGTCTTCGTGCTTTCTTTTGGTTTATAGCAAACGGAAAACTCAGGTGCAATGAGTACGAAATCACTAGGTTTCTCAATGTCTGCGGCTCACGCCACAAGCTTTATACTATACGAAGCTCATTTCCGTGTTAAATGTGAATCATAGAAAAAGTAAGTACCTATATAATACAATTTGAATTTTAACTTCTTTTGATTTTGAATATTCTATTTGATCTATGTTTTGAACAAATGAACATAGAGAAAAGTAGTACCCAAAGACTACTAAAGGGCCGCGTTCCAAGGGTCAGAGTGTAGTTGTTTCTTACTCCAAGGTTCCGAACGACTCGGTATTTTATTTGTACATAGAGAAAAGTAGTACCCAATGACTACTAAAGGGCCGCGTTCCAAGGGTCAGAGTGTAGTTGTTTCTTACTCCAAGGTTCCGAACGACTCGGTTTTTTATTCTTACTCCAAGGTTCCGAATGACTCGGTTTTTTTGTTTATATAAATAAACGTATATCTGGAGCGCGTTCCGAACCTTGGGTAGAGCGCACTTCGAGTAGAGCGCAACTTTTTATTTATCAAAAGCGATCGTTAAAAGGTTGTATCTTTAAATGACATGTCTTGATGGGAGAATTATAGGCACTATTTTGTATTTTGCAGGTGTAGGCTCCTTTCATATTCACCATACAATTATTAAACAACATACTTACTTAATATATATATTTCATATTATATATTATTTATTTATTTATTATTATTTATCTCATTAATAACACTATATATATTACATATAACATTACATGTCAACCAGCTTGTCGATACTATTAATCGACATTGTATATTTATCGACAATACCCCATCCCTAACGCGCCGGGGATACATAAAGCCTATATACGCTGCTGCGCGTCGCTTGCGCACAGCGGGCAACTGAATGTCGAGCCAGTACGATTCATCAGCTGACGCGGATCGCACGCTCGATCGCTCCCGCTATATCGCACGCATTGGCCTTCGATACGCTCGCCGCCTATGTATATATATTATTGACTGTTTTAAATTATTGTAGTGTTCAATAACTCAGTGCGCTTACGTGTTCTACCCTTCCGAATTGTTTGTGTTGTGTGTGAATCAATTATATACTGTTACACCGTACCTGGAATTTTATTCACGGACGTAAACAGCTAAGTACCTGCCACCACATCCACACACACACACATAATTAAAGCCCGATATTTAACCAAGCGGCTTTACAGGTTACGGCAGTTATTGCTTATCAAACATCATACAACGTCTAAATATTTTGCTGTTTCCCCACCCAAAATCGATATTTGAGATTATAACCCCCTCATCTATTGAATCTGTAGATCGGATATGGCGCATCGATAGCAAACTGTCGACGTTTTTTTTTCCCTCGACGCCCCATCACGTTTTTTTTTAGTACAAAGTTGTTTTTCATTACCTAAACATGTCACCCTAATATCCCCATACCCTAATATATCACCTATACCATACAAAAATAACATTTTCATCCATTTAGTTTGAGTGGATCAAACAGCGAAATGTAAATATATTTTTACAGATTTTGACGTTTTTTGTTTTAATATCGAGTTTATTTGATGTAATCTCCAATCAACATATAATTTTCTTGGCACCAATGCAATCCTCATCATATTCGCTATACGGGAAAAGAAATGAAAATAGACCTTTTTATGGAAAATTTTACAGGAAAAGGGGTTTGAACAGACGATGAAAATGGCGAAAAACAGCAATTTTTTTTTTCTCTGAAACTATTCCACCTATAACTTTGCTTTTTCTTTTAATATGAGTATTTACTATGGTTCTTTACCCATGAATTATTACAGAATGTTAGGACAAATATTTAAAAGAAATAACGAGGTTAAAACGCGTTTTTTTTTAAGTATTTTGGCGGGAAAACTCTATGGAAGCGGTATTTTTTTTTTCAAAAACTATACCACCTACGACTTTGTTTCTTCTTTTGATATGATTATTTACATGTAATCTATACACCTCAATTATTTCAGATGTTTAGGTTTCGTAGTTAAAAAGTAGTTACGAGATTATTTATTACGTAAGTTTCCATCGGTGAGCACAAACAGCGCGGCAAAATGTATCGAGTGAAAGTTTTTTATTTTAATTTCACGATTTGAATAACTTCCCGTTACCGTAGAGTGATGCGATTTCCTGTGTTGTATAGCCAAGGATACTAGCTTACTAATAACGTTTGAATAATAACGATTGGATATATACAAGCTTCACACTAAACCTTTTTTTCAGATTACCGAAATCTCGGACAGGACACACAGGGGGCCAAACAAAAAAAAATGAAAATAAAAAAACTTTTCAATCCTTATCCTTTTTATTTCTTTTAACATCGTTATTGACTTGTTCCCTATACATATGCAAAATAACAGCTTTTTAGGTTCATAACTGTAGAAGCTGTTACGAGATTATTATTAAATGACGAAATATTCTGGTGCCAAAATGTAATTTGAGCTGTTTTCAGATTTTATAAATATACTTAACATACTTTTCCTTATCTCAGAAAAATATGTATTTTTTTTTGTCGAATAGCCATGGATGAACCCTTTCGAAAACCGTTTGGATTACGAAAATCGGACTTACGCTGATTTTAGGACGATTTTGTAAAAGTAGTAGCTACTCGCCGACCGTACCCGGTCGGGACACATGAGGGTATGAATAATTATTATTCATATCATGGGCGGTAGTACCTACACCACTTAGACAAAGAAAGGTATAGACTGCTGGTAGCTCATTTTCATTCCCACAAGAAAGTGATACGGTATTGAGTTATTATATGTAAAAGAAAAGGACAAAGCTCTACTATTGCTATATCTCAGTGCGTGCCAGTTTTTTCAAGGCCAGCAACATATGTAGGTCAACAAACTTTGACAGTCATGGTATCTTTTTGAAATTGTGAAATTTACTTTGGCACGTTTCTGCTTATTTAATTATTAAATATGTGTTTTTTGTTGTTGTTTGTAAACAAAGATAAACCTTTATTACAATGCGATGTAGTGTGCTTAACTGTAAAAGCGATAGCGAGCGGAAAATACCAGGATTGTCCATTCATATGTAAGTTTCAAGTTTCTCTTCATGTTTTGATTATTGGAACAATGTTTTGTGTTTTAAGTGTATTATCTCAGTAAAGTACTGCCAGTTTTTGTCGTAATAACACTGGTTAAAAGGCTTAAGATCACGATTCAAAATAACGTTTATTTAAATACCTAAAATTCAGTGTTGCTAGTTTCGGGTCGTGCATTTACCCCGTTGTCCGTCTCTAATATTTAAGATAATATTAAATTATTTGAACCAATCATTTCATTACGTAATATGTATAATTTAAATATTATCTTACATTACAGTTTTCCTGATATACGAAAAACATGGAGTGCTGCACGTGGTCGATATCAATGGGTTCCAAAATTTTCTGCAGGCATTTTAATGCGGAGCATATATTAAGTAAATAAATTAATAGATCCACCAATAATATGGCCTAATAGAAAAGTAGGGTTTTGGATTCTATATAAGTATTCAGAAAAAAGAAGTCTGAAAAAGGTTTATTTACCGAAACGTAACTGCCAAGATTTTAAATTTTGTGCCCTTGTACAAAATGAGGCAGAGTCACTTGGAATGTATTTTTAGCTCTATTGGTGCCAAATGCGGATTTAATAATAACCCAATGGAATTCTATTTAAAAGCGCCTATTAAAGGCTGCATTCCCTTGGAAAACATAAACATTTTAACGTCCGGTGAAAAGCGGTACAAAAAGAAAATTTATTTACGCAAACGACTGAATCTAAAGAAAATTACGAGTCATAATAAAGTTATCGATAGTGACTATGACTACCTGGCAGACTCCTCTAGGGTCAGAGTGCGTTGTTTGGTTGTTTTAACATACTCAAAGGTTCCGAACGATCGGCTGTTTTAAATATCGTTTTTGGCAGGGAATTTAGCAAAATTTTTTTTTTTTTTTTTTTTTTTTTTTTTTTATTGCTGATAGGTAAGCCTTTGACCACAATCTCACCTGATGGTAAGTGACGATGTGGTCGAAGGTGTTAACAGGCTTAACCTAGAATTACTGGCTCTCAAGGACAGCTGCCGGAACACACCGTTAGGTGCTTGGCGACAGATTCTCCACTTGAGGGTGGTCGCTAGCCAGGCGGGCATCCGCAAAAATGCCCATCCACCATGCGGTGAAGCTCAAGCCAGCGGCGGGATTCGAACCATGGACCTGCTGCGCGGCAGTCCATAGCCAAAGCCACTGAGCTATCACTGCTTCAAAATCAAAATAGACTTTTGATGATGTTTGAAAAGCAATTACTACTAACCCTGTGGTTCAAGTCACGCAAATATGCGCTATTTGCACTGTGTGCACGCAAAACGTCGGTTCATAACTTGCTAAACGGACACCGCGATACCATAATGACGTCATCTCCGGCCGCAAACAACGCTCACAGAAAAGTGGTAGTGCAATGTATGCACAAACGTCAAACTCAAATCTTGACAGATAGATGAGGAGATTTTTATTGTTGTGGTTAGAATGTCGATCATACAAACATCTGTTCACAAAAGAATGCCTCGAAATGCAATACTTCTATTATCAATAATCGACGTAAAGGTTATTTTGGCTAATTGCCAAACAGCAAATTGACAGTTAGCAGATGTTATAAGCGCGGCTACATATCGGTTCACATCGTTTGCGCGCAAACAGTGCATATTCTCGTATTTCAGTTATGAACCAAGCTTTTGTAATGTATGCATTGACAGCAGCGTTTGCGTGATTTAAACCGTAGTGTAAGACTGTCTATAATTCTCTCATCAAGAAATGTCAAGGTCATGTCAGTTAATGATTCAACTTTTTAACTATCAAAAGAGGTCGTTAAAATTACCTCTGTTGATGGTTAAAAAGTTGAGCTCTACCTGAAGGTTGTGAACGACGCTAGAATGAAAAGTTGCACTCCAAGTGCACTCCGAGTGCGCTCTAACCGAAGTTCGGAACGCGCTCCTGTATTATTATATGCTCTATTCTAGGGTGCGTTCTTATATGTCGTCCGACGACGGATAATCGCTCCAAGCAGAGCGACGCTCGTCGTCCGCCTTATAGGAACGCTCTGTATCATATCTGTATCAAGAACACTACTTAAAATGTTTCACTGACTCGGAAGAAATGTATTTACAATTATGTACTTTTCCACGACACACAACTAAAACAAATATACAAAATATAACAATAATAATAATACAATTTTGTAAACAGAAGTCTACGTAAACAAAAAGTAACTAAAACAAAGAAAAATCAAGTCCCAACTGTCAAATTAAACGTCAGGGCGATATTTATCCACCGATTTCGTGAGGCGACCGGTGCGTCGTCGAGCGATATATAAGAACGCTCCGGAAGATCATCGGACGATCGCTCCGGGCATATAAAAACGCTCGCGGCGTCGCCGGACGTCGTCGGACGACAAATAAGAACGCACCCCTATTGCACAACATCTCTACTCTATTGTATTACATCCTCTTTGGGTAGTATGTTCATTGTTCACAGAACTAATAATTGTTTTTCTATCTCCATGCGTAACTTACAGTTTGTGTTGTGTTATTGTTTGTAAATTAGTAGGGATTGTATTGTACTAATAAAATAATAATTACTGAAAATACAACGTGCAACGTTAGCAAATAAATAACGCATAGCATATATAGCGAAAGCCGCAGACATGTCGATAGACCTGTGCCGGTGTTGTCACTCCGAAGGCGTTTTTAAAAACTTATATGCACCATACTTATGGAAGTTCAAAAAAGAAGTTGTGTATGCCAAGTTGTTAAAGGAATGCTTTGGTATTGAGGTACGTTCGATTATCATTGCTCAACTCTGAATATCTTGTATGTAAGTTAGATGCTTCGACACCTAGGCAAACAAGCAAGTTCCACCTGGTGGAATGGAATAATTAATAATTTCAAGGGTCAAAGAGATGAAAGTTTCTCTCTTGGAACTTCCTTCCAGGATATTTAAAAAATTGTGCATTTTTCATTCAAATCTACTACTTAATAGATTTTGTGATCTGACCGCTCGCTGTACAGCTAAACTGTTATGTGATCCACGCACCTTACTTTTGTGTGGCTATACATGTGGGCATTGTGGCGTGACGAATAGTCGCTAATAAAATTATATTTGAATCAAAGTGTGAACCTGGACATACATTCAGTCAAAAACGTATCGGGAATGGATGATTTGATTGTTTTTATGGTTCATGAAAACCTAAAAAAATTGAAGATTTATGCCAGAAAATAAGCATGCGTCTTTTGAAGAACCCAAATAGCTTTTTATGTGTAGGATATGCATATTAGTAGTAATATTCATAAATTTTGCTGTGAATTGCAGCAGTGCCAACATTTTCACCACTGATAACTTTCATGTCTCTCATCCTTTAATAAGTAAGGTCCATATTTGACTTTTACAATTTAGGTTTAGTTAGTCAAAGCGGTCAAGTTTGCAAAACAGGTAATAGTTGGTCACCATTATTAGATTCAGACTCATAATACCCACTAAGCCTATCTTACCTTGACACAATGGTCTAAAAATTAGATTTAGGGGACCTAAAGTAAAAAAATTGCAAACTAAAAAATTTACTTGGGTGGCAATTTGTATGCTGATCAACATTTATTCTATTCAATTTTTAATATTAATTAGTCTATCACATTTTTTTGTGTTCTAATACTTGGTAGGATAACTACTTACTATTGCACAAGGTTGGACTTTCAATACAGGGTCGAGAAAAAAATTAAAAATGATTTTTCCCATACATTTTGTTCTAAGATATTTTTTTAAAGTGTGAAAGACTAATTTATTTTATGAATTGAAAAGAATAAATGTTGATCAGCATACAAATTGCTACTCGAGACAATTTTTTATCTTGCGATTTATTACTTAATGTCGAGTTTCCACTCAAACTCATTTTCGGACCACTGTGCATCAGTTCGTGAAATGTACTATTTAGCATTATTCCTCATCATCTCTACTCACCTCATGGGTGCCTAAATCACTGAGCTATTACTGATGATAGTATGTATGTTATGACTGCTCTAGAAGACAGCTGTAGGGAAAAAAACACATTGGATTTTAATTTTGTATTGGAATTAGCACTGAACCATTGACCTATATATACTAGATGCGACATCTCAAATGAGAAAAGTCAACCAGTGCAAGTATGCTGGCGGGCATACCCTCCCCCACACACAGTTGGGCTTACACGCTAGAGATTACATGTGCTATACATTCGAAAATATACACTGTTAGGTTCTATCTTTGTAATGGAATTAGTGAGGAACACACTGTCAGGTTCTAACTTTGTAATTGCATTAACACATGCTAAATGAATAAATAATAGAGCTTGGTAAAGTCACCATAGTATCTCAGGTTTGCGGATATAATGTACTAGCCTCTGGATGATAACAGGATTGATACCCGCTTGTCCTTAAAAAATCCTTTTATTGACGGTGATAGAGAGAGACTTGAGTTTGGTAGCTCAGCAAAATGATGAATGTATCTTTCAGCTTTTCTTGGTAACGGAACCGAACCACCAAATGGCATGTGGGATTTGTGAAGATTGCATTGAACAGCTCCAGGGTGCACTGTATTTCAAGCGCCAGGTGCTAAAATGTGATGCGGAGTTCCAAAATTTATACTCAGCGCACATTAATGAAGGTAAGAATTTAATTATTATACCGGGCATGACATTCCTGAGTGTACAGTGCTTGGCCATGAGAAGACTGAAAAAAGCAGCGGCAGTGTCACTAATGTGCAGCATGGGAGTTTTAGAGTTCTTGCACTTATTCTTATTATATGACTAGTAACTCAGCAGTGCCAGTGTTGGTTGCTATTGGTGGATTGACAGAACTTTTATAGACAAAATCAGTTAGGCCGACGACGTGGTCCTGATGTCGCCTTTAGGAAACTCCTCAGAATCTGCAAGGAGTACGCCGCGGCCCACGGACTCCGGTACATTGGCAAATTGAACGAGCTCTTGGTGTTTTGGTCAATGGGTTTTAAGACGTAGCCCCGCAAGGGAGCACTTTAAGAAAGACAAAATTATGACAGTTGTTTCTCTTTACATCTATAATTGTTTATTAGAAATTCATGAAGATAGGAATATTCCAGAAAAGCAGGAAAAAGTTCTACCTTACAATCTGCGTAATAATGAAAATAGAATCATAAAAAATAATGAAAGTCTGGTTGTACCAAAAATCAGATTAGCTAAAGTCCAGAAACAAGGTCTTTATTCGAAAATACTTATGTATAATAAATTACCAAAAAGCTTGACCACCTTAAAATACAGTTTGTTCAAACTAAAACTTAAACACTTTTTTGAAAACAATCCCTTCTACACATTAAAAGAATATATGTCAATGCAACTTTTAGAATCTTTGTTCTGAGAACAAGTGCAAACGTGATAACTGCAAATTGTATTTAACTATATATTAAGTGTAAAATATTATGATTTTTATATTTTAATCAATTATTTACATAGACGTAATTAGAATTTAATTTAATATATTTAAGTAGTATAAATATGTTTAAATGTACCTTGGACTGGCCTGTAAAAAAATTTACTAAAGGGCCAATAAAACTTATATATCTTTATATGTAAGTAGAGGAAGATCAGCGCCCTGCGCGTGCAATATGTAAACACATTTAGGATGCTGTAGGGCTGCTCTAGAAGTTGACTCACAAGTGTGTAGACACTACAAAAAAAACCTAACAATTCGACTCAGTATGATATAGGCACATCAGCATTACGCTGCTCGCCTATAATCAAATAAATAAATAAATAAAGTGCAGCGCGTCAGGGATGTTTGCTGACGCTCATGTGGACGTTTAAATAGTTAAATGATCTACCATAATAGATTGTTCAAAGTAAATCATTGGATTCTTGTCCCAATGTAGCAGAAGCCCTATTAAAACATAATTTTCCCTGCAAAACACCGGACTTCTCTTTCAGATACACGACAAACTTTGAAATTATAAAGACATTCAAAAGTTTAAACATAAAGAGTACTGAAGACTTGTGGGGTATGTCAGTTAAAGTGGCAGAGTCTATTATTTGCATTATTGCACCATACTTAGTAACAATATTCAATCTTTGTGTTGATAGAGGAAGTTTCCCCGACTTAATGAAACTAAGTAAAATCACTCCAATTTTGAAGTCGGGGGCTGCATCTGACCCTTGCAATTATAGACCTATTTCCATCTTACCCGTTCTGAGTAAAGTATTCGAAAAAATTATGCTCAAACAACTTTTATCTCATTTTAATGAGCATAATATATTGAATGAGAATCAGTTTGGTTTCACTAAGAGCAGATCGACAACAGATGCAGGTGTTCAATTGATGTCACATATACTTGAAGCCTGGGAGAGTTCACATGATGCTATTGGCGTATTTTGTGATCTTTCCAAGGCATTCGACTGTGTAGAACACTGCACTCTGATTCGTAAGCTTTCACACTATGGTGTTCATGGAAAAGCTTTGAATCTAATAGAGTCATATCTGTCTGACAGGCTACAGATGGTTGGAATAAATGGCAATACTTCTTCCGGGTCTTTCGTAAAAATAGGTGTACCGCAGGGATCAATTTTGGGACCTTTTCTGTTCCTAGCGTATATTAATGATCTGCCTTGCATGGTCAAAGATTTCTGTGATATTGTTTTATTCGCGGATGATACCTCTCTGATTTTTAAAGTAGATAGGAAAGATAGTGAACTCATTCATGTAAATAATGTGTTATCTATGATCTCTGAATGGTTCGCCGCTAATAATCTTCTGTTAAATTCAAAAAAGACCAAATGTTTAAAGTTTTCATTACCAAATGTTCCTTATGTTGAACCAAACATTAAGCTTGGCCTAGATAAACTCTCTATTGACAAAGCGACAGTCTTTCTGGGAATCAAAATGGATTCAACTTTACAGTGGGATCCACATATACATGATCTAGCCGGAAGACTTAGTTCTGCTGCATATGCAGTTTGTAAGATAAGACAGTTAACAGATGTAGCTACTGCACGGCTGGTTTATTTCGCATACTTCCACAGTATTATGTCGTATGGTGTATTGCTGTGGGGAGCTGCTGCTGAGATAGAGACAATCTTTATCTTACAAAAGCGTGCAATTCGAGCCATATATGAAATGGATCCTAGGGAATCTCTAAGGGATCTTTTTAAAGAAATTGATATATTAACTTTACCGAGTCTGTATATATTTGAAAATATTATGTATGTTCGGAAAAATTTGAGTAAATTTAAATTAAACTGTGACAACCATCATTACAACACTAGGAACAAATATAAATTAACGGTACCATGTTTTAGATTAGCAAAGACAAATAAAAGGTCCTTTTTAGGTAATTGTGTGCGGTTTTATAATAAAATTCCCGAACATATTACAATGCTCACAGAAGGAAAATTCAAATTGCACGTGAAAAATATTTTGATGAGGAAATCCTACTACACAGTTTGTGATTACTTAAACGACAAAAATGCTTGGAAAATTCCACCTCTGCCAAGCCATCACATGTCTCCTACGTAATTTAAACAAATATTGTAATAATTGTATTATATTGTTTATAACACATTGTAAAAAGACGTTTAAAAGAATGGCCAATTTGGTTTCTTGCCCGTTCTTCTCGCAGTGGCTCTATAAACCTTTTTTTTGCTGAACGTGGCAGTACAATGTAGAATATTTCAATATTAAAATTTGTAATTGACCTTCATAAGAGCGTCGTAGACGCCTAAATTGAATAAATGATTTTGAATTTGTTAAACAAGGGTGGAAAGAAATCAATTCCCATACGAGGTATTTAGACATGTCGGCCCTTGAAAAAGAAGCATTTACCCTTAGGTAGGAAGCAACGTCTTCCACCCGCTACTCGCATCAAACAAACACTACTTTCCGAGTACGAGAAATAGAAATGATATTTTCTTGTAGGTCTAGGCAATAATAATATGGGCATTTTATCTACAGCTATATTATAAAGATTGGTTCCATCGTGAAAAGGTAACCGAGTTCTTATCTCATTTATTACGAGATTTGAATAATTGTTTGATTATCATAATTTTCTTACGATATATCTTAGCGTTTTCGAGATACGTCATCTATCTTCACTTAGCAGACGTCATTGGAAAATATTCTCCAAATGTAGGATAATGACGTTCAGAACAATCTAGATATCAATTTTCAGCCTAATAGGAGTAACTTCTTTTACTTGTCAAAATTCGTCAGGAGGATGTCTAAGAAATCCTAGATATCAATTTTCAGCCAAATCGGAGTAACTTTCTTCACTTGGCAGACGTCAAGAAAAATGTATTGCAAATTCGGAATAATGACGCCCAGCACAACGTAGATATCGATTTTTACCCAAATCGGAGTAACTTTTTCACTTAGCACACGTCATCGAAAAATAAATTCCAAACTTGGATTCAGAAAAACCTTGATAGTGATTTTCAGCCAAATTGAAGTAACATTTTTTACTTGGCAGACGTCATAGGAAAATAAATTCCAAATTTGAAATGAAGACGTCCAGAACAACCTAGATATCGATTTTCAGCCAAATCGAAGTAACTTTTTTACTTGGCAGACGTCATCGTAAAACAAATTCCAAATTTGGAATAATAACGTCTACAACAACCTAGAATTCAATTTTCAGCCAAAACAGAGTATTTTTCTTCACTTGCCAGACGACATCAAAAAATAAATTCCAAATTCGGAATAAAGACGTCCAGCCCGGCTAGCATGCACGCCGCGAGTAAATATTGTCTACCCTTTATCTCGTGTAAAATAGACATATTGACATATGTCTACGAATGCTAACATGGCAGAGCAAAGAACTCATCCGTGTTTACGTACATTTTGTGCTACCTGCGGCAAATTCTCGACCAACACTAACATGCGCACTCTCCGTTGAATCGATTTTTGACACTTATCTGCGAGTATTTGCGTGTATTTTCTCTACCTCAGTTTTGAGGACGAGATAAATCGAGTGTTTCTAGCGCGTCTAAGTATAATGGGGGCGATCGACGATTTAGTACAAATTTACTTTCCGTCCAGTGTTAGCAGACCCTTGATATATGTGTGCGTAAGTAATCTATACAATAACGTAATTTGAACACAACCCACGAATTCGTGTGTGCGTAGCTTAAATACAATATCTTTGAATAATGCTGTAGGTAGTGTAGGTTGTTTTTTTCAACTATTTTTAAAGTAATGGAATTATAAGTACTTCGCTGAATACTCAAAATAACTGTTATAAGTATGTAAATAAATGAGTAGGTATTAAAAATTTATAAAATTTTCATGAAATTTGCAACAGTAAACATTTAAAGTAATCTAAATGAATAAATTCCTTTTAGGGTTCCGCACTCAATATATTGCTATAAAATATTATTCTATTGTTTAATAAAGAAAAAATAAACGGGGCACTGAAAACTAGTTAAGTACCTATAGTAAAAATTTAAAACTTTGTTCGCTACTTAGCATTCATCAACAAGAAAAACAGACAAGCAGCCATCGTCAACAGAAATAAAAATGAAATACCTACCTACATTATGCAGAAAAATCGCCAATTCTATTTACATCTTCATCATCATAAAACCATCATAATTCCTAATGAAGTGTCGAGAAAATGTTTAATCGTTTATAATAGCATGGTATTTTATTAGTACAAACTTACAAAGTCCATCGCTGCTTATTTCCTAAAACTGTTCGCAATTCAACCAACAAATAGCGCAATGGAGGATCGTCCATAGATAATCTCAATTAACGGATCTTAGCGTGGTGCGGCCGCTGCTATCGTCCACCACTCTCTCTACGCGCGAGAAAAATACTCTTCTCCTGTCATGCGTGACATATCTCTTATTTGCGCATGCTAGCCAGGCAGAACAATCTAGATTTTGAATTTCAGCCAAATCGGAGTAACTTTCTTCACTTGGCAAACGACTTCGAAAAATTTATTCAAATTTGGAATTAGGACGTCCAGAAGAACCTAGGTACACTATGAATTTTCATAGTGATCTCAGTCGCAGTTACAACTGCGGATACTCACTAGAATCGTACGGTGGGCATATAAAGTGCCATGTTACCAATACAAAACAATTGCAAATTGACTCTTTAAAATTACGAACACACCCGCATTTTTTAGACCACAGTGAGTGATTATAATTTAATATGAACTTTATTGAGTAGCAATAAAGTTCAAATTGACTTTAAATTGTATTTAGAAAACGTTTATATGGGAAAAAGAAAAGGGCTGCTTTTAGGGTTTTTTTTTCACCTTTTAAACCTTCTCAAGACCTCCATGGAACATTTCAAGACCAAGATAAGATAAATCCGTTCGGTCGTTCTCGAGTTTTAGCGAGACTAACGAACAGCAATTGATTTATATATATATTGTTTTTTTTTGTTTCAGGTTTAATATTCAAAGACGATGTAGAAGACCCTAATATTAACCCTGAAGGTTAGTATCGATATGTAGTATTATTATATGTTCTATGTCGATATGAAAATTTTCTGTTCATGCAAAAGAGAAGACTAATTATCAGTGAGGCAGTGATGGCTCAGTGGCATTGGCATACTGCCGTGCAGCATAGTGGAAGGGCATTTTTCGAATGCCCGCCTGGCTAGCGACGATCCTCAAGTAGAAAATCTGTCGCCAAGCACCTAATGCTGTGTTCCGGCAGCTGTCCTTGAGAGCCAGTAATTCTAGGCTAAGCCTGTTAACAGCTTCGATCACACCACTTACCATAAGGTGAGTTTGTGGTCTAAGGCTTACCAATTAGCAATTAAAAAAGAGAGTGGATCTAAAATTGAAATAGAAACTTCATACAATATGTTCTTGTTTCAGTAGAGTTAACATTATTATACAATAGGTTCTTGTGTCGTCGTTTGTTTTGTAAATTGTAACAATCATATCATATTGTAGTTTGTTGTAACAACTATATTGCAGGCATGGGAAGGGCGTAGACAATATCAATCTACACTAATATTAAAAAGAGGAAAGATTTGTAGTTTTGTATGTAACGAATAAACTTAAAAACTACTAGATTGATTTGGAAAATTCTTTCACCGTTAGAATCCTACATTATCCCTGATGAACATAGGCTATAGAATATTTTCTAAAAGTTAGGAATCCCTATTATTATTATATAATAAGTTTTTGTGCCGCCGTCGTTTATTTGTAAATCTTAATATTCATATTGTAGTTTATGGTAACACTATATTGCAGACATGGGAAGGGCGTAGACAATATCAATCTACACTAATATTAAAAATGGGAAAGATTTGTAGTTTTGTATGTAACGAATAAACTTAAAAAGTGCTGGACCAATTTGAAAAATTCTTTCGCCATTAGAATCCTACATTACTACAGTATTTATTTATAATATGTATATATTATATATATTTATGTAAATATTATATATATTTAAGAGTATTTTTTTTAGAATATGTATTATAGTAGATATGTGTGATTTATATTAGTATATGTATTTTACTAGCTTAACTACACCCCGTCACTAACGGTTTTACAAATCCTCTCCATCCAAAGATTGCCTGGAAGAGATTACTTTCAGTAATAAGGCCGCCCATTGTAACACTATCTCTGTAAATTTTAATTTTACTTCTTGTTAATTGTCTTAACAATAAAGTATTATCTATCTATCTATCTATCTATCTATCTATCTATCTATCTATCTATCTATCTATCATTACCCCTGGTGAACGTAGGCTATAGAATATTTTCTAAAAGTTAGGAATCCCTATGAACATTTCGATACTGTAATCATTGGAATACAGTATAGAACGCGTGTAAAAAAATTTTTATATCGCGTACGCTGCGGAAATGATTGACAATAGAGCAAAGTGATGTGCATACTATGCATCGGTGTGTTCTTGGATTTAGCTAAAGCGTTCGACACCATCTCGGTTGGTTTGTTACTTCGCAAAATGGAGTCCATGGGCATAAGAGGAGTTTCACTTAGCTGGTTCAGAAGTTATTTATCGAGCCGGGTTCAGTTTGTAAAAATAAATTCACACTGCAGTGAACGTCTGCAAGTAACCCATGGCGTGCCCCAGGGCAGCATTCTGGGCCCAACGCTCTTCATTCTCTACATAAATAGCATAGTCAGCACACCACTAGCCAACGCTGAAATTATTGCATATGCTGATGATACAGCTATTTTATTTTATGGTAAAACCTGGGAACAAGTTTACTCTGTAGCAGAATCCGGTATCTCTTCTATCGCTAAATTATTAGACAAGAACCTTTTAACTTTAAATATAACTAAAACAAATTACTTAGCCTTTTCAAAAACAATTGCAGGAAGTCCTGAAAATCATCAATTAAAACTACACTCATGTAACCCTGGTAAAATAGTTTTACCTCTAAATTGTTCTTGTAGTGCGATTGTCCGTGCAAAGTCTACACGATATTTAGGTGTCCATCTAGACGAGAACTTAACTTTTAGGAAACATATATCTGACCTCTCTGCTCGCACGAGAAAACTAATATTTATAATGAAAAAGCTCCGTGACTGTACACCTAAAAGTATATTACGCCTTGTGTATTTAGCTCTTTGCCAGCCGATAATGCAGTACTGCATATCAGTGTGGGGTAGTGCCGATGAAACGCATTTTATTGCAATAGAAAGAGCTCAACGCGCACTTATAAAAGTAACGCTAAAAAAACCCTTCCGCTTTTCAACAGACCTACTCTACTCAGAATTTAATGTTCTTCGGGTGCGTCAACTGTTCATCCTTAATGCTACAATGAAAATACACAAAAGTCTTCCAAAACGGTCTGACTACAATAAAATTATGACAAAACGTATATTTAGACTTCCGCTTCCTAAAGCTTCTTCATGCTTGGCAAAACGTTGCCCCAGGTTTTCACTAATAAAAACATATAATAATGTTCGAAAACACTGTAGTATTACCGACAGTTCCTTCTTTTGCTGCAAAAAAATGGTTAAGCAATGGCTACTTAATTTGTCTTATAATGACACTGAGAAGTTAATATAGACTAATAAATACTCAAACACACTCCCCTCATATACATTACACACTATTCATCCTAACACACACTGACCCAATACACACACTCACACACAAACATATACCCCTACTTTAACTTTCAAATATCTTCTTACCGACAATTCATATACATTCACTACGCGCACATTTCACCACTTATGTTTCTAAGACCAGACTTGTATTTCTGCCATAATGTACCAAGAACCCAAGAGTACCTTCCAAGTAAATAAAGTTTATATTTGTTCATATCGCTCCAGAGCCCCAAGATACAGGCCTCGAGCCTAGTTTGGGTCTCACTAGTAATAAACTAAGTTGAATACTGTTTGTCCAATACTTAAAATGTACATACTCCTAGTGTAAAATATGTATTTTCAGGTAATAAAGATATTATTATTAACCTATTTAGGTATATGAGGTAGGCATGGACAACTTGTATTTCGTATCTATCGTTATATCTTTAATATTTGGGAAGTACCTAGTAAAAATATTCACATCATAAATTTAGTGCACAATTAAAGCTAGAATACTACAATTTTATAGAGCAAAAGAAGAATCGACAAAAAAGTCCGCAATAGCATATATTTAACTATTACGATTATTTCACAATAACTACTATTTTATGTGTATAATTTATATTTTATGTTGAATACCCGTGCGAAGCCGGGCTGCTAGTTTAATAATAACAATAAAACAATAAGGCCCAATTTCACTAATCTAGGGTTTATTTAATTCGTAGTTTCGTCGTAGTTAGGCGATTGCTATCATATAACTTCAAACACGTAGGGCATTTTGCAAATGCCCGCCTGGCTAGCTACCACCTTCAAGTCGAAAATCTGTCGCCAAGCACCTAACGGTGTGTTCCGACAGCCGTCCTTGAGTGTCAGTAATTCTAGGTTAGCTTGAACAATATCCTCGACCACATCATCATATACCATCAGGTATAAAAAAGTAATGTGTATTTTATGTTTGAAGTTGGTTGTTTTTTACAAGAATGCCCAAAAAAGGTGTGCTAGTTTCAGGGTTCATGTCTGTATGTTCATTTGTATATGTTTGTGAGTTTCTTTATTCCATTACTTCTGAACGGCTTAACCGATTTTAATGTATCAAATATCGTTAGAGTTTTAAGGCCGTTCATTATGCTGCTCCAATAATGAACGGCCTTAAAAACGATTCAATAAATATAAATAACTTCCAGTATTCATTTCAAATGGAATGATAATACGTTTAACGAAAATAACTGATGTGCAGTCTGGTTTTTTTACTTTATAAATTAATATATACATAGTTGTGTTAAAATTACTTGTTATTTTTTTTTTCAGAAATTACCGATAAATCTGCAACAGACTTGCGAAACTCTGTAGAAGTACCAATAATCAGCCCGGGTGATGATGACAATAGTGATGGTGGAGCAGTCGATGATAATGATCTTGGTGATGAGATAAATTTGAAAAATCATGCGGATAACCTTCGAAATGATGATAACGGCATGGATGATGACGATGACATGGGTCTGCTGGGAAACTTTGAAGAAGCTGTGTTCTCAAAACTGAGAGAAGAAGGTTTGTATTATTTATTTACACCAAAAAGTATTGTCATGCATGTAGCAGGGAAGTATTGCCACCGACAAGCAGTATTGTTCGCATTACTTTGTTTCAGATTCAGATTCTTTATTCACCTTATAACAAATGTACGTTATACTAGGTATGTCATTGGTCATGTAATACATAATTTCTTAAGTTATCATTTTGCATTAAAACATTCGCAATTATATAAAAATAAAAAATAATAATAAACAGATAAAATAAAATAATATGTCTAGTCATCAATAAATACTACAGATTTCAAATATTTCAAAAGTTAAATAATGATAATGATATCCCATAGTAAAAAAATCTAGTCAGTATTGATAAACGAAGATTCATTGATTTTCATAGTCATAAATTCATTTAAATTGTAGTGTGGCCTACTCCCAAATTTGCATATATATATATACACAATATCTATATAAATATTTACAGTATATATCACACAAATATATATTCGAAATTATTTCATTTATTCACACAGTCACACATACACTTCAACATTCATAGCCTACAAACATTATATTTATAAGACATGCACATTATTACTATTTATTAATATTTACATAATATCCACTATAAATAAATATTAGTTGGCCGCGCCGTATCAGTGGACACACGCTCCACAAATGCGTTCTATTGTTCTGCGCTGACGTCACACGAGCGACCGGCCGCGAGCCGAGATAACGGTACCAGCCACCGCACGGGCACCGCAACGCCGCCGCGATCTTCACTCACCAGAGTCCGCAATCTCATCCGACGTTGGACGCACGTCAAGTTGCCGTCCGCTTTCTGTAACTTACGCACGCGCTTCTCGCTACATTCACTTTTGCTTATTGTTTATAGTTCTTACCTGTCTTTCTTGTGTCTACTGTTCTACCTATCTGCTGTGCTCATTTTCTTCCTTCTTTATTAACTGTTTATGTGTTGTACAATTGTGTCTGTGATAATATATGTGCACTATTGGACTATTCGCTTGGATCATTTCACCCATCATCCCGCATACCAAGCTAAGTACATCCATCACCTACTTATACATAAATACTTGGCCATCACTCGTTGGTGATCATCATCACCAACCACCCACCTTGGCTAAATTGGTGACCCCGATAAGAACACCATGAGCGACAGCAGTGAATCATCACGCGCTGACGGCGTGGTAACACGACGCCGCCGAACGAAACAGATGCGCGTTTCCATTGAACCGAAACACGTCAAAAATGACGTTGTGCGAGATTTTGATTTGAGGGTTCCGCCATTCTCAGCAGACGATCCCGAGCTTTGGTTTGCGTTATTGGAAGCCCAATTTGTAAATTTTAATTTATTTGAAGATGCTGAAAAATTTTACCTTGTTTTAAGAAACCTTGAAATTTGCTACGCAAAAACCGTTAGAGACATAATAGTCAACCCTCCATCTGAAAACAGATACAGCGTTTTAAAGCGAGAACTGATCAGGCGTCTTACCGCCTCGCATGAGAAGAAGGTACGACAACTCCTGACTCATGAGGAACTTGGAGAACGTAAACCTTCACAGTTTCTCCGTCACCTCCAAGAGCTTGCAGGCACGAACGTGCCAGATGAATTTCTTCGGTCCATTTGGTGCAACAGCTTACCTCACAGCACCCAGACAGTGTTAGCGTCGCAGACCAGCCACACTCTGGAACAACTTGCTGATTTAGCTGACCGCTTGCAGGAAATTTTTGCACCTGGTTGTCACAACGTTGCTTCAACTGCTCAGCATAGTAAAAGAATTACTTCTGATAACTGCTTTACCAGCGAGACCGCTGAACTGAAGACAGAGATTGAGCGCCTTGCAGCGAAGCTTGAGGAGAGTACAGTGCCGTCACGCACCCCTGACCGCCCTAGTAAGCAGCAGCGTCGAACACCTTCAAGCAGCAGAACCACTCCGACTTCGAAAACCAAACGGTACCCATGTCGGTACCATTCGAAGTACGGACTGAAGGCGCGCAGGTGTCAGAAGCCATGCGACTTCATCAAGTCGGACAAGGCCGTGACCGACTCATTAATGGCCACGGAAGATGACCTCGTCTCTCCTGGCCGCCTCTTCGTGACTGACCGTTCTACGAAAACCCAGTTTTTGGTCGACACTGGTAGCGACCTCTGTGTTTTCCCCCGGTCTCAACTACAAGAGCGTCGTGCGTCTACGGACTATAAACTCACCGCAGCCAATGGGACAACCATCAACACCTATGGCTACGCTCACCTCAACCTTGACCTTGGACTTCGTCGGACCTATCCATGGAAGTTTGTTGTGGCTGATGTCACAAAGCCTATCATAGGCGTAGACTTTTTGTGTCATTATAATTTAGTTGTTGATTGTAAAAATAAGACTTTAATCGATAATACGACATCTTTGTCTACTCCAGCTTCACTGGCTTATAGTGCTAGGGACATACAATCTGTGAAGGTGCTGACTGGCGACACGCGTTACCACCTTTTACTATCGCGTGAATTTCCCGAGATTACGCGACCAGCTGGTACACAACGCACCATACCCCACAACACACAGCACCACATCCGCACTACTCCTGGTCCTCCGGTTTCGTGCACGCCTAGGCGGCTAGCTCCGGACAAATTGCTGGTGGCTAAAAAGGAGTTCGAAGCTATGCTTGCTAATGGCACAGCTCGTCCTTCTGATAGCCCCTGGTCTTCCCCATTACACCTGGCGCCGAAAAAGGACAACGGCTGGCGTCCTTGTGGGGATTACCGACAGCTCAACGCCCGAACAATACCAGACAGCTATCCGATCCGGCACATCCACGACTTCTCTCACAGCATTTCTGGGTGTCGGATCTTCACTACCATCGACCTGGTGAAGGCCTACAATCAGGTCCCAGTCTGCGCAGAGGATATTCCTAAAACGGCGATCTCCACACCTTTCGGAATGTTCGAATTCCCCTTTATGGGGTTTGGTCTCCGAAATGCTGGACAGACCTTCCAGAGGTTCGTCGACGAGATGATGCGCGGGCTGGACTTCATATACTGTTATCTAGATGACTTCCTGGTGTTTAGCAGAGATGAAGTCCAGCACGAGGAACACCTCCGCCAAGTGTTCACCAGATTGCGGGACTACGGGATGGTCATAAACGTCTCAAAGTGTGTTTTCGGTGCTCCCGAGGTAACTTTCTTAGGTTACACGATTTCGGAGAGTGGCACAAAACCACTGAGAGACAAAGTCCAGGCCATAAATGACTTCCCCCCTCCAAAAGACGTGAGAACGTTGAGACGCTTCTTGGGCATGGCCAACTTTTATAGGCGATTTTTGCCAAATGCCGCCCAAATTCAAGCGCCTCTCAACGCACTTCTCATTGGGGCAGTCAAGGGCTCCACACCCATCCACTTGACGGACGATGCTCTGAAGGCTTTCTCAGACACCAAAGAAAGCCTTACCAATGCCGCCCTTCTGGCAAATCCAGATTGTCACAACAAGCTGGCATTGGTAACAGATGCATCGGACGTGGCCATTGGAGCTGTTTTACAGCAGTTCCATGATAGTGTGTGGCAGCCACTGGCGTTTTTCTCCCGAAAACTGAGCCCATCCCAGCAGAAGTACTCTCCGTACGATCGCGAACTCCTGGCGATCTACGAGTCAATCAAGTACTTTCGGCACATGGTCGAGGCAAGGCATTTTACAGTCTACACAAACCACCCACCTTGGCTAAATTGGTCAAGTTCAATCAATTTAGCCAAGGTGGGTGGTTGGTGATGATGATCACCAACGAGTGATGGCCAAGTATTTATGTATAAGTAGGTGATGGATGTACTTAGCTTGGTATGCGGGATGATGGGTGAAATGATCCAAGCGAATAGTCCAATAGTGCACATATATTATCACAGACACAATTGTACAACACATAAACAGTTAATAAAGAAGGAAGAAAATGAGCACAGCAGATAGGTAGAACAGTAGACACAAGAAAGACAGGTAAGAACTATAAACAATAAGCAAAAGTGAATGTAGCGAGAAGCGCGTGCGTAAGTTACAGAAAGCGGACGGCAACTTGACGTGCGTCCAACGTCGGATGAGATTGCGGACTCTGGTGAGTGAAGATCGCGGCGGCGTTGCGGTGCCCGTGCGGTGGCTGGTACCGTTATCTCGGCTCGCGGCCGGTCGCTCGTGTGACGTCAGCGCAGAACAATAGAACGCATTTGTGGAGCGTGTGTCCACTGATACGGCGCGGCCAACTAATATTTATTTATAGTGGATATTATGTAAATATTAATAAATAGTAATAATGTGCATGTCTTATAAATATAATGTTTGTAGGCTATGAATGTTGAAGTGTATGTGTGACTGTGTGAATAAATGAAATAATTTCGAATATATATTTGTGTGATATATACTGTAAATATTTATATAGATATTGTGTATATATATATATGCAAATGTGGGAGTAGGCCACATAACTCCCCCCCAGAGACCTGGTTAAGGTCGATAAAAATCGGGGAACCTGACTCGCCGACCAGAACGTGTGGTTATGGGAGCAGGCGATGTAACGGGAGGTGTGTTTTTGGGTATAGTGGAAGAAGTAGGAGAAGGTGCAGTGTTCGTAATAGGTGTGACAGGTGGAGAGCTGTCACGTGACAAGCCTATTTGTTATGCCTTCCATGAAAGGAAGCGTGACTGTTCGCCACGGCAATTCAGACACCTGGACTACATTTCCCAGTTCACGACCGACTTAAAGCATATTTCCGGCAAAGACAATGTCGTTGCCGACACTTTAAGTCGCGTCGAAGAACTGGGCACTCCAGTGTGCCTCACAGACCTTGCCAAAGACCAAGACGCCGATCCCGAACTGGCACAATATTTAACAGACGGGTCATCACTCCGTCTGCAAAGGATGAACTTCCCTGGCTGTCGAGTACCATTGTACTGCGATGTCAGTACACCGACTCCCAGGCCGTTCGTCACAAAACACTTTAGTAGATATTGTGTATATATATATATGCAAATGTGGGAGTAGGCCACAGTAGAACGGGTTACGGGTGTTTAACTACTTGCGTAGTACAAAGTAATGTAGTAAATATAACCTTAAAGAATAATACCCTGACTTGATGCTAATGTGGCGCCACCCTAATTTAATGCATTTGGACGAACACTTTTTTATGTACACAGATGATTCTCCTCTACCCTCCATAGTCTGTCCGGCCCACCTTGACAGCAAACTACAAAACACGAACATAGATTAATAAGAGACTTATCATAGAGGTTTTATTAGTTTTGTGCTATGCGCTCAAGTGATGTGCTTAGGTTGATTCACGAACGAATAGAATCGCTTCATTTTCCTAGCCTCGCTGAGCGCAGCGCTGCTATTGGAGGATTTTTTCCTTGCAGACCGCTCATCTTCCACATACACTTCCTCCTGGTGAAACCGCAGCCTTATGGCACACAGACCTCTATACTCTGACTGCTAAGCCAACATGACTATTGAGTCATGGCTCTAATTGGCTGTCCCGAAACATAGCACAAAAGGTTTTTGGGGGCTGCTTCAAGTACAGAGCGTCCAAAATCTGGAACTACCTCCCACCGCCTTTAAGAAATAAGCTCAGCAACCAAACATTTAAAATTCGTTTCAAAGTGAACTTATTGCATCGGCAGAAACTTAACTTTGAAGCAACCTTTAAAATTAAGGGATCTGGCAAACACCATACAAAAAAATTATAATATACGTACGCAAACACACACACATACACACAAACACACACAACACACCCACCCTCACACAAATCACCGTCACTTAACGACACCCATATCTTGTTTATTCTTATTAAATATTTTTTATAAACTAAAATAGTCCAAGCGGATACTGTTTTAATTGTACGTCAATGATATCAATAGTATGTATTCAATGCGTTTTGTAACGTTTGTAGGCGACTCGGCCAAGACCATAGCCCGAGCTCCCGGGTTGACTGAAAAACAGCGTTATGTTAATATCACACTTGTGATATTAACGTAACAAAAGCTGAGTTAACCCCTATGGGGGCGTCCATAAATTACGTGAGATGATTTAGGGGGGGAGGGGGTCGAGCCAAATCTCATATAATCTCACGTTAGGGAGAGGGAGGGTCTCGACATTTATCACGCAATTTTTGTTCTGATTGAAACAAAAAATAATTATACCTACTATACTACGCTTAATTATCCATGGACTGAATTAGAGTAGATATTCTTTTCTTTTTATCACAGTAGTCATGATTTAAGTATTCTATTGTTAAATTTTTATTACATATAAATAACTCTCAGCAATATTGATTACTAGTCTTAACTAGTCGTAAATAAAAGCACGAAGCAAATTGTTTTTTTTTCTTTCTACAATAACAACTCAATGCGTTTACGTTTGAAACCCACATTCTGAAAAATCTCACGTGATATTGGGGGATGGGGGAGGGGGTTGAACAAAATCTCACGACATCTCACCAACGGGGGAGGGAGGGACAGAAAATTTAACAAAAACACCTCACGTAATTTATGGACGCCCCCTATTGCCCTAGGATAGACTTGTGAATTTGTGATTTAAGCATAAAGTGGTGATGTTTACCAGTTAAATTTAAATTTTAAAATTGTCGAGTATTAAATGTTTAAGATAATTACCTACCTATGTATGATGTGAAGCATTACTTATGGCAATAAAATAAAAATTCTATTCTATTCTAATTTTCTTACCGTTCTTTAAACATCGTATTGAACTATATAGTTCAACGTTGTACTACAAACAGGACTAACTTCTGCAATTTGTTGTAAACTTTTTGACGTTACCATATAATTTTTATTAACTAAAATTATCGCGTGGGTTTGAATCACGCTCATGACTATATTTTTTTCTCTCGTAATTTTGTATTGTAAGCCGCTGAACATGCGTCATTGCAAGAACTAAAAATTTTAATAAGACTTGGTATCGGTGCTGGCGAAAATGCACATGAGACTTAATATTTTGAAGCGCTCGTAGCGAAGTTTGCTTAGCCATTCTGAATCGATCAGCAAAGATAAGCAACGTCCGCCTCGGTCATGAATTGGATGGGTGACCGCTGGTGAAATTACAACTGAGCGCTTCCGTGCTTCGGAGGGCACGTTAAGCCGTCGGTCCCGGTTGTTGTCTTAGGATGGCAGTCGTTACAGCATGGTGGTAGGGCATTTTGCGAATGCGCGCCTGGCTAGCTACCACCCTCAAGTTGAAAATCTGTCGCCAAGCACCTAACGGTGTGTTCCGGCAGCTGTCCTTGAGAGCCAGTAATTCTAGGTTAGCCTGAAGAACATCTTCGACCACATCATCACTTACCATCAGGTGAGATAGCGGTCAAAGGCTAACCTATCAGGCATAAAAAAAAAAACTCAGGGTGATGGGCGCAGTGCAGTTCGTTACTTGAGACCAAATGCACTTGTTAAGGCAGATGTTACTGTTTAACATCAATTGGACCCGTACATGTTCACAATCATACCTATATAAAAAATGTATTCGGCGCAAAGGGCGGCGAAAGGCAGCTGTCCAAACACTTAAGCAAGATTCCCCAGACATGTTAGTATCTAATGTAAAAAAAAAACCTACTTCAAACATGTAAGGGATAACTCAAATACTACCCGTCAGATCTTACTCAAATTTAAATGGAGCACATGATAAGACTAGCTTTTGAATATAAAAAAAAACATCAAAGTTGGTATACCCTGTAAAGAGTAATTAGGTAACACAAAATAAATACAGTGGAATTGAGAACCTCCTCCATGTGGTTGAGTGAGAAAGAGGCGAGCCTTTTTTTTTTTTTATGTGATGGAGTGGCAAACCATCAGACGGCCCACCTGATGGTAAGCGGTTACCGTCGCCTATGGACATTTGCAACACCAGGGGCGTTACCAATGCGTTGCCGACCCTGTAAGACTCTTTTAACACCCTTTTTGAAGGAATCCATATTGTAGTTCCGCGGGAAAACGCTAGCTGGAAGATCATTCCACATTTTGCAAGTATGCGGTAAGAAGGAACGCATCAATCGAGCTGTGTGAGACTTCCAGGACTCGATTATGTGTGGATGAGCTTTCAACCGGTGACGCGAGGTACGATGATAGAATCGCGAAGCCGGTATAAGATCAAACAGCTCCTGAGAGCATTCTCCGTTATAGAGCCTGTAGAATACACAGAGCGCACCGATGTCTCTACGGAGGCTCAGTGGCTCAAGATGGTCAGAGAGCTCGGGGTCGTCGACAATTCGGACCGCTCGACGCTGAATAGCATCGAGAGACTGGAGTTGGTACTTTGGTGCGCCATTCCAGAGGTGAGAGCAGTACTCCATGTGAGGGCGAACTTGTGCTTTATAAAGCAAAAGTCGCTGGCTCGACGTAAAGTACCGCTTTGCCTTGTTAAGCACACCAAGTTTCCTGGATGCCAACCCAGCCTTACTCGCGATGTGATAGCGGAACTGGACATCTTTGGAAATGTCGACGCCAAGAACTCCAATACTCTCTGCGATTTCTAGGGGAACACCCTGAAATTGCGGAGTGATGATGAAGGGGGTCTTTTTCGCGGTGAAAACGCATGTCTGAGTTTTTTTGTGGTTGAATTGGACAAGGTTCTGCTGTCCCAATGCCATTTCCCGAGCACAGTCCCTGTTTCTAGAACTGTATGTCTATATTGCCCAACATGTATACTAGTGCAGTATAGTATACATGCGCCCGTCACCTTAAGGCATAGTTGTTAAGTCTCATGTGCCTATAATTTTTCTGGCTCTCAAGAACTGCTGTCGGAACACTGTTAGGTGCTTGACGACAGATTTTCACCTTGAGGGTGGTAGTTAGCCAGGCGAGTAGTAATAAAGCTCAAGTCGGCGGTGGAGATCGAACCAGGGCCCTGCGGTTCGGCAGTCCATAGCTATTACCGTTCGGCCATCATTGCTTCATAACCTTCCAACAAGGGGGTTAATCTAGGCTTTCGAACTTGTCATTTTGATCTTGTTACGACTTTGCAGTGTTTTTCAATGTATTCAAGATGTGATTCCGCAAAAAGGCACATTTCTGTAATTTAGAGGTATAATAATGGTAGAAACAACATTACTTACCTAAGTATAACAATAGTACTTACATAAGTATAACAATAGTACTTACATAAGTATAAGAATAGTACTTACATAAGTATAACAATACTACTTACCTAAGTATAACAATATTGCTTTATTATCTAAGTATATCTTTTTATTGATTTCCACAGAGGAACAATCAAAATTGCAAAAGAAATTGAAACGCACCAACAACGCTCCGAAAAAATTGAAGAAAGTTGCAAAAGATAAGAAAACTCCGAGAACAAAGAAGAAACCAGCTGAAGAGGAAACTCCCGCTCCGAGTGATCAGAAGAAACCTGAACTTCTGCAAGGTGAAGAAATAGTCGGAGAACTTGAAGGTATGTGGCTTATTTGTTAAAGATGTGAAATGAAGCGCTTGCAGCAGTTTGCTTAGCCGTTCTTAACGGATCAGCTAAGTTAAGCAACGTCCGCCGCGGTCTTGACTTGGATGGGTGACCGCTAGAGACATTACTACTGAGCGTGCACGTGCTTCGGAGGAAACGTTACGCCGTCGATCTCGGTTGTCTTAGGATGGCAGTCGTTACAACATGGTGTTTAGGCATTTATTAGGTACAAATTGAACATCTGTCGCCAAGCGCCTAAGGGTAGGGTGTGTTCCGGCAGCTGTACTTGAGGGCCAGTAATTCTAAGTTAACCTGAACAACATCTTCGTCCACATCATCACTTACCATCAGGTGAGATAGTGGTCAAACGCTAACCTAGCAGGCATAAAATAATAATCCATAGCAGGGATAAGAAGAAAGAGTGCAGAGTGTGCGGTCAAGCTTTTGTGCAGAAAGCTAGTTTGAACTATCACATGGTGAAATATCACCCAAGTTTTCCCTTTTGCAGTTCCACAACACTGTCACTGCAGGTAGGCTAGAGAATTGATTTGCTTCCCAGTTCGATTCGAGAGCCCGTCCGGACTGCGCACGCGGCTGTGTGCACGGGTGATTTGTATAGTGGTTTTACTCTTGACCTAGCTGACGTGCGGTCATGTCCTTGACTTCGATTCGATCGTTGCTCCGGACTGTGCGCGAGGTCGTGCTGTAAAACAGTGTTAGGTTATTTGTGGGGTCGCGGCGACCTAGTTAACCTATTTGACATCGGTTCTGACGCCGAGCGTCCAGGATTGAACATTTATAAGGATTATAAATATCAGTGAATTAGCGAGTGACGAAAACGGACCCCAACCTGTCTGCGGACTACCAGCGACGTCGACATCTGGACCGAGGGAAGTTTATGCAAATAGAATCCCTAGATTTATTTAACTGCAGTTAGAATAAGTTAGGTGTTTTGGCATAATAATCCCATCGGCGGCACGATCAGTGAGCCTAGGTAGTAGGTGAGTGGATTCCCGCTAATTCGTTTCCCCGCGTTCATATACTCGCACATATCGGCTGGTGTCTTCCTGTGACTTCCAAGAACTCAGTCGAATACGCCACTACGTACGTGGTAAAGTGTAGGGCTACGGGGATTTCAGAGAACCTCCCCTTCCCATACAGTTTATAATAAATTACCTGAAGAAATAAAACTGTTAGAGGGTCAAGTTTATAGGAATAGGATTAGTCAGTGGTTATTGGAAAATTGTTTTTATAGTATTAAAGAATATATAAAATTTTAGTGAGATATATAACGTGGATATTAATTCATCAACAATACTGCGGGGGATGGTGTAGAATCGATAACAAAGAAAATAAAAAAAAAAATACATTTTTTTTCCTGCCTACAGTATTGAGATGTAGATACCTAGGCATGTCGTATTGTTTTAAGCCGGGTCGCGCGGTTCTTTTGACACAAGCCGCCAAAGAGAGTAACCGGCGCGCGGCGTGTTTGTGCGCCCCGCGCCGCCCTACACTCCTCCGCGACCCACTACGAATTATATTATATTTTTACAAATTATTCAAATAAAAATGTCTTTAGTTGGCTCGTAGCACGCGTCGTGAAAACTGAAAGTGAACGCTGACGTGCGTACTTTTAAAAATGCCGCCATACAGCTATTCAAATCAAGAGTGCCTACCTACATGGAGATGGTGATATGTTATGAGCTCGAAGACTGGATTTTTTGTCTGGGGCCGTGTTAAAGACCTTGTGTACGGACAGAACGGTTATAAACTTAGTACCGTGGGTGAATTAAAGGACAGAATTGTTGCCGCCTTTCGGCAGTTAAGTTGCGAAAGAGTGCAAGGGCATATCCTTTGAAGAACAACCTGTGTGCGTCGAGAGGAACGGTGGATATGTGTGATGGTTGTAAATAGGATTGATTGACTTTAAAACACGCCAAATGGATGTAATTTTATGTTTTCATTCTACCACAAACTTAACATTCGTTTAATAAAATCTATTGACGATGAAAATTATCAAATGATAAAATTACATACATTTAACAGTCCAAAGCCTGATAAAAGTGTAATGGAAAGTAAATTACCTATTTACACGTAAATATCTACCACACAGCTTGTACCTACACGATGTCTCTGTGAAGTGTTTTGATGCACAAACGTTACATCTTGATATATTGGATTTAATGGGTAAGTTTTATACTTTAAAAATTTTCATCTTTGTCGTGAACACTATTTTGAGATGTACCTAACTATCTATCTGATAAAAGTGAACCCTGATAGCGGATATTGATACGGAGCCATGAAAATCGCCTCTTCCTTCAATCATCTTATTACTTACCAATTAATACGTACTTGGCCCGCACCGCCTCGCCATTGCTAATTTGCTACCGCTTCTGCGTCCGTCAAACAAGAAACAGCTGAGTTATACCGAGTTCATTGCCCTCGCATAGCGTTAGAACGTGTGTGTATGTGTGAGTGGAGTCCACGGCGGCCGCGAGTGTGGTCGTCGCTATCATTCTCAAAGTTAAAGCGCCACAGCTTAGGCAATAGTTAGTATTGATTTTGTTTATGTGAAAATTTAAAATGAGTGGATCACATAAAGTTATCGATTCTACACCATCCCCCGCAGTATTGTTCATGAATTAATATCCACGTTATATATGTATTAATTTGAGTTAGTGTATTTTTAGAATTAGCCTTAAATATTTGCACGTCTGCTTGCAGACAGAGTACAGAAACAACGCATTTTACACTAAAACTCAAAATATACATTAAGTAATGTATTCTTGCAAATAAATTATTTGATTTGATTCAAACATCGTCGTTACTAGGGTGCCTCACCCAAAGAGCAAAACGGACCCCTATAAATGACACTCTGAAGTCTGTCCGTCCGTCAACCCGTCCGTATGTGATGTCACGGGTATTTAGATCGTAAGGAATGAGTTACGAACCCGAAAATTTCGTATTGTGTGAAAAACGTTCACCCAAAGATGATATTTTCAGGGAGGCCCCAATACGTAATTATGAACGTGGCGGAAATAATATTTTAGCCCGTGGGATGTGTTTCGAGCTGATTGAGTAAAAAAAAATTAGGTCCGTGTTGAACCATTTAATATTTTTGCGAGGTCTATATCAAAATCTAAACTAGGTATGTAGGAACTTCAAATTTATATTATATAATATTGAAACAAAGTGTTTTGTTATTGGTGTCAATCGCTAGAATATAATGTATTTTAAGCTAATATGCTTATTATTTTCAAAAAAGTATTTGGGTTTTGATATAAATTGTCTTTTAATAGACATAGTTTCAGCGCTAAAACATGGCTTGTTTATATGTTCTAACTTTAAATTGATTTAAAAAACTGGAATCAATAAGACATACAAGCCTAGTCAATGTTGTGTTAATTACATGAAGAAAAAAACACCGTAAAGGTCAATATTAAGAGGTAGAAAAGAGGTTTTTCTTTTTGTATGGAGAAGTACTCGGTATATAGTCCTTGTTCGGTAAACAAGGGTAAACAATACAATCGGTTTTTGAACTCGTGGACGCGAATCTTGTTGTCTGTGTTATCTCGATCTATTGTGAGTGTGTGCGTGCGGCCCGGCGTGGTCGCCGGCCGTTCACCTTTTTAATTTCAAGGGCAGTCCGCTCTAAAACTCCGTTCGGGTTGCGCGCACGCGGTCGTGCTGCGAAAATAGTACGTGAGAGCACGTATTCGTATAAAGGGACTCTAAGCATAATAGTGATACAGTGATAAGGACACACACGGTTTTGTGTGTTATTGTGGTTGTGTGTGGAGAGAGATTAGAGTTATCTCGGGCGCCGGAAGGAAGTGAACAATGGATTGCTGTTGGCGGGCCACCATCGAGATCAAGGGACGTATCCTAATCTAATTCCTTTTAAGTTAGCCGATTGATCAATTCTCTAGCTGTAGGGTGTTTAGCGATAAATCCCTTTCGACGGAGTGACTGGCACGTCGTCCGAAGTAGGTCGTTCCCACCCACGTGCCTAACAGCACATATATCGGCTGGTGTCTTCCTGTGATATTCTAGGAGCCCAGTCGAATACGCCACGACATCCTGGTATAGTTTGGAACTACGGGGATTGAAAAGGGCACCTGCTCAAACAGTAATCTTAAGAGGTTGAAAGTCCTCTAAAGATTTGTATTTTTGTATGTAACGAATAAACTTAAAGACAAGTAAGTAACTAAGCCTGAACAGATGTGAATAATTCTTTCACCATTATTATCTTTTTCATTGAATTATAAGATAGATAACTCTTTTACACACCACTATATTACAATATGACAAAATACGAAAGTTACAGTCAAGTGTTACAATGGGCGGCTTTATCACTAACAGCGATCTCTTCCAGGCAACCTTGTGATGGAGAGAAAATAGGAGTAATAAAACGGGGGGCATTAAATTAATATAAACATTTGGGTTGAACAAACTGCACCCTTAAAATTTAAACTGAAATATTTTTTCTATACAAACAAATAGAGAGAACGTAGAGATACAAAAATAGAGAGAAGAGCTTTAAATGTAGATACTGCAATAAGTCGTGTAAGAGGATTGGTACTCTGCGGCTCCACGAGAGGATACACACGGGCGATAAGAGGAAAGTGTGCAAAGTGTGCGGTCAGGCTTTTGTGCAGAAAGCTAGTCTCAACTATCACATGACGAAACATCACCCAGGAGTTGACTTCTAGTGTAATCAATCAGCTATATCAGAACCTAAACCGCAGCCTCAACTTGCTATCTGTGAGCCCACTAGGATAACAGATACTTCAGCTACCTGTATAGACAATATATACTCGAACTGTAAGACTAAAAAAAAGTCAATAATGAAGGGTGTTAGATCTGATCATGAGGGCCTGGCAATTAGGTTTGATGGAAGCAGAGAAACAGCGAGGTATGAAATTGAACATAGGCCGTTAACAACCAGTAGGCTAGAAATACTCAGTACCAATATAGAAGCTAAGCTTGCCATTACAAGTTTTTCTCATAGTGACCCGAATGACATTTATAATAGTTTATTTTCTTTAGTAAATACCGAGTTTAAAAAAGTTTGTCCAAAAAAAAAAAACAAGTAAATGGAAAGTTGAAGTTCGGTGATTGGGCAACTACAGGTATTCGAAAAAGTAGAGATTATTTCTGTGTCTCCTGTGCAAAACGGTTTATCTGGACTTATATCAAAATTGCGTTTTTAACGGTATAGTACGTAGAAAAAAATAGCGAATTTTTTGATCTAGCTCATGTGTCAATATCTCCTTTAGTTCTAGAGATAGATTGATACAAGTAGAACATTTTCGACACTTTTACGTAAATTTTTCGTGTTTTATGGTATATCAAGACTAATACTATACGAAAAAATCAGCTTTATAATTTTTTTGAGAGTTAATTAATGTTATACCGAAATATAATTTAATGTTTTCCATATTTTTTTGTGTATTTTGATTAAACTAGAGTTCACTCAAATAGCACCAACACAATTTCATTCCTCGTTTGGTACAACTCGAGAAAAACCAAGTTAATTTATAGTCACAAGGTGAATATTTTTTTGTGTAAGATGATACGATTAAAATTATATTATTTTACACAGTATTTACGTTTGTGACCGATAATATGTATTACTTATATCAAAAATTCTAAGTCTTACGAGAAAATATTAACATAAACTTATGTGAAAAATAATATATATCAGTACTTTATGGGCGCTGCGAGGGGATGAGTTGAAGTGGGGACACTAATTCAAATGCACCGGTTGAATTAGTGTCCCCACTTCAACATTTCAACTTTTTTCAACATTCACACCGCGGTGTGCAAAGCGAGTGGCGGTCAGTGACGCGCCGGCATCGAGGAAGTGTGGACTCGTGCGATTTCTATGTGTAATTTTCAAAAATATACATATTTGCATAGGTTGTTTGCTGCGGACATTCGATGAAACCAATAGGTTCCTTCAATCGGTTCATGAAAATAAGCTGAAGTATGGTACAATAATAATTCAAGGAAGAAATAGCAGGACAATACAAGAGGAAAAACTTGAAGAAATCAAGTCTCACATTACCAGTTTCCCATGCACTGATAGTCACTACGGTCGTTCAAAAACGTCAAAAAAAATCTTGAATAGTGAATTGATATTGCAAAAAATGTATGATTTATATATGGAACAATTCCCTAACCTTGTGAGTAAAACCATTTACAGTAAAGTTATTAAATGTCTAAACTTGTCATTTAAAACATCTTCTTTGGATACTTGTTCTAAATGCGATGGAATTAAAATGAAACTAAAATATAGAACTGGTGAAGAAGCTGATCGCTTAGAAAATGAACTCAATAAAAAACACCAAACTGCTTTTCAGACAGCCTATGACCAAAAGAAATATGATAAAATACGCGCTCAAGAGCAGAGTTGAAATACATAGAGTAGTTATATCCGAACACCACTGCTCTAAAAGCTTACTAGAATTTAACTATATACATACATATGCACATGTATATGCAGTTTGTTATGACAAGGAAAGAACGTTCAAATATTATGCGTCATATCTGTTGTTAGAAAGAGATAAATAAGCAATTCGTGTTACCACCGAACCGCCACGAGACGTTCCGATCACCATTATTCTAATTGACGATATTTTCTATTTCAACAATAAAAGCAATAATTACGCGTGAAATGATTCAGTTTTCTTATCTCTCACTCTTCTTCTTCTCTCTTCTTGGTCGTGTACTTCATTACTGAAGGTCGTGTCCCTGAAAGGCCTTTATGGCTCTATGAACAATATTTCTCCATTCCCTTCGGTTTTCGGCTTCTCTTAGGGCGGTCGTAACAGAAAGCCCAGTGAGTGCAGTCACTTGGTCCGACCAACGGCTAGGTGATCGACCGCGAGGTCTTTTCCCTTCTACTTTGCCGACCACAATCAGCTTTTCGAGATTATCTGGTTGTCTACGGGCAACGTGACCAAAATACCCCAAAATGATTTTGTAGCAGATTGTAGAAAGTCTGTCAGTTATGCGTAGTTGCTCGAGGATAGATTTATTGGTTCTCATGGCAGTCCATGGTATGCGGAGCATCCTACGCCAACACCGCATCTCAAAGGCTTCTATCTCTTTTCGCTTTTATCTCTCACAGTGCCTATATAATTGGTGCAGAGTCTAAAGACACAAGGAGGGCATATTGTCCTCAGATTATTCCTAAAAAACACGATTAACGGCGATGTATTCACCGGACGCTCGGAATGCAAGACTGGTAGTGACTCAGGTAATTACCCTGAATTCGTCTAGTAAATAAGGAGGGCATACAACTCATCTACAGGTAAAAAAATCTTAGCTCAAGAGACCGAAGATGGCCGAAGATGGCATATGCTGTGATCTACAGCAATGTTTACCAACCCCATTCTTAAGTACAAATGTGGCGTTTTACAAGAGACAGTTGTGGACTTACAATTTAACAATCCATGACCTTAAGACGAATAAAGCATTTTGCTACATGTGGCCAGAATGCACAGGTGGTAAGGGAGCCAATGACATATAGTCATGCTTGTATGATTTTATCATTCACCAATTACCTCTGCTCCATCCCACTGCATAGAATTTAATCATGTATTCTGATAGCTGCCCGGGACAAAACAAAAACTCAATTGTAACTACCATGTTGATGATGGCTACAAAGTTTTCACCCCAACTACATACAATAGAACACAAGTTTCTTGTTCCTGGGCACACGCACATGGAAGCCGATTGCGACCACGCCCTTATTGAGCGTAACAAAAAGCGAACAAGTATGGATATCCATTTATTTACCAAGGGATTGGTACCAGTTGGTCCGCACAGCTTCAAATAAAGCCACTAAGTTTACTGTCATTGAAATGAATCAACAATTCTATGATTTTAACGATTTTACGAAGCAATATTTACCGTTGAAGAAATCTAACCAAAATAACGATAAATTTGTTTGGGCTAATATCAGACATTTTAAATAAACAAACGACTTTCCTCGTTTTTTTTATAAATAAGAAATTGGTGGTGACGGTGATTTCCTTTGTATGGACTACGCAAAACGCGGAAAAATTTACGATCTAATTACAATTGACTCAGTAAAAAAAAACGATTTAACTGGAATTCCCATATCTGCAGAGAAAAAGAAGGATTTGTGCCAATTATTTCCTTTTATCCATGAAAGTGTTCATGCATTCTATCGAGGTCTTTTGTGTAAAGATGACATGAAAGACACCCTCGCTGACAGTGATAGCAGTGAAGAAGAGTAAAAATTTATTACCGAAGGCTGAAATACACTGATTTTCAAATAATTGTAATGAATGATAACTAGTTGTGTCGTAATGTCGAGTCACTCCTTGTCTTGTTCTAATAATTAAGTTGACATAATATAATATAATTTTGTTGTGTGAAGACTGATTATTGTAATTATTTTTTTTGTTTCTTGCATTAATGACAAGTAAATTAAGAATAATAATCGTAATTACCAATGATTACTATTGATCTCAAGTACCTATTTGCTAGCAATGTGCCATGTAGTTTTGCTATTAATATTAAGAAACAAAGTTGATTTTGATTATTTTAATTTGTTTTATTTGAATGTTTGTAGTGTACATCAATCTATTTTCACATATTTTTTTATTTTTACTCATGATACAACTTGAATTGAATCATCTTACACAAATACATTAACATCAAAATTATGATTTAAGTAATACAACTGCAAAAAATATTGGCTTTCGTTCTTCTATGTGTAAGAATAATAATTCTTTAGTAAATGTTAAACTTTTTGTTTAAGAACCATTGTTGTAGGTGAACAATTTATGGTGAAATTCATGAAATACTATAAACCAAATATCAATTTTCACATAAACGTTTTTTTAATGTTTAATGATATAAATGTACACAAACCATTAGACACATCAATAAGCTTAAATCAAAAATCGTATTTGGTATAACTCATATTTTATTTTATTTTTACAAATTTTCGACGCTACATATCAAAATAAATTATATTTAGGATGAAAGTTCACACTCTTCTGCAATTAAATCCAATATTTCTGTTTAGCTGAGTAATACAGAAAAAGAAATATATTTTTTTTAAACTTAGATTTGCTCTCCTGAAAACTAGAGACTTTTGATTTATATCGTTTTGCACAGGAGGCACAGATTTGTATGATCTGTATCGCAGGAAGAATTTGACATCCTGCAAGCAGTTTCGTGATTATGTTAGGAACTATTCAAAAATGTTTAAGTCTGTTTGCTTGTGTGCTAAATCTCTTTTTATAAGAAATAAAATTAGCAAGTCTAAAAATAAAATAAAAACCATTTGGAAGACTATAAATACTGGGACCGGTAAAAATAAACCTAGAGATTTTTTCTACATATAATCTTAAATGTTGATAAAAATTAAATATCTGATCCAATACAAGTGGCAAATATATTTGACAATTTTTTTTCTAACTTACCCCTAGAAGTCACTAAGTCATTGGATGCATGTCCCGATGTAGCAGAAACTCTGCTAATACATAATTTCCCCTGCAAATCGCCGGACTTTTCTTTCAGACACACAACAATATTTGAAATTATAAAGACATTTAAAAATTTAAATATTAAGAGCACCGAAGACTTGTGGGGTATGTCAGTTAAAGTGGCAGAGTCTATAATATGCATTATTGCACCATATTTAAAAACAATATTTATTCTTTGTATTGAATATTGTATTGAATAAAGGAAACTTTCCCGACTTAATGAAACAAAGTAAAATCACACCAATTTTGAAGTCGGGGGCTACATCTGACCCTTGCAATTACAGACCTATTTCTATCTTACCTGTTCTGAGTAAAGTATTCGAAAAAATTATGCTCAAGCAACTTCTATCTCATTTTAATGAGCATAATATATTGAATAAGAATCAGTTTGGTTTCACAAAGAGCAGGTCCACAACAGATGCAGGTGCTCAATTGATGTCACATATACTTGAAGCCTGGGAGAGTTCACAGGATGCTATTGCCGTATTCTGTGACCTTTCTAAGGCTGAAAGACTGTGTAGAGCACCGCACTCTGATTCGAAAACTTTCACATTATGGTATTCGTGGAAAAGCTCTGGATCTTATAAAGTCATATCTGTCAGACAGGCTACAGAAGGTTAGAATAAATGGCAATACTTCTTCCGGATCTTTGGTAAGAATAGGAGTACCGCAAGGATCAATTTTAGGACCTTTTCTGTTTCTAGCATATATAAATGATCTGCCTTGCATGGTTAAAAATTTCTGTGGTTACTTATGTGGAACCAAACATTAAGCTTGGCCTAGAAAAACTCTCTTTTGACAATGCGACAGTCTTCCTGGGAATTAAAATGGATTCAACTTTACAGTGGAATCCACATATACATGATCTATCTGGAAGACTTAGTTCTGCTGCATATGCAGTTCGTAAGATAAGACAGCTAACAGACGTAGCTACTGCTAGGCTCGTTTATTTCGCGTACTTCCACAGTATTATGTCTTATGGTGTATTGCTGTGGGGAGCTGCTGCTGAGATAGAGACAATCTTTATCTTACAAAAGCGTGCAATTCGAGCCATATATGAAATGGATCCTAGAGAAACCCTGAGAGATCTTTTTAAAGAAATTGATATTTTAACTTTACCAAGTCTGTATATATTTGAAAATATTATGTATGTTAGTAAAAAATTGAGCATATTTAAATCAAACAGTGACAATCACGATTATAACACTAGGAATAAAGATAAAATAGCGGTGCCAGTTTTTAGATTAGCAAAGACAAATAAAAGGTCCTTCTTAGGCAATTGTGTGCGGTTTTATAATAAATTGGCCAAACATATTACAACGCTCACAGAAAGAAAATTCAAGTTGCATGTGAAGAATATTTTGATAAAGAAATCTTACTACACAGTTTGTGATTACTGCCAGAGGGCGCTGACCTCGCGACACAATATAAAGTTGAGCTCGTAGTTATAAAATTATTAAAAAATAGTAGCAGCAAGTTTTACTAACCAACAGTTTGTGGAATAATTGCATCGGTGTAAGTGAAGTGCTACAATAAACAGGTGCAGCATTATTGTAAACAGATAGCTGTTTTTGACATGCAAAAGGAATCAGGCCATTATATGTCATAATACATACATTTTTGGGAAGAAAAAGGATCTTAATGGTGAACAGTGAGTTCTAGTCAGCTATCAATTTAGTATCAAAACTTTATTATTGGATTATAACTATAATTTCCGATCGATTTTAATAATACTGCAAGTCATCGAACGTTTGTTTACAATTTGTATATGCGGCAAAGTACAGCAGATGGCGCTAGTTGTTGCGTAAATATATTTGAACCATTGGTACACTCTAATCCTCCACTTAGTTCGATCTGTTGAGTATAGGTGACAGTACCGGTTATTTAAGCGACAAGTTATTACTTCAACGGCTAGTTACACAATCTGCTACCAGGTGCGCAGAAACATATTAAATCCGCCGTTGTATATTTTAATAAGCGCCTATTAAACGTACAAAACCAACATGAACTGCGACGGATGCAAGGGTATTTTAAAACCTAATAATTGTCTTAAATGCCAGGCATGCGAAGGTAGATACCACTATGAGTGCCTGAATATGAAGACTGACGAATTCATGTCTCTCACCAAAGAGTACCGGGCAAGGTGGAACTGCCCTGCGTGCAGCGCGCATATAACTCGGCGCAATAGGTCAAACCAGAATACACCGGTCCGTCAATCTCATATTGATCTAGTGGAGGATTCCATGGACATGTCATGTGATGTTTTGGACAAAAGCGAGTTGTCCTCGTCCTGTATACCAGAACCAGCTGACCCTATCTCAGCTAATAATTTAAGCGAGTTAATCCGCACTATCAACGCATGGCGTATTGACATGAACTCGAATATGCAAAATATTAGAGACGATGTTAAGGGCACATTATTGGAAATACAGTCAGAAATAAAAACTCTGCGCTCAGATCAAGCCACTATGAAGCATAGTATCTCAACTATAAATACAGAGATTAATTCACTACAAAATAGTTTATAATTTCAAACCGATGAGCAGGCTAGTTTGAAGAAGCGTGTTGATGACCTAGTACAGTCAACCTCGAACCAAACCTCAGCTGCTGTTTCTAGCTTAGAATCTAAGATTGATTCTCTGGAGCAGCAGGCTCGACAGTGTAACGTGGAGATCTGTAACGTGCCTGAGAGGCGTAATGAAAACCTCATTGGTATTATCGAGGCCATCGGATCCTTAACTCGATTCCAGTTCTCACAAAATGATATAATATCTATTCATAGAGTACCACACGCTCAGCAAGGAAGTGATAGGCCGAAGAACATTATAGTTAAATTTACCACACGCATACATCGTGACAATATGCTAGCGGCCTTCCGTAAGGTAAAATTAATTAAATCTGACCAACTAGGCATTTCCGGAACATCTTTGAATATCTATATGAATGAACATCTCACCTTGAAGAGAAAGCATTTATTTCGTGAGTGCCGTGATGTCGCAAGAGACCTCCGCTACAAATATGTATGGATCAAAAACTCAACAATACTTCTTAGAGAAAAAGATGATAGTCCAGCACTCGCCATCAGGTCTGAAAAGGACCTTGAGCGACTTAGAAATAGCACAACTAAATAATAATAATATTAAAATAAATTTATTTTACAAATACTACTTGTTCTTAAATTATATTTTTACTTTTTCAGCTTCTGTATTAATTTTCAAAAACTTGGATCTTATTATGTTGAGCAACTACCATATTTGCTGTAATAATACTAACAAAAAAATAATTCATTTTATTATAAAAATTTTGAACTTTTTCAATCATCATTCTTCAATACCTATTTATGTCCATCAAATAATCGACTATTTCGAAAAACTTTGCATTCTACACGTATTTATTGCTAAACAGTTAGATTATGGATCACAAAAGTCATATAAATCAACTTTCTATATATTATCAGAATTGCAGAGGTACGCGCACGAAATTACATGATCTCTTTATGAATATAATGGCAAATACTTATGATGTTATCGTGCTTACTGAGACATGGTTAACACCTGACATTGACAGTAACGAATTCATTGACCAAAGGTACGTGGTGTACAGGTGTGACCGAAATCGTACAGCTGTCAATAAACAAGATGGCGGCGGCGTTTTAATAGCAGTACTAAGAGGATTCAAATCGGCTCTTTTTAATACTTCACACATTGCATATGCTTCCCAACAAATTCACACTGATTATATACTCGTTGAAATACCTAGCGTAAATCGTAAGCAGAGACATATCATAGGTACATCATATATTCCACCTAAGTCTAAAAAACAGATCTATGAAGATCATTTCGATTTCTTACAAGAGGCCCTCAACGATCCATCTATAGACAATGTCTATATAGTAGGCGACTTTAATATACCGGACACCAGATGGGTTCTACCTATCTCTGCGATTACTACACATCCTACCACAACGCGGCCAGTTGGGCTGGATGGTCATGGATCTTCTGGCGTGCACTCAATATTGATGAATTTTTTGATAACATTAAATGCATCACAATATAATAATATTCTCAATAAAAATAATAGGATATTAGATTTGTTTTTGTCCAATTTTCCAACCACCGTAACTGCATCTACCAGTCCTCTTGTACGTGTTGACCCCCACCATCCACCTTTCATAGCACATGTTAATGTATCTCACTACTTCCATTCAATGAAAAGAAAACCAAAGACAAAATATAATTTCTATAAAGCTGATTATGATCTTATTAATAATAAAATTAAGGATTTAAACTGGATCAATTTATTAAGTAATCTTTCTTCTGAGTTAGCGCTGGATACATTTTATAAAGCAGTGGATAACATAATTAAACAGCATGCTCCATTAGCCAACTCTAGGACAGACGGGTTTCCTGTTTGGTTTTCGCGCCCATTAATAAAAATATTTAGGAGAAAACAAAAAGCTTGGGTCAAATGGAAAAAATATAATAATCAGTCTGACTATGAAACATTCTCTCAACATAGAAGTAATTTTAAAGAAGTTTGTACACAATGCTACATGAAATATATGGAATCTGTTGAAGATAATATAATTAAGAATGTGAAGCACTTTTGGACTTATATATCTAACCGCAAAATAAAACCTCAAATTCCAGCTACCATGCATTATCATAATATAAAGTCTAACAACCCTGAAATGATTTGTAATTTTTTCTCTGAGTTTTTTTTATCTGTGTTTGAACCAGCCTCACCTACACTGAAGCGCTCGTAGCGAAGTTTGCTTAGCCATTCTGAATCGATCAGCAAAGTTAAGCAACGTCCGCCGCGGTCAGGAGTTGGATGGGTGACCGCTGGTGACATTTCTACTGAGCGCTTCCGTGCTTCGGAGGGCACGTTAAGCCGTCGGTCCCGGTTGTTGTCTTAGGATGGCAGTCGTTACAGCATGGTGGTAGGGCACTTTGCGAATGCCCGCCTGGCTAGCTACCACCCTCAAGTTGAAAATCTGTCGCCAAGTACCTAACGGTGTGTTCCGGCAGCTGTCCTTGAGAGCCAGTAATTCTAGGTTAGCCTGTACAACATCTTCGACCACATCATCACTTAACATCAGGTGAGATAGTGGTCAAAGGCTAACCTATCATGCATAAAAAAAAAAAAAAAAAAAAAAAAAAAAACTCACAATGGAAACCACCTTCAAACAGTTCCGATAAAGATATTTTGATATCAAACATACAAATAAGTGAACATGAAATTACAAAACAATTAAAACTCTTAAATACTTCAAAAGGTCCTGGACCAGATGGACTACCCCCATTATTTTTAATTAAAACTGCATCTCATATCTGTAAACCATTATATATCATTTATAATAAGTGTCTGAAGGAGGGAGTATTTCCTGAGATATGGAAGCGAGCTTACATCACCCCAGTTCACAAGAGCGGATCCAAACATGACATAGAGCAGTACCGCCCTATATCTATTTTGTCTACTCTGTCAAAGCTTTTTGAAAGATTAGTTCACAATCAGATTTATCCAATTTTACACAATGCCATCATCGAAGAACAGCACGGGTTTGTTAAACGCAGATCTACTATATCTAATTAACTCACTTTTACCAATTACCTATTTCAAAAAGTGGACAACCATGTACAAGTAGATGCAGTATATACGGACTTTAAAAAAGCCTTTGACAAGGTGGATCATGAACTACTTTTAAATAAGCTAGCGTTTAACGGTATACGAGGTAATTTGCTGCGATGGTTTGCGTCATATATCCTAAATACACTGAGAAAAATTTCATGTTTTAACATACGTAATTTTAGCCTCAACATACGTATTTCTTGTTTAAAACGTGACTAGCGTACATAAAGATGAGACAACATGACGTATAATGGCCTTGCTGTAAAGAGCATTGTACATTACAATAATGTACGAAAATCATTCGTTCATTCATTCATTCAATGATGTACTGTCATGCAAATAAGTATGTAACATCTTGACAAAGTAAGGATGTTACGTACGTAGATCCTGGTGCAGCCTACTTACGATAAGTATGTTTCCTACGTTTATTATGTTTACTATAAGGAGGTAGTCTACGTCAAACTTGCTACAGCCTATTTGGTAAAGGTGATTCTGACGTTTAACATGCGTCAGCTTACGTACTGTAAGGAGGTTGCCTACATCAGCTTTGGTATAGCCTATTTATGGTAAAGATGTTCCCTACGTTTACCATGTATTGAACTACGTACAGTAAGGTGGTGGCCTACGTCAATATTGTTGCAGCCTACTTATGGCAAAGATGTTCCCTGCGTTAGTCATGTATCGGCCTATGTACAGTAAGGAGGTACCGTAAGTCAAATCTGATGCAGCCTACTTATAGTAAAGATGATCCCTACGTATCTCATGTATCAGCCTACTTACAGGAAGGAGGTTACGTACACCAATCTTGATGCAGGCTTCTTATGGTAAGTATTTTCCATACGTTTGTCATGTAGTGGCCTACATACAGTAAGGAGATTGCGTACGTTTATCTTGATGCAGCCTACTTATAGTAAGGATGTTCCTTATATTTATAATGCATCGTCCTACGTACAGTAAAGAGGTTGCGTACGTCAATCGTGGTGCAGCCCATTTACTGTAGGGATGATCCTCATATGTATCATGCATCGGCTGTATTATAGTAAGGAGGTTGCCTACGTCAATTTTGGCACAACCTACTAATAGTAAGGATTTTTTATATATTTATCATGCATTCGCCTATGTAGAGTATGGATATTACATATGTACATAAACCTGGACCATTATTACGCTTAAAATGTTATTAAGAGCACCATTTGTAGTATACAAAGGTAAACCTCTTTACTATATGATGGTTGCTCCTGGTTTATTTATGCGCATTGGATTACAATTTGTGCACCCTACTCTACATAGATTGATGCATTCTATACGAAGAAAAGATCCAAACCATTAGTAAACTGCACCAAGGTTTACGTATACAACCTAGCTGTACAGAGGCTGATGCACGATTTAAGTAATTATTCTATATGCAGGCTGCACCTGTAATAAGACAGTAAATAAGCATATTAAATAAATAAATACATGAGGTTTATAAAAATTTATTATCATCAATTTGTGATCTATTTATTGAAAACAATATACAAAATTGTTCTGAAATAAAAATAAATATTTAGGTTCATTATCAATTATCAATTTAAGTTGAAAGACAGGTGAGCGTAGCCAGCCTAAGGTGGTACATGACATTATTAAGGACGTGGTGGAAAACTGTCAAACCTCAGATATCAGGCTTAAAAGACATGCGTACAACATTTCACGGAGTTTAAAAAAATTATCTTCGACATGGTCTCCATATACATTTTATTATTCTATGCGAGGATCAAAGCAGTGCGGCGCACAGTTACAGTTTCAGATTCACCATCTGGAATAAATAAATATTTTACGAAATTTGTTATATAAAAATGACACTCCCTAAAAAGTATTACCAAGAAGTTAGGAAACAATAGCTTATTAATGTCAGACCACACTCGCTATACCACAATAGTTAATTGTGCTGCACTTGTAGCGTTACGTTTCCAGCTTATTTGTAGTCGTCGGGTATGTTCTAAGGGTATTTAAAGTACTTACCACTAGCACTAGTCCCTGGAGTTATAAGAAAAGCCCCTCATTATTTTTTGGATATATATGGTTGAGATCTTGTAAAATCTGCAATCAATAACAGATCATTCGAATAATTCCACTTTGAAAGTAATATGAAACATAAATATGAATTATGAAAGTAAAATATCATGTAGGTTTGAAAATTTAACATACCAAAATATACCTTGGGGTTATCGGAGAGTTGGATTGTCATAGGTAGTCGGATGTGTTCTTTATTCTCATAATATTTCTTTAACACCAGTATCAGCAGTCTTTCTCGAGGATTTTTGTACTCAGTGTCAGGTATCAATATTATTTTTAGCCAAGTCAATTTGTCTTCCAATAAAGTAGCATCTGTAACAATTGTGTAGACTTCATTTACATAAATATATTTGTTTTCAACCGGCCTTGGGATGCCCGGATAAAATTGCACCATCCATATCTTTCTGTGGGAGTTGCAAGTGGTGACAAAAGGGAAAATATCACAACTTAGACAGCTGCCTTTTCCGAAGAACTGTCATCTTACAAACGAGCTCCCAAAGTTGCTTGCCAAGCATGGACATTATGGCAAATGAAATGAAATAATTTTTTTGCAATTATAGCCCCCTTTTTTAATAGAGGGAGGCATTTCTTCAACGTTTGACTAAATCATTTATAACTAAGACTTTAAAAAAACAACAAAGTCGCTTACCTGTGAATGTTGCCGTTTAGCATTTGAATTCACTGGTTGCCGGATAGCCAGGCTGTGTCTTTGGCCTTTCTTTATACACACAGACCCACTTTGGGGCGACTGAACCTCTTTCTTCGTTTATTCAAATTTGATTGGTGATAAATTGATTTTGGAAACTTTGTAATAAAAGATTTTTTATAAATAATCACTGTTGAAAACATTTACATGCGCGCGTGACGCGATTGCCACGGTCTCGCAGAAAACTAATATTATAGCTGTTGCATTACGCTCCAGCCAGTATTGCCAGCGTGTAAATCAAAATCAGCCGAGTATTCACATAAAAATATTTTAATATTAATAAAATTAGATATTAACTTTGATATCATTGATGCATTGTTTAGACTTTTCAAAAACTATTATAATAACAATTGCTCCCCGCGGTTTTATCCATGTAGACAAAACAATCCATGTTTAGTAGTATTAGATTAAATATTTATAAAAAAAAACTGAACACTTGCTTACAGCCTCAAAATCTCTGTTTTACAATTAGTATGGTTAGATTAGGAAATACCAAAATCATCAGGTGAGAATGTGGCTAAATGCTGTTATAAATAAAAAAATATGTAATTTTTCCTGGTCAAGAACAGTAACATTAGTAATGCTAAGTTTTAATAAAACACTTAAAAATATAAAAATATATCCAATGACGATTCCGCCTAATTTTCTTGCTAAGCCGACGTAACGTCACAAACAACACGCAGTCAAACCGTTTGACGCGTGTCGCTTCTACACGAAGCATCCTCAGGAGGTCTTGACTATACGAGTGCACGATCGCACCTTCTCGACTCACGTGTTTGTGACGTCACGTCGGCTTAACAGGAAAATTAGGCGAAATCGTCTCTAGTTATATTTTAATAGTTTTTAAGAGTTTTGTTAAAATATTAATTTAATGTTTTTTTTTAATATTTTCAAAATATTTGATATTATTATATTTCCGCAAGGTAACGCCTGAATCGATTCATTAGAAATACTAAGGTTTGTAAGATATAAAGATATAAAGATATAAAAGTTTTATTGGCCCTTTAGTAATTTTTTTTTACAGGCAAGTCCAAGGTACATTTGAACATATTTATACTACTTAAATATATTAAATTAAAGTCTGATTACGTCTATGTAAATAATTGATTAAAATATAATATTTTACATAATATTTTACACTTCATATATAGTTAAATACAATTTGCAGTTATCACGTTTGCACTTGTCCTAAGAACAAAGATTCTAAAAGCTGCATTGACATATATTCTTTTAATGTGTAGAAGGGATTGTTTTCAAAAAAGTGTTTAAGTTTTAGTTTGAACAAACTGTATTTTAAGGTGGTCAAGTTTTTTGGTAATTTATTATACATAAGTATTTTCGAATAAAGACCTTGTTTCTGGACTTTAGCTAATCTGATTTTTGGTACAACCAGACTTTCATTATTTTTTATGATTCTATTTTCATTATTACGCAGATTGTAAGGTAGAACTTTTTCCTGCTTTTCTGGAATATTCCTATCTTCATGAATTTCTAATAAACAATTATAGATGTAAAGAGAAACAACTGTCATAATTTTGTCTTTCTTAAAGTGCTCCCTTGCGGGGCTACGCTTTTTCAGCCCATTAATTGTTCTTATTGAACGTTTTTGACATTTGAGAACTCTTGTTACCTCTGTAGCATTACCCCAAACAGTAATGGAATATCTTATTATTGAATGTATGTATGCATAGTACACGGATATTAGGGATTTTTTATCTAACAAGGGTTTAAGTTTAAAGAGAGCGTAATTACCGCTCGCCATTTTCTTGCAAATTTTATCAATATGTGCTTTGTGATTAATTGTGTTGTCTATTGTGTATCCTAAAAATATATTTTCTTCAGAAGTCTCATTACCATCAATGCCTAGCCGTGATTGATAATGCATTATAATGCTTTTATCTGAGTTCAGAATTATACCATTGGCATCAAACCATTCATTTAGTAAGGTCATAACACTATTTATTTTGTCATCTAATTTTGATTTACTTTTATCTCTCAGACCAATATGTGTATCGTCAGCAAATAAACATAAATCCGCCTCCGTTGGCAGCACTTTACAAAGATCGTTAATATATATTAAAAACAATACAGGGCCCAGGATAGATCCTTGTGGCACCCCTATCGATACATTTCCCGCCCCAGAAGTTTGATCATTAACGGACACAATTTGAGTACGATTATTTAAATAACTTTTCATCATACTAAGTTCAACCCCATGAAAGCCATAAAACTGTAATTTTAATATTAATATGTCATGACGCAAACAATCAAAAGCCTTTGAAAGGTCACAAAATACGCTCGCGCATTTATTTGAACTATCTAGGGAATCAAGAATGTAGTAGACTACCTTTCTTATTGCCATTTCGGTCGATCGACCATTTCTGAATCCGTACTGTGCTATTGTAAATAAATTATTGTTTTCGAAGTATTTAACAATTCTAGCTTTGATAACAGCTTCTAATATTTTTGATAGAGTTGGCAATATGCACACTGGCCTGTAATTACTAAGCTCTGTGACATCCCCTTTCTTAAAGAGCGGTATTACCCTACCCAGCTTTAGTATATCTGGGAATATACCTTCAGTTAAGCATGAGTTCACAACAATAAATACTAGTTCAAATAAATTATCGTTATTTGTTACAATATTTCTTAACGTCCTTGTGCTCATATCGAAAATATCTAACGTGGGTTTTTGTTTCATGTTTAATACTATCTTTTTGAGTTCTTCGAGACATAATGGGTGAAACGCAAAAGTAGTGAATGGCTTATCTAAGGCATCTAAGTATTTTAAGCAATTTTCTACGTTTACATTTAGTTTCCTGGTCAGGTTTTGAGCAATATTCCGAAAAAAATCATTGAATAGAGTTGCAATTTTTTCAGGTTCTGTAATAATTTTTCCCGTTTCATCTTTTAAGTATTCGATATTAGATTTGGACTGTGGTCGCTTATTTTCTCCTACCTGCTCATTAATAATTTTCCAAGATTCTTTTATTTTGTTTTTAGACTTATTTATTCTATTCATTAATTGTATTTTTTTTGCAAATACCATAGTTTTTTTCAAAAGTTTTCTATATTGTTTTATTTTTAATTTTGTTTGTTTACTGGGATGATGGTTTTGTAGTAATTCCAATTTACATAGATTGTTCTTACTTGTTTCAATACCTAAAGTAGTCCAGTTTTTCTGATTATTTCTCACTTGTTTTCTTACTTTTGGAAAAGCGATGTTATAAAAATGAGTCAATGCATCCTGTAAAATCTTCATTCTTTCGTTAGCGTCGTTTGCCATTAAAATTTCTGATTTAATTTTAGTATAGTTATTATTGAACATAAAATTAAAGTAATTAAGATTACTAATAGAAAAGTTTCTCGCTATATATACTGTATTTTTGGGTAAGTTAATTTGGTTTAGTAATTCCAGTTTAATTACATTATGATCAGAAAGTTTATGTCCGAGTACTGATCCTTTACAATCCTTAAAATTTACAATAAAATTATCTATGCAAGTTGAACTAGTTACTTTGTTTTTATTTGTTTCAGTTCTAGTGGGTTCATTTAATACCCATTCACAATTACAATTTTTAAGAATTCTGTCTAATTTTTTTATATTTTTGTCTAATTTTAGAACATTTAAATTTAAGTCTCCTGCTATTACAATTTGTTTATTCTCTCGACTAATTTTATTTAAAAGATTATATAATATCTCAAAAAATAGATTTATATCATAATCAGGTCGATATAGTGCAACGATAACTGTTTTTGAAGGTTTTAATTCTATTGCTGCTAATTCACAATTCGTTTCGAAAGACAATTTGTTTAAATCATTCCTAACCTTATAATCTAAAGTGTTCTTTATATATATCGCCGTCCCACCGTGTTCAAAAAATACTCGGTTATAACAAGTCGCCAGTGTATAGTTTTCAATGCTCATCGCCTGCATCTGGTGATATTTACCCCAAGTCTCCGTCAGGCATAGTACGTCGCAGTCTATTTCGTTCGCTATATTTTCTATTTCTAAGTATTTTCTATGTATGCTTCGAACATTAGCATGTAAAATTATCGTTTTTGACTTTGCCTTTGGCTTGTTGGAAAATTTGGGCTTTTGATGTTAATTGCAGAGTGCTGCTCGTGGCAGTTGATGAAACGTAGAGAAGATGTTGCATAACATTTATATTCAATGCATCTGATTACATTATCCGTTACAAAATTTTTCATTTTTAAGAAGTTTTTCGTATTTTCATATCTTATATTTGGATCTACATACTTAACATTTTCATTAACTTTTGCCAAGTTAGCTATTTGCATGTTAATATTATATATGTCTTCATCATGCGTGCTGTTATAGCGCAGGCCTGTGATTATTACATTGAACTTCCTTTCCGATTCGTTTAATATACTGCTTAATAGTTTGATGTACTCTCGTTTGTTATAATAAATCAAATTGTCATATTTTGTAATAAGTAATGCTACAGTGTCGTTTCGGTCTAGATTTATGAATTTATTTTTGGAATTTTTAAATATTTCTTGAAATCCTGCGTCGGGCTTGCAGGTATTATGCACTTGAGAATCCGTCTTTTCTATTATTTTTGTCGCTATTCCTTGGCCAACACTATCGGATAATATCACTACGTTGTTTTTCTTCAATTTATGTTTAATTTTCATTTCTCGTTCGGCTTTCGCTGGTAGTTTATTCTTTTTAAGGTTTTCGGTTTTTTCATTTGTTATATTTTTAATAGTAGTTGGTGATATTTTGGTCGTATTATTTACTTCCAAAGTACTACAGCTCGAATCATCTAACTCTATTGCTCGTTTTGTTATATTTTTAGCCGATTTATTTGATGTTGTACACTGTTTAGCTAAGGAATTTCGCTTTTTAGGAGTACTTATCGCTTCTGTAAAAAGAGTTTTCCATTTTGTAGCAAGGTTGTCTTTTTCAACAATTTGTTTTTTAATTTCACTATTTTCTAGCATTAAATTTTCAATTTCTTTGTGTGCTATTTGTAATTCTAATTTTAATTGTGTTATTTCTTTCATTAATTCTACTTCCTTCTCATTTTGTAAAGTAGATGTAGAAATGTCTGGCATGCTATGAAGGTCGTCATCGGTACTAGTTGACTCCTCATCTTCCGACTTATGCAATGGCGTGAGTAAGACTGTCTTATGCATAAGTTTTCTTTTTGTCACGTTAGAAGAGGAAGGAGTATCGGTATATTGACTCGACGCTGGTCCGTTATCCTTATCATAACATGTTCGGCACTTCCACCCTTCCTTTTTAGATTTTTCCATAATATTAAATCTTGTGCTCGACACTTCAGCACAATTTATATCGTAATATTTTTTACAGCAGGAACAGCGTAGTATCTCTTTAGTCTTAAGTATCTTTTGACATTTACAGCAAATAGGGTATTTAACTAGTTTAGCAGTAACTTTTTTGTCCATTAACGTAAGTAAGGACGAGAACGTAAGTAAGGACGAGAATGTATATTTGTTATATTTGTATATATATATATATATACGCTGAAATTGCTGGACCACTTTGGATGAAACTGAAATATAAATAGAAATATAGATAGTTTAGGTCTTAGATAAACACAACGCAAACTTCTTACTATCATAATCATCATGACCATCATCACTTTTCATTATTGCCTACGTGAATGATACTGCGGGATGCAGTAGGTATATACCAAATATATTTTTAAAAATAACAGAAAAAAAACCTTATATCAATTTTTTATTCTATATAGCCAATAGTATACTATAAATCATCTCATCAATGTATTACTTTTTATTATTTCTGTCCTTATTGAACTATTATGATGAAAACACCACGTAACGATACCGATACAAGCAACGTTATATATATGTTGTATTTGATGTAAAAAATGAGGCACAAACTAAAAGTACAAATGTACATAATAGACATAACTAAAGAAGTACCAAATCGAAATATGGGGTTTCAGTGCAGAGTAACTAGTTTTTATTTATTTGCACGCGTATAACAATTGATTTGTTTGTATTTTATACGAACATGAGTACGAGCGCAAAATTGATTGTAAATGAAGAAATATTGAAATAAGCAATGGTCGAAAATCAGCGTTTATGAAACACTGCTTTCGTATTTTTTTATTCGGCATCTGGCAACACTAATCTTCTGTCGTAAAACAATCTTTAAAATGTCGAGGGAACAGTATATTATTGCGCCCGCAACATTTAAATAATGTACAAATGCAGTATGTCTAAAAACGTATAATGATGTTCCCTACGTTCATCACGCATAGGCCTACGCGCAGTAAGTAGGTTACTTAAATGAATTTTACGTAAATTTATTGCGCATAAATTCACGTACGGTAAATAGTTTTTCTACGTCAACCTTGAAGCTGCTCACTTGTGGTAAAGATCTTTCTTACCAAATCATGCATCAGCCTACGTACTGGAAGGAGCTTGCATAATTCGCTTACTTATATCGTGCATCGGCCTACGTACAGTAAGGAGTCTTAGCGCAGTCTACTTAAATGTAACTAATAATGTTTTCTACGTACCTACATCATGCATCAAGCTACGTACATATAGGAGATTGTCTACTTATACCTTGTTGTTGCCTACTCACAGTAGGAGTCTGTTTCCAAAATACTTACAATAAATAGACGATCTACTTATAGTCACGACGCAAACTACTTGAAACATTATTTTTTTTAGTCAAGACGTTTGTGTCATCCTGTTAATGTTGGAGTACATTTATAAAGATGCGACAGCATAATGTAATGTTCTATCTGTGACGTCATATCCATGGACTACTTCCTAGCATGTATCTGCCTATATCGGTTACGTATGTTGAGTCTTGTTGACGGACCCGACAGACGGGTACGTATTTAACGGCAATATCAGTACACAACATGTTGTAACTTAGTGACGTGTTGATACGCTTCAACATTATTTTGTATTATCCAACATTTTTACGGCTGTAGATTACGTATTTTAGATAAAACTACACATACATTGTGAAAAGACTTCGCTACATTTCATTTTTTTCTCAGTGTAGGTCACAAAAAATTGTTATCAATGGTTACCAATCAAACAGCATTTCGGTATCTTCTGGGGTACCGCAGGGATCGATTTTGGGTCCATTGCTATTTATTATCTTCATAAATGACATAAAATATTGCTTTCATAATACAAAATTTTTACTCTACGCAGATGATCTCAAAGTTTACAAACAAATCAGAAACATTGCTGATTGCATAGCATTTCAAAGCGACTTAAATAGACTGAGTACATACTGTTATAATAATAAACTACATCTGAGTGTTCCGAAATGTAACTTTATACACTTTACAAAAAATATAAACCTCATTGAATTTACATATAACCTTTGTAATGCTCCCTTAACTAATGTTGCCACGATAAGAGACTTAGGAACAAACTTGGACAGTAAACTATGCCTCGCTATACACATCAATAATATTATCAACAAAGCATTTAAAATGTACGGATTTGTAATGAGATCATGTTCTAACTTCAAACGCAGTTCTACATATCTGTACTTATATAAAACCTTAGTACGATCACAACTTGAATATGCCGTACCGATTTGGAATCCCTATTACAATAAATATAAACAGAGCCTTGAAAAAGTTCAAATAAAATTTTTGCGTTCAATGCATTATAGATGCTGTAAATATTATATGTCTTATACTGAATTGCTCAGCAAATATAACTTGCTCACACTAGAGTCGAGACGCACATATTTAGAAGCAATTACATTGCATAAAATTGTTAATAATGAATTTGATTGCACTGAACTTGTGTCGAGTTTATGTTATGTTGTACCTAGAACCATACTAACGAGAGAGGTGCGCACTCGCCAACTATTTGCCGTGGGCAAGTCGCAAACAAATACTGGGCACCGCACCCCTTCTCGTAGAATGGTGGACTCTTACAATCAAAATTTCACTGAAATAGATATTTTTAATTGTACCACTAATAGATTTAAGACAGCAGTTTATCAAGTTCTTTTGTAAATTGTACTACTTCTCCTTTATATTGTTTTTTGGTTAGTAGCCCTATGTGGCAAAGTAAATATTATTTTAGTAATCTGTGAATAGTGTCGTGGGCTATGTTATTATAAAATCTGTGTTATGTAAGACTATTAATGTATATTTTATAATGTAGCTGTTTGCTGTTCCAAATAAATAAAATAAAATAAAATAAACCACAAAAATGCTTGGACTGGTTCGTCTCTGCCAAACTAGCGCCTGTCACCTACGTAATGTAAATTAAGTATTGTAATAATTTTACTATATAGTATGTACTTAACACATTGTTAAAAAACGTTTAAAGGAATGGCCCCGAGTTTCTTGCCCGTTCTTCTCGCAGTGGCTCTATAATTTTTGTTTGCTGAACGTGGCAGTACAATGTAGTATATTTCAATATTAAAATTTGTAATTGACCTTCATAAGAGCGTCGTAGACGCCTAAATTGAATAAATTATTTTGACTTTGACTTTGACTATTGAAATTATTCAAAAAACACGTATCCAATATTCAAGTTCCAGAGTATATCGAGCGAATAATCTCCGGGCATAGCTCTGTCCATAGCTCGTTGAGCGACTCTGAGATTGTCCATAAGGGCCACAGTTAAGGACCACGTTTCATTGCCATATGTCATCACTGGCAATACACACTGGTTGAAGACTTTGGTCTTTTCGCAATTTTCATTAATATGTGCTAGAAGACGTTGCTTCGTACCAAATTTCAAGATTCTGAGTTCACGGGAAGTACCCTGTAGGTTTTGGTTCCCTTGCGAGTGTCGAAAATTTTCTGCTTAAACGGCTGTATCTTTTGATTGCGTTGGCTTAGAAGTTTGGTTTTTTTACAGCTCCAAGGGACAATAGACCTTAGTATTTGATATGAATTTCAGCTTGATACCTCCACGCGCTCCTGAGAAAAGACTTGACAGACAGACGGACATCAAAGTGATCCAATAAAGGTTCCGTTTTTCCTTTTGAGGTACACAACCCTAAAACGTATTTGTTTATGGGTCCCCAAGTAACATATTATATAAAATTTAGCGTTTATACTATAACGAAAGTATAATTATAATTTTCAACATTCGTGCTTATAAAGTGGCTCTAATTTCACCGCAATTAGGTACATACTTACGTATATTTTTAAACACGTATTGTACGTCTTTAAAAAATAAAACATTCAAATATAATTTTTATTTTCTCTGTAATAAAGATAATGTTAAATACCCCATTTTGTACGTGGCTAAAATGCTTACCGCGAAAAGCAAAAAGAAAAGAAAATCTAAAAATTACCTAATTCTTTAGTCCGCGCATGGGAATATTAATAAATTTTTCCCGCCATTGATAAAAAAAATCACTACTCGTTTTCACTGTTGAAATTATAATTATTTATTCATTAAGATGTCTACTGTACTAATCTATACTATCTATACTAATATTATAAAGAGGAAAGATTTGTACCTATTTTTGTATGTTTGTAATGAATAGGCTCAAAAAGTACTGGGCCGATTTAAAAAATTCTTTCACTGTTAGGAAGCTACACTACCCTCGGTGAACATAGGCTATATCGCATCACGCTATGAGCGACGGGAGCGGAGTAAAGCGGGTGAAACCGCGCGCGGTCGGCTAGTTATGAATAAAATTATTTACGTTGTACACCGAAGGGTTAAAGAGTCTGCAATGACTTTAGGTTGTCTTAATGCTTTCATTTTATTAGCTGTAGTGTTGTATATAGTACGTAGTATTTTGTTAATAAAGGCATACCGCCGGTAAAAATAATCTACCGTTTACTCTAAGATTTCTTGTGTACATACAAAAATATGAATACAATTTGTCTGCGATGAATATGGAGTACTTTTTTGACGGTCCTTAAAATTCATATCTGTAACTCCATGTCTAAACTAATATAATAAAGAGGAAAGATTTTATTGTTTGTTTGCATTGAATATGCTCTGAAACTACTAAACCGATTCGAAAAATTCTTTCGCCACGAGAATCCAAGGTTATCCTTGATGTATATAGGCTATAGAAGATTTTCAAAAAGTTAGGGATCCGTATGAAAACTTCGATAATGTAATCCAAATTGTGACAAAAATACCAAAAAAATCGTTATATCGCGTACGCTGGGGAAATTATAGAAAATAGATCAAAATGATGTACTTAAATTTTATAGAAGACATCAATATCTATAAAAAAGTCCGCAATACTATAAGTCTAACTATTACAGTTCTGTCACAATAACTACTTTTTTATGTGTTTAAATTTATAATTGTAGATTTTTTGTTATATACCCGTGCGAAGCCGGGACGGACCGCTAGTATACTATTGATAATGTGATCGCATACAAATAAAGTAATTTTCTGTTCCTTAGGAGGCATCAAAGTTGTCCAACGGCCAAACACCGTTACAGAAAACGACTACAAGATTGTTGGAGACAAGTTCCAATGCAGCAGATGCGATAAACTCACAAGCAGTGTAGACTCCATGCGAAAACATATCAGACGAGAACATCTGAAATTATATAAGTACAAATGTCGAATTTGCCCAGAAAGGTTCCGCTCTGATATAGCTTTTGCAAAACACAAATTAGCAATGCACAATATCGACCACAGGCACAAATGTAACGCTTGCGATAAAAACCTCAATTCAAAAGCAGGGTTAAAAAAACATCTTGAAATTTTTCACATGTTAGGAGAAAAATTGAAATGTGACACATGCGATTTTGAGACCTATAACAAACGTAGTATGCGAAATCATCTCGAGTATACGCATAACCCCGTGAAGAAATTTAAATGTAGATACTGCAAGAAGTCGTGTAAGAGGCTTAGTAGTCTGCAGTTCCACGAGAGGATACACACGGGTGATAAGAGAAAAGTGTGTAAAGTGTGCGGTCAGGCTTTTGTGCAAAAAGCTAGTCTCAACTATCACATGACGAAACATCACCCAGGAGTTGACTTCTAGTGTCATCAATCAGCTATATCAGAACCTAAACCGCAGCCTCAACTTGCTATTGGAATTATTAAAAAAAACACGTTTCGAATATTCACGTTCCGGATTTTATCGCGCAAAAGAATCTCCGGGCATAGCTATTTCCATAGCTCGCTGAGCGACTCTGATATTGTCTATAAAGGCCACAGTTAAGGACCACGTGCCATTGCCATATGTCATCACTGGCAACACACTGGTCTTCAAGCTTTGCGGGATGTTCGACGAGAAGATGTCGCGTAACTTCCTGAACGCTGTCCATCCGAGTTGGATTCTTCGGGCGACCTCTTTGTCGAAGTTCCAAGAAAAACTGCACAGAAGATATTACTACATGTAGATATGAATACCAAGAGGATACTTGCATACATATGCAAGTCATAGAGGAAGTTTTTCTGACTCAGTATTGCTACTGAATTTTGGGGTAACCGAAAATCTAATCATGTCAGTGTTTGAATGTTTAGACATTAAAAAAGTATTATTGTCAAAAGTGAGTTGGGGTTGAAATAAAAAATAACGTATTTAGTTGAAGCCACTTCAAATAAGTTTTAAGTGTAGAATATAATCTTGATTTTGATGACATAATGACATAGAATCTAATGAAGTTGTGTTAGTAGGAAGGAGTATACGAATAAAAAAAATATTCAAATACAAATTGTTTATTTTTCAAAAAGGAACAAACAGGCATAAAATGTAAAATGTTTAAAAAAAAACATAAAATGTTTACATAAATACTAGTACTAAGGTAAAACACAATATATCTACCTTCCATTAGCAGCAGTACTAGGCGTGTTACGCTAGCCTATGACCACTAACAAACCGCCCCACTCCGCAGATATGCTTGTTATTGATATATACTAGTATGTTGATTCGTAAAAATTAATCCTCTTTCTTAGTTTCTTTAGTAATTGTATTTATTACTAATGACAACAGTTTAAGGTTGAACTGACCGGTCACTTCTCCATACAAACGCCGAAGGATGATCACTCCCTTATTTGAGGTTTTAGGTCAAGAACTAAGTATGATATCTATTTATCTCTTCAGTATCTAGGCTTGTATGGTTACGCATTTCTAAAACAAATGTTAACTTGAAAGTTATAAGCCTCGAAACATCCTTATAATATTACGAATTGTAGCGCATGTTACGATGTAAATAAAAGATTTACAGAGCATGAAATCTAAGCTAATCATAGCTAAGTTCGAGATCATTTTGGATAAAAAAAATTGAAATAAATACATCCAGTAGTTTATTCATAAACATCCTAGAACCAAAGGTCGGCATATAAAGTTTTGCGCGTTAGTTTTTCGTTCATTATATTGGGCATCCCATTTCAATTACTCCTTTCCGCGGTGAGGGAAGCGGGCGGGCTGGTCTCATGCGCAGCACACAAATATAAATTCAACAGAACGCACACATGCGAGCCGCCACCACCTCGCCGCGATCCCTTGAAAGTTCAATTTGAAGCGCTCGTAGCGAAGTATGCTTAGCCGTTCTTAATCGATCAGCTGAGTTAAGCAACGTCCGCCGCGGTCAGGAATTGGATGGATGACCGCTTGTGACATTACTACTGAGCGCTTCCGTGCTTCGGAGTGCACGTTATGTCATCGGTCTCGGTTGTTGCCTTACGACGGCAGTCGTTACAGCATGGTGGTAGGGCATTTTGCGAATGCCCACCTGGCTACCACTCTCAAGTAGGAAATCTGTCACCAAGCACCTAACGCTGTGTTGCGGCAACTGTCAGAGCCAGTAATTCTAGGCTATCACAACATCTTCGAACACATAATCACTTAACATCAAGTGAGATAGTGGTCAAAGGCCAGCCTTTGACCACTATCTCACACAGTCGAGTGAATGCGTCTGGTGTATGATATATACGACATAAGCATTTTATTTTGTGACGTAAGGTCCTAGGTTATTAGCACTAAGTAATTGATCGTCGCAGTTGGCCTACTTTTGAAAAAAATGAAGGTTCTGTCTGGGTATAAAAGGATGCGCTTCAACGGTTCAAAACTTACTTGAAAGGTTACAGACAATTCGTCTCAATAGGTTCCCATTGTAGTGATAGCATTTCAATTGATTTTGGGCTACCACAGGGAAGCATTCTCGGTCTTACTCTGTTTACCTTATAAAAGACATTCTAAGCTGCACCCTGAAAACAGCAGAAATTATCACTTACGCAGACGACACAGTAGTTCTTTTCCACGGGAATGACTGGAATCAGGGTTAATTTTAATAGAGGGCCTCGCACACATTTCAATCCTTCTAGGCAAAAAAAATCCTTTTAACATTGCGAAGACCAAAAACATTGCCTTTTCCAAAACTTGCGTTGGTAGCCCCCGTACAGACATGATGTTAAAAATACACTCTTGTCCATATCACATTAGGACGAGCCGTAATTCTGGATGTTAGTCTTAGTATTCAACGTACGAGTTCGACCAAATATTTAGGTGTTACGATTGATGAGAACCTTTCATATAAGAACCCCATCATTGATCTATCGGGTCGAGAGCGGAAACTCATTTACATTATGATAAAGTTGAGGGACTGCACCCCAATAGACATTCTACGACAAATCTACCTTGCACTGTGCCAGTCTGTTATACAGTATTGTGTCTCTGTTTGGAGAAGTGCTGGCAAAACTGTTTTTATGACAATGAAAGGAGCACAAGGCCCTTATCAAAGTGATTCTTAAAAACCTTTCAGCTTCTACTGATAGCATTTACGAAGAATTTTAAGTTCTAAGGGTTAGACAATTATTTGTTTTACCTGCGACTGTTACCGCTCTTCTAAATCGCGATGACTATGACTTCTTGATTTCCAAACGTGTTTTCTGTCTTCCTCTACCGCAAGCCAAATCTTTACTTAGAAAAAGAGATCCCACTTTCTCTCAATTTAGTATATAAAACAACGTTTGTAAGTATTATTAAGTAATAGATTGCAGTCTCTCTTTGTAAAAAAATTACAAAGAATTCCTCACAAAGCTCACCTATGAAGAAAAAGAGAATTTAATATAAGTTAGACGATGTCAAAACCGGCATATTCATGAACACTTCTACCGAATCTCACTCACACTCTACGTACTTCACACATATATATTTTATACCATTCATCATATCTTTATATATAAAAATTACGTGTCACGTTGTTTGTCCGCGATGGACTCCCAGACTACTGAACCAATTTCAAATTTCATTTGCACACCGTGTGCAGTTTGATCCAAATTGAAAGATAGGATAGCTTACATCTCATTACATCAATTTATAGTCGTAATTACCCGTGCGAAGCTGGGGCAGGCTGCTAGTTATACACAGAGATTTAAATACCGCTTCATAAAGGTTACCGATTGAAACGATAACCGTATGTATGGGTAACAGATATAAACGGCCAGCGCAATGAAACGGTAGTACCGTTTCCTTTACGATTACCCATATGATTACGGTAACCGATATAAATACCGATACGTTTCGGTATTTTTGTAAATAGAAATATAAAACTGTGTGAGTGCAGGCGCCCGCCGCGCGCCGCCGCGCCACGCCCTCGCCTCAGCCGCCGCCCGCGTTCGCCCTACGTGCCGATGCCGCTGACAATGCGACGTACCTACTCAAAATATTATTTCGATGTTTGTATTGTACTGTAGCCGCCTCACATCAGCCGACATTATTATTAAATAGGTAGGCATACCTAGTCTTGCAACTGACACGGTTATAATAATGAGTTACAGTTTTAGGATTTATCAAATTATCATACGGCCACTAAGTATATCACGCGTGCCTGGCTAGCTGCCACCCTCAAGTAGCAAATCCTCTACCACCACGAAAAATTACTGGTCCTCAAGGACACATAGCAGAATACACCGATAAGTGCTTGGCGACAGATTTTGTATTTAAGGGTGGTAGCTAGCCAGGCGCACATTCGCAAAATCTTCTAACACCACGCAAAATTACTGGTTCTCAAGGACACATAGCTGAAAACACCGATAAGAGCTTGGCGACAGATTTTCTACTTGGGCGTGGTATCTAGCTAGGCGGGCATTATGCCCTACCACCATGCTATCCGCCATAAAGCTACCACTCTCAAAGAAAAAATCTGTAGCCAAGCACCTAGCAGTGTGTAACGGCAGCAGTTTTTGAATATACCTACACTGAAAATCCTATTTGAAACTAATAATGTTATTGTTCCCACTTCCCGTCATTCATATCAAATAATAAAGGTATTCGCTAATAAACCTAATTATCTGAACAGCGCGAGCGGCGAGTCTCGCAGTACTGCTCCCCCCACTCCCCCCCGCAGCGTATCGCGCCATGGCATCACCGCACCCCCTCCCGCCCGCTGCACTCTCATTGACTTACATAAAATACATATACCGAAATGGAAATCGGTAATCGTATCGCAATTATGCTAAAAGATATATACCTGTTACCCTTATTTCATTACGGTATTTACCGAAATCGTATCTGTAAATACCCATACCGTAATATCCCTGGTTATACATCAGTACTAATATTATAAATGCGAAAGTAACTCTGTCTGTCTGTCTGTCTGTCTGTCTGTCTGTCTGTCTGTCTGTCTGTCTGTTACGCTTTCACGCCAAAACTACTGGACCGATTTGAATGAAATTTGGTATGGAGATAGTTTGAGACCCGGGAAAAAACATAGGATAGTTTTTATCCGACTGCGCAAAAAGAGGTTAATGTTTTCGCGCGATAACCGACATACGCGCGGGCGGAGCCGCGCCCGGAAAGCTAGTATACCATATATACTCTTCTGCACCAATTCGATATTTTATTTTGTACCTTCGCATCTAAGGGCCTGTTTCAGAATGTTCGTGTATGTTCCGGTTTTACTACCCAGAACATATTTAATAAATAAAACACTATCTTTGCGTTTCATAGACATCGATTTAGTCTATCCATCAGTTAAAGCTTGCATGTTAACTGTCATTTTTATCATTCAGTTATTTTATGTGTTGCATAGTAACCCGAAACTTTATTAGGACATTCTAAAACGGACCCTTAGTGTTCCAAGATACAGGATTTTTCCTAGTTTGAAAATCGTTGATATCCTATTTCTGTTTATTATAATTTTTAACCGTGCTTGCTAAGCATTTGCCTGTGTAGATTCTGAATAAGATATATTTTAAATTCGTATGGTTTGTTCATTATCAAAATATGAAATTATTATTTATTCATAAGTAAAAGTCGAGTTCTAAATATGCTGAAATAACACAAATACTAATGAGGATATAAATACCTATGGAGAACCAATAAATTAACGTAAATTTTAAATACGAGTATCTATCTTCTAGAACAGTAGCGACACCTCTCGCTGATCCATAACTACATAGGACTCTCACTCTTACCATGTGAAAATGTTCTTTAATTTCTCTCAGTTAAGATTTAAAATTGATTGAGACACAATAGCGTTCTCAGGTAGTATCGGATATTCCCTAGAGGGCACGATTTGTGATGAACGATGCGATCCGACCATAGATTATATGAAACAATTAACTTCGTACCGCAAATTTGATTTTCGTTGTCTAAAGTGTCACTCGTAATAAGAAAAACGAAACTTCGTTGAATCGTAGTAGCGGCCCAGGTACCTAGAAATCGCAAATATCAGCTGTAATTCGTACGAACGTCACACTACTAAATTATAAAGTACAATTGATAGCTGCATGTATTCGGCATCCGTAAAAAAGTTAATTTTCAATATTCTTTAAGGATTCGCTAACTGGAGTGACCATGATTTGAAAGTGTTGGGGATCGCAGTAATACGGTTACTCAGAAGGCGCTGCTGCCCACTTTCCAGTATTTTTCCTTTAGTCTGTTACGATACCCACCATACATACATACACCAAATTTTTGCGCACAAACACGCGTGGTGTTTAAACTACGAGTACCTCGGAATAATTAAAAGTTTATAAAAAAAAAAAACAAAAAATGGAACCGACTTCTAATGTAGCATCATAAAATGGCAAAATGTGTTGGTAAGCGGTGGCATCATGTGTCGGGTCGCCCTCTTCCCTCAAAAATGGTTGAGGAGGACGACGGCTGGCACGCGAGTCAACTCGTGAACGGGTTCTGCTTGAGGACACTTGTCCGTTCGGAATGCCTGTGCAAATCTGTTTGCTACTATTTAGTATTAGTACTATTATTCAAATATTACTATACATATATATATATACTATTATTAAACTTCAAAAATGGCACGGACCCCGGAGGCTGTGGAAAATGAACAAAACCAAATAAAAAAAACATAAAAAGAAATGGCAAAATAAATAAATTAGATAATGATACAAAATAATGTCAAAAATAAATATAGCACAAGTTGCTGTAGTGTTGTTACATAGTATTTTGTTAATAAAGGCATAATATACCGTCGGTAAAAAAACATCAACCGTTTACTCTGAGATTTCTTGTATAAGTATACAAAAATATTTAATAATACAATTTGTTTGTGATGAACATGGAGTAAAATATATTTTTTACGGTCCTTAACTTTCATAAACAGTTTTTTTGGTAAAATGCTAACAACCTCTTAGGGTTGACTTCTTCTAGTCATAACAAACATTTAGAGATTTTTTTTGTTTTGAAAAAAAAATGTGTTTTAATGCCTACTCTGAGCTAAGAGCGCCCGCCGCGGCAACACTGGACCGCGCCGTGCTCTCTTAGAGAGTTTTGAATGTTTACATCGAGCAAAGTAATAAAAAATATGAAATAATACATTACAGGCACAAGAGCCTTTTAACATCAGGTGGTCTTCGTACTCAATCAGTCAAAAAACCATAAAAAACATATGTATATATTTATTTAATTTTTTTTCTAAGCAAAAAGAAACATCTCAAAATAATTGTTAGTATAACGAAACAACGTGCTATAGCTGACAGGATCGAATGAACGATCAATGCTTTATTGTTATAAAGGATATAATACACTACATTCATGTTATGCTTTACACCGGAAGCCACATAGGATGGCAGCACTAGTTATTAATAGACAAACCTGATTTTGATATCTTATATTATCTATATTAATAACAGTTAGGTTAGGACTAGCAGAAGTCAATCCTAAGAGGTTGTTAGCATTTTTCCAATAACCATGTAAGTGTAACTCTATGTCTAAACTAATATAATGAAGAGGAAAGATTGGTTTTTTATTTGTTTGTTTGCATTGAATAGGCTCTGAAAATACTTGACCGATTTAAAAAATTCTTTCAGCATGAGAATCCAAGATCATCCCTGATGAACATAGGCTATAGAGATTTTCAAAAAGTTAAAGATCCGTATGAAATCCTCGATAAAGTAACCCAAAGTGCGAAAATATTACCAAAAAATCTTTATATCGCGTATACGCTGCGGCAATTATTGAAAATAGAGCAAAGTCATAGCAAAAACAGACATCGATATATAATATAAAAAAAGTCCGCAATACTATAAGTGTAACTAAACTATTACAGTTATGTCACAATAACTGCTTTTTTTATGTTTAAATTTATAATATTTGAAATTTTTGTTATATACCCGTGCGAAGCCAGGGCGGACCGCTAGTATTAGATAATTATATGATAATGTGATCGCATACAAATAAATAAATTTTCTGTTCCCTAGGAGGCATCAAAAGTGTCCAACGGCCAAACACCGTTACAGAAAACGACTACAAGATTGTCGGAGACAAGATCCAATGCAGCAGATGCGATAAACTCTCAAGCAGTGTAGACTCCATTCGAAAACATATCAGACGAGAACATCTGAAATTATATAAATACAAATGTCCAATTTGCTCAGAAGGGTTTCACTTTGATGTACCTTTTGCAAAACACAAATTTGAAATGCATAATATTGACCACAGGCAGAAATGTGGCGCTTGCGATAAATACTTCTTTTCAAAAAATCTGTTAAACAAACATCTTAGAATTTTTCACAAGTTAGGAGAAACATTTAAATGTGACACATGCGATTTTGAGACCTATGACAAATGTCATATGAATAGTCATCTCAAGTTTACGCATAACCCCGTGAAGAACTTTAAATGTAGATACTGCAAGAAGTCGTATAAGAGGATTGGTACTCTGCGGCTCCACGAGAGGATACACACGGGCGATAAGAGGAAAGTGTGCAAAGTGTGCGGTCAGGCTTTTGTGCAGAAAGCTAGTCTCAACTATCACATGACGAAACATCACCCAGGAGTTGACTTCTAGTGTAATCAATCAGCTATATCAGAACCTAAACCGCAGCCTCAACTTGATTTGTTTGTTTGCATTGAATAGGCTCTGAAAATACTTGACCGATTTAAAAAATTCTTTCACCATGAGAATCCAAGATTATCCCTGATGAACATAGGCTACAGAGATTTTCAAAAAGTTAGAGATCCGTATGAAATCCTCGATAATGTAACCCAAAGTGCGTAAATATTACCAAAAAATCTTTATATCGCGTATATGCTGCGGAAATTATTGAAAATAGAGTAAAGTCAAAGCAAAAAAGAAGACAGCAATATATTATATAAAAAAAGTCCGCAATACTATAAGTGTAACTATTACAGTTATGTCACAATAACTACTTTTTTAGGTGACTAAATTTATAATTTTAGAATTTTTTGTTATATACCCGTGCGAAGCCAGAACGGACCGCTAGTATACTATATGATTATGTGATCGCATACAAATAAATAAATTTTCTGTTCCTTAGGAGGCATCAAAAGTGTCCAACGGCCAAACACAGTTACAGTAAACGACTACAGGATTGTCGGAGACAAGATCCAATGCAGCAGATGCGATAAACACACAAGCAGTGTACGCTCCATTCGAAAACATATCAAACGAGAACATCTGAAATTATATAGATACAAATGTCCAATTTGCTCAGAAGGGTTTCACGTTGATGTACCTTTTGCAAAACACAAATTTGAAATGCATAATATTGACCACAGGCAGAAATGTGGCGCTTGCGATAAATACTACTTTTCAAAAAATTTGTTAAACAAACATCTTAGAATTTTTCACATGTTAGGAAAAAAATTTCAATGTGACACATGCGATTTTGAGACCTATAACAAACAAAGTATGGTTAATCATCTCAAGTTTACGCATAACTCCGTGAAGAACTTTAAATGTAGATACTGCAATAAGTCGTGTAAGAGGATTGGTACTCTGCAGCTCCACGAGAGGATACACACGGGCGATAAGAGGAAAGTGTGCAAAGTGTGCGGTCAGGCTTTTGTGCAGAAAGCTAGTCTCAACTATCACATGACGAAACATCATCCAGGAGTTGACTTCTAGTGTCATCAATCAGCTATATCAGAACCTAAACCGCAGCCTCAACTTGATTTGTTTGTTTGCATTGAATAGGCTCTGAAAATACTTGACCGATTTAAAAAATTCTTTCACCATGAGAATCCAAGATTATCCCTGATGAACATAGACTACAGAGATTTTCAAAAAGTTAGAGATCCGTATGAAATCCTCGATAATGTAACCCAAAGTGCGAAAATATTACCAAAAATCTTTATATCGCGTATATGCTGCGGAAATTATTGAAAATAGAGAGAAGTCAAAGCAAAAAAGAAGACAGCAATATATTATATAAAAAAGTCCGCAATACTATAAGTGTAACTATTACAGTTATGTCACAATAACTACTTTTTTAGGTGTTTTAATTTATAATTTTAGAAATTTTTGTTATATACCCGTGCGAAGCCAGGGCGGACCGCTAGTATTAGATAATTATATGATAATGTGATCGCATACAAATAAAGAAATTTTCTGTTCCTTAGGAGGCATCAAAAGTGTCCAACGGCCAAACACCGTTACAGAAAACGACTACAAGATTGTCGGAGACAAGATCCAATGCAGCAGATGCGATAAACTCTCAAGCAGTGTAGACTCCATTCGAAAACATATCAAACGAGAACATCTGAAATTATATAGATACAAATGTCCAATTTGCTCAGAAGGCTTTCACAATGAAGTACCTTTTATAAAACACAAATTTGAAAAGCATAATATTGACCACAGGTATAAATGTGGCGCTTGCGATAAATACTTATTTTCAAAAATTCTGTTAACCAAACATCTTAGAATTTTTCACAAGTTAGGAAAAATTTTTAAATGTGACACATGCGATTTTGAGACCTATGACAAATGTTATATGGATCGTCATCTCAAGTTTACGCATAACCCCGTGAAGAGCTTTAAATGTAGATACTGCAAGAAGTCGTATAAGAGGATTGGTACTCTGCGGCTCCACGAGAGGATACACACGGGCGATAAGAGGAAAGTGTGCAAAGTGTGCGGTGAAGCTTTTGTGCAGAAAGCTAGTCTCAACTATCACATGACGAAACATCACCCAGGAGTTGATTTCTAGTGTCATCAATCAACTATATCAGAACCTAAACCGCAGCCTCAACTTGCTATTGAAATTAAAAACATGTATCCAATATTCAAGTTCCGGATTATATCGCGCGAAGATACTCCGGGCATAGTTCTGTCCATAGCTCGTTGAGCGACTCTGAGATTGTTCATAAGGGCCACAGTTAAGGACCACGTTTCATTGCCATATGTCATCACTGGCAACACACACTGATTGAAGACTTTGGTCTTCACGCTTTGCGGGATGTTCGACGAGAAGATGTCGTGTAACTTCTTGAACGCTGCCCATCCGAGTTGGATTCTTCGGGCGACCTCTTTGTCGAAGTTCCAATAAAAACTGCACTGAAGATACATGTAAATGTTGATATGAATACCAAGAGGGTGTATGCAAGTCATAGAGGAAGTTTTTCAGTCTCGGTATTCCTACTGAATTTCGGGGTAACCTAAATTCTATTCGTGGCAGTGTTTGAACCTATCTATACACAATATAAAAGTATTATTGTTGAAAATTGGTTTGGGTTCTAATTAAACGCATGTTGTTTGGCGCCGCCATTACAAATTAGTTTTAAGTGTAGAATAGAATTTTGATAATTAAGTTATTGTAGAGTACCTACTAATAAAAAAAATATATAAATACAAATTGTTTATTTTCCAATAAAAAAATCAAACAGGATACAAATATTAACGTAAATACTAAAGTCCTAAGGTAAAACACAAGATACCTACCGTAAGCATACGTACAAGGCGCATCTGTGTTACGTTTTCTAAAATAGCTGATAGGCTATCCTTGTTACGTGCACAAGAAAGGTTAAAAAAACTATTTTATTTAATCCTAAAATTATTACAATTTTTATGCCAGAATACTATGACCAGCATAGATGAATTTGCAGTTCTCGGAGCGCAGTTTGTTTTTATAAAACACAAAGTGTCGTACGTGACCAGATGCGTGTACGCATGTAATAGTAGATTGTTATACGAGGGTCGAAAGGAATCAATTCCCATGCGAGGTATTTAGATGCCCTAGCGTAGCGAGGGTGGCTATAGTCTGAGTAAGAATTGATGACTTTCACTCCTGTTAAGCACTGTACTTAACATTTCGAATTTCGATGTTGTATAAAATATTAATTAAAAATAATAATATTAACATAATAATAATTTATTGTGAAGACTTTGGTGAACTATTTGTGAAATTTGAAGTAAAATTTTGTTTCGAATATTAACGGGTGGCTATAGTCCAAATTATATAGTCTTGTTTTAAATTTTAAATATGGAACACAATGCGTCTCCCTTGTCCCGTCATCCTGCTTAATAGGTGTTTTTTTATTCACACTGCTCATAAACAGAATTAGTGACTGAAATGTTCATATTACATATACTAACTTCACAAAGTCACATTAATTATGTTATAGACAAAATTTTTTGCCCTTTATGTAAATGGTATGTATCTAAATAAAGGGCAAAAAATGTAGTCTATATAGTTGTTATTAATTATTTTATAAGAACAGAGTATATTACAACGAAAAAACTTAGTTTTATAATTTTGTTTACACCAATCTATACTTATAATAAAACTGTAACAGGTCCAATTCTGTACATGGCAGATATTAAAAAAAAATGTACAATACTCTGTAGCTGATATGACCTTTGAACGTACGGCTCATCTTAAGCCCACAGGCAGCCCGGAACTCCACGGGAAGCCCGACACCCCACGGACAGACCGGCATCCCACGGGCAGCACGGCACCCTTATTTAGTTAGATACATAGAAGTCATTAATCGTTCCATCTGAATTGATACATAACATCGTCTAATTCCTTAGATGAAAAATTATCCTGGCGGTTATAAAATCGCGGCGTGCCATAAATAAATAAGCACGACGCATCGTCGGCGCGTGCGGTGCGCGACTGAAATCTGAACTTTAAGCGTTTTCTTTCGGAAGGATCAAGGCAAGGTCAAGGCGTGTGAGGCGAGCGAGATAACCTCGACGAGTTTTGTTTATGAATGACACAATTTTATGTAGTGGTATTTTACGTATATATATATATGTATTTATGCATGAACCGCGTGCATGTAGTATTTCTTAATGAAGTGGAGGAAACGGCGAGAAATACATTAAATATCTCTCCATTCTTATATAAGGGTTTCATAATAGATAATTTTAGACTTATTGAAAAAAAATTATATGTTTACTTTACGACTTATTTATGTTAGTAATAACTGTGTCAACAGTGGGTGAAAGTCAAGTGAAAGTCATAAAGCTGTACATTATTGATGCGTTAATGTCACTACGAAACAATTTTTTGACAGTGCACGTTACAAACGTGCAATGGGCAAAAAGAGATTATTATTTATTTATGAAGCGCTCGTAGCGAAGTTTGAATTCTGAATCGGTCAGCAAAGTTAAGAAACGTCCACCGCGGTCATGAGTTGGATGGGTGACCGCTGGTGACATTACTACTGAGCGCTTCCGTGCTTCGGAGTGCAGGTTAAGCCGTCGGTCCCGGTTGTTGTCTTAGTATGGCAGTCGTTACAGCATGGTGGTATGGCGCGACTTTGCGCGGGTATTTGAACAAAGTAGACGTTTATATTATTTGCTCGCTACAAATAAAATTCAAAAATAGGTTAAAGTGTTACTTGTGCAATTTTAAGTGGTAACTATTGTTTATCTACGTACAAGCTTTAGGACGAGCCAATAATTATATTGATTTTCCTTTTGAATATAAAGTTACATCAGAATTAATTTCGATTGTGACAGTGATTCGAGGAACACGGGAGTGCACTGTGTCACTGTTGGAAAGAGCGCTTCAACCGAACGCGTGTCGCTCGACTACTGCTACCTAATCTGTGTACCGCACGCGATTCGCACAATTACTGTTGCGTATTCTGTGTACAACTTGTTAGCTCGTTACCTACGAATAGAAATGGCAAGTGAAGCATTGATTTGCGCGGGATGTTGTAGTGCTATCACTGCAAGACATTATTTAGCCTGCTGTATATGTACACAAATATATGATCTGGAGTGTGCTAACGTGACTGAAACTCGTTACTTTGGATCACTAATCAAAGAGAAGGAAAATCCTTGGAAATGTCCTTGTTGTGTAAATAAATTGCCCAAATGTGACAATACTAACACGCCCGTAGCTGCCGCCCTGCGCCCTCGGGAGCGTAGACATGCGAACCCTGATGACACAAGCCCTATGTCGGGTGGCAGTAGCAGTGAAACAGACAATATAAATATTCGCCGTGGCATAGAAAGGCCGGATGAGGTGAGAATCCCGGAACGTTCTTTTATGGATGATAGCTATTATCTGGATGGTATGCGTGTTATTATACGTGAAGAGCTGGAGCGTATTTTTGAAGATCGCGTGGCAGCCATAATTAAAAAGGCCGTCGCTGAACAAATTGCCCTAGCCACCTTGCCCTTACAAAAGGAAATAACTGTCCTCAGGGAGAGAGTAGCTTTGCTTGAAAGCAAAGGGAAGGTTCTAGAAGATAACCAGGTGCTCCATTTACCACTCAGCTCAAGTTCTGACAGACTGACAGCTGCATCGACAACTCAATCTCTTCAGAAAGAAACATCAGCAACCGCAAGTCAGAAATCCCATTTGAGACAGGTTCCGGAAAATCAATCTGTTTATCAGCGTCCTAACAATAACATCATTGATGATACTAAGCGAGTTCACCCCCCCTGTGGAAACGCTCCCAGCTCCAAGATGTTGAGTATAGAGAGCCAACCCTTATTCAGTGGACCTGAGACTATCAACGCTCGTGACAATGAGGGGGAGTGGGCTGCAGTGATCAGGAAACGTCGTTCTAACGGCCCTGCTGGTGTTATAAGAGGCGCAGCTGCTCCGGGTACGACCAAGCTTGAGGCTGCTGAGCGCCAGCGACTGCTACATCTTTATTACGTCAAGGAAGGTACTACTGAGGACCAGGTGAGAGACCACTTAAACTCCTTTGTTGATGGAAACGCATGCAAGGTGGTAGCTCTCAAAGCTAGAGGTAACTACGCATCTTTTAAATTAGAAGTCCCTTCCAAGTTGGCAGATGACATTATGTCACCTGCTAATTGGGCCGAGGATATATGCGTTAAACCATGGAGGCAGTCCTTTCGTTCCACCAAGAATGAAGACCAAGAAGCTAAACATGACTAAAGATATTAGTTTATACTATCAAAACGTAAGAGGTTTAAGAAGTAAAACTAGGACCTTCTACAATAACGTCTATATGGAATCTCACGACGTTATCGCTCTCACGGAAACATTTCTCAATAGTTCTATATATGATGGCGAATTGTTCCCTTCGGGATATGTTGTGGTGCGTAAGGACCGCGCTGGTGATGTAGGTTGGGGTGGCGTTCTCTTAGCCGTACGCGATCATTATGTTGTAAAGTTAATTACCGATGTGGACGGCCTAACAGATGACAAGGAGATATTGTTTGTTAAAATTATGTGGAAAAACTTAAAATTGTTGATATGTGTAGTATATTTACCGCCAAATTACAATGATAATCAATACGGTGATGTCTTAGATTGTTTGGAGAATGTTATATGCAAATATTTTTCAGTATTAGATATATTAGTATTAGGTGATTTTAACCTAAATTCTTGTAGTGCAGCCATGAAGTTACGATTTGAAATGTTCGTTGAATTCTGTAAATTATGTCAGCACAGTAATGTATTAAATTCACATGGTGGTATGCTAGATCTTGTGTTGTCATCGTTTAGTTCTAGTGCGGTGGTCGTAACCGATGACGTGGAACCGCTGGTGCCAGCTGATTCCTACCATCCACCAATAAAGGTGACCCTCAATCTGGTGCGAGGTTTTGACATATCTGATTCTGCTTGTCCTTTTCCGGTAATTGGCCCTATGTATGCCCCTGACTGGAATTTTCGTAAGGCGGACTTTAGCTCTTTGTACACCAGTGTATCTGATATTGATTGGAGTGAAGTGCTATTGGAACAGGATGTTGATGCTGCATTGGATCTTTTTTATTTTAAATTGAATGAAGCTGTGAGTAACCACGTCCCTCTTAAAAGGATTTATAATACCTCGAGCCAGCGGCAATACCCCCCATGGTATACTGCTGAGATTAAGAGGAAAATTAAAATAAAATACTTTCATTTGATAAAATTTAAAAAACATGGTTTAGAATTTAATCGCGAGGTCTTTAGGTACTATAGGACTCATATCAAAGAACTTGTCAGTGATGCGTACCAGCAGTATATTACGGTTGTAGGGTCAAATATAAGTTCTGATCCCAAAAAATTTTGGAAACATGTCAAAGCAAGTCGAAGTGGTAGGGGCCCATCCAGTGCATATACTTTGAACGGGGAGCAGGTGGAGGGACATAATCCTGCTACAGCGTTTGCCGAATGCTTTGGTTCTGTGTTTCCTAGCGACATCCCAGTTCTCAATGCTGAAGCAGCAGCGCGTGAGGCTGTTACCACGAATGCTCGACTTGTAACCATAAACACTGTTACTGAATTTGACATTCGCCGTGCTGTACGCCGCTTAAAACCGTTGTCTGCGGCTGGGCCGGATGGAATCCCTCCCTTTCTTGTAAAGGACTGTCTCTCGGCACTAGTATTCCCTTTAATGCACATATTTAATCGCTCTCTACAGCTGTGTCAATATCCTGCAAGATGGAAAGTGTCTAGAGTGACTCCTGTGCCTAAGGTTACCTCTTCCACTGAAATTACAACGTTTAGACCAATTGCTGTACTTGCAGTATTCAGTAAAATCTTTGAATCGGTCATCAATTATTACCTAGTCCACCAGATTGAACCTTATCTCGACAATTCGCAGCATGGGTTTCGCATTGCCCGCTCCACTACGACGAATCATATCACCTTTGTTGACCAGATAGCCTCTGATATGGATGCTGGTCGGCAGGTTGACGCGTTGTTCTTTGATTTTAGACGTGCATTTGATCTCGTAGACAATGATATCTTATTAGTCAAACTTTCAGCTTTAGGTGCCTCACCTAAACTATTAAAATTCTTTTCGCATTATCTTAAAGATCGCAAGCAGTATGTGCAAATAAATAAGTACAAATCAGGTGAATATTACATCAGATCAGGTGTAAGTCAGGGTAGCAGTCTGGGTCCTACTCTGTTTTTAGCTATGATCAACGATCTTCCCAGTGTTCTCAATACGTCACAATGTTTAATGTTTGCTGACGATCTGAAGGTCTACCAGCCGGTGACTGGAACATCAGATTGTATGAGCCTCCAAGCCGATACAAAGGCAGTTGAAAGATGGAGTCAGAAGAACAGGCTTGTTTTTAATACTGCAAAGTGTAAAGTAGTCTCTTTTACCAGATCTACAAATCCCATTGTATATCCTTATACCTTGGGCGACTCCATCTTGGTAAGAGAAACTAAAGTCAAGGACCTAGGTATTATCTTGGACGATTGTCTCAACTTCCGCGAACATATTGTCTCAATTTGCAAAATTGCTAACAAAACACTGGGTTTTATTATGAGAACTGCCTCACAGTTCCCAGACATCCAAGTAGCAATCACACTGTTTAACGCATTTGTTCGCAGCAAACTTGAATTTGACTCAGTAGTCTGGGATCCAAGGGAAGCTAAGTACACGCTCCTAATCGAAAGGCTCCAGCGCAAATTCGCTCGCTACGTGTACAAGAGGATGTACGGGTACTATCCGTACCTGTTTCCATCGCTCTTTGTATCAGGTATGATCGGAGTAGATACACTGGAGCTGAGGCGAAAATTACTGTTGGCCATACACTATTGCCAGTTACTGGATAACAAGGTGGACAACCCGACGACGTTGGGTGCACTTGGCTTATTTGTACCGGAGTACTATGCGCGCAGCCAGCGCCGTAAACACCAGCTGTTCCATCGTCCCACTAAACGAACTCGCCACGCTCAGAATGCTCCCACGCAGCGAGCGTTGGTTCTTTTAAACATGTTTACGCATGAGTTCCAGCATGTGGATTTGTTTTCTAGCTCTATGAGCATTATTGTTATTAATCTTAGGATGTATTTAAGTCACACAAATATTGTTTAAGTTAGGTAGTAAGTGTTTTGGTGTTAGAACTGTAAGCTTTCTACTTGTATGAAATAAATAAATAAATAAATAAATGGCACTTTGCGAATGCCCGCCTGGCTAGCTACCACCCTCAAGTTGAAAATCTGTCGCCAAGCACCTAACGGTGTGTTCCGGCAGCTGTCCTTAAGAGCCAGTAATTCTAGGTTAGCCTGAACAACATCTTCGACCACATCATCACTTACCATCAGGTGAGATAGTGGTAAACCTATCAAGCATAAAAAAGGACCATAAACAGGAACAGGTGATAGGTATAATAATAATGTAAGCATCGAACTGATACCTACTTATTAAGCTCAGTGTAAACAAGTGGGTGAGTTATTATTACTACAAGGTTTACTTATTTGGCTTAAAGCAGATACCTAAGAGTCAGATTGTTATATAAATCAAAACAATTTACTAGGTACCTACAAGTAATGTAGTCTAAGCCCATCAAAATATGAAGAGAAAGGAAAGTTAGATTCGATCTTTAATATTCAATTAAAGATCGAATAAATCGCTAAAAATACCTACTATTAGTACGTACAGAGGTTTGGATTACCTACCTACCGAAACATCGGAACAATAGATACAATACAACAGAAAGCAGAAATAAGAAAGATTAATTGCTGTCACTTCCGCGCATCATGTGTTTTCATTCATTAATTGTACTTTTGTGTACAATTAATGAATGAAAACGGTAAAATGTGTGGTAGTTTTGTTTACTTAATATCCATAATTTTTTAAGAAATTTTCTTAAATTTTAAATTTGTATAACTTTTTTAGTGTAAAGTAATAAACAAATTTGACTAGTCTATTTTTTTAACAAACGAGTACTGAGTATGACTCTCTCACATTTCCGATATTGACAGAGTGAGATGGGTCATTGCCGTCATTGGTCAATGTCTTTGTTCTTGATTTAAAAATGTTAAGGCCCGTTCATATTGAATACTTCTAAAAATGTTGTAGCTAAGTCAACAAATCCTCTCTTCATACGTTTGCCGACGTATCACTGTGAGCTCAACATAGTTGAACTCGTTTGGTCTCAATTGAAGGGCTATGGCAAGAAATAACAAAACTTATGAAGTCTGAACTCTTTTGTTACAAGGAGTAGCTAAAGTGGATAGATAAAAATGGTGGTCAAGTCTCAATCATGTGATAACCAAGATAGAAACAAAAATGTACAGAGTCGACAATCATGAACAAAATATGTTAGAGCAATTAATTATTGATGTATCTGTAAAAAGTTCATCAGAATATTTTTTAAGATTACAAGAATTCTAGTAGAATTATTTTTTATATATTCTAGTGCATAATATATATACTATTACAATATTGTTTTATATCATAAACGCGAACAGTTTTATTTTTAAGAATATACTAAGTAGGTATGCAAATTTCAATCATATATTTTTATGCAGTACATTTTAGATGAAGTCAATATGAACGGGCCTTAACAATTTCAAAACAAGAACAAAGACATTGACCAATCTCACTCTGTCAATATCGGAAATGTAAGAGAGGCATACTCGGTACTCGTTTGTTAAAAAAAAACAAACTATAGCATTGCAAAACAAACCCTCATTTCTCTAAAAAGGCTTCCGATATTTACCCCAGAAACACGCGATATCCTGACAGATTGGTCCATGATTATAGTTCCTAGAACTTCGCTCTACCGAAAGCAATGTCATGCTAAAAAATATTACTTATTATTATTACTCCGTAAATGATCTATTAAATAAAATGTAACTACACTCGAGAGCAATGAATCCGGGTCACTTAAAGAATCCTAAAAATCTCGGAAACTAAAAATGCTAGGTTAATGCAATAAATTGTATTTAATAGACAATGTAATACTCCTTAAATGAAGGTATTAAAACTTCTTAGTTATTGTAAAGTTATATCATAAAAAAATCAAATTTGAAAAAGGGCCACTTTCGAAGATGGAACTACGAAATTACAGCATTTGGTTTTGCTTTTGTTTGTAATCTGTCATTTATGTGGGTACATAAACCATGTTGATAGTGCTCTATATTCATTATTCAAGCTGAAATTATGTCGCTTACGCCTGAAGAATGCACCAGAATACTTACAATGCTGGTAACCGGCCGGAGTCAGCGCGATACAGCCAGGACTGTCGGTGTGTCGCTGTCAACAGTACAAAGAGTTCTCCGACGTTACGAAGAAACTGGTTCTAACCTACGCAGACCAGGAACGGGCAGAACCAGGTGTACCACAGAACGAGAAGACCGATACTTGGTGAACACCATGCTTCGAAATCGCTTTCTCACAGGAACTGAACTCACCAATCAGTTTCGACGCCTCGGAGGAAGTAACCCAAGTGCATGGACAGTAAGACGTCGGCTTGCTGAATCTAACTTAAAACCCCTTAGACCTGCAAACGGCCCTAAACTGGAGCGTGGGCATCGTATTTCGAGACTAAGATATGCTATATAAGATATGATAGAGCCACGTAAATTGGAGTATTGAAGATTGGTCAAAAGTTATGTTCTCCGACGAATCAAAATTTATGCTCTACAAGCACGATGGAAGACACAGAGTGTATCGAAGACCAGGGGAAAGATTCAAGCAAGCATGCATCGAAGAAAAAGTAGCCTACGGTGGTGGGTCTGTACTTGTGTGGGCCGGAATTTCTTCTGAAAGTCGCACAGAGCTGGTGATCATAGAAAACGGCTCTTTAACTAGCGTAAGATATGTGGAAGAAATCCTCAATGATCACGTTGGTCCATTTATGGTCAATTTAGGTGAGGATGCTATATTTATGCATGACAATGCCCGACCTCATACAGGTAGGATTGTGAATGACTACCTTCAAGAGATGAACATTACTCGTATGGAGTGGCCAGCGCGCAGCCCGGATATCAACCCGATCGAGCATGCTTGGGACGAGCTAGGCAGATGCGTAAAACAACGAAACCCTCCCCCAATCACGCTTCGTGAGCTCAAAATTGCTCTCACAGAGGAATGGGAGAATATTCCCCAAAATCGTATAAGGAACTTGGTGTACAGCATGCCAAACCGCGTAAACGCAGTAATGGAAGCACGAGGAGGCAATACGAAGTATTAAAATTCAAAAAAATCGTAATAAAGTTCAAAAATTTCATGTTTCCTATTTTTGTTTTAAGGAGAGATCAGCAGTTTTTTTCTTTATGTAATTTTGTGTTAATAAAATGTATGGTGACTCATATTTTTTTTACTTTCATTTAAGGAGTATTACATTGTCTATTAAATACAATTTATTGCATTAACCTATCATTTTTAGTTTCCGAGATTTTTAACATTCTTTAAGTGACCCGGATTCATTGCTCTCGAGTGTATAATTATGATTCTTGTTAAATTGAATTTTATGTTTAATTGATAACTATATTAAAATTACTTTTCTTTAAACTTTCGTGAACTAAACTCATATTTCTAAATTACTGACGGGTCCACGCACGAATTAACATCTAAATAATATTTTGACTAACCTCGACGTTTCGATCAAGTTGCATTAACCGTGGTCACGAGTAGACTGAAGAAGCGGGTGTCATCGTCTTGAGGAGCGGCGGGAGCGATTTAAATCTACCCCCGTTAAGTTTTCGTTAATGTCTTTAACGCCTGCCCATACCTACTGAATTTTATTAGTCAAGCAAAAGACCTAAGTAATAGGACTTTTATCTATACTAATATTATTATAAGAGGAAAGATTTGATTGTTTGTTTGCATTGAATAGCCTCTGAAACTGCTGGACCGATTTGAAAAATTCTTTCACCATTATAATCCTACATTATCCCTGATGAATATAGGTTATAGAAGATTATCAAAAAAGTTAGGAATCTGTATGAAAACTTGGATAATTTAACCCAAAGTGCCAAAAAAATACAAAAATAATCGTTATATTGCGTACGTTGCGGACATTGTTGAAAATAGAGCAAAGTAATGTCATACAGGCACACGAGACTTAACAACTATGTCTCAAGATGACGGGCGCAGTGCAATTCGCAACTTGTGACGAAATGCATCTGTTATAATAGGCAGAGGTTAGTCTACTTAACATCAGGTGGGCCTCAAGAATGATCCGCCACAATAAAAAGAAAAAAATATGTAATGTTACCATAACATCTCTAAAAAGAATCCAGAAAGTAAACTCTACCGGAGACTTATTCACAACTGTCTAGCAAGAAGCAAGATTTAAATTTGAAATCTCCTACTGTCCAGTAAGTAAGTATGTAATTTAATTACTGGACAGTAGTTCATCCTCTTTAGATCTACTTAGAAAAAAAAACATAGTACCAGATACAGTTTTTTTTTGCCTATCTCGGGATTTGGACTCGCACGTCTTGTGCAGACTCACATTAGAGTTAAGCCATTATAACATGGTTATAGGAGGTAGGCTCCAAATATACATATATCTATCATTTATGATAGACATATTTTTGGAGCCTTAAACAACCATTTTATAGTCTATGACATTTAACGCGACGCAGAAAAAGTATGTAAGGTAGGTACTTAGTAAGGTTGTAGAAATATAGTGTGGGATTTTATGTTTGTATTTTGTAACTTCAGTTTATAAATCATGTTGGATTAAAACTTTCCATTTTAAAATAACTTAAAGTTTCAAAAAGAATAATTTTAATTTTATTTATAAAACATTCATGTAATGTAAAAATAGAACAATGTTCAAAACTAAACGCAAACTTTTTAGTTAATAAAAACAATGACTGGCGGGATTTCACATTCAATTGCGGCAATGTGTTTTGTTGTTTATCTTTCTTTCATTTTAAGTATACAAGTTACAAGCCTCAACCAGTAAGAAAGCCATCCTGGCCTCGTAAATAACCGGTCTCAATTAACTCTATCTAATACTTGGCCAGGAAGGTTTACTAACTGGATTCTGCAGTAATGTACTATTATAGAAGAAATCAGTATCTATAAAATTTTTTTTAACAAAAAATGGAACCGACTTCAACACCCAAAAGTGTGAAATAACTTGTTGAAGTCGGTACCATGATGGTTCTAAAGTACCTATTATCACAATATTGTGCGCATGGTACCGACTTCGACAAGTTATTTCACACTTTTGGGTGTTGAAGTCGGTTCCATTTTTTGTTAAAAAATTTTTTTTCAATCTTTTTAGTGTAATTCAAAAACGCCTTGACCGATTTTGATGAAATTTAAAATGGGACCCAACGACAAGCATCAGCTTTCAAACAAAAAAAGAATTTTCAAAATCGGTTCACCCAGTCAAGAGATCTGTGGTAACGAACATAAAAAAAAAAAAAAATACAGACGAATTGAGAACCTCCTCCTTTTTTGGAAGTCGGTTAAAAATATAGGGTTAGCGGTAAAATGCTAACAACCGCCTAGGGTTGACTTCTGCTAGTCGTAACTAAAATCTTGAGATGTTTTTTTTCTGTGTTTGTTTATATGTATTTGACGGAATAAGCACGGGGAACACCTTGTGTGTAACAATATTATGTACCAATGATTAAACAACATTTTACCTTACAAGACTACTATATTTTGGTTCCTGATTATCAAAATTTGGATAGGCGCGGATTTAAACTTCAGACTCGGCTTTTCACTGAACCGGTATTATTAAATATGTTTTTTTTATGGTTTGTCCCATGAATATTGAAATTATATTTTGTTAAATTATTATTTTCAACGAATAAGCATTGCAATTCAACGGGGCAATGCTGCCAGCATGCTGGGCACGCTGCCAACTGGGAGTGGGCTGGAACATTTGGACTGCCTATGAGTCTGCTATGACTTATAGGTTGTCTAAATGCTTTTATTGTAGTAGCTGTAGTGTTGTATATAGTTCATAGTATTTTGTTTAATAAAGGCATACCGCCGGTAAAAAAAAAATCTGTTATATGCTAGACACGTGTCTTCTCAATATAATTAAATAATAAAACAGTACATAGTATGTTTCTTAAAAATCAATAGAATTTAGTAGCTTCGTAATACACCTCCGAATGTTTAGTTATCTTAATGAATACATCGTAAATGATTATTTTTCGTATTTCTTGTATATTTAGCTATCTTACACAAAAATATTTTTCTTTTAAATTAAATACTTGAGATACAAGAGACGATTGTTTACATTACGCTGCGCTTAACGTCCGGCCGGCAAATGCTAATGCAAACGGAAGGTCGTCCGTTTAAAAGTAGTGATTGCCGCGTGCAACCACAGTTGCATTTGGCTTCGCGGTCGCAATAATTTCTAGTGTCACAATAAATTACTACCACAAACTCATGTGCGTCCGTATCAAGCGAACGCTATAAAAAAAAATATCAGTAGTTATGTCATCTATCCAAGTTATGACTGCAGCGGATGTTGCTTAACTTAGTTGATCGGTTAAGAACGACTAAGTAGGTGCATAATAATAACAAATATTTGAAGAAAACATTGAATTAATATTTTATTAAAACACTTAAAAAACATATCTAGTGACAATTCCGCCTAATTTTCCTGTTAAGCCGACGTGACGTCACAAACACCACGCAGCCAAACCGGAAGAATTTTCAACGCGTACGCTTCTACACGAAGCATCCTCAGGAGATCTTGACTCTAAGACCGCATGATCGAGAATTGGATATATTTTTTATTAGAATATTAATTAAATGTTATCTTAAAATATTTGTTATTATTAATACAAATTACAGAATATTTTAATGTATAATGTTTTATTGTTTAAAAAGAAATATATACGAGTATCTATATTTTAGGAATAAATACTTATATTTGTACAGCAGGTTAAGAGCCATTTCACGTTTAACGCGCGTAATATAAGATTTTAACCGCTTAATTTACTATCACAGGAAAGATCTACAATTTATTGAATAATTGATAAAAATAGAATAATCTGTTCTAATTTCGAGTAATGTACTACATTTACAAACATAACTTTAATTATTTTGTAGTGACCAATCTCCCGCACCTTGTTTTACGAATTATGGTACACATAGCCAACTTCAGAGTTCCATTTCTTGTATAAAAAATCATCAAATGAACTTAAAAAAAAGCTATAATTCCGGCATATAATCTTGTTGCTACATAATGTACCAGAATATCAATAATTAATCATCCTTATAGAAAAAAAAAAGTTCGTGCGCCAATTTCTACGAATTATATCAGCAGTTTAACACGATTTATTGCGTAAAATAAAGTGTAATTCCATACAGATATAATACCAAAAGAAAGTACATTCTTCAATTAATATGATCTCAAATAATTGTAATATTAACTCTGTTATGTTAGACACGAAAACATATTTAATGTAACTCTAAATTAGCATAAATTTAAATGTCCAAGCGCGAAGCGATCAGTACGGCGCGAGCGCCCATCGAGGTAGGACCTGTGTTCGTTTTGCCGAGCTCCGACGTTCCGTACGCGAGACGCTTAGATGCAAGTTTATAGTGCGACCACAAAGTTTTGATCATATCAGTATTTTTTTAAATAACAAGCTAGAGTTTTCTGTTGTCCATAATATCAGTATTGTTGTTTAAGTAACTACATCTTTTGTATTATTATATTAGTTTTAGCAATGGGACGAAAGGATCCTTTTTACCATTGTGTTAAAAAACGAAACAACAGCTATTTTTAGAAAATTTAAAAGAACAAGCTTCTAGACGCCATGAAATTGAGAGTATCTGTACTGTACTGTAACTGTTGGATCGTCCACTGCTGAACACAGCCTCCCCTATTAAGGGGGTATTTGCATAATATACCCCCACATAATCCCCACGCTTGGCAGGCGTATTGGGGATCGCAGTGAAAGTTAGCAGTTCTTTTGAAGGCGCTGCTGCCCATCTTCCAGTATTTTTCCCCTAGTCGCTTCTTACGACACCCACGGGATGATATAGGGTGGTGAAATTCTAACCTGGCACCCCACGGGGCAGAGTATCAATTGAGCAATAATCCGGCACCCTCCGCTCGCGCCTCCCTCGCCTTCTACGCCTATGCGCTCCAGTGCCGCGAAGTCTGTCGTCTAGCAGTCTCACCTCAAAACTTATCACGTGCACGTGCGTCATTTATTATCTTTATTGATTTTTTTTAAATACTGCCTATTAGTGCTCTGAATTAACTAGATATTTTTTCTCTTCAAGTAGAAACCTAGTTTATTTTTGTTGTGAACTTTTAGTCTTATCTTTTAACTATCATTGAACAATATTATTTATGTATAGCATTATTTAGCTGACCATTTATCTGTTTTAAAGGCTGTCACTATACAGTCTTTGTCTCTTCGTTGTATATAGTTTACCTGTTTCTTTAAAGTAAGAATAGTGTGTAGTTAAATATGTTAAATAAACAAAAAACTCAAGATACTAGACTTGAAAGATAAAATGGATATTTTAAAGAAGTAAGATAGTGGAGAAAACATGTGGTATTGGGCGTGCTGCTATACACGATCTTATGAAAAAAGCATAGTAGACCACGGGAAGACGATAGAATCTGGGCCAGGAAAGCTTAAAACATTAAGCGTTGGTGATTGTCCAAAGATGGAAAACGCTCTTTACATGTGGTTCATGCAACAGCTCTTTATAAACACACTCCTATCTAAATTAATATAAACCTACTCCCCTATATGGGGAAATTCTGAAAGCAATAGCAATCAAATTTTATAAAAAAATTACCAAACAAGATTTTTGGGCCAACGATGGATGGCTGCCTCAGTAAAACACGGCAGAGACAATGAACCAAAGGCTTTCACTTCAGGCTCAGCGTACAAGAAAACACGGTCATGGAAAAGTATGGAATTTTCATTTAAATGGAATACTGTTTTTTAGGAGCGACGCTGACGGATTGTGCAATGAAGGATTAGTCGAAATAAAATGCCTTAACTCCGTTTTAAGAATAGATCCTCATATTGCCATACGAGAAAAGAAACTTAAATGTTTCAAATTGGATACATCTCAAGAAGAAATGAACCAAAATCATGACTAGTACTATCCAGTTGCATATTGCTAGAAAAAAATACATGTTTATTTGCTGTGTAGACTGGACCTGATTTTCCTCTTAAAGTAGTAAGGATAAAATATAAAGATTATGTTTTTGGCAAGTATAAATGCTTCCGAAATTGGTGTGATTTTACAATGATTGCCTAATCCCAGAAATCATAGACCCTAGAAAAACAAGATCAATGCCGTAACGTCAAATATTTATATAATTTTACGCCCCTCAATTTTTAAATTATTTAAATTTATTGTTGGAATTTATGATTCAAATATTTATATTTTTTGTTCAACATTCAACAAGGATAACATTTAAATATAGGATGCACAATGTAGGTAGAATTTTTAACGTGCATGCCTACTTCTGTCCCATAAAACTAGTAAATAATCGACAGCAAAAATTGATTATTTACTCATTCCAATCACATAATTTTTAAAATCATAACTGATATTTCTTTATGAGTGCAAGTATCAAAATATGCTACGCACAGTCATGCATTCCGTCGACATTTCTTCCGCTTGTGCAAGCGATGCCAGCGCATTTACCTAAACTTCAGTAGCGTGATTTTGTGAAATGGCTCTCAAATGCATTGCTATATATTTTCCTAAAATTTGTAATTGAAATGATTGTGATGATTGATCTATTCATTCAAGACTAAGTAAGTTACGCTATAAGCGCTTTATCATCTGAGAGATGTCCAAATATAAATAAAGCTGGAATGAATGACCCTCAGAGGTCAATCCATCTTTCGAATGTGCATATGTTTATAGTAATTTGAATGCATACCTACAAATAATATTTTTCTGTTCCTTAGGCGGCGTCAAAGTTGTCAAACGGCCAAACATCGTTACAAATAATGACTACAAGATTGTCGGAGACAGGTTCGAATGCTGCATATGTGGTAAACAATCAAATAGTACTGAATCCATTAAACGACATGTCAGAAATGTACACCTGAATGTGAACAAGCACACGTGTCCTCTCTGCTCGCAAGGTTTTAAATTGGAATCAGCATTATTGAGACACAAATTTGAAGAGCACAACATAGACCAGAGATTCAAATGTACCGCTTGCGATAAAAGATTCTATTCAAAAATGCTATTAACCAACCACCTAAATGTTTTTCACATGTTGGGAGAAAAAATGAAATGTGATCAATGCGATTATGAAACTTATGGCAAACACAACATAGTGAGACATGTCAAGTTTACGCATAATTCTGAGAAGAAGTATAAATGTAGATACTGCAAGAAGTCGTGTAAGAGGATTAGTACTCTACGGGTCCACGAGAGGATACACACGGGCGATAAGAGGAAAGTGTGCAAAGAGTGCGGTGAAGCTTTTGTGCAGAAAGCTAGTCTCAACTATCACATGATGAAACGCCACCCAGAAGTTCCCTTCTAAAGAGTCTTCAAACGTCTCTACCGTGACGTAAAAATCATCTCGTCGCATAGTAACAAATACGTTTTAAGTCTAATACGCATTTTGTCCATACTTCGCATTTTGTCCATTAGGCAGATTGTCCAATAAGGAGACTGTCCAATATGTGTTACATTTAAAGAAAGCCTTATAAAACCTACTGTTATTAGTAATAACAGTAGGTTTTACTTGAATTCTTTGAGATAGCATAGGTAATAATTACCTATGCTATCTCAAAGAATTCAAGTAATTCAATATTCGTCTCCACCGGAATATTCACATATTGGAACTGATGGGGTACCAAAAAGCACAACAACTGAGGATATTTTATTCCAAAAATACCGATAGACTAACGCAAATACAAGAAATATCCTTATAAAGACCTTTTTAAGCATAGTTATTATAAATATAAATCTGACAACTAAAACTCGTTACTGTCAAGTATTGGACAAAACTCACAAATGAGCTCTCAACAAAATGAGTAGTGGCAAAAATGTTTACAACATGCGTATTGGACATAAAACGTATTTTGGGTCTCGCTCGACGCATAGTGTTACCACTTTGCGTCGAGCGAGACCCAAAATTTTTGCTATTGCAACTGTTCCCAAGAAAAACTAGCTGAGGTTAGAGATAAGGATATGTACGCAAGTCATACAGGAAGATTTGCAAAACGGAAGTCGAATCATGCAGAAAAAAATCCAGGCGGACGTTTGTCGTCGCACCTTATTATGACTAGATTAGATAGGTACTAGAGTAAGTTTTTTTTTATGTCATTGTGACTGAACAAGCTCGAGATCCACCGGATGTTAAGCGGACTAACCTCTGCCTATAACAGATGCATTTCGGAACAAGTCACGAATTGCACTGCGCCCGTCACCTTGAGACATAGTTATTAAGGTCTCATGTGCCTGTGATTTCACTGGCTCTCAAGGAATGCTGCCGGAACACACCGTTACGTGCTGGGCGGCAGATTTTCTACTTGAGGGTGGTCGCTAGCTAGGCGGGCACTCGCAAAATGCCCTTCCACCATGCGGTGAAGCTCAAGCCCGTGGCGGGATTCGAACCATGGACCTGCTGCGCGGCAGTCCATAGCCAATGCCACTGAGCCATCACTGCTTCATAATCAGGTAATATTATATAAGGTACGTTAATATTTTCGGCAAACATATTATTTTGCATAGTTCATAGTTATTTTTTAGTAAATTAACATAGCATATAAGAGTGTCACCAAAATCACCTATTAAATAATTCTGGCCTCTTATATGTTGTATTATTTCCAACCGTCGTTTTCTGTGTTGATGCGTTTATAAATACAAGTAATATTATATAATTTATATTAATAGGATGTACGAACGTGTAATTTTGGTACAGTAACAAGAAATAGTACCTTTTGTGTGTCAACCTTTCGAAATTATGGTAATGTATCTCCAATTCTCCACCTTTCTATAAGATCTATAAAAGTTTGAAAGATGCCACGAAAACGAAAAATAAATGAGTACATAAAATACGACATTAATTATCACTTTGACAGATGTCAGAAATAAGAACTATTTAGAGGATATTTCTGAGTGAGGTTAAGCTCGCCATTTTAGGCCCCGTTTCAGAATGTCCTAATAAAGTTCTGGGTTGCTATGCAACACATAAAATAACCGAATGATAAAAATGACAGTTGACATACAGCGCGTTTCAAGCTTTAACCGATGGATAGGCTAAATCGATGACTGTGAAACGCAAAGATAGTGTTTTATTTATTAAATATGTTCTGGGTAGTATAACCGGAACTTACACGAACATTCTGAAACAGGCCCTTACTGTAATGGAATTCCATTTTCTAGTACTAGTTGATTCCTAAGCATAGGGGATAGAAGTGGAATTGCATTTATTAGTGCAAGTTGAGTCCCCTGAATAGGGTAGGTACTCTATTGGAATAGTGAGTTTTGTACAGTCCCCTGGGGGACTGAAATAGGGGATCATAGTAGGAGTGCACGATATATATCGATATTACGCTTCCACCCGATATCATCGAATTACCTAGTATCGATATGTATATCGATACATCAATCGATATTATTCAACCGATACAACAATTCAATTCAATTGCTGATCATAATGTGTACACATATTTTTAGGAATATAGTCTGGATCGTAAATGTTAACCTATATCATATCAGTTTTTTTAGTGATTGTGTTCTGAGTCTTACGAACTTCCTTTTGGCGAATGTGTATGTCGTTCATGACATTTTCGCTTCGTGGTAGAATTGGAGGAGTTGCAGTACCAGGAGACGTGAAGACTCCGCAATCAGAGAAGCAAACAAGTTTGCTTTCTCTGCAGCGGTGTGAGCCAGCGTTCCATCTGGTTTCTGCAGTGGAGGCAGTGAGGGGCGGCAGAAGTTCGATTCAACCGATTTAGCTAGGGACCAAAACGCTCTACCTGTTGGGTACGAAGCAAGTTTGTTCCCTATTCGGCTAATGTGGTCAAAACGAGCCTTCTGTAAGACCTTTTTGCTGGATTTGGCAGCCATGTTAAAAGCTTTCTATTCTTAACACGAATATCCTTTGCCTTATGCTTACGAGCATCAACCTAGGCTAGGTATGCCTGAAGTTTCAACGCCTTAGCGCGTCCATATTCAGGACCGAACCATGGGCGAGCTTTTCCGGACAGTGGTACCTCAGAGAATGGAATGAAGTATTCCATTGCTAAGCGCAACACATCAGTCACGGCATTTGCACAGGCGGTAGGATCACCAGAAGAGAAGCACACAGACTGCCAAGGATAAGACGCAAGGAAAGACCGCATCTCATCCCAATCTGCTGACTTGTATCGCCACATCCGCCGGGTGCCTCGAGGGCTGGGATCGGGCGGGGAGTTTACGGATACAGATTTCACCAGACAATGGTCGGACTTAACCTAACGGTGGACTAACTGACACCGAGTAACGGTCTGGATCAGTTGTCAGCAGAAGGTCTAGGCAATAGGCTGTGTGAGACTCAACATCAGGTACCCTCGTGGCTCCTTGGACCATATGTGTGAGATTTAACGCTAAAGCTAGCTTTCACGTCTCTTAACCGGCATGGTTGGTGTCCTGATATGGGTATAGCCAATCGTGGTGATGGCCATTAAAATTCCCCAGAAACACCAATTGGGCAGGCTGTTGAGCTGCGTCCGCCACCTCACTGAGGTATTCAGTGAGCCTGGTCGTCACCTGATCTCCACTATGTGAGCGGTAAACACAAGCGCAGAGAATCTTCTCAACACCTGTGTCCACCAGCGCCCAAAGTACAGAAAACATGGGGTCTTCAAATTTCCGGAGACGCCGAATGCAGATGTCATCCCGGGCATACACACATACACCCGCGTGCGATTTGAAGTTGTGCTCCAGGGTGTACCCTGGGTATGTAAGGTACGACACGTCGGATGGACAACCAATCTGCGTCTCCGTGAGAAACAAGAGGTGAGGTTTTTCTGTCTCCAGGTGGTACTGGACAGGGACAGGGACATTTGTAAAGTATTAATAATGAAGTTATGATTCCTAAAGTGTGGTCTCTCAGTTTTCACACACAAAATTCTAAATCTGGGTAAATACATAACCAGAAAGCAAATATTGTATGCAGATATTTAGTATAACATATTTTAAAGTGCTAAGAATAAAACCACAACGTGAAAACTAAAATAAAAAATTACAAAATTCTTCCTGTTGTCTCTGAGAGACCACTTATGAAAAACATATAATTTATTAATTATGCCACAAAAACTATATATATTAACTGCTAACGTTAGTAAAAGTTACATGTAAACTTGTAAAAGTAATACAATAGCACCGTTTTTGGCTACTAATGATAAATTAATATTTAATTGTTGTCACTCAGTTCACACATGGTGACTATGAAAATTAATTCAAAGTTATTGAATTATAAGTAGTACACAAAATCTGAATATTTAAGTAATAAGTAAACATTTTTTTACTACAAGGACGTGTGTTTTTATCATGTATTGATTGCTCATAAGACATGATAATTGCTATTAAATATTTTCTATACGTATGTTTATAGTAATTTGAATGCATACCTACAAATAATATTTTTCTGTTCCTTAGGCGGCGTCAAAGTTGTGAAACGGCCAAAGATCGTTACAAATAATGACTACAAGATGGTCGGAGACAGGTTCGAATGCTGCATATGTGGTAAACAATCAAATAGTATTGACTCCATTAAACGACATGTCAGAAATGTACACCTGAATGTGAACAAGCACACGTGTCCTCTCTGCTCGCAAGGATTTAAATTGGAATCAGCATTATTGAGACACAAATTTGAAGAGCACAACATAGACCAGAGATTCAAATGTACCGCTTGCGATAAAAGATTCTATTCAAAAATACTATTAACCAACCACCTAGATTATTTTCACATGTTGGGAGAAAAAATGAAGTGTGACCAATGCGATTTTGAAACTTATGGCAAACACAACATATCGAAACATGTCAAGTTTACGCATAATCCTGAGAAGAAGTATAAATGCAGATACTGCAAGAAGTCGTGTAAGAGGATTGGTAGTCTGCGGTTTCACGAGAGGATACACACGGGCGATAAGAGGAAAGTGTGCAAAGTGTGCGGTGAAGCTTTTGTGCAGAAAGCTAGTCTCAACTATCACATGATGAAACGCCACCCAGAAGTTCCCTTCTAAAGAGTCTTCAAACGTCTCTATATTGGCGTAAAAATCTTTACGTCCCATAGTGTCAAATACGTTTTAAGTCTAATACGCATTTTGTCCATACTTCGCATTTTGTCCATTAGGCAGATTGTCCAATAAGGAGACTGTCCAATATGTGTTACATTTAAAGAAATCCTTATAAAACCTTACTTTTATTATACTATCGCAACAAACTCAAGTGATTCAATATTCGTCTCCACCGGAATATTCACATATTGGAACTGATGGGGTACCAAAAATCACAACAACTGAGGATATTTTATTCCAAAAATACCGCTAGACTAACGCAAATACAATAAATATCCTTATACAGACCTTTTTAAGCATAGTTATTATAAAAATAAATCTGACAATTAAAACTCGTTACTGTCAAGTATTGGACAAAACGCGCATTTGTCTTAAATCGTATTGGACAAAATGAGTAGTAGCAAAAATGTTTACAACATGCGTATTGGACATAAAACGTATTTTGCTATTGCAATTGTTCCCAAGAAAAACAAGCTGAGGTTAGAGATGAGGATATGTACGCAAGTCATACAGGAAGATTTGCAACACGGAAGTCGAATCATGCAGAAAAAATCCAGGCGGACGTTCGTCGTCGCACCTTATTATGACTAGATTAGATAGGTACTAGACTAAGTTTTTTTTATGTTATTGTAACGGAACAAGCTCTTTTTTTTTTTTTTTTTTTATGCCTGATAGGTTAGCCTTTGACCACTATCTCACCTGATGGTAAGTGATGATGTGGTCGAAGATGTTGTACAGGCTAACCTAGAATTACTGGCTCTCAAGGACAGCTGCCGGAACACACCGTTAGGTGCTTGGCGACAGATTTTTCAACTTGAGGGTGGTAGCTAGCCAGGCGGGCATTCGCAAAATGCCCTACCACCATGCTGTAACGACTGGCATCCTAAGACAACAACCGGGACCGACGGCTTAACGTGCCCTCCGAAGCACGGAAGCGCTCAGTAGTAATGTCACCAGCGGTCACCCATCCAACTCCTGACCGCGGCGGACGTTGCTTAACTTTGCTGATCGATTCAGAATGGCTAAGCAAACTTCGCTACGAGCGCTTCATGGCTCGAGGCCCACCTGATGTTAAGCGGACTAACCTCTGCCTATAACAGATGCATTTCGTAACAAGTCACGAATTGCACTGCGCCCGTCACCTTGAGACATAGTTATTAAGGTCTCATGTGCTTGTGATTTCACTGGCTCTCAAGGAATGCTGATGGATCACGCCGTTAGGTGCTTGGCGACAGATTTTCTACTTGAGGGTGGTCGCTAGCCAGGTGGGCATTCGCAAAATGCACTTCCACCGTGTGGTGGACCTCAAGACCGCCGCGGCGGGATTTGAACCATGGACCTGCTGTGCGGTAGTCCATAGCCAATGCCACTGAGCCATCACTGCTTTATAATCAGGCACTTAAATCTAAATAAATAGGCACTAGAAGTCACATATCCGTAGTGACCTTGTCGCCGCACAGGTGACTTTACGCCACCAGCAGCGCGCCGACTCGCCGCGAGTATTCGTTTAATATTGCTTGGAACAGCGTACGTGAAACAACGTGTAAAAATGGTGTTTTGAAACACATCTAATTGCGGAAACTCTTCCACAAGCTGTTATTATACCATAAAGGTATAGATAACCTTTCACCGGTAAGCTCTATTTAACTAAAAATACTGTGTTTTTTTATATATACACGTGGCTCACTCAATATCGACGATAATCACACTTTGTATGTTTTACAGACATATTTACAACCATTACTGTATACGTTTAACAATATCGGAGCGTTACTAGCGAACGGAGCAATGTTATGTGAAACTTACGATGTTATCATGCGCGCAAATAAACATGGCACGGTCATGGCGGCACTCGTGAGTTCGTGTTGTGACGGCACGATTTGGCGCATCGACATTTATCGATGTGTCAATAAAAGGTTTGCTGTATTTAATGTTTTTGTTCAAAAAACTGACAGAAAGATAATGAATTTTATTTGTTATCTGTACTAACCATATTTCCGATGTATACTTGTTTTATTCAAGGCATTATTATCACTGTTATTTGGATGAATTTCTAATGTGGAATATCGATAATGTCGACAACTTTTAAATTTTGTCAAGCACTAGCGTATATGTAAATTTATTGGTGTAGTGGTAAGTTATCGGATATGCTATTGGGCGCATGTGTAAGAACTAATCACGGTGCAAGGATTCTTTGTGTGCGTGGCACTGCGTTTGGATATAATTATTTGTGTACGTAGAGGTGACACAGCGGTAGGGGAACCGGGAACGGTGGCGACAGCCGTCTCGAAAGAAATGTTGGTTTACCAGTAATATTATATTAGGTAAATATATTTTCGGCAAACATATTATTTTGCATAGTTCATAGTTATTTTTTAGTAAATCATTAACATAGCATATAAGGATGTCACCAAAATCACCCATTAAATAATTCTGGCCTCTTTCATGTTGTATTATTTCCAACCATCGTTTTTTGTGTTGATGCGTTTATAAATAATACATGTAATATTAATGAATAGATTCAGGCGTTACTTTGCGGAAATCCATATTTAATAATAACAAATACTTTTAAAAGTATTTTAAAAACATTAAATAATATTGAAATAAAACACTTAAAAAAGTATAAAATTATATATCTAGTGACAATTCCGCCTAATTTTCCTGGTATCTACGTGAGGTCAACAAACATCACGCAGCCTAACCGGAAGAATACCCGACTAGTTTCGCTTCTAAACGAAGCGTCTTCAGGTCTTGACTCACCGAGCGCACGATCGAGACTAAACGGCCAGCGTTGTTTAGGGAGGACATAGATGCTGGCTACCGCCTGTGCGGTCGTCCAGCTCCACCGGGTTTTAAACGGCCAGCGGCTAAACACGCCTTTATATAGGCCATGTAATATTATATAATTTATATTAATATGTACGAACGTGTACTTTTGGTACAGTAACAAGAAATACTACCTTTTGTGTTTCAACCTTTCGAAATTATGGTAATGTATCTCCAATTATCCACCTTTCTATAAGATCTATAAAAGTTTGAAAGATGCCACGAAAACGAAAAATAAATGAGTACATAAAATGCGACATTAATTGTCACTTTGACAGATGTCAGAAATAAGAACTATTTAGAGGATATTTCTGAGTGAGATTAGGCTCGCCATTTTACTGTAATAGAATTCCATTTTCTAGTACTAGTTGAGTCCTAAGCATAGGGGATAGAAGTGGAATTGCATATGTTAGTACTAGTTGAGTCCCCTGAATAAGGTACTCTAGTGGAATAGTGAGTTTTGTACAGTCCCCTGGGGGACTGAAATAGGGGATCATCGTAGGAATGCACGATATATATCGATATATGAACATGATATATCGCTGCGATATTATCGAATTACCTAGTATCGATATGTATATCGATACACCAATCGATATAATTCAACCGATACGACAATTCAATTCAATTGCTGATCATAATGTGTACCTACACATATTTAGGAATATAGTCTGGCTCGTAAATGTTAACCTATATCATATCGGTTTTTTAGTGATTGTGTTCTGAGACATAGTTGTTAAGTCACATGTGCCTGCAATTTCACTGGCTCTCAAGGACTGCTGCCGGAACACACCGTTAGGTGCTTGGCGACAGATTTTCTACTTGAGGGTGGTCGCTAGCCAGGCGGGCACTCGCAAAATGCCCTTCAGTGAAGCTCAAGCCCGTGGCGGGATTCGAACCATGGACCTGCTGCTAGGCAGTCCGTAGGCAATGCCACTGAGCCATCACTGCTTCATGTTCTCAGTGGAAGCATCTTATGCCCCATATAAAACCTAACGAATTAATGATTTCAGCCTGAATAAATTATGTGGTTTGCGAAAAAAATAACACATAATGGATCTTTCTTTGTATAACATATTTCATTCATTACATTTAAAAAACCACATAAATATCGGTCCAGATAAACTTTCTGCAATAAACTTAACTTTGCACATTTTTCAATAAGATCAACCCAGATAATCTTTCTAACTTTGCACACTTTACTACATTAAGAACAGCGCAGATAATCCTTCTGCAAAAAACTTTGCACATTTTTCAATAAGATTAGCCCAGATAATCTTTCTGCAGAAAACTTAACTGCACAATTTTCCCTTCCGTTTTATGTACCTGTGATAATTTTGTACTATGTGGAGTGCGACAGTCACAGTCTGTACAGCATCTTGCCATGAAACTGCAGATTAGTCTCATCTAAGATATTCTATAATTTCCAACATTATATTAATGGCATTGGATTCAACTCCTAGGTGATATTTTAATCAACTCTTGGATAATAACTAGAGCTCTACACAGAGTATTACATTGTTGTCATGTATATCTCTTCTACTGCACTGCAGATTAGTTAATTTCATAACATCCACAAGATATTTATTTAGTTATTATTAATGGACGAGCAGTTATTTGCTGATATGTCCATATTATTGCAGTGTAGGATTTATAGATTCAGAAGAGATTTCTTTTCTGTAGATAGCAATTTGTCCAGTTTATTCCAGTTATGCTACTCTGTTACTCAGGAAATGGCTCTGATTATATTAAAGTCTTCTATATTAGGTAGGTTATAATATTGATTAATTATCTTAAATGTCTCAATAAGATCACCCCTAAGGCTTTCTTCTAGACTAGTGAGGCGTAGTGTTAGGAGTATGTTGATGTTACTCCATAATTTTTTAATCTAGATTTCTGCACACCGTTATGGGCACATTTTGCACACACTCTTATCACCAGCGTGTATCCTCTCATCTCTTATTATCAGTGTGTATCCTCCATGAAACAGGGAATAAGTTTCTCTCAGTATATAACTGCCAATGATAAATTATTACTGACACTTTAAAATTCAACTTCTGGGTGATACTTCCCAATATGATGATAGTTCAAAGCTTTCTGCACAAAAGCTGATCATCGCACACTTGACACATTCCTCGTACCCCCAGTGTGTATATTATCATGAAACTGAAAAGAAGTTTCTCTCATCATGTAACTTCCAACAATATATTATTTGCTTTCACATTAAAATTCAACCCCCGGGTGATACTTCCCCATATGATAGTTCAAACTAGCTTTCTGGACAAAAGCTTCACCGCACACTTTGCACACTTTCCTCTTATCACCCGCGTGTATCCTCTCGTGAAACTGCAAATTATGTTTCCTCAAAAACGACTTCTCACAAAACTTGCACTTAAACTCTTTCACTGTCCGATGATTAAATTTATGTTTGTACAAAATTATGCGATTAAACGATTCAAAATTACACTTGTCACACTTCACTTTGTCCCCCTACATGTGGTAGTACCTCAAATGTATTGTCAGATGTCGCTTTGCATTGAAGATTTTATCACAGGCATTGCATTTGAACCTCTCTTCTAAATTATGCTCTTCGTATTTGTGTATGACGAATGAAGCTGGGGTTTGGAATTCCTTGAAGCAGATTGGGCAGGTGTATTTTGCCATGTTGAGGTGCTTGTACTTCACGTGGTCTCTGAGCCTTCTTAGCATGTTCGTTTTTAGTTAACATCTGGTACAATGGTATTCATTTTTTATGAGTGTGTAGTCTATGTCTTTTTGAAGCTGGAATGAGGGTAGTTGTTGCTTTCCGCTATCTACAACAGAGAAAAAGTATTTTGTAAGAGCCAAGCAAAGGTATTAAAGACTGATAGTAGGTAGTTTCTTCCTGGTTCACACCCAGGAAGAAAAGGAGACCCTAATAAGCCAGGGCTACGGAGAGGGAAGTGGATCACGCACCCTTACCATCCACGAAGCGCAGGGACTGACATACGAGTCGGTTATCGCCATCAAGACCAAGAGCAGCATGAAGTTGCACGAGAGCGTCCCGCACGCCGTCGTTGCAATTTCACGGCATAGTGGAACCTTCATATACTACGCAGATGACGAAAACGACGCCATAGGACGGTTCGTTAGGAAGGCGATGGTTGCGACACCAAAAGCCATCCATGATTACAACCTCAAAATGGCGATCAAAGATCGAAATAGCGCGGTAATGGAGGCCCTGTTAAAATGTGACGTGGGAGAGTAACAAAATATGTAAATTTCTGTAGGTATATTATTTTATTGTAGTCCCAAATTATTTTTGTAATTGTAATCGTTGGCACGGGTATCCGGAGCGGTCATGCTCACAGAAAGGTGTTGTCTAGCGGCGGTGTTGTCGCGTCGCCATCTTCCCTCAAAAATGGTTGAGGAAGGCGATGGCTGGCACATGCGTCAACTCGTGAACGGGTGCTGCTAGAGGATACTGGTCTGCTCTGGATGCTGGTGCTAATGACATTAACGGAAAAAAAAAGAAAAAAAAAAACTTTTAACACTGTTCCCCCTTGAAATATTGCATGTTTCCTATTTCTTGTTTACTAATAAATTATGTCATAGTAAAAAAAAGTCACGGACCCTGGAGTGTGTGGAGTGTAGATTTAAAAAAAAAAAAAAAAAAAAAAAAGCCTGATAGTAAGCGCCACGCCTGCCCATTGCAACTGCAGTGTCACTCAAAGTGTATAACTAATACTTCTGTGAAATGACATAGCATTGCACACGTCATCTCGAGATTATAGTTCTCGAGTCTCTTGTTAGAGAAAAAAACAAAAACGTTAAAGAATATGTTTCTTGTATTGAGTTCGACTCGCACTTGACCGATTTATTTTAACTTTTTGATATTATTGTTATTGGTTAGGCAATCGGAATTACTAACACATATTGAACATATTGACATATTGAAGCAGTGATGGCTCAGTGGCATTGGTTATGGACAGCCACGCAGCAGGTCCATGGTTCGAATCCCGCCGCGGGCTTGGGCCCCATGGTGGAAGCACCATTTCACCGCATGGTGGAAGGTCATTTTTCAAGTGCCCGCCTGGCTAGCGACCACCCTCAAAGTAGATAATCTGTCGCCAAGCACCGAACGGTGTGTTCCAGCAGCAGTCCTTGAGAGCCAGTGAAATTACAGGCACATAAGACTTAACAACTATGTCTCAGGGTGACGGGCGCAGTGCAATTCGTGACTTGTTACGAAATACATCTGTTATAGGCAGAGGTTAGTCCGCTTATCATCAGACGGGCCTTGAGCTTGTTCCGTCACAATAACATTAAAAAAACATATTCTGTGAACATTTTGACTTGGTGCCTATTACTGTTTCATTAGATACCTACTGCCCTATAAAGGCCCTACGAATGGACAGCTGAAATTAGTAATAGGGTATGTCGGTTATCGCGCAAAAATCTCAATCCATACCAAATTTCATCCAAATCGGTCCAGTAGTTTCGGCGTAAAAGCGAGACAGACAGAGTTACTTTCACATTTATAATATTGTTTGGATGAAATCAATAAGCTTACCCCCTATTACATCTAACTTTATAATATCTGATCAAATGTTAGTGCTTAATGACAACGCAGACGTACCGCCTCGGCACCTTATCAACGTCGGCTCGCTCGTCTCATTCACAGAACTACAGACGTTTTCACTTTTCACTCTCGAACGTACGAACCTCTATATTTTTTGAGTGGTAGTTGCAACTACTACAGCTTAAGTATAGGTACTTAAGCTTGGGTAGGCCCTAGCGACCATGTTTTAATAATTAATAATAATATATTTTATATTTTTTTTACCACTATTATCATTTACACCCATACGAAGACCGTGTACAAACGAAGCCTACCCGTACGTGCATTATGTGCATTGTAGTATGGACGTTACATACAAAGAATACTGAACGACAAGAGTTGATACGATGTGATCGCGTGCGATTTGTGATTTTATGTGTGACCGCTAGTGGCATTACTACTGAGCGTGCATGTGATTCAGAACGCACGTTAAGTCGGTCCCAGTTGTAGTCTCAGGATAGTAGTTGCATGGTGATGAGGCATTTTGCGGCTGTCCGCGTGGCAAACACTCTCAAGTAGAAAATCTGTCTCGCCTCACGTCATGTTCCGGTAGCTGTCCTTAGGAGCTAGTAATTCTAAATTAACCTCAACATAAACTTCGATTTCATCATCACTTAACGTCAGGTGAGATAGCGGTTAAAGGGTACTCTAACAGCAATATAAAAAAATTAAGAAGAAAATAGGCAATACTGGGCCGCTCCGGTCAGTGTGCGGCAAGCATTATACATCTCTGCCCCCTGCCCATCCACTCTGTAACAGTCGGATTGTCCACTGCCGAACACAGCCTCCCACATAAACGGGGGGTTTGCCATAATCCCCACGCTAAGCAGGGGTCTTGGGGGATTGCAGTGTAAGATATCAGTTTCTCAGAAGGCGCAGCTGCCCACCTTCTGCCTTCTGGTGTGTCTCTTGTCGCCTCTTACGACATCCACGGGTAGATGGAGTGACGACATTCTAGCCCGGCAGCACGGCACCTCACGGGCGTATAAGCCACTGGAACATGTAAGCCTAAAGATATAATATAATAATAATCCATTTTTTTTAATCCTAACCTTGATTTTGTTCCGTATCTTTTTTAATGGTGCTTTTCTTAAAAAGTTCGGGTTTTTTTTTACCTTGTTCGTAGCTCTGATTGTATTCCGTTTTATTTTAGTACTTGCTTCTATGTGAACTGAAATAAATAAATAAATATTTTTAACTGGGCAAGTGGATTCGATACAAATATTTTAGTAAAAAAGGGAAGTCGAATTCGTACCACTAATGCAACTATAGTCATTACTAGGTACATTATTATATACAGGTGTACCCACGGCTACGCCACGAAGGGGAAGTGCTTTAAATATTAAAAATTGAAAAATTTAAAGACTTCATTTACAGACGTTTTAATGATCTGACTGACAACTTAACAGGATTCGACCTCCAAGGTGTTATAAACTGAATTTAGACATTATTCCAAAAAATTACCATTCAAAGTTGTATAAATCAACGGGGAGCGTAAATATTTTAACATTGTAACTTTGTATACTACAAAAAGGTTAAAATGAGCATTTGATATATTAAATTGGTCTTCCTTTTAAATAAAAGGTTCGGTATTTACCGAAAAAGATAATCCTTTTGATTAAATCTTCTAACTTTCAACAAAAAAAGTATCTTATATACCAGAAATATTTTTTTAGTGTTATTTCTAGTGTCACAATAATTACTAACCTTAAGTTTGAGAACCACAAACTCATGTGCGTCCGTATCAAGCGAACGCTATAAAATAAAATAATATCAGTAGTAATGTCATCTATCCAAAAGTTATGACCACAGCGGATGTTGATTAAGATGACGAATTGAAAATAATGGCGTCAGAGATCTCAATTTTTCATTTTTTGTTTACCATGTTATTGACATCATTTTGATAATAGCTTTACATGATTGGTTAACTTTCGTAACAGAGATAAAGCTGTCAAAATATGCTCTTAAAAACAGAGATTTGAGTTTTACAGGAAGCCTTGATCTCTGTGTAGACGAGTCTTAACACACACTTCAATGTGGTAATTTGGTTTTTGAAAATTTGCTATAGTTTTTATTTTAAACTATGTTTACTGTTTTGGCGAATAGTATGTGGGGCGGTACTCGATTTGAGATTAATTGTTTACTACTGCGTCTTCTTAACATAGTTGATCGGTTAAGATCGACAAAGTAATACTTATAACAAAAATTTTAAGAATATATTAAATTAATATTTTAATAAAACACTTAAATAACATATCTAGTGACGATTCCGCCTAATTTTCCTAATAAGCCGACGTGACGTCACAAAAACCACGCAGCCGAACCGGAAGAATTTTCGTCGCGTAACGATTCTACACGAAGCATCCTCTCCAGTGCTTGGTAACAGATTTTCAACATGAGGGTAGTAGCTAGCCAGGCGGGCATTCGCGAAGTGCCCTAATACCATGCTGTAACGACTGCCATCCTCACACAACAACTGGGACCGACGGCTTAACGTGCCCTCCGAAGCACGGAAGCGCTCAGTAGTAATGTCACCAGCGATCACCCATCCAAGTCATGACCGAGGCGGACGTTGCTTAACTTTGCTGATTGATTCAGAATGGCTAAGCAAACTTCGCTTCGAGCGCTCCAAAATTGTAATGATTGTGAATTCTGCCAAATAAATGATTGATTGATCTATTCATTAACGACTTAGTAAGCTACGCTATGAGCGCTTTATCATCTGAGTGATGTCCAAATATAAATAAAGCTGGATTAAAGAATGAATGACCTTCAGAGGTCATTATTTAATCCATCTTTCGAATGTGCGTATGTTTGTAGTAATGTGAATGCATACCTACAAATAATATTTTTCTGTTCCTTAGGCGGCGTCAAAGTTGTGAAACGGCTAAACATCGTTACAAATAATGACTACAAGATTGTCGGAGACAGGGTCGAATGCTACATATGTGGTAAACAATCAAATAGTATTGACTGCATTAAACGACATGTCAAATATTTACACCTGAATGTGAACAAGTACACGTGTCCTCTCTGCTCGCAAGGATTTAAATTGCAATCAGCATTATTGAGACACAAATTTGAAGAGCACAACATAGACCAGAGATTCAAATGTACCGCTTGCGATAAAAGATTCTGTTCAAAAATACTATTAACTAACCACCTTAATGTTTTTCACATGTTGGGAGAAAAAATGAAGTGTGATCAATGCGATTTTGAAACTTATCGCAAATATTACATAGTGAGACATGTTAAGTTTACGAATAATTCTGAGAAGAAGTATAAATGTAGATACTGCAAGAAGTCGTGTAAGAGGCTTAGTACTCTACGGCTCCACGAGAGGATACACACGGGCGATAAGAGGAAAGTGTGCAAAGTGTGCGGTGAAGCTTTTGTGCAGAAAGCTAGTCTCAACTATCACATGATGAAACGCCACCCAGAAGTTCCCTTCTAAAGAGTCTTCAAACGTCTCTACCGTGACGTAAAAATCATCTCGTCGCATAGTGTCAAATACGTTTTAAGTCTAATACGCATTTTGTCCATACTTCGCATTTTGTCCATTAGGCAGATTGTCCAATAAGGAGATTGTCCAATATGTGTTACATTTAAGGAAAGCCTTATAAAACCTACTTTTATTACCTATACTATCTCAAAGAATTCCAGTGATTCAATATTCGTCTCCACCGGAATATTCACATATTGGAACTGATGGGGTACCAAAAAGCACAACAACTGAGGATATTTTATTCCAAAAATACCGATAGACTAACGCAAATACATTAAATATCCTTATAAAGACCTTTTTAAGCATAGTTATTATAAAAATAAATCTGACAACTAAAACTCGTTACTGTCAAGTATTGGACAAAACTCACAAATGAGCTCTCAACAAAATGAGTTGTGGCAAAAATGTTTACAACATGCGTACTCAGACCAAATAAAAAGTCAAGACAGAATGTTGTGAACAGAGGAGTGAGGCCGGTTTTCCAAACATGTGTGCGTGTGTCGGTGTTGCCATGATAATCAAACTACCTTATGAAAATAACGTTACCAATTTAATAACGTAATTAGTATATTAATACAAAAATAGGGTTCCGATGTAACGTGTCGGCAAAAGTAGTGTCGTTAAGTAGGGGAAGGTGTTTCAGAAATAACATTACTGGGTATTTAATTTACATGCATTTTATTTCTTGTAACTAATTAGTGACGGATTTTTTATGCAATCGGGGAAAGGAGCACAAAGCCCACCTGGTGTTAAGCTGTAACCTCTGCCGATACAGTTCGTCAAAAGTGGCAAACTGCACTGTGCCTATCACCTTGAGACATAAAGATGTTAAGTCTCATGTGCCTGTAATTTTACCGGAACATAGAAATGTGAACATTACTGCTTGGCGGTATAAATAAATATAAGTCACCGATTTTAAAATATTCCCATGATAGTTCCTTCTTACTTTTCCGAATGATTTCGATCCAATTTTGTTTAATTTTTGGACTCAATTAGGAAAATGAAAAAATAATTAAACAGTAACACTGGTAAGTGACCAGTAAAGCGTGAACAGTTAAGAGGGAACTTATATTTGCCTTTGTAATATCAATAATAATATGGTTATAATACAACTCTAAACACAACAACGTTAAAACAAAAAACAAAAACAATGGAAATATGTTTTTTTTATAACGAAAAACAACATCATCTACTTCAATATCTTCGAAACCGAAAATCCAATACCAATGAAATGAATATGAGGTATCAGCAATTATAATTAAAAGTATCAGCTTTACAACAAAAAATAAAATGACGGAGTTATGAAGTAACAAAGATTTAATCAAATAAATTAAATTAAAAAAAATACAACAGAATTGAAAACCTGGTCCTTTTTGAAGTCGGTTGAAAATGGACTGAATGAATGAAATCCATCGTTTAAATTTGCAATTACACCACTGAACTGATTTTGATAATGATATTGCGTCGTAGGCATCTACGACGCAATAACTGTATTTAAAAAAAATACAGTCCAATTGAGAACCTTCTCTTTTTTCGGTTAAAACACATTGATCAACTATTAAAAAAAACTAATAGCAATAAGTTGTGTATTGTCACCCAATAATAGGGTAAACCTTATAGGCTTAATAACGGCAACACCAATGCCACCACGCCGCAATAGTTCCGACTGACGAGTCAAGGCGTAGTTTCGTTGTACATATGTGTGTGTAATTGTGTTTGTACACGGCGAGGCGTAGTTTTACCGGCCTCACTGTTCTTTACACAACATTCTGTCTTGACTTTTTATTGGGTCTGAGCATGCGTATTGGACATTAAACGTATTTTGGGTCTCGCTCGACGCATAGTGCTATTGCAACTGTTCCCAAGAAATACTAGCTGAGGTTAGAGATTAGGATATGTACGCAAGTCATACAGGAAGATTTGCAACACGGAAGTCGAATCATGCAGAAAAAAATCCAGACGTTCGTCGTCGCACCTTATTATGACTAGATTAGATAGGTACTAGACTAAGTTTTTTTTATGTAATTGTAACGGAACAAGCTCGAGACCCACCGGATGTTAAGCGGACTAACCTCTGCCTATAACAGATGCATTTCGTAACAAGTCACGAATTGCACTGCGCCCGTCACCTTGAGACATAGTTATTAAGGTCTCATGTGCCTGTGATTTCAATGGCTCTAAAGGAATGCTGCCGGAACACACCGGTACGTGCTGGGCGGCAGATTTTCTACTTGAGGGTGGTCGCTAGCTAGGCGGGCACTCGCAAGATGCCCTTTCACCATGCGGTGAAGCTCAAGCCCGTGGCGGGATCCGAACCATGGACCTGCTGCGCGGCAGTCCATAGCCAATGCCACTGAGCCATCACTGCTTCATAATCAGGTAATATTATATAAGGTAAACATATTATTTTGCATAGTTCATAGTTATTTTTTAGTAAATTAACATAGCATATAAGAGTGTCACCAAAATCACCTATTAAATAATTCTGGCCTCTTACATGTTGTATTATTTCCAACCGTCGTTTTCTGTGTTGATGCGTTTATAAATAATACAAGTAATATTATATAATTTATATTAATACGATGTACGAACGTGTAATTTTGGTACAGTAACAAGAAATACTACCTTTTGTGTTTCAACCTTTCGGAATTATGGTAATATATCTCCAATTCTCCACCTTTCTATAAGATCTATAAAAGTTTGAAAGATGCCACGAAAACGAAAAATAAATGAGTACATAAAATACGACATTAATTATACTTTGACAGATGTCAGAAATAAGAACTATTTAGAGGATATTTCTGAGGTGAGAATAGGCTCGACATTTTACTGTAATAGAATTCCATTTTCTAGTACTAGTTGAGACCTAAGCATAGGGGATAGAAGTGGAATTGCATTTGTTAGTGCAAGTTGAGTCCCCTGAATAGGGTACTCTATTGGAATAGTGAGTTTTGTACAGTCCCCTGGGGTACTGAAATAGGGGATCTTAGTAGGAGTAAACGATATATATCGATATTACGCTTCCACCCGATATCATCGAATTACCTAGTATCGATATGTATATCGATACATCAATCGATATTATTCAACCGATACAACAATTCAATTCAATTGCTGATCATAATGTGTACACATATTTTTAGGAATATAGTCTGGCTCGTAAATGTTAACCTATATCATATCGGTTTTTTTAGTGATTGTGTTCTGAGTCTTACGAACTTCCTTTTGGCGAATGTGTATGTCGTTCATGACATTTTCGCTTCGTGGTAGAATTGGAGGAGTTGCAGTACCAGGAGACGTGAAGACTCCGCAAACAGAGAAGCAAACAAGTTTGCTTTCTCTGCAGCGGTGTGAGCCAGCGTTCCATCTGGTTTCTGCAGTGGAGGCAGTGAGGGGCGGCAGAAGTTCGATTCAACCGATTTAGCTAGGGACCAAAACGCTCTACCTGTTGGGTACGAAGCAAGTTTGTTCCCTATTCGGCTAATGTGGTCAAAACGAGCCTTCTGTAAGACCTTTTTGCTGGATTGGGCAGCCATGTTAAAAGCTTTCTATTCTTAACACGAATATCCTTTGCCTTATGCTTACGAGCATCGACCCAGGCTAGGTATGCCTGAAGTTTCAACGCCTTAGCGCGTCCACATTCAGGACCGAACCATGGGCGAGCTTTTCCGGACAGTGGTACGTCAGAGAATGGAATGAAGTATTCCATTGCTAAGCGCAACAAATCAGTCACGGCATTTGCACAGGCGGTAGGATCACCAGAAGAGAAGCACACAGACTGCCAAGGATAAGACGCAAGGAAAGACCGCATCTCATCCCAATCTGCTGACTTGTATCGCCACATCCGCCGGGTGCCTCGAGGGCTGGGATCGGGCGGGGAGTTTACGGATACATATTTCACCAGACAATGGTCGGACTTACCTAACGGTGGACTAACCGACACCGAGTAACGGTCTGGATCAGTTCTCAGCAGAAGGTCCAGGCAATAGGCTGTGTGAGCCTCAACATCAGGTACCCTCGTGGCTCCTTGGACCATATGTGTGAGATTTAACGCTAAAGCTAGCTTTCGCGTCTCTTTACTGGCATGGTTGGTGTCCTGGTATGGGTATAGCCAATCGTGGTGATGGCCATTAAAATCCCCCAGAAACACCAATTGGGCAGTAGGGTACTTCTGTTGAGCTGCGTCCGCCACCTCACTGAGGTATTCAGTGAGCCTGGTCGTCAACTGATCTCCACTATGTGAGCGGTAAACACAAGCGCAGAGAATCTTCTCAACACCTGTGTCCACCAGCGCCCAAAGTACAGAAAACATGGGGTCTTCAAATTTCCGGAGACGCCGAATGCAGATGTCATCCCGGGCATATACACATACACCCGCGTACGATTTGAAGTTGTGCTCCAGTATGTACCCTGGGTATGTAAGGTACGACACATCGGATGGACAACCTATCTGCGTCTCCGTGAGAAACAAGAGGTGAGGTTTTTCTGTCTCCAGGTGGTACTGGACAGGGACAGGGACATTTGTAAAGTATTAATAATGAAGTTATGATTCCTAAAGTGTGGTCTCTCAGTTCTCACACTCAAAATTCTAAATCTGGGTAAATACATAACCAGTAAGCAAATATTGTATGCAGATATTTAGTAAAACATATTTTAAAGTGCTACGAAAAATAAAACCACAACGTGAAAACTAAAATAAAAAATTACAAAATTCTTCCTGTTGTCTCTGAGAGACCACTTATGAAAAACATATAATTTATTAATTATGCCACAAAAACTATATATATTAACTGCTAACGTTAGTAAAAGTTACATGTAAACTTGTAAAAGTAATACAATAGCACCGTTTTTGGCTACTAATGATAAATTAATATTTAATTGTGGTCACTCAGTTCACACATGGTGACTATTTAAATTAATTCAAAGTTATTGAATTATAAGTAGTACACAAAAACTGAATATTTAAGTAATAAGTAAACATTTTTTACTACAAGGACGTGTGTTTTTATCATGTATTGATTGCTCATAAGACATGATAATTGCTATTAAATATTTTCTATACGTATGTTTATAGTAATTTGAATGCATACCTACAAATAATATTTTTCTGTTCCTTAGGCGGCGTCAAAGTTGTGAAACGGCCAAACATCGTTACAAATAATGACTACAAGATGGTCGGAGACAGGTTCGAATGCTGCATATGTGGTAAACAATCAAATAGTATTGACTCCATTAAACGACATGTCAAATATGTACACCTGAATGTGAACAAGCACACGTGTCCTCTCTGCTCGCAAGGTTTTAAATTAGAATCAGCATTATTGAGACACAAATTTGAAGAGCACAACATAGACCAGAGATTCAAATGTACCGCTTGCGATAAAAGATTCTATTCAAAAATACTATTAACCAACCACCTAAATTATTTTCACATGTTGGGAGAAAAAATGAAGTGTGACCAATGCGATTTTGAAACTTATGGCAAACACAACATAGTGAAACATGTCAAGTTTACGCATAATCCTGAGAAGAAGTATAAATGCAGATACTGCAAGAAGTCGTGTAAGAGGATTGGTAGTCTGCGGTTTCACGAGAGGATACACACGGGCGATAAGAGGAAAGTGTGCAAAGAGTGCGGTGAAGCTTTTGTGCAGAAAGCTAGTCTCAACTATCACATGATGAAACGCCACCCAGAAGTTCCCTTCTAAAGAGTCTTCAAACGTCTTTATATTGGCGTAAAAATCCTTTCGTCGCATAGTGTCAAATACGTTTTAAGTCCAATACGCATTTTGCTCATACTTCGCATTTTGTCCATTAGGCAGATTGTTCAATAAGGAGACTGTCCAATATGTGTTACATTTAAATACATTCTTAAAAAACCTTACTTTTATTATACTATCGCAACGAACTCAAGTGATTCAATATTCGTCTCCACCGGAATATTCACATATTGGAACTGATGGGGTACCAAAAATCACAACAACTGAGGATATTTTATTCCAAAAATACCGCTAGACTAACGCAAATACAATAAATATCCTTATAAAGACCTTTTTAAGCATAGTTATTATAAAAATAAATGACAATTAAAACTCGTTACTGTCAAGTATTGGACAAAACGCGCATTTGTCTTAAATCGTATTGGACAAAATGAGTAGTAGCAAAAATGTTTACAACATGCGTATTGGACATAAAACGTATTTTGCTATTGCAATTGTTCCCAAGAAAAACAAGCTGAGGTTAGAGATGAGGATATGTACGCAAGTCATACAGGAAGATTTGCAACACGGAAGTCGAATCATGCAGAAAAAATCCAGGCGGACGTTCGTCGTCGCACCTTATTATGGCTAGATTAGATAGGTACTAGACTAAGTTTTTTTTATGTTATTGTAACGGAACAAGCTCGAGGTCCACCTGATGTTAAGCGGACTAACCTCTGCCTATAACAGATGCATTTCGTAACAAGTCACGAATTGCACTGCGCCCGTCACCTTGAGACATAGTTATTAAGGTCTCATGTGCTTGTGATTTCACTGGCTCTCAAGGAATGCTGATGGATCATGCCGTTAGGTGCTTGGCGACAGATTTTTTACTTGAGGGTGGTCGCTAGCCTGGTGGGCATTCGCAAAATGCACTTCCACCGTGTGGTGGACCTCAAGACCGCCGCGGCGGGATTTGAACCATGGACCTGCTGTGCGGTAGTCCATAGCCAATGCCACTGAGCCATCACTGCTTTATAATCAGGCACTTAAATCTAAATAAATAGGCACTAGAAGTCACATATCCGTAGTGACCTTGTCGCCGCACAGGTGACTTTACGCCACCAGCAGCGCGCCGACTCGCCGCGAGTATTCGTTTAATATTGCTTGGAACAGCGTACGTGAAACAACGTGTAAAAATGGTGTTTTGAAACACATCTAATTGCGGAAACTCTTCCACAAGCTGTTATTATACCATAAAGGTGATAACCTTTCACCGGTAAGCTCTATTTAACTAAAAATACTGTGTTTTTTTATATATACACGTGGCTCACTCAATATCGACGATAATCACACTTTGTATGTTTTACAGACATATTTACAACCATTACTGTATACGTTTAACAATATCGGAGCGTTACTAGCAAACGGAGCAATGTAATGTGAAACTTACGATGTTGTCATGCGCGCAAATAAACATGGCACGGTCATGGCGGCACTCGTGAGTTCGTGTTGTGACGGCACGATTTGGCGCATCGACATTTATCGATGTGTCAATAAAAGGTTTGCTGTATTTAATGTTTGTGTTCAAAAAACTGACAGAAAGATAATGAATTTTATTTGTTATCTGTACTAACCATATTTCCGATGTATACTTGTTTTATTCAAGGCATTATTATCACTGTTATTTGGATGAATTTCTAATGTGGAATATCGATAATGTCGACAACTTTTAAATTTTGTCAAGCACTAGCGTATATGTAAATTTATTGGTGTAGTGGTAAGTTATCGGATATGCTATTGTGCGCATGTGTAAGAACTAATCACGGTGCAAGGATTCTTTGTGTGCGTGGCACTGCGTTTGGATATAATTATTTGTGTACGTAGAGGTGACACAGCGGTAGGGGAACCATGAACGGTGGCGACAGCCGTCTCGAAAGAAATGTTGGTTTACCAGTAATATTATATTAGGTAAATATATTTTCGGCAAACATATTATTTTGCATAGTTCATAGTTATTTTTTAGTAAATCATTAACATAGCATATAAGGATGTCACCAAAATCACCCATTAAATAATTCTGGCCTCTTTCATGCTGTATTATTTCCAACCATCGTTTTTTGTGTTGATGCGTTTATGAATAATACATGTAATATTAATGAATAGATTCAGGCGTTACTTTGCGGAAATCCATATTTAATAATAACAAATACTTTTAAAAGTATTTTAAATCATTAAATAATATTGAAATAAAACACTTAAAAAAGTATAAATATATATATCTAGTGACAATTCCGCCTAATTTTCCTGGTATCTACGTGAGGTCAACAAACATCACGCAGCCTAACCGGAAGAATACCCGACTAGTTTCGCTTCTAAACGAAGCATCTTCAGGTCTTGACTCACCGAGCGCACGATCGAGACTAAACTAAACGGCCAGCGGCTAAACACGCCTTTATATAGGCCATGTAATATTATATAATTTATATTAATATGTACGAACGTGTACTTTTGGTACAGTAACAAGAAATACTACCTTTTGTGTTTCAACCTTTCGAAATTATGGTAATGTATCTCCAATTATCCACCTTTCTATAAGATCTATAAAAGTTTGAAAGATGCCACGAAAACGAAAAATAAATGAGTACATAAAATGCGACATTAATTGTCACTTTGACAGATGTCAGAAATAAGAACTATTTAGAGGATATTTCTGAGTGAGATTAGGCTCGCCATTTTACTGTAATAGAATTCCATTTTCTAGTACTAGTTGAGTCCTAAGCATAGGGGATAGAAGTGGAATTGCATTTGTTAGTACTAGTTGAGTCCCCTGAATAGGGTACTCTAGTGGAATAGTGAGTTTTGTACAGTCCCCTGGGGGACTGAAATAGGGGATCATCGTAGGAATGCACGATATATGAACATGATATATCGCTGCGATATTATCGAATTACCTAGTATCGATATAATTCAACCGATACGACAATTCAATTCAATTGCTGATCATAATGTGTACACATATTTAGGAATATAGTCTGGCTCGTAAATGTTAACCTATATCATATCGGTTTTTTAGTGATTGTGTTCTGAGACATAGTTGTTAAGTCACATGTGCCTGCAATTTCACTGGCTCTCAAGGACTGCTGCCGGAACACACCGTTAGGTGCTTGGCGACAGATTTTCTACTTGAGGGTGGTCGCTAGCCAGGCGGGCACTCGCAAAATGCTCTTCAGTGAAGCTCAAGCCCGTGGCGGGATTCGAACCATGGACCTGCTGCTAGGCAGTCCGAAGGCAATGCCACTGAGCCATCACTGCTTCATGTTCTCAGTGGAAGCATCTTATGCCCCATATAAAACCTAACGAATAAATGATTTCAGCCTGAATAAATTATGTGGTTTGCGGAAAAAATAACACATAATGGATCTTTCTTTGTATAACATATTTCATTCATTACAATTAAAAAAACCACATAAATATCGGTCCAGATAAACTTTCTGCAATAAACTTAACTTTGCACATTTTTCAATAAGATCAACCCAGATAATCTTTCTGCATAAAACTTAACTTTGGACACTTTACTACATTAAGATCAGCGCAGATAATCCTTCTGCAAAAGTCACAGTCTGTACAGCATCTTGCCATGAAACTGCAGATTAGTCTCATCTAAGATATTCTATAATTTCCAACATTATATTAATGGCATTGGATTCAACTCCTAGGTGATATTTTAATCAACTCTTGGATATGAACTAGAGTTCTACGCAGAGTATTACATTGTTGTCATGTGTATTATATCTCTTCTACTGCACTGCAGATTAGTTAATTTCATAACATCCACAAGATATTTATTTAGTTATTATTAATGGACGAGCAGTTATTTGCTGATATGTCCATATCATTGCAGTGTAGGATTTATAGATTCAGAAGAGATTTCTTTTCTGTAGATAGCAATTTGTCCAGTTTATTCCAGTTATGCTACTCTGTTACTCAGGAAATGGTGTGCAGGTTTTGTTATGGACAAATCCCGCATAAGCTGGATTTCATGTCCCCGGATTGGCCTTGAGCTTTCTCTGATTATATAAAAGTCTTCTATATTAGGTAGGTTATAATATTGATTAATTATCTTAAATGTCTCAATAAGATCACCCCTAAGGCTTTCTTCTAGACTATAGAGGCGTAGTGTTAGGAGTATGTTGATGTTACTCCATAATTTTTGTTTAATCTAGATTTCTGCACACCGTTATGGGCACATTTTGCACACACTCTTATCAGCAGTGTGTATCCTCCATGAAACAGGGAATACGTTTCTGTCAGTATATAACTTCCAATGATATATTATTTACTGACACTCTAAAATTCAACTTCTGGGTGATACTTCCCCATATGATGATAGTTCAAAGCTTTCTGCACAAAAGCTGATCATCGCACACTTGACACATTCCTCGTACCACCAGTGTGTATATTCTCATGAAACTGAAAAGAAGTTTCTCTCATCATGTACCTTCCAACAATTATTTGTTTTCACATTAAAAGTCAACTCCTGGGTGATACTTCCCCATATGATAGTTCAAACTAGCTTTCTGCACAAAAGCTTCACCGCACACTTTGCACACTTTCCTCTTGTCACCCGTGTGTATCCTCTCGTGAAACTGCAGATTATGTTTCCTCAGAAACGACTTCTCACAAAACTTGCACTTAAACTCTTTCACCGTCCGATGATTAAATTTATGTTTGTACAAACTTATGCGATTAAACGATTCAAAATTACACTTGTCACACTTCACTTTGTCCCCTAACATGTGGTAGTACCTCAAATGTATTGTCAGATGTCGCTTTGCATTGAAGATTTTATCACAGGCATTGCATTTGAACCTCTCGTCTAAATTATGCTCTTCATATTTGTGTATGACAAATGGAGCCGGGGTTTGGAACTCCTTGAAGCAGATCGGGCAGGTGTATTTTGCCATGTTGAGGTGCTTGTACTTCACGTGGTCTCTGAGCCTTCTTAGCCTGTTCGTTTTAAGTTCACATCTGGTACAATGGAATTCATTTTTTATGAGTGTGTAGTCTATGTCTTTTTGAAGTTGGAATGAGGGTAGTTGTGGCTTTCCGCTATCTACAACAGAGAAAAGGATTCTGTTAAGAGCAAAGCAAAGGTATTAAAGGCTGATAGTAAGCGCCACGCCTGCCCATTGCAACTGCAGTGTCACTCAAAGTGTATAAATAATACTTCTGTGCAATGACATAGCATTGCACACGTCATCCCGAGATTATAGTTCTCGAGTCTCATGTTAGAGAAAAAAACAAAAACGTTAAAGAATATGTTTCTTGTATTGAGTTCGACTCGCACTTGGCCGATTTATTTTAGCTTTTTGATATTATTGTTATTGGTTAGGCAATCGGAATTACTAACACATATTGAACATATTGACATATTGAAGCAGTGATGGCTCAGTGGCATTGGTTATGGAATGCCACGCAGCAGGTCCATGGTTCGAATCCCGCCGCGGGCTTGGGCCCCATGGTGGAAGCACCATTTCACCGCATGGTGGAAGGTCATTTTTCCTGTGGCCGCCTGGCTAGCGACCACCCTCAAAGTAGATAATCTGTCGCCAAGCACCGAACGGTGTGTTCCAGCAGCAGTCTTTGAGAGCCAGTGAAATTACAGGCACATAAGACTTAACAACTATGTCTCAGGGTGACGGGCGCAGTGCAATTCGTGACTTGTTACGAAATACATCTGTTATAGGCAGAGGTTAGTCCGCTTATCATCAGACGGGCCTTGAGCTTGTTCCGTCACAATAACATTAAAAAAAACAATTTCTGTGAACATTTTGACTTGGTGCCTATTACTGTTTCATTAGATACCTACTGCCCTATAAAGGCCCTACGAATGGACAGCTGAAATTAGTAATAAGGTATGTCGGTTATCGCGCAAAAATCTCAATCCATACCAAATTTCATCTAAATCGGTCCAGTAGTTTCGGCGTAAAAGCGAGACAGACAGAGTTACTTTCACATTTATAATATTGTTTGGATGAAATCAATAAGCTTACCCCCTATTATATCTAACTTTATAATATCTGATCAAATGTTAGTGCTTAATGACAACGCAGACGTACCGCCTCGGCACCGTATCAACGTCGGCTCGCTCGTCTCATTCACAGAACTACAGACGTTTTCACTTTTCACTCTCGAACGTACGCCCCTCTATATTTTTTGAGTAATAGTTGCAACTACTACAGCTTAAGTATAGGTACTTAAGCTTGGGTAGGCCCTAGCAACCATGTTTTAATAATTGATAATAATATATTTTTTATTTTTTTTACCACTATTATCATTTACACCCATACGAAGACCGTGTACAAACGAAGCCTACCCGTACGTGCATTATGTGCATTGTAGTATGGACGTTACATACAAAGAATACTGAACGACAAGGGTTGATACGATGTGATCGCGTGCGATTTGTGATTTTATGTGTGACCGCTAGTGGCATTACTACCGAGCGTGCACGTGATTCACAACGCACGTTAAGCCGTCGGTCCCAGTTGTAGTCTCAGGATAGTAGTCGTTGCATGGTGATGAGGCATTTTGCGGCTGCCCGCGTGGCAAACACTCTCATGTAGAAAATCTGTCTCGCCTGGCGTCATGTTCCGGTAGCTGTCCTTGGGAGCTAGTAATTCTAAATTAACCTCAACATATACTTCGATTTCATCATCACTTAACGTCAGGTGAGATAGCGGTTAAAGGCTAGTCTAACAGCAATATAAAAAAGTTAAGAAGAAAATAGGCGATACTGGGCCGCTCCGGTCAGTGTGCGGCTAGCAACATCTCTGCCCACTGCCCATCCGCTCTGGAACTTATGCCTGCAACAGCCGGATTGTCCACTGCTGAACACAGCCTCCCACATAAACGGGGGGTTTGCCATAATCCCTACGCTAAGCAGGGGTCTTGGGGGATTGCAGTGTAAGATATCAGTTTCTCAGAAGGCGCAGCTGCCCACCTTCTGCCTTCTGGTGTGTCTCTTGTCGCCTCTTACGACATCCACGGGTAGATGGAGTGGCGACATTCTAGCCCGGCAGCCCGGCACCTCACGGGCGTATAAGCCACTGGAACATGTAAGCCTAAAGATATAATATAATAATAATCCATTTTTTTTAATCCTAACCTTGATTTTGTTCCGTATCTTTTTTAATGGTGCTTTTCTTAAAAAGCTCGGGTTTTTTTTTACCTTGTTCGTAGCTCTGATTGTATTCCGTTTTATTTTAGTACTTGCTTCTATGTGATCTGAAATAAATAAATAAATATTTTTAACTAGGCAAGTGGATTCGATACAAATATTTTAGTAAAAAAGGGAAGTCGAATTTGTACCACTAATGCAACTATAGTCATTACTAGGTACATTATTATATACAGGTGTACCCACGGCTACGCCACGAAGGGGAAGTGCTTTAAATATTAAAAATTGAAAAATTTAAAGACTTCATTTACAGACGTTTTAATGATCTGACTGACAACTTAACAGGATTCGACCCCCAAGGTGTTATAAACTGAATTTAGACATTATTCCAAAAAATTACCATTCAAATTTGTATAAATCAACGGGGAGCGTAAATATTTTAACATTGTAACTTTGTATACTACAAAAAAGTTAAACTATGCATTTGATATATTAAATTGGTCTTCCTTTTAAATAAAAGGTTCGGTATTTACCGAAAAAGATAATCCTTTTGATTAAATCTTTTAACTTTCAACAAAAAAAGTATCTTATATACCAGAAATATTTTTTTTTTGAAATTCGAGCAGGATCAACAAACGTTGAGGCAGTGGATTTAAAAAAAAACGATGAATTCTGCCTTATATATTTAAAAAAATCAACTGTTTTTTTAAGGAAAATCTTTATTACTTTAAGCATTTCTACTCCTTGTAGCATAGCCGTGAGTACACCCTGATTATTATATGATGATATTCACAGACAACATCATAACATTTGGTTGGCTGTACGACAAACTCATCGTGGATTTAAAAAGAAATATAATTGGACAGACTCATTCAGGTCTCATTATTAGATCCTTGTTTTCCCTTTTCGCTACGGAACCCTAACACTTATAATTTGGACATAACCATGGAATAAAATAGACCAGAAGGACCACTCCGCAAAGCAATTCCAATAAAGAAGCGACTCTAGCTATGAAGCAATAAAGTGCAATTCAGCTCGCATATCACGAAGTACCTAATATTTATATTCACGTACAAGGGCGTCTCTCTTTCAGACAGACAGACAGACAGAGTTACTTTCGCATTTATAATATTAGTACTAATTTTATTTTTAAAAGAAAACTTACATCCTATACGTATAAAACACTCATGTATATTATTGGATTAATTACTAACCTATAGGTATCATTATACAGCGTTATTGGTAAAATGCTAATAACCTCTTAGGGTTGCTAGTCGTAACTAAAATTTTGAGGTGTTTATTTTTCTTTGTTTGTATCCGGAATGATGGAACAAGCACGAGGACAACCTGATGTTAAGTCTCTGGTGCCTGTTATGTATTATTTCATATCTTTTATTACTTTGCTCGATGTAAATATTCAAAACTATTGAGAGGGAGCGCGGCGCTGTCCAGTGTAGCCGGGGCGGCCGCTCTTTGCTCGGAAGTAATAGAAAATATGAAATAATAAATTACAGGCAAGAGAGACTTTTAGGATCAGGAGGTGAATATTCCGTCAAAAAAAATTATTCCAAAATTTTAGTTAGGACAAGCAGAACTGTATAATATTAATGCGTACTTAGCAACAAAGAAAGTATGTTTGCATAGTTAATATTCCGTGACAAAGTTCAAACTACTTAAATAATTTCTAGTGTCACAATAATTACTAACCTTAAGTTTGAGAACCACAAACTCATGTGCGTCCGTATCAAGCGAACGCTATAAAATAAAATAATATCAGTAGTAATGTCATCTATCCAAAAGTTATGACCACAGCGGATGTTGATTAAGACGACGAATTGAAAATAATGGCGTCAGAGATCTCAATTTTTCATTTTTCGTTTACCATGTTATTGACATCATTTTGATAATAGCTTTACATGGTTGGTTAACTTTCGTAACAGAGATAAAGCTGTCAAAATATGCTCTTAAAAACAGAGATTTGAGTTTTACAGGAAGCCTTGATCTCTGTGTAGACGAGTCTTAACACACACTTCAATGTGGTAATTTGGTTTTTGAAAATTTGCTAAAGTTTTTATTTTAAACTATGTTTACTGTTTTGGCGAATAGTATGTGGGGCGGTACTCGATTTGAGATAAATTGTTTACTACTGCGTCTTTTTAACTTAGTTGATCGGTTAAGGTCGACTAAGTAATACTTATAACAAAAATTTTAAGAATATATTAAATTAATATTTTAATAAAACACTTAAATAACATATCTAGTGACGATTCCGCCTAATTTTCCTGTTAAGCCGACGTGACGTCACAAAAACCACGCAGAACCGGAAGAATTTTCGTCGCGTAACGATTCTACACGAAGCATCCTCTCCAGTGCTTGGTAACAGATTTTCAACATGAGGGTAGTAGCTAGCCAGGCGGGCATTCGCGAAGTGCCCTAATACCATGCTGTAACGACTGCCATCCTAACACAACAACTGGGACCGACGGCTTAACGTGCCCTCCGAAGCACGGAAGCGCTCAGTAGTAATGTCACCAGCGATCACCCATCCAAGTCATGACCGAGGCGGACGTTGCTTAACTTTGCTGATCGATTCAGAATGGCTAAGCAAACTTCGCTTCGAGCGCTCCAAAATTGTAATGATTATGAATTCTGCCAAATAAATGATTGATTGATCTATTCATTAACGACTTAGTAAGCTACGCTATGAGCGCTTTATCATCTGAGTGATTGTCACCTTCCTACCTAGCAGTAGATAGTAGGGGGCATAAAAGAAAACAGAATAAGAGGTTTAGAGATATATTAAGAACGTTTAGAAGGGTAGATATAGCAAGTATGAGAAGGGTCGTGGATTTCAGACAGGTGGCGTGTGGTAGACTTCCTTTTTGAAGGACTTATCTCCGGTAAGTGAAGAGTAGCACGTGCTCAGCAGCAGGCGCTGTGATGCACTCCGCTCGTGGTCAGCCTGAGAGCCGCGCCGGTAGGTCGTCCCAGCCAGATGCTGTAGAGACGGGTCCGTGGAACCGTAGAGTGGCAGCGGTCGATAAGGAAGTTGCTGGCCTTGTAGCTTGCAGAAGCTAGCGGGTTAGAAGTGAAGCCGGAGATCAGCCTCCTACTGGAACCCTGGAATCCACATGGCTCCGGTTAAAATAGGTCCAGTGTGACGTTGAGCTGGTGGGTCCACTGTCCCTGCTACTGAGCATTTGGGGACGAGCAGAGAGCCTTTGGATGTGGCCCACCAACAAACATGAGGTTGCCTGAAGGGCTAGGTTGCCTGAAGGGCTAGATATAAAAACACAATGACATTACAAAATTACAAAAGTTGAAGATAATATGAACAGATAAAAAAGAGAAAAGGTTAGGTACAAAAAGGTTACAATGCATTAGGAGCTTGAAGAGCATTCCTAGCATATAGTTGTCACATGGTTGAGTGCACTGGTTGTTAAAATTAGGTTACATACCAGAAGTATTTGCAATCCAGTTTACACATGTTCATACATTGTGGCGGCTTTAAGAGCTTACTCACTGATTAAAAGCACATGGTAAATGTAATAAAGTTCAGACACTAAAAGGAACAGATATAGAAGTATTTAGCACTGTTAATTTACACAATGGCGTTGCCAATTTAAGGTTAGAATAACACAGTATTAATTGGCTAGATCACAGAATATACGTCTTAAAGCTACCACTCACCCTAGAACGGGGCAGAAAGTTTGAAAGCTTTTGTATTAAATTATAGTAAAGAGAATTTAGTAACTATTTCTTTAGTTCTTCACGGTCCGGTTGTCTCGTAACAAGTGACGAAGCACTCTCTCATTGAAGACACCTTGAGTCTACCGGAAGTTTGGTCCTCAAAGCATTACCAAATAAGGTAATGCTTCGCTGCTAAATCGTTTATGATGATCAGAGCCAATCGGAGGCTTTATTATTTTGAAATTTTTGCTAAACAGCCGGAAGTTTTGAGCTCTGGCTTAAGTCTGAAGTTCGCTCATCTTCGCACCGTCGTGAAGTTTGGACGGTACGTACATATTTATTATTGCGACCTCTATAGGTTTAGTGAAGAACTAAATGATTTTAGCCACGATCGGTACTACATTGAGGTGTGCAGACAGTGTGATAGCTAACAGTCATTCATACCATTTAGTACGCTGCGGCTTGAGCAGATGGCGCTGCTCTTCAATTCTAAGTAATTTTATTCTAATAATTTTTATAATTTATTGTACCTGGCCTTAGCCAGGTTACATGATGTCCAAATATAAATAAAGCTGGATTAAAGAATGAATGACCTTCAGAGGTCATTATTTAATCCATCTTTCGAATGTGCGTATGTTTGTAGTAATTTGAATGCATACCTGCAAATAATATTTTTCTGTTCCTTAGGCGGCGTCAAAGTTGTGAAACGGCTAAACATCGTTACAAATAATGACTACAAGATTGTCGGAGACAGGGTCGAATGCTGCATATGTGGTAAACAATCAAATAGTATTGACTCCACTAAACGACATGTCAAATATTTACACCTGAATGTGAACAAGTACACGTGTCCTCTCTGCTCGCAAGGATTTAAATTGCAATCAGCATTATTGAGACACAAATTTGAAGAGCACAACATAGACCAGAGATTCAAATGTACCGCTTGCGATAAAAGATTCTGTTCAAAAATACTATTAACTAACCACCTTAATGTTTTTCACATGTTGGGAGAAAAAATGAAGTGTGATCAATGCGATTTTGAAACTTATCGCAAATATTACATAGTGAGACATGTCAAGTTTACGCATAATTCTGAGAAGAAGTATAAATGTAGATACTGCAAGAAGTCGTGTAAGAGGCTTAGTACTCTACGGCTCCACGAGAGGATACACACGGGCGATAAGAGGAAAGTGTGCAAAGTGTGCGGTGAAGCTTTTGTGCAGAAAGCTAGTCTCAACTATCACATGATGAAACGCCACCCAGAAGTTCCCTTCTAAAGAGTCTTCAAACGTCTCTACCGTGACGTAAAAATCATCTCGTAGCATAGTGTCAAATACGTTTTAAGTATAATACGCATTTTGTCCAAACTTCGCATATGTCCATTAGGCAGATTGTCCAATAAGAAGATTGTCCAATATGTGTTACATTTAAAGAAAGCCTTATAAAACCTACTTTTATTACCTATACTATCTCAAAGAATTCAAGTGATTCAATATTCGTCTCCACCGGAATATTCACATATTGGAACTGATGGGGTACCAAAAAGCACAACAACTGAGGATATTTTAGAACAAGAACAGCTAGCTACATATAAGTCATGAACAGCACTATAGATCAATAGCTAAGTTTAGTACAGATAATAGGCATTAATGGAGTGTATTCTTAATATTTGTTCCAAGATTGCCTCGCTTATATTGAAAATTTGTATTATAGATAGAAGTTAAACAAAAGGAAAATACATTAAGGCTTATTTAAGGAGTCTGTTCCCGCTCCAGGTAATGGCTTGGTTTTATGAGTTACCTACCGCTCAGTTCATAAGGCTTATTTATAAAGAGTTTGAACAACCGCTCTCAATTGAAGAATTACCATAATGGTACGTTATAGAATGAATTTAGCAAGTTTTTACACATCTTCCATTAGCAATTGGAGAGTGTCAGAGATAATGTATGGTCTGGTACTATTAATTAATGGGAAAAAAAATTTAAAAAAATAGTTAAGTACCACATTATTTGTGTATGTTTTATAGGTATAATATGGTTGAGATAAGTAGTATATAACAAACATTTATTAATGTATATAAGAATCACCATTTTTAGTATTAAAGTAGTATATAAGACACAATTATTTGCAAGAGTAGTAAAAAAAATTAGTTAAGTACCATATTATTTGCGTTTGTTTTATAGGTATAATATGGTTGAGATAAGTAGTATATAACAAACATTTATTAATGTATATAAGAATCACCATTTTTAGTATTAAAGTAGTATATAAGACACAATTATTTGCAAGAGTAGTAAAAAAATTAGTTAAGTACCATATTATTTGTGTTTGTTTTATAGGTATAATATGGTTGAGATAAGTAGTATATAACAAACATTTATAGGAATCACCACTTTTAGTATTAAAGTAGTATATAAGACACATTTTATATACATAGTTCACTTGTATATAAGCTAACAAGCTTTCTAGTATTTAAGTAGTATATAAGATACAATTATTTGCAAGAGTAGTTATAACATCTATTTTTCCATAATAGTAAAGAGTATGTTAAAAAATGATTAAATTAATCAAATTTAAGAGTTTGGTTTTATTTACCTACCATATAGTTATTTAAGATACAAGAATATATATTTTAATTGATGATTTGTATATTTAGAGCAATTATTAAGTTAATTCATAGTATGAATTTAGTTTATTTAATGTTTACAAGTGTTACGTTATAAAAGGGAATTTAGTGAGAAGTTTTGCATAATATTCAATGATAATAAAAGTAAGGTAGTATGTATTTTCTTATTTTAAAATCATTGATATGCTAAAACCTAAGTTTTTACCTAGCATATCAGTTAGTTGATACACAGGAAAAATATTTTAGTTTTGAAGCGACAATGAAAGTATTCAATTACAAGTTATTTAGAAAACCGATATTTTTTTTAATTTAATTATCAGTCAAAATATGAATTAAGGTTTATCTACTATATTTATGATTAGTCAATGTCAATTAAGTTATATTAGAGAGATTTATCACAAAAATTTGCATTTAGTCAGTCGTTGTAATTAGAGAAGTAAATATTTAGTTAATATTTACTAAATAACTTTGATATGTCATAAATATATGCTATGAATATCGTAAGTTAACAGACAAGAAGAGATATAAGAATTAAAACGACATTCCAAGTAATTAGAGAACATTGGAATTTTGGAGAACGGCAGTCTCCGATGCAATTTTTGAGAAAATGTTAAGTTATTCAAAAGTGACATGATTTTTATAGTGAGAATGGATTCGTTTAGGAGTGAGTGATAGTTCTGTGATCTATACCTATTACACCAACAAGGTCAAATAAAAGTTATACAGAAAAAATATTTTCCGATGGAAAAATGTAAGTAGATAAATATTAAGTGTGATAATTTTAAGTTGAATTCAGTTTAAAAATGAGATAGAACACTGTATAGGCAGGTATTTAATATAATGAAGTTAAGTTAAGATACAATAATAAGATTTAAGATCATCCATATAACCACATAAAAAAAAAACTAAGTGACAAATTTATTGCAACAAAAAACTTGATTATATGGTGCTTTGAAGAAGCAGTGGGTGGTTTTATACCCCCTGGGTGTTACCCGTGTCTTTCAGTCGCCTCTTACGACATGCAGAACTACAGCAGGCCTATTCTAAAAAGTACCCCGAGCCTGCACAGGGCTTGGCCGTATAACACGGTGCTTTGAGGAAGCTATGGGCGGTTTTTACCCCCTGGGTGTTACCCGATTTTCTCTTTTAGTCGGCTTTTACGACATGCAGAAGTACAGCTGTCTTATTCGAAGAACCCCGAGAACAGCACAGGGCTTTACACAACTTATAATTAACACACAGAAGAACACAAAAACAAAAACAGTATACACAGAATAAAATGGCAGAGCCACACCCGAGAAAGCCTGCCACGCTAAACCTGTCTGTTCTGCTAGTATGGGCGCCAATGTCACCTTCCTACCTAGCAGTAGATAGTAGGGGGCATAAAAGAAAACAGAATAAGAGGTTTAGAGATATATTAAGAACGTTTAGAAGGGTAGATATAGCAAGTATGAGAAGGGTCGTGGATTTCAGACAGGTGGCGTGTGGTAGACTTCCTTTTTGAAGGACTTATCTCCGGTAAGTGAAGAGTAGCACGTGCTCAGCAGCAGGCGCTGTGATGCACTCCGCTCGTGGTCAGCCTGAGAGCCGCGCCGGTAGGTCGTCCCAGCCAGATGCTGTAGAGACGGGTCCGTGGAACCGTAGAGTGGCAGCGGTCGATAAGGAAGTTGCTGGCCTTGTAGCTTGCAGAAGCTAGTGGGTTAGAAGTGAAGCCGGAGATCAGCCTCCTACTGGAACCCTGGAATCCACATGGCTCCGGTTAAAATAGGTCCAGTGTGACGTTGAGCTGGTGGGTCCACTGTCCCTGCTACTGAGCATTTGGGGACGAGCAGAGAGCCTTTGGATGTGGCCCACCAACAAACATGAGGTTGCCTGAAGGGCTAGGTTGCCTGAAGGGCTAGATATAAAAACACAATGACATTACAAAATTACAAAAGTTGAAGATAATATGAACAGATAAAAAAGAGAAAAGGTTAGGTACAAAAAGGTTACAATGCATTAGGAGCTTGAAGAGCATTCCTAGCATATAGTTGTCACATGGTTGAGTGCACTGGTTGTTAAAATTAGGTTACATACCAGAAGTATTTGCAATCCAGTTTACACATGTTCATACATTGTGGCGGCTTTAAGAGCTTACTCACTGATTAAAAGCACATGGTAAATGTAATAAAGTTCAGACACTAAAAGGAACAGATATAGAAGTATTTAGCACTGTTAATTTACACAATGGCGTTGCCAATTTAAGGTTAGAATAACACAGTATTAATTGGCTAGATCACAGAATATACGTCTTAAAGCTACCACTCACCCTAGAACGGGGCAGAAAGTTTGAAAGCTTTTGTATTAAATTATAGTAAAGAGAATTTAGTAACTATTTCTTTAGTTCTTCACGGTCCGGTTGTCTCGTAACAAGTGACGAAGCACTCTCTCATTGAAGACACCTTGAGTCTACCGGAAGTTTGGTCCTCAAAGCATTACCAAATAAGGTAATGCTTCGCTGCTAAATCGTTTATGATGATCAGAGCCAATCGGAGGCTTTATTATTTTGAAATTTTTGCTAAACAGCCGGAAGTTTTGAGCTCTGGCTTAAGTCTGAAGTTCGCTCATCTTCGCACCGTCGTGAAGTTTGGACGGTACGTACATATTTATTATTGCGACCTCTATAGGTTTAGTGAAGAACTAAATGATTTTAGCCACGATCGGTACTACATTGAGGTGTGCAGACAGTGTGATAGCTAACAGTCATTCATACCATTTAGTACGCTGCGGCTTGAGCAGATGGCGCTGCTCTTCAATTCTAAGTAATTTTATTCTAATAATTTTTATAATTTATTGTACCTGGCCTTAGCCAGGTTACATGATGTCCAAATATAAATAAAGCTGGATTAAAGAATGAATGACCTTCAGAGGTCATTATTTAATCCATCTTTCGAATGTGCGTATGTTTGTAGTAATTTGAATGCATACCTGCAAATAATATTTTTCTGTTCCTTAGGCAGCGTCAAAGTTGTGAAACGGCTAAACATCGTTACAAATAATGACTACAAGATTGTCGGAGACAGGGTCGAATGCTGCATATGTGGTAAACAATCAAATAGTATTGACTCCACTAAACGACATGTCAAATATTTACACCTGAATGTGAACAAGTACACGTGTCCTCTCTGCTCGCAAGGATTTAAATTGCAATCAGCATTATTGAGACACAAATTTGAAGAGCACAACATAGACCAGAGATTCAAATGTACCGCTTGCGATAAAAGATTCTGTTCAAAAATACTATTAACTAACCACCTTAATGTTTTTCACATGTTGGGAGAAAAAATGAAGTGTGATCAATGCGATTTTGAAACTTATCGCAAATATTACATAGTGAGACATGTCAAGTTTACGCATAATTCTGAGAAGAAGTATAAATGTAGATACTGCAAGAAGTCGTGTAAGAGGCTTAGTACTCTACGGCTCCACGAGAGGATACACACGGGCGATAAGAGGAAAGTGTGCAAAGTGTGCGGTGAAGCTTTTGTGCAGAAAGCTAGTCTCAACTATCACATGATGAAACGCCACCCAGAAGTTCCCTTCTAAAGAGTCTTCAAACGTCTCTACCGTGACGTAAAAATCATCTCGTAGCATAGTGTCAAATACGTTTTAAGTATAATACGCATTTTGTCCAAACTTCGCATATGTCCATTAGGCAGATTGTCCAATAAGAAGATTGTCCAATATGTGTTACATTTAAAGAAAGCCTTATAAAACCTACTTTTATTACCTATACTATCTCAAAGAATTCAAGTGATTCAATATTCGTCTCCACCGGAATATTCACATATTGGAACTGATGGGGTACCAAAAAGCACAACAACTGAGGATATTTTATTCCAAAAATACCGATAGACTAACGCAAATACAATAAATATCCTTATAAAGACCTTTTTAAGCATAGTTATTATAAAAATAAATCTGACAACTAAAACTCGTTACTGTCAAGTATTGGACAAAACTCACAAATGAGCTCTCAACAAAATGAGTAGTGGCAAAAATGTTTACAACATGTGTTTTGGACATAAAACGTATTTTGGGTCTCGCTCGACGCACAGTGTTACCACTATGCGTCGAGCGAGACCCAAAATTTTTGCTATTGCATCTGTTCCCAAGAAAAACTAGCTGAGGTTGGAGATTAGGATATGTACGCAAGTCATACAGGAAGATTTGCAACACGGAAGTCGAATCATGCAGAAAAAAATCCAGGCGGACGTTTGTCGTCGCACCTTATTATGGCTAGATTAGATAGGTACTAGACTAAGTTTTTTTTTATGTTATTGTAACGGAACAAGCTCGAGGCCCACCTGATGTTAAGCGGACTAACCTCTGCCTATAACAAATGCATTTCGTAACAAGTCACGAATTGCACTGCGCCCGTCACCTTGAGACATAGTTATTAAGGTCTCATGTGCCTGTGATTTCACTGGCTCTCAAGGAATGCTGCCGGAACACACCGTTACGTGCTGGGCGGCAGATTTTCTACTTGAGGGTGGTCGCTAGCTAGGCGGGCACTCGCAAAATGCCCTTCCACCATGCGGTGAAGCTCAAGCCCGTGGCGGGCTTCAACCATGGACCTGCTGCGCGGCAGTCCATAACTAATGCCACTGAGCCATCACTGCTTCATAATCAGGTAATATTATATAAGGTACGTTAATATTTTCGGCAAACATATTATTTTGCATAGTTCATAGTTATTTTTTAGTAAATTAACATATCATATAAGAGTGTCACCAAAATCACCTATTAAATAATTCTGGCCTCTTTTATGTTGTATTATTTCCAACCGTCGTTTTTTGTGTTGATGCGTTTATAAATAATACAAGTAATATTATATAATTTATATTAATAGGATGTACGAACGTGTAATTTTGGTACAATAACAAGAAATACTACCTTTTGTGTGTCAACCTTTCGAAATTATGGTAATGTATCTCCAATTCTTCACCTTTCTATAAGATCTATAAAAGTTTGAAAGATGCCACAAAAACGAAAAATAAATGAGTACATAAAATACGACATTAATTATCACTTTGACAGATGTCAGAAATAAGAACTATTTAGAGAATATTTCTGAGGTGAGAATAGGCTCGCCATTTTACTGTAATAGAATTCCATTTTCTAGTACAAGTTGATTCCTAAGCATAGGGGATAGAAGTGGAATTGCATTTGTTAGTGCAAGTTGAGTCCCCTGAATAGGGTACTCTATTGGAATAGTGAGTTTTGTACAGTCCCCTGTGTGACTGAAATAGGGGATCATAGTAGGAGTGCAGGATATATATCGATATTACGCTTCCACCCGATATCATCTAATTACCTAGTATCGGTATGTATATCGATACATCAATCGATATTATTCAACCGATACAACAATTCAATTCAATTGCTGATCATAATGTGTACACATATTTTTAGGAATATAGTCTGGCTCGTAAATGTTAACCTATATCATATCGGTTTTTTAGTGATTGTGTTCTGAGTCTTACGAACTTCCTTTTGGCGAATGTGTATGTCGTTCATGACATTTTCGCTTCGTGGTAGAATTGGAGGAGTTGCAGTACCAGGAGACGTGAAGACTCCGCAAACAGAGAAGCAAACAAGTTTGCTTTCTCTGCAGCGGTGTGAGCCAGCGTTCCATCTGGTTTCTGCAGTGGAGGCAGTGAGGGGCGGCAGAAGTTCGATTCAACCGATTTAGCTAGGGACCAAAACGCCCTACCTGTTGGGTACGAAGCAAGTTTGTTCCCTATTCGGCTAATGTGGTCAAAACGAGCCTTCTGTAAGAACTTTTTGCTGGATTTGGCAGCCTTGTTAAAAGCTTTCTATTCTTAACACGAATATCCTTTGCCTTATGCTTACGAGCATCAACCCAGGCTAGGTATGCCTGAAGTTTCAACGCCTTAGCGCATCCACATTCAGGACCGAACCATGGGCGAGCTTTGCCGGACAGTGATACGTCAGAGAATGGAATGAAGTATTCCATTGCTAATCGCAACACATCAGTCTCGGCATTTGCACAGGCGGTAGGATCACCAGAAGAGAAGCACACAGACTGCCAAGGATAAGACGCAAGGAAAGACCGCAGCTCATCCCAATCTGCTGACTTGTATCGCCACATCCGCCGGGAGCCTCGAGGGCTGGGATCGGGCGGGGAGTTTACGGATACAGATTTCACCAGACAATGGTCGGACTTACCTAACGGTGGACTAACCGACACCGAGTAACGGTATGGATCAGTTGTCAGCAGAAGGTCCAGGCAATAGGCTGTGTGAGACTCAACATCAGGTACCCTCGTGGCTCCTTGGACCATCTGTGTGAGATTTAACGCTAAAGCTAGCTTTCGCGTCTCTTTACCGGCATGGTTGGTGTCCTGGTATGGGTATAGCCAATCGTGGTGATGGCCATTAAAATTCCCCAGAAACACCAATTGGGCTGAAGGGTACTTCTGTTGAGCTGCGTCCGCCACCTCACTGAGGTATTCAGTGAGCCTGGTCGTCACCTGATCTCCACTATGTGAGCGGTAAACACAAGCGCAGAGAATCTTCTCAACACCTGTGTCCAGCGCCCAAAGTACAGAAAACATGGGGTCTTCAAATTTCCGGAGACGCCGAATGCAGATGTCATCCCGGGCATATACACATACACCCGCGTGCGATTTGAAGTTGTGCTCCAGGGTGTACCCTGGGTATGTAAGGTACGACACGTCGGATGGACAACCAATCTGCGTCTCCGTGAGAAACAAGAGGTGAGGTTTTTCTGTCTCCAGGTGGTACTGGACAGGGACAGGGACATTTGTAAAGTATTAATAATGAAGTTATGATTCCTAAAGTGTGGTCTCTCAGTTCTCACACTCAAAATTCTAAATCTGGGTAAATACATAACCACTAAGCAAATATTGTATACAGATACCTATTTAGTAAAACATATTTTAAAGTGCTTAGAAGAATAAAACCACAACGTGAAAACTAAAATTATAATTTTTATTAACTATTAAATTATTTAATTATTATTAACTAAAAATTACGAAATTCTTCCTGTTGTCTCTGAGAGACCACTTATGAAAAACATATAATTTATTAATTATGCCACAAAAACTATATATATTAACTGCTAACGTTAGTAAAAGTTACATGTAAACTTGTAAAAGTAATACAATAGCACCGTTTTTGGCTACTAATGATAAATTAATATTTAATTGTGGTCACTATGATGTATATTATAAATAATATATTACATTATATATTATCACTATGGTCACTATGTAAATTAATTCAAAGTTATTGCATTATGTAGTAGGTACACAAAAACTTAATATTTAAGTAATAAGTAAACATTTTATACTACAAGGACGTGTGTTTTTATCATGTATTGATTGCTCATAAGACATGATAATTGCTTTTAAATATTTTCTATACGTATGTTTATAGTAATTTGAATGCATACCTACAAATAATATTTTTCTGTTCCTTAGGCGGCGTCAAAGTTGTGAAACGGCCAAACATCGTTACAAATAATGACTACAAGATGGTCGGAGACAGGTTCGAATGCTGCATATGTGGTAAACAATCAAATAGTATTGACTCCATTAAACGACATGTCAGAAATGTACACCTGAATGTGAACAAGCACACGTGTCCTCTCTGCTCGCAAGGCTTTAAATTGGAATCAGCATTATTGAGACACAAATTTGAAGAGCACAACATAGACCAGAGATTCAAATGTACCGCTTGCGATAAAAGATTCTATTCAAAAATACTATTAACCAACCACCTAGATTATTTTCACATGTTGGGAGAAAAAATGAAGTGTGACCAATGCGATTTTGAAACTTATGGCAAACACAACATAGTGAAACATGTCAAGTTTACGCATAATCCTGAGAAGAAGTATAAATGCAGATACTGCAAGAAGTCGTGTAAGAGGATTGGTAGTCTGCGGTTTCACGAGAGGATACACACGGGCGATAAGAGGAAAGTGTGCAAAGAGTGCGGTGAAGCTTTTGTGCAGAAAGCTAGTCTCAACTATCACATGATGAAACGCCACCCAGAAGTTCCCTTCTAAAGAGTCTTCAAACGTCTCTATATTGGCGTAAAAATCCTTTCGTCGTATAGTGTCAAATACGTTTTAAGTCTAATACGCATTTTGTCCATACTTCGCATTTTGTCCATTAGGCAGATTGTCCAATAAGGAGACTGTCCAATATGTGTTACATTTAAAGAAATCCTTATAAAACCTTACTTATATTATACTATCGCAACAAACTCAAGTGATTCAATATTCGTCTCCACCGGAATATTCACATATTGGAACTGATGGGGTACCAAAAATCACAACAACTGAGGATATTTTATTCCAAAAATACCGCTAGACTAACGCAAATACAATAAATATCCTTATAAAGACCTTTTTAAGCATAGTTATTATAAAAATAAATCTGACAATTAAAACTCGTTACTGTCAAGTATTGGACAAAACGCGCATTTGTCTTAAATCGTATTGGACAAAATGAGTAGTAGCAAAAATGTCTACAACATGCGTATTGGACATAAAAACGTATATTGTGTCTCGCTCGACGCATAGTGGTAACACTATGCGTCGAGCGAGACCCAAAATTTTTGCTATTGCAACTGTTCCCAAGAAAAACTAGCTGAGGTTAGAGATGAGGATATGTACGAAGTCATACAGGAAGATTTGCAACACGGAAGTCGAATCATGCAGAAAAAATCCAGACGGACGTTCGTCGTCGCACCTTATTATGACTAGATTAGATAGGTACTAGACTAAGTTTATTTTTATGTTATTGTAACGGAACAAGCTCGAGGCCCACCTGATGTTAAGCGGACTAACCTCTGCCAAAACAGATGCATTTCGTAACAAGTCACGAATTGCACTGCGCCCGTCACCTTGAGACATAGTTATTAAGGTCTCATGTGCTTGTGATTTCACTGGCTCTCAAGGAATGCTGATGGATCACGCCGTTAGGTGCTTAGCGACAGATTTTCTACTTGAGGGTGGTCGCTAGCCAGGTGGGCATACGCAAAATGCACTTCCACCTTGTGGTGGAGCTCAAGACCGCCGCGGCGGGATTCGAACCATGGACGGCAGTCCATAGCCAATGCCACTGAGCCATCACTGCTTCATAATCAGGCACTGAAATCTAAATAAATAGGCACTAGAAGTCACATATCCGTAATGACCTTGTCGCCGCACAGGTGACTTTAAGCCACCAGCGCGCCGACTCGCCGCGAGTATTCGTTTAATATTGCTTGGAACGGCGTACGTGAAACAACGTGTAAAAATGGTGTTGCATATCTAATTGCGGAAACTCTTCCACAAGCTGTTATTATACCATAAAGGTGATAACCTTTCACCGGTAAGCTCTATTTAACTAAAAATACTGTGTTTTTTTAAATACACACGTGGCTCACTCAATATCGACGATAATCACACTTTATATGTTTACAGCCATATTTACAACCATTAATGTATACGTTTAACAATATCGGAGCGTTACTAGCGAACGAAGCAATGTAATTTGAAACTTACGATGTTGTCATACGCGCAAATACGCATGGCACGGCCATGGCGGCACTCGTGAGTTCGTGTTGTGACGGCACGATTTGGTGCATCGACATTTATCGATGTGTCAATAAAAGGTTTGCTGTATTAAATGTTTTTGTTCAAAAAACTGACAGAAAGATAATTAATTTTATTTGTTATCTGTTCTTACCATATTTCCGATGTATACTTGTTTTATTCAAGGCTCACTGTTATTTTGATGAATTTCTAATGTGGAATATCGATAATGTCGACAACTTTTAAATTTTGTCAAGCACTAGCGTATATGTAAATTTATTGGTGTAGTGGTAAGTTATCGGATCTATCGAACTAATCACGGTGCAAGGATTCTTTGTGTGCGTGGCACTGCGTTTGGATATATTTGTGTACGTAGTGGTGACACAGCGGTAGGGGAACGGTGGCGAGAGCCGTCTCGAAAGAAATGTTGGTTTATACCAGTAATATTATATTAGGTACATATATTTTCGGCAAACATATTATTTTGCATAGTTCATAGTTATTTTTGTAAATCATTTACATAGCATATAAGGATGTCACCAAAATCACCTATTAAAATATGATTCTGGCCTCTTTCATGTTGTATTATTTCCAACCATCGTTTTTTGTGTTGATGCGTTTATAAATAATACAAGTAGTATTATATAATTTATAGTAATATAATGTACGAACGTGTAATTTTGGTACAGTAACCAGTAATACTACCTTTTGTGTCTAAACCTTTCGAAATTATGGTAATGTATATCCAATTCTCCACCTTTCTATAAGATCTATAAAAGTTTGAAAGATGTTACGAAAACGAAAAATAAATGAGTACATAAATAATAAGAAATAATTTAAAAATTAAAAAACACGCCTGCCGTACCAAAAAGTGAACGAAAAAATTACATACAAGTTACATGATTTTAATGTTGAATGGCTAAAATGTAGGTACTAAATAGATTATATTTACTGTGCAATTAAAACACCATTGAACCCAGAAATGGAGAATAGATAACCAATATTTTCATCGAAGTCGGGGGACATGTAAAGAACTATTCCAAGGAACTGTCCCCCGACTGCAATGAAAAGATTGATTATCTATTCTCCATTTCTGGGTTCAATGGTGTTTTAATTGCACAGTATATATAATCTATTTAGTACCTACATTGTAGCCATTCAACATTAAAATCATGTAACTTGTTTGTAATTTTTTCGTTCACTTTTTGGTACGGCAGGCGTGTTTTTTAATTTTTAAATTATTTCTTATTATTTCGTACCTTTTAGTGATAAAACAATATTTTTGCAAACGCACAATGTGCCACAAAACATAACTTATATATTTTTGGAAATTAATATCACGCAAAAGATAACGTGAAATATATTTTTTTATGATTAATTAATTATTAATGATAACTTTGAGGTCTTTCAGTTCTTGCAGAGACTTTTTGTCATGGGGCTCGTTGATAAGCTTTCGTGGATCTAAAACATCAATTCTTCTAGCTGTCTGACGCGACTAAGAGCGACATAAACTTTCATCATCGTCATCATCAGCCGGAAGACGTCCACTGTTGAACAAATGCCTCCCCCATAGAACGCCACAAAGAATGGCTATTAGCCACTTGTGACCATTAGCTACCCGCGACTTTTATGATATCGTCAGTCCATCTAGTGGGGGGCCTACCAACTCTACATCTTCCGGTGTACCATGGTACCCACTTGAGAACCTTTCTTTCCCATCGCTTATCAGTTCGTCGAGCAATGTGGCCTGTCCATTGCCACTTCAACTTGCAAATTCTGAAAGCTATGTCGGTGACTTTGGTTGTTTGGCGAATATCCACGTTCCGGATTTTATCGCGCAAAGTAACTCCGAGCATAGCTCTCTCCATGGCTCGTTCAGTGACTCTGAGCTTGTCCATAAGGGCCACTGTTAAGGACCACGTCTCGGTGCCATATGTCATCACTGGGAATACACACTGGTTGACGACTTTGGCCTTCAGGCACTGCAGGATCTTTGACGAGAAAATGTCGCGTAACTTCCCGAACGCTGCCCATCCGAGTTGGGTTCTTCGGGCGTTTTTTTTTTCGAAGTTGGGCCTACCTAACTGGACAGTCTGTCCCAGGTAAAATTACATAAACTTTGCCCCTTGGCAAAAATTTTAGCGCCTAGATCCACGACGGCTCTGTCCAGTGTCATTCCTTGCAGGTTGTGCACTGTCACAGCCTAACATAATTTCAGTGGTAGCATGTGCCGCTCGACTTTACCTTGACCCCGTAACGCGTCAAATTCGACAGCGCTAGGCTCAATTTTGACACCCAAACTGACTGTGTTGCCACGTATTGTTTTGTCATAGAACTCAACGAAAACGGCTTGCGGTAACTCTCCCGGTTACGACGTAGCGCTGGCCATACGAATTATCGGATGACTTCCATAGCGCCATTTACCAAGCCGTGTCCAAATTTAATATTTTTCCGCAACATTACCCTAGTACCAATGGTAACTTTTAAGAATGGAACAATACCTTCTGTTACGTCTTTTACTGTGTAGTTTTAGTGTCTTAATACGTCTTTTATTGGGATCAGAAAGTATGGTTTTGGCCGCTGTCATTTGGTTTTGGCTTCTACGGATGTATCTGATGCTACCACGTCAAACAACCGGCAAATTTTGGCGAGTTCGATGGTCATCGTTTGATTTTGATTTGGTGGTTCGATTCATCCACCTGTCTTGTCGTGGGAAATTTTCGCACATACTCGCCATCTGGTCCAGTAAGTGGTACTCTACGATGATCCAGGATTTTAACCCGTAAACTATTCAAAATATCGACAAATGTGGTGTCGTCTGCTTGCCTCACATTCTGTGGCAGTTTGCAGAAGCTATATAACGTCCTTAAATCCATTTCAGCACTTAAATGTGGCGGTTGTTTAAAGCAGTAGTATGCAATAAATGATTCTGATTCAGTATGCTCCGCTGACAGATTTAGCTACTAGTGGAAGCTGCATCAAGTCACTAAACAGTAAAATGTTAACACCACCAAAATAATCATTTCTTGTAGTTGTGTATGAAATGCCTTTCTCTCTGAAGGCGTTCTCCGGTCAAAAAACGCATGGTCTCTGTCCTGCCGCATGCCGGTGATTTATTTATTTGTATTACCTGTGTCTACAAGAAGCAAATGTAGAAACGGATAAGACAATATTTATTACTTTTGATATTAGTTAACCAATGTATATTGAATACTACTGTTATATATTTTTGTTATGTACTAAGCAAGCTCTAGACGGTGATAGTAAAATTTGTAAAATTTTCACGATTTTTTTTAAATTTTATTTTAATTTCATGAACTATGGCCCCCTCTTTAATTATTTTTAAACATTCACTAGCCTATGTTACCCGGAATAACTCAACGCTTCTAATGATATGACAAACATCAAAATCGGTTAAGCCGTTACGAAGTTATGGTGGAATAAAGAAACTCACAAACATACATACATACATGAACCCTAAAAACATAACTCTCCTTTTTTCAGGCAGTCGTGTAAATACGACATCAATTGTCACTTTGACAGATGTCAGAAATAAGAACTATTTAGAGGATATTTCTGAGTGAGGTTAGGCTCGCCATTTTAGGCCCCGTTTCAGAATGTCCTAATAAAGTTCTGGGTTGCTATGCAACACATAAAATAACCGAATGATAAAAATGACAGTTAACATGCAGCGCGTTTCAAACTTTAACCGATGGATAGGCTAAATCGATGACTGTGAAACGCAAAGATAGTGTTTTATTTATTAAATATGTTCTGGGTAGTACCTATAACCGGAATTTACACTAACATTCTGAAACAGGCCCTTACTGTAATAGAATTCCATTTTCTAGTACTAGTTGAGTCCTAAGCATAGGGGATAGAAGTGGAATTGCATTTGTTAGTGCTAGTTGAGTCCCCTGAATAGGGTACTCTAGTGGAATAGTGTGTTTTGTACAGTCCCCTGGGGGGCTGAAATAGGGGATCATAGTAGGAGTGCACGATATTACAAAAAATATCGATTTATGAACACGATATATCGCTTCCACCCGATATTATCGAATTACCTTGTATCGATATGTATATCATAGATCAAATAGAATATATACTACGTATAGATACAAATCAACTGAACAACGAAGCCATTGTTAAAGGTGAACATGAATTGGGACTGATGACAGTAACTATTATGTATTCTGCGACTGTCTAGTGCTTGAAAACGGGCGAAATCACTGACATTTATGTAAACTAGTGATGGGACATTTATATCAAAGCTGCTATAGTAACCTATTCGACTTCAGTTTCCTGATTTAAAAAATAAAACACTTATTTTTATATATACATTTTTATTCAGATAAACTGTCATGACCGCTATTTCTTTTTAAATGCAGACTTTACCTTTGAATTCAGCGGTACATTTCTTTGGTACTAACCTTAAAACAAAGTTTAAATTTAAATAAAAAAGACGATTTCTCCGATTACTATCTTAGTCTATATTACAAAAATAAAATGAAATTTGACTAGGTATACAGCCTTAAAATTGACATTTTATTGAATCGCATAACTAACATACACATTCAAAATGTAATTTTACATGGATCAATAAATCAACAATTTATCACACCAAATTAAATGCTACATAGAATGGGCAAGTGGCTTTATTGAACTAGGTACCTACATACAGTTATGGATCTATCAGTATCATACAAGTTGAATTAAATATTTAATAAAAGAAATTGCACACAGAAAAGACGAATGCATGAATTGAACTATTAGCTACATACAATTATAGAATAGATTTCTATTCTAGAATTGTAAGTAGCTAATAGTTCAATTTATGCATTCATCTTTTCTGCGTGCAATTTCTTTTAATAGAGTAGAATAGAATATATTTCTATTCTATTCTACAATTATACTAAAATATATAGAGAAAACGGTTCCTTAAAAAAATATTGAACTATTTGATATGTATCACAAATCAAAAGAAATTATACATAGAACGGGCTTTATTGAACTAACAACTAACTAATAAATTAATCAACTTAAGAATGTTATTATGACAGAACAAGTCATAATAGGGGGGTAACATTCTAGCCCGGCACCCCACGGGAAACCACCGTTAGGTGCTTGGCGACAACTGTCAGAATGATGCAACACAAAATAAATTATACACAGAGTGGGCTTGTCGCTCTATTGAACTAACCACTAACTAACTTATATAACAATCAACTTAAGATTAGACATACAATATTTAACTGTCAGAATGATGCAAATCAAAAGAAATTATACACAGAATGGGCATGTGCCTCTTTTGAACTAGCCACTAACTAACTTATACATCAATCAACTAAAGATTAGACAAACAATATTTAACTGTCAGAATGATGCAAATCGAAAGAAAATGATACACAAAATGGGAATGTGCCGCTATTGAACTAACAACTAACCTATACATCAATCAACTTAAGACTAACATACAATATTTAACAGTCAGAATGATGCAAATCCAAAGAAATTATACACAGAATGGGCATGTGCCCCTATTGAACTAACCACTAACTAACTTATACATCAATCAACTTAAGATTAGACATACAATATTAAGTGTCAGAATGATGCAAATCCAAAGAAATTATACACAGAATGGGCATGTGCCCCTATTGAACTAACCACTAACTAACTTATACATCAATCAACTTAAGATTAGACATACAATATTAAGTGTCAGAATGATGCAAATGAAAAGAAATGATACACAGAATGGGCATGTGCCTCTATTGAACTAGCCACTAACTAACTTATACATCAATCAACTAAAGATTAGACAAACAATATTTAACTGTCAGAATTATGCAAAGAAAAGAAATTATACACAGAACGGGCATGTGCCCCTATTGAACTAACCACTAACTTATACATCAATTAAGTGAGGATTGGACATACAATAATTAACTGTCAGAATGATGCAAATGAAAAGAAATTATACACAGAATGGGCATGTGCCTCTTTTGTACTAGCCACTAACTAACTTATACATCAATCAACTAAAGATTAGACAAACAATATTTAACTGTCAGAATGATGCAAATCGAAAGAAAATGATACACAAAATGGGAATGTGCCGCTATTGAACTAACAACTAACCTATACATCAATCAACTTAAGACTAACATATAATATTTAACAGTCAGAATGATGCAAATCCAAAGAAATTATACACAGAATGGGCATGTGCCCCTATTGAACTAACCACTAACTAACTTATACATCAATCAACTTAAGATTAGACATACAATATTAAGTGTCAGAATGATGCAAATCCAAAGAAATTATACACAGAATGGGCATGTGCCCCTATTGAACTAACCACTAACTAACTTATACATCAATCAACTTAAGATTAGACATACAATATTAAGTGTCAGAATGATGCAAATGAAAAGAAATGATACACAGAATGGGCATGTGCCTCTATTGAACTAGCCACTAACTAACTTATACATCAATCAACTAAAGATTAGACAAACAATATTTAACTGTCAGAATTATGCAAAGAAAAGAAATTATACACAGAACGGGCATGTGCCCCTATTGAACTAACCACTAACTTATACATCAATTAAGTGAGGATTGGACATACAATATTTAACTGTCAGAATGATGCAAATGAAAAGAAATTATACACAGAATGGGCATGTGCCTCTTTTGTACTAGCCACTAACTAACTTATACATCAATCAAATAAAGATTAGACAAACAATATTTAACTGTCAGAATTATGCAAAGAAAATAAATTATACACAGAATGGGCATGTGCCTTTATTGAACTAACAACCAACTAAAACAGCAATCAAATAAAAATTAGGTACTATATCATATTTAACTATCTGATCAATACAAATCAAAAGCAGTCATATCAACTGAAAATAATACAATAATCAAATTAAGATTATGTACCCTGCAAATGAATTAACTATATATTTATTAAATTATATAAACTCAATTATTCAGTAATAAACAAATAACAATACAATATAATACTTGAAAGCAGGAACAACATTTCCGCTTCTACCAAAGATCTGAAAGAAAAATACAAAAAAACATTTAAATTTTATTACAGTAAATACTACCGTCATTTGCATTAAATACACTGAAAGTGACTAATTTTAACACGAACATATTTAATTTATTCAATCAACAATGTGTGATGTGATGTTACAGATCAGATAAGTGGAAAAGACGACCTAGACAGTATATTTTAGTAAACAAATGACGGTAGATCCGGCTACGACATAATATATAAAAAAACAATCACAGGTGAGAAATAAAACATGTTATTTCTTACATCTGATTGCTTTAAATTTTTTAAATGCCAAACTTTGCATTGTTGTCATATTAGATGACGATAACCGTTCAATATCAGTACCCTTCAAAATTCTGTTGATTGAATTACACCAATTGTGTATTTGCAAGCGGCAAACTAATGAGATAAATTTTTTTAGTAATTCTACATGATGCTGTTGACATCCAAACCAGTCAACAACAGCATTTCTGAGAAATATATCTCGAATATTTTTCACAATATGCGGATTGTGAGGAAAACATTCGAGATACTCATTGATAACTCCAATGAGCTCTCTAAATAGTCTAATGAATTTCGCGGTAGGATAGCAAAGATTTGGTCCCCGTAACGCTCTCCTCTCTCTTAGGGTAATCCAATCGTGGATTCCAGATAAGTCTGTTGTTAAAAAATGATGTTTACAAGTTTGGCATTTAAATTTTTTCAATAATTTGCGCGTCACATAGCCTGCTGTAAAAGCTGAAGCTTGTGCGCGAATCTTCTCCCGCCGGACTTGTTGAAACAGTGGTGGCACTGTTTCAACAGGTCCAGCAGAATTATTGGAGCATCCTGCATTATCTGCCAGTTGATCTGAAACAGAAAAAAGAGGTATGCCCTCTTGCTGGACTTGTTGTGACAGTGTCATTGATGACACTATTTCAACAGGTCCAGCAGATCTTTGGGAGCATACTGCGGTATCAGCCAGTTGACCTGCAACAAAAAATACATTGGCAGAATCATTATTTCCTCGTATAACTTCTGATCGGACTACATTTTCAGTCAGGTCATTCTCACAACTAAAATTTGGAGAATACGGAATCAATGCTTTAGAGAGCAAAAGAGATTTAAAAGCATTTTGAAAAGTATAGCAGTCTGGGTTTGTGTTGCGGTAATTTAATGCTCTAATACGGCCAAAAAAGTTTTCTAGAGGATCTTGATTAAGATTTCTGGTATAGAAATATTGGACACCAGATCCCTGTAAATCAGTCCAGATGTCAATGAAACTTTTCAAAGTTGTTACCCAATTTTTAATACTAGGCACTTGTTTGTTAATTGAATATTTATTACTAACAAATAATTCGTAATTATGTATATTTATTACTAACAAATAATTCATAACTACAGAAAACTATTTATTTGACTAGAACATATTTTTGTTGTAAGTTTCTAGAACAATAAAAAGTTATCTATCTAAAACTAAACAAAATATCTACTTCTACAGGGTGGTGATTAAGGCCCAAATGAAACTAGGCCATAGATTCTTAACTATTATGTACATTGCTAACTTTGATTGAAATATTCAAGCAATAAAGTCATCAAAATAAAAAGCCAATTCCATACCATGACCTTGTACCTTGTTTACTTTGATTTTGTATTTGAAACAATAGAAACGCTCTGGAAATTTTTATGGAAAGGTATTACTAACTGGAAATGGCAAGCACTGACAAAAAATTCATAATAATTTTAAGTTTTACAAAAGAATGCCATTTGAGAAACTAAAATAAGGGATAATTTTTATGATTATGGTATCTCCTATAATTCTGATACATATGGAGATAACATGTTCAATGCATTTAATTTATAAAATATAAATACCCCAATATATACTTAAAAAATAAATAATTTATTAAAAAAAAATAAGATAAGTGTTGACTGAACATGCACCATCTACAAACTAAGATAATGATACTAACTAAGAAAAAACTAAACTACTTCTTTACAGTGTCAATCTACACATTCATGAATTATCCTCAGAAATACCTATCAATGCAGTGTTTTTAGCATAGGTGTGGTCGTGCTTAACCTTTATTAAGCATTCCGTAAGCTCAGCTGAAAATAATATTATTTCTGTTAATATTCATTATTACAAAGCATGTTAATGAGGGACTTTTTCCCATATTTCTCGCAATATCATTATAACCCTTACTTTTCTGAATGTAGCAGTAAATGTAAAATAATTCAACTACAATAAAATTATCTTCATATCCTCGAAAGTGAATACAGAAGTGTGTTGTGTGCAGCACGAGCGAGAAGACATTAATCCAAAACATGTAACACCCACATTTCCAAGATTTGTTTTTGGTCTCATCTAATAGCTTTAAAATATGTTTTCTGTATCACACTGGGCGAAATACAAGAATATACTATGAATAATAGTTTTCGCTTACACATAAGACATAAGACAGGAACACAAGCTCATACTGTATTAAAGCCTGGTATGGTGCTAAGAAAGAAGGAGTCATGCATTCAATAAACAGCAACAGGGAAAAATATGATAAATGAGCAACATACCACACCCACAGCTATGTGAGTAGTTGCATGCTGCTCATTTTTATGGAAAGGTATTACTAACTGAACATACGTAACATTTAGCACACTTTGCCTTTAATTGACTCTTAAGACTTCCACGGCAGGAGATGGGGGGATGCTATTCTAGCCCGGCATCCTGGATATTAAATAACTTATAGAAATAGGTTCCAACTGACTCTTTCAATTTGTTTAGCCATTACATAGTTATTGTGTGACACATTCAAACCAGAAATATATAAAAACATATTTTGTACTATTAACAATTATGTAAGCTTATTTATGTATTATAAGATGTAACTTGTTTGCCATAGAAGACTGGTCAGTATTTGTCAGCATTGGAACGGCATATTGGTCAGTGTACACTGAAAAATAACATGCAAAATTGTTAAAAATGTACTATTTATTTGATAATGAAGTTGGGATTGAGATCATGGTGGATAAATTAGCAAACTTCCCATATAGTACAGTTTTAACCATCACATACCACTGCTGTCTATGTTGCATCTACGACATAGCTCCGCTACAAGCAATTTACTTGCCTATATATCCTATAAGTCTGTTTAAACAATTACCCATATATATGTAAACTTAAAACATATCTATTCTGTATTAACATGTCCATACTAATATCTAAATATTATCAAAAAATAAGTTTTTATTTTGTTTTTTTTTTGTTAAATACATGTGCAAAACCGAGGTGGGCCACCAGTATGTAATAGTGTACAGTCTATGAAAATGTTACTATATATATATTATACAATAAATGATTACCAAAACAAAAATGTGTGGTCAGTACGTCGGAGTAAAGAAAAAGTATTAGCATATTATTTCCACACTGAACAATAGTTTGTATATTTCTAAATATTATGATTACAAGCACTACCGCGTATTAAGCGAAAATCATAAATTTTTACAAATTATTGGAGCACAAAATTTCGGCGACACAGCCGACCCCCCGGTAGCTTAAAGATAAAGCATCCGGCGCGAAATCGGAAGGACGCGGGTTCAATTCCCGCCCGGGGCAAAACATTTTGTGCTCCAATAGTTTGTATATATTTAAAATAATTAATTAATGGTGATTAGCTTCTTGAATCAATTAATTTCAAAAATAGTGGTCCTATATATCTAATTTTGTTTACCTGGGAATTATCATGTTCAGTAAAATTACAAAATGTGTCATATTGGAAGGATAAACTATTATATGCATATATCCTTGCATGATCTTTGAATAGCGATGATTTATTAGCAATTTAGTGATTAGTTTTGTTAAAACATATGACATTTTGCATCAGCGAAGACAATACCAATCACTTAATATATCAATCACTTAATATATAAACATTAGCTATTAATTGTTTTTTATGTAAGAGAATAGTGCTTTTTTAGATTTTGTCAAATGTTAGGTTAGTTAATGTAGCATTTATAATCCTTATAGAATTATAAACACCTCAGACTCATAATACTTTTCAATAGAACATACAGAAGAATATTTAGGTACTTACTCAAGCATACAGGATTGTCAGGTTTCCTGGTTTCAATTTCTTTCGGTGTAAATAAGGTTGGGCAACCTATATGCAATCTTCTCCGCCCCCGAAGATATTTGTCCTCGAAATGATGCCTGCATATCCTTGGAGCATTTATACCAGCTACATTTGGACTGTGTGGCTGCACCAAGTCCAACCATAATTTCTTCCTGTCTTGATGGCCAGGAAAACGAAATAGCTGGCACGTATTTATTTTACAGCTACAACTAGCAATGCAACACGAGCGAGAAGACATTATTGTAAAACACACAGCAGCAACAGTATTTTTTTTATCCTGGTTTGTAATATAATAAAACAAGAACCATCCACATTTACAATCAGAATTTCTTATTTTCACAAGCAAATTGATAAATAAAATGGTGGGAAATGAACTGAAACAGGAAATAATGAATGATACCACCACAGAGCAAGTAATGTCAAAAGCCTACCAACGTTCATCGGTCACAGTCCGCTCCGTTCATTTCTAAAATCGTAGATAAAGTTTTGTGATTAACCGCCGTGATGTATATCGATACATCAATCGATATTATTCAACCGATACAACAATTCAATTGCTGTTCATAATGTGTACACATATTTAGGAATATAGTCTGGCTCTAAAATGTTAACCTATATCACATCGGTTTTTTAGTGATTGTGTATAGTGTAAAGTCTCATGTGCCTGTAATTTCACTGGCTCTCAAGGACTGCTGCCGGAACACACCGTTAGGTGCTTGGCGACAGATTTTCTACTTGAAGGTGGTCGCTAGCCAGGCGGACACTTGCAAAATGCCCTTCCACCATGCGGTGAAGCTCAAGCCCGTGGCGGGATTCGAACCATGGACCTGTAGCGCGGCAGTCCATAGCCAATGCCACTTAGCCATCACTGCTTCAAAAACTATGTTCTCAGTGGAAGCATCTTTTGCCCCATATAAAACCTAACGAGTAAATGTCATTTCAGCCTGAATAAATTATGTGGTTTGCGGAAAAAAAAACACATAATGGATCTTTCTTTGTATAACATATTTCATTCATTACATTTAAAAAACCCATATAAATATCGGCCAGATAAACTTTCTGCAATTAACTTAACTTTGCACGTTTTTCAATAAGATCAACCCAGATAATTTTTCTGCATAAAACTTAACTTTGCACGTTTTTCAATAAGATCAACCCAGATAATCTTTCAGCATAAAACTTAACTTTGCACACTTTACTACATTAAGATCAGCGCAGATAATCCTTCTGCAAAAAACTTTGCACATTTTTCAATAAGATTAGCCCAGATAATCTTTCTGCAGAAAACGTAACTGCACAATTTTCTCTTCCGCTTCATGTACCTGAGATAATTTTGTACCATGTGGAGTGCGACAATCACAGTCTGTACAGCATCTTGCCATGAAACTGCAGATTAGTCTCATCTATGATATTCTATAATTTCCAACAACATAATAATGGCATTGGATTCGACTCCTATGTGATATTTTAATCAACTCTTGGATATGAACTAGAGTTCTACACAGAGTATCAAAAACTGTTGTCAAGTGTATATCTTTTCTACTGCACTGCCGATTAGTTAATTTCATAACATAATAGCATCCACAAGATATTTATTTATTTATTATTAATGGACGAGCAGCTATTTGCTGATATGTCCATAACATTGCAGTGTAGGATTTATAGATTCAGAAGAGATTTATTTTCTGTAGATAGCAATTTGTCCAGTTTATTTTTAAAATTGTTTATTGATGTGGCTGACACAACATGTTCTGGTAGTTTATTCCAGTTATGCACTACTTTGTTGCTCAAGAAATGGTGCGCAAGCTTCGTTATGGCCAAATCCTGAATAAGCTGGATTTTACGTCCCGGGGTTGGCCTTGAGCTTTCTCTGATTATATAAAAGTCTTCTATATTAGGTAGGTTATAATATTGATTAATTATCTTAGATGTCTCAATAAGATCACCCCTAAAGCGTCTTTCTTCTAGACTATAGAGGCGTAGTGTTAGGAGTATGTTGATGTTACTCCGTAATTTTTGTTTAATCTAGATTTCTGCACACCGTTATGGGCACATTTTGCACACACTCTTATCACCAGCGTGTATCCTCTCATCTCTTATTATCAGTGTGTGTCCTCCATGAAACAGGGAATAAGTTTCTCTCAGTATATAACTTCCAATGATAAATTATTTACTGACACTTTAAAATTCAACTTCTGGGTGATACTTCCCCATATGATAGTTCAAACTAGCTTTCTGCACAAAAGCTTCACCGCACACTTTGCACACTTTCCGCTTATCGCCCGTGTGTATCCTCTCGTGAAACTGCAGATTATGTTTCCTCAGAAACGACTTCTCACAAAACTTGCACTTAAACTCTTTCACTGTCCGATGATTAAATTTATGTTTGTACAAACTTATGCGATTAAACGATTCAAAATTACACTTGTCACACTTCACTTTGTCCCCTAACATGTGGTAGTACCTCAAATGTATTGTCAGGTGTCGCTTTGCATTGAAAATTTTATCACAGGCATTGCATTTGAACCTCTCGTCTAAATTATGCCCTTCGTATTTGTGTATGACGAATGGAGCTGGGGTTTGGAATTCCTTGAAGCAGATTGGGCAGGTGTATTTTGCCATGTTGAGGTGCTTGTACTTCACGTGGTCTCTGAGCCTTCTTAGCCTGTTCGTTTTTAGTTCACACCTGGTACAATGGTATTCATTTTTTATGTGTGTAGTCTTTGTCTTTTTGAAGCTGGAATGAGGGTAGTTGTTGCTTTCCGCTATCTACAACAGAAGAGAAGAGAAGTATTTTGTAAGAGCAAAGCAAAGGTATTAAAGGCTGATAGTAAGCGCCACGCCTGCCCATTGCAACTGCAGTGTCACTCAAAGTGTATAAATAATACTTCTGTGCAATGACATAGCATTGCACACGTCATCCCGAGATTATAGTTCTCGAGTCTCATGTTAGAGAAAAAAACAAAAACGTTAAAGAATATGTTTCTTGTATTGAGTTCGACTCGCACTTGGCCGATTTATTTTAGCTTTTTGATATTATTGTTATTGGTTAGGCAATCGGAATTACTAACACATATTGAACATATTGACATATTGAAGCAGTGATGGCTCAGTGGCATTGGTTATGGAATGCCACGCAGCAGGTCCATGGTTCGAATCCCGCCGTGAGCTTGGGCCCCATGGTGGAAGCACCATTTCACCGCATGGTGGAAGGTCATTTTTCCTGTGCCCGCCTGGCTAGCGACCACCCTCAAAGTAGATAATCTGTCGCCAAGCACCGAACGGTGTGTTCCAGCAGCAGTCTTTGAGAGCCAGTGAAATTACAGGCACATAAGACTTAACAACTATGTCTCAGGGTGACGGGCGCAGTGCAATTCGTGACTTGTTACGAAATACATCTGTTATAGGCAGAGGTTAGTCCGCTTATCATCAGACGGGCCTTGAGCTTGTTCCGTCACAATAACATTAAAAAAAACAATTTCTGTGAACATTTTGACTTGGTGCCTATTACTGTTTCATTAGATACCTACTGCCCTATAAAGGCCCTACGAATGGACAGCTGAAATTAGTAATAGGGTATGTCGGTTATCGCGCAAAAATCTCAATCCATACCAAATTTCATCTAAATCGGTCCAGTAGTTTCGGCGTAAAAGCGAGACAGACAGAGTTACTTTCACATTTATAATATTGTTTGGATGAAATCAATAAGCTTACCCCCTATTATATCTAACTTTATAATATCTGATCAAATGTTAGTGCTTAATGACAACGCAGACGTACCGCCTCGGCACCGTATCAACGTCGGCTCGCTCGTCTCATTCACAGAACTACAGACGTTTTCACTTTTCACTCTCGAACGTACGCCCCTCTATATTTTTTGAGTAATAGTTGCAACTACTACAGCTTAAGTATAGGTACTTAAGCTTGGGTAGGCCCTAGCGACCATGTTTTAATAATTAATAATAATATATTTTTTATTTTTTTTACCACTATTATCATTTACACCCATACGAAGACCGTGTACAAACGAAGCCTACCCGTACGTGCATTATGTGCATTGTAGTATGGACGTTACATACAAAGAATACTGAACGACAAGGGTTGATACGATGTGATCGCGTGCGATTTGTGATTTTATGTGTGACCGCTAGTGGCATTACTACCGAGCGTGCACGTGATTCAGAACGCACGTTAAGCCGTCGGTCCCAGTTGTAGTCTCAGGATAGTAGTCGTTGCATGGTGATGAGGCATTTTGCGGCTGCCCGCGTGGCAAACACTCTCATGTAGAAAATCTGTCTCGCCTGGCGTCATGTTCCGGTAGCTGTCCTTGGGAGCTAGTAATTCTAAATTAACCTCAACATATACTTCGATTTCATCATCACTTAACGTCAGGTGAGATAGCGGTTAAAGGCTAGTCTAACAGCAATATAAAAAAGTTAAGAAGAAAATAGGCGATACTGGGCCGCTCCGGTCAGTGTGCGGCAAGCAACATCTCTGCCCACTGCCCATCCGCTCTGGAACTTATGCCTGCAACAGCCGGATTGTCCACTGCTGAACACAGCCTCCCACATAAACGGGGGGTTTGCCATAATCCCTACGCTAAGCAGGGGTCTTGGGGGATTGCAGTGTAAGATATCAGTTTCTCAGAAGGCGCAGCTGCCCACCTTCTGCCTTCTGGTGTGTCTCTTGTCGCCTCTTACGACATCCACGGGTAGATGGAGTGGCGACATTCTAGCCCGGCAGCCCGGCACCTCACGGGCGTATAAGCCACTGGAACATGTAAGCCTAAAGATATAATATAATAATAATCCATTTTTTTTAATCCTAACCTTGATTTTGTTCCGTATCTTTTTTAATGGTGCTTTTCTTAAAAAGCTCGGGTTTTTTTTTACCTTGTTCGTAGCTCTGATTGTATTCCGTTTTATTTTAGTACTTGCTTCTATGTGATCTGAAATAAATAAATAAATATTTTTAACTAGGCAAGTGGATTGGATACAAATATTTTAGTAAAAAAGGGAAGTCGAATTTGTACCACTAATGCAACTATAGTCATTACTAGGTACATTATTATATACAGGTGTACCCACGGCTACGCCACGAAGGGGAAGTGCTTTAAATATTAAAAATTGAAAAATTTAAAGACTTCATTTACAGACGTTTTAATGATCTGACTGACAACTTAACAGGATTCGACCCCCAAGGTGTTATAAACTGAATTTAGACATTATTCCAAAAAATTACCATTCAAAGTTGTATAAATCAACGGGGAGCGTAAATATTTTAACATTGTAACTTTGTATACTACAAAAAAGTTAAAATGAGCATTTGATATATTCAATTGGTCTTCCTTTTAAATAAAAGGTTCGGTATTTACCGAAAAAGATAATCCTTTTGATTAAATCTTTTAACTTTTAACAAAAAAAGTATCTTATATACCAGAAATATTTTTTTTTTGAAATTCGAGCAGGATCAACAAACGTTGAGGCAGTGGATTTAAAAAAAAACGATGAATTCTGCCTTATATATTTAAAAAAATCAACTGTTTTTTTAAGGAAAATCTTTATTACTTTAAGCATTTCTACTCCTTGTAGCATAGCCGTGAGTACACCCTGATTATTATATGATGATATTCACAGACAACATCATAACATTTGGTTGGCTGTACGACAAACTCATCGTGGATTTAAAAAAAAATATAATTGGACAGACTCATTCAGGTCTCATTATTAGATCCTTGTTTTCCCTTTTCGCTACGGAACCCTAACACTTATAATTTGGACATAACCATGGAATAAAATAGACCAGAAGGACCACTCCGCAAAGCAATTCCAATAAAGAAGCGACTCTAGCTATGAAGCAATAAAGTGCAATTCAGCTCGCATATCACGAAGTACCTAATATTTATATTCACGTACAAGGGCGTCTCTCTTTCAGACAGACAGACAGACAGAGTTACTTTCGCATTTATAATATTAGTACTAATTTTATTTTTAAAAGAAAACTTACATCCTATACGTATAAAACACTCATGTATATTATTGGATTAATTACTAACCTATAGGTATCATTATACAGCGTTATTGGTAAAATGCTAATAACCTCTTAGGGTTGCTAGTCGTAACTAAAATTTTGAGGTGTTTATTTTTCTTTGTTTGTATCCGGAATGATGGAACAAGCACGAGGACAACCTGATGTTAAGTCTCTGGTGCCTGTTATGTATTATTTCATATCTTTTATTACTTTGCTCGATGTAAATATTCAAAACTATTGAGAGGGAGCGCGGCGCTGTCCAGTGTAGCCGGGGCGGCCGCTCTTTGCTCGGAAGTAATAGAAAATATGAAATAATAAATTACAGGCAAGAGAGACTTTTAGGATCAGGAGGTGAATATTCCGTCAAAAAAAATTATTCCAAAATTTTAGTTAGGACAAGCAGAACTGTATAATATTAATGCGTACTTAGCAACAAAGAAAGTATGTTTGCATAGTTAATATTCCGTGACAAAGTTCAAACTACTTCAATAATTTCTAGTGTCACAATAATTACTAACCTTAAGTTTGAGAACCACAAACTCATGTGCGTCCGTATCAAGCGAACGCTATAAAATAAAATAATATCAGTAGTAATGTCATCTATCCAAAAGTTATGACCACAGCGGATGTTGATTAAGACGACGAATTGAAAATAATGGCGTCAGAGATCTCAATTTTTCATTTTTCGTTTACCATGTTATTGACATCATTTTGATAATAGCTTTACATGGTTGGTTAACTTTCGTAACAGAGATAAAGCTGTCAAAATATGCTCTTAAAAACAGAGATTTGAGTTTTACAGGAAGCCTTGATCTCTATGTAGACGAGTCTTAACACACACTTCAATGTGGTAATTTGGTTTTTGAAAATTTGCTATAGTTTTTATTTTAAACTATGTTTACTGTTTTGGCGAATAGTATGTGGGGCGGTACACGATTTGAGATTAATTATTTACTACTGCGTCTTCTTAACTTAGTTGATCGGTTAAGGTCGACTAAGTAATACTTATAACAAAAATTTTAAGAATATATTAAATTAATATTTTAATAAAACACTTAAATAACATATCTAGTGACGATTCCGCCTAATTTTCCTGTTAAGCCGACGTGACGTCACAAAAACCACGCAGCCGAACCGGAAGAATTTTCGTCGCGTAACGATTCTACACGAAGCATCCTCTCCAGTGCTTGGTAACAGATTTTCAACATGAGGGTAGTAGCTAGCCAGGCGGGCATTCGCGAAGTGCCCTAATACCATGCTGTAACGACTGCCATCCTAACACAACAACTGGGACCGACGGCTTAACGTGCCCTCCGAAGCACGGAAGCGCTCAGTAGTAATGTCACCAGCGATCACCCATCCAAGTCATGACCGAGGCGGACGTTGCTTAACTTTGCTGATCGATTCAGAATGGCTAAGCAAACTTCGCTTCGAGCGCTCCAAAATTGTAATGATTGTGAATTCTGCCAAATAAATGATTGATTGATCTATTCATTAACGACTTAGTAAGCTACGCTATGAGCGCTTTATCATCTGAGTGATGTCCAAATATAAATAAAGCTGGATTAAAGAATGAATGACCTTCAGAGGTCATTATTTAATCCATCTTTCGAATGTGCGTATGTTTGTAGTAATTTGAATGCATACCTGCAAATAATATTTTTCTGTTCCTTAGGCGGCGTCAAAGTTGTGAAACGGCTAAACATCGTTACAAATAATGACTACAAGATTGTCGGAGACAGGGTCGAATGCTGCATATGTGGTAAACAATCAAATAGTATTGACTCCACTAAACGACATGTCAAATATTTACACCTGAATGAGAACAAGTACACGTGTCCTCTCTGCTCGCAAGGATTTAAATTGCAATCAGCATTATTGAGACACAAATTTGAAGAGCACAACATAGACCAGAGATTCAAATGTACCGCTTGCGATAAAAGATTCTGTTCAAAAATACTATTAACTAACCACCTTAATGTTTTTCACATGTTGGGAGAAAAAATGAAGTGTGATCAATGCGATTTTGAAACTTATCGCAAATATTACATAGTGAGACATGTCAAGTTTACGCATAATTCTGAGAAGAAGTATAAATGTAGATACTGCAAGAAGTCGTGTAAGAGGCTTAGTACTCTACGGCTCCACGAGAGGATACACACGGGCGATAAGAGGAAAGTGTGCAAAGTGTGCGGTGAAGCTTTTGTGCAGAAAGCTAGTCTCAACTATCACATGATGAAACGCCACCCAGAAGTTCCCTTCTAAAGAGTCTTCAAACGTCTCTACCGTGACGTAAAAATCATCTCGTCGCATAGTGTCAAATATGTTTTAAGTATAATACGCATTTTGTCCAAACTTCGCATTTGTCCATTAGGCAGATTGTCCAATAAGAAGATTGTCCAATATGTGTTACATTTAAAGAAAGCCTTATAAAACCTACTTTTATTACCTATACTATCTCAAAGAATTCAAGTGATTCAATATTCGTCTCCACCGGAATATTCACATATTGAATGATGGGGTACCAAAAAGCACAACAACTGAGGATATTTTATTCCAAAAATACTGATAGACTAACGCAAATACAATAAATATCCTTATAAAGACCTTTTTAAGCATAGTTATTATAAAAATAAATCTGACAACTAAAACTCGTTACTGTCAAGTATTGGACAAAACTCACAAATGAGCTCTCAACAAAATGAGTAGTGGCAAAAATGTTTACAACATGTGTTTTGGACATAAAACGTATTTTGGGTCTCGCTCGACGCACAGTGTTACCACTATGCGTCGAGCGAGACCCAAAATTTTTGCTATTGCATCTGTTCCCAAGAAAAACTAGCTAAGGTTGGAGATTAGGATATGTACGCAAGTCATACAGGAAGATTTGCAACACGGAAGTCGAATCATGCAGAAAAAAATCCAGGCGGACGTTTGTCGTCGCACCTTATTATAGCTAGATTAGATAGGTACTGGACTAAGTTTTTTTTTTATGTTATTGTGACTGAACAAGCTCGAGACCCACCGGATGTTAAGCGGACTAACCTCTGCCTATAACAGATGCATTTCGGAACAAGTCACGAATTGCACTGCGCCCGTCACCTTGAGACATAGTTATTAAGGTCTCATGTGCCTGAGATTTCACTGGCTCTCAAGGAATGCTGCCGGAACACACCGTTACGTGCTGGGCGGCAGATTTTCTACTTGAGGGTGGTCGCTAGCTAGGCGGGCACTCGCAAAATGCCCTTCCACCATGCGGTGAAGCTCAAGCCCGTGGCGGGCTTCGAACCATGGACCTGCTGCGCGGCAGTCCATAACCAATGCCACTGAGCCATCACTGCTTCATAATCAGGTAATATTATATAAGGTACGTTAATATTTTCGGCAAACATATTATTTAGCATAGTTCATAGTTATTTTTTAGTAAATTAACATATCATATAAGAGTGTCACCAAAATCACCTATTAAATAATTCTGGCCTCTTTTATGTTGTATTATTTCCAACCGTCGTTTTTTGTGTTGATGCGTTTATAAATAATACAAGTAATATTATATAATTTATATTAATACGATGTATGAACGTGTAATTTTGGTACAATAACAAGAAATACTACCTTTTGTGTGTCAACCTTTCGAAATTATGGTAATGTATCTCCAATTCTTCACCTTTCTATAAGATCTATAAAAGTTTGAAAGATGCCACGAAAACGAAAAATAAATGAGTACATAAAATACGACATTAATTATCACTTTGACAGATGTCAGAAATAAGAACTATTTAGAGGATATTTCTGAGGTGAGAATAGGCTCGCCATTTTACTGTAATAGAATTCCATTTTCTAGTACAAGTTGATTCCTAAGCATAGGGGATAGAAGTGGAATTGCGTTTGTTAGTGCAAGTTGAGTCCCCTGAATAGGGTACTCTATTGGAATAGTGAGTTTTGTACAGTCCCCTGGGGGACTGAAATAGGGGATCATAGTAGGAGTGCACGATATATATCGATATTACGCTTCCACCCGATATCATCGAATTACCTAGTATCGGTATGTATATCGATACATCAATCGATATTATTCAACCGATACAACAATTCAATTCAATTCAATTGCTGATCATAATGTGTACACATATTTTTAGGAATATAGTCTGGCTCGTAAATGTTAACCTATATCATATCGGTTTTTTAGTGATTGTGTTCTGAGTCTTACGAACTTCCTTTTGGCGAATGTGTATGTCGTTCATGACATTTTCGCTTCGTGGTAGAATTGGAGGAGTTGCAGTACCAGGAGACGTGAAGACTCCGCAAACAGAGAAGCAAACAAGTTTGCTTTCTCTGCAGCGGTGTGAGCCAGCGTTCCATCTGGTTTCTGCAGTGGAGGCAGTGAGGGGCGGCAGAAGTTCGATTCAACCGATTTAGCTAGGGACCAAAACGCTCTACCTGTTGGGTATGAAGCAAGTTTGTTCCCTATTCGGCTAATGTGGTCAAAACGAGCCTTCTGTAAGAACTTTTTGCTGGATTTGGCAGCCTTGTTAAAAGCTTTCTACTCTTAACACGAATATCCTTTGCCTTATGCTTACGAGCATCAACCCAGGCTAGGTATGCCTGAAGTTTCAACGCCTTAGCGCATCCACATTCAGGACCGAACCATGGGCGAGCTTTGCCGGACAGTGATACGTCAGAGAATGGAATGAAGTATTCCATTGCTAAGCGCAACACATCAGTCTCGGCATTTGCACAGGCGGTAGGATCACCAGAAGAGAAGCACACAGACTGCCAAGGATAAGACGCAAGGAAAGACCGCAGCTCATCCCAATCTGCTGACTTGTATCGCCACATCCAACGGGAGCCTCGAGGGCTGGGATCGGGCGGGGAGTTTACGGATACAGATTTCACCAGACAATGGTCGGACTTACCTAACGGTGGACTAACCGACACCGAGTAACGGTATGGATCAGTTGTCAGCAGAAGGTCCAGGCAATAGGCTGTGTGAGACTCAACATCAGGTACCCTCGTGGCTCCTTGGACCATCTGTGTAAGATTTAACGCTAAAGCTAGCTATCGCCTCTCTTTACCGGCATGGTTGGTGTCCTGGTATGGGTATAGCCAATCGTGGTGATGGCCATTAAAATTCCCCAGAAACACCAATTGGGCTTAAGGGTTCTTCTGTTGAGCTGCGTCCGCCACCTCACTGAGGTATTCAGTGAGCCTGGTCGTCACCTGATCTCCACTATGTGAGCGGTAAACACAAGCGCAGAGAATCTTCTCAACACCTGTGTCCAGCGCCCAAAGTACAGAAAACATGGGGTCTTCAAATTTCCGGAGACGCCGAATGCAGATGTCATCCCGGGCATATACACATACACTCGCGTGCGATTTGAAGTTGTGCTCCAGGGTGTACCCTGGGTATGTAAGGTACGACACGTCGGATGGACAACCAATCTGCGTCTCCGTGAGAAACAAGAGGTGAGGTTTTTCTGTCTCCAGGTGGTTCTGGACAGGGACAGGGACATTTGTAAAGTATTAATAATGAAGTTATGATTCCTAGTGTGGTCTCTCAGTTCTCACACTCAAAATTCTAAATCTGGGTAAATACATAACCACTAAGCCAATATTGTATACTGATACCTATTTAGTAAAACATATTTTAAAGTGCTTAGAAGAATAAAACCACAACGTGAAAACTAAAATTATAATTTTTATTAACTATTAAATTATTTAATTATTATTAACTAAAAATTACGAAATTCTTCCTGTTGTCTCTGAGAGACCACTTATGAAAAACATATAATTTATTAATTATGCCACAAAAACTATATATATTAACTGCTAACGTTAGTAAAGGTTACATGTAAACTTGTAAAAGTAATACAATAGCACCGTTTTTGGCTACTAATGATAAATTAATATTTAATTGTGGTCACTATGATGTATATTATAAATAATATATTACATTAGATATTATCACTATGTCACTATGGTCACTATGTAAATTAATTCAAAGTTATTGAATTATGTAGTAGGTACACAAAAACTTAATATTTAAGTAATAAGTAAACATTTTATACTACAAGGACGTGTGTTTTTATCATGTATTGATTGCTCATAAGACATGATAATTGCTTTTAAATATTTTCTATACGTATGTTTATAGTAATTTGAATGCATACCTACAAATAATATTTTTCTGTTCCTTAGGCGGCGTCAAAGTTGTGAAACGACCAAACATCGTTACAAATAATGACTACAAGATGGTCGGAGACAGGTTCGAATGCTGCATATGTGGTAAACAATCAAATAGTATTGACTCCATTAAACGACATGTCAGAAATGTACACCTGAATGTGAACAAGCACACGTGTCCTCTCTGCTCGCAAGGATTTAAATTGGAATCAGCATTATTGAGACACAAATTTGAAGAGCACAACATAGACCAGAGATTCAAATGTACCGCTTGCGATAAAAGATTCTATTCAAAAATACTATTAACCAACCACCTAGATTATTTTCACATGTTGGGAGAAAAAATGAAGTGTGACCAATGCGATTTTGAAACTTATGGCAAACACAACATAGTGAAACATGTCAAGTTTACGCATAATCCTGAGAAGAAGTATAAATGCAGATACTGCAAGAAGTCGTGTAAGAGGATTGGTAGTCTGCGGTTTCACGAGAGGATACACACGGGCGATAAGAGGAAAGTGTGCAAAGTGTGCGGTGAAGCTTTTGTGCAGAAAGCTAGTCTCAACTATCACATGATGAAACGCCACCCAGAAGTTCCCTTCTAAAGAGTCTTCAAACGTCTCTATATTGGCGTAAAAATCCTTTCGTCGTATAGTGTCAAATACGTTTTAAGTCTAATACGCATTTTGTCCATACTTCGCATTTTGTCCATTAGGCAGATTGTCCAATAAGGAGACTGTCCAATATGTGTTACATTTAAAGAAATCCTTATAAAACCTTACTTATATTATACTATCGCAACAAACTCAAGTGATTCAATATTCGTCTCCACCGGAATATTCACATATTGGAACTGATGGGGTACCAAAAATCACAACAACTGAGGATATTTTATTCCAAAAATACCGCTAGACTAACGCAAATACAATAAATATCCTTATAAAGACCTTTTTAAGCATAGTTATTATAAAAATAAATCTGACAATTAAAACTCGTTACTGTCAAGTATTGGACAAAACGCGCATTTGTCTTAAATCGTATTGGACAAAATGAGTAGTAGCAAAAATGTTTACAACATGCGTATTGGACATAAAACGTATTTTGCTATTGCAATTGTTCCCAAGAAAAACAAGCTGAGGTTAGAGATGAGGATATGTACGCAAGTCATACAGGAAGATTTGCAACACGGAAGTCGAATCATGCAGAAAAAATCCAGACGGACGTTCGTCGTCGCACCTTATTATGACTAGATTAGATAGGTACTAGACTAAGTTTTTTTTATGTTATTGTAACGGAACAAGCTCGAGGCCCACCTGATGTTAAGTGGACTAACCTCTGCCTATAACAGATGCATTTCGTAACAAGTCACGAATTGCACTGCGCCCGTCACCTTGAGACATAGTTATTAAGGTCTCATGTGCTTGTGATTTCACTGGCTCTCAAGGAATGCTGATGGATCACGCCGTGAGGTGCTTGGCGACAGATTTTCTACTTGAGGGTGGTCGCTAGCCAGGTGGGCATTCGCAAAATGCACTTCCACCGTGTGGTGGACCTCAAGACCGCCGCGGCGGGATTTGAACCATGGACCTGCTGTGCGGTAGTCCATAGCCAATGCCACTGAGCCATCACTGCTTTATAATCAGGCACTTAAATCTAAATAAATAGGCACTAGAAGTCACATATCCGTAGTGACCTTGTCGCCGCACAGGTGACTTTACGCCACCAGCAGCGCGCCGACTCGCCGCGAGTATTCGTTTAATATTGCTTGGAACAGCGTACGTGAAACAACGTGTAAAAATGGTGTTTTGAAACACATCTAATTGCGGAAACTCTTCCACAAGCTGTTATTATACCATAAAGGTGATAACCTTTCACCGGTAAGCTCTATTTAACTAAAAATACTGTGTTTTTTTATATATACACGTGGCTCACTCAATATCGACGATAATCACACTTTGTATGTTTTACAGACATATTTACAACCATTACTGTATACGTTTAACAATATCGGAGCGTTACTAGCGAACGGAGCAATGTAATGTGAAACTTACGATGTTGTCATGCGCGCAAATAAACATGGCACGGTCATGGCGGCACTCGTGAGTTCGTGTTGTGACGGCACGGTTTGGCACATCGACATTTATCAATGTGTCAATAAAAGGTTTGCTGTATTTAATGTTTTTGTTCAAAAAACTGACAGAAAGATAATGAATTTTATTTGTTATCTGTACTAACCATATTTCCGATGTATACTTGTTTTATTCAAGGCATTATTATCACTGTTATTTGGATGAATTTCTAATGTGGAATGTCGATAATGTCGACAACTTTTAAATTTTGTCAAGCACTAGCGTATATGTAAATTTATTGGTGTAGTGGTAAGTTATCGGATATGCTATTGGGCGCATGTGTAAGAACTAATCACGGTGCAAGGATTCTTTGTGTGCGTGGCACTGCGTTTGGATATAATTATTTGTGTACGTAGAGGTGACACAGCGGTAGGGGAACCGGGAACGGTGGCGACAGCCGTCTCGAAAGAAATGTTGGTTTACCAGTAATATTATATTAGGTAAATATATTTTCGGCAAACATATTATTTTGCATAGTTCATAGTTATTTTTTAGTAAATCATTAACATAGCATATAAGGATGTCACCAAAATCACCCATTAAATAATTCTGGCCTCTTTCATGTTGTATTATTTCCAACCATCGTTTTTTGTGTTGATGCGTTTATAAATAATACATGTAATATTAATGAATAGATTCAGGCGTTACTTTGCGGAAATCCATATTTAATAATAACAAATACTTTTAAAAGTATTTTAAAAACATTAAATAATATTGAAATAAAACACTTAAAAAAGTATAAAATTATATATCTAGTGACAATTCCGCCTAATTTTCCTGGTATCTACGTGAGGTCAACAAACATCACGCAGCCTACCCGGAAGAATACCCGACTAGTTTCGCTTCTAAACGAAGCATCTTCAGGTCTTAACTCACCGAGCGCACGATCGAGACTAAACGGCCAGCGGCTAAACACGCCTTTATATAGGCCATGTAATATTATATAATTTATATTAATATGTACGAACGTGTACTTTTGGTACAGTAACAAGAAATACTACCTTTTGTGTTTCAACCTTTCGAAATTATGGTAATGTATCTCCAATTATCCACCTTTCTATAAGATCTATAAAAGTTTGAAAGATGCCACGAAAACGAAAAATAAATGAGTACATAAAATGCGACATTAATTGTCACTTTGACAGATGTCAGAAATAAGAACTATTTAGAGGATATTTCTTAGTGAGATTAGGCTCGCCATTTTACTGTAATAGAATTCCATTTTCTAGTACTAGTTGAGTCCTAAGCATAGGGGATAGAAGTGGAATTGCATTTGGTAGTACTAGTTGAGTCCCCTGAATAGGGTACTCTAGTGGAATAGTGAGTTTTGTACAGTCCCCTGGGGGACTGAAATAGGGGATCATCGTAGGAATGCACGATATATGAACATGATATATCGCTGCGATATTATCGAATTACCTAGTATCGATATAATTCAACCGATACGACAATTCAATTCAATTGCTGATCATAATGTGTACACATATTTAGGAATATAGTCTGGCTCGTAAATGTTAACCTATATCATATCGGTTTTTTAGTGATTGTGTTCTGAGACATAGTTGTTAAGTCACATGTGCCTGCAATTTCACTGGCTCTCAAGGACTGCTGCCGGAACACACCGTTAGGTGCTTGGCGACAGATTTTCTACTTGAGGGTGGTCGCTAGCCAGGCGGGCACTCGCAAAATGCCCTTCAGTGAAGCTCAAGCCCGTGGCGGGATTCGAACCATGGACCTGCTGCTAGGCAGTCCGAAGGCAATGCCACTGAGCCATCACTGCTTCATGTTCTCAGTGGAAGCATCTTATGCCCCATATAAAACCTAACGAATAAATGATTTCAGCCTGAATAAATTATGTGGTTTGCGGAAAAAATAACACATAATGGATCTTTCTTTGTATAACATATTTCATTCATTACATTTAAAAAACCACATAAATATCGGTCCAGATAAACTTTCTGCAATAAACTTAACTTTGCACATTTTTCAATAAGATCAACCCAGATAATCTTTCTGCATAAAACTTAACTTTGCACACTTTACTACATTAAGATCAGCGCAGATAATCCTTCTGCAAAAGTCACAGTCTGTACAGCATCTTGCCATGAAACTGCAGATTAGTCTCATCTATGATATTCTATAATTTCCAACATTATATTAATGGCATTGGATTCAACTCCTAGGTGATATTTTAATCAACTCTTTGATATGAACTAGAGTTCTACGCAGAGTATTACATTGTTGTCATGTGTATTATATCTCTTCTACTGCACTGCAGATTAGTTAATTTCATAACATCCACAAGATATTTATTTAGTTATTATTAATGGACAAGCAGTTATTTGCTGATATGTCCATATTATTGCAGTGTAGGATTTATAGATTCAGAAGAGATTTCTTTTCTGTAGATAGCAATTTGTCCAGTTTATTCCAGTTATGCTACTCTGTTACTCAGGAAATGGTGTGCAGGTTTTGTTATGGACAAATCCCGCATAAGCTGGATTTCATGTCCCCGGATTGGCCTTGAGCTTTCTCTGATTATATAAAAGTCTTCTATTTTTTTTTTATTATTTTATTCGGAAAACATACAGTGTTAACATAGCATTTCTACTTTCAAGATAAAATATCTATACACCATTTAAAATGTTTTCGCATATAGAAGCTATTTAAAACTTGCTTGCGTTACATTACGGTCGTTAAGTAATTATAAAAGTAAAAAGTTAAATACAAATTGATAGAATTTGTTGTGAAATAAATAACAAGACAGTCAGGGATTCACGCCAAACCAATTATTAGAAATTTTAATTCTCACCACGTTAGGGGGCGAGTTAAATAGATCGAATTCGGGATAGTTGTCCAGTCTGTTGACACAGTTTGCAGATCTTATGAAAAACGTGTTTTGCCTATTATTGGTGCCACTTTGAGGAACGTGTAGATAAGTAATGTGCCTCACGGTTCTAGTTGGTACCTTTAGATTTATTTGAGAAAGGGAATATGCTGAGTCAATTCGAGATTGTGCTATTTTTAATAGCATAACTATGTCTGCAATTCTGCGCCTTTCATAAAGGGGTAACATGTGATGTCTTCTACATCTCGATTCGTAATCTACGTCTAAAGTTTTGCACTTGAATTGAAGGTATCTCATAAACCTACGTTGAATCGATTCAAGCCGATTGATGTAAACATCGTATTGAGGGTTCCATACATGTGAACAATACTCAAGTATACTGCGGACATATGAACAAAACAGAGTCTTAGTTATTTTTATACTCTTAAATTGAGAGCTTGATCTGAGAACAAATCCCATCGACTTGTTGGCCTTATTGGCTATATTATTAATATGCGCCTCAAAAGTCAATTTGGAGTCGAGTATCACGCCTAAATCGCGTATCTCATTGACAAATTCAAGCTCATGTGATTTAAGTTTGTACTTAAATTTTATGGGTTCATTTTTACGAGTAAAAATGATTGCGTGAAATTTTGATACATTGATATCTAATTTGTTCAATTTACAATAAGCCTCAAACCTATTTAAATCTTGTTGTAGAAGATGACAATCAGTTATATCATTAATTAGTTTAAATATCTTCATGTCATCAGCATATAGAAGAAATTGAGAATGTAGGAAACAAGACGTAATATCATTGACAAATATATTGAATAACAACGGGCCTAATAGCGAGCCTTGGGGCACCCCAGAGGGCACAAAACTCCAAGTAGATGAATATCCATTAAGTACAACGGCCTGAGATCTGTTCTTAATGTATGACGTAAACCATCTGTACAGATTTCCATGAATTCCGGCATTCAAAAGTTTCTGTAAGAGTATGGTATGGTCAATGCGATCAAAGCATTTACTGTAATCTGTGTAAATAGAATCAACTTGACCTCCTGAATCCATATTAAGTGATGTATAATCAATAAATGTTAATAAATTAGTTGTCGTTGAACGATTTTTAAGAAAACCATGCTGTTGTTGTATAAAAGAAGGTGAAAAACTATTATAAACTTGTGCATAAACTAATTGTTCTAATATTTTAGCAAAAACACATAACTTAGAAATGGGTCTGTAGTTTTTAACGTCATTTCTATTACCATTTTTATGAATTGGAGTTATGAACGCAGACTTCCAGATATTGGGCACTATGCCTTCTCTTATGGAACGTGTGAACAATATTGTTAGGGGAATTGTCAAAGCATCTGAACATTGTGTGATAAATAAAGGTGTTATTTTGTCAGGACCTGCTCCTTTTGTTATGTTGAGTGATTTAAGCAGTTTGTGTATGGTTTCTGGAATAATTTCAATGTCACTAATACAGTCGATATGTCTAGAGCTTGTATTATTAGCAAGTGTCGAAGAAGAATTATTCGAACTTGGAGAGGGAGAAAGAAAAGTAGACTGAAAGTACGTTGAAAAGAGGTTACATATATCTTCTCCGGAATCTGCGGTCTGCCCTTCATATAAAAGAGAAGATGGGAGTGAATTGTTCTAATTCACAGTTTCTGGTAGCTTTTATAAAGGACCAAAACATTTTAGGGTTTTTCACGATAGACTCTTCGCATTTTTTAAGGTAAGCAGCATAGCATTCCACTTCCAAAATTTTAGCTCTATGACGAAGTAAAGAAAATGTGTCATAATCCGATGTGTTGCCATACGTACGATATTTTTTTAAGAATTTAAACTTTTCTTTGAGTACTTTCTTCAGACAAGCGTTATACCACGGGGGAAAGGTTGAAGTAGTTATTAACTTGTGCGGTACATACTTCTCTATAACGTCGTGCAACCGTTGATAGAAGTAATTTACAGCCTCATCTAACGGGATATCTGTCAGGCAGTGGTTCCAGTTCACTTCGTTCAAAGACAACGTAATGTTAACATAATCTCCTAGTTCAAAAAAGTATTTTAAACGTGGGCTCACACTCAGCGGTTGTGTATTTAATGTATTTAAAATAATTTCCAAAGATTTGTGATGAACATCCTCGGGCACTAATGGATCGTCACAGGCAGATATTTGTAAATTGGTGTTACTGAATACTAAGTCTAAGATTCTACTATTAATGTTGTAACAAAAATTAAATTGTGTGAGGTTGCATTCCGATAAAGTATCAAAAAAATAAACTTGTGTTTCACCTGCACCACCCGAGTGCTGCAAGTGAACATCAGAGTTAGGTGCCCATTGAATGTAAGGTAGGTTAAAGTCGCCCATGATGACAAATAAGTCATTAGGACACGAGTTCACTATCAGTGACAATTTATCCGTAAAATTAGAGAGTTGAGAATTATATGAGTGCCCTAATTTTTCACTGCAAAGATATAAGGTACATAAATGTATATTAATAGGATATCGAACGTTATTTTTATTTTTGAGTGTGATTGTGACCCATATATCTTCAGCCGTAGATGACCATTCCGGTCGATGCACCGCCGGGAGCTCACGATGAATTGCTAAGAGAATTCCGCCGCCATACATTTCTTGAGTTAATTCGTACCGCCTATCTCTTCGAAAACAAATATACCGGTCATCAAATAACTCAGATGACGAAATACTATTTAATAACCATGTTTCCGTCAGAGAAATAATTTTATAGGAACTAAGTGACACATTTCTTTTGAAATTATGTGTCTTCGTGCGTAGCCCTCGAACATTTTGATAGTAAATATTAAAACTTTGAGAAGCCATTATTAATAGTCAGGAATATATATCTCATTTGAATCAAAGTAATTGTTGAATCGAATATTAGGCAAAACAATGCATTAGCTATGATCACGAAAAAAGATAAACAAAGGACTAAATTTATTTTAAGATACAAAAAGGTAGCGTGAAAAATATAACGTAGATCAGCAGAATTACTCACGATCAAAACAAAGCGGAAGCCATAGCCACCGCAAGCTAATATGTTCTCTATGACACAGCGAACGAGACCGCGCGCGATGATAATTTGTTTAAGTAGATGCAAACTTACGTACAACATGACTTGGACAACTATCCGAGTGACCGCTGCGCTCAGGCAGCGATAACGCGAACAAAAGAAATAGGCCATACCTGCGTTTCCCAAACTGTCGGACACTAACTTTAGAATTTGAAAGAATATTTTTATATACAATATTATGATATTTTTGCGAGATCCTTCTCGGACTTTATAAAAAATATAGGTGATTTGTCAGACTTTCTTGCCATTATTTTGCAGTGTTTGACCCATATGTATTGGAAGTCCTTTTCCCTTGCTAAAGATCTTGCTTTATTCAATAACATCTTGTTATGCTGCGTTAAATGATCGTTAACGTAGAAGGTTCCACCAACATCAAAGCCCAGGTTTGTCAAATTGAGCTGCTTAATTTTGCGTGATGCGGCGATAATTTCCTCTTTAGTGTAACGGCTATTGAAAGCAATTACTATTGGTTTCTCGGTATTCGACATACGAGTTGGAATGCGCGCAATGTAATTTATTTCTTCTTTCTTTATAGTGAAATTGCATATGTGACCTATTTTTTCAGCTATCTCATACAGATTTTCGTTTTTCCTTTGTGGAACTCCTCTAATTTCTACATTATTTGCTCTCGCCCATTGATCTTTGTCTATAAATTCTTGATTAAGCCTTGAGATTTCAGCCTGTAGAGTTGAAACTTCCACGGTAACCTTTTCAACTTTACCCACACGAGTTTCAAGGGCTTTCACAGCTCCTGAAAAGTTACCAATGAGCTGATGCGCAATTTCCTGCGACTCCTTTAGGTTATTTATGTCACTTTTAATTAATTTCACATCTTCTACCAGCGACGATAAGGGTGCCAACTGTAGCATCATCATGTTGAGTTGTTCCTGTATTAGGTAGGTTATAATATTGATTAATTATCTTAAATGTCTCAATAAGATAACCCCTAAGGCGTCTTTCTTCTAGACTAGTGAGGCGTAGTGTTAGGAGTATGTTGATGTTACTCCATAATTTTTGTTTAATCTAGATTTCTGCACACCGTTATGGGCACATTTTGCACACACTCTTATCCCCAGCGTGTATCCTCTCATCTCTTATTATCAGTGTGTATCCTCCATGAAACAGGGAATAAGTTTCTCTCAGTATATAACTGCCAATGATATAGTATTTACTGACACTTTAAAATTCAACTTCTGGGTGATACTTCCCAATATGATGATAGTTCAAAGCTTTCTGCACAAAAGCTGATCATCGCACACTTGACACATTCCTCGTACCCCCAGTGTGTATATTCTCATGAAATTGAAAAGAAGTTTCTCTCATCACGTAACTTCCAACAATTATTTGCTTTCACATTAAAAGTCAACCCCCGGGTGATACTTCCCCATATGATAGTTCAAACTAGCTTTCTGCACAAAAGCTTCACCGCACACTTTGCACACTTTCCTCCTATCACCCGTGTGTATCCTCTCGTGAAACTGCAAATTATGTTTCTTCAAAAACGACTTCTCACAAAACTTGCACTTAAACTCTTTCACCGTCCGATGATTAAATTTATGTTTGTACAAACTTATGCGATTAAACGATTCAAAATTACACTTGTCACACTTCACTTTGTCCCCTAACATGTGGTAGTACCTCAAATGTATTGTCAGGTGTCGCTTTGCATTGAAAATTTTATCACAGGCATTGCATTTGAACCTCTCGTCTAAATTATGCTCTTCGTATTTGTGTATGACAAATGGAGCCGGGGTTTGGAACTCCTTGAAGCAGATCGGGCAGGTGTATTTTGCCATGTTGAGGTGCTTGTACTTCACGTGGTCTCTGAGCCTTCTTAGCCTGTTTGTTTTAAGTTCACATCTGGTACAATGGAATTCATTTTTTATGAGTGTGTAGTCTATGTCTTTTTGAAGCTGGAATGCTGGTAGTTGTGGCTTTCCGCTATCTACAACAGAGAAAAGGATTCTGTTAAGAGCAAAGCAAAGGTATTAAATGCTGCAAAGGCTAATGGTAAGCGCCACGCCTGCCCATGGCAACTGCAGTGTCACTCAAAGTGTATAACTAATACTTCTGTGACATTACATTGCACACGTCATCCCGAGATTATAGTTCTCGAGTCTCATGTCAGAGAAAAAACAAAAACGTTAAAAAGAAGACGTTTCTTGTATTGAGACCCTTTTTATTAAAGTTTGATATTAGCAATGGGGTCCCATTTTTCTCTTTGGGTACGGAAATATAATAATAAATTATCATCATGAATAATCAGTACTAATATTATAAATGCGAAAGTAACTCTGTCTGTCTGTTACGCTTTCACACCAAAACTACTGGACCGATTTGAATGAAATTTGGTATGGGCGGTCCGGAACAGGCTCGATTTCGCCCCGACCAAGTCCCTTACCATCACCCTAAAAGGGAAACTTCAGCGCCCTCCCGTGATCCGTTACGGAGGTCACTCGATTAAATGCGTTCATCAGGCGGAGGTACTGGGCGTCATAATTGACGACGTTCAGTCCTTTGGGCCTCACGCAGCGACAATAGGCGAGAGAGCAAGCAATTGTTTCGGCAAGATGTCCAGGGTGTCCAGGGCTCCAAGATGGGGGGTGCGGCATAGAGCGCTAGGAATTTTGTACAGAGGCACCTATGTTGCAGTCTTAACCTACGCGGCAGCCGTATGGCACGCACGCACCGCTATCCACGTGGTCCGCAGCGTCTTGCAGAGGACTCAGAGGCCGTCGCTGATCCTGCTAACTAAGGCGTACCGGTCGTGTAGCACGGCGGCACTGCCGGTGTTGGCAGGAGTTTTGCCGGCGGACCTCGAGGTAACCTGTGCTGGACGACGTGCTGTGAAATGCGAGGGGCTCGCACGGGAGGAAGCGCTGGATCGGCGGAAGGCTATCGACGCGGAGGTTGTGGCACTTTGGCATGAAAGGTGGACAAACGAGGAGAAGGGACGCGAATTACACGATTTCTTTCCTGACGTCGATGAGCGCCTCAAGGCGCACTGGGTAGAGCCGGATTACGCAGTTTCACAACTTTTGACGGGGCACGGTTGTTTCAGTAAACGGCTCGCTAGTATGAATCTGCGAGAAGAAGGGATGTGTGATTGCGGTGCGGCAGAGGAGGACAGGCACCACGTTTTGTGGGACTGTCCTCTGTATGAGGAGATGCGTGGCAGACTGATGAACGGGGTCTCCCGTCTCGCGGAAGGACCGGTATACTACGCGGAGCTGGTATAGGATTCGAACAGCTTCGGGCGCCTGCGTGAATTCGCGCCCAGTTGGCACGCCGCGCGCTCTGCGCGCGAATCTGAGGAACTGCCCGACGACGAATGTCGTTTGTGCCGTCTCTTGACAGCCCCAGAAGGGGGAGAGGGTACAGGATAGACAGTAGGTGGGATAATTTGTAGGACACGTTGGCGCAAGCCAAAGTGTCTGCTGTTTCGGTCTTCATAACCGCAAGGTTGGTAAGACCATGGGTTGATTGGTGGGTGTCCAATGTCTGTCACCAGGTTGTATCTCATTGATAGCTAGACAGTTGAAATGTACTTCTGTTGCCGCTATAACAATAGATATTAAAAATCGGCCAAGTGCGAATCTGATTAGCGCACATGCAAACGAAAAAAAAGTTTATAATCTATTGTCTAATGTTGCATAGGAACCCTTCGTGCCCGAGTTCGACTCGCACTTCGCTAATTTTTTTTTACTTTTTGATATTATTGTTATTTGTTAGGCAATCGGAATTACTAACACATATTGAAGCGGTGATGGCTCAGTGGCATTGGCTATGGACTGCCACGCAGCAGGTCTATGGTTCGAATCGCGCCGCGGGCTTGAGCTTCACCGCATGGTGGAAGGGCATTTTGCGAGTGCCCGCTTGGCTAGCGACCACTCAAAGTAGAAAATCTGTCGCCAAGCAACTAACGATGTGTTCCGGCAGCAGTCCTTGAGAGCCAGTGAAATTATAGGCACATGATACTTAACAACTATGTCTCAAGGTGACGAGCGCAGTGCAATTCGTGACTTGTTACGAAATGCATCTGTTATAGGCAGAGGATACCGCTTAACACGAGGTGGACCTCGAGCTTGTTCCGTCACAAGAACATTAAAAAAACTACAGACGTTTTCAGTCAAGAACGTACGCCCCTCCTTATTATTTGAGTGGAAGTTGCAACTACTACAGCTTAAGTATAGGTACTTAAGCTTGGGTAGGCCCAAGCGACAATTTTTTATACTTTATTGTTATACTGTTTACACCATTAGCATTTACATCCATACTAAGACAGTGTACAAACGAGGCCTAATCGTACATATTATGTGCATTGTAGTATGGACGTTACATACAAAGAATACTGAACGATAAGAATTGATACGTTGTGATCGCGTGCGATTTGTGATGTGATTTTATGTGTGACCGCTAGTGGCATTGCTACTGAGCATGCAAGTGCTTCAGAACGCACATTAAGCCGTCGCCGTCGGTCGCAGTTTAGTCTCATGATGGCTGATATTATAGGATGATAGTCAATTCTAAGTTAACCTGAACATAACATGAAATATAGCCGATACTGGTCCGGATGGATCAGTGTGCGGCAAGCATTATACATCTCATTCCACTGCCCATCCGATCGGGGAAATATAAGCCTGTTTTATATAGATTTAAAATCACAACCTTGATTTTGTCCCGTATCTTTTTTAATTGTTTTCTTAGAAAGGTCAGGTTTTCTCTTTCTTTTCACCTTGTTCGTAGCTCTGATTGTACTCCGGTTTATTTGAGTACTTGCTTCTATGTGATCTGAAATAAATATTTTTAACTAGGTAAATGGATTTCATACAAATATTTTGGTATAATAATAATAATAATTTTATGCAAAGAAATTGCACAAACAATATTTCTTCCGGTTAGATATATCATATAACACAATTATATCAATTTGGCTAGAAAATTATGGACATTTTAAGCTAGAGTATCTGCTGCTGAACTAGGCTTATCACCTGTATTTCAGCATACAGCGCGCAGCGCTTAGTAAATAATGAAAGTCGATTTCGCACCACTAATGCAACTATAAAGTCATTACTTGGTACATTATTATATACAGGGTGTCCTCACAGCTACGCCACGACGGGGAATCGCTTTAAATATTTAAAATTGGGCCTTTGTGTGCGAGAAAAAATCATTTCATTTTAACCCTACTAAAGGACCTCAAAAAAAGGAGCAAGTTCTCATTTCGGCTGTATTTTTACGTGTTACCTCATAACTTTTTACAGGCTGTACCGATTTTGATATTTTTTTTACATTCGCAAGCTGGTGCTTTGCATAATTATGGCCCCATTTAAATTTGAGTGATATCTGACGAGTAGTATTTGAGTTAACCCTAACCCTTTGTAAAATTTTATTCATATTAATTTATTGGTAATAATTGATTACAAGTCAAATATTTGCATTACATAATCATATTATAGGTAAGTATATTCAATAAAAAAAAAAACATTAATACATTTATAACTTGTAAAAATAAAATTATAAATACAAATGTAAATCACAATGTCAAAAATAAAAATCAAATTCATAGAAATAGGTAAAAAATCCTCATCATCATAACAATAAATTATGAAAATTGGTAAAAATGAATTGGTGAAGCGCTCGTAGCGAAGTTTGCTTAGCCATTCTGAATCGATCAGCAAAGTTAAGCAACGTCCGCCTCGGTCAGGAGTTGGATGGGTGACCGCTGGTGACATTACTACTGAGCGCTTCCGTGCTTCGGAGGGCACGTTAAGCCGTCGGTCCCGGTTGTTGTCTTAGGATGGCAGTCGTTATAGCATGGTGGTAGGGCACTTTGCGAATGCCCGCCTGGCTAGCTACCACCCTCAAGTTGAAAATTTGTCGCCAAGCACCTAACGGTGTGTTCCGGCAGCCATCCTTGAGAGCCAGTAATTCTAGGTTAGCCTGAACAACATCTTCGACCACATCATCACTTACCATCAGGTGAGATAGTGGTCAAAGGCTAACATATCAGGCATAAAAAAAAAAAAAAAAATTGGTAAAATATATCAACATACTACAATTTAAATTATTATGAAGAGTATGAAAGATGCGAGTAATAAAGGTAAAAAATAGAAAAAAATATTAACGTAAGACTGCATTTACAGACATTTTAATGACCTGACTCAAACAGGATTCGACCCGCAAGGTGTTACAAACTGAATTTAGACATTGTTTCAAACATTTACCATGCAAAGTTGTCAAAATCAAGAGAGCGAAATTATCATAACAGTGTAACTTTGTATACTAAAAACAGGTTAAAATGAGCATATGATCAATTAAATTGGTCTTCCTTTTATTTACGGAAAGATATAATCTTTTTGATTAAATCTTTTAACTTTCAACAAAAAAACGTATCTTATATACGTGAAATATTTTTTTTCAATATTCGAGCAGGATCAACACACTTTGATGTAGTTGATTTAAAAAAAAAAAGACGAATTCTGCCTTATATATTTAAAAAAACCATTTTTTTTTTATTACTGATAGGTAAGCCTTTGACCACAATCTCACCTGATGGTAAGTGATGATGTGATCGAAGGTGTTAACAGGCTTTACCTAGAATTACTGGCTCCCAATGACAGCTGCCGGAACACACCGTTAGGTGCTTGGCGACAGATTTTCTACTTGAGGGTGGTCGCTAGCCAGGCGAGCATTCGCAAAATGCCCTACCACCATGCGATGAAGCTCAAGCCCGCGGCGGGATTCGAACCATGGACCTGCTGCGCGGTAGTCCATAGCCAAAGCCACTGAGCTATCACTGCTTCAAATCAAATGTTTTTTTTTTTCAGGAAAATCTTTAATACTTAAAGTATTTCCACTCCTTGTGGCATAGCCGTGAGAACACCCTGTATATAATTATAAGATGATATTCACAGACAACATATGCCATCATAATATCTGGTCGGATGGATGACAAACACATCGTGGATTTAAAAAAAAATACAATTAGACAGACTCAGGTCTCATTAATATTATATAAAGATCCTCGTTTTCCCTTTTCGCTACGGTACCCTAACACACATAATTTGGACATAAACATGGAATAAAAAGGACCACTCCGCAAATCCATTGCAATAAAGAAGCGACTCTAGCTGTAAAGCAATAAAGTGCAATTCAGCTCGCATATCACCGAGTACCTAATAAATATTAGGTACTCGGTGATATAAGAGAGACGCTTTGTAGGTGAATATATTTATATAGTCTCTCTTTCTAACGCATGGCCACGCATAGCTCTGATCTTCACAATAAGCCCGTCCGGACGGATACGCCTATGATACCTGTAGTTTTGTACCTGTGCGGAGTGAGCCAGGGCTGCCATAACACAATATCAAATATTACGTTAAATTTGCAAATCTCCCGAAACTCAGCAATTGACTTCTGGCATTGATCAAAAAAGATGGCCACTCGCTTCGAGAATACTAATCCATGGTCTGTCCTGGCCAAAGAGGCAATCTTTGGTCTCTGCTTGCCTCTCTGGTAAACAAGCTTGGATAAGTATGTTAAACACAAAATATTTAAAACTTACATACCCGTTGCAATTTCTTCATCAAATGTTTCTGTTTTTTTTGGTCGGCCCACTTTTCTCTTGACAATTTCTTTGTGTGATGGAATATGGATAACTTCCTTAATGTCTTTCAATGATTTGTTTTGTTCTGAAATATACATTTGAGATAGAAAATCAAAGTATATATTTTAATATATATTATCAACATAATATGTTATGCTTCTATTATACTTCTAAGAGTACGCGTTTGTAAACGCAGAGTGCGTTTACAAACGCGTACTCGCGGCTCGTCAGTTGACGAAACTTTAGACGAAACATTCGTGTTGTTTACACTTTATATTGTGCATATTTATATCACTTACCATCAGGTGGGATTGTTATCAAAGGCTAGCCTATCAGCTAAAAATAAAAATGCGCAGGTTTAAATAAAAGTGAAGAAAAAATAATAAAAATCGGAAACTATTGTAATACTGTGAGGATTCGGTGCGGGAATGGCATATTTTAGGGCAAATAAATGGAATAAATACTTCAGCCACCAGCGCCATTTTGCTTTGCTTCGAAAAGGATTTAAAGAAAATTACATCTGGAAACTTGAGCAATCAGTGGTTGAAATGGAAAATAATCTGGTATAACGTAGTTCATATCATACTTTACATAATAAATACCCCCTGCTTACACATTCGTATAAGACAAAACATTTATAACTCACATACCCGTTGAAGTTTCTTCATCTAACGTAGCAGTCTTTTTTGGTCGGCCCACTTTTCTCTTGACAATTTCTTTGTGTGACGGTATATGGATAACTTCCTTAATGTCTTTTGATGTTGCAGTGTTTTCTTCTGAAATAGACATTTGGAGATAGAAAAATAAAGATAGTTTTTAGGCTTTTTTAAAAACACATTTACAAACGTGTACTCGCGCTGCGTTAGGTTTAAAGAATTTTATTTTTTCTCATAACAAATAATGTTCACTTAATATGAGATACAATATATTGTATCTCATATACTTATATATCGTATCGGGCTCCATCCCGATACGATGGTTGAAGAACGAGATCGAGAATTACAGTTATGAGTCATTGTGTCATGTTAGCTCAATTGGTTAGAGCATACCCCGGCTATAGGGGTGGATGGACGCGGGTTCGAATCCCGCACATGACTGTAATTTTGCTCTCGTAAATTTGTAATTTTGTAATGTAATTCGCTTAGCAGGCGTTATTGCAAACTTAACAATATTAAAAATACAATATATTGAATTTTAAATAATAGCCCTATGGCTGAAAGCTGTACAATGCTAGGGTAAATCGGTTAGGTATTTTTTCCTTATTGGTACTAACCTTTATGAACTATCGCATCATTATCATGATCGCTTATTCCTTCGCCATCATCTGAAACGGAGTTAGTAAAAAAACATGTATGTATAATGTGTATGTGAAATACATAGATAGCATTTAATATAGTTTTTAGGATAATGTACAAGAAAATGGGGCCCTGATACTACTTCTATGCTATCTTGCATGTGACCTTTAAAGTATTTTTTTTAATACATAATAGGTTAGCCCTTGCCCACTATCTCACCTGATGGTAAGTGATGATGTGGTCGAAGGTGTTGTTCAGGCTAACATTTCGGGTTTTATTCGGGTCTTTTCGTTGATGAGCGAAGTCAGCAATTGTTTCATTCATTGTCTTATTGTGTTGATTACAGTGCAGCCACGTGCCTGATTTTTTTAGATTATTATTTTATTTGTGCTCTTGTTATTTTTAATATATACATAATTGTAAAACATTTTGCAACGAGTAATGGCATCGGTGAAGTGAAAATCGCCTTTATAGGAATAAATTGTTATAAAAAGTGAAAATAATAAGTTAACTGTTTGTTTATTATGCAATGTTTAACATTTCTCGTGGCGGCGAAGGGAAACAAGCAGGTATGTATCTAATTATAAAAAAAATTTAACAAAAAATGGAACAGACTTCAACACAGAAGATGAAGCAGTGATGGCTCAGTGGCATTGGCTATGGACTGCCGCGCAGCAGGTCCATGGTTCGAATCCCGCCGCGGGCTTGAGCTTCACCGCATGGTGGAAGGGCTTTCTGCGAATGCCCGCCTGGCTAGCGACCACCCTCAAGTTGAAAATCTGTCGCCAAGCACCTAATGATGTATTCCGGCAGCAGTCCTTGAGAGCCAGTGAAATTACAGGCACTTGAGACTTAAGAACTATGTCTCAAGATGACGGGCGCGGTGCAATTCGTCACTTGTGACGAAATGCATCTGCTATAGGCCGAGGTAACCGCTTAACATCAGGTGGGCCTCGAGCTTGTTCCGCCACCATAACATTAAAAAAAAAAAAAAAAAAACTCCCAAAAGTGTGAAATAACTTGTTGAAGTCGGTACCATGATGGTTCAAAAGTACCTTTTAACACAATATTGTGCGCATGGTACCGACTTCGACAAGTTATTTCACACCTTTGGGTGTTTAGTTTTTTTTTTTTTGAAGACGGTTCCATTTTTTGTTAAAAATTTTTTTGCAATCTTTTTAGTGTAGCTCAAAAACGGCTTGACCGATTTTGATGAAATTTAAAATGGGACCATACGACAAGCATCATCTTTCAAACAAAAAAAATCGGTTCACCCAGTCAAGAGATCTGAGGTAACAAACGTTAAAAAAAAAATACAGACTAATTGAGAACCTCCTCCTTTTTTGGAAGTCAGTTAAAAATAATTTGCCCTTAGTGCAGCATTAGTACTAATTAATTCATTTTCTTTCTATTACATTCATTTACTATTGTATAATTGAAAAATTACAACTAAATATAATTATATTTCTTAAGTGATACTAACACTAACTAAATAAAGCAAATAATTACTTAAAAATATATGTTTTTCATCCAGATTTTTAATTCGGCGGGATGCCTATCCTGCCGAATAGTATTTAGATATCCGGTATTCGGCCGGATAGTATTAAGGCCGCCGGATAGGCTGGGATACCGGATATTTGTTTCGTCTCTAGTCCACAGCTATTGTCAGTCGGTCATCTCCGCTTCAATGTTCATAGCGTGTTTTAATTTTATAAGCAATTACGTATGCTTTACGAGAATTTTATTTAATACAGAATAATATGAGAGGTTTTATGGACAGTTATACACCTCGACACGACAACCCGTTGTCAGTGCAGCTCAGGACAAGAGAGCTAAACTGACCCGACATTATACCGAAGACATCCCGGACATCAGCCTATACGAGATTAGAATGGCTCTCAAACAGCTTAAGAACAACAAGGCGCCAGGTGATGACGGAATCACGACAGAACTTCTGAGAGCGGGTGGAAAACCGGTACTCTCAGTCCTCCAGAAGTTATTTAATTCCGTCATCCTTGAAGGTAAAACGCCAGAAGCGTGGAGCAGAAGTGTAGTGGTACTGTTCTTCAAAAAAGGTGACAAGACCTTGTTGAAGAACTACAGACCCATTTCACTTCTGAGTCATGTTTATAAGCTGTTCTCGAGAGTCATTACGAATCGTCTTGCTCGTAGGTTTGATGACTTCCAGCCTCCCGAACAAGCCGGATTCCGAAAAGGCTTTAGCACCATAGACCACATCCACACGCTCCGCCAGATTATACAGAAGACTGAGGAGTATAATCGGCCGCTATGTTTAGCGTTTGTGGACTATGAAAAACAGTACAGCCCAGGTTTCGATTGAATTGAAGGATTCAATCGAAACCTGGGCTGTACTGCAGTCTCTTCAGCGATGCCAAATTGACTATAGGTACATCGAAGCGCTGAAGTGTTTGTATAGAAACGCCACCATGTCGATTCGACTACAGGACAAGAGCACGGAACCAATCCAACTGCAGCGAGGCGTGAGACAGGGAGACGTTATTTCTCCGAAACTGTTCACGAATGCGTTGGAGGACGTTTTTAAGCTCTTGAACTGGAAAGAATTCGGCATCAACATCTATGGCGAATACATCACTCACCTTTGTTTCGCCGATGACATAGTCATTATGGCAGAGTCGCTTGAGGAAATCAGTACAATGCTCAGCGACCTCAGTATAGTTTCCCAGCAGGTGGGTCTTAAAATGAACATGGACAAGACGAAAATTATGTCTAATGTCCATGTTGCACCTGTACCAGTAGTTATTGGAAACGATACGCTCGAAGTTGTAGACCACTACATTTACCTGGGACAGACTGTCCAGTTAGGTAGGTCCAACTTCGAGAAAGAGGTCGCCCGAAGAATCCAACTCGGATGGGCAGCGTTCGGGAAGTTACGCGACATCTTCTCGTCAAAGATCCCGCAGAGCCTGAAGACCAAAGTCTTCAACCAGTGTGTGTTGCCAGTGATGACATATGGCACCGAGTCGTGGTCCTTAACTGTGGCCCTAATGTACAAGCTCAGAGTCACTCAACGAGCCATGGAGAGAGCTATGCTCGGAGTTTCTTTGCGCGATAAAATCCGGAACGTGGATATTCGCCAAAGAACCAAAGTCACCGACATAGCTTTCAGAATTTGCAAGTTGAAGTGGCAATGGGCGGGCCACATTGCCCGACGAACCGATAACCGATGGGGAAGAAAGGTTCTCGAGTGGGTACCACGATACACCGGAAGACGTAGAGTTGGTAGGCCCTCCACTAGATGGACTGACGACATTATAAAAATCGCGGGTAGCCAATGGTTACAAGCGGCAAATAGCCGTACTTTGTGGCGTTCTATGGGGGAGGCCTTTGTTCAACAGTGGACGTCTTCCGGCTAATGATGATGATGATGAATATGAGACAAAGCATGTTGACTAATCAATGTCATGTTAACGTCTGGAAGTCCACAACCTTGCGATTTTCAGGGCATTTTCTGCTCGTTTGCCTTCATAACCCATGAAAAAACAGTTTTAGGAGGGCGCCAAAATCATAAATATAATATGATTGACAGTGATTTTATCTTCCCATTTACGAATAATGCCAACCATTATATACCTATTTGTGAGATTTTTTAATGTATTTTTTCTCAAACGCAAGAGCAACCATCAAGTTGGTAATTATTATTTAATTTCCGCAACCGACAATCAGCAACGCATCCTCTAGACCTCTGGTGTTGCGGATGTTTGTCGGCGACGGTGATCACTTACCACTAGGTGAGTCGCCAGATCCTTTGCCCTCCTATCTCATAAAAAAACTGCACCGTTTCAACAAAATCATGTGTCAAATGGTGGAGAGAGAGAGAGGGATGGATGGAGGATGCACTTTCAAGTTTCAGCTCTTGTTTGAAAAATCTTAGATTCTGGTTACTATCTAATGATTTATAAACTGGGCCTTAGTATAATAGCATTTAAATATAGTACTAACCTTTATATTCACTTTTTTCTTGTTTCAACTCCAATGTATTTACTTCTAAAAGAATAAAATAGAAACATTAATAAGACACACAATTTATTTTTCCATGCATATCATTATCATTGAATTTTTTGCACTTTTATTATCTAAATGATAATTTATATCATTAAGGGCCTGTTACAAAATGTTTGAGTAAGATCCGGTTTTACTACCCAGAACATATTTATTAAACAAAACACTATCTTTGTGTTCACACAGTCATCGATTTAGCCTATCCATCGGTTAAAGCTTGAAACGCGCTGCATGTTAACTGTCATTTTTATCATTCAGTTATTTTATGTGTTGCATAGCAACCCGAAACTTTATTAGGACATTCTGAAACGGGCCCTTAATATATTTAATTATTATAAACCACATCCAATACAATTTATTTATTCAATCTACATAGTGTACAACATTATAGAAAAAGCCTCTACAATTATATAGAAAGATTATATGCAATATATAAGTGAAATGACACTGTGATATATCATTTTTTTTTATGTTATTGTGACGGAACAAGCTCGTGGTCCACCTGATGTTAGTCGCACTAACCTCTGCCTATAACATATATTTTATAATGATTCATCCATCTGCATTCTCCAGTTCAAGAACACATCGCTTTTGATAGTGTCGAAATGTGTTAAAGTCGAAAGAGTTAAAAGGAGATATGCATAGCATTTCACAGATTCACTATACAGATGCTAGGCCAGGGACAGAAACTTCTCATGCTTGGAATATGTAACCCGGGGTGTAGGGTTACATAGGCCTCCAATAGGATGAAGATTAAAGGAGTTCATTTATATGTGTGGTTACTTAAAGGGTAAAGTAAATCATCAAGAATCAATTCATTGATTTTAGGTGAACGATATGCATGGAAAAATAAGTACACAAATAAATGAACTCCTTTGATCTATAAGCAAGTTATGTACTAAAACAAAGGTGGGCAACGTATGGTCCGTGGGCCGCATCCGGTTCATTTCAGGCTTTGACCTGGCCCGCCAGACATTTTGATATTTCGCAAATTTAAATTACTATCAGAGTAATCTACTTATTGATTTTCCGACTGTAGGAAAAAGATAGCTAAACTTGTTTTTCCAAAGTGCAAAATCAAGTATCACATTAACCATTATACGTGAATTAACTTCAAAAGTTACCTCATCAATGTATAACTAAACAAAACTAAATTAATTAAAAAGTAAAAAACCCCACTGCAAATTTCGTTAATTGTTTTATTGAGATTAAACTACAATCCATGGATCGGTAAGAAAAAAAATATCTCACAATATGGCCGCTAAAACACGTCTGGACCCCTCTATTTTCTTTTGCGCTATCAAGATGAATCTGTACATTTAAATCGCTTAAGCCATTTAGAAGGTATGGTGGAATAAAGAAACATGCATACATGAAACCTGAAAAATAACACCTTTGGGCAGTCGTGTAATAAACAAGTTATTGTTTTGGCCCGCAACTGCATAATTATTGAAAAGTTTAGCATGCAACACTCCAAAGGTTACCCATACTTGTACTATAATATCCTAGCTTAGTGTGTTTTACAGTTGGATATAAATTATTATAGAAATATGTTTCAGAAAAATATTTAACAAACTAACCTTTGCAGTTTGAATCTTCTGTTTTCAAATTTACTTCAAGAAAAAAATCTGTAACAAAGATTTTATCATGTTTATTAATTTTTATGACATAAAATGGCAAGATAGACAATTTTATTATCATGTTTTGTCAGACAAATTTCTGAATAGTCCAGGTAAAGGTCTCTAGCCTGCCCACTTACATACCTTTTCTGCCTACACGCTGGTAATACTGGGCCCAGAACTTTTCTTCACATTTTAGCACTTGATGCTTGAAGTCATTTGCATCATGCAGCTTTTGGACGCACAGCTCGCATATCACACTCACTAGCTGCTGCTGGTAAGATTTTGATACAGGAAACATCTGAAACAATAAAATTGGAACTAATTCAGATTTCTTTAAGAAGTTTTAATGTATAACAATATTATGTCCGATTTGTTAGTTTTACAAAGCAGGAATTGTGTGATTTTTAGGGCAAATAGTGTTTATACTAGCTATCATTTTTATATTATATTATATAGGAAAATGATAACTATATTTAATCAATATTAAATATTATATATCACATTAGTCGGCCCACTGGATCTTATCTTATTCAAGCTAGTATCTAAATAATAAAAAGATCAAGGCCAGTCGTGCTCGTATGGAGGCCGTGTATCCGCGGCTAGATCAAATTTAGCCTTGCCGAAGTACCACTTGAACCCACCCCAGGGTCAGCTTCATAACATTGTCCCAATAAATAGTACCACATACCTCAATGTTAAAACATTCCCGTAAAACATCAGCGTAGACCACAGGCGACTTTGCCTCCTTCACGTCATCAGCAAAACACGGCGCGAATAAACTTTTGAACCCGCCTTCAGCATGACAGCACCGACACATATCCTCGAATTTACTCACTTCCATTGTCATGGTTTAACTGAATGCTTCATACACGTGAATGATTATTAGTAAGCAAGTTTTTGATTCGGCAAGGTGAATTATAATATAATTAATACGACTATTTTGTTTCGGCTGCTTATTTACTGCTTTTATTATATAATTAAATAAATCTGAGACTTCTGGGATGCTTACTTCCTTAGAAATAGGTTTCCGTATATTTATTTACTGTACTTTTTGGAAATGTAAATAAAATTAAATGCATAAAAACAAATTATAGGCACAGATTATAGGGTAATAAAGATTACAGAAGAAAATTTCCATAGACAAAAAAGTAGCTGCCTTCCTATTCACACCAATAGTGATTTTTGTGATGTAATCCGTTCCAACGAATTCACGCCGAGAGGTTCTTAATTAAATAACGTCTTGGATTACGATATTATTATACGCTTGATTACGACATTATTATCTTGCGATTGAGGAAACAATTCTGGGTACTACGATCGTGATGTGAACCCGCTAACATCCGTCCTTATAGCCGGGGCCGGGACATGTTCCACAAACTCATCAACATCTGCAGCCAAGTGAATTGAAGTACAGTAGAATCTGTTTATTATGATTCCGCCTATATCGACCAACCGCTTTTTATGAAGACATAACGTAAGCGAATGTTGGTTTTCAAATAAAATTCTATATAAATAAGTAGGATATAATTACTTCGCTGATTGTGTGTATGTTTTTTAATAAATTGCGTCCTGTTAAGGTGACGACATGATTCCTAAAAGCTGTGCTACACAGTTTGGAACCACGGGCTTTGCCCATTGGCCTTGGCGAACGGCTTCTTGCTCACCACCGTCGGAATTTGCTACTATACAGTTGCTCACCAGTGTGTTTTGAACTCCCGCGCCGATAACACGCATCCAACGAAGGCCAAGCTACACACCATAGAGAAAAGTAATATAAAGGATATAGAGAGCCGCTTTACGTTTTTTCTGACAACCCGTTATGTCAAGACTGCTCTGATATCGTAATCCGGAACTAACGTTTTAACTTAACACATGCATGTGTGCAATATGGTATTACTTACGCATACATACATAGGTTTTACTTACTTTTAAGCTATGCAAACCGCAGATATGGTTTGGTTTGTTATTTCTAAAATGTTACATATTTTGCTAACAAAATAGTTCTGCAGGGTAAGGTATTTGTAAGCAAAACGCGTTTAATGTCAGAAATAATATAAACACAGCTACGGCATACACGCCACCACAAGGATCGCCGATCAGTATAGCCTTGTATTGGATTGGCATAACATCAAAATCACTTATGAGAGAAACCCCGAATATTGGAAAAGTATTATAAAGCGTAAAAGTAATATACAAGTACTATATAGCGGTTTCGAAATATATTTATACAATTTAAGTGCATGGTTTTAAGTTTTACATCATTAACAAGAAACAAACAACAGTAATATTCAGATATTAAAAAAATATACCTATACTTTAAGGGCCTGTTTCAGAATGTTCGAGTAAGTTCCGGTTTACTACCCAGAACATATTTATTAAATAGCGAAATTGTGAAAACCCCGCAGAGGCCATAACCCGAAAAATGCAATTCAATATTTAAATAAAACACTATCTTTGCGTTTCACAGTCATCGTTTTAGCCTATCCATCGGTTAAAGCTTGAAACGCGCTGCGTGTTAACTGTCATTTTTATCATTCGGTTATTTTATGTGTTGCATAGCAACCCGAAACTTTATAAGGACATTCCAAGGAACTTATGGACATTCTGAAACGGGCCCTAAATATACTAAAAGTAGTTGATAGAGTTTATCACGAGTGAAAAAAAATGGAACCGACTTCAACACCCAAAAGTGAATTTCACTTTGGGTGTTGAAGTCGGTTCCATTTTTTGGTAAACATTTTTTTTCCACTGAATTTAGTGACCCTTGCTACTTACGGGATCGATTGTCATTCATGGTCAACGGCTATGTCATCAAGATAATTAAATATTTTTCAGTTATTGGAGTGTAAATCAAAAACGGATTGACCGATTTTGATGAAATTTTAATGGGACCAAACGACAAGCAGCAGCTTTCAAACACAAAAGAATTTTCAAAATAGGGTTACCCAATCCAGAGTTCCGAGGTAACACACGAAGTAAACATAGTAACAAGTATAGGTAGTGGTGGAACCGACTTCAACACCCAAAAGTGTGAAATAACTTGTCACACAATAATGTGACAATAGGTACTTTTGAACTATCTTAGGTGCTAAAGTCTGTTCCATTTTTTTATATTATCTTGGGTTTCTTCCTTATTCAAAGCATTATATGCATTACATATTTTCTAGTCGATTAAAAACATAACTGTTTATGAATGGGTTACGCAGTGGTTTTTGAATTCCCACGTTTCACCAAATATGACCTATGTAATAGGGGCCAGGAGCAATGCTATCTACTGGGCACAGTTCTAGGCTCCAGAATGCTACCTAATACATTCCCTTGTTTATCAGTAAATAGTGTCAATTTCATCGTTTTTTAGTTTGGCTTCATCCTATTAGAGGGCGGTTACACACTGCGAATTGGCGCACCACATTTTAGGGTTCCGTACTAGAAAACGGGACCCTATTACCAAGTGTTAGCTGTAACGACAACCATCAGCTGCCTACGTAACATGCGTACATTACAGATTTCAACTTAATAATACCTTATAAGTGTTATAGACAAGCAAAAAGCTGAGCTTTGTGAGGGCTCGCGTTTATTTTACAAACTGATTCTAGTGGTGTCATCAAATATTACGGGTATATTATAGACAAATGCCTCCATACAAACGTAGTTCCAATCTCACTTTAATAATAGCGAATAAAACTAAATTTTTTTTACCTACGTAACCGCTATCCTCATTAATTATCTAGGTTTGTGGTGCATCAGATTTTCATTTAATTATACAGTTTTCAAATTAGACTAGCTCAAACACTCGTAATTTTAGATAAAAGAAAGACCCAACTTTAAGCACCTCTTTCAAGAAAAATAAACATGTTTTTAATATTTCTATTGAACCACAAACATGGGGAATATAATGAACTTTCTAAAATGGGATGTTATTTATACATATGTACTATATTTTTTTAATAAATATGGAACTACGAAATACAAAAATTACGAATAACTCCTAAAACGAGTGCTATCTACTAAACACTATATTTTATAATAAACTTTGTAATTATTAGTAAAAAAAAGGATTCTAACCGGAAACGATACATAGGTATAATAATACACTATATTTACATGCGAGTTTTTTAAAATAACAAGTTGAGTTTATAAACAGGTTTACGCTTTGGCTGGCGGGTATATGTCCTTAAGTAGATTACGATGTATTTGAATATTGAGTTTAGTTCTGTTGCAGCGATGTTAATTCTTTGGTTTTCTAACAGATGGCGTTAGTAGTAGATTAAAATTCTTTTCAATAAATACAAAACTTTTACCTATTTTTTTAATGGTTATAAAATTATATTTATTTTTACAGATAACACAACTAAATATGAAGTTAAATTACTATGTTAGATCACCAATCTATGGGCGTGGTATTTTTTTTATAACAGAAATCATCAAAATCGGTAAAAAGTTATGAGGTACAAAAATAAATGTTGGATTAAGAACCTCCTCTTATTTTTAAAGTCGGTTAAATTTACAGAATTTTTATGTGTTCAGTATTTATTTATTTTTTTAGATATTAACAATTCCCTGTCTGTCTCACCTGAGCGAGGAATATAATTTGGAAATCTATTACAATTGAGAATGTAAAAACCATTGAACAGAAAAAAATTCCATGTTCGTATCTGGTTATCAAAAATCAATTACGAACGTGGACTAAAGGAACATATCGCAGAACTTGGATTTATACAATAATTAAGGTATTCCAAAGTAACAGGAATGCATTCACTATCATAGATTTAATAAAAAATGATTTGCTTCTTGATAAAAGGTGTGCTGGAATCCCATATTACCGTCATCATCAGAACGGGCTAAAAAGTGTATTGTGTATTAAAATTCTAATAGAATGTTATACTTCAGATTTCTCTCTTTGCACACAGACTTTTTAAGAAATCTGCTGAGTTTAGTAATAGGCTACATAAACGAGTTTTCCAACTAAAATTACCTGTAAGGCTTCGTTCACACGGCATTGTCCTGCACGTTTTTTTGTAATCGTTTTTTTAACGTATAGTCAACCGGGTGTTCACATGGTAAATTTTTATTCGTGTAAAAACGAATAACCGCAGTTTTCACACAGTTGTCACAGTGAGTAGACGTCACTCGCCGCCAACAAAACAGAAGATTTTGGGTACATCCTATAAATGAAGAATCTGTGCGTACGATCACATTTGAAAAATTATTCGAAAATCTAAGAATCGATGAAAAAATGTTTTTAATTACTTTCGAATGTCTATTGAAAGTCTTGAAAAGTTATTAACTCGACTGGAAAATTCAAACTATTCGATAAAAAAACGTATGACATCGTGTCGTGTGAAGGAGACAAAGCTGTACCATATGCCACTGCGAACCGAATACGTCAAAGTTCATTCGATTTGCTTGACAAGTCCGTTGAGTATGCGTTTAAACGTATAAGCGGTACACGTTTTTTGGCAGTATAATCGACGTGTGAATGGATCTATGTGCGCTGTATGGCCACTATTTATACGTCAAGACGTATACTGCAAAAAAAACGTGCAGGGCAATGCCGTGTGAACGAAGCCTTATTCGTACAACTTTTGCAAGAAGATTTAGTCCTTTTATTGAAACATATTTATATAATAAAGTCCTGAATCAGTGCGTATAAAACGTAGTTCAGTGTTTGAAGCCAAAAGCAACATTGTTAACGCTTAACTATGATGACTCTGAACTCTACTTGATAACTCATTTTAACATATGTTATGTATTCATAATTTATATATTCTTTACGTATTTATCATTTCTATATATGATCATATTGTCACGAAATAGAAATGTAGTGTGACTTAAAATTTAGGAAATAAAGAGTGGTAAAAATAAAGTATAACTATATTGACATTAAACAAAAGGTTGGGCTCTCGTTATATCTCACTTAAGTAAACGAATGTGTAAAAAAAACTAGCCTACAAACAAATTAAAAATAAATAGGAAATAAAAAAAGAAAATCTAGCCGGCCAGAAATAATTTGGAATCAGGAGCGCTTCGCCAGGAACGTAGAGTAGAGAGCAGCAGAGCAGAGGCGGGTACGCCTCGCCGCCGGAAAGTGGAGGCAGGTACACCTCACCAATACTTCGCCAGGAACGTGCGTAGATTTGAAGGCAGCGCGCAGAGGTAGGAGCGCCTCGCCAAACAGTACTTCGCCAGGAACGTGAGTAGAGAGCAGCAGAGCAGAGGCGGGTGCGCCTCTCTGCAGGAGAGTGGAGGCAGGCACACCTCACCAACACTTCGCCAGGAACGTGTGTAGATCGGAGGGCAGCCGCGCAGAGGTAGTAGCGCCTCGCTGCAGGAAAAGTGGAGGCAGGTACACCTCACCAACACCTGGCCACCTTGATTTGCTGGTCCGCGTATGTGTTTGTGCACTGACTCCGGTGAGCTGGTGGGAGAGAAAGGTATTAGGAACGAAGACATGGGTGGCCGCGCTTGAGGGGCTTCGCCACGTAGATCCCACCAGCTTCAGAAGCACCGGATGTAGGGCCGCGTCGAGAGGGCTGCGCCAGTCTAGTCTTCCAGTGGTGGACCAGCAATCTTTTGAGGTGGCTTCAGCTCTTCAGTGAGAGGTTTTTTCCTGTACTGTATTTTAAGTTTAGACTTTCTTGAAATCCAAGTAAAGAATGATTCGAAGTAGGCGAATGTTCCGTTTATATAGGGCCGCCTGGCTTTAAAATCGGAACCAAAGAACGTTAGCTTTTAATTCTTAGTTGCTAGCAATATTTGACATAAAATCACTAAATTTTGAATGCAACCTCATAAAAAATTTGATGAAATCGTCGTTTGACAAAGCAATTTTGACTCTAGACAATGTCATTTTTGACATGTTTACATTTGTAGAAAAACCAAAAAAGTCAGGATAAATATTATGCATATCGGAAAAACAAATATACCAACGTGTAGAGAAAAATGCGACTGATATAATGTCCAAAATCACAAAAATAAGTAATTTGGGCTATAAAACAGGTAACCGTTGTAATTACCATCATAAAAATACTGTTTCTAGATAGAACAATGCATTCCACACATCACCAACTAAAAATTTCATAAAATCATTCATTTTTCACACAGAAGCGCTCGTAGCCAAGTTTGCATAGCCATTCTGATTCGATCAGCAAAGTTAAGCAACGTCCGCCGCGGTCATGACTTGGATGGGTGACCGCTGGTGACATTACTACTGAGCGCTTCCGTGCTTCAGAGGGCACGTTAAGCCGTCGGTCCCGGTTGTTGTCTTAGGATAGCAGTCGTTACAGCATGGTGGTAGGGCACTTTGCAATTGCCCACCTGGCTAGCTACCACCCTCAAGTTGAAAATCTGTCGCCAAGCACCTAACGGTGTGTTCCGGCAGCTGTCCTTGAGAGCCAGTAACTCTAGGTTAGTCTGAACAACATCCTCGACCACATTATCACTTACCATCAGGTGAGATAGTGGCCAAAGGCTAACCTATAAGGCATAAAAAAAAAAAAAAAAAAAAAAAACATCAACTCGGAAATGGGAATACATACTGAAGGTCAACATTCATTTAGTCAAAGTTTATTATGTCAACTCCACTTGATCAATTGCTTAACACTTCAACAGTTTACCAAATCATTAAATTATGAGATCAGTGGTTCATGAGATCAACAGATTGTTATATCAACAGTTTATTATGTCAAATATTTAAAAGACCGATGGTTCACGAGATCAACAGATAATTTTATCAACAACTAACTTCATCAACAATTTAAGAGTTCAAAATTTGATCAAAGGCTTTCAATCAATAGGGGAAAAAAAATTACCACCGAATATTGTTATAATCACTCTTTTTCAATGTTATTACAAAATTACAATGCCTAGAATAGTACTAAAGACAAAACTCAGACGTAGTTGATGTATTCCTAATTTTTAAATCTTATAAATGTAAGAAATACTTTTTAAGAACTCAATTACATCCATATCGTTTTTTTTTCCTCCAATGCTTGTTGTAAAGCATGCTCAAAGCTCTTTAATTTTTTTCTTGCGGGTGTTCTTGGGACATTTGCTACAATTCTCTCAATGCTTCGTTCTGTGGCTTTCTGCTCTTGAATACTTTCAGAAATCGATTTGTACAGACTCCACCTTTTACTATTTAAAAGCTGATTCCACCTTCTATGCCAAGCTTCTATTTGATTTTGCGTTCAAGGTATCCCTTGAGAAGTACTCTCAAAAACTGACCAAAGACTGGGAGGGAACAAAGGATTTGCTCTTTTCATGATTAATGCCGTGGGTCCTTTTTGCTGTGTTTTATTTTTTCCGTTAACAAAATACTCGTCAAACCATTCTATAAATTCATGCGCTTCCTCGGGAAGTACTTTTTCGATCTTCAGTTTTTGAAATACTTGAGGAATTTCATCAGCAGGTAGAAATGCTAACGCAAACAAATGTCTCATTCTCAGGGCGAAATCGCTGTTTTTTCCGTATTCAGCACATAAACCACGTTTTTGTATTTGTTTCCACAAATTATTGGTAAAGTGAAAGAAACCACCTTTGTGTGTACTTCTATCAAAAACACGCCTACATGCATTTATAATTGCAATTTCAAAGTCAGACAGTATATATGTAGGTGAGAGTTCCAAATAATACCGGCCGCCACATCTTTTTAACGTCCTAAAAAAAATTCATAGCAGTCTTCTCTTTTATTGGGCAGTAGGTAATCCATACGCAAGAGGAACCATACATCTTGAAGATACATCAGTCCCAACCAAAGCATGAATAGAAAATAATTGAAGTGGACAAGGCGTACAATGAAAAGTACCATCTATGACCAAATATATTGCACTATCTAAGTGTTGCAAATTTTCTTCTGTTGTGAACAGTAAAATATGCCCTATGCCATCAACTTCTTCGTTAAATTGTAAAAAAATGTTGTCGCCAATTTTTGCCAAACTTTCAGGTAGCTCATTTAAACAGCATTCTCCTGTGGATTTCTTTTTCGGATTCTATTTATTATTTGTCTCATAGCGTTTTTGTTAGGTAAAGAAGGTGCACTAGAAGTAGGAGAATCCTCTAATGCGATTGAATTATTTGTACGGGACTTTCCGTCGTATTTTCGGCCTTTGTTTTAACAGATGCGATTGCTTTTAGACTATCGACAGAGTGTGGTTCAGGCAAATGGCTATGGTTTATATCACTTACCTTAGTATGCATATAAATAATATTGTCCTGGTTGACAGTTTTAGCAAATGCAGAACAATTCAGATCTTTCCATTTTGTGCACTCCCAATAAGAAACATCGTTTCGAGTGTTGTTTTTCATGAAGAGGTAAACTTTGATTTCTAACAAATTATTCCCTCTGCGAGATTTGACGAATTTTGCACGTATCGTTTTACTATAAAATGAAAACTTTATTGTAATAACGCAGACGACGAGTAGGTAAGCAACAAGTGCGGAATAGTAATGACTATAATAATTAGTACACTTGTCAGGAGTAATTTTTGAATCTACCCTCAAAGGAAAATGTTTGATTGTATACATCGTGGTCAGTGATTAGCTAGCGTTCTGAACGTGATAGAATCATACTCGTACAAGCAATTATATATTAGTAAATATATCATATCTTAGAGTATGCCTTACATGAAATATATATATTATAAAAAGTTTCTCATAATAAGATAATTAAAAATTTGTTACTTAATAAGATTAAGTGATATATTTTGAAATATAATATATTAAAATAAGATTTAGTGAGTATTTTTATTAGTTCATATCACAAAAAATCCCTAATGCGAACGTTTTTAGCGAGAAATGTAAGCTATTTTAAAAAAAATTAATAGATCGTCTATTGTACCTGATCGCATAAGATGCGAGTTTTTTTTAAATAATGATTGAATTTATTACCTACATTGGATACAAGTACTAAGTATTTTTAAAAATTTTAGGAGGAACTTTTTTTTAAATATTATTGTGACGGAACAAGCTTGAGGCCCACCTGAAGTTAAGCGAACTAACCTCTGCCTATAACAGATGCATTTCATGACAAGTCACGAATTGCACTGCACCCGTCACCTCGAGACATAGTTGTTAAGCCTCATGTGCCTCATGTGCCGGAACACACCGTTAGGTGCTTGGCGACAGATTTTCTACTTGAGGGTGGTAGCTAGCCAGATGGGCGTTCGCAAAATGCCCTTCCACCATGCGGTGAAACCCCGGCGGGATTCAAACTATGGACCTGCTGCGCGGCAGTCCATAACCATTGCCACTGAGCCATCACTGCTTCAAAAATGAAATTGTATGGAATTATGTGCATTGGTGTCCAAAATTATTTCAAACTCACTAATACAATAATGTTGTAGAATGACAAAAAATCTAGTGGGTAAAAACTGTTGAATTTTGAGTTAGGTTAGGTATAAATAAGTTCTAGTAAACTTTTGATCAAATTTTGAACTCTTAAATTGTTGATGAAGTTAGTTGTTGATAATATTATCTGTTGATCTCGTGAACCATTGGTCTTTTAAATATTTGACATAATAAACTGTTGATATAACAATCTGTTGATCTCGTGAACCACTGATCTCATAATTTAATGATTTGGTAAACTGTTGAAGTGTTAAGCAATTGATCAAGTGGAGTTGACATAATAAACTTTGACTAAATGAATGTTGACCTTCAGTATGTATCCCCTCGGAAATGTACCTATGATGTTGCTACGAAAACCTATCTAGTTTTCTTGATTTGGCTTGCAAAGCCCTAAGCAAACAAAGGAAAAGTTATCAGCATGTCTAGAACCAAAAATCAGCACAAATCTGCGTCATATACTATTCATTTTGTAAATTTTCAGATAAATGCTTCAGTGTCCAGGATAATAAGGACTTATTAAAGTCATAAAGAGCATATAACGAGATGAAATAAACCTACATATATGAAAATCAAAAGTAAAAGAATAGTACCTACCACTGAAGATATATAAACACAAGAGCTTATTTACGGGAAACAAATAAAATCTACGTGGAAAAACTACCATAAGAACCATCTAGAGCTCAATAAGAATCCCTATAACTATACGTACAACGAAACGTGCGCATAATATGAGTAATATGTACATATTCGAGTGAGGCAGTGCTGAGTATATAATGTGCCAAGTTGCAGACATATACCTACGTCCGTCTAGAATGAAATCAAGGATAAAGCATCATCAGATAAATTATGGAAATGATTGTTAGTACGAACTATATTATTATTACACAAAAGAAAAGCTTAGTGAAAAAATAAAACCCTACAATATATACTTATATTTTACATACATTTAGTTTATTTATTTTAAAAATATATACCTATTTAATATTTTCTTTGTAAAATTTCGCTTTTGCTATAATACACATAAACCATCAATCATCTTGCATACAAACATGTAGGTAAATAACACAAATTTAGTTAAAATATAAATATCACGTGTGGATAATTTGTAAAATAAAGTGTATGAAGCTGATGTTATTTTATGGATAATTTGTATGTTTATAACTATTTTGCCGGAAATATTGTACTTAAGTCAACTGTGCACTAACCCTATTACTGTACAGCTATCAAATAAGGTCTTTACGATACGAGAAGTGTTATTGGCTTAAATAAAGATTTTTACTTTTACTTTTTTTACTTTACTATTAGAATTTTAACAATAGCAATAAAAATATTTTAAGAAAACATAAAATTAATATCTTAGAAAAACAGTTCAACGTACGAACTATAGTTGTCGCTCCATCCTAATACGATGGTTAAATAACGATAGAAAAATTAGAGTAATGATGACTTTTTGTTATGTTAGCTCAGTCGGTCAGAGTATACCCCGGTTAAAAGGGTGGATGGAGGCGGGTTCGAATCCCGCACATGACTATACATTTTTCTCTAGTAAATTTGTAATTTTAGAAAAACACTTAAATATATAATAATATATCTATTAAAAATGCTCTATTTTCTCGATCATGCGCTCCTCCGTTTATAACTTCACATTTGCTTAATAAGATAATTAGGCGGAATTGATAACATAGATATATTTTTTGTAATATTTGTAATTATTAAATATCGGTTTCGGCAAACTAACGCCTTAATCTATTAACTCTTTAGTTGATGCCTGGATGCTGGGCACGCTACCAACTTGGAGTGGGCATGAGCATTTGTACTGCCTGTGAGTCTACAATGACTTGTAAGTTGTCTAAATGCATTTATTGTAGTAGCTGTAGTTGTATGTAGTTCGTAAATTTGTTAAAAACGCATACCACCGGTAAAAAAAAACAAATTAGAAGTTTGTATGCGGTCTGAGGACGGCGTGAAACTATGTCACTTCAAAGTAGAATGGCCCAATGGCAGTGGTGATGAACTGCCGCGCAAAAGTTCCGTTGAAATCTTGCAGTGTGGGGCTTGAATCTTGAGCTTCATCGCTTGAAGACATTTTGCGACTACCCACCTGTCTAGCAACTATCCTCAAGTAGAAAATATGTCGCCAAGTACACAGTGTGTTCCCGCAGCTGTCTTTCAGATCAAGTAACTCTAGGTTAAGCCCATTATTCCTCATCTTCGACAACATCATCACTTACCAATAGTATGTTTATGATTATTGATTATGTTCAAAATCTAATCCAGTAGTAATAAAAAAAACTGCATGATGGTAGGGCATGCTCGACAGACTAAATACCGCCCTCTTCAAAAAGAAAATAAACGTCATACGTCACCATAGACAAGCAAGACGTATGTTCAAGCTTGACGCCTTTCAATACGACAGTGGCGCCACCAAGTCATGCTTCAGTTACAACTAATGAATTCAAACCAGTGGTATCTGTCACCCAATATATTTTTTTTTCTATTCAAGCCATAAAAATGGCGTCACTCATTACTCTACGCTTACACCGAAAAAATATAAACCTATATCAATAAAGTCAAATCGAACAATTAGTTTGAAACTCATTTGCACCTATTATTATATCTTCTAAAGATATAACAAAGTAAAAATCAGAAATTAGAATTACTTACAAAAAGCTACGCTTTGTGTGGGTTCGTGTTTATTTTATAACCTGATTCTAGTGGTGTCATCTAGTATTAGGTAGATTAACTACGATGTATTTGAGTATTGAGTTTAGTGGTTTAATTCTGTTGCAGTGATGTTAACTGTTTTGGTTTTCTAACAGATGGCGTTAGTAGTACAATAACATTCTATACAATGAAATACAAAATTGTTAATGTTAATTTTTTTAATGTTTATAAAATTATATTTTTTTGACAGATAACACATTTAGATATGATATCAAATTACTATGATAAATTATAAATCTATAGGCGTGATAGTTTTTCAGTAAAGTGTACCACAAAATGCTGAGGTTGTGGGATAGTGTTAGAGCTCACTTTGCTCGCCTTAATTAAGATTGCACTCCTACTCATCGGCCTTTTACTGCCCTAACCAGAGGTGTAAATTAGGCATAGCTACTCCGTCGTTATTCCACCTTTATATACGACTTACGTAAACGTGGAACCGTTTTTTAAACTACGTTATTGCAGTGTTGGTCTAAGATAGCTAACTACTTCTAGGGTAAGAACGAATTAACAAGGTATTAGAGCTTTTTATTAATAAGACTGTAAAAGTTTAAGAAAAAAAAATAACACTTAACCATACCAATCATGAAATACATATAAGCTGACACTAGAAAGTCAATTTCTGGGTGATACCTTCAAGGCCCATTTTACATTACCATGTGTTTATTTATATGATCATATATATAGACATCTATTTAAATATTAATTCGTTTGCTTTAACAGTACAAACTGACTTTGAGTATGGTCATATATAAGATAATGTAAAAGGGGCCTAAATATACAAAGTTAGCTGTACACTTTTCTCTAATCCCCGATATAATATAGTATATCTTTGAACTGCAACTTTGTTCTCATAAATTACTTGCAATAAAACATGAAAAATCAACTAATGGATACCTTGCCACGTCTAACTTCTAACTAGCTTCCTGCACAAAATCTATAGTCATCGCCCGTATATGTATCATCTCACAGGATTGCAACATTTATTCTCACATATAATGTACTTCCAATAAAATACTAAATGATACTTGAAAAATCAACTCCTGGGTGATAACTTGCCAAGTGATAGTTCCAATTAGCTTCCCGCACAAAATCTACAGTCATCACCCATACATGTATCATCTCACACAACTGCTATATTTATTCTCACATATAATGTTCTTCCAATAAAACATTCCCTGATACTTGAAAAATCAACTCATGGGTGATACCTTGCCACGTGATAGTTCTAAGTAGCTTTCTGCACGAAACCATCAGCAATCACCCGTATATGTATCATCTCACAGGATAATGTACTTCCAATGAAATATTAAATGATACTTTAAAAAAATCAACTCCTGGGTGATTACTTACCATGTGATAGTTCCAACTAGCTTTCTGCGCAAAATCTGTTTTCACCCGTATATGTATCATCTCACAGGATTGCAACATGAATTCTTAAATATAATGTACTTCAATACATTAAATGTCACTTTAGACGTCAACTCCCGGGTGATACCTCGCCATATAATAGTTTGAACTAGCTTTCTGCACAAAATCTTCAGTCATTACTGGTATATGTATCATCTCACAGTATTGCAACATTTATTCTCACATATAATGTACTTCGAATGAAACATTAAACGTCACTTTAGAAGTCAACTCCCGGATGATACCTCGACATATGATAATTCAAACTAGCTTTCTGCACAAAAGCCTCACCGCACACTTTGCACACTTTCCTCTTATCGCCCGTGTGTATCCTCTCGTGAAACTGCAAAGTAGTTTTCCTTAGAAACGACTTCTCACAATATTTACAGTGAAAATCTTTCACAGCTTTATGTTTCATCATATGTTTACGCAAGAGGTGAATGCTAAAGTTTTCGTAGTCGCACTCCGTACACTTGTTCTTCTCCCCTAGCATGTGGAAACAACTTATGTGATATTTCAATTGATTCTTTGTATAAAAAGTTCGGTCACAGGCATTGCATTTAGATCTTTCGTCTATATTATGCACTAAGAATTTATGTTTTGTTATCGTGCAGGTATTCATGAAAGTTTCAGAGCATATGTGGCATTTATATCTTGAATAATTTAAGTGTTTGAATTTGACATGGCACCTGAGATTGTCTTTGTTTGATGATGTTAGTTCACATCGACAGCATTGTAATAGGTCGCCAACTTTTTTGTAGTCTATGTTTTCTCTCATTTTGAAGAGGCGCGGTCGAGTGAGGAGTTTCTTTAGACCTGAAAGAACTTTCCGAGTGAGTATTTATAGTATTGCATAGCGGACGTTTTTATTTTTATTCAATTGTGACGGAACAAGCACGATGCCCACTTGATGTTAAGCGGACTAACCTCTGTTTATAACAGATGTATTGCGTTACAAGTGACGAATTGCACTGCGCCCGTGCCACTGAGACATACAGTTGTTAAGTCTCATATGCCTGTAATACATCACTTGAGATCAGATGAGATGAGTGATCAAAAAAAATAAGTGATCAAAGAGTGGTCACAAGCTAGCCTATAAGCTATAAAAAAACATAGGTACTAAACTAAAATAGTTATAGTCCTCAGTCAGTTTGTTAATGCTAGCCTAGTCACCATAATATGCTGCGGCAGCTATGCAGTTCCAAATCTTTAATCAGATCATTCACCTAGGTTGTGTACGTAACGTGCAGCAAGACATTTCACACGTCAACAGGACGTTAATAGTGGTTGTTGCTCATTCAGCAGTCATTAGTGTTACGTATTCAATATATCATCCATCGACCCAGGGGCGTGTAACACTACGTGTCTCGATCACTTATGTAATCAAGATCGTGTACACACGCATCATATCTCCACCCCCGCGCGCTTGAACGCGTTCAATCAGCGGCAGTCGCGCCCGTAATCCAAAAGAGCATAAAAATCTATTAATTCGTAAACGTGAAGCTATAGATGTACGATCCTAGGTGCCAAGGGTCTTCAATCCTGGTAAATGTACTGTACTGTAACAGCCGGATCGACTTGTGGGGACGGGAGGTGGTGTTCGGGGAGTTAGTGTCTAATTGGAAATGAATGAAATGAAGACTAGTAGACTGTCTCGATCGTGCGCTCGGTAAGTCAAGACCTCCTGAAGATGCTTCGTTTAGAAGCGATACTAGTCGGGTATTCTTCCGGTTAGGCTGCGTGATGTTTATGACGTCACGTAGATAACAGGAAAATTAGGCGGAATTGTCACTAGATATATAATTTTATGCTTTTTTAAGTGTTTTATTTAAATATTATTTAATGTATTTTAGGATACTTTTAAAAGTATTTGTTATTATTACAGATAAAACTTGTTGAGTTATGAACAGTTGCCCCTTAGCGTTATCTTAGTACATGCGCGGAGAGCTTCGTAGACGTGCAGTACAAATCAACTCGTGTCAAAAATAGTACAACTATTTTGAAAAAAAGTTACCATTCATTCTTCTCAACATCATTGCCTAATTTTTAGTGATTATTGATATAATTTAGTTACGACGTCAAAAACGATCGAAATTTCTCTCTTTTCGTGTTTTTTTTTATGATCGAATGTAGTTGTAATGGTCGTGTTTTGAACCATTGAAAATTTTGAAGCAAGTATATGGAATGTAACTATAACATATATTTTTATCTGATCAAAATAAAGAATATTTGAATGTTTACGGGTGAATCAAAAATAGGTTGTTGTTGAATGACCTAGCCTTTTCCTTCCTAAACGGTATAAGCACCTTGTTTGTTTAACTTTTCGCTCTGCCAATGACTAACTAGGTAGGTATACATTACTGGAGAACTTGAAAATTCTCATATAATACCACTAATCTAGTAAAATAAAGAAAAAATGTAGATCAGTTTGTAAGTTCTACTTCTGCCAGGTAATAAAGTCACAGCGCCATCTAGTTTCAAGAATCAACCCCATTTCATGTTATAGCGCGTAGGGCGTGTCTACCTTAGTTGTATAGAAGTCTTTGCTCGTAGGTGCCTACTTACAATTATTCTTTTGCAGTGGTTTTTCATCGGCTTCACTAAATTCGTCACTTTCCTGTGTTGCCTCACTTTTTTCTCGCTTCACTTTAAGCAAGTTAGGTTCATTATCTGTCGAAGAAAACACAGAGATGGATACATTTTGCAAATAAAAAAAAGTTTAAGGTCTCAAGAGTTGGTAGAGCTCATTGCGAGAGTGCGAAAATCAAACATACAACCGAGGAAATAATGTTGATATAAACGCGCATTGCAGCGTTGCGGTTATGATATACTTACCGTCGGAAATGCGCGAAAAATTAAACACAAAATATTATTAAACAGTGTTATCAACACAAATATGATAAAGAGGAAAGATTTGTATTTGTGTATGCAGCGAATAAACTTTAAAACTAATGGACCGATTTGGATGAAATTCGGGATGGAAATAGTTTGAGACTCGGGAAAGGACATAGGATAGTTTTTATCCCACTGCGCAAAAAGAGGTTAATTGTTTTGCGTGATAACCGACATACGCGCGGGCGGAGCCGCAGCAGAAAAGCTATTATAGGCTTAAAAACGTTATTAGGTAGGGTCACCACCTGATTAGTAGGGACACAACGGGAATATTCAAGGAGAGTTTCTGTCAGGGTAACGTTTTGTAAGAACGCCACCATTGCGAAGGTCCATCGGGCGAATATCACTCACATCTACGCACTTATTGAACAGCTATGAGCGACCGCCATGATAAGTTTCAAGCCACAAGCAACCGTTTGTTGTACGTGAATAAGTCTCAAAATGGCGGGCGATGTGTTACAGTCCTTACTTAGCGTAATAAATTCTTTGATTCTTTAGCTATCCAGTGGTGTAATTGAAATTTGGATGGGGATTATAGATATGTAGCTGCAATACTAAACTGTATCCTCCGATTTTGTTATCATTCGTTTTTTAATTGCGTCCCTATGGAAGCAATATTAAAGATTAATTCGCGACAAAAATGTTTTTTTCTATCGGTTGTAAAAAAATGTACTAAGCTAGTGTAATTTTATATTCCCCGATCGTTTCCTGTTTGTTTGATGGTGAACACTGCAATAGTTTTTTTAAAATATTAGCAAATTACTGGATATATACACGGCTACCCAAAAAAACGAGAGAGTTATGTTTTCAGGGTTCCTGTATGTATGTATGTTTGGAAGTTTCTTTATTCCATCATGACTTTTAAACGGCTTCATTGATTTAAATGTAAGTGATATCGTTAGATTCGTCTTGATAGCGCAATTGACACTAGGTACTCAATAAAAATAAACTTGCTTATTTTAGACGCCATATAGTGATATAAAAATATATTTTATTCCTAACCCAACGATTGGGGTATCAAAATGAAGTGATTTAAAAACGATTCCATAAAAAAACTTGCAGTTTTAATTTCAATGGAACGTTAAAACTTTCAAAAATAAATATTTTGCAGTCGGGGATTTTTATTTTTCTATTTAATTTATACTTTTTCATATACTAAAATTAACCTTAAGGCAGATTTAGACAGAGGTCCAGTGACTGGTGCCGAAATCGAGACAAGCCAGCGCTGACCCGAAAAAACCCCGTGTAAATTGATTTCAAGTCAATCCACTGGCGGGAAGTCAGCGCTGGCTTGTAAATTCGTACACGAATATTTAGAAGCCAGTCTAGGCGCCTACAACTGACTTGTGCAATGACCCTGTCTAAAATTGCCTTTAGGCATACCGCTCTCTATGCATTCGGAAATTAGTAAAGTTAAATCCACGACCTACCATAGCGTGTAATATACCAAAACTTACGTCTCCAATAGCACACCACGACTAAACAATAAAATTACACTAACTTAGTACTAAATGTTTACACTCGACAGGAAAAAAACAGTTTTTGCTTCAAATATAAAGTAGATTTCTTATTTATTATTATCACTACATAGTACAAAACAAAGTCGCTTCTTTCTGTCTTTATGTATGTTTAGATCTTTTAATCGATAGAGCGATTCAAGAGCAACGTTTATGTGTATAATACATGCATAATATAATAGAGAAACACTAATAATTTTAGACGTTTTTAATGTGATGTCGTAAATAAACACATTTTTTTCGCTTACATTGCAAGCGCTGGCTGAACCCTACGAGATGGACCAAAATAATGTACTACAGTATTGTACACCTTAAAAAGGGCTACAAAAAAGTCCGAAATGGTATATGTCTATCTCTGAAGAATAAACCACAATAACCATTTTATATCCTTTACTTTTTACGAGAAATAATGGTTTATTTACGAAGCGATTTTAAGCAATACAGCATTAATCCTTATCCAATTAAGTACCTTAAATACATTTTGCATTTAATATAGATCAATATGGCCCTTACAACATGTTATTTAAATAAATATTTTCGAAGATATTACAGTTTATGTTGTGTCAGCATTGCTCCCGTGCGAAGCCGGTGCGGTTCGCTAGTTTAAGTTAAAGTTAAGTAAAACAAACCTGCGGTTCGCTAGTATAAGTTAAAGTTAAGTAAAACAAACCTGCGGGTCGCTAGTATAAGTTAAAGTTAAGTAAAACAAACCTGCGGATCGCTAGTATAAGTTAAAGTTAAGTAAAACAAACCTGCGGATCGCTAGTTTAAGTTAAAGTTAAGTAAAACAAACCTGCGGATCGCTATTATAAGTTAAAGTTAAGTAAAACGAACCTTTAAGCAAATTTGTTTCTTCCCCTTGTTCTTGGGTAGCCTTTGAACTGTTGACTCTCGTCTTCGCTTTTATTTTCGTCTTAGAATTTTCGGTTCGGGACTTCGATTTGACATCTGTAAATAAATTTTTCATTGGGACACTGACATATGTGTAAGTGAATAATGATCAAAATGATTAGCGGATTTGTAATAACAAATAAAAGGATAATAGTATATTATGACACAAGTGAGCTAAGTTGCTTATTATAAACGAGGTTGTGGGCAGCCTGAGCCGCAGGCGAGGGCGTAAATCAGCCGAGTGTATAATGAGCAAGTTGCTCACGAGTTTCATACGCATTCATACACACACAAGAAGAAGAAGAAATGTGTGGTGCTTGATTACATATACATATCCTTAATCCTCTTCGTTATTACAAATCTGTATTACCCGGTTAAATAAAAAATGCCCTGTTTACTCGCATGTAATTTCCAGTTAGGTAAGTACTAACTTAACTTTGTTGGGATAATTCTATTACGCACTAGTGTATAATATTAGTATGCACGAGGGTGTTATACTCGTTGTTCAGTTTATGGCCCTAAGAACGATATAATAAAGTTAACTTTACGAGCAAAAGTGTTAAAAAAATATTTATGATGTATAATACTTCATTAAATAATTTAATGATAGAATAATAAACCCAATTAAAATAGTATTAATTTGCATGCTACTCTAATACTAGCAAAACATGAGCACTTTAATTTTATAATAACAACTTTATACCATGTTTTACGCAAATAAAGGAAAGGATCTTTAAAAAAACTTCTTAAGACCGATTTCACCACATTAGGTCAATACTATACGAGAATAACTTTAATCTTTTTAAACGACAAAATAGAATAGTCCTTTGTCACACCCACGACACTACTACTTTTTGATGGTACAGAACGTAAATATTACAATTAAAAAAATGTAGGAGGCAGGGGATAATCTTGTAGAAGTACAGTAATCGAATAGAAGTTTAAAAAAATCTCATAGCATGGTTAAAAAATTAACAGAAACTGCGCTAAAAAAACTGCTTTAATTCGAATGCTCAGAGTTATCAGCGACAACCCCACTTTATTTTTAATGAAAATAATAGCTAGACTAATGTTTTACTCGAATAATCGGTTAATTATTTTATTACACGTTTATATTTGGAACAATTATATAAAACATCACTAAAAACTGGACCCTAAACTTCAATTATCAACTAAAACGTGCAATTTTCAACTTTCGTGCGATGGAACAAGCGTGAGTGAAAAATGTTTTTTCCTGGCATTCATTGGGCGCACTCTTAAAGGAATAGGGTCTGTACTGGGTACCGTCAAAGTTCTGATGCAAAATAAATGTATTATGATTTATGACTACTTATCTCCAATGGGTTATTTATTTTTCAACACACTTGCTCATAAAGTGTCTCTAATTTCACCGCAATAAGGCACATAATGACGCCTGAAATCAAACTGACTTTTTCATTGCTATTATTCACAAGTGTTAATTACGAGTTTTTTTTAAATAATATTGGTTGAGCTCCTTTGTTATTAAAAAAAGTTTCGATAAAAAAAAGATCGTATTATATAGTACAAATAAATTAATGTACCTGTGCCCGTTACTCTACAACATAGTTCTTAAATCTCATGTGCCTGTAATTTCACTGGCTTCAGGGACTGCTGCCGGAACACACGTATAGTGGCTTGGCGACAGATTTTCTACTTGAGGGTAGAAGCTAGCTAGGCGAGCATTCGCAAAATGCCCTTCCACAACGCGGTGAAGAAGAACCAGGGACCTGCATCACGGCATACCGCTTGGCCATAATTTTAAGAAATTGTTCTTTGTAAATAAACTCGAAATTTTGTACCTATGCATAAGTGACAAATCTCTGTGTTTTTTGGTGTGCTTGTGTTCTTTGCAAATTATTTAAATAAATATATTAAAAAAAGAGACCATCAGAACCGGTTTGAGTTAAAACATTTTGTTTTTAAATAAACCTACCTTTATGTATATCTAGTAATTCACTATCTTTCGTAGGTGCAGGCGTCTTCCGCGGCCTTCCAACTTTCCTCTTCGGTTTAACATTGTGGGACGCTTTAAGCTCCTTTTTGTTTTTTTTATATTTCTTCTTACTTATATATGATATATCTTTCACTGTAAATAATATATTAAGTTGTTACACTGCGTACAAACATAGACCAAAAATGAATAACTGTACTGTACTGTAACAGCCGGATCGTGCACTGCTGAGCAGAGCCTCCCCTATGTAGGGGGTATTTGCCATAATCCCCACGCTTGGCAGGCGGCTTGGGGATCGCAGTGCAAGATGGCATAGTTCTTAAGAAGGCGCTGCTGCCCACCTTCCAGTATTTTTCCCTTCGTCGACTTTTACGACACCCACGCGGGAAGAAATGGGGAGGTGCAATTCTAACCCGGTACCATACGGTGAAAAAAAATAAAAATAATAATAAGGTCAATGGAAAACCTGCAACTACGCTTTTTATTGCCAATTTAGGGCCAGTTCTTCAATCGAAAGCAATTCGAGCCATAATATATATGAAATGGATCCTAGGGAATCTCTTAATTGATATTTTATCTTTACCGAGTCTGTATATATTTGAATATATGTATGTTCGAAAAAAATTAGTAAATAAATTCATCACCAAATATTGTTTTATTATAAAAACTAACGTGGTTTTCACTCATTTTAGTAAATAATACGGGATAACTCACGTGAATCAGTCAGATAGCTCCGACTATAGTTTCAACCACATTCGGTGGTCTTTTTCAAGGAGAGCTCGGGACGCCCGCGTTGACGTCTCGCTTAGCACGCGAGTGCTTATCCCGTATTATTTACTAAAATGACCAAATATTGTAATAATTGTATTATATAGTATGTAACACATTGTTTAAAGATGTTTAAAAGAATGGCCCCGAGTTTCTTACCCGTTCTTCTCGCAGTGGTTCTATACATATTTTTTTGCTACGAACATGGCAATACAATGTAGAATATTTTTGTAAATATGATTACAAGCACTATCGCGTGCTAAGCGAAAATCATATTTTACAAATTATTGGAGTACAAAATTTTATGCCCAAGGCGGGAATCGAACCCGCGTTTTCCGATATCGCGTCGGATGCCTTAACCATCTCGGCCACCTGGGACTTGGCAGTTCTGCCGAAAATGTTGTACTCCAATAATTGAAAAAAAAAATGTACTCCTATATTTTTTGTCGAATATTTCAATATTAAAAATTGTAATTGACCTTCATAAGAGCGTTTAAGATGCCTAAATTGAATAAATGATTTTGAATTTGAATCATCAGATAAAATATCTGACTGATAAAATGTGAACCGACCATAGGAAAACCAAAGACCTTTCGTTCTTAACCATGGGGCATGGGGAGGTAGCGACACCGATAGTTAGCTACATCCCCAAGATTCTATAATAGCAGAGAAATTATTATAAACTTTTTTCTTTACCTTTTTTTTAGGTGCCGTAAGAGGCGACTAAAGAAAAACACAGAAAGGTGGGAGAAGCAGCGCTTTCCGAAGAACTGCTAACTTCTACTGCTATCCCCAAGACGCCTGCCAAGCGTGGGGATTATGGCATATCCCCCTCTACGGGGGATGGCTTATTCAACAGTCCGGCTCATGTGATGATGATGATGACCCTTCCAAAGATACAGCCATTGGAAGTTCGGGCGGAAAAACGAACAACCTAGGTTTGTATTATTATATAAGAGCATTAACGCATGCTAAGCGATACATAAAAATTATTTCGGATGGAAAAAGATAACTTCCAGCGGGACTTGAACCCGCAACCCCCAGAATACCGTCCTGGTGCATCACCAATTATGCTATGGAAGCGGGCGCTGGACAGTCGAAATTTCTCCATCTGTTTCAACGTACCTACGTCCACCTAGGTTTAGTAATAAGAATCCTGTATTCTAGTACGTAACTCTAAAAATGACGAGTATGAAGACATACAGGGCCGGCTCTTAAGGGAAGTGTATTTATAGAGCTTCCAAAAAAACATTATTTCGAAATCTTTTAAATACCAAGTGTCAAACATGGTGAAATTTTGCATACATGTCCTTCAGCCTAATGTCATAGTTAATAATATTTATTATGCTATCGTATACCAGACTGTTTTATATAAATCGTTACCCAAATATTAAATTTAATATATATACTAACGGCCCGCCCCGGCTTCGCACGGGTAATTACGACAATAAATTAAGATGTAAGCTATCCTATCTTTCAATTTGGATCAATTTGCACACGGTGTGCAAATCAAATTTAAAATTGGTTCAGTAGTTTAGGTGTCCATCGCGGACAAACAACGTGACACGTATTTTTAATATATAAAGATTAATGATAAGATAAGGAAGAGCGGCTCTACCTGGCACAGGTACTACTATACTTAAAAAGTCAAATTTGTAAAATGTTCGGAACAAATAAACGATTTATTATTTATTTATTCATCAGGCTCAAGAACATGGTTGATTGGTAGGGCTTCTGTTTTGAAATAAAATTATTTATAATAAATTTAATGAATAGATTCAGGCGTTACTTTGCAGAAATCCATATTTAATAATAACAAACATTTTTAAAGTATTTTAAATAACATTAAATAAAACACTTAAAAATATATATCTAGTGATAATTCCGCATAATTTTCCTATTCCTATTTTAGCGCTCGATCGTGCGGTCGGTGAGTCAAGACCTGAAGATGATTACTAACCTGAAGATGTTTAGAAGCGCCACTAGTCGGATATTCTTTCGGTTAGGCTGCGTGATGTTTGTGACGTCACGTAGATAACAGGACAATTAGGCGGAATTGTCACTATAAGATAATAATAATTTATTTTCAATAAAAGATTTTACATTTCTGTTTTTACATAATACACAGTAAGGTTGGCTAATAATATTAGGAACACATGTTAACGTTAAGACCCAAACTAGGCGAATGCCTGTGTCTTGGGGCTCAGAGTACAGACTTAAACGGTAGACGTGATTATATTTTATAGTGAATTTTAAGGACTGAGAGCGTAAGTACAATTTTTCACAGGAAGGAATGTTTAACAATAATAGATATTCAATAAAGAACCAGATTGATTTACGTCTCAATATCTGAGGATAACGGAGATAAATTTAAACTAAGAAACAAGTAGTGTGTGTGTGTGTGTGATTAGAATGAGTGTGTAAGACTAATGTAAAGTGTGAGTATGTAAGGATAAGGTTGCCTTGGCTGTGCCGTGCCACAATATTATATTATATAAGTTCTTCTGTCTCATCATAGGATAATGTTAAAAGCAAATTCTGGACAATTTTCTTACAGGTAAAAACGTTAGTATCTTTGATAGGACAAATTTTGTTGACATTGTTGTAGGTATTTGCATGAGTAAATCGGGGAATTCTCCGGACTAAAAGAGATGAAGCAGGTGGAGTCGGGAATCGGTAAACTCTTTTAGATAATAAAGATTTGTAATCATGTAGATTCCGAATGGTTTTATGAGCGTTTAATGTGGCAGAAAGGACAAAGAGCTGACGCATTCGCAATACCTTGAAATCTTCGTAGAGGGTGTTTGTCGGGTATCTGAATGGTTTCTTTAAAATTACTTTAATTAGGGCACGTTGAGCTCTCTCAACTAAAATGAAAAAGCTTTTTCCTGCACTTCCCCAGACCGATATGCAGTATTGCATGATTGATTGGCATAATGCCTTGTAAATTTGTCGTAACAGGTCTAAGGGTGTACAGTCTCTGAGCTTTTTCATGATGTACAGTACATAAGTTTCCATGCGACATGATAACTCTGCTATGTGGTATTGATAATTTAAGTTCTCATCAATAATTATGCCTTAGTATTTAAAATTACTCACACGCTCGATTTGACTACATGCACACCCTATAGGTGGACTAAAACATTTGTCTTGTGAACATGAGTGCATTTTGAGAACACTGCCCTATGGAGAGCTTCGAGCACAAGTTTTAGAAAAAGCTATGTATTTTGTCTTTTTGGTGTTCAATGTTAGCAGATTCTGATCAAGTAACTTTCCAATATGATTGAGTCCTTCTTCGGCGCGGCTAAACTTGCTCCCACTCTTTATCGTGAAAAACTAAGATGATCGCAGATGATACAGCATCTGCGTAAGTGATTATATCAGAATTTCGTGGAGAACAATTTATTATATCATTGATATACAACGTAAAGAGCGTCGGACCGAGAATGCTGCCCTGTGGAACGCCAAAACTGATGGGGAGCTGCTTTGAGAACCGATTTTAACAAATTGCCTACGGTCACACAAGTAACTTTTGAATCATTCGTTAGCTATTCCTCTGATGCCTGGATCCTCGATCTTTCGACTCTCGACCGAAACGGTGTCGAAAGCTTTAGCCTTCACTAGATATATTTTTTTTTATTTTTTAAGTGTTTTATTTCAATATTATTTAATGTTTTTTGAAGATACTTTTAAAAATATTTGTTATTATATAATACATTTTATTACTAAAATATAAAAAATTGTATTTCCAAACAAAACGACATTTTCGAATCATTTTGGAAATACAAAATTTTAGGGATAACTCAAAATCCTACTGCATAGATTTAAGGGTCAAGGGCATGCATGCAAAATTTTAGCCAATTTTAACACTTCCTATTTAATATATGTCTAAAATACGTTTGTATGGACACAGCTGTGAATACACTTCTCTTAAAACGCTTTGATAATAAGAAAGCTCAAATTCGAACTATGACTTATTAATACGGTAGTACAAATTGGAAGTTTATATCTTAAGAGATAGATTGTTTTCGATTTCAAACAGCTTTCATTGTAATTTTGTACAATTACCTTCAATTTTGACCTTTGTGTCTGCAACAGCATCTTCAGGATTGTTCATATTGATTCGATCAAGGTCATCGTCAGCCATTGTTTGTCCAACATCGAAGTACACTGCAAAACATAATGCAACATACTTACTTTACCATGAAATTTCTAAACGCCTTAACCGATTTTGATGTATGATCAGTACTTCAGTACTAATATTATAAATGCGAAAGTAACTCTGTCTGTCTGTCTGTTACGCTTTCACGCCAAAACTACTAGACCGATTTGAATGAAATTTGGAATGGAAATAGTTTGAGACCCGGGAAAAAACATAGGATAGTTTTTATCCAACTGCGCAAAAATAGGTTAATGTTTTTGCGCGATAACCGACATAAGCGCGGGCGGAACCGCGCCCGGAAAGCTAGTAATATTATAAATGCTAAAGTAACTCTGTCTGTCTGTCTGTTACGCTTTCACGTCAAATCTACTGGACCGATTTAAACGAAATTTGGTATGGAAATAGTTTGAGACCCGGGAAAAAACATAGGACAGTTTTTATCCAACTGCGCAAAAAGAGGTTAATGTTGTTGCGCGATAACAGATAGACGGGCGGAGCCGCGCCCGGAAAGCTAGTCAGTACTAATATTATAAATGCGAAAGTAACTCTGTCTGTCTGTCTGTCTGTCTGTTACGCTTTCACGCCAAAACTACTGGACCGATTTGAATGAAATTTGGTATGGAGATAGTTTGAGACCCGGGAAAACACATAGGATAGTTTTTATCCGACTGCGCAAAAAGCGGTTAATGTTTTCGCGCGATAACCGACATACGCGCGGGCGGAGCCGCGCCCGGAAAGCTAGTCTAATATATTTTCGTTCTACCGCCACACAAAACCGCCGTTTTCAAATCGAATTTTTAAAGTAGCGCAAAAGTACTTTGGTTTTTACTGTGCGAACCGCGAAGGAACTATCTGAGTTACTTAACATGAATACTGTCTTCTGGAAAATACAACCCGGGAGTTTTCAAATCCAATGTAAAGAAGTTCTTTCTGAGCTATGCTTTACTAAGAATGCTTCGCCGCAGACCACAGCGTTGTGAGATAAACAGTGCTGAAATGTGAATAATTAGTCTGCAGGTAGGGCCATCGCGAACGAAGTCGCAGGTACAGCTAGTATATAATTATATTCGTCTTGCTAGCCAGAGTGACACTAGGTACATAAAAAATATAAAAAACAAAATGGCGGATTTTAGACGCCATAGAGAAAAAATATTTTTTTTCAAAACTATACTCGTATATAGGGTTATTAAAATGCAGAGCTTGAAAATACGATTTTCATATATATATATATATATATATATATATATATATATATATATATATATATAACTTGCAGTTTTAATTTCAATTGAACGATAAAACGCTTAACGAAAATAAACAGATTGCAGTCGTTTTATTTTTTTAATTCTTTTATACTTTTAATTTTAGTAACGCATAGCAGAGCATGCGTTACTGCAATAAAAATTACATTACAAATTGACAAGAGGAAAAATTACAGTCATGTGCGGATCGAACCCGCGTCCATCCACCCCTTTAGTCGGTGTACGCTCTGACCATCTGAGCTAGCATGACAATGAGTCATAAGTCATAACTCAATTTTTTCCAATCGTTCTTTAAACATCGTATTGGGATGGAGGAAAATGAAATGTTTCATCTCGTAAATTGCTAACTAATAATAAATAAATAGTATTCTTAGCAAATTTACAATGGGATCGGCTATTTATTTCGATAATTTGTAGTATAATGTCGTATGGTGTGTTGTTGTGGGGAGCAGCAGCTTATATAGAGACCATCTTTATATTGTAAAAAAGCAGGTAATGAAAAATAGTTTTAGATAATATTTCAAACAAACAGAATACATACAAACATTCAACTATACAATTGTGTACATTTGTTTGAAAGTTTTAATAGTTTTTTTTTTATATTTGTATGAAAATCCATATGAAAAAATGATTACGTTTATTCTGATAAGCCATTATTCAGTTTCAATGGAAAGGTTGAAACTGTACAATGCCTTGTCAGAAATATTATTGGAACTGCAATATACATCCAATAATATTGCATATACTTGTTGAAATTATAACCTCCTTTTGAATTTGTCATTTAGTTCTGTGCCGAATTTACATAGATTAGAAAGCTGATGATAATGGTACTGGGATAACACAATCTGAGAAACCAACCTTCACATTCTAATACTTCTTGTTTGATATTCAATTTCACATCAAAATCTGTAACAAAAGAAAAAGGTTATATAGAAGATCATTGCATACCCACAGAGACATAGCATACGGCTGCGTATCGACCAAAGACGTAAGAATAAGATGGCTCAAGATAATGAATAGATTCCGGCGTTACTTTGCAAATTATAATAAAAAAAAATATTTTAAGAAAACACTAAAAAATAATCAAAATATATCTAGTGACAATTCCGCCTAATTGTCCTGCTAAGCCGTCGTGACGTCACAAACGCCACGAAGCCAAACCGGAACAATTTTCGGCGCGTTCGCTTCTACACGAAGCATCCAGGAAAATTGGCGAAATTGTCACTAGATATATTATGAAAGTGTTTTTCTAAAATGTAAATCAAATGTTTTCTTAACATATTTTTTTATTTCCTGATCGTGGCTCGTAGAGTCTATACCTCCTGAGAGTGCTACGCGTAATAAATTAGGCAAGATTGTCACTAATATATTTTTAAAGTGTTATATTAAAATTTTAATTTGATTAAGGGCCCGTTTCAGAATGTCCTAATAAAGTTTCGGGTTGCTAACCAACACATAAAATAACTGAATGATAAAAAATGACACTTGACATGCAGCGCGTTTCAAGCTTTAACCGATAGATAGGCTAAATCGATGACTGAGAAACGCAAAGATAGTGTTTTATTTATTAAATATGTTCTGGGTAGTAAAACCGGAACTTACTCGAACATTCTGAAACAGGCCCTAAATCTTAATATATTTGTTATTATTTTGATGGCTCAGTGTGCGAGGAAACCACCAATGGATTGCAGCGCTGAGCGAGGGTAAGCAGTTGGTACCTGGCCCCACACCAGGTACCAAGTCAAGTGCTTACCCTTGCTCTTTTCCGCTATTTCGTCGCTATTGTGCAGCCTGTTTTGCGAAGAGTTTGGTGGGCGGTATTAGTCCAGCCGTCCAATATCGAAATGCAAGCAGCTCGCTGACGCAGGCCTCCCGGACGGTCTCTGGTGTACCAAGGTACTCTTTTCTTTAGAACGCTACAATGCAGCTCACAAAGAGTAAGGTTCCGGTGGCCGAGTGGAATAGGCATCCGGCGTGAAATCGGAGAACGCGGTTTCGATTCCCGCCTAGGTTATAAAATTTTGTTCTCCAATCATTTGTGAAATTACTATTTTCGTTTAGCAAGCGATAGTGCTTGTAATCATATTTATTAGATATATAGAAGGGCAGCGACATCACTGCGAGAGTTAGGTATTTGAAAAAGGCACTTCTTTCGGTCTGATGAAGTCTAGTAGTCTGGTTGATGGCCGTGCACCGTCCCTCGACGGTTAAAGTAATACAATAGTAGTACAAAATTTCGACTCCAAAGAGTAAGTTCCGGTGGCATAGTGGAATAGGCATCCAGCGCGAAATCAGACCGCGCGGGATTGATTCCCACCTGGGACATAAAATGTTGTGCTCCAATAATTAGTAATATTATAAAAAGTATCTTAATTATTTTACTTCACTATGAATGCCCCGTGGGGTGCCGGGTTAGAATTGCACCTCCCCATATCATCCCGTGGGTGTCGTAAGAGGCGACTAAGGGAAAAATACTGGAAGGTGGGCAGCAGCGCCTTCTAAAGAACTCCCAACCTACACTGCGATCCCCAAGCCGCCTGCCAAGCGTGGGGATTTTGGCAAATACCCCCTTAATAGAGGAGGCTGTGTTCACCAATGGATAATCCGGCTGTACAGTACAGTACTATGAATGAATATTATAGTTTTTATAATTGACATTTGTAAGATACCTTTCTCCATTTGATCGTTATATTGCCTCTGAAACTCAGCCTCGCACCTCTGTACTTGCTGCTTGAAGACGTTCGCATCTTTCAGCTTTACGATGCAGCCGTCGCATATTCCACTCACCATCTGCTGGTAGGGTTCCATAACGGGTATCAGCTGAAATTAAAAGTTAATATTAAAATAATTAGGAAATACCTTTATTTAACAAAATAACACGAAGTATATACAACACTACAGCTACTACAATAAGGGCCCATTTCAGAATGTCCTAATAAAGTTTTGGGTTGCTAACCAACACATAAAATAACTGAATGATAAAAATTAGAGTTGACATGCAGCGCGTTTCAAGCTTTAACCAATGGATAGGCTAAATCGATGACTGTGAAACGCAAAGATAGTGTTTTATTTATTAAATATGTTCTGGGTAGTAAAACCGAACATTCTGAAACAGGCCCAAAAAGCATTTAGACAACCTCTATAAGTAATTGCAGACTCACAGGCAGTCCAAATGTTCCATTGCAATGCATGTATGCATGTACAAATGCAATCCTCATCATGTAGGCTTTACAAGAGAACAGGGTTGGAAAAAATCTCATTTTTTTACAATAAATCAAGAATCATTTATTATTTGCAAAAAAAATCAAATAACATGCTTTTTTAGATTTTTTGCTTCAGACTTTAAATTCCTCTAAAAATCTAAATTATTGCGTGAAATGAAAGTCGATTTCTTGACAGCGGCATATCCCGCGCTGTTTTGACTTGACACTTGAGATCGGTTCGGATTATTCTGAAGAAACGCATGTTTTGATTAATAAATAGTTAAAAATGCCTAGTTGAAGACAGAAGGATGCGATCTGGCAGCTTTTTTTTTATAGAAAAAAGCTGGGTGTAGGACAATCTGTAGGATATTATGTAATAAAGAACTTCAAGGAGTTGTTGCGAGAATGAAGACTCATTATGAGGATCGTAAGAAAAAAAGAACTGTGATTAACTGATGTTGGTAAGTATAATTAATAAATTATACTAATAATTATTATATAAATGACTGAATTTTTAGCTTCTATACTAGATCCAACTCACACCACGAACCGAAGACCTAGAAGAAGAAGAAGAGGAAGAAAGTGCGCTGGAGGAAGCTAGGACTTAATATGCCACTCATAGTTAAATTAAAGTCCAAATCGATCCATTCAAATCAGTAATAGTGAGGAAATTTTACAAGTTTACGGAAGCTTTGGAATGGTGGAAGTCCCAAAAAAATATTTTATTATAATACGCAAAACAAAATATACCCAATTTTGAGACAGTTAATTGGGTCTATTGCATCCTCAGCATCAGCGGAAAGAGTCATTTGCACCTTTATATTTCATTCTTCACACATTCTAAAACCAGGAACAGATTAGGAATGAAAAAAGTTGAAAAGTTGGTGTTTTTATTTAGTATTATAATTCTAACACAAAGTGATTTTTAATAAACATTTGTATGTATATATACAAGGTTATTGGTAATATGCTAACAACCTCTTAGGGTTGACATCTGCTAGTCCTAACAAACATTTTGAGATATAAAATTTTACGTTATTAAAAAAAAATGTTTTTCGTGTTTTTTATGTGTTTTTGCCGGAATAAGTACGAGGCCCATCTATAGTTAAAAGTCTCTTGTGCCTGTAATGTATTATTTCATATTTTTAATAACTTTGCTCGACGTACATATTCAAAACCTAAGAGGTTGTTAGCATATTACCAATAACCCTGTATATCTACATGTGTTACAAATAGGAAATAAATAAAACAATTTGATTTACATAATCAATGATTTTTATTGAAAAAATCACTTGATTTAATCGTGCCAACCCTGCAAGGAAATAAATGAAAATAGATCTTTTCATGGAAAATTTTACTGGAAAAAGGGTTTGAACACACGACGAATAGGCAGGAAACAATAATTTAATTTAATAATTATAATCAATTTTTTTTCCGAATTTATTTCACCTAAAACTTTGGTTCTTCTTTTGATATGATTAATTACAATTGTTCCTCACATGAATTATTACAGATTTTAGGCCAAATATTTTAAAAGTAGTTACGAAATAAAAACAACTCAATGTTCAAATAATTTTGGCGGGAAAATTGTTTGCTGAGCAATATATTTTTTCTCAAAAACTGTACCACTTTTTTTTTATGCCTGATAGGCTAGCCTTTGACCACTATCTCACCTGATGGTAAGTGATGATGTGGTCGAAGATGTTGTTCAGGCTAACCTAGTATTACTGGCTCTCAAGGACAGCTGCCGGGACACACCGTTAGGACACATTTTCTACTTGAGGGTGGTAGCCAGCCAGGCGGGCATACGCAAAATGCCCTACCACCATGCTATAACGACTGCCATCCTAAGACAACAACCGGGACCGCCGGCTTAACGAGCCCTCCGAAGCACGGAAGCGCTCAGTACTAGTATGCATTACCCCAGCAAGAAAATCACTTCTGGAATAAATTGAGTTCTTCAAATAATTAGTGCCTTATACGCTGTAAATGTGCACCAAATAATAAATTTGTGCACTTTGCCGTTTTGTTAGAAAAAAGGAAAAACCAATTCTGCTGGAGTAACGTTATTCCAGCAGGAAAATTTTAATCTAATGATCGGAAAGAAAAATTAAGTATATGGACAGATAGCTTATATTTGTGCATAAATGTGCGCCAAAAATTAAATTTGTGCGTCGTAAGGTTTTCGAGATATTTCATTTCCTGCTGGAGTAACGTTTAGCAAAATCCATTTTCTCGAAAACCAATAATTGTGCGATCTTACAATAAAAGTATATTTGTAGCTCTTAATTTGTGCTTATTTGTGACACCATTAGGTTTTCAAAATTCTGTACCATTTTTATGTAATTATGCAATTACGAAAATAAAAAAATATGTCTAGCGCTAAAACGAACAAACGGTTGTACTCACTAAAAACGGTATTTGGTTCTTCCATTCATAAAAAGTAAACTTATTAGACAAAATATACACGCATTTATCAATAATATCAATATATGTCGCAACTCGCAACCGACAGTGTCATAGTTAGATATCAAAATGCAAGAAATAGAATTAACTCAACATGTTTCAGTGTTAACCAAAAATTAGTGCGTTTAATGAAAAATATATACTGAAAATTTCAGCTTCATATGTAAGGTATTAAAGAAGATATGAACAAAAAACTAAAGCAACAGCGAGATTTCTGGTTATTCGACCAAATTCGAAAGATAGCAAAAAAGCGGCGGTTTCATACATATTGATGGTCTTCTTTAATAAGTAGTATTAATGGAAGCTCTTGTCCGTACAGTCACACATAAAATACTTAAAGAGGAATTTGTGTATATTTTTATTATAGGTATTGTTTAGAGTTTTATTTTGACGAAATATTTTTTTATGGTATATTCCTACGCTCAGGCAACTTATAAGATATTAAATGAAAATGCAGGTTTATGCTTACATTCTTTCTATTTTTTTTTTTTATGTAATTATAGGTAACCTACCTACTAGTAAGTAAATTTATTTTATAGTCTTACCTTTCAGAGTTTCCACGTAATCTAAAAAAAGTTATCTCTGGATGCGTTATTGATCATTCAACAAAAACAGCACAATTTATCCTATTCGTCATATTAAGTATGTACATGAACTTATTTTTCGTTAAAGAAAATTACACACCGTCCATTCGTCACTGCGACGCAGTCGCGACTGTCTGCGTACTGAGCGCGGGCTGAGATCGACGCGCGTAGGTATAACTCGCGTTTCGTCCGTTTCTATGAAGTTGAAATACTGTATAGATAACATTACCGTGCTATATCAATCAGTCTGTTTCCCATGATTTTATAGCTGTGCGAACTTCAGACTACTTCTTCGTTGCAATCGTAGGTATAGGTAAGTTGAACAGATGGTAGATATTTTAATGAATGTACCTTCGAAGCAATAACAACTATGTACTATTATTTATTCTGTGATATGATTAACTAATTGCACCATCTAACAATCGTAAAGCTAATAATAATTTGTCTTTGGACTAGCAACTAATGGAAAACAACTCAATTAATATACCTAACATACATTCATTTCATAAAAATGTTTGATGTAGTAATGTAACCCGAATAAATTTGTACTACTCTTTATTGTGTAAACTAAAAAAATAAATAATCCACGGTACTTACGTATAAAAAAACCTTTTATATAAACTCAATATAAAAAGCAGTTAAATAATTTCCCTTAACAGTTTTATGCCACAATGTACCCAGGCACAATATGTGTACACCTGTTAGTTCAGCAAAGTTAAGAAGATCATCAATGTGTATGAAACCGTCGCTTTTTTGCTATCTTTCGAATTTGATCGGATAACCAGTAATCTCGTTTCGTTTTAGTTTTTTGTTCAAATCTTCTTTAATACTTTACATAGGAAGCTGAAATTTTCAGTATATATTTTTCATTAAACGCACTAATTTTTGGTAAACACTGAAACATGTTGAGTTAATTCTATTTCTTGCATTTTGATGTCTAATTATGACACTGTCGGTTGCGACATATATTGATATTATTGATAAATGTGTGTATATTTTGTCTAATAAGTTTACTTTTTATGAATGGAATTACAAGACGAACCAAATACCGTTTTTAGTGAGTACAACCGTTTGTTCGTTTTAGCGCTAGACATATTTTTTTTATTTTCGTAATTGCATAATTACGTAAAAATGGTACAGATTTTTGAAAACCTAATGGTGTCACAAATAAGCACAAATTAAGAGCTACTAATATACTTTTATTGTAAGATCGCACAATTATTGGTTTTCGAGAAATAAGATTTTGCTAAACGTTACTCCAGCAGGAAATGAAATATCTCGAAAACCTTACGACGCACAAATTTTATTTTTGGCGCACATTTATGCACAAATATAAGCTATCTGTCCATATACTTAATTTTTCTTTCCGATCATTAGATTAAAATTTTCCTGCTGGAACAACGTTACTCCAGCAGAATTGGTTTTTCCTTTTTTTTAACAAACGGCAAAGTGCACAAATTTATTATTTTGTGCAAATTTACAGCGTATAAGGCACTAATTATTTGTAGAACTCAATTTATTCCAGAAGTGATTTTCTTGCTGGGGTAATGCATACCAGTACTAATGTCGCCAGCGGTCACCCATCCAACTCATGACCGCGGCGGACGTTGCTTAGCTTTGCTGATCGGTTCAGAATGGCTAAACGCTACGAGCGCTTCAACCTGCTACTTAGGTTCCTCTTTTGATATGATTATTTTAATGCAATCTATATACCTGAATTGTTTCAAATTTTTAGGCTTAGTAGTTTAAAAGTAGCTACGTGATTATTTATTAAACAAGTTTCCATCGGTGCGTGAGTGTCTGCGCGGCAAAATATATCGAATTATTTTCTTTTTTACACGACTTCCCAAAAAAAGGAGAGTTATGTTTTTTCATTTCATGATTTGAATAACTTCCCGTTATTGTAGAGGGATACGGTATTTTTATCGTATAGCCATGGATGCTAACTTACTAACAACGATTAGATTATAACGATCGGATATATGCTTCACACTAAACCTAAGATTTTTTTTCCTGTACATGAGTTGTGTGCCCTCCATATTTACTAGACGAATTCAGGGTAATTATCTTATTCAGTCTTGCACTTCCGAGCTTGCAATCGCCGCTAATCGTGATTTTTAGGAATAATCTGTGGACAATATGCCTTCCTTGTGTCTTTAGACTCAGCACAAATTATACAAGCACTGTGAGAGATAAGAAAACTGTTTCATTTCACGCGTTATTATTGCTTTTATTGATGAAATAGAAAACATCGTCATTTTATCTTAGGAACTAATCTCAATGAAATGGATGAGCGAGATACTCGTATGTGTATCGTTTGGTGTGTGAGAGTGAAAGAGATCGCAGTGTAATGGTGTTCGGAACGTCTCGTGGCGGTTCGGTGCTTTCATGAATTCCTATTTATCTCTTTCTTACAACAGATATGACGCATTATTTGAACGTTCTTTCCTTGTCATTACACACTGCATATGTACATGTGCGTAGGTATGTAGATAGGTAAATTCTAGTAAGCTTTTAGAGCAGTGGTGTTCGGATATAACTACTCTAGTATTTCAACTCTCTGCACTAAACCTTTTTTCAGACGACCGGCATCCCGTTCAGGATACATAAGGGGGTCAAAACTAAAATTTAAAAAATACTTTTTAATCCTTATCCTTTTATTTTCTTTTAACACCATTATTAACCTATTCCCTAGCATAAGCAAAATTACAGCTTTCTAGTTTTATTACTGGTGAAGTAGTTACGAGATTAATATTAAATGATGGAACATTTTGGCGCCAAAATGTAATTTAAGCTGATTTTAGATTTCATAAAAATATTAAAAATACTTTCTGTTATCGCAGAAAAATGTGTTTTGTTTTTTAAATGTTATTGTGATTGAACAAGCTCGAGGCCCACCTGTAGTTAAGCGGACTTACCTCTGCCTATAACAGATGCATTTTGTCACAAGTCACGAATGCACAGCGCTCGTCACCTTGAGACATAGTTATTAAGTCTCATGTGCCCGTAATTTCACTGGCTTTCAAGGACTGCTGCCGGAACACACCGTTAGGTGCTTGGCGACAGAATTTCTATTTGAGAGTGTTCGCTAGCCAGGCGGGCATTCGCAAAATGCCTTTACACCATGTGGTGACGCTCAAGCCCGTGGCGGGATTCGAACCATGGACCTGCTGCGCCACTGACCCATCGCTGCTTCAAAACGTCTAAACAAGGAAACAACAATATATCTCACTCTGTCGGGTGCACACAGTGCATGTGGTTGTGTTTACTATTGTGTTGTGATTCTGAATTACTACACAGGTACCTCTAAATATAACCATAACTATAACATTTGGGTATATTTTTTAAATCTCAATGAATCACAGGATCTATGCTATGAATCAATACTATGAAAACATGTTGCAATTACATAGAAAAGCTTATTTTACACTGGTAAAGACAACAGAGAGCCATATACACACATCAACAGAATCTAGGGATATTTTTAACTTCATCAAATATCTAAAAATCTATGAAGAATTTTCTAACATAATAAATGTAAGAAGGTAGGTTATCTTAAGGTCTAAATAAATTTTAAAAAATTGCACGATTCTATTGTTTTAAATATAAATAAAAAGTTTTTTAATCGCTGTAGAAAATCAGTATGCTAAATATAAAGTGTTTTTATCATACTGATTATCTATATTTTTTTCTTCTTATTGATTTTGTTTTAACTTCAATAAAACACCCAAATATGTATTTAACGTGTATTTAACTAGGTAGCCGTAAAGAAATGGAGATTTCTTATGCAATCTAGATTGAGTGAATAAATGTTGTGAGGGTAGTATATTATTGTAGTACCCACAGAAATTCAGACAATGATTCAAATTCAAATTTATTTTTTCATAAGAATATTTATTATTTTGTGCATTGTGTTCTTACATTATCTTAGAATCAAATATTCTACCGTTTCCGGTGTACAAATTTATTGTATTAAGCTCTATAATAAGGACAGAATAATTTTTCACACAATTATTGTAAATACAATTAATAAAGATTACTGTACCTATTTTTTTATATAATATGAATAAATGGTTATTTTAATTACAATATAAATATTTATATGTCACAGATAATACAAATATAAATTAATCAAGAGACCTGACGGAATGACCTTAACTCCCTGGATTCGTGGAAGGCCGCTAGTTTGGGATGCCACTTGCGTTGACACGCTTGCGGTGTCTCATTTACCATCCACCTCCAAGACGGCGGGAGCAGCGGCAGTGGCAGCAGAAGGCTCCAAAGGGCGAAAATACGAGAGTCTCGGCGATAGTTATATATTTCTGCCTTTTGGAGTAGAAACATTAGGTCCGTGGGGTCCAAGCGCATGGACTTTATATAAAGATTTATCAAAGCGGCTGATAGAAAAGACAAACGACCAAAGGGCTGGCGCTTACCTCGGCCAGAGAATTAGTCTTGCCATACAACGGGGTAATGCTGCCAGCCTTTTAGGCACTCTACCCGTGGACAGTGACCTGAGTTCTGTTTTCTACTTATGATTGCCTCCTGGTAGAAAACAGAGCTCAGAATTTTTAAGTATAATATTTTTAGGTCATAAGTAGATATAGTTAAATTATTTATATATTTTTGTATTAGTATACGTACTGTTAATTTTATGATTGTCAATTTGTAGCAAAGTAATTAAAATATATCAAGTATGTCAAGTACATTATTAGTCCTACAATTTATCATCTAAAAATTCATTAACTGAATAATAACACTTATTTATTAGGAATTTGAATAATTGATATTTGAATCTATTTGTGCAATGTATCTTAAATAAAACTATCTGGCAGTTTGTTATATATTCTGATACACATACAGAATGAGTTATTTTTATGCACCATTAGGTGTTGTTTAGGAATAAACAATGTGTATTTATGCCGCCTACTTCTATTTACTACCTCGTTTTGCTTCGGCAAAACGTTATATATGGCGTGATGTCGATGGACAAATAATCAAACTTCTAAGATGTAAAGGGATGGCAAAGTTAATATGTTATTCTTTTTAAATAAAGGTTTACAGCTATCTAAAAATTCGACACCACAAAGCGATCTCATGCATTTTTTCTGTGCTATAAACGCTTTTTTAGATTCAACAGAGTTACCCCAAATAACCAAACCGTAACGCAGTACCGATGACACATAGCCATGATAAGCACTAAGTGCAGCTTCAAAAGTAGCAATACGCCGTATTCGACCTAGAACATACAAATATAGATCAAGCTTGTTACATATTTTTTCGACATGTTCCTTCCAGTTGCAGAATATATCGATAACCAGACCCAGAAACGTTGTGGAGTTAACTTCCTCTAAAACAGTATTATTATGGGAAATATGTGGTTTTATTGGATTAGAGTGATACGTTTGAAATTGAATGTATTTAGTTTTATTTATGTTTATGTAAAGGTCATTATATTGAAGCCATAAAAATACAGAGTTCAAAGCTTTATTTCTTTCAAGTTCAAATGTATTTACGTCATGTCCTTGAACAGTAAGGGTTGTATCATCGGCATATAGAACACATTTATGCTCAGTCAAATCTGGAAGGTCATTAATATATAAGAGGAACAATAATGGACCCAAAATACTTCCCTGATATGGGAATGGGATCCAAAATACTTCCCTGGGACACCACGCTGGTTTAACAGGTATGACGATTTGCAAATGATTTTGTTGTGACCAGAGTAGCTTGGTATTGCAACGTATTGCATGCGGTTGTCTAAATAACTTCTTAACCATTTCAATGCGTTTCCACTGATGCCATACTTTTCTATTTTATGTAATAGCAATTTATGATTGACGAAGTCAAAAGCTTTAGACGTATCAAGAAATACAGATACAATTGGTACTCTACTACTCAAGCTTTCTGTTACGATTTTCATTAATGAAAAACTAGCTAAGGTCGTAGACATGTTTTTCCTAAAGCCAAATTGTTCGGATTTGAGTATCTTGTTCTTTGTTAAAAAAAACTAAAAATTTTTATATACATGACTTTTTCAAATATTTTAGAGAGAACAGGAATGAGCGTAATAGGACGATAGTTGGTCATATTTTCTCTTTCACCTTTTTTGTACAATGGTTTGACAACCGATAATTTTAATTGTGTAGGGAATATTCCTTGGACAAGTGACAAGTTTACGATATAACTTAAGGGTTTTGCCAGTATTTTAGAGCAATGTTTTAAAATCTTTGTATTAATTTCGTCAAATCCTGTCGAGTTGGTATTTTTTAATAGTTAATGATTTTACAAATGTCAATATGGTCTACTGGACTAACAAATATTGTGTTATGATTATTTGGAATGTCAAATGGATAAATGAATGAATTATGATGTTGATTAATGTCACTGTTATTATTAGTCAAGTTAATGAAAAATCTATTAAATAATTCAGCTATCTGTTCCGGTTGATTATACTTTATCTTGTCTACACATATAGATACAATCTTAGTAGATTGGTCAGTCTTACCAACCACATCGTTCTTAATCGTTTTCCAAGCAGCCTTGCAGCGATTTTTAGACTTGATAATGAAGCGAGTATTGTTAATCCTTTGAGCATTAGCAATACATCGTTTGAAGACTTTGCTATAAAGAATGTATTTTTTCTTATTTCTATGTTTGGTGGAAGCAGACAGATGATAATGTAGGTACAAGCGGCGTTTATTAACCGCAGAGCGTTTAAGTCCTTTCGTAATCCATATATTTTTCATAGGTTTATTAATTATTTTGAGGCGAAGTAGGGGAAAGCATAAATTGTAGAACAATAATAATATGTCATGAAAATCATTAAATGCAAAGTCCAAATCATTGTTCGCATAAATATCTGAGAATGACAGTGATGAGATGCTTGTAATAAATTTTCTTATATTATCATTACTAAAATCTCTTCTATTCTCAAACCAAAACTGCCGGTTTTGTTTGATAATACTTGTTTGATCCACCTCAACATCGAATGTTACAGTCTGCCCAGTTTCATGATCAGACAATGCTAGAAAGTGAATCTCTGATGCAATACCTGTAATATTACTTGCAATTAGATCAAGGCATGAATTTTTGCGGGTCGGTTTAGTTATATGAATAGTTATATTGTAATTGTTGAAAATTGAGATCAATTGTTTATAATTATTGTTGTGATTAAGAATATTTATATTCCAATCACCACACAAGATCACTTTTTTTGTGTTTTTCTTTATAAGTTTTTTCAGAAGTTTGTCTAAATTGTGCAAAAAAATTGCTACCTTTGCAGCCCTATCATCAGTACAACTCCTGTAGATGCATATAACAAAAAGTTTCAGAATCGGAATTTCAACAGCACAATACTCAAAGTGATAATAAACAGGTTCAATTGGTTGCAGAGTTGATGATACTATAACGGTTAATGATATGGAGCCCAGTTTTTAGTTCTTGTATCATAAGATTATTTAGTTGTATAACACTTCATATGATATGACAAACTTGAATTGAAATTAAGGATTATTCTATGAACAGCATCACTTTTTCAGCAGGTACCTGGATTTGTTTCTATATTCAGGCTATGTAGGTAGTTGCTAACAGTAAAATCAAGGAAGATTATTTTACCTCAATGTTATAGCACTCCCGTAATATATCAGCATAAACGAAAGGTGTAACGCACATTTTCTTCAACTTTTTTTCCACATCCATCTCATACTGCGGTGAGTAAATATTTTGAAACTTTCCTTCGGAATGACAACACCGACATAAATGTTTTTCGGATTTGTATACTTCTGAAGACATTGTTACATGAATTGTTGGTTCAATTTACAGTAAAATTAAGCACATAACAGTATTTACAATTATGTACTAAATTCTCTGTACAAAATCATTATTTGTAAACATGACCCAAGAACTAAGAAGAGAATGTAGCAAAGCATAGACAAAAATTCTTCCTCGGGTGCGTTCTTATATGTCGTCCGACGACGGATGATCGCTCCAAGCAGAGCGACGCTCTTCGTCCGCCTTTTAAGAACGGCTCTGTATCATATCTGTATCAAGAACACTACTTAAAATGTTTCACTGACTCGGAAGAAATGTATTTACAATTATGTACTTTTCCACGACACACAACTAAAACAAACATACAAAATATAACAATAATAATAATACAATTTTGTAAACAGATGTCTACGTAAACAAAAAGTAACTAAAACAAAGAAAAATCAAGTCCCAACTGTCAAATGAAACGTCAGGGCGATATTTATCCACCGATTTCGTGTCGTCCGACGACGCCCCGCGCGTTTTTATATGCCCAGAGCGATCGTCCGAAGATCATCCGGAGCGTTCTTATATATCGCTCGACGACGCACCGGTCGCCCCACGTAATCGGTGGATAAATATCGCCCTGACGTTTCATTTGACAGTTGGAACTTGATTTTTGTTTGTTTTATGGCAATTTTCAAATTCATTATTTGTTTTAAATTTGTTTCAGAATCTTAAAGTATAAGTAAAAGCAATATTTTTATTAAAAAAGGCACCTCGAAGAGCGATTTACTTACAGAGATAATCGAGGTTAAAAAAATGGAGACCACGCAAATCACAAATAAACCCACAAAAATTAAAATTTTAATTTAACTATCTCAAACGAGTTACTTATTGGTCCGTCCTAGTAGAATCAGTCCAACATTATTTATTATTTGTTAAAGAAATCACAAAAATATAACACTAAATTACACATTTCAAAAAATAACACTTTCTCTTATTATAATCAGCATAAATAAAATAATAAAAAAATATTTTTATTCATAACTAGTACAAAACTCAAAGTTATTTCATTTGCATGGTCAAAAAATGATCTGCGTGGGTCAAAACTACCACGTAAACCACGTAAATCACCACCACGGAAATCAAAATAAACCCTTTATGTTAAAAATAAACAAAAACCTTTGAAGCAAATAAACTGTGTTTTGATTATACGTTACGTTACCTTATATTTGTTCGGATATACAATATTTTATTAAATAAATAAATTCACAGACACTGGAGATAATTGTACCACGCAAATCAAAGTTTTGAGAAACCAAACCCACGCAACGAAGTTCTTACCATATATTTTTTGAAAACACGACTTACCATCACTCAACCACTCTCCCGGCCGTGTTGGAGCGCAACCAATTCTAACTTGAATTAGGATGGTGCATCATGGGGTCACGTATTTAGAGATGTGCAATCGAAATTATAATAATCCACGCAAATCAGCAAGAACCTCGGGACAGTTACATTTAATTTTTTTGTACGAAATGTAGTTCTTTTAGAACCATGGTCTATTTTTTTATAGCATTGTTAACTTCTTAAGACTTACAGGTTTTTTTTTTGGTTACCATGTAGCGTTTAGTTTAAAATATATAAATTACTAAGTGACCAGTTCGGGGCTTGGGACACTCCACGAAAATCAAAGAATGGGGAAGATATTTTATTTTTAAAGATATTTAATTATAAAGATAATTGAATAATAATCAGTAAACCAGTTATGAGAGGATTTAAGGTATTCGCAAAAAAAAATATGGCTTGCTGACTTCTGGATTTCTATTATTTTTAAATAAAGCCGCTTGAAAAACCTGTCCTAAAGAATGACCCTTATAGGTTACTTTTGTTTACGTAGACTTCTGTTTACAAAATTGTATTATTATTGTTATATTTTGTATGTTTGTTTTAGTTGTGTGTCGTGGAAAATGTTAATAATTGTTAATACATTTCTTCCGAGCAAGTGAAACATTTTAAGTAGTGTTCATGATACAGATATGATACAGAGCCGTTCTTAAAAGGCGGATGACGAGCGTCGCTCTGCTTGGAGCGACCGTCCGTCGTCGGACGACAAATAAGAACGCACCCCAGGAATGCACATCACACAGGGTGCGGTCCGAAATGCGCCAGTTGTACTAACGGCAAGATTACCTATTAACCTTACAGAAAAGTAATTATCCCGGAAATAGCATGCCCAATAACGATTTTTATGCCAACCCGTTATGTCAAAAGACAGCTCCACATGTTTGTAATATGGTGTGTGATATGGAAAGTTCAAAACCACCTTAAAAAAACATGGTTCCGTACAAACTTGTCGTTATATTGTAAGTCGATATACAAGTAAAAGTTATGGTATTTTTATTGCTTAGTGAAATCCAAAACGTTAAAAAATATTTTTATATATATATGTAACCAAAATAGTATATGCTGCCAACTGGAAGTGGGCTGGAGCATTTGGACTGCCTATGAGTCTGCTATGACTTAAAGGTTGTCTAAATGCTTTTATTGTAGTAGCTGTAGTGTTGTATATAGTTTATAGTAAATTGTTTAATAAAGGCATACCAAAATATATATGCTTTATAAATGCTATAAGGCGTTGCTTCGTACCAAATTTACCAACTATATAAATTCTGAGTTCACGGGAAGTCCCTGTAGGTTTTGATTCCCCTACGAGTGTCAAAAATTTGCGACATAAATGGCTGTATCTTTTGATTGCGTTGGCTTACAAATTTGTTTTTTTCACAGCTCCAAGGGTCAGTATAACAGATAGTGTGCTTTCTTCTCAGTGGAAGGATTAAATTGTTATGGTAATAATAATTTATTTTTTCCTGTGAATTCCAGGAACCCAGTCGAATACGCCACGACGTCCGTGGTAAAGTGTGGGACTACGGGGACTGAAAAGGGGCCCCGCCCATACTTTTTTTTAGCCCATTTATGTAATTGGATTATTAGACAGACAAACAGACAGAGTTACTTTCGCATTTATAATATAAGTACTGATTATATATTATATATTAGTACTGATAAAATACCACGTCTTTATTATGAATTATACAAAGTAACAAAACAAAACACACATGCTCCGAGGTTTTAACACAAGCGTACCTACCGTATCGTGATTAATGAACAGCCTATAACTATCTATTTCACTCGTGTTACTCCTTTACTCTATTCACTTATTTTATTATTAATCCAGTTAGCTTTTTTTCGGGAGATAAAAGGAAATACACTTATCATAAGACACGCATTATGTAGGTAACCTACCAACTAGAAAGTAAATTTATTTTATAGTCTTACCTTTCAGAGTTTCCAGGTAATCTAAAAAGTTATCTCTGGATGCGTTATTGACGAATTCATGCAGCCAAAAACAGCACAATATATCCTATTCGTCATAAATATGTACATGAACTTATTTTTTTTGTTAATAAAGAAAATTACACACCGTCCATTCGTCACTGCGACGCAGTCGCGACTGTCTGCGTACTGAGCGCGGGCTGAGATCGAGGCGCGTAGGTATAACTCGCGTTTCGTCTGTTTCTATGAAGTTGAAATACTGTATAGATAACATTACCGTGCCTAGGAGGAGCGGAACTGTGGTGATCCCTGATCGCGATTGTGGGGTCTAACCCTTCCTTGCCAGCTATCATCGTTGACATGGTCAGAGACGAGACGACGTGGGATTTGGTGGCCTCGCTCCCTCAGCGAAACAATAGTTTCGAGTTTTGAGGAGCAGATGAGAGAACCTCTCTCTCTCTTCCACTTCACAGAGCAAAGACATGGAGACGGGCCGATCGTGCTCACACTCCATATGCGCTCAGAGGACCTAGGGCGTCAGCTAGGCTATGGGGGCAGCCCCCATCAGGGTAAGGTACTTACGAGGTGTTAATGTCCACGTGTTCTATTCCACTAGGTTGTAGAGGGGAGACTTCCCCGGAGGATCGTAGAAAGATTATAGTAAAATCTTTCTACGCGGAGGATAGTACGATGTACTACGAAGTACTCCATAGTCCATTCTTGTGACAACTCCTATACCATTCAAGCTATATTTTATCTATGGACTATCAAAATCTTACCACAGGCTACTTATAAATACCGTAAAATAGCTTTCATTAGATTTGGTTATTGGTCTGTGATAGAAACTAGAAAGCATCCGGTATATTACTCTTCTCTATGCTAAAAAGTCAACATCCATTACCAAAGATAGATACAGTCTCCAGATATTTACTTTATAAACACATAATTGTACACTCTTATATTGTTAAGTAGGGATTGACAGAAAATAATTATGAATTACAACAATTTCACTGTAATTTGAACAGATTATTGATGTAACCATGTCTTCAGACGTGCTGAAATTCAACAAAAAATTGTGTCGGTGTTGTCACTCCGAAGGAAAGTTTAAAAATATATACTCGCCGCAATATGAGATGGATGTTGAAGTTAATTCGAAGAAAATGTGTGTTACACCCTTCGTATATGCTGATATAATACGAGAGTGCTACAACATAGAGGTAAAATTCTTTCTGATTATCATAATTTATTTTTAGAAAATAATTTAAAAGAGCACCTCTAGAGAACTAGGTATTTATTCGTAAAACAAGTTAACATACATACAAAATATAAAAGACGTGAAGCGTAGGCATATATGCTAACCCCATTATTGTCAGCAGAAGTGTTTATCAGCTACGTTTTTGGGAGATTTTTTGGTCCCATGTAATATAAGGCAAGGCTATTGCTATATAAAAGATTATAATGTATATTATTATTCTCAGCTTTAGGACTGCTACCGAAATTTTCACTGTCAGTAAAACTCTCAAAACTGACTGTTCTGAGGATAGAATCAAACCCAAATCTTTAAGATTCACAGGCTAAACTCATAGAATTAAAATACCAAACCATAATTTTAAGCCTGTCTGTTCTAAACATATACAATAATAAATAAACATATTATCACAAAATTTTTACACTATTATTATTGTAAAAAATATGTTACTGTTTCATGCTGAAACAATAAAAACAATTTGGATGAAACTCGGAATATAATGATAGGTAGACAGCTAAACTCTTTATTGTAACAACAAGCTTAATTAAAAAAAAAAAACTTACAACTAAAGCTAAAATTAACTAAGTGAAACAATATAAAAACAAAATATATATACATATATAAATTTAATCAGTTAAATAGTAATTATATATTCAGTGCAAAACTGCAGAAGAGAAATTCATTTATTATACAAATATTTAATACTTAGGTGATGGGAAATAAAAAAGACTTCATTATTATTTAAGTGCAACAATGGGTGGTCTTATCACATTAAGTGATCTCTTTAGAGCAAATTAGATCTTGGACTAACACTTAGAATACTTTTCATCACCTAAATAACTTTTCATCATTGTCTACCCGAGGCGCAAATAGTAAAATATATTCTTAAATTATCTTAAACCTAATTCAAGTTTATTTAACATTAACCAAATTTTTTAGTAAAACATAATCATATCATAATGCGTATATATAGAGTGATGTGTATTAAAACTTTCTTCAACAAAATTTAAGTTGGTATTAAAATGTTCTGTATACTTCTTAATTTCAGCTGTTACCTGTAATGGAGCCATACCAGCAGATTGTAAGTACAATATGCGACAGCTGCATCATAAAGCTAAAAGATGCAAACATCTTCAAGGAACAAGTGCTGAGGTGTGAAGCTGAGTTTCAAAGACGATATTACGAGCATATGGAGAAAGGTACACTCATCACACATCAACAACTGGAATGTATATTTGTACATAATCTGGACGCTTGGCAGGCGTTTTGCAGATAGCAGTGTAAGATGTTTTATGGTGTATTGAACTATGTTATATTGGCTGAATTGTGGTGGTGTCCACAAAAGCCACAAAACAAGGGTTGAAGTTGATGGTCAAACATAAGTAGAATATACAAGAGTAACTCTTTTTATTGCCATTACTGTATCAGCCGGATTGTCCACTGCTGCCTGCCAGCCTCCTTCATTATGGGGGGATTTGCCTTAATATCCACGCTTGGCAGGCGTCTTGGGGATTGCAGTGTGAGATATCAGTTCTTCAGAAAGTGATGCTGATATGTGCCCGGCACCCCGCGGGCTCTAGCCTGGCACCCCACGGGCTATAATCTTCAGACATATATTTATTGCCATTAGCCCTTGACAAATTTATTATCAGTTAGTATGTAAATGATTTAGTTATGAGTTAAAGCTTGTTCATTGCTCTACCACATTGTTTCTAAAACTTTTAGTTGAGTGAGCCATTGGTAAAGTTAGCATATTATCTATGCTAACTTTACCAATGGCTCAAATACTAAATAAAAGTACATGCATTTGGGGAATAATATATGTTATTGTGTTAAAAAAAAATGTATATACTAGCTTTTTTCTTGTAAGTATCAATTTAACTGTATTGAATCATCATCATAATCATCAAAAGCCAATATCCACCAGAGCAGAAGATTCCCCCATTAAGGACGTTAACCCCGCACTTGGCAGGTGGCCTGGGGATTGTAGTGTGGCAGTTTTTCAAAGATTCGCCTTTTTACATTTTTCCTTTCATTGCCTCTTACGACTCCCAGTCGAATAGTATATATATTACTTTGTGCATATCTTAGGAATTTCTATAGTAAAACGGCGTCTTTTCACCGAGGCTCTCGATGATAGGCGGTAAAAGGATGATGTATTAGATTGTGCACTTCCATTGCGCAGTCTCCGAAATATATCCAGCAAAAGATAGATATTTAAAAAAAAACTGATTGCGGCAAGTATTCCAAATTTTAGAGTTTTATCTTAGCAAGGCAAGCTTTGCCCTCTCTTTTGCCTCTCAGGTTAGTCAATATACTCTAGCTGATATTTAGAGGATAAAATCAAAACTTTCCAATAAAACAATAGTAATTTCATGGATGCCCATGAATAAAAAATATTAATTGTGTAATAAAAACCATAAATAATATTAAGTAGGTACTACTAAATGTCAATAAAGAGATATTAGGTACCTAAGCCAAAGGAGACTAGTTCATGAAGTTCACTGGATTTTTCCAACGTGATGAACCTTTTGTGGGAATAGTTGACTAGGCTGATTAAAGTTCTGCTTCATCACATATGTGTGACGAAAGCGCTAATTACCACAGAGGCGGCATTTTCATCAGTGTTTTTTGCCTTTTTGTGGAAAAAATTGTTTTAGAAAATCCCGTACCAGATGAGCTTGAATGCATTGACAAAGCTGATCGCATAACCTTTTTGCCTAAATACCTTTTTGCTATGGGGATGGTGGAGGCCAAACAGAAAATAAAATATTCTTTTACTTAATTTACAACCCGTAAGAGTTGTTTAAGTTTCATGAAGTTGACTTTTGCATGCGAAGTCACAAGTCATCTTTTGCGAGTACTAATCTGTCATAAACCCCCATATTATATATTTCAGGGTTTAAAGTTAACACAGTAAAAGGTCAGTAATAGGTCAGTAGTAATATTTATTAGTCTTACAGTCAGTAAAATCAGTATATTTGACTGTACAATCAGTTTCGACCCCTGAATTCATCATCAGCCGGAAGATGTCCACTGTTGAACAAATGCCTCCCCTATAGAACGCCACAAAGAATGGCTTTATAAACTAAATAACGGCTCGATTGGCTACCCGCGACTTTAACGATGTCGTCAGTCCACCAGGTGGGCTGTTTCTAATTACAACTAATATAATGCAAACAATGGTAACTACAATTTACTAAAAGAATATTGAACATTAAACAATATGACTAACTATTTACAACAACAACCCCCTGCTTACACTTTATTATATAAAAAAACAGACCTGTTTATTATTTTTTGATTTTCATCCCTTCTCCCAAGGGAACAGTGCTGAATTTCGGGATAAATAGCATAAAGTATACTACCTCCTAGGATGAACTCAATCATGCTCAGTTTCCATGAAATCCATTCAGTAGTTTTAGAGAGATGCGCGGCCGGGATACAGAGAGACAGATATAAATAAATAAAAAAACAGTGTCGGCATAAGCTACAGAGAGCATACAATTTAAAAAAAAAATCTTGCATGTACAGAATTGGACCTGTTATAGTTTTATTATAAGTATAGATTTAAGACTTTCGAGGTATTAAAGAGTCCTAATGGGGAATCAATAACTTGCTAATGGCATGTTGCTTATATGGCACTTTTTTCTTCGGTCGCCTTTTACGGTTATTTAATAGGGGGATATAGAACAGTCCTAGATGCTTAAGACGACGAATTGAACATAATGGCGTCAGAGATTTCAATTTTTCGCAGCAATTACTAAACATTAGGAAATGATAATCCTCCATTAAGTAATTTAATTTTGTGTTTCAGATTTTGATGTTAAATTGAATATCAAACAAGAAATATCAGAACGCAAAGGTTAGTTTCTCAGATAGTGTTTTGATTTACGATAATTACGGCATACCTAAGTAGCTGCAACACAATACAGTACAGTATGTTAACTTGAAATTAAAAAGAATGTAGGTAAGTAACATTTTCTATCATATAGAAGAGTTTAATCGATAGGCGAGTTTGCAAAGCATTCGGCAGTATAGCTAGATTGGCCGGTAAGGCCTTCGCGTTCGTCAGAATAGGTACGTGAAACGGCTTCACCTATCACTAGGGCAAAACAGCTATTTTGCCCTAGTGATAGCGTCTAATTGACATCGGGTAGCGTTCGTACGTGTGAGAATGGAGTAAACCGAGGTTCTCGCTATCATACTAAAAGGCAACGCACCGCGCTTAGAAAATACTTTACTGATTTTTTGTATGTGAAAATTAAACGTGAGTGGAACACATTCCGTTATCGATTCTACACCATCCCCCGCGCAGTATTGTTGATGAATTAATATACACGTTATATATATGTAGTATAGTATAGAGCATATAATCAAGATTAAATTTATAATTTTCTTTTAAATAAGCATTGCAATTCAACGGGGCAATGCTGCCAGCATGCTGGGCACGCTGCCAACTGGGAGTGGGCTGGAGCATTTGGACTGCCTATGAGTCTGCTATGACTTATAGGTGTCTAAATGCTTTTATTGTAGTAGCTGTAGTGTTGTATATAGTTCATAGTATTTTGTTTAATAAAGGCATACCGCCGGTATAAAAAAAAAATTTTCTTACAGCTACAACTAAATATATTTTGTTAAAAATCTGTTCCAGTAAAGCTATTTAGCACATGTCAGCGCTTTAAGATTTTTTTTTTTATAAGCTTCAAATAATAATACGAGAGGGGCAAATTGTGAGTCAAATGTATCTATTTTTCAGTGTATGGTGATGTTGAAGATACAGTGCCTCACGATGACTCTGGTGATCATATCAATATAAACATCCAAGAAGATGTTATTGCGGATACGAAGGTCAAAATTGAAGGTAATCTTACTAAAAATTAAAACAATACATTTTATAGTTCAATTCTAGCATTGTAAATAAGCGAATAACCTCGATGGGGCCGAATGGTTCTCGAATGGAGGCCAAACAAGCAAGTGCAGCGTCGGTAGACTATCCACAAGGCGGACGGACAAGCAGCAGGAAACCGCTGGATGCTGGCCGCTTCCAACCATTCTATTTGGAAATCTACAGAGGCCTATATCCAGCAGTGGACTTCTTGCTGCTGAAATGATGATGATGAATAACCTTAATCGAAGCAATGATGGCGGAGCGGTAATAGCTATGGAATTTTTCCTTAGTCGCCTCTTACGACACTTACGGGAAGAGATGAGGGTGATATTCAAGCCGAAATCCATGGTGGATGGGCATTTTGCGAAGGCCCACCTGGCTAGCGACCACCCTGAAGTAGGAAAATCTGTCCAAACACCTAACGGTGTATTCCGGCAGCAGTCCTTGAGAACCAGAGAAATTACAGGCACATGAGACTTAACAACTTTCTGTCAAGGTGACGGGCGCAGTGCAATTCTTAACCTTGTGGCGAAATGCATCTGTTATGGGCAAAGGTTAGTCCGCTTAACATCAAGTGGGCCTCGAGCTTGTTCCGTCACAATGACATAAAAAAGAACCCAGGGGTCAATGAAACACACAGTACAAGAAAATATAAAATATGATCGCTGGGGTAGGCTACAACACTCAAAATATGCGGAGGCCACGCCTACGTGAGTCTCAGTGAGGTTATGTATTTTTTTTTTGTTTTTATGTTCATTCATATTGTAACAAGAAACGAATAATGTTTTCAGTGACAGATATATCATATAAACCTAAGAGACAATGTAAAACAACCAAAACAAAGCTTCGGGCGGCACACAATGCAAAACCGAAGAGGAAAGTTAGAAGGCCGTCGAAGACGCCTGCACCTACGAAAGAAGATGAAGTACTAGATGTACAAAAGGGTAAACAGTTATTTCTATATATTTGTATAGATAACAAGTACAATCGCGTGCTGAGCGAAATTTACATTTCAACTTATTGGAACATAACATTTTTATGGCTGAAATCGAACCCGCATCCTCCGATTTTGCGCCGGATGCCTTGTAGTCTCATTTATTAAAAATACATTACTACTACTGAAGATCCTCACCTGATAAGAGTTATATATCGACATATTGTAATTTTTTTCTTTGTCATTCCCTTTTTTATAACACCATAAACTGGCTCTCAACAGAGGATACACATTTTTATTTAACACTAGCTTTCCGGGCGCGGCTCCGCCCGCGCGTATGTCGGTTATCGCGCGAAAACATTAACCTCTTTTTGCGCAGTCGGATAAAAACTATCCTATGTTTTTCCCCGGGTCTCAAACTATCTCCATACCAAATTTCATTCAAATCGGTCCAGTAGTTTTGGCGTGAAAGCGTAACAGACAGACAGACAGACAGACAGACAGACAGACAGACAGACAGACAGAGTTACTTTCGCATTTATAATATTAGTACTGATGACAACCTATTCCACTCGACCATCGGTACATACTCGATCGAGCAGAAATTTTTGTGCTATTTTCCCTCCGTAAGCACTGTTATATCATAAGGCGCTGTCAGTCTTGAAAACGGTGATAATGTGCCTTTCAAAAGCAATTTATCTCCTAACCCATAGCTCATTTTCAACATAAATATAATTTTATTTTCATTCGTTTAATAAGCAAGGCTAAACAACTCACTTATCATCAGAATACCATATTAAGACCAAACAAGTCATTATACTCAATGATCAAACTAAGCAATATACCCAAAGACCAAGCTAGTCACCATATACCCAAATACTAAACTAGTCACTCTAATAAACCAAAAACCAGTAGAAATTTTACTCTGTACGAGTTCGTCCGGTGTAGTAAATCTGTAGCCAAGCACCTAACGGTGTGTTCCGGCAGCTGTACTTGAGAGCTAGTAATTCTAGGTTAGCCTGAACAACATCTTCGACCACATCATCACATACCACCAGGTGAGATAGTGGTCAAAGGCTAACCTATCCAGCATAAAAAAAAAAACTAGTCACTCTAAAAGAAACCCAAAGACCAAACTAGTTACTACATATACCTACACACTACTTACTCAAATAAAAATATTATTTCAGATATCAATGCCACATCAAAATTAGAAACCGATAAATCAAAGAGAAGCAAGACGAAAATAAAAGTGAAAATTAAAGGCAAACATACAAAGATGGCAAGAACGAAACCAGGGGAAGAAGCGAATTTGGTCAAAGGTTTGTTCAGCACAACTTTCCATCCCTTATCATCTCCCTTAACTGGTACTTACAATAAGTTTTGGCTTGACTGCCTGCCTGACTCATACCCTCCTTTGTTATTCCCGTTGCTAACATGGACTCTAAAAGATGGTAGACCGATAACTTTGTAAAGTCCCCGTAGTACGTCTGTTTAGTAATATTTTGTATAATTTTATTTTCCTGTGAGAATCGTGAGAGGAGACTAAAAGAATAGTACCAGGACGTGGGCAGCAGCGCGATCTGAAGAAATGCCATCTTGCACTGCGATCGCCAAGACGCATGCCAAGCATGGGAGTTATAGCAAACAAACCCCCCTCTCCCATTAATGGAGAGGCATTTGTTCAATGGTAGACGTATAGGTAATGGCTGTTGAAGATGAAAGACTTCTACAAGTACATTTATTATAGTAAATATTATGATTGCTCCTGGCTTAGAATCTAAAGACTGCTATATGAACAGTAGCCACTACTCACGTCCCGTCAACGTGAGTAGTATTGCTGCACATCAGATGCAGTATCTAAGGGAATGATCTGATGCAAAATCTGGAACAGGATCTCAAGGACAGCTGCCGCAACGTATCGTAGGTTAGGTACTTGGTGACAGATTTTCTATATTTGTGGGTGCTAGCTAGCCAGGCGAGTGTTAAATAATGACTGCTCTTTCCATTGCTGCCTTTGACCACAAACTCATCTGTGGTAAGTGATGATGTGCTCGAAGGTAAATAAGTTTAACCTAGAGTGGCTCTGTAGGATAGGTGCCGGTCTCAAACACACCAATAGGTGCTTGGTGACAGATTTTCTACTTGTAATTGGCAGCTAGCCAAGCGGATATTCTCAAAATGCCCTGCCATCCGTTGGTGGATGTGTTTCAACTATGTCCCTTCTGCCCTGCAGTTCACAGTGATAGTCATTGGGCCAATGCTTCTTCAAAACTATGCAAAAAATGCCATACACACTAAAACTTACTATAACGTTCTTTCAGGCCAAATCAAAGTTTTTAGGTCTCGCCTCTTCTTTATGAGAGAAAATATAGACTACAAAAAAGTTGGCGACCTTGTACAATGCTGCCGATGTGAATTAACCACATCTAACAGGAACAATCTCAGACACCATGTTAAATTCAAACACTTAAATTATTCACGATATACATGCCCAATCTGCTCAGGAAAGTTCACGAATCCCAGCTCTTTCGCGAGACATAAGTTCTTAGAGCATAATATAGATGATAGGTCTACATGCAATGCATGTGATCGAAAATTCTATTCAAAAAATCAACTTAACAATCACATTAGTTGTTTCCATATGTTAGGAGAGAAGAACAAGTGTACAGATTGCGACTATGAAACTTACAGCGTCGACCGCTTGCGTAGACATATGACAAAACATGAAGCTGTGAAAGATTTTCACTGTAAATATTGTCAGAAGTCGTTTCTGCGAAAGAGTACGTTGGATGTCCACGAACGGATACACACGGGTGATAAGAGGAAAGTGTGCAAAGTGTGCGGTGATGCTTTTGTGCAGAAAGCTAGTTTGAACTATCATATGGCGAGGTATCACCCGGGAGTTGATTTCTGAAGTGACATTTAATATTTCATTAGAAGAACATAATGTATTATAATTAATATTGCAATTCTGTGAGATGATACATATACGGGTGATGGCTGAATATTTTGTGCAGGAAACTAATTGGATCACATAGCAAGTTATCACCCAGGAATTGACTTCTATAGTGACATTTAATGTTTCATTGGAAGAACATAATACATGATAATTAATGTTGCAATCCTGTGAGATGATACATATACGGGTGAAGACTGAAGATTTTGTGCAGAAAACTAGTTTGAACTATCATATGGCAAGCTATCATCCAGGAGTTGACTTCTGTAGTGATATTGGATGTTTCATTGGAAGAACATAATGTATGATAAATAATGTTGCAATCCTGTGAGATGATACATACACGGGTGATGGATGAAGATTTTGTGCAGAAAACTAGTTTGAACTATCATATGGCAAGCTATCATCCAGGAGTTGACTTCTGTAGTGATATTGGATGTTTCATTGGAAGAACATAATGTATGATAAATAATGTTGCAATCCTGTGAGATGATACATACACGGGTGATGGATGAAGATTTTGTGCAGAAAACTAGTTTGAACTATCATATGGCAAGCTATCATCCAGGAGTTGACTTCTGTAGTGATATTGGATGTTTCATTGGAAGAACATAATGTATGATAAATAATGTTGCAATCCTGTGAGATGATACATACACGGGTGATGGATGAAGATTTTGTGCAGAAAACTAGTTTGAACTATCATATGGCAAGCTATCATCCAGGAGTTGACTTCTGTAGTGATATTGGATGTTTCATTGGAAGAACATAATGTATGATAAATAATGTTGCAATCCTGTGAGATGATACATACACGGGTGATGGATGAAGATTTTGTGCAGAAAACTAGTTTGAACTATCATATGGCAAGCTATCATCCAGGAGTTGACTTCTGAAATGATATTGGATGTTTTATTGGAAGAAAATAATGTATGATAAATAATGTTGCAATCCTGTGAGATGATACATACATGGGTGATGGATGAAGATTTTGTGTAGAAAACTAGTTTGAACTATCATATGGCAAGCTATCATCCAGGAGTTGACTTCTGTAGTGATATTGGATGTTTCATTGGAAGAACATAATGTATGATAAATAATGTTGCAATCCTGTGAGATGATACATACACGGGTGATGGATGAAGATTTTGTGCAGAAAACTAGTTTGAACTATCATATGGCAAGCTATCATCCAGGAGTTGACTTCTGAAATGATATTGGATGTTTTATTGGAAGAAAATAATGTATGATAAATAATGTTGCAATCCTGTGAGATGATACATACACGGGTGATGGATGAAGATTTTGTGCAGAAAACTAGTTTGAACTATCATATGTCAAGCTATCATCCAGGAGTTGACTTCTGTAGTGATATTGGATGTTTCATTGGAAGAACATAATGTATGATAAATAATGTTGCAATCCTGTGAGATGATACATACACGGGTGATGGATGAAGATTTTGTGCAGAAAACTAGTTTGAACTATCATATGGCAAGCTATCATCCAGGAGTTGACTTCTGAAATGATATTGGATGTTTTATTGGAAGAAAATAATGTATGATAAATAATGTTGCAATCCTGTGAGATGATACATACATGGGTGATGGATGAAGATTTTGTGTAGAAAACTAGTTTGAACTATCATATGGCAAGCTATCATCCAGGAGTTGACTTCTGTAGTGATATTGGATGTTTCATTGGAAGAACATAATGTATGATAAATAATGTTGCAATCCTGTGAGATGATACATACACGGGTGATGGATGAAGATTTTGTGCAGAAAACTAGTTTGAACTATCATATGGCAAGCTATCATCCAGGAGTTGACTTCTGAAATGATATTGGATGTTTTATTGGAAGAAAATAATGTATGATAAATAATGTTGCAATCCTGTGAGATGATACATACATGGGTGATGGATGAAGATTTTGTGTAGAAAACTAGTTTGAACTATCATATGGCAAGCTATCATCCAGGAGTTGACTTCTGTAGTGATATTGGATGTTTCATTGGAAGAACATAATGTATGATAAATAATGTTGCAATCCTGTGAGATGATACATACATGGGTGATGGATGAAGATTTTGTGTAGAAAACTAGTTTGAACTATCATATGGCAAGCTATCATCCAGGAGTTGACTTCTGTAGTGATATTGGATGTTTCATTGGAAGAACATAATGTATGATAAATAATGTTGCAATCCTGTGAGATGATACATAATATATGTGGGAGCCAATGTTAAAATATTCGAAGAGTGCATCAATAATTGAAATTCATTATAGTTTACAATTTTATTATAATAGTTAAACATCCATAATATACTATTTACATCTTATAAACATTGATCTAAACAAGTCAATAAATGATTAGCTACAATAATCCTTAATATAAGAATAAGTAATCAAACTTATCATACCTGACGCTTGGAGGGACAGTTCAGAGCACTTGATAGTGCCGTGCCCGTAGCTGGACAACTTCTGATCTGTCGATAACTCGTGTGGCCGTATTTATACCAGAGCCGGTCTCGTCGGTAGTCAACGAATAGTCAACTGAACAACTTTTGAGGCAGGTTAACAGAGAGAATACCACAAATAGTCAGTTGCACGTCTTTTAACACAGACCTTAGTCATAGAGAATAAACTCACCACAGAGTACTTAACGTAAAATACAAACACAGATAATAATAATGTTTTAAAATAACGTGAGATGACGTTTTATCTCCCACACGGCCATTCTGACGAGCAGCCTTTGGCTCGCGAAAAACAGAAACATAATAATTATCAATACTGTACACATCATTTGAAATTCATGTACAAGGTTCAAATAAAATAACCTCCAAATAATCAATTACAACATGGTTTTAGAAATATTAGTCAAATTACATGACAATGAGATACCTGCCAAATCACATGGCAGTTGTCAAATCACATGACAATGATATACCTGCCAAATCACATGGCAGTTGTCAAATCACATGACAATTAGATACCGCCAAATCACTTGGCTGTTGTCAAATCACATGACAGTTAGATACCTGCCAAATCACATGGCTATTTGCCAAATCACATGACAATTAGATACCTGCCAAATCACATGGCTATTTGCCAAATCACATGACAATTAGATACCTGCCAAATCACATGGCAGTTGTCAAATCACATGACAATTAGATAGAATTTCGCCAAGTCACATGGCCTCGAGATGAGATATCTGCCAAATCACATGGCATGTCAAGTCACATGACAATATCATCTCGATTTTGTTTATTAAATTTTGATGCGATTTTAAAGAATATTAGTATTCGTTGGCCAGACGCACACTAAATCCCGACCAATTGCCTCAAAATGTCGTTAATTATTTGTAAATCATATCGCACGAATTTGATATAAAGAGTCAATTCTTGTCCCATACCTCGGGTAACAGCGTGAAAGTTAATATCAGACACGTAAAATTAATTTTCACAGTTTTTACAAAAATCTTTATAGACTTTTACAGTGTGTCTATCGTTATCGTTTACTGAATTATGTTCTGACGCAAGAACCTCTGCACAAATGTTGAGCTTGTTGATTGCTCGTGGATATTGCTTGACCAACACCATATCGCCAATTTTAAAAGGTATTATCTTGGCTGTGGTCTTATCGAAATCGTTTGTAATCGTTCGTCCATCCTTTCCTTGGACTCTTGACTTAAAGTATCAAGGTCCAAAATCATTTAGCAAAGCAGATTAGGGATAGGTGACTAATTGCAACCCACAAGAAGCTCGAAAGGAGTGTGACCAGTACTTTTGCCGAAAGTACTATTAATTGATAGCTGCACTTCACTTCCAGCGTCATCCAACATATTTCGTTATTATTTTCAACAATAGTCAAGCAGTTTGTCAATACTTCCATTATTCGTTCCACCTGACCATTAGCACGACTCATGCCACTTGCCATAAAACACAATTATTTGTGAGGAAAACAAAAACAAAGATCTCAAAACCTAAATAATTTTTCAGCGTATGAGCATAAACCCTTTAAACAAATCACAGTGGCAGTATTTGCAGCCTGATCACAAACGATACGTTTCATTATGCCAAAGGTACAAATCAACCCTTTGAGCAAATCACAGTAGTCTGTAGTTTGATTTTTAACAGGTTTCATTAAGCAACGTGTCACAAAAGCATCTATGAACACAACAGCATATTGCTTGGTAGATTTGTTGACACTCAATTTGCCCGTGGTGTCTTTAAGGACAGTGTGGAAAGGAACTGGAGGTTTGTATTTTGGATGGAGGATAATCTGCCGCGAACCGGATTGATTTTGCATCCTCAACGTATTTATGTGTACTTTTGGAAATATTGGGGAACCAAAATTGTTCACTGATATTCTCAAGGGTTTTTCCCAGCCGACATTTTTAGTGAATCGTAATAAATCATAGTGCGCCATCGGTAGCTTTTTGAAATAAAGAAAAAGACACTTAATAATTTCGTATCTGGCAGCCAAATCCTTTTCAAATGTGATGTCTTCATGAGACTTAATAAAGATTTTAGTTTCAGAACTGTGAGAAATTTCTGCTCTACTAACCATTAACTATAAATTTGTATTTGAAGTTGTCGGGTTGATAGAAAGCCGAAAGAAATAGATAGATGTCGAGATAGAAAGCCAACTTGGGGTATGCGTTCACCTTTACGGGATTCAATATCAAAATCAAGCGAATATAAAAATCTCCACCATTTGTGAATTATACAAAGTAATTTTTTGTTTATTTAACGCGTTTGACGTTTTAGCAAAGTTACAGTCAGTCACAACTTTAAATGATCTACCAAGGGATAGTGACGGAAATGTTTAATAGATCTGACTATCACCAACGTCTTCAAATCATAAGAGTGGTAACGGATCCCAGTCTGAGTAGTACGGATGCTATAACATTTCACAATTCTATTAGCCCATAATTTTTTTAAACAATAATTTAATCTTATCTATAGAACTGATAACCGTGTGAAACTTGACAGATCGTGTGAGATCAAACAATAACAATAATAATCATCAACCAGAATAAAGAGCTAAGCCGTCTATGTAAATTAGGAAAATTCGTCAATATATGGTTTTAGTCCCACCATATCCAATAAAATGAATCATTTAGCTTACGACTTCGTCATCGATTATGAGAAGTGGAAAATGATCACGGACAGTGTTGCTATTCAATGTTCTAACAACACAAATAAAATATAAATAAATTTATCGCCATTTTTTTTCTTGAAAAGTTGGACCGGACTCACTAAAATGGATTTGCTATCACGTGTGATGTTATTGTCTTTCAAGTCTGTCCAATCAGCTCTTTGACATTTTCACTTTCAGCTGGCGCTAAACGATACGGTCGTATCTTGACAACTTTGTCTGTTGTCACTTGTGATACTACATTGTCGGACTTGAACATATCATAGTGTGATTCAACTAAGTTTCTTAAGTGACCCTTAGCTTTTAAGTATATAAAGGAGGAGGTAATCAATTCGTCTGGATTTTTTATCGCATCATCTTTAGAACACATCATTATATCGTATAAATCTATCAGGGGCCATGGCCGGCCAGGGTGAAACCAATTTAAAATTTAGGTCCATAATACATAACACCATTCAAATTATTAAATACTACGAATGTAATGAATTATTATTTCCAATCCCTTCCAAAAATAAATCTCAATTGCGACTTTGCCTTTGACTGGATTTCCCACCCTTTCGCGCATTAGAGAGCATTCAGCACCACAATCAAACATGAATAATAATAGTTATCAATTTTGATAGTATTCAAATTTGTTAGGCTTGATCAAAGTGTTAAGGGTGGGTAGGCTTAATTTTTAGAGCTATTACTTCTAACGTTTAAAACAATTTTCACAGTTATGTCCCATCATAGGTACTACAGAAACTGCAAGTTAATACAGGGGATTTTAGTACTATTTACTGGTTTCGTATCTCTAGAAGTGGAAGTGGAATTTGGCGATATGCGTTAATCGAGCGGCAATCGTCCGTGCATGACCTTACTTATGGCACTTATGACTGCTTTTGGGTTTGTTCAATAATGATGAGCTTGGCTTAAATGTCTTAGGAACAACGTTGTGATCAGAATCTATACCAGGTCTCTTACGTTTATAGGAATTGAGGCCCTGGATTAACTGTGGCAAATTTTTGGATGCGAGTCGTACTAAATTGGAACGAACACGAAAGTCTGACATACTAGAAATTACTGCTTCCACTAGGCGCAGCTCAGTCATCTGCACACCAATCGCCTTTCGCGCCAACTACCATTTTCTGGTGGGGTACTCCGCTAGGTTGCCGGATTGCACGCTGGTGTACTCCATACAGTCCTCGTAGTAGCACGATTCATCTGCAAAAGTTTCGGTAAGACATGTTTTAAGTTCCGGCCAATTTATTAATTAGTTTGTGTAGTTTTGAGGTGCCCATTCGACACGGCTACATAAATTTTACACTTAATAAGTTGTTACTCGAGCTTTGAAAATATTCGAAATGTAGTTAGAGTACCGAATAAAGGAAACCCGCACAAAAACTTCAGGATTACCAAAACACATTACATTACTTAACTTCTCCATCAATTAGTTCGTATTCAGTTTTTAGTTAATCAATATTTTGACACCACACTTGATCACTTGGTATCAGTCCGACGGTCGAAAGCTGGTACGTAAATCTGTTCAAGGCTACATATGACGTCGTGTAAGTTTATCTTTTGGTGTATTAAAAGCTAGTAGCTGTAGCGGTAGTTTGAATTAATTGTGTCATCATATTTTGCACATTATCAAAATATTATAGGAATAAAGTCTACCGCCCTTGAATTACTGCTGAATTTCTGGGAGCAGCGTAAAAGCTGCTTGAAAATGAAGCGCTTATGGCAGACCCGAGGATTGGCGATGCAAGGTCAGCGCTGCTCGGATGCAGCTGCTAGTTCTTCCTCAAACTGCTTGTTCTCTGACGCAGCAACTCGATAACATCCATCTTGTGGCTCCTGAAATCATAAACATTCGTAGGCGTAGTTTCTGCTTATCAGATCCCACTTCTGATGTGGGAGCCAATGTTAAAATATTCGAAGAGTGCATCAATAATTGAAATTCATTATAGTTTACAATTTTATTATAATAGTTAAACATCCATAATATACTATTTACATCTTATAAACATTGATCTAAACAAGTCAATAAATGATTAGCTACAATAATCCTTAATATAAGAATAAGTAATCAAACTTATCATACCTGACGCTTGGAGGGACAGTTCAGAGCACTTGATAGTGCCGTGCCCGTAGCTGGACAACTTCTGATCTGTCGATAACTCGTGTGGCCGTATTTATACCAGAGCCGGTCTCGTCGGTAGTCAACGAATAGTCAACTGAACAACTTTTGAGGCAGGTTAACAGAGAGAATACCACAAATAGTCAGTTGCACGTCTTTTAACACAGACCTTAGTCATAGAGAATAAACTCACCACAGAGTACTTAACGTAAAATACAAACACAGATAATAATAATGTTTTAAAATAACGTGAGATGACGTTTTATCTCCCACATATATATGGGTGATGGTTGAAGATTTGGTGCAGAAAACTAGTTGTAACTATAATATGGCGAGTTATCATCCAGGAGTTGACTTCTGAAGTGATATTTAATGTTTCATTGGAAGAACAATAATAGAAATAATGTTGTAGTTCTGTGAGATGATACATATATGGGTGATGGCTGAAGATTTTGTACAGAAAACTAGTTAGAACTAGTTTTTTCATAAGGCAAGAAGTTGACTACGAAAGTGGCATTTAATGTTTTATTAGAAGTATACTCAACTAAAATAAAGTTGCATTTCTGTTAGATGATAATTATTTGGCTGTTAAGAGGAAAGTGTATGGTGATTTTGTGCAGAAAGCTAGTCCGAACTATCAATAGGCATCACCCAGAAATTGACTTTTCAAGTGCTTAATTTGAAGTTTTCTGCATCTATAATATGTATAGGTACTGGTGTAAAAGTGTGCACATTTTGAAGATTTTGTGCAGAAAGTTAGTTTACCACTTGGCAAGGTTGATTTCTAAAATGGCTGGGGTTGCGGCGATAGGCCTTATCCCAGTGTATAACATCTCTTAATAGATGTATGTAACAACAAAGATAAAACTACTACTGGTAACATTGACCTATATATACTAGACGCGACATCTCAAACGAGGATAGTCGACCAGTGCAAGTATGCTGGCGGGCATACTCTCCCCCACACGCAGTTGGGCACTCGTAGAGATTACACGCGCTTTACGTTCGAAAATTGTGTATTCCAATATCGATAATACACAATATTCGAACGTAAAGCGAGTGTACCAGAATACTTGCACTGGTCGACTATCCTCGTTTGAAATGTCCCGTCTAGTATATATAGGTCAATGACTAGTAATTAAGATATTCAAAAAACAATAGCATACAGACTCTGCAACACATCTATAACGATGGAATTTTGTTTCAATATCTCTTCCCACCCATTCGGGGATATACAGTAGTGATGATTTGTCTTTTACATTGACTTGATTATATGTGTTAAATAATTTGTTACTTTGTATACAGGGTTATTGTTAATTATTTCATATTTTTTTATTTGCTCGATGTAAATACTCAAAACTCTATTCAAAAATATTAAAAACACTGGTCCGCGCTGCTGAAATAATAAATTACAGGCACTAGAGACTTATTATCAGGTGTTCCTCGTGCTCATTTTTTCACAAAACACATAAAAAATAAACTTCTGCTAAAAATGTTTGTTAGGACTAATAGAAGTCAAATATAAGAGGTTTTTTTTATGCCTGATAGCTTAGCCTTTGACTACTCACCTGATGGTATGTGATGATGTGGTCGAAGATGTTGTTCAGGCTAGCCTAAAATTACTGGCTCTCAAGGACAGCTGCCGGAACACACCGTTAGGTGCTTGGTGATAGATTTTCTACTTGAGCGTGGTAACTAGCCAGGCGGGTATTCGCAAAATGCCCTACCACCATGCAAAAAGGTTGTTAGAATTCTCAATATTCTTTATTGCGTCATATGTGGTGTATATGCTGGTATTTAACACATTTTTATGAAGTTTTACATATGACTCATTTTGTTGCATATATAATATAGAAATATATATATATAATATAGTAATAGAGCGACTGATCTTTTTCATATAATTTAAATTTGTCACCAAAGAATTAATTAGTGGTATAATGTCATTTATTAATTAATAGTTTTTTTGAGGTATTCACAAGAGTCGAGTCTTTTTCTTATTTTTTAATGAATTTGGTAGGTCTGGCCCAAATGTATATTTGCCATTACATTTGGACCAGAACTGAACATAGGTATAGAACCGAAAATACAGAATTATTCCAATAACCCTGTATATATGTACTGAAAATATTTTATATTTTTACTTGTTACGCTCGTAAAGTTCTTGTTTATGCCCGGCGTAATCGGACTAAAATTAATTTTATGCTATAGTGCTTAAAAGTCTGTCAACACAAGAGCATATTTTGTTATTTTTCAAAGATGTTTAGTTTGAGATATATGTCACTTGAAGAGTTTGCATGGGTCTTAATAATACCCAAAAATTAGGGATTAGGATCTATTATTAAAGACCCAGATATGTTTTTCTATTGTTACTGTTAAAAGTTTAAATTTTATTTAAAGATGTATGTATAACATAATTATATGATTGTTTTTCTTTATTGCATTTTTCTTTAATTTTGAATTTATTGAAGTGAAAATCTGTAAAAAGAGTGTACAACTCATGCATGAAGCTCTCTTTGGCCTCGAGCTAAATAATGACTTGCTTTGCGCACTTTGTATGTATAGTATAGTATTTCTTATATGTAATAGTCCATCAGAGAGAAACCTTTATAAAAGAGTGAAGAATTTATGTTAAAAAACTATATTTGTTATTATGTAATAAAAATATTGAAGTTGGTGCATTTTGTATTTTTTTTTCAATTTCTAATTCCTAAATTATTCCTAATAGATTCTTTTAGTATGGACAGCCTGGCTCAATCCGCACTTTAGGTATGTCGCTACAGGTACTTTCACGTATCCGACCGGACGGGCTTATTGTACGTGTGTGCCGCGTCAGAAGAGATCAGAGCTATGCGTGGCCATGCGTTAGAAAGAGAGACGCCTTGTAGGTGAATATAAATATTGGGTACTCCATGATATGCGAGCTGAAGTGCACCTTATTGCGTCGCAGCTAAAGTCGCTTACTTATTGGAATGGCTTTGCGGAGTGTCTGGAATCTTTAATTTTTTTTTCTATCTTAATACCCCCCACGCGGTCCCCGGGTGTTGCCAGTCTGCTGACAAATCTTGTGGTTGGTCTCTTAAGCAAGAGGCCATCTCGGTAGGTACTAAAGCAGTGTCAGATATTCTGGCAATACTTCTTCCGGGTCTTTGGTAAAAATAGGTGTACCGCAGGGATACATTTTGGGACCTTTTCTGTTCCTAGCGTATATTAATGATCTGCCTTGCATGGTCAAAGATTTCTACGGTATTGTTTTATTCGCAGATGATACCTCTCTGATTTTTAAAGTAGATAGGAAAGATAGTGAACTCAATAATGTAAATAATGTGTTATCTGTGTGGATTTCTCAAATGTTGTTTGCAAGGAAATTCCGTGTCCTATGACTTCTAACTTGTTTATTAGTACGCATTGCTTCAATACATCGCACCCCTAGATAAAAACCCCACTAACTCAAAAAGTACGAGTTTTGAGTTAGTGGCCTTATCGAATTCCTGACTCGAAGACCTATGCATCAATATAACTCGCGTAACGATACCTTCAACCATTGTTAAAAGATGGCGCTAAACGCTGCTTTACTTAAATGACCTTGCCCCGACAGGCGCGAGTACTAGTCCGCCATTTTTAGTTGTCTTCGGATTGGCGTAAGTGACACACGTTTGAATAGTGGCAGATTTTGAGTTGCTGGAGTTTACACGAAATTTATTGAGTAAGTTTCTTATTTATTTTGAGTTGATTGAGTTTTGCTGAAATTTCATTGTAAAAAGTAATAGTTAATTTTGATTTACGGGGGTTTTGATGATTTTATGTTGCAATATTTTTTTAAATATTTCGAGTTCCTCAGGTTTACATGAAAGTAAAAGTAAATTTCGATTTACCGTAGTTTTGTTGAATCTAACTTTAACTTTGTTTATTTTTGCCTGTTCAATGAAATTTGTAATTTTTAAAGAGAAAATAGGTTGTTTATGAAAGGTTCAATTTTTTTATTTTATTTGTTATACAGTAACTAAACACAGTACGTGCTTTTGAGGGTTTTTTGAGTTGGTTGACTTTACTTGATTCATTATTGAATTTGAATATTATTTATTTTTAGGATGATGACGGGGCGAGGAAAACTCATGGTACAAATGATTAACGAAGAAAAAGAGGATCCTGAGCAACCAGCAGCAACAGATGATTCAAGACCTATTACATCTCCTGGTATAGTAACGCTCAATAGTATTAACGAGCCTGAGTTGCCAGCTGAAGGAAGGTTAGCTCCATCACCGAGCATTTTAGAATCTTCTTTGAGTCTTAATGAGCCTACAAACGCTGAGGAACGACGACGAGCTCCTAAACGTCAGTATGCTACCTCGCCAGTTCAGAGCGGCGATGAAAGCGATTTCGACGATTCCGATGCAGATCCGCACTATCAAGACCCTATTCCCAAAAGAAAAATAATTTTCTCTCCCTTGCGTAACTCGCCTATTTCACAAATGCCACGAACTCGCTCCATTTCGTCTTCGTCTAGCAGTTCGAGTTCATCAGGCTCGAGTAGTAGCTCGAGCAGTAGCTCTAGCAGCAGCAGTAGTAACTCAACGAATGAACATGACGATACTGGCCCTAATTGCGAGATTCAACGCAACGAAAATAACAATGCCGATAATAACTACGAGGATCACAATCTGGGTCAAAATATTAATCCAAGTGATGAGACTCTAGCGCAAGAAGGGCCAAAACAATGTAAAAAGAAACTAAGGCAACCGGAGACATAGAAGGTCAATATAAACAAAACCCTCAAAAATTCAGGCAAATCTTACAAGTCGAGGGGTAAACTAAAAAAAGAAATTCCTGCTCGCAAAATTCGACCACCTTGCGGAGAAAAGTGTCGTTTGAAATGTAGTACCAAGATCACCTTAACAACTCGTCAAAAATGGTTTGAAGCATTTTGGAAACTCGGTGACCTTCAGCGACAGAGGGAGTACATTGTACGACATACCCATGAAATAAAGCCCAAATACCGATACTCAAGTACGGAAAACTTCCGGGCTCTAAATACGGCCTTCTATTTTGAAGAAAATAACTCGCGCATTCGTGTTTGCAAGACCTTTTTTAAGGCCACGCTTGATTTAGGTGATCAAGTAATTAAAACAGCGTTAACCAAAAAGACGGAAGCTGGGTTTATAGAGGGAGAGTACAGAGGAAAACATAAAAATCATCCTACGATAGATCCTGTAGTTAAAGAAAGCGTTGTTTAATTTATCAACTCAATTCCACGGGTTGAATCGCACTATCTTCGAGCTCAGACTACTCGGGAATACATTCAAAGCGAAAGGTCATTAGCAGATATTTACCGGGACTATAAAAGCTTACGCCAAGCTAATGACTTGCCATTTGCTTCCGAATCAACATTTCAACGCATATTCAACTATCAATTCAACATTGGCTTTTTTAGCCCAAAAAAAGACTTGTGCGATTTGTGTGAGAGCTACAAAAATGCGGATGATGAAAAAAAATTGACATTGCAGCAAGCCTACGAACAGCATCTATTTGAGAAAGACCTAGCGCGAAGTGAGAAAGAAAGGGACAAGAAAGAATCAGATGCTATAGTAGTCGTTTATGATCTCCAGGCAGTAATGCCTATTCCTAAAGGGCAAGTGTCTCTTTTCTTTTACAAGTCCAGAATAAATTGTTTTAATTTTACCATAAGTGATTTGTATGCAAAGAATGTGGACTGTTTTTTCTGGGATGAAACTGAAGGAAAGCGTGGTTCAGTAGAAATCGGAAGCTGTGTTTTAGCTTTCATCGAAATGCTGCTCAATAATCATCCCACTGGAGACATAGATCTAATATTTTACTCAGACAACTGTTGCGGGCAACAAAAAAACAAGTACTTATTGTCTGCTTATGCCTATGCTGTGTTCAATATGAGAGTGAAGTCTATCACTCATAAGTTTTTAATTAGAGGCCATTCGCAAAACGAAGGGGATAATGTCCATAGTGTCATTGAGAAGCAGGTAAAAAGGCACATAAAATCAGGCCCTATTTATACACCACAACAATATACAACATTGATCAGGTCTGCCAAAAAATCTGGACCAGCATACAAAGTGCATGAAATGACACATGACCGCTTTTATGACTTAAAAGTGTTGCAAGAAGTTTGGGGTACAAATTTTAATACCGATGAAAGTAACAACCAAGTTAAGTGGCATGATATAAAACTCCTCAAAGTAGAAAAAGAAAGTCCAATGGCCTTTTTCTATAAAACTTCCTTTGCAGAGACTGAATTTAAAAAATGCTGGGTGAACAAGAGAAAGACTAGACGCACAGTAGAGTCAACACCTGGTAATACAATAAATTTGAGTTTGAGTAGAGCATACACAGAAAAAAATCGTTTGTCTGAAGCAAAAAAGAAAGATATTAAAGAACTTGTAGACAAAGATGTGATTCCGAAGCCTTACTATGATAGTTTTTACAAAAATGTTTTGTAATGACGTTGCCATTACAATTTTTATAGTAGAAGTAGGTAGACTAGTTTAAGAATTCTGTGCCATTAACAAATTTAATTGATTAGAGAGTACTGATTAAGAATAATAGACCAATAAATAAACTGTGATTTGCAATTTTAAGACTGTGGTAGGTACTATTACTTAAGTAAGTAAAACTAAGATGAAAATAGAGACTGCCTGAGAATTTTATAAAGACTGGTTGATTTTATAGTTTTTGGCTTTTATTAATGTTTGTTCAGAGGCTGTACTTATTTTAAGATTGTTCTGATAGTGCGTAAAGAGATAAGAATACTCAAATTTATATTTTTTTATGGGAGATAAGAGTTTTTTTTAAAGGTATTATTGCTGTGATTATTTAAAAACGCATAATTATTCATTATTGTACGTGTACGATCTCAATTTCATGAAAATGTCTAGTATTTAAGTAATAACTGTTATAAAAAGGACTTACCTAATATTTTATAACACTAATTATTGTATTTAGTTTTCTTTGTTATTCATTTAGTACTTAAATAAATAACTTTCTATTTGAGGACACATTTTATTTATTTCAACTATTTTAGATCTATAAAAACTAAAGCTTGCGTTCCTAAGATTAGCACGTTGCAATCACCCGTTCATAGCATAAGTAACTCAAAACCCCCGACAAAAAGTTATCTTATTTTTGGGGTGAAAAGTAACGTAACTCAATTTTATTTCAGATAAAGTAAAGTAACTTGACTTAGTACACAAAAAATTTGCTTACTCCCGCTGCAAAACTAGAGTAACTCAAAAATCCCGTTATTTTCCACGTTTTTAACTGATAAAATACAAATAAGCTAATTAAACAGCTTCAGAAAACGTTACCTTTACGAATCTCTCATTAGATCTTTGATATCTTTCTTATATACCCTAAAAACAGTTTTTCGTCATTTCTGAAAAATGAGGTTTTTTGAGTTGCCGGAGTCTTCATCTAGGGGTGCGACATGTGTTTTTATGAATAAATTTAAATTTTGTACAATAAACTAATAAAAAATACATTTATAATAACTCCAAAGCCTTAATCAGATTAAAAATGTATTTAATAAAAATAAAAACAAGCTCAATCTCACGTGTCCACACCCGCTATGCAGATTCAAAATGAAAATTTGTGATGTTGTTCTTCTCTATTCTAATGATACGATGGTTATTTCAGAAGATCATATGTCCAATATATTAAATTTAACTTAATGAAAGATGATTTAGATTTCAAAATTAAAATAAAACACAATATTTGCCGTCTCTAAAATCCGTTCGCGCGGAAATTCCGCAATACGTCACTACGTGTTTAATCAAGTTCGAATGAAAAAACTACTAAAAACAGTATTTATTTTAACAAATCGCAACATTCTAAGCCCCTTAGACAGCTGCCATATTTTATATTTGACAGCAGTCTAGCCGGAAACTGACCAAAACGGTCGCTCCGTCACGTGGCACAAGTTGTGATTCAATTACGAACGACTGTTTTAGAAGGTAATATTCCTGTTTTAAGTTGTTTTTGCGAGCTAATATGTTAGATGTTTTATTTAGTAATTATGTAATATGAGTAGAATATTCCAATTTGCATTAATTTAGGAGTAATTTTCATTTGATACTGGACCTGTAGACATACGTCACTTCCATTACGTAACGTATTGTATAAGGGATCGCAAAACGTATGTAATGGAATTCATAGGCAGTGTGTACATATACAGGCTAATATTTCGCATTCATTCAACTTGATATAGTCCAACTGTTTTCTTTAATTGACAACAAATTTGCATACCGTCTGTCGTTTTTATTTTCGTATATATATGCTGATTAAAATATTAAAAGAATGATTTATGGTAGAAATGTTTAATTCTGTTTAACTGCTTAACCGATCCTGATGCAATTTGGTACAATAGTAGGAACGATTTTTTTAAAAGTGATTGGTTTAATGCGTATGCCTAGTAATACTAACCTTTGGTACCCTAAAAGTTGATTTCATTGTAAGTGTAAGTAAGATGCAAAACTTAAGTTTTTTTTGATATTAATATTTCTAGCTTTTTATATTTCGTCTAAGACAGGATGCTATGGCGCTCATTATTGGAGGCCTATGGCCAGCAGTGGATGATATGATACTCGTAATGTTTAGAGATTTAAGAGAAGTGTTTCATTTTAATGTTGTAAACTAAGCTTAATAGTTCCTATACGTCACATCTTATTCCATTAACGTGACGTGTCCTACTTTGGCTGTGCTATTTAAACTGATTAATTCTATATAATTCTAGGTAAATATACGACTCGAGGTAAAATAAAAAAGGATTTTGAGGCACCTGTTTGATTTTTTATACAAATTATATTATTATGGGTCGTATGAACCGCATCAAAGACGTTGGTGTAAAGTACTAAGTACCAAAAAGTGACGTAATGTTGTTTAGTGGCCCAAATCACATTTATTTAAGTAGTTTAGATTAATGTGATACCTCTATCATGAGACTGATTAAAATAAACGTTCGAATAATAAATGCTGTTATGAATACCACAGGCTAGTTTTATTTTATAGTAAAGTTTATTTGGTGACGTAATGGAACTGTTCATGGACTGAGTACACATTGAGCTTCAATTAAACTATTAAATATTCACAGTAAAAAGTTGCATTTTCCTAAAATCTCATTATTAATAAATCTAATAAAATATACTTATGCTTAAAATACATACTTTTAAAATAGTGGAATTCCATTACATAACGAACAACTTTCTAGAAATCCACCCATCTATGATCTCTAAGTGGTTCGCCGATAATAATCTACTCTTAAATTAAAAAAAGATCAAATGTTTAAAGTTTTCTTTACCAAATGTTCCTTATGTTGAACCAAACATTAAGCTTGGCCTAGATAAACTCTTGACAATGCGACAGTCTTTCTGGGAGTATATAATAAAGATATATAAAATACGGAAGAACTCTTTTAAAAGTGCCATGATAATATAGAAAAAAAATCATAACATTCCCATAAAGTTGTTAAGTTGATTTCTTTAAAATTATTTTCAACAATTGTCGCAATTATCTTGACACCAAACTGAATAAAATATAGTAAAATTAGATTTAGAAATGTTAAATGAACATTCCTTATTCTGTTGGCGCCATAGTATATTTAATTAGCTCTAAACATATTAAAGTTACTAAACATAGTAAAATGTTCAGTTTTGGTATTCTGTTGTACCATAATTTAGTCAGATTAGGTGGAATCATAGACCATTTGACCTAAAACTAATCACCATCGAAATTGGTGTTGACTAAAGCTGTAATGTTCTGCAATTATTTTATTTTGGCTGTTTTATCTTAATTACGGCCTTCTCAGTTGTTTGAAGTATGCGGCTATGTGGTTGCTTCTCTCAACAACTCTATCTTCGAGATTATTCTTCTATTTAGAGCATAACTAGAGATAAAGCTTTGTAGCGGCAAAATGAATTCAATTCAGGATAGATATTTCGCTATTTTAAATTTAGTTCGATGTCACAGCAGAGTAACTTTTTTTTAATTAGTTAGTAGGTGAACAACAGAATTGCTGCCAATGACTAATATTTAAGCTAAAACCCAGTTTATTATAATGATATCATCGACTATGGGAATAAGCTAGATTGTCTGGGCTCTTTGCGGCATGACATGCGGTGGCATGTCGTACAGTGGAGTACTACTGTCTCTGACTGGTACCCCAGAGACAGCAAACGAAACAGAGGACGTAAACATGCGAGATGGGCGGACGACCTGAGGATCACGGCTGGACAACACTGGAGAAGAGCAAGAGACATAACTCAATGGAAATCACTGGAGGAGTCCTATGTCAAGAGGCACACTGAATTGCGTGATATTCCTTAAAAAGAACTACCACTGTTCAACCAAAATGTAGGTAATCAGTATACTAATATAATAAATGCGAAAGTAACTCTGTCTGTCTGTTACGCTTTCACGCCAAAACTAATGGACCGATTTCAGTGAAATTTGGTATGGAAATAGTTTGAGACCCGGGAAAAAACATAGGATGTTTTTGCGCTATAACCGACATACGCGCGGGCGGAGCCGCGCCCGGAAAGCTAGTTCAGAAATAAAGGGCTTATTGTTATTATGCGGTGGCATGCCACGGCATCCTGTAGGCTGCCGAAACATGGCCGGCCCTTAGATATTCGTATCGGCAGCAGATGTTCTTATAGAGAGGGTCCAGGCGGGCCATTGCCAAATGCTCTACTGTCATCTCATAGACGTTTCGTTCAGTACGGGATCCTTCGCGTGCGTAGACTCGTACTTGGCGGGGTTTGTATCTTTGTTAAGGCTATTGTTTTCGTAGCTCTCTCCACAAACGTAGATTTGTCATATTTTAAATACCAAGTGTAACAAACTCGTTGAAATATGGCATGCATGTCCTTGAGCCTTAAATGTACGGTTCTGTTTTGCCAGTTTTTCATTTTGTGTTAGTGGCTCGCCCCGGGTTGCCAGAAGTATAGAACATTCAACTTTTTTTAAAATATTCTAGATAAAGTAGGTAGTAAAATATATAGGTCGATAAAGAAGGTTCTAATGGTGAAAGAATCTAGTAAAATCGATTCAGTAGTTTTTAAGTTTATTCTATACCAAAAATACGATACGATATCAAAATTTTTTCTTAATAATAGTGTAGATTTTATCTGTCAATATGTAAATAACAATTCCCACATAAAACGATTTTCCCAAATTATTTTGATAGTTAATACCTACACATTTTCACCGAACCATAAATACAATCAATCATACCAAGGTTGACGCTGGTACCTATTCGTTTTTATGCATATACTACCTAACCTTTTTAGTATGGAGCAAAAACAAAAAACACTAAAAAACAATCGTTTGTATGTATTTTATTATACCTATTAAGTTTAAAGTCTCGCCTGTTCATTAGGTACAGCAGTGACATCGTTCTGGTCCTGGGGGCTCTCACTTCAACTCCCACCTTTTACGAAACCATCATAAAAAAGTAACGTTTTGTTTCATGCTTAAAATATTCATTCGCAGACACAAACTATCACCGACCGACAAGATGTTTATAATATAGCGTTATCCCGCTCGCACTGTTCCGAACTACGATGCTATGGAACGGTTTTACCATAGTTTTACGACATTTTTTTGTATGCTTCACAAAAACTATCTGAAACTTTTTATAGTTTCACTCATCAAATGAGTTTGCTGCATTTACTTTAAAGAATAATATAAATAAAACAATGTACGTAATTTACAAATTAATTAAATCCATTTTTATCGTGAAATAATCAAAATCAAGTTTAAATCCGCTGCTAGAAAGTAATTTTTTTTAGATGGATAAATATGACGGATTTGTCGTTGGAACAGTAATACTTCATATTAAATGACACGTCAGAGTTCACGAAAAGAGTAAACTATTTGTTGTGACGTCATCTAAGCGCCGAGCGAATCCTTTACCGCTTGTAAGCCTGCTTAATTGACGTGGAGGTATAAAGGTTAGCAGTAAGATCAAATTATTATTACTATAAGAGGTGAGTTGGCTCCCTGATGTTAAGCGGACTAACCTCTGCCTATAACAGATGGATTTCGTCACAAGTCACGAATGCACTGTGCCCGTCACCTTGTGACATAATAGTTGTTCAGTGATCAGTCTCATGTGCCTGTAATTTCACTGGCCCTCACGGACTGCTGCCGGTACACACTGTTAGGTGCTTGGCGACAGATTTTCTACTTGAGAATGTTCGATAGCCAGGCGGGCATTCGCAAAATGCCCTTCCACCATGCGGTTAACAGTTGATCGCTGCCGGTGAGAATTCTCAATATATGTCAATGCCACAGACCAATAAAATTATATTCGTCTGTGGTATCTACCAAGAGATTCTGCGCAAGTGTTTTGACCACCAAGCGAACATCGCTGAGCGAGTATAGCTCTAGCCACTGCGGTAAACCCGCTGAAACCTAGTACCCGCAGTGTCAACATTTCAGTAAACAATTAATAAATCATTATAATTGTATCCCTTTGTTTGACATGGGATCTATTTCTTTTGGACGTTTCTTGAGCGAGAAACAGCTCGATAACTTCTCGCTTTCTCGCCGGCAGTTGTTGAGACCGCGCCAGTAACCTTGAGGCACTGGTTTTTGGGCGAGCGCAGGATGCTTGAGATCAGATGTTTAGAATCAGATACATTTTAATTTCTAAGCTGATTCTAGTTGTGTCATCTAGTATTGAGTAGATTAACTACGATGTATGTGAATACAATTTTATTGAGTTTAGTTCTTATGCAAATAAGTCTTTGGTTTTCTAACAGATGGCGTAAGTAGTAAAATAGCATTGTATCTAATGAATACAACATTGTTGATGTTAATTTTTTAATGATTATAAATTTTTTGAAACATCTATCGGTTAAAGCTTGACACGCGCTGCATGTCAACTGTCATTTCAGCTATTTTGTGTTGGTTAGAATGGTTAGTAACCCGAAACTTTATTAGGACATTCTGAAACGGGGCCTCAGTCTTTTTTTTAAAACTGACATTGCCATATTATATATATACGATTTGTTGATAAGAAAATATTAAGTTGCTTAACTTTGCTGATCGGTTAAAAACAGCTAAGCAAACTTCGCTACGAGCGCTTCAAAACTTTTTTAAAGAGGGGCCCCTCTTTCATTCATGGGTTCCTGTTTTATCTCACGGAACCCTAAAAACAATACAAGTTTCATATAAAACAAGTCATTATTAATCCTGTGGCAGTAATAACTACTTATTTCTGAAATTATAAAACTCACGGTCAGATATACCATTAGTTTCTGAGACATAGATGGTGCAACTCACCTCAGATAAAAACCTCTTTTGTATTATTTTATTGTTTTTTGTGTTGTTTGATTCTTCCTAATTGGTAAGTTGTTTTGATATTATCTTTTGTTTTATTTATCAAAGTAAGTTCTTTCCGAAGATTTGCCCGCGGGTTATGGAAAGAGTACTTTCTATTCCAACGTAGTTTACATACGTAGTTTTTATATATAAAAATTACGTGTCACGTTGTTTGTCCGCGTAGGACTGCTAAACTATTAAACCAATTTTAAATCTGACTTGCACACCGTGTGCAATTTGATCCAAATTGAAAGATAGGATAGCTTACATCTCAATTTATAGTCGTAATTATAGCCAGCGAAGCCGGGGCGGCCCGCTAGTGTAGTTTAAAAAGTAAGAAATATAATATATTAATGTGTCTACCTATAAGAGATGTATTTCGTCATATGCGATGAATTGCACTGCACCCGTCACACTGATACATACAGTTGTTACGTCTCTTGTGCTTGCAATTTTACTGCCTCTCAAGGACTGCTGCCGGAACACACTGTTAAGGTGCTTGGCGACATATTTTCTACTTGAGGGTGGTAGCTAGTCAGGCGAGCATTCACAAAAGCCCTTCCACCATGCGGTAAAACTCAAACCGGTGGTGGGGGCGAACCTACGGCTCGGCAGCCCATAGCTTGCTTCATGTTAAAACTCGGTGAAATTTTTCACGTATCCTTCCCATTATTGCGATTAATTACACCTACACCTGTCTAAGGGACTTATAGGAGTGTAGAGTTATACTTTTATATGTTTGTTGGTGTTATAATACTCTAACAATTATCTTTTAGTCAGCCGTCTGACTAAGAGCATTATAGGAGGGTAGAGATACGGCAACCGCTGTTTAACGGCCTACTTGTACGATGTTATAGAGCTAGCATTTTAATAGAACACACGTGGTCATTTATAAAACCAAAGGCTGTTATGTTTACTTGTTTTAGACTGTTATACAGCTAGTATCTGTAGTAGGACTTGTTTGTGATCATTAAAATAACCTTTTTTTACTATCTGTACAAAAGTGTTTAAATGGTTCGCATGTGCACTGTAGGCTGTTAAAAGGACTATATGTGTTGTCCATTAACATCAATAGCAGTTTATTTGTCCAGAAGTACTACTCTTATTTGCTGTAAGCAGAACATGAATGTGAATGTGATATTCTATAACACTTATCCCACAAGCTGATAACGTATGTGTTTATCGTCGCGTGCTACAATTTGTGAAAATGAATAAAAACTCTTGGAAAATGAGAGCGAGAACCGGTGGAATAAGAAGAAAAATTGCAAAAGAATATTCGCAAATTGTAAGAATAAACAGTCGATTGACAACGAAAATGAGCCCGTCGAAACGGCTTCAACAAGTGCGAATTCAACCGTTGGTCATGGTGGTTCTGTACATGAAGCAGAGGAAAATGTGCCTGAACCTGAAAGTTCCCTTCAAAATATACAGATATCAGAGTGTGGTGATAGCCAAAATACCACCATACGAATTTGAAGAAGCGATAACACATCCCGATTTATCGGGCCCGATTCACATTCCATTGCTGGTTATTATGGATGGAATTACCTACAATAAAGTCAAGGTAACCAGCAATGTATTCCGAATTGAGATGTGTTATCGCTGCTTTATACAAAATGTAGTTTGGAAATCAAATCCGGAGACGGTAGTCCGTAATATTAAACCTCTTTATGAAGAAAAATTACTTAGCAAGTATTTATATATAGATTCACTTTTTCATAGCTTAACATAAAACTGACCTAAAACCACAATAAAATCAGTCACATAAATGAATTTTTACTAATAAACAAATAATACACGCTCCTTAAAATAAACAAATAATACCTTTATAAAATACGAATAACGGTGACACACAGAAACATGCACTTCACGTAATCTTTATTTCGCAACTAAATAACAATACAATAACAAATCCTATCCTAGCCATCACGCACGCTACAGGCGCACGCGAGTGATCAGAGGATCTATACCTATCCCGTTCCCGCCTCTATTTCTCGCTTACTTGTTAAAAGGAATGCGCATGTTTAGTTTCAAGGTCAGAAATAAATAGCATATACTTTGTCTAAGTAGATATTTAAGGCGATCGTACACCTGTCAGCGCCGTACGCGCCAAGTCTGCTAGTGTAACCATATTTTACAGAATTTTAACAGATAAATATCAGAAATAACAGTTATTTATAAAACAGACAACAGCTATTTATCTGATAATAAGGTTACACTATTACACTTGCCGACTCGGCGCTTACGGTGCTGACAGGTGTATATTCACCTTTAAAACATTGTAAACAGTGTTTTTTACTATGGCTGAGTGACAACTATTATTTTCTGTCCTTTTCTGTCGCAGGGTATAATGTTGTCCACCTTTATCTAATTTGTTTACATTATTTTAAATACCTTCTTGAACAGAGTAGTAGTGTTTTTTGTAACTCTGACACCAAACTGTGTGTCTCACACGAAAACAAAAAGTGATTTTTGTTAGTTTGTTACAAAATTTGTCCTTTAGGTATTCATACTTGACTTAGAACCTGGTCTAGGCGATTTAACGGGCAATAATTATTATTGCGGATCTCTAAAATTTCAGTACATTATGATACACAATAGTCCTGAACTACATCTTAAAGCTGTACATAAGTTCACATTAGAATAAATTTATAGACATTGGCTCTGTAGTGATACTAATGTGGGACTTCATATAGATAACAGCATACTAACAGAACACATGTGAACCTATATACGCTCAACCGCATTAAATTGGAGTTATAACAGTTCACATAGCGGTATTTCATTTCCACCATTTTATTCTAACCTAAAATATTTACCAAATAATAAATCTCAAAAGTTATCATGCAGATTTATCACAAAATACGCAGATAGAGCGGTTGAGTTTTGGTTTCATGTTATAATTAATTTCCGTAGTATAATTGTAATGCCAATATAATATCAAAAACTGAAAATTGTACATTTCCTCTCAGCCAGTTTTAAATATTTTAAAATGAATAACGCGTTTTTACAGAGGCGCGTGAATATTTTAGCGGTAAATATGTATACATTTCACGATAAAGTTGCATTCCCATGGCATTAACATTATTAAGTCTTTGAAACAGGTATATACTTACCGCGTGTTATCATACATTTTTATCCAAATATCCGCCGGAGTTAATTGTTTTCTGGATGGCACACACAAAACCAAACAATTTGTATATGTAGTGAATAATTATATAAAATGAAGAAATAATTTAGGACACACGTGAATTCTAGGTAGCACTGGAGTACTTTTGTCAGATTTTAAACTGTGAAGGCTGTGTATTTAGCCACTTGTTACTCTTTATTACGCTCATGTACATTGTATGGATCACACTGCGTCCCATATAGTGCCGCAAGTCAGCCTTAAGTCCGATGTTACTACTTAAACTGCTATTATAATGCTATTATACTGCTAATGTACAGCCATAGTGAACTTAAGCGTTATGGCAAGCTATACAGCTCTTATACAGCTGACTTACACAGCTTTTGGAGTTCATGTGAACGACTAGACATCTTATATAGAACTCCGAATGCTACTTGGGTTGAGCATGCTTCTGGTTTGTCAGTTTTTAGTTGGGGTTAAATATAATGACCACCATAAAATACCCTTAATTAATTTACCAAAAGTTGTTATCGAACACTTAGGCCCCGTTTCAGAATGTCCTAATAAAGTTTCGGGTTGCTATGCAACACATAAAATAACTGAATGATAAAAATGACAGTTGACATGCAGCGCGTTTCAAGCTTTAACCGATGGATAGGCTAAATCGATGACTGAAACGCAGAGATAGTGTTTTATTTATTAAATATGTTCTGGGTAGTAAAACCGGAATTTACTCGAACATTCTGAAACAGGCCCTAAATGTAGTAAATGATCACCAAATATAGTAAATGATCACCAAATGTAGTAAATTATCACTCAAGTCATATTTAGGTGCGAAGCGAGGAGTAGCGTTAGGTTACTTGAGACCACAACAACAAGCGCCAGAAGAATTATAGCAAGTTGTCAAAACTTTGGTTATAATATAGTAATTAAACAACTTTAAACGGTTAAAATCGCGTATATTTTTCATTATTTTGTCCCGACGTTTCAAACACTGCAGTGATCGTGGTCACGGGGTGACTGAAAAATATACGCGATTTAAACCGTTTAAAGTTGTTTAATTACTATGTGTAAAAATCGCGAAAACCTAAGACAACATTACTTCGGTTATAAGTTTACATTTAAAAGCTGTTTTAACTTTGGTGATTATTTACTACTTTTGGGTTAACAATGATTTATTTGGAGTCATTTTGCTTAAATAAGATAGCGCGATGTTAAAACTTTGGTTATAAAATTACACTAAAATGCGGGTTTAATGTTGGTGATCATTTACTATTTTTGTCTGCTATATGTTACTATTTTTGGGATAAGGTCAGGTGGAATTTAAAACGCCAAGTTTACGGATAGATCTTACTATAATCTCATACTCTACAACACATCATTCCATAAATATATAATATATATTATAATAACTGAGATACAATCTGATGTACACGTCCTACTACTTCAAAAATCGTGAACCAGTCCCGCGCTTAATCTTATTATCCCTTTTTTGGCGGCTGGCGTTTTCGCTCCACCCATCTTTCAATGTTGCCAATAACATAAACCAAAATTAGCAAGTTTCAATAGTTAGCCATAAATAAAGAAATCGAATGATGCAAGTACTGTAAAATTAATATTAATATTTTTATACACTAACATAGGTTTTTTTAAACATGTTACCAAAAATATAAGACTTTATATAATGTAAAAAGGTTGTTCACAGATTAATCGTAAAAGGTTTCAAGGTGACAACTTAAATAACTTATTATATTAATGACGCAATATTTTTATAGTTTAATAACAAAATCAATAGTAACAAAGGTTTATATCTAATTTATAGTAAAAAAAGAGAAGTGTCCTTACACTATATCTGGTGGTAAGATAAACATGAGCCTTATTATTTATTGCGTCTCTTTATTTGTAATAAGACTATCCACATAAATCAATATTTCCTTATTATAATGAAAACACACAATACACAATCGAGCTTGAACAGTTGGTATTTCAATTATGACGAAACTAGCTCTATATAATCTATGGACAGCGCTATGAATGAACTTCTCTTAATTTATGATATTACTAGCTTTCCGGGCTCGGCTCCGCCCGCGCGTATGTCGGTTATCGCGCAATAACATTAACCTCTTTTTGCGCAGTTGGATAAAAACTATCCTATGTTTTTTCCCGGGTCTCAAACTATTTCCATACCAAATTTCATTTAAATAGTCCAGTAGTTTTCTTAGTCCAGTAGTTGTCTGTTAAGCGTAACAGACAGACAGACAGAGTTACTTTCGCATTTGTAGTGTTTGTATCTATTTAATAGATATAATACCTTGTCTCATGTACACAAGTGGTGGGGCGATACGCGAGTGGCAGTTGTTGACAAGACGTCATGGCGGCTGGACGTACGTCTGCACGTGACACTAGGTGCTACAGTGAGCTATGGCTCACTATTGGGAAGGTGGTAACAACCTTTATTAGTGAACGCGGAGATCCTACAAGTGGCGACGAGGAGAAAGGTCAGTGGAAAAATAAAAGTTTCAAAAATAAAATGAGCTTAGGTTTGATCAGCCGAATGTTTTATCACAATAATAGACGAATTAGTTACTCGCAATACGACCAATCGAATCAGTAGTAGGTAGGTACATGCATGCGAAAACAATTCAGTGCAAATAATTTTGTTTTTATTGAGGGTAGGAATTCGAAAGCAAAATATCCCTTTCTTGCTGTTATTGACTCAATCAACTGACTTGTTGGGACTGGCTGGCTTATTTAACGATCGTTGTAAAGATTACATCACCAAATAATTATATATATAAAATACAGTAACACGGTATGAACAAAGCAGGGACTGAGTAAAATAATACGAATTGTTGCTTATTTCGACCGACTTAAGAAAAAGAGAGATACTGTCAATTCGAACTTAATTTTGTGTGTATGTCGCGCGATAGCCTTGTGTTGTTTTGACTTATTAACGTCGTCAATTATGTATGAAGTGCTGCAGGTCTATTGAGTTATGTGAGACAAGTATAATATAAATAAAAGTAAAAACTACATACATTTAAACATAATGACATCTAGTCGTCATAAATAGAAGTAATAATACCCACGGCTATTCTGGAGGAATCATGTTCACAATAATAGTCTAATGAGATATATAGTTTTCACAAGATATAGAAGGTAGTATAAACGGCGGTATGCCTTTATTAAACAAAATACTATGAACTATATACAACACTACAGCTACTACAATAAAAGCACTTAGGAGTTAGTTAGTTTTGTCAAGCCATAGCAAGTAGTCACAAGTTGTAGCGAGTAGAGTCTTTCACATAGAGTCATGTAGAGTCAAGTATAGTCATTCATTTAGAGTGGTAGAGTCAAGTAGAGTAATTCATGTAGAGTCAGGTAGAGTCATTCATATATGTAGAGTCAGATAGCGTCTGGTAGAGTCATCCACATAGAGTCAAGTAGAATTTTCTTGATTTCGGTACCCTGATAAAGATAGTTATGTGAATAAATATTAAATTATTTAAATTATTCTACATCTAGACTACATCTAGACTTCAATTAAATTGGAGGTATGTTTTTGACTTCCATTAAATTGGAGGTATGTTGGACTTCCATTAAATTGGAGGTAACTTTTGGACTTCCATTAAATTGGAGGTAACTTTTGGACTTCCATTAAATTGGAGGTATGTTTTTGACTTCCATTAAATTGGAGGTATGTTGGACTTCCATTAAATTGGAGGTAACTTTTGGACTTCCATTAAATTGGAGGTATGTTTTTGACTTCCATTAAATTGGAGGTATGTTTTTGACTTCCATTAAATTGGAGGTATGTTGGACTTCCATTAAATTGGAGGTAACTTTTGGACTTCCATTAAATTGGAGGTAACTTTTGGACTTCCATTAAATTGGAGGTATGTTTTTGACTTCCATTAAATTGGAGGTATGTTGGACTTCCATTAAATTGGAGGTAACTTTTGGACTTCCATTAAATTGGAGGTATGTTTAATCTTCCATTTATTACAAGTTTTATTTTGGATTTCCATTCAATTGGATAAACATTACAGTCAATTAAAAAAGAGAACAACGCTACTTTTGCTAGGTGGACCTGGACTTCAAGAGATCTTTTTCAACCTGCCAGGTGGAAGTAGGGAACCTTTGGAAGGAATCGATATATATCAAATTGCGATCGATAAGCTTGTTACTTACTTCCATTCCAAACAAAATAAAACTTACGAAAGATATATTTTTCATGTAGTTAAGCAGAACGTTGGAGAAGGATTTGAAAAGTTTATTATCAAACTTAGGGATCAAGCAAGTAAATATAAATTTGATAAACCGGTTTACAAATTTGATTGTGAATGTGGGCTGTCATAAATTGGTTAAACAAAGAGAAGCGTTGGTATCCGGGTAAAAGAACGCATTGCTGACATGAAGAACAGACGATCGACCAAGTCTGCGGTTTGTGAACATGCCTAGGACAAACCCAACCACTACATTCGGTTCGACAACCCACAAATCCTCGCCAGAGAGACCCGGTTTATGCAAGAATGTAACGCGAGGCTATTGAAATCAAAAAGTACCCAAATTTCAATAGGTTTGATGGTTGGCAAGTACCACCTGCTTGAGATCCTGTTATTAAATTAATTAAATCTCATGGCCGACACAAATCTGCAAGACCTCTGGACACTGTGAGCGAATACTGCGTGAATAGGGAAAGTTATGATTAATATAAAAATTTCTGACGGTAGACCAAATAATTTCTTAATAACTCATGTGACAAATAAAACCAATTAGTCACCCCGTGACCACGATCACTGCAAAGTGTTTGAAACGCCGGGACAAAAATAACGACAAATATACGCGATTTAAACCGTTTAAAATTGTTTAATTACTATAACATATTGTGATAAGTTATTAGAGGCATTTGCCTAAAACTAAACTTAGTAACATACGACGTTTGAGAATACTTAAAAATAAAAAGTAATATTCTACAAACAAATCAAGAAGCCAAATAAAACATTGATGGCATATGGCAGTACAGAACCTTAGGATAAGGGATCGTTTGAAGCTGTTATAAAGGTAGGTGAACGATCTAAACGTTGTACTGTTTATGTCATCCAGAACGGAACGAGAAACTTGTTAGGCAAATACACGGCATTGCATTTGGGGGTATTATATCTAGGCTTCGGTACCAATCGAATTGCTCATAGACACAAACTGTTTCTAAAATTTAAAGGTATTTTGGATGAGATCCCGACTAACAAATCAAACAAACCTGTAATGCAACCTTACCGTAGAATACCTATACCAATAGAAGAGGAACAGAATAAAGTAAAAGAATTACTAGATACAGTTATTATTGAAGAGGTACATGAACCTTCATCACGGATTTTGCCAGTTGTGCCGATTCTTAAAGACAATGAAAATGTTAGCCTATGTGTTGATATGAGGCGGGTGAATGAAGCAATACTTAAGTAAAACCACCCACTGCCTTGTATGGAGCATTTGTTGCCGAAGATAAGGAAAGCGCGATATTTATCAAAATTAGACATCAAAATTGCGTTTCACCAAATTGAGCTTCAGCCTTAAGTCAACGTCAAAATCATTTCTTCAATTAGGGCGTCTGCGACGTTCTTATGAGGGTCAATTACAAATTTTAATGTTGAGGTATTCTGCATTGCACTGCCACGTTCAGCAAACTAAAGATGTATGGAGCCACTGCGAGAAGAACGGTCAGGGGGCTCGGGGCTGTTCTTTAAACGTCTTTTAACAATGTGTTACATACTTACTACCTATATAACAAAATTGTAACAATATTTGTTTAAATGACGTGGAACGACGTAGCCGCAGAATTGTCCAGATATTCTTGTCGTTTGAGTAATCACAAACTGTGTAGTGGGATTTCTTAATCAATGTGTTTTTCGCGTGCAACTTGAATTTATTTTCTATGAGCGTTAAGAGCGATAAAATGTTTGGGAACTTTATTATAAAGCCGTTCACAATTGCTTGACAAACACCTTTTATTTGTATTTGCTAATCTAAAACCAGGCACCGCTATTTTACCTTTATTCCTAGTGTTGTGGTCCTGATTGTTACTGTATAATTAAAATTTACTACATTTTTTGCGAACATTTTTTTTCAATTATATACGGACGTGGTAAAGTTAAAATATGAATTTCTTTGAAGGGATCCCTCAGGGATTCCCTAGGATCCATTTCATAGAAGACCGTCTTACGGCCTTACGGTCGAGTCGAAAGATGGGTTTTGAGGTTACAGGCGTATCGTTATACTATAAAGTTCAAGCCTGGAAATACAAATATTGCAGATCCACTGTCAAGATTATGCAAAGAATCCAATAACGTAGCTGAAAACAGCGACTACGTTTACCAGATTACTACAACGAGTGAAACCTCATGCGATCGCTTTTCGGGATAGGTATAATCGACTATTCGGACAAAGACAATGAGATTACAAATGTAAAAAAATGCATTATACAAATCAGTGGGACGAAACGGTAAAAAGATGATCTTTGAAAATAAGCTGTGTTTCTACGAGAATGTTTTTTTTAAGAGGGAATAGGATTGTTATGCCTGAGAAGCTTAGAAAACAAGTATGAGACGCAGCCCACGAAGGACATCCTGGTATTGTGGCCATGAAGGGACGACTCCGATCCAAAGTCTGGTGGCCGAGGATTTATAAGTATGTTGAGACATTGTTAATCAGCTATAAAGGATGCACTTTAATATCACTGCCAAATTCAGCAACTACAATGAAACGTCGAGAGCTTCCTGCAGATCCTTGGGTGCACATTGCGATCAATCTGCTAGGACCATTGCCTAGCCACGACTACTTGTTGGTTTTACTATTGATTACTACAGCCGCTGTAGAGATAAAAATAACAAAAAATATCACAAGTTCACAAATGATTAAAAACCTAAAGAAATGTTTAGTCAGCTTGGATATCCGATTGCTATTACTGCAAACAATGGACGACAATTTGTGAGTGAGTACAGTGCCATATTGGCCTTAGATGAACGGAGAAGTCGAGCGCCGAGATAGGTATATTGAAACGTCTCAAAATAAGCCAAACTGAGCGGAAATACATTAATAAGACGTGAATTGATGATCTTATGATGTATAATTCAACCCCTCACTCAGTAACAGGACAGACACCAGCCGACCTTTTTTTTCAAGAGGCAGAATAGAGAAAAAAATCCGATGTTAAGAAACATACAGAGTGGAGAAGTTGATGCCGAAGTAAGTTATCATGACAAAATTAAAAAAAGAGAAAAGGAAAGGATATGGAGACCGGAAGAGAAGAGGAGTCGAAAATTGTAGGAGACAAAGTATATGTAAAAGAGATGGAGAAAACAAACAAGTTGACTACAAACTTCAATCCTACCCGACATATGGTGGAGAAGTCTGTAAGCGGGAATATAACATTAACAGGATAGAGGAAACAGGAAGAAACGAGTAAACAGGATAACAGCTTCGAAGAAATGTTATACATCTAGGGAAAGTGGAAAGACAATGGGAATCTAGAAAGATAACTCAGAAGAGCAAGACGAACAAAGTATTGAAGAGTTATCGTTACGACTAGTGAGTAGGCTAAATAAATGGTGTTAAATATTGATTTAAATACGAGGCCCAATTTTAATTATTTTGCGTAACCTCCGGATTCAAATTAATTAATTAAAATTAATGATAAGAAAGGGATGTAGTGTTTGTATCTATTTAATAGATATAATACCTTGTCTCATGTACACAAGTGGTGGGGCGATACGCGAGTGGCAGTTGTTGACAAGACGTCACGGCGGCTGGACGTACGTCTGCACGTGACACTAGGTGCTACAGTGAGCCATAGGGAAGGTGGTAACAACCTTTATTAGTGCACACGGGGATCCTACAGCATTTATTAATATTAGTACTGATTACTCCCTCGAGAACTAAACGTACTCGGTAACCCAAAATAAGAAGTACCTATTCTATGAGTTAAACTTTGTACAAATTAAGTCCTTAGGTCTTGTCTAAGGACTTAATTTGTAGGAAGTTTAATCAAAAACTGTTCACCGCCTTTTTGAAGTAGCTACTAACGAATTTGCACACAATTTTTGTCGATTCAATTGGTTAGATTTTCAATTGGGTTAGAGTACAATCCTCTTAAACCGACTTCCAAAAAAGGAGGAGGTTCTCAATTCGTCTGTATTTTTATATTTTTTATGTTTGGTACCTCAGAACTCTTGACTGCGTGAACCGATTTTGAAAATGTTTTTGTTTTTTGAAAGCTGATTTTTGTCGTTTGGTCCCATTTTAAATTTTATCAAAATCGGTCCAGACGTTTTTGAGTTACACTCCAATAACTGAAAAATATTCACCTATCTTGATGATTTAGGCGTTGACAATGAGTGCCAATCGATCCTGTAAGTACTAAAAAGTGGTCCCAAAAAAAGAGTGAAAAATTTTTTTTTACCAAAAAATGGAACCGACTTCAACAACCAAAAGTGCGAAATAACTTGTCGAAGTCGGTACCATGCGCACAATATTGTTATAATAGGTGCATTTGAACTATCATGGTACCGACTTCAACAAGTTATTTCACACTTTTGGGTGAAGAAGTAGGTTTCATTTTTTGTAAATTTTTTTTTGAATTTATAATAGGTCTATTGAGGATCTAAACATTGTTCCAAATATGTTTTAAAGCAATGAGAGCCGAGCAGTAGTAGCTATGGACTGCTGCCATGCCGCAAGTCCACGGTTCGATTCCCACCGCACCGGCTTGTGTTTATCATTCACCGCATAGTAGAGCATTTTGCTAATGCTCGCCTGGCTATCTACCACTCTCAAGTAGAAAATTTGTCGCCAAGCACCTATCAGTATATCCCGACAGCAGCCAGTAAAATTACATTCACATGAAACTTAAAAGCTAGGTTCATATGTCTCAGAGTGAAGTGCAGTTCGTCAATTGTGACAAAATGCATCCGTTACAGGCAGAGTATACAACTTTTTTTTATACTGAACTGGGTATCACTTGACCACTATCTCACGTGATGATGAGATCGATGATACCCAGAAGCGAGAAGCAGAGAGCGCGCTTACCCAGAAGATACCTATTCACTCGCGTTTCGAAAACCCCCATATTGTTCTTGACTTGCCTTTTCTCCAACCTGTTTCATCACAATACCAAAAAGTATATCAAAATATGATTTCAAGCTTTATCGCGTGCTAATTTTCGCCTTTATCGGTATTCGAACCCACCCACCACGGCTATGCACCGGGTGCCAACAAACACTTTGCCATTGAGACTAGAGAAGTGTTTGCAAAACTACGCCTTTCAGTCAGTAAATAAAAGTAAAGGAAAAGTTGGATTTTCAACCAATAGTTTTTTTTTTTAAACTAATGACTTCGGTAAATTGAAAAAAAATACCGGGGATAACGTGAAAGGTAAATAAAACTCTTTGTATACGTATTCTGAGTGGTCCTTCGAGCCGGATGAGCCAGCGACAGAATTACAGTCCACATCCATAGGTCGCTGGTCGGTCATATCAGGCTCGAAGGACCATGTCTAAACTGGGGATAACGTGAAAGGTAAATAAAACGCTTTGTATACGTATCCTGAGCTGATTCACATATATTTGTAATTCTCCCAAAATTGTATTGATCGACGGATAAAAACGCTTCCGTGCGCTAATTTTCTACTGGCGCCATCTATCGATAATGCGTTTAACTAAATGTACAATGAGGTAACTACTATCTGTATTGATTAACAATTTTGCACTCGAACAATACTGTATTATTTTTTTACTCAGATATAGTCAACCTTTGCTTGGGACATAATGTTTTAAATGTTCTAATTCATCGGTAATAACCTCACCTACAATATCCTTAGCAGGAATAGGTCGATTAACCAATAACCCTGTATAAATTAATGAGTATTTACAGTAAATGCATTAAGGATATTATTTACTAGCGGTCCGCCCCGGCTTCGCACGGGTATTTGACAAAAAATTCATAAATTATAAATTACATTTAAAGTAGTTATTGTAACATAACTGTAATAGTTCGACATAATATGGTATTCCGGACATTTTTGTAGATATTGATTATCCTCTATAAAATTGTATTATATCACTTTGCTCCATTTTCAATAATTTCTGCAGCGTACTGTTGTGTGGACCTATTCAGTTGTCAAAAAAACAACTTATGGACACACACACATTTATTTTATATAAAAAATAAAATTATTAATTTACACTTGAATTTAAAAGTTCCCGTAACTCACTTTTGGTACTAATTTGGGCAGAGGTTCCACCTGAAGGGTATACTGGTACTGAGTCTGGTGACTCCTGGAGTTATTACAATAAATCAGAGCACTTAATTTTGGAAGCCTCCGTTTATATAGAGAAAAATACTGCAGACAACGCGTAAATAGGTTTGTGAGGGATTCGGGCCTATAGGTCAGCAATATATTAGGTGTAACAGTACGCAATATACTTAACGATTTTTTTTGGTATTTTTTCGCACTTTGGATTACATTATAGAAGTTTTAATACGGATCCCTAACTTTTTGAAAATCTTTTACAGCCTATGTTCATCAGGGATAGTATAGAATTCTAATGGTGAAAGAATTTTTTAAATCTTTCCAGTAGTTTCAGAGCCTATTCAATGCAAACAAACAAATCCCAAATCTTTCCTCTTTATTATATTAGTTTAGATAATGTTATCATAGTTTTCCGAAAACTTAAAAAAGGCTATCCTATGAGATATGCATAGACTATGCAAGGCCATTATATTTTTTAAATAATATAATACGAGATACGGTGCAAAAGACATATAATTAATTTAAGGTGTGTTAAAATTTATAAGCCACACTTTATAATATAGTTATTTAGACGTTAAAAGTATATAAACCGATTTGCAAAAAGCCATATAGGCAATCGGCTTATTTTGTATCACATACTTTATTTGCAACTATTAATAGAACTAAGTTTGTCATGAATTTTATGCTAATTATCATAGCTTATGCAAGCTAAAATACTATAATAGAGGAAGGTCGAAAGATCAAGATTGAAATAAGAACAATTACGTGAGTCTTATTTTTAGGGTTCTGTACCTCCCAAGGAAAAACGGAACTCCACAGATAAAGGAAAAAATTGCGAAAAGCATACACTTTTGGTTACATCATATACTAAGCATATTTTGAAAAATTTTGAAATGTTATGGATTTTATTTAGCAATAAAAATACCATAATTTTAACATATACCTAGGTTATAACCAGGTGCGTTCGGAACCCTTGGTGCGCGACTCCGGACTCTCCGCAATTGGCCGGTTTTTTTAACGCTGATGTGATGACAGATTTTTTGCAGCTTCCATAACGATGGCTAAGTTTTTCTCACCGTATTGAAAACGTTTATTGTCCGTCTATTAGGTAGATATATGACATTATCAACAAACAGCACAAAAAACTGTAGTCAGAATACGTTTTGGTGCAAAAACTGTTTACCTACACATAGTTGTGTTTATATTTTGAATGCAATTGTGTTCTAGCACAAAATAATATTTAATTATGTAAGTATGTAAATTTTAAAACCTGAACAGTCTGTTTTAAAACTCGCTGGACCGGAAGGTCGTACTTTCCGAAACGTGTCATTGTTCGTCGTGATTTGTAGTTAAATGTATTGTAGTTGCTACTTTTTAGGGTTCCGTAACCAAAGGTTAAAACGGGACCCTATTCAAAGTCAAAGTCAAAATCATTTATTCAATTTAGGCGTCTACGACGCTCTTATGAAGGTCAATCACAAATTTTTATATTGAAATATACTACATTGTACTGCCACAGCAAACAAAAATTATAGAGCCACTGCGTGAAGAACGGGCAAGAAACTAGGGGCCATTCTTTTAAAAATTTTTTAACTATGTGTTAAGTAATTGCATTTTTTTTTTTTTTTTTTATGCCTGATAGGTTATCCTTTGACCACTATCTCACCTGATGGTAAGTGATGATGTGGTCGAAGATATTGTACAAGCTAACCTAGAATTACTGCATACTTTAAAGTAAAAATATTACAATACTTAATATACATTACGTAGGTGACAGGCGCTAGCTTGGCAGAGGCGAACCAGTCCAAGCATTTTTGTCGTTTTAATAATCACAAATTGTGTAGTAAGATTTCTTTATCAAAATATTTTTCACATGCAACTTGAATTTTCTTTCTGTGAGCGTTGTAATATGTTCGGGCAATTTATTATAAAACCGCACACAATTGCTTAAGAAGGATCTTTTATTTGTCTTTGCTAATCTAAAACCTGGCACCGCTATTTTATCTTTATTCCTAGTGTTATAATCGTGATTGTCACTGTTTGATTTACTGAGACTTCGCTGTTCGTCCGTCCGTCCGTCCGTCACCAGGCTGTATCTCAAGAACGGTTATAGATAGACAGTTGAAATTTTCACAGATGATGTATTTCTGTTGCCACTATAAAAACAAATACAAAAAGCTGGCAAAGTGCGAGTCGGACTCGCGCACGTTAAAACAAAAAAAGGTTAAAATGTGAAGTCTAATGTTGTATAGCTAATGGTCCGGAACCCTTCGTGCGCGAGTCCGACTCGCACTTGGCCGATTTTTATGATTGAGTTGATTACTTTATCACTTGTAAGAAAGTGAGGACACAGAAGAATGCTATGGTAAGGAATCTACATCTACACATATATTATAAAGGGGAAAGATATGTATTTTTGTATGCAACGAATAAACTTAAAAACCACTGGACCTATTTGGATGAAATTTGGTATGGTAATAGTTTGAGACCCGGGGAAGGATATAGGATAGTTGTTATCCAACTGCGCAAAATAAGGTTAATGGTTTAGCGCGATAACCATCATACGCGCGGGCGGAGCCGCGCTCGGAAAGCTAGTACCACAGTAGTAGCTTCAGATTTATTAAAAAAATATAGTACACATGTATAAATAACCCCATAATAGAAAGTTCATTATATATCCCATGTTTGTAGTGCAATAGAAATCTTAAAAACATGATTATTTTTCTTGAAAGAGGTGCTTAAAGTTGGGTCTTTCTTTTATCTAAAATTACGAGTTTTTGTGCTAGTGTAATTTCAAAACTGTGTAATTTAATCTGATGCACCACAAACCTAGATATTAGGATCGTGATGACGTAGTTAGAAAATCATTGAGTTTTATTCGCTATTCTTAAAATGAGATTAAAGCTACGTTTGTATGGGGCGCGTTCGTCTAAAGTATACCCTTAAGAGTAGAGTGCACGAAGCGTTTCCGAAATTAAGATTTTAAATACCAAGTATCCAATTCGGTGAAATTTTGTATGTGTATTGCTGAGCCTATGATCAATGCTTCTGGTTTGAAAGAACATACATGCAAAGTTTCACTGAATTTGAACACTTAGGCCCCGTTTCAGTATGTCCTAATAAAGTTTCGAGTTGCTATGCAACACATAAAATAACTGAATGATAGAAATGACAGTTGACATGCAGCCCGTTTCAAGCTTTAACCGATGGATAGGCTAAATCGATGACTGTGAAACGCAAAGATAGTGTTTTATTTATTAAATATGTTCTGGGTAGTTAAACCGGAACTTACTCGAACATTCTGAAACAGGCCCTAAGTATACAGGGTTATTGGTAATATGCTAACAACCTCTTAGGGTTGACTTGTGCTAGTGTTAACAAACATTTAGAGATATTTTTTTGTATTTTTTTTCTGTTTTATAGCGGTCAAGAGCGCCCGCCGCGGCAACTCTGAACCGCGCCGTGCTCCCTTTGAATAGAGTTTTGAATATTTACATCGAGCAAAGTAATAAAAAATATGAAATAATACATTACAGGCAGACTTTTAACATCAGGTGGTCGTCGTGCTTATTCCGTCAAAAAATATAAATAACACAAAAAAAATTAGAAAAAATTTTTTTTTGTGAATGAAAAAAAATAAGAAAATATTTTTATTTTTCCAAACAAAAAAAAAAAAACAAAATGTTTGTTAGGACTAGCATAAGTCAACCCTAAGAGGTTGTTAGCATTTTTCCAATAACCCTGTATAAATATGGCGAAACTACGCTTATGCGGAGAGCGCCACGAGCACTCTGGCCTTAACGTGTAGGTAGTGCCTATTCTCACTTGTCTTGAACAGACCTGGGTTGCACTGTACAGTGTACTCGTTCATCACCAGAAATACAGACATCAGCAGTGTTGCAATCCTAGTTTGCAGGTATAAAAATATACAGGGCTATTGGTAAAATGCTACATTTTAGGGTTGACTTCTGCTAGTCCTAACATACCTTCATTTTGAGATGTTTTTTTTTTATTAAAAAAACTTCTACGCTCTTGGCTCGGAGTAGGCATAAAATAATAATAAGGGAGTGATAAGATCGGCCGCCATGAAGTTGTTGTCGAACAACCATACAATCGTCAAAGCCCATCTGCCACAAAAAACTTCGCTTCACTAGGTCAAAAAATACGTAAAAGGTTGACATTGACTCTAAATTTAAATATTGTGTGTGGTTAGAAAAAAACACCTTATGACCTCCACCAGATCGTCAGAGTAAATAATGAACCTAAGCTAATGAACCATTTTTTGTATTGTCTGTGAGTTTTATTTTACACGAATTAACGAAAAAAAAAATACCTAAATATTTGCACGTGATGCGATGACTCAATATAAACACTTTTTCTCGTTTTACGTAACTTTATTTTAGAGTTTTATTGTTAGTTTTATTTTAGAGTTCCGTAATAAGGGATGCCACCCAACCAGCAAAAATTAATTGTATAGAAGACCAGATAACTTTTTGTAAAAGCTAATCGGTAATCAAATAAAAGGCCAAGCCTAAAGTCTACTGGTAAAACAAGAAAAATATTTTTTGCAGCCGGGCGTAAAAAATATGTATAAATTATTATTATTTAGTGCTAGCGCGCTAGCAGGGCTACTAAGGCCACGTTTCAGAACATCCTAATAAAGTTTCCGGTTGCTAACCAATACATAAAATAACTGAATTACAAAAATGACAGTTAACATGCAGCGCGTTTCAAGCTTTAACCGATGGATAGGCTAAATCGATGACTGTGAAATGCAAAGATAGTGTTTTGTTTAATAAATATAGTCTGGGTAGTATAACCGGAACTTACTCGAACATTCTGAAACAGGCCCTTAATATCGCAAATTTGGATGGGTAATACTCTATGGTACGCAGTAGATTTGACTATGCGATTCTTATAATGTATGGGGCTATGGTACACCTATTAAAGTGAGTATTACATATACATAATTATTCTGCTTATAATAATGAGAACTACTATTCTAATCGCGCTCAACCAAACGGGAAACAAATGTAAAGTGCAAAAAAATTCGAAAATGAATTAATTATTAAGAAAATACATAAAATTTTGAATAATTTTAACAAACAAATGTTAGTATCTTTTTGGCTATTGAGAAAGAAGACCAGAGACAAAGGAAAGTGGCGCGATTATATCTACGTTTAAACTACAACTGTATAGCGGTATCAGGCCTGACAGTTTTACTATTTTATAAATGTAATTTGAAACTCAGCTATATCACCAAATCACTCTGTTATAGACTTAGGGCCCGTTTCAGAATGTCATAATAAAGTTTCGGGTTGCTATGCAACATATAAAATAACTGAATCATAAAAATGACAGTTAACACAGCAGTGCGTTTCAAGCTTTAACCGATGGATAGGCTAAACCGATGACTGTGAAACGCAAAGATAGTGTTTTATTTATTAAATATAATCTAGGTAGTAAAACCGGAACTTACTCGAACATTCTGAAACGGGCCCTTAGACCATTTAAAACTCACAATATCGCCCTGTTCTTGAGTATTCATTTCTACAACAATGAAAGACGCATTATAGTTCCTTGAGAACCTTTATTGCGTAAAACAGGCGACAATAAACACTATTATAAAGTTCTAACGCTGTATGCTAGTCACATTGGAGGTTTCTATAACAGTTATACAAAGCAAATATCTACTTCAACTTCAATAACCTACTTCAATTCCTAAGATTTAGTTTTTGCTGTGAAACGGATAGAACCAAATTGTATGTTAAACGCTTTTATACAACAATCAGTCACCACCAAAACCACATCATTTACCCAGTTTTTTAAGATATAAGATTTGTGTCCATAAGTTGTTTTTTTAAGACAACTTGTAGTGTATGCGCTTTAGCATACATACGCTGTCTCGTGTGTCCCTGTATTGGTTAGAAAACGGCACAGTCACGAGAACCATGGGCGAGAGTGGACGGTAGTGCTTTTGTGAGATTCTCGGACATTGTCGAGCCAGTGAATTAAATTAAATTATTATTTATTGAGATAAAAACGAAATCAATCAGTTACATTTACCTCACAAAAATTAATTAGAAACATTTCATACGTGGTCTCTTTAAACGTTACGTCACAAAGCACGACAGATAACAAATACAGGACAAAAACACAGAAAAATTATTACTTTGTCAAAATTATTTAAATTCTCCAGCTCCAGTGACCTATTTCCATTTATACATCGGTCCCATTGGTCGGGTAAATTCTCACAATATTTGGCAAATATTTCACAGACATTTTTCAATGAGTCAATCGTGATGTCACATTCAGTGTTGGTCGCAAGAACTGCATTGAGGTAGCGGCGAGTCCTAACTAACGGGGACATACAGCGCGCAACAGTACGACCAGTGTCCACATGGAAAAGGTCATGTGCCTTACCGCGCTTATTTGTCAAGTGGTACGAGGGATAGTAAAGCAACCCCTATATAACTGAATAGGTTCACAGTCCACATAACAGCTCGCAACGAAAAGCGCCAAAATTACAACTCTCAAAACATTTAACCAATCCGAATAATTACGCAATTATTGCGACATTTCTGAAGATACGTGTACATTACCCATTACGTAAATTGTAAGACGATAATGGTGATGATATTGTTCCATTGCTTTATAATGGCCGGAACATTGTGGGAGCTTGTCATTATTCAACTTGACACATTTATTACATGTAAGGTCAACTGGTTTATTTGCGTCAGTGAAGTAAATGGGTCTTTTTAAATTTACCCGAAAATGAATGATTATAACAACTTATGTTCTCTAGTAGCATAGATCGTAGAGTTGCTCTATGTCTATTATTATTAGGTACTATTTCAGTTAACAAAAGTTAATTTTTAACTTTGTTATTTTATTATTATTTTAGGTCATCTGCCATAGTAACACAAATTCTGTGAAACTTTCAATCGGCTACCTATTGTGGTTTCAAAGATACGACCATTTGAAGGTTGGATGGACAGATTGATGTACAGCCAAGACTTACTGATGAGGTCCTGTTTTCTACTATGAAAACCTTAACTCACACTAACCTAAAGACGCTGTCAAATGCTGAAATTGTCTATCAGACCTCGTAGGTGTGAAAGAGAGGCAACCATGGTGAAATCTCGATCAGCTTAGTTAAAATCCGAAAGTAAGCCTAATAACACAAAAGTAGTAACTTAAATTGAAAATGTAACTTTTCTTGTCCCTCTAGATAAGGTTTTGCTATTTTATTTATACATTTTCATACATATTCATACTTAAATAATTAAGATATTTAAGTTACAAGCGTAATTTAGAGTCAACTTTGCAATTATATTCTGTCGAGAAAGTATTACGGACTTTTGTTGGTCTTAGATAATGTGATCAAGATTTTGCTAAAAATCTGTTCAAGTAAAGCTATTTAGCACTTATCACTTATTTTTGAAGCAATGAGGCTCAGTGGAACTGGCTTTGGACTGCCACGCAGCACGCGCATACCTAATGGTTCGAATCCCGCCGCGGGCTTGAGCTTCACCGCATGGTGAAAGAGCATTTTGCGAATGCCTGCCTGGCTAGCGACCACCCTCAAGTAGAAAATCTGTCGCCAAGCACCTAACGGTGTGTTCCAGCAGCAGTCCTTGAGAGCCAGTGAAATAACAGTAATAAAATTGAGACTTAACAACTATGTCTCAAGGTGACGGGCGCAGTGCAATTCGTGACTTGTGACGAAATGCATCTGTTATAGGTAGAGGTTAGTCCGCTTAATGGGCCGCGAGCTTGTTCCGTCACAATAACATTAAAAAAAACAGAGGTTTAAGTAGGTAGGATAATCCAGATTTATCAAAACCATGTATTGTAATTTAAGATCATGGCTCCAAACACGAAACCAGTCCCGCCAGCAACGACAGAACCTGAAGAAGACGAGGTCAAACTGGTGGCGCCGCAAGCAGCCCCACGCGATTACGAGATCATCAAGAGGAACCTGATGACCTTCGGCTACTGGCACCTTGCTGGAGCTTATGGATTATACCTGTGCTTTACTGAGGCCAAATGGCAGACTATTGTCATGAGTGAGTCTTCTTGTATTATTTCAGTATCAGCCGGATTGGCCACTGCCGAACACAGCCTCCCCCATTTAGAGGGGATTGCCGTAATCTCCACGCTTGGCAGGCATCTTGGAGATCGGAGTTTATCAGAAATCATATATAATAAAATAAAATAAAAATAAAAATAAAATAAAAAAGCCTTTTATTTCTTGCATTTTATACATTATATCTTACTTAAATAAAATGTTTTCTATTGTTATTACTTAAAAGTATTTTTGAAATTTTGCTAATTGCAAGAACCCCTCTTCAGGTGAAGGCCTCCTCCAAAGAATTCCATTCCGTTCTGTCTTGTGCTTTCTGCATCCAATGTGGGCCAGCTGCTTCTCTTATATCGTCATCCCATCTTGTGTGCGGTCGACCTTTTAGGCGTTTCCCTTCTGGGCCATTCCATGATGTGACTCTTATGGTCCATCTGTCATCTCTTAGTCTCGCTACGTGTCCCGCCCATTTCCATTTGAGCTTTTTTGCATAATTTAGAGCATCCGTCACTTTTGTTATGCTTCTGATTTTTGTGTGTCGAATTTTTTGAATTTTTCTAATTTTTAGCATACTGCGCTCTAGTCCACGTTGGCATGTGTTAATTTTATTTTTTGTTTTGGAAGTATATCTCCAGGTTTGACACGCATACGTAAGGCACGGCAGCAGACAGGAATTCATGACTCTACTTTTAATTTTTGTTGACATATTGCTTTTAAAGATCTCCTTGAGGCTCCAATATTTGTTCCAGGTGACTTGTATTCGCCTTTCAATTTCCAGTTCATTACTTTTTCTATCCAAGCTAATCTGTTTACCTAGATAAATGTAATTTTCTGTATACTTAAGTTTTTCGTTATCAACTGTTATAGTTTTTTTTGTGTTGTTTGTCATTAACATTGTTTTTGCCAGGTTCATCTCTAAACCTACTTCTCTACTAGCCATATTCAGTGATTGAATCATTAGTTGGAGTTCTGTGCTCGATTCAGAAAGGAGTACCAAATCGTCAGCAAAACGGAGATGGCTCAGGTGTTTTCCACCAATGTTCAGGCCCACACCCTTCCAATTTAGTTTCCTTATTGTTGACTCCAGTATAGCGATGAATAGTGTAGGTGAAGTTGGATCACCTTGCCTGACTCCCCTTTTGATGGGAAAACTAGGGCCAGTTTTTTCTAGCTTAACTCTTCCTGTGTTATTTGTATATATACTTTTGATTACTTCTATGTATTCGCTTTTCACTCCTTGTTCTTTTAGTGTATACCATATACTCTCATGCGATATTGTATCGAAGGCTTTTTTGTAGTCTATGTATGCAATATATAGAGGTCTGTGTTTTTCTGAGTATTTTTCAATAACAAGTTCTAGTGTGTGAATATGGTCTATCGTGGAAAAGCTCTTTCTAAATCCCGCCTGTTCTATGGGCTGTTTAGCCTCCAGTGTAATGCTTATTCTTCGGTTTATAATAGAAGAAAATAACTTGTACAAACAGGGTAGTATGCTTATTGGTCTGTAGTTTGCAATGTCACACGGGTCTCCTTTTTTGTAAATTAGTATTATTTTTGATTCTGACCATTGTGTCGGTGTCTTATATGACTCTAATATATGGTTGAATAATTGTGTTAGTGGACTGGCTAGTAAGGTATGAGCTGTTTTTATGGCTTCATTAGTAATACAGTCTGAACCTGGGCTTTTGTCATCTTTCAATCTCATTATTGCATCAATAACCTCTTTGACTTCTAATGGTTCTATGCAGCCCTTTGTGTACGCATCCGTGGCAGTTGTGCTCTCGTGGTTCTGTGAGCTAAAGAGGGTTTTATAGAAGTCTGTGGCTACATTTATAATGTCTGTTCGATTGTACAATCTTTTCCCATCATTCTTTAGTGAGTCTATCCATATCTTATTAGTTCGTAATTCCTTGAATGTTTTTTTGGTGCTACCCGTTTGCAGTAGATGTTTTTCTATAGTATTCTCTCTATATCTTGAGTAGTCATGCTTTATCCGCTTACTAATTAATTTATATAGTGCTGAAGTTTCGTTTTTCATTGACCTAGATTTGGGCTTGGTTTTTTGTAGTTCTTGTCTTCTCTTAATAAGTTTAAGTGTATTATCAGATAAGATCTTATGGCTTCCCTTTGTGTTCTTATTTAATAATTGAGCATATTGAAGACTTTGAGTGATAGCTTTTATTATTTTATCATGACATATTTGTACTGAACTCACCTCTTGTAAGTCTATATCTGGTAAATGGGATAGAATGCCCTCTTTGTATAGTGTTTTTTCTTTTTCACTCTTCAGCAAGGAGTTTTGGTAGGTTTTGTATTTAATTCGGCTATTTTTTTGTTTAGTTAGTGTTAATGTTGCCCTGATTGGTCTGTGATCCGAAGAGAAGTTGAGGTTCAGTACTTCTATGTTTTGTACCATGTTAGGTCTGTTTGACAAAATGTAATCTATCTCATTTTTGTAGTTTCCGCCAGGCGAGCGCCATGTCCATCTTCTTTTTGGCTTCTTTTTAAAGTAGGTGTTCAGAATTGCAATTTTATTTTCGAGGGCGAAGTCAATCAGTCTTTGACCTCTTTGGTTTCTTTCGCCGTACCCGTTTGTTTTCATTATGAGATATTCGCTTGTTCTTGGTTGGCCTATTTTGGCATTTAGGTCGCCCATGATAAAATATATTTTGTGTGCCAGGTCCATAGCTTTATATAATTCTGCGTAGAAGTTGTTAATCTCTTCATCGTTTGCTACTTCTGTGGGTGCATATACTTGTATGAAGGATATTTGGTTTCCCTGTATGTTCATGTTTAATATTGCTATTCTGTCACAGATGCCCGTGAAGCTTTCAATGTTTCCTTTATGAGCCATATTAATTAGAAAACCCACTCCATACTTTCCTTTTGTGAGACCTATATGACAGAGTATATAATCTTCATATTCTTCAATTTTTGTTCCCATTCGTCTTGTTTCCGACAGTCCAATAATGTCATATTTTATGTTATTTAATGCTTCTGTCAGCTCTAACAAACGACTATATGTTGATAATGTTCTTACATTGTAGGTTGCAACATAGAGCTTAATGTCTGTTTTGTAATCCAGTTTTGTTATTTTTATGTTATTATTTTTCTTTGGAGGGTTTTGGTCATAATCTTCCACGGTGACCAGCCGGGTTGGAAGATGGGTGGTTATATTTAGTGCATTGGTTAAATTGTTTGAGGGAGGCCTTGGTATTCGTTGCTAAATGTTCCCTTCATTAGTACCTTTAGCATTCAGTGTGGTGTTGGTGTCCTTGTTTATCAGAAAATTCCGTATTCCGGGTTTTAATACTCCTTCCGAGAGACTAGATGATCTTTGGGTTTTATTCTTCTTCTCTGCTTGATGTTGTGCGGAGTTCAAGTTAGATTCTTTTTTCTGATTTGGAGGGGTTATTTCTAGTTCCCGTTTTTTCCTTGTGTTGTCTGTTTCGACTTTATTTGTTCTTTCCCTTTCTGTTTCACTGCTATATTCCTTGGATGGTTCTCGGACTATTAGTTTGTCATATCGTAAGTAGGCTATTTTTCCAGCTCTTTTCTCATCTTTCAATTGTTCTTGTAATCTTCTACGCGTTTCTAGAATTTCAGGTGGGTAATCCTCTTTTAAGTAAATAGTTTTAGTTTGCATACTTGTTTTGTTTTTCAAAATTGTGATCTTCCTTCCAAACGTTGTGAAAGTTACGACAATAGGTCTCATTTTGTCTTTGAGGTACTTTCCTTTTCTGCGAACCATCTCTAGTTCTTTTCTGTCACATTCTAGTTTCAGCTCGTCTTTAATTATGAGTAATATGGTATCTTCCAACTCCTGGTAAGTTTTTTCGCCTTCTTCTACACCGAAAAATATGATATTTCTTTCCCTTATGTGTTTTTCTATGGCGCTAATTCTCTTGTCGTGCTTAGAGTTAGTCTCCCTAACTTGTTCGAGCTCCCCTTGTAATAAGTTAAAATTTTGGTCTATCTTATCATTTATTTTGGTTGTGAGGCTTGTTTCTAAACTCAGCAATGAGTTTTCTGTATCTCGTTTGATATCTAATCGTAGTTCTTTCAAAAGTTTTTCTATTTCCGACATGTTAGAGCCTTCTGTAGATCTGACACCCAGAAATCATATACCTACATATATAGAAGGCGCTGCTGCCTACATTCTGATATTTTCCATCGTCCCCTCTTACAGCACCGATGTTAAGCGGACTAACCTCTGCCTATAACAGATACATTTCGTCACAAGTCACGAATTGCACTGCGCCCTTGAGACATAGTTGTTAAGTCTCGTGTGCCTGTATAATTTCACTGGCTCTCAAGGACTGCTGTTCGATCACACCGTTAGGTGCTTGGCGTCAGATTTTCTATTTGAGGGTGGTCGTTAGCCAGGCGGGTTCTCGCATTCGAATGGTGGGGTGGCATTCTGAAGCGCCACCCCACGGGGTAGCTCTTAATTATTAAATAATCGTTGCTGTTAACTAGATAGGTTAAATATCTCGTTTATTTTGTCTACTAATTAATCGACTACATAAAAGGAGAAGTTTCTCAATTCGACTAAATTTTACACCACTTTCCAAATAAAGGAGTCTTATGTCTTCAGGGTTCATGTATGTGTGTACCTATCAATGTTTGTACCTTTCTTTATTCCACAATAACTTCTAAACGGATTGATAGATTTTAATTTTTGATATATCTTTAGATTCGTCTTGATAGCGTAGGTGATACTTATTACATAAAGAATTCAAAAACATACAGTCTGATTACAGACGCCGCCGTATTGTGAGATAAAAAAAAAATCTTCTAAATCATCGAGTAGTTATCAAATAATGAAGGGCATTAAGAAACGATTCTATAAATTTATAAACTTGCAGTTTTAATTGCAATGGGACTATAAAACGTTTAACGAATAAATCATTTGTTTATTTTTACTATTTCATTAATTTATACATGTTTATTGTTAAGTTGTGTTGCGCGATTAGTTCGCCGATTACGAATTGATTTTGATGTATTTTTTTGTTGGGTAGAGTTTATCTACATAATTTCATCAACATCGATCATCATAGATAGGTACCTGATGGGTTTTGGCAGCTGTACTTGCGAATCAGTAATTCTTGGTTACTGAATCTGTACAACATCTTTGACCACATCATCACTTACCATCAGGATATATAGTGGTCAATGGATAACCTATCAGGCATAAAAAAATGGCATTGTTAAATCAGGCGACCTCTCCTGATTACGTTTCATTAGTATGTATAATATGTGCGTTTACTGCATGCTTATCTTCATGTCTTTGTCAATAATTAAAACGTATCATACACAATGGATGTGCAGCTGTGTGCATTATACGAGTATGCTTGTGTTACACTCTCCGCACATTAAATTGTCGTGATATTAGAACTTACCCTATGTTCCTTTTTCAGCGTAAGAAATCGGTTCAGTTTTTTTTATATACGATACGTAAACTCTTCATTGCACACCAACAAAAGAAAAATGAGGACAATACATTTACAAAACAATGATTAACATAAAGCAATAGAAGTTAAATGTATGTGTTCATTTACAAATATATTACCTATTTTTTGACAGTTGAAATTTTAACAGATAATGTATTTTTATTGCCGCTATAACAAAAAATACTAAAAATATAATAAAATAAATATTTAAGGGGGGCTCCCATACAACAAAATTGTTTTTTTTTACCATTTCTTGCTCGATACTAATAACGGTGACAGGTATAGACGCTTTAACTATTCACAGAATATTTAGTTTTATGTTCTCTTTGAATATAATTAATTAAAATTAAATAAATAATGAAGGGACACCCATATAATAAAATTTCAGATAATGGGTACGGAACCCTTCGTGCGCGAATTCCACTCGCACTTGGCCGGTTTTTTATTTTACGTGCGCGAGTCCGACTCCCACTTGGCCAAATTTTTGTATTTGTTGTTATAGCGGCAACAGAAATACATCATCTGTGAAAATTTCAACCGTCTAACTATCACCGTTATTGAGATACAGCCTGGTGACAGACGGACGGAGTGACGTACAGCGTCCGTATATATACCGCGTCCGACGTATTACAAGTCTCAGTAATAGGGTCCCGTTTTTACCCTTTGGGTACGGAACCCTAAAAAGAACGTTGGAAATCAGACCACGCGTTAATAAATTACAACTAAGTGTATATTCTGACTTTCATCCCCTCTCCCAAGGGAACCATGCTGACTTTCGGGATAAAAAGCATAAATTATCCTACCTCGTAGTAAGAACTCAAATCATGCTAAGTTTCATTGAAATCCATTCAGTAGTTTTGGAGTGATGCGCGGCCGGGATACAGATAGACAGACAGACAAAAATAAAAAAAAATACAGTCTCGGCATCAGTATCAGCTACAGAGTACTGTACATTTTTTTTTTAAATATCTGCCATGTACACAATTGGACCTGTTACAGTTTTATTATAAGTATAGATTAAATATGTACAATGGCAATACAATCGGCGGTCTTATCGCTAAATCAATCTCTTACAGAATATAATTAATCTTCGAAACATTTTGCGTGCCAAATGTATGTACAAAATGTTAAAAATGAATTTGAATATAAGTCAAGAATTCCTACTTTTAAAAATATACAAATAGTATTAAATAATGTCTGCGACTCAATCTCAGGACACAGGTCACGACAGGTCTAGTGTGAGACTCAATGATCAACAATAAACTTAAATCGTATAACAATGATAAATACTATATTCCAATGTAGGGTAAGGGGAGGTTATTTCACGATACAATTAATGCCGCGATAGATTTCTCAAAGTTTTTAACGGCGTTGCCGTGCATTGCTTGTAATGCAATGGAATCACCGTGAAAGCGCGCATAAAAATACTTTAGGGTGAGAGAGACAGTAGTATGTAAGTAGTTCAATCATTTAGCTAGTGCTTCAAACTTGGTACCGTGGAACTTTTTGGCGCTCGCGAACAAATCATCCTATCAGATGACGGGATAATATACTAAATTGTACGCCCTAACACACATCTATTAAATTTACTTATTGGTAGATTACTACTTGAGAATTGACTTAAAATGTCTAACTTATCACGGAATAACCTCCCCTTACCCTAGTATATTTTGTTCTAAGTTCATAGCTTAAGTTCTTTTTCCCTAATAAAGATTTATTATTATTATGTAAAATAGGCTGATAATTAAAACAATAACTAATACATTCACGAACGCGACCTGGTTTATTTGGGTCAGACCTAGTCGCCATCATTCTTCGATAATCGATACGAATCTTATGTAATATTTTTTGTTTTCCAGCATACGTGTTATTTGCGATTGCATCGGTGGGAGTGACGGCGGGGGCTCACAGACTATGGACCCATAGAAGTTACAAGGCTAAAATGCCGCTCCAAATACTGCTGATGGTAATGAACTCGCTGGCATTTCAAAACACCGCCATCACCTGGATAAGAGACCACAGAATGCACCATAAGTACTCGTAAGTTAATTATTTAATTGCTAATTGACCTTTTGGCTATGTCATGAAGACCCTTGGTGCGTGAGGCTGACTCGCACTTGGCCCATTTATCTTTTTAATGTGACTGGGTTACTTTTAGTTTATATTTCATTAGCTAGGGATCCAGGGACTTAAACATTATGAGTAGCAAGTTTCATACAAATTGGTTCAGCCATTGCCGCGTCACGGAGTAAAATACACACTCTCTTCCTCACTTACAAACATTTGCATTTATAATATTAGTTAAAAGTTTATTTTTTTACCGACTTCCAAGAAGGAGGAGATTATTAATTAATCTGTTAAATGACTCCCAAAAATTGAGGAGGTTCGTAATTCAACTACATGTTTAATACATTTTTGTATGTTTGTTAGGCGATTACTTCGCTATTTCTGAACCGATATTGATGATTTTTATTTCATTAGTTAGAGAATACCTCTCGGACCTCGGTTGACTTCATTTAAATTTCATCAGAATCGGGTGAATTATTTTTAATTTATGACCAATTAACTGAAATTAATATAGATACAATACAAAACGAAAGAAAAATACTTTATCCTTTTGATAGCAATAATAATTAGATTAGGTAGGATATTCATTAATTCAGTAGGTAAAAAACTCGGTGGTCTGTTTTTATAAGGAAAACGTATGAAACAAACAACAATCTTTACGTGCGTTACTACATTATACAATTAAAATCGGTGCATTTAAAGGCCCGTTACGAGCAAGTGTGTTGAAAAATATATTTGCAATACTTTTTTTTTTACCAGCGGTTTATCTTTATTAAAAAAATACTATGAAATATATACAACACTACAGCTACTACAATAAAAGCATTTAAACAACCTATAAGTCATCACAGACTCTCAGGCTGTCCAAACCAAATGCTCCAGCCCACTACCAGTTGGCAGCGTGGCAGATTTGCCCCGTTGAACTGCAATGGTTATTCGTTGAGCCAAATAGGTGCCAGTATTTTGATCACGCATCGCATCGACCAAGCGCTTTGATAAGTTTCCCAGATAATACATATATATAGATATAGATAATACGACGAGTTCCCGGTCCCCACGGACTCAACGTCTCTACACCAAACGGCTCAAATATGTAACCCATATCGAGGTTAACATATTTGCGCCGCTTGAGTTGCTACGCTGAAGTAGCCGCGGCGCCAACCCTCACGTTGGTTTCAGAAAAATGTGTTAATGGTATTGCAACTCTTGTCGATAATGAATAGTATTTTAGGCGAGAGAATGATCTTGTTAGCATTATGCAGCACTAAAAATTAAAGATAAATTATAATATTTAAATAATAATTAAATAACTGAACTGACTTCCAACACTGGAAAGTGTTAAATAACTCGTGAAAGTCGGACCATGATAATGTGAGCCAAGGTATTGAAACTGCATGGTGCCGACTTCAAAGAGTTACTTCATATTTTTAGCTGGAAGTCGGTTCCGCTTATTTCAAATATCTTTTATTGACATTGATATTAAGTGATTGTATAATCAAAGATGGTAATTTTTTTTATCGAAATGATAGTTCAAAAGTACCTATTATCACAAAATTGTGCGCATTGTACCGACTTCGACAAGTTACTAGACTAGGGCAAACCAGTTGTTTTGCCCTAGTGATAGCGTCTAATTGACATCGGGTAGCGTTCGTACGTGTGAGAATGGAGTAAACCGCGGTTCTCGCCATCCTACTAAAAGGCAACGCGCCGCGCTTAGAAAATAGTTATACTGATTTTTTGTATGTGAAAATTAAACATGAGTGGAACACATTCCGTTATCGATTCTACACCATCCCCCGCAATATTGTTGATGAATTAATATCCACCTTATATATTGTTGTCTCATGTGCCTGTAACTAACTGGCTCTGGAAGACTGCTGCCGGAACACACTGTTAGGCGCTTGGCGAGAGATTTTCCACTAGAGGCTAGCGAGGCGAATATTCGCAGAGAGAGAGAGAGAGAACAAAATGCCCTTCCTCCACGGGTAGCTTGAGCTTCACCTCCACGCGGTGAAGCTCAAGCTACCCGTGGAGATCGAATCATGAATCTGGGGCACGGCAGTCCATAGCTACGGTACCTAATAGATAACGCTCGGTTAGCATTGCTTCAGAACATCTCTGGTGCCTGTAATTAACTGGCTCTGAAAGACTGCTGCCGGAACACACTGTTAGGTGCTTGCCGAGAGATTTTCTACTCGAGGCTAGCCAGGCGAGCATTCGTAAAATGCCCTTCCATCATGCAGTGAAGGCTCAAGCTGGCGGCGCGGCGGTGGGGATTGAATAATAGACTTGCGGTACGACATGCGGCAGTCCATAACTGAAACCACGCGGATGTCATTGATTCAGAACATTAAAATTCAAATTGAAAATCATTTTTTCAATATAGGTGTCAATGACTCTCTTATGAAGGTTAATTACACGTTTTAATATTGATATATTCCACATTGTACTGCCACGTTCAGCAAAAAAAAATGTATACAGCGAGAAGAACGGCCAAGAAACTAGGGGCCATTCTTTTAAACTTCATCAAAAATCAACTTAACTTTTCCTTCTGTGAGCATTGTAATTATTTTGGGAACTGGTGAATCTCTAGCCTTAGGCTAGAATGGCAGCTGGGCCCCTACACTAATTCGTCGAAGTTTCAAACTTCGGGTCCGAAAGAAAGGTATCCGCAAAACACGTATTGGTTCACTTTTGTTTAATTTCGATCGTAGCATAGACTAGCAAATGCCCGTGTAGATTCTGAATAACATATTTTTGGATTCGTATGTTTGTACACTTTCAAAATATGAAATTATAATTTATTGATAGTGAAAGTCGAGTTCTAAATATTCAGACAGAACAGAATTGCTAATGAGGATATAAATACCTATGGACAACAAAGAAATTAACGTAAATTTTAAATTCGAGCATCTAACTTCTAGAACAGTAGCGACCCTTCTCGCTGATCCATAACTACATAGTACTCTCACTCTTACCATGTGAAAATGTTCTTTAATTAAATCAGCTTTAAGTATCTATTCCTGGAGACTTAAAGTTGATATAGGCATAATAGCGTTCTCAGAGTAGTATGGGAGATTCCCTAGAGAGCACGATTTGTGATGAACGATGCGATCCGACCACAGATTATATGAAACAACGAACAATTTACCGCGAATTCGATTTTCGTAGCCTAAAGTGTCACTCGTAACACGAAAAACGAAACTTCGTGGAATTGTAGTAGCGGCCCTGTTTTTCAATATTGTTAGTTGTTAATTTCAGGGACACAGACGCTGATCCACACAACGCTAGTAGAGGTTTCTTCTATTCCCACATCGGGTGGCTGTTGGTGAGGAAACATGCAGAGGTCAAGAAGAGAGGCAAAACTATCGACATGTCTGACATTTACGCGAATCCTGTTCTCAGGTTTCAGAAGAAGTAAGTATACGAGTACTTATGTAGTTTGTCAATAGTATTCATTCTCTAATGTTCTCTATGCTGGGGCGCGTTCCTGCAAGGCCGGGCCAAAATATTGGTCGAGCTAGATTTGCTCCAAGGATCCTGGAAAGGAAAATACCACAGAAGGTGGGCAGCAGCGTGTTCTAAAGAACTGCCATCTTATTGTGTGGTTCTTATGACGCCTGCCAAGCTTGTGATTGTTGCTAATACATTAATAGGAGCAGTGAACGCTATATCTGTGGATGTGATGATGTAAGTACTCGTTAGTATATCGGTTTTTGAAAATGATTATTGATCGTTATTTTGAACCCATAAAAGGATAATTAAACCAATAATATCAAAATTTACCTAGGTGCCTTATTTTTTCATCTAGACCTTTCGTAGAATGGAACAGCTATGGACTGCCCTGCTGTCGTTTCATGGTTCAATCTCTACTGCCGGTTCGAGCTTCACTACATGTATGCGAATGTTCGCCTGGCCTACCAAGTAAAAACTTTGTCGCGAATCACCTTACAGTGCGTTCCGATAGCATATTCCTGAATGCCAGTAATTCTAGGCCTAGTCTGTTAACCATCCCTCGATCACAACATCACTTACCAGCAGGTGAATAACGGTCAAAGTTTAGTCAAAAGTCAGTAAGGTTAATGCAAAAAAAACCCGCCAGTTATCTACACCATAGAGATATAAAATACTATTTTCTCTTCTCTGTGATCTACACTAATGTTGTAAAGCGGAAAGATTTGTATTTTTGTTTGAAACGAATAATTTTAAAACTACTGGACCGATTTGAAAAATTCTTTCACCATTAGAATTCTACATTAGCCCTGATTAAATTAGGCTATAAAATATTTTTTTTTCTTAAATAGCCGCTCGTTAGTAAAGTGATTTAAAAAGATATGAAAAAATCAAAACTAAAACTATTGTCTACCTCACATTATTCATGCACGACAAGATAAAGGTTTGAAAAGAAAGAAAAATACTTTATTTGTGACACGAATAATGAGGTGACACTAAAATGATTAACTAAAATTAGTATTACACACAAATCAGCATAATGCTGGTTGTTAGTCAGCGCTGGTCTTCCTATGGAATCATATTATGGTGACTATATTATGGTTTGAAGTAAGTAATTATTTGTTTTCAGATATGCAATTCCCTTTATCGGCACAGTTTGCTTCGTCCTACCCACAGTGATACCAATGTACTGCTGGGGGGAGTCCCTCAAAGTAGCGTGGCATGTGGCCATGCTCAGATACATAACGAATCTCCATACGACGTTCTTGGTGAACAGCGCGGCGCATCTATGGGGGAACAAGCCGTACGACAAGAGTATACTGCCGGCGCAAAACAAGTCTGTCTCGTTTTTAGCTTTTGGAGAGGTGGGTACATTTTACTTCATTGAATTCTTGATACATCGTTCACTTCTGCTCCTGTTGTATGTGTGGTCATGCTACTATACATATCTCACAACGTTCTTAGTGATCATGTAGCGCGGCGCATATGTGGGGAACAAGATAAGACTATACCACCGGCGCAAACATAACTCACGAAGTTCTTAAAGTAAACATGCAGCGCGGCGCATATGTGGGGAACAAGCCAAGACAAGACTATACCACCGGCGCAAAACAAGACTGTCTAGTATCACACCTGATGTTGCAGTTGTTTATAGGCGGTGCTTTTGCCTAGCATTAGGCTGAGCTACTTTCGGCCTTTGACTGTGGCTGGTTGCCGACTGTGTAGCACATTACCTATTTACTTTTGTCTCTTATGATAACTCAGGTAGGTAGCTAGGTACGGTAGGTGCGGTGTCCCATCCGCAGATAGTTTACAACATCGTGTGAAATCATCATCAAAGACGTGTAAATTAAATTTCTACTTTTTCATTGAGCTAGGTACGACTATAGTGGTAGACTGTACGTCCGAGAATAGCAGGGATATGCTGAAAAACAGCGCAGAGATGCTATTCTCAAAAGAGAACAATGCTGCTCAAGCTGAGCATAACCATATTGCCTAAATTAAGTTTTAAAACAGCGCAGAGATGCTATTCTCAAAATAGAACATTGCTGCTCAAGCTGAGCATAACCCTATTGCCTAAATTCATTTTTAAAACAGCGCAGAGATGCTATTCTCAAAAGAGAACATTGCTGCTCAAGCTGAGCATAACCCTATTGCCTAAATTATTTTTTAAAACAGCGCAGAGGTGCTATTCTCAAAAGAGAGCATTGCTGCTCAAGCTGAGCATAAACCTATTGCCTAAATTCATTTTTAAAACAGCGCAGAGATGCTATTCTCAAAAGAAAACATCGCTGCTCAAGCTGAGCATAACCCTATTGCCTAAATTCATTTTTAAAACAGCGCAGAGGTGCTATTCTCAAAAGAGAACATTGCTGCTCAAGCTGAGCATATCCCTATTGCCTAAATTCATTTTTAAAATAGCGCAGAGATGCTATTGTCAAAAGAGAACATTGCTGCTCAAGCTGAGCATAACCCTATTGCCTAAATTCATTTTTAAAACAGCGCAGAGATGCTATTCTCAAAAGAAAACATCGCTGCTCAAGCTGAGCATAACCCTATTGCCTTAATTCATTTTTAAAACAGCGCAGAGGTACTATTCTCAAAAGAGAGCATTGCTGCTCAAGCTGAGGATAACCCTATTGCTTAAATTCATTTTTAAAACAGCGCAGAGATGCTATTCTCAAAAGAGAACATTGCTGCTCAAGCTGAGCATAACCCTATTGCCTAAATTCATTTTTAAAACAGCGCGGAGATGCTATTCTCAAAAGAAAACATTGCTGCTCAAGCTGAGCATAACCCTATTGCCTAAATTCATTTTTAAAACAGCGCAGAGATGCTATTCTCAAAAGAGAACATCGCTGCTCAAGCTGAGCATAACCCTATTGCCTAAATTCATTTTTAAATTTGTGATAATTAATTAATGAGGTAACTTTTGAAGGCAATAAATAGATATTTTATTTAATACGTTTTAATCAGACATGGAGATAATAAATATCTCTATGTATGGTTAAAACGTATGACAAGAGCTTTGTCTATAGGAACTGTATCGCGATATTAGGCATAAATCAAAAAGATCAGGGAGACTCCAATATACAGTGGTGGTCATTTAATTAGAAACACCAAACTACACTCCCATTATTATTAAACATTTAACTTGTTGACTATTATTTTACTAGTAAAAGAAGGTTTTTAAGTATTTATGTGGAAGCGTTAGTTCTTCGTTATTATAAAATAACAACAACCAATGGTAATTTTTATAAAAAAAACTAAATTTATTTAAAGATAATTAAAATACAACGAACTTCACTGGACAGCTAATTAGAAACATATGAAATAAGGCATTAAAACTTCAAAAAAATTTAATACTTACTTTGGATAAAAGATAAAAGAAGACTATGAATAAAACATTCATAACTAGTATATTAGTACTTTAGTACTTGGTAGGATAGCCTCTGTGGTCGATTACAACTTTACAATGACGCGGCATGGATTCTATAAATTTTTGGCACGTTTCCATTGCAAGACCCTCCCAAACTTCAACAAATAAGTACGTCGTAAAGTTGGTTCATGTTAGTGATATATTTGCTTGATTGTGTTTGCTTCACGCTATTCCACAAATTCTCTATCGGATTTAAATCCGGACTGTTAGCAGGTCACTCCATCATTGTCACCGATGGTTCTCTGAGAAACACTTTTACGCTGTTCGCTGTATGTTTGGGTTCATTATCGTGTTGGAAAATCCAAGATAGGTACTAGTAAATTTCCATCGGCATACGGAATCATTGTTTCTTGTAAGATGTCTTTGTATTGATTTTGATCCATTTGCCCTTGAATCTTCCTCACCGGACCAACCCCGTATCCAGAGAAACATCCCCACATTTTTCTCGCACTATCCGATTTTTTAAGTATATAAAACACAAGTGCGGTGTAAAGTAGAAAAAAAAGCATGCGTGCGTAATAGACTACATTATGTTATGACCTGCGATGAAATATAGGGAAAAATAATATAAATTTGAAATATAATTTAAATATTTGATTGAAGGTTATGACACTAAAATCGGAGGCCCTTTACGAGCAAGTGTGTTGAAAAAAATATTTTACTATCTATTCATTTGACATAACTAGGTATTTTCTTTTTGTCGGACTCAGAAACTGATGCCCAACTTTTTGGTTTCAGGGTTTCCACAACTACCACCACGTGTTCCCGTGGGACTACAAGACAGCTGAACTCGGCAACGATTGGTTGAACTTCACAACATACTTCATTGACTTCTTCGCGTGGATCGGTTGGGCGTACGACCTGAAGTCGGCGGCAGACGATGTAGTTAGCGGTCGGGTTAGACGTACGGGAGATGGTACTTATCCACATAGACGAGAAGGACTAAAAGAAGGGAGCGTGTATTAAATTATTTATTTTATATTGGTGTTTTAATTTTTTCGACACATATTTTTAAGTAGTTAATATATATATATATTTTTAATTTAATAAGTAAATTCTTAAACTACAAACAAATTATTTTTATTGACATAATATAAGAATAAAGTAAACACAATGAACCCTTAGGTTCCCGAACTAGTGTTAAACTGTATTTCAGGATATAAACTGTATATATATATATAGAAATAGGATGATAAACTACTACTTACATACTCGTGGCCCGTACTGTTGTGTTTTATTTACTTAAATATAATTTTAAATTTTACATCATTCTCCAATATATCAATATTCTTCCTGAAGGGAAGTTAGACTAGTGTTATTAAAAAAAAAAGCTAGTGAGTCCATACTTATATAATTATACATATATATATTTTTTCTCCTTATATCTAGTTTGTTAGTATAATACGTTATTCAGTCTGTCGTTAAAAGGCCGGCCACAGATTCCGGCGATGTTCTTGATGTTTTGATTAGGGCCTCCACGACCTCTTCGTTTCTGTTTTGTGTAGCCATTTAGATTGTAGTCGACTATGTTTTTATAAATAGCCTTCGTATATTTTATATTGGCGATTAAAGCTCCTCCTATTTCATAGACTTTTTACGAGAAACGGTTGTGTGTTATTTAACTGCTCCCCTCAACTTTGTTTTCTAATTATGTAAATAAGGTGAATATGGTTTGATAAATGTTTCACTAGATGTCTGAATACCTATACGATATGGCGGATAGCTGATTCTTTTACTCGTGTTTATGCTTTATTATTTTTCATTTAGATATCTTTCTTAATATCCATCTCGATAATATCCACCCTAGGTCTGATTTTATAAGGAATATGTATGCGTCAGTTATCTTTATCTCTTGAGATTAATGCGAAACAGTAATTTTATTTTATTTATATTTGAGGGACTTACAGCTATCATTACAACACAGGTTTAAAAAATTAATTAAGAAAAGCAATTAACAAGCCTCCACAGATATAATGAAAAGTCTTTTACACACAATAAAATTATACAAAGAAGTAGGGAAGTAATGTTAATCGTACGTAGCCACTTGATTTCCAAATATGTGAGAATGACACGAATTAAAAGAGACATAAGCCAGGTTAACATGAGACAATTTGCTAGAATAAAGTTCGATGGTGTGACCTTCGTGGTCGATAAACTTATTAAAAGCTATTTGTGATCTTAATAAGAATGAGTGTCTGCGATAGTTAGTACGCGAGGGTGGTACGTGAAGCAACCTTCTGGGTCTAGCGTGTCTGGGTGGAACATATAAACTTAATGTACCAACCCACTAAATCCGAACCATCAATTATCGATTATGTAATCTTCATGAGCCGCCGAATGTCAGAAATATTACGACTAATAGGTAATTCCTTTCCTATCAATTATATCAAAAGTTAATATACTTACTATTAACCTAATGAATACCTAGTTACTGAATTTTTTAATCCTTACATTCACATTAATTAAATCACACCGGCCAAATTCACCAACTGAACACAATCTGAAATTCACAAAATGAACATGAAGTTTTAATAATATTCTCTATTTTTACATATATTTCTACATTTAAATTAATAAAACCTATGCTCAGTGTGCCGCTGGCCCAATTCCGGTTTGCAACATTGTAATATCTCTTTGGCTCGCATCATAGAGAAATGATTAATATATTTTATGTATTTATTTTCTATTCAACGGGGCAATGCTGCCAGCAGTCTAGGCACGCTGCCTACTGGTAGTGGGTTGAAGCTATTGGACTGCCTGTGAGTCTGCAATTACTTGTATGTTGTCTTCATTCAGAAGTGTTTTAATAATTGTTTTTATTGTAGTAGCTGTGGAGTTATATATAATTAGTAATATTTTGTTAAAATAAGCATACCGCAACCACAACAAAGGGTAAAAAAAATGTCTTTGGTCGTATTAACTCACCGACCGCTGATAAGGAGTCGCGGGTAAGAGGACGGCTGGGCCCAGCTAGAATGCCTGGAATGATTTACGCGCAAATAAAAATATGGGGGTTCTTTTGTGATGTGTATTTATTTATGATATAGTATATGACGTAGTATAAATTTATGATCTGTTATATATAATTATTGTTGATTCGTGATATGTGCCTTTGCCTGTGTTCGTGGCCTTGTATTTAAATTGATATTGCATGGACCAAGCGTTCAGATAAGTTTTGGAAAATACCATGAGCTCCCGGTCCCCATGGACCCAACGTCTATACACCAAACGGCTCAAATATGTAACCCACACCGAGGTAAGCATACTTGCGCCGCTTGAGTTGCCTCGCCGAAGTAGCCGCAGCCCAGCCCTCACGTTGATTTCAGAAAGATGTGACGGCGCTAAGTAGCGTCTCACACTAAGGGCCGTCCTAACTTCCACGGAGTTCAGCCATTCCAGAGTCATGCCGTCAGGTCTTTTACCATCGTCACGCATCATACCATTCGGTTAGGGAATGGCTGCAACATTGGCGCAAAAGCCTGGCAAATGATATCGTTATGGCGTCGCGGGAAATTCGACCAGCACTTCGAGAGCAGGAGTGGCCATGGTGACTGAGTTGATCAACTGCAGTACCACACTGGCAGAGATGTACAACACAACGCCTTGCACCCTAGCGTAAGTTAATAGCGAGACAAAAAGCGGATGTAACCAAAGACCAGATTCCCACACAGAAACAGCGAGAATACGAGCACGATCTGTGATGCTAGGACACGTATTTATAATCTTTCCGTGCTAGCTGGCATAGGACCGGATCGCACTGTTTCTGAGATGACAACATTTTGGGAATTCAATATTTGGACAAGCCAATCTCCATGTATTTTGTCCTCAGCGAGATATGCTACATCAAAAGAGCCTAAAGGTTGTGCACGTTTTTTTTCTACTAATTTGTGTGCACTGTGTACATAAGACAAAAAAGCTGGTAATGCCACACTAGAAATATTATGATTCTTGCGTATCCCGCCCATCCTCATAGGAAGCTTGCACCCAAGCCCTATCATACATCTCAACATTCAAATCCGACACTAACTTATCTTTTACTAAGTCTTAACAAAACTTCTTAAATAGTATGTAGATTTAGGAACGAAAAGGCAAAATCTTATAATTGTAAAACCCGTATGGGCATTAATTATGAAAAATCTGCTAGACGCTTTTCTAAACTTTTGAATTTGTTCTTCGAAAAATGGTGATAAAGATTCGTCAAGAATCGGTGAACCCAAAAGACGTAGCGAACTTCTTTCTACTAATTTTATATTAGAATCAAGTAAGTTGAATTTTTCAATAATCGAAACTTTATCCGGACAATTATCACAAACAAAAAGTTCACATTTGGAAAAATTTAGTTCAAGGCCAATAAGACGAAAATCGTCTATAAGTATTCGCAAATCATTCATTACAGTGTTCGCATCGCCTCCTAAGGTTCCGTCATACAAATATCAAACGTTAAGTTTTAATTGGAGACGTTGAATTGTTGAGTGGATGGCAAGGATGGCTGGTCCCAGAGGATCACCGTGTTGACATCTTACGGAAGATAAAATAACGTTATTTTGGTATATTAATTTTGCACATCTCCACAATGTTTATTAATATTATTTACTCTACAATATTAACTATTGATTATATACAATTTTATTTTATTTCAAGTGTACATTTCGTTGACGATCTTTAAAAACAATGAGTAAATTTTTAATGGAGCTCATAAATTTGCAAGAAGTTCTTATTTAAATAAATTACCTATTTAATTATGTAAGTGGTCGGGTATAAGTAATCGATAAGGGTCAAATTTATTTTTGAGCATTTAACATGATAGAGTCTTTCTAAGAACAGCGAAACAGAGAGTTTGTTTTGTTCAATCATAGTGGACTTTTTTATTTCGATAAAACTAATATAAAGTGTTTCCCTGTGGTCAAATTAGTGGTAAAACAAGTCTAACCCATGGGAATTAAAACTCACTGTAGTCAGAATATAATATAATATACCTATGGTACAGTTTTGTAAAAAAATAGTAAGTATTGGATTAAATTAGAGATAAATGATATATGAGATGAGATAACTAGTATAAATAGTCTAAAACAAAGTGTTTCCTGTTTGTCATGTCTCGAATAACTTTGAAACAATATTTTAATTATTGCCTCTTCAATGATTCATAAATAAAATATAATATCAAAAGAAATGTCCTCACCAATTGAAATTAAATATTGAGAAAAAAAATGTGTCAGAGAATCTGGCAAAATTTCATAGTTACTGTTCATACATACTTATGTCATTTCAGGTCATGACTTCTGACGCAAAACCAGCTTCACAACCTATAGAACCTGTAGAAGATGAGGTCAAACTGGTTGTCCCGCAAGCAGCCCCACGCAAGTACAAAATCAATGAAATTCTTTTCGTACTTATCACCTACTGGAACCTTGCTGGAGCTTATGGGTTGTACTTATGTTTTACAGAGGCTAAATGGCAGACTATTGTCATGTGTGAGTTAACGTCCTTCGTTTTTTGTTACCAGCCATTAAAAAGAAGGAATGCAGTTATGACATTTTGCAAATGCCTGCCTGGTTAGCTAGCTACTATCAACATAGTTTTGGAGGGGCAAAATTCAAACCCATAGTGTGACTCTAAGAAAATCCTTAGGCATTGGTCACTACTGGCACATATAATTAATTTAAATCATGCGTTGGCATTCAACAAACAGTTTGTATGTCTTTGTCTTCCAGCATATTTCGTTTTAGTGGCGGGTTTTATAGGAGTGACGGCGGGGGCTCACAGACTATGGTCCCATAGAAGTTACAAGGCTAAAACGCCGCTCCAAATACTGTTGATGATAATGAACTCAATGGCATTTCAACACACTGCTCTCAACTGGATCAGAGATCACAGATTGCATCACAAATACACGTGAGTCTTCTTATACTATTTCACTGATATATGTCATGTATAATACTCAGTTCAAATTACACAATAGCAGAGATTGATGTTATATATTTATTACGATTACAGGGACACTGATGCTGATCCTCACAACGCGACCAGAGGCTTTTTTTACTCCCACATCGGCTGGCTGGTAGTAAGGAGACATCGGGAAGTCAAGAAGAGAGAGAAAACGATCGATATGTCCGATATTTACGCTAACCCAGTTTTGATGTTTCAACAAAAGTATGTGAAAAAGGTTGCACTATAATTAAATTGCCTCGTGGCCCTGGTAGTAGATATACCTCATGTAGAAAACTCGAAGGTATACCTTAAACCTGTAACTACGTAGGTATGTAGGTACAGCGCGGCTAACCAATAATATGCAGTATGACCGAGTATCCACCAGAGATGTGCGACGATGCTTAGAATAACTATGAAACGATGTGTAGCTGGGCGGTGCGATTGCGCACAGCCTCGATTAGATCCCTCGCACACAACTCTTTCGTTTTTGTATAAACGAATAACTAGCTCCACTAGCCTTTTCCACCAGGGCTGCGCTCTGCGAGACTAGGAGGATTAAGTAATCCTGTCAATCAACCAATAAATTTATTTATCAACTGAAAATGTGTAAATGAATAAGGTCTTAAATATGACAAATGAAGCAACATTTTCAACCGATAATAGGAATACAAAATCAGCTAAACTTTCATGCCGAGTAATTTTTTTAACATTCTTAGTTCACGCTGTAACTATTAATTTTACAATATTACCAAAAATTATAATCAATTCATGTCAATAAAATGAGAAAAAAATATCTATACATTGTAATATACACATTAAAGTTTACATAATTGAATTCATTAAATTAAAAGATTTTTATAATATAAGAAATCTTTAACAGTATTGTAACATTTATCAATAAGTAGCTAGTGAACCTATTTTAATTTTAAAATTGAGTAAATAAGAGCTTCTTATATATTCTAGTAGATTATTTTCTGAGCCATACAGAATACACTTACCTTATACAAAGCTTTGGTTTCTTACATACATTTTTATTACTTATACGCCAGTAGATTGTTTCCTCTTACACCGATAATCTTCCTCTTATATCACTGGAGGATACGCAGCCTTAAACGGGTACGTATGAACAGACATAGTTATAATTTCTAAGGTTCTACCTACAGCCAATTACATGTCGATGTCTGGAACTCCACAACCTGTTCTAAGCTTTTTACCAATATTACCGAACCGTGGAATATTATTGAAGGCCCCTACCTTCAATAAAATTCCCTCCTCAAGGGCTGGCAACGTTTAATTGATACCTCTAGTGTTGCCTTATTACGAGTAAGAACATCTCTCAGGTTGGCTTTGGATCGAACCCGTCAAAAAAGATCTAAGTTTGTAAATCTTTTATTCGAACCTCCTGCCCGAAAGGATTTATACAACGGAAAAGCTTATTATATGTCGCTATCAATGTATACCCAATAGTATAAAAAAACTAACTGGAAATAAATTTAAAAAATAATTGACTGCATGGCTGCAAAGGAATTGTTTTTATAGTGTTAAAAGGAATTCAAATATAAATTTATAAATATAGGACTAATTACCAAAACTTATCTGAGCGCTTGGTCGATGCGACGCGTGATCAAAATGCTGGCACATATTTGGCTCAACGAATAAGCATTGCAATTCAACGGGGCAAAACTGCCAGCATGCTGGGCACGCTGCCAACTGGGAGTGGGCTGGAGCATTTAGCTGCATATAAGTCTGCTATGACTTATACAAAAACAAAAGAGTTGTTTGTGTATGTTGTTTAAATGCTTTTATTGTAGTAGCTGTAGTGTTGTATATAGTTCGTAGTATTTTGTTTAGTAAAGGCATACCACCGGTTAAAAAAAAAGACTAATTTAAATTGCAACGTAACTGCATTTGCACGTCTGCTTTCAGATATATTACAACTGTGTGTAATAATATTTTAAGATCTTCTTTACTTGTATTCTTGCAAGAGCACATTTGGTTTGAAGCTGCTGCAGCTGTCTTCGCACTCCTATAATTATCATAAACTATAAGCTGACGTTAATACTTCAAATTTTCTATGCTTTTTGGTCAAGTTATCGTCACTGCCGAATGGAACTGGTATCATATGTTTAGACCTGTACTTGTCATCCATAAGCGACTGACACGGGAATAGATAGGGGATGCTACACGACGGAATTCAAGTGCATCTTCCAAAGGTGGAGAACAAACCCTAAACTATTATAAAAAATGCAAAATTATAAACATAACTCGTAAAATTATAAATGCAACCTAACAATTACCATATCGATACTTGAGACAGAAGCTTGAAATTATATCAATAAATAGTCTATTTATTTTTGCAGGTACGCACTACCATTCATAGGCACAGTCTGCTTCATCCTACCTACATTAGTACCTATGTGTTGTTGGGGGGAGTCCCTCAATGTAGCATGGCATGTGACCATGCTCAGATACATCTCTGGTGTGCACATAGCAAGCTCCGTGAATAGCGTAGCACATTTATGGGGGAACAAACCTTACGACAGGCATATATTGCCAGTGGAGAACAAGCTTATATCATTTGTAGCGTTAGGAGAGGTATGTATGCTATTAAATTATTGTATTTTGTATCGTTTACGTTACAATATGAAAAGCCTACGAAAGAAAAAAATGTCTGTTGGTTTTAATCACACCTTCAAAACTGCATTTTAACTCAATGTTTAAACCATTTGTTGGATATAAAAAGGAACTCGTACTTACATAATATAACGTAGCAAGATTTCAGATTTTTAACTAAGTAGTATAATTTTTAAGGCAGATTCCGCACCAAAAATAGTCTAAAATTGACAACTTCGACGGCCCCCCAATACATATGTATTGAAAGGTAGATAGATAACACTTTATTGCACTTTGTGGTAATTAGTGCGAGTTACAAAAAAAAATATCATAGAAATAATACCTACAATCGGCGACCTTATAGCTAGGCAAAAATTCAAATTAATTGACATGGAGGCTAAAACTAAAGTGCTTAATGCATACTGGAGTGTATTTTTTCTTTAAATACATAATATACTATAGTCCTGGTGAAAAGGTTGGCCATTGCTATCCAGCGCGGCATTGCAGCGAGTGTTATGGGCACTTTTGCACCTGGAACGCTAAGGGGCGGGTTATTCGATTAACTTGAAAATATTATAAATAAAAAAATAAAATTTGGTAATGTTTTCCTTAAAAAAAAAGTAATTAAATAAAAGTTAAAATTTCCGCAATGTAAAAATAAAATTTCAGTTATACATAATATAACTAACATAATAAACCTTAATATATGAATATTGTCTACTTAATAAATTCATATATTACCTAATTATAAAATAAAATACATGATATACAATAAACAGTATTTATAAATAGCTTATATAATATACATGTGTTTATATTCATGTCTAAATAAAATATATCTATAAACCTACTTTAAAACAAAAAACTATTCTACTCAGCGAGCTCTACACAATGACACTCTAAATTTGTTACCTACTTCGATTTCAGGGTTTCCACAACTACCACCACGTGTTCCCGTGGGACTACAAGACAGCTGAACTCGGCAACGATTGGTTGAACTTCACAACATACTTCATTGACTTCTTCGCGTGGATCGGTTGGGCGTACGACCTGAAGTTGGCGCCAGACGATGTAGTTAACGGTCGAGTTAGACGGACGGGAGATGGTACTTATCCACATAGACGAGAAGGACTAAAAGAAGGGAGCGTCTATTAAATTATTTATTTTATATTGCTTTTTATTTTTAGCGACATATATTTCGCATATCCATAGACTTTCTAACAAGATAATATTGGGTGTAGTACGTAATCTGTGGTACGACAACGTATGACTTAAAGACTGCGTCAGGCGATGTTTAGTAGTGAACTATCGCCTGACGGGACACATTACCTATAGGACGTGACTACTTATATCAGTTGGTTGGGTGTACTTCGACGACATCTTTCGGGTCGACGGGTCGAGTTTGACGGATCAGTAGTAGGTATAATACCAAATCAAACTTTGTATATAAATAACTTTTAATCGTGCTAATCTCGTTACATATTTGGGCCATTTGGTTTAGAGATATTGGATCCGTGTGGTCGAGGAGCTCATGTTATTTTCCAGAACTTATCAGAGTGCGTGGTCGACGCGAGATCAAATGATGGCCCTTATTTGGCCTTTACGTTGCCTAAATCCTGTTGTTGTAGTAGCTTTTCATTAATTTAAAAGGCCGCATTTAATCAGTAGCTCAGCTTGTTAAGCAAAACCACGCCTATAGACTACTGCAACAACAGGAAGGGTGCTGATAATTTCAATAATTCAAAATTGTTTATTTCAGATATCATAGATCCAAATATATTAGTGATACACCCACCTTACCACTTAGTGTTAGTCTCGCTCGGTTAAAGATCGCTCCTGTCCCTGGATTACCGATACAATCAAAGTAATGATGAGTTTACGCGACGTAGCCTATGCGGTTTACCATAGAACCAAATCTGACACCAAAAAAAATATTATAAGGAACTTAAATCTACTGTAAACCGAGCATTATTTCAAGAAAAAATAAATCATTTTAAATTTAATATTAATAATAAAATAAAAGACCCAAAAGTATTGTGGAAAAATCTTAAAAATAATTTGTTGCCTAAAAAAAATTCAGAACTTCCATTACATTTTAATGACCCCAATGCTATTAATAACCACTTTTTAAATATACCAAGCTCTAACAATGTTAGTATCTCACAGCTAACTTATTTTGAATATCATAGATTTAGTGATGCGGTATTCAATATAGAGCCAATCAGTTTAGAGTTGCTAATAAAAATAATTATTAGTTTGAAATCAAATGCACAAGGCTGTGATACTATTAATATAGATATGCTTTTAATGACATTTCCAACCACAATAGACACTATTCATTTTTTGTTAAATACGTCTATAAATACTTGTGTGTTACCTGATATCTGGAAACTGGCTATCGTTCAGCCGTTGCGTAAAATATCTAATCCGAATGAATTAAAAGATCTTAGGACGATTAGTATTTTGCCACGTTTATCTAAGATTATGGAAAAAGCGGTTTGTTCTCAGCTAACAAGCTATCTTGAGGAAAATTGTATTTTGCCCGAGGTTCAGACAGGTTTCAGAAAAGAGCGAAGCACCGTGTCTGCTGTACTCGATGTAACCGATAATATTCTCTGCTCTTAGGATAAAGGTATGTGCACATTACTAGTCCTACTATATTTTTCCCGCGCTTTTGACTCCATAAATCTTAATTTGTTGTTGTCTAAATTGAGTTTTTATGGTTTTGGCTGTAAAATGATACAGTGGTTCAACAGCTACCTCAGCAATCGCTGTCAATATGTAAAGCTCAGTTCTAATGATGATACTTCAAAAGAATCTGAAAAAAAAGCTGTTAATTGAGGAGTACCTCAAGGATCTATTCTAGGACCGATTCTGTTTATATTATACACTGCCGACATAGGAATGTGTATTAGGCACTGTCAATTTCACATTTATGCAGACGACATACAGGTATATATTTCCTGCAAACCAGACGAAATTCATAGTCACAAACTTAATAGGGATCTTTCAAGTATAACCACATGGGCAAACAGTAACTGTTTACTACTAAATCCCAATAAAACTAAATACTTAGTGTTCGGCAGTCCACACCAATTAACGGGTCTGAACCCATCGGTAAATCTAGCATAGCTCATGAACAGTTCTATAGAGCGTGTGTACGAAGCACGCAATTTAGGGTTGGATATGGATTCTAATTTACGTTTTAAATAGCATGTTGCACGAGCTGTTCAAAATTGCTTCTATAAACTGAAAATATTGTATAGAATGAGGCCTTTTGTAAATGAAACTTTGCGTATTCAGCTAGTAGAATCGCTTATTTTATCGAAGTTAAATTATATGGATGTAGTTTTTGGCCCTCGTCTTCTTGCAAAAAACACAAAAATTGATTCAGCGGGTTCAGGACGCGTGTGTCGATATTGCTTTGACATTCCGTTTAGGGCTCATGTGAGCCCCTATTTGAATAGACACTATATTCTTAAAATGAAACACCGCCGCAAACTTCAGGCTTGCCTTTTATTTGGAATCTTAAAACATAAAGCGCCGGCCTATCTTTATCAAAAGTTGTCCTGGATGTCTAGTCAAAGGGCGTTTGGTTGCCGGCAGTGGGCGATGCACCTTTGCATACAAAGTCACAAAACAGTAGCATTTAGAGGTTGTTTTCGCTACGCGGCAACCAAATGCTGGAATAACATCCCACAACCGATAAGGAACCTGCAAAGTGTTCATGCTTTTAGAATAAGGTTAAAGGTCTTTCTCATTTTACATCAACGACAACAGGAAACTTTAAGGCATGATACGTGCACTATATGAGCCGATAACATTTACTGTAATAGATATTTTTGTTTTATTTAATAAATTTTTTTAATTATTAGTTCTTTCTAGCATAAAACATTTATGGTACAATGATAGTATACATAGCTTTACAGCTATGGCCACCATTGTTGATATTAAGTATCAATACTTAACTTATTGTTTTAGTACTTCTGCATCTAGGGCCGGATTTAAGGGTGGGCAATCGGGGCAGCTGCCCGGGGCCTCCCCATGTGAGGGGCCCCCACAAAAATTGTATTTAGTAGTAACTGCTCAAATTTTGAGCGACTAAGGCACGATTTCTAATTATATTTTTCTATTTATATAGTCAAATTTGAATAAAAATCCAAAATCCGTAGATATATCCGTAGATTACCTACTGGCTCTCAAAGACAGCTGCCGGAACACACCGTCAGGTGCTTGGCGACAGATTTTCTACTTGAGAGTGGTAGCTAGCCAGGAGGGCATTCACAAAATGCCCTCATCACTTTACTGGTCGGTGCAGTATAGGTCAAAGGTTAGACTATCGGTGCTAAAAATAAAGATTTCATATACAGATAGGCATAATTATATTGTATTATGTTAAAATATTCCTTTGTTATTATAATGGTACAATATTATCAGTGAGTGTGGCGCAAGATTAGTAATTATTTACTTCGTATAGTTGTATTCTTTTGTAATATTATTTTAAGTCATGATAGTGAACAATTAGCTGTAATTTGCATGGTGGTAGAGCATTAGCCAATAACCGTCTGGCTAGCCACCATCCTTAAGTAGAAAATCTATCGCCACCGGTATTGCCTTAAAAATCTAAGGACTAACAAATTATAGAGCTCTTAATCTCAATATTGGCTGGGATGATCCCTGTATTCGTTATGCACTATGCATTATACTATCTTTAACCTTCATATGAAATATCTTTAACATAAATCAGAATTGTCTTCATCTGATCGAAAGAAGTTCTTTATGTGATTATAATAATATTTTAAAATATTTTCTAATATTATCTCGGAATGTTTGTTTCTCTGTGAATGCATAAGGTAAATTTTATTTTGGACATGTACTATTATTATAATTTTTTTGCCATACATTTTATATACCTCATGACATTTTACATATAGTAATATAATTAGTAATAGGTATTTTTATATGATAATTAATTGTGACATTTTTCATATTATGACTTAAGTTTGTTTGACATTGTATTGATTTCGCCTGTTGTGTTAATATAACTTAAGTATATTACAGATATTACGTCTGGTCGACGTAATATACGAGACGTAGTACTTGTGACCAAAATGCTGGCATATACTTTGGACAGAGGATAAGCATTGCCATACAACGTGGCAATGCGGCCAGCATTTTGGGAACACTGCCTAATGGTAGCGGAATATTGGATTAGTTTGTAGTAATAAGTTTTTATTTTAATTTTATTTTTTTAAGTTAAATATGTTAATTTTAGTCAGAAATATCTGTTGTTACACTTTAGTTATCTTTTACAAATAAAATACTTAAGTATCGATTATATATATCATTAGTAAGCCGTTCTAATAGAATAATAAATAAATTTACAAATACTGAACTCTTGTCTCAACTGAACTGTTGTAGCTCCCTTTCAGAATATGTAAACATGATTTGAAGAGAACTATTGCATGATAAGCGATCAAATTCGCATCAGATGTCGCATTGTGCAAAAAAAAAATTCGAATACTTGCCTGCCTATCTTCCATATCTACTGTCTTAAGTAGAAAATGGGTCGCCAAATTTCTAACCGCTTGTGTTCCGGCTGTCCTTTCTGTGTTAGCTGTAACGACATCCACCAGAAGCCTACGTCAAATCCGTGCATTATAGATGTTGAATTTCATAAATTGCTAGCGGCCCGCACAGGCTTCGCACGGGTAATTACCAAAAAAAAACTTACTTATTTTTTGACTAAATTCTATAGTCCATGTTCATCAGTGATGATGCAGGATTCTAATGTTGAACTCGGTATTTTTATGTTTATTCGTTACATTAAAAAAAAAAACAAATCTATGCTCCTTATAATATTAGTATTATAGATAATCTCATTTTTGTTTATGTTTCATTTCTGTCTTAATTTATAGAATATTAGCTGGTGCCCGCGACTTTGTCTGCGCAGGATTATTTTCACGAGAAGCTTATTTTCTTCTCCAAGGAGGACCTTAGGAATCTATTTTAATACCAATATTCAGCTAAATTGGTTCTGCGGTTTAGTCATGAAGGCGTAAAAGGCAGATAGAGATACTTTGCGAGACCCGCACTCAGCGACGAGCGACTTCTTCCCTCACCTCGCCCGCAGTGCGTCCGACCGCCCGCCACCGAACCGCACCATAGTATCATGCACTCGGTTGGTCATCGTCGTAACTAATAACTAATAATAATATTTAAATATTTGTCCAAATGGTGTAGTGTGAAAGACAAAGTTTACCTAGGTATTTTAAAGACCACAAGCATTAAAAGTATTTATTTTGAAATAAGTATGAATTTTATACATCCAAATGTGCATAATATTTTTTCATTTGCAAATCTGCAGGCGAATAAACATTATCGTAATCGTTCACCGGAATACCAATAATAAATGCTGCGTGGCGGTCCGTTCTTAGATGACGTTTTTCCACGAAAGATTTTTCGCCTTTAATTATATTGTTAACGTGGTCCCGGATACTTTTTTCGGTAGTGGTGGGCTTAAAAGACCACGCTTGCATGTATTTTAATTGTTCTACGGTTTGGAGATTGCATAGTGGTAGGGCACTTTGCGAATGCCCGCCTGGCTAGCTACCACCCTCAAGTAGAAAATATTACACTATCTCACCTGATGGTAAGTGATGATGTGGTCGAAGATGTTGTTCAGGCTAACCAAGAATTACTGGCTCTCAAGGTCAGCTGCCGGAACACACCGTTAGGTGCTTGGCGACAGATTTTCAACTTAAGGGTGGTAGCTGGCCAGGCGGGCATTCGCTAAATGCCCTACCACCATGCTATAACGACTGCAATCCTGAGACAGCAACCGGGACCGACGGCTTAACGTGCCCTCCGAAGCACGGAAGCGCTCAGTAGTAATGTTTTTTTTTTTTTTTTTTTTTTTTATATCTGATAGGTTAGCCTTTGACCACTATCTCACCTGATGGTAAGTGATGATGTGGTCGAAGATGTTGTTCAGGCTAACCTAGAATTACTGGCTCTCAAGGACAGCTGCCGGAACACACCGTTAGGTGCTTGGCGACAGATTTTCTACTTGAGGGTGGTAGCTAGCCAGGCGGGCATTCGCAAAATGCCCTACCACCATGCTATAACGACTGCCATCCTAAGACAACAACCGGGACCGACGGCTTAACGTGCCCTCCGAAGCACGGAAGCGCTCAGTAGTAATGTCACCAGCTGACCACCCATCCAAGTCATGACCGAGGCGGACGTTGCTTAACTTTGCTGATCGATTCAGAATGGCTAAGCAAACTTCGATACGAGCGCATCAGAGGTGGTACTCAAATACTGTATATTTTGCTACTACTTACTTTTGACAGGGTGTGTACCAATTTGAATGTATCTTTTTTATATTCGAAAGCTGGTACTTGCCATATGGTCCCATTTACATTTTAGTGAGATCTGGCGAGTATTATTTGAATTATCCCTAATAATGAGTATTTAATTGGCTTCGACTGCATTGATATTCTCATTTTCCCTTTAGATGTAAAATGAACGAACATAAAAACTTTATAGGTACGTGATTTGGCTTATTTACTTTTTGTTCATATTTTATTTTAGAGAATTTTGCTTGAAGTCGGTTTTCTTTGTTAAAATTTTAACACATCATTGCACACATGTGGGTCTCAAAATAAAACACTAATATATATATATATATATATATATGATTAATAGTTTAATACACGTTTCCTTCTTTTAGTCCTTCTCGTCTATATAGATAAGTACCATCTCCCGTACGTCTAACCCGACCGTTAACTACATCGTCCGGCGCCGACTTCAGGTCGTACGCCCAACCGACCCACGCGAAGAAGTCAATGAAGTATGTTGTGAAGTTCAACCAATCGTTGCCGAGTTCAGCTGTCTTGTAGTCCCACGGGAACACGTGGTGGTAGTTGTGGAAACCCTGAAATAGAAATATAACTAACGAATTTGCTAGTTTCTGTGGAATATCAAATTCTGTCCAAATTATCACGTTTGAACTTTGTAGTACGTACGTAGGAAAATGCGTACTTAAGTATGATACATGAACACTTGCTGCGCTCGTAATTTCATTCCATTCATGATTTATTGGCTCAATTACTTAACTATATCTAATGAATAATTGTCCACATTACCCCGTGGGGTGCTGGGCTAGAATGTCACCCCCCCATGGCTACTTGATGGTGCCGTAAGAGGCCACTATAGGTAAATTACCGGAAGGTGGCGCAGCAGCATGTTCTGAGGAACTGATATCTTTAACTTCCATTCCCAAGACGCCTGCCAAGCGTGGGGATTATGGCAAACTCCCTCTGTATAGGAGAGGCTCCGTTCAGCAGTGCACGATCCGGCTGATACAGTGAAATTGTCCACGGGTGGACTCAATTCGTGGAACTCTAAAACACCTGTTTGTACACTGAGAAAAATGACTTCCGTCCTTCATTAGTTATTGACGTGCAGAATAATGAATAATACTGATGCCTGTTATAATATCAAGAATATGATGAAATAGCACGAAGGCCGATATAATTCCGCTTTCATCACTACAAGTTTCAGTTCAGGTAACAACAGAAGTCATGACAGCCTTTCATTTAAAAATAAAGTTACTATATACAAAATTATCACAATATACCTGCTTTTTAACAGGATTTTCCTAATTGATTTTCAAGTTTGTAGTGAGTAAAATGTAGCACGACAATTAACCAAGAAATAATGCGTCACCGAGAAAAAATATCAAGACCGAGCATGACAAAAAAACATAACTTTCATCGCAAATAAACATTATTCAATCATAAGTAGTAATGGGTTTTTACCGATAATTTACTATGCTGTAACGTTCTAAATAATTTTTGAAATAATTATTTGTTGGGAAAAAATAAATTATAGAAATGTCATGTTAAACTTTCGTGACCGGCACGACGTCCCTAAATGTTGCAGTGCATTACGCGAATGCTTGTCTGGCTGACTACCACCTTCAAGTAGAAAATGTGTCTCTAAGCTAACCTAATGTCCTTTTATGTTAGGGCACGTTGAAGCAAATATCAATTTTGCCCATTCTAGCTTTAACCTGTTGGTCAAAAATTTTCAACCAATGAGTCATCATCAGAGATTCATATTTTTATGCTATAGAGTAATTCTATATTAAATGAACTAATTTTATTAAGATATATCTGTTCAGCCATATTAATATAAAAGAGTTCGTACTTGTAGTTTCTTTTGAACTACCTAGATGGCGCTATCGCTATTCACGCTCTTTCCTATACAAAATGCGTCAGAATGTATGAAATCCTGCATCGCGCAAGCGAAATAATCCGACGGTGCCGAAAGATATCCAGCTAGCATTATACTAAATATATTGACATCGGCAGCAATCGGCAACACTCGGCAGTCTAGTGCAGCAGAATCACCAGGAAATACGCATTAAAAGTTATTACAGGTCCACGATAATAAACGAGAAAGCTCCTTTAAGACTGCTATGATAATATCCAAAATATACCAAAACTTTCCCGTAAAGTTGTTAGAAAATATAATCTTATTTTCGTGAATTTCACAATAATTTATCATTTCATTATTGAAACTAAACCATTAATTATTACATTTTTATGATTCCCTTCACGACTTTTTGTCATTACTGTTAGGGATAATTCAGAGTTCGTCACGATATTTTGTCATGATGCGTACTGACAAAATATGATATTTCAGCACTAAGAAATCTTGTGCTGTTGCCTGATTTTTTATCGTTACATCAATTCATGGTAAATTCTTGTGATTTACATGCAAATTATCATTAAATACTCTTGGTCCGTTTTTATTGGGAATACGGATATTTATTTCGAAATTCCTTTACAATTATCATGAATCATGACAGTCATTTTTCTCAGTGTAGAGTTCCGTACCTAATGGGCAAAACGGAGCCTTATTTACGAGACTCCGATGTCTGTATTTTTGTCTGTCCGTGCGTACGTCTGATATTTTGTGTAAAAAACTGATACAAAGATAAATATTTGACTATAAATAATTTTATTAATTTTATTGGGCCATACATAAGAACGTAGCCGAACAAATTAAACATTTTTTGCACGTGCTTCTTACTTACGAGTACAATTGAGTATTTGAGGTGTCATTGTTTAGAGCTTTCTGAATAGAATAGATTTTTTTTTAAATAAAAGTATGTAGGTATTGTATAGTAATTTTTAGAACTAGAGACATAAAACTTATATTTAAGGCTGTTGATTAGACATAAATATGTATGGGATTCAAAGCTAGTAAAAATTTCAACCTTAAGGGTGTAAAATAAACATAAGGGATAACATTTGCATGGTGGAACATTTTTTTAACATTTTTGCGAATGCCCGCCTGGCTAGCGACCACCCTCAAGTTGAAAATCTGTCGCCAAGCACCTAACAGTGTGTTCCGGCAGCTGTCCTTGAGAGCCAGTCATTCTAGGTTAAGCCTGTTAACACCTTCGACCACATCATCACTTACCATCACGTGAGATTGTGGTCAAAGGCTAATCTATCAGCAATAAAAAAAAAAAAAAAAAAAAAAAAAAACATTTACGGAATCATTACTTTGTGGAGCTAAATTTAAAACTTGCCAAGCCAAGTAGTGATTTAATTTGAGAACTAGATTACGATAGTTACTGTAATGCAACAAATAATATTTATAAACCCTTCCACTTTTAAATTCCGTCCAATTTTTTTTTTTCCTATCCGTATAGTCAGTACTATCAGTACTATTAATATTATAAATGCGAAAGTAACTCTGTCTGTCTGTCTGTTACGCTTTCACGCCAAAACTACTGGACCGATTTGAATGAAATTTGGTATGGAAATAGTTTGACACCCGGGAAAAAACATAGGATAGTTTATATCCAACTGCGCAAAAAGAGGTTTTTGACACTGCAAAGAGATGTTTTTGCGCGATAACCGACATACGCGCGGGCGGAGCCGCGCCCGGAAAGATAGTAATATTATAAATGCGAAAGTAACTCTGTCTGTCCGTCTGTTACGCTTTCACGCCAAAACTACTGGACCGATTTGAATTAAATTTGGTATGGAAATAGTTTGAGACCCGGGAAAAAACATAGGATAGTTTTTATCCAACTGCGCAAAAAGAGGTTTTTGACACTGCAAAGAGATGTTTTTGCGCGATAACCGACATACGCGCGGGCGGAGCCGCGCCGGCAAAGATAGTAATATTATAAATGCGAAAGTAACTCTGTCTGTCCGTCTGTTACGCTTTCACGCCAAAATTACTGGACCGATTTGAATGAAATTTGGTATGGAAATAGTTTGAGACCCGGGAAAAAACATAGGATAGTTTTTATCCAACTGCGCAAAAAGAGGTTAATGTTTTTGCGCGATAACCGACATACGCGCGGGCGGAGCCGCGCCCGGAAAGCTAGTTAATCATTAAACAACAGTTGTTTACTCAGATCAACTAAATGTATCATGTAGCCGTTAATATTCGTGAATCTATTATTGCAATGAAGTACTATTTGTAACGATTTAACGCGGACGAATTCGCGGGCCACGGCTATTTTATATACAAAATAAACAATGTAGGTCCCAGTATGCTTCCTTGGAGGACGCCAAAGTGTATGCCTTGCTCTCAAATGACTGTAATACTGACCTATGCTCTCAAATGACTGTAATACTGACCTATGCTCTCAAATGACTGTAATACTGACCTATGCTCTCAAGTGACTGTAATACTGACCTATGCTCTCAAGTGACTGTAATACTGACCTATGCTCTCAAGTGACTGTAATACTGACCTATGCTCTCAAGTGACTGTAATACTGACCTATGCTCTCAAGTGACTGTAATACTGACCTATGCTCTCAAGTGACTGTAATACTGACCTATGCTCTCAAGTGACTGTAATACTGACCTATGCTCTCAAGTGACTGTAATACTGACCTATGCTCTCAAATGACTGTAATACTGACCTATGCTCTCAAATGACTGTAATACTGACCTATGCTCTCAAGTGACTGTAATACTGACCTATGCTCTCAAGTGACTGTAATACTGACCTATGCTCTCAAGTGACTGTAATACTGACCTATGCTCTCAAGTGACTGTAATACTGACCTATGCTCTCAAGTGACTGTAATACTGACCTATGCTCTCAAGTGACTGTAATACTGACCTATGCTCTCAAGTGACTGTAATACTGACCTATGCTCTCAAGTGACTGTAATACTGACCTATGCTCTCAAGTGACTGTAATACTGACCTATGCTCTCAAGTGACTGTAATACTGACCTATGCTCTCAAGTGACTGTAATACTGACCTATGCTCTCAAGTGACTGTAATACTGACCTATGCTCTCAAGTGACTGTAATACTGACCTACTCTAACACATTGTTTCCAATCCCGTACGTAACTCATAAACCAGTGTAACGAAACTCCTATAACTCCAGCGTTTTCAAGTTTTCTAGTCAATACTGGAACTGTAACGGTGTAAGTACGATATCTATTTTTACCCAATAAACATTGAAAACTTTTTTTTTAAATTAAAATCATGAGCATTTCATATTGTAATGCGGAGTTTTTTGCTGTCGGTACATTGCATGGTGGTAGGGCATTTTGGAATGCCCGCCTGGCTAACTACAACCCTCAAGTAGAAAATCTGTCGCCAAGCACCTAACGGTGTGTTCCGCCAGCTGTCCTTCAGAACTAGTAATTCTAGGTTAGCCTGAACAACATCTTCGACCACATCATCAATTACCATCAGGTGAGATAGTGGTCAAAGGTTAGTCTGTCAAGTATAAAAAAAAATACTAGTACCAGTTTAATGTTATCTCGTAACATACAATAATTTAATAGCACAATATACATACCTCTCCGAAAGCTACAAATGATATAAACTTGTTTTCCACTGGCAATATATGTCTGTCGTAAGGTTTGTTCCCCCACAAATGTGCCACGCTATTCACGGAGCTTGCCATGTGAATACAAGAGATGTATCTGAGCAAGGCCACATGCCAAGCTACTTTGAGTGACTCTCCCCAACAATACATTGGAATTATTGCAGGGAGGATGAAGCAGACAGTGCCTATGAATGGAAGCGCGTACCTGCATAAATAAAAAGGTTTTTTATAAATATGATTTCAAGCAGTAGTTTTTGAGTGAAGTAAAGTGTGAAGTATTCATATAGTCTTATCGCTTACTAATCTAAGATTGGTGTCGATACTAGAAGAATTATCTAACTTGTGGTATGTATTTCTTATTCTGTTCAAAGCAAATTCGTATAACGCTTGCTAATGACCTGTAATAATGTCCTGAGAGTTGATATTTCTCATTAATTGTGGTAGGTTTTTATGCAGATTTGATCGTTATGGAACGTGGTCACGGTAATGTTATCTATACAGTATCTTAACTCGGCTCTGTCCTCGAAATAACTACCTACCACCGCGCGGTACATAAACATGCGATAGGGCTGCCCGCCTCTAGCATTTTGATTACATTTGCCTACTTTGTGTTTCCATTTAGTTTAGTGATTGTAAATATACTTTTTTTGTATAAACAAATAAAAGACTGTGAATTAAATAGGTAGTGTTCAATAAAAATGCATGTTGTTTTTTGATTGGTTGATTTAATTAAAAAAACCATGTTTATTGTTGAATAACAAATCAGTCTTATAAATTCAGTCCAGTCCAGTAGTTTTGGCGTGAAAGCGTACCAGTCAGACAGACAGACAGACAGAGTTACTTTCGCATTTATAATATAAGTACTGATTATACATTATATATTAGTACTGATAAAATACCACGTCTTTATTTTGAATTATACAAAGTAACAAAACAAAACACACATGCCCCGAGGTTTTAACACAAGCGTACCTACCGTATCGTGATTCATGAACCGCCTATAACTACCTATTTCACTCGTGTCATTCCTTTACTCTATTCACTTATTTTATTATTAATCCAGTTAAGTAGCTTTTTTTCAGGAGATACAAGGAAATACACTTATCATTTAAAAACACACGCATTATGTAGGTAACCTGCCTACTAGTAAGTAAATTTATTTTATAGTCTTACCTTTCAGAGTTTCCAGGTAATCTAAAAAAAGTTATCTCTTGATGCGTTATTGACGAATTCATGCAGCCAAAAACAGCACAATATATCCTATTCGTCATATTGAATATGTACATGAACTTATTTTTTGTTAAAGAAAATTACACACCGTCCATTCGTCACTGCGACGCAGTCGCGACTGTCTGCGGGCTGAGCGCGGGCTGAGATCGAGGCGCGTAGGTATAACTCGCGTTTCGTCCGTTTCTATGAAGTTGAAATACTGTATAGATAACTTTACCGTGACGTGGTGCTCTCTAAAGTCTAAACTGATGTAAAATTACCCACAATTAAATATAACAATCCTATTTTTAGAATTGCCATTTTAATTGTTACATGAATGTGGATTTTAGAGTGAAAGGAATATGAACTAGGTAAAATACTCATGACATTTATTGACACTCATGAAATACTTAATTAGAGCACATAATTTTCATCTTGAACGGGAACCAAACCATGATCACACACTACTGGATGAGTCTAAGTTTATTATTTTAAGGAAAGTGCAATGTTCTACTGAACCTTCGACCAGACTACTGGAATTCATCGAACCGAAAGATTTGCTCATATCAACATAAATAGACATACTGCACATTGTTGGTTGGCCGCGCTGTACATAGCCACGTACTTATAGGTTTGAGGTATACCTTCGAGGTTCTCGGTGAAGTATACCTACTACCAGAGGTCACGAGGTGAGTTAAATTAGTGCAACTTTTCCACATACTTTTGTTGAAACATCAAAACTGGGTTGGCGTAAATATCGGACATATCAATCGTTTTCTCTCTCTTCTTGACTTCCCGATGTCTCCTTACTACCAGCCAGCCAATGTGGGAATAAAAAAAACCTCTGGTCGCGTTGTGAGGATCAGCATCCGTGTCCCTGTAATCGTAATAAATAACATCGATCTCTTCTATAGTGTAATTTGGTATGGAATTATACGCGTTTTACCAAGCAAAATAGTAAAAGTGGCTCACGTGTATTTGTGATGTAATCTATGATCTCTGATCCAATTGATAGCAGTGTTTTGAAATGCCAGCGAGTTCATTACCATCAACAGTATTTGGAGCGGCATTTTAGCCTTGTAACTTCTATGGGTCCATAGTCTGTGAGCCCCCGCCGTCACTCCTACACCACCAGCCACTAAAACTAAATATGCTGGAACACAAAGACATACAAACTGTTTATTGAATGCCAACGTATGATCTAAATGAATAATGCAAATGCTCTTATAAAATAATACTAATCAAAATAAAAATGGCTTCATCGATTTGGTGTTAAGTGTTGATCGTATATCAACCCACCAGCCTAAGTAAATAGTCTTTTGCTATTTGGGTTGATATCGCCAACGTCAAAAAGACGTACATTCAATCGGATGGAGAAATTTCGACTGTCCAGCGCCCGCTTCCATAGCATAATTACCAATGCACAAGGATGGTATTCTGGGGGTTGCGGGTTCAAGTCCCGCAGGAAGTTATCTTTTTCCATCCGAAATAATTTCAATGGCAATACATAATTAGCAAGTCATAACCCTTTGGCCATAATTGGCGTATGTGCAAGCAGTGATGACCACCTAAGGCGTCCTAAGAATCTGGGTAATAAGAATATGGGTTTGAATTTTAACCCGCCAATATAAAGACCCGTAGCCGTACTTTGTGGCGTTCTATGGGGGAGGCCTTTGTTCAACAGTGGACGTCTTCCGGCTGATGATGATGATGATGATGATGAATATAAAGACCTACTCCATGGGGTGTCGGGTTAGAATTGCACTCCCCTCTACCCTGTGAGTTATGAGTTATGAGGGGCCAAAAAGAAAAATCCAGAAAGCTTGCGGCTTCTGAATACTGCCATCTTACACTGAGATCCAAAGCCGTAGGGGAGATTATGACAAACCCTTCCTTAATGAGGAAGGCTAGTATTCAGCATTCAGATACAGTACAATAATTGTGCGCCTAGCATATTGCGGGCTGTACGATGTATAAGTAGCGCAAGCGCAATATACACGATTTGCGTGTACTGATCTGAGCGGGTAGGAATGGGTAATTAAATGCGTGGCTCTTTGAAAGGACAGTGGTGTATCTGTTAGTAGGTAATCTGTGCTGATAAAGCACAGTAATACTAAGACAGGCCATATAAATATGGCTAGGTCAGTGGCTTTTCATGCTATTGATAAGGTAGATGTAGTTCCCGTAAGGTGCAAAGCAAGTAAATGGTGTAATATTCTGAAGATAATAACGGCGAACTTTGAAACTAAGTAAGTAGAAACAATCAATATTTACGAGGATATAAATAACACTCAGACCCAAAAAAATAATGCCGTAACACCTCTTCCTTCATAAACGTTTTGACAGATTTTCTACTAGAGAATAGTAGCTACATAGCTAGCCAGGCAGGCATTTGCAAAATGTCGTAGCTGCGTTCTTTCTATTAATAAGTGGTCACACAAAAACGAAGGACGTTAACTCACACATGACAATAGTCTGCCATTTAGCCTCTGTAAAACATAAGTACAACCCATAAGCTCCAGCAAGGTTCCAGTAGGTGATTAGTGCGAAAGCAATTTCATTGATCTTGTACTTGCGTGGGGCTGCTTGCGGGGCAACCAGTTTGACCTCATCTTCTTCAGGTTCTATTGGTGGTGAAGCTGCTTTTGCGTTAGGAGCCATGACCTGAAATGAAATATTTGTGAACAGTATCCCTTGCTATATCACCAGAGACACATTTAGTTATGCGATTGTGACAGAACACGCTCGAGGCTCACCTGATGTTAGGCGGTTTGTTAAGTCTTACTACAGTTGTTACGTCTCACGAGCCTGTGAAGTAAATGACGATAGTTGTCGAAAAATGTATGCTGAAACTTTTAGGGCATGTAGCAAGGATACGTAGATGAAAGATTACTGAACAATTATCACCTCCCATATAACCTAAGTCGGAAGAAGTCCACTGTTGAACAAAGGCCACTTACCTAAGTACACGTGATTGTATCCATCGGTTCCCCGTTATTCTTACGATGTCGCTAGTACACCTAGAGAGAAGCCTACAAATTCACGTACTACCTCTGCCAATACGTCTACCAGTGTAATTCGGAAACCACTCGGGATCATGTCTTCGCCATGTTTCCCGTGAGTTATCGGTTCGTTGAGCAATGTGGCTTGCTTTGTGCACTTTGCATTACAAATTGAATATAAAATCATTAATAAAATTAATAAATTAAATTTATTACAAATTGTAATGTTGAAAATAAAACATTTACGTCAAAGAAAAGAAAATGGGATAATTCTCAACAATCAAATAATTTCCATCAAAAGGATTACGTACCGAAAAGGAAGGTACTTTTTGTAAAATGTCATCACTGTGGGCGGAAAGGACATAAAAAGAATGACTGCTATTACTACAAGAGAATGAATCAGAATACAAAACAGAAAACTACGGAACGGACGCGAACAGTTCAGGTTGTTGAAATTAATGCACCATCTACTTCAAACGATATTTCTGGCTTCGCATTTAATACCGGAGACTACCAACAAGAGGAAAATTATAACAAAATTACATTTTTATTGAATTCTGGAGCATCGGACCAAATCATAAACAGAGAAGACCTTTTTGTGAATCATACTGATTTGCACATACCATTAAAAATTTCTATTGCTAAAAATAATGAATTTATTTCAGCTACAAAAAAGGGATCATTGCAGGTTACCAGTGACATGGGCATTTCAGGAGTTTTGGATGACGTGTTATTTTGCCGGGAGGTTCCATACAATTTGCTGTCGGTTTCAAAGATGCAGCGAGCTGGATTTACTGTTATTTTCGATCAACAAGGTACCCAAATCTGTAAGGACGGTAAAGTCATCATGCGAGGTAAGACAATTAACAATTTGATTGTTACAGATTTTGTAGTGTCGGTGAACGTGACTCAATCTGTTTCCCATATATGCAATAGTGACAAGAATTATAGCATCAACGTTTAGGGCACATAAGCAAGAGTAAATTCTTAGAACTAAAGAATAATAAAATGGTTGAAGACATAAACCAAATAGATACAGTTACACCAGACGATGAGTTGTGTGAAGCTTGGATAAATGAAGCAGTGATGGCTCAGTGGCATTGACCATGGACTGCCGCGCAGCAGGTCCATGGTTCGAATCCTGCCGCGGGCTTGAGCTTCACCGCATGGTGGAAGGGCTTTTTGCGAATGCCCGCCTGGCTAGCGACCACCCTCAAGTAGAAAATCTGTCGCCAAGCACCTAACGGTGTGTTCCGGCAGCAGTCCTTGAGAGCCAGTGAAATCACAGGCACATGAGACTTACAACTGTCTAATGTGACGGGCGCAGTGCAATTCGTGACTTGTGACGAAAGGCATCTGTTATAGGCAGAGGTTAATCCGCTTAACATCAGGTGGGCCTCGAGCTTGTTCCGCCACAATAACATAAAAAAAAAAAAAAAAAAAAAAAATGGGAAGCAGAGTAGACTCCCGTTCAATCAAGCTAAAAATAAAAATCATATTAAGCGACCTTTATAATATGTCGTCCATACAGACGTGTGCGGCCCCATCACTCCTTCTTCTATTGACAACAAGAATTATTTTGTACTTTTTGTCGATGAGTTTACGCTGTGTAACTTATTTACTAACACATAAATCAAACGTATTCTCTGCTTTCAAAGATTTCGTTGCAAAAAGTGAGACAATATTTAACTTGAAGGTAGCTAATTTATATTGCGATAACGGTGGGGAATACTTGTCTAGTGAGATGAAAAGCTATTGTGTTGAAAAAGGAATCACTTATCATTTGACAGTTCCAAGAACTCCACAATTAAATGGTGTTTCAGAACGTATGGTTAGGACTATTACAGAGAAAGCTCGTTCTATGATAAACGGTGCTGGGTTAGAGAAAGTTTTCTGGGGTCAAGCAGTATTGACTGCTGTTTATCTCATTAATGTAACCCCTACTAAAGCATTGAAACTTTACAAACACCATTTGAGATGTGGCATAATAAAAAACCTCAAATTAAATACTTAAAGGTTTTTGGCTCAACAGTTTATGTACTACATGACAAGACTAGTAAGGCAAAGTTTGACGTTAAATCATGGAAAGGAATACCGAGGAATACCGAGGAATAATTATAATGGGATATGAACCAAACGGTTACAAAGTTTGGAACCCAAATTGCGAAAAGATTATTACTGTAAGAGATGTAATTGTTGACGAGGCTAATCTTCTTCGACCCAGGTCTGCATTAAATCCTGAAGAGAATAATATGGTAAACTCTCGTGACCAAACTGATACGTCGAAATCAGTGTCAATAAAGTCTCGAATCACTGACAGTTCTAAATCAGACACATCTAAGTCTGACGGGCTAGAGAGTCCTAACAAAATTCGCAAAATGAACCATGATAATAAAACCGATTCGGAGCATTTAGGTAATCCACGTACTGATAATTTCTTGAATGATACTGTGAAAGTTGATCAATCTCTAGGCTTGAGAAGGAGTGATAGGCTGAAAGGTCGTCCCCCTGTGTCGTATAATCAAAATTGACGACGATTATTTAATGTGTGCTCAGTCAATTATATGCAAAATACTCAATTCGTTCGAAGAGATTAAAACTAGGGATGACAGAACTCAGTGGAAAAAAGCAGTAAGGGATGAATTAAATTCTCTGGCTGCAAATGATACGCGATTAGTACCTAGGCCGGAAAATAAAAATATTGTAGACTGTAAATGGATATTTGCTATTAAAAATGATGAATTTGGAAAACCTTTGAGATATAAAGCGCGTCTAGTTGTAAGAGGTTTTAGCCAACAATATTTAACGGACTACAACGAAACGTTTGCTCCAGTAGCGAGAACTGCTAGTTCAGATTTAAGTATTATTTGTTTTGCAAATCAATTCAACTTGTTAGTGCATCATATGGACGTTAAAACCGCGTTTTTAAATGGCAAACTAAAAGAAGAGATATTTATGACTGTGCCTAAAGGTAGCTACCAGGATTATTGTTGCATGTAACGACATGCAACAATAATCATGTTTGCAAGTTGAATTAGGCACTGTATGGGCTCAAACAAGTGGTTTGAGGTGTTTGAGCAATCACTTAAAGAAAAAGGCTTTCAAAATTCATCAGTTGATAGGTGCATTTATATCTTAAATAATGGCGATGTGAAAAAGAAAATATACGTGGTACTATATGTTGATGACCTGGTCATAGCTTGTGCGGAAATAGAAGGAATGAATAAATTTAAAAACTATTTAATGAGTAAATTTAAGATGACCGATATAAAAGAAATAAATTTATTTCTTGGAATAAAAATAACGAGATTAAATGATGTAATAACGTTAGATCAAAGCGCATGCATAAAAACTGTCTTAGATAAATTTAATATGCAGGATTGCAAACCTGTAAATACACCCTTGGAAACTAAAATAAACTATGAACAATTAAACTCGGAAGAAAAATATAACGCACCATGTCGTAACGTTATAGGTTATTTGATGGATATTATGTTATGCACTCATCCAGACTTAAGCACAAGTGTTAATATATACTAAGTCAGTATACAAAAAATAATAATAAAGAATTGTGGCAATGTCTGAAAAGGGTGCTGAGGTACTTAAAAGGCACAAGTGATCTAAAATTGTGTTACAAAAGGTGTGACTATATCCACATTTTATCAGGATATGTAGATCAATATGTAGTATATGTAGCTGGGGTAGTAATGATATAGACAAGACAGAAAAGTACAACCGGATATTTATTTAAATTATTTGACCGTTGTTCCATTACATGGAATACAAAGAAGCAGATTTCTGTCGCAGCGTCTTCGACTGAGGCTGAATACATGGCGTTGTATAATGCTGTAAAAGAAGCATTGTGGCTTAAATCACTGGCAAATAGCATACACTTTAATATTGTCGACCCTATTCTCATCTATGAAGACAATAATGGCTGTTTAAGTATTGCGAACAACCCAACTAATCATAAACGGTCAAAACATATTGACATAAAATATCATTTTTCCAGGGAGCAGATTGAGAAAAATGTGATTAAATTAAATTACATACGTAGGTATGTGCATCATATGGACGTTAAAACCGCGTTTTTAAATGGCAAACTAAAAGAAGATATATTTATGACTGTGCCTAAAGGTAGCTACCAGGATTATTGTTGCATGTAACGACATGCAACAATAATCATGTTTGCAAGTTGAATTAGGCACTGTATGGGCTCAAACAAGTGGTTTGAGGTGTTTGAAAAAACACTTAAAGATAAAGGCTTTCAAAATTCATCAGTTGATAGGTGCATTTATATCTAATAATAACAAATAATTTTAAAAGTATCCTAAAAAATATTAAATATTATTTAAATAAAACACTTAAAAAAGCATAAAATTATATATCTAGTGACAATTCCGCCTAATTTTCCTGTTATCTACGTGACGTCACAAACATCACGCAGCCTAACCGGAAGAATACCCGACTAGTTTCGCTTCTAAACGAAGCATCTTCAGGAGGTCTTGACTTACCGAGCGCACGATCGAGACTGATGATACTTTTAAAAGTATTTGTTATTATTAAATATGGATTTCCGCAAAGTAACGCCTGAATCTATCCATTGCATTTATATCTTAAATAATGGCGATGTATATACGTGGTACTATATGTTGATGACAAATCAGATCAGCAGCTGGCGGATGTTTTAACAAAACCATTGCCTTCAATAACTTTTCAGGACATGAGAAGAAAAATGGGTAGTATAGAATAAGATAATGACTGTCAAAATTCTGTAATTAAGTAAATTCTGTGATTAAGTAATTAATAGTTACATTTTCATAATGGAATGGTCTGATTAGGTTTTCCTGGGTTTCCCTAATTCACGCAACAAATGTTGGACCATATTGTATTTTCCCAGCAAGCACTAGGAAGTTGTATATGTTCTGGTTAGTTAGCCAAATAAGTTATTTTTGTAATTAGTGATTAATTTTTGAGGGGGCGTGTTGATTTATTTTATACTACATGCAAAAATTAATCGTATGTCATTTGATTGACTAGCTGTTTTGAAGCGCCATCTACAGTTTCCTTCTTCTTGTTTGTACCTGTGGTAGGAGTCAGACGTATAACCTTCCTAGTGACATTAAAAGGATAATATACGTTTATATTTTGAAATCCTTAAACAAGACGTTATTATTTTGGTCTATAATCCTTATATTATAATAACAAATGCTTCTAATTCCATCACCATTGAGGACTGAAAGAGAGACAGCTGATGGTGAAAATGCGATCAGTTTGGGTGAGAACGAAATAAAGCTTATTATTGATACGAAACTAGCACCAAACTTATATAGGTTTATGAATTAACTTGTCTTTCTTGAAAAGGTTTGAACAAATTTTGCAATGCGGCGGGCGTTTGCTCGGTTAAAAACGGCCAAGCAAACTTCGGGACAAGCGCTCTATTGTACTGGAACTTGAACTGCGACTACCTCTAAGCTCTAAGCAAACCTCACCTTGTATAATATTTACTTGATGAAAGAAAAAAATATTTACCAAAAAATAGAACCGACTTCAACACCCAAAAGTATGAAATAACTTGTTGAAGTCGGTACCATGATAGTTCAAAAGTACCTATTATCACAAAATTGTGCACATGGTACCGACTTCGACAAATTATTTCATACTTTTGGGTGTTAAAGTCGGTTCTATTTTTTGGTAAAAATAGAGACGAATTGAGAACCTCCTCCTTTTTTGGAAGTCGATTAAAAAACGTACAAATTGCATGAGCCTAACTGAAAACTAAAAGAACAAAAAAAAATTTGCTCGGTATGGATTACATATTTGAGACTTTTGGTGTAGAGACGTTGAGTCCGTGGGGACCGGGAGCTCATCGTATTTTCCAAAACTTATCTGAGGGCTTGGTCGATGCGACGCGTGATCAAAATGCTGGCACATATTTGGCTCAACGAATAAGCATTGCAATTCAACGGGGCAATGCTGCCAGCATGCTGGGCACGCTGCCAACTGGGAGTGGGCTGGAGCACTTGGACTGCCTGTGAGTCTGCTATGACTTATATGTTGTCTAAATGCTTTTCTTGTAGTAGCTGTAGTGTTGTATATAGTTCATAAAAGATAGATCATTAACAACATAAAACAAAACTACTTACCAAGTAATTTCGAAATATTCCGATCTGTCCCCCTGCTCTGTCCCCTCGGGGTGACAGATCGAACAAAAAAGTTTGATCCGTCCCCCTGTTAGCGATAAGGGGACAGTACGAACTTTATTCACCTCCTAAATGTTTTATCTGTCCCCCTATGGGACAGTTCGAACTTTATTCACCTCCTTAATGTTTTATCTGTCCCCCTATGGGACAGTTCGAACTTTATTCACCTCCTTAATGTTTTATCTGTCCCCCTATTGGCATTAGGGGGACAGATAAAATATTTCTATTCCAGTTTTTCCGCAATAGAATTATATATAGGTATATATATATTATAAAAGTAATGCAACCTTTTATTAAATAAAAGACAAAATGGTTTCGGTTGGTAATCGCCTTTATTACCATAAATTATAAATAAAATATAACAATAAAGAGTATTCTATTCTATAGCGTAATCAACATTTACATAATTTGAAAAAATAACTTAAATAAAACGTTCATTTGCCGTGGTACCATTGACTCAATGTTACTACGAAACTGCTGATTTCTATTAATTTATAAGAATAATATAGAAAAAATAATGTGAAAAAAATAATAATATAGAACTATTTTTATGTTAATATTTTTTATTACGGTAGATGTTGAAGTGACAGCTTTGAAATGTGACAGTTGCCAATATGACATTTGATGTTGTTAATTATTTTATTATTCTGGTGAAAATAATCTTAAAAGATATAAGAAAACAGGTGTGCAAAAACAAAGTGACAGTTTATGTCAGATAGACGGGTGTGATTTGTGACAGGTGTCAAAGTGACAGTTGGTGTCGTATTTTTGAACTTAATACTTGTCGTTTTCATGACATCTGTCAAACTTTTATAGATCTCATAGAGATCTTCATATCAGATGACAGCTGTCAAATTTAAAATTTAAAATGCACTTTACAATTTTGAAACTTCATCTCGAACCGATTTGGAAACTATTAACAGGTATATTATTGCCGTATATTATATTAGTGCCGTACTCCCACTGATACCTGATACTGAAATTTTAAATGGATGGGCTTATATTGCATCAGAAATTCCGAATGATGAACAAAGTAAGAAATTGCGTCTGTATATGATCAAACAATGGATCAAACCGCGTGATGCTGACTTCACAAAATCATGGTGTGTTTTTGGTGAACATCATCGTCATCGTCTTTAACACCTGTCACAAATCACACCCGTCTATCTGACATAAACTGTCACTTTGACAACTGTCACATCTTAAACCCTTGTCCTAGCCATGTTTAGTAAGCTTTTAATCAAAATGGTAAATCGAGGCTTATGACATCAGGTGTCACTTTGACATCTGACACGTCTAAACCCTGTTTTCTTATATCTTTTAAGATTATTTTCAACCGAATCATAAAATAATTACCGACATCAAGTGTCATATTGGCAACTGTCACATTTCATAGCTGTCACTTCAACATCTACCGTAATAAAAATATTAACATAAAAATAGTTCTATATTATTATTTTTTTCACATTATTTTTTCCACATAATTTTTTCTATATTATTCTTATATATTAATAGAAATCGGCAGTTTCGTAGTAACATTGAGTCAATGGTACCACGGCAAATGAACGTTTTATTTAAGGCGATTAGAGTCGCCAATGGCCTTGAGCATCTGGACCTAATCGAGCTTACTTTACTCGCGCATCGCCGCATACGTTCCGCGCTCGCTGCACAAATATAACGATCAAAGAATATGCAGATGCGCGATGCGCTCCGGTAACAATATGGCACTTTATATTCCTACCGTACGATTCTAGTGAGTATCCGCAATTGCAACTGCGACTGAGATCAGTCGTCAAATGAAAATGTATAGTGTACCTACCTAGGTTGTTCTGGACGTCTTTATTCCTTTTCTTTATTTTTCAATGTCATCTGCCGAGTGAAGAAAGTTACTCAGATTTGTCTGATACTCGATATTTAGGCTGTGCTGAGAGTCATTATTCCGAATTTGGAATTATTTTTTCAATGTCATCTGCCAAGTGAAGAAAAATGCTACAGTTTGACTGAAAATTGATATCTAGGTTGTTGTAGACGTTATTATTCCATGTTAAGAATTTGTTTTACGTTGACGTCTGCCAAGTGAAAAATGTACTTCGATTTGGCTGAAAATCGATATCTAGGTTGTTTTCAGTTCGCACACAGACTCTTTAAAAAATCTGCAAATTTTAGTAATATGCTACATAAACGAGTTTTCCAATTAAAATAACCTGTCATTCGTACAACTTTTGCAAGAAGATTTAGCCCTTTTATTAAAAAATATTTATATAATCAAGTCCTGAATTTTTCAGTTTATATATCACCATATAGCATCATACATACAAACACGTAAATAACACAAATTTAGTTAAAATATAAATACCACCTGTGTGGATAATTTATAAAAAAAAATGTATGAAACTGAACAAGATGTTATTTTATGGATAATTTGTAAGTTAAATTTATGTTTATAACTATTTTGCGTGAAAAATTGTACTGAAGTCAACTGTGCACTGTACAGCTATCAATTAAGGTCTTAACGATACAAACTTCAACGTCGAAGTGTGAAGACCACCAGCAATACAAGATTTGGAAAAAGTGTTATTGGCTTAAATAAAGATTTATATTATTGTTTATATTATTATTATTACTCTGGACGTTTTTATTCCAAATTTGGAATTTACTTTCCGATGACGTCTGCCAAGTGAAAAACTACTTCAATTTGGCTGAAAATCGATATCTAGGTTGTGCTGGGCGTCATTATTCCGAATTAAGATTTATTTTTTTAATGGCGTCTGTCAAGGGATGAAAGTAACTCCGATATCTAGGTTGTGCTGGGCGTCATTATTCTACATTTGGATATCATTTTTCAATGACGTTTGCTAAGTAAACATAGATGACGTATCTTTAAAACGCTAAGATATATCGGATAAGAGTAAGAACATTATAATAATCAATCGTTTATTCAAATCTCCTTATAAATGAGATTATAGCCGACGTGGGTTTACTCGTTTAAAAACGACGATATAAAAGGAAGATTTGTATAATGGCGAAAATACATTGAAAAATAAGAATAGGGACGACTGTGTCGTACGCAAAAATACAAAATGGCCAACGTTTGTGCTATTGGACATGTCGGCCCTTGAGAAGGAAGTATTTACCTTTAGATTTTCCCGCCCATAGGTGGGAAGCAGTCTTCCACCCGCTACTCGCATCAAACAAACACTACTTTCCGGGTACGAGATATGAGATGAATAATTTCTTGTCTAGGAAATAATAATATGGGCAATTTATCTACAGCTATATTGTAAAGATTGGTTCCATCGTGAAAAGGTAACTGATATACTTTCTCATTTATTAGGAGATTTGAATAATTGATTTATAAGTACTTTTCTTTAAACTTTCGTGAACTAAACTCATGTTTCTAAATTACATTAACGAAAACCAAGCGAGGTAGATTTAAATCGCTCCCGCCGCTCCTCAAGACGATGACACCCGCTTCTTCAGTCTACTCGTGACCACGGTCAATGCAACTTGATCGAAACGTCGAGGTTAGTCAAAATATCATTTTGATGTTAATTCGTGCGTCTTTGATAAGTAATCATAATTTTCCTACGCTTATCGTACTGCGGCGATAGGGAACTGCTAATCATCCCACGGCCAGCAGGTAGGTAGGTAAACTCAGGGAGTAGGTTTGAAAAGTTTATTAGGCCAAGCCTTATCAGGTTGCACAACCGCACTGTTCTACTGAAGTTACATAGACCGGAGGGAGACACTGGCCTGATAGTACACGTGATCCAGGTCCCAGATGTGGCGGGGTAACAATAATAAATAAGGAACTCACCCTAGAGGGATTCACGCACTTCACAACAAGTTAATAACAATTAAGATCGATAGTACGAATAGAAAAGCGTCCAGGACAACCAAGATAAGTATCGATTTGTAGCCAAATCAAAGTAACTTTTTCCACTTGGCCGACGTCATTGTTAAATAAATTCTAGATTTGGAATTAAGACGTCTAGAACAACCTAGATCGATATCTAGGTTGTTCTAGACGATCGATCTTTTCAGCTAAATCGAAGTTACTTTATCTACTGGGCATACGTCATCGTGAACAAATTCTAAATTTGGAATAATAACATCTAAAACAACCTAGATATCCATTTTTAGTCAATTCTGAGTATTTTTCGTCACTTGGCAGACGACATAGATAAAATTATTCCAAATTCCGAATAATGACGCACAGCACAACCTAGATATCGATTTTCAGCAAAATCGGAGGAACTTTTTCACTTGGCAGACTTCATGGGAATATAAATTCCTAATTTGGAATAAGGACGTCCAGAAAAACTTAGACATTGATTTTCAGCCAATTCAGAGTAACTTACTTCCCATGGCAGACGTCATCGAAAAATAAATTCCAAATTCGAAATTATTATCTATAAATTTGAAATTATTTTTTATAATTTCAAATTTGGAAAAAAGACGTCCAGAAAAACCTTGATTTCGATTATTAGCCAAATTGGAGCAACTTTTTTTACTTGGCAGACGTCATCGTAAAATACATTCCAAATTCGGAATAAAGACGTCCAGAACTACCTAGATTTTGAATTTAATCCAAATTGGAGTAACTTTCCACACTTGGCAGACGTCATAGAAAAATACGTTCAAAATTCGGAATAAAGACGTCCAGAACTACTTAGAGTTTGAATTTCAGCCAAATCGGAGTAACTTTCTTCACTTGGCAGACGTCATTGAAAAATAAATACCAAATTCGGAATAAAGACGTCTAGAACTACCTAGATTTTGAATTTCAGCCAAATCGGAGTAACTTTCTTCAATTGTCAGACGTCATCGAAAAATAAATATCAAATTCGGAATAAAGACGTCTAGAACTACCTAGATTTTGAATTTCAGCCAAATCGGAGTAACTTTCTTCACTTGGCAGACGTCATAGAAAAATAAATTCCAAATTCGGAATAAAGACGTCTAGAACTACCTAGATTTTGAATTTCAGCCAAATCTAGGTAACTTTTTTCACTTGGCAGACGTCATCGGAATATACATTCCAAATTTGGAATAATGACGCACAGCACAACCTAGATATCGATTTTCAGCCATATCGGACTAACTTTTTTCACTTGGCAGACGTCATCGAAAAATAAATTCCAAATTTGGAATAAGGACGTCCAGAAAAACCTATATATCGATTTTCAGTACTGTAACTGTAACAGTCAGTTCGTCCACTGCTGAACACAGCCTCACTTTTTAAGGGGGTATTTGCCATAATCCCCACACTTGGCAGGCGTCTTGGGGATCGCAATGTAAGTTGGCAGTTCTTTAGAAGGCGCTGCTGCCCCCCTTTAAGTAGTTTTCCCTTAGACGCTTCTGACGACACCCACGGGATGATATGGGGAGGTGCAATTCTAACCCGGCACCCCACGTGGCTGCCCACCTTCCAGTAGTTTTCCCTTAATCGCCTCTTACGACACCCACGGGATTATATGGGGAGGTGCAATTCTAACCCGGCAACCCACGGTGCTAATCTCCCTTACCTATCTCTCACTATTTTCGAGATACGTTATCCATCTTCACTTGGCAGACGTTATCTTTATGTAGTATTAATTAACCTATATCAAAACACCTAATACAATTATCAAGAAAAGCTTAGAACTCCAAAAGATGTATGTAGCCCCATACAAACTCTAAATGTAGTAGAGAACCATTTTGTACCCTACAAACTACTAAAGCCGGAAACTATTTGCCATAATATAAAAAAATATATTATCTTTAGTTAACCAGTTATAACATGAGAGCGTTATAGACATTACTAATTAATTTTGTACATATATTATAAAACTTTTCATTGATCTTATTGATAAGGCCGCCCATTGTAATTTACCCACAACATTGTCAATTTCAAGTTTTGATTCTTTTCATATGTGAGACAATTCGAATAAAATTTGTCTACAAAATACCAATAATAAAGCGTCACCGCGCATACTTCACGTCGCAATCAAGTTGGACCTCTGCAGCGAGCGAATCATTGCACGCACACAGCTACGAATCTCGCGTGTCAATGCACTAATACAAGATCGTTATCAGTCGAAAGCGCGAGCGGAGCTACGAGTGACACAGCCTCCCCGTGCCAACGCTTGCGCAACACTGCCGCCCGCGTCCGCGCAGAGCACCTCGGAACCGCAAGCGTTCTGAATCTGAATAATTCGACATTTTCTTAGGAAAATATCGTAGCCGTTTAGAAGGAGTTCGCCATATAAGTCAAGAAATAGTATGTAGTTTGAATTTTTTTTAAGGAAAAAGTAATAGTAATACCGTAAAATCATATGTTGCAAATGTTGTACTTGAATTCATCTATAAAATATATTTTTTTCAAGTCTTCAACTTCAGCGGTTACGGAGGAGTTCGCTTTAGAAAGTACGAATTTGACGTACCCAAGGGCCTTAAGTTATTTTTTTAAAATTATGTAAATGTTGATTACGTTACAGAATAGAATACTCTTTATTGTTATATATTATAATATGTACAATATCTACGGTTTTATGTTGGTTGATAGATATATATTCGTGATGTTAGAAAGTTTAAATATAGATATTTGTATCGGTAATAATACTGATTGTGTAAAATATATCTTTTGTGATTAACGAGACTAATAATTATTAGAGAAATAAAATAAATATTTATAATTTATGGTAATAAAGGCGATTACAAACCGAAACCATTTTGTCTTTTATTTAATAAAAGGTTGCAATACTTTTAATAATATATATATACCTATATATAATTATATTGTGGACAAACAGGAATAGAAATGTTTTATCTGTCCCCCTAATGCCAATAGGGGGACAGATAAAACATTAAGGAGGTGAACAAAGTTCGAACTGTCCCATAGGGGGACAGATAAAACATTAAGGAGGTGAATAAAGTTCGTACTGTCCCCTTATCACTAACAGGGGGACGGATCAAACTTTTTTTTTCGTTCTGTCACCCTGAGGGGACAGAGCAGGGGGACAGATCGGAATATTTCGTAATTTCAACATTATATACAGCAATGAAAACAATGGCGTTTAATCAAGCGTGATTAAATAAATTAATGTTTTTAGAGATTTTGGTACATAATAAGTTACTACTTGTTATTTCGAAATACCAGAAACAATTGGCATTACAGCAGTATCTAATCGCACTGCTGTTTTATGTAACTCATATGTAAAAATGTTAGTAAACGTGTTTTAGTGAAAGTATATGATAATGTGTAGGTTCAAAGTCGCTGTTCGGTTCAGTGCCTATAATTAATTTTGGTAGGTATAACTAATCTAAAATAAAACTGTAAGCAATACAAGTCTGTACATTACAATGCAATACAAGTCTGTACATTACAATGCTATACAATGTATATAGGATCATAATGCTGATATAACAAAATGCCAAAAAAAAATTTTTTTATTTACTTTAAAAACAATTTTTTGGCATTTTGTTATATATGTAAAAAAATATAACGTTGGTCATAATTTGTTTATAACAAATTGTTAAACTAATAAACATTAAAATAATTAATAAAAAAACATTGTTTTTTCGCAAAACTATTTAAAAAAGTAAATTATGATTTTTAAAAGTAAAATAATTTATTAACTAATTATTTAAACAATCGCAATATAAAAAAACGATTTTAAACAATTAAAAATTAAAATTAAGATTTTTTTTTATACAAAATCATAATTTAAAACAACAAAACAGCAAAAAAAATTACAATAATATTGAATTTCTCTATTTGTTTAAAACAGTTTTATAAACAAATAACGTAATAAATTCATAACCTATGTAAATTACTGCCATTGTTCAATGTGTAAACAGGCATAACTAAAAATAAATGGTTTTTTTTTTATTAACATTTTTTAGATTTTCAATTTTGCAATAGTTATAAAAAATCATAATTAACAAATTAATAAACATTTATGACCATTAATCGCAGGATCTTATAAAGTATATATATCAAAAGGGCTCCACGAAGTTTCAAATTTATAGGCCAATTATTTATAACTTTTATCCCATTATTTGTGATAACAGAGATTAGGAAAAAATGTGTTAGTTAACAATTAAATAACTTTTTGATAAATGGTGATAAAACATTTTTTCTCACGGGGCTCGATTCTTTCAAGTGTTAAGAAGATACTAGATTTTTTTTAAAATTTTTAAAATGACATTTTATGTTATAAAAACATTATTTTATCTGATGAACTCATTTTAGCTTGCCGTAACAGCCGCGCGGAGCCCTATTTTCAACGTCAAATTAAAATTATAAATAATAGAGATAGAGTTCCGGGAGTACGGTTTTTTTATTGGAAATTTTCTCCTCTTTAACGAGATTTTTTCCAAATTCCTTATATATTAATATTTTTCGAGTTATAGATTTTTAGAGTTATATTAGAAAAACTAAATATCATTTTTTATTCGTCTTATTTTGTTAATAACAATTGCAATTTTTTACCTCACCAAAATCCTTCAAAAACATTTTTCTAGAGGTGATTCCGAATCCAATGAGCTATCGCTCATATTTTTAGGACCTTTATCTATATTTTTCACGTTTTTGAACTTGTTGACTAGACTATAGAGTGTTTTATATAAGCCGGAGGCGCGGAGGGGGAGCGGCGCTAGAGCTGTCATAGAATTACTTCACTTCTAAGAAGACATTTGTGTCTTATGCCTAACCTTTTTTTGTTGACGTTTTCGTGCTTGTGATTTGTGACTAATTATTTTCATGAAGAAGAAGCTAATTTTGAGAAATTTCATCAGTAATAATAATCTTGGTTTCTGAAATCCCCCTCCCTTCAGTGGGGAATATTCCGCCCTCCCTCCCCCTAACCACAACACGTAATATGTACTAACATATACCATATCTAACTAAAGTCCTTTTAGTGTATGTAGGTATAATATTTTTTTAAATTATTATTATTTAAAAAAAATGTTTTCCGGTACCCCCTATACCTCTGGGGGGATGCTACAACCCCGTTCTCCCCCCTCCACCCCTTCCTATAGTAGATATGTATGTATACTGCTTCTAAAGTCCTTCCAAAAAATCTATGAAACGTGTGCTAGTTTATTGAATAGACGTACTGCGCCGCCGGAGACGCAAATTTTGATGTGTAGGTAATACTAATACACTATGGTACGCAGTAGATTTGATTATGCTATTCTCGCAATGTATGATGGGGAATGAATGTATGGTCAACCCTCAGACCAATGTTCACATTCCTATGTTCCGGTAAAATTACAGGCACATGAGACTTAACATCTTTATGCCACTTGTGGCGAACTGTATCGGCAGAGGTTACAGCTTAACACCAGGTGGGCTTTGTGCTTTTTTATTCGATTGCACAAAAAACCCGCAACTAATTAGTTACAAGAAATAAATGCATGTAAATTAAATACCCAGTAATGTTATTTCTGAAACACTTTTTCCATTCCCTTCCCCTAATTAACGACACTACTTTTGCCGACACGTTACATCGGAACCCTATTGTTGTATTAGGTAATACTAATTACGTTATTAAATTAGTAGCGTTATTATAAGGTAATTTGATTATCATGGCAACACCGACACACGCACTCATGTTTGGAAAACCGGCCTCACTTCTCTGTTCACAACATTCTGTCTTGACTTTTTATTTGGTCTGAGGGTCAACCTAAGGTGAACTTTTATGTATTGAAATTCATATCAATGTATTTTTTGGCTATTAATGCTATTAACGTGAATCAAGCGCGGGACGGTCCGCTTCAGGCTAACCTAGAGTTAAGTACTGGCTCGCAAGAACAGCTACCAGAACACACAGTTAGGTGCTTGGCGATAATTTTTCTACTTGAAGCTAGCCAGGCGAGAATTATCAAAACGTTCTACTACCACGCTATATTGACTGCCATCGTAATACAACAACTTAACGTGCCCTCCTAAGCACGGAAGCGCTCAGTAGTAGGTAATTTCACCAGCGGTCACCCATCCAACTCGTGACGGCAGCGGACGTTGCTTAACTTAGCTAATCGGTTAAGAACGGCTAAGTAAACTTCGCTACGAGCGATTCAAAGAACAATATTTAAAATAAATGTGAAGATGTATAGAAGTTAGTATATAGTACTAGCATTCCGGGCGCGGCTCCGCCCGCGCGTATGTCGGTAATCGCGCAAATACATTAACCTCTTTTTGCGCAGTTGGATAAAAACTATCCTATGTTTTTTCCCGGGTCTCAAACTAATTCCATACCAAATTTCACTCAAATCGGTCCAGTAGTTTTGGCGTGAAAGCGTAACAGACAGACAGACAGACAGACAGAGTTACTTTCGCATTTATAATATTAGTACTGATCACGATCGGTTTCGCAATAGACACATGTATAGTTACGCGTACATATTTTTTTTTACAGCTTAAAGGATTTACCTCGATCATAATCATCCCTTCTACCCCTCATACAGTCGTGAGGGCGAACTCTTCACTCTAATTTCATGAATATTCTAACTACTCTCAATCATGATACAATCATATACTACGCCCTTGGATCATGCACTCAATGAATTTTGCTTCGATGATGATACCTTGGAAGATTCCAGAATATTACGCTTAGGGTCGTTTCAGAATATCTAATAAAGTTTCGGGTTGCTAACCAACACATAAAATAACTGAATGATAAAAATGACAGTTATAACATGCAGCGTGTTTCAAGCTTTAACCGATGGATAGGCTAAATCGATGATTGTGAAACGCAAAGATACTGTTTATTAAATAAATAAGTTCTGGGTAGTATAACCGGAACTTACTCGAACATTCTGAAACTTTAGTCTTTAGTGTTCTGTCCTACAATCTCAATCTTATAACACGCAACAAACGTGAAATTTAAAATCAACAGTAATGTTTCAATTATGCACGGGGAACTTATTGCCATAGCTGAAGCCTTGTCGTATTTGGAATCCATCGAATTTGAGAAATTTGTGATTTTCACGGACTCAAAAAGTGCCTTACATCGCGTGGATCGCAGTACCTCGACCTTTCGAGGTATACCGATAGGCTACGCAATAATAAGATCTATTGTGGAATTGTTATCCCAGTCTAAAACGGTTATCTTACAATGGATTCCCTCCCACGCAGGTATAAGGCTATGAAACAGTGGATATGTTAGCCAAACAAGCGTGTAGCGACGATATATACTTTCCAATGTACCCTCCTTATAATGACCGCCTATATTAAATAAAAAGAAACTGTCGTGAGCAGTGGAAGGAGTATTATAATGTACGGTCCCGAGAAAAGGAAATAATATGGTTTAAAACTATTGTGCCTCAGCGTTTGAACTCGCCATGGATCGATATTAGTAGATTATGTAGGCAAGATTTGGTTTTATTACTTCGACTGCGTTCCGGACACACAAGTTTGCCCATCTTATGCGTAAAGTAAGTTCGCCTCTGTGCAATGCGTGTAATATGGAGGAGGATACATACCATATCTTAATGGAATGCGTCCGAAATCAGGAACCCAGAAAGTTGCTATTTCAGGAAATTTCTATTGGATTATGTAATAGCTTTTTATCGTTCCCTATGAGCAATGACACCAAATTGATATTAGCCATAGTTAAATTTGGTCTAAAAACCAGGCCTGTAAGTACCTAATATTAATGAATAAGCTGAAGTATTGTTCTTAGCGTTATATCCTACACACATGTATATTATTATATTATATTATTTGTTGGTGCCACACGGAGCGGCATATTCGCAAGCGAAAAAGCTCTTTAAATAAAGAACAAAAAGAATGTGTGAACACAGTGTCATCGGCAGTTGTTCCAGAATACTCCCAAAAAATGTCCCCATCATGGCTATGGTTGCCTAATATGTATATGCCAACCGATGGCGATGAAACCCCAAAGGAAAAAGCTACTAGAAAAACCACGGCCAAAGCCGCGGGCAGATAGATAGTGTAACAAATAGGTCTATTCATACCAAATAATCGAGGCCTAAATGCTAAGCAATTATAACTAAGTAATGGCCGATTAATGAATCTTAAACTAAAAGGTGATTTACTGTCATTAATTTACATTTGAACCCGGACAGTATAATAAAGGACTGATTTACGTAATAATATATGGGATTGTTACCACGAATAAATATGGATTGTTAAAATGAAATGTAAGTTTCGTTTTTTTTTTAAATTGGCGGTATGCCTTGTTCAACAAAATACTACGAAGTATATACAACACTACAGCTTCTACAATAAAAGCATTTAGACAACCAATAAGCCATAGCAGACTCATAGGCAGTCTAAATGGTCCAGCCCACTCCCAGTTTAGATCATTTTGACAAATATTTATCAACCTTGGTATATTCCTTTAGGTACAATTTTTTCTAACATTCTTAATTTACACTCTTTAATCTATACTTATATTATAAAGAGGAAAGATTTGTATTTTTGTATGCAACAAATAAACTTCTACTGGATCCAGATGTACTTGTATAAGATTTATTCGGAAGTCTTAGATTTTTTTTTTTTATGCATGATAGGTTAGTCTTTGACCTCTATCTCACCTGATATATGGTAAGTACCTAATGATGTGGTCGAAGATGTTGTTCAGGCTAACCTAGAATTACTGGTTCTCAAGGATGGCTGCCGGAACACACCGTTAGGTGCTTGGCGACAGATTTTCAACTTGAGGGTGGTAGCTAGCCAGGCGGGCATTCGCAACGTGCCCTACCACCATGCTATAACGACTGCCATCCTAAGACAACAACCGGGACCGACGGCTTAACGTGCCCTCCGAAACACGGAAGCGCTCAGTAGTAATGTCACCAGCGCTCACCCATCCAACTCCTGACCGAGGCGGACGTTGCTTAACTTTACTGATCGATTCAGAATGGCTAAGCAAACTTCGCTACGAGCGCTTCAAAAAGATTATTATTTTAGTTCTGCCAGCCTGCCGCATAATATGTAGTTCGTAAGAAAAGACAGTTAACAGAAGTAGCTACTGCTCGGCTAGTTTACTATTTGGCGTACTTTCACAGTATTATGTCGTATGGTGTATTGCTGCTGAGCTAGAGAGACAACCTTTATCTTACAAAAGCGTGCAGTTCGAGCCATATGAGAAATGGATCCTAAAGCATCTTTGAGGGATCTTTTTAAAAAAAAATATATTTTTACTTTACCGATTCTGTATATATTTGAAAATATTATGTATGTTCGTAAAAAAATAAGAAATTGAAATTAAACAGTGACAATTATTACGATTACAACATTAGGAATAAAGATAAAATAGAGGTGCCAGGTTTTAGGTTAGCAAAGACAAACAAAAGGTCGTCTTTAGGTAATTATGTGTTTATAATAAAGTTCCCAAACATATTACAATGAGACTCACAGAAGGAAAATTCAAGTAGCACGGAAAAAACGTTTTGATTGAGAAATCCTACTACACAGTTTGTGATTACTTAAACGACAAAAATGCTTAGGCAGTTCCGTTTCTGCCAAGTTATCGCCTGTTCCCTACGTAATTTAAACAAACATTGTAATAATTTTATTTTATTATTATTATTCACAAATTTATATTTTCTCGAAATATTTAAGATATTTCGGTGTATATATGACGACCACGGGCCTAAGCCAAGTGGGCTCCATGTTATTACGATTGTTGGTTTGTTACGTCGTCTTGTAAGAACTTTCTTACAATACGACAGGTGTTTAAAATTGCAGCCTTTTGCATGGTCATATAGGTGTTTTCCGAGATGTTTATTACTTTGAGTGATTGCAGTAAGTGTTTTGGGATTACTCCTGTACTAGATAATACCAGTGGCACAATATATACCTTGTCCATTTTCCATATTCTGAGTATTTCTTCTTTTAATTCAGTATATTTATTTATTTTTTCTGTAATTGTCTTTTGAAGATTATGAGTGTTGGGTACTGCTATATCGATTATATACACTGTTTTATTTAGCTTGTCTATTAAAGTTAGGTCAGGTCTGTTATTGTGGATGGTCTTATCTGTAAGTATTGCTCTATCAAAGTATAGTTTGTGACTGGCATTTTCCATTACAGGTTTTGGACAATATTGATAAAATGGTGTGACTGTTTTCGGGATCAAATTGTGTTTGATGGCTAGTTTTTGATGAATTATATTGGCTACTTGATTATGTCGGTGTGTGTAATCTGACTGCGTTAAGCTAGGGCAGGCGCCGGTTATATGTTGTATTGTTTCTGAATAGCGTTGGCATTTTCTACATTTATCATTTAGTAGATTAGGGTCTTTTAAAATAAATTTCTTGTAATTTTTTGTGTTGATAATTTGATCTTGGATTGCTATTGTAAATCCTTCTGTTTCTGGAAATAGTATACCCAATTTTAACCATTTATTGGAAGCTACCTGATCAATATGAGGCTGTTCTAGGTCATGTATGTGACGGCCGTGCAGCTCTTTACCACGCCATTTAGCCATTTTTGTATGTTCAGCAAGCTGTGTATTTGTAAATTCTTTATTTCTATTAACTAAATTTAGAGGTGTAAAATTATTATCTGATTCAACTATTGCTGAGTGTATTTGGCTTGTTGCTGCTTTTTCATAGAAGAAGTTTCTTAAATTTTTAATTTGTCCTTCCCATAGAAGTTTAAAATCTATTAAACCCCTGCCCCCCTTTTGTCTTTGAATCGTCATTCGCTCTATTGCAGATTTTGGATGTAAGTAATGATGTTTAGTTAAAGTGGTTCGAGTTTTTGTTTCTAATTTATTGATGTCTGTCTGAGTCCATTTGATTATACCAAATGAGTAAGTTAAAATTGGGATCGCAAATGTATTGATGGCTTTAAACAGATTCTTTGAACACAGAGATTTTTTGCAGATTTTATTTAACCTATTTGTGTATTCAGTGGTTAGGGCTTTTTTGATTTCAGCATGATTTATTGATTTTCCTTGATTTAAACCTAGATATTTGTATGTATCTTTTTCTTCCATTACTTTAAAGCAGATTTGTTCAGTTTCATTGTTGCTATTTCTATTTGTGACTTTACCTTTATGCAAGTGAAGAGTTTTACATTTTTCAAATCCAAAGGTCATACTGATGTCGGTACTAAATTCGGACGTTAATTTTATGAGTTTGTTCATCTCAGTTTCAGATTTGGCGAAAATTTTTATATCATCCATGTACAAAAGGTGATTAATTTTAGATGTTGGGGTTAGTTTGTAGCCAGAATTTGTGCTATTTAATTTATTCGATAATGGGTTGAGTGCCAAACAAAACCACAAGGGACTCAAAGAATCTCCCTGAAAGATGCCATTTTCGATTGGTATTTCCTCTGTAGTGATACTGGCTGAGTTGGTATTTAGCGATAAAGTAGTTCTCCAATTGGCCATAGCACCTTTCAAAAAGTTGATGATCAAAGGATTTATTTTATAGATTTGTAAAACATGTAATAGCCAGGTATGTGGAACACTGTCAAATGCTTTCTTGTAATCTATGTACGTTATATGTAAGTTTCTGTTGTGACTAGTGGCGTGCTTTAATATTGTAGAGTCAATAATTAACTGCTCCTTACATCCCATGTGCTTCCGTCGGCACCCTTTTTGTTCCTCTGTTAGTATCTTATTCCGTTCTAGGTGGCTGTTAATTCTATTGGTTATACAGGATGTAATAAGTTTGTAAATTGTCGGTAGGCAAGTTATAGGTCGGTATTGCGATGGGTCTTCGGTATTATTACTCTTAGGGAGCATATAAGTAACCCCCTTTGTTGTGAATTTAGGCAATTCTGCTTCACCATTAATAATGCTTGTTATGTTTTTAGATAGAATATCGTGCAAAATGAAGAACTTTTTTAGCCAGAAATTATGTATACCGTCGATACCAGCAGCCTTCCAGTTTTTGAAGTTCTTTGTTACTGCTTCTACATCAGTACCTGTGAAATCATGCAAATCCATCTGTTCAATATTTTTTGTTCTTTCTTCTTCCTCCTTTATCCAACCTGCCCCTTCGTTGTGAGCATTTTGGTTTTTCCACAAATCAGTCCAGTAAGTTTTGAGGTCTGTTTCACTGGGGATTCCGGACGGATTAGGTGATGATTTTTGAGTAAGTGACCGGTAAAAAGCTTTTTCGTTACTTGTAAACTGTCTGTTTTCTAATTTTCTTTGAAATGATTTATTATACCGCGCCAATCTATGCGTTTTTAATGAAAGTTTTTGCTTCAGAGTATCTAAGAATTCTTCAGGCTTTACGTTTGGTTTTTCGTGGGTAGAATGAAATTTAGCATTTTCAAATATTACGTTGACTTTTTTAACTAATTTTTTTCCTCTGTTATTGTTAATATATTGAGTTAACCTCCCTATATCAGCTCGAAGTTTCTTTATATCTTTTTCTATTCTAATTTTCCAAGGCGGGTCCTTATTTGTATTTGGTCGCGGGTTCGGTGCATCCGTAGTTAATATTTTATACCCTGACTGCTTAGTTATGACCATTGCACTACAGTATATCAAAGTGTGGATGTGTGTCAGATCTGAATCGACAGAATAGAATTGTCCTAGAATCTGCTTGTTGAATATGTCAATCATTTCGTACAGTTTCCCGTTTTCTCTTAAGCGAGGCAGTTTAGGTCTGGCTGTTGGATCTGTTCCTGTGTACAATGTTAATGTTGTTTCTAGTTGATCTGTTAAATCTTTTACGTAGTTACTACTTACTGGTTCGCTAATTGGATTGTGTTCAGTTAATGTCGTTGTAGCAGGTGTATGAAACGATGTTTGAGTAGATACATGAGAAAGTGTAAGTGCGATGTCTGAAGATAGTAATAATTCATTACATGGTGATATCATTGGCGTTGATTGGTTAGCATGGGGCTGTGGTGTAATAGAACTGTTGATATCTACCAACTGTGTTTCGTTTTCTGTAAGCAGAGTGTTAGGAGATAAGTGGTTTGTCTCTTCTGATTTTAACATTTCTGCCACTTCAAATTTTATTTTGCTTAAAGCATCATTGGATAAAAGTCCATTCCTTAATATGACCCTTCTCTGGTCTGCAATTCTTTGTGCTGTAACATTTATGTTTGGGTATTTTAGTTTGAATTTGTCATATAGTTTGTTACTATACATTGTTCTGTCTGTTTCTAAGTTAGTGATGTGATAGTATGTGCGCATGATAAAAGTGTTAATTTCATCATCCCACTTCATGCGCGTTCTTGGTTTTCCAGCTTTGGTGGTCGCAAGTTGGGTGACACATGCCTCCTGCGAAACATCCTCGGCTGGAGTAGATGGTCTGCTCCTACTTCTACTGTCGCTTGTACCGGCTGTAATCCTTGAGGACCCCCTAACATCCGTGTCCCCGACTCCCGTACAGCCGTCTTTCCGGGAATCACTGGCTAGCATGCTGTCACGTCCGACACCAGCAACAGACGTGCCCCGACGATCACCCTCGGGCAGCGGCCCTATACGTAATTTCCTTTGTCTCGTCTCCATGTTAATTGGGTTACCTTTACCCAGTTAGCCGTGTAAGTTTTTTTTCTGTACACGTTGCCCGTCCCCCACGAGGTTAGATGTTCAACTCGGGCGTAGGGTAGGATTTTGGGGGACTTATTATTATTATTATTATTATTATTTATTCAAAGAAATTGCACATACAATATTTCTTTAGGTTAGATATAACATAATTACTCGTATATCAATTTGGCTAGAAAATTATGGACATTTTAAGCTAGAGTATCTGCTGCTGAACTAGGCTTATCACCTGTATTTCAGCATACAGCGCTCCTCCCCTTATATCGGACTGCTACTAGCCTCTACTTTAGTATTTCAAATTAATATTATCTTAAAATAAAACTAATACAATTGGTTTCTTAAGCTATTTTGTGTGACCGTGCCTCTCTTTGTGTAAATGAATTTATGAGTGTGTGAGTGTGAGAGGGTGTGTGCATCTATCCTTTGTGTGTTATGTATGGGGTCGTGTAAGGCAATCTTAACGTATATGTATTTATGGTACTTAAATTAACATTTTTAGAATTTCTTCAGACTCTTCATATGATAACGATTTTAGCCAATTTTCAACTTTAATTTTAACATTTTTTTGTATAATTGGGTAAATGTTTAACAATTTGTTAATTTTATTATATAAGAAAGGCCCTTGGTAAATAAAAAATCTATTTATAAAAACTGTATTAAAACGTTGGGTTTGATCACAAACTTTGTATTTTAATCTTTTTTGTAACCTTTGGGGCTCAAAATGTAAACTACTGTGTTGTTTTAAAATTACACTCATAATAAAAAGTTGGCGCACGGTAAGCACATCACATGAAGCGTAAAGCAATGAGGTAGGGTATAGATATGGCTTACCCGTAGCGACTTTCAAAACGGCTCTTTGGGCCACCTCAAGCATTTGCAAATATGTTTTGGGAGCTCCCCCCCCATGATGAAATACAGTAAGACAATAGAGACTGACAGAGGCTTAAGTATATTTGTTTAACTAAATTTGGACTAGCGATATGCCAAAGTTTTTTAAAGATAAATATAATTTTTCGGATTCGTCCACTGAGAACTTCAATATGATTTCGGAAATTAAGATTTTTGTCAATAATTATGCCTAAATATTTTACACTATCACTTTTATCTAATTTATTACAATAACAATTGTCATAGTCTGTTAGTACACATAATTTATTATGGGCTAAGATAGAAAGTTCGGGAACTTGTGTTGTATCTCTGATCGAAAACAATACATATTGAGTTTTATTAATATTCAGAGACAAAATATTGTCATGGAGCCAGGTCGTTACCACATCAAACCCTTTTTGGGCAGAATCCATTACTTGTTCCCAAGTATCAGCTGCAAATACTAGTGCTGTATCATCGGCATATGATATGAGTTTGCCATTAACAGGTTGAAACAAGCACAAGTCATTTATGTATAACAGAAAGAGGGTAGGTCCCAAAATGCTGCCCTGAGGAATACCGTGCGTAATTGGTAAATCCATGCTTGTGTGAGCACCCACCTTGACACTCTGGTATCTGTCAGTCATGTAATCTTTTAGTAAAGCTAGTTGGTTTCCACGAATACCAATTCGCTCTAATTTAGAAACGAGCAAAGGGACAGAGACTGTATCAAACGCTTTTGCTATGTCAAGGAAAATAGAGAGGCATTTCTTGCCACAGTCGAGATTGGTAGAAATAAAATTGGTCAGCTCATGAACGGCGTCACTGGTTGATTTTTCTCTACGAAAACCGTACTGATTTTCGGACAAAATCGTATTTCTCTCTATAAACTCTATTAATCTTTTATTTATAATGCGCTCTAAAATTTTGGAAATGGAGGGGAGTATAGATATCGGTCTATAATTATTGATACAGCCTCTGTCTCCGTTTTTATAGATGGGAAGAACACAAGATCTTTTAAGATCGCGGGGAAAAACTCCACATGTGAGGCATAAATTAAAAATATACGTCAATGGAGGTACAAGTACTTCTCTAAACTGTTTGAGAAATCTATTTGAGATCTGATCCCATCCAATAGAGCAATCGTTTTTAAGGTTTAGTATAAGAGACTCTACTTCTTCTTGGTCCGTTTCTAATAGTACGAGTGACTCCAATACAGGGCTAGATGAACCATGAATTTTAAAATCAGGCGGACTACAATTTTGCTCAATGTCCCGTGCTAAAGTTTTCCCAACGTTAACAAAAAAGTTATTTATTTTATTTACCGACTGTTTGGGTGATTGGCATATACTTAGTAGTTCCTTTGGTAATTCCCTTGTCTCTTGTGTTCCTGATATGTCTTTAACTGCTTGCCAAATTTTTTTACTGTTGTTTCCTGCTTTATTAATAGACTCTGTTTCGAAAGCTCTCTTGACTTTTTTGATCAGTCTGTTGCAAAAATTTCTATATCGTGTATACGTTAATTTTAGATTATTGTCATTTGGGTACTTATTTTGTTTTTTGTGCAGTTTGTCTCTGTTGCGAATACAACGAAGTAGACCAGCTGTCATCCAAGGCTTGATGATTCTTTTACGTCTTGGTATGTTATGGATTATGGTACTACTTTTAATAGCTGTTTGAAGCATATTTATCAGATATGACATCGCAAAATTTGGGTCAGATGAATCATAAATAGGCTTGAGGTTGAGAACACTAAGATCTAGTTTGAGTTTTTTATAGTCTATTTTGGATCTAGTGATTATTGCACAGTCACGCCTCATACTAAGCTCAATACATAATAGTGTCGCCTTATGGTCAGTCACATCTGAATCTATAACACAAGTTAAAGCAGGATAATTAGTTCTTAACAGTACATGATCTAAGCATGTCCCACTTTGAGTGCGAGTAACAAAAGAATGTGCTGGTAGCATACCATGAAAAGCAGTCAAGCTTAAGTAACGGGATGACCTTTCATCGTACGTTCCTGATTTAATGTTGATGTTAACATCACCAGTTATAATGACATTTCGAAAGGTTGTTAAATTTGAAAGAACTCTATGTAAAGAGTTTAAAAAATTGTCAAGATTTTTAAAACTTGGTGATCGGTATATAGCTAATATAACCGTATTTGAATCAATCTTTACGATAAGACAATTTCCTTCTTCAAAGCTTGGCTCTTCACTTTTAAATGTAAGATCTCGATTGACAAATATAACTATTCCATCATTTTGATTTAGATTGGTTTTGGTGTAAATAGAGCTATATCCTTCAATAATTGGAATAGCTGAAGCGTATCGCAACCAGCATTCTGTAAGAATTATTATGTCACATTCTAAATTAATTTTTGACAGCAAGATTTCAAAGTCAGATATATTGCAACTGATACTTCTTATATTTTGAGCCAAAACTAATAAACTCTTCTTAGTATTTGATATATATTTACAACAATCTTCTAAGTTGCATTCTATGGCTTTTGAAACTGATACTTTATCCAAGTCACGTGAAAAATCATTAATGTTACTAAACATAATGTTTGAGAGTACATTGATCAATTAATTTGTTTAAAAATTCAAATTCTAAAAGGTGAGTTTGTTTAACTTTTGAAAAAGTCCAAGTTTTATTATTTATAGTGCCTTTTTGTGTATACGAAGAATAAAATAAAGTTTGATTAGTTTGTGTAAGTGTTAAATGTTGCATATGTTTAGTACTTATACAGGTTGAAAAAATTGTGGTATTTTTAATTGCTTCTATATAATAATTATCTATAGCTAAAATTATGTATGAGTGTATATAACAACCTAAGTAATTAATAAAATAACCGAGTAGAGTAAATGCTTCATAATTTTGTACCAGGCTTAGTCACATGGGCATACGCAACTTGTCTAAATCTGCTTCACTCTCCACTCTGATTTGAGGCAAGTTTTCTTCTTTACGTAAATAAACGATGCCTCTCGATGTCCAGCAGAATTTATATCCAGAAGTTTTTTGGAAATTTCGTGCCAAATAAAAGAGCTTTTGCATTTTCTGTGTAAGCGTTTCGGAAACAAATACTGGTTTAATTTGTTGTTTTAAATGCAAATGTGACGTATTTAATTTTTCATTTCTAGTCTTGTTTTTATTGAAATTTTTGATTGCAGTTAATATTTTCTCCTTCATAACTGCGGTAGTAAATTCTGCAATAATAGGCCGATGTGTTGATTCTGGTGACTGTGTTCTATAAACGTCTCTGATCTCCGAGTCCTGTATGTCCAAATGTACAGCCTTTCCCAAGTTTCGTACAATTTCACACAAGTCATTCTTAGACTCAGGCTTCAAATCCGTCTTTAAAATGTTTCGAATTTCCACACCAGAAGATCGTTCTCTTCGTTCCATGATTTCCAGCCTTTGTTCGAGAGAACTTATGTATTTTTTATCAGCCTTTTTTTCATTTTCCAAAACCTGAATTCTGTTTAAAAATTCATCATATTTAGTAGCCATTAGTTCAACGGTTTTGGTTAAGGTATCGAAACGTTTTTCTTGGTTTCTTGACAAAGCATCTATCATTTCTCTCATAGCATTAACGGTAGAATCATCCCCATCATGCTTCCTTTTTTTACGCTCGCATGCAACGCGTAGGTCAGGTTCCGAGTCATATTGCACTGCCTCTGAGTTGGTGCGTAGAAAGGAACGCATGGTCGGTTGGTTTGACTTTGACGAGATCGCCATAGTGACATTTGACGTAGTCGCCGCTTGTCCAGGGGAAGTGGGTGGGGTACGTTTCAACGGCATGTTTATAAAAGTTTAGTACTAGGCTCTCAGATATTCAAGGAGATCAAACGCACCTTTTTATTTCCTCTTATTTATTGACACCCTCCAAAGATGGCAGCTTTACATTTCAAAATGGCTGCCTAACTAGATTAAAAGCTCTTTCCAAAATAATATTAGAAATTCAGCAAAATTCGTGTTTCCTGGCGACGAAGTACCAGGCGACAAGAAGATGTTGTGAGGTGTGTTGTACTAACCGGTTTGGTGAAAGGTGTGGCTTACGTTAGGAAAGTTGTGTTCATTGACACCCTCCAAAGATGGCCGCTTTAAATTTCATAATGGCCGCCAAGCTCGACGATAAGATCTTCCCCAAATAATATTTGGCTTCAACAAAATTCCAGTTTTATGGCAACAAAGTACCAGGCGATAAGAAGATCATATGAGGTGTGTTGTACTAACCGGTTTGGTGAGGGGTGTGGCTTACGTGAGAAAAGGTGTATCTTGTCCGAGGTTACGCCTCCCAAGATGGCTGATTATTTCTTATTCGTTGGAGAGCAATGTCTTCCAAGATGGCCGCTTGATTCTTCAGTACTCGTTTGCAACGTAAGGTGAATCGCAATCTCTTCCGTTGTTATGCACTCCTATTTTTGTGTGAGGATTAACGTACTTTAAAATTGATAAATTGTATTTAAATAAATTGACTATAACTTTGGTAACGTCTGCCCGCTAACGGGGTCCGGGGGAGAAGGGATAGTATGTTGTTTCTTTGTTAAAAGACGTTTAAAAGAATGGCCCTGAGTTTCTAGCCCGTTCATCTCGCAGTGGGTTTATTCATCTATTTTACTGAACGTGCCAGAACAATGTATAATATTAAAAAAATGTAATTGACTTTCATAAGAGCGTCGTAGAACCTAATATGTAGACCATAGACCAGTAGGACGTATCCAGATTACATTAAATAGAGTGATTTGCTTGCACTTATATTTTCAATTTTAGATTCGCTTAAAGTTAACACAAGTAATAACATAAGTTTCATAGTATTTTGTTTAATAAAGGCATACCGCCGGGAAAAAAAACACAAGTAATGCCTTTTTCTATTTGAACCAACTTTTCTTTTCACAATGTAGTGGAAATTATTCCTAAAGTTAAAAGTAACTTTATCAGTAAACGATTTAGCCTTCAAGCAATATTTTGTAGCTAGGTAGTTAAATTTAAGGATCACGGAAACTGTTTTTTTTTTAACACAAAATTGGTAAAACATTAATTATATTTAACTAGCTTTCCGGGCGCGGCTCCGCCCGCGCGTATGTCCGTTATCGCGCAAAAACATTAACCTCTTTTTGCGCAGTTGGATAAAAACTATCCTTTGTTTTTTCCCGAGTCTCAAACTATTTCCATACCAAATTTCATTCAAATCGGTCCAGTAGTTTTGGCGTGAAAGCGTAACAGACAGACAGACAGAGTTACCTTCGCATTTATAATATTAGTACTGATACTGATTAAGATGTACGATACATGGAAGAGTTGACTGAGAAATTTAAAGAAAGGCTCACACCTCCGTCGTTATCAGTGATACATCCTGTGCAACACTCAGAATTCAGACGCAAGTCAGCAATTTGTCTGTATGGTGACAATATCGTGCCCTGTACCAGGATGCATAACTTCTCCCTCCGCTACTTCGAAATTATCGGTTGGATTTTCTTGAAACCGAGAATTTTGATACAAATATTTCTTAATGTAATACAAACTGACTATAACTAAAATTATATATAAGATTAATGTTCCGATGCTCATGTCCTTTACAAATTATATTACATTTCTATATATTATGATTACAAGCACTACCGCGTACTAAGCGAAAATCATTCCGAGAGTTAAGTGTTTGAAAAAACACTTCTTTCGGTCAGATGAAGTCTAGTAGTCTGGTTGATGGCCGCGCACCGTCCCATATGACGGTTTAAGAAATACGATTGGAGTACGAAATTTCGGCGACACAGCCGTACCCCCGGTAGCTTAATAGAAAAAGCATCCGGCGCGAAATCGGAAGGACGCGGGTTCAATTCCCGCCCGGGGCAAGACATTTTGTATTCCAATAATTTGTAAATTTAAAATTATATCACACTTTCATATTTACTTTCTTTTGAACTAACGCTCCCGCCTGATTTTTCAAGATTTGTCAATTCTACACCATTTAAATTTATAGGTTTCGCGGAATATGTCTTCGTCGATAGGAGCGGCATCTCTGGAAGGGTAATAATGGGCTATGCAGGCAGGTCAAATTTCTCTTTGTTTCCTTGGTGTTTTTCTTGTAGTGTTACTCCTTTGATTGTACTTTTACAGTCATCATCAATAGTTAATATGTATTACCCTGAATATGACGGTGAGTAATTTCGTTGTTACAATTTTGTGAGAGCATAAGACTTGATTTAGAGTTAATCATCCATCTATCGGCCTGTATCTTTTCTACTTTAGGATCATCTAGCTCTATCAGGGTTGGCTGGCATAGCGTGACATTTGCGGTAAATCTTATCAAGTTTGTAACACACTTATCTTACAATTGTAGGGATGCATAATCTTCTCCACATAAAAACTAGGACTCATACATTCTTGGCAGGGGCGCAGGAGTGATACCGTTTTCAACCCTTTCATCAGAAGGTAGGGTAGCTTAGGTAATATAAGTTGGGTTTGGTTCAAGGTCTTTGTGATTGTAAGGGAAGGACTCTGTAATATGTGTATGTATCAGTTTCAACTAGAGGTAACATAACAAACGTTATTTGATTTTCCTTACTGAACGCTTTTAAATCTATGTTTTGTTCTAGTTTTAATAGGTTTTCTAAATTTACAGGAAATATTAGTTTATTATAGTATTCTACACTTTTGAGCACTATCAATAATTAATTAGTATCAAAATTATGGAGAAATAAGTAGATTATATATTTGAGATTTTTAAAATGTTTTGGGCATTATTAGTTTAATTTAGCTGTTTTATGATATCCCAAATAACTTTATCCGATTGAATGAAATTGTACCTCGTGTTGTTAGTGATATTTACTAATGAGCTCATCATTTTAGCGACCACTGTGATCTTTTTATTTATCGCTATCTGCTTATCTTTACCATCGCTTATCAACGCATCGTACCTTATCAGCGTTATCTAAATAATCTTAACAATAGCACCAAGAGTGTTTAAAATGCCGCGCTTACGTCATTTTGATGGCACTGTTTTATTTTTCCGAAATAATATTTTTAATGTAATCAGTTTTCATTTTTGAATCATTGATGTCTGAACTTAATTCTTTCCAAAATAATTCGTAATGTGCTTATTCAAGTTTGCATATCTGTTTATGTTAAACTCCAAATCTTCACGAATCAAACTTATATCTAGGATTACTATCTATATATAATTACTATCCACTTATCATTACTAATGCGGGCTTGTCCTTCCTTTATTGGGAGAATCCCAGGGTTGTGATCCATACGCTGAAGTAGAAGGGCGTGGGTCGCTGATGCTTGAATCAGGATCAAAGCGAACCTGTGAAGGACGTAGGTGCTTTTGTCTCACGAACTTTGATATTAGAATACAATAATTATTTATTGCTACAAAAAAGAAAACAAATGACATACATACAACTTCTTACAAACAATATACAACTTATATAGCAAAAGGAATACAGTCAGTTTGAGTTATGACCATACCTGTTAAGTTGCAACCATAACACTGATTTTCAGTGAATTCCTGAACTCGGGCTAAGATGTTCGCCGAGAGAAAAAAAGAGTAGAAAAAAGCGAGTTCAAGAACTACCAATCTACAAAATACATATACTATATCTAAGCACAGACAAAACAGCAATCTATTAATAGGAATTTTGCAAATACGATAGATTTAATAACATCATAAAAAAAAGAAATAATTTAAAAATTAAAAAACACGCCTGCCGTACCCAAAAATTGAACTAAAAAATTACAAACTTTAATTCCACAGTAAATAAAATCTATTTAGTACCTACATTGTGGCCATTCAACATTAAAATCATGTAACTTGTTTGTAATTTTTTAGTTCAATTTTTGGGTACGGCAGGCGTGTTTTTTAATTTTTAAATTATTTCTTTTTATTTCGTACCTTTTAGTGATAAAACAATATTTTTGCAAACGCACAATGTGCCACGAAAGATAACTTATTTTTTTTTTGGAAATTAATATCACGCAAAAGATACCGCGAAATATTTTTTTTTATGCTTAATTCATTATTAATGATAACTTTGAGGTCTTTCAGTTCTTGCAGAGACTTTGTCATGGGGCACGTTGATAAGCTTTCGTGGATCTAAAACACCAATTCTTCTAGCTGTCTGACGCGACTAAGAGCGACATAAACTTTCATAGTCATCATCATCAGCCGGAAGACGTCCGCTGTTGAACTAAATCCTCCCCCATAGAACGCCACATAGAATGGCTATTAGCCGCTTATAACCATTGGCTACCCGCGACTTTTATGATATCGTCAGTTCATCTAGTGGGGGGCCTACCAACTCTAGGTCCCACCATGGTACCCACTCGAGAACCTTTCTTCCCCATCGGTTATCAGTTCGTCGAGCAATGTGGCCCGCCCATTGCCACTTCAACTTGCAAATTCTGAAAGCTATGTCGGTGACTTTTGTTCTTTGGCGAATATCCACGTTCCGGATTTTATCACGCAAAGAAACTCCGAGCATAGCTCTCTCCATGGCTTGTTCAGTGACTCTGAGCTTGTCCATAAGGACCACAGTTAAGGACCTCGTCTCGGTGGCATATGTCATCACTGGGAATATACACTGGTTGACGACTTTGGTCTTCAGGCTCTGCGGGATCTTTGACGAGAAAATGTCGCGTAAATTCCCGAACGCTGCTCATCCGAGTTGAGTTCTTCGGGCGTCCTCTTTTTCGAAGTTGGACCTACCTACCTGGACAGTCTGTCCCATGTAAATTACATTAACTTAGCCCCTGGGCAATAAATTTTGCGCCTAGATCCACGATGGCTCTGTCCAGTGTGGTTCCTTGCAGGTTGTGCACTGTCACAGCCCAACATAATATCAGTGGTAGCACCTGCCGCTCGACTTTACCTTGACCCCGTAATGCGTCAAATTCGTCAGTGCTAAGCTCACTTTTGACTATGTTACCCAAACTGACTGTGTTGCCACGTATCATTTTGTCATTGAACTCACCGAAGACGTCTTGCGGTAACTCTCCCAATTACGACTTAGCGCTGGCCATACGAATTTTTGGATGACCCCCATAGCGCCATTTACCAAGCCGTGTCCAAAGTTAATATTTTTCCGCAACATTAATCTAGAACCAATTTTAAGAATGGAACTATAATCTCCTTAATTTTACAAATTATTGGAATACAAAATGTTTTCCCGCCCGGGGCAAAACATTTTGTATTCCAATCATTTGTAAATTTATGATTTTCGCTTAGTACGCGGTAGTGCTTGTAATCATAATATATAGAAATATAATCTCCTTATTTATTCGGGTCAGAATGTATAAATTCAGGTGTTGGCCACTGTCCGTAGGTTTTGGCTTCTACAGATGTATCTGATGCTACCACGTCACACATCCGCAAATTTTGGAGAGTTCGGTGGTCATCGTTTGATTGTAGTCATCTACCTGTCTTGTCGTGAGAAATTTTCGCACACACTCGCCCTCTGGTCCAGTAAGTGGTACTCTACGATGATCCAGGATTCAATTTGCTGCATGGTGATCTGACCAACCCGTAAACTATTCAAAATATCGACAAATGTGGTGTCGTCTGCTTGCCTCATGTTCTGTGGCAGTTTGCAGAAGCTATATAACGCCCATTAATCCACTTCAGCACTTAAATGTGGCGGTTTTTTAAAGCAGTAGTATGCAATAAATGTTTCTGATTCTGATTCATTATGCCCCGCTGACAGATTTAGCTACTAGTGAAAGCTGCATCAAGTCACTAAACAGTAAAATGTTAACACCGCGAAAATAATCATTTCTTGTAGTTGTGTATGAAATGCCTTTCTCTCTGAAGGCGTTCTCCGGTCAAAAAACGCATGGTCTCTGTCCTGCCGCATGCCGATGATTAATTTATTTGTATTACTTGTGTCTACAAGAAGCAAGCATAGAAACGGATAAGACAATATTTATTACTTTTGATATTAGTGAACCGATGTTTATTGAATACTACTGTTATATATTTTTGTTATGTACTAAGCAAGCTCTAGACGGTGATAGTAAAATTTGTAAAATTTTCACGATTTTTTTTTTGGTTTTCTTTTAATTTCATGAACTATGGCCCCCTGTTTAAAATTTTTTAAATTTTCACTAGTCTATGTTACCCGGAATAACTCAACGCTTCTAATGATATCACAAACATCAAAATCGGTTAAGCCGTTACGAAGTTATGGTGGAATAAAGAAACTCACAAACATACATACATACATGAACCCTAAAAACATAACTCTCCTTTTTTTGGGCAGTCGTGTAATAATAATAGGTACATTCATTATACGATCTATACCGTGCGTCCCACGGCGATGCCACATGGAGCGAAAGTACCTTGAATATTCTAGATGGAACATTTTACTGAAAGAAGACATTATTGGATTTTAAAAAACAATTTAAACTGTATTCATAGATATTTAAATAATTGCATGGTTGAACCGGGAATCGAACCCGTTACACGATAAAAATAATCACCCTGTAGTTTTATCATACCGATCGAAAGGCTTCATCATAAGGATTATTTTTTGCCAATTAACATAGTGTCAGAAATAATAGGAAGACCATGAATTTCAACATTTGATGTGAAATTTTGAATTATTTCTTTATGATCAGCCAGCGGCATTGCGAACGACAAAATAATTGACGCGTCTTTCAACTCAGGATACGGCTCGATTTGATGCATACAACCAGGTACCTACTCATTACGTATCTCTTTATCATTTTATCATGCACTTAAATTAAAATAGGGAAATGATTTTTAAGTGGGTACATTTATTAGTAACTAACTTTCCGGGTGCGGCTCCGCCCGCGCGTATGTCGGTTATCGCGCAAAAACATTAACCTCTTTTTGCGCAGTCGGATAAAAACTATCCTATGTTTTTTCCCGGGTCTCTAACTATCTCCATACCAAATTTCATTCAAATCAGTCCAGTAGTATTGGCGTGAAAGCGTAACAGACAGACAGACAGACAGAGTTACTTTCGCATTTATAATATTATATATATATATATATATAGTACTGATTAGTACTGATAGGTACCTATGACAGTTGTGATGTCAGTTGTACTCGTATGTCCTTACGGCAATGTCAGCTTTTCATTTTTCTGAACAACATTTCACATCAAATGTTAAAATTCATGGTCTTGTTTTTATTTCTGACACTATGTTGTTTAGCAAAAAATAATCCTTAGAATGAAATCTTTCGATCGGTATGATAAAACTACAGGGTGATTTTTCTCGTGTAACGGGTTCGATTCCCGGTTCAACCATGTAATAATTTCAATATCTATGAATGCAGTTTTAATTGTTTTTTAAATTCAAATGTCTTCTGTCAGTAAAATGTTCCATCTACAATATTCAGTGTAGTTTCCCTCCATGTGGCGTCGCCGTGGGACGGCCTGTATAATGAATAATTTTGATTGAATAGTTAAATATAGTAATCTAGCATTCCCGTACGTATTTCACGTGAACTTTGATCCTTCTAACAAAAAATCACTTACTACTAGAGTAAAGGAAAACTGCGTGAAATACAGGGCACGTGAAGAGCAATCTTTTGGCTCAACTTTAATCATTCCGGCTCTGCGGCGGAATAAAAAAACAAATAATTCCGATTCAGCTACTATTAAAATAGTAGAAAACAAAATTACTGATAGTGATATTATTAATAACGCGGCACGCATCTTGTTTTCGAGTGATACAATCGCTCCTTTTACATCTGATACGTTGGATTCCCTAATTTGAAAAGCATCCGCTTGCAACTGCAGGTCTCCACCTTCCCGAATCTCCTATACAAGACATTGTTGAGGTGACCCCACAGGATGTTTCTGCAGCCGCATCTTTTTTAAGTGGCTCAGCCGGTGGCCTAGATGGCCTCACGCCTCAGCACTTAAAATATATTTTTTCTTTTAACTCTGGTGAGGTAGGCGAGACACTTGTAAGGGCTGTGACGGCTTTGGTTAATTTGGTGTTGTCGGGTCAGGTCTACAGTGAAATTACTGAAATTTACTACGGTGTGAATTTATATGTGCCCTAAATAAAAAAGATGGTGGTATTAGGCCTTTAGCAGTAGGCACCACTTATCGTCGCCTCACAGCCAAATGCGGTAGTAGGAAAAAGGTTGCTTTTTTAAGTTATCTTTTTCAACCACTGCAACTCGGTTTTGGTTCACAGGGTGGCTGTGAGGCTGCTGTAAGTAGTTAAATATTGGGAATTCTGCCCCACTCCATTCGTGTTCGGTCCATCGCCAGCCCTTGCTGGCGATAGTCCTCCACTCACTTCGTAGGCAGATTCCCAATATTTATTTTGTTAAAACATTATAACTTATTACACCTTGATTCGAAATGATTCGCCAGCCCTGCTGGCGATAGTCCTCCACCTTGGTTCGAAATGATGTCTGTTGCTGAGTTGCGTTTCTTTGTGACATTTTTATCATCACTCCACTGGTTCACTAAATGTACTTTTACTCGTTTTTATTGTTTTCTAAAGTTTTACCGAAAACACATTGGGAATTCTATCCCACTCCATTCGTGTTCGGTCCATCGCTAGCCCTGCTGACGATAGTCCTCCACTCACTTCGTAGGCAGATTCTCAATATTTATTTTGTTAAAACATTATAACTTATTACACCTTGATTCGAAATGATTCGCCAGCCCTGCTGGCGATAGTCCTCCACCTTGGTTCGAAATGATGTCTGTTGTTGAGTTGCGTTTCTTTGTGACATTTTTATCATCACTCCACTGGTTCACTAAATGTACTTTTACTCGTTTTTATTGTTTTCTAAAGTTTTACCGAAAACACATTGGGAATTCTAGCCCACTCCATTCGTGTTCGGTCCATCGCTAGCCCTGCTGGCGATAGCCCTCCACCTTGGTTGGAAATTATTCGCCAGCCCTTGCTGGCGATAGTCCTCCACTCACTTCGTAGACAGATTTCCAATATTTATTTTGTTAAAACATTATAACTTATTACACCTTGGTTCGAACTGATGTCTGTTGCTGAGTTGCGTTTTCTTTGTGATATTTTTAATCACTCCACTGGTTCACTAAATGTATTTTTACTCGTTTTTTTTATTTGTTTTCTAAAGTTTTACCGAAAACACATTGGGAATTCTAGCCCACTCGTGTTCGGTCCATTGCCAGCCCTGCTGGCGATAGTTCTCCACTCACTTCGTAGGCAGATTCCCAATATTTATTTTGTGAAAACATTATAGCTTATTACACCTTGGATCGAAATGATGTCTGTTTTTCGTATGTGATGTAAAGCTAAATTTTAACAATAACTGAGGGCTTATGTTGAGCCTTGAGCATAGCGAATCTCGTGTACACTCCAAAGTCTTGTTAAAATTAGGTTAACATAATACATCTCATAAGTAAATATATCTATACCATGGTGTAGCACATGATTAAAATTTCGTTTTAACAATGACTGAGGGCTTCTGTCGAGCCTCAAGTGTAGCGAATCTCGTGTACACTCCAAAGTATTGTTAAAATGTATATTTAATTAATACCGTTCATACCATTCTGTAAAATTTGAGTGTATCAAAAATGCTGGAACAGTTTAATTTCGAAACCAAGATTTAATATATGATAATATTTTATTTTGTACGTTTCATAACTGTTGGGATATAAAAATCTTTAAAATCATTATCCGTGTCATCTATACAACGTGTTGTAAATTTGATTATAACTTATTAGACCTTGGTTCGAAATGATGTCTGTTTTTCGTATGTGATATAAAGCTAAATTTAAACAATAACTGAGGGCTTTTGTCGAGCCTTGAGCATAGCGAATCTCGTGTACACTCCAAAGTCTTGCTAAAATTCGGTTGACATGACACATTTCATACGTTAATATATCTATACCATGGTTTGAGTTCTGCCTATAGCACAAAATTTTTTTAACAACGACTAAGGGCTTCTGTCGGGACTCAAGTGTAGCGAATCTCGTGTATCCTCCAAAGCATTGTTTAAATTAATCAAACAATAACTGAGGGCTTATGTTGAGCCTTGAGCATAGCGAATCTCGTGTACATTTCAAAGTCTTGTTAAAATTAGGTTAACATAATACATCTCATAAGTAAATATATCTATACCATGGTGTAGCACATGATTAAAATTTCGTTTTAACAATGACTGAGGGCTTCTGTCGAGCCTCAAGTGTAGCGAATCTCGTGTACACTCCAAAGTATTGTTTAAATGTATATTTAATTAATATCGTTCATACCATTCTGTAAAATTTGAGTGTATCAAAAATGCTGGAACAGTTTAATTTCGAAACCAAGATTTAATATATGATAATATTTTATTTTGTACGTTTCATAACTGTTGGGATATAAAAATCTTTAAAATCATTATCCGTGTCATCTATACAACGTGTTGTAAATTTGATTATAACTTATTACACCTTGGTTCGAAATGATGTCTGTTTTTCGTATGTGATATAAAGCTAAATTTAAACAATAACTGAGGGCTTTTGTCGAGCCTTGAGCATAGCGAATCTCGTGTACACTCCAAAGTCTTGTTAAAATTAGGTTAACATAATACATCTCATAAGTAAATATATCTATACCATGGTTTGAGTTCTGCCTATAGCACAAGATTTTTTTAACAATGACTAAGGGCTTCTGTCGAGCCTCAAGTGTAGCGAATCTCGTGTACACTCCAAAGTATTGTTTAAATGTATATTTAATTAATACTGTTTATACCATTCTGTAAAATTTGAGTGTATCAAAAATGCTGGAACAGTTTAATTTCGAAACCAAGATTGAATATATGATAATATTTTATTTTGTACGTTTCACAACTGTTGGGATATAAAAATCTTTAAAATCATTATCCGTGTCATCTATACAATGTGTTGTAAATTTAATTATAACTTATTACACCTTGGTTCGAAATGATGTCTGTTTTTCGTATGTGATATAAAGCTAAATTTTAACAATAACTGAGGGCTTATGTTGAGTCTTGAGCATAGCGAATCTCGTGTACACTCCAAAGTCTTGTTAAAATTAGGTTAACATAATACATCTCATAAGTAAATATATCTATACCATGGTGTAGCACATGATTAAAATTTCGTTTTAACAATGACTGAGGGCTTCTGTCGAGCCTCAAGTGTAGTGAATCTCGTGTACACTCCAAAGTATTGTTAAAATGTATATTTAATTAATACCGTTCATACCATTCTGTAAAATTTGAGTGTATCAAAAATGCTGGAACAGTTTAATTTCGAAACCAAGATTTAATATATGATAATATTTTATTTTGTACGTTTCACAACTGTTGGGATATAAAAATCTTTAAAATCATTATCCGTGTCATCTATACAATGTGTTGTAAATTTAATTATAACTTATTACACCTTGGTTCGAAATGATGTCTGTTTTTCGTATGTGATATAAAGCTAAATTTTAACAATAACTGAGGGCTTATGTTGAGTCTTGAGCATAGCGAATCTCGTGTACACTCCAAAGTCTTGTTAAAATTAGGTTAACATAATACATCTCATAAGTAAATATATCTATACCATGGTGTAGCACATGATTAAAATTTCGTTTTAACAATGACTGAGGGCTTCTGTCGAGCCTCAAGTGTAGCGAATCTCGTGTACACTCCAAAGAATTGTTAAAATGTATATTTAATTAATACCGTTCATACCATTCTGTAAAATTTGAGTGTATCAAAAATGCTGGAACAGTTTAATTTCGAAACCAAGATTGAATATATGATAACATTTTATTTTGTACGTTTCATAACTGTTGGGATATAAAAATCTTTAAAATCATTATCCGTGTCATCTATACAATGTGTTGTAAATTTAATTATAACTTATTACACCTTGGTTCGAAATGATGTCTGTTTTTCGTATGTGATATAAAGCTAAATTTAAACAATAACTGAGGGCTTATGTCGAGCCTTGAGCATAGCGAATCTCGTGTACACTTCAAAGTCTTGTTAAAATTAGGTTAACATAATACATCTCATAAGTAAATATATTTATACCATGGTTTAGCACATGATTAAAATTTCGTTTTAACAATGACTAAGGGCTTCTGTCGGGCCTCAAGTGTAGCGAATCTCGTGTATACTCCAAATCATTGTTTAAATGAATCAAACAATAACTGAGGGCTTATAACGAGCCTTGAGCATAGCGCATCTCGTGTCCACTTCAAAGTCTTGTTAAAATTAGGTTAACATAATACATCTCATAAGTAAATATATTTATACCATGGTTTAGCACATGATTAAAATTTCGTTTTAACAATGACTAAGGGCTTCTGTCGGGCCTCAAGTGTAGCGAATCTCGTGTATACTCCAAAGCATTGTTTTTAATGAATCAAACAATAACTGAGGGCTTATGTCGAGCCTTGAGCATAGCGAATCTCGTGTACACTTCAAAGTCTTGTTAAAATTAGGTTAACATAATACATCTCATAAGTAAATATATTTATACCATGGTTTAGCACATGATTAAAATTTCGTTTAACAATGACTAAGGGCTTCTGTCGGGCCTCAAGTGTAGCGAATCTCGTGTATACTCCAAAGCATTGTTTAAATGAATCAAACAATAACTGAGGGCTTATGTCGAGCCTTGAGCATAGCGAATCTCGTGTACACTTCAAAGTCTTGTTAAAATTAGGTTAACATAATACATCTCATAAGTAAATATATTTATACCATGGATTAGCACATGATTAAAATTTCGTTTTAACAATGACTAAGGGCTTCTGTCGAGCCTCAAGTGTAGCGAATCTCGTGTACACTCCAAAGTATTGTTAAAATGTATATTTAATTAATATAAAATCAATTTATATTATTAATTTTAGGTGACTTAACTGGTTCACACAAAATTCAATCACGAAATGAGTTATCTTCTACAGTACTATACCTCTTTTATATTAAATGTGGCATCGAATATCGATTCCCACAGTTACCTGATATTTACACAGACTTCTTACTTATTCTGTGTACTTACGCTGCACTTCATAAAGTTACCTACTTTGCAATCTGCAGCTAATGCTTAGTTTATACTGCTCAACTAAATTCAAAAGTATTGACTTGATTTTGTGGGGTTTCTTAAAGTTATGGATACAATTTTACTTTTTTATCTTGAATGTTATTTAATTATTTTAATAATTTATTATTGAATATAGGCAATCCTATCATAACATCAAAAATGCTAGGTATAAAGTGTTGAACATAATAAACCAAGTATAGAAATATCTTTTAAGGTACCGCTATTATCACAATTGTTACGTGCTTATGTTATTACAATTGTTACGTGGGAAACCAATTTTATCCTTGAGGCGATAGCTTGTAAGCAACTATTTTGTAAATGATTCACCACTTAATCGCATCGTGTGCACGAACCATAAAGTTTTCAGTACAATCAGGAACACAATACAAAGTCACATATACCGATGGCATGTGTTCATGTATTAAGTTTGATCCTGCACGTTGTTCAAATTTTTATTCTCGTTGTAATTTTGTTAACTCATGCGCTTAGCATGCGTTATTAAAAACAATGATTGTATGTACAATATCTGTTCTAATAGGTTCTATAAAAGTACTTTTGCCAAAGAACATTTGATAAACTAATTACTTATTAAAGTTCTTTAAAACAGCATAAGCTGTTCTAATTCCAACAAAATAATAAATTGGTAAGAAAGAATTTCCAACAGCAAAAATGTGTCCCATATACTGATGGTGTAGCGTTTGCATAAAACATATAAAGACATATCTTGCAGTAAGTTTGATTGTCCAACATATAGCTGGTCTAAATAGGACAGATAAAGGTATATTTGTCTGTGGTCATTTTAAGAAGTACCTACATAAGCACCTACCTCAGATTTATTATAATTTAAGAAACATATGAGTAAGCTATTGTTATTACCAAGAAATAGGTAGAAGTATTACAACCAAAATGACTTGCAAAGTTTAGCTTATCGCATTATTATAAAAATAAAAGAGAAAGTTTTTGTGTAAGTGTGAACCTACAAGTATGTTTTTTCTTCGCGTTGTAACATTTGAAACAATTTGAATGAAATACACAAGGAGTTTGTTTAGCTCCTCGAGTAGCACATAATAGGTTGACCTGATTTCACGTGGGTGAAACCGCGGACGGAAGCAAGTAAAAAATTAAAGAAGTCTTTTGTTCGCAAGTGTACTTATTCTTTGCTGTCATCAGCAGACATCATGTTACAACACGTGTAGTAGGCTAGTAGCTAGGGTTGTCAACCATAATGTTAAAATAATATAGGTATTTTAAATTATTTTGATGAAGAACCTTTTGCTGTTTTATATAAATAAAGTCTACAAAATACTGTTTTCATCATCACTGGCACTTCAGTGATAAGTTTGTGTACCTTTCCTGCCTGATCAATTAAAATAAACAGTACAACGTTGATATTACTTCTTTACCACAAAAGTTATAATAAAAGTTATTTTATTTTCTGCCTTGAGTTCTCGTTTTCACATGCGTAACATTAGGGTAATAAGTATCCCAGGTGTAAGTCGATGGTTCCGTCATTACCAAATTTCATACAAATTAGAGGTTTTTCTTAGATAATATATAATACCACAATACTCCCTTTTGTTGGTTTAAATGAATACTTCACATTTTTAGATCTAATAGGTCAGCCTTTGACCAGTATCTCACCTGTTGGTGAGTGATGACGGTGTGGTTGAAGGTGGTAAACAAGTTAAAACTGAAATAGGAACTGTTTAATTATTTCATAGGTATTTTATTTCTTGTACAAACCGTTGGCAACCCTTGTAGCGTGATATATCTAATTACCTTATTACTGCTAATTTTGCATCTTTAATGTATAACGTATTCTTTGCTTTCATCAGCAGTTATCATGTTACAACGCGTGTAGTAGGCTAGTAGCTAGGGTTGTCAACCATAATGTTAAAATAATATAGGTATTTTAAATTATTTTGATGAAGAACCTTTGCTGTTTTATATAAATAAAGTCTACATAATACTGTTTTTATCATCACTGGCACTTCAGTGATAAGTTTGTGTACCTTTCCTGCCTGATCAATTAAAATAAACAGTACAACGTTGATATTACTTCTTTACCACAAAAGTTATAAAACAAATTATTTTACTATCCGCCTTGAGTACTCGTTTTCACATGCGTAACATTAAGGTAATAAGTATCCCAGGTGTAAGTCGATGGTTCCGTCATTACCAAATTTCATACAAATTAGAGGTTTTTCTTAGATAATAAATAATACCACAATACTCCCTTTTGTTGGTTTAAATGAATACTTCACATTTTTAGATCTAATAGGTCAGCCTTTGACCAGTATCTCACCTGTTGGTGAGTGATGGCGCTGTGGTTGAAGGTGGTAAACAAGTTAAAACTGAAATAGGAACTGTTTAATTATTTCATAGGTATTTTATTTCTTGTACAAACCGTTGGCAACCCTTGTAGCGTGATATATCTAATTACCTTATTACTGCTAATTTTGCATCTTTAATGTATAACGTATTCTTTGCTTTCATCAGCAGTTATCATGTTACAACGCGTGTAGTAGGCTAGTAGCTAGGGTTGTCAACCATAATGTTAAAATAATATAGGTATTTTAAATTATTTTGATGAAGAACCTTTGCTGTTTTATATAAATAAAGTCTACATAATACTGTTTTTATCATCACTGGCACTTCAGTGATAAGTTTGTGTACCTTTCCTGCCTGATCAATTAAAATAAACAGTACAACGTTGATATTACTTCTTTACCACAAAAGTTATAAAACAAATTATTTTACTATCCGCCTTGAGTACTCGTTTTCACATGCGTAACATTAAGGTAATAAGTATCCCAGGTGTAAGTCGATGGTTCCGTCATTACCAAATTTCATACAAATTAGAGGTTTTTCTTAGATAATAAATAATACCACAATACTCCCTTTTGTTGGTTTAAATGAATACTTCACATTTTTAGATCTAATAGGTCAGCCTTTGACCAATATCTCACCTGTTGGTGAGTGATGGCGGTGTGGTTGAAGGTGGTAAACAAGTTAAAACTGAAATAGGAACTGTTTAATTATTTCATAGGTATTTTATTTCTTGTACAAACCGTTGGCAACCCTTGTAGCGTGATATATCTAATTACCTTATTACTGCTAATTTTGCATCTTTAATGTAAAACGTATTCTTTGCTTTCATCAGCAGTTATCATGTTACAACGCGTGTAGTAGGCTAGTAGCTAGGGTTGTCAACCATAATGTTAAAATAATATAGGTATTTTAAATTATTTTGATGAAGAACCTTTGCTGTTTTATATAAATAAAGTCTACATAATACTGTTTTTATCATCACTGGCACTTCAGTGATAAGTTTGTGTACCTTTCCTGCCTGATCAATTAAAATAAACAGTACAACGTTGATATTACTTCTTTACCACAAAAGTTATAAAACAAATTATTTTACTATCCGCCTTGAGTACTCGTTTTCACATGCGTAACATTAAGGTAATAAGTATCCCAGGTGTAAGTCGATGGTTCCGTCATTACCAAATTTCATACAAATTAGAGGTTTTTCTTAGATAATAAATAATACCACAATACTCCCTTTTGTTGGTTTAAATGAATACTTCACATTTTAGATCTAATAGGTCAGCCTTTGACCAGTATCTCACCTGTTGGTGAGTGATGACGGTGTGGTTGAAGGTGGTAAACAAGCTAAAACTGAAATAGGAACTCTTTAATTATTTCATAGGTATTTTATTTCTTGTACAAACCGTTGGCAACCCTTGTAGCGTGATATATCTAATTACCTTATTCTACTAATTTTGCATCTTTAGTGTATAACGTACTAAAGAACAAAATGTAACATGTGCATCATACATTATTTGGAAAATCAATCCTGGATGATATGATAGTTAAGCGTATTATAGACTGATTGCTGATATTGCTAACATGTTTTTTTATTTGCTTTAAAACCTCAGTTTTTTGTCATAAATTTTATATCGATATTAATTTCCACATCAGTGACAAGTTTACTCTGCTGGTTCCTGCTCCGATAAAATGTTAGTAAGTAATATTAAATAATGTTTCCCAACATCATATTCACTCGATTATTTTTCTTGAAATTATTAATTGAAAAATGTGCTCTCCAATCTCCTACATGTTAATGTTATGTAAATTTAGGTATGTGACAAGCCCAGTGCAGCGCCACACAGCATGAAGCTCTGTAATTTTTATGAAGCTGGCAAGAGCAAGAAATATGATGTTTATCATTAGGCTAATAACTTATAATAACTGTTATTGTAAATTTAAGTAAATTGTTACTTAAATTTACAGGTCTGACTCCGAATTTGAATCCGCGACCAGTGTAGTACCCACCGTTGCGGCGCCGAAAAGGAAAAAAGCCTGCAAGCCGAAGAGTAACCCAGCACACGAAAGGTAAATATTTTGAAATAAGTGTGTTCAAGTAGGTTGGTAGGAATATTCTCTAAAACATTATGACTTCGATACACAAATTATTTGTCTTATTGTTTAAAACTATGCATTGAATTAAAGTAAATTAATAAGTAAAACATGTTTGTGTTGACATACATAAATAAAATTGCTGATGTTCTTTAAATTTATACGTGTGAAATTACATTTTTTGTTACCCAATCAGTAATATTTATAATATGTAGAATCGTTGCAAATTATTTTTTCAATCTTCGAGAGTCATTATAGCTGTTTCTTAAGTTTTATTTTTTTGTTTGCAGTACAAACCAAAGCCAGATCTATTTAAGATCCTAAGAGCTGAAGAAAAGTCGTCTGCAGCAGAATGCAGTTCTTCAACAACCTTCAAGCTAGAGTCATCTTTTATTAGCCGGGTGTCAACTGGATCGGCACATCATACTGCTAATGTTAAGGGTTCGTACTTTGTGGAGCTCAAAGTATTCAACACAGACGACGCGCTACGAACTGATCCACGAGAATGGTACAAAGAAGCATTGGCAAGTGTAAAGCTTCAATGTAATGAGCATACTCCAACCTGGGAAACGCTGCAGGCTTTTATGGCGGCTTACTCTCATTTCGAGAATAGCGAGCCAAAATTTTATTCGAATAAAATAACTTGTAAAAAATTAAGTTATGATTAGATATTAATATATTTTCTTTGATGTGTCAAATCAATATGCTATAACAGTTTTTCGCTCTTTTCGTTTCACTTGTACCAGGTTTTCGTGTCTGAAGTATTGACTATTTTGCGTTATATCTGAGTTTGTAGAAAATTGATCCCATTCGTTTTGAGGGTTAGAGTATCCTATTAGATTGTCAATTTCTAACGTATTAAACGGTGTTGATGTGTTTTATTGAGGAGGCTTATTCTCATTTCGAGATTAGTGAGCCAAAATGTTATTCTATAAGAACTTTTAATAGGCAATGTAAGATTAGGTATATTAAAATAAATATTTAATTGGTACGGTCAGTATATCTGATACGTGTTATTAATAAAGAACTTATTTTACTTAATAATATGTTCAATGAAATAGGTGTTTAGTATAATATCAATGTTTTTTCTAATAGAATTGGTAATTAATGTTTCTGAAATAAAACATAAAAATTTAAACCGTATTTTAAAGTAAATATTACAAAACCTTTAATATTTTATTTTTGGATTATCCTCTCAACTCTTAAAATATATGTATATACTTACGAAATACTTTTGTTGTTATAATATTCAAATATGCTGTAGTTACCATTACCAGGTAGGTACTAGATATATATTTATTTCGCAATCCCTCTAAGAGGCCTTCATCAGGCTGACTACTCTGAGAACATGAATGTTACTCGGCCTTCACGAACCTACCTAAACAACCTATATACCTACATAACCAACCTACCCTGCGGTCTTATTTTACAATTCATATATCTTAATAGTAGGATCCTAGGTATACTATAATAGCCGGGTACAGGGTTCGTGGGGCAAAGATAATATTATTATGGGATCGCTTTGTTTGGCATGCAGCCCCCCGTCACGTTGCACCCCGCAGAATAATAAAGAGTGTGAATTCTTATGTTTGTTTGTTATCTAAAGTACCTATTATAATTTAAATACAGCTCAATATAGCAACTGATACAACCTAATAAATAGTTTCTGGTTCCCTACTCGTTACGTAACATGCACCAATAATGCGATTAGAACAAAGTACTTACCTATTTTGAAATTGAGTAGGCAGGTATACCTGTCATCTTCAACCTGTTTTAGCTTTTTACTATTGATTACCTGCTTGAAGACCACTCATGAAGATTGCCATTAGCTTTACTATAAAGGAAATACTGTTGAGCAAGGTATTTTGGGGTAAATAATGTAAACAATATCCTGATACTTTCGTTACACACAAAGAAATGTAAATGTGTGCACGAGTCATATGTAAAATCAGCTAGGCAGGTACCTACGTCTCAACGCAAGGTAACCTCACATAGCCATAATATGTACAATTGATTATAATGTAGTATCATCTCTGCGTGTGCTAAATGTACATATTTTTGTTAGTTATCTCATAAATTTAGGTACTTAAACTTACAAATATCGCTACTAATACAACCAAATAAATAGAAGCAACAACCAAACCGTTACGCTATTATAACGATCAGCTATTCCGTTGATGTAATTTAGTTAACAGTTAACGATAAGTCTATTGTAGGTATAGTATAAACTAGTAAATAAGTTTTTGAACCTAATTGACTATCGTGATAAAACCTAGTCTGTGGATTACGGGTATCCTCAACTATTTTACGTAACATCATTTCAAACCAAGGTGTAATAAGTTATAATGTTTTAACAAAATAAATATTGGAAATCTGTCTACGAAGTGAGTGGAGGACTATCGCCAGCAGGGCTAGCGATGGACCGAACACGAATGGAGTGGGCTAGAATTCCCAATGTGTTTTCGGTAAAACTTTAGAAAACAATAAAAACGAGTAAAAGTACATTTAGTGAACCAGTGGAGTGATGATAAAAATGTCACAAAGAAACGCAACTCAACAACAGACATCATTTCGAACCAAGGTGGAGGACTATCGCCAGCAGGGCTGGCGAATCATTTCGAATCAAGGTGTAATAAGTTATAATGTTTTAACAAAATAAATATTGGGAATCTGCCTACGAAGTGAGTGGAGGACTATCGTCAGCAGGGCTAGCGATGGACCGAACACGAATGGAGTGGGATAGAATTCCCAATGTGTTTTCGGTAAAACTTTAGAAAACAATAAAAACGAGTAAAAGTACATTTAGTGAACCAGTGGAGTGATGATAATTCTTTTCATCGAAGTCGGGGGACCTGTAAAGAACTATTCAAAGGAACTGTCCCCCGACTGCAATGAAAAGATAGGTTATCTATTTTCCATTTCTGGGTTCAATGGTGTTTTAATTCCACAGTAAATAAAATCTATTTAGTACCTACATTGTGGCCATTCAACATTAAAATCATGTAACTTGTTTGTAATTTTTTAGTTCAATTTTTAGGTACGGCAGGCGTGTTTTTTAATTTTTAAATTATTCCTTTTTATTTCGTACCTTTTAGTGATAAAACAATATTTTTGCAAACGCACAATGTGCCACGAAAGATAACTTATTTTTTTTTTGGAAATTAATATCACGCAAAAGATACCGCGAAATATTTTTTTTTATGCTTAATTCATTATTAATGATAACTTTGAGGTCTTTCAGTTCTTGCAGAGACTTTGTCATGGGGCACGTTGATAAGCTTTCGTGGATCTAAAACACCAATTCTTCTAGCTGTCTGACGCGACTAAGAGCGACATAAACTTTCATAGTCATCATCATCAGCCGGAAGACGTCCGCTGTTTAACTAAATCCTCCCCCATAGAACGCCACATAGAATGGCTATTAGCCGCTTATAACCATTGGCTACCCGCGACTTTTATGATATCGTCAGTTCATCTAGTGGGGGGCCTACCAACTCTAGGTCCCACCATGGTACCCACTCGAGAACCTTTCTTCCCCATCGGTTATCAGTTCGTCGAGCAATGTGGCCCGCCCATTGCCACTTCAACTTGCAAATTCTGAAAGCTATGTCGGTGACTTTTGTTCTTTGGCGAATATCCACGTTCCGGATTTTATCACGCAAAGAAACTCCGAGCATAGCTCTCTCCATGGCTTGTTCAGTGACTCTGAGCTTGTCCATAAGGACCACAGTTAAGAACCTCGTCTCGGTGGCATATGTCATCACTGGGAATATACACTGGTTGACGACTTTGGTCTTCAGGCTCTGCGGGATCTTTGACGAGAAAATGTCGCGTAAATTCCCGAACGCTGCTCATCCGAGTTGAGTTCTTCGGGCGTCCTCTTTTTCGAAGTTGGACCTACCTACCTGGACAGTCTGTCCCATGTAAATTACATTAACTTAGCCCCTGGGCAATAAATTTTGCGCCTAGATCCACGATGGCTCTGTCCAGTGTGGTTCCTTGCAGGTTGTGCACTGTCACAGCCCAACATAATATCAGTGGTAGCACCTGCCGCTCGACTTTACCTTGACCCCGTAATGCGTCAAATTCGTCAGTGCTAAGCTCACTTTTGACTATGTTACCCAAACTGACTGTGTTGCCACGTATCATTTTGTCATTGAACTCACCGAAGACGTCTTGCGGTAACTCTCCCAATTACGACTTAGCGCTGGCCATACGAATTTTTGGATGACCCCCATAGCGCCATTTACCAAGCCGTGTCCAAAGTTAATATTTTTCCGCAACATTAATCTAGAACCAATTTTAAGAATGGAACTATAATCTCCTTAATTTTACAAATTATTGGAATACAAAATGTTTTCCCGCCCGGGGCAAAACATTTTGTATTCCAATCATTTGTAAATTTATGATTTTCGCTTAGTACGCGGTAGTGCTTGTAATCATAATATATAGAAATATAATCTCCTTATTTATTCGGGTCAGAATGTATAAATTCAGGTGTTGGCCACTGTCCGTAGGTTTTGGCTTCTACAGATGTATCTGATGCTACCACGTCACACATCCGCAAATTTTGGAGAGTTCGGTGGTCATCGTTTGATTGTAGTCATCTACCTGTCTTGTCGTGAGAAATTTTCGCACACACTCGCCCTCTGGTCCAGTAAGTGGTACTCTACGATGATCCAGGATTCAATTTGCTGCATGGTGATCTGACCAACCCGTAAACTATTCAAAATATCGACAAATGTGGTGTCGTCTGCTTGCCTCATGTTCTGTGGCAGTTTGCAGAAGCTATATAACGCCCATTAATCCACTTCAGCACTTAAATGTGGCGGTTTTTTAAAGCAGTAGTATGCAATAAATGTTTCTGATTCTGATTCATTATGCCCCGCTGACAGATTTAGCTACTAGTGAAAGCTGCATCAAGTCACTAAACAGTAAAATGTTAACACCGCGAAAATAATCATTTCTTGTAGTTGTGTATGAAATGCCTTTCTCTCTGAAGGCGTTCTCCGGTCAAAAAACGCATGGTCTCTGTCCTGCCGCATGCCGATGATTAATTTATTTGTATTACTTGTGTCTACAAGAAGCAAGCATAGAAACGGATAAGACAATATTTATTACTTTTGATATTAGTGAACCGATGTTTATTGAATACTACTGTTATATATTTTTGTTATGTACTAAGCAAGCTCTAGACGGTGATAGTAAAATTTGTAAAATTTTCACGATTTTTTTTTGGTTTTCTTTTAATTTCATGAACTATGGCCCCCTCTTTAAATTTTTTTAAATTTTCACTAGCCTATGTTACCCGGAATAACTCAACGCTTCTAATGATATCACAAACATCAAAATCGGTTAAGCCGTTACGAAGTTATGGTGGAATAAAGAAACTCACAAACATACATACATACATGAACCCTAAAAACATAACTCTCCTTTTTTTGGGCAGTCGTGTAATTATTAGAAAAAAGTTCGCTTCGTCTTTTGGGTTCACCGGTTCTTCACAGTTTTTTTTTCAAACAGATTTTTTGTGTTTGCTAAAGATGGAATTCCCATAAAATATCGTACACTCAATTGCATTAAGAGACTGATAATGTTTTTTTTCACTGTCTTAATTTGTGATATTTTTTTATGCCTTACTAGCTTTTGGCCGCTATCTTATCTGATGGTGAGTGATGATGTGGTCGAAGGTGTTGTTCAGACTAACCTAAAATTACCAGCTGCCGGAACACACCGTTAGGTGCTTGGCGGCAGATTTTTAACTTGAGAGTGGTAGCAAGCCAGGCGGCAACTCGCAAAATGCCCTACCACCATGCGATAACGACTGCCATCCTAAGACAACAACTGTGACCCACACGATGGCCCTCCGAAGCACGAAAGCGCTCAGTAGTAGTGTCACTAACGGTCACCCATCCAACTCATGAACGTGGCGGACATTGCTTAACTTTGCTGTTCGGTTAAGAACAGACAACCAAACTTCACTGCGAGCGCTTCCAAATGTTGTTCAGATGTTGAAATTTACAAGTTAAGATAATAAAAGTACTAATAAAAAAATTATTGATATTTTGTTATTTTTCTAGGCCCTAATCGTTCACAGCGCACCATTCCTCTTTCACACGTATACCACATCTCCACACACAATAAGTTAGTATTTTTTATTTTACTAACTAAATATTCACTACAAATAATTTATATGGCAAACATTTTTAACCAAAAAATGGGACCGACTTCAACAACCAAAAGTGTGAAATAACTTGATGAAGTCTATACTATGATAGTTCAAAAGTACCTATTATCACAAAATTGTTCGCATGGTACCGACTTCGACAAGTTATTTCACACTTTTGGGAGTTAAAGACGGTTCCATTTTTTTTTTCAAAAAATATTTTTTTTTAGCTCTTTTTAGGTACCCTTGTTACTTACGGGGTCGATTGTCATTCATTTTCAAGGACTATATCATCAAGATAGGTAAATATTTTCAGTTATAGGAGTATAACTCAAAAACGGATTGACCGATTTTGTTGAAATTTAAATGGGACCAACCGACAAAGAATTTTCTAAATCGGTTCACCCAGTCAAAAGTTATGAGGTAACAAACAAAAAATAAATAAATAAATAAAAACACGAAACCTCCTCCTTTTTCGACAGTCAGTTAAAAACAACGTTTGTTGGGTCAGCTGGTAATCTATATATAATTTGTGATATTGAAATAATGGCCACATACCTAACATGACAAAATATTTCACAGAACGAACCTACAGCTAGCATTATTCGATGATGTACGCCTTATATTGTACCTACTGCCAATTACCTATGTACATGGCATAGTCATGGCATGGCATCAAAATATGTACTCGTCCGACTCTTCCTGATCGCCAATTATTCAGGTTGTTTAGATTAGGTCAAATGGTATCCCAGAACTGAATGGGGGCACCCAACTTTCAAGTAGTCTTGTTTGCCCTCCTACCCCTAGTGTTTTTGTAAGCCGGAAGGGCGGAAAGGGATCGGCGTGATACTAGTCTACTTGCGGCGAGGAGCAGCGGACGAAGCGAAGCCGGAGCAACGGAGGCTGGACGCCGGAAAAGCTAGAGCTACGTAGGCTTAAGGTAGCTTCCCACGGTCCGCGATATTGCTGACGGACGCGGACTAGCTCGCACGACACACCGTGGGAAGGGTCTCGTCCGTGGCAGGCAGCGCAGGCGGTCTGTGGCGGTGCGCCGATATCCGTCGCGAGGCGGTAACTTCAAAGGTGCTGTGCGACGCGATCCGAGCGTGTACACAGGACAGGGAATATTTTATGCCATTCGTTAATTTACTGCGTGACCCCACTGGTACTAATGGGTGACAAAGAATAAAATAAAATTAGAATTATATATGCAAGTAAACTTACCTTAAACGACTTTTTTGTATGGTCCACCAGCGCGCGACGTGGTTTCTTTTTACTTCTTGCACACGAAAATTTATACACTGAAAATAGCATATTAAAAAGTTAACTGCCATAAGGTTGCCATTTAAACTTTTAAAAATATAAAATTTGACCATAAGGACATCCCTACATCACTTGGAAAACTAGTAGTACTTACCTATAAAGACAATATTAGACTTACCCTAGGAGGAAGTATCTATCGAGACTTACCTCAGAAGTTGGCCGTTGCAAAGTCAGCAACCGACGGCAAGGTAAGCAGATCTCATGGAAATAAGTATCTATATGTGTTTATGAACATTTCAAATATTATATTTTCTCCGTGATACAAATAACGAGGATGCTCTTAATATAATACGCATTTTTTTCATTAAATATCATGTACCTACTATACAGATAGGTACGTTGATAGTAACTGCATGGTGCCTGGTGGGTACCTACTACAGAATAAAATATTAATATAATTGATATTGTCATGTCGAAAGTTTTTTTTTACCGGCGGTATGCCTTTATTAACAAAATACTACGAATTATATACAATTATATATTTAAACTTTGAATGTAGAACGATTCTTTCGTCAAATAATCTATCGGCAAGCAGTGTTTTCGGCGAACCTTTGAATGAAGGATTCTTTCCTAAAACAAACTGTCGTCAAGGAGTGGTTTCGGTGAACCATTCGTTCAACGAATATTTTTTTCGCTAAAGCGACCATCAAACAAGAATGCTTTCGTATGAAATAAAATGAAATTTATTTATTGCAGAAACCGTGTACATAATGGATCTTAAGCACAAGTGCTTTTAGAACCACAGTTTGTCCATGACAGACGTACAATATAATACTATTAGTATTGATTTATTAATGAAATGACATGTCATACAATTAAAGTATTAAATATTATTAAAATTATTATATTAAAAACATGTCATCCTCAATTTACAACGAATAATTCATTAATGTCATAAAAGCATTTTTCTTTAAGCCACTTAAAAAGTTTATTAGTATTGTCTAATTGGTAATTTTCTTATATCTCTAGGAATCTTGTTAAATATTTTTACTGTGATAGTCACACAGCTCATACGAGTAAGTGCAGTTTTCCATATGGGCATCATTAACCTCGTCGGGTATCTGTATTTTGCCATACAGAAAGTTTTTTCCTCAAAGTGGTTTAAAAATGCATCATGTTCTCCAACGAAACATCCTATTTGAAAAATATATAAACCTATTAGTGTCAATACATACAGTTTTTTTAAATGTGGTTTACGTGATTCTAGTGGACCGACTCCACAAACAGCTCTAATGCATTTTTTTTAAGTATAGAAGGTCTTTTAATGTGAGTAGAATTACCCTATAACTACTATAACCGGTCTAATCTTATACCCTATAAGATTAGACCGTAACCTAAAACTGAGGCGACGTAACCAAAATATGCAGTCAGTGCGGTGTTTTGACCCGAAGTACGTCTTAATCGTCCAAGGGCATATATTAATCTATTTTTTTATTTCTTACTTATGCCTTCTATGTGTGATTTCCAGTTCAGATTTTTATCTAATACATTTCCAAGACATGTCCGGTTATTCTCCTCTACAGGTCGCATATCTCAACCGATTCCCACGAAATTTTGTAAGCAAGTTTGATAAGTCAATAAAATTGTATTGTTTGTTATTGTTAAATTTTTGTTTTTTTTTTCAAAATAACGGAGATGGACGGAGGATAGAGAGATATTATAAGATGTTGAAATGAAAGTATGGACGCCTGCGCTTAAATTAATGGTAATGTTCAAACAGGCACATAAATTGCCTAATAGAGATATGCTCTCTATCTCTCTTTCATATAATTAATTATATATTTTCTATGTTTTTGTAACCAGTATATTAATTCGAGATAAATACATTACCAAGTATGTAAAATGATTGTACAGCGTGGGCCATGAATTCATTAACATTTGAAAAAACTATATAAAAAAACTATCTGACATATATTAAAAATATTTATTCAAAAGATAGATTAATCATTGTAATTTACTTCTTAAAAATAATATCATCTAAATGACCACCGTCTCGACTTTTGCATTCTTCCAACCGAGTACCTACCAAAATGTTCGAATACTCTTCGGCAAAGAGACCGTGATATCGCAGACATTTCTTCGCTGATTTTTTCTTTTAGTTGAGCCAGTGTTTTTGGTTTATTAATGTAACACGGCTCTTTAAATAACCCCACAAAAAAAGTCTGCTGGGGATAAATCTGGACTTCTGGGAGGCCATGGGATGTCGCCTCTCCTGGAAATCAGCTTTTCTGGAAACATTTCTTTGACCACCGGCAGGGACTCGTCGTACGTGTGGCAGGTGGCTCTATCTCGCTGAAACCACGTGTTACGATTGTAGCCAGCAAATTTGTACTGTAGTACCAAGCCAAGAACTCCCGTAACATTTTCACATACTCAGCAGAGTTAACAGTAATTGTACGGCCGCGAGAATCTTCGAAAAAATAGGGGCTAATGACTCCATTTGCTGAAATTGCTGCCCATACAGTTACTTTTACACTCCAAGTGCGCTCTAACCAAGATTCCGAACGAGCCCCTGGATTGAGGAAAGAATAACATAAGGTGCGTTCGTTTTGGCTCGTTTGCGTTTGTAGCAGTTTCAAAAGTGGCATTTGTATCTTAGCGTTCGGAAAGAAGCTTCTGCTATTTTTGACCACCAATGACTGTATGCTATCCGAACGTCTTATACATATTTTGACAACCGCTGACAACCAAAATAACGTGCTCTGGAACTGAAGCCAAAGATATAGGTCTGTAGGTAATTGAATCTGTCGGAGGCATCGCCAGCTCTATTCTTTATGAACCACAATATTTCTCTTAAAACGTTAAGGTAGATATGAATGTCCAACACAAAGGCTAAACAACAAGGCAAGTTCTCGGGGAAGGTGACTTCCAGCATGCAGCAGATGCTCTATATTGAGTCCATCGTGGATGATGGATTGGCCGATCAGTGAAGAGATAGACTTAATATGTTTTGTGGTTATTAATAACTGTAAATATTCGTCCTTGTTTCGTCCTGAACCAAGGAACCCATCTCCAAAATTCACATAAAACAAGTGTATTGACTCTTCTATCGCGCCAAATAGAACTGTCAAACAATCAGTTGTCAAAAAACGATCACAACGATCCCACGGTAAGATGTGGGTCAAAAATAGCACTTTTCTTTGTCATTTGTAGCGTTTTCAAGGCTATCCGAATGGTGAGCGAAAACGATAGAAATGCTCACGAAGTCCCAAATCGAAAGCCTTGGGTGCGTTCGTTTTGGCTCAGTTGCGTTTGTAGCAGTTTCGAAAGTGGCATTTGTATCTTAGCGTTCGGAAAGAAGCTTCTTCTATTTTTGACCACCAATGGCTGTATGCTATCCGAACGACTTATACTTATTTTGACAACCGCTGAAAACCAAAATAACGTTTTCTGGAACTGCAGCTAAACATATAGGTGCAACAACTGAAGCCAAAGATATAGTTCTGTGTCGGAGGCATCGCCAGTTCTATTCTTTATGATAGGACCCACAATATTTCTCATAAAATGTTAAGGTAGATATGAATTTCCAAGTTGTCAAAAAACGATCACAACGATCCCACGGTAAGACGTGGGTCAAAAATAGCACTTTTCTCTGTCATTTGTAGCGTTTTCAAAGCTATCCGAACGGTGAGCGAAAACGATATAAATGCTCACGAAGTCCCTATACGAACGCCCTACGTGATCATTTTTAGCGTTTGTGAGTGTTATTTTTGGAACTGATAGGCTATCCGAACGCCCTACCTGTGTGATCATTTTTAGCGTTTGTAAGTGTTATTTTTGGAACTGATAGGCTATCCCATGGTCTAAGAAAACAAGGTCTTCTACTCCCGAAGAATCACAGGCTTGCGTCACTACCAAATTGGCTCTTTATTAAAACATGATTGCAGCAGAATACAAGTTCATGGTTCTTTTTCATGCGAATGTTTTGTTATAAAATATCAATACAATATTTCAAACGTCTAATAGAAAGTCACACATGAATCAATGTTCATCTCAGTAAATGGTATGAAAAAAGTTGTCTCCCTATGGTTCCACCATTTTGACAAGTATCGCCGACTCTGTTTCACGTATATGATTTGCATCTGTTTCGCTCTCGCTCATGCACATATGCGCGCAGTGATTCGCAAACTTTGTGGTCGGCCCATTTCTGGAAGCTACGAGTATTATAAAAAAACATGTAATTTTTTTCTATTGTGACGGAACAAGCTAACAAGCTCGAGGCCCACCTGATGTTAAGCAGACTAACCTCTGCCTATAACAGATGCATTTCGTCACAAGTCACGAATTGCACTGCGCCTGTCCCCAGGAGACTTAGATGTTAAGTCTCTGTACCTGTAATTTATTTATTTATTTATTTATTTATTTATTTATTTATTTATTTATTATTGAAACATTCCTTTGGGTGGGCATAACAGTCTCCCAAGTCACCCACCCAAGGTTCAAAATACACAAGAACAATACTATTATATAAAAAAATATAAGATATTACGTATTAAGTTATTCATGATATAAGTACAGATACAAGGAAAAAAAACAAATGCTTAATTTTTATCGTGCTAGTTCCGGACATTTTGTGATTAAATCCATTCCCTCATTACGAAATTCGTTTTGCGTACAGTTGAACAAATCCAGATCTTGGTTCCGGTAAATAAGTTCGTTAATAAGGCGTACCGCTCGTACTAAAGGTGCATGTCTTCCTAGCTGGGTGAAACGTAACGGCTCAACTAACAGCCTATGGTATCGGGCTCTAGTATAGTTGTCAGGTACTGACAAAGATAACTCTTGTAGAACAAAAGGAATGTTTAATTTTCCAGTTATTATCCGCACTATGTATTCTATAAGTGATAGATTTCGCCTTACTTCTAAACTGGTGTATCCCATCATACCAAGTAAAAATAAACTAGGGTATAGAAATGGATAACCAACATAGTAACCAAATTGTTTTTGATACAGCCACCGAATAAATTTTTTTTGAATTTTTTCTACCATTTCTATGTATTTGACTTCATATGGGTTCCAAATTATAGCGTTGCTCTCAAGTTTGGATCTCACAAAAGCATTGTAAAGAGACTTTATGGCTGGAATGCTGTCCAAATGTCGTGACTGTCTCAGAACGAATCCTAGAGTCCTAAATGCTTGAGCGCATATTTTACCTATATGCACGCTGAATGATAAATCACCACTAAGAAAAACTCCAAGATCTCTAACAACTGTAACTCTAGGAATAGTAGCATCACCGAGGCTATATTGCACCATGAGTGGATTAACAGATCGGGTAAACGAAACAACTGAGCATTTTCGTTCGTTGAAAAATAGTTTGTTGCGATCGCTCCACTGCTTTACTCGATCAATATCTTGTTGGAAAAGAAAACAATCACTATCATCTCTGACTTCCATGAATAATTTAAGATCATCCGCAAACAACAAACAATTTGCAGTGTTGACGGCTACCGGCAAATCGTTGATCATCAACAAAAACTGCAGAGGCCCTAAGTTACTGCCTTGGCTCACGCCTGAGTATGTATAGTATGGCTCCGAAATATGTCCTTTGAACTGTACGTATTGTTGACGGTTACGCAAATATGAACTAAAGAAGCGGAGCAAATGAGGAGTGAATCCGGCTCTCGAGAGTTTCTGCAAAAGAATGTCATTGTCCACAGTGTCGAATGCTTTGCAAAAGTCAAAATAAGCCGCGTCCACCTGCGAGCCAGAGTCAACAGATTTTACTATGGATGACCAGAAAGCAAGTAAGTTTGAAGAGGTGGAGCGACCTTTTCTGAAACCATGCTGCGCATCTGTCAGTTGACTTTCTACTTGCCTACTAATTCGACTTTGCAAAATTGACTCAAACAATTTGCCAAAAACCGACAACACCGCAATTGGCCTGTAATCCGTTACGTCTGAACCCGTACCCTTTGGTATAGGCACTACTCGTGAGAGTTTCCATACCTCCGGGTAAAATACATTTTTGTAACACAGTTGAAATATGTGATGAAGTGGCTTGGACAGTACTGCACTACAATCTTTTACTACAAATGGAGGAATGCCATCTGGTCCCCCAGAACGTTTCGGTTTGAGTAACTTAATTGCAAGTTTGACATCCTCCTCTAATATGGCCGAAATGTGAACTCTAGCATTACTATTGCAGATGAACTGAATTGCATCTTCGGCGTCCAATCGTGGCGGATTTGGTGAGTAAACTGAATGAAAGTGCTCAGCAAAACTGCTTGCAGCTTGGTGATCAGAAAGAATTTCACCCTTATAGACAATATTTTTACCTAATCTACCAGAAGATCGTTTAGATGCTACATAGTTCCAGAAAGTTGCTGGGTTTTTCGTTAAATCGTTTTCCATTTGTTCTTTATATAGTTTAAAGTCCTCTTTAATATTAAGTTTTACTATAGCCCTCCATTTCATAAACTCTGTCCTATTAGAAGAAGTACCACAAGCTTTGTAACCACGATGATAAAAAGCTTTCTTTCTTATATGCCTAATAGTTCGAGTTGTGTACCACTCGGGATAGACATATCTAGGCTGAACAGATATACTTAAACGAGTTGGAACAAACTGATTAAAACATTCATTAATTTTAGAATAGAAAAAGTCTACTGCTTTTTGTGCATTTTCTTCTTCATACAGACATTCCCAATTAATACATCTTAGACTATTGTATAATTCAACAAAATTGGCTTTTCTAAAGTTCCATACTTCCTGGCCACTGCCATGTAACTTATGAGAAGGTAGAGCATACTGAAAATGTATCTCTATAGCCAAAGCTGGATGATATTTGTCAGGACGAATGAGCCATTCATCCTCCCTTTTAACAGAAGCATGCTTAAACGCTTTATTTACCAGAACCAAGTCTAGAATTTGGTCATATGTATTATTTACTGCATTAATTTGAACAAACTCACAATAAGAGAATAGAAACTCAAGCCTAGAACTAACACCAGCTGGGCTTGAATTTAAATTAAAATCACCACATACTATGACATATTCAAAATTAACACAAACTGACTCTAAAACATCAAACATTTTTGCATATTCATTTTCTTTTGTCTTAGGCGGTATATAAACACAAACAGCTAAAACTATTAAGCGGCTGTTACGATAAATGCCGGCACATACCAGGTCACATCCTGTGCCACTAGTATCAATTGGAATATTTATTTCCCTGATCTGGTATCCTGGCGCAGCCAAAATTGCAGCACCTCCTCCTCGCCCTGCTCCAGGTCGATCTGCACGAATAATAGAGTACCCATTTGGCACAAACTCTTCATTCATTATACTTTGCGTCAACCAGGTCTCAGTCAGACAATATATATCCGCTTCCGAGGTGCTCAAAGATGCATACAAGTCATGCAACTTAGTTCTTAGGCCTCTGACGTTCTGGTAGTAAACATTAATAATATTGCTACTATTGCGAGAAGGGCATGAAATCCTCGTGGCTGCCACGTCCACGTTCTGGAAAACTTTTTGCGCTGGCTCTTCTACGAAACCACTCATTTACCTTCGCATTATGTGGCCAATTTTCGCCTTTCATGAAATAGCCAAAAAGACTTTGCGGTACTGTTACAACAAAGGAGGCATAGTTCTTGTGTTTCAGGTCTAGTTTTTCCACAAAATAATGTTGTTTACCGGACGGATTTTTCCTTTCCATGTAACTTATAACATTTTCCACTGTTGTACTTTCCTTAAGAGACCACAGGTGAATTTTTTTTAGGCCTTCTACGGCTTGGAGTTCCTCATCATCTTCTCCAGCACCAAGAATCGTTACTCGGCGACGCCGATTAATAACTGTAGTCCAGTCTCCACTTTCTAGATTACTATCTCGCTGAGAATTTTCTCCCTGTGTAGTTGATTCGGAAACCAAGATCTTATGGACACGCTCTTTTTCCGAAGATGATTTATCAGTCTCAGAATTCGGCACAAACGTGACTCTGTTTTTAAAGTCACGTGAAGCATTTCCATGTAGAGGTTCTGACACTATTTTATTGTCCATTTTGTGACTATTCCCTTGCTTTTGTGCAGTCCTTTCGGAAGTTATCTGGACTTCAGGCAGCGCTGTGTGCTTAGATTGACCAAAAATTTCCTTCCTAACAACCAAAGAGTTCCGTATCTCCTTCAGTTCCAATCTGAGAGCCTTAGATTCGCTTCTACTATCTTGAAGATCAACCTTTAGCAGACACAGTTCCTCTCTGATCTGACGGTTATTATCACTTAAAGAGATAATCTCATTTCTAAGGTCGCCAATAGCGATCAGCAGCTGGTTTAAGTCTTGGTTTTTACCCACAGATTGAGGTTGGGTTTGCTCTACATTTGCTGAGATAAACATCTTTTGTGACGATCCTCCGTCATCATCAACATACTGCGTCACCACCCCTCTGACTGGAGTGGAAGGCTTGTTAACCTTGGGTACCGTAGATTTACAACCCGGGCATACCCACGAAGAAGCCACTGTCACTTTGTCTGGTATGTTAACGCAGGCCCTGTGATACCTTCCATCACATTTATTGCATTTAGCGCCCTCTTGCAACGACAGAAATTTTCCGCATCCTCTACACTTATTCATAGCGCCTACTTGGAGGTAGTTCTGGGTTTAAAGTGTAGGTGGCAGTATTATCAATTTACTGACAAGTATTGATAGAGCTGCTTGTAGTTCAGCTACTCGATACTAGGTGGCACTAGCTATAAATTGACGGATGTAAACAGCCTCAACTCTTTCGCTACAATGTGGGTAGTACCAACAAACAGATTATTGTTTTCAAAGGAAATAAGATGAATAGTCACCTGAATAACAATTTCTTTATCACTATATTATTTGCAGCGGTAAAACATCTATATTTGTATCGAAGATTAACTGTCTCACGCACTTTAAAACATTTATTTCGTAATTTTATCACAGAGCAACGTGCACACACATCCTGTCGGTAGTTGACAATGATTAATATCACTGGCTCTCAAGGACTGCTGCCGGAACACACCGTTAGGTGCTCGGCGTCAGATTTTCTACTTGAGGGTGTTGCTAGCCAGGCGGGCATTCGCAAAATACCCTTCCACCATTCAAAAAGTAACTGTAAGAGTAAAAGTAGAAAAAGCAGTGATTTGACGTTTTTTCATTTCCTGCTAAATTGTTTCATTCTTACTGCGACTACTAAATATGGTATGTAATGTAAAATTTCTTTGGTTATATAACGTATCTACCTAATTGGTTTTTACTTACGATATTTTTGAGCTCTCTTTGAAACTAAATTGTACACCAAAATACAGATAACTGGCTTTTTCTTCAGCATAGAAAATAATTACTTGATTTCAATCTACGAAAAATTTAGGCCTAACATCGACGGTACCCATTATAAGAAAACTACAAACATACACTGTACGAACTTGATAACCATAATTTATTAAAGAATCATTAATCTGTGTAACTTAAATCAATTTCACGTGATTTTCTTTATTTAAAAAAAGGTGAAATCTATTAACTGTTATTTTACTGCCCCCCAATTTTCCTCAAATTAGGTATAAAGTTTGAGAGTCGTTGATGACGGTATGCTTGAAGCTTGTGTCCCGGTCACGTGACAACCGTTCTCCCATGGGCTATCCGAACGCTCTAATATGTTAATGTCAATGTCAATGTGAAATATGTCATCATATATATAAGAAGACGACTAACAAACAAAAAATTTATGGAATATACATAATCACATAGTTTTTGAACATTATGTTTGTTACAAAGAGAAACATGAGTACCCCAGATTATTATTGAACTTTTAGATTTAATCCAGGCAGAAAATTTCTTTATCCTCATGCTGATCCAATAGCAATCAGGACTTGGTACCATGTCGACGGAAATGTGGAGGTTGGAAAAAGATTTGTGCAGATGTTGTCACACCGAAGGTTGGCACGAAAATTTATTCGCGACACCCACTTGGAAGGGTTTCGAGCAGGGGCCTTACGCTGATATGTTGCGGGAGTGCTTTGATATAGAGGTAAATTATAGTATTAAATATAATAGCATTAAATGGATAGTGTGTAATTAGAGAATAGGTACTTAGGACAAGAGGGCCGACGGAATCTTTGCTGTGCAGCAATCCATTTCTATTATATGTATATATGGTGCTGAGGTCTCCAAACTGTCTTATATATATTTGGTTATCCAGACTCCTTCTCTAAGGCTGAACTTCAGTGACTCAGGCTGTGTTCGGAAAAAAAGTATTTTTTAACAGTAGTAACTCTAGTCAATTAATATTAAATATCATGCAATAATTATAATAACCTAGTCCTTTCAAATTGAGCATTGAATAAGTAACTCGTAACAAGTAGTCATAATTACTTCCCAACCCTTCACATTTATACTTATGACTTTATTTTCTTCAATTACAAAAATGAATTAAAAATATTTAAAAGTTATCATAAGCAAAAAAGGATCACATTCTTTATTTAAAAAAATATTTTAAGTAATTGTATAATAAATGTTATTTTTATTACAATAAGTTACAAAATTATGGAATAAATGGATGGAAACAACGAACTACCGTTAACCTGACAGGTGAGAATCCTCACCCTGTTTTGCATTTGGTAACAAATTGAACTAAAACTTGGTTTTTCAAACAGCCTCGAGTGAATGTAAAAATTTAACAAAGGGGACTTATTATCGCACATTGGAAAATTTTACATTCACCCAGTGATTTCTGTATGCACCCAAGACTGTGGTACATGTCCTGTCTCACTAAATTCTAAACCCTAGTCTTGGGAAACACACTCTGCTAATTTTAAATTCAGATTTCAGTTCATAAGGTGCTCAATTGTTGATTGAAAGGAAAGATGAGAAATATTTTCTAATATGGCAAAAGAGAAGTCAAAAAATATAAGGCGAAAAATGAAATAAAATATTTATAAAGGGTGCACCAAGCAGGTTGCTTTACATGTCATTATACTTGATGTCTTTTATGAAATATTAATGTATAGTTATAATTAACTCTATTGTTTCACAACAAGTTTGTTAGAACCAGTTTAATTACCACATTAATTGTATTATATGAGATACCCCTAATCAATGAAAAAATACCTGGAATAACATGAAAATTCAAGTCAGTGACATTGGCAAACTGATAAACACTAATCCATAAAAGTCATATAGCAATTTTTTTTTCTATACTGCTACTTGGCTATCTATCTATGAAATATCTGAAGGATCTCTGAACTCATGTCTCATTATGCTCTAAATTAAAGAATCATTTTGAAGAAAGAACTGTTTGAAGTTTGAGTCCTAGACTCATGGCAGTTGTTATAGTTTGCTAATGCCCGCCTGCCCTATCACCCTCAACTAGAAAATCTGTCGCCAAGCACCTAACGGTGCGTTCCAGCAGCTGTCCTTGATAGCCAGTAATTCTAGGTTGGCCTGAACAACATCTTTGATGACATCATCACTTACCATCAGGTGAGATAGTGGTCAAAAGCTAACCTATCAGGAATAAAAAAATAAAAAAAATCTACACTTGCTTGGAAAGGCATGTGAGCCCTTGGTCCCTATTGTTGCCTTGGAAAGGCAGGCCTTCAGGTAGTCTGAAAACTCCAACACTTTATTAGCCCATAGCCTTTCCAAGCTTGCTTAGTGAGTTAGGGCTTAAAAAAGGGGAAGGTCCATGCTGAAATGAAGGCATGTGATGATGATGATACTGGCTCTAAAACAACAATCAACATAGTTTCTCTTACTTTTCCAGCTATCTTCAGTACGAGTGCCGTCACAAAAACAAACATGTACAATATGTCTAACATGCATCGATAAGCTAGAGCAGGCACTTGCATTTAAGAGACAAGTGCAGAAATGTGAGAGCCGCTTGAGAAATATAATTTTAAATCACATTGGTAAAGGTAGGTTGATATAAGATATTTTTCTATCTCTAACATGAGTTCTCTCTCACATTTTAGCATAGAGCAAAGTTCCAGATTTTACTACTATTATTACAGCCATGAACCATTAAACAAAGATCTCTGACATTTGGGTGTTAGCCCCCTAGCTTGGCAGGCGTCTTGTGGATCTCAGCGTAAAATGGACTTTCTTTGATTATCACTCCCCACAATACTAGTCATCATCTACAAGAGCTACCATTAGCATTAAGTCATTTTGGTATAGGAATATAGGCAAATACATCTTTCAGTTAATTGAGTGTAAATTAAAAACTAGTCGACCAATATTAATGAAGTTTGATTGGGGACAATTCAATGTTCTTCGATTATCACTCCCCACAATACTAGTCTTCATCATCTATAAGAGCTACCATTAGCATTAAGTCATTTTGGTATAGGAATATTGGCAAATCCATCTTTCAGTTAATTGAGTGTAAATTAAAAACTAGTTGACCAATGTTAATGAAGTTTGATTGGGGACAATTCAATGTTCTTCGATTATCACTCCCCACAATACTGGTCATCATGTATAAGAGCTACCATTAGCATTAAGTCATTTTGGTATAGGAATATTGGCAAATACATCTTTCAGTTAATTGAGTGTAAATTAAAAACTAGTTGACCAATGTTAATGAAGTTTGATTGGGGAAAATTCAATATTCTTCAATTATCACTCCCCACAATACTAGTCATCATCTAAAAGAGCTACCATTACCATTAAGTCATTTAGGTATAGGAATATTGGCAAATACATCTTTCAGTTAATTGAGAGAAATTTAAAACTAGTCGACCAATATTAATGAAGTTTGATTGGGGGACAACTCAATGTTCTTCGATTATCACTCCCCACAATAATAGTCACCATCTACAAGAGCTACCATTAGCATTAAGTCATTTAGGTATAGGAATATTGGCAAATACATCTTTCAGTTAATTGAGTGTAAATTAAAAACTAGTTGACCAATGTTAATGAAGTTTGATTGGGAACAATTCAATGTTCTTTGATTATCACTCCCCACAATACTAGTTGTTATCTACAAGAGCTACCATTAGCATTAAGTCATTTAGGTGTAGGAATATTGGCAAATACATCTTTCAGTTAATTGAGTGTAAATTAAAAACTAGTCGACCAATGTTAATGAAGTTTGATTGGGGACAATTCAATATTCTTCGATTATCACTCCCCACAATACTAGTCATCATCTAAAAGAGCTACCATTACCATTAAGTAATTTAGGTATAGAAATATAGGCAAAAACATCTTTCAGTTAATTGAATGTAAATTAAAAACTAGTCGACCAATGTTAATGAAGTTTAATATAAATATAGGTTGGTTTAAAAAACCCAATACTGGTTCTGTATTCAACACTGGAATCGAAATCAGAACAGAAATAGCATTAAGTCATTATGGTATAGGAATATTGGCAAACACATCTCTCAGTTAATTGAGTCTAAATTTAAAACTAGTCAACCAATGTTAATGAAGTTTAATATAAATATAGGTTGGTTTAAAAAACCCAATACTGGTTCTGTATTCAACACTGGAATCGAAATCAGAACAGAAATAGCATTAAGTCATTTTGGTATAGGAATATTGGCAAACACATCTCTCAGTTAATTGAGTCTAAATTTAAAACTAGTCGACCAATGTTAATGAAGTTTAATATAAATATAGGTTGGTTTAAAAAACCCAATACTGGTTCTGTATTCAACACTGGAATCGAAATCAGAACAGAAATAGCATTACATCATTTTGGTATAGGAATATTGGCAAACACATCTCTCAGTTAATTGAGTCTAAATTTAAAACTAGTCGACCAATGTTAATGAAGTTTAATATAAATATAGGTTGGTTTAAAAAACCCAATACTGGTTCTGTATTCAACACTGGAATCGAAATCAGAACAGAAATAGCATTACATCATTTTGGTATAGGAATATTGGCAAACACATCTCTCAGTTAATTGAGTCTAAATTTAAAACTAGTCGACCAATGTTAATGAAGTTTAATATAAATATAGGTTGGTTTAAAAAACCCAATACTGGTTCTGTATTCAACACTGGAATCGAAATCAGAACAGAAAATGTCACTTTCTCTTACTGATATGTAATAATTTACTCTTACAGATGCTACAATCTTGATGGGAGTTAAAGTAGAACTTCCAGACTCTGATGGTTAGTAGTGTGCAATTTTATTTCATGTTTCCCACTCAACCTCAACTCAGTTTCTTTCATTTCTTTTTTTATATTATGGTGCGTTCGGGTAATACCGGATGGATATAGGACTAGTTGAAAGAGTCTAGCAAAATAATTATGTTCTCAGCATCATTATATGTCAGATTATTTAAATATGGAGCCAATTGTTAACAGATAAACATAGTTTACCTCTGAATTTTACTAGTATTTAAATCTCAATGGTTTCTGCCCAAACTCGCGGGAATTTCTAGTCATACGATCTTAACCCATCGCCGAACTTACCCCAACGCACCTTAAATGCACAATGTATTTAAGGTACTTAATTGGATAAGGATTGATGCTGTAGTGTTTAAAATCGCTACGTAAATAAGCGATTATCTCCCGTAAAAAGTAAAGGATAAAAAAATGGTTATTGTACGAGTAGGTTATCCTTAAGATATACCATCACGGACTTTTTTGTAGACCTCTGCAAGGCGTACAATAGTTGTAGTACATGACTTTGATCTATCTAGTAGGGTTCAGCCAGCGTTTACAAAGTAAGCGCAAAAAATAGTTTATTTACCATATCAATTTCATTAGAAACCTTTAAAATTATTCGTGTTTCTCTAGTATAGATAGATAGAAAACACTTTATATGCACAAGAACTTAAAAAATAACATTATAAAAAAAAACCTTATACATAAAATAATCAAGTGCAAAATGGCGGCCTCATCGCTTATAGCGATTTTTTCCAGAGTATATTTCTTATTCAATTTCGAAAAGTTATAGATGTGCTTGAGTGCGCAAAGAAAAGCTACAAAGATACCGCTAGTCTTACGCCGCTAATCTTACGAGCAGAGAATGAGGATCCTACATCTCACTACTCTTGAAGAAAGGAGGTTACGTAGGGACCTCATAGAAGCTTTCAAAATCCTCAATGGATTATACAACCTCCCCGAAATACACAATCTCTTTGGAAAAGTAATCTATGGCAAAGAACTCAAAGGGCACAACCAGCAAATTCAGCATGTACATGCTATGCTAACACAAACACTGCGCACTACAGCAACAGAGTTGTTCACAACTGGAACGGGTTGCCTGAAGAGTTTATCTCCGATCTGTGAACGTATTTAAGAACAGGCTGGATGGCTGGTTGCGTAAAAGCAAAAAATCTCTTGCCAACTTGTAACCAATGCTAACTAACAAATGTGTGGACACAAACAATGTTTCGACACAGTATGATATAGGCACATCAGCATTACGCTGCTCGCATATAATCGAATAAATAAATACTATGCATGTATATATAATTATAAACATTGCTGTTGAATCACTATCTATTAAAACAAACCGCATCAAAATTCGTTTCGTACTTTAAAGATCTAAGCATACACAGGGACAGACAGCGGGAGGCGACTTTGTTTTATTCTATGTAGTGATGTTAATACAAGTGAAAGAACGTTTGTGGTGAATTGAAGAACTGTTTGTTGTAAGCATCATTAGATGTTTATTATTACTATTTCATTAATGTCAGCATTTGACACGCAGCATTTGACGCGCGCTGTCAAATGCTGAAATTTTCTTCGCCTTAAAACATCTTAATTAAGGCAGGTTATGCAATATTTATATATGCTATTATACTATATTCTCAGAATAATAATAATAAAACTATTAAAAGATTGCATAACCCGCCTAAATTCAGATGATTTAAAACGAAGAAAATTTCAGCATTTGACAGCGCGCGTCAAATGCTGAAATTTTGTCACTATCGGACTAAGTTGGAGTGAAAGAGAGGCAGCGATGGTGAAATCGCGATCAGTTTAGTAAAAATCAGAAAGTAAGCTTAATAACACAAAACTAGTAACGTACATCGAAAATGGAATACTTCTTGTCCCTCTTGATAAGGTTTTGCTATTTTATTATTACATTTTCATACACATTCATAAGTAAATAATTAAGATATTTACGTTACAATCATAATTTAGAGTAAATTTTGCAATTTTATTCTATGGTTTTTTTAAAGAAACGTGTTTTGGACTTTTCTTGGCCTTTAATAATATGATCAAGATTAACATATAATTTTCTTAGTGCTACTAACTAAATACATTTAGCTGAAAATCTGTTCAAGTAAAGCTATTAAGCACTTAAGAAAAGATTTATTAGATTATAGTTAAATATTTAGGTAATTCCAAAGGAGTACACACAATGAAACACTGAGTCGACGACACAACTGATTTATTGAGGCTACCGCCATGCTTAATATTATGTAGGTAAGATTTTTTTACCTGTAGATGAGTTGTGTGCCCTCCATATTTACTAGACGCATGCAGGGTAATTACCTGAGTCACTACCAGTCTTGCACTTCCGAGCGTCCGGTGAATACAACGCCGCTAATCGTATTTTTTAGGAATAACCTGTGGACAATATGCCTTCCTTGTGTCTTTAGACTCTGCACCAATTATACAGACACTGTGAGAGATAAGAAAACTGTTTAATTTCACGCGTAATTATTGCTTTTATTGTTGAAATAGAAAATATCATCATTTTGTTTTATCTTAGGAACTAATCTCAATGAAATGGATAAGCGAGATATGTGTATCGTTTGGTGTGAGAGAGTGAAAGAGATCGCAGCATCATGGTGATCGGAACGTCTCGTGGCGGTTCGGTGGTAACACGAATTGCTTATTTATCTCTTTCTATCAACAGATATGACGCATAATATTTGAACGTTCTTTCCTTGTCATTACAAACTGCATATACATGTGCGTAGGTATGTAGATAGGTAAATTCTAGTAAGCTTTTAGAGCAGTGTTGTTCGGATATAACTAATCTATGTATTTCAACTCTCTGAGGTAGGCAATGTACACTACAATAATTATATGAATGAATACATTTTTAGATGATGAAAAACCGCCCAATCTGGATCTGATAAAATTTGACCATGATGAGAAAATACAAGGTGATGAAACTATCCCTGATGATGAAACTCCGGACCACAATGATGATGATGAACTACCTTTGAAATCTGAAGATACAGGTTGGTACATAACGTTTATATTGCTTATATTTTAGCCTTTGACCACAATCTCACCTGATGGTAAGTGATGATGTGGTCGAAGGTGTTAACAGGCTTAACCTAGAATTACTGGCTCTCAAGGACTACTGCCAGAACACACAGTTAGGTGCTTGGCGAAAGTTCTTTTTTTACTTGAGGGTTGTAGCTAGCCAGGCGGGCATTTGCAAAAACCCTTCCACCATGCGGTGAAGCTCAAGCCCGCGGCGGGATTCGACCCATGGACCTGCTGCGCGGCAGTCCATAGTAAATGCCACTGAGCCATCACTGCTTCATTCTTTCTTCATGTCATTTTCACTGCCTCGTTGGTGAATGGAAAACGCTGCTTTGGAACCTGAAGGCCATCAGGTGAGATTAGAAGGCTTGCAGATCAGAAGCAGTGATATCCAAGTGGTTATAGTTGTGGACTGCTGTGCGGCAAGTCCATGGTTCGTTCCACGCTGGCTGGAGCTTCACTGCATGGTAGAAGGGCATTTTGCGAACGCCTGGCTAGCTTCAACCCTCAAGTAAAAAACTGTCGCCAAGCACCTAACTGTGTGTTCTGGCAGTAGTGCTTGAGAGCCAGTATGTTACAGGCACATGAGACTTGACAACTGTATTTCTCAGGGCGCAGTGCAGTTCGTGACTTGTGGCGAAATGCACCTGATTCAGATTCTTTATTGTCCAAAGGGCCCGTTTCAGAATGTCCTAATAAAGTTTCGGGTTGCTATGCAGCACATAAAATAACTGAATGATAAAAATGACAGTTAACATGCAGCATGTTTCAAGCTTTAACCGATGGATAGGCTAAATCGATGACTGTGAAACGCAAAGATAGTGTTTTATTTATTAAATATGTTCTGGGTAGTATAACCGGAACTTACTCGAACATTCTGAAACAGGCCCTTATTATAACAATGATCCGTTATATTAGGTATGCCATTTTACAAATTTATGAATAATTACCATCACTAATATAAGTAACATATTCCATACTATAATAATAATTATAAGGTCTAGATACAAACTATATTTATATACTGTCTCCTACATGCCGAGATGTATCCGTGCCGGTCACAGACCACCTAGACCTCCTTGGTATCACTCTATCCTCGACTCTAAATTTTGGCTCGTATATCGAGTCAAAGGCTCAGTTAGCCGCTAAAAAACTTGGCATCCTCTCAAAGGTGAGACGGTACTTTACACCGGAACAGATGCTTACTTTGTACAAAGCTCAAGTAAGGTCTTGTGTTGAGTACTGCTCTCACCTCTGGTACGGTTCTGCCAAATACCAGCTTGAGGCACTAGAGTCGATTGAGAGGCGCGCCAAGAGGTTAATAGGCAGCGACTTTCTGAGGGAGTCTCGGCTGCAAAGCCTCGAGCACCGCCGTCAAGTTGCTTCCCTATCGGTCTTTTACCGGATACATTTCGGTGAATGTGCACAAGAACTACACGACCTAGTTCCACCCTCCCCCTTTTTCCATCGGACGTCCAGACAGACGGAGAGGCGCCATCTCTACATGGTTGATATTCCCAGGACTCGTACGAAGCGCTTTGCTTCCACGTTTCTCGTGCGTACTGGGAAAGAGTGGAACTTCTTACCGTTGTCGGTTTTTCCCGATGAATACAACATGGGTGTCTTCAAATCGAGAGTAAATAGGTTTCTTCTAGGTAAGCGTGCTCCATCTTAGACCTCACCAATGCTTAACATCAGGCAGGGTGTGGTCAAACGTGAACCTATCATGATAAAAAAAAAAAAATGTCACTCGTAATAGTAGTATGTCAAAATATACAATTTCAAGATTATTCCAAAATTTATATAAATAATCATTTAGAAATAATGCCAAATAAAAAGAAATAAAAACTGCAGGTGCAATAATAAATAGAAATTAATTATAATTCTGTATAACAAATTACATAATCTTACCGTTACTATTGAAAATAGGACTCGTTTATATTCATAGACATAAATTCATTTATATCATAGAAAGGATTGTTTTCCAAGAAGGTTTTTAATTTTGTTTTAAAATTAGACATAGGTAAATTTGTCACAGAAGTATGTAGGTATTTTTTTATATATTTTAATTTTATTATATGGTCCATGCTTTTTCACCTTGACAAGTCTAAGTTCTCTAGGTAAGTACTCTAGGTTCATGAAGTCAAAGTCAAAAACATTTATTCATTTTAATATTGTTAAGTTTGCAATAACGCCTGCTAAGCGAATTACATTACAAAATTACAAATTTTAAGCGCACCCCTGGGTGGATGGACGCGGGTTCGAATCCCGCACATGACTATAATCTTTTCTCTCGTAAATTTGTAATTTTGTAACATTTATTCAATTTAGGCGTCTACGACGCTCTTATTAAGTTTCTCGTGATTCATTTCTGCTATAGGCAGAGGCTACCGCTTAAGATCGGCTGTGCTAATTCGCACACCTGCGCTTAACATCGCAGAGGCCTGGTGATAATCGGTCACAATCCTGTAAAAAAAAGTGAGGTCCCGATTGCTCGCATTGAATCATAAACTTACGTTTCTTGGAAGCAAGTCGAATGAAGCGCGCGTAGCGAAGTTTGCTTAGGCGTTCTGTTACGATCTGTCATGAGTTGGATGGGTGACCGCTAGTGAGACATTACTACTGAGCGTGCACGTGCTTCGGAGGGCACGTTAAGCCGTCGGTCCCGGTTGTTGTCTTAGGATGGCAGTCGTTACAGTAAGGTGGGAGAGCATTTTGCGAATGCCCGTCTAGCTAGCTGCTACCCTCAAGTAGAAAATATGTCGCCAAGCACCTAATTTTGATTAAAAAATATTTTTTTATTTAAAAAAACATGGATATAAATTAAAACTCGAAGATAGACTGCGCTCTAATATCAGGACAAAGTAATGTGGAGAAAAAATTACACTAGCATATAATGCACACAGCTACACTTCAATTGTATATTATACGTTTTAATGAATGACAAAGACAGGAAGCATGCTGTAACGGCACCAGTACCACGAAAAGGCAAAGTCGAATCAGGCAACGACTCCTGATTGAGTATCTTAGATACTCAATCGGGAGTATCTAAGTATCTATCGAGCAAACGAGTATCTAAGATACTCAATCAGGAGACGTTGCCTGATTCGACTTTGCCTTGTCGAGGTACTGGTGCCGTTTCTCTTGTTTTTACCGTACCCAAAGGGTAAAAACGGGACCCTAATACTGAGACTTCGCTGTCCGTCCGTCCGTCCGTCCGTCTGTCACCAGGCTGTATCACAAGAACGGTGATAGCTAGACAGTTGAAATTTTCACAGATGATGTATTTCTGTTGCCGCTGTAACAACAAATACACAAAGTAGGCCAAGTGCGAGTCGGACTCACGCACGTTAAAACAAAAAAGGTTAAAATATAAAGTCTAATGTTGTATGGCTTCGCCGATTTTTTTTTAAGTTCAATGGATAGAAACTAAAAATGTTAATTTTTTTTGTATAATTAATAAAATGTAATTTTTTTTTTCTAGGCGACATCGAGGACCCTGTTATAAGTAGCGGCAGCAAAAAACGTAACCACGCCCCGTCGATCGCGAGGTCGGGTAAAAAGGCGAAAATTTCGTCGTCCAAAGTGAAAAAGAAAAAAGAAAAACTCACCAAGAAAAAAACAAAACCGAAAAAGAAAGAACAATCAGAAGACACGGAAGAAGGTTAGTGTATTTATCGTTTTTTTATGTTATTGTAAAGTAACAAGCTCGAGGCCCACCTGATGTAAAGCGGTCTAACCACGTCCTATGGCAGATGCATTTCGTCACAATTCACGAATTGCACTGCGCCCGTCACCTTTAGACGTACTTGTTAAGTCTCACGTGCCTGTAATTTCACTGGCTCTCAAGGACACACCGGAACACACCGTTAGGTGCTTGGCGACATATTTTCTCCTTGAGGGTGGTCGCAAGCCAAGCAAACTACTATCTTTAACCATTACTACGATATAAGCCACAGTAGTAACTATAATAAAAGCCCGCTATGGATCTCTGTATGTACGTTTTTTTGTGCACATATTTTTTTTATTCCTGATAGGTAAGCCTTTGACCACAATCTCACCTGATGGTAAGTGATGATGTGGTCGAAGATGTTAACGGGCTTAACCTAGAATTACTGGCTCTCACGGACAGCTGCCGGAACACACCGTTAGGTGCTTGGCGACAGATATTTCTACTTGAGGGTGGTCGCTAGCGAGACGGGCAGTCGCAAAATGCACTTCCACCATGCGGTGAAGCTCAAGCCCGCGGCGGGATTTGAACCATGGACCTGCTGCACGGTAGTTCATAGCCAATGCCACTGAGCCATCACTGCTTCAAAAGATATTAAATTCTAATTATGTCTACGTAAATACTTTTATAATCATAATATGTTTACACTTAATACAATTTACAGTTATCGCGTTTGTACTTTTCCTAAGTCCTTGGGGAAATAGCGTAGATATATTTATCATCCAAAAAAAGTGCATTCGTATTCTAGGAAATATAAAGCTTCCCGACAAAACTGTAGAGAAAAGTTCCAAAGGCCCTACTTTATCAGTTTCAAAATATTAATGCCACAGATATATTTATCATCCAAAAAAAGTGCATTCGTATTCTAGGAAATATAAAGCTTCCCGACAAAACTGTAGAAAAGTTCCATAGGCCCTACTTTATCAGTTTTAAAATATTAATGCCACAGATATATTTATCATCCAAATAAAGTGCATTCGTATTCTAGGAAATATAAAGCTTCCCGACAAAACTGTAGAGAAAAGTTCCAAAGGCCCTACTTTATCAGTTTCAAAATATTAATGCCACAGATATATTTATCATCCAAAAAAAGTGCATTCGTATTCTAGGAAATATAAAGCTTCCCGACAAAACTGTAGAAAAGTTCCAAAGGCCCTACTTTATCAGTTTCAAAATATTAATGCCACAGATATATGTATCATCCAAAAAAAGTGCATTCGTATTCTAGGAAATATAAAGCTTCCCGACAAAGCTGTAGAAAAGTTCCAAAGGCCCTACTTTATCAGTTTCAAAATATTAATGCCACAGATATATTTATCATCCAAAAAAAGTGCATTCGTATTCTAGGAAATATAAAGCTTCCCGACAAAGCTGTAGAAAAGTTCCAAAGGCCCTACTTTATCAGTTTCAAAATATTAATGCCACAGATATATTTATCATCCAAAAAAAGTGCATTCGTATTCTAGGAAATATAAAGCTTCCCGACAAAGCTGTAGTAAAGTTCCAAAGGCCCTACTTTATCAGTTTCAAAATATTAATGCCACAGATATATTTATCATCCAAAAAAAGTGCATTCGTATTCTAGGAAATATAAAGCTTCCCGACAAAACTGTAGAAAAGTTCCATAGGCCCTACTTTATCAGTTTTAAAATATTAATGCCACAGATATATTTATCATCCAAAAAAAGTGCATTCGTATTCTAGGAAATATAAAGCTTCCCGACAAAACTGTAGAGAAAAGTTCCAAAGGCCCTACTTTATCAGTTTCAAAATATTAATGCCACAGATATATTTATCATCCAAAAAAAGTGCATTCGTATTCTAGGAAATATAAAGCTTCCCGACAAAGCTGTAGAAAAGTTCCAAAGGCCCTACTTTATCAGTTTCAAAATATTAATGCCACAGATATATTTATCATCCAAAAAAAGTGCATTCGTATTCTAGGAAATATAAAGCTTCCCGACAAAGCTGTAGAAAAGTTCCAAAGGCCCTAATTTATCAGTTTCAAAATATTAATGCCACAGATATATTTATCATCCAAAAAAAGTGCATTCGTATTCTAGGAAATATAAAGCTTCCCGACAAAGCTGTAGAAAAGTTCCAAAGGCCCTACTTTATCAGTTTCAAAATATTAATGCCACAGATATATTTATCATCCAAAAAAAGTGCATTCGTATTCTAGGAAATATAAAGCTTCCCGACAAAACTGTAGAGAAAAGTTCCAAAGGCCCTACTTTATCAGTTTCAAAATATTAATGCCACAGATATATTTATCATCCAAAAAAAGTGCATTCGTATTCTAGGAAATATAAAGCTTCCCGACAAAACTGTAGAAAAGTTCCATAGGCCCTACTTTATCAGTTTTAAAATATTAATGCCACAGATATATTTATCATCCAAAAAAGTGCATTCGTATTCTAGGAAATATAAAGCTTCCCGACAAAACTGTAGAGAAAAGTTCCAAAGGCCCTACTTTATCAGTTTCAAAATATTAATGCCACAGATATATTTATCATCCAAAAAAAGTGCATTCGTATTCTAGGAAATATAAAGCTTCCCGACAAAGCTGTAGAAAAGTTCCAAAGGCCCTACTTTATCAGTTTCAAAATATTAATGCCACAGATATATTTATCATCCAAAAAAAGTGCATTCGTATTCTAGGAAATATAAAGCTTCCCGACAAAGCTGTAGAAAAGTTCCAAAGGCCCTAATTTATCAGTTTCAAAATATTAATGCCACAGATATATTTATCATCCAAAAAAAGTGCATTCGTATTCTAGGAAATATAAAGCTTCCCGACAAAACTGTAGAAAAGTTCCATAGGCCCTACTTTATCAGTTTCAAATATTTGAAAATTGTAAGTTTGTAAAAAAATATCCTCAACATTTTATAAAGATATCACATGAGAGAAACTACCCAATACGGGCTAATTATCAACATAATCTGATTGTGTCTACCTCTAGACTAAAAATGCACAGTACAGGACCAAACGCAATGGCAGCTAAAATCAGTACTATAATATTATAAATGCGAAAGTAACTCTGTCTGTCTGTCTGTTACGCTTTCACGCCAAAACTACTGGACCGATTTGAATGAAATTTGGTATGGAGATAGTTTGAGACCCGGGAAAAAACATAGGATAGTTTTTATCCAACTGCGCAAAAGGAGGTTAATGTTTTTGCGCGATAACCGACATACGCGCGGGCGGAGCCGCGCCCGGAAAGCTAGTTTATTATATACTAGCTTTCTGGGCGCGGCTCCGCCCGCGCGTGCTTCCGTGTTTTTTCCCGGGTCTCAAACTATCTCCATACCAAATTTCATTCAAATCGGTCCAGTAGTTTTGGCGTGAAAGCGTAACAGACAGACAGAGTTACTTTCGCATTTATAATATTAGTACTGATTACCGGTTAAAATAAAAACTATAGATAACGTTCACAAATTCCTCAAAGTCCTAAAAAATATTTTTCTCCAAAAGTGCTACTATACTCTTGAAGAATTTTTTAAGGATCCTTCGATTATAGAATAGATCGTCCCACTCCTCTACATGTTGCTATACCCTATCAGGGTCATTATGTATAATTCCACCTAATTTTGGTTTGTATAAATTAACTCATGTAAACTGCATTTGAATGTACATAATGATTGCAATAAATGATTGAGTATTGAGTTTAGAACAAAGAAACAATTTTTTTTTTTTTTTTTACATTTTTCTTTGATGTGTAAAAGGGGTTGTTTTCAAAAAAGTTCTACATTTTAGTTTGAACAAACTGTATTTTAAGGTGGTCAAGATTTTTGGTAATTTATCATACATCATATGTACATACATCAGTATTTTCGAATAACTACCTTGTTTCTGTACTTTAGCTTATGCAGCAGGGCGATCACGTATCTTCTGTACCAATGAAATGATGATTGCAACAATCAAAAATGTCAGTTTTGACAGATTTTGTATCAATGAAAAAGTCAGATAGGTAACAGACCTTCGTGTGCCTAAACGTTAGTCGCCGACCGTTTTTTTCTTTTATACCTGAGACGATAACTGGCATATACATTGATCGAATTATGCTTATAATTAAATTCAAACAGTTAGTCGAAGAACTCTCTGCACAACAACTGCCGAGCCGATGCAATGCTTGTACAAAATAAGTCAAGGCCAACTCTCTTCTATCTCATTAAAATTTCTGCTCACACGTAACAGGTAATAATTTTACCTTTATTTGTTTTATTTAGATTTTAGAATAATAATAATATGAAATAAAAGGAAATACTGACCATTAGAGTACAACCTGTATATATACTATATTATTACAAAATCTTTTGTAGAATGGATAGTACGAAATTTTTAATTCTATCAAAGTATATGCCAGTTATCGTCTCAGGTATAAAAGAAAAAAAAACGGTCGGCGACTAACGTTTGGGCGCATGAAGGTCTGTTACCTATCTGTCTTACAAAATCTGTCAAATCTGACAGTTTTATTGTTGCAATCAACAGTTCATTGCTACAGATGATACGTGATCGCCCTGCTGATTTTTGGTACAACCCGAATTTCATTATCAGTACTAATATTATAAATGTGAAAGTAACTCTGTCTGTCTGTCTGTTACGCTTTCACGTCAAAACTACTGGACCGATTTGAATGAAATTTGGTATGGAGATAGTTTGAGACCCAGGAAAAAACATAGGATAGTTTTTATCCGACTGCGCAAAAAGAGGTTAATGTTTCCGCGCGATAACCGACATACGCGCGGGCGGAGCCGCGCCCGGAAAGCTAGTTTTTTATAATTCGATTTTCGTTATTATGCAGATTGTAAGGTAGAACTTTCCTGCTTTTCTGGAATATCCCTATCCTCATGGATTTCTAATAAACAATTATAGATGTAAAGAGAAACAACTGTCATAATTTTATCTTTCTTAAAGTGCTCCATTGCGGGGCTACGCTTTTTCAGTCCATTAATTGTTCTTATTGTACGTTTTTGACATTTATTGAGAACTCTAGTTACCACTGTAGCATTGCCCCAAACAGTAATGGAATATCTCATTATCGAATGTGTATACGAGGGACGGCTGAAAAGTTTTGAGCCTAAGGTATTTAAAGATAAAAATCTAAGTTTAATTTATTTTTTTATATAATCTCCCTCTACATCAACGCATTTCTCACATCTTTTTAAAAGAGCTTGTAGCCCAAAAAAAAATGAGATGAATCTTTGGAGTCAAAATTCTCGTTCACGGCAGCTTTCATTTCTTCAGCACCCCAAAATCTTTGCCTCCGAAGGGCTTTTTTCAAATTTTTAAAGAGGAAGAAGTCGCTGGGGTCCATATCTGGACTGTAGGGTGGATGATTCACTTCATCAAAGCCAGTTTCTCGAAGGGCTTGCGCCTCGCAATTCGCGCCGTACGGACTGGCGCATTGTCTTGCAAAAACAAAATTCCTTTGCTGATGTTCCTTTGCGGGATTCTAAACCGCATCATCCACCCCTTTAGGTTCGAATCCCGCACATGACTTACATGTTCCCTCTTTGAATTTGTAATTTTGTAATGTAATCCGCAGAGCATGCGTTATTGCAATCATTATAATATTTAAAAAAAGTGTAATAGAGATATGGTATTGCGGACTTCTTTGTAGATATTGATATCGACTATAAAATTGTAGTACATCAGATTGTCGACAATTTTTTTAATTTTTTTTATTGCTGATAGGTAAGCCTTTGACCACAATCTCACCTGATGGTAAGAGACGATGTGGTCGAAGGTGTTAACAGGCTTAAACCTAGAATTACTGGCTCTCAAGGACAGCTGCCGGAACACACCGTTAGGTGCTTGGCGACAGATTTTCCACTTGAGGGTGGTCGCTAGCCAGGCGGGCATTCGCAAAAATGCCCTTCCACCATGCGGTGAAGCTCAAGCCAGCGGCGGGATTCGAACCATGGACCTGCTGCGCGGCAGTCCATAGCCATAGCCACTGAGCTATCACTACTTTCCGCAGCGTACGCAATTTAACGATTATTTTACCGAAGTTTTCTACGGATCCCTAATTATTTGAAAATATTCTATAGCCTATATTCATTAGGGTTGATGTAGGATTCTAACGGAGAAAGAGTTTTCAAATCGGGTCAGTAGTTTGTTAAGCCTGCACAGAGGTAGCGATACGTAATTGTGGTTCGTTTGATCCCTTGCTGTATCTTTATTTCTTAACTAGCTGTACCCGCGACTTCGTTCGCGATTGCCGTACCTGCAGACTAATTATTCACATTTGTGCACTGTTTATCCCATATTAAGCAACACTGTGGTCTGCGGTGAAGTACTCTTATAGTAAACCATAGCATAGCTCAGAATGGAGCTTTTTACTTTGGATTTCAAAACTCCCGGGTTGTATTTTCCAGAAGACAGTAGTTAAGTAACTCAGAGAGTTCTTTCCCGGTTCGCACAATAAATGTTGAAGCAAAGTACATTGTGCGTTTCTTTAGAATTTCGATTTTAAAGCGGCGGTTTGTTTGACGGTAGATCAAACATATTTTTTTTATTTCTCATTCTCGGAAAGTAGTGTTTGTTTGATCTGAGTAGCGGGTAGGAGAGGCTCCTTCCCACCTAAGGCCGGGATAAACTCATAGTAAATGCTTCCTTCTCTTGGGCCGGAATGACTTGTAACAATTGTAACCATTGGTGTAAACAAAGTTATATGTCTAAGATTTTTCGTTGTAAAATACTCTGTTGTTATAAAAAAGTTAATAACAACTATGTTTGGCAGGGTAGTAACTAAATATAAGGTAAAAAAAAACTAACTAAAAATTTCCCTAAATTTCATTGTTCTTACTCCTAGTGTATCTTTGTATCTTCTACTCATGTTTATTATTTTTAGTAAATATTTAGAAAAACTAAATTTTTTTTACCGTCCTCATATTTTAAATGAAAAGTAGAGTGCTTAACACGTATGTAAGTCATCGATTCCTACTTGGACTATAGCCGCATTAATTTTAAATAGGTTCTGCTCATGTTATTAAAATCAAAATATATAATATAAAAAAACATACTATTTTTATATCGTTATTCCTTATATTAGTAGTGAAAAGCAGAGAGATTTCTCTTCGGGCAATAGCCGCCCGTAAATATTCCAAACAAAATTTTATGTAAAATTTCACAAATAGTTCTATCATCTCAATATTTTTTTAGTAAGTAAGTTATTTTTTCAATTAATAATTTTAGAAAAGCTACTTTTTTTACCTTTTTTTTAAATTCGAAATGAAAAGTAGAGAGCTGAACGCGGGTGAAAGTTATCAATTCCTTTCGACCATTGTATTACAATCTACTGAACTTGTTCACTTCCAACTTTAAACGGATTAAATCACGTATATTTATCGTTATTTTTGTCCCGACAGTCACCCCGTGACCAAGATCACTACAAAGTGTTTGAAACGTCGGGACAAAAATAATGATAAATATACGCGATTTAAACCGTTTAAAGTTGTTTAATTACAAAGTGTTACAATCGCGAAAACCTAAGACAACATTGTGCACTTCCATTGCGCAGTCTCAAAAATGTATCCGACAAAAGAAAGATATGTAGTTATAAAAACTGATTGTGGTGAATGTACCACATTTTAGAGTTTTATCGTAGCAAGCTTGCAAAACTAAATTATTGTGTGTGATGCCGGTCTGTCCGTGGGGTGTCGGGCTTCCTATGGGCTTATGATGAGCCGTACGTTCAAGGGTTTCTCAACATTCCGCGGTTCAAGTTATTTAAAACGAAATATTTAGTTTGTGATATCTGTAATTTCTTAACTGCAAAACTGAGGACTTTGAAATATTTACGGGAAAATAATTAAATTACCATACTATTGTAACAAAAAAAGAATGATTTAAATCGGACTACGCGTTAATAAATTACAACTAAGTGTACATTTTAACTTTCATCCCCTTTCCCAAGAGAACCGTACTGAATTTCGGGATAAAAGTATCCTATGTCCTTCTTCGTAGTATGAACTCAAATCATGCTTAGTTTCATTGAAATCCATTCAGTAGTTTTGGACTGATGCGCGGCCGGGATACAGACAGACAGACAAAAATAAATAAAAAATACAATTTCGGCATTAGTATCAGCTACAGAGTACTAAAATTTTTTTTTCAAAATATCTTCCACGTACAGAATTGGACCTGTTACAGTTTTATTATAAGTATAGATTATTTTTGTCCCGAATCACGATCACTACAAAGTGTTTGAAACGTCGGGACAAAAATAATGATAAATATACGCGATTTAAACCGTTTAAAGTTGTTCAATTACAAAGTGTTACAATCGCGAAAACCAACATTGTGCACTTCCATTGCGCAGTCTCCGAAATGTATCCGGCAAAAGAAAGATATGTAGTTATAAAAACCTATTGTGGTGAATGTACCACATTTAAGAGTTTTATCGTAGCCAGCTTGCAAAACTAAATAAGGGTGCCGTGCTGCCCGTGGGGTTCTTGGCTGTGGGTTGTTGGGCTGTCCTTGGAGTGCCGGGCTATAAGGTCACCCCCCCATCTTTACCCGTAGTAGGTGTCGTAAGAGGCGATAAAGAGTAACACTACAGAGGGTGGGCAGCAGCGCTTTCTGAGGAACTGATATCTCACACCGCGATTCCCAAGATGCCTGCCAAGCGTGGTGATTATGGCAAACCCTCCCATAGTGGTGGAGGCTGTGTTCAGCAGTAGACAATGCGGCTGATATAATATATCTATTAAGCCTTTATGATAAAGTGCGAATGCTAGCTTAAGATGAGCCGTACGTTTAAGGGTTTCTCAACATTCCGCGGTTCAAGTTATTGAAAACGAAATATTTAGTTTGTGATATCTGTAATTTCTGAACTACAAAACTGAAGACTTTGAAATATTTACGGTAAAATAATTAAATTACCACTATTGTAACAAAAAAATAATGATTGAAACCGGACTACGCGTTAATAAATTACAACTCACTTTACATTTTGACTTTCATTCCCTTTCCTAAGGGAACCGTACTGAATTTCGGGATAAAAAGTATTCTATATCCTTGTTCGTAGTATGAACTCAAATCGTGCTAAGTTTCATTTAAATCCATTCAGTAGTTTTGGAGTGATGCGCGGCCGGGATACAGACAGACAGACAGAAAAAAAAACAGTTTTTGCATCAGTATCAGCTACAGATTGCTCTGAAAAAATATTTTCAAAATATCTGAAATGTACAGAATTGAACCTGTTACAGTTTTATTATGATTATAAATAGATAAATGTAAGCGTCTTACCCCTCGCGCTTCCATACCTGCCTTCTCCAACTTGTTATAGATATAGATTAGACTGATTAGAGCATTGCATGTTATGAAAAATATACATAGGGAAATTGTGCTTATCGTAATAAAAAAAACTGTGTTTTATTGTTTGAAATATCAGAATCTTTTGGAGTGGTCCGACTACAGATCTATCTATTATACCTATACGATAAAGTGCAAACGCCAGCTTAAGATGAGCCGTACGTTCAAAGGTTCCTGTACATTCTGGATGTCAAGCTATTTGGAACGTAATATTTAGGTTGTGATGTTTGTTATTTCTGAACTTCAAACCCGATGACTTTGAAATATTTACGGGATAAATTTTAAAGTATTTCTAACAAAAAATCGGCCAAGTGCGAGTCGGACTCGCGCACGAAGGGTTCCGTACCATTAGCTATACAACATTAGACTTCGTATTTTAACCTTTTTTGTTTTAACGTGCGCGAGTCCAACTCGCTCTTGGCCAATTTTTTGTATTTGTTATTATGGCGGCAACAGAAATACATCATCTGTGAAAATTTCAACTGTCTAGCTATCACCGTTCTTGAGATACAGCCTGGTGACAGACGGACGGACGGACGGATGGACGGTCAGACGGAAGGACAGCCGGACAGACCTTTTTTACCCTTTGGCTATTGAACCCTAAAAAGAACGTAAGAAATCGGACTACGCGTTAATAAATTATAACTAAGTGTATATTTTGACTTTCATCCCCTCTCCCAAGGGAACCATGCTGAATTTCGGGATAAAAAGCTAAATTATCCTACCTTGTAGTATGAACTCAAACCATGCTAAGTTTCATTGAAATCCATCCAGTAGTTTTGGAGTGATGCGCGGCCGGGATACAGACAGACAGACAGACAGACAAAAATAAAAAAAAAATACAGTTTCGGCATCAGTATCAGCTACAGAGTACTGTACATTTTTTTTTTTCAAAATATCTGCCATGTACAGAATTGGTGCTGTTACAGTTTTATTATAAGTATAGATTTTCAGTTATGTAATTAATATATATTATATTTAAGTATTAATTCTATAAATCATACACTTTGGAAACACGATTACTTAAAATTTTCTCCATAGAAAAAAATCCAATGTTACATCTAAAAAACGAAATAAACCCTTACCAAGTTATATGACACTCAGTTTGGCACAAAATTATAACATTAATTGATTATTGATATAATAATGATGTTTTAATGCTCATTAATTGTTAAAACGGTAAACAACCAGCAAAAATATTTTTATCGTAACTGCAACGCCATTACAAAGTTACGTCGTCAGTTCAATCGCGACGTGTCAGGAACGCATTCTCTGAACGGCCCAACTATAATATGTCTGCAAAAGCTTCTACACCCTGTAGTAACAAATCCGTCTATGCCATATGAAATTGTGATCTTGAATGTTATTGATAACGATTAAACTTTGATGTGTGTAAACCACTATCCCTGTACACTCGTATGAAGCCGACTCGTACGTGGGCACTCGAACCGAGTGTACTCTGATCGTGTCAACGCGGCTTTAGTACGGTGTAAATACTTAACGGAGAGTCATCCGTATTTGAATAATCAAAAAAATAACATGTTTTCTATAACGTATACACATTATATTTTTCAATTAGGTATTTGTTTTTATTATACGATAGAAATCTCAAATTCACGCACGTTTCGCCCTTTTTAGTCAGAGCCGCGATGCTTTGTCCCTATCCGCTTTAGTGATTCTTCGGCCGTCGGACGGGGACGGATGCTGTTGGCGTGCCTTACTTACGCACACATACGCGGCGCGCCTAAAAAGCTCGGTGCGCCCTTAAGTTTATTCGTTACATACAAAAATACAAATCTTTTCTTTTTATAATATTAGTGTAGACTTACAAATTGTAAAAAAGTAAAGACAGAATATATAAAGAATGACTCCGAGTTTATTGCCCATTCTTCTCGAATAGCATTTTTCCTGAACGCAGCTGTACAATATTTTAATACTAAAATTTTGGTATAGAAGTTCGTAAGAGCGCCTTAGACTCCAAATTGAATAAACCATTCGTATTTTTTTTTATGTTTTGTGATGGAAGAAGCTCGACGTCCACCTGATATTAAGCGGACTAACCTCTGCCTGTAACAGATGCATTTCGTCACAAGTCACGAATTGCACTGCGCCGGTCACCTTAAGACATAGTTGTTAAGCCTCATGTGCCTGTAATTTCACTGGCTCTCTAGGACTGCTGCCGGAACCGTTAGGTGCTTGGTGACAGATTTTCTACTTGAGGGTGGTCGCTAGCCAGACGGGCATTCGCAAAATGCCCTTCCACCGTACGGTGAAGCTTAAGCCCGCATCGGGATTCGAACCATGGACCTGCTGCGTGGCAGCCCATAGCCAATGCCACTGAGCCATCACTGCTTCAAATAAATTTTAATTGGACTCCGAGAACAGCGAAGTGAGAACGGCTTAGTTTGTGATGTTACCACGTAAACAAGTTAAATACGCGCGAAATGATACTATCCTGCTCTTTATCTTTGAAGATTGTTTCTTACACCCTTTCACACCGAATTCGGTATTTTTAACCGCCGACTTCAAAAATGGAGGAGGTTCTTAATTCGTTTTTTTTATGTTTGTTTGCTCGGAACTTTTGACTGGTTGAACCGAATTTGAAAATTATTTTTTGAATAGAAAGCTGATGCTTGTCGTTTGGTCCTATTTAAATTTTATCAAAATCGGTCAAGCCTTTTTGAGTTATACCCCAATAACTGAAAAATATATTCCTATCTTGATGATATAGTAGTTGACAATGAATGACAATCGATCCCGTAAGTAGCAAGGGTCACTAAAAAGAGTGAAAAATATTTTTTTTTCCAAAAAAATTTAACCTACTCTTTTATCGTCGGGCCTCAGACTACACAAAAAAATTAAGACTGCGTAGTGAGGTCGGGTCAAACTCGTCCTGTACAAACACAATTAAGCGCACATACGCACACATGTACAACGAAACTATGCCTTCGCGTGGAGCAAAAGGTAATGATTATATTATAAACTAGCTGTACCCGCGACTTCGTTCGCGATTGCCGTACCTGCAGACTTATTATTCACATTTGTGCACTGTTTATCTCATAATTATGTGGTCTGCGGTGAAGCACTCTCATAGTAAACCATAGCTCAGAATGGAGCTTTCTACTTTGGATTTCAAAACTCCCGGGTTGTATTTTCCAGAAGACAGTAGTTAAGTAACTCAGAGAGTTCTTTCCCGGTTCGCACAATAAATGTTGAAGCAAAGTACCTTGTGCGTTTCTTTAGAATTTCGACTTTAAAACGGCGGCGGTTTGTTTGACGGTAGATCGTTTTTTTTTTATTTCTCATTTTCGGAAAGTAGTGTTTGTTTGATCTGAGTAGCGGGTGGGAGACGCTCCTTCCCACCTAAGGCCGGGAAAAACTCATAGTAAATGCTTCCTTCTCTTGGGCCGGAATGACTTGTAACCATGGTAACCATTGGTGTTAACAAAGTTATATGTCTAAGATTTTTCGTTGTAAAATACTCTGTTGTTATAAAACAATTAATAACAACTATGTTTGGCAGGGTAGTAACTAAATATAAGGTAAAAAGTGTAGGTTCAAAAAAAACTAACTAAAACTTTCCCTAAATTTCATTGTTCTAACTCCTAGTGTATCTTTGTATCTTCTACTTATGTTTATTATTTTTAGTAAATATTTAGAAAAACTTTTTTTTTATGCATGATAGGTTAGCCTTTGACCACTATATCACCTGATGGAAAGTGATGATGTGGTCGAAGGTGTTGTTCAGGCTAACCTAGATAATTACTGGCTCTCAAGGACAGCTGCCGGAACACACCGTTAGGTGCTTGGCGACAGATTTTCTACTTGAGGGTGGTAGCTAGCCAGGCGGGCATTCGCAAAATGCCCTACCACCATGCAACTACTATTTTTTTACGCTTCTCATATTTTAAATGAAAAGTAAAGTGTTTAACACGGATGTAAGTCATCGATACCTACTTGGACTATAGCCGCATTAATTTTAAAAAGGTACTGCTCATGTTATTAAATAATATAAAAAAACATACTATTTTTACATCGTTATTCCTTATATTAGTAGTGAAAAGCAGAGAGATTCCTATTCGGGCCATAAGCGCCTGTAAATATTCCAAACAAAATTTTACGTAAAATTTCCCAAATAGTTCTAACCTCTCAATAAATTTTTAGTAAGTATGTTATTTTTTCAATGAATGATTTTTAGAAAAGCTACTTTTTTTACCTTCTTTAAATTCGAAATGAAAAGTAGAGAGCTGACCGCGGGTGAAAGTTACCAATTCCTTTCGACCCTTGTATAACAATCTACTAAAGTGGTGCACTTCCAATTTTAAACGGATTAAATCACGTATATTTATCATTATTTTTGTCCCGACAGTCACCCCGTGACCACGATCACTACAAAGTGTTTGAAACGTCCGGACAAAAATAATGATAAATATACGTGATTTAAACCGTTTAAAGTTGTTTAATTACTAAGTGTAGCAATCGCGAAAACCTAAGACAACATTGTGCACTTCCATTGCGCAGTCTCCTAAATGTATCCAAAACAAAAGAAAGATATGTAGTTTTAAAAACTGATTGTGGTGAATGTACCACATTTTAGAGTTTATAGTAGCAAGCTTGCAAAACTAAATAAGGGTGCCATGCTGCCCGAGGGGTGCCGGGCTGCCCGTGGGATGCCGGTCTGTCCGTGGGGTGTCGGGCTTCCCGTGGGGTTCCGGGCTGCCTGTGGGCTTAAGATGAGTCGTACGTTCAAGGGTTTCTCAATATTCCGCGGTTCAAGTTATTTAAAACGAAATATTTCGTTTGTGATATCTGTAATTTCTTAACTGCAAAACTGAGGACTTTGAAATATTTACGGGAAAATAATTAAATTACCACTATTGTAACAAAAAAAGAATGATTGAAATCGGACTACGCGTTAATAAATTACAACTAAGTGTACATTTTGACTTTCATCCCCTTTCCCAAGAGAACCGTACTGAATTTCGGGATAAAAGTATCGTATGTCCTTCTTCGTAGTATGAACTCGAATCGTGCTAAGTTTCATTCAAATCCATTCAGTAGTTTTGGAGTGATGCGCGGCCGGGATACAAACAGACAGCCAGAAAAAAAAAAACAGTTTTTGCATCAGTATCAGCTACAGATTGCTCTCAAAACATATTTTCAAAATATCTGCAATGTACAGAATTGGACCTGTTACAGTATTGTTATAAGTATAAATAGATAAATGTAAGCGTCTTACCCCTCGCGCTTCCCTACCCGCCTTCTGCAACCTGTTAAAGGTATAGATTAGACTGATTAGAGCATTGCATGTTATGAAAAATATTCGTAGGGAAGTTATGGTTATCGTAATAAAAAAAACTGTGTTTTATCGTTTGAAAAATCAGTTTTTTGGAGAGGTCCGACTACAGACCTATCTATTATATACGATAAAGTGCAAACGCCAGCTTAAGATGAGCCGTACGTTCAAAGGTTTCTGTACATTTTGGGTGTCAAGTTATTTGGAACGTAATTTAGGTTGTGATATCTGTAATTTCTGAACTGCGAACCCGATGACTTTGAAATATTTACGTGATAATTTTTAAAGCACCACTATTCTAATTTAAAAAATCGGCCAAGTTCGAGTCGGACTCGCGCACGAATAGTTCCGTACAACATTAGACTTCATATTTTAACCTTTTTTTGTTTTAACGTGCGCGAGTCCAACTCGCACTTGGCCAACTTTTTGTATTTGTTGTTATAGCGCCAACAGAAATAAATCATCTGTGAAAATTTCAACTGTCTAGCTATCACCGTTCTTGAGATACAGCCTGGTGGCAGACGGACGGACGGATGGACGGACAGACGGACGGACGGACAGCCGGACAGACCGTTTTTACCCTGTGGGTATGGAACCCTAAAAAGAACGTATGAAATCGGACTACGCGTTAATAAATTACAACTAACTGTATATTTTGACTTTCATCCCCTCTCCCAAAGGAACCATGCTGAATTTCGGGATAAAAAGCTAAATTATCCTACCTTGTAGTATGAACTCCAATCATGCTAAGTTTCATTGAAATCCATTCAGTAGTTTTGGAGTGATACGCGGCCGGGATACAGACAGACAGACAGACAGACAGACAGACAAAAATAAAAAAAAAATACAGATTCGGCATCAGTATCAGCTACAGAGTACTGTACATTTCTTTTTTTCAAAATATCTTCCATGTACAGAATTGGACCTGTTACAGTTTTATTATAAGTATAGATTTACATTGAAACATTTTTAACCAAAAAATGGATCCGACTTCTACAACTCACAACACAAGTGTGAAATAACTTGTCGAAGTCGGTACCATGCGCACAATATTGTGATAATAGGTATTTTTGAACTATCATGGTACCGACTTCGACAAGTTATTTTACACTTGTGTTGTTGTGAGTGTAGAAGTCGGATCCATTTTTAACCGACTTCCAAAAAAGGAGGAGGTTCTCAATTCGTCTGTTTTTTTTTTTTTTGCTACCTCAGATCTCTTGACTGGGTGAACCGATTTTGAAAATTCTTTTTTGTTTGAAAGCTGATGCTTGTCGTTTGGTCCCATTTTAAATTTCATCAAAATCGGTCAAGCCGTTTTTGAGTTACACTAAAAAGATTGAAAAAATCTAAAAAAAAAAAATGGAACCGACTTGAACACCCAAAAGTGTGATATAACTTGTCGAAGTCGGTACCATGCGCAATATTGTGATAATACCTACTTTTAAACCATCATGGTACCGACTTCAACATGTTATTTCACACTTTTGGGTGTTGAAGTCGGTTCCATTTTTTGTTAAAATTTTTTTTTTTTGGTTAAAAATGTTTCAATGTAAATTTATAATATAATCATTACCTTTTGCTCCACGCGAAGGCATAGTTTCGTTGTACGTGTGTGCGTTTAATTGTGTTTGTACAGGACGAGTTTGACCCGACCTCACTACGCTGTCTTAATTTTTTTATGTAGTCTGAGGCCCGACGATGAAATATATCATTATAAAATATACTACCGATGCATTTAGCTGGGAAAAATGCCCACAAAGGCTACGCACTTTGCACGAAGTGTGCATTTACCTTGAAGTGTGCAAAGTGTGCGGTAAAGCTTACGTGCAGCTATTTGAAACTATCACTTGTTAGAATTTTAATAAATAATTTACGAGTACTGTTTATTATTGACTTTAAGTGCGCAAGGTTTAGAAAAGAAATTTCTGGAAAATGTGGGTGTTTGTCCATTATAGTAATTACATGGAAAATTGTGGAAAAAATTGTGTGGTGGAATCTTTTGGGAACATAAAAATGTGTCGATGTTTTTAAATTTATGTATAGACTAGCTATAGCCTATACATAAATTTAAAACCAAGCAAGCCATTTAGCAAGCGGTTTTCGTAAAACATTATCCTGTTTTTGCTCAGTTGGGTAAAAAGTATAGTATGTCCTTCCCCGAGTCTAAAATTACAAAATTTCATCTAAATCGGTGTAGTTTTTAAGTTTAATCGTTGCATACAAAAATACAAATCTTTCCTCGTTATAATATTAGTGTAGATGTGTGGAATAACTTTCCAAATTTGATTTAAGTCGTTTCTTGTATGTGTCTGTTCACGGTTACCTAGATGACTGATCCATCCAAAATGTCTGAATAGACATAATGAATTGACGATTCTACCTTAATATTCTCATGAAGTTGAGTGAGGTTCATGTAAGTTTTTTAAATATATAAGTATAATCTCTCAAATGTGTGTCAATGGTTCTGATATGCGCTGACTTCTGCTCTCCGTGCAAACAAGGAATAATGTTAGGTATTTATTAAGGGCAGTGTATTCATAGCGCTCTCCATATTGACATAGTTTCTTCATATTTTAAATACAAAGAGTTCAAATTAGCTGAAATTTTGCACGCTTGTCCTTAAGCTTAGTGCCTATGTTTCTGTTGCTATCTATGTATAGTGTATGTGCCACTTTTTCGTTTTGTTATATATTACCCTTAATGTAAAAAAAATATATATATTCTAGAGATTATGACAAATACTATGCAACAGAAAACACGATTCCTTATATTTCTCAAATTCAAATTCAAATGTTTATTTGCCAGAATACATCATCAAATTACATTTTAAGGTCGTACATAATAATGTTAGGTCACAGTATTCAGCCTGCAAGCAGGCGTGCAATTTTTTATATTCAAGAGTCAAGTTATTTAACATGTCATATCAATATAGTATAAATTAGCATTATGAAAAAAAAAAAAATTACATTTACATCTCTTGACAGAAAATATCCTGCTATACAGCTCTATTTTCAAGTTTTGAGTCTACGAGTACATAGTAAATCGCATCAATAAAATTTTGTTTATCATTGTCATATAGCAACCATATCTTACAATAATTGAAAGATTTTTTTTTTTTTTTTTTTTTTTTATGCCTAATAGATTAGCCTTTGACCACTATCTCACCTGATGGTAAGTGATGATGTGGTCGAAGATGTTGTACAGGCTAACCTAGAAATACTGGCTCTCAAGGACAGCTGCCGGAACACACCGTTAGGTGCTTGGCGACAGATTTTCAACTTGAGGGTGGTAGCTAGCCAGGCGGGCATTCGCAAAGTGCCCTACCACCATGCGAATTACATGCGATTTTTCCGCTTTTAAAAAGCTTACTTTTATATTAATTTCTTTTTAAAATCGCTCAACCTGTATAAATATTGCGTATTTCTGTTTCGTCGACTCGCCTTCGAAATGAGATCTCTCCGTCTGAAATTTTTCAAAAACCACTCCGTCTTTCGGAGTATTTTTTTCTATATATAAATAATTTAATAAAGTTACGTCGATACTATCGACAAGAACACTAAGATATATAGAATATAGATATAGAATAACAATAATAAATAAATTATGCGACTTAGCGACTCGATTATAATTTATTTCTTGTCAAAGCTATATCCGATAATAGGTAATAGTGCAAATAAGTAACTAAACCTGCACCATCAGTATTTTCTACTCTGTGATACGTATTGCGTAGTTTCATTTTAAATGTCAACTTCTTATATCTTCTACCACATAATAACTTTTGAACAAGTAAGATAGAGATCAAAGGAAAATAAACAAACTGGCCAAAGATGAGTCGATTCTCGCTCTTTTAAGGTTCTGCATTCAAATACCCGTACAAGAAAAAAAAGAATCGTTTTGGTAACAGCTTCTAAACTACATTATAAATCGGTGTTTCCAGGATTTTTTAGATAAATTTAGTTGTTTTTATACCTTACCAAAATTTCAAATTGCTACCTAGTTTGGTTTTAAGATAAAATTGACAACTTTGCCGGCACCTTTTTTTGGCAAAAAAATATAATATAGAGTACATGAGATTGAGATACACTCAATGAGCTGTAGAAAATAGCTCCCCGCATTCTAGGAAGGCAAAAAGCTTAAGGCAAAGTTCTCGTGTGTTGAATTAACCCTAAAACATAATTAAAATTTTAATATTTTGATGTTTGCAATAACGCGTGCTCTGCGGATTACATTACAAAATTACAAATTTTTCCAGAGGAAAAATTTAAGTCATGTGCGGGGTATTTTTTTATTCTCGTAAATTTGTAATTTTGTAATAAAAAAAATGATTTTTAGACCAATATTCATCTCTGGGTCAACGTTTTACACAAAATATCAAAACTTCAGATTTATAACTCATTCCGTGTACGAGCTAGACATCCAAGACATACGAACGGGCAGTCATATTTTGTAAGTTTCTAATAATGCGGGTAGTAGGTCTTTCGAAGTAGGCTCGTATCAATAAAAATATACCCACCTACGTTTTTTTTTCTCTTCTAGGCATCGTGAATGTCGCGAAAAGAAAACCCAGCTTCAAAATGCTTGAAGGTATAGACTACAATCAAAACGGTGACTGGCTTCAATGCTGCAGATGCGAGAAAAGAAATAAATGTAAAAACGATATAAGGCGACACATTAAACAAGTTCACCTTGGAATACCAAGATACACTTGTTCGTATTGCCCAAAAACTTTCATGACTACTCCCCCCTTTACTGAACATAAACTTGAACAGCATAATATAGACGATAGAGTCAAATGTACAGCTTGTGACAAGTTTTTCAATTCAAAAGCTCAGCTGAAGAGACACGTCAATTGTTTTCACATGTTAGGTGTCCAACATAAGTGCACAGAATGTGACTATATATGTTTTAATGTTATGTATTTGCGTAAACATAAGTTGAGTCATAAAACTGTAAAAGAGTTCCATTGTGGATACTGTCACAAGGCGTTTATGAGGAAAAGTACTTTACAGTTTCACGAAAGGATACACACGGGTGACAAGAGGAAAGTGTGCAAAGTGTGCGGTGAAGCTTTTGTGCAGAAAGCTAGTTTGAACTATCATATGGCTAAGTATCACCCAGGGGTTGAATTCTAAAATGTCGTTCTATGTTTTGAATTAAAAGATATAATAAACGAAAATTAAGGGTTTTAAACAATTTTTTAATAAACTTAAAATAATATGAAGTGAACCCTAGATGCAAAGAGTAGTAGTAGCTAAATAGTTAAGTTGAAAGCATTTAAACAATAATAATTTGAGTTTTTTGAATCTAATTGAAAATAATTTGTATTTTTATAATATGAAGCGTCATCATAACGCTTGTTTATTACCGAAGGGGTAGGCAGAGACATGACTAAACACCCACATTTTGTCAGTCAGAGAACTTTTTAGGTTACATGTAATAAGAAGTGAGCTTTTTACTATTTATTGGACAAAATTTCATGCTCCCGATCGCCACTGAGGATATACTGAAACATAATACATTATACCACTGCTTGACCTCGGTTTCGGACACAAAATCTCGCGATTCAAATGTGACTTTTACGTTACCTATCCAACGAAATGTTTAGTAGTAATGTATCTTTTTTCTTTTATATGTAGCATCTCTGTACAAACAAAAATAGAAATATTAAACTTGAAATAATTTCAACCTATATCCATTGAAGCTGTGCATGCAAGCAATGGAATTGCATTATACTTATTAACCAAAACATATGAAGATCCGGTGCTATGTAATCTTTTTAGTGGATTTTTCGAACCGCTTCGAAAGAGAACCAAACAATTTATCAACAACAATTCATGTTGATAAATTGTTTGATTGAATCTGTATTATTATATCTACTTCATAGTTAATACATAAGTACGTTTTATGCTATAAAAGTTATCCATATGTTACGTTTTACATAATTAAACAGTGTTTTTATAAGAGCTTAACTTTTTTATTTTTTACAATTCGGAAATAACCCAGAATCATACATACTTACTCCTCTCTGATGCAGCGACCCAAAGTGGGGCTTGGCCTCTGATAAGAGAACGCCATCGGTCTATGTCTCGCGCTGCCTCTTGCTAGTCGGCAGCTTGGAGCCTTTGCAAGTCTGACTCCACAGCGTCAATCCAGCGTTACCAGGCCCGCTGTACGGCCACTCGGAATTCCAAGATACGCTTTCTTGACTTGGCGATCCTGCCCCATTCTCTGTACGTGGACCACCCATCGTAGCATTTGGGCTTCGGTCTCTCCCATGATGTTGGGCGATCAGTTCTTCGATCTCCTGGTTCTTTCGCAAACGCCAGCTGCCATCATCACGTTAGACCGGGCCCAGAAACTTGCGCTTAATCTTCCTCTACGCCACTAGAAGTCTGTTCTCTTCTTTGATGGTCAATGTCCAGGCCTTGCATCCGTACATCAATATTGGTCTTCTAACAGTTTTGTTTATTCGGATCTTAGATTTCCTGCTTAGTAGCCTGGACACCAACACCTTGTGGAGCGCTGCACTACAACGGAGGGCATTGTAGATCCTAGTATCAATTTTCTCCTCCTGCAATTGGCCTTTTTTGAATGCCCGCCTGGCTAGCGACACCACCCTCAAGTAGAAAAACTGTCGCCAAGCACCAACGTTGTGTTCCGGCAGCTGTCCTTGAGAGCCAGTAATTATAGGTTAAGCCTGTTACAACCTTCGACCACATCATCACTTACCATCAGGTGTGATTGTGGTTGATAGGTAATATCAGCAATAATAAAAAAGGTTTTCGCTAATTAGAAAGCTGTTTTTCCTCACTTCTAATGATAAGTGTATATTATCTCATATGCTTTCGTTTGTGGGCGACCAACAGTTTTGTGTTCTTTTTTGAATGAGAATCAGTTTGGTTCCACAAAGAGCAGATCCACAACAGATGCAGGTGCTCAATTGATGTCACATATACTTGAAGCCTGGGAGAGTTCACAGGATGCTATTGCCGTATTCTGTGACCTTTCTAAGGCATTTGACTGTGTAGAGCACTGCACTCTGATTCGAAAACTTTCACATTATGGTATTCGTGGAAAAGCTCTGGATCTTATAAAGTCATATCTGTCAGACAGGCTACAGAAGGTTAGAATAAATGGCAATACTTCTTCCGGGTCTTTGGTAAGAATAGGCGTACCGCAAGGATCAATTTTAGGACCTTTTCTGTTTCTAGCATATATAAATGATCTGCTTTGCATGGTTAAAAATTTCTGCGATATAGTTTTATTCGCAGATGATACCTCCCTAATTTTTAAAGTAGATAGGAGGGATAGTGAACTTATTCATGTAAATAATGTGTTATCTATGATCTCTAAGTGGTTCGCGGCTAATAATCTTCTCTTAAATTCAAAAAAGACCAAATGTTTAAAGTTTTCTTTACCAAATGTTACTTATGTTGAACCAAACATTAAGCTTGGCCTAGAAAAACTCTCTTTTGACAATGCGACAGTCTTCCTGGGAATTAAAATGGATTCAACTTTACAGTGGAATCCACATATACATGATCTATCTGGAAGACTTAGTTCTGCTGCATATGCAGTTCGTAAGATAAGACAGCTAACAGACGTAGCTACTGCTAGGCTCGTTTATTTCGCGTACTTCCACAGTATTATGTCTTATGGTATATTGCTGTGGGGAGCTGCTGCTGAGATAGAGACAATCTTTATCTTACAAAAGCGTGCAATTCGAGCCATATATGAAATGGATCCTAGGGAATCCCTGAGAGATATTTTTAAAGAAATTGATATTTTAACTTTACCAAGTCTGTATATATTTGAAAATATTATGTATGTTCGTAAAAATTTGAGCAAATTTAAATCAAACAGTGACACTCACGATTATAACACTAGGAATAAAGATAAAATAGCGGTGCCAGGTTTTAGATTAGCAAAGACAAATAAAAGGTCCTTCTTAGGAAATTGTGTGCGGTTTTATAATAAATTGCCCAAACATATTACAACGCTCACAGAAAGAAAATTCAAGTTGCATGTGAAGAATATTTTGATAAAGAAATCTTACTACACAGTTTGTGATTACTTAAACGACAAAAATGCTTGGACTGGTTCGCCTCTGCCAAGCTAGCGCCTAACACCTACGTAATGTAAATTAAGTATTGTAATAATTTTATGATATAGTTTGTACTTAACACATTTTTAAAAAACGTTTAAAAGAATGGCCCCGAGTTTCTTGCCCGTTCTTCTCGCAGTGGCTCTATAACTTTTGTTTGCTGAACGTGGCAGTACAATGTAGTATATTTCAATATTAAAATTTGTAATTGACCTTCATAAGAGCGTCGTAGACGCCTAAATTGAATAAATGATTTTGACTTTGACTTTGACCTACTCATTAAAATCATATGAATTGTGAAAACTTAATCTGATTCCATGTAAATGATTATTATTTCACAGGAGGTATTAGTTTATTTTTAATACATAAAAGCATTACTTGCATCTTTTTAATTGGTGCTTTATTTGAAGATACTTTTTAGGGTGTTGGGTACGGAAAAAACGGGACCATATTACAAAGATTTCACTGTCTGTCTGTCACCAGGCTTTATCTCATGAACCGCGATAGCTAGACAGTTGAAACTTTCACAGATGATGTATTGCTGTATGTTGTTGCTATGACAACGAATACTAAAAATTGGCCATGTGCGAGTTGGACTCGCGCACGAACGGTTCCGTACCCTTCGTTAAAACTATTTTTTTATAATATAGTGTCTAGTGTAGTATAGATAATGGAACGGAACCCTTCATGTGCGTGTTTGACTCGCACTTGGCTGTTTTTTCATCGAGGAGACTTATTTTCAATCCTGTTGTTGACATTTATAAGGGGTGGCTACGTTACAAGTTCAATTAAAACTGGAGCTCATAGTCCATAATATAATAACAAGGACGTAATACCATGGTAGTCTAAAACCCGTTTGGGTGCTGGTTTAGAATGTCACCCTACCCCTCACCCTCCCTCCCCATGGTTCTTCTTATGGGTGTCGTAAGGACTATGGGAATTTTTTTCGCATGGTGGAACGGCATTTTGCGAATGCCCGCCTGGCTAGAGACAATCCTCAAGTACTAAATCTGTCGCCTAACGGTGTGTTCCGGCAGTCCTTGAGAGCCAGTGAAATTACAGGCACATGAGACTTAACAACTATGTCTCATGGTGACGGGCGCAATGCAATTCGTGACTTGTGAGGAAATGCATCTGTTATAGGCAGAGGTTAGTCCGCTTAACATCAGGTGGGCTTCGGAGCTTGTTCCATCACAAAAACATAAAAAAATTAGGTAAGAAGCAGTGCCTTCTGAAGAACTGACAACTTTTACTGCGTAGAGGTCGCAGTAAAAGTTGTCAGTTGCCTGCCAAGCGTGGGGATTATGCCAAATTCCCACAATGAGGGAGACCATGTTCAAAGGTGGACGTTACGTTTGATGTGAAGAATACCAAGGGGTTCACTAAGTTCATGTATGTTGTAACGTTGTTCTTTTTATCTCTTCTAGGCGACGTCAAAGTAGGGAAGCGAAACCGGATGCAAGAAGACATAGACTACAAATATGTCGACGATATGTACCAATGCTGCAGATGTGAATATAAATGTAAAAACAAAAAACTGCTAAGATCGCACATACTACAAGTACACGTTAAAACACCAAAATACACCTGTACAATTTGTTCCAAAAAGTTCTTCACTTTGGTACCTTATATGCGACACAAATTCGAAGAGCACGATATAGACGACAGAGCTAAATGTAACGCGTGTGAAAGCACTTTCAATACAAAAGTTCAATTGAAGAGACATATAAATGGTTTTCATATGTTAGGTGCTAAATATAAGTGTAAGGATTGTGAATATGAATGTTTCGGCGTAGAACCTTTATATAAACATAAGTTGAAACATAAACCTGTGAAGGATTATCATTGTGCGTATTGTAAGAAGTGTTTTCTAAGGAAATCAAACTTGCGGTTGCATGAGAGGATACATACGGGCGATAGACGGAAAGTGTGCAAAGTGTGCGGTCAAGCTTTTGTGCAGAAAGCTAGTTTGAACTATCATATGACAAAGTATCACCCGGGGGTTGCGTTTTGAAGACTGTTTTGTATACATGACGGTTAAAGTAATACAATTGGAGCACGAAAGTTCGGCTCGAAAGTTCGTGCCCAGGTGGCCGAGTGGTTTAGGCATCCTTTGCGAAATCGGAGGACGCGGTTGCGATTTCCGCCCGCGGCATAAAATTTTGTGCTCCAATAATTTGTAAAATACTGTTTTGTATAAATTGGCACCACCAAAAGGACTACGTTCAGAGCCTCAGAGTGTTGTTGGTTGTTTTTTAACCTACTCGTAGGTTCAGAACGACACGGTTGCTTTATAACCTCTAATATCGACATTGTCATTGATATAGAAAGATCCAGTGCGTTTTCTTTATTTGGCAGAACAATAGCCAAACATGTACACGTTATGAAATATTTGAATGTGTTTAGTACTTACTGTTTCCCTGCAAAATTCGGATGTGTGCCTAAAATTGTATCATTAACAAATATCAAAATATATATGTGTAACAGATACAATAAAGCCTGGTTCTTGATATACAGGCTAACAGCCTAGTTTAATAGTCAGAGACTCATCATAAATGTATCACAATAAGTATATTTTGTATTATTTGCATGTCAGGTGCGGTTGCAAACTTTTATTGTCCGATTTTGACGGTCAAAAAGTTGTAGTGAGGTTCAGAACGTTCGCGCTCTAAATAACTGAACGCTCTACATTAAGGTTGTGAAACACGGACTTTAATGATGTAAAGTTGTAAGTAAAGTTGCTGTTTTAATGTTATGTATTTGCGTAAACATAAGTTGAAACATAAAACTGTAAAAGAGTTCCATTGGGGATACTGTCACAAGGCGTTTATGAGGAAAAGTACTTTGCAGTTTCACGAGAGGATACACACGGGTGATAAGCGGAAAGTGTGCAAAGTGTGCGGTGAGGCTTTTGTGCAGAAAGCTAGTTTGAACTATCATATGGGGAGGTATCACCCAGGGGTTGAATTCTAAAATGTCGTTCTATGTTTTGAATTAAAAGATATAATAAACGAAAATTAAGGTTTTAAACAATTTTTTAATAAACTTAAAATAATATGAAGTGAACCCTACATGCAAAAAGTAGTAATAGCTAAGTAGTTAAGTTGAAAGCATCTAAGCAATAATAATTTGAGTTTTTTGAATCTAATTGAAAATAATTTGTATTTTTATAATATGAAGCATCATCATTATGCCTGTTTATTACCGAAGGGGTAGGCAGAGAAATGACTAAACACTCACATTTAATCAGTTCAAGAAGTTTTTAGGTAACTTGTAATATTAAGTGAGTCTATTACCATTTATTGGACAAAATTTCATGCTCCCGGTCGCCGCTGAGGTTCTATTGGCAGAAACATAATACCACTGCTTGATCTCGGTTTCGAATACGGAACCCCGCGACTGAAATGTGACAAAGAAATGTTTAATAGAAATGTATCTTTTCTCTCTTTTTCTCAAAGAAAAATAGAAATATCGACAAATATTAAACATGTAATAAATTTCAACCTATACATGGAAAAATGCTAACAACCTCTTAGGGTTGACTTCTGCAAGTCCTAACAAACATATTGAGATGTTTTTTTTATTAAGAATTATTGTTTATTATTGTAGTTATTGTCAAAAAACCATAAAAAACACAAAAAAAAAAATTATGTGTTTTTTATGGTTTTTTGACCAAATAAGTATGAGGAACACCTAATGTTAATAAACTATTGTGCCAATAGTGTATTATTTCATATATTTTTTTTTACTTTGATGTAATATTGAAAACTCTATTCAAAGTGAGCAAGGTGCGGTCCAGTGTTATTGACGCTATTGGCTCAGAGTAGGCATTAAAATACATTTTTTTTTAAATATCTCAAAATGTTTGTTAGGACTAGCAAAAGTCAACCCTAAGAGGTTGTTAGCATTTTACCAATAACCCTGCATTGAAGCTGTGCATGCAAGCATGTATCAATGGAGTTGCTTTATACTTAAACATATTCAAACCGCTCCGAAAGAGTAGAGTATTGTTGTTGATTAATTATTTCGAAACCATATTATTATTTCTACTTTATAGTTAATACGTATGTACATTTTATGGTATAAAAATTATGCATATGTTACGTTTTACATAATTAAACAGTGTTTTAAAAGAGCTCAAATTTTTCATTTCTACAATTCGGTAATTACCCAGAAACTTACATACTTACCGATACAAGAGAAACGCATCGGTCTATGTCCCGCGCTGCCTCTTGCTAGTCGGCAGCTTGGAGCCTATGCAAGTCTGACTCCACAGCGTCAATCCAGCGATACCAGGCCCGCTGGACGGCCACTCGGAACTCCAAGATACGCTTTCTTGACTTTGCGATCCTGCCCCATTCTCTGTACGTGGCTTACCCATCGGAGCATTTGGGCTTCGGTCTATCCCATGATGTTGGGCGATCAGTTCTTCGATCTCCTCGTTCTTTCGCAAACGCCAGCTGCCATCATCACGATGGAACGGGCCCAGAAACTTGCGCTTAATCTTTCTCTCCGCCACTAGAAGTCTGTTCTCTTCTTTGAGGGTCAATGTCCAGGCCTTGCACCCGTACATCAATATTGGTCTTGTGACAGTTTTGTTTATTAGGATTTTAGATTTCCTGCTTAGTAGCCTGGACACCAACACCTTGTGGAGCGCTGCACTACAACGGAGGGCAGTGTAGATACGAGTATCAATTTTCTCCTCCCTTGCAATTGGCATTTTGCGAATGCTTGCCTGGCTAGCGACCACCCTCAAGTAGAAAATCTGCCACCAAGCACTAACGGTGTGTTCCGGCAGCTGTCGTTGAGATCCAGTAATTCTAGGATAAGCTTGTTAACACCTTCGACCACATCATTACCTACCATCAGGTGACATTGTTGTTAAAGGCTTACCTATCAGCAATAAAAAAAAAGCTTTTCACCAATTAGAAAGCTGTTTTTCCTCACTTCTAATGATAAGTTATCTCATTTTACTTCGTTTGTGGGCGACCGACAGTTTCGTGTTCTTGGGATAGCTACTCATTATATTATAATCATATGAATTGAATAAGCAACGAGGCTGACCTGTGAAAACTATGTAAATGATTATTATTTTACAGGAGGTATTAGTTTATTTTTAATTCATAAAAACATTACATGCATCTTTTTAATTGGTGCTTTATTTGAAGATACTTTTTAGGGTTTTGGGTACGGGAAAAACGGGACCATTTTACAAAGATTTCACTGTCTGTCTGTCACCAGGCTTTATCTCATGAACCGCGATAGCTAGACAGTTGAAATTTTCACAGATGATGTATATATGTTGCTGCTATGACAACGAATACAAAAAAATCGGCCAGTGCGAGTCGGACTCGCGCACGAACGGATCCGTACCCATCGTTAAAACATTTTTTTTTATAATATACTGTCTATTGTAGTATAGATAGTACGGAACCCTTCATGTGCGTGTTTGACTCGCACTTGGCTGCTTTTTTCGTCGAGGAGACTTATTTTTAATCCTGTTGTTGACATTTATTAGGGGTGACTACGGTAGCTCATAATCCATAACATAATAACAAGGGCGTCTAAAACCCCTTTGCATTATATTAACCTATAAATTAACTAAACAATTTAAATAGCATCGTCCCATACTAAAATTTTATACCAGACAGGTAAAACCTGTTATTGCAAATATTTTTGTAAGAAATTTCATATATACGTGTTGTCTTTGTTCGTTTCCTATTTGTGTGGTGTTTTTGTGTGTGGTAATTTGCAGCCGCTGGTGGCGGACCGTCCTGCGTTGTTTTTGGGTAATTAGCATCAATAGTGAAAAAGTTATTAACTTTTTACAGTCATAAAATTCAAAATTTAGTGTATTTTCAAAATTTAAAATCAGACTTCAACCTTTTTAAATAGCTCCACGCATCAAAACACGCGGGCCGCGGTCCCCGATCGTGTCCCGTTGGATTGAGCGCGATCGGAGCTATACTTTTTGAAATATAGCAAAATCCTAGTAATATTAACATAGAAAATTCACCTATACTGTACCGCTCCCCATACATTAGGAATACGATTTAGTCAAATTCACGTCCCAAAATAGAGTGTAGTATACCAAAATTTGCGTCTCTGGCAGCGCAAATTAACTAAACAATTTAAATAGCATCGTCCCATACTAAAATTTTATACCAGACAGGTAAAACCTGTTATTGCAAATATTTTTGTAAGAAATTTCATATATACGTGTTGTCTTTGTTCGTTTCCTATTTGTGTGGTGTTTTTGTGTGTGGTAATTTGCAGCCGCTGGTGGCGGACCGTCCTGCGTTGTTTTTGGGTAATTAGCATCAATAGTGAAAAAGTTATTAACTTTTTACAGTCATAAAATTCAAAATTTAAAATCAGACTTCAACCTTTTTAAATAGCTCCACGCATCAAAACACGCGGGCCGCGGTCCCCGATCGTGTCCCGTTGGATTGAGCGCGATCGGAGCTATACTTTTTGAAATATAGCAAAATCCTAGTAATATTAACATAGAAAATTCACCTATACTGTACCGCTCCCCATACATTAGGAATACGATTTAGTCAAATTCACGTCCCAAAATAGAGTGTAGTATACCAAAATTTGCGTCTCTGGCAGCGCAAATTAACTAAACAATTTAAATAGCATCGTCCCATACTAAAATTTTATACCAGACAGGTAAAACCTGTTATTGCAAATATTTTTGTAAGAAATTTCATATATACGTGTTGTCTTTGTTCGTTTCCTATTTGTGTGGTGTTTTTGTGTGTGGTAATTTGCAGCCGCTGGTGGCGGACCGTCCTGCGTTGTTTTTGGGTAATTAGCATCAATAGTGAAAAAGTTATTAACTTTTTACAGTCATAAAATTCAAAATTTAGTGTATTTTCAAAATTTAAAATCAGACTTCAACCTTTTTAAATAGCTCCACGCATCAAAACACGCGGGCCGCGGTCCCCGATCGTGTCCCGTTGGATTGAGCGCGATCGGAGCTATACTTTTTGAAATATAGCAAAATCCTAGTAATATTAACATAGAAAATTCACCTATACTGTACCGCTCCCCATACATTAGGAATACGATTTAGTCAAATTCACGTCCCAAAATAGAGTGTAGTATACCAAAATTTGCGTCTCTGGCAGCGCAAATTAACTAAACAATTTAAATAGCATCGTCCCATACTAAAATTTTATACCAGACAGGTAAAACCTGTTATTGCAAATATTTTTGTAAGAAATTTCATATATACGTGTTGTCTTTGTTCGTTTCCTATTTGTGTGGTGTTTTTGTGTGTGGTAATTTGCAGCCGCTGGTGGCGGACCGTCCTGCGTTGTTTTTGGGTAATTAGCATCAATAGTGAAAAAGTTATTAACTTTTTACAGTCATAAAATTCAAAATTTAGTGTATTTTCAAAATTTAAAATCAGACTTCAACCTTTTTAAATAGCTCCACGCATCAAAACACGCGGGCCGCGGTCCCCGATCGTGTCCCGTTGGATTGAGCGCGATCGGAGCTATACTTTTTGAAATATAACAAAATTTAAATAAAATACCTAACTTTAAGATTTACAGTTAATTTTAGCGCCTAACACCTACGTAATGTAAATAAGCCCTACGGTTCAATTCACGCAAATATGCGCTATTTGCACTATATGCACGCAAACGGTCGGTTCATAACTTGCTAAACAGTCACCACGATAGCATAATGACGTCATCTTTGACGTCACCTCCGGCCGCAAACAACGCTCACAGAAAAGTGGTAGTGCAATGTATGCACAAACGTCAAACTCAAATCTTGACAGATAGATGAGGAGATTTTTATTGTTGTGGTTAGAATGTTGAACGTACAAACATCTGTTCACAAAAGAATGCCTTGAAATGCAATACTTCTATTATCAATAATTGATGTGAAGGTGATTTTTTTGGGTCAATTGCGAAAAAGCAAATTGACAGTTAGCAGATGTTATAAGCGCGGCTACATATCGGTTCACATCGTTTGCGCGCAAACAGTGCATATTCTCGTATTTTAGTTATGAACCAAGCTTTTGCAATGTATGCAGTGACAGCAGTGTTTGCGTGACTTAAACCGTAGTGTAAGTATTGTAATAATTTTATGATATAGTTTGTACTTAACACATTTTTAAAAAACGTTTAAAAGAATGGCCCCGAGTTTCTTGCCCGTTCTTCTCGCAGTGGCTCTATAACTTTTGTTTGCTGAACGTGGCAGTACAATGTAGTATATTTCAATATTAAAATTTGTAATTGACCTTCATAAGAGCGTCGTAGACGCCTAAATTGAATAAATGATTTTGACTTTGACTTTGACCTACTCATTAAAATCATATGAATTGTGAAAACTTAATCTGATTCCATGTAAATGATTATTATTTCACAGGAGGTATTAGTTTATTTTTAATACATAAAAGCATTACTTGCATCTTTTTAATTGGTGCTTTATTTGAAGATACTTTTTAGGGTGTTGGGTACGGAAAAAACGGGACCATATTACAAAGATTTCACTGTCTGTCTGTCACCAGGCTTTATCTCATGAACCGCGATAGCTAGACAGTTGAAACTTTCACAGATGATGTATTGCTGTATGTTGCTGCTATGACAACGAATACTAAAAATTGGCCATGTGCGAGTTGGACTCGCGCACGAACGGTTCCGTACCCTTCGTTAAAACTATTTTTTTATAATATAGTGTCTAGTGTAGTATAGATAATGGAACGGAACCCTTCATGTGCGTGTTTGACTCGCACTTGGCTGTTTTTTCATCGAGGAGACTTATTTTCAATCCTGTTGTTGACATTTATAAGGGGTGGCTACGTTACAAGTTCAATTAAAACTGGAGCTCATAGTCCATAATATAATAACAAGGACGTAATACCATGGTAGTCTAAAACCCGTTTGGGTGCTGGTTTAGAATGTCACCCTACCCCTCACCCTCCCTCCCCATGGTTCTTCTTATGGGTGTCGTAAGGACTATGGGAATTTTTTTCGCATGGTGGAACGGCATTTTGCGAATGCCCGCCTGGCTAGAGACAATCCTCAAGTACTAAATCTGTCGCCTAACGGTGTGTTCCGGCAGTCCTTGAGAGCCAGTGAAATTACAGGCACATGAGACTTAACAACTATGTCTCATGGTGACGGGCGCAATGCAATTCGTGACTTGTGAGGAAATGCATCTGTTATAGGCAGAGGTTAGTCCGCTTAACATCAGGTGGGCTTCGGAGCTTGTTCCATCACAAAAACATAAAAAAATTAGGTAAGAAGCAGTGCCTTCTGAAGAACTGACAACTTTTACTGCGTAGAGGTCGCAGTAAAAGTTGTCAGTTGCCTGCCAAGCGTGGGGATTATGCCAAATTCCCACAATGAGGGAGACCATGTTCAAAGGTGGACGTTACGTTTGATGTGAAGAATACCAAGGGGTTCACTAAGTTCATGTATGTTGTAACGTTGTTCTTTTTATCTCTTCTAGGCGACGTCAAAGTAGGGAAGCGAAACCGGATGCAAGAAGACATAGACTACAAATATGTCGACGATATGTACCAATGCTGCAGATGTGAATATAAATGTAAAAACAAAAAACTGCTAAGATCGCACATACTACAAGTACACGTTAAAACACCAAAATACACCTGTACAATTTGTTCCAAAAAGTTCTTCACTTTGGTACCTTATATGCGACACAAATTCGAAGAGCACGATATAGACGACAGAGCTAAATGTAACGCGTGTGAAAGCACTTTCAATACAAAAGTTCAATTGAAGAGACATATAAATGGTTTTCATATGTTAGGTGCTAAATATAAGTGTAAGGATTGTGAATATGAATGTTTCGGCGTAGAACCTTTATATAAACATAAGTTGAAACATAAACCTGTGAAGGATTATCATTGTGCGTATTGTAAGAAGTCTTTTCTAAGGAAATCAAACTTGCGGTTGCATGAGAGGATACATACGGGCGATAGACGGAAAGTGTGCAAAGTGTGCGGTCAAGCTTTTGTGCAGAAAGCTAGTTTGAACTATCATATGACAAAGTATCACCCGGGGGTTGCGTTTTGAAGACTGTTTTGTATACATGACGGTTAAAGTAATACAATTGGAGCACGAAAGTTCGGCTCGAAAGACCGTGCCCAGGTGGCCGAGTGGTTTAGGCATCCTTCGCGAAATCGGAGGACGCGGTTGCGATTCCCGCCCGCGGCATAAAATTTTGTGCTCCAATAATTTGTAAAATACTGTTTTGTATAAATTGGCACCACCAAAAGGACTACGTTCAGTTAGTAATTAAACAATTTTAAACGGTTTAAATCGCGTATATTTTTCATTATGTTATCCGTGACTGGCAGTCACCCCGTGACCACGATCACTGCAAAGTGTTTAAAACGTCGGGATAAAATAATGAAAAATATACGCGATTTAAACCGTTTAAAGTTGTTTAATTACTATGTGTAACAATCGCGAAAACCTAAGACTACGTTCAGTGCCTCAGAGTGTTGTTGTTGGTTGTTTTTTAACCTCCTCGTAGGTTCAGAACGACACGGTTGCTTTATAACCTCTAATATCGACATTGTCATTGATATAAAAAGATCCAGTGCGTTTTCTTTATTTGGCAGAACAATAGCCAAACATGTACACGTTATGAAATATTTGAATGTGTTTAGTACTTACTGTTTCCCTGCAAAATTCGGATGTGTGCCTAAAATTGTATCATTAACAAATATCAAAATATATATGTGTAACAGATACAATAAAGCCTGGTTCTTGATATACAGGCTAACAGCCTAGTTTAATAGTCAGAGACTCATCATAAATGTATCACAATAAGTATATTTTGTATTATTTGCATGTCAGGTGCGGTTGCAAACTTTTATTGTCCGATTTTGACGGTCAAAAAGTTGTAGTGAGGTTCAGAACGTTCGCGCTCTAAATAACTGAACGCTCTACATTAAGGTTGTGAAACACGGACTTTAATGATGTAAAGTTGTAAGTAAAGTTGCTGTTTTAATGTTATGTATTTGCGTAAACATAAGTTGAAACATAAAACTGTAAAAGAGTTCCATTGGGGATACTGTCACAAGGCGTTTATGAGGAAAAGTACTTTGCAGTTTCACGAGAGGATACACACGGGTGATAAGCGGAAAGTGTGCAAAGTGTGCGGTGAGGCTTTTGTGCAGAAAGCTAGTTTGAACTATCATATGGGGAGGTATCACCCAGGGGTTGAATTCTAAAATGTCGTTCTATGTTTTGAATTAAAAGATATAATAAACGAAAATTAAGGGTTTTAAACAATTTTTTAATAAACTTAAAATAATATGAAGTGAACCCTACATGCAAAAAGTAGTTAAGTTGAAAGCATTTAAGCAATAATAATTTGAGTTTTTTGAATCTAATTGAAAATAATTTGTATTTTTATAATATGAAGCATCATCATTATGCCTGTTTATTACCGAAGGGGTAGGCAGAGAAATGACTAAACACTCACATTTTATCAGTTCAAGAAGTTTTTAGGTAACTTGTAATATTAAGTGAGTCTATTACCATTTATTGGACAAAATTTCATGCTCCCGGTCGCCGCTGAGGTTCTATTGGCAGAAACATAATACCACTGCTTGATCTCGGTTTCGAATACGGAACCCCGCGACTGAAATGTGACAAAGAAATGTTTAATAGTAATGTATCTGTTCTCTTTTATATGTAGCATCCCTGTACAAAGAAAAATAGAAATATCGACAAATATTAAACTTGTAATAAATTTCAACCTATACATGGAAAAATGCTAACAACCTCTTAGGGTTGACTTCTGCTAGTTCTAACAAACATATTGAGATGTTTTTTTTTATTAAGAATTATTGTTTATTATTGTAATTATTGTCAAAAAACCATAAAAAACACAAAATAATTTTTTTTTTTGTGTTTTTTATGGTTTTTTGCCCAAATAAGTATGAGGAACACTTAATGTTAAAAAACTATTGTGCCAATAGTGTATTATTTCATATATTTTTTTTACTTTGATGTAATATTGAAAACTCTATTCAAAGTGAGCAAGGTGCGGTCCAGTGTTATTGACGCTATTGGCTCAGAGTAGGCATTAAAATACATTTTTTTTTTAAATATCTCAAAATGTTTGTTAGGCCTAGCAAAAGTCAACCCTAAGAGGTTGTTAGCATTTTACCAATAACCCTGCATTGAAGCTGTGCATGCAAGCATGTATCAATGGAGTTGCTTTATACTTAAACATATTCAAACCGCTCCGAAAGAGTAGAGTATTGTTGTTGATTAATTATTTCGAAACCATATTATTATTTCTACTTTATAGTTAATACATAAGTACATTTTATGGTATAAAAGTTATGCATATGTTACGTTTTACATAATTAAACAGTCTTTTAAAAGAGCTCAAATTTTTCATTTCTACAATTCGGAAATTACCCAGAAACTTACATACTTAACGATACAAGAGAAACGCATCGGTCTATGTCCCGCGCTGCCTCTTGCTAGTCGGCAGCTTGGAGCCTATGCAAGTCTGACTCCACAGCGTCAATCCAGCGATACCAGGCCCGCTGGACGGCCACAAGGATTTCCTGGTTCTTTCGCAAACGCCAGATGCCATCAACACGTTGGACCGGGCCTAGAAAATTGCGCTTAATCTTCCTCTCCGCCACTAGAAGTCTGTTCTCTCCTTTGAGGGTCAATGTCCAGGCCTTGCATCCGTACATCAATATTGGTCTTCTGACAGTTTTGTTTATTAGGATCTTAGATTTCCTGCTTAGTAGCCTGGACACCAACACCTTGTGGAGCGCTGCACTACAACGGAGGGCATTGTAGATCCTAGTATCAATTTTCTCCTCCTGCAATTGGCCTTTTTTGAATGCCCACCTCAAGTAGAAAAACTGTCGCCAAGCACCAACGTTGTGTTCCGGCAGCTGTCGTTGAGATCCAGTAATTCTAGGATAAGCTTGTTAACACCTTCGACCACATCACTACTTACCATCAGGTGACATTGTTGTTAAAGGCTTACCTATCAGCAATAAAAAAAAAGCTTTTCACCAATTATAAAGCTGTTTTTCCTCACTTCTAATGATAAGTTATCTCATTTTACTTCGTTTGTGGGCGACCGACAGTTTCGTGTTCTTGGGATAGCTACTCATTATATTATAATCATATGAATTGAATAAGCAACGAGACTGACCTGTGAAAACTATGTAAATGATTATTATTTTACAGGAGGTATTAGTTTATTTTTAATTCATAAAAACATTACATGCATCTTTTTAATTGGTGCTTTATTTGAAGATACTTTTTAGGGTTTTGGGTACGGGAAAAACGGGACCATATTACAAAGATTTCACTGTCTGTCTGTCACCAGGCTTTATCTCATGAACCGCGATAGCTAGACAGTTGAAATTTTCACAGATGATGTATATCTGTTGCTGCTATGACAACGAATACAAAAAAATCGGCCAGTGCGAGTCGGACTCGCGCACGAACGGTTCCGTACCCATCGTTAAAACATTTTTTTTTATAATATACTGTCTATTGTAGTATAGATAGTACGGAACCCTTCATGTGCGTGTTTGACTCGCACTTGGCTGCTTTTTTCGTCGAGGAGACTTATTTTTAATCCTGTTGTTGACATTTATTAGGGGTGACTACGGTAGCTCATAATCCATAAAACCCCTTTGGGTGCCGGGTTTGAATATCACCCTCCCATTTCTTCCCATGGGTGTCGTAAGAAGTGACTATGGGAAAAATCGCATGGTGGAAGGGCATTTGGCGAATGCCCGCCCGGCCAGTGACAACCCTATAGTAGAAAATCTGTCGCCAAGCACCTAACGTTGTGTTCCGGCAGTCCTTGAGAGCCAGTGAAATTACAGGCACATGAGACATAACAACTATGTCTCAAGGTGACGGGCGCAGTGCAATTCGTGCTTGTGACGAAATGCATCTGTTTTAGGCATAGGTTAGTCCGCTTAACATCAGGTGGGAAGCACCTTCTGAAGAACTGACAACTTTTACTGCGATCCCCAATACGCCTGCCAAGCGTGGGGATTATGGCAAATCCCCTCAATGGGGGAGATCTCGTTCAAGGTGGACGTTACGTTTGATGTGAAGAATACCAACGGGTTGACTGTTCATGTATAACGTTGTTCTTTTTATCTCTTCTAGGCGACATCAAAGATGGGAAGCGAGACAGGATGCAAGAAGACATAGACTACAAATATGTCGACGATATGTACCAATGCTGCAGATGCGAACATAAATATAAAAACAAAAAACTGCTAAGAACGCACATAACAAAAGTACACGTTAAAATACCAAAATACACCTGTACAATTTGTTCCAAAAAGTTCTTCACTCTAGCACCTTATACGCGACACAAATTCGAAGAGCACGATATAGACGATAGAATTAAATGTAACGCGTGCGATAGTATTTTCAATACGGATCTTCAATTGAAGAAACATATAAATTGTTTTCATATGTTAGGTGCTAAATATAAGTGTAAGGATTGTGAATATGAATGTTTCAGTGTAGAATCTTTATACAAACATAAGATTAAACATAAAACTGTGAAGGATTATCATTGTGCGTACTGTAGGAAGTCGTTTCTAAGAAAAACAAACTTGCAGTTGCATGAAAGGATACACACGGGTGATAGGAGGAAAGTGTGCAAAGTGTGTGGTCAAGCTTTTGTCCAGAAAGCTAGTTTGAATTATCATATGGGAAAGTATCACCCGGGGGTCGCGTTTTGAAGACTGTTTTGTATACATGACGGTTAAAGTAATACAATTGGAGCACGAAAGAGCGTGCTCAGGTGGTCGAGTGGTTTAGGCATCCTGCGCGAAATCGGACGCGGTTGCGATTCCCGCCCGCGGCATAAAATTTTGTGCTCCAATAATTTGTAAAATACTATTTTGTATAAATTGGCACTACCAAAAGGACTACGTTCAGAGCCTCAATGTTGTTGTTGGTTGTTTTTTAACCTACTCGTAGGCTCAGAACAACACGGTTGTTTTATAACCTCTAATATCGACATTGTCATTGATATAAAAAGATCCAGTGCGTTTTCTTTATTTGGCAGAACAATAGCCAAACATGTACACGTTATGAAATATTTGAATGTGTTTAGTACTTACTGTTTCCCTGCAAAATTCGGATGTGTGCCTAATATTGTATCATTAACAAATATCAAAATACACTCGAGAGCAATGAATCCGGGTCACTTAAAGAATCCTAAAAATCTCGGAAACTAAAAATGCTAGGTTAATGCAATAAATTGTATTTAATAGACAATGTAATACTCCTTAAATGAAGGTATTAAAACTTCTTAGTTATTGTAAAGTTATATCATAAAAAAATCAAATTTGAAAAAGGGCCACTTTCGAAGATGGAACTACGAAATTACAGCATTTGGTTTTGCTTTTGTTTGTAATCTGTCATTTATGTGGGTACATAAACCATGTTGATAGTGCTCTATATTCATTATTCAAGCTGAAATTATGTCGCTTACGCCTGAAGAATGCACCAGAATACTTACAATGCTGGAAACCGGCCGGAGTCAGCGCGATACAGCCAGGACTGTCGGTGTGTCGCTGTCAACAGTACAAAGAGTTCTCCGCACGGGAAGACCGATACTTGGTGACCACCACAGCACGAGAAGACCGATACTTGGTGAACACCATGCTTCGAAATCGCTTTCTCACAGGAACTGAACTCACCAATCAGTTTCGACGCCTCGGAGGAAGTAACCCAAGTGCATGGACAGTAAGACGTCGGCTTGCTGAATCTAACTTAAAACCCCTTAGACCTGCAAACGGCCCTAAACTGGAGCGTGGGCATCGTATTTCGAGACTAAGATATGCCCAGAGCCACGTAAATTGGAGTATTGAAGATTGGTCAAAAGTTATGTTCTCCGACGAATCAAAATTTATGCTCTACAAGCACGATGGAAGACACAGAGTGTATCGAAGACCAGGGGAAAGATTCAAGCAAGCATGCATCGAAGAAAAAGTAGCCTACGGTGGTGGGTCTGTACTTGTGTGGGCCGGAATTTCTTCTGAAAGTCGCACAGAGCTGGTGATCATAGAAAACGGCTCTTTAACTAGCGTAAGATATGTGGAAGAAATCCTCAATGATCACGTTGGTCCATTTATGGTCAATTTAGGTGAGGATGCTATATTTATGCATGACAATGCCCGACCTCATACAGGTAGGATTGTGAATGACTACCTTCAAGAGATGAACATTACTCGTATGGAGTGGCCAGCGCGCAGCCCGGATATCAACCCGATCGAGCATGCTTGGGACGAGCTAGGCAGATGCGTAAAACAACGAAACCCTCCCCCAATCACGCTTCGTGAGCTCAAAATTGCTCTCACAGAGGAATGGGAGAATATTCCCCAAAATCGTATAAGGAACTTGGTGTACAGCATGCCAAACCGCGTAAACGCAGTAATGGAAGCACGAGGAGGCAATACGAAGTATTAAAATTCAAGAAAATCGTAATAAAGTTCAAAAATTTCAAGTTTCCTATTTTTGTTTTAAGGAGAGATCAGCAGTTTTTTTCTTTATGTAATTTTGTGTTAATAAAATGTATGGTGACTCATATTTTTTTTACTTTCATTTAAGGAGTATTACATTGTCTATTAAATACAATTTATTGCATTAACCTATCATTTTTAGTTTCCGAGATTTTTAACATTCTTTAAGTGACCCGGATTCATTGCTCTCGAGTGTATATATGTGTAACAGATACAATAAAGCCTGGTTCTTGATATACAGGCTAACAGCCTAGTTTAATAGAGACTCATCATAAATGTATCACAATAAGTATATTTTGTATTATTTGCATGTCAGGTGCGGTTGCAAACTTTTATTGTCCGATTTTGACGGTCAAAAAGTTGTAGTGAGGTTCAGAACGTTCGCGCTCTAAATAACTGAACGCTCTACATTAAGGTTGTGAACCACGGACTTTAATTATGTAAAGTTGTAAGTAAAGTTGCTGTTTTAATGTAATGTATTTGCGTAAACATAAGTTGAGTCATAAAACTGTAAAAGAGTTCCATTGTGGATTCTGGCACAAGAAACTACATTGCAATATCACGAGAGGATACACACGGGTGATAATAGGAAAGTATGCAAAATGTGCTGTGATGCTTTTGTGCAGAAAGCTAGTTTTGAACTATCATATGGCTAAGAATCACCCAGGGGTTGAATTCTAAAATGTGGTTCTATGTTTTGAATTAAAAGATATAATAAACGAAAATTAAGGGCTTTTGATTGTTATCGAAAACTTTAAAAAATTAATGAAATAAAAAGAATGAATGAAGTGACCCCTACATGCAAAAATTAGTAGTAGCTAAATTGTTAAGTTGAAAGCGTATAAGTAATAATAATTTAAGTTTTTATTCAAATTGAAATCGAATTTGTATTTATATAATTTGAGGCGTCATCATAATGCCTGTTTATAAGCGAAGGGGTAGGCAGAGAAATTACCAAACAACCACATTTTATCAGTTAGAGAAGTTTGTGGGTTACATGTAATAAGTAGTGAGTCCATAACCATTTATTGGACAAAGTTTCATGCGTCCGATCACTGCTGAGGTTCTATTGGCAGAAACATAATACCACTGCTTGATCTCGCGACTGAAATGTGACTTTTACGTCACCTATCCAATGAAAATTTTAATAGTTATGTATCTTTACTCTTTTATATGTAGCATCCCCGTACAAACCAAAAAAGAAATATCGACAAATAATAAACTTGTAATAAATTTCAATCTATACATGGAAAAATGCTAACAACCTCTTAGGATTGACTTCTGCTAGTCCTAACAAACATTGAGATATTTTTTTTTTTTTTTGTGTTTTTTATGTTTTTTTGACTAAATAAGTACGAGAAACAACTGATGTTAAAAAGCTCTTGTGCCTGTAGCGTATTATTTCATATATTTTACTTTGCTCGATGTAATATTCAAAACTCTATGCAAAGGGAGCAAGGCGCGGTTCAGTGTTATTGGCGCTATTGGCTCAGAGTAGGCATAAAAACAAAAAAAAAAAATTTTTTTAATACAAAAAGGTTTTCTCAAAATGTTTGTTAGGACTAGCAAAAATCAACCCTAAGAGGTTGTTAGCATTTTACCAATAACCCCGCATTGAAGCTGTGCATGCAAGCATATATCAATGTAATTGCTTTATACTTAAACATATTCGAACCGCTCTGAAAGAGTAGAGTATTATTGTTGATTAATTGTTTCGAATCCATATTATTATTTCTACTTTATAGTTAATACATAAGTACATTTTTAAGGTATAAAAGTTATCGATATGTTACGTTTTACATAATTAAACAGTGTTTTAAAAGAGCTCAACTTTTTCATTTCCATAATTCGAAATTACCCAGAAACTTACATACTTAACGATACAAAAGAAAGCCATCGGTCTATGTCCCGCGCTGTCTCTTGCTAGTCGGCAGCTTGGAGCCTATACAAATCTGACTCCACAGCGTCAATCCAGCGATACCAGGCCCGCTGGAAGGCCACTCGGAACTCCAAGATACGCTTTCTTGACTTTGTGATCCTGCCCCATTCTCTGTACGTGGCTTACCCATCGCAGCATTTGGGCTTCGGTCTCACCCATGATGTTGGGCGATCAGTTCTTCGATCTCCTCGTTCTTTCGCAAACGCCAGCTGCCACCATCACGATGGAACGGGCCCAGAAACTTGCGCTTAATCTATCTCGCCGCCACTAGAAGTCTGTTCTCTTCTTTGAGGGTCAATGTCCAGGCCTTGCATCCATACATCAATATCGGTCTTGTGACAGTTTTGTTTATTAGGATCTTAGATGTCATCATGGACACCAACCTTGTGGAGCGCTTCACTACAACGGAGGGCATTGTAGATCCGAGTATCAATTTCCTCCTCCCTTGCAATCGGCATTTTGCGAATGCCCGCCTGGCTAGCGACCACCCTCAAGTAGAAAATCTGCCGCCAAGCACCAACGGTGTGTTCCGGCACCTGTCGTTTAGAGCTAGTAATTCTAGGATAAGCTTGTTAACACCTTCGACCACATCATTACTTACCATCAGGTGACATTGTGGTTAAAGGCTTACCTATCAGCTATAAAAAAAATGTGTATGCCTCCAGCTTACTCAATTGAAATTTCTTAATTCTGAATATGCCAATATTTAGCGCAGATTTAGTGCAATTATGAATACTAACTCAAAATTTAGGTGCCAAATAAACTTCGATGCTACATGTGATTATTAGTGTGTTAGCTGGCGTTATGGTCTCCAGCTGACACATGCTGTATATACGAAACGGCTGAAGATGTGATTATATACTATAGCCAGGGATTTAGCGCATAATTTGTGCCAGTGGCACAAAAAAATTGAAACGCCCTACTTGAAAACTGTAGTAGTAATGACCCGATTACAACGTGTAAGCTGGAGACCACGTGTCTACAGCTGCTCATCTGTATCTTCTGAACGAATGGGCCTACGACTTTGTTTAATATGTCAAAATTTTGCGCCAAATTTGTGCCATCGGCACTAAAATTTTCAAGTCTGTAGCTATTAAGGTTTTGGAGCTACAAGCTCAAATAAACGTGTAAGCTGGAGACACATGTCCCCAGCTAGCACATGCTGTACAGCTCAAACGGGAAAGGCTAGACTACTGTTTAATAGCTTAAAATGTTGGGTAGAATTTGTGCCATCGGCACCAAAATTTTCAAAACAATGGGCCTCATAGTTTTTGCGTAATAAGCAAAAACATTTCTTCCCGCCTAAATATTTAAATATTTCGTCGAAAACGTTACTGAACGCGGCGTTGCCGTCCGTTCGCTGTAACTGCAATCTGTTTTGAACCTTATTTCTATAGTGTTTGAACTTACTTTTTGCTTTCACGTTAAGGATATGTAGAAGAAGTTACAAAGAAACAGTAAATGTATAGACCAGGAGAAGGTGTTGTGTTGTTTGACAACCATAACATGTGCCAATATTTACAAAATATGTTGGTAGGTATGTTTTCTCTCAGAATGTTGACCTATTTACTAGTTCTTTATTACATCCTCTTTGTTTGACCAAGATATTGCATTCTAATCTAATCCTTCACTCTATATCTATAAGTGATAACTGGTTGGTTATGAATATACTGTTATTTTATACGTAAAAGGAAAAAAGATAATTGTTCGTAATTCTGTTATGCAAAACCAACTAAAATGAAGTGATATAAAAAGTTCTTAGTTTGTTAGCAAAAGTCCAAATTGGTATAGCATTTACAAATCTTGATCTAGAAACCAGGGATATTACGGTATGGGTATTTACCGATACGATTTCGGTAAATACCGTAATGAAATAAGGGTAACAGGTATATATCTGTTAGCATAATTGCGATACGATTACCGAATTCCATTTCGGTATATGTATTTTATGTTAGTCAATGAGAGTGCAGCGGGCGGGCAGGGGTGCGGTGATGCGGTGGCGCGATACGCTGCGGGGGGGAGTGGGGGGAGCAGTACTCACCGCTCGCGCTGTTTAGATAATTATAGGTTTATTAGCAAGTACCTATATTATTTAATATGAATGACGGGAAGTGGGAATAATAACATTATTAGTTTCAAATAGGATTTTCAGTGTAGGTATATTCAAAAACTGCTTCCGTACCCGTAACACACTGCTAGGTGCTTGGCTACAGATTTTTTCTTTGAGAGTGGTAGCTTGATGGCGGATAGCATGGTGGTAGGGCATAATGCCCGCCTAGCTAGCTACCACGCCCAAGTAGGAAATCTGTCGCCAAGCACTTATCGATGTGTTCAGCTATATGTGTCCTTGAGAACCAGTAATTTTGCGTGGTGGTAGAGGATTTTGCGAATGTGCGCCTGGCTAGCTACCACCCTTAAATAAAAAATCTGTAGCCAAGCACTTATCGGTGTATTCTGCTATGTGTCCTTGAGGACCAGTAATTGTTCGTGGTGGTAGAGAATTTTGCGAATGCGTGCCATAATATGCATTATTGCACCATATTTAAAAACAATATTCAACCTTTGTATTGATAAAGGAAACTTCCCCGACTTAATGAAACAAAGTAAAATCACTCCAATTTTGAAGTCGGGGGCTACATCTGACCCTTGCAATTACAGACCTATTTCTATCTTACCTGTTCTGAGTAAAGTATTCGAAAAAATTATGCTCAAACTACTTCTGTCCCATTTTAATGAGCATAATATATTGAATGAGAATCAGTTTGGTTTCACAAAGAGCAGATCCACAACAGATGCAGGTGCTCAATTGATGTCACATATACTTGATGCCTGGGAGAGTTCACAGGATGCTATTGCCGTATTCTGTGACCTTTCTAAGGCATTTGACTGTGTAGAGCACCGCACTCTGATTCGAAAACTTTCACATTATGGTATTCGTGGAAAAGCTCTGGATCTTATAAAGTCATATCTGTCAGACAGGCTACAGAAGGTTAGAATAAATGGCAATACTTCTTCCGGATCTTTGGTAAGAATAGGCGTACCGCAAGGATCAATTTTAGGACCTTTTCTGTTTCTAGCATATATAAATGATCTGCCTTGCATGGTTAAAAATTTCTGCGATATAGTTTTATTCGCAGATGATACCTCCCTAATTTTTAAAGTAGATAGGAGGGATAGTGAACTTATTCATGTAAATAATGTGTTATCTATGATCTCTAAGTGGTTCGCGGCTAATAATCTTCTCTTAAATTCAAAAATGACCAAATGTTTAAAGTTTTCTTTACCAAATGTTACTTATGTTGAACCAAACATTAAGCTTGGCCTAGAAAAACTCTCTTTTGACAATGCGACAGTCTTCCTGGGAATTAAAATGGATTCACCTTTACAGTGGAATCCACATATACATGATCTATCTGGAAGACTTAGTTCTGCTGCATATGCAGTTCGTAAGATAAGACAGCTAACAGATGTAACTACTGCTAGGCTCGTTTATTTCGCGTACTTCCACAGTATTATGTCTTATGGTATATTGCTGTGGGGAGCTGCTGCTGAGATAGAGACAATCTTTATCTTACAAAAGCGTGCAATTCGAGCCATATATGAAATGGATCCTAGGGAATCCCTGAGAGATATTTTGAAAGAAATTGATATTTTAACTTTACCAAGTCTGTATATATTTGAAAATATTATGTATGTTCGTAAAAATTTGAGCAAATTTAAATCAAACAGTGACACTCACGATTATAACACTAGGAATAAAGATAAAATAGCGGTGCCAGGTTTTAGATTAGCAAAGACAAATAAAAGGTCCTTCTTAGGAAATTGTGTGCGGTTTTATAATAAATTGCCCAAACATATTACAACCCTCACAGAAAGAAAATTCAAGTTGCATGTGAAGAATATTTTGATAAAGAAATCTTACTACACAGTTTGTGATTACTTAAACGACAAAAATGCTTGGACTGGTTCGCCTCTGCCAAGCTAGCGCCTAACACCTACGTAATGTAAATTAAGTATTGTAATAATTTTACTATATAGTATGTACTTAACACATTTTTAAAAAACGTTTAAAAGAATGGCCCCGAGTTTCTTGCCCGTTCTTCTCGCAGTGGCTCTATAATTTTTGTTTGCTGAACGTGGCAGTACAATGTAGTATATTTCAATATTAAAATTTGTAATTGACCTTCATAAGAGCGTCGTAGACGCCTAAATTGAATAAATGATTTTGACTTTGACTTTGACTTTGCCTGGCTAGCTACCACCCTCAAGTAGAAAATCTGTCGCCAAGCACTTACCGGTCTATTCCGCTATGTGTCCTTGAGAACCAGTTATTTTGCATGGTGGTACAGGAATTTGCGAATGCGCGCCTGGCTAGCTACCACCTTCAAGTAGAAAATCTGTCGCCAAGCACTTTCTGGTCTAATCAGCTTTGTCCTTGAGAACCTGCTGGTGGTAGAGGATTTTGCGAATGCGTGCCTGGCACGCCTGCACGCCTGGCAAGAGGGCGTGCATTCGCAAAATCCTCTACCACCTCGCAAAATTACTGGTTCTCAAGGACACAGCGGAACACACCGGTAAATGTTTGGCGACAGATTTTCTACTTGAGGGTGGCAGCTAGCCAGGCGCGCGTGAAATACTTAGTGGATGTATGATTATTTGATAAATCCTAAAACTGTAACTCATTATTATAACCGTGTCAGTTGCAAGAGTAGGTATGCCTACTTATTTAATAATAATGTCGGCTGATGTGGAGAGGCGGCACTAGTACAATTGTACTATATAGTGCCGCCTCTTTGAATTCAAATATCGAAATAATATTCTGCTGAATAGGTACGTAACATTGTCAGCGGCATGCATTGGCACGTAGGGCCAACGCGGGCGGCGGCTGAGGCGAGGGGGCGCGGCGCGGCGTGCGCCTGCACTCGCACAGTTTTATATTTCAATTTACAAAAATACCGAAACGTATACCGGTATTTATATCGGTTACCGTAATCATACGGGTAATCGTAAAGGAAACTGTACAACCGTTTCATTGCGGTGACCGTTTATATCTGTAACCCATACATACGGTTATCGTTTCAATCGGTAACCTTTATGAAGCGGTATTTAAATCCCTGCTAGAAACATAGTAGTTCTGCAATCGCAACCAAAATAACAGGCCACGTTTGAAATGATCGTATGTGTATCACGCACACGGTATGCGAAGCTACTATTGTTATTATAAACGGAGTGCATCACTGATGGTAAAGACATGCTTAGTGATACCAGTTTTTAAAAGCTTTTTCATAAAAGTAGGTGAAATATAGGTATGTTTTGATTTTGGGGTACCAATGAATTATCTTAAATTGATTTAAACATCTTGTCATCATGTTCGCCTTAACTGATGCCACCGGACTGACCATGGCAACGCCATGCACTTGGAAGTAGTGTTTGTTACGATAGACGAAATAATATAAAATTTCAGCCAAACAGTGTCTTAGTAGAACGTTGGAGTTCTCTGGAAGGTGGTTACTTGCCAACTTTACGTTTATAACCTCAAGACACTATTTTACCGGAACATTAGTAAAAATAAACTCACTATAATCTCGTCTGGTTCAAGAGTAAGTTTTTCTATAATTAAGATAATATGGCGAGAATCTTTTACATAAGATGGAGTTTTACGTACGAGCGTTAAGTCCTGTGTAATACTTATAACTATGTGTTCAAGTCGCGAAATTCCAAAGGTTCCATTCGATTTTTTCTTATCCTTCATCAGATCTCAGAATTTTATGTCCAGAATAAAGTGAATGAGCTCAATCAAATAAATCTAAACACGGTGTACTCGCTATATGCATGCACAGGTCCCTACGATCTAGTTCTTTTCCATCATTAGACCGCAGGAGTTTATGTACAGAATATGCTCACCGAGTCTAATCAAGTAAGCTTAAACACGGTGTAAACATATTCAATAGCGTATGCCGGATGCCGTCACAGAATAGGTACTTACCAAACGACGGCGTTGCTATGGTAAATAAATGATGATACGGAATGTGAAAGGGAAGTAATTGTAAATGTGTTATAAAAAACTTCGTGGGTACTAATCCCGCACAAGACTATATTTCTCTCTCTCGTATTTTTTTTATTTATGAGTAGTAACTCTGCCGAGCTAACTATAAACAACGCATGTGACAATTTTTGTGAAATTGAGTTGTATATATATTCGGAATCTACGAAACGCGATCTATTTGAATCTTTTACCCAATTTTTTTTTTATCTAAAGTGCAATATATTCATTTTCTAAGGAGAAACAACGTTTTGTTCTATGCGTTAAACATTTTTAACATAGATCCTAAACATAAGCAGCTTAAGAGCAGATGTGATTTTAATCTTTGGGATAATTCGATTAGTTTTCAAAGGCTTAATAAGCATAGAAAGTTTATATCCACCTAAAATGTTTATGACTAGTATTCAATAGAATTATTGTTTTCGAATACTACAAATAAAAACGCAATGTTACATAGGTACTGTTTTAGTATTAGTAATGAAAACTTCAAATCAATATCTAGTAGGATACCGATTGCGGCATGAAGAGTGCTGCCGGGCTAAGAATTCAGTCAGTCATTGAATCATATTTTGAGTTCCAAGATGGATCCACGGTGCATCGTTGATCGAAATAAAAATGGTAAGTTCAGTTCTCTTATATTAATTACTAATCAAGGGCCTAAGGCCTGGACACAGATTACCTACTTATAGATATAACACTGTCCTTTCAAAGAGAAAAAACATCTACAAATTTAATCGCTACCACTCTCAGATCAGTAAACGCAAAAACGTGTCTAATGCGCTAGACTTAGCGTTACTTTCACTATGTACAGCCCGCGATATGATAGCAGCATTCACCATGGAATGTGTGGTTCCTAATGTGTGTGTGGAAGACACGTTTTTAGTTTGGTAGAAAGACACAAAAACGGGTAAACAGGACAACCGAAAATTCTTATTTCCTTTAAAAATACCGAATTTGCAAAGGAAATAAGAATCGAAATAACAGAAGAAGAGAATTAAGATTTATCCAGTAAAACAGGAAACGAGTTAACAGAAGGACATAATATTGATTATAAACATACCTAATACTGACCAAAATCCTAGCACTAGTAAAGGCTGCAACATATATGGAAATCATAGAAAGAGCAGACAGTTTGAAGAAACGTTTCAAAATAAGCAATTTAAAAAAGAAAAACATGACGAAAAGCTTTTATTAAAAGATACATACAATATCATGACATGCAAACACAAATGCACCATTATAATACCTAATTGATGACATTTAATACGTTCCTTTGGGAATATTCGACGACCTTCAGGATATAATTATCAGTCCAGTCGAAGAAAATGTATACAGCTTTTTTTTTTTATTGCTTACAGGTACGCCTTTGACCACAATCTCACCTGATGGTAAGATACGATCTGGTCGACGGTGATAACATGCATAACCTAGAATTACTGGCTCTCAAGGATAGCTGCCGGAACACACCGTTAGGTGCTTGGCGACAGATTTTATACTTGAGGGTGGTCGCTGGCCGGGCGGGCATGTGGTGATGCTCAAGCCCGCGGCGGGATTCGAATCATGGACCTGCTGCGCGGCAGTCCATAGCCAATGCTACTAAGCCATCACTGCATCAAAACCTTTTTCTAATACGCTATGCGCAACGGCTGCCTGGTGAAACACCTTAATGCTTATTTTCACAGAATATGTATGGCAGATTGCCATACTAACACATTCACACACATTCTGTTAAAATTTCAACCGGCTACCTATTACCGTTCCAAAGATACAGACCTATAAAGGTTCCTGTTTTCTAGTACGGAACCCTAACATCTGTTATTTAGCTACTAAAGTGTGTAGGTATTTACACTTACTAAGTAGGTATCTATAAACAAATATTTAACATTTTATTTGTTCACATTAACGAAATACACTACGACCTTCCCTACCTAAATTTAAAAACAGACTGCAAAAACATCGCGCTCTATCAAATAATACAAACAACAGCAAGCTAGTGCGATAGGTATATACCTGCTATACATACGAGTAGGTACTACATGCAATGTAGCGACTAGCGAGTTAGCGACCCGACGAAACTCGAGTGTGTCCAAGTACTATGTACCGAATGTTTCCGAAACCGATGGGAGCTTATTATACCTATACAGCCGAATGAAATATGCGCTAGCTAGCTACAAACGTGGACTTCCGCGTAATATATCCTTATTCAATACATCGTCAATCGTATCCATTTTCAAAACTCAGAATATCTAAATAGTTTCATTTCAGAACGAAAACTGAAAAACCGCTATTGCAACGATAGGAAGATTGTTTTCGAAACCAGTAACGTTTTAAAACGACCACTCGTAAGTAGTGACGGCTTCAATACTTTTGAAATCCGGAAAGCATGAATAGTATAAAATATATGTCAGATTATATTGACACCTTCATGCTCCTAGCCTATATATCAACGGCGTTTATTATGTATGAAAGCGATAATAGGTTCCAAGTCTATAGAAATAAGGTTCAAGACAGATTGTAGCTACAGTCATCAGAACGGCAACGCCGCGTTCAGTAACGTTTTCAACGAAATATTTAAATATTTAGGCGGGAAGAAATGTTTTTGCTTATTACGCAAAAACTATGAGGCCCATTGTTTTGAAAATTTTGGTGCCGATGGCACAAATTCTACCCAACATTTTAAGCTATTAAACAGTAGTCTAGCCTTTCCCGTTTGAGCTGTACAGCATGTGCTAGCTGGGGACATGTGTCTCCAGCTTACACGTTTATTTGAGCTTGTAGCTCCAAAACCTTAATAGCTACAGACTTGAAAATTTTAGTGCCGATGGCACAAATTTGGCGCTAAATTTTGACATATTAAACAAAGTCGTAGGCCCATTCGTTCAGAAGATACAGATGAGCAGCTGTAGACACGTGGTCTCCAGCTTACACGTTGTAATCGGGTCATTACTACTACAGTTTTCAAGCAGGGCGTTTCAATTTTTTTGTGCCACTGGCACAAATTATGCGCTAAATCCCTGGCTATAGTATATAATCACATCTTCAGCCGTTTCGTATATACAGCATGTGTCAGCTGGAGACCATAACGCCAGCTAACACACTAATAATCACGTGTAGCATCGAAGTTTATTTGGCACCTAAATTTTGAGTTGGTATTCATAATTGCACTAAATCGGCTCTAAATATTGGCATATTCAGAATTAAGAAATTTCAATTGAGTAAGCTGGAGACATACACATTAAAAAAAAGCTTTTCACCAATTAGAAAGCTGTTTTTCCTCACTTCTAATGATAAGTATATGTTATCTCATATTATTTCGTTTGTGGGCGACCAATAGTTTTGTGTTCTTGGGATAGCTACTCATTATAATCATATGAATTGAATTAGCAACGAGGTTGACCTGTGAAAACTTAATCTGATTCCTTGTAAATGATTATTATTTCACAGGAGGTATAAGTTTATTTGTAATACATACAAACATTACATACTTGCATCTTATTAATTGATGCTTATTGAAGATACTTTTTATGGCTCCTCTTCACAATCGGCGCTCATAGACGATTACTTAAGTGCGAGCACGATCGTGTAGAGGGCTACTCGCCTGTAGTCGCCGATCATCGTCCTTAATCCTCGTCGTAAACTCGGCGATCGGTGACTTATCGGTTTTTCGGGCACGCATTAAAAAGGAATTCGCGCGTTGGCGTGCCCACACGATCGCCGATCATTCGTTCGACGTATTAAATTCTCTTTGCATTCGACCGGTGGACAGCGAGCCGTGCGCACGTTGCGTCGTTGTCGTGGCGTATTTTTGGTTTAAGTATTTTGTGATAGTGCGGAACTATGGCTACTGGGTGGTCAAATGAAGAAACATTCAAGTTCATAGAATTTTATCAGATCCGCCCAGAAATATGGATGGCTATTAAATAAATGGTTGCGCAACAACACACCACGTCCGTCTTGACGCTTGGAGTTCGACAAACTACTACAGAAGATCGTGTGCATCGAAATATAACGCTCAGAACCCGTGTAGGCCCAAGCGGCGTGAAGCCATTTCAAGTAAGCCTTATAAGGCTCATGTCAGTGGTCATGTTAATGTCTCACTGCGAGCAGCTCGCGTTATTTATTTAAAAATGGCTTACTGCACGGTTAAAGGGTGCCACAACGCATCTCAAAACCACCATAAGGATACGAAGATCATATTTCATTCGTAATTACAACTTAGAAACTTATAATTTTGAGTTACACCTTCGTTTAAACAGAAAAGTTAATCGTAAACAAACTAGACGCCATAACAATATAAATGTTGCCAGCTATGGAAAAAATAACTGCCGGTTTTTAGGGTTTCGTAATCTATAGTGTACTACAAGGAACCCTTATAACTTCATCATATGCTTTCTGTCTGTCTGTCACTCTGTCTTAATTCCTTATAGACTTCTAACTTTTGCGTTATATCTGTACCTATATAACAGGGAAAGGTCATTACTCAATCTCGAAGATCATTTGACCTATGGCTATGATGCTGAAATTTGGCATGCAGGTATTTTATAGGTAAGAAAGTCGGCAAACGACGGAATTAGCCGCAGTTTCGAAGTAAAGCGAATCTAAAAAAAATTCATCAATGCGGTAAAAATTTATAAAACTTTTGCAGTTTCAAGGAAATTAAAATACAAGATACAAGATGTCTTTATTAACATAATCATTACCTGAATTATACAGAAAGAGCTAACATTGTATGAAGTAGATTACAGAGTATAAAACAGATTTACAATGAACCCCAAACTAAGCACGAGGCCTGTGTCTTGGAGCTCGAGGGCGATTTTATCTAAACAGCAAGTTAAGTAAAAAATTGCCTTATATGGTTAAACTAGCAAGTTCCTTATAAAAGGTAATATATTACAAGAAGACTTTCAAAGAAGACTAATATAGTGCGACATTATACAAAAACATATGTATGTTAATTATGTGTGAGTAAGTGTGAGCTTGTTTGAATGGATATGAATAATATGTGTGATTTGTGTATAGGTGCAGTGATATGTATATGTGTTGTGGTGTGTGTGATTATATGTGCAAGTGAAATTAATTCCTCGGTTTCATCATAGGCAAGTTCCAGTAACCATTGTTTTAAGGTCTTTTTATATGCAAACATAGAAAGAGACTTTAGCTTACACTTTTCATTCACTTTATTATAGGTACGTGGGTGAGAGATTGATGGACTACGTTTAGCCAGAAGGCTGTCGGCTCGGGTGAGCGGAATTCTGAGCGTACGCTTTTTCATTATTTCGTTGTAATCACTGCGAAATTTTAAGTTTTTGTGAGTTTTTAATGTGGCATTATACACAAACAACTGACGAACACGCAAAACTCTAAATTCACTGTACAAAGTATCAGTAGGATAGCGGAAAGGTTTACGTAGCAAAACTTTAATTAAAGCCCTCTGTGCTCTTTCTATGCTCAAGAAAAAAGTTTTTCCTGCGCTGCCCCATACAGCTATGCAATACTGTAAGACAGGTTGACACAAGACAATATAAATTTGTCGAAGTAATGGTAATGGTGTACAGTCACGAAGATTTTTCATGATGTAAATAAGTTTTCGGGTCCGAGCTGATAGTTCCGTTATTTGTTGTTTATAAGATAAGTGCTCATCTATCGTAACACCGAGATACTTTATACTGGTAGCCCGTTCTATAGAACAACAAGAACAGTCTATTTTACTAGACATTGAATAATTAGTGCAGTAATGTATTTTAAGTTGTTTTCCTGTTGGCTACATGTTTTGTTTTACTGGTGTTTAGAGTAAGGAGGTTCTTTTCCAAAATATTTGCAATTACTGAAAGACCATCTTCCGCAATATTGTATACTCCGTCCCACGTTTTGCCATGAAATATGATTGCAGTATCATCAGCGTACGTAATGATGTCTGCGTTATTCAAGTTACTGTTTACTAGATCATTTACGTACAAGACAAAAAGCGTAGGGCCGAGTATACTACCCTGCGGAACGCCGTAATTTATCGGAAGTTGTCGGCTTGCTTCATTATTTATTTTAACAAACTGCTTACGATTTTTTAAATAGCTTGTGAACCAATCAAGAGTCACTCCCCTAATCCCCAGCGAATCTAGTTTCTTTAGCAGCAGCTCAACCGAGACAGTGTCAAACGCCCTTGCCAGATCGAGAAAGACACCCATGCAGAACTCGCCATTATCAGTATATGATGAGACCAAATCAGAAAGAAGCGTCACAGCATCTTCGGTTGATCTGCCCCTGCGGAAGCCAAATTGTCGATCCGAGATCACTTTATATTTTTATAAGACGAGTATTAACTATCTTCTCTAGTACCTTAGAAAAAACACTTAACAATGCAATCGGTCGATAGTTGTTAGGGATATTTTTAGGACCGTTTTTGTATATTGGGGATATGGAAGCCACTTTCCAGCAATCCGGAAAATTACCAGTCTCTAAGCTTAAGTTATAGATATAGTTCAACGGTAAAAGGAGAGCATTTATTGATTTTTTAATCATGCCCACAGAAAAATTATCTGGACCGGGAGCGCTATCCGTTTTAAATTTAGAAATAATTGTAGCGATTTCATACGGATCTGTGGGGTACAAAAACAAGGAGTGTGAGATAGATGATAAAGGCCTGTAAGATTTTGCAAGAGATTCTTCAGTTTTGCTCAACCTTGATAGAATATCGTCTGATAAATATTTTCCGACGGATACAAAGTGTTGGTTGCAGTTGTTAAGTGAAGTAGTGGAATTGTTACCAGTTGTTAACAACTCAGATGAATCATTTCTGCGGCTGGGAGCATAACATATGTTTTTTATGGCCTTCCAGAGCTTCTTAGGATCGTCTTTATTTGCTTCTAGTTGTTCTTTGTTATAGTTTGCTTTGATATTGCGTAGTAGCTTATTACAAAAGTTGCGATACCTGGTGTAAATTTTCCGGCGTTGGGTGTCGTTTGGGTACAGTTTGCAGTCAAGATGAAGTTTATCGCGGTGACGCATGCACCTTACTAACCCGGATGTTATCCAGGGTTTCATGGTTTTCTTCCAACTTTTACTTTTTCTGTATTTTTATTAACAATGCTCGTGATAATATCATTAAAGATGGTAACTGCAGCATTAACACAACTATTTGTAAGAACTATAGACCAATCAGTTTCACTTAATTCTAATGCGACAGCTTCAGAGTTTGTTTTATATCTGAAACTCAATTTGTTTACACAATTCAAAGACTTACGAGAGATACCTGCCATAACAATGCTATGATCTGTAATTGATGAGTTACAAACAAGACCAACACACTTTGTGTTACATTTGACAAAAATGTGGTCAAGACAAGTTTTGATCCTAGTGGGGTTAGTAATTGCTGGAAGTAGACCATGAGTGGCCATGACACAATAGTATTCTGAGACGTTTTTGTCCAATGTATCACATAAATCCATATTAATGTCCCCAGCGACCACAGAGAACCTCTTATTTTGAATATACTGTAACGTTGATTCAAGTGAGTTTATAAAAGTTTCTGATACAGGATTGGCTGGTGACCGATAAACTCCGAGTATTGCAGCATTATCTTCCACGAATATCAAAAGGGAATCAGCTTCTACGATTTCAGGTTCAATGAATGAAGTTTTGTAAGAATGTTTAATGTAAATAACTACGCCACCGTTTTTGTTTAGTTGCCTAGAGGTACGATAAAAATTGTATCCCGGAATAGAGGCTAAGACAGTTCTTTCGTTTAGCCAACATTCGGTCAGGATAATAGCGTCAAATTCTAGTTTGAAACGAGTTAGGGTGATGAGCAACTTATCGAAGTTACACTGATAACTCCTAATATTTAGGGATATGACCTTAAAGTTAAAATCGGTATTGACATTAAAAAATTGTTGACAAGTTTCCACGGAGTCAAAATTATGACAATCAATTGAAGTTGTTGCATCTATGTCATTTGATAAACTAACTAAATCCATCACGAAAAAATATAAATTTTGATGCATTCAGCGATGGAGCCCAGAGCGTCATAACATTGATAAATGTTTCAAAACGAAGTAAATTTTTGCACATATCAACGAAAAGTACCGAGTAATCAATTAAATGAAAATAAGAGCAGTGGTGTAAATTATAATTGGTGTGTCGTTGAGATTGTGTTGTAACGTGTGTAAGTATGTGTAGGTGTAGTGTAAGTGTAAATATTTTACAAAAATGTCGTATAGTAGAGATCAATCTAAAGTGTGAAAAATATGGAATGTCTAAAAGTGATGGCGGCATTTTAAGATGATGACAATTGGGGAATAGCCAAGTAACGCTCGAGGTCCATTGAGGATTTAATTGTGATGGCGGGAGTTCCTTCCTGCCTGCGCACGTGAATGACTCCGTTTTTTGTCCAACAATATTTAAAGCCTGCTTCCTTGATGCGCTCTCTGGCCAAGCGAAATAACTGCCTGTTGTCTTGAGTCAGCCGGTCATTAAAATATAGTTTTCTGGTGACGCCTGCAACTCCAATATCGTTGCTGGACAAGTTTTTCCGGCTCTTTGCTGCCTTCAAAAACTCATCCCTTTTTTGGCGACACACGAAGCGTACAACTAAGGGCCGTGGCAGCTTTTTGGCAGCATTAGGTGCGTCACTGGTGGCATCTGTCGAACGTCTTGGGCCCACTCGCAATACAAAGTCGATGTCACGGTCTTCAATAGCAACTCCGATCTTCTGAGCTGTAACCCGTAACAGGTGCATCGGATTCTCTTCATTGCATTCTGTGACTCCTGCTATTTCGATTTAGTTTTTTAAGCTATTTTGTGCCCGCGAGTTTAATTCATCCCGTAATTGTAGAACGGTGCTCTTTAGGTCAATTAATTCAGCTTCGCGCTTAACTTCACGATCCTCTAGTGCCCGAAATTTATTGTCATAGTCATCCATTCTTGTAGCGATGTGCTCTGTGAGCGATTTCATTTGGGACTTTAAGTCTCCCATGTCACTACGTAGCAGTTTCAATTGTGAAACTATATCGCTTAGCGAGTCAAAGTCAGCTGAGATTGAGGGTGAACACGGAGCCGGGATATTTAGTTTACGGCTGCTTTCGCGAGGTACGGTCGCAGTGGCTGTTCGGCCGTCACTTTGCGCGGACCCCTCCGATGTCGCGGCGGCCCTTACAGGTGTGTTCGAATTGTCTCGCCTTGGTTCTCTAGTTGTACACATAGGACAAGTCCACGTCGACCTTACGTGCTCAGATACCTTCCGTGGGTCAGATATGTTAACACACATAGCGTGATAGAAACATGCGCATTTAGAGCATTGTATATTTGGTGTTGCTGAACGAATTGGCTTAGTGCACGCCGAACAACTGTTAGCCATTTTAATCGTAATAATGTCCGGCTTCAATAAATAAGTAAATAGTAACAACTCACTACGCAGCGTATCGTCACAGCTCGGGCTCGGGGTATAACCGGTTCCGCAGTGCACTAAACAAGTGTGCGAGTGCGATGGGTTGTGTAGAATTCACAGTCCGTCTTCTTTCTACCACGCGCAGGTAGCTAGTAAAGTTGTACGCAGTAATGGCACAGAGTGAATTAGCAATATGGGCGATAATGCTGTGAGGTTAACGAATTGTGAGTGTGAACACACGAAACGCGTCCACACCTTGCCAAAGCCAGAATCGCACTCCGATATCGGAATCGCAATCATCACAATAAGTATATTTCTATATAAATTTACTGTCAGAAAACCTTGTAGGCTGGTTTGCTTAAATATAATCATAAATGCATAATGTGATAAAAATATAAGCATGAATGTCCAATATTATTATCTGGCGACTGCCGTAATGCTGAATAACATCTTCACAAGAATTCTAAGTTATTCTACTTTTTGGGGAAACCGTCTATCAACTTGCAACATTATTCAAGCATGAGTGTGCGTACCGGCGAATGTAATTACGTGACGCTTACGCACACATTCATTGTATTTATGCTTCAATATTGAGCGGAACTTTGAACGTAACTATCATTCTGAGCGTTATATTTCGATGATCGTGTGGATGTTTGCACGATGATCGTGCTGATTATAAACGATCACACGATCAACGATCATCGAGTGTAAAGGAGCCTTTAGGGTTCTGGGTACGGAAAAAACGGGGCCAAAATAAAAAGATTCCATTGTCTGTCTATCACCAGGCTTTATCTCATGATACGCGATAGACAGTTGAAAGGACATGATTTTTCATCCCTACATTTTAGCCCAGTCTTACTGAGCTGTGAGTTTGCTTTCTGGGTTCTACAATAATCACTTACACGATCGAAATTAAAAACTAGTCACGGACACTTCCATGGAATGAAAAATTATAAAAAACATTTCGGGTTTTGAGGTTATAATTTTGCAAAATAAACACCGATCAAAGAGCGCTTATATGATAGTGATGCGCAAATTCGATTTGATCTTTCGATCGAAGATCGTATCATGGTCATACGATCCAATCGATAATCGTTTGCCTAATGAAGTTTGTTTACATAACTATTAGTTCAATAACCTACAGGAGTAGGGACCTTAGTATTTGCTATCGAGATGCCACTGGTTGTAGGACTAAACTTGGACAGCTACCATAGCCCACATATTATTGCCAAGTGCAGTTTTTTATTATTAAAGCGTAGGTCTCTTCTACACATAACTTTACTAGGATGAATTGTTCATAAATCGATTCGTTTAGAAGGGACCTACATGCTTAAAAAATGAAAAAATAATACACTTCACTTGGCAATAATATGTGGGCTGGGGACGAAAACTCAGCCTCAAAACTTGCCAGAATTTATAGCGCGCTTGTCATATTAATATTTAAAAATTACCATTTTATGACAAACGACAGTTTTTTTTCAATTGGTGTTAAAAACCAGTTATTTCTGACACGTCGATTTATCGATGAACATCGATTGTTGGCGAAACATCGATTGTGCACCCATGAGTGCAGTTTCAACGCGAGTTTACCACAACACTACAGCTTACTACCTGTCCAGCGAACCAATATGGCGGTCGGCGATCTACGATTGAGTCAATGAAAACCTTGTTTAAATGTTATTATTATTACGAAGTGTCCGTCAGATTACATTAATAAATTGAAAAATTAAAAAAAATGGTAATAATTATTATGACACAAGATTCGAGCATGTAAGATCATAGGCTGGGTTCTGCTATATTCTTTTGATGTATATCTATTGCTGTTAGGGGGCGTCCATAAATTACGTGAGGTGTTTTTTTAAATTTTCTGTCCCTCCCTCCCCCTTTGGTGAGATGTCGTGAGATTTTGTTCAACCCCCTCCCCCATTCCCCAATCTCACGTGAGATTTTTCAGAATGTGGGTTTCTAACGTAAACGCGTTGGGTTGTTATTGTAGAAAGAAAAAAACTATTTGCTGCGTGCTTTTATTTACGACTAGTTGAGACTACTAATCAATATTGCTGAGAGTCATAAATGTAATAAAAATTTAACAATAGAATACTTAAATCATGACTACTGTGATAAAAAGAAAAGAATATCTACTCTAATTCAGTCCATGGAGAATTATGCGTAGTATAGTATAATTTTTTTTTTGTTTCAATTAGAACAAAAATTGCGTGATATTTGTCGAGACCCTCCCTCTCCCTAACGTGAGATTATATGAGATTTGACTCGACCCCCTCCCCCCCTAAACCATCTCACGTAATTTATGGACGCCCCCTTATGACAATAAATACTAAAAATTGGCCATGTGCGAGTTGGACTCGCGCACGAACGGTTCCGTACCCTTCGTTAAAACTATTTTTTTTATAATATAGTGTCTAGTGTAGTATAGATAATGGAACGGAACCCTTCATGTGCGTGTTTGACTCGCACTTGGCTGTTTTTTTCATCGAGGAGACTTATTTTCAATCCTGTTGTTGACATTTATAAGGGGTGACTACGTTACAAGTTCAATTAAAACTGGAGCTCATAACCTATAACATAATAACAAGGACGTAAACCATGGTAGTCTAAATTAGGGATGCCCGTTACGATACGATATATCGGAATTTCGATACAGCACTATACGATATAGCGATATTTGATGCGATATTTTGACCATACGATACGCTTCGATATATCGCAAGCTTATAAAAATATCGCATTACCGTATCGTATCAAACTATGTCGGTGATTAATTTGTATAATTTTAAAGTTCCTATTGCATCATCACTAAACGATAATAGACAGTGCCATTGAATATATTGTTATTAGTAATAAGAGAATGATAACGTCGACAAAATTGTTTATGGAAGAAGAACAGCCGGCTTTTGTTTAGACTTGGAGGTAGATTTAAATAAATAGAATAAATCTTTGGACTTTGTAGTACCGTCAAGTACATATAATTATTTGTTTCTTTTAAAAAAATAAAAGAATATAGTAAAACCACTAAAAAGATAACCATTTGCACGATATATACTCATTATATCGCATATTAATTGAAAGGCATGCGATACGGTTACGATACGATATATCGATACAAAGGAAATCGATAATATCGCGTATCGATACAACCAAGTTCGATACAGTTACGATGCGATATATCGATACAATACACTTTTTTGGGCATCCCTATCTAAAACCCGTTTGGGTTTCGGGTTAGAATGTCACCACCCCCATTTATTCCCGTGAGTATCGTAAGAGGTAACTATGGGATTTTTTTTTCTCATGGTGGAAGGGCATTTTGCGAATGCCCGCCTGGATAGCGACAACCCTCAAGTAGAAAATCTGTCGTCAAGCACCAAACGGTGTGTTCCGGCAGTCCTTGAGAGCCAGTGAAATTACAGGCACATGAGACATAACAACCATGTCTCAAGGTGACGGGCGCAGTGCAATTCGTGACTTGTGACGAAATGCATCTGTAATAGGCAGAGGTTAGTCCGCTTAACAACAGGTGGGCCTCGAGCTTGGTCCAACACAATAACATAAAAACAGAAGGTGGGAAGCAGTGCCTTCTGAAGAACTGACAACTTTTACTGCGATCCCCAAGACGCCTGCCAAGCGTGGGGATTATGGCAAATCCTCTCAATGGGGGAGATCTCGTTCAAAGGTGGACGTTACGTTTGATGTGAAGAATACCAACGGGTTTATCTGTTCATGTATAACGTTGTTCTTTTTATCTCTTCTAGGCGACATTAAAGATGGGAAGCGAGACCGGATGCAAGAAGACATAGACTACAAATATGTCGACGATATGTACCAATGCTGCAGATGCGAACATAAATATAAAAACAAAAAACTGCTAAGATCGCACATAACAAAAGTTAAAATAAAACGTTAAAATACCAAAATACACCTGTACAATTTGTTCCAAAAAGTTCTTCACTCTAGCACCTTATACGCGACACAAATTCGAAGAGCACGATATAGACGATAGAATTAAATGTAACGCGTGCGATAGTATTTTCAATACGGATCTTCAATTGAAGAAACATATAAATTGTTTTCATATGTTAGGTGCTAAATATAAGTGTAAGGATTGTGAATATGAATGTTTCAGTGTAGAATCTTTATACAAACATAAGATTAAACATAAAACTGTGAAGGATTATCATTGTGCGTACTGTAGGAAGTCGTTTCTAAGGAAAACAAACTTGCAGTTGCATGAAAGGATACACACGGGTGATAGGAGGAAAGTGTGCAAAGTGTGTGGTCAAGCTTTTGTCCAGAAAGCTAGTTTGAATTATCATATGGGAAAGTATCACCCGGGGGTCGCGTTTTGAAGACTGTTTTGTATACATGACGGTTAAAGTAATACAATTGGAGCACGAAAGTTCGGCTCGAAAGAGCGTGCCAGGTGGCCGAGTGGTTTAGGCATCCTGCGCGAAATCGGAGGACGCGGTTTCGATTCCCGCCCGCGGCATAAAATTTTGTGCTCCAATAATATGTAAAATACTATTTTGTATATATTGGCACTATTATAAGGACTACGTTCAGAGCCTCAGAGTGTTGTTGTTTGGTTGTTTTTTAATTTACTCGTAGAACGACACGGTTAGTTTTGAACTACTTCAAAAAAGGAGGAGGTACTCAATGCGCCTGTTTTTTTATGTTTGTTATCTCCGAACTTTTTACTGGGTGAACCGATTTTGATGATTCTTTTGTATTTGAAAGCTGATGCATCCCTTGTGATCCCATTTAAATGTCATCAAAATCGGTCTAGCCGTTTTTGAGTTACACTCCAATAACTGAAAAGTGTTATCTTATCTGTATGATATAGTCGTTATATATAGATGACGAAAAACATGATACAAATATGTTTTCTTGCTTCATGACGAGAACTACTTATACACTCGAGAGCAATGAATCCGGGTCACTTAAAGAATGTTAAAAATCTCGGAAACTAAAAATGATAGGTTAATGCAATAAATTGTATTTAATATACAACTCCTTAAATGAAAGTAAAAAAAATATGAGTCACCATACATTTTATTAACACAAAATTACATAAAGAAAAACACTGCTGATCTCTCCTTAAAACAAAAATAGGAAACATGAAATTTTTGAACTTTATTACGATTTTCTTGAATTTTAATACTTCGTATTGCCTCCTCGTGCTTCCATTACTGCGTTTACGCGGTTTGGCATGCTGTACACCAAGTTCCTTATACGATTTTGGGGAATATTCTCCCATTCCTCTGTGAGAGCAATTTTGAGCTCACGAAGCGTGATTGGGGGAGGGTTTCGTTGTTTTACGCATCTGCCTAGCTCGTCCCAAGCATGCTCGATCGGGTTGATATCCGGGCTGCGCGCTGGCCACTCCATACGAGTAATGTTCATCTCTTGAAGGTAGTCATTCACAATCCTACCTGTATGAGGTCGGGCATTGTCATGCATAAATATAGCATCCTCACCTAAATTGACCATAAATGGACCAACGTGATCATTGAGGATTTCTTCCACATATCTTACGCTAGTTAAAGAGCCTTTTTCTATGATCACCAGCTCTGTGCGACTTTCAGAAGAAATTCCGGCCCACACAAGTACAGACCCACCAACGTAGGCTACTTTTTCTTCGATGCATGCTTGCTTGAATCTTTCCCCTGGTCTTCGATACACTCTGTGTCTTCCATCGTGCTTGTAGAGCATAAATTTTGATTCGTCGGAGAACATAACTTTTGACCAATCTTCAATACTCCAATTTACGTGGCTCAGGGCATATCTTAGTCTCGAAATACGATGCCCACGCTCCAGTTTAGGGCCGTTTGCAGGTCTAAGGGGTTTTAAGTTAGATTCAGCAAGCCGACGTCTTACTGTCCATGCACTTGGGTTACTTCCTCCGAGGCGTCGAAACTGATTGGTGAGTTCAGTTCCTGTGAGAAAGCGATTTCGAAGCATGGTGTTCACCAAGTATCGGTCTTCTCGTGCTGTGGTACACCTGGTTCTGCCCGTTCCTGGTCTGCGTAGGTTAGAACCAGTTTCTTCGTAACGTCGGAGAACTCTTTGTACTGTTGACAGCGACACACCGACAGTCCTGGCTGTATCGCGCTGACTCCGGCCGGTTTCCAGCATTGTAAGTATTCTGGTGCATTCTTCAGGCGTAAGCGACATAATTTCAGCTTGAATAATGAATATAGAGCACTATCAACATGGTTTATGTACCCACATAAATGACAGATTACAAACAAAAGCAAAACCAAATGCTGTAATTTCGTAGTTCCATCTTCGAAAGTGGCCCTTTTTCAAATTTGATTTTTTTATGATATAACTTTACAATAACTAAGAAGTTTTAATACCTTCATTTAAGGAGTATTACATTGTCTATTAAATACAATTTATTGCATTAACCTAGCATTTTTAGTTTCCGAGATTTTTAGGATTCTTTAAGTGACCCGGATTCATTGCTCTCGAGTGTATACAGCATTTATAATACTATAATTGCCTATACACTACAGTGTGTACTGATTGATATAGAAAAAAAAATGCAATTTATACTATAATATATTGTTGCCAGATATATTTACACTCTAATAAGACTAATGAACGATGCAGTCCTATCATACTATATCAAATAATGAACTTCGTACCGCAAATACGATTTTCGTTGTCTAAAGTGCCGCTCGAAACACGAAAAACTAAACTTTGATGAATTGTAGTAGCGGCGCTGAACGCACCCCAGTGATCATGATATTCTAATTTATTATTTACTTAGTGCACATTTGAATTAAATACTTTATAAAGATTTATTTTAAAAACTATCGGTGTATACTTCATACTGCATACGTCAGAAAATACTTTTATGCGCAAAATGGGCTTGAAGGGCAAGTGAACGGTGGATATAGATTTTGCCCAAAAAAAACTAGTTCCATCTCTCACTCAATAAACAACCAGGATTTCCGTCTTAAGACTGCTATTTTTTTATATGATTACGTTAATTACTTATTATATGATTTTTTATAACACTAGTAAAAAGCTGAGCATTGTGAGGGCCCGCGCTTATTTTACAACATGATTCTAGTGGTTTGATCTTGTATTAAGTAGATAATGTATTTGATTATTGAGTTTAGTTCTGTTGCAGCGATGTTAACTCTTTGGTTTTCTAACAGATGTCGTTAGTATTAAATAACATTCTATCCAATTAATACAACATTTTTAATATTCATTTTTTAATGGTTATACAATTATATTTTTTTACAGATAACATATCTAGATATGAAGTCAAATTACTATGTTAAAGCACAAATCTATAGACGTGATAGTTTTTCAGTAAAAGGGGCCACAAAATGTTCAAGTTGTGGAATAGTGATAGGGCTCTATTCGCTCGCCCTAATAATTATTTTAGAGAGAAAATAATCTGAGAAGACTTATTATATTATAATACAAGTTTACAAAGTAAGTGATGTACAAAGTGTGACCCTTGCTTGAAATGTGACCAAAACTACGGTTCAAATCACGCAAATGTGAGCTAATATTATTTACTTGAGCCTGCTCTCAGTAGCAACACACCTTGCGCCGTTGTGTTCTCATAGCTATCTCTCTTACTCGCGGACATTTCGTATCTTCTCACTCTTCTCACTGCAATAGGTAAACATACCTATTGCATTCGGGCCGAATCTAAAATACCTATCATATTGATGACAAAGCTTAATAATCATTACAAATTAATATTGTATTACCTTTTTATATGTAATATAAGCGCATTTGTTACTTGGTACATAATTTTGTTGGTTTTCTCTTAAACCAGTGACTAGTATCAGCAAATCTGTTATAAATATATGGTCTGAGCTGGTAGCAGGTTAGTTTGGGATTGGTTTAGGGCCTGTTTCAGAATGTTCGAGTAAGTTCCGGTTTTACTACCCAGAACATATTTAGTAAACAAAACACTATCTTTGCGTTTCCCAGTCATCGATTTAGCCTATCCATCGGTTAAAGCTTGAAACGCGCTGCATGTTAACTGTCGTTTTTATCATTCAGTTATTTTATGTGTTGGTTAGCAACCCGAAACTTTATTAGGACATTCTGAAACGGGTCCTTAGTCTACTATTCTTGTATGTATATTATTTCCTTATGGTGTCTATTTAGAATGCATTCTTTAAATCCAAAGTTCACTTTAAGCTAATCATAATCTACTAGTCTCAAATAAACTTATTCAACGCGCGAGGTTTAAGCTGTTTCATTTCAAAAAAGAAAAAAAAAACGCTTTTTGGCATGTAACTTCATTAGTTTTTAATTTAGGAAAAAGAGTTAAAATGCAAATTGTTTTGCCTACATATATTTGTAGGCAAAACAATTTGCAACAAATTATGTCTTAATTTTTTATTAGCATAGCTAAAAGTGATATCGCGAAAAGTGTTTTCACCCCTTTTTCCAAGATGGCGGCCGGGGGACAAGGGTGGCGACCCCACAAACTTGAGGTTAAGCTTATATTGACCCCCCACACATTTCCCAAAAATAAAATTGCGTCCTCTAAAAATGCAAAGCTCATGTAACGTTTCAATGGACTAGTTAGTTTTAGTGGGAACAAAATTTTGACTGACACTAAGTTATTTTAGACTTAGGGAATGCACTCTAAACCCTTCATCAATGTTATGTATATTAAAGTTTATTGTTTTGAATAAAGTTATTGTGATTATTTGGTATTTTCTTTACTGTACTCACATTCACGGATTGCCTTGCTGTCAAAAAATTGTAGAGATTTGATATAAATGTAATGCGTGTATCCTTTGGATATGTACGTCACAGATTAGATAATATTTCTTTTTTTTTAATGTGATGGTGACAAGCTAGTACGTGGCCCATCTGATGTTAAGCGGACTAACCTCTGCCTATAACAGATGCATTTCGTCACAATTACGAATTGCACAGCGCCCGTCACACCCTTAGAAGTTTTTAAGTCTCACGAGCTTGTAATTTTACTGGCTCTCAAGGACTGCTGCCGATACACACTGTTAGGTACTTCGCGATAGATTTTCTACTTTGGAGGGTGGTAGCTAGCCAGGCGAGGATTCTCGAAATGCCCTTCAACATGCGGTGAAGCTCAAGTCGGCGGCGAGGACGAACCAGGGACCTACAGCTCTGTAGTCTATAGCTATTACCGCTCGGCCATCATTCAGTCATTAGTCTCGTCACGCAAGCATCAATGTCTCTTTTTTTAAATATGATTACAAGAACTTTTGCGTGCTAATCGAACAAATTATTGGAGCACAAAGTTTTATGACATGAGCGGGGAACGAACCCGCCCCGAGTGGTTTATGCATCCGGCGCGAAATCAGAGTGCAAGGGTTCGATTACCGCCCGGGGCATAAAATTTTGAGCTCCAATAATTTGTAAAATATTATTTTCGCTATAGTTCTTGTAATCATATTTATAGAAATCTAGGTTGTCTGTTAACAACTTCGACCACACCATCACTTAACATCGGGTGAGATTGTCATTACTTACTTATAAAACTTAGCTATAAAAGAAGGGTCCCTCTAATACCGAACTCAAATATAGGGAAATATTTATTGACGATACAATCAAAATAAGGGCAGACCTCTACAGTATCTAGCTAAGAATAAAAATAATATAACACGATTTAATTTACAGTTTAATTATGTACATAATAAATTATTCTTAAATTAAACAAAAATATCACGACTATACTGACACTCCTAGTGGAATAAATACTTAACAAATAACATTTACAATCAAGAAAAATTGCTTCACTTCGGCACTCTCTTCTCCATCAAATGATGGGACTTCGTGTGTACCGTCAGAGACCTTTGGTTATCAAAAGTCTTGTTGCAAGCCAAGCAATTCAACACCACCGGCTTCGCGCCATGAACCTTCACCTCGTGTTCATTCTTCTTAGTATAATCACTGAATCGATCACCACAGTACGCGCATTTACTCCGTTTATGCATCAGAATATGCGTAGCCCTTTCGTGGTCCTTACATTTAACTCTAGTATCGAAAGTTTTACTGCAGAAGGTGCAGTTGAACACCCCTGTATTATGTCGGTACATGTGCGTTTGGAACACTTTCTTGTTGACGAAACCTCGGCCGCAAATTTCGCAGACGTGATTCCGAAAGTGCGCGTTCATGTGCTGGAGTAATACTTTAAAGTTATTGTACTGATTTGAGCAAACAACGCAACGTGGGAGGTCCGTAGTGAATATGAAAGGTAAGATGTGGCTTTTGACGTCTGTGTAGTAGGTTTTCTTGTGGGCGTTGACGATGTGGGTTATTAAGTCGTCGAGGGTTGGGGAAGGGGTTTGGCAGAGGGTGCAGCGGAGTTCTGTGATGTCCAGTTTTACCACGAAACCGGGGAGGGTTTGGGCTCGCATGAAGGTTGACTTTGCTGAGTCATCGTGGCACTGGAAATATAGGAAGATCTCTTTATGACAAATAAGTCATCATCAACAATCATTAAGTCGAACGTTGAACAAAGCCATCCCCCGTCAAGGGGAGTATGTGAAACCCCTCTGCCCTCTACCTACACTTGGCAGGCGTATTGGGGATCCCAGTGTAATGTGGCAGTTCTTGAGAAGGCGCTGCTGCTCACCTTCAAGTATTTTTTCTTTCGACTCCTCCTACAGGAAGATATTGGGAGGTTCAATTCTAGCCACCCCACGGGGATGCCGGGTAACAACTAAGTACCTATTTACATTTATTACTTAATAAATGTAGTATTAGGTGTATTCCGGCAGGTGTCCAGAAAGGCAGTACCTAATTATACGTTAGCGTGAACAACATCTTAGACTGCATCATCACTTCCCATCAGGTGAGATAGTGGTCAAAAGCTATTCTCTAAAAGGTACGGTTGCACTGAGAAAAATGACTTCCGTCCTTCATTACTTATTGACGTGCAGAATAATTAATAATGCTGATGGCTGTAATAATATCAAGAGTATGATGAAATAGCACGAAGGCAAATATAGTTCAGGTTCCATCGCTACAAGTTTCAATTCAGATAACAACCAAGAGTCATGACAGCCTTTCATTTAAAAATAATGTAACTAAATATTAAATTATTACGATATAATTATGCTTTTTAACAGGAATTTCATAACTAATTTTCAAGTTTGTCGTGAGTAAAATGTAGCACGACAATTAATCAAGAATTAGTGCGTAACCGAAAATAAAATGTCAAGACCGAGCATGACAAAAAAACATAATTTTCTTCCCACAAAATGTTATTGAATCATAAGTAGTTAATGGGTTTTTACCAATAATTTACTATGATGTAACGTTCTAAATAATTTGTGAAATAATTATTCGTTGGGAAAAAATACTTAAATGATAGTAACGTCATGTTAAATTTTCGTGACCGGCACGCCGTCCCTAGATGTTGTAGTGCTTTACACGAATGCTCGTCTGGCTGACTACCACCTTCAAGTAGAAAATTTGTCTCTAAGCTAACCTAATGTCCTTTTATGTTATGTAGGTCACGTTGAAGCCAATATCAATTCTGCCCATTCTAGCTTTAGCCTGTTGGTCAAAAATGTTCAACCAACAGAGTGTAGAAAATGTTCACTCATTATCAGAGATTCATCTTCTTCTTTGTGGTATAGAGTAATTCTATATTAATTGAACTGATTTTATTAGGATACATCTGTTCAGCCATATTAATGTAAAAGAGTTCGAACTGGTGGTTCCTTTTGAACTACATAGACGGTGCTATCGCTATTTACACTCTTTCCTATACAAAATGCGTCGATCAGAATGTATGAAATCCTGCATCGCGCAAACGAAATAATCCGACGGTTCCGAAAGATATTCAGCTAACATTATACTAAATATATATATATTTTTTAACCGGCGGTATGCCTTTATAAAACAAAATACTATGAACTATATACAACACTACAGCTACTACAATAAAAGCATTTAGACAACCTATAAGTCATAGCAGACTCATAGGCAGTCCTGGCAGCATTGCCCCGTTGAATTGCAATGCTTATTCGTTGAGCCAAATATGTGCCAGCATTTTGATCACGCGTCGCATCGACCAAACGCTCAGATAAGTTTTGGAAAAGCTCATCGTAGCTCCTGGTCCCCACGGACCCAACGTCTCCACACCATACGGCTCAAATATGTAACCCATACCGAGGTTAACATATTTGCGCCGCTTGAGTTGCTCCGCCGAAGTAGCCGCAGCGCCAGCCCTCACGAAATAATTACAAAAAAAATAGTGACATCGGCAACACTCGGCAGCCTAGTGCAGCGGAATCACCAGAAATTACGCATTAAAAGTTATTACAGGTTCACGGTAATAAACGAGAAAGCTCTTTTAAGATTGCTATGATGTTATCGAAAATATATCAAAACTTTCCCGTAAAGTTGGTTAGGAAAATGTATTCTTATTTTGGTTAATTTCACAATAATTTATCATTTCATTAATGGAAGTATACCATTCATTCTTAATTTTTTATGATTCCCTTCACGACTTTTTGTCATTACTGTTAGGGATAATTCCGAGTTCGTCGTGATATTTTGTTATGACGCGTTCTGACAAAACATGAGTATTCAGCACTAAGAAATCTTGTGCTTTTGCCTGATTATTCATCGTAACATCAATTCATGGTAAATTATTGTGATATACATGCAAATTATAATTAAATACTCTTGGTTCGTTATTATTGGGAATACGGATATTTATTTCGAAATTCCTTTACAATTATCATGAATCATGACAGTCATTTTTCTCAGTGTGCGCTACCTATCATTACCTAGGTAATAAAAAATACTGCTGGAGGCAGAAGCAGCATGTAAGAAGCGTTATGATACGTCTTTCGGACTATTTGTAGCCTATAGGGCTTGCTCAGAACAGAAACAGCAAGACCGGCGCAGGAGCAGCCGTATAAACCTCATCTGAACTGCGAATGTAATCCCAAACATCTATCTCCATTTATCATGCAACCTGCAATGAAGCATATTCTTTACGTGACGCCTAAGTATTAGTTTTAGAAAAGTTCTTTTATATCCCTAATGGTACGAGTAGTAAGCCTTAACCAGACTAGCTTCAGGGATTTGCTGAAGAAAAAGAAGCAGGCCTTTCCGACGGTGCCGCTTAGATCGATTGGGCTCGCGCTAGAGCGCAGGGAGATACTGGAAACATGTGATTTACGTGTAGGCCACATTTCCGAAACACCTACTTATACGAAAAACTGACCTGTAGAGTATGAGTTTTGAGCAGCTCAGCCTCTGGGAACTGCTGGGGGCAGAAGCAGCACATGAACCCCACGCCACCATAGCGACGGATCGGGGTCGCGTTCGAGCAAAGCAGGATCGTTCTAGAATTCATAATATACGTGGTATTTTCATAATGTGGTATTATGTATACGACACTACTGCACAATATTTATTATCTACTACTCCACAGCGGCAGCGGCACCGAAGATTTTTTTCAATTTTATTGTCACGGAACAAGCACAAGGGCCACCTGATGTTAAGCGGACTAATCTCTGCCTATAACAGATACATTTTGTCACAAGTCACGAATAGCACTGCGCCCGTCACACTGATTTTGTCACATTGTTTAGTGGTGCTCAAGGACTGCTGCCGGAACAAAATATTAGGTGCTTGGCGACAGATATTCTACTTGAGGGTGGTAGTTAGCCTTTCACCAAGCACCTACAAACTTTGAAAAAAAAACAAAGGGAAATGTTCTCAAAGTACTTTACTAATAGTTACTCTGAGGAAATGTTAAAAATAAGTTCGTCTCCAAAATCTCGTTATGTCAAAATTTACTAAGTACTTTACAATAAGACCTTGCTAATATATTGGTCCGTAGGTTTGCTCTTTGTTCTAGCAACATTATTCTCCTAACAAAACAATGCTTTAAAACAATTTATTAATTATTAAGGTACAATGTGTCCCGACCAATGAGGTTTCAATTCAATTATCTGTGGTGAGCCGGTGAGCGCGCCGCGCGCAACGCGCTGTTCCGAGCAAATAGACCAATAACAGACTTTTTCCATTTTGGCGCTATTTCGTACATACGAATTTGAGTAATATTTTGTTGGATAAAACTTTAGTAGCAAAAATGTCAAGCAACACCGACGATACTGATGAAAATTTAACTCCACCTGACAAACAAATACAAAGAACGAAAGAAACAGCTACCTACGTAACTGCATGACGAATAGTATTTTTCCAGAAAAATGAAGAAAAGCGTATAGCCATGAGAACAAATAAAGTAGTGTATGCAACTGCATATAATAAGGTATTAAAACACTCGTGTAATCGTATTTTGAAAAACTACACTCATGTGTTACCCTCTATTATATGACAGTTGCATAAACTACTATTTACTTTCAAACCCATTGAGTGCGATATCAAAATGAAGGGTTTTAAGAAACGATTCCAATATATTGGTATAAATTGCAGTTTTAATTTCAATGAGACGATGAAACGCTTGACGAAAATAAATAATTTGCGGTCAGGTTTTTTAATATTTAATTAATTTATACTTATTTCGGGTTATTACTTACCTGATGTTAGCCTGGTGCTTGCTCAGTTCTGCGCACTTCTTGAACACAATCCGCACTTTCTGATCTTCGGCTTGCTGCGACAGCGTTATGACCTTCTTCTTCTTCTTTACCTTCAGCTTCTCCACCATCTTGCTTTTACGAGATTCTGTACATAAACATGAGAAAAGAAATGATGAGGCAAGTTCGCGTAGAGACAAATATTATTACTAGAGTAATATCTGTATTAATGCAGTGCAATGATGTATCATCATAAGAATACAACATTTCGGCAAATTCAAATCTCCGGGAATAATATACGAGAAGGTCAATTATAAGTCATCTATCATCATAACAGCACCGCTCCGAAACAGTATAATAAGTACAACTACCTAACTTACAACTCAGGTTAGGGCTTTCATTTGTATGCGCTTTTGCGAGCTGTCACTTATTTTATCTAAACATTCTAAAGCACACGATGCAAAGCTTTCACTTAAATTTCAAGTGTTTCATAGCGGTACTGACATTTTGTTTATACGTGAATACCTACATACTGTACATGTACGTTTTGAGGATAAGCTAAACGACAGGATTAATTAGTTTTCATTAATTCATTGCACCTGTACCTACACTATTTTGCATGTAGGGATACGCAAAGCAGCGTAGGTAAAGACATTGGAGAGGCGTAGGTATAAACACAAAATCTACCATCGAGCATTCTTGAATTGCCTTACCTACCATTATTAGCGGATTTCAGCAAGCGGCTGTGCCTGCGTTAAGATTTAAACTAAGACACCTTTATACCTTTCGGTATACTTACCTTGTACCTTTATGTACTCGTACATTTTTTGGGTAAGTATGTACTGGCATAACACAATTTATTCTGGTTTTACCCCAGTTAGCAAAATAACGTCAGTGCTTGTTACATAACAGGGGTTAAAGTATGAAATTGTCGTTTTATTATAATAAGTACTTCGAATTGACATAGAACCTTCATGGTATGAGAATTTTGAGTGAAACTTATTTCATAAATATGAATAAATTCCTATGAGGTTCTTCTTTTAAAAATGTGCAACGTTTGATTATCGACTTGCAGTTGTTTTTTTATTTATTTAGTTTAGACAAGATGGATACTTCAAACATTCGAGTGATTTTTTTTTTTTTTATGCCTGATAGGTTAGTCTTTGACCACTATCTCAACTGATGGTAAGTGATGATGTGGTCGAGGATGTTGTTCAGACTAACCTAGAGTTACTGGCTCTCAAGGACAGCTGCCGGAACACACCGTTAGGTGCTTGGCGACAGATTTTTCAACTTGAGGGTGGTAGCTAGCCAGGCGGGCATTCGCAAAGTGCCCTACCACCATGCTGTAACGACTGCTATCCTAAGACAACAACCGGGACCGACGGCTTAACGTGCCCTCCGAAGCACGGAAGCGCTCAGTAGTAATGCCCAACCAGCGGTCACCCATCCAAGTCATGACCGCGGCGGACGTTGCTTAACTTTGCTGATCGATTCAGAATGGCTAAGCAAACTTGGCTACGAGCGCTTCAAAATTATTGTTGTTTTTGTTTATTATTTTTCAGATTGTTGAATACGAGTCCCGACGCGGAACTAATGCGGCAGAAACAGCTCACAATCATTGACCTATATAAACTAGACGAGACATCTCAAACAAGGATAGTCGACCGGTGCAAATATGCCGGCCGGCATACTCTCCCCCACACGTAGCTGGGCACTCGTAAAAATTACACGCGCTTTACGTTCGAATATTGTGTATTTTCAATTGTGTATTTTAAATAAACAATTTTCGAACGTTAAGCGCGTGTAATCTCTAAGAGTGCCCAAATGCGTGTGGGGGAGAGTATGCCCGCCGGCATACTTGCACTGGTCGACTATCCTCGTTTGAGATGTCGCGTCTAGTATATATAGGTCAATGCTCACAATATCTATGTTGCGTTTGGATAGGGGACTGCTAATGAAAGCACCGTGCGGTTTTGTTTTAAACATTTAGGGTAAACTGTCCAGTTTACCGGCCTCCACCAATGTCCGTCCGCACGACACATTTTTAAATTAATTAAGAATATTCAAACGATTTTGACTCTAAAACCGAATTCTTTAAATACTTTGATGTTTTATCTATAACTTAGACGTAGCGGCATCTTCCTTAAGTAATCAGTGGAGTTTTAGTTTTCATTTAAACGGCGAGGTGAGTGCAAGCATGTCAAAAAGACAAGATTCATAAAAAAAAATTAGTGGACTGGTGTTTTCAAATAGTTGGTTCATGCTCTTTTAATCATTATATCAAAAGAGGTTTATGTTATATACCATATACATACGTCTATTTACTCAATTTAGGTGTAAAGTATGCGTTATTTTGTACAGTGATTTAAAACAAATCAAAGCTAGTGACCGGCCGGTCACTAGCTTTGATGGGTGGAAGTATTTATTTTATTTTATTGTAATCAGCTTGTTGTGATGTATAAATTTATTAGTAATGTCGTTCTTAATAGTTAGCTAACCTTACGTCCAGTCTCCGGCCGCAAAAATAGGCTGTATAAATATTATACGTACAAGACTTTGTATGAGAATATGGTGCCGGACTACTAATAGTATTGTCTAGTTTGCCGGCCTGAAAAAGGCTTAGTGGCCGAAAAACTGGCTCTAATTCCAGCATCCGGCCACAACGCAAAAAAGCATTTATACATTAATATTTTAACTTCTAGCTAAAATAGTATATTATGTATAAACAAATAAATATTTGGGATCTTCGGTTTTATATGCCTACTTTGGAAATGGCTTTTTTATATAGTTAAGAATCAGTAAAAAAATGTATTAACATTCAAAACCAGTTCTTATTTCAATATAACGAGAGTCCTATGGCCATTCACTAGCCATTTAGAGATATTAGTGCCCTGTGGCCAGCCTCTAGGTTTCTGTTAGGAGGCCGGCCACCAGGCATAAGGTGGTCGGGCACTAGATTGGGACGGCCTATTTTCTATATAAAAACTGACTGTCTACATATTTTTAATCAGTATTAAATTTGTTATAAATTATATTTATGACTTTATAAAAATATACTTATTCACTTATGCCTCTAAAGAACTTAGTTAAAAGTGAAATAAGTTACCTAACCTCTTAAGAGGCCGGACACTGGGCATGTTACCCTACTTGATGAAAACTTTAATTTGTAGAACGAACTACGTGGACGGCAACCCACACAGGTGAATAACAGTGAATTGAATGAGATGGTGGAAGCCGATACGAGCCAAACTATCCAGGAATTAGCGACATGGTTTAATGTCACCTTACCAACAACATTGACTGATTTGCGTCAAGCAAGTGGGTCATGATTTGACTGATCTGCAGAAAGAAACGCGTGTTGAAACTTGTGTTAAGTTGTTGAATCGATACAGAATTCAAATTCAAAATCATTTATTCAATTTAGGCGTTCTACGACGCTCTGGTGAAGGTCAATTACAAATTTTAATATTGAAATATTATACATGCTGCCACACATGTTACCTATCTTGTAGATATCAGTGTGTTGAGACAAGTAAGATTATTGGACGCACAAAAAAAGTTTTCCATTCGCCATATTCTGTAAATAGATACGGCGTCCCACAGGGAAGCGTCTTAGGACCTTTACTATTCCTACTCTATATCAATGATCTTCCCGAAGCCACGCGACATCAATGTCTTCTGTTTGCGGACGATACAACCATCGTTGTCAAATGTAAAAATAAGGATTATCTAGAAGATGAAGCTAACAAAGCGATTCGAGATGTTCTCAGTTGGCTACAAAATAATAATTTGTATATTAACCTAAACAAGACTAAATTTATTGAATTTCAAACTTATAATAGCACACCAATCAATGTAATTATTACTTATGAAAATAACATACTAAATAATGTGGATGAAACTAAGTTCCTTGGCATTACATTTGATAAACATTGTAACTGGAAATCACATATTAATGGTTTATGTTCTAAATTAGATAGATTTGTTTATGTAATGTACCGGCTTAGACAAATAACAACCAAGGAAGCAGCTTTGGCTGCCTATCATGGTTATGTATCTTCAAGTTTGAGATATGGCATTATTTTGTGGGGATTTTCTGTTGAGGCTGATAGGGTGTTCATTACACAAAAAAAGTGCGTACGGTCTCTATGTGGGGCGGGATATATGGACAGCTGTGTACCACTCTTTAAACAACTAAAGATCCTTCCTGTGCCCTCACTATACATCTACGAAATATGTGTATTTGTTAAGAAAAATCCCTATCTATTCCAAAAACATTGTGATGTTATAAAAAGATCTTGTCCAAATAGATATCCACATAGGTTATATGTACCACATCAACGACTAGTGCTTACCTCGCAAAATGCTAATTGCATGGCAATTCGAGTCTATAACACTTTACCTGACAAATTCAAAGGAGATGGCTTAAATCTATTTAAAAAAAAGCTGTTCAATTTATTATTGGAAAAATGTTATTACTCTGTAAAAGACTTTATAAACGACAAAAAATTAAAGTTATAATGTATTCTGCAGCGAGAACGATTAACTGACATGAAAATAATTAACTGCATAAATGAAATTATCTTATTATAGTATAATTTAATGTATGGTTATGTATAAATTAAAATCTAGTAATGACATTGAACTTTAATAATTATTGACATTTATTTTGTATTATTTAATAATTATTTTATATATGATTTGATAATCGTAAAATTGTATAATTGTAAATTAAGCATGTTAAAAATATTTGCACGCCATTTAGGCAGAGTTTTGTTGGAACTGTATTTTTATGCTATTTTAACTTTGCAATTATGTACCCAAGACTTAAGCAAATAAATATTCATTCATTCATTCATTCATTCATTCATTCATTCATTCACATTCAGAAAAAAAAAATATGGAGCCACTGCGAGAACGGGCAAGAAACTCGGGGCCATTCTTTTAAATGTCTTTTAACAATGTGTTATATACAATATAATACAATTATTACAATACTAGCTTTCCGGGCGCGGCTCCGCTCGCTCGTATGTCGGTTATCGCGCAAAAACATTAACCTCTTTTTGCGCAGTTGGAGAAAAACTAAGTTTTTTCCCGGGTCTTAAACTATTTCCATACCAAATTTCATTCAAATCGGTCCAGTAGTTTTGGCGTGAAAGCGGAACAGACAGACAGACAGAGTTACTTCCGCATTTATAATATTAGTACTCATTTGTTTAAATTACGTACGTGATGGCAGAGGCGGAATTTTCCAAGCATTTTGTAATCACAAACTGTGTACTTAGTTGGATTTCTTAATCAAAATGTTTTTCACATGCAACTTGAATTTTCCTTTTGTGAGCATTGTAATAATGAATAGATTCAGGCGTTACTTTGCGGAAATCCATATTTAATAATAACAAATACTTTTAAAAGTATCCTAAAAAACATTAAATAATATTTAAATAAAACACTTAAAAAAGCATAAAATTATATATCTAGTGACAATTCCGCCTAATTTTCCTGTTATCTACGTGACGTCATAAACATCACGCAGCCTAACCGGAAGAATTCCCAGACTAAGTCTCGATCGTGCGCTCGGTAAGTCAAGACCTCCTGAAGATGCTTCGTTTAGAAGCGAAACTAGTCGGGTATTCTTCCGGTTAGGCTGCGTGATGTTTATGACGTCACGTAGATAACAGGAAAATTAGGCGGAATTGTCACTAGATATATAATTTTATGCTTTTTTAAGTGTTTTATTTAAATATTATTTAATGTTTTTAGGATACTTTTAAAAGTATTTGTTATTATTAGCATTGTAATATGTTAGGGAATTTTATTCTAAAACCGCACACAATTACATACCAGAAATGAAGGAGTATTGAGATCGAATTGTGACATATGATGAAAAGTGGATTCTTTTACGATAACCGTAAGCGAAAAATGCAATGGCTGACTCCAGGTCAAACGCCGCAACACTGTTCTAAAGCAAAACTTACCATGGAGCATGGAGTTATTGTTGGGAGCATCGAGTTATTCACTATAGCTTTCTCCGATCTGGTCAAGCAATAACGGCAGATGTCTACTGTGCCGAACTCCGAACAATGATAGCAAAACTAGCAGTGAAACAGCCTCGACTCATGAATCGATCTTCACCATTATTGCTCCATGATAACGCGAGACCTCATACAGCACGAGAAACTGTTTTAACTCTACAGGAACTGCAATTAAAAAACCACCCTCCGTATTTGCCAGGCCTTGCTCCAACCGACTACCATTTTTTTCGTGATTTGGACAATTTTCTACGTGATAAAAAGTTTTCTTCCCAGGAGGCAGTACAAAATTCTTTCACACAGTTTGTCGAATCTAGATCACCAGAGTTCTATCGCAAAGGCATAAATTACCTTCCTATTATAGATATATAGAAAATATTGGTAATTACTTGATTAAATGAACATGTTAAATTAAAAATAACTAATTCCAATATATTATATATAATAGACTGAATTAAGAGAAGGTAGTTGACCCCTTGTAAACCTGTATTATCGCGTCACCGAACTGCATAAGTCTGAGCAGTTCGGTGACCGAACTGAATAACCAAAATAAAAGGATACCTATAATAGAGCACAAAGTAAAATATACTCTTAACTACATAGGGACACTTGCAAATGCACAAGAAGTGCGAGTCCAAATCCCGAGATAGTGAAAAAATAAACATATAGGGCAGACCTCACAGGAGCAAGTTATAAATAAAACACATTTAATTAAATATACCGACGTATATATCTATAGACTCTATAGTTATTTATTAAATATTGTGATACAAAGTCATGGTTGTATTAATCCTAAAACTTATGAAATAGTGTGTTCGAAATGAGTCGATAATAGAGAAATTTCAAATTAGGCATTCGTGTCTAACATTTACATATTGTTAAAGCACATTTTTTATGTGCTCTAATAATTAGTAAAAGTGATTATAAAAACAAATATTTTAAGAAAATACTAAATAAATATTTTAGAAATATACGTATAAATTTTTTGCGTTTCGACCCTACGTGTAGGACCTCGGTTTAACAGAAAATTAGGTGGATTTGTAACTAGACATTTTAATATAGTTTTAAATGTTTTTCTAAAATATCAATTTAATGTTATCTTGAAATATATTAACTTGATGTATTTGTAATCCATATTACAAATACATCAAGTTAATATATTTATTAAATATGATTATTTCTTAGCACACGATAGTGTTTCTAATCATATTTAATTAAACATATTCATATCTAAGTTTGTTAAGAGTGAAGTGCACGGAGCACTTTCCATATTAAACTTAGTTTAGCCATATTTTAAATACCAAGTGTTCTAGCTCAGTGAACTTTTGTATGCATATTGCTGAGCCTAATACCTATGCTTCTGGTTTGCCAGTTTTTCGATTTATTAAATATACCTAAGATTTATTACTCATTATATCTCTAAATGTGACGCGTAATGACGAAACTACATTTCTATGAGCAGGAGCGCTACCACGCGCTATGCATACATCCTTAACGGTAAGATGGACGGCGCGGGGCGCATATAGTCTGGTACGGATAACGGATCCTTAAAATCTTCCTAATACAAAAAGCTACCAATCACAGGGGTCGATACTGATTGTACAGTAAAATATACTGTTTTTACTGACTGTAAGACTAAAAAATACTGACCTTTTACTGACTTAACTTTGATCACTGAAATGGGTTTATGACAGATTAATACTCGCAAAAGATGACTTGAGACTTCGCATGCAAAAGTCACCTTTATGAAGCTTAAACAACTCTTACGGGTTGTAAATTAAGTAAAAGATTATTTTATTTTCTGTTTGGCCTCCACCATCCCCATAGCAAAAAGGTATTTAGGCAAAAAGGTAACGCGATCAGCTTTGTCAATGCATTCGAGCTCATCTGGTACGGGGTTTTCTAAAACAATTTTTTCCACAAAAAGGCAAAAAACACTGATGAAAATGCCGCCTCTGTGGTAATTAGCGCTTTCGTCACACATATGCGATGAAGCAGAACTTTAATCAGCCTAGTCAACTCTTCCCACAAAAGGTTCATCACGTTGGAAAAATCCAGTGAACTTCATGAATGTCCTTTTTTTTTTTTATGCCTGATAGGTTAGCCTTTGACCACTATCTCACCTGATGGTAAGTGATGATGTGGTCGAGGATGTTGTTCAGGCTAACCTAGAGTTACTGGCTCTCAAGGACAGCTGCCGGAACACACCGTTAGGTGCTTGGCGACAGATTTTCAACTTGAGGGTGGTAGCTAGCCAGTCGGGCATTCGCAAAGTGCCCTACCACCATGCTGTAACGACTGCTATCCTAAGACAACTACCGGGACCGACGGCTTAACGTGCCCTCCGAAGCACGGAAGCGCTAAGTAGTAATGTCACCAGCGGTCACCCATCCAAGTCATGACCGCTGCGGACGTTGCTTAACTTTGCTGATCGATTCAGAATGGCTAAGCAAACTTGGCTACGAGCGCTTCAAAACTTACACTATCTGCCGCGTGAACAATACTTCTAATTTCCTTTTGGTGCTCTTCGGGAAGCTAAGGATATTCTTGTACGCCATAGATGTCGGCGGCGTTTTAGACTTCGGTAAACGCTGTGTTCTGCTCTTAGAATTCTTCCAAAATACTGACTTTACTGACCATCTTCAGGAAAAACTGACTTTTACTGACCGACGTTAAAAAAACTGACTTTTACTGACACTGACCATTTTCGACCCCTGCAATCATCGAGCCAATAAAACAATACCACTAGTAATTATGCGCGCATGTTTGCGTAACGTTAACGTAACCGATGACATTGAGTGTCGGTATTTGGGCTACGTCGGCTTCCACACTCGACTCTAACTCACGATTGATTGATATTGGAACTCGTTTGAATTCAAAAGTCTGATTGGTCATTATTAGATCACGTGATGTTCATCTTCTCCCTGCTTTTATTTTAAGCTTATGGTATCGGTTAAATAGTATTCTTATATTAGAAGAATTTGGTTTTAGTTGAATGCTCACTCGTCACCTGTCAATCCTCCTTTGTAATGTTCTTGTTGGCATTTATTTTATGGGATTGTGATGAACGCGCACGATTACCACCTGATGTTAAGCTCTGCCTATAACAGATGCCTTTCGTCACAAATGACAAACTGCGCCCATCATCCAGAGACATACAGTTGTTATGTCTTACATGCTTACAATGCCCATACAAAATGATTTATCGATTTATTTTTGATTATACAAAATTTTACGGAAATCTGGCAAACCAGAAGCATAGATATTAGGCTCAGCAATATGCATACACAATTTCACCGAGATTGAACACTTGGTATTTAAAATATGACGAAACTACGTTTGTATGGAAAGCGCTCCGTGCACTCTAGCCTTAACAAACTTAGATATGAATATGTTTAATTAAATATGATTAGAAACAATATCGCGTGCTAGGAGTTAATCATATTTAATAAATATACTGACTTGATGTATTTGTAATCCATGTTACAAATACATCAAGAATATTTCAAGGCAACATTAAATTGATATTTTAGAAAAAACATTTAAAACTATATTAAAATGTCTAGTTCTTAAGCAGTAACTTAAATTTTTACTGATATTCGCCGACCCCAAATTGAACCACATGCATTTATTGACGAGAGAGCCAAATGACAAAACTGGCTAAGTGCGAGTCGTGCCTATAAATGATCTGTCCCAAACTGGACAGCTAAAATATTGACAAGTGAATAAAATTATGAACCGATTGTTGATTTAATAGACGACACCAAATTGTCAGATTTACATAACTAATTTTATTTCTGAGACAATGCCTGTAACCTACAAATAAATATTTAAAGAAGTGTAACTCTCATACAGTTAGCGCTTAGATTTCGGACTCATCAAGTTATCAATTAATTGTTAACTGTTAACATAGCAAGAACTATCTTCCAAATTCAATTGGAGTGGTAGAAATGCTCGGTACCAATCGGTCATTATGCAGTTCTGTTGTCGCGCCGGTACACGGTACAGTTTAAACCACGCTCGCCGCGGTAACGTTTTGCGTTCTGCTGTTTTAGAGCTTAACTTACATTTTTTTATATATTTATTCGTAGGCCTGCACGCATGAGTCTAAAATGTACAACTTTGATCGCACCCTATTTTCTCTAAGTAAACTAAATTTTTTTTGGGAAAATGTTAGTATCATGTTATAGATGATGACATTTACAACAATATTATTGTTGTAAATGTTATTTCCCAAAGCGATTAGTAAAATCGCTGTAGAAATATACATGCCAGTAAATTTATAAGCATATTCAATACAACTTCCATACTACAATAGGGCCTTGTAGTATGGGAGATATTGACCTCCCAGACTCTCCCTTTAATACATCTAAATCATCACAAAATTTAAATTTAATTATACTTTCTAGGTACTTATATTCTAGAATTCTTAAGTAGTTATAAATACATGAAAGCATGATTGAATATCGTAATTAAATTATTAATACCTACATTTTGTGTACTACACTACACTGGTATATTTACTCAGACTAATTACTACCTAATTTCTATAATAAAAGAATTTTATCATATACATTCTTCAAAGATTTCTTCCCCAACAAATGTTATTAAACATTTCAATACAAAAAAATGCATATACATATAATAGAGCAAGGACCTAACGGTGTTCTGAGTTCTCTATGTTTTTTTGTGATAGTTCAGCCTTTGACCACAATCTCTCCTAATGGTACGTGATGAAATGGTCGAAGGTGTTAACAGGCTTAACCTAGAATTACTGGCTCTTAAGGACAGCCGCCGGAACACACCGTTAGGTGTTTGGCGACAGATTTTTCTAGTTGAAGGTGGTAGCTAGCCATGCGGGCATTCGCAAAAGGCCCTTCCACCAAGCGGTGAAGCAGGTGGATGTTCCAGTAATTCTAAGTTGAAAAACAAGTTCAACAACATCATCAATTACCATTAGGTGAGATAGCGGTCAAAAGCTAACCTAATAGTTGAAATAAAACAAGATTTTAAACAGCTACAATACTGTTATTGTAGCTGCCTACTTCTTGGAAAATATCAATAGCCATTTCTATTATCTTATTGCTTGAATTTACGTCACAAATTATAGAGATTATGTCTATGTTTCAGTTACTACTTAAAACTTACTAAACGTTACTTGGTAAAAAACTTGACTTTGCACCTTAAACACAGGTTACATTTCCTTAAATGCTTCATTAAAGCGTTACTTAAAAGTCTAACCTAAATTGAAAATTAACGCGTAACGAACATGGCAAAGTTGTATAAATCTAATGTTGTCTTAGGTCTAAGGTTGTCATAATGTTCCACAAATCCTCGCCAGAGAGACCCGGTTTATGCCAAGAATGTTACGCGAGGCTATTGAAATGAAAAAGTACCCAAATTTCAATAGAGATGATGGTTGGCAAGTACCACCTGCTTGGGATCCTGTTATCTAATTAATTAAATCCAATAGCCGACACAAATCTGCAAGACCTCTGGACACTGTGAGCGAATACTGCCTGAATAGGGAACATTATGATAAATATAAAATTTCTGACGGTAGACCAAATAATTTCTTAATAACTCATGCGATAAATAAAACCAATTAATCACTCCGTGACCACGATCACTGCCAAGTGTTTAAAACGTCGGGACAAAAATAATGATAAATATACGCGATTTAAACCGTTTCAATTTGTTTAATTACTTTGTATAGATCTATTATCTATAAACAGGATCCCATATGATAACGCTCGATGACGTGGTCTCAGAAAGACATCAATGAGGAGTCTAACAGGGAAGAACACTTGGCCCATGGGGCAAAAAAATTTGAAAGAACGAACTGCAAATGATGTCCTAACTATCCAAAACTATCCTTACTCTTATATGTAAGAGTTAGGATGGAATGGTAGGCGAAACGATAGTGCACTCCAAATATGTTCAAACGATGGGTCTAGAAACACAAACAACTGGCAAAACTTGTTGCAATTAGAAGCCAAGCCCACGCTTGTTTATACAAATTCTATGATTCTTTATACTTTGACACGAAATAAATTAATGAATGTACTGGAGATTACTTATTGGGCACCAAGAACCATATCCTTTCTGTGAGATTTACGAATAGAATGATGAGCGAAACGATCAACCAAATAAAACTGGCCATCATCAACAAACATCTGGTAGCGGCGAGGACTTTGCTTTTTGACTTGGGAAAAATTATTTAAACAGATCATTGGCACAAAATAAACGAATTAAGGAACTAGAAAGGATGTGCTAGCTATCAAAAAACATATTCCTTTATGTAAGATAGAATTATAATATTAAGCTATCCCTATTCTATTGGTATACCTTTATGTAAAAGAGGGATAAAAAATGTGGGCGACACAAAATCGAGTCCTAATGAAACATTGGTATAGGTTAGACAAAGTTTACAGATCGTGTACAGCCTTCTTATGATCAAGCATCTTGCTGCGAATCACAAAGCTGGTATCGCAAAACTCGCACACGTAATTCCGATAATGCTGAGCCATGTGCTCTTGCACTCCTTCAAACTCAATCTCCGCAGAACACACGCTGCAAGTCAATTTCTCATCCACATTCCTCAAGGGCATTATCTGGTTCTTTATCACCAAATGCATGTTCTCGTCGTGGTCATTCTTTAGATGTTCCATCAACGCTTCCAAGCTGATCATCTGCATCTGGCATAAAGTGCACTGCAAATTTGTAATATCCAGATACACTATGTGCTTTGAGAGCGACGCGTAGTGAATCTTTAAGAAGTCTGGTTTTTTCTTCTTATGCGATTTTGATGTTAAAGTGTGGACCTTCAGGTCTGTAAGGTTTTCAAAGTGTAGTTTGCAGTAACTGCATTGGTATTCTCCGTCGTCTTTTGCACGGATCGGTGTTGCGTTCGAAGACTGGAGGATTACTTTGATATTTTCCAGATGCCATTCGATTTCTGTAACTGGGCGCTTTCTAACTTTCTCTTCGTTGACCTCCCTCGGACGTGGAGCTTTTCTCTTAGGTCTGGACGATTTGGAAGTTTTACGCTTTGTGACAACTTTTTGGGGTTTTGGGGTTGGCTCAATAGGCAGCGGTTCCAACGGTTCGTGATCCACCGACTCAAATAAATCATCTATGATATTCTCTTTAAGCTTTTCTATTTTTTTGGTGTTTTCAATTAATTGCTCTTTGGGTTCTTTAGGAGTCTTTTTTCTTGCATCTGCTGGGAGGATGGATATAAAAGATGTGAAATTGACTTTCCTGTTGAGGGTGAGTTTGTTCTCTTCGACAAAGATGAGTGGAGTATCACTTTCTTCGCTGCTGCTGCTGCGTCGCGAATCTGAAACGAATTAAGTTGGGAATTAAGAACAAAAGATTTAACTTAGGATAACTGTATATAAATAGAAGCATTTCAAATTAATACACGTGGAAAATAAGAACATCAAATGTACAATATATAATCTTAAAGCTATCCTATAATAATAGATATAATCCTAAATATAAAATTAACATGGCCTAACATTATTTCGATTTAAAATATGATAATTACAATATGTGTAGTGCAAATATAATGTTTGCAATTGTAAAAATACATATATATATATATTTAATAAACATTCAAATTCTAAACTGAAAAGTACTCACACAGTAGCTTGTTGATTGTAGATAAATATACGTTTTCCAATATTTTTTTGCTGTTCTAAACTGATTAAATTGATCACGAAGTACGCGAGAATCGGTGAGTATTGTTTACGATATTTAAAACATATATTATAGTATATAATTCTATAGTTAAGTATCACAATCTTCCCGTCTGAAAATCTCTGAAAATCAGCGCTGCCCGGAATGTATATTTCGGGTTGCTCAAGCCTAGTCAACCTTTCCTTTGTTTCCTCCATTTTGTTTTTAGTTATTTCTGTATAGTTTAGTTTTAAAACGGAAAAGCAATAAATAATGTTGATTATTATTATTATATTAATTCATATTGATTTACTCAGAACATTTTGTAAGGGTAAAGATGAATTTAATATTATGTGAATAGTTCACACGAAGACGAATATTTATAATGTTTTTAGGTGTAAGTTATCAAACTATATTGGATAGGTGTTCATAAAGTTTCAAAATAATTAATTTACTATATTTTTTTCCATATTATCATAATGTATGTACATTAATAACTTAACCTAACTACAGGCGTGAAAAAGTGATTATATAATTAGTCTGGTTCATTACCGCGCACCGTCCCCTATGACAGTTAAAGTATTAGAGTACAAAATTGCGACTCAGCCGAGCAATCCTCGATGGCCCAATGGTGAAGGCACCTTTTAATTAAGTTTAAGTTTATAATATTAGTACTGATACCAAGTGTTCTAACTCGGAGAATCTTAGCATGTATATCCTTGAGCCTAATATCTATGCATCTGGTTTGACAAATTTCCGTAAAATTAAGTATATTCTAAAATAATTCGAAAAACCGTTTTGTATAGGGAATTGTTATTTTGACATTTAAGGACATAATTCGAATCGCTGCTCGTAGCGAAGTTTGCTTAACCATTCTGAATCGATCAGCAAAGTTAAGCAACGTCCGCCTCGGTCATGACTTGGATGGGTGACCGCTGGTGACATTACTACTGCGCTTCCGTGCTACGGAGGGCACGTTAAGCCGTCGGTCCCGGTTGTTATCTTAGGATAGCAGTCGTTACAGCATGGTGGTAGTGCACTTTGCGAATGCCCGCCTGGCTAGCTACCACCCTCAATTGAAAATCTGTCGCCAAGCACCTAACGGTGTGTTCCGGCAGCTGTCAGCCAGTAGTTCTAGGTTAGCCTGAACAACATCTTAGACCACATCATCACTTACCATCAGGTGAGATAGTGGTCAAAGGCTAACCTATCAAGCATAAAAAAAATATAATAATAATATATAATTGGTAGTGTGAAATAAAATTCTAAATGTAAGGTGATTGACTGTATCAGCCGGATTATCCATTGCTGAACACAGCCTCCCACATAATGGGAGGTTTGCTATATTCCCCACGCTTGGCAGACGTCTAGGGATCGCAGTTTATGATAGCAATTCCTCAGAAAGCGCTGCTGCCTACCTTCTGCTTCTTCTTCTCCCTTAGCCGCCTCTTACGTAACCCACGGGTAGAGATGGTGGGGTGTAGAGATTTTTTTATGAGATTGTGACGAAATGAACACCTGTCCCTCCTGATATTAAGCGGTAACCTATGTCTATCCGCCCGCCATCCTGAGACAGAATTGTTAAGTATAATTTGCTTGTAATTTTACTGGCTCTCAAGGTCTGTTGCCGGAACACACTGTTAGGTGCTTGGCGATAGATTTTCTACTTGAAGGTTGTAGCTAGCATTTGCAAAATGCCCTTCGACCATGCGGTGAAGCTCAAGCCGGCGGCGGTGGGAATTGAACCATGGACCGGTGGCACGGCAGACCATAGTTATTACTGCTCGACTATTATTGCTTCGTGGTATGTTTAAACTTTTAATTTTATTGATTCATAACTTCATAAATATAAAGCTCACATAAGTGTACAATTATTTTATTTATATCTAAATCTAAACTAGCTTGCCGGGCGCGGCTCCGCTCGCTCGTATGTCGGTTATCGCGCAAAAACATTAACCTCTTTTTGCGCAGTTGGAGAAAAACTAAGTTTTTTCCCGGGTCTCAAACTATTTCCATACCAAATTTCATTCAAATCGGTCCAGTAGTTTTGGCGTGAAAGCGTAACAGACAGACAGACAGAGTTACTTTCGCATTTATAATATTAGTACTGATTACTAAGTAGGTACTTTGTTAATCTTATATCAATGTCATTTTAAACGACTTCAAAAAAAAGGAGGAGGTTCTTTATTCGTCTGTATTTTTTTTTATGTTTGTTACCTCAGAACTTTTGACAGGGTGAACCGATTTTGATATTTTTTTTTTTATTTGAAAGATGATGCTTGTCGTTTGGTCCCATTTAAATTTCATCAAAATCGGGCAAGGTGTTTTGGAGTAACACTCTAATAACTAAAAATATTTTCCTATCTTCATGATTTAGTCGTGGACAGTGAATGACAATCGATCCCGTAAGTACTAAGGGTCACCAAAATGAGTGATTTTTTTTTACCGCAAAATTGTGACCGGCTCCAACACTCAAAAGTGTCAAATAACTTGTCGAAGTCGGTACCATGCGCATAATATTGTAATAATAGATTAGTTTTGAACTACTGTGGTACCGGTTCCAACAAGTTATTTCACACTTAGAGTGTAGAAGTCGGTTTCATTTTTTGGTTAGGTATTTTTAAGTTTTATATAAGGGACTTAGCTATTATTGATTAAAGAATATTTAAACTATAATTATTGCTTCAAAAATTTAATTAACTAACTATAGGTAACTAAAAATCTACTAGACCGAAGTTGATGACATTTTAATGGGATAAACTTGGTGTAGGTACTTAGTACTGTACCCAGAAAATTTAATCAAAATCGAATGATCCAGCAAAACGTAATGAGTATTCAAAAAAACGGATAGTTTTTTGAGCCTTTTTAATATATAAAAACCTCAAAGTAACTATTACTAAAGTACTTTAGTAAAGAATGGTCAGTAAGTCAGTCGATAATAAAATAGATGGTGTCGACTATTTTATTATCGACTGACTTACTGACTTAAACTAGAATAGTCTACAAGTATTTATAAAGAGTATTATTCTTGTCCGTATTTACTCAAATTTACAGTAACTGGCCGTGTTTCGCGCGCATGTGGGACTTCAAACAAACTTTTTGTATAAAGTCTTGACCACATTCATCGCATTTGAACGGCCTCTCATTCGTATGTATACACATATGCACCTGTAAATTACTCAGTGTGGAAAACAATTTAGAGCATACATCACATTTAAAATCCTTTATCCCCGAGTGCGTCTTCATGTGTCTCTGCATGCCTCCAAAAAAACTCTTATTACAAATTGAGCACACTTCATTTCTTTCCTTCAAATGAAATCGTCGTACGTGTAGCATCAATTTATAATTTTCCGAGAAGGTTCTGTTACAGGTGTTGCAAACATGGTTCTGCGATGGAGTACCGTGTTCGTTAACCATGTGATACTTCTTCTTGTACAAATTGGCAAAGCTTTCGGGACAGTAGTCGCAAACGATCTTCTCCTCTGTACAGTCGAAGGCGTGGTCGTCTCTCAACTGCGCGGTCGTAAATTTCTTCAAGCAAAACCGACATTTGAATGACGATTCGACGTGCTCCAACAAATGGGTGATCAGAGTACTTCGCCATATAAACCCTGTTCCGCAAAACTCGCAAATATGTTTGTTACTTAGGTGTGTTACCATATGATCCAGCAATAAAGGAAATGACTCGAAAACATTGAAACAAGTGACGCATTTGAACGTGTCATTCTCAAATTTGAGAGGAACAATAGTGTCGAGAGTTTTATCATCTATTTTCTTTCTATGCATGAATTTGAAATGTTCTACAAGCATTTCAAGAGAGTCTAATTCTTGCCCGCAACATTGACACTTCAATGCAGTTACGTCCAATTTGAAGATGAAATCGTACACTTTGTGTTTAAAGAACCTAGCTTCGTTTAAGTTGTCGTGTTCTTCAAGTGTATGTTTCTTGAGCTTTCTTGGATGAATGAATGAGTCTTCGCAATAAGCGCATTGGTATCCCTCAAATCCGTGTTGCCAAATTGGTGTTGCGTTCGAACACATCAAAATCTGTTTGATATTATTCAAAACCTTATTCCTGATCGCGTTTTGTCTTCTACATTACTTGTGTTACTTTCGGTAGGTTTACGCGGCGTCTTTTCATCTCTGACAGGCGAATCTATAAAGAAAATGATTGCAAAAAATAAATAACGTGACCACAATAGTATTCCGTGTGTTGCCGAAGATATTGACACTCATCAACCATCCCACTAACATTTCGGTAGAGATCATAATATCTAAAGAGAGTATGTATAATGAACGCGGCCAGGATTCTAAACTTAGACCCCAAACTAAGATCACTGGTAGTACACATGAACAGCCGCTTGAGTGGCCACATTATTAGGGGCAACAATTTTATTGATAAGTTACGTTAAGAGTTTCGACTTCTAAGGAGGCAAACCTACGCAGCCAACTGCTATGACAGTATTGCTAATTTACCGTCCCATGTTACAAGATTTTAATTCCTAAATTTGTGCACATTTTTTTTTATATTGTGCCTGTTAAATATTCAATCATAAAAACAGAAAATTGATGTTCTGATGTTTTTCTTCTCTTTTTATTCTTTGGGAGAGTAATAATAGAGATGAGTATGAACAATGAGCGTCCGTCACAGCGGGGATCGGTGACCATTATGCCATAGCACGGTAATATTATTTATACAGTATTCCAACTTCATAGAAACGGACCAAGCGCGAGCCATACCTATGCGCCTCGATCTCGGCATGCAGACAGTCACGACTGAGCCGGAGCGACGAACTAAAAATAAGTTGAAGTACATATACGACGCGACGATTATGATATATTGTGCTGTTTTTGGGTGCATGAATTCGTCAATAACGCATCTAGGGATTAATTTTTTTAGATTACCTGGAAACTCTGAAAGGTAGGTAAGACTATAAAATAATTTTAATTACCAGTAGGTAGGTATATATTGTGTGTATTTTTAATGGAACAGTTATTTTATTTTATCCCTGGATGGAAAAGTATTTCCTTTTATCTAATAGATTTTATAGTCTACATATAGTTGACGGTACATAATGTGTCTATTTTAATGGACAAGTATTTTCTTTTATCCCCCGAAAAAAAAATGTATATATATATATATATATATATATATATAAATAAAAATTCTCGATTAATAAATAATAGTGAATAGAGTAAATAAAGGAAAGTGATTGACACGAGTGAAATCGGTATTTATAAGCTTATAATGCGGATTTTTAATACTTTGAAATTTAATAATAAAGCATTTCGTACGTCTCACAAATATTTTTCGGGCGCAAATTTTTAAGACCGATTTTTTGGTCAAACAAGCATGTTTTTTTAATTAAATCTACCTACTAGTCCAAAACAACACGCATTTTTAGTGAACACTTCCTGTTAATATCACAAAGTATTTTATTTGTTTATATAAAAAAAGTATATATTTACAATCACAAAACTTAATGGAAACACAAAGTAGGCAAATGTAATTAAAATGCTGGAGGCGGGCAGCCCTATTGCATATTTACTTACGCACAGCGCGGCTGTAGGTAGTTATTTCAAGGACAGAGCCGAGTTAAAATACTGTATAGATAATATTACCGTGCCGTGGCCATAGGCAATATAATAAATGCGAATGTTTGTTTGTAGTTTTATTACCACGCTCTCCCGGTTCTGGAGGTTAGGTTAGGGCATCCCGAGCCGAGAGAACGTAATATATACAAATTTCACGCGTCCATATAAATAAAAGAAAAAAATATAATTATAGTAACACAATTTATTCCTTATAGATGGAATCGAATCTGAAGTGCATTCTCTCTAAAATATCTCATCTAATACACAAACTTACAAAGAAGTTTGTACACACATTTATACAAACAATTACGAAGTTATCGTTCCTAAATAATTTATATTTTTTATATCTATATACGGATATTATTATATTCGTGTCCAAAAACCTAATTATGTTTGAGATAATAATATGTATCTAACTTTAATTTAGAGAATCCACTCTAGAATATACACAAATATATTATATAAGTACATATTAACATTTATGATATATTCTTATACTTTTACATTCATGCTTAAAAACTTCAAATTTAAAATATATATCTATGAATCCTGAATTTATTTATTATCATTTATCATATAGGTAACTTATATCTCTACATTTAATGTTATTACTCGTACATAATACATTTACAGAATATTCTTAGGCGTAAGAAATATTTACAATAAAATTTACTATTTCTGATTGCAAATATGTAAAATCATAGATTTAAATAAATAAAAAAAGGAAAATAGACTGCGCTAATGTCACGACAATATAATGTGGAGAAAAATGTACACAAGCACATAATGCACACAGCTACACTTCAATTGTATATGATACGTTTTAAAGAATGACTAAGACAGGAATACAAGCTGCAAGCGGCACATACGCACACTACTGAGGCTCAATCAGGAGACGTTGCCTGATCTGAGATTGCCATGTTCGTGGTACGGGTGCTGTTTCTTCCGTTTTTATAGGTTCAATGTGTAAAACAGATCAAATTGTAATGTCCTAAAACAATACTGTAACAGCCAGATCGTCCACTGCTGAACACAGCCTCCCCTATTAAGGGGGTATTTGCCATAATCCCCACGCTTGGCAGGCGTCTTGGGGATCGCAGTGTAAGTTGGCAGTTCTTAAGAAGGCGCTGCTGCCCACCTTCCAGTATTTTTCTCTTAGTCGCCTCTTACGACATCCATGTGATGATATGGGGAGGTGCAATTCTAACCTGGCACCGCACGGGGCCTAAAACAATAATTACTTAATATTCATGAAAAGGAAACTGACTAGAAAATGTCGCAGTCGGGGAAACACGACAAAAGAAACTAATCGTATAATATAAGAATGTTCTCCGGAGCTGTTTGATCTTATACCGGCTTCGCGATTCTATCATCGTACCTCGCGTCACCGTTTGAAAGCTCATCCGCACATAATCGAGTCCTGGAAGTCTCACACATCTCGACTTATGCATTCCTTCTTACCGCATACTTGCAAAATGTGGAATGATCTTCCAGCTAGCGTTTTCCCGCAGAGCTACAATATGGATTCCTTCAAAAAGGGTGTTAAAAGAGTCTTACAGGGTCGGCAACGCATTGGTAACGACCCTGGTGTTGCAAATGTCTATAGGCGACGGCAACCGCTTACCATCAGGTGGGCCATCTGCATATTTGCCACTCCATCACATAAAAAAAAAAATATGTTTCGTGTCAACAGACTTAGTAGATGGACAAAGACAATAATCGAATGTATCCATAGAAAAAAAATTTAACAAAAAATGGAACCGACTTCAAAACCCAAAAGTGTGAAATAACTTGTTGAAGTCGGTACCATGATGGTTCAAAACCATGATGGTACCTATTATCACAATATTGTGGGCATGGTACCGACTTCGACAAGTTATTTCACACTTTTGGGTGTTGAAGTCGGTTCCATTTTTTGTTACAATTTTTTTTTTCAATCTTTTTAGTGTAACTCAAAAACGGCTTGACCGATTTTGATGAAATTTAAAATGGGACCAAACGACAAGCATCAGCTTTCAAACAAAAAAATAATTTTCAAAATCGGTTCACCCAGTCAAGAGATCTGAGGCAACAAAAAAAAAAAAAAAAAAAACCAGACGAATTGAGAACCTCCTCCTTTTTTGGAAGTCGGTTAAAAAGACAGCACTTCGACATCAGTCGATGATCAATTCGCATAATGAGACATGTCAGGAGAGGGTAAGCGGCGCTAAATCTTATAATAGATACACATCCGTGAACACAGCACAAAAATGACACGTGTACAGTACAGTCCCATAACTAAGGACAGTTCAGCCGTAATGATCTGCGCCCAATAGTAAGAGGATATATCTTAATTATATAAATAAAAAACTGATGCAAACAAAATAAACAATGTTTATACGAAGTTTATGAAAGTTTTTCAACATGTCTGATTCATAAGTCAATTATATTCCTTAATCAAAATTTAAATGTTTTTACTTATGAGTCTGAAGGTCTTCAAAGCTCTTCATATAATTCACAATAGATACACTCTATAAAATCCATACGTAACAACGTTCTTTATTCACTTCCAAACTCTTTGTCAGCAACATAACATACTGACAGTATGTTGAGGCTAAAGTGCACGTGCCTTTCCATACAAACGTATTGCCCTCATATTTTAAATACCAAGTGGACATACTATGAAATTTTGCATGCATATCCCTAAGCGTAATATTTATGCTTCTGGATTGCAAGTTATAGATTTAATCCTAAATGTGAAAATCAGAATTCCGATACAAAATGTTATTCAGGCTAACCTAGAATTACAGGCTCTCAAGGACAGCTGCCGGAACACATAATAAGGTACTTGGCGACAGATTTTCTACTTGAAGTTGGTAGCTAGCCAGGCGGCATTCGCAAAATGCCCTACCACCATGCTATAACGACTGCCGTCCTAAGACAACAACCGGAAACGACGACTTAATGTGCCCGCCGAAGCCGGAAGCGCTCAGTAGTAATGTCACCAGCGGTCACCCATTCAAGTCATGACCCAGGCGGACGTTGCTTAACCTTGCTGATCGGTTCAGAATGGCTAAGCAAACTTCGCTACGAGCGCTTCGCGTTGTTTCCTAATATTTTTGAAAATACTTCATTTTACGGTAATTTGGCAAATCAGAAGCAAAGATATATAGCTCAAGGACATTCGTGCAAAATTTCCCTGATTTTGAACATTTGATATTTAAACTATAATGAAACTACGTTTGTATTGAACGAGCTACGACACTAACCCAAGTGTAGATCACTATTAAATGAACAACAGTACATAAGATTCTAACAACACTATGAAATATATATAGCAGTAATTACAGTGAAACATTAAAAAGTTGGGGTTCCTGATCAGTTATTTCATTGGTAAGGGAGAATTGGCAATTTTTTTTATGCTTGATTAGGCTTTGACCACTATCTCACCTGATGGTAAAGTGATGTGGTCGAAAATGTTGTTCAGGCGAACCTAGAATTACTGGCTCTCAAGGACAGCTGCCGGAACGCACCGGCTATATCTTTTTTCCATTTAATATGTAACTTCGAACACTTTGCTTTTGAGTTTATGAATATTTTTTAATAGCATAGAAAAATAATTAATCTCGTCGTCACTAATGCTAATCGGAAATTGGCCAGCCTATATTTGTTTGAAGGAGCCATCACACTGTTAAACCGCCGGATTGGGGCGTTGATTCACGAAGTTGTGGTTTGCTGGTAGAAAAGTCTACTAGAGTTCCAGTAAACTACGGTACATTTCATTGACTATCGATCACGAAAAGTGTTACAACCGTTAATGATTTTAACATCACTGCATAATTTTATGAGCATTTTTCATATGTTCTTTCAAGAGGTAAGGATATATGAAACCCTGATGACAGATCTCGCATTTCACCTTCCGCTCTTCCATGTGATTGCGAGCGTGGTTCATCATTGTCTTCTTCGTCTTGAACATCCGGGGACATCCAAAGCACTGGAACTGACTTGTCGCTGAATGCAAAGCCGTATGATTCTTCAAAGTCGTCGTGTCAGCGAAGCTTTTACCGCAATGAGAACAAACGAAATTCTTCTCCAGCAAATGTACTCGCTGAGTGTGTTTCATAACGTAAATTTTCCTGTCAAACTTTTTTCCGCAAGCTAAGCATTCGTAGTTCTTAGTCTTCGGCTTAAAATCTTCATGTATGGACATGTGCTGAACTAGTAAATATTTATTCGCAAACACTTCAGAACATTCTTCACATTTGAACCTACTGAATTCTGGATGACGTCGTGACATGTGGTACTTCATCTGATTCTTGTAGAAGAACTTCTCGCAGTGATCGCATTTGGACCTGGTCTGATTCATATGAACCTGTTTCGTATGATCGTCCAGGTAACTCTTTCTAAAGAAACTTTCATCGCAAGCGAAGCATTTGTATTTCCCTTTTAGTTTATGAGTTTTGATGTGTCGCACCAACGTCTCCTTGTGCTTGAACGATTTAGCACATACGTCGCATTGGTACTTCCGTAGTTCTGCATGTCTCTGCATATGACTCGTAAGTCTTTGCCGTTCGAAGAAACATTTACCACAAACATCACATTTGAAATCTTTCTCCTCGTGCAAATGGACCTTTCTTGTATGGGCCACCAATTGATTCTTAGTAGGGTAAGACTTTTTACAACCACTACAAGGGTAAAGATGCTGTCCTTGGTGTAATTTTATGACGTGGTCACACAAGAGTTCGTCAGATTCGAAAGTTTCTCCGCAGTGTGTACATTTGTGTGTATTGAGATCAAAACCTGAATGAGCTAATACCTCGTGTCTTTTGAATTTAGTTAGCGACGAAAATACTTCCTCGCACAGAGGGCATTTAACTTCTCCAACGGTAAGCTCTTGCCCTTCGGAATGTGCTAAGAGCATTCTGTAGTTTATAAAACCGCTATCGCAATCTTGACATACATAGTTTCTGTAATGACAGTTCATATGTTCCAGCAGAAATTTAAAGTTGCTAAATTCTTGACAGCAAAACATACAACGTATAGAATCATCGACGAATTTGAAACACACTATCTGATCATTAATGTCCCTGTTGAGGAATACCTCGTGAATTTCGAAGTGTGCAATCAATTCTTCGAGCGTATTCATTTCCATGTTACAAAATTTGCAACACAGTCTTGTGACGTCCAATTTCACCACATAAGTGAATACAGAAATTGAGTTTTTTTTGAACTTGTCCTTCTCGTGCCAATCGTGATTCTCGATAGTGTGCTGTTTCAAATCAGCTGCGTTTCTATAAAAGCTATCACAGAAACAGCACGCAAAGCCATCGTCCACATGGTAAGCTTTGAATGGAGTAGCGTTAGAATTCCTCATGATAGTAAGAATGTTTTGTCGGTGCTTGTCGAGTTCTACCATCTGATCTACTTTTGGTTCAGGCGGCCATTTACACCATTTCTTCTTAAGATCAATATGGGAATCATCTTTTACACTTTTTCGAATGGATACTTTAAGTGGTTTAACTAAATTGTTTGTCGCTATTTTAGGTTCTTTTCTTTCAGATTTTATCTTTGTTGTAGCTGTAGCATCTTCTTCAGTTTTTGGGAGGGTTACTTTCTTAATAGTAATACTCCATCCGGTTTTGGCTCCTTTACGCTTGAGGTTACCGATGATACTTTTGAAACCTACAAAGAAAAAAATACGATTGGTTTCTTCTGGGACTTTATGTATTACTAACTAAAAGACGCGGCACATCAATTGAAAAAGTTTATGTGTTAGTCAGTCGAGATATATCGTAAATACAACTGTAAATTCAGTAACAATCTAAAACATTAAGGTAGACATAGCAGTATGTATATAAAGTAGATTAGTATGAAAAGAATAACTTAATATAACTCAGGATAACAATAATAACTCAGATATTTAACTCAATTACTTTATAATATAAGTGAAGTTATACACAATGATTCATAGCAATGTTTATGAAATCTGATCTGCTATTTCCATGACATTCATGGAATGGTCCGTGCATAACTTCTGTATTGAGATCGGCAAGCAGTTAATCTAGATTTTATGATTGAAATACGCGGACTTAAAAACGACGAATTGCGCGTCGCGATGGGGAGTTGTTTAAAACAACTATGCTATAGTTAAACATCGCGACAAATTTAAATACGAGTAGATTCGTATAATAAATGGTTCTTATAACGGGGAAAAGTGTACTTCTGAATTAGATTACTTACTTTTTTGCTACTTGTTTATTCTTACTCACAACATTGGATAAGGGCTTAGATTTTTTATTGAGAAAAATATTATTCAAAATCCTAGTTTCTGATTGGTATTATTTGTCGTATTCTCTAGAATATAAAATATTTTATTCAAATAATCATGGAACTATTTCTAAGAGTTCCTTTTGAGTGCACACTTCATTTTAAAACGCCCTGTAGGTACGTATAGAGAATTGGGAGTTGCGGAATAGATTCCCGGCCGTAGAGAAAATTATAAGCTAAAAATGTATTCGTTAAGCAGGCGATATATAGTACTTATAAGGTTACTAGCGTGAAAATTGGATAAATAAGTAGAAAAAAGCAGCTATTAGTATGATAATAATTTATTCGATAATACATTTACAAAGTTCCGCATAATAACACAACCCATCAAATTGATAATGGACGCAATTCTGTTATGCACTAAAACTAAACTAAAACGAAATAAAATTGAAAAATCTTATCCTGTTTGCGATAAAGAAATGTAAATGTAATGCTTTCTGCCCAATTGCTTGTATTTTTAAGCAGATTGGTGTAACTCCATTAGTGCTATCTTACTTCCAGTCATCCCGCAATTGAATAGAAACATTTCAACTTTAGTTTTATCGTTTTTACGTTTGGGTTTTAGCGGAAACAGAATAAAAACTTTCATAATTTTCTTCATTTTAGTTTGTGGTGGATAGCGGAATTACGACCAGTATATTATATTCTGTTATAAAAACTAACGTGGTTTTCAAAAATTTTAAAAGCTAAATACGGGAATACACTTGGATAAGATAAGCCAGATAAATCTGAATAGGTTCGACCACATCCGGTGAACTTTTACACCGATTTTAAAAAAGCTGGAGGTTTTCAATTTGACTGTTATTTTTGTGTGTTCATAACTTGATGTTTTTTTTTTATTCGAATGCTGGTGCTTCTCATGTGGTCCCATTAAAATTTCAGTGAGATCTGATAAGTATTATTTGATTTATCTATAATAATACGAATTTAACTGGCTTCGCCTACATTGTGTCCTTATTTTTACTTGTCGATTGTTTCAAGTCGTTTTTTTTGTTAAATAGTACATTACTAAAGCGGCCAGCAAAGGAGGTATTGACGGACGAACGTGTAAATGTGGGCCGAGGCGAAGCCGATGCACACATACGTTAGTCCATCAATGCCTAGTTGTGGCCATGGCTTGTATAGAGCTTTCCCCAAATAATGCGCGGAAATAAAAACAAAGTAGTACCTAGGCAGAAATTTTATTTGAAGATACAGTTGTTAAATGTACAATTTTCAATAAACAGCGTTCTGTTTGCAAGCCAGATCGAAATTTAAATAAAACCTTTGATAAGTTACCTCCTTGGTTACCATGCTTCGAAGTAAAAGATCGTTCCATTTTTAAATTACACGACAGATATGAGTTTACTATGCAATTTATTTGGCCACTAGACCCGACAGATATAGATTTTCATACATGTTTTGCCGGCCGCTGCGCGCATGTATTTGGCCAGTACAGCAATTTCGATTTGTCTCGAAGAAGGTTGTCAAAATAATGCTCACATTTCCAAGCATGTTTGAGAAAATGTTCTTTTATTCAAAGTGTGTTCGGGACTCTCGCGGTAACGTCTCGCTTAGAAGCTCTGAATATAAACGGATTTATCTGGCTTATCTAAGTGAGTAATCCCGTACATTTCTTTAATAATCACAATATATTCTTACAATAGTAATACTTATCTGATGGAATAAATAAACAATGTACCTACCATCGAAAGCGCACCTTGAACATAATAACAAAGAATATTATTTTTTGAGTATGGAGTGACAATACGAGCAAATAGGCACCCGTTGTTAAGAAAATGAAGTCGTTTCTCGGACATCTTTTTTACAATGCATAATTTTTTACAGTATTGTCCGATCTTTTTCGTACCTACATATAAATTTTGACAAATTTGATCTAAGTTTTTCAAATATAGCACAGTTCCTTTTACTGCATGGTAGTAACGTTTAGTGATACCACAGATCACTAAAAGTCATAGCAATCATCAAATCAGATCAGGCACAGAGAAGGTACCCCAATATGAGGTATCTTGTCTGTGCTTTAAGGTTACCTACTCTTTTAGTATGTGCATTCTCGATGTTCAATCCGAAATATAAGTACTTACACAATTTAGACATTTTATTAACAACTAGTACATAATACGAGCATTTAACATAAAATTTACCACTTTTATAATTACAACACTTAGAAAAATGCTATTTACACAACAACCTTTAGGCAATTACATTTCGTGATTTTTGTTTGCCAAATTGCGTTCGCGCATTTTCGTGCGCATGAGCAATAATTTTCATTTAATAAATCAAATAAGAAAATATGATGAAACATTAATGGTTATTCTGCCATATACCAATTCTAAACGCTTTCATTTTAATGATTTGTTTATTTATATTTAAGGACTTTTTTTTAGATATAAGAAGTTTTTTTAGACATATCCTAATAATTTTCTCTACACTGTAACATTTATAAATACCATTGAAAGGTCAGTATATACCGTCAGTAAATAGAACCAATAGGTACATTTTAGACGTTTCGCTAAACATAAAAAATATGACAAAATCCTTACCTACATAAATAAACCAGTTATAATGGATCACAGCGCAAGATACAAGTAAAACCACAATGAAAAAATGGCCAAGTACGAGTTGGACTCTCACACCGAGAAGGTTCCACTTCCGGACCAACAACAGAATGTACCAAAGAATCGTTATTGTTTTACATACAGATCGAACTTCGTAGCGAGAGATCCTTAGCTGGTTTTGAAGTATTCCATTTTCTTTTACTGTAGATATTGCAAAATGATATAATTATTTAGGTTCCATTGAGCAGCTTAGCGTTCTTCGTCACAATAGGACATGCAAATATTATGTACGACATAAAAAATATACACTATTAAATTAATAACAAATTATAATGAAATTATTGATTTTATAATTATAAATCACAATATCCTAGTCATCGCCTACACACAATGTTACAACACGAAACAAACAATTGGTACTAATAGCTTGTGTGTATAATCGTTTTTACGATACAAGGTAAAATATACCCTTATAAAAACTTTTTTTATGAGGTAATACATTTTCATTTTTAAAACTTTCATTGAATTATTTCTTAGGCAATTTGACATACCAACACAAATTCTGTGATAATTTCAATCGGCTACCCTTTACGGTTCTAAAGATAAAGCCATTTAAAAGTCAGACGGACTGAAGAGTGGACAGCCGAGGCTTAGAAATAGGGTACCATTTCCTAAAAAACCATGCTCCTATCATAAAAACAGTACGTAGGTACGGCAAACCCGTGGAGCGTGAAGGTGAAGAATGATAGAAGTATGTTTTTTGGCTTCACTATTATCGAGCGCCGTGCTTCATCAGAAATCAGAACCTGTTTATTTATCTGTGGTCATAATCTCACTCATTATCACTGCACATATTCCGTTTTTATTTCCATTTATTATCATAATATTTAAGAAGAGCATATAGACACATCATACCGATAAACTTTTCTTTAATCCGAGCGATAAACACATTTTTAGGTTTGGGTTTAAAATGATACTAGCTAAACGATATTATGAAATATGACTTGAAGATCGAGAGGATAAAGGTAAAACCCTGTAGGTACACCAATTTTACCTGCCGGAGACATCTCAAACATTTGGAACAAAATTACAATTTTCAGTACTTACAAAATCGTAAACTTTTCCCATAAATTACTTTTAGTTGTAAGAGAACCGAATCGGAACCACAACTTCCAACCAGTTATTTTTGACCTACACCTAGAGCGTTTTTATAAGCGAGTATAGGTCTGACATGGTAGACTAAAAACACGAGAGCAATACATGAATGCAGCACCAATGCCCTTCACGGGGTTCCATACGCTTATGCCCAATCTCCCAGCGCTGTCCAACCTGATATATAATGAACATCATCAGACCATACCTAAAAGTTTAAAGACCAAAACATACTTCGCATCTCCGGCAGATGGGGTTACAAACGGGGAGCAATTACCCCTCCCCGTTCTTTCCCCTATCAAGGTGTTTATAACTTTTATAGTAACTGTGCGAGCTCAGCTAGAAATTGTAAAGTGGTTAATTATATATTATAAGTTGTTGACTTAAAATACAAATAACGAAATTTAAGGGCCAGCCTTATTTTCATCGCATGCAAATGTCAACACAAACAGTTCCATTACAGTACGTTTGCAGTTATGTTATCTCTCACATTTCTAATTGTATTCTTTTTATACCACTAAGGTGGCAAACAAGCGTACGGCCCGCCTGATGGTAAGTAGTTACCGTAGCCTATTTATGTATTTTCTTGATATTGGAATTGCTGGCTTTCAAGCACTTCAGTGAGTTCAAAAGTCTCTTAGATGTGTTTGTTTATTATTATCTCTGAACTTGTCAAATAAAATTCAAAGTGGAGGAAAAAAAACTTTAAAGAAATAAGTAAAATAGCAGAATGGACTTTAATATCACTGCGTATTTTTTGTCCCAAAAGTGTCGTATAATCATGGCGAATATCTATTACAGACGAACAAAATTAAAGGTCTATGCACTTGTGTTCTTAATTTCTATATTCTAACAATAACATGAGAGATTCTTTGTAGGCGGTGCCCGAAGAACAACGAAATTGAAAGAAAATATTGTGCTCTATCAAATGTTCCATGGACATGAATCGTTTCAAAATATACAGATATATTAGAAAAAGAAAGTACGCGGCTCGACCGCCGGCGGACGCTCATTCACTGGCGCGTTGACCGTAATCGATCGACTCGACTTGTCATTCGAATGCGTCCTCATATGCTGCCTCAGCGTTTTCTTCAAACGGAACGCTTTACAGCATATCTCGCATAGAAATTCTCTTATATCCGTGTGGGTCACTGTATGGTTATCTCTCTCTGCTTTCGAGAAAAATCTCATGTCGCAGTGCTCACATTCAAATCTTCTTTCTAGCAGATGATCCCTGCGTTTGTGAGCCCAAAGGGTAACTTTATTCGTGAACTGTCTCTCGCACGCCGGACATTTATATTCGTATTTCGCACCGTGAACCGATGTCATGTGATCTTTCTTTAGCTTCACTGATCCAAACTTATCTCCGCATTGAAAGCATTTGTATTTAAAACCTGTGTGCATCTTTTCGTGCTGCCTCACTTTGTTTTGGGTATCGAAAACCTTGTCGCAAGATCTGCACTTGAACTCCCCGATCGTGTGCGCAGTTGCATGCCTGGCAAGCATCCCTTGGCTGACGAAACCTGCTGCGCAAATCTCACAGATAAAGTTTCTGTAGTGTTGATTCATATGCTCCAAAAGAGGCTTAAAAGTTGTGTATTCAATCTGGCAGAACATACATTTCAGAGCGTCACCGAGAAGTTTGAAGCACACTATTTGATTCTTTACATCTGTGTATAGACATTTTTCGTGTGTCTGATTTAAATGTTCAATCAGCTCCTCGACAGTGCTTAGCTCCATCTTGCAAATGTTGCAAAACAAGCCAGTTATATCAAGTTTGACCGTGAATTTGGAAAGAGATTTCGTTTGCATAAACTTGACTTTGTCTTTGTTGTGTTTCTCTATTGTGTGGGATTTTAAATCGGATGCTTTGTGGTAGAAATCTCTGCAGAAACCGCAAGCGAAGCCGGTGCCAGCGTAGTGAGCTCTTATGGGAGTTGCATTCGAATATTGCAGAATCATGCGAATGTTATATCGATGTTTGTAGAGCTCCGGGGGTGGTTTTATCGATTCTTTTGGTACTTTTAATTCTTTAACTAGTTTTGATTCTTTCGCGACTTTTTTCGATTTCACCTTTGCTACTTTCGCTTTAGGTGTCTCTTTGATTTCGGGTGGAGATGAGGTTGCGGGCTTTTTGCACTGCCTGGATATTCGGACAACTTGAGGCAGCTTAGAGAAACCCCAACTATTCTCCCCTTCTTTCTTTACTTTGTGGTCACCGACGGTACATACGAAACCTACAACAAAAAACATGATTGATTTCTTCTGTTTTAAACACTATACTATAATTAAACGAAGAAAGCAAACAGAAATTTTTGTTACTGCGAATACAAAAGGAATTAGGGTTAATTATTTAATTTGGATATCTACAGGAGTAAATTATTATCTGTAGAGTAGAAAAAGCAACAATTATTTGTTGTGGTTTCGTATGTAAATCGTGAATTCCGCTTACTTTAAACGCGCCTCGATCTCGGCCTGAGTTCGGTACGCAGACAGTCTCGAGTGTCGCGACTGTTCCGCAGAGACGAGCGAATGGTTTGTTGTTTTTTTAACAATAACCGCGCGTTTTTTTTCATCAAAAATAAGTTCAAGTACATATATACATATTAAATGTGACGAGTAAGATATATTGTGCTGTTTTTGGTTACATAAATTCGTCAAAAACGCACCCAGAAATAACTTATTTAGATTACCTGGAAACTGAAAGGTAAAACTATAAAATAATTTTACTTACTAGTACGTAAATTATTTTATAGTCTACATATAGTTGACGGTACATAATGTGTCTTTTTAATGGAAAAGTTTTTAATTTTATACCACGAAAAAATGTCTCAATTAATAAAAAAAAGTTAATAGAGTAAAGGAAAGTGATTGACACGAGTGAAATAGGTAGTTATAAGCAAGTTATAATAATAGTATAGGTACCTAGTTATTAGAATGCGGATTTTAATACTGTAAAATTTAATAATAAAGCATTTCGTACGTCTCTCAAATATTTCTCAGTCGCAAATTTTTAAGAACGATTTACATAATCATATTTTTTTGATTAAATCTATCTACTAGTCAAAAAAACAACACGCATTTTTAGTGATCACTTCCTGTTCAAGTCACAAAGTATTTTGTTTATATAAAAAAAGTATATTTACAATCACAAAACTAAATAGAAACACATATTAGGCAAATGTAATTAAAATGCTGGAGGCGGGCAGCCCTATCGCATGTTTACGTACAGCGCGACTGTAGGTAGTTATTTCAAAGACAGAGCTGAGTTAAAATACTGTATAGATAACATTACCGTGGTATCGCCTTTCACACTTAACGGCAAACAATTAAACATTACGCATTAGACCCGGAATTTGAACGCCATTTTGCAGCCTACGAACAGTAAGCTATCTTAGGTGAAATATAGGTGATTGCAAAATTACTACAGGAATGTACAAGGTAACACATTTTACGCAGTTCTGACGTGTATTCATATCGTAGTTCATAAATGCAAGAGTATATTTAAGTCATGACGATAGTACAATACATTTACTAGTTAATATACCTGGGCAGCTGTACAGGTGTACATTGCTTGGTACAGATGTTAAGGTGCTGATTCTTTATTAATATTCAAATATTGGTTATTATTAATTTATTATTATTTATTTTTTAAGGAAATACCCCCTTAATAGGGGCGGCTGTGTTCAGCAGTGGACGATCCGGCTGATACAGTACAGTATTAATTTATTATCAGCATTCCCATAAAACGAAAAATTGTAAGACATTGACAATGACATTAAGTTTCCCACTTGATTTACGCTCATCCTTATGACAATACGAACGGTACATAAGAAATTAAATATAAATAAAGAAAAAATATTTATTTTTAGAACAAGGTATCTTAGGTATCTTACAATGAGTCAATGAACTAAGTGCATAGGTTCCTCACATTGTCACTATTACTCAATTATTTACATTACCTAGTAACTTATAGAAGTATGTACTTACAATAATAATTTTAATATAATATTATATAGATTTAGGCGTCACTTATCGGAAATCCATAATTAATAGTAACAAATATTTAAAAAGTATTTTCAGAAATCTTTTAATTAATATTATAAAAAAAACATATTAAATAGATAAAAATATAACTAGTGACGATTCCGATTAATATTTTTGCTAAGCTGACGTGATGTCTTTAATGAAGGATTTTCAACGCGTTTCGCTTCTAAACCTATCTTACCTATATATCATGACTTCTTGCGCTCGTAAAGTCGAAGCCTTTGTTTTCTTAAAATGTTTTTCAAATATTTCTTACTATTAATAATAACATACATTTTTCAATACTAACTAGCAAGTTTCGCAAAACAGACATTAAAGTGTCTAACCATATTCGAGAAATTTCCCACAATTGAATTGCTCCAAGCGCAACTTCATATTTTTCCATGTTCAACGTTGACTTTAGTCTTATTTTTTTTTTTTTTTTTTTTTTTTTATTATTATTGATAGGTAAGCCTTTGACCACAATCTCACGTGATGATAAGTGATGATGTGGTCGAAGGTGTTAACAGGCTTAACCTAGAATGACTGGCTCTCAAGGACAGCTGCCGGAACACACCGTTAGGTGCTTGGCGACAGATTTTCAACTTGAGGGTGGTCGCTAGCCAGGCGGGCATTCACAAAAATGCCCTTCCACCTTGCGGTGAAGCTCAAGCCCGCGGCGGGATTCGAACCATGGACCTGCTGCGCGGCAGTCCATAGCCAAAGCCACTGAGCTATCACTGATTCAAAAAATTACTTATCCATTTGTTAGAACTTATGTTTATGATAAGAAAATCTTGCAAATTCTTATAGGAAACATTGATCTACACCTACACAATTTCTGCGTGCACTGTCATCATATGAGTCTGCAAGACAGGCAGCATAGTAAAAGTCTCAGGGCATTTCTCACAACTGAATTGTCCCGAATGCAACTCCATATGCATGTCCAATGCCGACTGTGTATGGAAAACTTTTATGCATATCTGACAGAGAAACTTGCTATCCTCTTTATGGGTACGCATGTGGAAGAGAAGTGTTTTCTTTCTCGCAAAATCTTTCCCGCAAACTTCACATTTGAAATCACGCGACCCCGTGTGAACTACCGAGTGATTCTTCATCATCTCTGCGGTGAAGAAAGTCCTATCACAATCAGTACATTTGAACCTTCTCTCCATCAAATGGTCCCTTTGCGTGTGGATCCGCAAAGCGTTCCTATCTCTAAACGTCCTATCGCAAGCTAAGCATGGCAAATGGGCAAATTTTACACCGTGAAATTCAATCATATGCTCCCTTTTGAATCTAGCTTTGGTGAATTTCTCACCGCATTGGAAGCACTTATATCTTTTTTTAGCGCTATGGGCGTTCTTCTCGTGAAACTTACATCCACTGTAAGTATCAAAAACTTTCTTACATATTTCGCATTCGAATGTCCCTTTCTTATGTTTGTATGCGTGCATCGATAACATCCTCTGATTGACAAATCCAGCGTCACATTCTGTACAAACGAAATTCCTGTAATGCTGGTTCATGTGTTCTAACAGTGACTTAAAACTGGCGTATTCGAACTTACAAAACACACATTTAAACGAGTCTTCGTCGAATTTGAAACACACTATTTGGCTTTTAATGTCTGTATATAGAGATTTGTTGTGGCTTTCCTTTACATGAGTAAACAAATCGTCTATCTTATCTAGTTCAATTTTACAAAGACTGCATTGTAATGCCGTAATATCCAGTTTCACAACAAAATTCGATAGGAATGTTTTTTGCATGTAGGTGTTCTTTTCTTTCTTGTCGTGGTTTTGTCTTGTGTGATTTTTGAGATCGGCGGCTTTTGTGAAGAATTTATCGCAAAAACAGCACGCAAATCCGTTGCCACAGTAGTGGGTTCTTATTGGAGTAGCGTTAGACAATTGCATAATCATGCGAATATTGTATCGTTGCTTGTCCAATTCTAATGATCTTGTCATGTCATCATCATCAGTGTCATCCGGTTGTTTTAGTTCAAGTACTTTACGCTTGGGCTTCTTAATTTTCTCAACATTGGTTTCTAGTGCGTCCTCTTTCAATTGCATTAAATTAGTTGTTTTATCATTACATTTCTTAAGGTTTCTTGTGGTATAACGTCTTTTTGGTTTACTAGTCGTGTTAGGTCCTTCTGTGACATCTGCTATGCGAAAGTTAAGCCTAGTAATTTTAGGTTTAGTATCATGTGGTTCAAACAAGCCATCGCGTTCAGTTTTAATCTTCTTTATTGTCAATCCCCACTTGGTTTCAACTTCATTCTTTACGTCGTCATTACCGATGTTACATAGGAAACCTACAAAGAAAAAAATATTATTCATTTCTTCCGTTTGTTATATACCTGCCACTTATATTTTATGTACAAGGTAAGCGTTGATTTAGTAACTTAATTATTTTACAAGCTATTTACACACCGTCTAGGTGAGTCTTTACGAGAAAATAATATTAATTATAATTGGAGAATTCCTGCGCAATATAAGTTGACTTTCTATATAAGTTAAGTTAGTCGTTACTGAAATTGTAATATTTGAAAATACATATTTATAGGAAATTACAAATATATATGCAGGTACGTAAAAAGTAGTTTTCCAATTAAATAAACTTACGTATATATACAAATTATACATTTGTTAAATGGGCGTGTTTGGATTTCAAGTGTCTTTTCAACGAGCACTTTTGAACGTACGCCTCATCGCAGTAATAGCATTTATAATTGCGCTCATCAACGTGTATTTTAATATGTTCTCTCAAGGCTTTCATTCTTACAAAATACTTCGAGCAGATTTCACATTTAATTTTCGTGTTTTGCAGGTTAATCTATACTAATAATATATAGAGGAATGATTTGTATTTTAATGTATGCAACGAATAAACTTAAAAACTACTGGACCGATTCGATGAAATTTAATATGGAAATTATTTGAGACCCAGGAAAGGACATAGGACTAGGATAGTTTTTATCTAACTGCACAAAAAGAGGGTTAATGGTTTTGCGCGATAACTTATATACGCGCGGGCGGAGCCGTGGACGGAATGCTAGTCAATAATATTGAAATGAATTAGTATTGTCTAAACAGTAAAGTTCAATCAATATTGCTATAAAAGTAGGAATAAAATAAAAAATTAAACTGCCAGTATTTATGTAATTCACTTCTATATTAAGAAAAAAAACATTTAACCCAATATAGTACTTATGTAAATACATATCTCATACTAATATATAGTCTAATACTACTATAATAGTATATAAATATACTATTTATAGTTATTATATATTTCTATCTCTAACATATACAAAGTTCTAGTATTCATTACAAAGTTTATAAACAAAATAGGATAAGTACAGACGCTGAAGTCTTAAAACAGTTATTTTCATGATTATGAAAGTTGTTGGTAATTTACAAAAAGGTATTTACATAGTCATTCTACTTGAAAAAGTGACTCCGTGAATTTACAACTATATTACTACTTAATTACATATTTTCCAAAGTCCTTCTCCTAGAAGGACTGCAGTGAAATTCCGTGAGTCACGAAACCGGTCGAAACATATCGACTCGGCTAAACAACGTAAAATTAATCCGTTTAATAAGGTTTAACCCGTTCCGTTTGTTGAATGTACAATATGTCACCTAAGATTAATCATATTTATTAACATAGTCCTTTTACTTGAAGAAGTGACTCCGTGAATTTTCATGTATACGTACATAATAACATATTTTCTTAAGTACTTCTCCGAGAAGGACTTCAGTGAAATTGCGTGAGTCGCGAAACTGGTCGAATCTTATGGACTCAGGTAAACAACGTAAATTTAATTCTTTGTTAGGTTTAACCCGTTACGGTTGTTGAATTTACAAATATTTCACTTAAGTTTAACTACATTTATTTACATAGTCATTCTACTTGAAGAAGTGACTCCGTGAATTTACAAGTAATAACCTACATAATTACATATTTCAATTAAGTAATTTCCTTAAAAGTGGCGACTCCGTGAGTCACGAAACCGGTCGAAACTTATCTACTCGGCTATAAATAAATTCCTTAGAAGACTAAATATGAATGTACAATATGTTATATACATTGAATTAATTATTTTTACATAATTCTTATTTTTTTTATAAAAAATTGTCGAAACTTATCTACTCAGCTAAACAACGTTATATAAATATCTCAGAATATTAAATCAGATAAAATTTTAGAATGTACCATATGTGACATACATTGTTTACACATCATCATTAGAAAAGTGACACCATGAGTCACGAAACCGATCGAAACTTACTCTACATGTGACTTAAATAGTTGAAAAACAAACCTATCGAAACTTACTCTACATGTGACTTAAATAGGTGAAAAACTGTTTTAAAATGTGTTACAAAAGTTTTAATTAGAACCTTATAATTATGTTTATATAAAAAAGACTTTAGATAATCTAGGCTTCCACAACTAGTTAGCTGTTGATTAACAAAAAAGGTTTTTGTTAATCAACAGCGTTTTCAACAATTTTAACCATATTAGGCGTAAAATAGAAGCTGTTTCTAAAAGACAACTGGCGTAACACATCGTTATGAAAATCCATTTAAAATTATCTGCATACATAAAAATTAACGCAAATCAGATTTTTTATTTTATTTAACATAACAGTTCCCATAGTAATTTATATGGTTTTCGCGATTGCTTCACATGTGAAATAACCTTAATTTATTTCAACAATTAAATCAACTTGAACGGAACAAATAACTTTTTAAGTACATTTTTTAAGTCAATATAATATTTAAGATTTGATCCGTTACAGCTGTCGAAGTCAAAATATAATTATATTACAAAAAATTTTACTACATCTATTCATATAGTTATTAATTTATTTCGCATATTTAATTTAATTATAACAGTTAATAAAAAAAACTTTTGACCTTCTGATAGTAAGCTTTCTATGCATAATTTTAAGAAGCCGCAAAGTTTGATACTTTACATGATAGTCGTACATATTTTACATAGTCATACATATTTTACTCAGTGCATTTGCCGGTACAAAATAATAAAATAATATTAAAACACAAAAAAAAAACGACCAGTAGATAACATAATTAATTATATAATAAAACACTTAAGGGCATTATAACATTAAGTTTAGTGCACAGCGCTTTCCATGCAAAAGTAGTTTCGGCATATTCCATATACCACTTGTTCAAACTGAAATTTTGCATGCAAGTCCATGATGTATCTATGTTTCTAGCTTTGTAGTTTTTGATATTAAAATTATATATGATATGTGTATTTTAAATTATTCAGAAAATTGTTTACAATATTTAATTATTACCATAACAATTCATATGTTATTGTAATATTTAGAGAATACATAATAAACCAGAACTGGCAAACCTGAAGTACAGATACAGTCGACTCACGTTAATTCAAACCTGCGATAATTCGAACCTCTCTATAATTCATAGTTATCACGTGTTCCCTAGAAAAAATCTATTTATATTTCGAATTAAATCAATAAATTTTTTATGCACTTGGTAATTCGAACGAAATTTCAATTCAGCGCTACGCAGCAAAATGACGCGTTAATTCGAACTTATCGGCGTCAAACACTCGACAATTCGTAAGGAATAAGTCACTTAATTGTCTTATAAACAAGATCGAGTACCTAATCCATCCCGCTGCGGAGACATCTAAGTACATTGCAGAACAAGTTCAAGCTTGTATCATCGTACACGAGCCTTTGTTGGTAATGATTAGTTTGACATACACTTCCGCACGAATTAGGTTGTTTAGTTACGGTTTCAGTTACTCTTACTCATTTGTTCGTTGTATACAGATTAAATAAAAGTTTGTGTTAGTTATCGAGTCCTTAAAATTTCGAACCATTTGATTTTTCAAACACTCGATAATTCGTAACATTTTAAGAGTCCCTCGAGTTTCGACTTAACGAGAGTCGAATGTATTAGAAACAAGGATAAGCTTGCAATTTCACTTTGGACCTTTTTTTGAACACTTTGTACTTATTAAATAGTGTCTCAAATAATGTCTGCGTCATCTCCTCATCAATCATCGTTCGACTGACATTGTTACGCACATATTTAGTATAGTTTAAGTTTTTTTTTTAAATCTTGGGTAAGATTTTTTTCCTTCTCTACAGCCTGATGTCAAATTTCATAAAAGTCAATATATTGGCAAATTTAAAAAACTGCAACATTATTGGACTTAAGGTAATGAATAGATTCAGGCGTTACTTTGCGGAAATCCATATTTAATAATAAATACTTTTAAAAGTATTCTCGATCGTGCGCTCGGTGAGTCAAGACCTCCTGAAGATGCTTCGTTTAGAAGCGAAACTAGTCGGGTATTCTTCCGGTTAGGCTGCGTGATGTTTGTGACGTCACGTAGATGACAGGAAAATTAGGCGGAATTGTCACTAGATATATAATTTTATGCTTTTTTAAGTGTTTTATTTAAATATTATTTAATGTTTTTTAGGATACTTTTAAAAGTATTTATTTTTATTGGACTTCTATGGTGACAAAGGTCTATCATATTTTGTTGGATACCTACCGAGATAAATTATCCTCTTATACCTTATTTTGGAGAAATTAGCGCTAAAGTTAGAGGCCTTTCTATGTTCTAAGTGAGTGGACGGCGTACTTGAGTTATACGTTTTTGACGTGAATGGCGCGGTATACTTCTATTTTATAGGTTAACTGCCATATAAGTAAATAAAAAAAAGTTTAATATACATATTTGAAAATAGTTTACGTCCTATTCAGAAACCTACACATTATATCAGTACTAATATTATAAATGCGAAAGTAACTCTGTCTGTCTGTTACGCTTTAACGCCAAAACTAGTGGATCGATTTGAATGAAATTTGGTATGGAAATAGTTTGAGACCCGGGAAAAAACATAGGATAGTTTTTATCCAATTGCGCAAAAAGAGGTTAATGTATTTTCGCGATGACCGACATACGCGCGGGCGGAGCCGCGCCCCGAAAGCTCGTTATATATGAAAAACGGGTGTTTGATCGTGAAATCGTGAAATAACTTACTATGAGTCGATATCGCTATCGACAACGTTTGTTTTTGTAAGATGTTTCACGCTAAAACACCCGTTTTTTTTTCATAAATAAATATGAGCTTAAGTTTTTTATAATATGCAACTGAATATACACACAAAATTTCATAGGAATCGTTTAAGCCTTTCCGCAAGAGTTTTGTTACAAACACTGTGTCACGAGAATTTTATATATTAGATGTTTCAGTTTAGATAACAATCATGTTCACGCAGCTACGTTCAGTTCCCAACGATTTATAAATTCTACACTATGTGATTATGTTTACAGCGCAAATGACTTTTCCAACTGCACTTGTGCACAAAAGTGCGGGCACAGTGCTCGCACTTATACTTCCTTTCATCCAAATGGATACTCATGTGTTTCCGCAAAGTCGTCTTTCTTCCGTATGACTTATGACATATATCGCATTGAAAGTTCCTTTCCCCGTTATGTTTCAACATATGATGAGTCAATGCCGACGACACATTGAACGCCTTATCACAGAGATGGCACTTATGCAGCCTCTCCATCAAATGATCTCTTCTCGTGTGCGTCGTCAAACCTTTTCTCGAATTAAACGTTAAATCACAAGCATTACACTTCAACACAAGCGGTTTCGCACCGTGAAATTTCTCCATATGCCTCAATTTGTATATGTAAAGAGAAAACTTCTCACCGCACTGTAAGCATGTATAACGACTGTATTTGTCGACGTGAACGAATTTCTCGTGGTTTCTTAACCTATATGACGTATCAAATACTTTGGAACAATTTGAACATTTGAATTTGATTCCGCTGTGCTGTTTGGTATGGAAATTAAATAAGTGCTCAGTCACGTATGACGCGCTACACACTTTGCAAATGTAATTCTTATAATGCACGTTCATGTGTCCTCGACACTGTTTAAGGCTATCCATAGTTTTGTGACACATCGCACATTCAAAAACATTGTTATTATACTTAATGGGCAGAATGCGATTTTTTAAGTCCATCCACATTTTCTTTTCATGTTCATTATTTAAATGTACAGCGAGCGCTTCGAGGTGTTCTATTTCTCTTTGACATAGGAGACATCTCAAGTCGTTAATATCTAAATTCACACTAAATACATAGAATCCCTTACGTTTGCACACAGTAATAATATCTGGATTGGGGTGTGTTTGTAATGTATGTTCCTTTAGATCTTTAAGATCCGTAAACTGAGCAGGACAATAATAGCATGAGTATCCATAATCAATCGTATATTGCCCTATAGGTGTCGCGTTAGAATTCCAAAGTATTGTGCTCAGGTTATGCAAATGCTTATTGAATTCTTCTCTGTGTGCTGCTCTTACACCTTTAGATCTAACGATAGGAACTTTAGTTGGTGATTTATTTGAGTTACTTGACTGTACGCTTATTTTAATTCCTTTTAGATCATTCAGTTCAAAAGCATTGTATTGTGATTTATTTGAGTTACTTGATTGGGTTTTGATCTTCAGTACTTGTAGTTCATTCTGTTTATTAGCATTGTATTGTGATTTATTTGAGTTACTTGACTGGGTTTTGATCTTCAGTAGTTGCAGTTCATTCTGTTTATTAGCATTGTATTGTGATTTATTTGAGTTACTTGATTGGGTTTTGATCTTCAGTACTTGCAGGTCATTCTGTTTATTAGCATTGTATTGTGATTTATTTGAGTTACTTGATTGGGTTTTGATCTTCAGTACTTGTAGGTCATTCTGTTTATTAGCATTGTATTCAGATTTATTTGAGTTACTTGATTGGGTTTTGATCTTCAGTACTTGTAGGTCATTCCGTTTATTAGCATTGTATTCCGATTTATTTGAGTTACTTGATTGGGTTTTGATCTTCAGTACTTGTAGGTCATTCTGTTTATTAGCATTGTATTCAGATTTCTTTGAGTTACTTGATTGGGTTTTGATCTTCAGTACTTGTAGGTCATTCTGTTTATTAGCATTATATTCCGGTTTATTTGAGTTACTTGATGGTGCACTAATCTTTATTATTTTTATATCATTTCTTTCACTAGCACTAGGCTGAGATTTCAGTACATGCAGATTATTCCGTTCACTAGAATTAGTCTGCGTAGGTTCTATAGATTTCGGATCATTAGTGATTTGTGGTTTGCTAATTTCTTCCGTACGGGCCGGTGTTAGAGTTGATAGATTTTCCATTGTCACAATGGGAACCATTGTCACAATGGGAATGAAACGAAGTTGTTCTACTGCTATAGTATTACATACAGAGTCACTTACTTTAACTGAAACGGTGTCTACTACAAATTCAGCGCAATCACGGACGATACCTACAAAGAAAAGCTTTTATTAGTTATTTTACTACTAACCTACTTTGCTAAAATGTGCTCTGGCATGTAATGATTTATAGTTGCTTTAATGTAGTAATAGGTTAGTGCTACTAATACAGTTCACGTTCAGATGTAAGAGAAAATTTGATCATATAATAAATGTTGCTAATTACACGAAATCATCTGTTTTTAGCGATCTTGGACATTATGATAACGTAACGTGTAGAAATTTTAGCAATTACTTATATATGCAAAAGGGATTCAAAGGGAGGAAAAGATTAATGGACAAATGTATTGGTTTTTCCCGGCAACTGAATCTTCAAAAGTATACAAACGTACAAGATAGGAAAAGTAAAATTATTACAGCATGTTTCTTGTTTTACACGTATACGAAATGTATTTTTCATCCCACCATCTCGGAAAGAGTATTTTTAATCTTCAATATCTGAGTGGAAAAGCCGTTTTTATTCTCTAGAGGATAAAGTAAATTGAATTTAGAACATCGTGTGCACTAAGTTTGTGAATTAAAAAAAACATTAAACCTATTTACTGCTACCTCTATGGTGCCGAATATATCATACAACTTTTTTTAATTTGTTAAAAACTCAGACTCGGAACCTTCTTGGTGTTCTTTTTTCAATTTGCTTTGTACGCGGTTCTTTACGCGGCATTTAGTCATTTCCTCGCTGAGGTGGAATGAAAAGTTACGTGTTGCACTCGAGTGCAAAGATTTTTCACCTCGTGCTCTTTTGATTCCCTCGCTATCGCTCAGGATTCTAATTTTGAATCACTCGCTGCGCTCGTGATTCAATTTTAGAATCTTTCGCTTGCTCGGTCATCAAAATTGAACACGCGGTTAAAAAGCAACTTTGCACTCTTGTATAACAAATAACTATTTTCAATGTGACCTAGCCATACGACACGAGTGACTGTAATTGTGATTATATAGCTTCTAGAAGCTTATGTAGTTTTCTAAGATTTTTAACTTGCACTTCACAAAAACAATTAATGCTTTCTTTAACTTTGACATCTAGTATAATCAGTGATCTGAATTAACAGATGATAAGCAAAATATGCCAACATTTCTAATGCCTACAAACCATATATAAAATACATAAAAATATCGTACAGAAATAATAAATAATCAAATCTACCCTTGTACGGCATTACCTCCAATATAGGAACGAAAATGAATGTTGCCAGCATTGGAAACAGGAAGACTATATCGTCTTTTTCTTATATTATTTATTACTTAATGTATAAAAAATAGATAAAGAATTTTGAAAAATTAATATGCTCGACAAATACGCATAGGGTTTATAGGCTATATGATGTACTTGATGGTAACACTCTGCGCCTTATTTGACAGTTTCACCGTGTGTAGACCGCATATGACTCTTCCAACTGCACTTCTGCACAAAACCCATACCACAACGTTCGCACTTAAATTTCCTATCGTTCAAATGGATTCTGATGTGTTGCTGGAGGGTGTACTTCTTCCCGTACGACTTATGACATATTTCACATTGAAACTCCTTCTTCCCGGTATGTGTTAACATGTGGTTATTCAACATCGCCGACTGATAAAATGACTTATCGCATATAGTGCACTGATACGACCTTTCCATCAAGTGATCTCTTCTAGTATGTATTCTCAAAGCACCTTTCCTATTGTATGTTCGGTCGCAAGCATTGCACTTAAAAACGCGCGGTTCTGCACCATGCACTGCTACCATGTGCTTCATTTTACTGTCGTTTCTTGTAAATTTTTCTCCACAAAGTGCGCATTTACTTCTTTTGTGGCCGAGGATATGCACAGTTCTTTCGTGTGTACGTTTTTTATGCTCGGTATCGAACAGTTTAGAGCAAAACGAGCACTCGACTTTTTCACCATCAGAAGTAGCGTGTTGATGTTTAACATGGTGCTTATATTGGTGGACAGTTACGAAGGAAGCACCACATACTGCGCATACAAAGTTATTATAATGAACATTCATGTGTTCTCGAAAGAGTTTAATACTTTCAAACTTTTCCGGACATATGACACATTCACAGACACTGTTGTTGAATTTAAAAGGCATTATATGGTTCTTGATATCTTTAAATATATTCTTCTGGTGGTCTGAGTCCAGATGCGACACGAGTAGATCTAGAGTGTTGATTTCTTTCTTGCAAATGTAGCATTGCAAGTTCGTGATGTCAAGCAAAACGCAATACCTTCTGATCCGCCTTAATCTTGACAAACAAGCGTTTCTTTCTTTCTGGGTTAAATGCGAATGTGTTTCATGCGTATGGCATTTCAAGTCATGAGGATCTGAATAATGTAAGGGACAGAAGGAACATAAATACCCTAAGCCGTTGTGGCGTCTCACTGGGGTCGCATTTGAATTTAAAAGAATCGTTTCCAGATTGTGTAATTGTTTTCTGAGATCTTCACAGGTGTTAATCGGTGTTGTAGGTTTCTTTGGAGCACTATTAGGCTTTACTTTAGTAAATAATGTTACTGAAGAACTGGAACCAGTATTATCAAACGATAATGGTATTTTACATTCTGTATACTTAGTAGGTGGTTTTGGTTTCGTTGTAACGTTGTTTCTTGACAATTTCTTTGTAATTTTTAATGATTTTATGAGGTTCGATGACGATGTTTGAGGTGGGGGTTCTTTGTTTGCAATAGTAACACTGCAGTCAGAAATGGGTTCGTTCAAATTGGATACTGTCAATAGTCTCCACTTTAAGGTTTTAATTTTATCTACAGGGTCACTTACTTCGTCTGATACGGTCTCTATTTTAAATTCGACGTTTTCACAGCCGATACCTACAAAGAAAACCTTGTATTAGAGCAATGTTTACATTTATATTTTACTACTTAAACTGAATATAAAAAATTAACATTAACATATTGTCTACTGTGGCGAAATCAGTAAAATGTATTTCGCTTACCAAAAAAATATATTGCATAGGCTTAGCTTCTATTTTATTGCCGGTCACCTCCCTGACGTTGCTTGTATAGTCGGGATATAAGAGCTTTTTGATAGCATAAAGAACTGTTGCGCAGTCTAACGTGCAGCATTACCCTACACGCGCCGATGTGAGTCGTGCCATTTTTCTCACTTCTACGAACCGGGAAAGTATATTTCTTATGTTGTGACATAAAAAAATGGACACGAGTATTTCATGTGAATGCTGTTTCATGTTATGTAGGGGTTTCAAAAATTTTAATGTTGACTGTAGTGAACCTACAAGTCATTGTAGACTCACAGGTAGTCCAAATGCTCCAGCCCACTTCCAGTTGACAGCGCGCCCAGCATGCTGACAGCATTGCCCCGTTTAATTGCAATGCTTATCGTTGACCCAAATAGGTGCCAGCATTTTGATCACGCATTGCATCAACTAAGCGCTCTGATAAGTTTTAGAAAATACGGTTCGGGTTTGAAATATGAATGAGCTGAGTGAAACAATATGATACCTATAAGGTATATCCACGTATTTATTTTAATACCTATATTTCTAAATAATGTTATAAGTAAATGAGAAAACTAAGTATTTTCTTGATTACGTCCGTGTAAGGTTAGCGTATCTTATATGTTGGTGAGTGATGCTATGGTTTAGGATTGACAGTAGACTTAACCTGGAATGGGAACTTCCACTCTACTAAGCACCATTATGTATTATTTAGGTATGTAGACATGTAGTTCGTATGGCACACTTACAGATTTTGTACCTACTTGATGGTGATAGCTTGCCAGGCTTCTATTAGCTTGCAAGAATGCACATAATAGGAATAGAGAAATAAGATGATGTAGATAATGGAAAGTTACATCCGGAACCTAATCAAACTGTGTCTCCATGTGCTGACCGCATATGACCCTTCCAACTGCACTTCTGCACAAAAGCCATTCCACAGTGCTCGCACTTAAACCTCGTATCGTTCAAATGGATCCTCATATGCTGAATCAATGTGAACTTCCTCCCATACGACTTCAGGCATACATCACATTGGAACTCCCTTTCCCTAGTATGCTTCAACATGTGATATTCTAACACCCTAGACGCGAAGAAGGACTTTTCACAAATATTACACTGGTACGGTCTCTCCATTAAATGATCTCTTCTTGTATGTATTCTTAAGGCGTCTCTTCTCTCGAATTTTCGGTCGCAAGCATCACATGCGAACACCTGTGGTTCTGCGCCGTGGACTTTAACCATATGCTTTCTTTTATGATTGAGGGTAGTAAACTTTTCGCCACACAGGAGGCATTTGTTTCTCATGTGAGCGTTGATGTGCACGGATCTTTCATGGGCACGCATTTTGGTCTTGGTTTCGTATACTTTGGAGCAATATGAACATTTATTCACACGATCACTCTCTTCGTGATACTGTTTAACGTGGTTCCTATATTGTAGGAAAGTAACATAGGAAGCACTACAAAATTCGCATACGAAATTGTTATAATGCACATTCATGTGCTGTCGAAAGGTTTTAAAAACAGTAAACTTTTGCGGACATAAAATGCATTCGAAGGCACCGTCGTTGAAAACAAAAGGTATAATGTAGTTTTTAATATCCGTTATCATTTCTTTATTGTGATCTATGTTTAAATGTGTGACGAGCATTTCGAGAGTGTTTATTTCCTTTAAGCAGATATGGCATTGTAAATCCGTGATGTCGAGCAATAAGCAAAACCCGTTCTTTCTACGTGATCCTGATAGTAAATCATTTCTTTCTTTCTGTGATAAGTTTGAATGTTCTTGTCTAGTGTGTTCTTTAAGCTCTTGAGGATTTGCAAAATGTAGTGAACAGAAAGAACATAAGTAGCCTAAGTCGTTGTGGCCCTTCACTAAGGTTGCATTCGAGTTGGAGAGAATTACATCCATATTAAACAGAAGTTTCTTGAGTTCTTCATCAAAATGAGTGTTGTTGATATGCTCAGGATTGGGAGATCTTGCATCAATTATTTTTATTTTCACTGGTGTACATTTTTCTGTTCTAGAAACATCGTTTTTTATGTTATTTGGTCTACGTTTTGTATCAACAGAATCATGAGCCACTTTTATGTTCCGAAAACTGATGGCTTTTTTGTCTGTAGTATTGCCCGACGCACACGTTGAAGTCGTTTTCTTAGTAGCAGAAGTTTTCCTGTGATCACTGATGGGTATTCTTTTCATAGTACTGCCCAATAGAAAATTAGATATATGTTTCTTAGAACCAGAAGGTTTTATCAGATTACTGATGGTTTTTTTTACGACATTACTGTCATCGGGCATTTCTTCAACATTTGTATCGACAAATGTTGAATTAGTTTCCTTAGTAAGAGATGTTTTTCTATCAGGAGAATATGTCCTTTTAATAGTTACAGCCCCTATTGTACTGCCCGATGGAAATGTTGCAGTAGTTTCCTTCGTGACGGAAGTTTTCCTGTGATCACTGATGGGTATACTTTTCATAGTACTGCCCGATATAAATGTTGAAGTAGTATCGTTAGTAGGAGAAGTTTTCCTTTCTGGAGAATGTGCCTTTTTAATAGTTACAGACCCTATTGTACTGCCCAATACAAATTTAGAAGTCGTTTCCTTCACGGCAGAAGTTTTCCTCTGATCACTGATGGGTATAGTATTGCCCGATAGAAATTTTGAGATAGTTATTTCCTTAGAATTAGAAGGTTTTATCAGATTACTGGTGGAGTTTTTTTCTGTCGTACTGCTTGGTACAAATGTTGAAGTAGTTTCTTTAGTTAAACAAGTTTTTCTATCTGGAGAATGTGCCTTTTTAATAGTTACAGCCCAATCTGGTGCAGGTCCACTTACGTCGGGAACAACAGAAATGGCTTTCTCATCAGAACTTACTTTAGCATTTGCCTCCCAAGATACTTCAACTCGGGTTATTTCACAGCGGATACCTATAAAGAAAAGCCTAAATTAATGTACTTAATGCAATATATAATTCCTTGAAATGATTCCTACATATTTGTAAAGAATTTTATTTTATAGTTCCTAATATTAGGACTGGCAAGACATCTTACCTAAGGACCGGCAACATCGTGAAGCCGCACATTATACGGTGCAATCCCTCCTTATGATTAATAATCAATAAAATATTAACGATTTCTCATTACTTGATCATGGTCATACTCTAGCCTATCGTAAAATCGGTCGTTGCGGTCGAGCAGAATCTCAATATCTTTTTTAACCCAACAATGAACACTACAACTACAAGCTAAGGAAGAATGTATGCACGTCACCTAGTGTACCGACACTACATGGTATAAAACAAGCCACTTCCCGCTGTCTGGCTATATGTGCTTAGATCTTTAAAACTACGCTACGGATTTTGATGCGTTTTTTTTTTAGATAAAGTGATTCAAGAGGAAGGTTTTCATGTATAATACATACATACTCGTACATAACATAATAGAGATACACTGATAATTTTAGAGGTTTCTAATGTGATGTCGTAAATAAACACATTTTGTGGCTGGTTCACTGGCTGAACCCTACGAGATAGATCAAAATAATGTGCAACAGTATTGTACACCTTGAAAAGGGCTACAAGATATCCGCGATGGTATATGTCTATCTCTTAGGAATATAGATCAATATGGCCCTGTACAACATGTTATTGAAATGAATATATTCGAATATATTACAGATTATCTAGTATCAGCATACACATAACCGTGCGAAGCCGGGGCAATTTAATTACGGGGTCAAGGGGTGAGTAATTGGTTTTGTACGTTACTTGAGTTATCCAATAAATAATTTTGTACTACCGTCAGAAATTTTATTTTTATCGTAATGTTCCCTATTCCTGCAGTATTCGCTCACAGTGTCTTGTTAATGGATTTAATTAATTTGATAACACGATCCCAAGCAGGTTTTTATCTTAGCTACTACGCCGCCCAGCTTCGACAACATACCAAACATTACCGTGGCCATATTCTAGCTATGCGCTAGCAAGAGAGCACAGGTAATCTTCTCATCCCATGTTATTAAATGTATGTTTAATGCTCCATAACATACAGTTGTTTAAATAATAACGCCGAAGTAATTATTATTTCACTTAAGAGTAGAGTGCACGGAGCGCTTTCCATACAAACGTAATTTTGTCATATTTTATATAAAGTGTTCAAACTCGGTGAACTTTTGTATGCATATTGCTGAGCCTAATATCTATGCTTCTGTTTTGCCAGTTTTTCGATTTATTATTTATTTTATCCCTAAATATCAAAATAAAAATTCTGTTAAAAACGATTTATCGATGAAAAATTATTAATAATCTGGCAAACCAAAAGCATAGATATTAGGCTCAAGGACATAAATGAAAAGTTCCACCAAGTTTGAACACTTGGTTTAAAAAAAAAACATGAAGTCGGTACCACGATATTTCAAATTACATATTATCACAAAATTGTGCGCATGGTACCGACTTCGACAAGTTATTTCACACTTTTGAGTTTCGAAGTTTTGCGGTTCCATTTTTTGGCAACATTTTTTTTTCGCACTTTTTGTGACCCTTGCCACTTACGGGAATGATTGTCATTCACTGTCAACGACTATATCATCAAGTTGAAAATATTTTTAAGAGTGCAACTCAAAAACGGCTTGACCGATTTAAATCGACAAGCAGATCAGACTCAAATAAAAAAGAATTATCAAAATCGATTCACCCAGGCAAAAGTTCTGATGTAACAAACATTAAAAAAAAATTTAACAAAAAATGGAACCGACTTCAACACCCAAAAGTGTGAAATAACTTGTTGAAGTCGGTACCATGATGGTTCAAAAGCACCTATTATCACAATATTGTGGGCAATATGCATTTCAATCTTTTTAGTGTAACTGAAAAACGGCTTGACCGATTTTGATGAAATTTAAAATGGGACCAAACGACAAGCATCAGCTTTCAAACAAAAAAAAATTTCAAAATCGGTTCACCCAGTCAAGAGATCTGAGGTAACAAACAGAAAAAAAAATAAAAAAAAACAGACGAATTGAGAAGCTCCTCCTTTTTTGGAAGTCGGTTAAAAAATACAGACGAATTGAGATACCTCCTCCTTTTCTTGAAGTCGGTTAAAAATATGACGACACTACGTGTGTCTGTAAAGCGCCACGAGCAATCTAGCTTTAAGTTAATAACACCTAAAGATTTATAATTTTAGAGAATGTAATGGTAACAAATTCATAGTCAAATAATCGATTACAAGAATCTAAACGTAACATAGAATTTTAAAATTTAACACAATAAACGATAACGATAGTTTATATAATATAATTAATCGGCAAATCACTCACGTTCAAAATCGAATTATTATATATGAATTTAATAATCTTCCAACAGAAATATGATAGCAGAACGTTCTCCCGCCAAGTAAGACAGATGCTGCGTTCACCGAAGGACAAAGACCGCCTTAACTCACCGGATGTATATATCATGCGCTGTGGCTAGTGTTACGTGGAAGAGACTCGACCGTTACATCATTACTAGACTGATCGAGCACATTAGGAGGAGCATTAAGAATATTGACATTGCTAAATCTGCCCTCGTGGAACATGCTCATCTCTTGGACTCCAATCACTGCATTCGTTTTGATAAAGAATTCGTATTAGCCAGAAAAAAATATTATGTGCCTCGTAAAATAATTTTAACAGAAATGGGTGTTGGATGCTTCCTCCAACCTGGATTCCTATACTTAATGCAACCATGACGCACGTGTTATGATGACGATGCGATCAATGATGACGAAATATGTCCACCGTCTTCTATTCAGACAGACACGCTAGAAGCTCGTCACCTAACACCAGCAGCGCTGGGTTCACTCCACCGCCACCCTACTGCTGGCTCCGGTGTCGCGCCGAGACAAACCACACAGTGCCCGCCGGGAGCTCGCTTACACAGCTGCGTACTCGCCCTGATGATGAGCATTTGATATGCTCGAAACCCGCGAGACGTATTCGATACCTATTGCCGGTTAATTTATCATATTTATATATGTGTGAATCTTACGAGAACTTATTAAAAAGATAACGTGTGTAAATATAATACTGTACTATACAACAATTTTAAAACGCCAATAAAAAATTATAGAATAGTTTATTAGAATAGTATTTTTTTTTACTTCTTTAAGTGACGAAACAGACATATCGCACAATGATGGTGTCAAAAAATTAAAAAAGGTGTCGCCTCCCCATTATACTTGCTGTGTCACTTTCCTCAATCTACTTGACAGTGCACTGAGCTCGTTGCCGATACGGTAGTTCTTGTTTCGTTTGCTCAATAATAACACTTCCTCTGACGTAAATAATTGGATGGAAGTTAATAATTTGAGTATTAATCTCAATAAAACTAAATTAATTCAATTAATATCACACAATTCTAATCTATTGCCTCTTAATATTAATTTTCATAACGAATTAGTTGATAACGTTGACGATTATACTTTATTAGGACTTATTCTTGACAAACACCTTAACTGGAAAATTCATATTGATACACTATGCAAGAAAATTGAACGCTTTGTGTTTGCTCTAAAGAAAATCAGACGTAGGTACTGTATCTACTGAAGCCGCGTTAGTAGCAAATCATGGTTTTTATTTCGTTTAACCTTGTTTCGTCTCTGCTTAATTACGGCTTGATATTGTGGAGTAACTCAGTAGACATTGAACGGAATTTTTAGATTATTGTTAGTAAATATATTTTTATTATACAATATAATTAATATAAATTAGCTTCATATAAACATTTGCGCGTCTGCTTGCAGACTGAATAAATTGAATCTATATGACTAAAATTACGATCATTTTGACATGTATTCTAGCAAATAAATAAATGATGTGATTTGATTTGATTTGCCTTGCGGTTCACGCCTATACCCAATAGAATTTACACACAACTGCAGCGCAAGTACCGAACTTACCGATCGCTAAATTTGACATTACAATCGTCTAAATTCGATAAAACGATGTTTGCAAACATCGATATAACCCGTTTTATCGAATTTAGACGATTGTAATGTCAAATTTAGCGATCGGTAAGTTCGGTACTTGCGCTGCTGCTTCGTGATAATGAAATTAAATTTTAAAGATTTGAAATGGCAATAAATTATTGTATGAACTGAAATAAATTATGTACCTCTGCATCGAGAGAGTGAAATAAAATATCTAAGGTAGGAGATCTCAATACATTATTGTATCAATTGAAATAAATATGTACCTGAAGATGCTAATGTTTGAAGTGCATAAAATCGTTTATAGGTTCAAATTCGATACATAATAATTTATCTTATTAACTACGTATACCGGCTAGAACTCACGGTGTTTAGTCGTTATCTCCGACCGGTGTTCGAGCGGTAAAGACGCTCATTCTAATTTATCATTATCAATAATTTATATATATTTTCATATTAACATTCATAATAATTTATCAATAATTTAATATAATACATTAATGTTTGACGTGTGACGATATAATTATAATTTAATTAAAACTAGTGTAAAATTGTTGTAGTTTTAAAGATACTCAATAATAACGAAACATAATACATAATAACATGAAAGACGACGAATTATTATGTCAAAACATAAAATATTTTATAGTTGAAAAAAATATATCTATACTGTTTACAGTGATTCCGAAAAAAAGTATTTATTAGATCATTTCCCCATGTGCGGACCGCATATGGCCTTTCCAACTGCACTTCTGCACAAAAGCCATCCCGCAACGTTCGCACTTAAACTTCCTATCGTTCAAATGGATCCTCATATGCTGCTGCAGAGTAAATTTCCTCCCGTAAGATTTCAAACAAACTTCACATTGGAATTCTTTCTTCCCATTATGTTTCAACATGTGGCTATCCAACAAGTGGGCCAGATAAAACGACTTATCACATTGATTACACTTATGCGGCCTTTCCAACAAGTGGTCCCTTCTTGTGTGCGTTCTCAAAGCAGATTTCGTTTTAAAAGTTTTGTCACAGGCATTGCATTTTAAGACGGGCGCTTTCACACCATGTACAGTCTCCATATGCCTCAATTTGCTGTCACATCTCAATTTTTCACCGCAAAGTGCGCATTTGCTTCTTTTGTGCGCGTGAACGTGCACGCTTCTCTCGTGTGCACGCATTTTGTGTTGGGTATCGAAGACTTTCGGACAAAACGAGCATTCTGCCTTAACACCGTCACTGGCAACGTGACGGTGAACGGTATGGTTAATATGCTGCCGTTGGGTGACAAAAGAAGCACCACAGAGTTCACATACAAAATTGTTATAATGAAGATTCATATGCTGTCTCATAAGTATCAAACTTTCATATCTTTTCAGACATATAACGCATTCGCAGACACCATCGCTAAACTTGAACGGCAATACATGATTTTTAATGTCCGTGAACATTTTCTTGTGATGATCGTCAACCAGATGCTTTATAAGTAGTTCAAGTTTTTCAATTTCCTGTTTGCAAATGAGACACTGCAAATTTGTGATGTCCAGCATAACGCTAAACTCCCCCAATGTCTTGTGTTTTGACAGTGACGTTTTTCTTTCTTTCTGTGTCAAGTCTGAATGCTTTTCTATAGTATGATGCTTTAGTTCTTCAGGATCTGAGTAATGGAGAGTACAAAACCAACATAGATACCCTACACCATTATGGCGCCTTACTGGTGTTGCATTCGAGTTCACGAGAATCGTATCCAGATTATGCAAATGTTTTCCCATTTCTCCTACTCCTTGTGTTCCCTTCACAATGGGAATATAAGTTTTATATTTAACAGAATCTGTATATTTATTTTTTGGGTTGTCTTTAAATTGGCGATTAGTAGGCTTAGAAGGTGATGATTCTTTACGTTCTTTATCAGCAATGTTTCCTTTAGACGCCCCTGCTTTTGTTTTCCCTTTTTTATTTAAAGGCGCTTGAGTCACCAGTTCGTTCGGGTTCAAATCGATAATATCACTACTCGAAGGTTCATCTTTTACGATAGTAACACTCCAATCGGGTTCGACTTTAACAGAAACAAAATCAGATGGATGACTTTCGATAGCACTTACTTCATTGTCTGAGATACGCTCTATTTTAATTTCGATGTTTTCACAGCTGATACCTACAAAGAAAAGCTAGTATTAATTTTTATACTTGCCTTACGAATAGTAAGTGATGAAATAATATTTATTTGTAATTGATTTATTAAAGTATACATATTATGTCAACCCCAAATTTGTGGGATAGGGTAGAAAGATTATGATGAAGTTACGTATCTCAAAACAGGTAAGAAATTGGTAACCATCGCGAGATTTGTCAATTTGTTATTATTTAGGAAGCTACTAGTACCCGCGTGATATCAACTGGGGTTTTCTCCGAACAGTCAACGACTTATTTAACGTTCTAAATAAAACTTCGTATCACACAACGTGAAACTAGAAATATGAAATATTTCTAATAATTTAGAAAATATTGAGATGAAATGGATATTAAAGCCTAATATCGGATAACGAATATCCAGTCTTAATCAAGATCTTCTACTGCCGCTGATTATCCAGTAGGACTTAAAATAAAAAACCCTTCGTAACTGGTAAATTTAAATTCGATTTCGACGGATGTGCCAATTTGAATTAGTTTTTTATTGTCAATTTGCCAACAATTAGACCACACAATTGCTATTGGCGCCACAATATGTGGCTTAATCCAAGCAAAAGCAATATGTTGGCAAGGTTTATTAATCTTTAGATGTCGGGAATTTAAGAAATTGTTTTAACAGGCGTTATTTTTAAGGTCCCGTACCCAAAGGGCTAAATGGTGCCCATAAATGGGACTCCGCCGTATATCTGTCTTTTTATTGCTGATAGGCTAACCTTTGACCACTATCGCTACTGACAATAAGCGATGATAAGGTCGAAGATGTTGTTCAGGCTAACCTACATGTATTGGCTCTCAAATGCTGCTGCAGGAATACACTATTAGTACTATTACACGAATTTCTATCAAATCTGACTACTAGAAGCTGGCTAGGCGGGAATTTTGCGAATGCATGCCTCAAAGATGTCATATAATTATATTTATTTTCCGTAAAATTTTAACGTATATAATATAGATATGTCCCGTAGGGTGCCGGATTATGATTGCACCCCTCCCATATCTTCGTGAGGGAGCCGTAACAGGGGATTAAAGGAAAACCGAACCACAGTGGTGCCCTTGAACTCGCTGTCAACCCCTCTTATAGTAGCGGCACGTTTTTGGCGTCCGCAGGAGACGGAGGTAGAAGGCGCTTTTCGCCTTCAACGCCCGTCTCGGGAGAAGCCCGGCCTCCCGGGCTATTTTTGGGGGATAAGCGTGGAGGCGTGCGCGTCGCATCCCCTGCCAGTCCTTTCGAGGGCTGCAACTCCACTTAAATCTCCGTGGTGGTAGGACTTCATTGAGGTCCGCCTGGACTGTTACCACCCGCCTACTAAAGTGTGCTGCCAAATGTCTTCGTTCATAACGTAGTCGTGTTCCAGTACTATTGTAGGTGAACCAGCCCCCCCTACTTCGCCCCTTGTGGCCTACACCGCTAACCATCCCGAGACCGTTGTTTGCATCAGAAGGACCCAGTAGACGTGATGAACGTGAAGGGTTGGCACGGGGGCCAGGGAGACCCGGTGAAACGGTTGTCCGCTGGCCGCCCGCAAGTCAGTAGGGGACCCGAACCCGTGGATCACTTTTTAAACTCCGCCACGGGAGGCTGTCCCGCCAGCTCGCGCATAATCCTGCGTGGTGGCTGTCGTGCCGGAGTAGGAGACCAGAGTGGAACCCGGCAGGCACCCGCAGGGGGGTCCGGGGGCCCTTCCGTCTCCCGTGCCAATCAGTCACTCGTTCCGTCCCTCTAGTCGGTTTCTAGTTGCCTTCATTTTGTCTTTCGGATTGAAGCGGTGTACGCGACAATGTCCCTCTAACTTTATCCACACCATGGCCAAGTCAAATAAGAGCAAACGTTGTTCAGCGGCTTCCCATTCCACACTACGTGTGGACTACTGCAACATTAGAGGATTGCATGCCAATCTCAATGCCGTCCATCTCCATCTTGAAACGGCAAAGCCTGCCCTGCTCTTTTTGACGGAGACACAAATACTTTCACCCGCGGACGCATCCTACCTCTCGTACCCTGGGTACACGCTTGAGCACAAATTCTTGCCTCGTGCTGGGGTATGTTTATACGTGCGAGAAGATATTTGTTGCCGCCGTCTCAAAGGCCTGGAGGATAAGGACCTGTCGCTACTTTGGACTCGCGTAGACTATGGTGGTCAAACGCGGATCTACGCATGTCTATACAGGTCTCATAGCGGAGACCAGGAGACTACTCGCCTGTTCGATTATGTGGCTTCAGGGGCTGATAAGGTTCTTGAGCAATACGTTTCTGCAGAATTGGTCATTCTTGGCGACTTCAATAGCCACCACTCCGAGTGGTTGGGATCGTTAAAAACTGACCATGCGGGGCGTGTTGCTTATGACCTTGCTACGGCTTATGGACTCTCTCAAATGGTGTCAGGGCCGACCAGAGTTCCCGACATTGACAGCCACACTCCCTCATTGCTGGACCTTCTACTGACTTCCAATCCGGACGGATATCAGGTCTCCGTCGAGGCACCTTTAGGTGGGTCCGACCATTGCCTGGTACGCTCCGAGGTGCCAACCCTAAGCCGCGTCCGCCCCCATCCACCTGGAAAACGCACCGTATGGCACTATGGGTCAGCCGATTGGGATGGGTTACGAGAGTTTTACTCTTCTTATCCCTGGAAGCAGCTCTGCTTCTCGACCTGCGATCTCGATACTTGCGCCGACTCCGTCGCGGACGTTGTGCTGCAGGGCATGGAATGTTACATTCCAAACTCTGCAGTGCGCGTCGGCGGTAGAAGTCGCCCCTGGTTCAGTAGGCCCTGTGCAGTAGCTTCAAAGCTTAAGCTTGACGCTTATAAGGCTTGGGCTACGGCGCTTGTATCGCAGGATCCTAAGTGTCCCGCTTTAAAAAAGAAGCTTAACGCTGCTTCAAGGTCTTGCAAGAGGGAAGTAGCCGAAGCCAAAAAGCTTCATGTGAGCAGGATTGGTGAAAAGTTGATGAGCTTTCCTTCAGGCAGTAAGGCGTTCTGGTCGCTTGCCAAAGCTGCTGAAGGGAACTTCTGCCAATCATCACTTCCAGCACTTTGTAAGCCTGATGACAGTTTGGCCCATAGCGCAAAAGAGAAAGCAGATCTCCTTGGCATTCTCTTTGCCTCAAACTCGACTCTTGACGATGGGGATGCAGCACCGCCTGTTATACCACAGTGCGAGAGTTCCATGCCAGAGGTACGCATCTTTCAGAGAGCAGTACGGAAGGAACTCGCATCTCTTGATGTGCGAAAGTCGAGTGGGCCGGACGGCATCCCGGCTGTTGTTCTAAAAAAGTGCGCACCAGAGTTGTCCCCGGTTTTAACGCGCCTGTTTCTGTTCTCCTACACTTCGGGCTGTGTGCCATCATCGTGGAAAGTAGCTCTTGTCCACCCGATCCCTAAGAAAGGCGATCGGACGGACCCTTCTAACTACCGCCCCATTGCAATCACTTCTCTGCTCTCCAAAGTTATGGAACGAGTTGTGAACTCCCAGCTTCTTGGATACCTGGAGGAACACCGGCTGATTAGCGATCGTCAATATGGATTTCGTCATGGCCGATCAGCCGGTGATCTTCTTGCTTATCTTACGCATCGATGGGCCGAAGATGTTGAGAGTAGAGGAGAAGCGCTGGCGGTAAGCTTAGACATTTCCAAGGCCTTCGATCGGGTGTGGCACAGGGCACTTCTTTCGAAACTACCGTCATATGGCATATCTACGGGGCTTTGCACATGGATATCCAGCTTCCTCACCGGGCGTACTATTAAAGTCGTTGTAGACGGATCTTGTTCCGATGCCATGCCCATCAACGCTGGAGTCCCCCAGGGTTCTGTGTTGTCGCCTACGCTATTCATCCTGCATATCAATGACATGTTGCGAATCGGTGACATTCATTGCTATGCAGATGATAGTACGGTCAGCGCACAGTACTCTGGACGTGTTAGTGCTCCGCACTCTGAGGTGTTGGAAAGCAGGAACAAACTTGTGTCCGAGATTGAACATTCTCTTGGCAAAATCTCTGCGTGGGGAAATCTTAACCTCGTGAAATTCAATCCCTCTAAGACACAAGTTTGCGCGTTCACAGCGAAAAAAGCTCCTTTTGACGTCGCTCCGCAATTTCGGGACATTCCCCTGAACATCTCTAAGAGCTTGGAGATCCTTGGTGTTAGCGTTTCTGGCGAGGTTCAGTATAGGGGTCATCTGCAGGCTAAGGCGAAACTCGCTTCAATGAAGCTCGGTGTGCTTAACAAGGCGAAGCGGTACTTAACATCTAGTCAGCGGCTTTTACTCTACAAAGCACAAGTGCGGCCCCACGTAGAGTACTGCTCCCACCTTTGGAATGGCGCACCGAAATACCAACTTCAGCCTCTCGACTCCCTACAGCGACGAGCCGCCAGAATTGTCGACAATCCCAAGCTCTCTGACAAGCTGGATCCTCTCAGTCTCCGTAGAGATGTAGGTTCCCTTTGTATTTTTTACCGCTTGTTTTTCGGGGAATGTTCCGACGAGCTTTTTGACCTTATTCCTGCGTCGAAATTTTACTACCGCACATCTCGACACCGTCAAAAGACCCACCCCCACATCCAGCAAGTATGGAAATCACACACTGTTCGCTTTTCTCGCTCATTTCTACCGCGTACTTGTGGGATGTGGAACGACCTTCCTCCGGAGGTCTTTCCGCGAAGCTACGACATGGACCAGTTCAAAAGGGGCATCTACAAATTCCTTTCTGGGCAGGCAACGCATCGGCAGCGCAGCTAGTGTTGCAGATGTCCATAGGCGGCGGTTACCGTTTACCATCAGACGGGCCGCCTGCTTGTTTGTCACGCATAATATAAAAAAAAAAAAAAAAAAAAAAAAAAAAAAAAAAATATTGTAGGGCCAGGCCCTCGCCCAAAATCCGGTGGAGCTGGACGAACGCACAGGGGGTAGCAACCATCTTTGTCCTCCTCAAAAAAAAAAAAAGAAAAGCTGGCCGTTTAGTCTCGATCGTGCGCTCGGTGAGTCAAGACCTGAAGATGCTTCGTTTAGAAGCAAAACTAGTCGGGTATTCTTCCGGTTAGGCTGCGTGATGTTTGTGATGTCACGTAGATAACAGGAAAATTAGGCGAAATTGTCACTAGATACATAATTTTATGCTTTTTTAAGTGTTTTATTTAAATATTACTTAATGTTTTTTTAAGATACTTTTAAAAGTATTTGTTATTATTACATTATTCTTTTCACACGTTGGTTTTTTAAAATAATTATACAACATCATTGATTTCACTTTTAACACTTAGATGTAAGTTAGTGTTCAAGGTGTTGTATCTTAAAAACTAAGTGAGTCCATATTTTTTTGTCCATAATCATTTACTTTTGTAGAAATTAAGATGAGTAATGTATATTTTTGGGTTACATCTTAGTAGTTTTTATACGGATTCCTAATTTTTTGAAATTATTCTTTAGCTTGTGTTCATCAGGGGTAGTGTATGATTCTAATGGTGAAAGAATTTTTCAAATCGGTCCAGTAGTTTTGAAGATTTTTTCGAAGTAGAATCCGTTACATACAAACATACAAATCTTTCCTCTTTATAATATTAGTGTAGAATGGTGAATATACCGAAAATACGCACGAAGAGCTATAAATCCTGCTTCATAACGCTTAGGGGTGAAGTATGACCTGTTGCCTTTCAATAAGTAAACACAATTTTGTACATACGCACTTTGCTCTAAAACTTCTAACAGGTGCTAAATGTTTTTGAATTTTGATCGATATCTTTATTCAGGCAGCTCCAAGTACTAGATCTTATAAAACCTTTTGACGCAGCAAATGTACAGGTGTTATTGACTTATAAAAAATATCGAAGCGCTCGTAGCGAAGTTTGCTTGGCCGTTTTGAACCGATCAGCAAAGCTAAGCAACGTCCGCCTCGGTCATGACTTGGATGGGTGACCGTTGGTAACATACTACTGAGCGCTTCCGTGCTTCGGAGGGCACGTTAAGCCGTCGGTCACGGTTGTTGTCTTAGGATGGCAGTCGTTATGGCATGGTGGTAGGGTATTTTGCGAATGCCCGCCTGGCTAGCTACCACCCTCAAGTAGAAAACCTGTCGCCAAACACCTAACGGTGTGTTCCGGCAGCTTGTCCTTGAGAGCCAGTAAGTCTAGGTTAGCCTGATCAACATCTTCGACCACATACATCATCACTTATCAGGTGAGATAGTGGTCAAAAGCTAACCTATAAAGCATTAAAAAAAAATAAAAAAATATCCGTGAATGAACACATATACATACGCTAAGAACAAGTGACCATGGCCGCTACTACGATTCACCGAAGTTTTGTTTTTCATGTTTCGAGCGACACCTTAGACAACGAAAATTGAATTTTTGCGGTACGAAGTTCTTTGTTTGATATAGTCTATGGTCGGTCCGCATCGTTCATCAGTCATAAGGAGTGTTACAACAACATACTCGTATTATACATAGTAATTGTTTATTCTCTTTATAATTCCATACACAGTATAGTGTATAGGCAATTACAGTATTATTAATACTATAAGTGATTTACATCTTCATCCAAAAACATATTTATACCATACTTTTCGTGTTCTCGAGTAAACTCCCTATCAAGATTTGGTAATGTAGCCCTAGTCAATGACCGCTCGTCACTTCACATCATCACTAAATAATGACTTTGACACGTCTATGATTCATTTATTTTATTTCTGCATATTTAGAACACGACTTTGACTACTTATAAACTTATTATTTTATATTTGAGAAATGTACAAACCGTACGAATCCGATTAAAAAAAATGTTATTCAGAATCTAAAAACTCAAATGCTTGCTAGTCTATGCAACGAACTAAGTAAAACAAAATTGTGTCAAAACGTGCTTTGCCGATATTTTTCTTTCGGATTCGAAGTTCGAAACATCGACGAATTAGATTAAGGGCCCAGCCATAAAGTAACTTTTGGGCCCAGCTACCTTGACGTTAGAATGGACGGCACCGCTAATTTTTTGATTAGGTACTATAAAAACAGCTAGGCAGCAAATCTCTTAGTAGGCAGCAAATGGAAACTAACGTTAAATATGTGACTAGTGACCTGCCATTCTGAAGGACACCATTTCCAAATAGATGTGAACTGGGAGGCTTTAAGTACTGAGTGAATAGATATCTGTTAGGCAAGCGTGATGCACCGTCAACCGCGTCGTCACTTTCCATCAGATCAGACTAGGGTAAAATGCAATTTTATGCTAATATTATATATAAATTTAAGTCTCATTTTTCTGCAGCATAAAAGTAATGTTTTAAGCTAGATATGTACTCACCTTCCTTAGCTTTGGTCATGTATTAGTTATGTAATTAACTGATTATATTTGTTTTCTATTTTTGTTTTGAATACTAACTACGAATAACTGTTTATTTATCCTACTGAGCTGAATTATATCTTATTTGTTTTATTAGTACTGTAGTAGATTGTGAATCGTCGTTGTAGTCTCTTGTATAGCATCCATCACAAACCTTAATGGTTTTAGAATGCTTATAACTTAGATATAATAATGTGTTGTTTATATGGTATAATAAATAAATAACTAAATAAATAATAAATTAAATATAAAAAATTGGCACAAAATATGATGTCTCAATGAGACATGTTTACTACATGTAGCGACGTTTTACATCGAAACGAACATCAAAAAGGAAGCATACCTATATGTCAGTTATGATTCAGCCCGGGTTTCTTTTTATGGGATAGGAGGGCAAAAGAAGAGGCGGCTCACCTGATGGTAAGTGATCACCGTCGCCCAAAAACACCCGCAACACCAGAGGTCTCGAGGATGCGTTGCCTGACTTTAAGGAGGGAATATGCTCTCTTCTTGAAGGTTATCTGTTCGGAAATACTTCACCTGGCAGCTGGTTCTATAATGTGGCAGTGCCAAGTAGAAAATGCCGTGGAAATCGCGAAGATGTGGACTTCTAGACGTCGACATGAAATTGATAAAACATCATGCTTTATCGGGAAATCCAATGTTGAAATTGAGTTGCAGGTAGTAAGTAAATCGAACAGTTTCTCAGAACACTCCGTATTCAATGTAGTTCATCAACCATAAATAAAACACCTGCATAAAATTTTATAATATTTAATAGTAACACTTCGTACGCAGTCGTTACTAGGCACTGTGAAAATTAATATATAAACAAAATAATATTTACCACTTAAAAACTAACATTACAAAATAATACAAGGATAATACATTTATTTATAATTTACAAATTTTTGCAACTTGTTAACGATAACGCAACCCTACCCTATTTTTTTATATATGCTATTAGCTTTCCGGGCGCGGCACCGCCCGCGCGTATGTCGGCTATCGCGCAAAAACATTAACCCCTTTTTGCGCAGTTGGATAAAAACTATCCTATGTTTTTTCCCGGGTCTCTAGCTATTTCTATACCAAATTTCATTCAAATCGGTCCAGTAGTTTTTGCGTGAAAGCGTAACAGAAGTGTCTATCTGAGACAGAGTTACTTTCGCATTTATAATATTAGTACTGATTACAGCAGTTTCGAATTCCCGATATTAATACGCTGCCAAGTTCTAAATAGCTTCACTTGAACAGATTTTCAGCAAAATGTATTTAGTTTGTAGCAGTAAGAAAACTATAATACGTTAATCTTGATCACATTATTAGGCCAAGAAAAGTCCGTAACACGTGTCCGAAAATCTCTTTTCTTGATAGAATAATATTGCAAAGATGACTCTAAATTACGCTTGTAACGTAAATATCTTAATTATTAACGTATGATATAAATATATTAATAAAATAGTAAAAGCTTTGTTTCTAAATCTCTAAAGTAGATTCTACTGTCTACTCGTGACCACGGTCAATGCTACTAGATCGAAACGTCAAGTTTAGTCAAAATATTATTTTGATGTTAATTCGTGCGTGGATACAACGTGGTTTATGATTTAGAAACATGAGTTTAGTTCACAAAAGTTTAAAGACTAGTAAAACCTTATCAAAAGGGACAAGAAAAGTTACATTTTCGATTTACGTTAGTATTTTTGTGTTATTAAGCTTTCTTTCGCTATTTCACCTCTCTTTCACGCTTACGCAGTCCGATAGTGACAAAATTTCAGCATTTGACAGCGTCTTAAAATAAGACTCAAATTAGCAGCTTGTTGCCGGATAGTACGAAAAAAGGCCAAACCTATCAACGTTGAAATAAAGCTCATAATAACGCATGCTGCAACTTGGCGGTTACGGCAAGCGCTCCGTTCGAAATACAAAATATTTTAGAAAATAACACTTTTCACATGGAATCCGCTCTTCAATTTCAAAATCTTATGTACACATTATATATATTAAGTTTCTCTATCAACTGACATGGTTTTGAAAAAACTTGTCAATATAGTTTAGGAGGAGATACGAATTCTGTTCCGCAACTAACAGTAGTGGAGATGTGGAAGATCGCCCATCACGAAATTCATTCGGCAATGAAAAGAGTGCAGGCGATGAAAGAAAATTTCAATTGCAAAAACAGGTTAATGTTTTTGCATGATAACCGACATATATACCAACGCGCGGGCGGAGCCGCGCCCGGAAAGCTAGTAGATGAATAATATTAATGCTGAATGCTATGTACCTGACTTATCGATTTTATTAATTGTATTGTATTCTGGCTAATAAACATTTTATTTGATCTTTATTCATAAAAGTCGTTCTTTTTTGTTGTTCATTGTGAGCTATTTTGACTCCGTTCGGATTGACGTTTAATTTTATTGACATACATAATAAAGGTATTATTTTACTCAAAGGTAGTCATCGCCAGTGTGAATGGAGTGAATATTGTAACGGGCTATTCATAAATGTTGTATAAGACATTCTTAATTGAAATTTTGAGAGGCCTTCCATATATTTTCTTTATTATATGCATAAATACAATGCTATTAAAAAGTTTTCAGACGCCAATTTACGGTCGCAGCTGAGAGAAATTGAGCCAATGACCCCAACTTATTGCTCTAAACCTCGCACCATAAAGGTCATCACCACTAGAGCGCTTACGCCTGGAAAACTTCATACTTCTGGAATTCTCGCAAGAGACACACGACGCCCATTACGGTATTTGTTAGTGTAAAATAACAGGCGTGGCTCACTCCACACTTTAGGTACAAAGCTACATGTACCGGCGTATTATTGTATCCGGACGAGATTATTGTACGCGCGCGCCGCGACAGAAGAGATCAGAGCTATGCGTGCACATGCATTTTTGAAGCGCTCGTAGCGAAGTTTGCTTAGCTATTCTGAAACGATCAGCAAAGTTAAGCAACGTCCGCCGCGGTCAGGAGTTGGATGGGTGACCGCTGGTGACATTACTACTTCCGTGCTTCGGAGGGCACGTTAAGCCGTCGGTCCCGGTTGTTGTCTTAGGATGGCAGTCGTTATAGCATGGTGGTAGGGCATTTTGCGAATGCCCGCCTGTCTAGCTACCACCCTCAAGTAGAAAATCGATGAAACATGCGATAGAAAGAGAGACGCCTTGTAGGTGAATATAAATACTAGGTACTCCGTGCTTTGCGAGCGAATTGATTGACGGAGTGATCCTTCAGCTACTTTCTATATATATGGCAGTAAGATACATAATGGCTAATCACCCATGGTGTGCCGTGCTAGAATCGCACCCCTGATAAATCTTCATGTGGAAGTCGTAAGAGGCGCCGAAAAGACAAATACCAGAAGCTGGGCGGCAGTGGTGCCTCCTGTGAACTGCCATCTGCGATCCCCAAGCCAAGCATGGGGATCATTGCAATCTTCCCCTTAATGGAGAGGCTGTGATCAGCAGTGGACGATCTGGCTGATTCAGTAATCAACTTTATGTCTTACAGAATGTTTAAACAAACATAACAGTTTATAGTAATATATTATAATTTATAGCTTTCCGGGCGCGGCTCCGCCCGCGCGTATGTCGGTTATCGCGCGAAAACATTAACCTCTTTTTGCGCAGTCGGATAAAAACTATCCTATGTTTTTTTCCCGGGTCTCAAACTATCTCCATACCAAATTTCATTCAAATCGGTCCAGTAGTTTTGGCGTGAAAGCGTAACAGACAGACAGACAGACAGACAGAGTTACTTTAACATTTATAATATTAGTACTGATTACTTACAATAAAACGTTTATTTTCTCACGCAATACTTCAATGTCAATTATTGTCTTAGAGTGACATGTCACCCGCAAACTTGTTAGAATAAAATAAAAATCTTTGTTTATATAAATACGTCTAATTCACATAATAAATATATATTTAAGATTATATTCTTTTTATGGTTCAAAATTATTTCACCGCTGAAGGTAGAGAAGAAGAAGGAAGGTAATAGAAATTAACGAACAAGTTTTATGGCTAAAATATTTTCACCACAATCTCTCCTGATGATAAGTGCTGATATATACGAAGATTGAAAACAGGAATAAACAAAATGGGAACTGGCACTGAATACAACTGCCGGGACACACCGTTAGACACTTGGCGACAAATTTTCTATTTGAGGATGGTAGCTAGCCAGGCGGGTAGGTATCCAAAAAATGCCTTAACACATTTACCACCATTGTCATGTTAGCTCAGTCGGTCAGAGTATACCCCGGCTAAAGAAGTGGATCACGCGGGTTCGAATACCGCACATAACTTTAATTTTACCAGTCGTAAATTTTTAATTTTGTAATGTAATCCGCAAAGCATGTTTTATTGCGAAAATAAAAATATTAAAAAAGTTAACAGATGAAAAAAAAATGCAGTATATGCTTTTTAATCACAGCTTGAAGCGGCCGCTCCTGACAGCTTCATGGTGCCCGAGTACGGTCACTCCCAATTTATATTAAAATACGAAGTATTATATATGTCTCAGATTAATTTTATTGTTCCTTAACTTAAATATAATACCTATTATACAAATAATATGAATATCTCAGCGTAATCGTAAATACAGTTTATATCGTGTAAAAGTATTGTTAAAAATAATTCTCTATCTGTTCCTAATACCACTATCCTATGAACTAATTGATACAAGCTTTATATTGCGCCTTTAAATTATTTTTTGTCACTGATTGGCCATCTCTCCTTGTCTCACTACTAGTTCTGATTATATTATGTTCGATAATACTTACCAGACACTTATGGAAAATGGCATGGTGGTAAAGCATTTTGCGAATGCCCGCCTGGCTAGCCACCACGCTCAAGTAGAAAATCTGTCACCATGCACCTAACGGTGTTCCGGCAGCTGTACTTGAGAGCTAGTAATTCTAGGTTAGCCTGAACAACATCTTCGATCACATCATCACTTGCCATTAGGTGAGATAGTGGTCAAAGGCTAACCTATCAGGCATCATCTAACCTATCATAAAAAGCAACCTATCATAAGGCTAACGTATCATATCATACCCGTTCTTCTCGCAGTGGCTCTATAAATTTTGTTTGCTGAACGTGGCAGTACAATGTAGTATATTTCAATATTAAAATTTGTAATTGACCTTCATAAGAGAGTCGTAGACGCCTAAATTGAATAAATGATTTTGACTTTGACTTTGAATCAAATAAATGGCTATGTAGGACACCCGATCACACTTTCAGTGAAGTGTTTTGCGTCTTTTTCAAGGTGATTCAGCTAGCCAGGCAATTGTGTAAAAACCTTTTTTTTTTTTATTGCTGATAGGTAAGCCTTTGACCACAATCTCACCTGATGGTAAGTGATGATGTGGTCGAAGGTGTTAACAGGCTTAACCTAGAAATACTGGCTCTCAAGGACTGCTGCCGGACTTACTACAATACTGCTCTAGCTCTTGAACCTAGGTATCACTGCCGTCGGGTCTAGCAGAAAACTTAAGTGGTAACGAAGACTCCGAGGAATTTGAAAAACCTTTACGAGATCGACGTTTTGTATTCCCCTGTACATAATCTTCTCAAAAACTGAGTCAACCCAATATTTTTTTGATATTATTATTTTAAGAAAGTGTATATCTAGGGGCTCCTGTAATTTTCTTTTAGGTTAATAACTTTCAAATTTTTTGGTGGTCTCATATTTAGTTATATTCAAGGTCATGTTTTGTTTAGTAAAAATAACTACCTGAATAAATGGAAACGACAGGGCGTGTCTATTGCAAGTCTAGATTTTACTGAATAAAATATTTGCTCTACAGGCATTACCCAGAAAGAAAATAGGGGAATATATTTGTATGGAGAATCCCAGGCTGACTTCGCTCTTAATGGTGTTCCGCCATTCGTACTAGAGAGGTAATCACTGGCCTGATCAGTAATAAAAAATAATGAAAAGGCCGCGAGGGCGGTAAATTCTGCATCTGAATCGGGAGCATTCCTGAATCCTGATATTTCTTCCCTACAAATTTGCGTTGTCTAAACACGTGTCCATTCTTAGGAACGCATTAGGTCCTAATCTTCAAAAATATATAATTTCTGGTCCATAGAACAGAACAACTGTCAAACAGAATCGTCTTAATCCTACATGAACGGCTGTTGTTTATCTATCATGGATTTCTTCTTATTCTCTGCCGCGATTTGCTTCAACGTCATCTCTCTGTTGTCTATTAAATGCTTCACATCATCAAACTCTTTGAATATGTCCAGGTCGTCTTGATGCAGACGCATGTGACTCTTCAAACTGCACTTCTGCATGAATGTCTTCTCGCAGATCTCACATTGGAATCTCTTATCGTCTTCGTGGATCTTCATATGATCTTTAAGTGTCCTCGCTCGGGAGAAGACTTTGCCGCAGATATTGCAAGAGCAAACCTCACCGCCCGTGTGTCTGGTCAAATGATCGGACAGTCCACGCTTCGAGAAAAACTTGGCGTTACATTTGTCGCATAGATAACTCTTCTGCTGCAGATGATGGTGCCTTATATGCCTGTTCAGCTCAAACTTCTTCTTGTAAGTCTTATTGCAAGCATTGCATGGATATATAACGGGTTCTGCATTATGAACTTTTACTAAATGCTCGCTTCTATCGTAGTAACTTGCGAAGATTTCCGGACAATGTGGACATTTATTCCGGAGCCATCCGTTTGTGTGGACTCCCTTTACATGGTTACGCATCTTAGTAAGTGTCGTATATGATTTCTCGCAGAAATTGCAGGGGAATATCCCCTGTGCGTGAGTTTTCCCGTGCTTCCTTAAAGCCGCAATTGTGATATAACCAGCACCACATTTCTTGCAGCAATAATTCCTGTAATGACTGCTCATATGGTGGTAAAGATTCTTGAACGATATATGGACAACGGAACATACGACGCAAGTGAAATTCATACCGTTCTCCAGACGAAAAGGTAAAATTATGTCTTTTATGTTTTTATGAATAGTCTTGTTGTGGACTCCTATCAAATGGTCTTTTAGATCGTTAAGGTCTTTCATAGGGATAGTGCAAACATTGCACTGTAGATCAGTTATGTCCAGTTTGATAGGGTTGTAGCTTAGTTTATAGTCGATAATGGTGTTTATTTTGTCTTTTTCGGTTTGCTGCGCTGTGTGCACTCTCAGATCATAGATTGTGTTGAAGTACTTAGCGCAATATAAGCAGGAGAATCCACGAACTGTCTTGTCACGGAAGGGACTAGCGTTGGAGTATTGCAGTATGGCGGTAAGGTTCACTCTGTGCTCAACGCGTTCCGGCGTGGCGCTATCGTCCGATTTCTTTTTCTTTTTCCTGCGCTTGGGCGGGTCACCGTCCTTGCCTATAACAGAAACGAGAGCATATCTCAATTATTCGTCATCGTTTCTATGGCGGCGGTTCTTATAGCTATTCTTTGCGTGTCTGTGCTGATCGTGCTGTCCCTTCCTTTCGTGCACGTGGCTTCACTTTATTTGCTGATTGGGATATCTTGTTAGCCAGTAGAAAAATGGTAGCATCAGTTTTATAAATATAGAATATAATTAGTAAACCTGGTTCCACATTAAAATATAAAAGGGAAAATGTTTTTTAAGGTTAGAATGTCCCCCTCTTCAACTCTTCCCATGGGTGACGTAAAGGGCGAATAAGGGTAATCAGCAGTGTCGCGTCGTCTAAGGAATTGTTATCTTACACTAGGATCCTCAGGACGCCTACCAAGCGTGGAAATTATGGCGAATCCCCCAATTGTGGACGGAAGCTGCGTTCAACATTGGACTACCCGGCTTAGTAGTATGTATTTTTTATCCTATTATTTATCCTAGTATGTATTTTATATAACACCATTTGTGTATTAGTCTTGAATCATTTGTGGTATCAAGTTGATGGACAAACTTAGGTAACAGAACTATTTATTTTACTGGCTGGTTTGCATGTAAGAGCGCCATTATAGAATTTTGAGATCCAGACTTCGATCCCTAGATTGAACAAATTAATGAACTTTTCTAACGTAGTAATGTTCAATAGCTGTCCGAAGGCGGCAGATAACAAAAGGCTAGCCTTTTTAACATGAGAGCAATACATGCGTGATGAAACGTGGGCGTTAAGACATCTGTGTCAGGTATGCTTATAAAGACTGCCATCCTAAGACGACAACCGGGACCGTAGACGGCTTAACATGCCCTCCGAATGCACGGAAGCTCTTAGAAAATTTCAATAGCGAACACCCATCCAAGCCACCCACCACACCGGGCGTTGCTTAACTTATTTGATCGACAAATGACTTAGCAAGCTACGCAAGAAGCGATTCAAACATGTTGGCCCAGTGGCACGAACGCCACGACGACTACGCGAAGTCCTGTAATTTCCGAGTCTAACAAGTCTTATTGGCCTATCCTATAAGAATTACTCAGTATCGGTCAGTATGAAATGTACATGGTAGATGTCAATAGGCACGCCTTGTATTGCATAAGATCTAAAACATCTAGAGGAATGTCGGTGTTCATACAGTTTTGCCCCCTTCTTTCTGTTACCTTCAATATACTGAAGGTATACAAACTTGTAGATAATGATTTTCTATGTAGGATCGGAGGCAATGGTACTAGCAACGATCGGACAGATGGTTTTCTGCGTAGGCCTAAGGAGGTAATATTAGTAACGATTGTATAGAATTATTTTCTTCTATGCCAAGTTCAGTTTTTATTGGATACTTTTCCAGTTTTAAAAGGGTCATAATAGAAAAAATACAGATATATAATATTGTATATTCAAATTAAATAATCCTATTCACATATACATACATCACAAATACTGACTAAATGAGATTCTCTTACTTCTATAAATTAATATTTCTGTTGTAGGTTTTCTCTGTTAGATTATACCTATATTTGCGACCTCTTCATAACGAAAGTGCTTATAGAACAATTTATTGGCACCGTATACCTGTTCCCTTTCTGATCGTGGTCTCTTTAGCAAGAGCCCGTCTTGCTTCGTACCACCATATTCTACCTCAAAGTGTTCACAGTAGTGTAGTGTGCAAATTCTACTATGTTTAGGCGTGAAGGCACGCAAGTGAAACTACTGGGCAAACGAGACAAACACTTACGTCTCGGGGTGAGCAATGCAATGCTGTGTCAAGCAGAACGAGAAAGGTAACACTGTAACTGTAATAGACTGGCGTGATGGTTACCATCAGGTGGGCGACTTGTCCCTCTCTGCACTTTATAACCCATAAAAACTAGTTCGCTTTCTATCTTCATTCTAGGTTCAAATGCCTGCATTATGAACCTAATACCATATTTTTTTGGCAATGGCAGATAAGTCTTTTGCGTGATAAGTTAGCCAGATAGAAATATTGAGATGTACTAGTAACGTTTACAGAGACTGATTTTCTTCGTAGGCCTATCGCATTACTAGTAACGATCGGTACATAATGTTTTTTTTTGTAGGCCTACAGCGGTGCTAGTAACGATTGGAGAAAATGATTTTCTTCATAGGCCTACAGTAGTACTATGTGGTATAGGTCTACTGTGGTAAGTACTAATTACTATAGGAGAAAAATGTTGTCTTCGTTCCATTGTGGTACTGGAAACGATCGTAGATAATGATTTCTTTCGTAGGTCTATTGTTGTACTAAAAAGTACTGTAGAGAATTCGTTTTCTTTGTAGGCATATTGTTGTACCAATAACAATCGGAGAGAATGATTTTCTTCATAGGTCTACAATGGTACTAGAAACGATTGGATAAAATGTTTTTCTGCGAAGGTCTACTATGGCACGTACTAGTAACGATCGGAGAAAATTGTTTTCGATGTTGGACCATTATGGTTCTGGTAACGATCGTAGGATATGATTATTTATTAGCCTAGCCTATTGTACTAAAAAATGTTGTAGAGAATAGTTTTCTTTGTAGGCATATGGTTTTACTAGTAACGATTGGATATAATGGTTTTCTTTGTGGGTCTATTGTGGTACTATAAACGATCGGAGAGAATGAGTTTCTTCATATCCCTGTGTTTGATATTTTGCCACAGTCATATTGAATAATATCTTGTATAACTATCACTTAGGCATCTGCATGTTTGGCATCATAATGTTATTCTTCGATATCCCATGATTCTTCTTCATATGCTTTCGTTTACTGTTTTGCGTCGCGTAGGCCTTACCGCACACCTCACACTTGAACTTCCTCTCGTTTGTATGCGTCGCCATATAATGTCCTTGCATGTGTCGCTTTATAAAGAAGCCCATACTGCAAACTGAACATTCGTATGGTCGCTCTTTCAGGTGAACGCTCCTCATGTGAATCACCAAATTGGATTTCAAATTGAAGCGCTTCTCACACATATCGCATTTGATGCCTTCAGCGTTATGAACTTGCACCATATGCCGAGTCTTCTGATAGTAATTTTTGAAACGTGCTTTACATATTTGACAGACGCTATCTCCGACAATGCCTTTATGCTCCGAGTTCACGTGAGCTCTCTTCTTCGACTCCACCGCGAACACTTGACCGCAATGCCTGCACGGAAAGCTAGATTTCTTCTTGAGATGTGTTGTCTCGTGTCGATTTAAGCGAAAGCTATTGACGAATCCCGCGCCGCAAATAGTGCAAATGAAGTTCCGGTAGTGGTTGTTCATGTGCTGCATTAATAGTTTCATATTGTGGAATACTTCGCCGCAGAGACAGCAGTTTATCTGCTGCTCGTTAGTGAGTTTAAATGGTTGGAAATAGTCCGTTACTCCTAGGTAATATTTCTTGTCGTGAATCGAGACTAGATGTTCTGTAAGGTTGTTCAGACTTTCCATTGGATGGTCGCAAACTGTGCATTTAAGGTCGACAATGTCTAAGAAGGCAACGAAAGTCGCCGTCCCTGAACCGGCTTTGTAGAAGGGCGTTTCTTTGTCGTGCTCGCTATGCGTGTGAGTTCTCAGTATGTCTGCGTTAGGGTACGTTTTGTAGCAGTAAGCGCAAACGTATCCCGCGTCAGTTCTGTCCTTGAAAGGCGTCGCATTAGAGTATTTGAGTATAGTAGTTAGATTGTGCCATTGTTTCTTCATTTCTGGCAGATGTTTCTCAATATACATTGGTTTATTAAGATTTACATCGTCCTCTGTTTCCTCCTTTACTGCGCGTTTTCTTTTTTTTGTCGCTCTCCGTTCGCCTATAAAAGAAAAACAATTCTTTCACACGCGTTTTAGTCTTCTTAGCTCCTTAACATTAGCGCAGTAAGGATATCACTAGGCAGGTACAGAAGCAGAATTCGAGACAAATCACACGCGAATACATACAGCACGTTTAGACGAAACTTCAAGATAATAAGGTCCTTCGAGCCGGATTCGCGTAAACAGTGTAAGTATGAAGATAGTATCAAAAACATTTTTTAGCGTCAGGTAGGATGTTTTTTTTTTTAATAATAAATAATACCGTATGTTATGTAAGTATAAACATTTGCAATTCATTATATTTTATTAGGTACAGTTCAATCTGAAAGGTAATTTGCATAAACTTGTTTCTGAACTAGATTAAGTTATATTTAGAAAGAAATTTTTTTTTTTTTTTTTTTTTTTTTTTACCGGCGTTATGCCTTTATTAAACAAAATACTATGAACTATATACAACACTACAGCTACTACAATAAAAGCATTTAGACACCTATAAGTCATAGCAGACTCATAGGCAGTCCAAATGCTCCAGCCCACTCCAAAAAGAAAGAAAGAAAAATTATATCCAAATGTCGATAGATTTTCAAGTAAATAAATAAATAAAAAAAGTAAATAAATAAATAAATACTCAAGAAAGAAAAATTATATCCAAATGTCGATAGATTTTCAAAGATTAGATTGCCATCTTGAGTTGCTACATTATCTTTCCGATAGCAGTATTTGGAATAGATCTACCTCTATAAGTTTATACGCTTTGTCTAAGACCCAACCATCAACATCACTACGCAGAGTGGGTATTGTGCCTGTGCAAGAACCTACATAACTCCACAGCTATGTACTACTCCCCACCGATCTGATTAGGACGTTTATTCCCGTTGTAGCACCCTGGTATTCATATTTACTATTTCGACGTTCTTACGTGTAGAAAAACCCTTTCTATATTTTAGTTTTTTAAGTTTCTTTATCTCAGATTCTTGAGCAGTCTTAGGTGTGTAGCCCGCCGCATGTTGGAGCTTAGGTGGTTTTCATGTATGTCGCCAAGCACTTAAAGGTGTGTTTCTGCAAGTGTCTTTAAGGGCCAGTTTTTTATGTAGGAGACAAGCCTATTAAACGTCAATGAACACCGCATCACTTCATAAAGGTGAGTTCGTCACGATAGTGGCCCAAAGTCGATCTTCACTCTAATTACCTCGTAAACACGGGTTTTCTGTGGTTTCACTTTTAAACAACAGCTTCACAGCCTGATCGATTGTTATTGACGGATTAACGTTTATTTTTAAATATAATTTACTATGAAAATTCACGTGAATCACGATTAATCGCTAAATCTCCAGTTATCAGTCCTAAATTGAAGAGAATTGTGTACGATAGATAGTAGGCAATAAGTTCAACCTCAATCAGATTAGACTTAAAAATGCAGGTCGATATATAGATGGCAGAGTTGTCTAAAGTGGCCACACTTCGGGAATATAAAAGGGTGATTACACCTCTTCGTGGCTCTATTTTAGGTTCACCATTCTAGATATCAGCTGCTGACTAATTTATCTCTTTATTCTCTTCAAAGCAAGTTACTCATAAAATACTCGTATCATCGCAATATGTTTAGTAGAAAATAATACCCGTTTTTAACACATTTTAGAAGAATCACATATAAAATTTGTCTACACCAAAAAAATCTAATCATTTTGTGGTTAATAAGGCGCATAGCCTTACACACCGGGCGGAAAGAATTTCGTTCATTGACCCAATAGCATCATGTCTCTTATTCGTACAACATTATTGCCTCTCGCTCATTGCTTTCAATAGAAGCAAAAGTAATATGTTTGTAGGATAATGGAAAAGATGATACATTGGTATCAATGAAACGGCCGTACTTTAGATTTGTGTTTAAATAAATTAGTATGATTTTTACTTGACAATTCAAGTCATAGAAGAATACACCGTAAAGGTTACCTATTGGAAAATTATATTAAAAACACAAGTAATTCTTTGAGACGGATTAAAATAATAGTTATAACTACACACAAGCATATCTAACTAACTTATGACTAAAATACAAAGTTGAATGTGCGAATATTTACTTACCTCCATTTTTGTACAATGTTCAATATACAAAAATGTATATGTAGATATACATTTTTGTTAATATGTCATAGTAACCTACATATCGATATAAGTATAAGCTGAACTCCTATAGCCGACCCTTGGGGAAATATACTGTTATTTTAATACAAATAAATTTTCTTTAATAGTCCCAAGTCTGGACAATTTGCCGATATATGTACAGCATAAATACCCTATTAAATAAATCCAAAACATTATTTTTATAACTCACTACCTACCTGCTAAATTTCAGCTTCATAGGTCAAATAGTTGACGCGATTTCGTGCTAAGCTTTTCACCTTCCATTTTTTGGTAATTTTGGTAATAATGATTATGTCGAAGATGACCCTACGTCTACTCTGAACCTCAAGTTTGTCGGATCTGAAATATAGCATGCTAGTTGAAGAAGCCAGCAGATTACAAGGAGATGAAAAACCAGATAAGAGACCCTGTTAAAAGAATTTCCTTGGGCTGAAAGGCAAAGCAATATTCTTAATAAAATAATTTTAAGGTATCTTGGGGCAGTCAAGACTCACAAAGTCTTTCAGTTCTAAAATCATCAAAGTAAATGTATACCCCTGCCCTCCACAACGAAGTATCGATATATATAGCCCGAAAATAAAAGCGTTTTAGCTCTACAGTTGAAAATTACAGAACGTTCAAGTATATATTGTTTTATTTGTAATGTCAAAACCTCCACCCGGCGCCCTTCAAATGTTAAGCTGCCCATATGTACAGATAGCTCAGAACACGGAAATAACCTAGGCGCCACTACATTGAGCATGCAACCAGATGCATTCGACGTTTAATATCAAATGTATGTTTCATTTGCCCTGACCTATACCTAACCCGTCAATGCCACTTGTCTACTAAATTATTGAACATGTCGGTGGTACCATTTCAGACGTTTTTTTACGATAAACATAGTAAATGCGGTTAAGTGCGCTGTTCCACGCCTTCGACCACCAGTCGACAACGTGGAACACCGTGGGGTTTTTAGTCGGTAGTGAGCTTATTAGCCCTTAGGCCGACATAAACCACATGTACTCCGGCAGGTAGGTACTGTTCTGTATCAGCCGGATTGTCCACTGCTGAACACAGCCCATTATGGGGGCTTGGTCGGCGACTTGGGGATCGCAGTGTGAGATATCAGTCCCTCAGAAAGCGCTGCTGTCCACCTTCTGGTGTTACCCTTAGTTGCCTCTCACGAAACCCACAGGTATAGATGAGGGGGTGACATTCTAGCCCAGCACCCCACGGGAGGTAGGTGGGTATGCGTAAAAAAACTAGCTCTCGTGAACAGTAGTATCATTTTATAAAATAACAAATCATTTAATCCTACAAGTTTACATGGTACCTGAAAAGAAAACAATTAGGAAAATGTTTGAGTCCCATATTTCATTACAAATTGTGAATCCACAGGAAGTTGTCATACATTTTACAATAGCGCACATTCAACTTTGTATTCTTAAAAGTAAATATACTAATCTACACACAAAAATATAATAAAAGGTGGAAGATTATCAAAAAAGCTGCCAACAGTGTTAGATTATACAAATAAGAAAATATTACAAATTTACGAGAGAAAAAATTATAGTCATGTGCGGGATTCGAACCCGCGTCCATCCACCCCTTTAGCCGGGGTATGCTCTAACCAATTGAGCTAACATGACACAATGACTCATAACTGTAATTCTTGCTCTCGTTCTTCAACCATCGTATCGGGATGGAGCGACACCTATAGTTCAACTTACGTTTTACTACAAACAAGACCAATTTTGCAATTGGTTTTAAACTTGTAAATGATGACGCAACCTTATAATTTTAATATTATTAGGTTTGCAATAACGCCTGCTAAGCGAATTACATTACAAAATTACAAATTTACGAGAGAAAAAATTATAGTCATGTGCGGGATTCGAACCCGCGTCCATCCACCCCTTTAGCCGGGGTATGCTCTAACCAATTGAGCTAACATGACACAATGACTCATAACTGTAATTCTTGCTCTCGTTCTTCAACCATCGTATCGGGATGGAGCGACACCTATAGTTCAACTTACGTTTTACTACAAACAAGACCAATTTTGCAATTGGTTTTAAACTTGTAAATGATGACGCAACCTTATAATTTTAATATTATTAGGTTTGCAATAACGCCTGCTAAGCGAATTACATTACAAAATTACAAATTTACGAGAGAAAAAATTATAGTCATGTGCGGGATTCGAACCCGCGTCCATCCACCCCTTTAGCCGGGGTATGCTCTAACCAATTGAGCTAACATGACACAATGACTCATAACTGTAATTCTTGCTCTCGTTCTTCAACCATCGTATCGGGATGGAGCGACACCTATAGTTCAACTTACGTTTTACTACAAACAAGACCAATTTTGCAATTGGTTTTAAACTTGTAAATGATGACGCAACCTTATAATTTTAATATTATTAGGTTTGCAATAACGCCTGCTAAGCGAATTACATTACAAAATTACAAATTTACGAGAGAAAAAATTATAGTCATGTGCGGGATTCGAACCCGCGTCCATCCACCCCTTTAGCCGGGGTATGCTCTAACCAATTGAGCTAACATGACACAATGACTCATAACTGTAATTCTTGCTCTCGTTCTTCAACCATCGTATCGGGATGGAGCGACACCTATAGTTCAACTTACGTTTTACTACAAACAAGACCAATTTTGCAATTGGTTTTAAACTTGTAAATGATGACGCAACCTTATAATTTTAATATTATTAGGTTTGCAATAACGCCTGCTAAGCGAATTACATTACAAAATTACAAATTTACGAGAGAAAAAATTATAGTCATGTGCGGGATTCGAACCCGCGTCCATCCACCCCTTTAGCCGGGGTATGCTCTAACCAATTGAGCTAACATGACACAATGACTCATAACTGTAATTCTTGCTCTCGTTCTTCAACCATCGTATCGGGATGGAGCGACACCTATAGTTCAACTTACGTTTTACTACAAACAAGACCAATTTTGCAATTGGTTTTAAACTTGTAAATGATGACGCAACCTTATAATTTTAATATTATTAGGTTTGCAATAACGCCTGCTAAGCGAATTACATTACAAAATTACAAATTTACGAGAGAAAAAATTATAGTCATGTGCGGGATTCGAACCCGCGTCCATCCACCCCTTTAGCCCGGGTATGCTCTAACCAATTGAGCTAACATGACACAATGACTCATAACTGTAATTCTTTTTTTTCTCTCGTAAATTTGTAATTTTGTAATGTAATTCGCTTAGCAGGCGTTATTGCAAACCTAATAATATTAAAAAATAAGAAAATAAATAATTAACCAAGAAGTTTATTTAGTAAAAAAAACGTTGTACGATATGAGTCAACATTATGATGAAACCCCCCTAGGGGGGTAAATATATATGAGAACAGAACTATTCGCCTTAAAAAAATGGTGTTTTAACACTTTTGCTCGTAACGGGCCTTTAAAAGCGCCGATTTTAATGTCATAATATAGTCTATTACACATGCATACTTTTTTCTACGTTTCCTCACTTGTGCTTTAGATATAAAAATAAAATGTTTGCCACACTTTTCACCAAGGAGATTGTAGTTTTTCTAATTCGTTTTTCATATAAAAACAAACCAAAGAGTTTTTTACCTACTGACGTAAAACTTTAGAAGCTTAAGTTAAAAGTCCCTAAATTATTTATTGTAATAAATTATTATTTATGAGAAGAAAGAAAAAAAAAATAAGTGAGTTTATATAATTCACATTATTATTGCAATAAAAAATATATGTAAAGTATATTCTGATTGGTTTTGTATTGTATCTAGTACTAGGTATATATCAACAAATTGACTATGGAAAAATAAAGTGGTTCGGTGTTTTCGTCAGGCCATCTTTATAAGCGAAATCAGCGCGCCATTGATAATACATTTTTTTTTAATCAAAATTGTCGTATTTGTACCTCGCAAGTGTGTTGAAAGACGTCGTATGACACGCGTGTGGGATGTACCTCATCGCGCTGGCCTACGGCTCACGCGCTATATCGCCTTGTGTGTAATGATCAACATACCAAACTTGCATCATAATGTACTATTATGTTGTTGAAAATACGTATTGATTGTGTAAAATTGTTTAACTACAATCGAAACACTTTACTTTAAACTTTCGTGAACTAAACTCATGTTTCTAAATTACTGACCACGAGTAGACTGACAGTCTACTCGTAACCACGGTCAATGCAACTTGATCGAAACGTCGAGGTTAGTCAAAATATTATTTTGATGTTAATTCGTGCGTGGATTGACCCATCAGTAATTTAGAAATACAATCGAAACAGTCTTCATTTGGCGCGATACACTATCACCAACTAATACATTCGTCGAAGAACTTTTTATCAATACTATTAATTTTATATAAAATTTTCGAAACTCTTGATATTTTAACTTTACGTAATTTGTAACTTTAATACTTTAGGGTATTACCTCCAGTAATATTGTTTTATGAACCCAATTAATACGTCTGCCACGAAGTGTTAATTTCAGTCTGAGGATCAAGGCAAAGTATCAGGGAGTTGGTAATATCTGGCAAATAAGGTGCTTGTATGCTCATATTCTTTGAACTTTTGGATAAAATTTTCCTTACAGTCATTGGGGTGTGAGGTGCATAGCCGTGGAGCAGATCTGATAATTACTGTTTCACAAACAAGCCATTTTTCCCACGAATCCAAGCAGCCAATCAAGCCTCGACAGTATTCTTGGTTGATTATACTCGTATAAACCTCAGGAAATAATTGTGATAGAACACCGCGAGAATCTTTCTCATCAAGCTTCTCCTCTCTGTCGTTGAAAGCCACATATTACTCAAAGCTTTCATACTCAACGGCATTTATTTGATCATTTATCTGCCACACCCAACTTTCTCCACTACATATTAATTTGGGTCTTACAATCTTCTATGCGTATAACCCTCAAGATGGTATTCTGAGGTGACAACAAGGCGATAGTCTTTCTTATCAAGCTATTCCTCACTGTCGATCAAAGCCACACATTTCTTAAAGATGTATATACTCAACGGCATTTATTTGATCCCTTATCCACACCCAACTTTCTCTACGATACATTAATTTTGGCTCTTCCTCTATGTACTGTACTATGAATAAAAATTTGTTTAACTCTCATACAGTTCCCACTTCGATTTCAGAATCATCATCAGGATTGGTTAATTGATTTGACCCTTAGAAATGATCGCATCCGATTGGTCGCGTCAAGGTAATGTTGTTGCGCCGCACGAAACCGCGTCTGCCACGGTAAGGTTGGAGTTCTGCTGTTATTAAGCTTGACATAAATTTCTTGACATATTACTATATTTGTTTATTCGTAGGTACTGTATGACATGCCCTTATTTATGGTCACGTTTAAGCTGATCTTTAAGTATACAGTGCCCAATTGACTTCTTTTCCAGTATTCAATCTTCTTTATACCTCTCCCAGGTGGTTTAATTTTAAACTCCCCGTAAATATTTTTCATACATAAAAACTCTTTCACTTACTTAAGTTTAACTCTATCAATTATAATAGATGGGCAATTCAAAGCTGGGCCACAGTATAAAATGGAACAGAAGGGTCACTTCGCAAGTCATTCCAATAAATAAGCGACTCTAGCCACAAAGCAATAAAGTGCACATCAGCTTGCAAAGAATACAGTGCATAATATTGATATTATTGATCTATAAGGCGTGTCTCTTTCTAGCTCTATATCTAACCACGCATAGCTATGATCTCTTCTGACGCAGCACGCACCGTACACTAAAGACGACAACGACGTCATATCGACACCGATGTAGCTTTGTACCAAAAGTAAGTAGTGAGCCAGGCCTGCCCAGGGCTTAAATAGGGTGTCTTTGGGTGTTTTGGGCATTTGTATGGATAGGACTCATTTGTACACTACATCTTAGTGTGTGGGTGTGAATGCTGCTGATTGAACACATTGGTTGAATCTGTGGCTAAAAACGATGGCACATTTTATGGTGCAGAACTTTAACCAAATATTATAGTATTGTTGCCAATGGTGCAGTATTCAAAAATGCCTGTGCAGAAATGTGACTTCTTTCCGACGAAATTTCTCTCGTATTCGCCCCTTGACACCTAGATATTATTCTTTGTTGATTATAAAACCCTGCAGAGGAAATTCTAATTGGACAGCAGTGCGATAGTCTTTCTTAGCACCCTGTTCTTCTCTGTCTTTATAAACCACACATTTCTCAAGGCTCATCTGCCATACCCAATTTTCTCCATCATATATACATTTCGGATATTAAAATCCTCTGTTTTGGTCCACCATTTATAAATTATGGCTGTTAAAAACCCCTTTTTTTCCACCATATATAATTTTTTTTCCACCATTTATAAATTTCGGCTGTTAAAACCTCTATCTACTAACAGACATACAATAAACAATTACATGTATGGACACGTTTCAAAATGACCGGTACCCCCGTTGACTTCATTTCCAGCATTCAATCCCTCTTAATCTCTTATATATTCCGTATGATTTGCATGAAAAATAAATCACCTCTTCCATTGGTTCAACTTTTAATCCATTAAGTTTTTAATTTCTTGAATTGATCATGTGCTCCAATACGATATAATGATTATTGATTTCGAATTGTTTCGCTATTAACCTGTCAACATCGCGGACGGACCGTAAACTATAACTATACAGAGTTATTGGAAAAATGCTAACAACCTCTTAGGGTTGACTTCTGCTAGTCCTAACAAACATATTAAGACGTTTTTTTGAAAAAAATAATGATATTTTATTTTGTTAATTTTTTAGTTTTTTATATTTTATGTCGGAATAAGCACGAGGATAACCCGATGTTAAAAATCTCTTGAGCCTGTAATGTATTATTTCATATTTTATATCACTTTGCAAAATTATATTCAAAGGGAGCACGGCGCGGTCCAGTGTTGCCGCAGCCGGCGCTCTTGACTCCGAGTATGCTTTAAAACAAATAAATAAACATCTCAATGTTTGTTAGGACTAGCAGAAGGCAACCCTAAGAGGCTGTTAGCATTTTACCAATAACCCTGTATATATACTCGCCGCTTTAAATAAATAATTAGTCTGAATCCGGCCCTTCAAAAGGAAACTTTGGATATATAAACATAGTGGTTACTTTTTCAGTTCGTAAGTTAGGGAGTCACCAAAGGGGGTTAACATATTCTATTACAAAAAAATACATCCACGTTTGCGTTAAATAATCACAATGCACCCTCTTTTCTAATTGTACAAAATAAGGCAGCTTTTTTAATAACTTCCTCTAGTAGAAAAAAACAGTGTGCACAACCGAGCTTATTGTAATGCCAAAGTAATACCAATACTTCAAAAACTTAATCAACAATGTTTTTTTATGAAATTGTGACGGAAAAAATGCGAGGTCCGCCTGATTTAAAGTGGACTAACCTCTGCCTATAACAGATGCATTTCGTCACAAGATAGGTTGCACTACGCCCGTCACACTGATACACAAAGTTAACTCTAATGTGACAATAGTTTTACTGGCTTTCAAGGACTGCTGCCGGAACACGCTGTTAGTGCTTGGCGATAGATTTGCTACTTTAGGATGATAGCTAGACAGGCGAGCATTCGTAAAATGCACTTCCATCCATGGGCTGAAGCTCAAGCGGGCGGTGGGGATCGAAACATGGACCTGCGGCACGGCATAGCGATTCCTACTTAGCCATCATTTCTGCAAAAATAATGTTGGCCAAACTGATGCGAGATGGCGGCGACTAGGAAGAGTTACGGTCATTGACCCCAAGCGTTCATCTTCTCATTATCCTACAAAAGTATCGCTGTTCTACTTGCACAGAAGCTAAAAACTAAGGCGGTGCAAGTCATCATCTGCCTACACATATCTGACTCGTGCGAGGTCGGTACAGCATTACTTGTCTACACAGAGGCCAAAACAAGAGCGTATTAAAAACTTATTAAAAAATGTGTTTGCTTGCAACAGACATAAACACAAGGACGTAAACGTGTGTGAAAAGATTGGCTTCGGTTGTGTGACCGGCCGCCTACCTATCCCTAACATTCTAAGGCATGCTCTTGCTGGTAGTAATACCCGCTACCTCTCGACTAATCAGGGCTTCAATATGGTAATGAGCACTGTTGAGCGCCCAATGTGCAGCAAACCACACTCACATAGACGTGAATGATGGCAATCTGCTCATTCGACGCAATCCTTTTCTACGTCGCCTTTTACGTCTTCGAAAAACAGGATAAGGAACGATCCTTATATTCTCAACATGGGAATTGTAAGAGTGCAATAAGTTTGTAAAAGACTGGGAGGTAATGATTGGGGTCGATGACCGATATTCTTCCTGCAATTAAATCATACTTTGTAATGTCTTGTTCAAGTTTAACCCGTGTGCACACACCGCAAATTCCACTAATAAAATAACTAACGACTTACTTTTGACTGTAGTATCGCCGTCGCTTGACTTTGATTTCTTGGAGCGTGTATTAGCGGCTTTAGCACCGCGCTTCTTCGGTTTCTCCTCAGATTCCGATTCGGTCTTGATCGGTATCTCGTAATCTGGAAAAATAATATCATATAACCACACTAATCATTTTATAAACTAGCTTCTGATATGTTGTTTATGTTTTGATTATATTGACATATTCATGAGAACTACTTCGTGAACAGTTATAAATGTCTGTCCCCTATGTGTTAAAATAGATAAGTGTTTAGTGTTTTTAACTAAAAACACTAAACACTTGTCTATTTTTATCTAACTTAACTAAGTTAAATGAAGTATAGTAAAATTCGGCTATTAGTCATCGTAGCCAAAGATGGAAATGTATCCAATGCGCAAATAAGTGCGCTATTATCGCTTCGCTTGTTTCGAAGCGTTCAGCTTGGGCAAAAATGCTTTCGTATGTCTATCCGTATTATATAGGCTATTGTCATCTACATGTCGCATGTCTTAACGGATTCTTGTGAAATTTTATGAGCAGGTTCTATGATTATATGATTTTTTTGATAATCGAGTTTTTGGAAATCTTTCAAACCGGCGAAGATAAGATATAAATACGATAATAATACATATTTCATACGCGAAATCTTTAGTTCACCACTTAAACATAAATGATATATTGACTAAATAGGCACCCTGCTGGGACTCACGTTATATTTACCGCATAGATTCCGACCAGTTTCGGGCTATATTGTAGCCCTTCGTCTGGGAATCTATCCGGTAAATATAACGTGAGTCCCAGCCGGGTGCCTATTTAGTCATAATGGACAAAACTCGCGATAGTTTTCTAAGTGAAATGATATATTGTCACAAAGCTCCAACAACTCATAAAAACATTCAATTTGTACTTGCTTCTGCGGTGACGTGAGCATTTGTGGCACCCAACAGTTTTCCTTGTTATAGGAACTTAATAACAGCGCGGTGCTCAATTTTGGTCTACTTTCGCGTCAGAAATTTTATTGCACTCAAGGCACGATTGTGAAAAATCTGATATTAGTTAACCGACGAAATTTTCTACTCGTCACTTGGATAATGTCTTAAGAGAAGCATAGACAAAAACTTCATCATTATTAAGAAAAAAAGTTCCAATACTGAGAATACATTGAACTCCCTTCGTACATCGCTATATGTAAGCCTCATTACAGGTTTCGTCAATGAAATACTAATAATAGTCCTGTAATGAATAAGAGTAAAGAACTGTACTTCTATAAGTATTTGATTGCATTAATCTGTAATGAGAGCTACAAGAACAGAATTATAACTTTCCAAAGAGTATCAGAATAAAAAAATACTAACCTGGCACATAGTCTTCATCATCACCATTGTCCATATCATTGTCATCGGAGTCGTTGTCGTCGAAGCCGGACATCTCCTCTTTCACTGCGCCTGCAATAATTCGTAAAATAGTATATTATGATACAATGAACTAAGTTGCTCATTATACACGAGGCGAGGGCGTAAATCAGCTGAGTGTATAATGAGCAAGTTGCTCAGGAGTTTCATACGCACTTTTTCAACACCCTTGCGAAGAAAAAAAATATATATTTAAAATGCGATACAAACAACATACGAAAATTATGGAAAATAGCACGCAAGTTTTTTTTTTTTTGCGCGCGGCATATGTATTTTGGTTGATTACATATACTTAGCCTTACAACCTACTTCAAAATTATAATTTTAGTGATAAAATGCAAATATTTTATTACAAATTAATGTGAATTATAAATAATTTGATAATAATGAATGTGTAATAATAATATTTTCGTCTTCATTAAAGACACATTTATGTATTCTAAAAATATAAGTGGATCTTCAGCTGTATAAAACCTATTTGTAACAAACAAATCTGTATTACCCGGTTAAGTTTAATATGATCTGTTTACTCGTTTATAATTTGCACCTAACTTTGTAGGGATAATTCTATTACACACTAGTGTATAATATTATTATGCACGAGGGTGTTATAGTTCGGTTTATGGCCTTAAGAACGATATTATAAAACTCACGTTACGAGCAAGTGTGTTGAAAAGATTATTACGAAAGTTGGAAGCTATATGCATAGTGGTAGATAGGACACTGTATGGTTGCCTGGCTAGTTTGTCTAACAACCACCCCCAAGTAGAAAATTACTTTTTCTGCTGCCCATCAATGATCTGATGAAGTCCGGCCCTTTTGGGTAGCTGTACCAGTAAATCTTTAATATGCCAGACCAGTGTTACTTGTTGGACCTTTCCTGAGAATCGAGGCCAATTCGAGCTGATTCCTAGTTTCAGCATTTCGTGCCGATAACGGATAACGAATTCCTAGGTATCACTTTAGATCTTACATCGAGTTCAAAGCTCTGTTAGAGGCCGCGAAGATGGGCATTAGACTACGCGAAGGTGAGATGGTACTTAACATCACAACATGTGCTAACTTCCCACGCATAAATCCAGATTGTGTGGAGTAGTTACTGTTCTCACTTTTGGCACGGCTCAGCGAGCTGAATTGCTTGTTATGCAGACAACGGCACAGTCGCTGCCATTCAAGAATTGCTTGACTTGAACCTTGAGAAGGTGGGTACCCTATTCTCCAGATCTTGCTCCGAGCGAATTCAATCTCTTTCTCTTCTTAAAAGAGACCTCAAGGGCACGAAATTCGACGACAACAGTGAGATGATGGCCGCCAAAAAGTGTTTTGGGAGAGCCAAGACGAAGATTTTCTTCTAAAGGGATTTAATGTCTAGAGTGCAGATGGACTAAGTGTATTGACTTTTTAGAAGACTACATTAAAAAATGAACTCAAACTCACGAAAAAATCATTTTGATTATCATTATTTTTGCATCAGCCCTCGTACATGAGCCATCTAGTTATAAAGTTAGGAACTAACTGCAAAGGTAAGCTTACTCATATATGAACCAGCAATGGTCATGGTTCTAGTTCAGAGTTTCTTTGCATGTTTTACTTCTACGAAACCTTTGTATGGATAGAACAGTATAATAAGTGTGTGCATCATTACTTACTTTTGAACCCCTTGGTCCGGAGATGTTGTTTGAACTGGGCCTCCGTAAGGAGTACCTGCTTCTTGAAGTTGGATGCATTGCGGAGTTGAGTGATGCACAGCTCGCAGACCCCGCCTTGGTCGGGTGAAGTTAACTGTTGACCAAAACATTACATTTACAGTGACAATTGATCCTGATTTACTAAGTTATTCCATTCGCAAACAGACATGGGTCATACCGACTTCCAAAAAAGGAGGAGGTTCTCATTCGTATTTTTTTTGTTTTTTTAAGCTGATGCTTGTCGTTTGATCCCATTTTAAATTTCATCAAAATCGGTCAAGCCGTTTTTGAGTTACACTCTATTAACTGAAAAATATTTACCTATCTTGATGATATAGTCATAGACAATGAATGACAATCAATCCCGTAAGTAGCAAGGGTCACTAAAATGATTGGCAGAATTGTGACAATACGCCACAGAAGCCATAAATATAAGAAGTCAAGAAGTAAAAAAAGTTTTTTTACCAAAAAAATAGAACCGAATTTTACACCCAAAAGTCTGAAAAAACCTGTGGAAGTCGGTACCATGCGCACAATATTGTGATAATAGGTACTTTATGATCTTTATCTTACAAACGCATGCAATTCAAGCCATATATGAAATGGATCCTAAGGATTGATAAATCGTCGTGGTAAATCGTCGTGCCAAATTTTTGCGCGCTCGCAATTTTCGGATGCGTGAATAATATTTATTTATTCGATTATAGACGAGCAGCGTAATACTGACATGCCCATATTACCTTTTACGCAACCAGCTATTAAGCCGGTTCTTAAATGCGTTCACAGATGTAGTAGAGACAACCTCCTCAGGCAACCTGTTCCAGTAGAGAACAAAATCAATGAGGATATAGTGTGCAGTGAATGTACATGCTGAATTTTCTGGTTGTGCCCTTGAACTTTTTTGTCAGAGATGAAATTTTTTTTTTATTATGCCTGATAGGTTAGCCTTTGACCACTATCTCACCTGATGGTAAGTGATGATGTGGTCGAGGATGTTGTTCAGACTAACCTAGAGTTACTGGCTCTCAAGGACAGCTGCCGGAACACACCGTTAGGTGCTTGGCGACAGATTTTCAACTTGAGGGTGGTAGCTAGCCAGGCGGGCATTTGCAAAGTGCCGTACCACCATGCTGTAACGACTGCTATCCTAAGACAACAACCGGGACCGACGGCTTAACGTGCCCTCCGAAGCACGGAAGCGCTCAGTAGTAATGTCACCAGCGGTCACCCATCCAAGTCATGACCGCGGCGGACGTTGCTTAACTTTGCTGATCGATTCAGAATGGCTAAGCAAACTTGGCTACGAGCGCTTCAGAACTTTTACGAATAGATTAAATTAATATCACAAGATATTATATATAATAATTGTTTTATTCAACTTATAAAGACCACAGTTTCTCATTCCGTAAATATTTTTAATTTAACATAGACCTAAGTCATTTAATAATAAATGTATACCCTATTGACTAGTCTTAACATAAAAGAAGGTAATCGAGGCATAATAGGTTACTGTTTTTCTTTTACCTACCTACCTTTATTGTTTTCATTTAGTATGTAGTATTTTTTCCATGAAATAATAACAGATGAAGTCATAAGTCCCTTCCTAAGAGAATTATCTTTAAGAACTGCGGGTCAAAATGATGTTTTCGACTTAAGGACGCGCCATACCAGCGCGGAAAGATAGATTTCGCAAATGCGACCGAATGCACAAGTTCGGGTCCCGCCCGCTTCGCATGCAACTCATTTTGACAGGATTATAGTAAACGCAGATCTATTTGTACGTAACTACGTACGCAGGGCGCTAGCAATCAGTAGGTAGGTATATAAATTATAATTGTGATTGCAATTTGCAGGTAAATGTAATAGTTTATGATTTAGGTAGGTAGGTATATTGAAATAAAAGTACTTTCATTTAACATTATAATAACTTTATCCAAAAAAAAATAATAAGAACTTACTTTCTAGGTATTTTTAAAAGCGATAGGTATAACGAAAATCTTTCGAAGTAGGTAGCAACTAGTTAGTGAACCTCGGTACCTAGGTACTTAATTATTGATTTCCATCATAATAAGTTCTTTAGTTATTTATTAGATAATATATTATAATTAGTTCTAAAAGAAGAACCATGAACTAGCACGTAACAAAGATAGGTACATCAGAGTATCAATCATGGCATATTACCAACTTATGTTAGTTCGTATGTAGTAACTACCTAGGTAGGTACGCAACTATTGTGATGTAGGTACTTACCTACTTAGTGCATAGAGTACGTTAGTCTGCTACTCGAAAGAAATTGCCAAGTGAGTCTCAGGTAGGGACTGAAAAACTGCTAAATATTTATATTTATCGATATTATGAAGTATCGTAGTATAATATCATAGTATACTTATTACCCATTGTGATGTGATTTGTGCAAATAATACACTCTGTAAATAAATTGCAAAGTGCGTCACAGGTAGGGACTGTAAAAGTGGTACAAATGGCCTATCAATATTATTAAGTATGGCAAGATATACCGGTAAAATAATACATTGATTAGTAGTAAATAATATGTACAATATAGTATCGTTATAAGACTTATAAGTATCGACAATGTCTACAAAAAGAGAAATAAAGGAACATTTTGAAGATTAACAGATATAAAATTAAACAAATACTTCACAACACAACAAAATACATAAATTATCATTTATACTAATATCACTATGTACTTACTGTTAATAACGTTACTCATTATCTAAAATCAATGTATATATTAGGGTTCAAGTATGAAATTGCTAATTTATCATGAAAAATTGATATTCGTTTATTTTTTAATTTAACATATTTATTTAATAAAAGTAATTACCATTATTATCTATACATTGCTACCATCTAATAGGATTAATTTATGTCATTTATGCCCTTGCAATAGAACTCTGGTGATCTAGGTTCGACAAACTGTGTGAAAGCATTTTGTACTGCCTGGGAAGAAAACTATTTATCACGTAGAAAATTGTCCAATTCACGAAAAATTGTATTCCGTTGGAGCAAGGTCTGGCGAATACGGAGGGTGACGAAAGGTTTCTAATTGCAGGTCTTGTAGAGTTGAAACGGTTTGTCGTGCTGTTAGTTTTGCTATCATTGTGCGGAGTTTGGCACAGTAGATATCTGCTGTTATTGCATGACCAGATCGGAGAAAGCTACAGTGAATAACACCATGCTGAGACCACCACTCAGTTACCAGTACCTTTTTATTGGTAAGCTTTGATTAGGACACTGTTGTGGTGATTGACCTGTGGTCAGCCATTGCATTTTTCCCTTACGGTTATCGTAAAGAATCCACTTTTCACCACATGTCACAATTCGATCCAATATTCCTTCATTTCTGTATCGATTCACCAAAGCAACACAAGTTTCAAAACGCGTTTCTTACTGCAGATCAGTCAAATCATGAGGCACCCAATTTTCATTATTTTTTATTTTATTGATTTGACGCAAATGAGTTAAGGTAACGTAAAACATGCTGCTAATTCCTGGGTAGTTTGGCTCGGATCAGCTTTCGCCATCTCTTTCAATTCATTGTTATTCACCTGTGTGGGCGGTCTTCCAAGTGGTTCGTTCTTCAAATCAAGGTTTCCATCACGAAAACGCTTAAACCCAGATCGCACGGTCCTTCATTACCAGTCTGTACAAACGCAACATTGATATTGCGAGCTGTTTCTGCCGCGTTACTTCCTATATTTAAAGTTGTTACATGTTGTCACAACCAATTACTATTTCTTGTATTTTTATATTCTTTGGAGTGTGTTGGCTAGAATCAAAATTATCTTTCCTTTTGGCTGTCGTTATGTTGGTAGTTTGTGAATTTATTTCTCTGAGTGGCATATTTCTGGTTTTTCGGGGGTCTAATAATTCTGGTAACAAAGATTCCATGTAAAATTTTTTTAGTTTAGGTATCATAATTTTGTTCCACAGGTCTTGATCACAATTAATTATTTCAGTTCTTATAGGGCGATTTGAGCCAGTCCACACAGCAAATAAGCATTTTTTACGACCTGTAATATTTAGCTGGCCCTGCATTTGTAAATACCATTCATGTTTTTTATTTATGACAAAATCTTTGTTCCAAAAGGTTATTTTCCTTTTCTGCACTGCTTCTTCCAAAGAAGTTCTAAATCCTGATATTGGGCATTTAATTTCTACTATCATGTCTTTGTCGATCACTCCGTCGGGCGTTGCTCCTAAGAAAGGATTATTTTTATCAATAAACAGACCGCATGGTAATATTTTTACATTTTCCTGTTGTTCAAGTTGAGTTAAGGCATTTTTTTCGTTTATTCTACCATGTTCGATGGAGGTGACGTTCGATATATCTCTTTTATATAATAAACTTTTTACTAAGCTGGCTGATGTTGTGCTCCGCTTATTTACTATTTTACCAAAGTTAGATGCTGTTATCAAGTTTCTTCTCATTTCCATCCATTTGCTGCTCTGACTTTGAAGGACGGTTTCTTTTTCTATGTTTAATATATCTGCATCCGATTTTTCCAAACTTTCTAAAAATGTCTTTTTTAGCATTTCCAAATCTTGAGCAGGCAAATCAGGTCTCAAACAATTTACTCCGTAATTTTCATATTCTGTCTTTTTTTCATTTTGAGTAAATATCAGCTTTCTGCGTCTAATTTTAGACCTCAAACTATTCCTTTTTAGTCTTTTTAATTCCAGGTGTTTAGACTTTGACATCGGGCTAACACCGAGAATTGACTTCTGCAGTTTATACAATGGCCTTTTGCTATTAAAAGATACCAAAGCTGTGGCACATCTTGCCTGATATGATTGCCGAAGACAGTAATTGATGCGTTTGCCGCCAATACATTTGGCAATTATGGCGTTAAATGCTTCACATCGATTACTGTCTACGTCTTCGATAAGACTACGTGCATTTGCTGCGGTAAAACCGACAATCATTTTTATTTGACTTTCTAACGTTGAATTTTTTAATTTGGCAGTAATGTCTTCACTATTTTTTTCACTTTTACAGTAAAAATCTTGACAATGTGTATGGCACCCAAAGGCATGATAATATGCATTAGAAATAGCTGTAAAGAGGTCGTTTATTTGTTTAGAACGGCAATAACTGGTTGTCTTTATATATTTTATCGAAGTACAAATAACTTTTCTTATAGCCAAAATTCTTTGAGTGTTTAAATATTTTCTGTGCTGCAATTGGTATTTGGTATCTTTTATGAGTGCTTGTAGTTTATTGCACAGGTTACGGAGTAAATGATTCCTACATTCAATTTTTTCGACTGTGTAGTTTGCATATGGTCGCGCTTGCAGAATTTTTGAGTAAGTTGAAGCGTCTCCGTCTGCAACCATTTTCCCGTAAATAAGACCGTACATTTCTACAGATTGCTTGAAGCCCTCCAATATGATTTCGGATTCCATGTTAGTAGAAGAACCAGTGTAATTCTTGAAACAAGTGTGGTCATTTGGTGTAATTTGTTTATTCATTGCACGTGCACATACACAACAATATTTATTTTTTACACCAGCGTACAACACTTCTCCAAACCTTTTTCCAATTATTGCAGCAGCGCCTGATAAAGAAGAGTAATTTTTTTTGTAGGTTCTTTTGGCCCAACATCCATCTACTATGACTTCTATAACTGGTATGCCATCTCCATTTACTCTGCCTTCGTCTAGAGCACATTGCTTTTCACGAAGCGCTGCAGCTTCCATCTCAGCTGAAGCTACTTTTTCCCACTCAGTGTTAACCTGGTTATCAATTTTTTTGTAAAATCGGTCGGACATAAACGGAATGTTTATTGCAGAAAAAATTTCTTGCAATTGAGTGAATCCTACGCCTGTAATATTAGCACTTGTTACAATAGCAGTGTTTATATTTAAATTTTCGTCTGGATTTATTTTGCACGTATTAACAGTAAGTACGACATGGCACATAGTGCATTTAAATTGTAGTTTCGAAGATAATCCTAGTCTTTTCTCTCCTACTAGTTCTAAATTATTAATGCCACAACCAAAAGCTTTTGAATGTTCGGATATAGCTTTCAACTCCTGTAAAAAATACTTAATATCTACGATTCTTCTTTCATCTGATTGTCCAGGACAGTTGGTATTGGATGTCTCCATGTCTTCACCTCGAACTCTACGATAATAATACAACTTGTTAGTGAAATCACCTTACATTCTTTGACACAATTATAAAACTTGGCATATTCGATCCTTGAGTAAAAATAAGCCAATTAAGATCGGCAGCCCTCCGGTAAATATGATAAATAAGATTATTTGACTGTAGAGTATCGAATACATTTTTAAAAATTTTATTATATTATTTTATGTTGTATCTAACATAATATATCGTCCAGGTTTTATAAACAGGTATTTCACTTTCTTTTCCGTCATAGTAGTCGGTATAATATAAAAGTGGTTCCTACTTATGTAATAGAAAAACAATGAAAGTCTCATAGGTAACGCATAGACAGCAATTCTTCGTTCCGCCACTACGCCACTGACGCCCGTAATGCGTTGGTACAAAAAGCAATAAAATACAAGTATGATTGAATATGAATGAATTTACGATACTTTAGCCATAGATCAGTCAAATTCCATATTTTTTCTAGTAAACGTGTCGGTTTAATCCGTTTTATGAATGTTTAGGTAAGGTTAGGTGTGTATGAAACTTATTAAAATAAAGGTTAGTAATTCCTTACTATCAAGGAATTCCAGTTGCGTAAACACTTTTCAATAACATTCACAAATTTATAAGGCCCTTAAACTAATTTTCATTCGGAAATAAAGAAAATGTAGTACGCAGGTGAACTGACTAACAATAACTGAAAGATTGAAACAGGCATAGTTCTACAAGCGCTCTGCTGCTAGTAGGTACGCGTCCTTCACCTCGTAGCATATTTTAACTTGGCGGCGCACGTCCTTTAATTTTTTTTTCGCTATTGATTGTTAGACAATGTACATAATTTTTTTTTTTTTTTAATTTGCATAAAATCGGCTTTGTTATCCTATTTTTTATTTGTATGAAAAATCTCCAGTTTTAATATTTACGGTAACCTGAAATAAAAAATGTACTTGTAATTTTTAAACATTGTTAAATTATTAAGAGACTACATATGAAATAGCTTTTTATTATATTAGAAATGGATTCTACTTTATCGATTTATACGAAAACGATACCAAACTTGACATATTAGCTAAACATGGACAGTTACAATTTTTAGAATGAAGCCGGGCGGAGCAGCACTTTAAATCCCCCCCTCCGTCGCCAGAGGAGGGATACCGGAGGAATTGCCAATTAAGATTAATTGGCTTATTTTGACTCAATGATCGAATGTGCCAAGTTTCATACTTGTGGCAAAAAATGTAAGGTTAAGGCAATTTATGTCGCTAACGGACTGTACTATAAGAATATTACATTAATAAACACTTAGAACCGTATCATTAATATACAAATTTTCAGATTTTAAATAATGACTAAATAATCGGTGGTGCTAATATGACGGCATCGGTATCGTTACACACCTATTTTCAATATTAACGTTATCATAAAATAGCGGTATAGCAAGCCTTGGTAGCCCTGGTAGAACAAGGCCCGCTCACATCAGAGACTTGATAAAAATCTTAGGCTCACATAATTATTGAAATCTCCAATTTGTATTATTTCCCTTTTTTTTTCAAAGTCGTAATCATTTCAAGTTTGTCTAATAAACATTGAAAGCAAAGTCACACAATAGGTAGTGACTGACGCGTCTCGCTCATTCATCCGCGTGGTCAATGGAGAAAAATAATGTTATGATGATATGAATGAGTTAGTAGGTAGGTATACTATCACGTATCACCACAAAACTACTGAGTGAACAGATTTAGATGAAAATTGTATATGTCCATAAATAGACTCGTAGGTATAATACCTGCATGTATTGTCGACACATTCTAGTAGTGGCGAGTCCACTTCTAAAGTCGTTGCCGCCGGCGAATTTTGCTCTGGCAGTGCTGTCATTATGGCTTGTTTTTCTGCGGCACGTTGACAGGACAGCACCGCCGTCACCGCCATCGCCTGCGCCTGCGCTCTATCCTCGCTATCGAGTGCTTGAACGGGCTCGTAAGTCTCGTAACTCACATTCACGAGCTCAATAAATGAATCGTTTTGATTTCTACAAAATATTTGGTGGTATAAATAGATATTAGTAGTAAACTCACATAGATACTTACTTACCCATTTTCTACATATCTAAGTAATATGATAATATTAGGTAGGATACATGCAGTACCTAAGCATAACAATTTGTGTAACCACCCAATGTAGAAAAATGTATTGCCAAGCACCTAATAGTGTGTTCCGTCAGCAGTCTTTGAGAGCCAGGAATAATTCTGGGCCAAGTCCGTTTAGCTACCTACCATCCCCGACAAAACTATCACCAACAGGTGCTAGCTGTAAAAAAACATAGATTTACTATGGATTTACTTTGGTTACGAGCTTAGGTAACAAAGTAGGTTATTCTTATTAGGTATGTTATATACCTAATATGGCTGAACGAATCTTAGTCAAGGTTGGTATAGGCACGGTAATATTTATAGATAATGTTACCGTGGTATAGATAATATTACCGTGGTATAGGTATGCACCTACCTAACATTAATATGGTAGGTAAGTCCGCGGGGATAAGTCAGGTAGGTAACTATACGTAGATAAACAATAACACTAGGCAATTAGATATAGGTATATAGGTTTCTAAATTTTATTCAGTAGTGGTTCGTAGAAGGTAAGTGCGAAATATCAGGCAAGAAACCAACCTTGTATGGTCCAGTTCCGACGCCCGAGTTCCGAAAGTCGTCTCGGTACTACTTTGTTCTGGCAGAAGGGTCAACGACCCCATCGTCGTATGATCTGAGCGATCAGATGACGACGCCCGTGCGTTATCAATGCTAGCTTGTGCTTGAGCAGCATCGGTCACATTCAGAAGGTCAATGGAAGAACCGTTTTGGTTTCTGTAAAGAATTTAGTAGTACATAAGTAGGTAATTATAGGAAAAGTTAACTTACCTACCCATAAGCAGGTATTGCATCCCAATCTTCATAAATACTAACACCAAACCACTTGAACTAGCACAAAAATAATCAAAGAATAACTGAAGGTTGTAAGGCATATAGGAAGTTAAAAAAATACAAATATGTAGGTAAACTTACTTCTTTTTCTTCCTCATTTCACTGGCCCTTTCTTGTAAATATTTTTTATATTGTCTATGACCAAGTTTTCTGGGTTTTCCCATCGTCACCGGCACAAAAAATATAATTCCAAAAACCTGTTAGTTAATGAACACTGAAAAAAAGACGTAAATAATTTGGAACGCGGTGGCAGGAAGCTGAACGATACGTCCACCTCGTAAGAATGCCGGGGCATACTGACTGAGAGATAGAAAGAAACAGCGTGCCATGGGAAACCAACGCTTACGAAAGGGACAGACTGTGTCATTGTGGTGAGCACTTACAGTATTTAAAAAGGTCAAAAGCGCCACATCAAATAATTGTTATTTATGAGAAAACTAATCATTTAATGATATAACTGGATTAAGGAACTAAGGGAATAGTTATTCTCCATTTATCAAAGTAAAAATCATCTTGTATTATCAAGTAGTTTGTGATATAAATAACAAAACGTGTGTAAAACACACATTTTTCATATTTTTTTTCTATCGAGGTTTTTTTTACCAATCGTGTTTTCAGGTTTGAAGAACCAAAGACAAAACTACAAAATTTCAAAATAAAATAGCATTTTACTCGTAGGACTCGTAAATACCAAGATGTATGGGGTTTTTGGTGAGCCAATTATGTACGGCGCAACCTTAAGTACACATATGTCACATACCCCGTGGGGTGCCGGGTTAGAATTGCACCTCCCTATATCATCTCATGGGTCATAAAAGTCGACTAAGGGTAAAATATTAGAAGGTGGGCAGCAGCGCCTTTTTAAGAACGATGCCATCTTGCACTGCGATCCCCAAGCCGCCTGCCAAGCGTGGGGATTATGGCAAAAACACCCTTAATAGGGGAGGCTGTGTTCAGCAGTGGACGATCCGGCTAGTACAGTACAGTAGACATATCTAAAATTATGGCTATCCTGTACATCGACTTGCGTTTTTTTTTGCGTACACCTATACTATGTGAGCTGTCTGGCTTATTTAGAGTTATCGTTTATCATTTACTAAAAAACGCCATCGCTACATTTTCCACTAAAATTTGTAGCAATTCATTGAATATTCCTCACATTATTTCCATGAGAAATCAACTTCAAATCCTTGCATTCCAATGTACCCGATTTTTGGCACCTGACGACTACTTGTGTTATAGTATAAAGTGTGGCAAGGAAATGGGAGCGGCGGGATTCGAACTCGGTACCCACAAATCGGAGTCGCACGTTAGAACCACCATGCCAGAGATGCTTAACGTGGAGATGCGAAAATAGTTGTATAGTAGGGGCGAATTTATACTAACGGATATTTAACGATTTTAGAAGTTAAATTGAGTTTTTTTTAATACTGAACTGGGTAGCATTTGACCACTATCTTACCTGATGTTAAGTGATGATGCGGTCGATGATGGAGCGCGCTTACCCAGAAGGTATCTATTCACTCGCGTTTTGAATTACGTGTTAGCCTCACGATTAAATTTGAAACAAATAGCTTTAGATAATTTTTTTAAGAACATAACATAATTCTACTGTTTACTTATGAGTCAAGTAATAAAAAAATAACACTAAATGGTAAATAATACGGGATAACTCACGTGAATCAGTCAGATAGCTTCGACTATAGTTTCAGCCACATTCGGTGGTCCACCTAGGAGCTATCTGACTGATTCACGTGAGTTATCCCGTATTATTTACTAAAATGAAAACCGCGTTAGTTTTTAATAAAATAAAATAATAAAAAAACACTATATGGTCTTTAGTTGTGTATAGGTCTGAGTAAAACTCTTATTTAGGCAAAATTACAATGATTATGAAATGTTTTAACTATGAGTGGGATTCAAACCCGCAACCATCCATCCCTATAGCTGAGACATGCTCTGCCAATGGAGCTATCATAGTGACTGAGTCATAGCATGGATATTGTGGGTGAGTATATCACTACATACTATAAAACAAAGTCGCTACCCGCTGTCTGTCTGTCCCTATGTATGCTTAGATCTTTAAAACTACGGAATATAATAGCGTCATTCAAGAGGAAGGTTTATATGTATAACACATGCATAATATAATAGAGAAACAGGGATAATTTTAGAGGGTTCTAATGTGATGTCGTAAATAAGCAAATTTTTTTGCGGTTACACCGCAAACGCTCGCGCTGGCTGAACCCTACGAGATAGATAAAAATAATGTACTACAGTATTGTACATCTTAAAAAGGGCTACAAAAAAAATCCACGATTCTTTACTTTTTACGAGAAATAATGGCTAATTTACGAAGCTATTTAAGCAATACAGCATTGATTCTTATCCAATTAAGTACCTTAAATACATTGTGCATTTAATATAGATCAATATGACCCTTTACGACAATTTATTTAAATAATATTTTCGAATATATTACAGATTATTTAGTATCACCATTGCAGTCTCTAGTACCAAATATATCAAGAATTTTTTAATGAAAATCACAGAAAACACCAATTCTTTTGCACAGTATCCTGTATTTGAGTTTTATATTCAATTCATGATTTGAAATTGAAGCTTGGAAGAGTTCACATTGCTATTGTAGTATTTTGTGATCTTTCCAAGGCTTTCGACTGTGTAGGGCACTGCACTGTGATTCGTAAACTTTCACACTGTGGTATTCGTGGAAAAGCTCTTAATCCTATGGAGTCATATCTGTCAGACAGGCTACAGACAGTTGGAATAAATGGCATTATTGTTTTTTTCACAAATGATACCTGATATTTAAAGTAGACAGAAAAGATTGTTAACTAATTCAAGTAAATAATGTGTTATCTATGATCTATAAATGGTCCACCGCTAATAATCTTCTCTTTAATTAAAAAATACCAAATTTTAAAAGTTTTCTGTGCCATATATCACTTATGTTGAACCAGACATTAAGCTTGACCTAGGTAAACTTTCTATTAACAATGTGACAGTCTTCCTGGGAAACAAAATGAACTCAATTTTACAGTGGGATACACATGATCTATCCAGAAGACTTTTCTGCATATGCAATTCATAAGGAAAGACAGATGAGAGACGTAGCTACTGCCAGGCTAGTTTATTTTGCATATTTACACAGTATTATGCCATATGGCATATTGTTGTGGGGAGCTGATGCTGAGATAGAGACAATCTTTATCTTACAAACAGCATGCAAATCAAGCCATATATGAAATGGATCCTAGGGCTTGATAGGCGGGTTGTTTTCTGCACCCATGTCGTCTGCAAGCGGCTTATCATGCGTGATGCCGGGTGGCGAGCGTTATGGATCCTAATGTTATCACTGACGAATCTCTCTGAAGTTTTTTTTTGAAGCTGATAAGCTATCCATTGACTGCTATCTCACCTGATGGCAAGTGATGATTTGATCTAAGATATTGTTCAGGCGAACCTAGAAAAACTGGCTCTCAAGGACAGCTGCCGGAAAACCGTTAGATGCTTGACACTAGGAATAAAGATAAAATAGCAGTGCCAATTGTATAGATTAGCAAAGACAAACAAATGGTCCTTATTAGGTAATTGTGTGCATAATAAAGTTACCTAACATACTACAACACACAATGAAGGATAATTTATAAAAAAAAATTTGATTAACATATCAGTTTATGACTACATAAGTGACAAAGTGCTTGGATAATTCCTCCTCAGCCAAGCTATCACTACATAAATTTTATTGTAAAATTTGTATGTATAGTTTGTTACAAAAGACATTTAAAAAGGATGGCTCTGAGTTTCATGCTTGTTCTTCTCGTAGTGGCTCATTATTATTTGTTACTGAATATGACAGTACAAGATATGATATTTCAATATTAAAGTTTTTAATTGACCCTCTGCATTGTAGACACCTAAATTGAATAAATTATTAACAGATTAACTTTGACTGCAATACAGTGGGAAAGTTTGTGTAAGGATATTATGCGTATTTGTATTTATATGGAGTGATTTTTTAAGGAAAATTAAGTAGTCAACTTTTTAAGTATTTTAGACTTGGGTGGATCTGCCACATAGTACATTTTCTAGTTATGACATCATTGATTTTATATGAAAAACTTTTTTTTATTCCATTCCAGCTAAAAGTTTTGTAAAAATTAGAAATACCTTTGTGTGTTTGGTCTCTTCCTGACAGAAAATGTTTTTTTTGTTATATGTACCGAATGAGCCATTTTATCCTCATATCTAATGTAATGAAAGGAATCCTGTAGATATTATGTACCATAAATAATATAGTACTTTCTTAGTTATTTGTGTAATCATCGTACGTAAACTTTCCCACAGGACTATAGTCAGGTCCATCAAAAGGTAGGTTTTAAAAAAAATCTAAAAGTATCATATGCCCACATACATTGCTTTATAATATTATATTTGTTCTTTTTAGAAGATTCATTACATATTTTACTATTAGTGCAAAAGCACTGAGACAGATTGAAAATATTTAATTATGTGGTACACACGTCTCTTGTTTTAGTGATTACTGATTAGTACAATGCCAGATAACCAAGACTGGCATCTATCTACCACTTACATATATATATGTTTTTTTTTTTTTTTTAACACTTTATTGTACTTTCTTATTACAATTAATATAACTAACAAAAATTGTTCATCTTAAGAATATTTTTACACACAACAAAATTAACTCGAACAGTGTTAGGTATTTTAACCTCTAAACATTGAGCTTGCGAGTTAGATGTGGTATTAGTTAGATGTATGTGTATATCTCCATACAAATGTTGTAGAGTAATCTTTCCTTTATTTGAGGATTTAGGTCCAAAACAAAGCATGATATTGATTGTTTTTTTTATTATCTAGGCTTGTATTGTTACGATTTTTAATATGATAAATAACTTGAGAGTTATTAGCTTTATATTTTCATATAAAAAGAAACATTTTCATATAAAGTTTTCAAGGGTCATAAATTTCAACTTAATTATCTTTTTAAAATTTCGGCATCATAGAAGCCTAGATAATGACGAGTTCAATTGGTACTACGCTTAATTCTGGACCTTAAATCTCAAACACCCTATGACGTTTGTATGGAGAAGTGACCGCCCAGTTCAACCTTAAGCAGCCAAAAGCAAAATTAAACCATAAAAGAATTTTAAATTCATAGAGCAGTACCAAATGTGGCTTGTATGTGCATGCACACTTTGAAAAAAATATTGCGTGAACAGAGTATGGTAGTTGGGGCCACACAATGTCATATACTCACCTCACCAAACAATACCAACTACTGCACTCCCTCTGTTTATTGGTACTGAGCAAAACTAGTGTTTCTACACATTACATAGTTATAATATACCTATACAGGGTGTTAGGAAGGTTGATACAAAGCCATGAGGGGGGGTAGGCCACCTCATTAGGCATCTATCTAGGCTAGATTACCGAAGTCCAAAGTCATTTAATTCCTAGTTATCATAATATCCATGACTTTTGGAAAATTTACCAAAATCATAAGCTTATTCGTTCATAATGTTTGTTCAAACAGACAATAACTAGCACCTAAAAATATGTTTGCATCCTAGCTTTTTTTTTCATGCCTGATAGGTTAGCTTTTGACAACTAATCTCACCTGATGTTAAGTGATGATGTGGTCGAGGATGTTATTCAGGCCTATAATTACTGGCTCTCAAGGACAGCTGCCGGAACACGCGTTAGGTACTTGGCGACAGATTTCTACTTGAGTGTGGTAAATCTTAATATCTTATAAAATTACATCAGATGACCACTCTATTATGATGGTTGAAGTATTTGCAATCTCAGAGGAGTTATCTCATATTGAAACTATGCGATATAATGATGTTGTCATTCTCACAGACAGTAAAAGCGCTTTACAGCATTTACCTCGCTGTGCCTCTGGAATCAGAGGTGCATCGATAGCTTATGCCATTTTAGGGAAAATTCTCAACCTTAATGCTAATTACAGATCTCTGAGATTGGTGGGTATCCATTGTAATGAGGAAGTGGATAAGTTGGCTAGTCACTGTGGGGTCAGAAGTATTCCAAATCCCAGAGTACACAGAAATACTTCCTAAACACAAGAAAATTATTCATGAAAACTGGTATAGCTATTTTTGTAACATATCACAACATAAAGGTACCTGATATGGAACTCTGCAAAGTGTAACTCCACAATTGCCTTGGTTCCTCATGACCAGAGATCGGAATAAGTAGAATGATTTAGGGTCAATGATCTCGAATGTATATGTTAATATGGATAAGACTCCCAGATTTCGGAATTTTAAATTCATTCTTTTTTTTGTTCGGAATATCAAAAATATTACGTGGAGGCGTAAAGTGAGTAACGTATCAATATGAGCATTTTTTTTTCTGTATAACTTTTAATGCTCTTAGAGCGCCATAGGTGACCGGTATTTTATAGCAAAGAAAACTGTGGTGTTCAAAATCTTTAAGTAAAAACCTAACTAAGTATAAATAGGGATCAAATTATTAGCTCTACATACAAAAAAAATTAGGTAACTATAACTCGGGAAATGGGGTCTTTTGTCACCTTATACTTGGTATGCACAATTGCAACCAATCAGGACTGAGTATCTTCGATGGTTCATTTATTTTTCGTCAGAATATTGCGCGCACGCTCACTTCACAGGTAAATAACTCAGTATAAATGAGATCAGATGAGCTATAAATACCATGAATAATAATAAGTGCCTATAACTCGGCTAATAGGGTCTTTTGTCACCTTATCATTTGTATGCACAACTGCAACCAATCAGAACGGCGTATCTTCAATGACTTATTGTTTGTTTGTCAAAATATAGCGCGCACGTGCACATCGCAATTACCTATCTCATTCTCTTACTTCGGTTCGTAGAGTGCGTTTCTTTTTAATGAGTTTTGATGTGTTGTGAAAATCGTGAATTGTACGGACTTTCTGGAATCTTCTTAAAACTACAAATGTGGCTTGGATCTAAGGACTTTGATAAGTTACTGAAGTAGTTACTGAATCACTATTTTAATAATATTATGTAATGCAATCCCGTGAATATCGGAACTTTCCGGCAAAAATGGCATATCCATGTTATGACAACGTGATGTAAGTACGTAAAATCATTCAGCCTATTCCGATCACTGCTCATGACAAACCTAAGCAGAAAAATTATTGTGATGGCCTGTAGACTTCGCTTTGGGCATATTCCATTAAACATCAGATGAGATTAGTTCATTCATTTATACATTTGACAGAAAAGAAATTGAATATGTTGGGGATGAAGACCCATGTCACTAAAATATTTGAACAAGCTGGGAGCTCAATCACACATCCCTTTCCAAGGAATTCATAATAGAATATTTTAAGTTAAGATTTTGAAGTGTAAACTGATGCATAAAATTTACATTTTCTCTATTATGTACAAGTGGAACCGCCTCCAATTTGTTTATACACAAAAGTACAACCGCAACTTCATAGCACTAAATGAAACTAATGATGCAGATGGGTACATATTATTCGGCATTTTGTTTGGGGTCGCATCCATGTAAAATATTATGTAGTCGTACATTATGACATGATGCCATTATGATTTATGTTTACAAACAAGTAGACATACTTTATTAGCTTTTAGGTACTCACATTCACATCAAAGCATTCTCTCAACATGTCACCGTAGACTTCTTCCTCGCCCATCCAATGGTATGAGGTTTTAATATCTTTAAACGCACCCTCAGACGCACAACACCGGCACATCCCATTCACAGACGATCTCTCCATTTTTAACACTATATCACAGCATTTGCAAGTAATCCACACTAACTTTAATTAGACAAAAAGCCACAATCTTCGACCGACGCCATACAGACGCTACAAATCAGCTACCGATTCTGATTTCTGCGCCATTTTATTTTTTTGTTACTTTTAGCAGTGATGGTACTGATGGTGGCAACACTGACTACAACATTGGCTGCCTTCACTCCAAAAATGCTTTACCGTTTCCCCTATTACGTCACGGAGTACGTCGGTACCATACACTAACTTGCAATTTCAACGACCACGCCTCATTCTGATTTGTGATTACGTATGTGCGTTAGGATGTAGCTGTTCTGAACCGACAGTTCCGATTTGCTTATGACCGTCAGGTCATAAGCAAATCGGAACGGTCGTGTACGTGTGTATGGTGTATGAAACTGTGATAAGTAAAAAGAAGCTCTTTTAAGTTAAAGTAGTGCATGTTTCTTCATCCCGCCAGGCTAGATAGTGAAAATCAAAGTCAAAGTCAAAATCATTTATTCAATTTAGGCGTCTACGACGCTCTTATGAAGGTCAATTACAAATTTTAATATTGAAATATACTACATTGTACTGCCACGTTCAGCAAACAAAAATTATAGAGCCACTGCGAGAAGAACGGGCAAGAATCTCGGGGCCATTCTTTTAAACGTTTTTTAACAATGTGTTAAGTACATACTATATAGTAAAATTATTACAATACTTAATTTACATTACGTAGGTGACAGGCGCTAGCTTGGCAGAGGCGAACCAGTCCAAGCATTTTTGTCGTTTAAGTAATCACAAACTGTGTAGTAAGATTTCTTTATCAAAATATTCTTCACACGCAACTTGAATTTTCATTCTGTGAGCGTTGTAATATGTTTGGGCAATTTATTATAAAACCGCACACAGTTGCTTAAGAAGGACCTTTTATTTGTCTTTGCTAATCTAAAACCTGGCACCGCTATTTTATCTTTATTGCTAGTGTTATAATCGTGATTGTCACTGTTTGATTTAAGTTTGCTCAAATTTTTACGAACATACATAATATTTTCAAATATATACAGACTTGGTAATGTTAAAATATCAATTTCTTTAAAAAGATCTCTCAAAGATTCCCTAGGATCCATTTCTTAGATGGCTCGAATTGCACGCTTTTGTAAGATAAAGATTGTCTCTATCTCAGCAGCAGATCCACACAGCAATACACCATAAGACATATACCGTCTTACCACAAAAGACTTAAGCACGCCTTAGACATGTGTTGAACAGATGTTTCAAAAATGTTGTACCACAAAACGGCGCCTAACACGCGTTTAGGCTTAAACATCCCTTAGTCACGTGTTTATATTTAAACAGCCGCAAGCCTTGGTTTAACAAGTGTTTAACTCAGTTCTATCATTTTTAATATTGATAATTGCAGTGGATATGGACAACTTATATAGATATAATACATCGTGCACGCGTGAACCCATTTGAGTATTATAGTGGAAACGATAAGACTAACAGATTTTTTTAAAATAAAATTGGGGATCTATTAAACGATCACCTACAATGTGATCCTCGGGGTGGATCCTCGTAAGTCCCCAATTACACGTTGCGTGCGCCTCACGGTGCTGGGCTCGTCATTAGGTAAGCACGGAATGTTATGGTTGTATATGTAATTATAAATCTAATAATATAATATTTATTTAAAATTATAGTTTTTGAAGCCTAATTCATAGCTTTTACTTGACATCTATCTTTAAATTATAATGAATTTTTTAGAGATTTTATATAGACGCAATAAACTTAACATTATTATTTTACAAATTAAAATATTATTATTTTTCCGAAACTTCGAATTGATTGATAACTCATAGGAGAGCATTATTTTTGTACTCTTTGCTTGTGTTTTTAATCTAATAGCTACACTCAAGCCTTCTGATGTACTGAATATTCATCTATAATGAATGTAAATAATTACTAAAATATATAATTTTGGTGCAAAAGGATACTGGTATTTCAAATAATTTCTACATGTAACAAAACGTTCCCTAAAGTTACAAAACAGGCAGATGAAACGCGCACCGACTTAGGCAGTGTTTAGGCAAACACGTGTTAAACATGGTTTTGTGGTAGAAAAATTAAAACGCGTTTAGGCGCTGTTTAACTTTTAGACACTGTCTACCTAAACAGGCGTTGAAACCATGTCTTATGATATTTTTGTGGTAAGACGGAATATTGTGGAAGTACGCGAAATAAACGAGCCTAGCAGTAGCTACGTCTGTTAGCTGTCTTATCTTACAGACTGCATATGCAGCAGAACTAAGTCTTCCGGATAGATCATGTATATGTGGATTCCACTGTAAAGTTGAATCCATTTTAATTCCCAGGAAGACTGTCTCATTGTCAGAAGAAAGTTTTTCTAGGCCAAGCTTAATGTTTGGTTCAACATAAGTAACATTTGGTAAAGGAAACTTTAAACATTTGGTCTTTTTAGAATTTAAGAGAAGATTATTAGCCGCGAACCACTTAGAGAGCATAGATAACACATTATTTACATGAAGAAGTTCACTATCCCTCCTATCTACTTTAAAAATCAGGGAGGTATCATCTGCGAATAAAACTATATCGCAGAATTTTTTAACCATGTAAGGCAGATCATTTATATATGCTAGAAACAGAAAAGGTCCTAAAATTGATCGTTGCGGTACTCCTATTCTTACCAAAGACCCGGAAGAAGTATTGCCATTTATTATAACCTTCTGTAGCCTGTCTGACAGATATGACTTTATAAGATCCAGAGCTTTTCCACGAATACCATAATGTGAAAGTTTTCGAATCAGAGTGCGGTGCACTACACAGTCAAATATACCAAATAAATAAATATATCAAAACAGTTCACATTACGCAGGGAATATAATATCTCGGCTAGTCTACGTCCATTATAGGAACCGTGAGCACTACGTGCCAATAGCGCTCTGAGCGCGTTTCAGACCAACTACCACAACTAATAAAAAGTGGAAATTAAAAATCTGAGATCTTTTATAATTATTTAACAGTACCTAGTTCTCTCTCTCTCTCAAGTAATCTACAACATTAAAGTTCAAATCCGTTCATTTTTTAAATGGTAAAGAGGTTATGTATTTGTTTAGATGGACGGATGACGTCATATGCACGCTTTTACTTGATCCGAGACGACTGCAATGCAATCGGTCATGAGCGTCATGAGCGTATATGCAAATCGGTTCAATCATTAATACTCTCGTTTCGGTACTTTGACGCATCTCAGACCGAACCCAGAGTCCTGAGCTCGGAGTGAGTGAGGTTTTTGTAGCTTTCAGTGCATCTCTCAGAGCACGTTTATAGCGCTTTAAACTCAACTGAAAGTACTCCCTTTTTCATATGTGACTACACAATAATCATATACAAAAACCAATTTAATGCAATGCAAACAGTTAAAAATAAATAAAATACCTAATGAATCAAGTATTACTTTTCAAATAGCTATGCTTTTCTTCCTACCTCCTCAAAAAGCACCTCATATTTTTAACTTCTCACCTTAGTTAGGTGATATCCTTATTAAGTGAAGGTGAGCTAGAAAAAATCAGAAAAATCAAATCTGGTCATAAACAAGATTTCTGCCAGGTAACAAATACATACAGCGCCATCTCTGCAAAAGTGTTCAGTTGTCAATCCCAATGACGATGAAAGTACAGTAAACAAAACCAGATTAAATCAAAAATGGATCAAAATGCGAATGGATTCTTCTCTAGGATACTTGATCCTAAATTCTGATCCATACACATATATAATGGAACGTGTAGCATTCACCGAAGGACCAACCTGACTGTGGCTGCGAGTGGCTGTGAATAGTGAATGTCATTATCTCGAATGTCACTGTCATTAGACGTTATGTAAATACAACAAATTTCTATCCACCCAGGGGCCTAATTATTTTGTTGTTCTAAATTATGTGCATAAGCCTGTCCAAATAGCAGATTAATTAAAAGAAAAACTAGCTCCGTCTAAATTTAAAATGGCATCTCTCCACTTGTGCCGTTGCTGCATGACGCGGCCGCCCGACAAGAACTTGAAGTCTCCATACCCACGACTAGGGACTTCTGAAATTTATGCCGACATGCTGAAGGAGTGCTTCGAAATACACGTAAGTAGCATATATATAGTAATATTAAACTTTAAGGAACGTATCCACAATGTATAATAATCTCGAATCACACTGCACGAATTTACTGAATTATAATGTCTTTTTGTATAGTCTTGCAGCTCAATAAAAGTTTAAAAATTAATGTAAATAAAATTATCACCATCTTCAAACTTTCCTCTATATGTGTGCATCTAAGAGTACCTTCAAATAATGAACTGATAATTACAGATTGAAATAACTATTACATTGAAACAATGAATTAGACTGTTGTAATATATTTTTATAACTGACATTTGAAAGTGTTATAAATATAATAAGGTATAAATTTCATATATTTCTATGTGTAACATTTTGACCATGAGTGGTATTATTTTTACATCATCAATACAAATTAGCACTTTTTTGCTGTTATTAGGTACCTATATTGTTCTATATAAAACATTTATACCCTTAAGTCACTGTCTACGTTTTTTTTTAAATAAATAAATTAAATAAATAAATACTATTTGAAGATATTTACTCTAAGGTGTGTATTTCACGTATTATGCTATATAACTTCCCAGCTTAAGAATTCCATATCCTTCTGTAAGATAAATACCTACTTATTACCCACAATTTTTTTTTATAAAACAGTAGCGCACACACCATACTATGTTAAGTTTTAGAGCTAACTGACTGTTGTTTTTAAGTCGAACCATAGTTTAAATTCATTATTAAACCATTGTTAGTAATCTTGTGTAAACTTGTCAAATATGGAATAGAGTTGAAACTGCTTGAAAACTATAGGTTTGGTTGCACTTTTTATTCCTACAAAACCAGTTAGTTATATTTTGCATTTATATTGATACACCGTATGGACCGAACCAAATTATATTGGTTATATACTTACTGACTGGATTGCAAGTCCCAGGCACCTTGACTTGGGCCTCTTCCTCTGCAACCCTATGGACCCAGTAAACATTGAACCATGGAATGCTAAGAAAATTTGTCATATTTTGTTGATATATTGAATCATTAAACAGATTGAGTTATTTTAAGTAGTAAATAAAATGAATCATTATTTACACCAGTCATCCCTTTCTTGTCACTGAATTCAGTTGAAAATATCATAAATTCATAAGAGTAACATCTAGGCTTAGTTGATTCAGTTGCAGTAATGGGGCGTGTTTCTTAGTAGCCTTAGTTGTTTATTTATTGGAATGGCTTTGCGATGTGATCCTTCTGGTTCTTTTTATTATGTGATTCTATATAGCTTATATTTTCTTATATATTCTATATAGTACTGATATTATAAATGGGTAAGTAACTCTGTCTGTCTGTCTGTTACGCTTTCACGCCAAAACTACTGGACCGATTTGAATGAAATTTAGTATGGAAATAGTTTGAAACCGGGGAAAAACATAGGATAGTTTTTATCCAACTGCGCAAAAAGAGGTTAATGTTTTTGGGCGATAACCGATATACGCGCGGGTGGAGCCACGCCCGGAATGCTAGTTCAAAATATAAACTTTGAAGGGGCAAGACAAGAGCAGCATGAAAGTAGTTTCAGGTTTTTTTTTGTGAATACATAGGTATGATATATAAAATAGAGGCTAAACTTGACCTTACCCAAATCCCAGCTTTGATCTTAAATTATTTTGTTCTCTAATGTAGAATATACTAAACATAAATATTTAGTTACATAACCCATCTATAAATTAATATTAATTTACTTATCACACAAACATATTAAATAAAATATTACAAACATATTAAAATATGACCACCAATGACTGTATGCTATCCTATACATATTTTGACAACCGCTGACAACCAAAATAACGTTTTCTGGAACTGCAGCTAAAGATATAGGTGCAATAACTGAAGCCAAAGTTATAGGCCTGTAATTGAATCTGTCGGAGGCATCGCCAGTTCTATTCTTTATGATAGGAACCACAATATTTCTCATAAAATGTTAAGGTAGATATGAATGTCCAACACAAAGGCTAAACAACAAGGCAAGTTCTCGGGGAAGGTGACTTCCAGCATGCAGCAGATGATCTATACTGAGCCCATCGTGGATGCTGGATTCGCCGATCAGATACACGATACAAGATAAACTTAATATGTTAATAATAACTGAAAATATTCATTGTTACGTCCTGAACCAAGGAATCCATCTCCAAAATTCACATAAACAAGTGTATTGAATCTTCTATCGCGCCAAATACAACTGTCAAACCAGCAGTTGTCATAAAACGATCACATAGCAGGACCTTCCATTAATCACATGAGGCTTGAAACGGGGGGGAGGGGGTTTAGCAAAATTCACTAAGTATCACAAGGGGGGAGGAGGGTGTAGTAAGATATCACGTGTATTTATTTTTTCGTCAACTGCGCGATTTCTAAACCGAAAAGCGGCGTGGAGTGTGATCTTGAAGGAAGTCCCCACGAAAAATTCAGATTAAAATTAGATTATACTATATATTTAAAGATAGTGTAGGGACACATGCAACGTGAGCGCAATTTGATGATAATGCAAAAGTAGCCGCTCAGTTACCCCCTCACGTTTGTACCAAGCGTCCGTACTTCAGCCCACCTTATTAGTATAACCTTTTGTAACTAAATTTGTGTATGTGGAAAACAATAATCAGCGGTGATCACCGAAATGTAGTACTTTTATTACCCATCCCAGTAGACAGACAAGAACACGAATATGGAAGAAATGAGGGCGAAATATAAACCTTGATAGGTGACGTGCGCCACGATTGCAGATAACTATTTCATAATACCATACAGATAGTATTCTAAATATTTTAAGATTCTTTGTAGGTACTAAAAAATACTCGTGGTTAATGGGCGGCAGGCTTATTAGCTAACTCTTGGTGAACTTCAAGACGAAGGCAATTGGGGTGCGATTCAGGGGAATTATCTATCATTTTTACTGACGATGGAAGTTGAATGAACTAACAAAAGTGAAATAGATTGGGTCTTTTGTGCGTTTCGTTTATGCTTTCGTGAAATTTCTGGCCCTATCTTAGGGCCATTTGGCACTACATGGAATTGTAAGGCGCAAAATGGTAATTATATTGTGATTATATAATTATTTAAATAGGGAGTAAAATCATTTAATTATTTATCATTAAAGTACATAATATAACTCGCACATATCTTAGATACGCTGTTAATGATGTATCTCCTAAAATAATATCGAAACGCAAGATATACTTTTTTATTTTGACATTTGTTTATGTTTCACGCGATAAACAAAAACGTTCGTGAAGTGGATCAAATTAAAACTAGATGATGTGATTAAAAGTTACAATTACATGGCTCATAGCAACAGTGTGATAACAGTTTCTCATTTTAGGATGCCTGCACACAAAGTCATATCTGACATACAACTCCAACTTATAATAGAGTTCAAGGAAATGAGTACCGATTTGGCAGTGGGCCGAATTATAAATAAGTGCCCATTAGAAAAACAAATAAAAGCGAAGAAGTGGGAAGAGCTGGCGGCAACCCTCAACTCAAGAAAAACAAAACGCAAGAAGATAAATCAAGAACGAGTTTCTTACATTTACCAATGACAGTGCGGAAATCACCTATGCACTCAGGAAACCAACAGCTAGGTCAAGAGTCATGCCCGATTGTCACTTGGCGCTACAAAATCTAGCAGACATAATTGTATTATGTAACGGTGACTTGTAATAAGAGCCACAGTTCATATCAGGGTAATAATAGAGCAGTTATTCTTGTCAAGGGAAGGAGTGAAAAAGAATATCTCTACAGACGTTGCATAGCTCTGTAAGCCCACAGCAAAGGAATCACAGAATCTCTTGCATGTCGACACTGAGAAACAACTACAAAATCTATGGAACAAGAAGTCTGACTAAATATGCGGTGTCCTTCCTGATATAAAACAAAAAATAATCTAATAATCTACTTAAGCTCACGAGGGCAGATCTCCATGTAATGATTGGGATCAATACTGGCCATTGCGATCTATACCTACTATCACCTACACAAAACTGGAAAAACAGAGTCCACCGTGCCAGGGCTGCTTGCATGAGAATGAAACTGTAGAATGTGTTGCTCCACTGCAACTCCATACATGATACTGAAGATAAGAAGCGGCTGGGGCTGGGCTGGCAGGAGGGTAATGCACAATACACCCCAAGCAGGACATTGGTGCAAGATTCATCGCCCTTTTAGGATAGGATTGCTGTATTTTGTATTGTTTATAAATAAATGATTAAGAATTTATTGAGTATTATACTTTTTATTCAGCTAGTATGATTACATCCACAGAGAAGAACCAGCAAGAAACTCTTGTGCAGAATCTTAAAATGTAGCAAAAATTCCATATATTATCTTACACTAGAATATGTACATTCTTTAATTTTATTATTCTGATAGAATACTAAGTTACAATTTAGAGATAAAATTGAATACAATAAAAAATATTATAATATAAAGGCTAAAGTTTGTTGTATGTCTGTTGCGCCTTCATGCTGAAACGGCTGAACGGATTTGCATGAAATTTATAATTAAGATGGTTCATACCCTGGAATAGCACATAAGCTACTTATCATTACCATCACCTCGCGGGTGACACCGCGGAGCGCAGTTAGTATCATATAATCATACAAAAGAATTATTTAAAAAAAACCTGACATGTCTCACATCAAAATCGGTGTTCCAGTGTAGGCTGTAGAGGGTTACAAAGAATTAAGCCATACATACTTAAATACAAACATACTCTTAAAAAACATTACTCTAGTTAAAATCTAGTGAAAAAGTCAGTGAAACATTGTTTAAACATCTTAAAATGATTTTACTAATAAGCTATATGAAATGACTTCTGTGACTTCATTTTTTCTTCTGCTAATTTCGTTTTATTATGTTCCTATTAATATTATCATCCTATTATATGTCCTTCTTAAGGATTTCCTTCTTCTGTAATACAAAGTTACACAAGACCACACAGTATGACTGTTTTGCCTGCCTTGATATGGGATGCATAGTGCATCAACCTGTAAAAAAAAAAAAACAAATTCAGATATTTTTAAAGAGTCATGAAACAGCAATGTTTGTTACACTCTTGTTGTATTGCACTATTTTACCTATGTGAGGTGTCTACTGGACCACAATCTTTGCACAACACCTTGCCTTTCCCCATCTAAGTTTTGGTGGTTCCGCCGCTCATGGCTCTGGCTGTTGTGACCGGTCATTTAGAATTTCTTCATCGTCATTGGCGAAGCGTTGGTCATACACAAAGTTATGCAAGACCGCACACACATTGACTATTTTCCCTGCCTTGACGGTTGCATAGTGCATCACCCTATTTAAAAAAAAAACAAATTTTAAAAGGGATATACAATACAAAATTCTTTATTCATTAACAATCTTAAGGAAAACAATAAAATTATTACAAACAAATTAATATATTAGATTGGACAAAGGGCGGCCTTATCGCTTAAGCAATTTCTTACAGGCAACCTTGCATGGAGAGGATTTATAATATTGCGGTTTAGGGATTCCGAAAAGAGAAAATAATAATGATAAAACATATGTATTTATACATTATAATATGCACAGCACACATATAATTGTCTTGAATTGTGCATAAACTATATTTATATAATTAAAACATAAATACAATAACTAAATATAATATTATATTTACATACAATACATTATAATATTACATAATATAGGTACTACAATTTATATAATACAATACATACATATCTTATACAAAACATAATGAACATATGTAAAATATTCAGCATATGTTTACTGAGTTTTGCTTCTTCACCATATCTTTGAATAAAGAAATAAACTTAGCTTGTCTGATATCAACAGGTAGTGCATTCCACAAGAAGACTGCATGTTTTGTAAATGATTTATTAAAATATGTTGATGATGAGACAGGCATATCAGAGTCATACAGGAATATAAGTTCAAGTAAAAGTAAAACTCTGCTGGAAGTTTTGGATATGATGTTGTGATGGTAGGAAGACAACAAACTACTTACATGTGTGCCAAGACACATCGGAAATGAGTTTTCAGCACACCAATACAACGCTCTACCACATTCCATGTGCGAACATGCTTGTAGGTGTATAATTCTTCAGGCAAGTTTGGCACAGCGTTGAGGATTGGTGTCATCATCCATGGTCGCTGTGCATAGCCCGAATCACCTGTGGTGTTTTGATACATTATTCATTTAATCACTTATGAATGGTTGGTATGATTATATATATATGTGTATCTGTGCAACCAATTGTCCTTAAATTTGTTTACTTACCTAAAAGCCAACACCTTTCCCCTTCAGCATTAATGTCTTGCATCAGAGCCTTTACTTGGCTATTATTCCAGACATGAGAGTCATGGCTCTGACCTCCAAAAGATGCATCTATGTGCAGGATGCGCAAATCAGCATCACAAATCTAAACAAACAAATGTTTTTTTAGTAAGTAGGTTTATAAAAACATGTCTTGTGTTATACCTTACCTACATCAAAACTCAAACAACATACAATTAGGACATTCAATGAATGGTATTGCTTCCTATTGTAGTAGGCCTCTTCATTTTCACTGGGACGAATGATTGCAACATGATTTTATATATGACAGCATTTTATAGTATCTAGATCTTTAAATGTACATGAAATGATGTGAACACATGCCTTTTGCTCTGATGCATATGCATCAGAGTAAAAGCTTATTAAGTATAAGAAAACTAAAAGTAGATAGGTACATATTTATAAATTGCAAAATTCACCTCCTTGTGATGTCCTCACGCTCTACCATAGTCATAGGAAACTTTATATATTTGGCCTGAATCTCTGGGTTATTCAGGGCTTTGGTGACATCTCTTAGACAGAGTGACACAGAGGCTTGTGACAGGCCTAGCTGGTTAGGTACCAATGTTCTTTTGATATCATTAAATGCCAGTGCTGCCAATATCTGCAAGACAGTATCAACGTCATATTTAGCAACATCAAACACTGTACATTATTTGAAAAGGAATTTAACTAAGGTACCTTAAAATTCTGGCCGTACAGCGCTAGTGCGCTGTTTTACCGGTAAAAGCGGAATTAAATCTTCGCAGAGTTGTTGGAAATCGGCTTTTCGTAGACGGTAATGCCCGACAAATTCCTTCTGAGGTAACAATAGACGCTTGCTAGCCTGCCTGAGTACCCTGCGCTCAATGATCAACAGCCTTTTAAGGCGTTCTTCCTCTGCAGCTGCCAACAACATAGCTCCAGCCATATTGCTACCTGAAATCAAAGATTAATATCGATATTGAATAGTTGACTCAAGCTAGCATGAATAATAAGCAAATATATCAAAATAAACAAAGAAAAATCCTGTTCGACTTTCACAAGTGTTAATTAACACGCAAGTCCAAATTTCCGCAGAATGAGTGGTTGAAATCAGAAAAAAGCTAGTGATTATTTTCTATAAATCAATATGGATCTTTGAATTTGCAATTAAAATAAGAAAATCTCTATTATGTTATGTATCTCAACGCAAACTTGCAATAAAAACCCGCCAACCAGTGAGCAATAAAGCTCCCTTCTTCATTTGACGTTTCGTAGTGGTCTTGAAGCTGTCATTAGAGTTACATAATACCAATTTTACGTCAAAAGTGGCTAGTTTCGTTCATTCTCTCGTCTTCAGAGAGTCTGGTAATCGTCATCAGAAAGTCTGGTAATCGTCATGACGGTTAATTCAAAAATTGATGTCCACTCTGACGTTCACGAAGACCACCGAGAGTTACATAATAGCACTGCGGCAGGCTTATTAGCTAACTCTTGGTGAACTTCAAGACGAAGGCAATTGGGGTGCGATTCAGGGGAATTATCTATCATTTTTACTGACGATGGAAGTTGAATGAACTAACAAAAGTGAAATAGATTGGGTCTTTTGTGCGTTTCGTTTATGCTTTCGTGAAATTTCTGGCCCTATCTTAGGGCCATTTGGCACTACATGGAATTGTAAGGCGCAAAATGGTAATTATATTGTGATTATATAATTATTTAAATAGGGAGTAAAATCATTTAATTATATATCATTAAAGTACATAATATAACTCGCACATATCTTAGATACGCTGTTAATGATGTATCTCCTAAAATAATATCGAAACGCAAGATATACTTTTTTATTTTGACATTTGTTTATGTTTCACGCGATAAACAAAAACGTTCGTGAAGTGGATCAAATTAAAACTAGATGATGTGATTATAAGTTACAATTACATGGCTCATAACAACAGTGTGATAACAGTTTCTCATTTTAGGATGCCTGCACACAAAGTCATATCTGACATACAACTCCAACTTATAATAGAGTTCAAGGAAATGAGTACCGATTTGGCAGTGGGCCGAATTATAAATAAGTGCCCATTAAAAAAACAAATAAAAGCGAAGAAGTGGGAAGAGCTGGCGGCAACCCTCAACTCAAGAAAAACAAAACGCAAGAAGATAAATCAAGAACGAGTTTCTTACATTTACCAATGACAGTGCGGAAATCACCTATGCACTCAGGAAACCAACAGCTAGGTCAAGAGTCATGCCCGATTGTCACTTGGCGCTACAAAATCTAGCAGACATAATTGTATTATGTAACGGTGACTTGTAATAAGAGCCACAGTTCATATCAGGGTAATAATAGAGCAGTTATTCTTGTCAAGGGAAGGAGTGAAAAAGAATATCTCTACAGACGTTGCATAGCTCTGTAAGCCCACAGCAAAGGAATCACAGAATCTGTTGCATGTCGACACTGAGAAACAACTACAAAATCTATGGAACAAGAAGTCTTGACTAAATATGCAGTGTCCTTCCTGATATAAAACAAAAAATAATCTAATAATCTACTTAAGCTCACGAGGGCAGATCTGTATGCATTACCCCAGCAAGAAAATCACTTCTGGAATAAATTGAGTTGTACAAATAATTAGTGCCTTATACGCTGTAAATGTGCACTAAATAATAAATTTGTGCACTTTGCCGTTTTGTTGAAAAAAAGGAAAAACCAATTCTGCTGGAGTAACGTTGTTCCAGCAGGAAAATTTTAATCTAATGATCGGAAAGAAAAATTAAGTATATGGACAGATAGCTTATATTTGTGCATAAATGTGCGCAAAAAATTAAATTTGTGCGTCGTAAGGTTTTCGAGATATTTCATTTCCTGCTGGAGTAACGTTTAGCAAAATCCATTTTCTCGAAAACCAATAATTGTGCGATCTTACAATAAAAGTATATTAGTAGCTCTTAATTTGTGCTTATTTGTGACACCATTAGGTTTTCAAAAATCTGTACCATTTTTACGTAATTATGCAATTACGAAAATAAAAAAAATATGTCTAGCGCTAAAACGAACAAACGGTTGTACTCACTAAAAACGGTATTTGGTTCTTCTTGTAATTCCATTCATAAAAAGTAAACTTATTAGACAAAATATACACGCATTTATCAATAATATCAATATATGTCGCAACCGACAGTGTCATAATTAGACATCAAAATGCAAGAAATAGAATTAACTCAACATGTTTCAGTGTTAACCAACAATTAGTGCGTTTAATGAAAAATATATACTGAAAATTTCAGCTTCCTATGTAAAGTATTAAAGAAGATTTGAACAAAAAACTAAAACGAAGCGAGATTACTGGTTATCCGATCAAATTCGAAAGATAGCAAAAAAGCGACGGTTTCATACATATTGATGATCTTCTTTAATAAGTAGTATTAATGGAAGCTCTTGTCCGTACAGTCACACATAAAATACTTAAAGAGGAATTTGTGTATATTTTCATAATAGGTATAGTTTAGATTTTTATTTTGACGATATATTTTTTTTATTGTATATTCCTACGCTCAGGCAACTTATAAGATATCAAATGAAAATGCAGGTTTATGCTTACATTCTTTCTATTTTTTTGTATGTTATTATAGGTAACCTACCTACTAGTAAATAAATTCATTTTATAGTCTTACCTTTCAGAGTTTCCAGGTAATCTAAAAAAAGTTATCTCTGGATGCGTTATTGACGAAATCATTCAACAAAAACAGCACAATATATCCTATTCGTCATATGAAGTATGTACATGAACTTATTTTTCGTTAAAGAAAATCACACACCGTCCATTCGTCACTGCGACGCAGTCGCGACTGTCTGCGTACTGAGCGCGGGCTGAGATCGACGCGCGTAGGTATAACTCCGTTTCTATGAAGTTGAAATACTGTATAGATAACATTACCGTGCTATATCAATCAGTCTGTTTCCCATGATTTTATAGCTGTGCGAACTTCAGACTACTTCTTCGTTGCAATCGTAGGTATAGGTAAGTTGAACAGATGGTTGATATTTTAATGAATGTACCTACGAAGCAATAACAACTATGTACTATTATTTATTCTGTGATATGATTAACTAATTGCATCATCTAACAATCGTAAAGCTAATAATAATTTGTCTTTGGACTAGCAACTAATGAAAAACAACTCCATTAATATACCAAAAATACATTCATTTCATAAAAATGTTTGATGTAGTAATGTAACCAAAATAAATTTCTACTACTCTTTATTGTGTAAACTATAAATAACTAGATACACCACGGTACTTACGTATAAAAAAACCTTTAATATAAACTCAATATAAAAAGCCGATAAATAATTTCCCTTAACAGTTTTATGCCACAATGTACCCAGGCACAATATGTGTACACCTGTTAGTTCAGCAAAGTTAAGAAGATCATCAATATGTATGAAACCGTCGCTTTTTGCTATCTTTCGAATTTGATCGGATAACCAGTAATCTCGCATCGTTTTAGTTTTTTGTTCAAATCTTCTTTAATACTTTACATAGGAAGCTGAAATTTTCAGTATATATATGTTTCATTAAACGCACTAATTGTTGGTTAACACTGAAACATGTTGAGTTAATTCTATTTCTTGCATTTTGATGTCTAATTATGACACTGTCGGTTGCGACATATATTGATATTATTGATAAATGCGTGTATATTTTGTCTAATAAGTTTACTTTTTATGAATGGAATTACAAGAAGAACCAAATACCGTTTTTAGTGAGTACAACCGTTTGTTCGTTTTAGCGCTAGACATATTTTTTTTATTTTCGTAATTGCATAATTACGTAAAAATGGTACAGATTTTTGAAAACCTAATGGTGTCACAAATAAGCACAAATTAAGAGCTACTAATATACTTTTATTGTAAGATCGCACAATTATTGGTTTTCGAGAAAATGGATTTTGCTAAACGTTACTCCAGCAGGAAATGAAATATCTCGAAAACCTTACGACGCACAAATTTAATTTTTTGCGCACATTTATGCACAAATATAAGCTATCTGTCCATATACTTAATTTTTCTTTCCGATCATTAGATAAAAATTTTCCTGCTGGAACAACGTTACTCCAGCAGAATTGGTTTTTCCTTTTTTTCAACAAAACGGCAAAGTGCACAAATTTATTATTTGGTGCACATTTACAGCGTATAAGGCACTAATTATTTGTAGAACTCAATTTATTCCAGAAGTGATTTTCTTGCTGGGGTAATGCATACGGCAGATCTCCATGTGATGATTGGGATCAATACTGGCCATTGCGATCTATACCTACTATCACCTACACAAAACTGGAAAAACAGAGTCCACCGTGCCAGGGCTGCTTGCATGAGAATGAAACTGTAGAATGTGTTGCTCCACTGCAACTTCATACATGATACTGAAGATAAGAAGCGGCTGGGGCTGGGCTGGCAGGAGGGTAATGCACAATACACCCCAAGCAGGACATTGGTGCAAGATTCATCGCCCTTTTAGGATAGGATTGCTGTATTTTGTATTGTTTATAAATAAATGATTAAGAATTTATTGAGTATTGTAATTTTTATTCAGCTAGTATGATTACATCCACAGAGAAGAACCAGCAAGAAACTCTTGTGCAGAATCTTAAAATGTAGCAAAAATTCCATATATTATCTTACACTAGAATATGTACATTCTTTAATTTTATTATTCTGATAGAATACTAAGTTACAATTTAGAGATAAAATTGAATACAATAAAAAATATTATAATATAAAGGCTAAAGTTTGTTGTATGTCTGTTGCGCCTTCATGCTGAAACGGCTGAACGGATTTGCATGAAATTTATAATTAAGATGGTTCATACCCTGGAATAGCACATAGGCTACTTATCATTACCATCACCTCGCGGGTGACACCGCGGAGCGCAGTTAGTATCATATAATCATACAAAAGAATTATTTAAAAAAAACCTGACATGTCTCACATCAAAATCGGTGTTCCAGTGTAGGCTGTAGAGGGTTACAAAGAATTAAGCCATACATACTTAAATACAAACATACTCTTAAAAAACATTACTCTAGTTAAAATCTAGTGAAAAAGTCAGTGAAACATTGTTTAAACATCTTAAAATGATTTACTAATAAGCTATATGAAATGACTTCTGTGACTTCATTTTTTCTTCTGCTAATTTCGTTTTATTATGTTCCTATTAATATTATCATCCTATTATATGTCCTTCTTAAGGATTTCCTTCTTCTGTAATACAAAGTTACACAAGACCACACAGTATGACTGTTTTGCCTGCCTTGATACGGGATGCATAGTGCATCAACCTGTAAAAAAAAAAAACAAAATCAGATATTTTTAATGAGTCATGAAACAGCAATGTTTGTTACACTCTTGTTGTATTGCACTATTTTACCTATGTGAGGTGTCTACTGGACCACAATCTTTGCACAACACCTTGCCTTTCCCCATCTAAGTTTTGGTGGTTCCGCCGCTCATGGCTCTGGCTGTTGTGACCGGTCATTTAGAATTTCTTCATCGTCATTGGCGAAGCGTTGGTCATACACAAAGTTATGCAAGACCGCACACACATTGACTATTTTCCCTGCCTTGACGGTTGCATAGTGCATCACCCTATTTAAAAAAAAAAAACAAATTTTAAAAGGGATATACAATACAAAATTCTTTATTCATTAACAATCTTAAGGAAAACAATAAAATTATTACAAACAAATTAATATATTAGATTGGACAAAGGGCGGCCTTATCGCTTAAGCAATTTCTTACAGGCAACCTTGCATGGAGAGGATTTATAATATTGCGGTTTAGGGATTACGAAAAGAGAAAATAATAATAATAAATAATGATAAAACATATGTATTTATACATTATAATATGCACAGCACACATATAATTGTCTTGAATTGTGCATAAACTATATTTATATAATTAAAACATAAATACAATAACTAAATATAATATTATATTTACATACAATACATTATAATATTACATAATATAGGTACTACAATTTATATAATACAATACATACATATCTTATACAAAACATAATGAACATATGTAAAATATTCAGCATATGTTTACTGAGTAGTGCTTCTTCACCATATCTTTGAATAAAGAAATAAACTTAGCTTGTCTGATATCAACAGGTAGTGCATTCCACAAGAAGACTGCATGTTTTGTAAATGATTTATTAAAATATGTTGATGATGAGACAGGCATATCAGAGTCATACAGGAATATAAGTTCAAGTAAAAGTAAAACTCTGCTGGAAGTTTTGGATATGATGTTGTGATGGTAGGAAGACAACAAACTACTTACATGTGTGCCAAGACACATCGGAAATGAGTTTTCAGCACACCAATACAACGCTCTACCACATTTCATGTGCGAACATGCTTGTAGGTGTATAATTCTTCAGGCGAGTTTGGCACAGCGTTGAGGATTGGTGTCATCATCCATGGTCGCTGTGCATAGCCCGAATCACCTGTGGTGTTTTGATACATTATTCATTTAATCACTTATGAATGGTTGGTATGATTATATATATACGTGTATCTGTGCAACCAATTGTCCTTAAATTTGTTTACTTACCTAAAAGCCAACACCTTTCCCCTTCAGCATTAATGTCTTGCATCAGAGCCTTTACTTGGCTATTATTCCAGACATGAGAGTCATGGCTCTGACCTCCAAAAGATGCATCTATGTGCAGGATGCGCAAATCAGCATCACAAATCTAAACAAACAAATGTTTTTTTAGTAAGTAGGTTTATAAAAACATGTCTTGTGTTATACCTTACCTACATCAAAACTCAAACAACATACAATTAGGACATTCAATGAATGTTATTGCTTCCTATTGTAGTAGGCCTCTTCATTTTCACTGGGACGAATGATTGCAACATGATTTTATATATGACAGCATTTTATAGTATCTAGATCTTTAAATGTACATGAAATGATGTGAACACATGCCTTTTGCTCTGATGCATATGCATCAGAGTAAAAGCTTATTAAGTATAAGAAAACTAAAAGTAGATAGGTACATATTTATAAATTGCAAAATTCACCTCCTTGTGATGTCCTCACGCTCTACCATAGTCATAGGAAACTTTATATATTTGGCCTGAATCTCTGGGTTATTCAGGGCTTTGGTGACATCTCTTAGACAGAGTGACACAGAGGCTTGTGACAGGCCTAGCTGGTTAGGTACCAATGTTCTTTTGATATCATTAAATGCCAGTGCTGCCAATATCTGCAAGACAGTATCAACGTCATATTTAGCAACATCAAACACTGTACATTATTTGAAAAGGAATTTAACTAAGGTACCTTAAAATTCTGGCCGTACAGCGCTAGTGCGCTGTTTTACCGGTAAAAGCGGAATTAAATCTTCGCAGAGTTGTTGGAAATCGGCTTTTCGTAGACGGTAATGCCCGACAAATTCCTTCTGAGGTAACAATAGACGCTTGCTAGCCTGCCTGAGTACCCTGCGCTCAATGATCAACAGCCTTTTAAGGCGTTCTTCCTCTGCAGCTGCCAACAACATAGCTCCAGCCATATTGCTACCTGAAATCAAAGATTAATATCGAAATTGAATAGTTGACTCAAGCTAGCATGAATAATAAGCAAATATATCAAAATAAACAAAGAAAAATCCTGTTCGACTTTCACAAGTGTTAATTAACACGCAAGTCCAAATTTCCGCAGAATGAGTGGCTGAAATCAGAAAAAAGCTAGTGATTATTTTCTATAAATCAATATGGATCTTTGAATTTGCAATTAAAATAAGAAAATCTCTATTATGTATCTCAACGCAAACTTGCAATAAAAACCCGCCAACCAGTGAGCAATAAAGCTCCCTTCTTCAGTTGACGTTTCGTAGTGGTCTTGAAGCTGTCATTAGAGTTACATAATACCAATTTTACGTCAAAAGTGAGTAGTTTCGTTCATTCTCTCGTCTTCAGAGAGTCTGGTAATCGTCATCAGAAAGTCTGGTAATCGTCATGACGGTTAATTCAAAAATTGATGTCCACTCTGACGTTCACGAAGACCACCGAGAGTTACATAATAGCACTGCCGGTCCTTACTTAGCATTCCATGGATTCACCGCACGTGTGAGTGTAAGAGATAGTGGTCAAAGGCTACACTAACAACTATAAAATTTATGTTTATATGGTACTTCAGCTTTGAGATCTTTATTTCATACTAGCTTTCCGGGCGCGGCTCCGCCCGCGCATATGTCGGTTATCGCGCAAAAACATTAACCTCTTTTTGCGCAGTTGGATAAAAACTATCCTATGTTTTCTCAAACTATTTCCATACCAAATTTCATTCAAATCGGTCCAGTAGTTTTGGCGTGAAAGCGTAACAGACAGACAGACAGAGTTACTTTCGCATTTATAATATTAGTACTGATAGAGCCACTAATAGTAATGATTCTTCATGTTTCCAGTTTACACTGACGGACGCCGAGAACTCAGCTGGCATATGTGAGGTGTGCGTGATGAGGTTGTGCGACGCCAGCGACTTCAAGAAACAGGTGCAGAAGTGTCAGAAGTCATTTCAAGAGCTAGTAACAGGGGTCAAAGGTCAGTCGCCTCTTAAAGCTTAGGATCCTGCTGACACTAAAGGTCACCACGTAACCATTCATAACAATACTGAAGTGCAAGTACGGAAATTTAAGCATGCTATTTTTATTTCTATTTTATATTGTTATTTTTAGTCTGTATGTGTTAATGTTTTGAGGATGAGCCCTTGTTGCTCGTAATAAATGATTTAAATTTGAAATCAACGGTCGCCAAATTTGACATTTAAAATCGTCTTAATTCGATAAAACGAGTTATATCGATGTTCGCAAGTACGAAACCTACTTAAACGATTGGTAATTAAATTCGGTAAACATCGTTAAAATTTAACGAATTTGACGATAACCCTAGCATGGAACTTTAAAATGACACCTGAGATAGGCTATTTTGTAGATTTTAACGATTGTTTTGTCAGGTTTAAAAAGAAGCTCGACATAAACGAGACAAATTTTAAAATAATCTTTTGGGCTCCTTTTATTATTGAAAAAAGAGCGGTGCTGTGCAAATGCTGCAGGGAAGAGATTGACAAATGATAACAACCCTACCTATCGGACTTTCGCAAGAGTGCTTCAGGAATCTATTTCGAATATTGAAATAAATTGTACTCGCTCTTCATGCAAGGCTTTGAGAACGGATATTAAGGAAGCGACCACACGGTCTTACCGTGCACATTACAAAAACTAAATACCTAAGTAGGTATTTAATTGTTTAGCTATTTGCTTATGTCTTTTGCAGCGGGCAGAAGAATTTTGAGATGTTTTATTGGTTTACGAATAGGTACGCTGAACAAAAATACTAACGTATTTTAAAAAAGCAAATTTTCTTCTCCATGTGTCAAGATAACTTCAGTCAGCTGTCATAACCATTATTTTCTCTTTGATTTAACTTGAACCCGATACTGAGAAAGTATAATTTAGTGTCAATTTTCTATATTTTGTATTCAACAAAAACAACTATATCTGTTTTATCATAAAAAATGCTTTAATTGTAATTATTTTCAGATAAACTCATTGACCTAGTAAATGAACAGATTTAATAATCTGTGCAAAAACAGTCTAGTTTCGTAATAATCGACGTGCTGTCCACTATTTAACGATCGTAAGCCGTCGATAAGAGTGTACCATACTTGTAATAGGCGATACGATTCGTTAAATTTATCGATCATAGCGATTCGATAATTTAACGAGCCATACTACGGTACTTGCACTCTGTTGCGAGTTGCGACAAAGGATATTACTTACAATTCAAGTTAGGGATCTGTTATTGACCGAGGGTTAACGAAGCGTCTCTGCTTTAACTTACACAAAAATGTCCGGTTGTTCTCCTCAACCGATTCTCACGAAATTTTGTGAGCAGGATTGATATATTTTTTTTTAGTCGATACATTTTTTGGAATCTTTTCAAAATGACGGAGTTATGATCTGATATACATTATATGGCGTTGAAAGTATGAACGCCTGCGCTAAATTCAATGGCAATGTCCCTGATACACACGTCAGTTACGTGATAGGCTCTCTCTCTCGATACATGTGCACAGCACAGTCATTATCATGGTAAATACTTTTATTTGAATATAATATAGTGAAATTGTGTTCAATTGTAAGCTATGCAAGATATAAACTCGCGAGGTTTACAGATCGGAGAGCCACTAGTTGAGTTAATTTTGAATGTCGCGATATTTTTTTTTGTGCCGGAACATGCTCGAGGCCCACCTGATGTTAAGTGGACTAATCTCTGCCTATAACATATGCATTTCATCACAAGTCACGAATTGCACTGCGCCTATTGCCTTGAGACATTAGTTGTTAAGTCTCATGTGCCTGTAATTTCACTGGCTCTCAAGGACTGCTGCTGGAACACACCGTTAGGTGCTTAGTGACAGATTTTCTACTTGAGGGATGGTCGCTAGCTAGGCGGGCATTCGCAAAATGCCCATCCACCGTGCGGTGAAGCTCAAGCCCGCGGTGGGATTCGAACCATGGACCTGCGCCAGTCCATAGCTATTACCGCTCAGCCATTATTGAGCTTCATCGTATGGTGGTAGGGTATTTTAAAAATGCTCGCCTGGCTAGCTACCACCCTCAAGTATAAAATCTGTCGCCAAGCACCTTGCAGTGTGTCCCGGCAGCAACCCAAAAATAAAATAAAAAATATTATAAAGAGACGTTTTATTAGGGGTAAAAGTATGAAATTGCCGATTTGTACTGAAAACATGAAATTCGTTGCTTTTTCATTTAACATATTTATTGACAAGAAAATTGACCTGAGCGTAGAGGTTAAGCAAAATAATTACATTATTACCTATACATTGCTGCAATCTAATAGGAAAGTCATTTATGCCTTTGCGATAGAACTCTGGTGAACTAGATACGACAAACTGTGTGAAAGCATTTTGTACTGCCTCCTGGGAAGAAAACTTTTTATCACGTAGAAAATTGTCCAAATCACGAAAAAAATGGTAGTCCGTTGGAGCAAGGTCTGGCGAATATGGTGACGACTGGTTTCTTATTGCAGTTCCTGTAGAGTTAAAACGGTTTCTCGTGCTGTATGAGGTCTCGCGTTATCATAGAGCAAATAATGATGAAGATCAATTCATGAGTCGGGGCTGTTTCACTGCTTGTTTTGCTATCATTGTTCGGAATTCGGCACAGTAGACTTCTGCCGTTATTCATTGACCAGATCGAAGAAAGGTATAATGAATAACACCATGCTGAGACCACCAAACAGTTCCCATTACCTTTTTATTGGTAAGCTTTGCTTTAGGACACTGTTGCGGCGTTTGACCTAGGTTCAACCATTGCATTTTTCGCTTACGGTTATCGTAAAGAATCCACTTTTCACCATATTTCACAATTCGATCCAATATTCCTGCATTTCTGTATCGATTCAACAAGGCAACACAAATTTCAACACGCGTTTCTTTCTGCAGATCAGTAAAATCATGAGGCCCCCATTTTTCAATTTATTTTATTTTAATGATTTGACGCAAATCATTCAATATTGTTGGTAAGGTAACGTTAAACCATGCCGCTAATTCCTGGGTAGTTTGGCTCGGATCGGCTTCCACCACTTTCAATTCATTGTTATTCACCGCGGCGGTCTTCCACGTGGTTCTTTCTTCAAATCAAAGTTTCCATCACGAAAGCGTTGAAACCAAATCACACGGTGCGTTCATTAGCAGTCCCCTCTCCAAACGCTACATTGATATTGCGAGCCCTTTCTGCCGCATTAGTTCCGCGTCGGAACTCGTATTCACAAATCACTCGAATTTTCGAAGTATCTATCTTGTCTAAGCTGAAAAAAACAACTGAAAGTCGATAACAGAATCTTGCACATTTTTTTTTAAATTAATCTCAAACCATGAAGATTCTATGTCAATACGAAGTACCTATTACAATAAAAGGGCAATTTCATACTTCAACTCCAATTATTACATTTTCAGATGAAAATCCACCAAAAGTGAAGGAAGAAATAGCGGACTATGACGACAATGGCATCTACTTTCTTGGTAAGTCACTTTGTTGTTTGATTCGAAGTCTTCGAAATTTTGCTTAAATGTGCTTATTTCATTATATTATCTTTAAAATCTCATACCCGAGACGGGATAGACAATGCACACGCCAGATAAGTTTTGATCCCTTGCAATAGAGGACAAGCTATCAACCAGGTACATCCTACTGAAAATCTCTGGCAGAAAATTCCTATCACAGTTTGATTCTGCTCCTATAAATGCTTACTATGTAAAAAAAAATACCGATATCAATAAAGAGGTAGAGGTTCTTTCTCAATTCGACTGTATATTATTGTTGGGCGTTACTTCATAACTCTTTGCCCTGTAAATTGAATGAAGAAAAAGTTAGTTAATTCCGGAAGCAGTACTGTGCACTTCTATTTTTTTTTTCGTTTTTATTATGGGGTAAGAGGGCAATCGAGTAGACGGCACAACTGGTGGTAAGTGATCACCGACGCCCACGAATATCCCCAACAACAGAAGTCTCGAGGAGGCGTTGAAGGTATTTATCATCAACAGTCATGAGGTTTACCTCTGATCAAAGGCCTCCTCCATTAGGTGGAGAGGGTGCCATAATCACTAAGCTTGGCCGACGTGTTGGGGATCTCAGTTCTTCAGTAGTTGCTGGGCATCTTCTGATATTTTTCTCTTCATCGACTCTTACTATAGCCATAGGAAAATTTGGGGGTGTACATTCCCAGCATGGCACCCCACGGTAAAATTAACAATGTGTAAAGGATAGATTCAGGCGTTACTTTGCGGAAATCCATATTTAATAATAACAAATACTTTTAAAAGTATCCTAAAAAATATTAAAAAATATTTAAATAAAACACTTAAAAAAGCATAAAATTATATACCGGCGCTCGGTAAGTCAAGACCTCCTGAAGATGCTTCGTTTAGAAGCGAAACTAGTCGGGTATTCTTCCTAGGCTGCGTGATGTTTGTGACGTTACGTAGATAACAGAAAAATTAGGCGGAATTGTCACTAGATATATAATTTTATGCTTTTTTAAGTGTTTTATTTAAATATTATTTAATATTTTTTAGGATACTTTTAAAAGTATTTATTATTATTAACAATATGTCTTAGTTTTGGTATTCGGAATCGTATATTTTTTTGTGTATATAGAGCTTTTTCAATTGTTTCTCATACTGTACTGTAACAGCTGGATTATCCACTGCTGATCACAGTTTCCCCAATCTATTTTATTTTATTCGGAAAACATACAGTGTTTTCATAGCATTACAACTTTCAAGATAAAATATCAATAAAACCATTTTCAACACCCTTGCTCGTAAAATGAGATTTTTAATATCGTTCTTAGGGCCATACACTGAACTGTTACACCCTCGTGCATAATAATATTATACACTTGTGCGTAATAGAATTATCCCTACAAAGTTAAGTTAGTACCTAACTGCAAATTATATGCGAGTAAACAGAGCATTTTCAATTTAACCGGGTAATACAGATTTGTAACAACAAAGGTTTTATACAGCTGAAGATCCACTTATATTTTTAGAATACATAAATGTGTCCTTAATGAAGACGAAAATATTATTATCAAATTAATTATAATTGACAATAATGTAATAAAATATTTGCATGTATCACTAAAATTATAATTTTGAAGTAGGTTGTACTTGTAAGGCTAGTTTGGTTGTATGTAATCAACAACCAAACATTTGCCGCGCGCAAAAAAAAACTTGTGCGCTATTTTCCATAATTTTCGTATGTTGTTTGTATCGCATTTGTGCAATTTTTTTATCCTCGCAAGGGTGTTGAAAAAGTGCGTATGAAACTCGTGAGCAACTTGCTCATTGTCATTATACACTCGGCTTATTTATGCAACCCACAGCCGCGTGTGTAATGAGCAACTTAGCGCACTTGTATCATAATGTACTATTACAAACGTTTTCGCATATAGAAACTAATTAAAACTTGCTTGCTTTACGTTAATCTTCAAATATAAAATAAAAAAAAATTATATATGAATTGGTAGATTTAGTTGTGGAACAATTACAAGACAGTCCGGGATTAACGCCAAACCAATTGTTAGAAATTTATTTCTTAGGAGGCGAGTTAAATAGATCGACTTTGTGATAGTTGTCCAGTCTGTTGACATGGTTAGCAGATCTTATGTATATAAAAACTAGTTTTGGCTATTAATGGTGCCTCTTTGAGGAACGTGTAGATAAGTAATGTGTCGCACGGATCTAATAGGTACCTTAAGATTTATTTGAGAATGGGAATATGCTGAGTCAATTCGACATTGAGCTAATTTAATAGCATAACTATGTCTGCAATTCTGCGCCTTTCGTAAACGGGTAACATGTGATGTCTTCTACATCTCGATTCGTAATCTACGTCTAAAGTTTTGCACTTGAATTGAAGGTATCTCATAAACCTACGTTGAAACGATTCAAGCCTATTGATGTAAACATCGTATTAATGGTTCCATACATGTGAACAATACTCTCTTAGTATACTGCGGACATATGAACAAAACAGTCTTAGTTATTTTTATACTCTTAAATTGAGAGCTTGACCTGAGAACAAATCCCATTTATTACGGGTTTCCAATTTTGGAGGGTACTGAATAGATTCAGGAGTTACTGTGCGGAAATCCATATTTAATAATCAGTACTATAATATTATAAATGCGAAAGTAACTCTGTCTGTCTGTTACGCTTTCACGCCAAAACTACTGGACCGATTTGAATGAAATTTGGTATGGAAATAGTTTGAGACCCGGGAAAAAACATAGGATAGTTTTTATCCAACTGCGCAAAAAGAGGTTAATGTTTTTGTGCGATAACCGCAATGGCGCGGGCAGAGCCGCGCCCGGAAAGCTAGTAACAAATATATTTTTAAAAGTATCTTAAGAAAACATTAAATAACATTTTAATGAAACACTTAAACATATCTAATCTAGTGACAATTCCGCCTAATTTTCCTGCTAAGCCTACGTGACGTCACAAACACCACGCAGCCTAACCGGAAGAATATTCGACTAGTTTCGCTTCTAAACGAAGCATCTTCAGGAGGTTTTGACTCACCGAACGCACGATTGAGACCTCGATCTTGATGGCACGAAGCAGCACATCCACTGGGGCGGAATTTTCACTAGATATTTATTTTTATATTTTTTAAGTGTTTCATTAAAATGTCATTTAATGTTTTCTTAGGATACTTTTAAAATATACTTGTTATTATTTATTTTGAAGCGGTTTGCTATAATCTCCATTTGGCATGGGGACCGCAGTTAAAGATTCCTCAGAAGACGCTGCTGCCCACCCCTTTAGTCGCCCTTAACGACAACCACAAGTATCAATGGGGGACGTGACATTCCAACCCGGCACCCCACGAGGCGAGTTTCTCATACTTACCGCAATTTCCCTGAATTTCAGATCTAAAAGAAGAAATCTCCGACTACGAGGCAGCACAAGATGACGCTGACGACGACAAGAAGTTGGCGGAGCTCCTCGGCCTCGACAAGCTGACCAGCACCACAGTAAAACGGAGAGCTGATAAGAAGGGCAAGTTGAACAGAATAGGTAAGAAAGATAAAGATTCCTTATTTGCGTAAAATATGGTATTAAGTTATTATTATAGAATTAAAGTGCTCATGTTTTGCTATAGTCTATTTTTTTCAACAAACGAGTACCGAGTATCTCGCACATTTCCTATATTGGCAGAGTGAGATGGGTCATTGGCGTCATTGGTCAATGCCTTTGTTCTTGTTTTGAAATTGTTAAGGCCCGTTCATATTGAATACTTCTAAAATTTACTGTAGAAAAAATTACGTTATTTTATGCTTTAAATTTGCATACTTAGTATATTCGTAACAAAATTATCTGTTCGCGATTATGATATAAAACCATATTGTAATATTATGCACTAGTACATATAAATCAAATAATTCTACTACAATTCTTGATATCTTAAAATCATCATCCTTTTTCGACATCATTTTCGAGAGCCAGTAATTCTAGGTTAGCCTGAACAACATCTTCGACCACATCATCACTTACCATCAGGTGAGATAGTGGTCAAAGGCTAACCAATCAGGCATTAAAAAAAAACCTTCTGATGAGCTTTCTGCAGATACGTCAATAATAAATTGCTTTAACATATTTTGTAAATGATAGTCGACTCCGTACATTTTTGTTCCTATCTTGGATGTGACATGACCATTTGTATCTATCCACTTTAGCTACTCCCTGTTACAAAAGAGTTCAGACTTCTTAAATTTTATAACTTTTGTTATTTCTTGCCATAGCCCTTCACTTGACCAAATGAGTTCAATTGGGTTGAGCTCACAGTGATACGTCGGAAAACGTATGACGAGACGATTTGTTTACTTAGCAACAAATTTTTTTTCAAAACGATCTTTGTTTTGCTTATCCTAATTCAAAAGTTGCAACTTTAGTATTGATTCGTTACAAGCAATATTTATCGACGAGCAGGCAGTCGAAGACTCAACTGAATGTACCTACATGTAACTACAGAGTTCGTGTGGAACGGACTTTATGTTGATTACGTGGGCCAATAGCAAAGCAGTAAAATTTCCAGTACTCGTTTGTTAAAAAAACAGACTAAGTATAGTATTAGAGTAGCATGTTGAAGCAGTGATGGCTCAGTGGCATTGGCTATGGACTGCCGCGCAGCAGGTCCATGGTTCGAATCCCGCCGCGGGCTTGAGCTTCACCGCATGGTGGAAGGGCTTTTTGCGAATGCCCACCTGGCTAGCGACCACCCTCAAGTTGAAAATCTGTCGCCAAGCACCTAACGGTGTGTTCCGGCAGCAGTCCTTGAGAGCCAGTGAAATTACATGCACATGAGACTTAACAACTATGTCTCAAGATGACGGGCGCAGTGCAATTCGTCACTTGAACGATGAACTGCATCTGTTATAGGCAGAGGTAACCATTTAGCATCAGGTGGACCTCGAGCTTGTTCCGTCATAACATAAAAAAAAAAAATGTAACTTAATATAACTTAAACTAAGTATCTCAATATATCATTAAATTATTGAAGAAAGTTTTAGAAGCGCTCGTAGCGAAGTTTGCTTAACCGTTCTTCATAAACTATGTAACACAAGAGCGTGTCCGGCAAATCTATTGAATAAAGTGAAAGCAAGGGTAGATCAGCTAACTTAAGCTACGTACGCCGCGGTCAGGAGTTTAATGGGTGACCGCTAGTGACATTACTACTGAGCGTGCACGTGCTTCGGCGGGCACGTTAAGCCGTCGGTCCCGGTTGTTGTCCTAGGATGGCAGTCGTTATAACATGGTGGTAGGGCATTTTGTGAATGCCCGCCTGACTTGCTACGACCCTCAAGTAGAAAATCTGTCGCCATGCACCTAACGGTGTGTTCCGGCAGATGTCCTTGAGAGCCAGTAATTCTAGGTTAGCCTGAACAACATCTTAGACCACATCATCACTTACCATCAGGTGACATAGTGGTCAAAGGCTAGCTTATCAGCTAAAAAAAAATATTATTTTTTGTTTGAAAACTGATGCTTGTTGTTTGGTCCCATTTAAATTTCATCAAAATCGGTCAAGCCAATTTTTAGAGTAACACTCCAATAACTGAAAAATATTTACCTATCTTGATGAAATAGTCCTTAACAATGAATGACATTCGATCCTGTAAGTAGCAAGGGTCACTAAAAAGAGTGAATAAACATTTTTAACCCAAAAATGGAACCGACTTCAACATCGAAGGTGGGAAATAACTTGTCGAAGTAGGTACCTATATAACTAGTGCAACCTTGAAATAGCCAATGAGAACGCTTTAGTAATAGTCCCCGCAACTCCAACTTCGGTGAGCTCGGATCCGAATGAAAATCTTGTAATGTGGTATCTACCCTATTGGGAGTAATCTGTATTTCTTCTTCTTCGTCGCATTCTTCATGTCTGAAGGTCGTGCCCGTCTTGAAATGTCTCAACAGAGACGTTTACCAGCTGCTTCCACACCATTCTGTCCTCGGCTTGTCTCAGGGCGTCAGGCAGGGTGAGTCGTTATGGCCTTAATTTGGTCGGACCAGCGGGTAGGTGAGCGACCCCGTGGTCTTTTCCCCTCTATCTTTCCTACTATAACCAGCTTGTCCAAATTATCTGATTGTGACCGAGCGATATGACCAAAGTATCTTAATACTCGTTGGTAGCAGGTTGTAGATAATCTGGTTTCGATCTTAAGTTGGTCCAGAATAGATCTGTTTGTTCGTTTTGCTGTCCAAGGTATGCGCAACATTCTCCTCCAACACCACATTTCGAAAGCCTCGATCTTTTTTCGTTCTACTGCGCGAATTGACCATGATTCGGATCCGTAGAGAAATATCGAAATCTGTATTTACAGTTGTGCAAATGTATCAATGTTAAAAAAAGCAATTGACATAAGTCTCAAAATAATATAATATTACAAAATAAAATAATTAATTATATTTGTCGAGTTTTCGAGATGGAAAGTGTTTTTAAAAAAGCGCAGAACCGCTGACCACGTCAAGGTCAACGGTACTGCAGCTATTTATCATTTACACTATAATCACTTTAGCCATAAATAAGCTGACTGGTAAGAAAAGTAACCTAGGCACACTTATCCTTGGATCTTTATGAAGTAAGAGTCAAAGGAACCAGTAAACACATTCTATTTATAATTAACTCTGAACAATGAATTATAATTGAATTTAAATCGATAACAACCTAATCAGTAAAGTTTCTACTTACAGTGTATTTCGTTCGAAAATCGGCAACAAAGTGAGCTCCCGCTCGCTCCGTTCGCCCCTCTAAGCATTCGTCCCGCCATCTTTTTTTTTTTTTTTTTTTATGCCTAATAGGTTAGCCTTTGACCTGATGGTAAGTGATGATGTGGTCGAAGATGTTGTACAGGCTAACCTAGAAATACTGGCTCTCAAGGACAGCTGCCGGAACACACCGTTAGGTGCTTGGCGACAGATTTTCAACTTGAGGGTGATAGCTAGCCAGGCGGGCATTCGCAAAGTGCCCTACCACCATGCTGTAACGACTGTCATCCTAAGAAAACAACCGGGACCGACGGCTTAACGTGCCCTCCGAAGCACGGAAGCGCTCAGTAGTAATGTCACCAGCGGTCACCCATCCAACTCCTGACCGCGGCGGACGTTGCTTAACTTTGCTGATCGATTCAGAATGGCTAAGCAAACTTCGCTACTAGCGCTTCAAATCTTGGCGCCAGAACTCACGTGGCATCGTTTAATATTTAAAATGGACAAATGCTTGGATTAAAAATACAAAATTAATCTTACAATGATCACTTAACTTTTTAACAAGCAGTCAATATCCAAAAGTCTCATATTTAGCTGTTATTTAGAATTAAATAAACTTACTTTACGTAACCACCATCTTCGAGTCAAATCAAATAATTATTAATTATTAAGTGAACTATTTAAACTTCTCACACTTTGTTTGAATCAATAAATAATGGTAACGAATTATAATGATGAGTTTTAAATTCAATTGCTTCAATAAAACTTAGAAGTAATTTTTAAAATAAAACCGCCGAAGAATTGCTGCGGCGACATATTTAATACAAATATTACTTACCCCCGTGGGGTGCCAGGTTTAAGTCTCAAAATAATTGTAATATTACAAAATAAAAGAATTAATTATATTTAATACAAATATTACTTACCCCCGTGGGGTGCCGGGTTTCCGTGTGGGTGTCGTAAACGTCAAATAAGGGGAAAAGAAGGTGAGCAGAGCAAGCAGCGCCTTCATATAATCTATGCCGTCTTGCACTGCCATCCCCAAGCCATACAAATATTATGTCAGTTATTATATTGTATTCAAGTCAAGATAGAGGTATATAATTAAAATTTTATATCTATAATTAAGTGTTGACGTATAAATGATTATAAGAGATATCTCTTGTGTCAGTCGGTGTAAAGCTGGGCGCGTTAGCACGCACGGCGCGCAGCTTGTTAGGCGGCGCGGCTGGCTCCCTTAGCAAGACTTTTCAAACGCTTGTGCCCGTGCCCAATGAATACTACATTGAACACGCGTGTCGGAACGCACTAAAAGAGATAGATTCGCGTTTAGTGTGTATTTTATTTATTTATTTCCAAGTCCAGCCACTACACTCCAACTGCGCCCTAATTTCGATTTTCAGATGGCATAAGTCAATTGTTGGACATTTAGAGATTAAAGATAGAAAGTGAAATCCTTCCCCCTCGCACATGGAGTGCGGAAAACATAGATTATTACATTGCAACTTTTTTATTTTCAGATAAAAAGCTAAAGAAGAAATCATCTAACCCCATCAAGCTCGCCTTCCACACGCTCAACCAAATCATCAAACCTTTGAACCAAAATGGAAAACAAACGCTCGTCACCTTCGGAGCAAGCGAGAAGACAAAGCACAAAACTAACATGGAGAATCTTATGAAATACTCAAACTGCACTCCTTTTGGGAATAAAACCATAGCTGGCATAGTCTGTGCCTTCTGCAAGGAAACCTATCAAAACCCACAAGAACTCCGTATCCATATACAGGACAAACACCAAAATAACAGCATACTAGAACTAAAGAAAATGGACAAAAGCAATTTAACATACAAAATAGATATAACAGATCTCAAATGCAATATTTGCAGTAAAAACTTCGATGTGATATCAAATTTGAAACAACATTTAATGAAAGAACATGATGTGAAGTTCTACCCGGACGTTAACGACTATATTTTGGAATTTAAGCTGACGGATACTGAAATGCTCAAATGTGCCCTGTGTCATTCATCATATGAGACTTTTAAAATGTTACTACAACACATGAATGGACATTACAGAAATTTTATATGCGAAATATGTGATTTAGGTTATATAAATAAGCATAAGTTGAAAAATCATCAGCGGACTCACGAACTTGGTAACTTTAAATGTTCCTTTTGTGATAAGGAATTCAGTACCAGAGTAAGGAAGATGTGCCATGAAAAGTATACACATAATACCTCAGCAAGGTATACGACGAATTGCCCTCAGTGTGACCAGTCGTTCAATTCATATTATCAACGGAATAGACACATGTTTACAGAGCACAATACGGTCGCTGCCACATATAAATGCAACATTTGTGATAAATCTTTCATATTAAAATCTAAATTAACATCTCATATAAAAAAAGTGCATTTGATGGAACGAAATCATATATGTTCAGTGTGCGGACAAGGTTTTTTTATAAAGCAAAGTTTAGATGAACACATGATTAAGCATAACGGTGAAAGAGTGTTTAAGTGTACAGTGTGTCAGAAAGCTTATGCACGGAAGAAGACTTTACGAGAGCATATGAGGATCCATAACAATGATAGGAGGTTTAAGTGCGGTGTTTGTGGTCTGGCGTTTGTTCAGAAGTGTAGTATGAAGAGTCATATGTTATCGAATCATGGGATTAGTTTAGCCGAGTATGAGTATACCAAAACTGGAGCATATGAGGATCCATAATAGCAGGTTTTAACCTAACGATTCTGTGAATTCATTAAAACAATAGAAATGTATTGTTATTGAGATGGATAGGTGATTCTCTATGTAAGTTGTGTTTTGTTTGTGGTTTGCTGTTTGTTCAGAAGTGTATTACGAAGAGTCTTTTCTGTTACTATCTACTAACCTCAAGTATGAAATCTATCGCCTATCACCCAACGGTGTGATCTGGGCTAGGATTTATTTCCAATACTAGGTCTAGTATGCTACCACTTCCGACCACATCATCATTTACCAACAGCAACAAGTGAGATAGTGTTAATGCTCCAATTACTCAGGTAAACCTAATATAAATGGAAAAATTCTCTAGGGTACCGTTTTTCAACCATCAGATAACAAATATCAGACTGTTAAAGTGTTAACTGACCAAATTTGAAACTAAGAAACTTTTCTTGAAAACAACCTACATTAATTCTTTTTAACCACTTTCCAAAAAAGGAGGAGGAGTTTCTATATTCAACTGTATTTTTTTATTTATTTCTTTTAGTGATATAGATTGCTTACAATATCATTCACTCGCCTAAAATATCATTCACCATGCAAATATATTTTACAGTTATTTGACTATAACTTATAAACTACTCAAACGATTATGATGAAATTTATATGGGACCACCTCGGATGTAGGGTATACCAAATAAAAAAAAATTGATAATTGGTCCTCAAACGGGATAGAAATTGGTGATAATACAGTAAAAAAAAACATACCGTCGATATAGAACCTCCTCCTTTTTCGGAAGTCAAGAACGAATGTTGGTTGTTTCAATACTTCACAGTTTTGAAAATTGGTTTCTTTTCTTTTTTAGAAAAATATTTTTATAATTATCAGTACTATATTATAATATTATAAATGCGAAAGTAACTCTGTCTGTCTGTTACGCTTTCACGCCAAAACTACTGGACCGATTTGAATGAAATTTGGTATGGAGATAGTTTGAGACCCGGGAAAAAACATAGGATAATTTTTATCCGACTGCGCAAAAAGAGGTTAATGTTTTCGCGCGATAACCGCCATACGCGCGGGCGGAGCCGTGCCTGGAAAGCTAGTTGTGTAATATTTATACATATGAATAGTAACTATCTGATGATTGAAAAACTGGTCCTTAGTAAGTTTTGACAAATAATGATAATACCTTCTAATAATGATCCAATGATTTGAATATTATTTTAATATGTCGGAACAATGCAATACGTAGGTTAAAAAATGGCTTTAGCTGGTCACATAGTGATTTGGTTAAAAATAGCAATAATATTTGTAAATACATAACATGCTATATCAAAATTGATCTTGTTTGTAATAAAACGTAAGTTGAACTATAGATGTCGCTCCATCCCAATAAGATGGTTAAAGAACAATAGAAAAAATTTGAGTGATGACTCATTGTCATGTTAGCTCAATTGGATTAGAGCATAACCCGGCTAAAGAGGTGGATGGACGCGGGTTCGAATCCCGCATATGACTTAAAAAAATGTTTTCTCGTAAATTTGTAATTTTGTAATGCTATATCAGCTTCAAAAGCATTTAAGCAGTATGTCAAAGCAATAATGGAACAATATATATTTATTTAAAAAGTAAAAAAAGTTGAAATATAGAAGGGTAGTGACATCATTCCGAGAGTTAAGTGTTTGAAAAAAACACTTCTTTTGATCAAATGAAGTCTAGTATTCTGGTTGATGTCCTCCTATGTAGTCATTAAATTTTTTTATGTAAAAAGGTGCAAATGCTGAGATGATCTATGATAAAAACAGCAGAACATTAAAAGATCCATATATTAACATATATTGTTAGATTTCACATAGTGGAATTATGGTAGGATAGTTAAATTATATGGCTCATTTATAAAACAATTTTTGCTTTGTCAAACTACTCACGGGCTTTTGCAGCTGACTGTACATAAAAACCTATTAAGTATATACATACATTTTTAATATAATTTATCTACTACACAGTAATAAAAATGGTTTTATTTAATTTTATTTCTGGACTATGGTATCCATTCAAAGACTAAGAAATTTTAATTTATTTTTCATAATGTTTATGTATATGATTTAACTTATTTTTTTAGCTATTTATAAAGCTGTGAATATATGTGCAATATATTTGAAAATGAACAAAATTTTTATGTAATATACACTATACTTTTCAACTAAGATCTTTTCAACTTACCTCATGTTTTTCAACTAACATTATGGCATGATCTTAGTTGAAAAGTATTGTGTTTGAAAGAAAAAAGTCCTTTATTTATTGAAGACAGAATAATTATTGTTTAATTATATTTTTATATAAGTAACTATTAGTCACATGATTTAATTCTTCCAATTTATTTATAGAACAGTTAACAATTAGTTTGTTTATATATAGAATTAAATGTTAAACACTTTTAGTATTGTTTTTATTTTTATTGATGATCCTGCATTGTACTGTAAACATACCATATCACAACAACGCCTGTATATCCCCAAATGGAGTGGGCGGGTACTGTACTGTAACAGCCAGATCGTCCACTGCTGAACACAGCCTCCCCTATTAAGGGGGTTTTGCCGTAATCCCCACGCTTGGCAGGCGTCTTTGGGATCGCAGTATAAGTTGGCAGTTCTTTAAAAGGCGCTGCCGCCCACCCTCCAGGATTTTTCCCCTAGTCGCCTCTTACGACACCCATGGGATGATATGGGGAGGTGCAATTCTAACTCGGCACCCCACGGGGCTAGGGGTGGGTACGGGTGTCTAAACTTCCACGTTTTGTCAGAGATGTTTGTCCCGCACAAAGAGAAGATGTACCTGTAGCTTTTTGTCGAGAGCAGGGAGTCAGAGGGGACTACATCCACCCTCATCCCTCATAACCAAGGAATGACGGTAGTCAAAGAGGTGACTACCGACAGTGATGTTGACGTGGCGCGCGCGGTGTTTCCACGTGCGCTTCAAGGATGATTAAGCGAAAAAACCCCAGCCTTGCCTCAACACGGGAAAGGGACCCCGAGATGGGCCAACGCCACTTCGGCCGTGGAAGAGTGTGCGAGCATTCCCGTAGCCCAGGCATTAAGACGTCCCGTAGGAACGCCGTGTAGTTTTTAGTCGGCAGGAGCAGTTGCTGCTGTGGGAGTAGTAAATGCCGACTCCGATATACCTCGCCTTACTCGCCTATAATACTATACTAGTATCGTCGAAGCAAATGATAAAGACAATTTCGACACGGTTAAAACAATGGTACAGTAATTGGTACAAATCTTGGACCACCACGAGTTGCAAATAAACAAATCATACGATTCCAATTGCAAAGTACTAACGTTATGTCAACGTCAATTCTAAGCGATGTCATTTTAACATTTAATATGTTGCCACCACTCACTATTTTTACCCAAAAGAAGGTTACAAAATATATGCGTAGGGAATCAAACTTTTTATTAGGTAGATAATGTTTGTGTTATCTAACATTGTATGTTTTGCATTATCGCCTGCTAAGTAAATAAGATTACAACCATAGGGAAAATTTGAACGATGAGTGAGATTCGAACGCGCGATCATCCTTCCTTATAGCCGGAACATACGAACTATCTTGATGAGTGAGTCATATCTCAAATATATGCTTGCCTTCTTATTGATTAACCTTTAAGTTGAGGGGACGTAGCGTCATCTCAGCCAAACTGAATCAAACTACCAACAAGACTATATTTTCAATCAGTTTTAAACTTCTTACAATAATGCAATCCGATAAAACTAGCATTGTTATTGTTTCATTAACACCTCCTAATTAATACATTTACAAAGTTACAATGATAGAAAAAAAATAGTTTGTCGTTTGGGCACGTTTATTAACCTTTTTTCTGTGAATATTATATGCTGCCGAAGATTACGTAATAGATGAATTAACTTAATGTTTGCGTGAATATAGTGCAAATAGTATAGTTCAAAACATTTTCATGTTTTAAACCACATATTGATAGTACACCATTGCACAAAGTACCTAGGTACTCTTTCGTATTAATTCTTCAGTATTATCCACTTAATCACAAGGAATAAAAAGGGCTTCATACGCAGAGATGGTGGGTGGTACTTTTAACATGGTACCTATGTCCCTCATATAAATAAAAGTCCCACCCACCATCTCTGTTTTCTTGATGTTTGTGATGATTGTTTTCTTTATATATATTATAATTTGTGGGTGGGCCCGTGGGAAAACCACGCAAGTGCACTTGGCAAGCAAATAGCAATATTGTCTGTTTTCACAGATTACCTAGTGTTTGTTTTGTTCGTAGAAAAATACAGATTAATTTTTATGTTTTAAAAATCATAAATTATTTTGATGAAAATGAGCACCAAAATTAGGAAAAAGACACCATATTATTATGGAGAATGTCGCTGTTGTTTGGTAAAAGGCAACCATCGGAATATATTGAAGGAATACGATAATGACGGCGTGCGGGAAGTCTACATTGAACTCTTCATGGACTGTTTTAATTTATATGTAAGTAAAGAAAATACCATTGAAAACAGAAAAAAATACTTGTAAAGAGTAAACGAATATATCAACCCCAGCAGTCTGTAACAATAGAAGAAAAACTGTATTAGGCTAAATACCAACTTAGCTGGTTGGTATTAAAGTACCTAGTAGTAAGTAATACAAGAAAACTATAACCGTTGAGTTCTGGGCTAGAAGGCACCTCCCATATCGTCCTTTAGGAGTCGTAAGAGGCGCCGAAAGAAGAAAAAAATACAAAGGGGACCAGTACCTTCTGATTATCTGTCGTCTTTTACTACAATCCTCAAAACACCTGCCATATATGGGGATCATGACAAGTCTCACCCAACATGGGGAGGCATTTAGTTCAACAGTAGTTTTCCAGTTATTTGATAATGATTACTGAATTCTAGTTTCAATAGTACTAGTTAGTGTTAAGATGTGCTCTTTAGTGGCTTGGGATAGCGGAAAACGTTGAAAAAATAAATATAAATAAAACTGGATTTTTTAATGACTTGACACATATATTCATTTTTATTTACTTATGACACATATCAATAACAAACTATAACAGTCTTCTTTATAATCTAAATTCAAACTTAATGGCCAGTGCTGGTGTCTTCGAGGCCAGCTCTAACAGTCAGAACCTGTTAGATGAGACTTAAAGTAACGGTAACAATTAATTTTGTCCCAAAATTTATGAGAGGAAAAATTTAAGTCATGTGAGGGATTCGAACCCATGTCCATCCACCCCTTTAGCCAGGGTATGCTCTAATCCAATTGAGCTAACATGACAGTGAGTCCAGAACTCAAATGTTTCCTATTGTTCTTTTTAACCTTCCTATTGGGATGGAGCGACATCTATAGTTAAACTTATGTTGTACTACAAACGAGACTTATTTTTGCAATGAGCTTGAAACTTGTTAATGATGATGCAATCCTATAATTTTAATAAAACAATTCCACAAGACTCATTTTCATAAATTTGTTTAATGAATAAAATGAGTTAATATCAGAAAATTTCTTAAGTTTTCTTTTAAAATAATTTGCAGATAAATCCCTCATGGCAGTTTATTGAACATGCAAATCTTATTATAAACACCCTGCTTGTTTACTTTTACTTAAATAGAATTTCTTTGTTTCTCAGATGATAAGTATGTAATTCATTGTTTTTAGTCAAATCTACATCTTAAATTTAAGGGAAGTTGGACCAGGGATATAAGATGGGTGGATATCTTATAACGAACAATGTAGTTCAGAGTAATGGTAAAGTAATTTTCTAAATATCTATTGCAGCTGTCGAGCAATCCAGCATTAAGCTCGCTGATCTGCAAAAGCTGTGTTGCTCGTCTCCGTGATGCTAGTAATTTTCGTACAATAGTGGCTGAGACTGAAAGGCAACTGCTGGAAGCTGTGAGGGACAATGGAGACACTGTTTTTGTTAATGGTAAGAACAATCATGAGTAAGTTTTGAGCCATCAGGCTCAGGGTCATTGGCTATAGATTGCCGCGCAGTAGCTCCATGACTAGAATCCCGCCGCAGGCTTGAGCTTCAACGCATGGTGGTAGGGCATTTTGCTAATGCCATACCACCATGCAAACCAATGTTAGATAAACCTAACATTGGTTTTTAAGACAGCACTAACCATTATTTGTAAACTTCATTTGATAAATAATTACTTTAAAAAAATACTACCTCTCCGGCCGTGGCTCCGCCGGCGCGCATGTCGATTATCGCGCTAAAACCTCTTTTTGCGCAGTTATACAGAATAAAAGCTATCTTATGTCCTTCTCCACGTCTCAAACTATTTCTATACAAAATTTCTACCAAATCGATCTAGTACTTTTGGCGTGAAAGTGAAACAGACAGACATAGTTATTTTTGCATTTATAATATCAATATGGATTTTTTCCAGTGACAACGGAAGAACCTTCCCCCAGTGCAGCGGTGAAGCCAGAGCCTCCTAATGCTGCCACGGAAGTGAAGCTTGAGGAGCCGAGTGATGATGATGATGATGGAGACGATGCTGAGGTGGTCTTCCATTCAGACTTCATATCTGCTGAGGAACTTATTGGTATGTATGGACGATTTATGTGTTCAAAAATGCAGTAGCAGCATTTGGATATACCTTTTAAGAGTTTTAGAGTCTTAATTATATATCCTGATCAGGGTGATGGGCGCAGTGCAGTTCATGACTTGTAAAAAGTGCATCAGGTATAGGTAGAGGTTACCATTTAACGTCAGGTGGGCCTCATGCAAGTGCCATCATGGATACAAATTTTTTTTTTTACCATACAATGGAACCTACTTCCACACTCAAAAGTTTGAAAAACTCGTTGAAGTCGATACCATGATTGATCAGAGTGCCTATTGTCACAATATTGTGGGCATGGTACCTACTTCAGCAAGTTATTTCACACTTTTGGGTGTTAAAGTTGGTAAAATTTTTAGTGAAAAATTTTTTTTTTGAGCCTCTCTACTTACATGATTGATTATCATTCATCGGCAACGACTGTATCATCAAGATAAAAAAGTTTTTGAGTTACGGTAAATATTTTACTGTAAATCAAAAAAGGCTTGGTTGATTTTGATGAAATTTAAATGGGACTACATGACAAGCTCAGCTTTCAAATAAGAAAAGAAACATCATAATCGGTTTACCCAGTAAAAAGTTCTGAAGTAACAAACATTAAAAAGAAACAGATGAATGGAGAACCTCCTTTTTTACGACTTCAAAGTCGGTTAAAAACGGTTTTAATTTACTTTTTGTGTTGGTATGAAAACCAAATGTAAGTCCAACCCGCACTTGGCTGGATTGTGTTTAATCAATTAATTCCTATTCCCTATTGTGTTCACAGATACCGATCCTAAATCTGATCTATCAGAGCAGATAGAAGGCGAGGCGGCGCTGCTGGCTCGCTTCCCCAGCGGAGAACTGAACCAGCTACCTACACGCGAGACGCTCTACAACTTCTGCCCCGGTTTCGTCACACATCTGGATTTGCTCAAAAGTATGTGTTTATTTTTAACCCCGTGGATTCCGGTGTAGTATTGTACCCCTTTATATATTCCTATAAGGTGCAGAACAGGCAATAAAATGACTCGAAGGTGGGCGGTGTCTTTTGAAGAACTGTCATCTTATACTGCGATCCCCAAGACGCCTGCCAACCGTGGAGATTATGACAGCAATGGACGAAAAGGCTGATACCGTATGTGCAAATAAAAATAGCCCTTATTCTGTTTTTTTTACCTTCATCACAAGGACTATGGCAACACTACAGCTACTACAATGAAAGTTATAATTATTTTTAAGATGTCATATCTATGGCTATGGAACTAGCAAAAAACTGACGTATGTGAGGGCCAGTGTTGATTTTACAACCTGATTCTAGTAGTGCCATCTAGTATTCAGTAGATTAACTATGATGTATTTGAGTATTGTGTTTAATTCTGTTGCTGCGGTGTTAACTGTTTGGTTTTCTAGCAGATGGCGGTAATAGTACAATAACATTCTATACAATGAATACAAAATTGTTAATGTTCATTTTTTTTAATGGTTATTAAATCATATTTTTTTACATATAACAAATCTATATTTGAAGTTAAATTAGCACATATCTATAGGCGTGATATTTCTTCAGTAAAGTGTACCACAAAATGCTCAGATTGTAGGATTGTAATGAATAAATTTAAAAAATACAACGAAAGTATTTAAGCAACCTAAAGGCATAATGTTGTCTTAGGTTTTTGCGACTGTTACACATAGTAATTAAACTTTAAACGCGTATATTTGTCATTATTTTGTCCCTACGTTTCAAACACTTTGCAGTGATCGTGGTCACGGGGTGACTGCAAAGTGTTTGAAACGTCGCGCGTCGGGACAAAATAATGACAAATATACGCGATTTAAACCTAAAGACATTTAATATATTTAATAATTTTTACAATTTACGATATTTGTTTCGAATAAATATATAAAGAGGTGTAACTCTTATACAGTTATCACTTTGATTTCGGCCTCATCAAGTTCACAGTTAACGAAACGTGCACAATCTTCGAAATTCAATGGGATTGGTTAATGGTTTTGGCGCTTAGAAATGATCGCATCCGATTGGTCGCGTCGCCGCACGGTACACTGTTGAAACCACGCCCGCCGCGGTAAGGTCGCTGCTGTTTTTGAGCTTCACTTACATTTCTTTATATATTTATTCGTATTTGTAGGATGGTAAGGCATTGAGCGGCTACAAGCGGATGCTAGGATAACCAGCACCGTTCTATTCTAGGTTCGAATCCCGCCGCGAGCTTGAGATTCACCGCAACCTACCATCCTCAAGTAGAAAATCTGTCGCCATGAACCTAACAGTGAATTCCGGCCGCAGTCCTTGAGAGCCAGTAAAATTACAGGCACATGATACTTAACAATTGTATGACTCAGTGTGACGGGCGCAGTGCAATCATGTTAAAGGCGTCTGTTATAGGCAGAGGTTGATCCGGTTAACATGAGGGGGGCCTTTTGCTGGTTCCGTCACAATCAACAAACTTGATGCGGTATCTATTGTCTTGCTTTTGACAGTAATTACTCTATTTGACAAAAACACAACATGCCATTGACGCTTGTATAGTTGGAGGTATCTAAACACCCATCGGTTGCTAATGAAGTTTTTCGAGTCACACGTAAGAGAAAGCAAACCTGTATCAGTCCCGAATTAGAACCAGGCGTTACTCTGGACTTCACTTACTTCTTTTTCTTACTATGCCTCTTCAAAGATTTTAAAATACTTTACAAATACTGTCTCTTTTCAGATTTAACAATCACATCAAACATGGTAATGATGCGACTTCAAGACCAGAAGAAGACCATGCGAAACAAATCCGTTTACGTATCAGAGAAATTGGCACACATCACAAACGCTTCCACCCTGCTTCAATATTCTAACCTCACTCCGTTCAAGAGCAAAAGCAGGTCTGGATACCCTTGTTTCTACTGTAGGAGCATCTTCGAAGATTTTAATAAGCTCAGAGAACATGCATTAGACCATAAAACCATAGAAATAGTGAGGGTTTTAAAGCAATGTGGTCCGGAGAGTTTGGTTGTATACGCAGAAGTCTCTAACCTCATATGTAACATCTGTGCCGCTTCAATTCCCAATATAAACGAATTGAAATCACATTTAGTTAAAGTACACAAGAAGAAGATGTACACAGAAGTGTCAGACAGGGTGATACCGTTCAAAATTAGTGATGATTCGTGCCAGTGTCAAATATGCGGATGCAACTTTGAAACGTTTGGAGCTATTGAAAGGCATATGAATGGTCACTACAGAAATTAGGTCTGTAAGGACTGCGGCTCAGGGTTTGTTACTAAATACAGGCTCAAAGTTCACACAAAAAGCATGCATGTGGACGGTAGTTACCCTTGTGAGTTCTGCGGAAAGGTTTTCAGTACTCAACAAAAGTATAAAAACCATGTCAACGCTGTACACAAAATGATTAAACGGTTCAAATGTGTGAAGTGTCCTCAACGATTTGCTGAGTACTTCCGAAGACAAAGGCATATGGAAGAAGTACACGGTGTTACCCCGTTGAAATACAAATGCAACGTTTGTGACCGTTCATTTGACAGACGTTACACATTATCAAGGCATTTGAAACGTGATCATTTAGAAGAAAGGGACTATCAGTGTGAAATTTGTGCATATAAATGTTTTACGAAGAACGAGTTGAAAGTTCATATGGTGAAGCACAACGGTGAAAGAATATTTGAGTGTTCTGTATGTAAGAAAGCGTATGCTAGGAAGAAGACTTTGAAGGAGCATATGCGGATACATAATAATGATAGGAGGTTTGCTTGTGCGGTGTGCGGACAGGCGTTTGTTCAGAAATGTAGCTTGAAAGGGCATTTGAAGACGCACCATTTGGAATATAATTTGCAGTAATATATGAACTCTTGAAAATGGCCAAGTGCGAGTTAGGACCTGCTGTTTTAGGGTTCTGCATTGCAGCAGCTAGTATAAGAAAAATGTATATTTTGCTCACAGCTTCAATTAGATCAAAAATTTTAGTTTTCAGTATCGGAAGTACCTTGTTGTACCGCCTCTAGGATTTCTGTCAGGACGCCAATAGTTTGTCCAAGCAAATCGCGGCGGGAATCTTTTAATATACATGGATCTTCAGGCATTTTGAATTGGTGAATGGTGTCACTTTGTGCCCCTTTGTTTGACTTCTTCTTTTCAATAGTCGGTCTCAGAAAGCTCGCTGGTGCCATGAGTACCGCGGTCTCCTGTACCGTCTCCGGTCGTTGGTTTGGTATGACCGGGCCAGTGCCACGCCGAATTGGGAGTCTCCACGATCGTGCTTGCTCTCTTAATTCTTATTTCCTGTTTGAATACTAGACAGGACCCGTAATTTACCGGATTATGCCCGGCACCATCAGTTATACAGCTGCCGTCAGATTTGGGGTTTTCTTCAGCTGAATATGGAAAGTACTGCCCGGGAGTCCCTTCTTAGTATTTTTAATATATATTCGAATTCGAACCCCTTCTCTTCTAAAGCTTCTTGTATTTCCCCGATCGGGGTGTATAGCTCTGTCGACGGTAACATCTTCAGTAGCACCGCTTTGTTATCTCGGTGGTGCTCATCGTAGCCTGAGACGTGGATCTTGCGTTGTCATTGCGTTCTTCGGACTTCTCTTCTCTATGTAGCGCTGCGTGATGAGGGCGTCGGCATTGGTTCATGCCACACGACTTAATTTTGCAGTTCAATCGTCGATGCTTCTTCGTGATGCAGCATACGCATTCATACGCTTGTTCTTTGCGTCTACGGGGTTCAGCATGTAATAATGCTGTTCCTACTCTGCTCTCACGCGAATGGCTCGGTTTCGCAATTAGTAAAGGGCTCAGCCCCGCTACGGTGAGTTCTTCCACCCGGATACATCCTAGTGTCTTTGCCTCGGGCCTTGTGCAGTCCTAGCGCGGCCGCCGGCACAATAACAGGCTTGTCATTTTTTTTTTATTATGACGTAAGAAGCTCGATGCCCACCTGATGTAAAGCGGACTAACCTCTGCCTATAACGCATGCATTTCGTCACAAGTCACGAATTGCACTGCGCCCGTCACCTTGAGACAGTTTTTGAGTCTCATGTGCCTGTAATTTTGCCTGGGTCCATCGGCATACTATACCTTCCGTTAAGTTTAGATATTATGTGTAGAATCGGCGTCATTTTGAATAAGTATATATACCTAGTTGTATATTGTTGTAATATGAAGATATAATATAATTTATTTTACAATTAAATGAATAAATATTGTACAATATAATGTCTTTGCAGGATCTTTTCCTCTTGCGATAAAGGTTATGTGTTTTTTTGTTGAAATACGTTATTGTGACATGAGTTATTTAATTTTTCATTTTTTTTATGCCTTATAGTTTAGCCTTTGACCACTATCTCACCTGATGGTAAGTGATCATGTGGTCGAAGATGTTGTTCAGGCTACCTATGTTCTTATGGTGTTTATACTATGTAACTTTTTATTGTATTTTTTTAAAATATAAATTATATATCATAAAATGTCTATTATTTTTGACCGACTGTAAAAAAAGAGCTAGTTTACTTATCATTTGTACCGTGATGTTCTTTTGTAAATTCGTCACAAATAAACAGCCATATATAATTTTCATCGTGCACGGAAGTTTCAAAAATCGGAGCTCTATAAACACCTCAGAGTTACCAAAACGCACGTCTTATAATTTTTTTTTTTTTTTTTACATTAGATGTGTTTGCGTTTGAGTCCATCTCACCTGATGGTAAGCGACGATGGAGTCCAAGATGAATCACGCTTGCCCAGAAGAAACCTATTTACTCTTTTTTTGAAAACACCAGGATCATACGCACCTGGAAAGACTGACGATGGGAGAGAGTTCCACTGCTTCGCTGTTCGCAGGATAAAAGAGCTCTCGAGACGATATAGTCGCATCTCTCCCAAAAGACAAAAGTGACTCCGACCTTGATTCGAGGCTTCAATTCAACAAACAATGTATGATAGGTGCGTGTATTAAAGTGGCGTACCTTAATGTACGATTGGTCACCTGCCTTATTAAAATTTTATCTAAACGCCTTTGAGATGACCCTCCCAGACCAAAGTAATTGAAAGTAACTTAGTAAGATGGGGGAAAACCACCGAAAAGTGTTGCGGTATTTGTCGGGAGGCGATAGGTACAGCTAGGCACTTACTGGTAGGATGAAAGGTGCTTCTTGATAGGGGTCATTATTCCACGTCGCCATGATAGAGTCCTCGAAATCATACGAGAAGCGGCGAGTCTCTCGGTAGCAAGAGCAAAAAAAGGTTTGACCACGAACAAACGACACGTCGATTTCGTAAAAGAAGTGTCATCTACAAAATCTAAATCCAAGCCTTACACCATCTTAGGCGCAGCTCTCGATTGATACATGTACTATTACTTAAAATCAACTTATTAAAATTAACAATTAAGGGTGCTCCATAAAAATAATCTTTGCTAAAAGGGTACCAATTCCCCTCCTTTCTTGCTGTCGTCTTCGAAATACATTACCGGCTGCATATTCGGTATTGAAAGAAAGAAAGAAAGAAAAATGCTTTATATGAGACACAAACAATGAGGCGACACTAAAATGCTTAATTGAAAATTACAACTACATAGTATAGTGCACACAAATTGGTCCCAAATCAGCATAATATATAGAAGAACATTGTAAAGAATACCTGGGCAAAGTATAAAATAAATAATATTTCATACATTACACGTTTTAGGTATTCCATATATTACCTAGGTATTGTATAGAATACGGGATTATACATATTACCGCTATATATATGATATGAACATATATATATATATGTTCATATCATACTTACTATTCATATTGATATAGCGCTTCTATGTCTATCACTTCATATTTTTCTATCTGGTAAGTAAAATCAACGATGTTAAGAAAGATAAAGTTGCAAAAAAAACACAATTATATACCAAATTGTAACTTAATTTATTGTAAAAATAAATAAATTACAAATATTTACATACTATTCACTTATTATTTATTTTAATTTCATTCTCATAAAGTAGTTACATAATTGTATAAATAAATTTAAATAAAAATAAAACTTAATAATATCTGTGGGCCGTTAGACACATACTGTGATGATAAATATTGTGATGTTTATTATTATTATATTAAAATATAATATAAATAAATGCAGCATCATAATTGTTCCACAATTTATTTAATATTCTGCTAGGTATATTAATACTTTAATTTTATGAATAGACTCAGGGGTTATTTTGCGGAAATCCATATTATTATTTAATAATAACATATATTTTAAGCATTTTAAGATAACATTAAATTAATACTTTAATAAAAACACTAAAAAAATATCTAGTGACAATTCCGCCTAATTTTCCTGCTGAGCCGACGTGAGAATTTTCTTTCTACTTTTTTTCTAGAACCTTTGCTCGATGAGTCATACCTTCTTAGGATGCTTCGTTTCGAAGCGAAACGCCTCAAAAATTCTTCCGGTTTGGCTGCATGGCGTTTGTGACGGCACGTCGGCTTAGCAGGAAAATTAGGCGGAATTGGCACAGATACATTTTTATATATGTGTTTCTAAACATTTTTAATAAACAAAAACAAAAAATGTTTTTTTTTTATACTTGTTACTATGAATAATTTGATTTAATAAAATTTTTAAACATTGTATTTAAGCGTAACGATTCACGATATTTCACATAAATACGGTTTAATTTGCTTGCATCAGTTTTGCTTCGAACTAATAAAAACATATCATCGAAGGGCAAGAGGTTCTCGTTATTATTTATTATGCATGATGCGTAAAGCTTTATTATTGTCATCGTGAAAGGAATAGTTAATTTCAATATGACAACATATTTTCACAGAATAGTACCATAGTGAAACAAGAAAAGTAGTCCGACTCGAGGCCCGCATGAGATTTAAATGTCTACCCTAGATAATGAATAGAATCTGGGGCTGGGGTTGCAGAAATCCATATTTATAAATAATAAATACTAGCAAAAAGCAGAGCTTTGTGAGGGCTCGCAGTTTATTTTACAATCTGATTCAAGTGGTGATCTAGTATTAAGTAGATTCACTACGATGTATTTTAGTATGGAGTTCATTTTATAAAATGTTATATTTGTAACGACAGATAACACATCTATATGTGAATTTAAATTACTATGTTAAAACACAAATCTATAGATGTGATAGTTTTTTAGTAAAAGGGGCCACAAAATGTTCAAGTTTGGGGATAGTGAGAGGGCTCGCTTAAAAAAGAACATTAAATTAATATTTTAGAAAAACACCGAAAAATATATCTAATGACAATTTCTTTGTTGATTCGAGAGCACGATTGAGAAAAATCTTCCGTTTGGCTGCGTTGCGTGTATGACACCACGTTGGCTTAACAGGAAATCTAGGCGGAATTGTCACTACATATATTTATTATATTTTTAAGTGTTGTTCTAAAATATTCATTAAATGTTTTTTTTTTAAATATTTGTGAATATTATTATGCCTAGTCTAGTCCAGATACTGTGGACTCAGTGACACTAATGAAAAATATAAAGTAAGCGTACACGAATAATAAAACTGTGCAAATGTTGCCATTAATTCTTTTTCTTTTAAATAAAATGAACATGTAGCAAGTTTATATAAACGAACATGTAGTCTATTTATATTTTTTTTGTCTTGGATTTGTTCTTCGTAATTTTGATAGTCGACTCAATTAAAAATGGAAAAAAATACATGCGAATAGCAAAACAGGCGGAAATTATTTAATAATTGTATTATCTTTAAATAAATCAATGCACAGAGGACACGATAGGATAGATATATGCCACAGTGAGCATGCTGTGGCGTATGCGTACAAGCCGCGTTTGTACCGTTCTATTTTTATTTTTGGTTGGATGGTACACAACTGGATGTAAACAAAAATAAACATAAGTGCTAATAACATTACAAAACATGTACAGGCGCGCACATTCTTCTAGCTGTGCACAGCGTGCTTAAAAATTGCAAAAGTCAAACTACTTCTCTTGTTTTACTATGGTAGTACTTTTGACCAAGATATCCTGCTACCACGATATTGCAACTCTAATATTTTAATTATCTAAATTAAAATTGTCAAACTCAGTCCGATTTAAAATTAAGGCAGCTTTAGCACTTACAGGAGGTAAATTTTTGCTTTAATTCACCAGAAGAACAAACAGAAGAAAATCTATCCTTTTTTAGAGTTCCGTACCTCGAAAAGAAAATAACTGAACCCTTATAGGATCACCTTGTTGTCCGTCTGTCTGTCTGTCAAGACCCTTTTTCTCAGGAATGCGTAGAGGTATCAAGTTGAAATTTATATCAAATACTCAGGTCTAATGTCCCTTGGAGCTGTGAAAAGTCAAACATCTAAAAACCAACGCAATCAAAAGATACAGACGTTTATGCCGCAAATTTTCGACACTCGCAAGGGATTCAAAACCTACAGGGTAGTTCCCGCAGGTTCCCCTTACAGGAATCTTGAAATTTGGCACGAAGCAATGCTTTATAGAACAGACAAAGGAAAATTTCGAAAAGCATAAATTTTTAGTTACATCTTATAATAAAAAATATTTTTAATAATTTTACTATGTTATGGATCCCTCGGTGCGCGAGTGCGACTCGCATGTGGCCTTTTTTTTTATTTTTTAAACGGCCGAGAATACTTCTTGGCACCATGTTGCATAATACAATAAAAGTAATTCTGCATATCTGCACTATAAAGTGTGATTATGCTAAGATTTTGAGATCTGTCTGTCTTAAATACTGAAAATATTGCGACTGCTTCGCTTGCATTCACGGAAAATATAATCGTGAAATAAAAACAATGGTGACGATTCTATACAAATTCTCTAAATTTTAATTTCTTTAAATTTCCCTAAATTATGGTAGTACTTATTCTGTTCACACTTACATACAAATTCATATAGCGCTTCAGAATGAAATTATGATAGTTCTTATTCAGTTCACTATAAATTTCAAATTTGTATAGTGCTTCAGAATGAAATTATGATAGTTCTTATTTGATTCATTATAAATTTCAAATTCATATAGCGCTTCAGAATGAAATTATGATAGTTCTTATTCGGTTCACTATACATTTCCAATTCGTATAGCGCTTCAGAATGAAATTATGATAGTTCTTATTCGGTTCACTATACATTTCCAATTCGTATAGCGCTTCAGAATGAAATTATGATAGTTCTTATTAAGTTCACTATAAATTTCAAATTCATATAGCGCTTCAGAATGAAATTATGGTAGTTCTTATTCGGTTTACTATACATTTCAAATTCGTATAGCGCTTCAGAATGAAATTATGATAGTTCTTATTTGATTCATTATAAATTTAAATTCATATAGCACTTCAGAATGAAATTATAACAGTTCTTATTCTTAAAGCATTTCAAAACAAAATTATAATAGCTCTTACTCGGTTTACTGAAAAATTCAAATTCGTAAAGTGCTTCAGAACAAAATAATAATAGTTCTTTTTCGGTTTACTAAAAAATTCAAATTCGTATAGCCCTTAAGAATGAAATTATGATAGTTTTTATTCGGTTTACTATAAATTTAAATTCGTAAAGCCCTTCAGAATGAAATAATGATAGTTCTTTTTCGGTTTACTAAATAAAATTAAATTCGTAAAGGCCTTCAGAATGAAATTATGAAAGTTTTTATTCGGTTTACTATAAATTTAATTTCGTAAAGCCCTTCAGAATGAAATTATGATAGATTTTATTCGGTCTACTAAAAAAATCCAATTCGTATAGTGCTACAGAATGATGTTATGATAGTTCTTATTCAGATAACTATAAAATTCAAATTCGTATAACGCTTTCGAATGACAGTCCTTAAAGTAGATTTTTGTGTTTAATTGTGGGTATGTATTACTTGAAATATATATTCATATATATTTCAAGCAAGTTTAAGATTCATGTGCTTGGTGTACTCTAAACTGATGCAAAATTGCCAACAATTTAAAAGAATAACCCTATTTTTAGAATGACCACATTTTAAGTGTTCCACGAATGTAGATTTTAGTATGAACAGTACAAAAATTATCATATTTATAAATTATTGAAATACAAAATATTTCAATAATTTTTTGTCACAAATAAAGCTATGTCTATGTCTAAAATTTTTTTGTCCCGCGCGGGAATCGAACTTATGTCTACCGATTTCGTGCCGGATGTCTAAACCACTCGATATACACCATATGACGGTTAAAATAATAAAATAACAAAGTTTCAGCTCGAAAGAGTATGTTCAGGTGGCTAAGTGGTTTAGGCAACCAGCGCGCAATCGAGCCCGGGACAAAAACTTTGGCGCTCCAATAATATGTAAATGTTATTTTCGCTTAGCACGCGATAGTGCTTGTAATCATATATAGAAAAAAAAAGAACTACCATAGTTTATAGAATTTTCAATTTAGATAATTTGCGTAGAAAGTACACTAATTACATATATAATTCTGATAGAAAAAAAATGCAATCATATATGCAATGTAAAACTTATACGTAAAACAATTTAAAATTATGTTATTACACCAATCAGATCCAGTTTTTTATAATTAATTTAAAACCTAATTATTGCACGTCCAATCAGAATAAGCGCGAGGCTCATCAAAATTGATACAGCATATTCAACTTACGTAAAGCTTTTAATTTTGATACACAATCTGTATTCAATCTCATCTTTCCTTAAACTTCTCGTTCCTGGATTCAATAGGGATTTTGACACATTTTTTTTATGTCCTTAGTCCTGTCACGGAGTTTTGTCCTGTCCGTCTGTTTTGCTAAGTTTTGCTAAGAGACCCTTAGTACTAGAAAGCTGTAATTTTGTATATATAAATTCCGCCGACAAAGTGGTAAAAGAAAACTAAGGAAAATATTTTTAGGGTAGTTCCCCCTCATGTGAAGCGAGGATTCATTTATTTTTTTCGTCGTATACGTCGTGTGGGGTATATTTTAAATTCCTTAGAAATTGCTAATACTATTTTTTGTTTTAATACTCCATTTACGAAAACTATGTACAAATTTTTGATCCAGTAGGGCGCCCTCTAAAAGCTAAACTGATGGCTTAAAAAATCTGGAAAAATTCATGATGACAATTAATTTCATGATTCTAAAGGAAAATTATAGCAGTTAAGATATTTTTATTAGTTTAGAGTAATAGTCGTTGAACTTGGGTGTTGGATGATTTTATCCCCATACATTTGATTGAATTGCAAGATGCAACACACAATATAAATGGAATTGCATTTGGTGGTAATAGTTGAGTCCCCTAAATAGGGTACTGTAGTGGATTAGTGAGTGCTGTACAGTCCCCTTGGAGACTACTTATTGTCCAATGTGCCGAGTCTCCATTGACGCACCTGTATGTTTTGAATCTTCATACTGTTAATTGCTAAAGTAATTTATACTGTTTGTGAAATCATCGGCCATTGCAATTTTTAAAATTATGTCTTTATAAAAGAAACGCACTATTATATTCCTACCGCCAAGCAGTAGCGTTCACATTACTGTGTTCCGATTTGAAGGGTATGTGTGCTGGTGACATTCCAGGCACATGAGACTAATGGGTGATGGGCGCAGTGCAGTTTGCCACTTGTGAGGAACTGCATCTGTTATAGGGAGAGGTAACCGCTTATCGCCTAGTGTTTGATCCGTCACAATCTCATATATACCTATATGGATAGACGGATATGCAAAGCTTAGGTGGGCATCGTGCTTGTTCCACCACAATACAAAAAAAAAAACAAAGTAATTTAATAAATGGTCAAGATCCCTATTCTCCTCTACACACCTAAAGTTCAATTTTTTTATATTTATCGAAATTTTAATTAGAAATCCTGTTCAATCTCATAATACAAATCATGCAGTCCTACATTAAGTTTACCAAGTCATTTTTATTAAAACATAAACCTGATAAATGTACATACATACATAATACTAGTCTTTTCTTAAAACATTATAAATCTACCCTCAAAAATAATACCCTTCAACGTCCCCGCATTCAGGGTGATGCGTTTTTATATGTGATTTTAGACTGGCATTTTGTATAAACGCCTGCCCACACAAATGACACCTAAAACGCCTATCATTCGTATGAGTCCTAACATGATACTGCAGGGACTTAAGACGGGGATAACTTTTATCACACTGGTCACACCGATAGTTCCTTTCCCCAGTATGGGTTGCCATGTGCTCTTTTAAACGGGACGGCAGGTAAAATCTCTGATCACAATACTCACACTGATGTTTTAATACTTTCTGGTGGTTCCTTCTCTGATGCTCCGTTAAGGTTTTTTGTCTGTTGTACACTTTATCACACAAATTGCAGGGGTATGTCCGTTTCTGACCGTGCGCTTCGGTCAAATGTTTATTTTTGAGAGCGTAGGACATGAAGCACTCATCACATTTCGGACAACGTATTATAGCCTTCTTTTTGTGCACTATATCCACATGCATATCTTTATAATGATTAGATTTAAACACTTTTCCACATATTTCACATGTGTGCCGTTCATCGTCCTTATGTCGTTTCAAATGAGCATCCAACCGGGCCTTTTCCAAGAAACACATACCGCATATATCACATGTAAAGTTGCTGAAGTGTGTGTCGATCATGTGTGTGTTTAACGTGTTGAAGTCTTCATATACATTGCTGCATACGACACACACTAAATCGTTCCACGTGAGACGGAATAGAAGCATCTTGTCCGGAGCTTCGAAGTAGATTTTCTTCCCATGCACTTGGTCTACATGTTGCTTGAATATTGTCAAATCGTCAATTTTTGTGGTACACAGTTTGCAGTCTATTCTGGTTATATCGAGTTTGGGCATTTTCTTGTAGCCCATTAGAAGTTGAAATGGTTTTGTGTCATGTGAGGTGGTGTGTTCTCGCAAGTCTTCCGGTTTTGGATAGTAATCTTTGCAGTAGAAGCAGTAGTAGTTGTTTCGTCGGTTTTTGAACGGACACACGTAGGAGTATTGTATGATCGTGAGGAGGTTCTCTTCCGACATGCAGTCCAGGTCGCGATCGTAGTTTTTCACTTTTTCTATGGGCTGCTTTTTGGGTGCTTTCAGTTTCTTTGTACCTGAAGAAAGATAACATTCAAATATTGTAATTAACTCACTCCGCACTTTAGGTACAATATTGCCGTATCCGTCCGGACGGGTTATTGTACGGTGCGTGCCGCGTCAGAAGAGATCAGAACTTCGCGATAGAAAGAGACGCCTTGTACGTGGATATAAATATTAGTTACTCTGTGCTTTGGGAGCTGAAGTGCACTCTATTGCTTTGTAGCTAGAGTCGTTTATTTATTGGAATGGCTTTGCATAGTGATCCTTATGATCCTTTATATTCCGTGTTATTACGAAATTAACTTGTATAACAGGCAAAACATATTAAAAAGAACAGATGCCTGAACACATCGTTAGGTGCACGGCGACAGATTTTCTACTTGAGGGTGGTAGCTGGCCAGGTGGGTATTCGCAAAATGCCCCACCACTATGCGGTAAACCTCAAACCCACGGTGGGATTCGAATCAAGGACCTTCTATTTATTATCGTTAAGCGTTTTATCGTTCCATTCAAATTAAAACTGTAAGTTTTATATATTTAAGGAATCGTTTCTTAAAGAAGGGTTTGGGAGGAAAAAGAAATCTTTTTTTTTACTTTTTTATGTAGTTAGTGTCTCCTGGGCTATTAAGACGAATCTAATGATATATTCTAGATTAAAATCGGTTAAACCGTTAAGAAGTTACGGTGGGATAAAGAAACTCACAATAATACATTCTCATACATACATGCATGAACCCTGAAAACATAACTCTCCTTTTTTGGGTAGTCGTGTAAAAACAACAAATAAGATCTGCGGTCAGCGAGACTAGGAAAATTAAGTGATGCTATTGGTGGATTTTTTCCCCTGAAAACGCCCAAGTAGGAACAGCGATTAAACAACATCTTACTTGTTTTGATTTTTTTCTCTTTGAGTTTCTTCTCCCTGACCTTTTTCTTGGTCCCGTTGGCCTTCTTCTTCTTCCTCTTCAAAGGTTTGTCGGAATCCGATGACGACGCTGACCAATCGCTGTCTGCGTCTACGTCGTCTGCGTCGTTGAAGTTGGGGGGCTCTTCGGTGGTAGCGGGTGGTTTGGGGGAATTAGGTGGGTCGGGTTTGGGCGGTTTATCTGTGAAAATTTACAAAATGTATTTTTAGGTTAGGTTTAAAATGTGGTTTTAGGTTAGGATTAAAATGTATGTTTAGGTTAGGTTTAAAATGTGGTTTTATGTTAGGATTAAAATGTATTTTTATGTTAGGATTAAAATGTATTTTTAGGTTAGGTTTAAAATGTGGTTTTATGTTAGGATTAAAATGTATTTTTAGGTTAGGTTTAAAATGTGTTTTTAGGTTGGGATTAAAATGTGTTTTTAGACTTTTTAGGTTAGGTTTAAAACGTGTCTTTAGGTAGATTTAGGGACCCGATTGCTAAGCCATGGCTGTCTGTCCGTCTGAAATTTAAATAGCTGTATCATTGAACCGTAATAGGTAGACGATTGAAATATTCTCATAATATGCATGACATAAATATTATTTATAAATATCATAAATATAATATAATAAATATCATAGCTTATTATTATTATTATTTATGTTCTTGATGACTTGTCGTCTTACATATGATACAACATATAATGTAAATCCGTTATTGGCTGTCGGTTGAGTAATTATGATTTATTGTTTACCTCTAAGAGCTGCGGATTTTGTTATTAAATAAAAAAAATAAAAAATGTCGGACAGAAATATGTATGACGGATTGCCTGAAATAATAATACTAATAAAGACAAAAAGTTAAAAATAAAAGTGGGTATCCATACATGAAACATGCTTTTTTTAACGTGTTTAGTTTTTGCTCTATCGTAAATACTGTAATACCGAATATAAGACATAACATGACTGAAATTCACGTTGAACAATGTCTTCTTAATCAAAAAGTACTCACACAGTCGGTTATTGTACTCAGTACTAATATTATAAATGCGAAAGTAACTCTGTCTGTCTGTCTGTCTGTCTGTCTGTTACGCTTTCACGCCAAAACTACTGGACCGATTTGAATGAAATTTGGTATGGAGATAGTTTGAGACCCGGAAAAAAACATAGGATAGTTTTTATTCAGCGCAAAAAGAGGTTAATGTTTTCGCGCGATAACCGACATACGCGCGGGCGGAGCCGCGCCCGGAAAGCTAGTAATATTATAAATGCGAAAGTAACTCTGTCTGTTACGCTTTCACGCCAAAACTACTGGACCGATTTGAATGAAATTTGGTATGGAAATAGTTTGAGACCCGGGAAAAAACATAGGATAGTTTTTATCCAACTGCGCAAAAAGAGGTTAATGTTTTCGCGCGATAACCGACACACGCGCGGTCGGAGCCGCGCCCGGAAAGCTAGTTCATTATATTTTGATTAAACAACTGTTTTGATTATTTCAAGCCAAGCCTCACCTATGAGTATAACTTTATCCTATTTCACGTATTCCCTACTTGATTAAAACAAATATTGCAATCATTTTATATTTTATTTTTTAATACATTGTAAAAAGATTTTTAAAAGGAATAGTCCGTTTTAGGTAGTTTTTACCCGTTCCTCTAGCAGTGATTATGACGGAACAAGCACGAGGTTCACTTGATGTTAAGCGGATTAACCTCTGCCTATAACAGATGTGTGCACAGCGGTGCACCTTGTGTGTGTGAACCATTCAAATAAAATAGGTATACGTGTTCTAACTGTCTTATAAACGTCTACAATACAACTGACTGACTGTGTTTAAGTTTTTTTTTTTATTGCTGATAGGTAAGTCTTTGACCACAATCTCACCTGATGGTAAGTGATGGTGTGGTCGAAGGTGTTAACAGGCTTAACCTAGAATTACTGGCTTTCAAGGACAGCTGCCGGAACACACCGTTAGGTGCTTGGCGACAGATTTTCCACTTGAGGGTGGTCGCTAGGCAGGCGGGCATTCGCATAAATGCCTTTCCACCATGCGGTGAAGCTGAAAGCTCAAGCCAGCGGCGGGATTCGAACCATGGACCTGCTGCGCGGCAGTCCATAGTCAAAGCCACTGAGCCATCACTGTTCCAAAAAGTGTGAGGGTCCACGACTACACTGAGAGCTACTGCCACTGACCTTTAATGATGAAACCAAAATTCAATTTACTATTTTAGAAAATCCCTACCAGAAACACAACAACGCGAGCCGGTCAGTGCGCAGTAACTGGCCGACTTCCGATAGCTCATTTATCATTTTTTTGAAGCGCTCGTAGCGAAGTTAACTTGGCTGTTCTGAATCGATTAGCAAGGTTAAGCAACGTCCGCTTCGGTCATGACTTGGATGGGAGACCGGTGGTGACATACTATTATGAACGCTTCCGTGCTTCGGAGGGCACGTTAAGCCGTCGGTCCCGGTTGTTGTCTAAGGATGGCAGTCGTTATAGCATGGTGGTAGGGCATTTTGCGAATGCCCGCCTGGCTAGCTACCACCCTCAAGTTGAAAATCTGTTGCCAAGCACATAACGGTGTGTTCCAGCAGCTATCCTTGAGAGCCAGTCATTCTAGGCTAGCCTGAACATCTTCGACCACATCATCACTTACCATCATGTGAGATAGTGGTCAAAGGCTAGCCTATCGGCAATAAAAAAACTAAATAAAAAAAATTGTCTTAATATTTTCCTTAAAAGAATATGTACTCTTCCACTGCTGAACACAGCCTCCCCTATTAAGGGGGTATTTGCCATAATCCCCACGCTTGGCAGGCGTCTTGGGGATCGCAATGTAAGTTAGCAGTTCTTTAGAAGGCGCTGCTGTCCACCTTCCAGTATTTTTCCCTTATTCGCCTTTCCGACACCCACGGCATGATGGGGAGATGCAATTCTAAACCGGCACCCCAAGGGGCAAAAAAAAAAGGATATGAGATGGCACTAATTCAACCCGTAATTAAATGCGTAGTAAATGCGAAAAGAGATCTATTCAACCTATGAGAAGTAATGATGGCCGAGCGGTTATAGCTATGGACTGCCGTGCTGCAGGTCCAGGGTTTGATCCTCACCACCAGCTTGAGCTTCACCGCATGGTGGAAGAGCATCTTGCGATTGCTCGCCGGGCTATCTACCACCCTAAAATTTAAAATCTGTCGCCAAGGAAGTATTCCTGCGGCAGGCCTTGGGAGCCAGAAAAATTATAGGGGTGACGGGCACAGTGCAATTCTTCACATGTGACGAAATGCTTCTGTTATAGGCAGAGGTTAATTAACATCATCCATAAAGCAAAAGGTAGTAAAGAAGTACAAAATAGATCTATGCAATCTCCAAGTCTACCAGTTAATATGGAAACAGATGTAAGTCGTCTTTACATGGATGTAAGTCATCTTTATATAGATGTAAGTCATCTGTACGTAGATGTAAGTCATGTTATATTACATAAAACAACTATCTTACCTTCTACATCGTCAGCTGAATAATCTATAGACAATCCATCATCACGATCCGGCCCGCCGGCTGAGTGTGTATCACTCACGTCATCTTTCGGCTCAGTCTTCAGCACAATGTCCATCGGTTTGTGATTCTTAGTTTCTGAAAATAATATGTGATTTTCTATACTTACATATATAATTGTATATTTAATCGTATAACTACAGGAACATTCTAGTGTCAAGTATAAATAAATACTTGACCATATTATTTTTTTGATGAATGAAAAATTGAATTTAGTTTACCAATCGAAAGTGTGAAATAACTTATTGAAGTTGGTACAATGATAGTTGAAAAGTACCTATTATCACAATATTGTGCGCATGGTACCGCCTTCAACAAGTTATTTTTATTATTGAAGAAATTTTTTCACCCTTTTTAGTGTCCCTTGCTACATACGGGATCGTCATTCATGGACAATGAGTATATCATCAAGATAGCAAAAACTTTTCAGTTATTGGAGTGTACTCAAAAACGGCTTGACCGATTGTGATGACATTTAAGTGGGACCACACGAAAGCATCAGCTTCCAAATATAAAAGAAACATCAAAATCGGTTCACCCAGTAAAAAGTTCTGAGGTAACATACATTAAAAAAATACAGATGAATTGAGAACTTCCTCCTTTTTAGAAGACGGTTAAAAAGCAGTGAAATTAAAAAAAAAAGTATATTTTTAGGCTTTTCCAGCTGAGTAATCACTTCAGGAAATGGATCCACAATATCACTCCATAGTCCCGGGTACGAATGGATTGGGCAGTACTGAAAAATATTATATATTCTTATTCTACTTGGGGGCGATATGTCCTGCACTGACGTCCCGCTTGGGGTGTTTGTGCATTTCCCCCGCCAGCTTCTACCCAAGCCATCCCAACTCCTTAATGTAGCGGAGAAGGAATCTGGGTTGCCGGCATAGCTGCTCCAGTGGCATATGTGGTGGTGGTAAGGATTTCGTAGGTGAGATTGGCTCACATAGTCCCGTTTCAACTCTTATTTGTTCCGTGGCTTCACAGTGCAAGAGCATGTGCTCCACGGTCTCTTCTTCACGCATACAGCCTCTACATAGAGGACTGTCTGTTGCTTCAGTTTTATGCAGAAAGTAGTTCAAGTTACAGTGACCCGTAAATACACCTACAACAAGGCGCAATTGATCCCGCTGTAGCTTTAGCAGGTAATAATAAACTTTTAATAAGGTAAAGAACAGTCTTTTTTTATCTAAAATTACAAGACTGATTACAAGCACTATCATGTGCCAAGTGAAAATTCCATTTAGTAGGGGGGGTAATACGGGGGGTAATCCACACCCTTGTCCTCTGAATTCGAGCAGGATACCTTAACCACTCGGCCACCGGAATATACACCTACGATCCGAAACTTTGTGCTCCAATTGTATAACTTTAACTTATGTCATCAACCAGACTACTACATAGAATTACATACATGGTGCAAAAAGGTTTTTTTATATATTCTGCTGATGTCCCGCTCTGACGAAAAAATAAATGGTCACGTTAGGTATAACTAACTTTAAGATTGAACTCGCTGGTCACTTCTCCATACAAACATCATAGGGTGATCACTTCCTTATTCAAGATTTGAGCTTCAGAATTATGCATAATACCGATTGATCTCATCATTATTTAGGCTTGTATGATGCCGAAATTATAAAAAGATAATTAAGTTGAAAGTTATGAGCATCGAAAACTTTATATGAAAATGTTTCGAGGCTCATAACCCTCAAGTTAATTATCTTATTAAAAAAACGTTATGATACAAGCCTAGATAATAAAGAAAGCAATGAATATCATGCTTTGTTTTGGAGCTAAATCCTCAAAAGGAGTGACCCTACGACGTTTGTATGGAGAACTGACCGGCCAGTCCAACCTTAAGTATTGTTGTCTTGATCAGTATATATATTATTTATGCCCAGGCAGCGAACCTTATTTATCTTAGTTGTACATTTTGAAAGTCTTTACCATCAACTCCCTTATCCTCAAGCTTAGCCCCAAGGAAGAGCTGCTCACACTGGAGAACTTGCTGCCGGAAGGCAGAGGCATCTCGGAGACGTACCACACAAGTTGCACACACTCCCGAGTCTTTTTCGTTGTCGTCCACATGAGAGAGCTGTAAAAGACAGTAAATAGTTTCACAACAGCAGCTGGACTACATAGCCTGGCACCCCATGGACTGCTGCCTACTTTCAGTATTTTACCCTTAGTCACCAATTATGAGACCCACGGGAAGAGATAGGAGGCATTCTAGGCCGGCACAACAACGGCCAAATTTAAAAAATGTATGGAGAGATAGTTTTCGCGAGTTATACTCATTGTAATAGCGAGACACAATTTCTCATCACAAGGAGAAAACAAATAACAGTAGGTATTTTTTATGGTAAGCAGTAATTCATTGTAATTTTCTGTTATTAACAATCATTAATGTTTTTGTTTTGACTTGATAGATTATTTAATTTAAAAGTGACGTTTTCTAAGGGGTTGCGCATTTGCAAAAAAATGTATAGATTAATATAAAAAAACTTGCTTTTTTAATTATTGAAATGAAACCTACAAAATTATTCAAAGTAAAAATACCCTCGTCATCAAAATCTCCATCTACACACATGGAGATTTTGTATTATCAATATTGAGGTATCTAATGGTAAAATATTTTTTTTTTGGAAATGGGGCATTATCATCGCATTACTCAAATTGATCAATAATCTCATTGAAAGTCAATAGTTTAGTATACTTCTCTTCTGATCTGAAATTAAAAATACATCCCAAAATTACCCATGATCACTATTTACTCATCATTATATGTATCATGATTTTTATATAAAAAAAATAAGAGGAACAAATTAAATTTTATTTCAGTTTTAATGGACAGGTAAAAAAATTTATTCATGAATTTCAATCATAAGGGAATTTATAAGAACTTACTGTCTTGAAGATTTTATACGACCTATATATATGCTATTAATAAGAACAATATTGGACTTAAAATCTAAACTTAAATCTTTTAATTCATAGGTGGTATGAGAATTTGATTTACTTTTAAACTCTCAGAATATAAAATAGCTTTCTAAAAAATATGTAATAAACTAAAAAAGTCCATACTGAATGGATACAACATTATCAACCTCTGTGTACTTCCACAATTGAACAAAAGGTTCTCCCATAGGGCCAATGGAAAGTGTTTGCTATAATCCCCATCTGATATGCATCTTAGGGATAGCAGTTCTTCTGAAGGTGCTGGTAGACAACCCATAATTTTCCTTTAGTTGCATCTTATAATTTCCACAGGAACATACAGAGGGTTTAAATCTAATCTGCCCCCCCCCATGGATATTTTCTGCTGATATGAAATCAAAACACAGGCTGAAGGAGGGAAAATTTACTTTGTTCTATTACAGAATCTAGTGTGCGCAAATCATAAGACTTTTGGCAAGGTAATTAACAAAGTGTGTAGCTAGTTCTTAGCCTGCCATAAGGTCTTTTGCCTATTTTAGTTTATTCCTGGGCTTTTGAATTGTGGTAACACCACAGAAGACAACCAAAAAGAAGTTGAAGTTACATTAGTATTTGTGTAAGTAGTTTAACGTTTTACAAGGCAGTTCAAACTGTATCTGAAAAATTATAAAAACTTGTGTGTTCACTTAATTATATTATAATTAATTAATAATCGAACTATCTAATTAAAGGCAGTATGATACAATATTAATTTACCAATATTCCGAAACAGTCCATTATCATGTCAGCATAGATTTCTTTCTGCTCCTGCCATGTATATTCTGCCGTCAAAACCCTGCATTTCTTGATAGCACGACAGCATCGACACAAAGCAAGGTCTATGATGGGCCCTTTTGTCGCACTCATGGTGCATGTGCTTCATACACAGCAGTGTGAAATTACTCAATATAATTGTTCGAAGCAAAGTTAGAACGTGAATAATGCTATCAATGGAGCAGTTTCACTCACAAAAAAGTTTAATTCATTTTTATAAATATTGTATTGTATCATCGCCACCGCCACTGATTGTGCCCAAAGATTACATAGATCGTGCCATAGGTAATCTGTGGATCGTGATTCGTGCCACAGCCTAAGATTTTTTTACCTGTAGATGTGTTGTATGGCCTCCATATTTACTAAACGAATTCAAGGTAATAATCACCTGAGTCACTACCAGTCTTGCACTTCCAAGCGTCCGGTGAATACATCGCCGCTAATCGTGTTTTTTAGGAATAATCTGTGGACAATATGCCTTTCTTGTGTCTTTAGACTCGCACCAATTATACAGGCACTGTGAGAGATAAGAAAACTGTTTCATTTCACGCGTAATTATTGCTTTTATTGATGAAATAGAAAATATCGTCATTTTGTTTTATCTTAGGAACTAATCTCAATGAAATGGATGAGCGAGATATGTGTATCGTTTGGTGTGAGAGAGTGAAAGAGATCGCAGCATAATGGTGATCGGAACGTCTCGTGGCGGTTCGGTGGTAACACGAATTGCTTATTTATTTTTTATTTATTTTTTAGAAAGAGTTCTAACAACAGATATGACACATAATATTTGAACGTTCTTTCCTTGCCATTACAAACTGCATATACATGTGCGTAGGTATGTATATAGGTAAATTCTAGTAAGCTTTTAGAGCAGTGGTGTTCGGATATAACTAATCTATATATTTCAAATCACTGGCCACAGCACAGATGAGGTATATTATATGTAGCTATAGCATGCCATGGAAGTAATAAGTACTAGTTGTACGTAGTACTTATTACTTCCATGGCTATAGCCTATAGCTAATATAATAGATTAGAGAATAGTAATAACTGTAACTTTGTATATGGTAAAACACCGGAAACTGCAAGGCCGCGTTCCAAGCCTCAGAGTGTAGTTGTTTCTACGCCAAGGTTTCGAACATCGAGATAATACGTTACACTAGAGAAAACATTCGAGACAAAAGTCTCTGCCATTTTTGCTAATTTCAAACTTAAGTGCGCTTCAGCGCTTTACGAGATCGGACTGTAGTCTAGAACTAATTATATCGTCTAACCAAACGATCCAAACACGCAGCGCTTGACTACTTCTTAGACTACTTTCTCAATATCAAAGACTATCAGCCAACGAGATTAAAACCCCCGAGAAGGGAATTGATGGTTCGCCCGATCATGCAACTGGTGTGTGATTTCTAACACATTTAAGTCATAGCCTGAGCGCACATAAACAGTACGCGACCAGAAGCTTGTTACATAGTAACCTGCATAGGGAACCGCTGACTAAGAACCACATGGCTACCTACAGCGCGCATTGCAACATCGCGGCAGCGACACGAGGTGCGGAGTCAGCGGTCTCGATCGTGCATGGCACCGGTCACGTAGGCCACCCGGCCCGAGGAAGCGCAGTGTCAGCTTACCTATAGTTTACTTAATTTTAATTCATTTTTATGGACAGCATTGTTAACCTAACATCGGTAACATTCACTTGACTTTAGAATTATATTGTAATACTTTTATTTTAATTAAATTTAGTTCAAAAGTTTTTGGTTTTTTTTAGATCCTTCGGCTGTGGCCTTCGTAATTGGCGCAGTCGGTAGGATATTTTGGAAAGGTTAGCTAGGGTCGTGTTCCAACATCGAATCGTCCTAATCGCTGAGCGTCGTGTGCCACCTGTCATCGCGTCGCGCCTTCCAAGATTCCTGAAAGAACCTGGGCTCACGGCTGGAGGAGAATCAAGACATCGATTCACTAGAGGAACCGAAAATGATATATATGTAAGTGCTTGAATTGCTCCTGTACTTGCTATTCCCTAAATTTAGTCCTTCCTAGTGTTAAAAACCTATCAAAATTTTTCATCCTAGAAAATTATCTTTAAGTCCTGCACCGAGTAGGCAATCACGTAGAGATTTAGTTGATAGAAATAGACCTTTAAATACTTTAGTGGAGATTGTAGAAAATATGGACGCTGATGCAATTTTTAAAGCGTTGCGCCCACTACCCGAATTCGACGGGAATCCTAATGTATTGACTCGATTTATACGATTATGTGACCAGTTATGTACGAAGTATTTAAGTGCAGACCCGGCTAGAGAATTTGAGAATCTTTGTTTACTTAATGGAATACTTAATAAAATTACCGGGCCTGCAGCCCGCACTATTAATTCTAACGGAATTCCAGAAAGTTGGGAGGGCATTAGAGCAGCACTCGTCAATAATTTTTCTGATCAAAGGGATGAAACAGCCCTCTACAATGACCTTTCCCTTGCTACACAAGGCACTAGCTCTCCACAAGAATTTTATGATCATTGCCAAAACTTATTCAGCACTATCATGACATATGTAAGTCTGCACGAGTCGATTCCCACTACTATTGAGGCGAAACGCGTACTTTATAAAAAACTTACAAAGCAGGCTTTTGTTCGTGGGCTTAAGGAGCCATTAGGCTCTCGCATACGATGCATGCGTCCTGATAGTGTAGAAAAGGCACTAGAATTTGTGCAAGAGGAACTTAACGTCATGTACCTTCAACAGCGGAATGATTCAACATCTGATCGCAAAATCAATGCTGCACCAAAACCAGTGCAATTGCAACCATTATCTATGCCGGTACAACGAGCATTTGTTCCTCCTGCACCTCCTATGTTTAATATGCCTTTCAATGTGCCTTTCCAGCGACCCATGCCTCATTCCCAACCATACCAACCTTGGAGACCCAACTTCCCACAAAATAGACCTCCTCAAGGTCCAACACGGACTCAACAGATGTTCCGTGCGTTGCCACCTAATTATAACAGTCAGAATAATTCCTTTAGAATGCCACCACGCAACGAAAATCAAAATACGGGCCCTAAGCCTATGAGTGGTGTAAGTCATTATATTACTAAAACCTTACCACCTACACCTACTGACCTAAGAGGACACGACTGGACGAAGTCGGGAAACCCGCCGCCCAGTAATTATTTCAAGACGCGTGAAATGAATATGAACTTGTGTTCTGACTATGACAATTACTATTATCCAGAGTGTGAACCGTACTTACACTACCCAGAGTACGAATATGTTACACCTGAGTGTCCAATGTATGAACGAGACGAGTCTCAATACTACCCAGACTACAATGTGTCTGAGCCTCAATATAGCCCCGAAGGTCCATATGACCCTGAGCCTTCAACTTCTAATGACTGCTCTGATCAGGATTTTCAAAACCGCCAAGCCTCAAGAAAATCAAAATAGAGCTCAATATGCAAACGCAAAGGACACTTCCCTACATCCAAATTTCCAACCCCCCTTTAAAATTCCTAATAGACACAGGAGCCAACCAGTCCTTCATCAACCCCGAGGCAGTTGAACATTACTTCTCACAGGTACCTTTAAATTATGATCCTTTTGAAGTAACTAATGTACACGCTACTACTCGTAATAACTATTCTGTTTCTTTGCCTTGTTTTGTGGAATTTCAGGATCCTGATGACATAAAATTATTCGTGTATCGATTTCATAATTACTTTGACGGACTCATTGGACTAGACCTTTTAGAAAAATGGGAAGCTAAAATTGACCTTAAAAACCGAGTTCTCCTGACACGTAACGCGATAAACCCGATTCATATGTACAATTCACAAAACGTTAATCTGTATGAAGATGTTATACCAGCTAATTCATCTAAGCTACTGCGACTACCTATAAACGTTCATGACGGGGACGCTTATGTACCCGAACAAGTAGTTTCAAATTGCATTATTCGAGACTGCCTTACAGTTGTTTCAGACAACAGAGGTTTTCTTGAGATTACAAACCCATCTTCTCATGATACAATTTTTTGTTTAGACCACCCGTTGTTAGCCGAGATTCATACGAATGAGTGTACGCGCACCGAACAACCGCGCTCACGCGTTAACGAAGTACTGTCGCGATTACGTACGGACCACCTTAACGCTGAAGAACGCGCGAACTTAGAGGCTTTATGTGCTCAGTACGCGGACGTTTTCTTCATAGAAGGCGAGCCATTAACATTTACGAATAAAGTGAAACATCGGATTCGGACAACTGATGAAGAGCCGGTGTACACGAAAAGTTATCGGTACCCGTTCGTTCATAGAGATGAAGTTAGACAACAAATTAGTTCTATGTTAGAGCAGGGAATAATACGACCTTCTGAGTCCGCTTGGAGCTCTCCTATATGGGTCGTACCCAAGAAAGGCGATGCATCCGGTAAAGTGAAGTGGCGTATCGTAATAGATTACCGGAAACTTAACGAAAAAACGATAGATGATAAATATCCTATACCTAACATCTCTGACGTATTGGATAAGCTAGGTAACTGTCAGTACTTTACCACGCTTGACCTAGCGAGTGGTTTCCATCAGGTTGAAATGAGCTACGAGGATATTCCCAAAACTGCGTTCAATGTAGAGCATGGACATTATGAGTTCCTCCGGATGCCAATGGGGCCCAAAAATAGTCCTTCTACATTCCAACGAGTGATGGACAACGTACTGAAAGACCTGCAGAACACTGTCTGCCTAGTGTATCTTGATGATATAATTGTCTTTAGTACGTCTCTTCAAGAGCACATGATAAACCTCAAGAAGGTCTTTGACAAGTTACGGGAATCTAACTTTAAAATACAGATGAATAAATCAGAATTTTTAAAGTTAGAGACCGCTTACCTCGGACATGTTATAAGCCGAGACGGAATCAAGCCAAACCCAGACAAAATTTCTGCAATACAGAACTACCCTATCCCTAAAACACCTAAAGAAATTAAACAATTCTTGGGACTAGTTGGGTATTACAGAAAATTTATACCTGACTTCGCTCGCATCACGAAACCACTCACTCGATGTTTAAAGAAAGGCAATAAAGTATCTCTTGACTCACAATACATAGATAGTTTTGAAAAGTGTAAGAACCTCTTGACCAATGACCCTATCTTGCAATATCCCGACTTTAGTAAAGAATTCCTATTGACAACTGATGCATCCAATGTGGCCATTGGCGCCATTTTATCTCAAGGACCTGTAGGATCTGACAAGCCAGTGTGCTATGCTTCCCGAACCCTTAACGATAGTGAAGTTAACTATAGCACAATAGAAAAGGAGCTATTGGCTATAGTATGGGCTACCAAGTACTTTCGGCCGTATCTTTTTGGTCGAAAATTCAAGATCCTTACAGACCATAAACCACTTCAGTGGATTATGAGCCTTAAGGAGCCGAGTTCTCGACTAACAAGGTGGAGGCTCAAACTTAGTGAATATGATTTCACGGTAACATATAAAAAGGGTAGAGCCAACACAAACGCCGACGCACTTTCAAGGGTCGAGATTCATAACGAGGAGATCAGCTCTGTAGTAGTTAATCCTTCCGAACAACTAGCTGCGTCAAATGCCGGTTCGACTACGCTCACCGCGCATACGAGTCACGAGAACCCGATACTTGAAATACCTATCACCGACGATCCACTGAACAAATTTCACAGACAGCTTATTATGACAGTAGTAGGTGACGTAAAACGACGACCGACAGCTACGAAACCGTTCGACACTCACACTAGAACTTGTGTACAATTATCTGAAAATAATCTTAGTAACGATGTAGTAAGTGCAATTAAGGAGTATGTTAACCCAAAAGTTAAGACGGCTCTTCTGATAATTCCACCTTTACGCATGTACGATATAATACCTATTATCCAGAATAAGTTTCGAAGCTCAGCTATGAACTTGGTCTTAGCAAAACAGGAAATTGAAAACGTTAAAGATTATCTTAGACAACAGGAGCTAATTCGCAATTACCACGATGGTAAAACAAATCATCGTGGAATAAACGAATGCTTCTCATCTCTTTCCACTCGTTATTTTTGGCCCAGAATGAGAGACCACATTACTAAATTTATCAATGACTGTACTGTATGTGGCCAAGCTAAATACGACAGAAATCCAATTAAGCAAAAGTTCAATATAGTACCACCAGCAACAAAACCTTTCGAATTAGTACACTTAGATTTATTCACAGCCCAGAATGAGAAGTTCTTAACGTTTATAGATGTATTTTCGAAGTATGGTCAAGCATACCATCTTCGAGACGGTACTGCCATCAGCATAATCCAAAGCCTACTACACTTTTGCACACATCATTCTTTCCCTTTGACATTAGTGACTGACAATGGAACTGAATTCACAAACCAATTATTCTCAGAATTTACTCAACTGCATAAGATCAATCACCACAGAACATTGCCTCACGCTCCTAACGACAATGGTAACATCGAGCGATTCCACCTTACAATATTAGAGCACCTACGCATTCTCAAAGTACAACAGAAAGACGAGCCCGTGACCAACCTAATGCCATACGCCATTATTGCATATAACAGTTCAGTGCACAGTTTTACAAAATGCCGACCTTATGACATTATTAACGGACATTTTGACCCAAGAGACCCCGTTGACATGGATATTACTAAGCATTTATTACAACAGTACATACAAACTCATCGTGCACAAATGAAAACCGTGTATGACATAATAAATGAAACTTCACTGACTAACCGTACTTCCCTCACAGAAAACCGAAATAAAGACAGAGAACCCGAAATTGAGTACCAACCAGAACAAACCGTTTTTATTAGTAATCCCTCTGCCACTAGACAAAAACTCGCACCACGCTACACCCATGACAAAGTACTAGCTGACCTACCGATTCATATATACACTTCGAAAAAACGAGGCCCCGTAGCTAAGTCGCGGCTCAAGAGGGTCCCTAAATCTGCAAAATTGTTGCAGGTCCCTCCTGACGCTGATCGCAGTGACAATACTGGAAGCTCAAGAGATAACACTTGACAGTTTGGATGACGGACCAGGACTTTTACCTTTCAAACTAGGCGAGACTACCCTTATAACTCATTACCATACATTTTTACAATACTTGACAATATTGAGAATCAAATTACTAACTTACAAACTCAGATATTGGACTTTAAAACTCGACTCGAGAACAATACATACTCACTTTACGAACTTCAAATAGAATATTTAAACAATAAAGTACTTAAAATACTTAACAACCTAAATAGCCTAGAACCTAACCGTAGCAAAAGAGGTCTTGTAGACGGCTTGGGTTCCGTAATTAAAAGTATTACTGGTAATCTCGACTATTCTGACGCGATTAAGTTTAACGATGCCATCAAAGTTCTGGAAAATAACCAATTAAGAGCAATAAATGAATTTAATGATCATATTAGCATCAGCAAAGACTGGATGGCACACCACAATAATATAATAACTCAAATAGTGCAGAACCAAGAGAAAATAAACTCTACATTGACATTACTTTTAGATAGTGAGGCATATCGGGAGACAAACCTAATTAAGTACGCTAAATTTGCTCAATTATTGATTATCATCTCCGAAAATGCAGATGATATTATGACAGAACTTTTAAGGTTAGAGAATATTTTAAGCTTCGTGCGTGCATCGAGCACCCACCATTCCATATTAACTATAAATATATTGAATAAAATGTTAAGTAAACTAGAATTAATCTATCCTAAGGGTCATTTATTACAGATAGACCTAAGGGAGTACTATGATGTAATTAGGCCAGGATATAATTTCTCTGGTAGACGTATAGTAATCACTTTAAAATTCCCTATAATATCCCCTATAAATTACGATTTATATAGATTAGCTATTGTTCCTAATAAAAATAACCAATCCATCCTACCCCCATATCCCCTCATAGCAAGTAACAGGCAAGCATTCATGTACATAGAGACAGAATGTCCGAAGTATAGCAATAGGTTCCTCTGCGAAGAAAATCTGAGTCATCATGTTCAAGCACAAGCAGATTGCATACAAAATCTCATCACCAATCAATCTTTGGACTCAACCTGTGAGATGACTACAATTACGCTAACTAAAGAAGCTGTGGACCAACTTGACGAAAGACACTACGCTATTTCGTTCCCTCACCGAACAAAGATACATACCACATGCGGACACGAGAGCTACGACACCATACAGGGAAGCTACCTTGTTACAATTCCAACTGCTTGTTCCCTGAGCACCGACGAAATTACCATCCGCAACAGCTATGACAGGATCGCAGGACAACCACTGCAAATTATGAAAATTGCAACCAATCCTGAAACATCGAGTGTATCACCATCACCTCATATCAAACTAAACTCTATTAACCTACGAGACCTTCACCAATATCAAGATAAGTTGATGTTACAACCAACCATACATCTAGATCATACTACATCTGATACTTTATACCACACTACGATACCGATCTATATTATACTATTTAGTGCGATCGCACTGGGAGCTGCCTTAACCATTCGACACTACTGTATCATTCGCAGAAAAGCACAGAAAGCTGAAACAAAGGCAACATTCTACGAAGATGCTGAGAAACCTGCACCACCACCAAGAATACCGGCAACATTTTCTCTCAAAGTTCTAAAATAGTTGCCGTTCTGAGGGGGAAGGTGTTACATAGTAACCTGCATAGGGAACCGCTGACTAAGAACCACATGGCTACCTACAGCGCGCATTGCAACATCGCGGCAGCGACACGAGGTGCGGAGTCAGCGGTCTCGATCGTGCATGGCACCGGTCACGTAGGCCACCCGGCCCGAGGAAGCGCAGTGTCAGCTTACCTATAGTTTACTTAATTTTAATTCATTTTTATGGACAGCATTGTTAACCTAACATCGGTAACATTCACTTGACTTTAGAATTATATTGTAATACTTTTATTTTAATTAAATTTAGTTCAAAAGTTTTTGGTTTTTTTTAGATCCTTCGGCTGTGGCCTTCGTAATTAGCTTGATCCGTACGTACGTGTTTGAAAATATTTTTATTTTTGACGATTGTAGGTACTCAGTGCAATAAAAATGACTACCTGCTCCATTAAACGGTGCGGGAAAAGTAGCAAAACATCCAATTATAAAACAGATGGAATTACCTTCCACAAGTAAGTAAAATTATTCAATTTACGTAATTTATCTACTACATTTTAATAGGTCAAGTTAAACTGGACCTTCTAATAGACCCGTATGAATGCATTTCACTCCCACTCACTACATTCACTTATTGTCATCCTTGTCTTTCTGTAAACCGCGCCCTATCCTAGTGTTGTGCTTATACAGAACGGTAATTTATCGTTATAGTGGAACTAAAATCGATATCGTCATACTCTGGCCCATAAATATATTTAACCTTGGATGTAAAAAGGGTTTTAAATGTTTGATATGAGTTTATAATAATAATAATTTATTTCACAATATACAGTTACGTGTTGTTATTCTTAACTTTATTACAATCGGTAAACTAAATTGTATTGATTTTTTGATAGAAAAATGACATGCAGATCCCACACTAAGAAAAAAATCTTGTGTCATGGGAGTCTGCTTCCTTCATAATACATTAAGATATTCCTAAATATGATTACAAGCACTATTGCGTGCTGAGCAAAAAGCACATTTACAAATTTTTATTAGAGTACAAAATGTTTTGTGCCGGATGCGAATCGAACCCTCGTCCTCTGATTTCGCGCCGGATGCCTTAACTATTCGGCCACCGGAACCTTACTCTTACTCTTATTCTATATTTTATTATAACAAAACAGCTATACTCATACAAAATACCGCGCGAGGTATCTGCTTATTTAGGTATTATTGCCAACGCAAGTGGGAGAAAATATCACTTTTATCTAAATAGGTCGTCACGGAGGAATAAATTATACGATCAGCTTATATATGTTGTACGACTGTATGTATTGATATCGATTATATTTGCATCATCATGTCCCATCACTATAGGACTCGGGTGTTTACCGCATGGAGGTGGCTTAGCCAATTAGAGCGCGTTTAGGTTATATAGAGTTTGGCATCAATTCATCTCGAACAAAACAAATCTTATTGCATCTCTTAGTGTTATTTTCTCGATGCTATCAGCACTCAGAACGGACATGGTTTTTGTACCTACGAAACTTTGTGAAGAGTATATTAGTTAAAATATAGTAATATAAAGAATAACTGAGTCACTAACTGCGCTATTCAGATTTTGAAAGTAAAGGTACAATTGGCTTTTAACTAGAAACAAAGTGTAACTAACTGTTTATAACTTTTTTAGAAAAAAATAAGTAGATCGTATGTTTCATACACATTTAAGTACATATCATATTTTTTAATTAAGGTTTTTTTAATATATTTTATTTAATCCAAATTTGACGTAGGTATTTATTTAGTTACTGATGTTAAGATAATACTTGCGAGTAATTGATATATGTAATATATTTATGAGGGGAGTAATATAACACTTGATCATGTCGCTTTCAAATATTAAATAATATTTTTCCAGCCAATTGGGAGTTATGATGATAAACAGACACGTCAAACTTTTTTCGTCGTGATTAAATACTAGGTAATTGATTCAATGTTGCTAGTTGTCATATCTGTCCACTTAATCTATGAATTTCACTCCGTGAACATGGTTGCCTATGTAGTCGTGAAGCATTGTCTTTCACGATTACATACCTATAAAATAATAATGTTTTCGGGCGTGTTTAATACCAAAATCTGAACTTATTTGTGAAAAGTGATTCCATCGCTTTTATTTGTTTTTCCCGAGTGTTTTAGCAGTATCTAAGGATACAGGATGGCATTTTGCATACACAATTTTTGTCGAAAAGCGCATGTGATCTCTATGAGTGCCCAGCTGCGTGTGGGTGAGGATATGCCGGCTGGCTTATCTTACTTATTCGACTTTTTTCGTTTGAGATGTCGCGTCCAATATAAAGAAGTCAATGGTTTCGAACGACTCTGTTGTTTATAACCTCAAATAACGATTTTTGGCGGGGAACTAGCAATATATATAGACGTTTTATATATAGATATTTTGAAAAGCAATAACTACAGTTACCTACAAAATACAAAAGAGTGCCTAAAATACTCTCATCAAGAAATGTCATGGTCATGTCAGTTGAAGAGTAAACCTTTTAACGACCGCTTTTGATTGTCAAAAAGTTGCGTTCTACTCGAAAGTTGTGAAAAAATACACTCTGAATGCTCTCCAAGTGCGCTCTAACCAAGTTTAGAACGACCTCGAGTGTTGAATGTCGTAGTATAATATATACCATTTGTACTTTTATTTCATTGTGTGTAGTACGTAGTATCTTAATGCCACTATATTGTGACAGCCGGATCGTCCACTGCTGAACACAGCCTCCCCTATTAAGGGGGTATTTGCCATAATCCCCACGCTTGGCAGGTGTCTTGGGCATCGCAGTGTAAGTTTGTTAGAAAACCTCTTTGTTTAATACTGTTTAAAAAGAAGAAACGATTTTTAATTTATAATGTTCTGTCGATTATGTCTAAGATTTGAATTAATATTGAAAAATATCATTAATTATTTTTACCTTTATAAAATGATTTTTTATTTCCTAGTTTACTTCACAATACAATATTTACTACTTTATCAGTTTATGGGCTGTAATAATTATTAGTACGAGTACTTATTTATTTTGTGAAGTTTATCCTATGTATGTTTCAAGAATGTGATACGAGTATTTTTTTCTCGTGGAATATTATGCTATGAAGAATTAAATCACTGGGAGTTTATGTGAGCATGGAGAACATTATTAGCTCTTCGAATATGAATACTACAATTGTAAGTAACTCGCATATTTTTATTGAGAAACTAAAGGGTGTTACAAACTATCAAAACTGGAAGTTTCAAATAAAACTTTTATTGATTGATAATGGTTTATGCTCAGACCGAATAAAAAGTCAAGACAGAATGTTGTGTAAAGAGCAGTGAGGCCGGTAAAACTACGCCTCGCCGTGTACAAACACGATTACTCACACATATGTACAACGAAACTACGCCTTGACTCGTCAGTCGAACTATTGCGGCATGGTGGCATTGGTGTTGCCGTTATTAAGCCTTTAAGGTTTACCCTATTATAGGGTGATAATAAACAACGTATTGCTATTAGTTTTTTTTAATAGTTGATTAAAGTGTTTTAACCGACTTAAAAAAAAGAGATGGTTCTCAATTGGACTGTATTTTTTTAATACAGATATTGCGTCGTAGATGCCTACGACGCAATATCATTATCAAAATCTGTAGTTAATTGCAAATTTAAAAGATGGATTTAATTCATTCAGTCCATTTTCAACCAACTTCAAAAACTACCAGGTTTTCAATTCAGTTGTATTTTTTTTAATTCAATTTATTTCATTAAATCTTTGTTACTTCATAACTCCGTCATTTTATTTTTTGTTGGAAAGCTGATACCTTTAATTATAATTGCTGATACCTCATACTGATTACATTGGTATTGGATTTTCGGTTTCGAAGATATTGAAGTAGATGATTTTTTTTTCGTTATAAAAAAACATATTTCCATTGCTTTTTTTTTGTTTTTAACGTTGTTGTGTATAGAGTTGAATTATAACCATATTATTATTGATATTACAAAGGCAAATTTAAGTTCCCTCTTAACTGTTCACGCTTTACTGGTCACTTATCAGTGTTACTGTTTAATTATTATTTCATTTTCCAAATTGAGTCCAAAAATTAAACAAAATTGGATCGTAATCAATAGTAATAAATAGTAAGAAGGAACTATCATGGGAATGTTTTAAAATCGGCGACTTATATTTATTTATACCTATTTCTACCGCCAAGCAGTAATGTTCACATTCCTATGTTCCGGTAAAATTACAGGCACATGAGACTTAACATCTTTATGTCTCAAGGTGATGGGCGCAGTGCAGTTTGCCACTTGTGACGAACTGTATCGGCAGAGGTTACAGCTTAACACCAGGTGGGCTTTGTGCTTTTTTCCCCGATTGCATAAAAAACCCGTCACTAATTAGTTACAAGAAATAAATGCATGTAAATTAAATACCCAGTAATGTTTTTTCTAAAACACTTTTTCCATTCCCTTCCCCTACTTAACGACACTACTTTTGCCAACACGTTACATCGGAACCCTATTGTTGTATTAATACTAATTATGTTTTTAAATTGGTTACGTTATTTTCATAAGGTAATTTGATTATCATGGCAACACCGACACACGCACACATGTTTGGAAAACCGGCCTCACTTCTCTGTTCACAACATTCTGTCTTGACTTTTTATTTGGTCTGAGGGTTTATGGGATGTTGTGACGAATACTATTTCAGACCCCATAAAAGACCCGAGAGCATATGCCAAAATATGTTTGAATATCGAGCCGATTTGCTACCCGCATGTAAAGGTTTCCAAGACGGCGGCAGACGCCTGGAATAATCTAAAGGCTGCTTACGAAAATAGTGGCATTAACCGACGATTAAGTCTAAAAAGGAAGTTATCGCAGCTCAGATATGTTGATCATAGCTCAATGGATCATTATTTAGGAAATATAATTTCTGTAACTCAAGAATTGGCAGACATTGGATGTCAAATAGATGATGATGAATTAGCCGAAATGATGCTAATAGGATTACCAAATGAGATTGACTCATTGATTATGGCCATGGAAGCTACGAATACGAAACTGTCATCTGACTTTGTGAAACATCAGTTGATACAAAGCGAATTTAAAAAGGGAGCTTTGAATTCGAATGTGGAATCTACTTAGAAGATTCTTGTTGCAAAAGAAAAATTTATTCCTACGTGTCATAATTGTCACGAAAATGGGCATATTAAGCCAAGATGTCCCAAATTAAAGAAGAATTTGAAGAAGATTCCTGATAAAAACTTGACGACAGATGCATCTTCGTCTACAAAGAAGGGAAGTAGTGCAAAAGTTACTCAAGCTTTGGGAATGAAGGTAGAAAGGAACAGGGAGCAAGGGACATTGAAACTGACTCAATCTGAATATGTGAAAAATATTTTGATAAAGTTTGGAATGGATGATTGTCACAAAGTCGCAACTCCCATGGAAGTAAATTTTAATCCGTCAAAAGCTGAGAACATTGATTCGAGGTTTCCATTTCGGGAACTTATCGGGAGTTTGATGTATCTCGCTGTATGCACTCGTCCGGATATTGCATTTGTGTGCAGTAAGCTCAGCCAATATAACACTTGTTATAATGAGACGCATTGGGTTGCTGCCAAACGCGTGCTACGATATTTATCAGGTATAACTGATTACCTACGGACTCAATTTTAGGCGAGGTAGTAACAAATTTGAAATTTCATCCGAAGCAGATTGGGCGGGGGATACCAACGCTCGTAAATCATATTCTGGTTTTGTGAGTAGATTTGGACTGAATGTGATAAATTGGCATAGTCACAAGCAAAACAATGTTGCTTGTTCTAGTACAGAAGCTGAATTATACGCTCTTGGTACGTCGGTAAAAGAAGCTAAATTCATACATAATTTTGTAGATGAATTGGCACCGTTCAATTTATCGCGTGAGCCTATTGTTATTTATAATGATAATAAGAGCACGCTTAAAATAGTTGAAAATCAATGTTACCGAAGAACCAAACACATTGACATACAACATCATTTTGTGCAAGAATGTGTAGAGCGTAAGCTAATAAAGATATTGTATAAGCCATCAGCTGAATTGGAAGCTGACCTATTCACAAAAGCCTTGCCAAAGGTTAAACACAATTTGTTTGTTAAGTGTTTAGGTTTAATTTAGGTTTCTTATATTATTATTTTTACTCATATGTATGGTGTACTCTTGCAATAATAGTTTTAGTTTACAACTTTATGATTACTACAGTAAGGGGCAGTGTTAGAAAACCTCTTTGTTTAATACTGTTTAAAAAGAAGAAACGATTTTTAATTTATAGTGTGCTGTCAAATATGTCTATGATTTGAAGTACCTAATATTGAAAAATATCATTGATTATTTTGACCTTTATAAAATGAATTTTTATTTCCTAGTTTACTTCACAATACAATATTTACTACTTTATCAAAGTTGGCAGTTCTTTAGATAGCGATTCTGCCCACCTTCTAGTATATTCCCTTAGTCGCCTATTATGACACCTATGTGATGAAAATAATCTCTGAAATAAAATAAATATAATATCTGCTCCAATAAAAACTTACTTCAAAACGCACAAGATCAACCAATTGTTAAGACCTGTTAAGTGCAATATTCCCCTACAAGATGCAGGTGTTTAAAAATTGATTGTGAATGTGGGCTGTCATACATTAGGCAAACAAAGAGGATCGTTGGTAAAATAACACATTGATGACATGAAGAACAGACGCTCGACCAAGTCTGCGGTTTGTGAACAAGCCCAGGACAAACCCAACCACTGCATTCGGTTCGATAACCCACTAATCCTCGCCAGAGAGACCCGGTTTATGCCAAGAATGTCACGCGAGGCTATTGAAATCAAAGTACCCAAATTTGGCAAGTACCACCTGCTTGGGATCCTGTTATCAAATTAATTAAATCTCATGGCCGGCACAAATCTGCAAGAACTCTGGACACTGTGAGCGAATACTGCGTGAATAGGGAACGTTATGTTTAATAAAAAAAATCTGACGGTAGACCAACAAATAATTTCGTAATAATTCATGTGACAAATAAAACCAAATAGTCACCCCATGACTACAATCACTGCAAAGTGTTTGAAACGTCGCGTCGGGACAAAAATGATGATAAATATACGCGATTTAAACCGTTTAAAGTCGTATAATTACTATGTGTAACAATCGCGAAAACCTAAGACAACAATACGGTATAACTTAGGACATTTGGTAGGATATTTTTTGACTGATCATATAACCCCACTGAAAAATTGCTGAAGCAGAGAAGTAGTTTTTTTGTTTACCTTTTTTATAGCTTATACGAGTAGGTTAACCTGTGACCACTTTCTCACCTGATGGTAATTGATGATGAAGTGGAAGATGTTGTTCAGGCTAGCCTAGAATTGCTGGCTCTCAAGCACAGCTGCTGCAACACACCGCTAGGCGACATGTTTTCTACTTTAGGGTGGTAGCTAGCCAGGCGGGCATTCGCTCAAATGCAATCAAATGCCCTGCCACCATACATTTACGACTGCCATAGTAAGAAAACAACCGGGACTGACGGCTTAACGTGCCCTCCGAAGCACGAAGCGCTCAGTAGTAATGACAATAGCGGTCACCCATCCAAATCCTGACCGTGGCGGATGTTTCTTAACTTAGCTGATCGATTAAGAGCAGCTAAGCAAACTTCACTACGAGTGCTTCTAAATGTGGGGTAGGGGGATATGAGGGTTTCAAGTTTAGGTATTGGAAAACGTCTTAGCACTTAATAAAAACGTGACGGGGCGTCGAGGGTGAAATGCTTGAAAAATGCGGAACAAATGCGTGGACTAGTGCAGCCAATCCTGTACGCATGTCGGCCTGGCTACGAGAAAAAACTCCGATTGTAAAGGTTATGTTTGTCAAGTGGTTTCTATTTTCACTACACTGATCAAGTTTAACAGTTTTTCTGGAAAAACAGTTGCTTGACATAATAAGTATTTCAAAAGCAAATTAGCAAGAAAAGTTATCATTTTACCTGTCACAATTTTAACTCCCCCTCTATGTTTTTACTTTTTACATCAGATATATATTATAGTTTGCATCAAATATATAGTTTTGTTTGCTAAGCTACATTATAATATTCATTTCATCATCTGAACACAATATGTTACTTGTACCTACCATAAAAAAATAACATTTACATATATTTTTTTTGAGTAGATAAGAAAGTGAATTAAAAAAAATTAAAGATTTTAGGGTTTATGTTATGAAATCGAGTTCATTTGTTGCAATTTATAATTTGTATAATAACTTTTTGGTACCAATGAAACGGGCTTTACGGGAAAAGAAATGAAAATAGACCTATTTGTGGAAAATTTTACAGGAAAAGGGGTTTGAGTAGACGAAAAAAACGGCGGTTAACAGCATTTTTTTCCGAAACTATTCCACCTGTAACTTTGATTTTGCTTTTAATATGAGTATTTACTATGGCTCTTTACCCATGAATTAATATAGTTAAGACAAATATTTTAAAAGTAGTAACGAGATTAAAACAATTTTTTTGCGAATTTCTTAAGAATTTTGGCGGGAAATCTGTTTGGCAACACATTTTTTTTTCAAAAACTGTACCACCAGTACTTTGGTTCTTCATTTGATATGATTATTTACATAACGTGTAATCTATACACCTGAATTATTCCAGATGTTTAGGTTTAGTGGTTTAAAAGTAGTAACGAGATTATTTATTAAGTAAGTTTCCATCGGTTTCCACAATAAAAACTTTCACTTGATACAAAAATAAAATGTACAAGCTTACTAACAACGTCTGAATAATAACGATCGGAAATATACGAGCTTCACACTTAACCTTTTTTTCAGACGACCGAAATCCTGGCAGGAGCACACAGGGGGTTTAAACAAAAAAAATGAAAAAAACCTTTTCAATCCTTATCCTTTTAATTTCTTTTAACACCGTTATTGACTTATGCAAAATTACATCTTTCCAAGTTCATTACTGTAGAAGTATGATACAGATGCTAGATACAGGCGCAAAAATCTGCTAAATTGATTTTATACCACACCTAGCATGATGACTGTATGAACAGCCCTGAGAAAACCAGAGCCCATCAAATCCTACATGCCTCATTCACAGAAGTTCAATGTTTGAGTTCTGATTCTGCGGGAGAAATTAGGTACCTACTTTTAAATTAGCATTATAATAAGATACATATTCAAGAAAAATCATTTATTTTTATTATTTAGAAGAACAGAAAGAAGCTGCGTATAGTTTCCAGAAAATTACTCGTAAATGGGCGCCCAACAATACAATTGCCTATTATGATAAGTCATAACTATAGTCTGTTTTTTTTAACAAACGAGTAATGTCTCTCGCACATTTCCGATACTGACAGAGTGAGATAGGTCATTGGTCAATGCCTTTGTTCTTGTTTTAAAATTGTTAAGGCCCGTCCATATTGCCTACTTCCAAAATGTACTGTAGAAAAATGACGTTATTATTTTATGATTTAAACTTGCATACATTTTTGTTCGTGTGGAACTGGCTTTATGTTGATTACGTTGGCCAATACCAACGCAGTAAAATGTTCAGTACTCGTTTGTTAAAAAAAAATAGACTATAGATTTAAGATCTACTTAAAAAAAATAAACGATATATGTTAAGGTGTCACACCCCCCTTAATTTTAGCCGTATAATCTATTGTCTAACTGTTATATTATATCGTAAATCTCGGTTAATTTTTAACTCCTGGATCTGGCAGCACTGTCTGTCTACCAACGATGTCAAGTGTCAACTTTTATTTGATCTATGGATGTTTCGTTAGCTTTTGCTGTTGTTGTTGAGCGATTTTATTTTTCCAAAATTTAACCCATCTCACAATATAATTACTCTATATGGAATTGATAAATTAAAGGAGTATTAGTTCTGTTATATGCTTTGTGTACATTTGAATCAACTTGTAATGAACATTCTTTGAAAATGGCGCATCACAAAGAAATAAAGCTTTATTTCGGCCAATGTAGATGTTGTTATAATACAGCTTACTTAAAAGATATGTGGGTTCCTTATAGCAGTAATGAAACTGACGAAACATATGGAAAAATGCTTGTCGACTGTTTTTCGATATCTGTAAGAATTTATAAATTTTGTCTAATTGTAGGTTAAGTACCCGAAATAATTCATAATAATGGGAATATTATCGCACCTGACTTAAATCACCCACACCTCCTGTCCCGTTCTTGTTATTTATTATTCAAATATTTCAAGAAGGATTTACAGACTCATATGTGCAGTAGAAGGCTGTGCTAACTAAATCATACTGGTATAATCTACCAATACCTTACCTGCTGCCTGATAGGATGCTAACTATTAGATCACAGAGATCACTGCATAGATGATATGTTTAACAAAAAAATGCCTATTTAGAAGTGAATATATTCCATGCCAGCTCTGATGCTGTGGATATGTAGTGCTTTAGTTTTCTCACTCTGTTCTGATCTAATGTATGTATAAATAGTTTTTGAAGTATTATTATTATTTTAAAACCTTATAGGATTTCCTCCTCTCCCCTTCCCCACCTCCCCTCTTCTTATAGTACACACAGACATATAAATATTCTACCTTTCAATTTGGTTCAAATTGCACACAGTATGCAAATCAAATTTGAAATTGGTTCAGTAGTTTAGAAGTCCATCGCGGACAAACAATGTGATACATAATTTTTATATATAAGGATATACCAAGTCTACCATTATTTATACAATCTCATGACAAACTGCCATGTCCTGAGGGTCAAAAACTACTGCCATATACCACCTTACTTACTTACTTGGTGTGCAGGCTCTTTTCTGCAGTTTTGCCGCTATTGTGCGGCCTATTTTGCATGGAGTTTGGTGGCTGTAGTTATTCCAGCCATCCAATACCAGCCATATACCACCACTCAAGCAATAAACACTATAAAATAGGCAATGGCCTAAGCCAGACTCAGCTGCCATAGCCTTGAGTCGAATTTGAATGTGGACATTTACTAAGACTCAATATATGTTACATGACTGCCTTATGTCATTTGAGTTGGGGCCAGGATCTGCATCTCCACTTGTTCTTTAGATACATAGCTCCTCTTAAGGATGCCTCAATTGGAGGTATATGGCAACATCAAGAAGTTGTATCGGAACTATTGATTTTCATTACAGTGGACTGTCAAAGAGAAGATAGAAGATGACAAGATATGTGAGACGTGCATATCAAAAATAGAGGATGCGGTGGATTTTAAAAACATGGTACTTCTTATGCAGGAAGAATTGCAGGAGAAAAGTAAAGGTAAGCTCATTACTTGATATTAGAAAGCTCACAAAGATAGGTAAATAGAAAAGATCTCGCCCTTATATACTCTTAGGTAAGCCTTGATTGGGGACTGGCTCTAACAAACATTTCCTCCTACACTTGTTGGATTTTTAGCAATGAATTTGTTGAGAGTTAGTTAGCTATGTAAATACTACATATGTAAGCTTTCACAGATTATTTATACATTTATTTCATTAGTATATTTTAATAAGCAATTACCAGTGCAAATTAGAAAGTTTCAGCTTTGATTTCATGCCTGACAGTCTTTCCTTCAGCCCCCCCCCTGAATATTCTCTCTTTGGTAATATTGCTGCTTTATAAATGTTTATTATTAAAATAATAAACATTTATTTAATTACTGTTTTTTAATAAACAATTACTGTTACAAAGTACAAAGTTTTGAAACAAAGTACAAACTTTGTTGATGATGACCTAATGCCCATCATTCATCCCTCCTCAAAAATGCTCTTGGTGATGTCACTGCCACCTTTTGCTTAATCCATGCCCATCACAGATAATGATAACAATTGAATTTCATTCGTAAATGGACAATATCACTTGTGCACAATACATAATAATCAGGACATCATTATTGTATGCTCAATGTTCAGGCACACTAGGCATCTACATAGTGGTGCATTTTTTCTTATTTACTTATTACTACATCTAAGAGAAGGAAGCACAGACTTATGACAGTAGAAGGATATGGTACAACCCACAGATTACCCCCTCATCTGTGGGTACAAGGGTTGTACCCACAGATGAGGGGGTATAGGATAGTCCTACAGTAACTGTGTGCAAATGTGCTCATTGTGGTTAATGGTTACTTCCTCTTTATAAGCAAAAATAAAACAGTGAGTATACTAATTTGAAGCAGTGATAGGTCAGTGGCATTGGCTATGGACTGCCGTTCATCGCATAGTGGTAGGGCATTTTGTGACTGCCCACCTGGCTAGCGACCATACTTAAGTAGAAAATCTGTCCCTAAGCAGTAATTTCAAGTCACCAGTAATTCTAGGTCAAGCCTATTAACACCTTCGACCACATCGTTACTTACCACTGACTCAGGTGAGATTGAGGTAAAAGGTAGAGATGGGCCGAACATGCGTTTCACCAAATACGAACATTCTGCCGAATGTTCGGTAAAACTCATACCGAACCGAATATTCAGCCAAATGTTCGGTACAATTGATTACCTTACTTAAATAATGCACCGGACACTCACTCCCGCTCCCCCGTTGTACCGCCGATGTTATTATTGCATCATCTAGTAAACAGTAAAACTTCACCGGGTAAGTTTGTTATGCGAATTTTTATATTTAAAATTTATAAATAAAAAAAACTTAATTTCTCACAATTAAGATCTTATTATAATAACGTTATTTATTATAAAGAGTCCACAGTAGTTGTACGGTCCGAGACTGTATTCTAAAGATGATATAAAATGAGAAATAAATCCTTGATTTGCTAGTTTATATAAATGTTTATTTGATATGTAAAATAAATATAGTGATTTAATGATAGTGAGCCGCGTGAGATACGATCAAATCGATGCCAATTATGAACTGGTCATTTACTTAGAACGATGCCAAAAATGATTACGCAGGCGAATATGCGGTTGCACCGTACAGTGGTTTAACCCCAAAACAGCTACATACTTATGAATTGTTTTTAATAACCATATTTTTTATCTGCTGTTATTGAAAATAAAACTACAGTGTCTACATAAAAAATACTGCAAATTACTTACCACATAAAAACAAAATATAGGACACATTTAACACTCAACTCATGATCAATCGGTTTAATACCGTATTAACTTTGAGTACCTACCCTTTTATCGAATATTCGGTGATTTGACCGAACATTCGGCCGAATACGAATATTCGGCAAACCTGCCGAATATGCCGAATATAAAACGAATATTCGGCCCATCCCTAGTAAAAGGCATACCAACCAGAAATATAAAAAAGAATATTTTTTCATCTTCTGTCATTACATCCACTATTAACCAAAGGCCTCATGCATTAAAAGGGGAGTTTGCCAAAATCCCTACATTTAGCAGGTGTCTTGGAGATTGCAGTGTGAGATGGCAATACTTCAGCAGATGCTGCTGCCCACCTACTGGTATTTTTCCCTTCGTCTCTTCTTACAACTCCCACGGAAAGATATAGGAAGATGCCATTGTACGAATCAAGCCTTGCACCTCATAGGTATTATTCTTAATAATTAGTTGGCATTAGCTATTAATTTATATGAATTATTAGGACTGCATAAGACTGTCCTGTCTGAAGAGCAAGTAAAAAATAATGATATCTACTTTAATTTTCAGAAGTTATAAAATATGAAGTTGACGTTAACTTTGAGCATCTAGATGAATCTGGAGATAATGAAGATAAAAATAATAGCGATAATGAAGATAAAACTAAAGATGAGGGTGATAATGAAGATAAAACTAAAGATGATGGTGATAATGAAGATAAAACTAAAGACAATGGTGATAGTGAAGATAAAACTATAGATGATGGTGATAATGAAGACATAACTATAGATGATGGCAATGATAATAAGGAAAGCTTAGATGACAGCAATTATGATGACATAGATGATGTAGAAGATAAAGAATATAAGGATGTTCAGTTCTTGGATGAGGATTTGATCGAGATGGAGGAAGATAGCCCAGATGCAGAAGATAGTCAAGGTAATCATATCCCTGGCCTTATACAACGCTTAGTGGGCTTGGCTTATCAGGTATAATATCCCTCTGGTCTGTTGCTTGTCTCCTCACTACTGGCACCTTATTCTTCATTCGGTCCATACCTATTTTAACCACTCGCTACCTTTTTTTTTTATTCCTGATAGGTTAGCCTTTGACCACTATATCACCTGATGGTAAGTGATGATGTGGTCGAAGGTGTTGTTCAGTCTAACCTAGATTACTGGCTCTCAAGGACAGCTGCCGGAACAAACCGTTAGGTGCTTGGCGACAGATTTTCTACTTGAGGGTGGTAGCTAGCCAGGCGGACATTCGGAAAATGCCCTACCACCATGCTATAACGACTGCCATCCTAAGACAACGTGCCCTTCGAAGCACGGCTTAACGTGCCCTTCAAAGCACGGAAGCGGTCGCAGTAGTAATGTCACCTACGGTCATCCATCCAAGTCATAACAGCGGCGGACGTTGCTTCACTTTGCTGATCGGTTCAGAACGGCTAAGCAAACTTCGCTATGAGCGCTTCAAAATTATTATTATTTGTTCTCTCGCAACAATCAGCTTTGCCATATGCAGAAAAATTGTGCATGCTACGTTTTTATGGATACATGGCCTACATCTATTACAACTACATCTTCCCAGGTTTTTTGGGATCTTATATCTTTAATTCTACTATAAGAGGTTGTCAGTCCATAGAGAATATGGCCATAGAGAATTTTGCTGTTTTTTCATTAAACACTTATATTAAATTTTTTGTCCTGTTTATGTATCTTTTCACGTAGGAGCAAGTCACTTAATGCATATTTTAATACATGTTACAAGGCCAGGGTAAATACATTGGGCAGGGTAGAGAGTTCCCCGCTCATAATTCTTGTAATGTCCTCATCTGAGGGTAGTTCTAAAAATACCAGTCTGGTGCTGTCAACTCATCCAGTGAACTTGTGCTGAACAATTATCAGTGAATTGGTGCGTATATAATAGTTCTTTTGAAAATTCTTTTTACTTTATTATTTGGAAGAGAAATAATTTTCTTTTAATTGTTAGTTGGCTTCTGCAACAATATTTTCTTTACTATTTAACACTTCTTCTTAGCTATGAAGTATATCTTGTCATTTTATCACGTTTGAAATATGATGACATATAAGCCTTGGTAACCAACAAACAAAAACAATTTGGAAATGTTTCCAAGTCAATGCTTAACCCCTCGTGCTCCGCGGGGCGCCCTGGCGTTGAATGTCAAGCGGTGTGAGCGGATTTTGGCCGTCTGGCATGCGTGCGTGTTTAACCAATGAATTCTCGATTTTGGTAGGGCTTAGACTAAAATAACAATAACTAGGTACATATGCCATTGCAGTTGCGGTGAAATACTCTTAACTTTTTATGTAAAATAACTATATGTTTTATGTTTATTCCCTTGAAGTGTAGTTATTGCATGTTGTAAAGGAGATATGCAGTTTTCTCCGTTTATGGTACGTATATTGTTATAAAGAATTAATATAACCATTATTTCAATAAAAAAGTACTTAAGTGTACATCGTAAACTAGTATTTACAAAGCATATTTTTCAGATCGTATCTTTTAAAACATATATTTTGCACCATGAGCTTTTTAAAATTTTAATATTGTTAAGTTTGCAATAACGCCTGCTAGGCGAACTACATTACAAAATTACAAATTTACGAGAGAAAAAATTATAGTCATGTGCGGGATTCGAACCCGCGTCCATCCACCCCTTTAGCCGGGGTATGCTCTAACTAATTGAGCTAACATGACACAATGACTCATAACTGTAATTCTTGCTCTCGTTCTTCATGCAACCATCGTATCGGGATGGAGCGACACCTATAGTTCAACTTGCGTTGTACTACATACAAGACCAATTTTGCAATTGGTGGGTTCGAATCCCGCACATGACTATAATTTTTTCTCTCGTAAATTTGTAATTTTGTAATGTAATTCGCTTAGCAGGCGTTATTGCAAACTTCAAAATATTAAAATTATAAGGTTGCGTCATCATTTACAAGTTTAAAACAAATTGCAAAATTGGTCTTGTATGTAGTACAGCGCAAGTTGAACTATAGGTGTCGCTCCATCCCGATACGGTGGTTGAAGAACGAGAGCAAGAATTACAGTTATGAGTCATTGTGTCATGTTAGCTCAATTGGTTAGAGCATACCCCGGCTAAAGGGGAGGATGGACGCGGGTTCGAATCCCGCACATGACTATAATTTTTTCTCTCGTAAATTTGTAACTTTTTAAAATTTGCCGTGTTTATTTGTCCAAAGATTTTCGTGAATTTAACGATTTCTTAAAAAATACGACAGACAAGAATGTCTTAACATTTCGGGATTGTAAGGTGACTACCACACGCCAATTCACAATAAAAAAATCCGGCCTCAGATCCATTTAACACAATGAGCAAAGGCGAAATGAAAAAGTTGCGTGAGCGGCCAGCAAGATTCGCAAGATTCTTTTAAAAGTGCCTCTAAGAAACTACAAGAGCGTGAATCTAAAATCAAGAAAATGGACTCACGTCTCACTTCCATTGAGGCGGTAACAAGTGACCTGGTGGAGCTTAAAACACAGGTTTTCAATGCCAGCGCAATGAGCTATCGCGTGACCAATGGTCTAGACTTAATAATGTTGAAGTGAAAGGAGTACCTGTTCAAAAATCTTAAAAACCTATATGATTTGATTGATAAAATTGGCACTCTCATTAATTACAAGGTTACAAAAAGTCAGATCAATTATGTGAGTAGAATACCATCATATGCCAACAATAATGACAAATCTATTGTGATTCATTTTCTTAACAGTTATGTCAAAGAAGATTTTATTGCCTCAGCTCGTTAGATCAAAACAATGACAGCGTCGGGAATAGGTTTTACTGAAGTGAGTGTCCCAGCTAGATGTTGTAGAGACGGGAGATTGGCCGCGGTCGGTGCTTAAGATCAGGGGACGGCCGGAGTTCAGGGTCGTACTGAGGTCAGCCTCGTATTTAGTACCTCCACCACTGGAACCCTGGTACAGGAACCCTGGTACTGGAACCCTGGAAGGCACATGTGCTCCGGTCAGATTGGGTCCAGTAAGATGTTGAGCTGGTGGGTCCACTGTCCCTCTGCTACTGAGCATGTACTAGGGACTCGCAGAGGGCCTTTAGGGATGTGGCCCGCCAGCAAACAACAGATGCCATAAGGGCGCAGGTAAAAAGTAGTGAGTTGAGAAGCAACAGAAAAATACAGATAGGTTAAACAAGATAGTGTTGCTAATAGCTAGAAGAGCTATGAGCATGTTAAAACACATAATAGACACAGTAAATAGCAGTGAGAGTACATACCAAGGATCAAATACACTAAAATCACAGTGGCTTTATAGGTTAGTTTCATTATCAGCTCAAAACCATCTTAGTGAGCACTACAATGAAGCTATAAGTTTAATTGATCTCGTGACCACCAATATGGAGAGTGTGAGAACTATTGAGTGTGCATGCTGAAAGTCTCTTGGTCAGCCTCAACCAACCAGAGAGCCCCATGCAATACCAACAATTTGCCATACACCTCTGCCATTGAACAAAACATACACAGAAGCAGCGCAGAGAGAGAATCAGAGTATCACCACTAACCAGGATATGGTTACGAAGGTTTTGGTATTTTCAGATGCAATAGGCAAAAATTTTGGTTCATTACTAGGTAATTCACTTCACTGCCCTGTCGAAAATTACTGCATGCCTGGTGCTTCTTATGCACAGATTGAGAAGAAAATTATGGCTTCTGAAATTGATAGGAATACCATAGTTATTGTGTACTTAGGCCAAAGTTTAGGTATTGGAAAGGAAACAGATAATAGCAAATGTTACCTCATTGATAAGCCTCAGTGCATTTAAAATTATGTTATGTGCATATTAAATTATAAATTATATAATCCCTATTCAGAGGCACTGACAAAAAATCAGAATGAGCATATTCATTCATTAAATAGTATATTATATAATATGACATGTCGTCATAGTGACAAACTTTTATTTTTTGACTGTAATACATTTATTACTAAATTTATGTTGACTCGGGATAGGATGTACCTACCTAAAAAATATAAGAATCTGATTGCTACTTTGGTAGCTTATAATATTGAGTCGGTTATAGAAAATATAACCATGTCTTCTATTGACGATACAGATTTTAGTACATGTACTAATACAAAGTGTATAACTGTTTAAACTTTTAAGTCCGACAACAGGGAAGTGTTTTGACATAGCACTGTACTACCAAAATATAAATCGCTTCTCTGGCAAAATACTTGAAATTGAAATGCTCTTAGATAAATATCCTTTTGATATATTATGCTTTACTGAAACATGGCTAAGAGCTGATACAATGTTATTTAATGTTAAGAATTTTAGTGTAGGCAGTGCGTTTAACAGATCATCTGCAGAAGGAGGAGGGTGTATTATTCTTGTAAAAAATAACTGAAAATTTAAAGAACGCCATGACTAATCAGATGTTCTGTTGAACGTGTCTGTGAAGTTGCTTGTGTGGAGGTGGACAGGCATCTTGTGTTGTGTGTATATCGACCACCTACAGATCAAGGTCATGCTCAAAATTTTGCAGAATTTTTATCCACTATGGAAAGTATACTGCAGAAAATCTCTAAATGCAGAAAACCCATATTTGTATGTGGTGATTTTAATATAGATATTTTAATGAATTCTTCATTAATAAGACTGATCTTATTTCATTACTTAAGTCATTTAATTTGAAATTTCTGTTCTGTGAGCCCACTAGGATAACAGACACTTCATCTACCTGTATAGACAATATATACTCAAACTGTAAGATTAAAGAAAAGTTAATATTGAAAGGTGTTAGGTCAGATCATGAGGGCCTTGCGATAAAATTTGATGGAAATAGAGAAACAGAGAGGTATGAAGTTGAACATAGGCCGTTAACAACCAGTAGGCTAGAAACTCTTGGTACCAATATAGAAGCTAAGCTTGGCATAACAAGTTTTTCTCACTATGACCCGAATGACATCTACAATAACTTATTTTCTTTAGTAAATATTGAGTTTCAAAAAGTTTGTCCATAAATAAAGAAACAAATAAATGGAAAATTGAAGTTTGGTGATTGGGCAACTAGAGGTATTCGAAAAAGTAGAGATAATTTGTTTGATCTTTATCGCAGGAAAAATTTAACATCTTGCAAGCAGTTTCATGATTATGTTAGGAACTATTCAAAAACTTTTAAGTCTGTTTGCTTGTGTGCTAAATCTCTTTTTATTAGAGATAAAATTAGCAAGTCTAAAAATAAAATAAAAACCATTTGGAAGACTATAAATATTGAGACTGGTAAAAATAAACCTAGAGATTCAAGATATGTCTTAACTATTAATAAAAATCAAATCTCTGATCCAATACAAGTGGCGAATATATTTGAAATTTTTTTTTCTAACTTACCCCTAGAAGTCACTAAATCATTGGATTCTTGTCCCAATGTAGCAGAAGCCCTATTAAAACATAATTTTCCCTGCAAAACACCGGACTTTTCTTTTAGATACACGACAAATTTTGAAATTATAAAGACATTCAAAAGTTTAAACATAAAGAGTACTGAAGTTTTGTGGGGTATGTCAGTTAAAGTGGCAGAGTCTATAATTTGCATTATCGCACCATACTTAGTAACAATATTCAATCTTTGTGTTGATAGAGGAAGTTTCCCCGACTTAATGAAACTAAGTAAAATCACTCCAATTTTGAAGTCTGGGGCTGCATCTGACCCTTGCAATTATAGACCTATTTCCATCTTACCTGTTCTGAGTAAAGTATTCGAAAAAATTATGCTCAAACAACTTTTATCTCATTTTAATGAGCATAATATATTGAATGAGAATCAGTTTGGTTTTACTAAGAGCAGATCCACTACAGATGCAGGTGTTCAATTGATGTCACATATACTTGAAGCCTGGGAGAGTTCACATGATGCTATTGGCGTATTTTGTGATCTTTCCAAGGCATTCGACTGTGTAGAACACTGCACTCTGATTCGTAAGCTTTCACACTATGGTATTCGTGGAAAAGCTTTGAATCTAATAGAGTCTTATCTGTCAAACAGGCTACAGATGGTTGGAATAAATGGCAATACTTCTTCCGGGTCTTTGGTAAAAATAGGTGTACCGCAGGGATCAATTTTGGGACCTTTTCTGTTCCTAGCGTATATTAATGATCTGCCTTGCATGGTCAAAGATTTCTGCAATATTGTTTTATTCGCCGATGATACCTCTCTGATTTTTAAAGTAGATAGGAAAGATAGTGAACTCATTCATGTAAATAATGTGTTATCTATGATCTCTGAATGGTTCGCCGCTAATAATCTCTTAAATTCAAAAAAGACCAAATGTTTAAAGTTTTCTTTACCAAATGTTCCTCATGTTGAACCAAACATTAAGCTTGGCTTAGATAAACTCTCTATTGACAAAGCGACAGTCTTTCTGGGAATCAAAGTGGACTCAACTTCACGTGGGATCCACATATACATGATCTAGCCGGAAGACTTAGTTCTGCTGCATATGCAGTTTGTAAGATACGACAGTTAACAGACGTAGCTACTGCACGGCTAGTTTATTTCGCGTACTTCCACAGTATTATGTCGTATGGTGTATTGCTGTGGGGAGCTGCTGCTGAGATGGAAACAATCTTTATCTTACAAAAGCGTGCAATTCGAGCCATATATGAAATGGATCCTATGGAATCTCTAAGGGATCTTTTTAAAGAAATTGATATATTAACTTTACCGAGTCTGTATATATTTGAAAATATTATGTATGTTCGGAAAAATTTGAGTAAATTTAAATTAAACAGTGACAACCACGATTACAACACTAGGAACAAATATAAATTAACGGTACCGTGTTTTAGATTAGCAAAGACAAATAAAAGGTCCTTTTTAGGTAATTGTGTGCGGTTTTATAATAAAATTCCCGAACATATTACAATGCTCACAGAAGGAAAATTCAAATTACACGTGAAAAACATTTTGATTAAGAAATCCTACTACACAGTTTGTGATTACTTAAACGACAAAAATGCTTGGAAAATTCCACCTCTGCCAAGCCATCACCTGTCTCCTACGTAATTTAAACAAATATTGTAATAATTGTATTATATTGTTTATAACAAATTGTAAACAGACGTTTAAAAGAATGGCCCCGAGTTTCATGTCTATGTCTTAGCGATATCCCACAATAACCATTTTTTATCCAATACTTTTTGCAAGAAATAATGGCTTACTTACGAAGTGATTTTAGGCAATACAGAAATAATTCTTATATACATTGTGCAATTAAAATAGACCAATATGGTCTTTACAGCATTAGGTTATTCGTTGCGCGTTGAGTGTTTTTCTTATGGCCAACTATACGTCGCTCTTTCAAGAGTAACTTCTAAGAAGAAAACATGCTTGTATTGTCTAATGACATAAAAGCTATGAACGTTTTGTATATGTCGTCGGCTAATCGTTGGATTGGCCAGCTCACGAAATGGCTGGCCATTTCTTGAAATTCCGTCACATCGTGATTTGGGCGGCCATATCGGGATGTGCCCAGTAAAAAGTCGGGAGGATCGACGAGAATAACGTTTTAGTAGATATTGCCCTAAACACTGGGCCGATTGTGAAGTTGTTCCATTTCGCGCCAATAGTAGCGCTGTCTTCGCCAGCCCCGCTTTGTTTACGCGAGTGAAACAGTGAAAATTAATCAAATAGTGCATTTAATGAAAAATATCATTTCTCCCTTCCCTTTTGCACCACTTTTATTACAAGGTAAGGTATAGTTTTCGAGTTATGCTTATTTTCCAAAATCATACCTCACTTTTTTTACATTTCGCTGATCAAATTTATTGTTTTGTTGGATATGTAACTGACTTTTTAGCGCTTCGCCAGCCGCTACCGCGGCACGCTGGGCTCGCGCGTTGTTTGTCGCAGTTTCAACCTAACCTAATTTTTTTTTGGTGGGATGTACGATATGCCCAAGTGGTGCTAGCCAAATTGTCAAACGTTAAGTGTCGAACGATATGGCTATATTTCGGTGAATGTGCACAAGAACTACACGACCTAGTTCCGCCCTCCCCCTTTTTCCATCGGACGTCCAGACAGACGGAGACGCGCCATCCGTACATGGTTGATATTCCCAAGACTCGTACGAAGCGCTTCGCTTCCACTTTTCTCTTGCGTACTGCGAAAGAGTGGAACTCTTTATCTTTGTCGGTTTTTCCCGTTAATTACAACATGGGTGTCTTCAAATCGAGAGAAAATAGGTTTCTTCTAGGTAAGCGTGCTCCATCTTAGACCACACAGATGCTTAACATCAGGCAGGGTGTAGTCAAACGCGAACCTATAATGAATAAAAAAAAAAAAAAACTCGCTCTCCATACAATTTAAATGGACCATCACAAACGACGGAGATAATATTTTTACGTCAACAGCAAAGATATCAAGCGTGATTGAAATTTTATATTTTATACAATATCGAGTACGAAATGACGTTATCATAAGATATAAAGTATTTCACCGTGTACGCGTCTGTGACGCCTTATAGTATTGTTGCTATAGTTGGTGCGAAATGTGTATGTAACTTTATAAATAATAAATACCTCAACCACGCGGGTGCTGGATCTATGCTCAGATATTTCTGTGGCGACTAGCGGTAGAACTGTCTAGTCAGCGTAAATGACATCTAAGTACTGATCGTTGCGGATAGTTGTATTGCGATTGCTTTTTAGGAAGCTGCTGGAACATGTGACTCGCTACGATGATCGAGCGGTGTATTCGCATCCAATTTTTCAAACATCCAATATTACAAATAAAAAAAACCAAAAGCATTAACCACCATTGACCGCTGCCGCTGACTTCTATTGCCCACTTCTCTTACGTCAAAGATATTTCTTCACCTTTTTTAATAATCTTTTGTAGTGATATTCTTCCATTTGCCCATTCTTGATACTTATATATGTATACTAATGAACGTTTCGGTATGGTAACGTATAGAAATATAGTAGTTACCTATACGAGTAACGCTCTCCATTTATTGGCCAAGTCTAAAATCACATTATTATTACTTGAAATTATGAAGGTAGTTGATAATTTATCGTATATTAATATTGGATATACTTAATTTAAATTATGGATATGAAATGTAATTAACAAATTCATCTTAAAATCGGTAAATTTACATAAAGGTATTATTTTTTCTCAGGATCTGCGGACATACTGCAGAGTACCGAAATAGAATTATCTGGACTAAGAGGGAAATCATGGAATCTATTGAAATCAAATGATAAGACCTACCTCAAATTCCAGTTTAGCGAACTAAAAGTGAAGCTACGTAAAGAATTGAGACCAGACCGCCAGAACACAGCTAACTTGATTGAGTTCACCACGGCTATACCGTTCTCATACGGCCATGGAAAAGGATATGGGAAATTCAGATGCTTTTATTGTTTTGAACGTTTCACTGAACCACGTCCACTCTTACATCACACTACAATCCACTCTCCAGAGAAAGTTGTATTGAGAGATCGCCTTACACTTAATTCTCGAGATAAGACCAAACTCGACATATCCAACTTGAAGTGCAGAATCTGTGATCTGGAGTTTTCAGATATAAATAATATTAGAGAACATCTAATAAAGGCACATATGATACAGTTTACAACGAAAGAGAACGGAGTGATAACTTTTATCCTTAACACGAGCTACAACCTTTTGACTTGTCATAAATGTGGTAAAATGTTCACATCGTTCAACAGACTGACTTCTCACATGAGCAATCACGGAGGCATCATATGTGAAGAATGTGGTTCAGCGTTCGCCACAGAACACAGTCTGAAACTTCACAAAATGCGCCACGAAAATATTAAATACAAATGCGACAAATGTGATCTTGTATACAATACAAAAAAAGCATTGCATTGCCATATCGTAAGGAGTCACGAAGTTGATAATGTCGATGAACTAAAGCCTTTAAGATGCCCTCATTGCCCAGAGCGTTTCACTGAGCAATATCTAAAACTGAAACATTTGAAAGAAGTCCACGAAATATCCACAAAGTTGGAGTGTCCTACGTGTGATGGCGTTTTTCCATCAAGAAGGGCGTTAACAGAGCACATAACTATTGTTCATATACAAGCGCACAAATGCTAAATTTGTGGCAAATGTTTCAGAAATTCGGCATTCTTGAATAGACATATGATTTCGCACACTGATCAACGAAATTATTTGTGTGCTTTGTGTAATAAATCGTTTGCGCAGCAGAATTACTTGACAAAGCACATAAAAAATACCCATGGATACAATTTCGTATGTTTCAAATGTGGACATGCATTCCCGGATAAGGATTCCCAAGTCGAGCATAAAAAGCATTGTAGCACTATGGAGATTGAAGATTCAGAAGATTAAAGAAAAAATCAAATGAATGTTTTCGATTATGTTACATTCCAATTGTTAATAATTAATTCTTCTTAGTTAATTAATACTGTGAAGTAACGATACTGAGTTCTGCTTGCAGCTTCTAACGAGTTTGAGGTCATCCAATATTAATATTTGAATAAATGAGTTAATCATGTATATTTAGTTATTCTTTTATAATATTCCAGCTTCTGCGCTTGTGTCTGATCACCTCCCGCGTGATTTTCATAGTCAAAATCAGTCTTGGAGTCTCAGACGTTTACTTGCTTAAATTATAAGAAAGATATACAATAATTTCGAGAAGAACGGGAAAGGAACTCGGCGCCATTCTTATTATACGTCTATTATAAAATTAAAATAGGTATTTACGTGACTAGCGGTGGCTTGGCAGAGGTCGAAAGTCCCAAGCATTTTGTCTTCTTTGTGTCTGGTATCATACACATCCATCACATAACAGCCGAAAGACTTCTGTCGTTGAACAAAAGCTTACCCATTTGATTGCCATAATCCCCAACCTTGGCAAGCGTCTCGAGGATCGTAGTGTGAGAACAACGCTGAAGTACTATCCTCAAGTGCAAGTCTTGTTTGTTAGTAAGTTAAGTATATTCGAAGCTCTTTTTATATAAACGTATCGTTAAATTTTAAAACTCATCGAAAATTCGGACGCATATTTTTGGACCTAATATTGAAGCTTCTGTTTTGCCAGTTTTTATTATTTACTAGTAACGCCTCACCGTTTCCCTCGCGTGGTTATGGATGATAATGAAAGTATCATAGAATACTTTTATCATTTGATGAAATTTGGTATGGCTAGACCAATTAACTGACATGAAGTTGACATTTCTTGAGAGAATTATAAGCACTCTTTTATATTTGGCAGGTAATGGTAGTTATTGCTTTTCAAACATCATAAAAAGTCTATAAATTTTGCAAAATTCCCCGCCAAAAACGATATTTGAGGTTATAAAACAACCGGTCGTTCGGAACCTTCGAGTAAGTTAAAGCAACCAAACAACACACTCTGACCCTCGGAACACGGGCCAGGGGTGTGATTATAGTTGGTTAGACATGACAGTGTATTCAGAATGGTAAATTGCAACAAAAGAATATATTTTAAAACCATAATCAATTCAAAAGTATCAGAAAAAAAAGAGCGGTAAATGAGAAACTAAAGTCCGCCATTCAAATGCATGTTTAGAGTACCTTTCATATTCTCCTATGTCCTCAAGCTGAAATGAGCTGGTTTTTTATACAAAACTAGCGGCCCGCCCCGGCTTCGCACGGGTAATTACGACTATAAATTGAAATGTAAGCTATCCCATCTTTCAATGTGGATCAAATTGCACACGGTGTGCAAATCAAATTTAAAATTGGTTCATTAGTTTAGGAGTCCGTCGCGGACAAACAACGTGACACGTAATTTTTATATATAAAGATTAAACTCAAAGGGCCGGTTTCAGAATGTTCGAGTTAGTTCTGGTTTTACTACCCAGAACATATTTAATAAATAAAACTTTTATAAAAATAAATCTTTTCGTTTCACAGTCATCGATTTAGCCTATCCATCGGTTAAAGCTTGAAACGCGCCGCATGTCAACTGTCATTTTTATCATTCAGTAATTTTATGTGTTGCAAAGCAACCCGAAACTTTATTAGGACATCTGAAACGGGCCCTAAATTTTATAACACAAACACCCCATTTTTGTAGAACAAATAGATACATATTCTAATAATTGTAGATATAAGTTTAGGATGAAAGATCAGGTAATGGCTTAGCTAGAGCATTTCAAAAGATTCTTCAAGCTGAAAACAACCCAGGTGTTACTTAATTGACCCTGTGCTCTGATTCCTGTAAATTCATAATAGGAACACCCTTAGGTATATCTTATGCTATTACTGACGTCAGGAATCTTAAAATAATATTCTGGACTCGAAATCTCAAATAACATATGCACTGAAAGAGCGCAACAATCAAAATATAATGCATCGTAAAATTATTATGTAGTAATTCCCCTAATAATAGCTTAAAAATATCCCTATCCTATATAACACTCCTGAATACGATCCAAGAGTGTTATATAAGATAGGGATATTTTTAAGCTATTATTAGGGAAATTACAGCATCAGCAATAATTTTACGATGCATTATATTTTGATTGTTGCGCTCTTTCAGTGCATATGTTATATGAGATTCCGAGTCTTTGTTGTTAGGGTTCCATACCCAATGGGTAAAAACGGGAGCCTATTTCTAAGACTCCACTGTCCGTCTGTCTATCTGTATCTCATGAACCGTGACAGTTGAAATTTCCACAGATAATGTATTTCTGTTGCCTCTGTAACAACAAATACAAAAAATCAAGCAAGTGCGGGTCGGAATCCGTGAAAACTAAAAAAAAAAGGTTATAATATACTCGTAGTTTCTAATGTTGTATAGATAATGGTACGGAATCTTACTTGCGATTATTTTACTATAAATAACATGTTTATTTTTGCGTGAAACGACAACTTTATTTTCAACAGTGAGGGTTGGTTAAATCTTGAACTTGTTCAAGAATTCTCCAAAAATAGGTCATTTTTTATTAGAGCTTACAAGGGTGTTTCCTACATTATATTGTATTGAAGCATATGTGAGAAAAGTGGGCAAACTAAAAAATCGCACAAGTGCGAGTCGGACTCGACAAATTGGAAACAAATACAAAAAGTTGGCCAACTTTTTGTATTTGTTGTTATAGCGGCAACAGAAATACATCATCTGTAATAATTTCAACTGTTTAGCTATCACCGTTCTTGAGATACAGCCTGGTGACAGACGGACGGACGGACAGCGAAGTGTCAGTAATAGGGTCCCGTTTTTAGCGTTTGGATACGGAACTCTAAAAATCGGCAAGTGCGGGTCGGATTCCATGAAAACTAAAAAAAAAGGTTATAATATACTCGTAGTTTCTAATGTTGTAAATCAAATACTCGTAGTAATGGTACGGAATCCTACTTGCGATTATTTTACTATTAATAACATGTTTAGTTTTGCTTGAAACGACAACTTTATTTTCAACAGTGAAGGGTTGGTTAAATCTTGGAACTTGTTCAAGAATTCTCTAAAAATAAGTAATTTTTTATTAGCGCTTACAAGGGTGCTTCCTACATTATATTTTATTGAAGCATACGTGAAGAAAAGTGGGCAAAACTAAAAAAGTACACGATTTAAAAAGGGGGCTTGTATGGATAGCTATAGAAATAATATACAAGAAAAAGAGGGTAAGTGGCCAATAGACTGTTATAAATTTAGTAATTAAACAACTTTAAACGGTTTTGTTGTTTAATTACTATGCGTAACAATCGCGAAAACCTAAGACCACATTACTGTTATAAATTGTTAGATGTAATCATTATTTTTATTTAGTTAGGTATTTTTTTTCATTTCTAATAACTTAGTTCGGTCTTCTCACATAATATAGCAATCTACAAGTTTCTATGTGCATAAAGAACTAATTAAATTATCAATTTCTATAATGCAAATGTTCTATTTTCAGTTTATATGATATATATATATATATATATATATATATATATATATATATATATATATATATATATATATATATTATAGATTAGTATTTTCTAATAATTATTTGAAACCTTAATGCTTTCATTTACGACAAGTGAATTAACAACAATTTTAAAACTAAGGCATGTAAACTTATCATAGATTCACTCAGTACCTTGTTGAAGTGACGCGAGGATCTGTCAAGATCGCAGCAATGTTAAATTTATAGTCTCTATCTACCTCTGCACTATATGGTAGTAACTTTATGTATATTTAAGTAGAAAATCTGTCGCCGAGCATCTAACGGTGTGTTCCCGCAGCTGTCCTTGAGATACAGAAATTCTAGTTTAGCTTGAATGACATCTTTGACCACATCATCACTTAAGGCTAGCCTAAGAGCTATAAATAAATATCAAATGCTTAGATCCCCAATTTGTCTCAGAGATCCTGGGAAAAAAATTTGTTATATTACGCTAAGGATAATATTCTTTATTTACAGACTCGGAACCAGAAGCCAAAAAATCTAAAAAGTCCAAAAAGAAGGGCAACACTAAGTGGCTCAAGTCCTACAGACAGTACACCAAACAAGCATTAGAGGATGCGATGGAAGCTTTCAGGAGTAAGAAGATGAACATGAAAACCGCTGCTGAGCGTCACAACTTACCGTTGAGAGCTCTCAGTAATGCGCTTAAAGGAAGGCGAAATGGTAAGTTTATTTTTATTTCCTTACTATTTTGAAATGAATTTATTTATGACGTTAGCAATTAGCAACAAAATATTTACATAAAAGACACATGTGACAGACTTAGAAATAATTGCTTTGCATCATAAATTGTTCCCCAACTCAGCATGAACTAGTTTAATTTAAAACCAGCGTGGTCTTTTTAATGGACAAGTATTTCCTTTAGTCCCCCGAAAAAAAAATGTCTCGATTAATAAAAAAAGTGAATAGACTAAAGGAAAGTGATTAGCACGAGTGAAATAGGTAGTTTTAAGCTATAATTATAATAGAATGCGGATTTTTTATACTTCAAAATTTAATAATAAAGCATTTCGGACGTCTCATAAATATTTTTCGGTCGCAAATTTTTAAGAAAGATATTTTATTCAAGTATAAACATGGTTTTTTAATTAAATCTACCTACTAGTAAAAAAAACAACACGCATTTTTAGTGAACACTTCCTGTTCATTTGACTAAGAATTTTATTTGCTTATATAAAAAATTAGGCAAATGTAATTAAAATGCTGGAGGCGGGTAGCCCTATCGCACGTTTACGTACAGCGCGGCTGTAGGTAGTTATTTCAACGACAGAGTCGAGTTAATATACTGTATAGATAACATTACCGTGCTATAGGGTACTACAGTGAACTTAGAATCTTGAAATTTGTTACGAAGCAACACAGATGAAGGAAAAATTGCGAAAATCATAATTTTTTCGTAACATCATATAATAAAAATATTTTAAATAATTTTAAAATGTCATGGATTTCATTTAGCAATAAAGATACCATAACTTTTACTAATATACCTACAGGTTTGTACGGAACCCTCGGTGTCCGAGTCTGAATTGCACTTGGCCGATTTTTAGCTAATCATTTTAAAATGTTATGGATTTAATTTAGCAATAAAAGTACCATTACTTTACTAATATACCTACAGGTTTGTACGGAACCCTCGGTGCGCGAGTCCGAATCGCACTTGGCCGATTTTATAGCTAATCATTTTAAAGTGTTATGGATTTCATTTAGCAATAAAAATACCATAACTTTTACTAATATACCTACAGGTTTGTACGGAATCCTCGGTGCGCGAGTCCGAATCGCACTTGGCCGATTTTATAGCTAAGCTATGGCTAGCCTTTAACCACTATCTCACCTAGTGATGATGTGGTTGAAGATATAGTTTAGGCTAACACACCGTTAGGTTCTTGGCGAAAGATTTTATCATACTTATAACGGGGAATGTTCTGAAGAATAATTCAATCTCATGACGACATCGCGGTTTTATCACCGCACTAGCCGCCACCAGAAAGGTCAGCCACATAGAGACGCGTGGAGATCACATACTGCGCGATTCACGCGATCTTTTCTGCCTTACATCTCAGAATGTGGAGATCACATACTGTGCGATTCACGTTGTCTTTTCTGCCTTACACCTCAGAACGTGGAGATCACATACTGTGCGATTCACGCGATCTTTTCTGCGTTACACCTCAGAATGTGAAGATCACATACTGTGCAATTCACGCGATCTTTTCTGCCTTACACCTCAGAATGTGGAGATCACATACTGTGCGATTCACGCGATCTTTTCTGCCTTACACCTCAGAATGTGGAAATCACATACTGTGCGATTCACGCGATCTTTTCTGGCTTACACCTCAGAATGTGGAGATCACATACCGTGCGATTCACGCGATCTTTTCTGCTTTACACCTCAGAATGTGGAGATCACATACTGTGCGATTCACGCGATCTTTTCTGCTTTACACCTCAGAATGTGGAGATCACATACTGTGCGATTCACGCGATCTTTTCTGCCTTACACCTCAGAATGTGGAGATTACATACTGTGCGATTCACGCGATCGTTTCTGCCTTACACCTCAGAATGTGGAGATCACATACTGTGCGATTCACGCGATCTTTTCTGCTTTACACCTCAGAATGTGGAGATCACATACTGTGCGATTCACGCGATCTTTTCTGGCTTACACCTCAGAATGTGGAGATCACATACCGTGCGATTCACGCGATCTTTTCTGCCTTACACCTCAGAATGTGGAGATTACATACTGTGCGATTCACGCGATCGTTTCTGCCTTACACCTCAGAATGTGGAGATCACATACTGTGCGATTCACGCGATTTTTTCTGCCTTGCACCTCAGAATGTGAGAGTACTTAAAAGTGCGTCAACAAATTTGTGATGACCCGGGTGTTACATATATCCATAGGCGACAATGATGGCTTTCAATTAGGTGCCCCGTAAGCCACCTATCAAATAAAAAAGGGGTGTGTTATGGACACGACCGTTTATTGTACGTGAATACGTCTCAAAATGGCGAGCTCACCCCCTCCGCCGCGCGCGATGTGTTACAGTCCTTACTTAACGTAGTAAATTCTTTGATTCTTTAGCTATCCAGTGGTGTAATTGAAATTTGTATGGGGATGATAGATATGTAGCTGCAACACTAAATTCTGTCCCCCGATTTTGTTATTCGTTCTTTTTAATTGCGTCCGTAAGCAATTTTAAAGACGTATTCAATTCAAAAAACCGTTCCACAAATGACATGAACATATTTTTATTTGCCTGATAGGGTTAGCCTTTGACCACTATCTCACCTGATGGTAAGTGATGATATGGTCGAAGATGTTGTTCAGGCTAGCCTAGAATTACTGGCTCTCAAGGACAGCCGGATAACACCGTTAGGTGCTTGGCGACAGGTTTTGAATTTGAGGGTGGTAGCTAGCCAGCTAGCCATTCGCAAAGTGTCCTACCACCATGCAAAACTGTACCAAAGCATTAAGTTCATAAAATTAAAATTAAGATTACCAATGTATACAAAGTTTGTGTTCAATTTTCAGAAACGCAATACACCAAGGCGATGGAAGATTTCGTTACAGAAATAGGGCAAATACTAAAACACACGAATGCTATACCCTTCAAAAGCAAAGCGAACCTCTTCCGATGTTTCTTCTGCCCCCGTGACAGACCAGGTTTTATAGACCCCCAAGAATTAAGGGAACATACTAATTCAGCGCATGCATTGAAGGAGGAACAGGTAATATATTTAGAAATTATTTGATTGGTTAGCAGTAGAAACGAAAACTTGCGGGACATGAACATATAGTAGAATCACCTTGTATTTTTCTTTGAAGCTATTGGAACTTATTTTAGTCTTCATAGGAGTGGGATTGTTCTAGATTTCGATGCATTATATTTGAAACTACCTTCAAAGCCATTGATCTTGTGCTTTCCGAGATGGATGTTAATATCATATCATAATATTCTCATGTTCTCTTTCAGGTAGAATTTGTAATGCGTCCATTTAACGCCTATGAAATGGTAAGACTTGATATAGAAGGACTTAAGTGCAATTGTGGCGAAAATATCACATGGTCGGAAATGTTTGACCATCTCAAAACGCACGGTGTCACATTAGAAGAGTCTAAAAAGCGAGTTGTTCCTTTTAAGCTGAGTATGAAGGACATGCTTTGCATACTGTGCGATTTTAAAAGTTGCTACAAAACCTTAGACGCTCACATGAACGCACACTATGACAACTACATCTGCGGTGAGTGCGGTGACACATTCATAACTCAAGTTCGTTACTACACACACTCCAAAGTGCATAAGGTTGGAGTGTTCCCGTGTGGAATCTGCAAAAAACCATTCGCAAGAGAAGTGTACAGGAAGAAACACATAGAATTTGTTCATGAAAAGAAACCGTTGTTTCGGTGTGTGCAGTGCGATGAAAGATTTGTCTCGGATCTGGCCAGACGTGCACATATTGCTCAGAAACACGATGATAATGTTATTGAATTAGATGATACAGTAGTAAAAAAACTAAAGCAGATATCTTGCGATACATGTAACCATACGTTCACTGCGATAGGTTTTGCGAGACATTTGAAAAAATGCCAGCAGATCTCTGTATATGAGTGTGACATGTGCGATAGGAAGTTTAAGCAACAAAGGCTTCTCGATGATCACAAACTGAGACATTCTGGTGTGAAAAGATTTAGTTGCAACATTTGCTCGAAGCCATTCTTCTCTCCATCATCGGTTGAAACGCATAAGAAATATCAGCATAATCCTTTTAAATCAATGCCTAAATCGATTGAACTTATAAGGAATTTTAAGAAAGATTAGCTCATGCTGGAGTCATAGATGGATTCAAATATCCTGGTATCCAATCGCAGGTTAGCAATCAGCTAGGGGCACTCGAACAAAGCCCTTTGGAGCTCAGTCGCATCACTGGTTTTGGAATAATATTTTGAATTTCTTGATGTGATTTTCAACCATTAAACATATACTTAGCAAATATTAAATCCAGTTAGTTTTAGAGCCCTTGTATTTTTACAATTTGGTTGGTGTATCTCAGAAATGGTAGAGATAGATAAGGGATGTGTTTTAAAAGCGATATGCATTTATTCACAAAACCGCTACAAATAAAAATGATTTCACGAATGTCAGCCCCTTTCTATGAATTGTAGAAATCTCTCCAGCGCTTATCTCCTATATACCATTTAAATCAAGCCATATTACTCAGTAGACGAGAGTGAAATGCAGATAGAGGGCGCGGCGGGAGCATCACCCTCACGCCTCTAGTGTTGTCTTTGACAGCTATTGTAAGCTTATCGATAAACTTAGTGTTCAAGCTAGGGCTAACACAAAAAGTACTTTTACTAAGCGCCAGCCATTGGAAATTGCTATGTAAGTTCTGGTTATGTGTAAAAAAAATGTATTTCATTTACTTTCTTTCTATATCTAAGAAATGTATTCTTAGTGTCTTCATAAGACGCTGTCAAATGCTGAAATTTTGTCACTATCAGACTGCGTAGGAGTGAAAGAGGGGCAGCGATGGTGACATCGCGATCAGTTTATGTAAAATCCAAAAGTTGGCGTAATAACACAAAACTAGTAACATAAATCGAAAATGTAACTTGTCCCTCTTGGTAAGGTTTTGTTATTTTATTAATATATTTTCATACACATTCATACGTTACATGCTTAATTTAGAGTCAACTTTACAATTTCATTCTATAGAGAAAAAATTAAGGAACCGTGTTTTTATGACTTTTCTTTTACATACTAAATACATATTGCTAAAGTAAATGTATTTAGCACTTGTCAGAATCTTAACAATTTGTTTTATTTTTATTTTTTGTATAAAATTCTAGTTATAGTACAAATACATCCCTTCTTGTTTTTCTGTAGTTTATCGACATAAATGAATTACTGATTAGGGCGCAACACCATAGCATTTCTAAGCTCTGCGTTCAACTCGCGTGCCATCTGTTCTATTGAGCGGCACACGTATCGATAGTATAAATAATTATAATAATAAAATTTGAATTCAGATTCATGATTCATTGTACAAAAAGAATAATAATAATAATAAAATTGAAAAAATATACAAATATATCAGGTGGCATTGGCCAACCAACGTCGGTACGTTGCAGTCTGCTGCAGGCGGTCTGCCAGACTCCATGCAATGGCATTTTTACACCTGTCAACTCTGGACATGAATGACAAAAATAAATAAATAAAATAAATGTTTATGTAAGACTACATTATTTTGTACTGGTAACATTTTGATTACCGCCAATAAGTTTGTTAGTATGAGATGGAATGTTTAGCGGCGCCATTTTGGATTGTGTACATTTCGAAGCGCTCGTAGCGAGGTTTGTTTAGCCATTCTGAATCGATCAGCAAAGTTAAGCAACGTCCGCCTCGGTCATGAGTTGGATGGGTGACCGCTGGTGACATTACTACTGACCGCTTCCGTGCTTCGGACGGCACGTTAAGCCGTCGGTCCCGGTTGTTGTCTTAGGATGGCAGTCGTTACAGCATGGTGGTAGGGCACTTTGCGAATGCCCGCCTGGCTATCTACCACCCTCAAGTTGAAAATCTGTCGCTAAGCACCTAACGGTGTGTTCCGGCAACTGTCCTTGAGAGCCAGTAATTCTAGGTTAGCCTGTACAACATCTTCGACCACATCATCACTTACCATCAGGTGAAATAGTGGTGAAAGGCTAACATCAGGCATAAAAAAAATAATAAAAAATATCTATCAAAATGGTTATTGAGTACCTAACTGAATTATTTATTTATTATAATAAGAACGCTTACAATGCAATTACACTTACGGTAATCAATTATGTAGGCGATATCGTAAGTATAATAAGTATTGGACAATCATCTTATTATCCGCAATGAAACTAATGTAATAAATTATATATCTCAAATATGAACTTTGTATATCGAGCCATCTTCTAAAATATTTATCTCAAAATATGCTTGGTATATCGATAGTTATTAATTGGCCTCTTTCTAAAATATTTATCTCAAACATTCTTAGTATATCGATAAATAATTTATCGAGATAATTGAAATTGCTGTACTGATAAAATAAATGCGGGCAGCCGTCAGGCAAAGATAATTTGATAATATTAATCTGTCCTGTTTTATAGAGGTGAAAAACTTTTTACACCGAAGCATCTGACTGGCGACCAGAAAGCTGTTTTGTATTTAAAAATAAAGAAACAGAATGTATTAGATTGGCGAATGATTGATATTGTACTTAGTGGAATTTATATTTTTAATTTAAAAGGTACTAAAAAAAATTTATGTCTCGCATTATTTGACAAAAGTGATCTAGTTAGTAGTAGGCGTGGAGGGCACTATAGTGGGTTTTCGTAAGGTCGTCACTAGAGTTGCCGCGAATAGTTGTTATAGCGAATAGTCGAATACCGATTAATCGCCATTCACTTTGGCGAATAGTCGAATAACTTGACATTACTATTCGACATGAATAAGGCACATTAAAATATTTCTAACTTCTTCTAAGGTTGTGAGAAAAGAAAACAATAAGGTTAAAAAAAATCTGTTTCATGTTATACATACCTACATATATGTAACATAGTAATTACATTTTTCATTTAATTATTATTTACTTATTTAATTTCATGAATATGATAGGCACAGGCACATATTACAGATAATAAATAATACTGTGTATTGTTTAATTAAGGAATTAAATTGATTATTTTTAACTCATAAGTTTTTTTGTTCGATAAAAGTTTATTTTAGACGACTATTCGCCGAATGCCGAATAATAGCGAGTATTCGCGGCAACTTTTGTCGTCACGCTTGTCCATTACAGTTGCAGTTTCACTGTCCTCGTTCTGCTTGACATGTCTACTTCTTACGTCTCGTAGCGACGAGCGCAGTGCAGTGTCAAGCAGAACGAAGACAGATACACTGCAACTGTAATGGACAAGCGTGACGCCTTTACGATCAGGCGAGTGACTTGTCCGTCTCATCATTAAAACACAAGTGTGTGCCTCTGCGTCAGAACTTTAAACCAATAATCACAAATCAATCATCTTGTGACAGCTGTCAAAGTGACACTGATATCAATTGTTTTGTTGCCAGAATAATAAGAATGTAATAGGATAGTTACCTTAGTATTTTATTCTTTTTTTGTAAATATTGTATTAGATTAATGATAATATTAGGTACGTTTATGAATTATTTTTAATACACAAGTAAATCTATAAGGTATTAAAAATTTTTTTAAATATCTTTGTTTTATTTCTTAATCTGCATGTATAACTTAAATATTGTTCTTAAATGTTGGGGGGTATATAAGATTTTTTTGTATGGAGCAGAGTCATGGACCGTAAAAATGGCAGACCGACGACGTGTTGGTGATTTTGAAATGTGGTGCTGGCGGCTAATGTTACGCATACCGTTGACGGCCCGTAGGACAAACATCTCGATCCTCAAAGAGCTGAAGATAACGCAAAAACTATCGAGCATCTGCCTCAAAAGAGTGCTGCAATACTTCGGCCACTTAGCACGAAAATCCGCCGACAACCTGGAGAAACTAAGTCACAGGGAAGATGGAAGGAAAACGACCAAGGGGACGTAGTAATCTCATGTGCCTGTAATTTATCTGGCTCTTAAGGACTGCTACCGTACCACAGTTAGGTGCTTGGCGACAGATTTTCTACTTGAAGGTGGTAGCTAACCAGGTGGGCATTCGCAAAATGCCCTTCCACCATGCGGTGCAGCACAAGCCGCGACGGGATTCAAACCATAGACCTGCTGCGCGGCAGTCCATAGCCAATGCCACTGAGCCATCATTGCTTCTTGCGTGAACTAATAAGTTAACAGGTTACCCCTAAACCATACATCACCTGTTTTTGGTAAGTTATGCTGCAGTTGAGGAAGTTACACAAGGCTAAACATAGAATTGTTTTTTTTTTGGTCTAATAGTAGACAGACAGGCAGGCGGCCCAACTGATGTAAAGTGGTCACCGTCGCCTATGGACATTTGGAACCCCGAAGGGGTTACCAACGCGCCGCCGACCTCTAAAGAATCTTATGAAGACCTTTTTAAACAACACCATATTGTATTGCAGAGGAAAGACCTCGGCGGGTAGTTCCCTCATAATCTTCATAGTACTGTATCAGCCGGATCGTCCACTGCTGAACATAGCCGAAGGGGGTATTTGCCATAATCCCCACGCTTAGCAGGCGGCTAGGGGATCGCACTGTAAGTTGGCAGTTCTTTAGAAGGCGCTGCTGCCCACTTTCCAGTATTTTTTCCTTAGTCGCCTCTTACGGCACCAACGGGATGATATGGGGAAGTGCAATTCTAACCCGGCACCCCACGTGGAGTCGTACGTATCTTTATAATACGCGGTATAGATGTTCTAGAGAACCGTTGCGTAGTTGAGCGCAGTAGCTCAAGGTAGTGGGGATAAATGTACTTCTTCAAAAAAAGAGTAGTTTCTCAATTCGTCTATTTTTTTTGACGTTTGTTACCTCAGAACTTTTTACTGGGTGAACAGATTTTGATAACTTTTTTATTTGAAAGCTGATGCTTGTTGTGTGGTCCCACTAAATTTCATCTAAATCGGTTAAGCCGTTTTTGAGTTACACTCCAATAACCGAAAAATATTTTCCTATATTGATAATACGTTGACAGTTAAAGCCAATCAATCCCGTAAGTAGCAAGGGTCACTTAAAACAGTGAAATTTTTTTTAGCAAAAAATGGAACCGAGTTCAACAATCCAAGGTGTGAAATAACTTGTCGAAGTCGGTACCATCCGCACAATATTGTGATGAAATTTTTTTTTCGTGATTACACCAGAATGGTATAAAATATTTGATGAAAGGGCCAGCAGACAAATTTGAATAGTTTCTAAGATAAAAGAAAATAATAGAAGCATTACAAATACTCTTTCATATAATTTTAATGCCAAAATATTACTGAAGAGGCTATTTAGGAGGAAAAAACGGGGGTATACCCCCGTTTTTTCCTAAGACAACATCGATATCGTAAAGGTTGTTCAAATTCTTCACAGGTCTCGTTCCCTCTTAATTACGCCAAGCACAAGTACACGCAGTACAGCATTGTATCAGATAAAATATTTGTATTAAATTGTTTTTCAAGTATCAACAACATCGTGCGACTTCAAATGGGATTTTAAACTCCAATTTCTGACGAAAGCCTCTCCGCATAGATGACAACTATACCTCCTCTCGTTGCTATGCTCCCTCATATGAAAAGTCAGAGCTTTCTTTCTCGAATACATCTTTTTACACACCGTACACTCGAAAGTTTTACCTTCAGTATGCTTAAACATATGATCCTTTAATTCGGACTTATTATAACACATGAACGGGCAGAGATCGCACTGAACATCCTTGTGGAACAAATGCTTTCTTTTAACGTGACATGTTAATGAATACTTTCTATTGAAAGACTTATTGCATTCTGTACACTTGTATAATATAGGTTCAACCCCATGCTTCTCTTCCATGTGTCGTTGCCTTGTAAAATAGTCTATAAACTTCTCCGAGCACTTCACACACCGCATCTTTTTCAATTTCTTATGAGCGTTTTCAACGTGTATTTTATATTTATGACTATTTAAAAAGGTTTTCTTACATTCACACACTATCAAATTACTCTTTTTGTGGAGCAAATTTAAATGCACTTTTAATCTATGTTTTGTTATAAAGCCCGCACCGCACTCTTCGCACACATAGTTTTTATAGTGAGAATTCATATGTTTGTTTATTGCTCCAAACGTTTCAAAATTCAGTTCACAGATTTGACAGTCGTAATGAGACTGTTTGTCTCCAAGTTTAAAAGGTATAACTCGATCCAATACATCAGTATAAATCTTTTTACTATGCGCTGTAACTAGGTGTTCTTTAAGGTCCAAAATAGATTTCATGTCTTCGTTGCAGATAGTACATTTCAAGTCTGTCACATCGGCATAAACTAAAAGTTCATCGCTGGTGTACTTTGTCAGTAACTTAAATAGTTTGTTCTTTGGATGGTCTTTTTGATGGTGTCTCAATTCTTTCGGATTATCGAAAATGGTCCTACAGTAGAAACAAGGAAATCCTGACCGCATTTTGGATTTGAAGACTGTTGCGTTTGAGTTTTCTAGGATTGTTATGCTGTTGAGAGCGAGAGCTATTTTCTCTGTCATCATATTTCTGGTCTGCTTCCGAGGTAGAGTTTTGAGTTTAACTGGCTTCCATGAGTTGTACAGTTTACTCATTGTCTTGGCCTTGATGACTTTATCTGAAATAACAAAATGATTTAAATTAAATTATCGGTTTATGGTCAAGCAGTGCGGTGACAGCTGGAATTGCACACAACTAAGTTCTGGATGACCGTATATGTCCAGATAAAGTTAATCTAGTACCATTATTTACTATAGTATAAAAAAAAACCTTTTAAGATAAACAATTGTCCTTCAAAAACCAGATAAAGTCTATCATTTCCGTGAAGAGACTAGTGGTCAAGGATAAATAGTTTATGAGGAAAGCTTTTTAATTTTGACAGCTGTCATCCGAAAAGAAGATAATAATAATATTTGTCAATAGTTTCCGAAATGAAACTTCAATTTGACAGCTGTTACTCTTAATCCTGGTAGCTTTGTCTCTTCCAACAAAAGACCAGGCTATTGCTAACCTTTCAAAGATTCCAAATGCCCATCATATAAAGGACAGATATCTATTAGAGAATCCCTTGTGGGCAGAGGTTTGACTTCTGGAAACCGCTGCAACAGTTCTTTCTCACCTGGAATCATGTCCTCACTGTCTGAAAATAAATATTTTCTTTTAGATAGAGCAAAGCCAAGGTCTAAGTGACTAAAATGAAACTTGGGAATCGGTCTTTTTTTTAATTACTTTAAGCATTTGGCTCTATCTCACATGTAGATATATGATAGTGTGGCCGAAGATGGTAGCAGACTAGACCTCAAACGATAATAATCTGATAACGGTGTGTTGTTACCGTTAGGTGCTTGGCGATAGATATTTACTTGAAGGGATCTTGGACAGATGTCTATTAAAGAACCTGTGAAGCTTTTTCTTACCTGTAACCCGGTCTGAATAACATACTGTGTTGAAATCTGAAATAAAATAATATGATGGTACAGCATTTGTTTGTTTAAATTCAGTGAGAAATTTCTATGTTTTTTTTATCAGTTTTTCCAATAGGGACTTCTGAACGTTGACATTAGATAGCAACCGTATTGTTGAAGTATCTTATTTTTCTAATTTGCAGTCATTTATCTCCTGTTTTGCCAAATCACCATGGACGGATATAGCGTTCAACAACATGTGCAAATGATAAAATTGTTATAGCAAAATGGGTGTTCTGTTCGAGCAACGTTACGCTTCGCGCATTTTATGGTCCCCATAATCTTCATATCGAGAGGACTATTCGCACTGTGGTGGATCATCATCATGCATGACCTTGGCTTACTTGAATTTGAGGCAGTCGATTTCACGTCAAGAACTCGGCCTTTCGAAGAGAAAACATGACGAATTTTGCGTCGTGATTTAAGCCTGCGCCCGTAAAAAATGTAACTGATCCAGGGGTTCAAGGTAAACGACCATAAAGAATGACGTGTGTTTGCTGAAAGGGCTCTGGAGCGGTTGGAAACTTAACCTTATTTTCATTGAAATAACATCTTCAGTGAGGAGGCCCATTTCTGGATGAATGGGTACATCAAGAAACAAAATTGTCGAATTTTAGACAATACTAATCCACATGCATTTGATGGCTCAGTGGCATTGGCTATGGACTAAGGCGCAGAAAGTCCTTTGTTCGAATCCCGCCGCGGGCTTGAGCTTCACCGCATGGTAGAAGGACATTTTGAGAATGTCCGCCTGGCTGGCGACCACCCTCAAGAAGAAAATCTGTCGCCAAGCACCTAACGGTGTGTTCCGCCAACAGTCATTGAGAGCCAGATAAATTACAGGCACATGAGACTTAACAGCTATATCTCAGTGTGACGGGCGCAGTGCAATTCGTGACTTGTCACGAAATGCATCTGTTATAGGCAGAGGTTAGTAGGCCTATCAGGTGGGCCTCGGGCTTGTTCCGTCACAATAACATAAAAAAAAGAACGACGTTAGTTATTCACCGTCAACGAGCGAGCTCTTTATGTCGACGATTACCAACTTCTTTTGGCCTGAATTGGGTGATATGGATACCAAAGAGACGTAGATTCAACAGAACGGAGCTACCAGCCAGAGGGCGTAGTCATCTCACGTGGTGGTGATTCGAAATGGCCACCCAGATTGTGCGACTTGACCCCGTTTGAATTTTTCTTCGGAAGTTTTCTTAAATCAAAGGTCTATGCGAATAAGCAACTGACCATAGCGGCTCTTAAAGGCAACATGACTAATGTCAAATTCAGCCAGATTTATGCGCCAGTCATGGAAAATTGGACATTTCGGATGCGTGCCACCCAGAGTGGCTAGGGCGGACATTTGAACGATGTTATATTCAAAACATTAAAAACATAGGCCTTTCATTCGAATTGAAAAATTTGATGATATCTCACACTTTGTTTTATTTAAATTTAGAGATAGAAAAGCCTTAATGGGATACCCTTTGAAAGACGTGCAAAGAACCTCATCGGCTGCGATTCTTTGGTGAAGACCAGACTCCAAGGTAGAGGTCCGCGCCGCGGTCATGAAAGTCGGCGGCGGCGCGCTGGTAAACGTACCCGGCGCGGCGCGGCGTAGCCGGCGTAATATTATTTTTTTTTACCTATATGGTGGAAAGAAAAATAAATCTGCTGTATATAATAAAAGGGTAAATGTTTATTTTCTTGCATACAAGTAAGTGCCTAGTCAAATGAATTAGTCAAAATATTGAAGAAACAGGATCTTGCCACCAACCGATACTCAGACTTCCATGAAAGCCCAAAATCGACTGGCCTATGTTTATGAAAACCGCATGGGAGACATCAACTTCAAGGCCTGTCACTACCCCAACAGAAATGGACAATCTTGCAGAATAGATCACTCAATGCATACAGAAGGCACTTCATACCGCCACAATCAAAAAACCCCCTAAGGAGAATCGAGATTACCCACCCTCCCCCGCTATATAAGAGATCTCATAAAAGAAAAACGCCTGCTCAGAAAAACCTAACAATCGGATCATTCTTGGAGGACATAAGATTCCTTCCCACCGAGCCAGGGACGACGCTTGCCCTATATGCAGACGACGCGGCCCTACTCCGAAACTCATGCCATGATGGTAACGAAGCAGAGAGAAAGATCCCTACCACTTAAACTCTATCTCTTCAGCATAAACCGGATGCTCACCATAGCACAGCATGTCCAGAACAAAGTCACAGTCAAAAGGGCAGCTTGAGCCCTATTGAATCCAGTGCTCAGATCAGTCCTTCCACTACGCATCAAGAGAGCCCTGAAATGACTTATATCCGTCCCCAATCAACCTACGCCGCGCCAGTCTCGCCAAAAGTCACAGGCATCAGCAATAGGAAAACAACAAAACTTGGCCCTGAGAGACCTCGCAGACGCGCTGCAATATGTACGCAACCCGATCATTCTGAGAGATCTCAGAATCGTGAATCTGGATGTGCATATGTCAACGATGGCCAAAAGGATGTTCGAAAAGATTCACCAATCAAACTACGAAAACCTACGAGAGACACCCCAAGGCAAAAAGACAACCTAGAGAACTGCTCAAGAGCGAAGAAGACGACCATACAACAATCCCAGTCTGCCCCAAGCAGGGCCACACCTGACGGACCGGCGACAGACAGCGGATAAGAAAGCCAGGGCAAATCAGCCCATCACAACGACCAGTCTAAATGATTGCAGACTGCGATTGAACGCCTCGGTTAGGGGCACCAAACGCCCGACACCGCATCCGCGCAAAGCAAGACGGTAAGCACGAAGAAGACAACTCGGCGGTTGCTCACTACAGCAATACGGTACGGGTGGGTTGTTATGCAAACGACGTGTGGATGGTTGCTTAGAACATGTCTCTCGCGGCGAGTTTTAATTAATTTTCGAAGTCGGCGCGATTTTATTCACGACCCGGCGGCGGCGGCGGCACGCCGGCGTGGCGCGGATCTCTACTCCAAGGCCTTGAACATCGTCGCAAAGTTGCCGGTCTTTCAGTGTTCTACAGGATACATTTCGGAGAGTGTGCGATGGAGTTGCGTAATTTAATTCCAGCGTCTCCTTTCCACTACCGGACCACAAGATAACGGAAACACGGCATCCGTATATGGGGGACATTCCTCCTGTCCGCACAAAGCGAATGGCGTCCACGTTTATAATGCGAACAGCGAAGGAATGGAATACCCTCCCGGCGTCTTTGTTACCCGAGAGCTACAATCTAGAGGTCTTTAAGTCTAGAGTGAATAAGTATTTCCTAGGCAAGCATGCTCCACCGTCGACCGCGTCGTCACTTACCATCAGGTGAGACTGCGGTCAAATGCTTGTCTATTTGCAATAAAAAATTAAAAAAAACCCTTTTGAAACATGTAGTGTATTGCTAATGCGAGACCACATGTTACGTACAACCGCGCGGTAGGATTCTTACTCACGAACGCCTGCTTTGAAGCCAACATAAAGAAATCTCCTAAATACATACCCAATTCATCGCCATCACTGAACTCTAGGATATTTGACTTAGTTTCTGACTTGATTTCTGCATCCTCTGACAGTGGGTCGAATTCAACTGAAAAGAATATAAATATTGTTATAGAGAACCATATTTTTTCAGAAACCTTTTGCATCTTGGCTAAGATAGTTCAATATACTTATGCGAGGACATAGAGAGAGATTGGGATATTGATGTGTGTTGCAAATAAAAATTATTGATAAATGCACGAAATTATCCGGTGGGGTCGGGCGCTAGAATCGCAATCTTTTTTTTTTTTTTTTAGTGCAGATAGGCTAGCCTTTGACCAGTATCTCACCTGATGGTAAGTGATGATGTTGTGCAGGCTAGCCTAGAATGACTGGCTCTCAAGGATAGCTACCGGAACACACCCTTAGGTGCTAGGCGACAGATTTTCAACTTGAGGGTGGTAGCTAGCCAGGCGGGCATTCGCATAATGCTCTACCACCATGCTGTAACGACTGTCATCCTAAGACAACAACCGGGACCGACTGCTTAACGTGCCCTCCGAAGCACGGAAGCTCTCAGAATAGTATGTCACCACCGGTCACCCATCCAAGTCATGACCGAGGCGGACGTTGCTTAACTTTGATGATCGATTCAGAACGGCCAAGCTAACTTCGCTACGAGCGCTTCAAGTGCTCTGTGAGAGCACTCAATACGTACTCAATTGTTTATTACAATCATTATGTACATTAACATACAAATGTGGTTTACGTGATGTTGGGATGTTTCGGGATTTATAGGAGTTAAAGTAAAAAAGCTGTTTTATTGTAATAGGTACTTCGAATTGACATAGAATCTTTATGATTTGAGATTTTTGAGTGATTTTTATTCACATGGTACCTATGAGGTTCTATTAAAAATTGTGCAACATGCGGTTATCGAGTTTCAGTTGGTTTTTTTTTATTCAGCTTAGACTAGAAAGATGGATACGTCGAAAATTCAGATTATTTTTTAATACGAGTTCCGACGCGGCAGATACAGCTTGCAATATCAATGTTGCGTTTGGAGAGGGGACTGCTTCACTAGCAGTCCCCTCTCCGTTCACTACGCACCGTGTGATTTGGATTAAAACGCTTTCTTGATGGAAACTTTGATTGTAAAGAACGAACCAAATAGAAAATCTGTCGCCAAGCACCTAAAGGTGTGTTCCGGCAGCTGTTCTTGAGATACAGAAATTCTAGTTTAGCTTGAATGACATCTTTGACCACATCATCACTTAAGGCTAGCCGGAACACACCTTTAGGTGCTTGGCGACAGATTTTCTATTTGGTTCGTTCTTTACAATCAAAGTTTCCATCAAGAAAGCGTTATGCCGGAATTTGGTCAAAACTGGGTCTCAAGGACAGCTGTCCTTGAGACCCAGTAATTCTAGGTTAGCCTGAACAACATCTTCGACCACATCATCACTTATCATCAGGTGAGATAGTGATCAAAGGCTACTACTACCTACCTACTGCTATCTACCAGGCATAAAAAAAATATCAAAAAATGGAACCGACTTTAACACCCAAAAGTGTGAAATAACTTGTTGAAGTTGGTAACATGATAGTTCAAAAGTACCTGTTATCACAAAATTGTGCACATGGTACCGACTTCGACAAGTTATTTCACACTTTTGGGTGTTGAAGTCTGTTCCATTTATGGTAAAAAAAAAATTCAATCTTTTTATTGACCCTTGCTACTTACGGGACCGATTTTCATTCATTGTCAACGACTATATCATCAAGATAGGTAAATATTTTTTCAGTTATTGGAGCGTAACTCAAAAACGGCTTGACCGATTTTGATGAAATTTAAAATGGGACCAAACGACAAGCATCAGCTTTCAATCATAAAAATAATTTTCAAAATCGGTTCACCCAGTCAAGAGTTCTGAGGTGACAAACATAAAAAAAAATCAGACGAATTGAGAACCTCCTCCTTTTTTGAAAGTCGGTTAAAAAAAGAGAACGTAAATAAGATCGCGTCAACTTCACGGTTTATGATTTCCTAGTACAGTGATAAAAACCTAAAATAGTCACAATAAATAAACTAACATAATGAATAGATTCAGGCGTTATTTTGTCTAAATCCGAATTTAATATTAACAAACATTTTAAGATAAAATTAATATAATATTTTAGAAAAATACTTTGAAAAATTAAACAATTATCTAGTGATGATCGTGCATTCGAAGAGTCAAGACTTCCTGAGGATGCTTCGTGTAGAAGAGATACACGTCAAAAATTCTTCCAATTTGACTACGTAGCATTTATGACATCAAGTCAGTTTTACAGGAAAATTAGGCGGAATTGTCACTAGATATATTTTTAAGTGGGTTTTCTAATGTAACTATTTAATAAAATTCTCGTGAGTTTCACACAAATTTTAATATTATAAATTAAACCAGAAAAACATGTTGTGGATCGAATACTTTGATCCGTGTTTCAAGGTCTACATATTAGATCCCCAACGTGAGTGTTTTTGGTGGTTTAATTTAAAATATTTAAACATTAATTTAATGTTTTCTTAAAAAATTGGTTATTATTAAATAAATTAATATTATATTCTTACCATTAACAAATTCTGTGTTATCGTGACTGAGAGCGTCAAGCTGCATCTTTTCATTTTTCAACACCTGGGTGCGGAAACTGTCTGCATCTCTGAGTTTCTTGATGCACATCGTACATATACGTGTGCTCAGTCTGGAGTCTGCTGATAGCTGCGAAGGATAAAGGGTAAAGGTTATTCAGCATCCTTACACTATTATTACCATTTTTTTGTAAGTATTTGACCTCAGTCGCGCTTGTTGATCAGTCAAGTCAAAATCATTTATTCAATTTAAGAACAAAATTCAAGAATCTACAACAAAACATTGTACTGCTAGCCACATTTAGCAAAAATGGTATATAGAGCCACTTCGAGAAGAACGGGCAAGAAACTCGGAGACATTCTTTTTGTATGTCTTTCTACAATTTGTAAGTCTTTTATAAAATTATTATAAGAAAATAAATATAAATATTAATTTTATTTAACAACATTTCTTGCATAGGTACCTAATTGGCATGGTTTGTCAATAGTGGAATATAGCAAACATTTCTGTCTTCTATCATCAATAATCACTAATTTTATAATATTCTTTTTTAATTAAAATATTTTTTACATGTAGTTTTAATATTCCTTCTGTGAGAACTGTAATATCTTTATGAATTTTGCTATAAAATTGAACATAATTAACTAAGAAAGACTTTTTATTTGTCTTTGCTAATATAAAACCCGGCAGGGCTAGTTTATTTTTATTCCTAGTATTGTAAATAATGTATTTGTGGTGCTTGCCATTTAATATAAAATTACCTAAGTTCTTTCGAGTATACAACATTGAGTATAATATATTTTGATATAATACATATTTTGGGGAAGGAGATCTTGCCCAGGTGATACGGTTTTGGAATGCACCAGATATTTTATATATCTGATATCAAAATCTACTAGCAAAGTGTTTCATATTTCACAGATATTTTCATAATGTGTTAGTTAGAAGCAGTAATAGCTCAGTGGCTTTGGCTATGGACTGCCGCGCAGCAGGTCCATGGTTCGAATCCCGCCGCGGGCTTGAGCTTCACCGCATGGTGGAAGGGCATTTTTGCGAATGCCCGCCTGGCTAGCGACCACCCTCAAGTTGAAAATCTGTCGCCAAGCACCTAACAATGTGTTCCGGCAGCTGTCCTTGAGAGCCAGTAATTCTAGGTTAAGCCTGTTAACACCTTCGACCACATCATCACTCACCATCACGTGAGATTGTGGTCAAAGGCTTACCTATCAGCAAGAAAAAAAAAAAAAAAAAGTAAGTAGCATATTGTTGTACTACTTTATTTTTTTTTCAACATAATTTTTGTAACTTTCTTTAATTGTTAATAAATGAGTATTATTATTATTATTTTAATATATAAATATACTACAAAAATATAGTTATATAGTAAAGATATCCATAAACAATTAACAAGCAAAATGGCAATAACAGGTACTTACAGAGATATTTGGTATGTAAAAATTTTCTATATTCTATATAGAGGACATAAAAAAAAGAAATTCACAGCTAAGGGCAATTCAGCTTAAACTGTGTATAAAATTATTTCTTATAATATTAAACATGTTGAAAAGTTATGTTTATATGGCCTATGTGCATCTCATTATAAATACCTTATTAAAAGTCAAATTTGTTGCTAAAGTAAATTCTTGCAGATATGATATAAGTGTCTTTTAATATACCAAAATATGTACCTATAAATTGATGAGAATTTATAGTAAACTAGCTTTCCGGGCGCGGCTCCGCCCGCGCGTATGTCGGTTATCGCGCAAAAACATTAACCTCTTTTTGCGCAGTCGGATAAAAACTATCCTATGTTTTTTCCCGGGTCTCAAACTATCTCCATACCAAATGTCATTCAAATCGGTCCAGTAGTATTAGCGTGAAAGCATAACAGACAGACAGACAGACAGAGTTACTTTCGCATTTATAATATTATAGTACTGAAGTACTGATGTACTTAATATATGATTTATAATGTTGGCATAGTTTTCTGAAAAGCTGAGGCTTTAAAAAACAATCCAGGCCTACTTAGATATGCAAGGACATTTTTTGGTTAAAATTTTAATAAGAGACATGGTGCATAAGGACATAATATTATTAATTGCACGGCTAGTTTATTTCGTGTACTTCCACAGTATTATGTCGTATGGTGTATTGCTGTGGGGAGCTGCTGCTGAGATGGAAACAATCTTTATCATACAAAAGCGTGCAATTCGAGCCATATATGAAATGGATCCTATGGAATCTCTAAGGGATCTTTTTAAAGAAATTGATATATTAACTTTACCGAGTCTGTATATATTTGAAAATATTATGTATGTTCGGAAAAATTTGAGTAAATTTAAATTAAACAGTGACAACCACGATTACAACACTAGGAACAAATATAAATTAACGGTACCGTGTTTTAGATTAGCAAAGACAAATAAAAGGTCTTTTTTAGGTAATTGTGTGCGGTTTTATAATAAAATTCCCGAACATATTACAATGCTCACAGAAGGAAAATTCAAATTACACGAGAAAAACATTTTAATTAAGAAATGCTACTACACAGTTTGTGATTACTTAAATGACAAAAATGCTTGGAAAATTCCACCTATGCCAAGCCATCTCCTACGTAATTAACCTGTCTCCTACGTAATTTAAACAAATATTGTAATAATTGTATTATATTGTTTATAACAAATTGTAAACAGACGTTTAAAAGAATGGCCCCGAGTTTCTTGCCCGTTCTTCTCGCAGTGGCTCTATAAATTTTTTTGCTGAACGTGGCAGTACAATGTAGAATATTTCAATATTAAAGTTTGTAATTGACCTTCATAAGAGCGTCGTAGACGCCTAAATTGAATAAATGATTTTGAATTTGAATTTGAATTTAAAGTGTAATTAAATTTACAAGAAGCAATACTTGCAGTGGTGTAATGAGATAATTATTCAGATGTTAATAGTATATACATCAATTTGAAATTAGGTAGGCCTTATTTGTATCATGTACCTGAGTTTATGTGTATATAGAAGAAAACTAAAAAAAAACTATTGTTATTCATTCCAGAATTGGTTACTTAATGTTATTAGTGCTATTAATTTATAAGTACCTTTTGTATCTTCTATTATCCCTTAGTATTTATTAATGTGCAAAAACTCACTTTAAAGTTTGTAGTGCATGCTGTGCTGTGTATCATCGGTAAGGCACACAATATAATACCATATTACAAATATAAAATCTTGAACCAGTGAAACTAGTGTTAGACCTATTTAATAAATAAACACACAGTTATTTAGTGATTGAAGGCCTGCATGATAGGAATATGAAAAAACTGCACAAAATTGATGTTTTGTATTCCCCTGGCTTTTCCTCCAAACCTGAACTTAATATTTTTTCGGTAGACTCATATAATTTTCTTTTATATCAAAATCTTTCAAGTGGTCCTCTAATCACTGCGGTAGAATAGGGCAGTATTGTGAATTGAAGCGTTCCTAGCAAAGTTTGCTTGGCCAATTTGTAAACCAATCAGCTAAATTAAGCAACATCCGCCACCACAATGTGGCTTGCTCAGTATAAAATTAAAGGGCCAAAATGTATTGTCAAATGCTTTTACACAACAACCAATCACCAAAAACCGCTATACATCGTTTACCCAGATTTTCAGAGATATAAGTTTGGTTATAGGGCAAAATTAGAAAATAGCTGTTTGGGAAAGTCCTTCTCATTAGTGGCTTTTCTACATTTTGTTTGCCTAATAAGGTATCTAAAAGTGAACTTAAAAGATTAATGGAACTTAAAAACGGCGATTAGGATGTCATTATCCAGTAAATAGGAGTCTCCTAACAGTAGAAAATATCTTTAGAGTATTAAATATATATAGGACTTAAAATGCATAACTTTTAATAAAAACTTCTGTTTTTTTGTGTATAACTTTTTTGTGTGTAAACTTTTTAGAGAAACTTCTGAGTTCAAAGAACTTTCGTCTTGGTAGCTCTTTCTCAGTCATGTTTAGCAATTTTGAATAATTATGCAAAAGATAGAATAATATGTAGGTATTTTCTTATAACTTAATATCAGACAATATATTAGAGAATGGGACAGATGTTAGAGAAACGACTTTCAGCACAAATTACTTACAAATACATTAAAACATCCTGTGATAACATCCATAAAAACTTCTCTTTGGCCGTTTACGTAGTATTCTTTAAATAAATCACGGTGGTTTCCTTGAGAGAAACAGCAGCGACACTCGGTGTGCCGTGTTACATTTTCTAATGAATCCATTATACATAAATTTCTGCTAAAATAAATAAATAATTGTAACATATAACAACCACCGTGGTTCAAGTCACGCAAATATGCGCTATTTGCGCTGTATGCACGCAAACGGTCGGTTCATAACTTGCTAAACAGACACCACGATAGCGTAAGGACGTCATCTATGACGTCACCTCCGGCCGCAAACAACGCTCACAGAAAAGTGGTAGTGCAATGTATGCACAAACGTCAAACTCAAATCTTGACAGATAGATGAGGAGATTTTTATTGTTGTGGTTAGAATGTTGAACGTACAAATATCTGTTCACAAAAGAATGCCTTGAAATGCAATACTTCTATTATCAATAATTAGATTTTGGGTCAATTGCGAAAAAGCAAATTGACAGTTAGCAGATGTTATTAGCGCGGCTACATATCGGTTCACATCGTTTGCGCGCAAAGAATGCATATTCTCGTATTTCAGTTATGAACCAAGCTTTTGCAATGTATGCAGTGACAGCAGTGTTTGCGTGATTTAAACCGTAGTGAACGTTCAAACGAAATTTTCTAAATGAGATATTTGCACGCAAATAGTATATATTCTATTTGATCTATGACGCAAATCACGCAATGTTCATTATTTTTTTAATATTTTATCTGTGATTTCTTACGAAATCTGCGGAATTCATGGAAGTAATAAGTACTGCGTACAACAGGAATAAGCTCTATCTGTGCATCATGCAGCTAAAATAAAGAAAATAAAACTTGATGCTAAGGTTTTAAGAGTCTTAATGCGCGCAAAATAAAAATGAAGCTGAGTGAGAAGGCTACCACTGAACCCTGTGTCCCGTTCTAACAGTGACTTAGAGTTGCCAGAGTTAAGTTGATTTCAATCCTTTCGTTGTTTGTAGAAAATTTTGCGATTAATGTATTGTAATGAATTAAAAACATTTACTTCTAAACTGTTTCAAAATATAAATAATAATTTATTACCGACATGTTCAAGCAATATTATTTGTTGCTACGTGTAAAGCCTTACTAACGCAAAAAAATTGTGTTAGGCGTATAGATTTTCTTTTATTTGTATGAAATACGGACACCTGACCTGACAACCCCACATGAAATCATCGACTCGACATTAATAGCGGTGTGATTTTTGATTACGTGATATATTTGAAGTATTTTAATAAAAATGGGGAGAATTTGTGTCGTGGAGGCTTGCGGAAGCGAGCATTATCCCGATTATGGTTTATCTTTTCACGGGTAATAGTTTAAAGCATAATTTGTATTGAAGAATTACGGTGACCATGCATGACTATCTAATCCATTTTTTATTTTATTGTCATGAGGAAAATGCATTTACACATACACACCCGCCAGAGAGCAGGTGGTTATGTTGGAATCAGGATCAATAGGGACCCCACTATCGACTAAAAACCTCATGGTGTTCCGTCGTCATCGACTGGCGGCAGAGGCCACGGAGTCACTCGCGCTCTCATCCGCAGCCCCCATCGACGTCGCTGCCCGCTTAAGCGGGCCCAGCCTCTGGGAATAAATCCCCCCCAATGTGTCGCTTTGTGGGATGCCCACGAGGGCATCCTCACCTCATGAGGACCTAACCCTGATGGGGGGTACCGGCTGTCCCCACGGCCGACACGAACAAATAACTTAAATACCTATGCATTTTTTATTCCTCTCTCTATTAAAATAACTTTGTTTCAATTTCAGATTTCCTAAATATCCTAATGTTAGTTTAATCATAATGCAAAATTAGAATCAATGGCACATATAAGGAATAAGCTGGGTTTGCGGCAGAAACTTCACAAGACTGTTTTATTTAACAATATCTAATTTAGAATTAAACTTAAATGTAAACTTAAGTGTTTATTTCTTACCTAATTAATGAGATATAGCACAATAGGCTAATCGTAATTTTATCTCAGTCCAGCTACATGTCGTAGAACACAAGGACCAGTAGGTAAGTACCTACCTAAATGACGCGAGTGTAAAGAGCAAGCAAAAACAGTAAATGTACAGTGCTGGAAAGGGCAAGTTTATCAGTAGCATCTTCGATTAAGATCCATCTGTAGCAATGATCTGCTGACGTCAGATCACAAATATTTTTTTATACATAATATTGTCCTATCATATTTCAATATAGTCACCATCGCCAGAGAGGGATATGAGGTACAGTTACTGAGCTCTCGTTCGGCTTCAATTTTGCGACAACAGCTCATTCCTGTTGTACGCAGTACTTATTACTTCCTTGGCGGAATTAGAGTACATGTGGATAGTGGTATGCTATATATATATTATAGTATCAATATTTTGTATTTCAACATAAAATTATTTTATTGCCTGGTCTTCCTTTGGAACCAACCTTATTATGATGACGTCACACACACATTCAACAGGTCGACAAATGGAAAAAACAAAATATGATCAAAAAAAAAAATTACAATACTTATATAGAAAATAAAACAACACATATGTAATATTAGGTAAACCTTTACGTATACAATTTAAATTTAGATTAAGTACAGTTTTTTTGTAATAACCCCACAAAGCAGGCAGAACAATAGCACCATAATTGCGGAATAGAGCCGTCACACCTAGAGGCGAGCATTTTGTATTGGATTCTGGGCTCCAAGTAACCTGATTCGGCCGGAGCGCAACATCCGGTCCGGTCTTAGACTACGAAACCTTTTTGCGTACCGTATGATGGTAATGGACAAACCTACTGAGCGCGTGCATGAATCTCGAAATCTAGGCTTACTAATGGACTACCAATTGCGTTATGAGAAACACGTAGCAAAATTGTTACTAATTAAAATTAGTCTACCGTATAGGATTTTACCTAGTGGAAGACCTACGTATTTGACTTGTGCAGTCTCTAGTACTGTCCAAAATGAATGGATGCAGTATTTGGTCCCAGACTTTTAGTGAGGACATAAAAGCTCATTCAAAGAGTGCAAAACGCTTGCGCTAGCTAGATTTTAGTTAAAGAGCTCATGTGACTCCATACCTTAATCAGCATTCAATCCTAAAAATGAACCGTCATCGTAAGTTGCACTTAGCATGGTTAATTTTAGGGATCGTTAAACATAAACAACCTGATTATCTACTTTTATGAAAAACTGTCGTGGACGTTCAGTCATTGTTCTCAGGAGCCCCGTGCGTCGCGTCGTCAGAGCGCTCCTCCGCTCTCCACGCATTGTGCTAGATCGCCGCCTTCAGAGGTAGTTTCAGATATGCAGCCAGTAAAAGTTGGAATAACATATCACCCGCCGGCCCGCCCGCTGCGCCACCGCGCGCCGTTGAGTAACTTGCAAAATGTTCATAAGTTTAAAGTTAGGTTAAAAGAACATTTTATTGTATAAATTATTTATTAATTTTTAATATATAAATCATTATATAATACTCCCAGTGCGCTCTAACCAAGGTTCGGAGCGTGCCCCAGCGGCCAGCGATTCCAATTGCATGAATGTCCTTCAGTCTCTATCTTATCTGTGTGTTGTAATATTTCCACAGGTTAATTACATTACGGGTAAATAGCACTTGTCGTAACTTGCTTTTGTTTTTATTGAAGGCCGGCAGATGTAAACAAAGAAACTTGAAAACACGAAGATACCGCATTTCGTGATGTAAAAATGACTGATAAACGCTGTGTTAACTGTGGGATACGTCTTGGTGAAGGCATTGGCGTTGAATGTAACACTTTAAAACACATATCTGTCGATTTGGTAACCAAATTGGAAAGCTGGCTGACTCCTGTAGCTGTAAGTGGGAAACTAATAAATATTTCATCCCAAAAAAACCCCGCGGTGCCGCATGCCGGCTGTGTGGCAAGCTCAGAATAGTTTATCTTTTACTCTGGTGTGGCGAGTTTACGTTGAGTGGCGACACCGTGGACCCTAGTTCTCTCCCTGGGGCTAAAAGAGACCCTTGACTTCTGGAGGCCATCTGGGGATGGAGACACTATAAGCGGAAACCTAACTCCAAGGATGAAGAGTTACAAGGACTTAATGTGGTAGTAGCTATCAATAACACTGCAGCACAGTGTCTTTACCTACATGGATTGTCTCTGCCTTGCCATAATTTTGTCATATTCTGTATAAGTATATATATAAATTAAGTAATGCTCAATTTTGTTGTCTCGCTATGCAGTGATCAACCAATCTGCTTATAGATAGATAACTTTGTAGACAAAATCTGTGCATTGGCTTGCATGCATCTTATTTCATATCACTAATTTAGATGGAAAGTCTCAGCTTTCCATTATTTTACTGGTTCCGCTAAAGGTAATTTGATCTTCTATACTTGTCATCTATAAATGTTAAAACACTGCTGAGATTGATTATACTTTACTACAAAGTAACATGGAATGAAATTCTTTAAGAAACAATTGATAATATTGATTTGGTTGAATGGTCTTGGGTACTCAGAACTGGAGAAAAATAAGTGTAAAAAACTTATATATTTTACCAAGCTCTCAAAAACACTTAAATAATCTTATGTACTTGACACAAGGGTTTTTAATGGTTGATAGATTTTGGGTACTTCGTGCATGCAGGTTGCGGAACTGGTTGTTCCACGGAAATTCTAGCTATCTCCAACATGGAAAATAACAACAAATAATCCTGATATTAGTTTGAATACAATATAATTATTATATTACAATAAAACTATTTTGAAATACAGAAAAATAAACTGCTCTTGTACTAAGCAAAGAGTATGTATATAACAGCAGCCCTAAAAAGGCAACTTTACACGAATCGTAAGAGGATCCTAATAGGAATCATAATAGAAATGGCAAAATGGCCACTTAAAGAGAATTCATAATATGATTCGCTTTCCGATTCATAGTAACAATTCATCTGTTTGACAGTTTCCTATTGAGTTTCGTAAAATGGCTCACTAAATAGGAATTGCTTATAGGAAGATTTGTGTCAAATAGCAGAATCCTAAGAAGTTACTCGAGAGGAACTTTTTGCAATTCATTTTGTTTGTTTTGGAGGAATAATCATAGAACAATGGCAGTATTTGAGTCTACGAAAACTTTTTGGAGCATGCGCGGGTTACAGAGAGCATATTACATCGGCGCCAAAGTGTAGCTCTTCGAAAAAGGGAGTTAGCTTTTGAAATGCTGGACTCCGAGTTTGTTGGATTGTTTAGAATGAATAAAAGTTTGTGCAGTGGTCTCATAGATGAGTTGGAGCCCGATTTACCCAGCCGACGTCAAGGTGGAATAAACACAACGTCCATGGTGAGTGATTGAAAATTTGTAAAATATTATGTTGGAGATATGTTGTGAGTTCAGTGTTATTGATTTCCGGACATTTCTCTCTCTCTCAATATAAACCGAAATATCTATGTAGGAATTCCTAATCTGAGATCTACATAAATATAATTCTTTTTATGTTGTACATACCTACCGATGATTACATTTTTATTTTTAATTTAGGTACCTTTTAAGTACACTGGAGCTTTAATGCTTCTGGTTCTTACCAGAGGCATATTGAAGTCAGTGCTCACCACAAGATGCATCAAATTAGTGTATATAGCTGTATGAGAGCTGTAACTCAAGGACTTAATAAAGAGCACTTTCGAAGAAAGTATATTCATTTTCCACAAACTCAGGAAGAATGAAATGCCATCAAATACGGGTAGGTATGTTGTTAAAATTCAAAGTAATAATAATGTTTTATTGTGCAAAATAAACAGTTTGTTACATGTAGGAGACAGTCATTTAATTACAGGATATCATAAATAAAATCACTAAACATGTTCTAAACAAGCTCCTTCACTAGTGGTAACCCTGTATTATGGATGGTATTTTCTAAATATGACAAATAGAAATAATGTTATAAGATAATTAGGTATATTATTTTTAAAAAAAACATCATAAGCGCATATCACCATACACCTTTCCTGTATCTTTGCTGGTATAACCAAACAGAACTACTACTTGTAAGTTGATTATGTACTTACATAAATAAATATGTACACATTTATATTTACAGGTTTTCACAGAAGTTTGGCATGCCTGGTGTTATGGGTTGTATAAATGGAACCCACATTGCTATTGTGAAGCCAGAGGAATATGAAGAGAGGTTTATAAACCGGAAACATCCACAAATAGTAAGTGTATTATGCACCCTATTCGGCCCAATTAAATGTTCTAATTTATTGTTTGGGATACAGGGTCCTAATAGTAGAAATAAAATAAAATAGTACATATCTAAAAAGTATTTATTACTGTTTTATTTTTAGATATGTGACTTTCGATTTAAATATATTAAGTATAGATGTCAGCCATGGTAAGCAAACCATGACTCATTGTTGTGGTGGCACCATGCCCTGAAGCCGCATCTTGAACAACTGCACCAAGCTGGAAACGAAACAGTATGGTTTTTAAGTATCACATTAAATAAGAAAGAAATAAAAAAAAATATCTATTTCATACAAAACATAACATTTCATTCTAGGTTAAGCCTGTTAACACCTTCGACCACATCATCACTTACCATCAGGTGAGATTGTGGTCAAAAGCTTACCTATCAGGAGTTTAAAAAAATATATATAAAAGCAGTATAACATATTGTTTCAGGTGATTCAGGCTATCCTCTAAGGCCAACTTTGATGACCTACTAATAGTGGTCACTGAGTCTGGCTCTTTCCAGAGGCATTATACTGAGCTGCATTGTAGCTGAATACAGTAAAAAAGTGTATTGGGGTGCTCAAGTCTCGCTGGCGATTGAAAACTTCATTACCATCCCACAATGGCTAGTTCAATAGTTAAAGCTTGTGTGGTGTTGCACAATATTGCTAATGCTGCCAGACTGCCTATTCCAATACTGACATCACAGGAAGATCATGATGAAGCAAACATACAGGTAAAATTATTTAAACATGCTTGTACATAATAATTATAATTGTGCAACCTACTTTGTTCTGTAAAATATTTATATAAAACATATTTTTCAGATACATTCAGTACAGAGTACAAACAGGAATGATCATTTAGCTGCTGGAGAATCAGTAAGAAATGATCTTGTACAGACTGGTCTGCAGGAAGATATTATATATAAGTATAAAACCATTGAGATTTATGTTACTGTTTGCTCAGGGAATTCTGTACTTAGGAACTTATGTTTTTGTTAATTTAGTATATAAGTTTTTGTACAACAAATTAAATATATTAAATACAATAAATTAAAAATACTAAAATTGCAAAGAGAAAACAAGTATTTATTTTGGCACTTCAGAAACATCTTTATTTTACCTTTTAATGACGTGCAGTGTTTAGGTAAGGCACTTATTTATCTATAGGCCAAATCCTTCTCCCATAATTTCCAAGATTCTAGTTTCCACATTTGATAGTAAGCCACCTCGGGAAGGTCCACCTGTAGCCTACACCTAGAACCTACACCTGTAGCATCAGTGTTTATATCAGCAACTATCCTTGTCAGGTTGCTGTTATAATTAGGTCAGCACCTAGAAACATAAAGAAAGAAATTAGGAAGTATACATAAGTGTACAGCAATATTGAAATATATACAAAATTGGAAAAAAGCAACTTTTCTGCAAAAAAAGTTTACAGCCTAGGTCACTCAGGACGATGTAAGGACTCTAACAATACATACATATATGAGCCCTTAAAATATTGCAGGCAGTTGTGTAATAGGTATTTAACCTTTCAACCCATTATGGAATAGATCTATTCTAGCTCAGTCTGAATTGAAAAAAAAAGAAGAATGTGTATATAAAAAAATAATGATAATTAACCATAAAATTTTACTTTTAATTATGGGCCTCATAATTTTGAGTGAAAATTGACCTGAGTTAAACCTACGTAATTGATAAGTGTAAATAGGAACTTATGGTATGGAAATACTTACAATGGACCAATCTTTGGGATTTTTGGTGGTACCGGATCCCTCAACGTTCAGTATCGCAGCCATCTCTTCCCTTTGTCTCAGAGATTCTGCTCTATCCCGGGCACTATTGTTGTAATTCCAATCGCTAGCCACGTTGGGGTGACGCTCCATATAATCGATTAGAATACTCCATTGGACTCAGATACTCTCACTGTACTTACGTCTCGACATAAATGCTACAAAAAAATATTACACTTAGATAGCAACATTTGTAACACAAGTAAAATTTTTAATTAGAAGTAAAGAAAAAGTTTAACTCACTTTGAAATAAATGTTTGAACATGTACGAAGTTTACACCAAGAGCAACCACTAGCCAATGGAATTTACATTTCGTTCAAACGCAGCCCCTCCATGAAAGGTACAAGTGGATATTTTTTTCGTGGTAAATCACCAAACCAAACATTTCAAGTGTTTGGTGCAAGGTTGAACATAAAAACTAAACATCTTGAATTACAATAATGTAAGACTGTTTTTGTTTTGTTTTTTTTCTGCTTATGACAAAAAGTGCGGTCGCCGGTCGTGCATTTAAATTGTTGCCAGCCGTGATGAACATTAATAACATTCACAAACCATTTCGCTTTCAGTTTTAAATGTTTAATGTCCAATGAATCAAATAAACATTTTTTCTCAACAAATTCTTCACTAATACATTATAAAAAGCATGAAAATTCGTAAATAAATATATCGGTTTACCATTTCGTTCATTCAATTCATATATTTTTTGCGTGTAGCAATTATATCGTCAAATATGAATCTGCTGCTGAATTGAATTGCTTAGGGTTCACTCGAAACTCTGGCCATTTTACGAAAAATAGAGGAATTGCTTAGGAATTGCCGGGAGTTCAGGAAATGAATTGCGTAGAGAAGAATTGCTTAATGTGGCCTTTTTAGGCCTGCAGATTGCCACAGAAAGAAGATTATATGTCTGTCACCGCCACACATCCTTAAGCCATCCACATCAATGTTTCCCCCTTTGGTTGGCAATGCTGGGCTTTATTTTTATTATAATTGCATATTAAAAACAAAACATAGCTTTTCAGTTATAATTAGAAACAGTTGTTCATTATTATATTTATGTAGATAACATAATATTAGGATACACTAAGATTGATAGATAGAATTTTACGACATAATTCTTAATAATACAATAATAATTTTAACTAGTAATGTTTATAGATATAATATTACAACAAATTGATATACATTCGGATATAACACCGTGAGTCAAATTTCTACTTCTATTCTACTTCTAAATAAGTCCCGCACTTGGCACCTGCCAATGTACCCAGCACACTCGCCGCATTACCCCGTTGTATCGCCAAGGAGATCTGTTGGGTCAAGAACCAACCAGATCGGGGGTCCCGCCCTCTCTCTCTTAAACGGCGGCCGAGGTTTCGGACTAATTTTTTGGCTTCAGAGCCCCAGGGGCCCGACGTCTCCACGGCAAAAGGAACGAACTCATACAGTGGTTCCAAACTGGCATATTTTAGGCGTTTGCGTCGGGCGGCTGCTTCTGCTCCCGCACCAGCCGACTGCTGAGTAACGGAGATGTGACAGGATGCAAACGTGCTCACGCATGTTGCGTCCCACACGAGGCTGCGCCCTTTCTGCCATGGAACCAATGTCAGGCCGTCCGGCCGCTTACCGTCGGAACGCAAGAGTCCCGGGGGTTCAAGGACACAAGGAACCTCAGCCGACAGGCCCGCTTAAGGATGTCATTGATAACGTGGTGCCGCGGTCTTCTGCCCGCACACCGGGTGCAGCTAAGGCCATGATGCCCGTCCGCCTCAACCCTCGCCCCGCAGATACAGGTGTGAGGCTCGCAGACAGGACATCCAAGCCAAAGAGCGGCAGCCACCCTCAACGAGTCATCATCCAAAAGCGTGCCCATGTGCGGAGAAGGAAGAGCGTAGAGCCACGCGCCAGACTCCGGTGTGGTCACGGCGTTTATTCGGGCGAGTTCAACACCCGTGTTTTCCGCACGCCACTGCGCAACGAGCCGTTTACCCAGTAGGTCGTCCCAGCTTCTTTGCCATTCAGGTTTTGCTGGTGGGTCGATGCCTGGGCACATTACTGACCACCTCGTAAAAGCCTCCTCAGCGAATGGGATGCGAACCGTGTCACCTTTACTTAGTATACGAGTGACAAGGCTCACGACTCCATGTGATGAGGCGAGGAAGGCAATAGGTCCAGTTTCATGTAGCCGTCGCACGCCCAAACCACCGAACCGTATCGGCAGGCTAGCCTGACACCACTGTGACTCACTGAGGCACACATTCAGCGTCTCTTCAACAATTTGCTTCAGAGCGCTGTCAAAGCATGACACCTCTTCTGGGAACCTCCAACTCGGGGCCGTCCGAATAACATAGGTCATCTTAGGCATCGCGAAGCAGGTCCCCAGAAGCGTCAACGCAACATGTGCCGGGAGGTGCTGGAAATGAGTCGACAATGATGTCAAGGTAGCCATCTTCGACTTAAGGCTGTCAGGCACGCCATCGGGGAAGATAGGAGCACCCAGCAAACAGAGGGATCCTCTATCCATTATTTTGAGGCCGGGGATGAGGGACTTTAACGTGGTGCTTGACTCCGCGGCTACTGGGCTGCAGGCGAAGAATTCACACTTTTCGGTGTTGACCTCCAGACCCAATTTCCGCAGCGCTGGGAAGAGTACACTAATATCCCTTGCTACCACATCCGGGTCTCCACCTATGGTTCCATCGTCAAGGTACCAAATATTAAGAGGGGCTTCCATAGCTTTTATGGCCTTGTGGATTGCCATGCTGAAGATGAGGGGCCCCAGGGGGTCCCCCTGCTGCGCCCCGACCTGAGACAATATACGATATCCTTCATAGAACAGGTAACTTGGCTCTGAGTAACATTGCCGAAGGAAGCGAAAGATGGATGGCGTCAATTCCCTGACTTCCTCCAGCACCGGCCCTGGGTCCAAGCTGTTAAAAGCATTTCGGATGTCAAGCTTAATAAGCACGTCGTCACTTCCCTCCCGCAGCACAAAAGACCGAGCAGCGTGTATGGCTGCCTCGCATCTCAGCGGTGTACCGAATCCCACCTGATGGGGCTGGAGGTATGGAGTCATTTCGCTCCTCACGGCCTGACAACACAGTTTAGCTACCAACCGCCGGAATGCATTGCCTACAGCAATTGGTCTTATGCCACCGTCCTTCTTCTGGAGTGCGCACAGAGAACCACCGTAGAGGTAGGGGCAAACTTCTGAGCAGAGATTTCCCTCCAGCAAAAAGTTACAAAGTCTCGTAGTCGCCTCGAGCAACCTTTGTCCACCATCACCGGCTGAAGGCGAAGTCAGCTCCTTTAGATGGTCGGGGCGCAACCCATCCATCCCCGCGGCAGAGCCACGATGGAATGTTTGAAGTGCAGCTGACACGTTTTCCGCCTCAACGAAGAGACACGATACCGTGCTATTGGGGAGTGGAGGAATACGCGGGGCATCCAAGGGGGCGGAGTGCTTTTCTTTGAGGGAAGATAACGTCTCTTCTCCATAAGGAGCAAAAGTGCAATCCGACGAGAGCAAGCGCGCCGCACCCCTCAGGTCCCCCTCAAAGACCTTGCCCTGAACCGATTTATAAAGAGAGCTTGACCTACTGGAAAGAAATTCAACCGGCAGTTCAAGATGACCCTTCCCAACATTTTCCTTTACTTTTGTGGTCAGATTCTTTTTGTCCCCTTGTTCTGGCACTTTCAGCGCTGTAAACGCGAAAGTCAGAACCTCCCACCAGTCACCGGCGCTGTTAGACTCTAAGGCCTTATGGATTAAGGTAGCCAACGCGTTAGCTGCCAAGCATCTCGCACCCTTAGGAATGTGCCTCAGTACTCGTACCCTTGCCCGTAAAGCGGGCAAGTCCTCCAAACAGTATGAAGGCGAATCCCTTGAAAGAGTTGTCCGCGGTGTGAGTGGTATTGGTGGCGCAAGCGCTGCAGATGTGGAACCCGGTATCGCAGCCGGGGCAACATTTTTGTGCTTGCGGCCGATGTGGACTCGCAGACCATGAGGTATAGAGAAAAGTTTCACTGAATCTGGGCAGTGCGGACAAGGGGCACGCGCGGGACTAGTCATGATAATTATAGTACCAAAGTAGCCTGGTAAAATAGTAAATAAGGCAGAAGAAGTACTTTTGGTATACCTACCAATAGGATCTATAGGTATAATACTATGTATGATTTTTAACTCTAATGATTATATAATATTATATTCTGCTATGTAATAGTTCTCAGAAAGCGTTGTACGTACCTATAACTGATTGATTCACCTACTAAATAATAACCTGTGTCCCTATATTGTCTTGAATGTTTAGTGAATAAGTGCGTCTTAAAATAAATAAATAAATAAATTATTGAAATTACATTTCAAAACTAAATACCTAATTCGAAAGTAAATTGAAAAATCCTAACAATTCATATAATATGTCAATAACACGTAGGCACCTACAACAACTACTATACTATAACGTAGGTAACCATGATATAATTATCAAATGAGATCTAATTAGCAACCTAAATACCTAATAAAATGTCCTGTCAATAAATAAATAGAATAACAATTAATTAACAACATAAAACATATTCATAAATTCATAGTCATAACATTCAAAACCAATTATTTCTCTGCCTGATTGGATAAGTAGGTACATAAGAATTTGTAAATAGCAGCCTAAGAATAGGAAACGCTGTGATGACAGGTAGCGCCCTCCTTGGTAAACTTGCAAAACATTACTAAAATGCAGGGTCTGTATCGTAGTTATCCGATCCCCGCTAACGCTCCATATCTCGTGTCTGGTTACAGGGTGACTCGGTGAGCAGTTCCACTACGTATTCATAGATGGCGCATTATTAAAATAAACTCTTCCAGCAAAATGTTGCAAAAGTAATTTCCACGACAGTATGACCTGGTTTCTATTCCATTAATCACAATCCCGTCACTACAACTAAGTACACCATCACTGCCAAAAAGTTCAACACTGACAACTTTCCTTTGTTTGTTTACTTTGGACGCCGCGCCGTCGGTTTGTAGGTACTCCAGGTTAACTGAGCTAGATATCCCCTCGCAAACCACTTTTGTACGGAGGAATCCACATATGTTACGACAGAACTAGATAAAAACTTTCATATTTTCAACTTTTAACTGTAGAAAAGTACAGAAAAACTATTATTTTTAAAATAAAAAGAAAGACGCAATGGATATGATGTTATTGGTCCGCGGGCCTACCCGCATCATCAGTAGATACTGATATACACAGCAATAGTAGATTGTATTAAAAGGGAGCAAAATAATATTTTTATGCCAAGGCCGCTATTTTGAATCAAGAGCAGAGCGAAGGATTATAAATAGAAACTTGCGTAACGTAAAGAAAGGGTTACGACCTCTGGGGAGAACTCCTGTTGGCTGTAAGCGATCGATACACACCCAAATTGATTGCAGATGTTGAAGGTTTAACGGATGACAAAGAAATAATATTTGTAATGGTTCTTTTAAGAACAGGTGCTATTTATTTACCACCTAGCTTTAACGCAGTGTTACCGTTTCATAAATAAACAAGTCCCCAGACAGATATGAAAAAGTGGACAGATTTTAAATTAAAAATCAACTAAAAGTCGCTTGATTAACGTTAAAGATTTCTGGGCTTTAATAAATATTAAGTCATTTAATTATAATAAATTAAACGTTTAATAAAATAAAAGACGTAATACAATATAGGTTAAGTACTTAGAACATACAAACCATTGTATTTCGATGTAAAAAAAATCTATCTATATATATCTTCATCTTTGTGCTCTACTTCTACATTCGGCGCTGAAGCAGCAGACGTCGACGGTTCCATTATAACTGTGTTAGATGGTGTTGATGACGCTGCTGGCTTTTTGAGACTGTTTTTTACCATTTGCAGGACATGATATAGCAAGACATAAGTGGGACATTTTTGTTTCAAAATGTTTTACAGATTCCTAACAAGAAGTCTTAAAATAAATAAATAAATAAATTATTGAATTTACATTTCAAAACTAAATACCTAATTAGAAACATGAATATAAGTTATACAAAAATAATGTTTTTTTCAAGCATTGAAAAGACTGGGCAGTTAATCACTTTCTTAGCTAGCCTTTGACCACTCTCTTACCCGATGGTCAGTGAAAATGTTGTTCACGCTTACCTAGAAATATTGTTTTTTAAGGACAGCAGCTGACCGTTAAGTGTTTTCAGACAGATTTTTTACTTGAGGGTGGTAGCTAGCCAGGCCTGCATATGCAAAATGTCCTACTTCTATGCAAAAGCTAGTGACAACAGTTATATTGTTCTATATGCCCTCCACTTTTTACTGCTTTAATTTGGTGTGTATCATAATGGCTAATGTCTTAAATTTATAATGTAATCATCAGAAAAATAATCAAGTTTCTTATTGTTTAAGTATACATCCAAAGTTCTTTATGGTTTCTTCAGTGACCTGGTTTGGCCTTTCACAGGTTATCTTTGATAGAGTAAGTTGTATTTAATTCAGGTATTAAAATAATAATATGAGGACTGTATTTTGAATGAGTATAGTAACGACCGACTACCCTTTCTTGGATAATTTTCAGTGTTCAGGGAACTTAGCTGTTTTTTTTAAAGATTTTTTTATAACGTTAGTAATTCTATATTTTCTACTATTAAGCAAGTCATAGAGTAATTATAGAATACAGTTCTTAAGCCAAAAATTTGGGTATCCTCATTAGCTCAAGTAGGCCTCAAAACTTTTACTTTGCTTCTTCTCTTAAAAGGTTGCGTAACTTTTAGCCTAACTACTAAAATTACGCTTGCACAATTGTGATACAAAAAAAAATATAAAAAATGTGTACAACTGTGGGAAAGTTTTTAAGACACGAACGCTACTGTGGCGGAAAAGGTCAGAATTGAAACAGTGTTTTCATTTTTGTAATTTAGCTTGATTATGTAATGGTCACTGTTGTACATAATCATTAAATTCTTGGGATATGATGAATATTGATCATAAATATATTCTCCTCGAATAGAAGTCAATAAATGTTTATGAACTTGGCTATGTAAATTGCTCATAAATACGAATAAAATTAAAAATATATTATTGCCTGCGTTATAGAATAACATTATTCTATATATATTTTACTAGCTTTCCGGGCGCGGCTCCGCCCGCGCGTATGTCGGTTATCGCGCAATAATATTAACCTCTTTTTGCGCAGTTGGATAAAAACTATCCTATGTTTTTTCCCGGGTCTCAAACTATTTCCATAACAAATTTCTTTCCAATCGGTCCAGTAGTTTTGGCGTGAAAGCGTAACAGACAGACCGATAGAGTTACTTTCGCATTTATAGTATTATAGTACTGATAATATTATTAATATTAATATAGTACTGATCTAGTACAACGCAAGTTGAACTATAGATGTCGATCCATCCCAATACGATGGTTAAAAAGAACTATAGGAAAAAAATCAGTTATGGACTCATTGTCATGTTAGCTCAATTGGATTAGAACACACACCGGCTAAAGTGGTGGATTGTCGCGGGTTCGAATCCCGCACATGACTTTAAAAAAAATCCTCGTAAATTTGTAATTTTGTAGTTTTCCTACCCCTACATAGCCACAACATTGAACAAAGTTTGAATTTGTTCCCAGTCGGTAGCATTCACCTAAAAAAAAACAAATTCCAAAACACGCAGATATAAGTAAGAGTAGGTAGGTAGGTATATATAAGTACAGTAGGAGTAATTCACTCATTATAATTTATATGTCGTTGGTGGCAACAATAACATATTATGCTATGCAATCTCTTTTTCTATATTTCAATCCGTATTATTTACATAAAACAAATCAAAGGCAAGGCCTAGATTAACAGATATCAAGTGAATAAGTCGCAGTCGTCCATTGACCTCTATATACTGGACGCGACATCTCAAACGAGCAAAGAAGAATAGGTAAGAGAAGCCAGCCGGCATATCCTCACCCACACACAGCTGGGCACTCTCACACGCGCTTTTCGACGAAAATTGTGTATGTATGAAAAATACGATTTCCTTTTTTTTAATCTAGATTTTATATTATGATAATATAAAATCTTGATTTATAAAAGTTAGTAACACTTTGTTTCTAGTAAAAAGGCCAATTGTACCTTTACTTTCAAAAACTGAATAGCGCAGTTAGTGACCCTCAGTTATAGTTTTTTTTAGCTATTTTAAACTAATATACTCTTCACAAAGTTTCGTAGGTACAAAAACCATATCCGTTCTGTGTCCTGATAGTCTTCGATATTGAGAAACCATACCTCAGAAGCAGTCTCGCGCTGCATGTTTGAATAGTTTGGTTAGATGATGCAATTAGCTTAAGCGCTGTAAGCGAACTTTTTTCTTCTAAACATTAGCCTCCAAGCGTTGTGGCGCTGCGTGTTTGGATCGTTTGGTTAGACGATATAATTAGTTCTAGACTGTAGTCCGATCTCGTAAAGCGCTAAAGCGCACTTAAGAGGCATTTCACGTTTAACGCGCGTATTCGAAGATTTTAAGCGCTTAATTTACTATCACAGGAAAGATCTACAATTTATTCAATAATTGATAAAAATAGAATAATCTGTTCTATTTTCAGTTAATGTACTATATTTACAAACATAACTTTAATTATTTTGTAGTGGCCAATCTCCCGCACCTTGTTTTACGAATTAAAGTACACATAGCCAACTTCAGAGTTCTATAAAAATTCTTCTTGTATGAAAATTCATCAAATTAACTTGAAAAAAAAGCAATAATTCAGGCATATAATCTTGTTGACTCATAATGTACTAGAATATCAATAATTAATCAACATTATAGAAAAAAAAATTAAGTTCGTGCGCCAATTTCTACGAATTATGTCAGCAGTTTAATACGATTTATTGCGTAAAATAAAGTGTAATTCCAAACAGATATTATACCCAAAGAAAGTACATTCTTCAATTAATATGCTCTCAAATAATGGTGATATTAACTTTGTTATGTGAGACACGAAAAAATATTTAAAATAACTCTAAATTAGCATAAATTGAAATGTACAAGCGCGAGGCGATCAGTACGGCGCGAGCGCCCATCGAGGTTGGATCTGTGTTCGTTTTACCGGGCTCCGACGTTCCGTACGCGAGACGCTTTTGCAAGTTTATAGTGCGACCACAGAGTTTTGATCATATCAGTAATTTTTTAAATTATGAGCGAGAGATTTTTGGTGTCAATAATATCAGTATTGTTGTTTAAGTAACTACATCTTTTGTGTTATTATATTAGTTTTAGCAATGGGACGAAAGGATCCTTTTTACCATTGTGTTAAAAAACGAAACGATAGCTATTTTTAAAGTTAAAAGAACAAGCTTCTAGACGCCATGAAATTGAGAGTATCTGTACTGTACTGTAACAGCCGGATCGTCCACTGCTGAACACAGCCTCCTCTATTAAGGGGGTATTTGCCATAATCCCCACGCTTGGCAGGCGTATTGGGGATCGCAGTGTAAGTTGGCAGTTCTTTGAAGGCGCTGCTGCCCACCTTCCAGTATTTTTCCCTTAGTCGCTTCTTACGACACCCACGGGATGATATGGGGAGGTGAAATTCTAACCCGGCACCACTGAGTATCAATTGAGCAATAATCCGCCACCCTCCGCCCGCGCCTCCCTCGCCTTATACTAATACGCCTATGCGCTCCAGTGCCGCGAAGTCTGTCGTCTAGCAGTCTCACCTCAAAACTTATCACGTGCACGTGCGTTATTTATTTACTTCATTGTTTTTTTTTTAAAAACTGCCTATTTATTTTCTGAACTAACTAGATATTTTTTTTCTTCAAGGAGAAACCTAGTTTATTTTTTGTGAACATTTACATTTATAATCTCATCTTTTATCTATCATTGAAAAATATTATTTACTTATAGCTTTCTTTAGCTGACCATTTATCTGTTTTAAAGACCATACAGTCTCTTCGTTGTATATAGTTTACCTGTTTCTTTGAAGTGAGAATAGTGTGTATTTAAATATGTTAAATAAACAAAAAACACAAGATACTAGACTTGAAAGATAAAATGGATATTTTAAAGAAGTTAGATAGTGCAGAAAACATGTGGTGTTGGGCGTGCTATATACACGATCTTATGAAAAAAGCAAAAGATAGTAGACAGCGGGAAGACGATGTTCTGTCCTATAACACTAGTAAGCAATCGACAGTTAATTGGTTATTTACTCATTCCAATCACACAATTTTTAAATCACAACTTATATTTCTTTATGAGAGCGAGTATCAAAATATTTTACTCACAGTCACGCTATTCCGTCGTCATTTCTTCCGCTTGTGCAAGCGATGCGCTGGCATTTACCTAAACTTCAGTAGCGTGATTTTGTGAAATGGCTCTTAAGTTTAAAATTAGCAAAACTTTTGTCTCAAATGTCTTCTCTAGTGTAACATATTATCTCGATGCAGTCGTCTCCAAATAATATTTAGTGACATAGTTGGCTATCAAAATTTAGTAATGTAGCCACCATCTCACTAAAGATTACTTGGACTGTGACTTATTTTATTACTAGATTTTTTTATAACTAGGCCTTGTCTTTGACTACTTCTATGCAAATATAATTTATTTGGTATTTGGCAAATGTACAAACCATACAAATCCGAATTAAAAATAAATTTGATTCATAAATTTTACACGCAAATACTGTCAATATTACGAACGAAGCCGAAAACGAGTAATAGTCCGGTCAATTCAGACCTTCGAAGCTACATTAATTCCCACTAAGCTGAAAATCAGTAAGATTGTTCAAAATATTATGATTAAAAATAAAATTTGAAAGTGCCCCATTTTTCCCCTGTATGGAAAAACAAATATTCAAGGTCAAAGGTCAAAAAATTAGTATTTCGAGATTTTCACCAAAACGGTAAGTATTATCATAAATATAGTGCAGAAACAAATTGTAGATCATAAAATTATTTACAAAGATGTAACTAAACTTTTTTTTCTACGAGCCACCGTTTTTGAGGTATATAAAAAGTTGTAATCGTCACGTTTCCACGCCACCTATGAGGTAGTACATAACTGCTGTAGTTAGAATTATCAAACACTGTGGTTTGAATACCTTCGCGAATTATAGCTGCAGCTGCATCTATACTGAATCGTTCTTCTTCTTTATTCATTTTCCTTTTTTCGTACCAGGCTTGTGTCATAATTGTCGCGCTATATGCGAGTCACCGTCAACAATTGGTAAGTGTCACTGTCACTTAAATTATGTATCTATTCTTTGCACTATGGCAATACAGTTCAGTGCAGAGTGGTTGAACGAAATTTTTGTTCTGTGTACAGGGAGACAGAAAATGGGCGCGACGGCGGTAAGACGTATGGAGGTACAATGAAGGGTACCTCCTGGAGAACAAGGGTAAGCACGTGGGAGGCCGCTATGCCTCAAGGAAAATAACCAGGAAATATTCTGGTAAGTGCTTATAACTCATTATTCATAGGACCGCGAGGTGTAATAATGGGTAAACCGCATTCACATACATGTGGAACGGTAGGAAATATACATAGTCCAATCACACGCCACAAAGTAAATTAACATGGTAGTCTTTGGACAGGGAGCCCCGAGGCTCACAATGGGTGTGTCCGGAAGCACACAGGCATAGCCATAATGTTACGGGTGACTTGAGTTGGGAAGCGGCCAGGACAAGTAGGGGATGGTGGTGGTCCTCTTGGGGGCTTTGCCCCCAAGTCCGGCAGGTGCCAGGGTTGGGGCTCTGTATACGTCATCCCCAATAATTCGAAGTAGTCCAGGGTCAGAGCTCTGTACACGCAGAGACTCAAGACAAGGTTAATGTGGGCTCTGGTTACCAGATCCCGCAGGACTACGTAAGGCACCAGGGCACTATTACGAGTGCTCAGACCGGAGGCATAGTCGTCCGTGATAGGGTGTCCGGCAGGTGCCAGGGTTGGGGCTCTGTATACGCCATCCCCAATAATTCGAAGTAGTCCAGGGTCAGAGCTCTGTACACGCAGAGACTCAAGACAAGGTTAATGTGGGCTCTCTGGTTACCAGAACCCGCAGGATTACGTAAGGCACCAGGGCACTATTACGAGTGCTCAGACCGGAGGTATAGTCGTCTGTGATGGGGTGTTGAAGGGCACTCCTTCTAGGACTACCCCGCATTTAGTGGGGACAATGGAATTTGGTAATAGCCTCAAGGCTATGTGAGGGTAGTTAGCGATAGCAGATTTCTCAATAGTTGTTATTATTTCATGTATATTATAAAATGTATGCGTTCTTTGTTGCCCAATGTATATCTATACCTACTAGGATTCAGGCATCTTTACGTAAAGGTATAGAAGGCGCGACAATAATATCATGATGATTATTTACAAAGCATATGGATGTTGATGCTCCCGATTTCTCAGTGATAATAAGTTTATCACTGAGAAATCGAAATACTTCAGTTTAGTCGTAGCTTAATCGTTCTGTTATTTAAAGTGTTAGCTTGCAAATATTCTTTCGTTTAATGTGAACTGACGGTCATCGCTATTTTCAATGTAAGTAAATATTTCCTCCATTGCCCGATTCGTAGTTTCGTCTTTAGGGCGATCGACATATTATGTAAGAAAGAAAGAAAGAAAAAGAATGTCGGTTGTAATCGTCATAATATTATTATGACGGTTAAAACTTTCTCAACTTTTTGAATAGTTATATCTCAAAAACGATGGCTCGTAGAAAAAAAAGTATTGATAAATCTTTGTAGATAATTTTATGATCTACAATTTTTGTCTGGAGTATTTTTATGATAAAACTTACCGTTTTGGTGAGAAACGCTAAATACTATTTTTTACCTTTGACCTTGAATAAAAAATGTTCTAGGGGAAGGATGGGGAACTTTCAATTTATATTTTAAATCATATTTTAAACAATTTTCCTGTTTTACAGCTTGGTGGGAATTTATGTAGCTTTACTCTTAATATTTGGTCTAATTTGACCGGACTTTAAGCAAAAGGGCGTTCTTTTACCTGGACTTTTTGCTCTGTCCTATTGCTATTTGGTGACGAACAATTTTAATTCAACCATTTTACTTAAAATTATTATTATTTGTATGAGTAAAAACTTGAACTCGACTTACATTTGACTACTGTAATGTTATTGAAATAAAGACAAACAAAGATAAATTACTGCCAATATTACCACTATTTATTATCCTGGCATTCATATCCCTGACGTCAAGGGAGACGAATTATTCTATCTTTTAATTTAACAAAGATTTCCATACCTGCCTGCCTAGCATGCTCAAATAAGACATATGTCACGCATGACACGAGAAGAGTATTTTTCTCGCGCGTAGAGAGAGAGTGGTGGACGATAGCAGCGGCCGCACCACGCTAAGATCCGTTAATTGAGATTATCTATGAACGATTCTCCATTGCGCTATTTGTTAGTTGAATTGCGAACAGTTTTAGGAAATAGCAGTGATGGACTTTGTACTAATAAAATACCATACTTTTATAAACGATTAAACATTTTTAACGTTCTCGACACATCACTTTATGATGATTTTATGATTAAAAACTGTTCTCGTTGATGTAATTTCCAAACGAATGATAAAGGTGTAAATAGGATGGCTCTTTTGACGATGCGATGGTTGCTTAAATGTTTTTTTGTTGATGAATGCTTAGTAGCGAAACAAAGTTTTTATCACATCTAGGTACCTCCTTAACTAGTGTTCAGTGTCCCATCTATTTTTTCTTTATTAAACAATATAATAATATTTTATAGCACTAAATTGAGTACGAAACCCTAAAACGAAGTTATTCATTTAGATTACTTTAAATGTTTACTGTTGCGAATTTCATAAAATAATTAATACTTAAGTACTATGTATTAAAATTTAAACTTTTAATACCTCCTCATTTATTTACATATAATAGTTTTTTTTGAGTTATCAGCTAAGTACCGATATAATTACATTTAAAATAGTTGAAAAATCTACCTACGCTACCTATAGCATTATTCAAAGATGTTTTATTTAAACTCACGCACACAGAGTTCTCGAGTTGTGTTCAAATTACGTTATTCTTATTGTATAGATTACACACACATATATAACGGGCCTGCTAACACTGGACGGAAAGTAAATTTGTACTTAATCGTCGATCGCCCCCATTATACTTAGACGCGCGAGAAACACTCGATTTATCTCGTCGTCAAAACTGAGGTAGAGAAAATACACGCAAATACTCGCAGATAAGTGTCAAAAATCGATTAAACTGCGGCATGCGGGCGCGCATGTTAGTGTTGGTCGACAAGTTGCCACAGGTAGCACAAAATGTACGTAAACACGGACGAGTTCTTTGCTCTGCCATGTTAGCATTCGTAGTCACATGTCAATATGTCTATTTTACACGAGATAAATGGTAGACAAAATTTACTCGCGGCGCGCATGCTAGCCGGGCTGGAATGGACAATACTAGTAGTTAAATTTAGTGACACGATGAATCTATCGAGCCTTACTGCGGTACTTGCACTGCAGGGGCTTGTTCGCGAGCCGCATGATGATCTGCTCATCATAACATTTAAAATTCGTTAGAGGTATTCATATATATATATTTGTTCTAGGTTGTCTAAATGCTTTTATTATAGCTGTAGTGTTGTATGTATAGTTCGTAGTATTTTGTTCCGCCAGCCGCCGCCGCGCCGCTTAAAAAAAAGATTAATTTTCGGATTTGTGCGGGATTTAGGTTCTGAACGTACCTTCAGTTGTTTGTTTGGTATGTCTGGGAGACTGGGATAAAGAGTAGTATTTGTTTCTGTATATACGTACAAGTATTCTTATAGTACATTTATAGTCAGTATTACCACCCTGGTGGTTTTTCCACCAGAACTGGCGCTTTTCCAAAGCGTTTAGTGGTATTTTTTTATAATATAGCGTCAGTGTGAAGCGTGACGCGACCGCGGCGGACGTACCACACTCAAAATCCTGAGGAAGGCTTCCGGTAGAAGCCGAAACATTGTCGATAGCGATATCGACTCATAGTAAGTTTACGCTCAAACACCCGTGTTTTTCATATATTAATATAGCGTTTTTAATATTTTTAGTTGTTGTTGGCGGTTTCTCAATACGGGATCTGGTAACATATTTTGATAGGGAATTACCCTTATTTTTATGGAATAAAATAAAACATAATGTTGTTTTCACCTTAGGTCTGCCTATATGACCGGGGAATTCGTAGGCGCAGTCGTTTGTTACTGTTTTCTATTCTATCATTCTTTATCCGGAATTGGGTTTGGTTGGAAGATAAGCCCCAGAGAGCAAGTATAAATTACGAAGCAATATCATATTAGCTATTGGCCAAAAAAAAAACTTGATATATAATTTCTTATTCAACTGATTAAAAAATTTACATATGAATGTGGTTATATTTTACCCCCTATAGATACTAAGAGCCAGTTTTAGAGAGTTTAGATAAGTTCCCATAGTCTTTATCTAACGAATTATTACAGTTCATTCAAAACTGTCATTTACCCAGAAGAGATTTCCCAATAATTACAGAACTGTTGAAACAGGCCCTAATCATTTCGTGAAGTTATAGATTTTAATCGTCTCTTTTTTGGGTTTCTTTAGTATGATAGAAGTTCAAAAATTTAGCGTAAATTTGTGGTTTTCTCGTGAGCAAAATTTACGAAATCTGGCGACATTTCTCTCATGATCCAGCTCCTTAAAAAATCTAAGGTGGCAACACTGTTTATAGTACTTTGTGGTAGTATTGTTCTGTGTATTCTGAAATTTGTTTTGTTATTTAATGTTTACCTTCTTAAAAACTGTTTTATATATACTACATTCATATTAATTTCTTTGTATTTAAATCTATTAAGAATGGGAAGTCTAGACAGGGCTGTTTTGACAGGATTTATTTGTCGATTATGCTCTGAAATGCATCGTGTCGTCCTTCATATATATGGAGAAGAAGGATTACGTTTATGTATCTCGGAGAAGATCAGTACATACCTTTCAATAAACGTAAGTATTGTTATTTACCTAGGACCCAAGGTAATCCCTCGTAATCACAGCACAGTGAAAGACGAAATTGTAATACCCTTCACAACATCTACATATAAAGAGTTGAAGTGACTATGGTTGCCTGAATAAGACATCTATTGCATTGGTTTAACACTCCAATCAAAGGATCAAATATATCTCAAACCGGATGTTACCATATGTTATCATATATTTCTTGAATTCACAAGTTAATTTACCTAAATCATTCATTTTCAGGTTTCACAATCAGACCCCCTACCCAAAACAATTTGCAATGGATGCTTGGAGCGCCTGGAGAACCAACACAAACTGATGATGGTGATGGAACGGGCAGCACATATGCTCAAATCTAGAGGCGGGAGAGGGTGTGGTTGTTAATGAACTTGAGGCTAAAGTTTCTCTATTCCAAAACTTAGCTGACAAAGTACTCGTAATGATATGAATATAATAGATATTCCATTGCTAACTTTTGTCAAGCCATTGCTACATGTTACATGACAAGATGTTGAACATTCAGAGTAGTAATTAAGTTATCTTTGAGACACTTGACACTGTGTGTATTCTGTTGTGATGGTTTTATGGACAAGAATAAACATCGGTAAAATGGTACAGTTTTGGCCATAAAAAGTTGCGATAAAAATAATACATCTGCACAAGTGGCATATTATACCCATTTTCATAACAATATTTAAAGTGAAGTTCACTTGGGTGCACAGAGTTCATTAAAAGAAAATTTTGTGTTGAACTATACCACCAAAAGTAAAGAGAATATAATATGACTCGGGAGGTTAAAAACTTGGTTTGTTAATGAAGAAATAAAAAATCAAAACACTTGGTTTTAATTACTTGTAGCTTATTTACATAGAACAGTAAACAAATAAAAACTATAAAAGCATGAGTGCAAAATGAATTACTGTTTCATACATGTTTTATAAGCAAGTAAAACAAAAAAGTTTGAGAACTGCATTTGGCAGGGTGTCTTATTATCAGAGAAAGCCCTGTTCACACATTAACTTGGTAAACTTACCATAGATTTGATAGTTTTTATTTAATGCACATATTTATTCTATTAATAAAGTAATTAAACTATCTACATTGTACTAAATTTATTTATGACTTTTATACATATGAATCCTTAATGACTTATTTTAAACAGTGCTAAAATGTCGTACTTCTGTCTGTACACTATCCTAGATTGACTTGGCAACTCCAAAGGCAAGTTCAAATAATGTAATATAGTAATCTTTTAATGTCAAAACTTCATTACTACGGATTTGATATAGCGACTCTACAGTGGTTCAATAGTTATCTGAGTGACCGTTATCAGTGCGTTAAACTTAAAAAAAAAGATGGCTCGACTGTGGCCTCTGATACAATTTCTGTAAAAAGAGGCGTGCCCCAAGGCTCTATTTTGGGACCGCTTCTTTTTATTTTGTACTCCGCGGACATGCGAAACAATATTAAATACAGCAGGTTTCACACCTACGCAGATGACACACAAGTATACATTTCTTGCAAACCCTCCGAGATTGACAATGCTATCATGAAATTAAACGAAGATCTTGCAAGTATAGCCTGTTGGTCGGATAAAAATTGTCTGGTACTCAATCCTTTAAAAACAAAATACTTAATTTTTGGCAGTAATAAACAGCTCTGTAACTTAAATCTGACGGTCAGTGTGATGGTAATGGACAAACCTATTGAGCGTGTGTACGAAGCTCGTAATCTAGGCTTACTAATGGACTGCCAATTGCGTTATGACAAACACGTAGCAAAATTGGTCCAAAATTGTTTTTATAAATTAAAATTACTCTACCGTATACGATTGCACCTAAAGGAAGACCTACGTATTCGACTTGTGGAGTCTTTAGTACTGTCCAAAGTTAATTATATGGATGCAGTATTTGGTCCCAGACTTTTAGTGAGGACGCAAAAGCTCATTCAAAGAGTGCAAAACGCCTGCGCTAGATTTTGTTTTAAGATTCCGTTAAGAGCTCATGTGACCCCATTCCTTAATCAGCATTCAATCCTAAAAATGAAGCATCGCCGTAAGTTGCACTTGGCATGCTTACTTTTTGGGGTCATGAAACAAAAGCAACCTGATTATCTATATGAAAAACTGTCGTGGACATTCAGTCATTGGTCACAGGGGCCCCGTCGTCAGTGCGCGCCTCCGCTCTCCACGCATTGTGCTAGATCTTCCGCCTTCAGAGGTAGTTTCCGATATGCGGCTAGTAAATGTTGGAATAACATTCCACCGCCGTTGAGGAACTTGCAAAATGTTCAAAATTTCAAAGTTAGGTTAAAAGAACATTTTACTGCTCATCAAAAAGAAGAGGAAACATTTCGGCACGATACGAGTGCAATATAATTAAATTTTGAGTAATGCAAACACTGATTAATCATTATTTTTATTATTATTTTATTATTATTATTATTTTTTACTGTACTTAATCTAAATTTAAATTGTATACGTAAAGGTTTACCTAATATTATATATGTGTTAATTTATTCTTTAAATATTGTAATGATTTTTGTTTTAGCATATTTTGTTTTTTTTCCATTTGGCGAACTGTAGTGTGTGTGTGTGTGACGTCACCACATATGGTTCCAAAGGAAGACCAGCGCTGGCTAACAACCAGCATTATGCTGATTTGGGACCAATTTGTGAACACATTTAGTAGTTTTAATTTTAATTAGACATCTTAATGTAACCGCATTGTTTGTTTGTGTCACAAATAAAGAATTTTTCTTTCTTTCTTTCTTTCTAAAGTAAAACATTGTGATCATTTATGACTAATTAAGAAGCGCATGTTTTCATTATTTATTGTTGAAGTAGAGTAGAGGATATAGTACACTAGCAACAATATGAGCTTTATTAGTGCTCGCATTTGTTTTACAGAGTGATACTAGTGGCGTCATCTAGTATTAAGTAGATTAAGTTATGGTTTTGTAACAGGTGGTGTTAGTAGTACAATAACATTCTATCCAATAAATACAAAATTGTTAATGTAAATTTTTTTAATGGTAATGAAATTATAAATTTTGACAGATAACATGAAGTTAAATAACAATTTTAAAGCATAAATCTATAGGTGTAATAGTTTTATGGTAAAGTGTACTACAAAATGCTCAGGTTGTGGGATGATAAGGATTGCTTCACTCGCCCTTTAGATATACTGAAATTCCAGATTCATGACTTAATATTAAGTAAAAAAATTTAGAACGTTGATGGCATCTAATTTATAATAAATATAACATGCTCATTCATGTATAAATTTTTAGAGCACAAAATTTTCATCACATGCAAAAATTTAAATCACATCACAATCACATGCAAACATATAGTGATACATGCTAGCATTTACTTGCGGCTTCGCACTGTCATACATGAGTAGGTTACTTTTTAATCTTTTTAAAATAAAACGTAAATCGCATTCGTTTTATAGCTTGAACTCAGAGAAATGAATAAGAATTTTGTCAGAGACCTTGAACTAAAAGAAAAACGGGAATTCATTGATAATTGTTTAGTATCTATTCCTAGTTCTTGACGGGATTGGACCCTTGAAATTTATACTAAGTCGTTCAAAAAGTGCAGTAACTCAAGGTAAGTAAATCAAAGGATTTACTTTCCTTGAGAATGCAGAAATCTTGGCTTTATTTAGGCTTTACTTAGCGGCTACCAGTTCAAGTTATGTAGTGCCCCATATCGAGTGTTATATCGATAGAGTACTCAGCTGCAGTGGTGAAAATATCTCCCGGGAATTCTTGCCAATCAGCCACTACATGGCTGACAATCTCTTTTCAGACATTCATTTCCTGAGGCCCATAGAATAGGACAGGGATCGAAATCATCTCTTCGCTTAAGTAACCTTGGTCCGAGCTCGGTGGTGAAGCACCACGTAAGAGCTCGTAGCGAATTTTGCTTAGCCTTTCTTAACCGATTAGGTATGTTAGCAACGTTTGCCGCAAACATGACTTGGATGGGTGATCGTTATGTGAGCGCTTCCGTGTTTTGAAGGGTACGTTAAGCCGTCGGTACCGGTTGTTGTCTTAGGATGGCAGTCGATACAGCATGGCATATTGTGAATGCCCGCCTGGCTAGCTATCACCCTAAAATTGAAAATCTATTGCAAAGCACATAACGGTGTGTTCCGGCAGCTGTCCTCTGAGAGCCAGTATTTCTAAGTTGGCCTGAACAACTTCTTCGACCATATCATCATATACCATCAGGTCAAAGGCTAGCATATCAGCAATATATAAAAAAAATACGTTATAGATCGTAACACTGTACTCGACTTGCCTGACATACTTGAGGCGCCGCGGACATCTCATCCGTATTCCGATGCTCAGCGCGTAGCATTCTCTCCATGCTTTGTTACACAAATTTGTAATTAAGTTTAATATCGCACTGATTTAGAAAATTATCTTAGTGTACAAAGAAATATTATCAATTTTCATAGGTAATAAAGTTTTATTAGTAAGCTAGTTTTTTTATTATTATTATTAAATATTAATTGTTTTAATTTCAATTGTCTGCCTATTACTGTAAAAGATAAGTACATTGATATGACAGATTGACGAACAGGTCGTGCGCCAGAGCGCAGCGGTTTAGGTTCAGGTGACAGACTTCCCATTTTTACTCCTTCTAATCAACCCTAGCAAGAAATATTATTGTGGTGTGTTTTTGTTTTAAAAAGTCTATCCAGATAGCAATATTCATCACTATTACTTCAAAAACAATAGACCTTTCCATATAAAGTTTCGTCCCCAATTTTACCTTTTTAAGACATCCCTGTCAGAAAAACAAAGGACTTTCATACAAACGTTTTCACCCCCTTAGGGACTGAATTTCAAAAAATTCTTTCTTAGTACACCCCATGCATTAAGATAAATACACCCTCCAAATTTCAAGTCTGTGATAAGCCGTTTAGGCTGTGCGTTGTCTGTCAGTCAGTGAGTCAGGACTTGGATTCTTATATATATATATATATAGATTAGCTTAGCATGTGATAATGCTTGGGTGTTATGCTTGGGTATGGAAAATAATATTTTTATCTGTTAGCTTTTCATGTGTGGTACCAATTTGAATCACTCCTGAAAAATTATTCAATTGTTTATCTGTTGCAAAGTTTAACTTTGGATTATACAATACAATACAAATAGTTTTTATTGACTTAAGTTACATAGGTACAGAGTAAATTTGAATCCTTAGGTTCCCGAACTAGCGTCAGCTGTGTTTCAGGAACCATAGGCTTCTCCCTTACAGGTTATGACACCGGCACTTACGTCTTATATTAACTATCCGGTCTTACAATATTACTTAGCGCTTAAGGAACATAGTGCGTTGGTAAGTGTGTGTGTAAGTGTTTGTGAAGTGTATGAGTAAGTGAGTTTTTAGTGTATGTTGTGTGTTTACAATTGCTAGTAGATGTGATTGTAAGTAAGAATGTGTATATAAGGAAAAGTATGAATTAATTGATTACACTGAGTTTTGGGATATATTATTATTTTCTCGTATTGGTATGAATAAATAAGAGTGTTAATGCAAGACAATATTGTGTAATGGTCATAATAATTAGTCAACTGTAGTTATCCCAACTGATAGATGTATAAAACTCAGTTAATACATTTTCAAGGGCTTCATAGTCATATTTTTTTAACCAGATATGAATTACTTTTTTAATTTCATTATTACTATACTTTTTAACCTTTGATTCCTTATTTATCTTGTTGTAAAGATGAATAGCCATGACACAATATGAGCAGCTATGACACAATCTACATTAAAGTTTCATGACATGGATAAACAGACAGACAATGGAGTATCATTAATAAAATTTAACTCGGTTTTGCTCTTTGAATGAGGACCTCTAAGAATACATACAAATTACTAAGAATTCCATGGATTCACTGTGTGAGTGCCGGGTCCATAGCGTTGCAGAGGAAGAGGGCCAAGTCACAGATGCCTGAGACTTGCAACCCAGGGAGTAGGGTTAAGAAGGAGTCCCTTGATGATGTCAATCATCAATGCTCTCCTTCACCACTGGGGCCCCCTCCCCTGCCTAACCAAGTTTGTTAATATCTTACTAATGCCACCTTAAGAAGTTACGGTTGTTCTTGATAGCCCAGCTTTTAGTAGGTTGTTTAGGGAAAATAAGAGGTAACAGCAGAATGACTTTTAGGAATCCTAAAACAAAAATAAGAAATTTTAAATTAGTACAGTTAGTGAGTGTACAACAGAATTGCTGCCATATTTAGCGTAATTAAGTTAAGTCTTATCATAACTAAATATTAAGCACTCGGAAAACGATAAAACAATACCACATACTTAATAAAAATTACATCACAAAATAACCTACACTTCAGAATCGATTCAGAAAGATCAATTTTTACCCTATTCCTTGGTATTTTTTCATTACTCTTAAATCCAACTTATTAATTAAATTTAAGTTATTAATGACTGTTTTATAAAATCTATTTTACAAAATGTAAATCATTTATTGACCATAAGATATGCTAATAAGAATTTGTTATTTTACGTTGAGGGCTGTGGATTTTGTGTAATAAATAATTAAAATAAAATAAAAATAAGCCAGATTTCACAGCACTCAGGCATACATAAAAAAGGTTTCTCAAATGTATGAATGGTAAAACAATAAAAAGATTTATGGTGCAGAAGTTGGTTTTTCTAATAATTCTAAATAATTGTTTCTCGAAACAGTCCCCCAATAACCCTCCTAACCATCCCTACAAAACCTAGATATTGTTGCATTTAATGAAACTACAGTGAGAAAACAGTGTGTCAACTAACCCTTGAAGAAGGAGGTCTTGTAGTACCTAGTCCCTTCTCTTTGCATAAAAAAATGTAACGGGACACAAGCTGTAAAGTGCCCCGAAGCTATGACGTCATCGAAATGGCGGCTTTGATCATTTTGAAAACTGCTAATTTTAATAAAGCTGAGTCGTGTGTAGTTATTAATTATATAGTCTAGAATATTGTTTGTATATAAGACCATTATTATACGTTAACTAATATATTTTCAAAAATAGATGACATTCAGAGGCTGCCACTTGTAATTGTATTCCTTGATACGTTTATTTGGGGATAAATAGCAATTTTCAAATATTGACACACCCTACATAAAATGAGATTTTGTAAATTTATGTTTATTTTTTAGAGACTTCAGAAATTATATACTACACAAATGGAAGTAATATTATGAGAACTGCAAAATATTCAGATATGATAATCTAGAAGGATTTCCAAACAAATGCGTAACAAATTTTTCAGATATGATAATCTAGAAGGGTTTCCAAACAAATACCTAACAAAATTTTATAGGCGAATGTAGCACTAATTAGCATACATGGTATATTTTTAACCGACTTCAAAAAAGGAGGAGGTTCTTAACTCGTCTGTATATATATGTTTGTTACCTCAGAACTTTTGACTGGGTGAACCGATTTTGATAATTCTTTTTTAATATAAAAGCTGATGCTTGTCTTTTGGTCACATTGAAATTTTATCAAAATCGGTCGAGCCGTTTTGAGTTACACTCCAGTATCTTGACTATGATGATATAGTCGTTGACAGTGAATGATAAACGATCCCGAAAGTAGCAAGGGTCACTAAAATGAGTGAAAAAAAATTTTATACCAAATAATTTAACATTGTGAAAACACTAAAAATCACTTTAGCAGCTGTAATAGTAATAGTAGCTAAGACCTGTTTTTAGAGTCAATAGCTAATTATCAAATATAATAATAGATAATTAGCTAAAATTAATAATAACATCAATATTCATTATTTTCTTGGCAATTACTGCTTTGTTACAATTTAATTGTAATTTAGTATCAATGAAATAGTTATTCTATACAAGATATCTATTAGTCCTTTGTTTTATAGATAATCAACAGTAGATCTGTACTGTTTTGTAACGACGAAGAAAAGGGCCTTCCTTAGATGGTATAGGAACACCATGCGGTGTAACCATAAGGAACTAGTGGTTTAAAGCAAATTTACTTGAATATTTGACATTGTGTAAACTATTATTGCACAATAGATGTTGGCTCCTCTATTCTTTCACATAGAAATTAGTTCTTCAGGCATGAAATTTCTGCTTTTGCACATTTTTAAGGAGTGTATATAAGCACTTTCAATCATATTTGAAATATCAAATGTTTAATATTCAGCATGCATGCCATTGAACTAGTTTGTTAATACATTCTTTATGATTAGCGTATTAGTCGAAATTATCGACCGAAGTTTCGGGCATAACCGATTCTCTTTATCAGGTGAGTTCATGTTTCTAAATCTCGACGAGGACTCCGCGCAACTGAGGAGAATGAGCAAGGAGTTGAGCGGAATACTCGCCGCGATTTGTGCGAGAAAAATGTTTTAATGATTGGCTTATTCGTTGGTGTGAGTGTATACAGTCGAATCTCGTTAATTCGAAACTCGAGGGACTCTTAAAATGTTATGAATTATCGAGTGTTTGAAATATCAAATGGTTCGAACTTTTTAGGACTCAAAACTAACACAAACTTTTATTTAATCTGTATACAACGAACAAATGAGTAACTGAAACTTAACTAAACAAACCAATTCGTGGGGAAGTGTATGTCAAACTAAAACAAAGTCTCATGTACGATGATAAAAGCTTGAACTTGTTCTGCAATGTACGTAGATGTCTCCGCGGCGGGATGGATTACTCGGACTTATTTATAAGAGGATCAAGTGACATATTCTTTATGAATTGTCGAGTGTTTGCCTCCGATAAGTTCGAATTAACGCCTCGTTTTGTTGCGTAGCGTTGATTTTTTCGTTCGAATTAACAAGTGCATAAAAAATGTATTGATTTAGTTCGAAATATAAAGAGATTTTCTAGGGAACTCGTGATAACTTTGAATTATAGACAGGATCGAATTATCGCATGTTTGAATTAACGAGAGTCGCCTGTATTTCCTTCCCCCTTTTGAAGGAGTTCTCATACGTTGTTGTGAATATTGAAGTTGATACAATAAATTTGGATGAATAACTAACATTTTGTGTATTATTTATCTTTTTCGTTTCCCGGTACTTTCTCGGCAGAGTAGTATTTTTTTTGGATACTAAATCCAGTAGTATCCAGTAAGTTATGTTATTAAGAATTGTCATAATTATATATTTAAGAATATGATTTTAAATAATGACTTTAGGTGAACTGGCATACCAAGAGCCTCGATCTGAATTAGGCTTAAAGTAAAGAATGCAAAATATTGTTGAGTTGGAACTAATTAATATTTTAATTATGACGAAACTTCGTTTATATGCATACAAGTATTTGTACTAGGAAGTACAAAAACTTGTATGCATATAAATAATTGTCGCTATGGATAGCGACGTAGCCGTGTCATCGGTGACTTTGAAAAATATACAAACTTACGGTTACTGAATACCAACTCTTAAAAAGAAGAATAGTATTCCCAAGTTAGTTTATCTTTTAAAATTGTGACGGAACAAGCACGAGGCACTATAAAAACGGTATCCTCTGGTTATAACAGATTTTTGCATGGTGGTAGGGCACTTTGCGAATGCCCGCCTGGCTAGCTACCACCCTCAAGTTGAAAATCTGTCGCCAAGCACCTAACGGTGTGTTCCGGCAGCTGTCCTTTAGAGCCAGTAACTCTAGGTTAGCCTGAACAACATCCTCGACCACATCATCACTTACCATCAGGTGAGATAGTGGTCAAAGGCTAACCTATCAGGAATAAAAAAAAAAAATGCATTTCGTCATAAGTGACGAAATGCACTGCGCCCTTCACTCTGATACATACAGTTGTCTCATAATGTGCCTGTAATTTTACTGACTGTCAAGGACTGCTGCCGCAACACAGTGTTACTTGCTTGACGACACATTTTATACTTGAGGGTGGTAGCTACTAGCTATATAGCCGAGCGGGTATTCGCAAAATGCCCTTCCACCATAAGATAAAGCTCAAGCCGTTGGAAATCGAACCACGAACCTGCGGCACCGCAGTCCAGAGCTTTATCTACTCGACTAAAAGATCCCTCAGTCTCGATCGTGCGCTCGGTGAGTCAAGACCTCCTGAAGATGCTTCTGTTAGAAGTGAAACTAGTCGGGTATTCTTCCGGTTAGGCTGCGTGATGTTTGTGACGTCACGTAGATAACAGGAAAATTAGGCGGAATTGTCACTAGTATGCCTTTTTAAGTGTTTAATTTAAGTATTATTTAATGTTTTTTTAAGATACTTTTAAAAGTATTTGTTATTATTAAAATATCCCTCTAAATTACAGAGCCAGCCTGCCAATCGCATCTGCGAGCCATGCCTCGCAATCCTAAAGTCGCCGCTAACCAAACGATTTGTGAATCGTTTGATCTGTGTGGGGTGTGGAGTGCCAGTGACCCTGGACACCAGCGTCGTTGTGAAGGATGACGAGCTGGAGATATGCCGCTCGTGGGTCCCTTGTTGTATTATTGTAAGTATCTTATGCAAGCTTGCATAGTTAGTTGGTTACTCAGGTTTCAATAAAAGAACAGAAAAGCTTATTCGCGGTTCCCTTATTCGCGATTTCGGTATTCGCGGGTAAAAAAAAAAAAAATTGCGACTCGTTTCCTGCATACGCGGATAAATATTTAGCTATTCGCGGATCCAGTCGGTACATTAAATCGAAATCGGTGTCCTTTATTAACGCGTCGGCATCCTTTGAGTGCTACTGGTCTTAAATTCGTTGTCAAATGCGGCCGCTGCTACTGTCTTATGCTGTCCTTTTGCGAATATAAAATATAAATATTAAAAGTCGAATTGAAGGACACTTTAAAAGCGGCAAAATAAGGAGAAAATGACTAAGTTTTACATACTTTTTGTCTAAGCCAGATAATAATTAGTAGTTATTGTTAAAAAAACAAGTTTCGTTATATGATTAAATATTAATCAGCGCCGCCCGGAATGTATATTTCGAGTTGCACAAGCTGAGTCACCTCCTTTCCTCCATATAGTTTTTAGTTACATATGTAATAGTTTAGTTTTAAATGGAAAAGTATTTTTTTTTAACTTTGCTGTCGATGAAACACTTAACTTTTCGCCTAACTGAAAATAGTAAATGCAATAAATATTGTCTAAATATGTGTGTAAATGAGATAGTTTATATTAAAAATTAAAAGTAATACTTACTTCAATTGGCAATATTTAAGGATATATTTTTATAGAAATGTTGTAAAGCTTCAAATTTTAAAAGCTTTTTCGACTCTGATGGATAAAAAGTACACTGGCACGCAAATTTCGAATGACAAAAGAAATTCCGAGCTTTTGAGGTGACAAAATATGTGAACGCTTTAATATATTTGATAATGTTATGATATATTCAAAACTTTTCAGGACACCAATGATAATGGTCATAATAATTGTTATATTTTTCATGTCACTAAGTTCGAACGTCGCGAATCGTGATCAAATGTAATGTTACTCAGCAACAAAATATTCTGCTCATAAACTTGATATAATGTATTTAAAAAATCTAAAAATGCTTATACTTACACCTATTTCACATTTTCAGTTAAAACATTTAACCAGAGTCTGCCAAGCGTGCTTGGATCGAGTGACAATCTATAGCTCTAAGACAGAGTCGGAATTCATTGCTGTCGACCTCCACGCTGTTGATGATGAACTCTCAGAAAGCAGCGTTGAAATAAAATCTGAACCAGAATATGTTCAAAGCGATGATGAGAATGATCCAATCGAAAGTAACTGTATAAATGAAGATAAAAGTTCCAATGGGGGTAGTAACCAAAATGACTTCGAAGATGTCATATGCAATCTAAGTAAATCTGAAGATGAATATATAATTTCAAATAATGACAACGAAAACGATGAATGCACAAACTATGAATACATCCAAAGTGACGTAAGTGACTTAAGTGATGAAGATACAGCAAATCATATCAGTGGCGTTAAAGAACAATCAAATGTAGTCAAATCATACTTTTATAAAGAACAACCAGAGTCCGACGAAGAATACATACCTAAAGGTTACAAGAATGTAACTTTAAGAAAAGACAGTGAAGAAAGGGATAAAAATGGGAGCCTAAAACGCAAAGATCCAGTTGATACCGTAAGGCTTAGTAAATACAGAAGAACACATCGAATAGGATGTTGCATATTTGAAGGATGCGAAGATGATTGTATTTCTCTTATCCCTAGAGTAGTTAGACGCAGAATGATTATGGAGTTTGATGTTTACATTCCGCGATTGAGCAGAGTTTGCGAGCAGCATCTACAAGATCAAAACTGGGAAGAATTAGAGGAGAACACGATTGACAAATTCACAGCACATCACTGTCAAGATTTGAAAGACATCATTCGGGAAGCGTGTATGACCAACTTCGATTTTGAGAATATTGAAACTGTAGATGCAAAATTAGTCAGATATTGGTTTGATGTTAATAAAACCGAATTTAATAGAATCTTTCAATATTTTCCCCAGCTGAAAAGATTAAAGGAGCCAAAGACAGCGTTTTCGTTGTATTTGATGCATTTGCAGAAGACGAGTTTGGACAGAATCGCGTTGCTTCTAAAGATGGATAAGAAATTTGTGAAGAGAAAAATTCAGATAGCGAAAGATTTAGTAGGTTTTAAAAGTTATGAGGAATTGAAGTCCAGATTTTTGGACGATGATGATTAAAATTGTTATAAAAAATACTTTTGTTACCATTTTTTTTCGAGTTTTTTACAATTTCTCTATGCTCGTCATATAAATGAATTTGCAAGTAAAGAATACTAATTTTTTAGTTACAATATTTAGTTTCCCAGTGATAAACTTCAATTCACTTTTAATTGCTGATAGGTCACTTTATGACCATAATCTCACCAGATGATAAGAGATGATGCGATTGAAAGTTTTTTATCTGGTATAACCTAAAATTATTGGCTCTCAAGAGCAGCTGCCGTTTCATACCTTTTATCATCCAGGCCTGACTCCTGCAGGAAACTAGGTGCAGTGGAAGAAAACTTTGTCTGTACTGAACATCCCTTTTGGACGTAACTTGTCCGCGATTCGCGGAGCTAACCATACGGTTAAAACTAAACTTAACCTACAAATGATTACTCAATACTTACAAGTGGGTGAACGGCGCCCTTTAGAAAGGCTCCTGGAGTTCATCAGAGTCATTCATCGTCACTTAAGTCAATTTCTCAAGTCGGTCAGATGACGAATTCCCCTCGTGCACATACAATCACTCCCTCATTTGAGATGATAGGTCCAGAATTAAGCATGATATCGATTAATCTCTTCGTTAATTGTTAATCCTTAGATGTACATCAAAATCCTGGTTTTTACATCAATTTTACCAAAGCTTACTACAAAATTACCACGACGACAAATCAAAAGGAAATTAGACAACTACAAAAGAATGGCAGCTAAGTGTGTTCCGGATTCGAGCGATAAGACGCTCAAATGGTTCGAAACATACCGTAAGCGGCATATTTTCTACTTGAGGGTGAGAGCTAGCCAGACGGGCATTCACAGTGTGCCTACCATCCGTCCACAGTCTATAGTCGTTGCCACTTCATAATGAAGCTGGTTGAATTACTCATGTTGTTGTTTAACAAGTCTTTCAGAAAAGGACTCGAATTTGTTAATACTTTAAAAACTATTAATTACTAAATGTTATTATACTATAGACGAATTTCTGAGGCAGTTGATTTGGTTCCAACTCTAGTGCAGTGGGTGGACGGGGAAACTTGAATTCCCCGTCCACCCACCAGTGGGAAAGTCCAGTGGGTGGACGGGGCATCGCCCGCATGTACACCACATATAATGCAATAAGGAATTGAGAATTGAAGTCTAGATTCAACAAAAATTCCGGACCTAACAAATTGCTGAAAGAAAACATAAAATTATAATAAATTATTTAAATTTAATACTGTTTCGTAAACACAAAAAATATACATAGTTCAGCTAAAACCACCGTCCATATTATCGTACTGATGCAAGTTCTTCATGTGGTTCTTGAGAGAAGCGCTCTGCGCGAACCCACTGCCGCACACCTGACACTTGTGCCGTTTGTCGTGGTTGTGCGATCGCACATGCTCTTGTAGCGACTGCAGACGAGGGTAGCTTTTATCACAGAATTCACACCTAGAAAAAAAGGAAACAAGCTACTATTTTACAAATTATTTGAGTACAACATTTTATGCCCAAGGCGGAAACCAAACCCGCGTCCTCCGATATCTTCCCCATCCACCTGGGACTTGGCATTTCTGACGAAATTTTGTCGTCCGATTGTATTACTTAAACTGTCATTGGGGACGGGGTCGGTTATAACGCAAAACCATTAAACTCTTTGCACAGTTGAATAAAAAGTATCTTATGTCCATCCCCGGATCTCAAACTATATCCATACCAAATTTCTACCAAATCAGTCCAGTAGTTTTTAAATATATTCGTTGCATACAAAAATACAAATCTTTCCTCTTTATAATATTAGTATAGATAGTATAGACTAGCTTTATTTTACTAATAAGTATCTTATAATTTCTTTAAGGATAGTGTACAAGAAACACTTTCTGTGTAAAGTGATTTCTTTGGGTATACTGCTATGTATTTGGAAAAAGCGGGTAAGAATGCTTAAATACAATGCATTTATTTGTTTTAATTATGGTATTTGTTGTATATGTTTGAAGGATTTCAATATATTTTTCGTTTTTTACGCAAATTTTAACTTCAAAAGGGGTTTGAAGTATTTCAGGGTCCGTCCCAGGTGTATTCACAGATGATGTATTTCCGTTGCCGCTATAGCAACAAATACAAAAAGTTGGCCAAGTGCGAGTCTGACTCGCGCACGTTAAAACAAAAAAAGGTTTATATATGAAGTCTAATGTTGTATAGCTAATGGTATGGAACCCTTCGTGCGCGAGTCCGACTCGCACTTGGCCGATTTTTTATGATACACTTGGAATACAGAGAAAAATACGTACGCTTCGAATGAAACTAAAGTTCCGACTAAAAAACGAACGCGGGCGCAGCTCCATAGTTAGTTTACTTAAATAGATTATTAATAACCAGTATTTTTTTTTTTTATTATGCCTGATAGTTTACCTTTTGACCACTATCTCACCTGATGGTAAGTGATGATGTGGTCGAGGATGTTGTTCAGACTAACCTAGAGTTACTGGCTCTCAAAAAATCAAGAAATTGATTTTAGATTGGCTAAATACCCCTAAGCGCGGCGCCTTTTAGTTCACTAGTCTATCGGTTACACATAAAATTTATAAACTTACCTAAAACTCCTTTCCCCAGTATGCGTTGCCATATGTTCTTTCAACCTCGACGGCAGATAAAATCTCTGATCACACAAATCGCACTGATGTCTAAACACTTTCAAATGATTCCTCCGATTATGCTCCACTAAAGTCTTTCTCCTATTATACACCTTATCACATAACTTGCAGGGGAATGTCCTTTTATCACCGTGCACTTCAATTAAATGTTTATTCCGTAACGCATAAGACAGAAAACTCTCCTCGCACTTGTAGCAGTTTACCGTTGGCTTCTTCTCATGAACCGTTGCTACGTGTAAATACATGCTGTATTTAGATTTGAGATTCTTTCCACATATTTCACATGGGAAGTTCGTTTCCACTCTGCTATGAGTTTTTATATGGCTCCGTAGAGACGTTGGCTCGAGGAAGCACGCTCCGCACTGATCACAGATATGTGTACCAAAATGCTCGATCATGTGCTTCATTAAAGAATCAAAGTATGGGAATACTTCGTTGCATTCTATACATTTCACATTATCCATTGTCAACTTAAACATTAGAAATTCATTTTTAACAGGGTAAAGTAATCGTCCGTGAACGTTGATTACATGTTTTCTAAACGTATTCATGTCATCGATTGTTTCCGTACACAATCGACAGTCAATTCTGGTGATATCAATTTTGGGTAGTTTGCTATATTCCATCATGTTTTTGAAGTCCTTCGGGTTGTGAGTTAATGTGTGAGCTCGTAGTTCCTCTGGGTTTGTGAACTGATCCTTGCAGTAGTAACAGTAGAACATGCTTGTGCGGTTCAGGAATGGACAGACATACGAGTTGTGGATTATGGTAAGTGCATTCTGGAATGTCATCATATCGTGGGTGAGCTCTTCGCTCTTTTGTTTTTTGATCAGTCGACGCTCTTTTGTTTGAGAAACTGAAATAGAATAACAATTTATATCATACTGTGCATGTACGCAAAAGTGTTGAGTCTATTTTTAAATTTGTTGTTTATTAAGTTAGGTCATTCCTCTCAGCCATCAGTTCTTACACTGAAGTGGCGGCGGCGGCCAAAAGTTTTACCGTCAAACTATTTCCGACTCTGTCTCTATCACTACAATGTATTTTTTTTTTTTTATGCTTGATAGGTTAGCCTTTGACCACTATCTCACCTGATGGTAAGTGATGATGTGGTCGAAGTTGTTGTTCAGGCTAACCTAGAATTACTGGCTCTCAAGGACAGCTGCCGGAACACACCGTTAGGTGCTTGGCGACAGATTTTCAACTTGAGGGTGGTAGCTAGCCAGACGGGCATTCGCAAAGTGCCCTACCACCATGCTGTAACGACTGCCATCCTAAGACAACAACCGGGACCGACGGCTTAACGTGCCCTCCGAAGCACGGAAGCGCTCAGTAGTAATGTCACCAGCGGTCACCCATCCAACTCATGACCGCGGCGGACGTTGCTTAACTTAGCTGATCGATTCAGAATGGTTAAGCAAACTTCGCTACGAGCGCTTCGTATGATTTTAGTCTGCAATGTAATGGTTGTTATTACAAAAACTTTCGGCAGGACACCATGGTAATATCAATTGGTAATTTGGCAATACCATACCATGGTATCCAAATTGTAGGATGAAGTATTTGCGAAATATGATAGGGCTCGCGCTACTGCGCGTTGAAGAATTGTGCTCGTTAGTCGTTACAATGGTAACCGACCGACTGAGATTATCTACTGTTGTTTGCAGGCTGTTTTTCATAGATCATTTTTGCATGTACTTATTATATTATTTTGGGTGTTTGGTTCCTCGTCCTAACTAAACTAAAACATTTGCAGTGTTGGCACATTCATAATATGAAACCTAGATAATATATCATTTTTCTAAAATAATAGTAATAATATCTACATAATAGGCATGCGGGAGATAAAAACTGTATGTACATATCAATGTAAAAATACGCTTATAATACCTAACTATAAAACCTGTTAGAATGATTGTTTAACTTTTCTCATCCAGTTAGGTAACTTTCAATTCATTGTTTAAATTTTCCGACATACCTACTTGTTATGTAATATACTAACCGCTCATCATAAATTTCACACGCGAGCGAGAGCTGCGCATGCGCAGACCGAACTTATCACTGAAGGTACGGTAGAGTGACCGAGGCCTGATACTCACAAAAAAATTGACAATTTGCTTATTGGATTAACCCCGAGGTTCAAATCACGCAATATGCGCTATTTGCACTGTTTGCACGCAAACGTTCGGTTCATAACGTGCTAAATGCACACCACGATAGCAATATGTATATGTCATCTATAACATCACCTCCGGCTGCATATAACGCCCACAGAAAACAGGCACTACGGTTTAAATCACGCAAACACTGCTGTCACTGCATACATTACAAAAGCTTGGTTCATAACTGAAATACGAGAATATGCACTGTTTGCGCGCAAACGATGTGAACCGATATGTAGCCGCGCTTATAAAATCTGCTAACTGTCAATTTGCTTTTTCGCAATTGACCCAAAATAACCTTCAAGTCAATTATTGATAATAGAAGTATTGCACTTCAAGGCATTATTTTGTGAACAGATGTTTGTACGTTCAACATTCTAACCACAACAATAAAAATCTCCTCATCTATCTGTCAAGATTTGAGTTTGACATTTGTGCACACATTGCACTAGCACCTTTCTGTGAGCGTTGTTTGCGGTCGGATGTGACGTCAAAGATGACGTCATTATGCTATCGTGGTGTCTGTTTAGAAAGTTATGATGCTACCGTTTGCGTGCATACAGTGCAAATAGCGCATATTTGCGTGACTTGAACCGTAGGTAGGTAGAGCATCGTGTGGACAAACGTCAAATTCAAATTTTGACAGATAAATGAGATTTTTGTTTTGTGGTTAGAATTTTATACGAAACAATCTTGTTCACAATATAATGCCTTGAAATGAAATACTACGTCGATAACTACGAGTACATATTACTCTCTCTAATGCCGATCATTTTGGTGGTAGGGCACTTTGCAAATGCCCGCCTGGCTAGCTACCACCCTCAAGTTGAAAAATCTGTCGCCAAGCACCTAACGGTGTGTTCCGGCAGCTGTCCTTGAGAACCAGTAACTCTAGGTTAGTCTGAACAACATCCTCGACCACATCATCACTTACCATCAGGTGAGATAGTGGTCAAAGGCTAACCTATCAGGCATAAAAAAAAAAAAAAAAAAAATCGACAACTAAAGGGAAGGTTATTTTGGGTTAATAACGAGGAAGCAAATATGTTTTTTATGCCTTTGACAACTATCTCACCTGATGGTAAGTGGTGATGTGCTCGAAGATGTTGTTCAGGCTAACCTAGAATTACTGGCTCTCAAGGACAGCTTCCGGAACACACAGTTAGGTGTTTGGCGATATTCTACATTCGCAAAATGACCCTCCACCATGCGGCGAAGCTCAAGCCCGCGGCGGGATTCGAACCATGGGCCTGCTGCGCGGCAGTCCATAGCCAATGCCGCTGAGCCATCTCTGCTTCAGTATTCAACGACAGCAGTGTTAGCGAGATTTCAACCGTAGTGTAAGGCATTATGAACTTTATCCTGTGTAGCCGCCAACTTGCGATGTGTGCCGTTCCTTACCTCAGTCCCTTTCCCGGCACGTGTGTGGCAAGACGCGGTTGAAGTCAGTGAAAATTGGTCTGATTAAGCCGACAAGTGCAGTGCATAACGTGTACCGTGTCAAGTGAATCAAAATAATAGTGCTGTGATAAAAACTCTACACCTCGCCAGTGATCCAGTGTCTAACCAAGTAAGTCCTAATTCCTTAATCTCCTATAATCCCGCACATTCTGGCGGGCACATCCTGTAAGTAAAGGTCACTAAAATGAGTGAAAAAATATTTTAAACAAAAAATGGTACCAACTTCAACACCCAAAACTGTGTAGTAACTTGTTGAAGACGGCACCATGATAGTTCAAAAGTACATATTATCACAATATTTGTCCGCATGGTACTGACTTCGACAAGTTATTTCACACTTTTGGGTGTTGAAGTAAGTTCCAATTTTGGTTAAAAAAAAATGTCATGCTTTTCAATGACCTTTGCTACTTACGGGATTGATTGTCATTCATTGTCAACGACTATACGAGGGTGAATCAAAAAATTCTTGGAATCAATATTAAAAAATGCAAAGATTTAAATAATAATATTTTATTTTTCTACATAATCTCCCTCCAATGCAATGCATTTAGAATAACGCGTTTCTAACTTCCTTATTCCTTGTGAAAAAAAAATATTTTCTTGACTCTCGAAAAAGTCCTCTACGGCAGCTATAACCGCGTCATTATCGTGAAATTTTGTTCCACGAATTTCCTCTTTTAATTTTGGAAACAAGTGAAAATCACTTGGGGCTAAGTCCGGAGAATATGGTGGGTGGTCAAGGAGATTGAAGCCAGCACAGCGGATTGCGTTGACCGCAACTTCCGATCGATGAGCAGGAGCGTTATCTTGAAGGAACAACACGCCCAACGACAGTTTTCCACGACGTTTTTCTTTAATCGCTTCACGCACTTTCGGGATTAAATTTGCGTAATAGGGTCCAGTAATCGTCTGGCCTTTTGGCATGTAATCAATAAAAAGGATTCCTTCACTATCCCAGAACACAGAGGCCATAACTTTGCCAGCGGTAGGAGCAACTCGAAATTTTTTAATGGATGGAGAGGATGGTCGTTTCCAAGACATGCTTTGTCTTTTAGTTTCAGGATCAAAATGGTGGACCCACGTTTCATCCATGGTGACAAGACGACGGCAAAAATTATCCGGATCACGCTGGAACATTTCGAGATTACGCTTGGAAATTTCCAAACGTCGCTTTTTGTTTTCGTCGGTTAACATTCGTGGCACCCATCTTGCAGACACTTTTTTGAACCCCAGTGAATCAATTAAAATGGATTGAACGCTACCAAAAGATATCTTTAGGATCTCAGCTATATGTTTTATAGTCATTCTTCTGTCTTCCAAAACCAGATTCTCAACCTTTTTGACATTTTCTTCTGTAACGGAGGTTGAAGGCCGCCCAGAACGCGGGTCATCTTTACAGCTTGATCTACCTCTTTTAAATTCAGCCACCCAGTACGCAACCGTAGAATAGGGTACAGCATTACCCCCTAATGTCTGCTGAATGTCCAAAAAAATTTCCTTCGTAGACATTTTTTTCAAACTGAGATATTTTATCACCGCACGTAACTCACTTTTATCCATAATTTTGACTTTTTAGCAACTCGTTGCACAAAAAAATTTATTACATGCGAACGAACTGACAAAAATAAGTGACAGTCTGCATAAATATAGTGTGATAGACACTCTTTAATTTGAACATCGAACTTGATCCAAAAAGGTTTCATATATATGCACTTCTAAGAACTTTTTGATTCACCCTCGTATCATCAAGATAGGTAAACATCAGTAATTTGAGTGTAACACTAAATGGCTTGACCAATTTTGATAAATTTAAATGGGACCATACGACAAACAGCTTTAAAGCAAAAAAATAATTTTCAATATCGATAAACCCTGGCAAAAGTTCTGAGGTATCAAACATAAAAAAACATACGAATTGAGAACCTCCTCCTTTTTAGAAGTGGGTTAAAAACTATGCATACCAGGTTTATCAATCATGGCGTCCAGTTTAGCTTTGAGCTTCTTCATATTGTTGATTATTTCCTTTTTAACGACAGACTTTTTGCTCTTCGCCTTCCTTGGTTTGCGCTCACGCTCCACGGATGGCGATTTCTTTATTTTGCACTTCGGTTCCGGCTCTGGAATAATACAATTTAACATTTGAAACATAACAAAATAAATATACAAATTAATACAAATTTACGCGAGGAAAAATTATAGTCATGTGCAGGATTCGAACTCTTTTAATACTGATTACTAATATTATAAATGCGAAAGTAACTCTGTCTGTCTGTTGCGCTTTCACGCCAAAACTACTGGACCGATTTGAATGAAATTTGGTATGGAAATAGTTTGAGACCCGGGAAAAAACATAGGATAGTTTTTAACCAACTGCGCAAAAAGAGGTTAATGTTTTTGCGCGATAACCGACATACGCCCTTAAAGCTAGTGTAATATAATCCACAGAGCATGCGTTATAGCAAAAATAAATAAATAATAAATATATTAAAAAATTATAGGGCTGCGTCAACATTAACAAGTTTAAAGCTAATTGCAAAATTAGTCTTGTTTGTAGCACAACGTAAGTTGTATTATATGTGTCGCTCCAACTCAATACGATGGTTAAAGATCGAGAGGAGATATTAGAGTTATGAGTCATTGTCATGTTATCTCAGTCGATCTGACCGACTAAAGGGGTGGCTGACGCGGGTTCGAATCCCGCACGACTAAAATTTTTACCTTCGTAAATTTGAAATTTTGTAATATAATTACGCGTTATGGCAAAAATAAAATATTAAAAAAATATATTTGTATATCTAAACATATTCAAATTCAAATTAAATTCAAAATCATTTATTCAATTTAGGCGTCTACGACGCTCTTATGAAATTATAGAGCCACTGCGAGAAGAACGGGCAAGAAACTCGAGGCCATTCTTTTAAACGTCTGTTTACAATTTGTTATAAACAATATAATAGAATTATTACAATATTTGTTTAAATTACGTAGGAGACAGGTGATGGCTTGGCAGAGGTGGAATTTTCCAAGCATTTTTGTCGTTTAAGTAATCACAAACTGTGTAGTAGGATTTCTTAATCAAAATGTTTTTCACGTGTAATTTGAATTTTCCTTCTGTGAGCATTGTAATATGTTCGGGAATTTTATTATAAAACCGCACACAATTACCTAAAAAGGACCTTTTATTTGTCTTTTCTAATCTAAAACACGGTACCGTTAATTTATATTTGTTCCTAGTGTTGTAATCGTGGTTGTCACTGTTTAATTTAAATTTACTCAAATTTTTCCGAACATACATAATATTTTCAAATATATACAGACTCGGTAAAGTTAATATATCAATTTCTTTAAAAAGATCCCTTAAAGATTCCATAGGATCCATTTCATATATGGCTCGAATTGCACGCTTTTGTAAGATAAAGATTGTTTCCATCTCAGCAGCAGCTCCCCACAGCAATACACCATACGACATAATAATGTGGAAGTACGCGAAATAAACTAGCCGTGCAGTAGCTACGTCTGTTAACTGTCTTATCTTACAAACTGCATATGCAGCAGAACTAAGTCTTCCGGCTAGATCATGTGTATGTGGATCCCACTGTAAAGTTGAGTCCACTTTGATTCCTAGAATATATAACTCAAAGGTGACTGACTGACTGACATAGTGATCTATCAACGCACAGTCCAAACTATTGGACGGATCGGGCTGAAATTTGGCATGTTATGAAGAAGGCATCCGCTAAGAAAGGAATTTGATTAATTCTACCCCTAAGGGGATAAAATAGGGGATGAAACTTTGTATGAAACTTTGTAAATTTTAAGCCGATCGGGCTGAGACTTTGCATGCATAAAGCTACTATGACGTAGCATCCCCTAAGAAAGGAGTTTGAGATGCAGGCTATATAAGATTAGTTAACTTTTCAGTTTAAAATATACGAATTTCTGTATGCTAGCGCCATCTACAGTGAGTTATTTTGGAGCGAAATTTGAATTAACCATTTTTGTGCATAGTGCATAGATAATATATGTAGCGGATTATATTTGACGACTAGCTTATTAATAATAATACTTCTTAACGCGAGCGAAGCCGCGGGTAAAAGCTAGTGATATATATAACTCAAACAAAATATAATCAATTTAGTTATTATTCTGGCAATATTTCCAGCTAGGGGGCGTCCATAAATTACGTGAGATGATTTAGGGGGGGAGGGGGTCGAGTCAAATCTCATATAATCTCACGTTAGGGAGAGGGAGGGTCTCGACAAATATCACGAAATTGTTGTTCTGATTGAAACAAAAAAAAATTATACTATACTACGCATAATTCTCCATGGACTGAATTAGAGTAGATATTCTTTTCTTTTTATTACAGTAGTCATGATTTAAGTATTCTATTGTTAAATTTTTATTACATTTATAACTCTCAGCAATATTGATTACTAGTCGTAACTAGTCGTAAATAAAAGCACGTAGCACATTGTTTTTTTTCTTTCTACAATAACAACCCAATGCGTTTACGTAAGAAACCCACATTCTGAAAAATCTCACGTGAGATTGGGATCCCCCAGGGGGAGGGGGTTGAACAAAATCTCACAACATCTCACAAACGGGGGAGGGAGGGACAGAAAATTAAAAAAAAACACCTCACGTAATTTATGGACGCCCCCCTACCACAAGGAAGAAGTTGATGTCAGAAATGCTAATTCAAATCCAGTGAGCGCTTAAAGTGCTGATAAGTGCTCAATAGCTTTACTTAAACCATTGAACACACTGTATTCATGTTACTGTACCAGCCAGATAGTCCATTGCTGAATGAATATGGGAGTAATAACAAATATTTTCAAAATATTTTAAGAAAACATCAAATTAATATTTTAATAAAACACTAAAAAAATACAAAAATATACCTAGTGACAATTTCGCCTAATTTTCCTGCTAAGCCGAAGTGACGTCACAAACGCCACGGAGCTATACCGAAAGAATTTTTGGACTCGTTTCTCTCGAAGCATCCTCAGGAGGTCTTGACTCTGCGAGCGCACGATCGAGAAGAAAAAGATTTTTTGTAATTTTTAAGTGTTTTATTAAAATAATAATTTGATGTTTTCTTAAAATATTTGTTATTATTAAATATGGATTTCCGCAAAGTAACGCCTGAATCTATTCATTGAATATGGGAGGGTTTGCCATAATCACCACGCTTGGCAGGCGTCTTAGGGATCGCAGTGTGAGATATCAGTTCCTCAGAAAGCGCTGCGGCCCACCTTCTGGTGTGTTACCCTTACTAGCCTCTTACGACACCCACGACAAACACAAAATATTAACAAAAAAACCGACTTTAAACGTTAAATATGTATTAGTTTAAGACAGGGCTGTAGCTAGAGTCGAATTTGAGGTAAGGCAGCATTGGTTACAGGTAGGGCGGAAGTCAAAAAATATTATTATTGATCTGCCCTCGAAGCGCGGGCTCCTAAATCAATCAACATGTATATCAGTGACCTCTAGGTCAGTTAGAACATGAGCATGGATCTAAGAACTTTAATTAAAATCTCATTAATAAAGAACAAGCAAACAAGATTGTTGAACTTCCAGAGAGTAGTAGAGAATATTCGTTTAATAGTCACTCTTCAATATCAGAAAATAGAATAATTTATTCTTAAATATAATTACACTTTCCCATGGTAGCTACCATTACCAGTTGATCAACCTGTTGCCATGGAACTAGGAGTAGTCCATTGAAAAGTAACTTTTGGGGTTGCGTTTCTTAGAGGACGCAATTTTATTTTTTTGATTTGTAGGGGGGGTAAGTGTAAAGCTAAAATCAAGTTTATGGGGTCGCCACCCTTGTCCCACGGCCGTAATCTCGAATATAGGGGGTTGAAACGGTTGTTACGATATATCTCTTAAACTATTTATCGGATATTTGTTAACATTTTTTGTTGCAAATTAAATTTTCTATAACTTTGGTCCAGTAACTTTTTTGTCGTAAAACTATAAATAAAAAAGTTATAAGTGAAAATGTTCAGAAATTTGAGAAAAAAGTATATATTTTGCGATATAACTTTTTTTTATCAATTTACGAAAAAATTATAGCAGACCATTTTTGTTGATCGTTTGGAACAACTTTTATAACATTTTTTCATTAAGTCAATAGCTAAGGTTTTACAGCGCTCCGAAGTGAGTTCTATTTTTCAGTACTCTTTACTATACATATATTCTACGAGGGTACTAATAATGTGTCATCAGGTATTTTTTTATTTTGTTATTATAATTCTTTTAATTAGTAATTTTGCAATATTATTAATAATTAATTGTTGACTATTTTCCCCACCACCCACGAGGTAGAGTCTGGAGGAAACTGTGGAGCGATGTGTGGATGTCGAAAAGCAGGGCTAAAATGTTCCGCAGTGTGCTTCCATTGTTCTGGAGAGACTTGCAGCAACGTAATAGAGCTCTCAGAATTAATAAATGAAAATGACTTTGATGATGAATCGCTGACATTGACACCCCTTCCTTCTCCAGTTCTCCCACTGATATTTAATTCAGAAAGCCGATCAGATGTTGAGCCGCAGCCTGGTCCATCGAAAAGACTGAGGACGGAATAGTTCAAATTTAGAAAATCTTCGTGGATTAGGCCTATTGGGGATACCCCGTAAAAAAAAACGCGCCTCCAGACTCTACCTCGTGGGTGGTGGGGAAAAGAGTCAATAATTAATTATTAATAATATTGCAAAATTACTAATTAAAAGAATTATAATAACAAAATAAAAAAATACCTGATGACACATTATTAGTACCCTCGTAGAATATATGTATAGTAAAGAGTACTGAAAAATAGAACTCACTTCGGAGCGCTGTAAAACCTTAGCTATTGACTTAATGAAAAAATGTTATAAAAGTTGTTCCAAACGATCTACAAAAATGGTCTGATATCATTTTTTCGTAAAATGATAAAAAAAGTTATATCGAAAAATATAAACTTTTTTCTCGAATTTCTGAACATTTTTACTTATAACTTTTTTATTTATAGTTCTATGACAAAAAGTTACTGGGCCAATGTTAAAGAGAATTTAATTTGCAACAAAAAATGTTAACAAATTTTTTTATCAGATAAATAGTTTAAGAGATATATCGTAACAACCGTTTCAACCCCTATTTTCAAGATGTCGGCCGTGGGACAAGGGTGGCGACCCCACAAACTTGATTTTGTTGAGGTGATATACCAACCTACTTAGCATCAGTGTAAAGAAAGAGGATGGACTACTACCATAGTCTACTGGTTGCTAAGGAACCAATGTTTGTTGGTTTTGTTATGTCATCGAAATATTATTATGTTCTCTTGACGAAATATTGTTATTGTGTGTTAAATTTTCTATAAAATTGTATGTTATCTATTAATATATTTGTGTGAACTCTACTCGTTTTCTATTCCACTGAAATTCTGCTAGGAATCAACATATTCCTTTAAGAGGTTCTGGTCCCCAGAGAAAATAAGAATAGAGGGTCCACAAATCAAAATGGATTTCAGTACAAAGATTGACATAGGAAAATTGCAAGGCAAAGAAAATTGGTCAACCTGGAAATATAAGGTTACCATCATGCTGGCAGGCACAGAAGGTGCCACAGAAGCAGTAGAAGGTAAACTCCAGAAGCCAATTCTTGTCGAAGGAGCAGGTGACGCCGAAATCAGCAAATACGACAAAGCGATGGCTAGTTATAGGAAGGCTGAAACAGGTGCTTTGCTCATGCTGACGACAAATATGTCTGAAGACACAATAAAGAAGGTGATGAGGTACAAAACTGCACGAGAAGTCTGGTTGGAGTTACATAGACTATTTGATGGACAAGCGGATGACAGAGCTTATAATTTATGTCTACAATTTTTCGGACTAAAACACGATAAGGTAGATGACATTCCTACACATATTTCAAAACTTAAAAATTTGTGGAATGACCTAAAGGTTGAAGTTTCTAAAATTGACGTAACAGCTAAGCTTCCGGAGATGTTCCTGATATGTAAGGTCTTAGACACACTGGATGACAGGTTCTTCAACTTCAAGTCAAGCTGGCTGATGCTAAAGCAGACTGAAAGAACCATAGACAGTTTAACAAGCCACCTTTGTACATTTGAGAGAGATTTGGGAAGTCAAGAGAGCACTAAACAGGAGGCACTAGTGACTTCACCTGTCAAGCAAAATAAGGACGAGCAACTGATCTGCAACTATTGTTCTGTAAAAGGGCACAGAGTTCGCAAGTGTAAGAAATGGATTAAGGATGGGAGGCCACCTAAGCCAACTTCCAGTAAATCAGCAATTAGCTCAAAGTTCAAGCAATTACAACAGATTTCGCTGATGGTAAACACATGCTCAAACAGACAAACTCAAGATAGAGAGAGTTGGTTTGTTGACAATGGAGCAACAACACACATTGCTGTGAGATATGACTTCTTCAAGGAATATAATGAATTTGATACTGATCATACAGTGACGACTGCAGATGGGACCACTATACCAGCACTAGGAAAGGGTGTAGTTGTGGTAGAATCAAATGTAAACGGTAAGAGGGAGCAAATAACACTCATGGATGTGTGGTTAGTACCATCATTAACGAAAAATCTATTTTCAACTTTAGCTGCACAAGATAAAATGCAGAAAAGCATCTTCATATCAACAACTAGAGAGTGTAAATTAGATATCGACGGCACGACTAGAGTTGTTGGCAATAGAGTTCCATATGGTGGACTTTATAAGTTGGAGATGAAAACAATCATGCCAACAAGGCATCTCAATTCGATTGAGGTCAATGCTGTGACTGGATCAAACCTTCTTCAACTGTACCATGAACGATTTGCGCACCAAGATAAAAGACATGTACGCGAATTAGTCAAAAGAGAGTTGGGAATCGTTTTGAAATCAGACAGTACAAAATGCGAGGGTTGCATTTATGGGAAGTCCCATCGGCAGAAGTTTGGAATAAGGGAAAGAGCTACTATGCCGGGGCAACTTATACATACTGATGTATGCGGGCCGTTTGCAGACAGCATCTCGAAGTACAAGTATTTTGTATTATTTAAGGATGATTATACAAGCTACCGTTTCGTCTATTTCATAAGACACAAGTCAGAAGTAAAGGACTAACTACTTCAAATGCTTCAGGAAGTTAAAGCAACTTACTTTTAAATAAATGATTACTTACTTAGTTAAAGCAACTGGGCATACCGTGAAGACATTACTTAGTGACAATGGCGGCGAGTTTGATAACGAAGATGTCCGAAAGATTTTACAAAAGCATGGTATTCAGCAATGGCTGACGATGCCCTACACGCCTGAGCAAAATGGCTGTAGTGAGCGAGAGAACCGGACACTTGTAGAGGCTGCACGGTCAATGATGCACACTAGAGGACAAATGCCACAAGTATTATGGGCAGAGCTTATAAATACGGCTGCCTATGTACTTAATAGAACAGGTCCTATTAAGTACATAGGCAGCCTCGAAAAAGGTTTTGAACAAAATGCAGCAGATTGCTGTCTTTTCACAAAGAAAGTGAGAGACAAGAAGATCATTATAGGTCTGTATGTGGATGACGGGCTTGTGGCCACTACAGATAAGGAATTAGCGGATGAATTCCTAAATGAATTGGGGAACTCATTAAAAATAACGACCAAGCCAGCATCCTACTACCTGGGATTAGAGATTGCTCAGTTATCAGATGGTTCAATAACAATAACACAGCAGTCTTACATCAGGAAGATTCTCGAGCGATTCGGAATGGCCGAATGCAATCCTGTGTCAACACCTATAGAGAAGACTTCAGAAACAGGGAAAGTCGAGAATCAAGATCCTGGACAAAAGTTCCCATATAGAGAGGCTGTAGGTGCACTAGCATATCTTATGACAGGTACGCGCCCTGATATAGCATACGCTGTTGGGGTTGTATCACGAAAGTTAGAGAATCCAACGAAAGCTGATTGGCTAAAAGTAAAGCGCATATTTCGTTACTTAAAAGGAACAGAATCTTATGGAATCAAGTACGCCTCAGAATGTGTTAAAGGTATCATAGAAGGATATAGTGATGCAGACCACGGAGGAGATGAGCAAACCGGGCGCTCAACTACAAAAGTAGCATGTTTGTTTGCTGGAGGAGCAGTATCTTGGTTTAGTCAACGTCAAGCATCAGTTGCTATTTCAACAACAGAAGCAGAGATTGTTGCAGCAAGTGAAGGTGCACGTGAATTGGTATGGCTTCAACGAATTTACAGCCAACTCACGAGTCTAGAAGGCATACCTACACTGAAGTTGGATAATGAAGCTGCCATACGACTCTCACAGAATCCTGAGTTTCATAAACGGACAAAGCACATCAGAATACGTCATTTCTTTGTACGAGAAACAGTGCAGGAAGGTCTTGTGGATGTTCAAAAGACTAGTTCCTGTGATCAATTGGCAGATCTAATGACAAAGGCAGTTCCAAGGCCAACGCTCAACAAGCTAAGGATTGAACTGGGGCTGCTGAGTCTTTCCAACTGATGAGGGAAACTGTTGAGGTGATATACCAACCTACTTAGCATCAGTGTAAAGAAAGAGGATGGACTACTACCATAATCAACTGGTTCCTAAGGAACCAATGTTTGTTGGTTTTGTTATGTCATCGAAATATTATTATGTTCTCTTGACTTGTTATTGTGTGTTTAAATTTACTATGAGAAATTGTATGTTATCTGTTAATATATTTGTGAGAACTCTACTCGTTTTCTATTCCACTAAAATTCTGCTAGGAATCAACATATTCCTTTAAGAGATTTTAGCTTTACGCTGCCTTTACGCGCCCCCCCTACACATTTAAAAAATAAAATTGCGTTTAGAGGACGCCATTTTATTTTTTTAATGTGTAGGGGGAACGCAAGGTAAGGCCTAAAAAATTTAACATTTCAATGGACTAGAGTAGTGATTGTATTTTGTGCATCCACCTGTTTTGAGCAGTGACGTTATTCGTGGTCAAATTCAAAATTCAAAAAACAATTGTAACAAAATTTTGACCAAAACACTATTTACTGAACTACAAACTACTTAAACTACAAACAATAAATCAAAATCAATCTCTAGTTTATGTTTATTCCAATCTATGGTATGGATATTATAACTATATATTTTTTCAAGTGATGGCGCTTCAAAAGTAATCTATACACAGAACTTAGAATTATAATAATATGACATGAATGTCACAAACTTGGTAATGTGTGGAAAGGTTTAGATACCTATTGCTACAATTTTTCATCTCAAACTATGAACGAACAATTTATCTTGGATTTTGTTATTTTTAATGTAGGGCATTGTAATTTCAAGGTAGGGCATTGCCCCACAATACCCCCCCTAGCTACGGCCCTGGTCTAAGAGCCCGTGAACCCCAGACCTTCATTATTTTATAAAATCTGAAAGTTTGTCAGCGCATGCTCCCAACACAGGTAAGAACGAAGGCCCGTTATAAAATTTGGGTTGCCCTGGCTTTGACAGGTAAACAGTACTAAAGGTGTGTAATATACAAATCTAGTTTCATCAAATAATCAAGAGAATTTTTTTGGTATTACCTTTAGAATATTATTAAAAATCATATTATTCATTGCCAGACACTTAACATCGTGGCAACCCCTTGCCAGACACCCTTAATGTTCAGGACATAATAATTCTACTTACGTTATAGTGTAATAGCTGATTTTTATACATGATACTTATATATTGAGTAGATGATGTTTTTTTAGTATATGTGGGTGCGAGTGAGATGGCGAGTTAGGTCTATTGCGGTCTAAAGAATTAAAGAATTCAAATTTTAAACAAGCTCTGGTGGATTTTTTCATTTTGCATTGGGTCAGTCATGAAGTAATACCTTTCATTGGAAACAAAACTATCCACATTAATTCTAAACAGTGCCATTCTTTTGTTGTTAATGCTTCTAACAATATAATAACAAGAATCGTAGAAGAGTTGTCATGTCCAGAACACGAAGAAGCTGATACCAAAATAATCTACCAAACGTGCAGTATTCCAAATCAAGGGAATATTGTGATCAGAAGTGTCGATACTGACATTGCAGCGATCATGCTTGGTCATACGCATCATCTTCAAAATGACTCACTTATTTGGATGCTGATAGGCACTGGAAACAACTTGAGATATGTAGACCTCACTAAGATTTATGTCAAGTTAGGATAATCTTTTTGTCAGAGCTTGCCAGGATTCCATGCAATCACAGGCTGTGACTATAATCCCGCATTTTTCCGAAAAGGAAAGTTAAGGCCTTTTAAAATATTAAAAAGTTCGGAAGAATATCAAAAAGCGTTCTATTGTCTAACCAAATATAAGGTAAGGAAATATTAATAAAAATTGCAAAATGGTGTATCTATTTGCATACTATGTTATGACATAACCTATTTTCTTGAAAATTAATCTATGATACGTGGCAAATAATATACACGTGACGACACGTAGGCATACCTGTCTACGAGGCATACGTTTTTTTTTCTCTCTATGGCAGCTAGTGATGCCATGTCTGCAACGCATAGATTATGTATGCCACAGATAAATCACAAATGTAAGTTCACAATGATAATTGTTAGTAAAAGTCAGTAAATGTTTTATGTGTTTATATACGTATATATGTATTTTTATTTATTGTTTTGTTTATGTTATGTATTGTTTTTGTTATTTTATGTCATGCACGTTCGTGTCGGGTTGTCGGGTGCCGTCTGAAAACCAGCGCTAAGGGTCATTCTTGAACCTGGCACATGCTGAGACGGGACTCTTTCCTAGCATCACGCAACATTGCAATTCATTGTTATTTGTCTAATTCAATTTAATTGTGCGAAGTTTTGTAATGTTGTGTGATGATGGAATAAACTTAATTTCATTTCATTCATTTCATTCATTTCATTAAGTTTGGTAAGAACGAATTATTTGAAAATGATGATGAACGACAAAGAATTTTTGATATTATTCAACAATTTATATGCGTAGTGTACAATGTTGGGTCGATAATTGATGTTGATGCAGCTCGGCTCCAATTATTCATTAATACGTATCAGGTCTCGGATATTAATGAAGCATTTAGTCGTAAAAACTACGAAATTTTGACGCTAGTAGTCTGCCACCCTGTAAATCTGAAATGCTACAACAATTTCTGCGAGCTAACTAGGTATATATCTTTTTAAATGGTTCGAAGGTGATCAGTTACCAAACTTTGTCAGAGATGCATTGAAAACTGTCTCAGGTATAAATACTGCTTCTAACCATTCAACATTTTTTTATACTTTTAATACAATAAAGTTTTTCAAATTTTTAAAGAAACTGACGAAGAAGAACTAGAACCTCAATATCGAATGGGCCAACAGTGCTGACGAAAATGATAACATTAATGATAATTATGATAGCGAATGAATTAACAGTATCTTTTATACACTATAATAATATGTCGTATCATCGATCTATTTTTTTACCCTTCATAACTTGTATTGTCATTAATCTACCTACAATAAAAATTTAAAAAAATATTTTTATTTGGCTTTTCTATTTAACTATTTACTGACAGAATAAATTAAAATTTTCAATAATTTCTATAGTAGTAGTAACAACGAACGTCATTTCTGAAGATATTTTTAAAATTTACATCAATTAATAATCACATAAATCGGCCAATAAGCTTAATTAGACAAGTCATTCTTATCACGAATGTAATTTTAATTAATTATCTGGCATAGAGGCTAAGAAAGAAAAATCATCTAATAACTACCTATTATTTCAAAAATCAGCAATTTCATTACAACGTAAGTAATGGTATAAGTAATATTACTCTTGTAATTAATTATGAATATTGAATTCATCTTTGAAAATAGCATACATTATTTTTACTGATATACGCATGTACAAAATATTCAACAATACCAGCGCATTTCACTCGCACCCACATATATATTCTACCTCGCGTACGATCCTACATGCTTGTCTGGCAGGGGGTTAGAACTATCAAAAATGTCTGGCTACTAAAAAAACATCATCTACTCATTATATAAGTATCATGTATAAAAATCAGCTATTACACTATAACGTAAGTAGAATTATTATGTCCTGAACATTAAGGGTGTCTGGCAAGGGGTTGCCACGATGTTAAGTGTCTGGCAATGAATAATACGATAATTCTTTATTGACACCAAAAAAACAGGAAACTACACAGAAACAATAAAAATAGTAAGGTACAAAGGGCGGTCTTATCGCTAAAAGCGATCTCTTCCAGACAACCTTTGGATGGACAGAGAATATTTTTTTTGAGCAGGGAGAGTGGTGCAAGTCTCATATACATACGCAATATAAATATAGATTGCTGTATAACTGTATAAAATAACTACATAAATATCACCATAATATATGATAATATATAGTATTATATATACATACATATATATATATTCATAAAATATATATTAACTATCTTACAGATATGATATATAGTATAATACATACACAATAAACATATATATATTAAACAAAATAAAGAGAAAAAAAAAATTAAAAATTAAAAAAAAGTAGAAACATCAGAGAACTGTAATAATTAAGAGTGGAGAGGTAGAAATTGGTAACCTGTGATCTGAAAACATTGAGTGATTGGGCACGACTCATTGTGACAGGGAGTGCGTTCCATAGGCGCACAGCCTGTGCGGAAAAAATAATATTATTTTTAATAATATTCATAAGGTATTATCACCTTTAGAATATTATTAAAAATAATATTATTTTTCTTCATTATTTGATGAAACTAGATTTGTATATTACATACCTTTAGTACTGTTTACCTGTCAAAGCCAGGGCAACCCAAATTACATAAGGGGCCTTCGTTCTTACCTGTGTTGGGAGCATGCGCTGACAAACTTTCAGCTTTTATAAAATAATGAAGGTCTGGGGTTCACGGGCTCTTGCTCTATATTATTAGGGATAACTCAAATACTACTTGTCAGATCTCATAGTAATTAAACAACTTTGAACGGTTTAAATCGCGTATATTTGTCATTTGTTTTTGTCCCGACGTTTCAAACACTTTGCAGTGATGGTGGTCACGGGGTGACTCCCGGATCTCACTCTTTTGAATATAATAACAATCATCAAAATCGGTACACAAACAGTCGAATAGAAAAGCCCTTTCTTGTCTCTTCCACCTATGAAGTCGGTAAAAAAACAGCATAAACGTCACCCCTACCTCGAACACGGCAATGTCAAATCGCGATGTCTCCTGCTTGAGTCACAGTAGTGTGCGTATGTGCGTCCACTACATGCTTGTCTTACGAGCGTGCCAGACAGTTCGAAACCACGGGCTCCGCCTATTGGCCTTGGAGAGAGGCTTGTTGCAAACCACCGTCGGAATTTGCTACTACACAGTTCGAAACCACAGTGTGTTTCGAACTCCCGCGCCGATGCGTGTTAACGCATCCAACTAAGGCCAAACTACACACGATATCGCTTAATTCATACGTTTTAAAATGACTATCTATATATGAAATTTGGAAGAAAAATACGTCATAAATAATGCATTATATTTGGTCGTGGCTTTTATACCTACGTATCTCAAAGAGGGAAACGCGCTACGCGTGCGCTCTCGCCGGCGGCAGCGGCATACTGCCCTCGCGTGGTTTGCAAACGGCGTCTACACAGTGGGAAATAGTGATCGCGAACCACGGTTGACAACGCATGCTAGCAATCCAAGGGCGTTGGAAAGTCAAACTTAATTTGGTCGCAAACCATCATCTCCACAGTTGTAAACCACGGTTCGGGACCATGGTTTCGAACTGTCTAGCACATACTTCAGTCTTTCATTAAAACGTATCATACACAATGGAAGTGTAACTGTGTGCATTATATGCTTGTGTTACATTTTCTCCACATTATATTGTCGTGATAGATTATTAGAGCCTACCCTATATCTTTCTTTGATGACTTGAACAGATTTTTACCATATACAGTGAAACTTTGTTAAGTGGGACCTGGATAGTGAGAAATCTCCATAACTGGAACTCATGCTGAGGTCCCAACACTTTGGCACTGAATTACCTCTCTGAGTGGGACGAAGCAAACATCTATATCTGGGATTCGTTCTTTCATCATAGTTACCTCTATAACTGATACCGCGAGTAAATGTTATATGCATAAACCTCTGTACCTGAGATAACATCGTTTTGTTTGTTTACTTACTTATTCTTATTGTACCCGCAAATTTCGCACTTAACTATGTAAGTAATTTTGAGCCTCAATGACCTACAGTCATAGCTTTACTGTCATACGGATGTTTATTTGAAAATGCCAAAAGGAAGGAGAAAATCTTTATCAGAACGTGACAAACTGTAGTTAATATCCATTTATGAAGAAGACACGCGATAAACTCCGAGTCGAATTTAAAAATTTACTCTTTGTAGAATAATTCATAATAAAGATAAAATTCAATCACGATGTTCTGAAGAACAAGGAATACTTCCAAAAGACAAACTAAAATGACAGATTTTTATAATTGGAACATTCTGTTTCCATATTACATTTGAATGAGTATATTACCTATAATCTTTTTTTTATTAAAACTCTTTTATAATGTTTATTTAGCACGTTAATAATCGCATCTCCATAACTGTAGTACTCTTTACTCTGACCTCTGTTAAAGGAACCCTCTGTAAATGAGACAGATATTTATTTATACCTAGATATCTGAGACACTAAGTGGAATCAGTACTAATATTATAAATGCGAAAGTAACTCTGTCTGTCTGTCTGTTACGCTTTCACGCCAAAACTACTGGACCGATTTGAATGAAATTTGGTATGGATATAGTTTGAGACCCGGGAAAAAACATAGGATAGTTTTTATCCGACTGCGCAAAAAGAGGTTAATGTTATCGCGCGATAACCGACATACGCGCGGGCGGAGCCGCGCCCGGAAAGCTAGTACCTCTATATGTGAAACCAATTAGCAAGTCACTTGATGTTTAACTTAACGAGGATTCACTGTATTAATGTATTTATATTTAGTTTGTGATATATTTTAGTCTGTAATATTTTAATCATGATCATATTCTCTACAAGCGACCCGGTCCGGCTTCGCACGGGTGTAGTGCTGACGATAAATATACTACAGAATGTCTTTATATACAACATTCACAGCTTTTTTGTCATTAGACAATACAAACATGTTTGCTTTAGAGGTTACTCTTGACATCACATTAGAAACCTCTAAAATTATCAGTGTTTCTCTACTATATTATGAATGTATTAAACATATAAACCTTCCTCTTGAATCACTCTATCTATTAAAAAAACCGCATCAAAATCCAATGTTTGTCATAACGGATGACCGCATCAAAATGTCAAAAAAGCGATAATCTCTGCCTATAACAGGTGCATTTCGTCACACGTACGGACTGCACTGGGCCCGTCAGCCTGAGACATAATATGTACAGTTGTTAAGTCTCATTACGCCTGTAATTTTACTGGCTCTCAAGGACTGCCGCCGGAGCACACTGTCAGGTCGAGAGATTTTGTACTTCAGATTGGTAGCTAGGCGAGCATTAGCAAAATGCTCTTTCGCGATGAAGCTCAATCGGTGGGGATCGAACCGTGGATCTGAGGCACGCCAGTCCATAGTTTTCAAGCGCTCGTAGTGAAGTTTGCTTAGCAGTTTTTAACCGATCAGCTAAGTTAAGCAACGTCCGCCTCTACCGCTAGTGACATTACTACTGATCGTGCACGTGCTTCGGAGGGCACGTTACGCCGTCGGTCCCGGTTGTTGTCGTAGGATGGCAGTCGTTATAGCATGGTGGTAGTGCATTTTCCGAATGCCCGCCTGGCTACCTAGCGGTGTGTTCCGGCAGCTGTCCTTGAGAGCCAGTAATTTTAGGTTAGCCTGAACAACATCTTCGACCACATCATCACTTACCATCAGGTGAGATAGTGGTCAAACGCAAACCCATCAAGCAAAAAAAAAACTATTACCGCTCGGCCATCATTGCTGTTTACTCATAGTAAAATTGCCACTTCGGTGTATGGCAATTTAACTCTCGCTAGCTGTATGTAGGGCAGAAGCTTAGAACGGATATCTTACTGGCAGTTTGTTCCATGTCCTCGAGTGGTTCATGAAGGTCGTCAATGTCGTCCATAGGCCCGTCGTCGCTAGGTGGCTCCAGTTTCACTTCCACGTCTAGTTTCTTGTCTGGATCTGCAAAAAGAATATTAGCACTAAAATGAGACGACTTACTTAGCATACCAGCCAAGCCTGACCTGAGTTTAAGAAACCTTACCTTCTTTAGCTTGTATGGCAGCGGTGAGGAACGCCTGCTCTGCCTCCAGGACCTGCCGACGGAACGCGCACGCGTCTCGCAGCCGCACCACGCATGTTGCGCACACGCCGCACTCTGTGCTGTCCCCGTCGAGATGAGACAGCTGGAAAATTTAATAAATTAAACAAGTTTTCATACGGGATAGTAGAGACGAATTACTTAGTATTCCATGGATTCACCTTGCGGGTGCCAGGTCAATAGCGTTGCAGAGGACGAGGCCCTGATACATAAAGTTGTTAAGCCTCTTTTCAAAACCTGTAAACTCTTCTTTAAACTAGAACACAGTAATGCGAATCGAAATAGGTACGGTGGTAGTATTTCCCCGGATGAACCTACCCAAAGAGTTCTACTGCTACAGAAAACTGATTAAAGATATAAACTGACCGCTTTACTGGACTATTGGTCTACTGTCTTTCATAGACAGATTGCCAAGTAGCAGTATAGAAAAGCTTTACTGGACTAGTGGGGTAAAGTGTGGCTTTGTAATCGCAGCATCTTCGATTCAATCCCTGGGCCCAATTATTTTTAGACATTGAGCTTTATTTTGAGCTATTTGCCATGGAAAAATTAGAGGTAAGGGTCCAATGATGGTACCCGCTCTCATGAAAAGTGTCATATTTTGAGGTATGGATGAATGACAGCAGATATGCCTGAAACCTTAGTCAACATTCTCGACCTATACACATGAGTACAGTAATTTAAAAGTAAATGTGATAAAAACATTGTCGCAGACTGACATGACTGGATATAGTTGTTGTTGAGTGGCAAAAACATTGTTTTACTGAATTACTGGGTTGGGCAGTTATTGCATAGGTATGGAGTCAAGAAATGTTTCATATAGATGGTATCTCTGCTTACTGCATGATATCCAGGCATGATGATTATGCTTTTTGTTGAGTGGGGAAAATAGTCATGTATTTTGTTATTGTTCACATATTTTAAGGTCACACATTAATTGAAAATGTATACCAATTAAACATACAAAATTTACATGCAGTAATTTATAATGTTTTGTTAAACATTTCTGTAAAATAAACCAGTATCTGCTGCAGCTGTCAGTGTCAAAAAGTCACCAGACCTAACTGCGAGTCCGTGACAACTATTGTACCCTCATAAAGGTATACTGTACAAAGTAAGATTTAGAATTACCACCTACCAACTTGAAAAAAGTCAACTCTTAAGCACCCAGTGTGCAATGCAATGTACAATATTGTAAAACAATTTGCAAGACATTAAATAATTAATAGGTCATGTTATTGGATCACATCAAAATTACAACTATCGGAGTAATTGTAAGTGAATGAAATAATAGTAAATTATACAATTTATGAATAAAATTAAATGAAAACAGATTTTTTTAACAGGTAGTTGGAGTTTACTTTAAAAATTAAAAACAAAAAACTTTTTTAAACTTATCTTCTTAATACCTAACAGCATTTTGATGGTCCATAGTTAGGAATAAGTAGTATAAGTATAATTTTAATAGAACCTAGAAAAAATATCTTGGTTGAGTTTCTCCCAAAACATTAAATCTAATTTGCATCCACAAAAACTGTGCGAAAATACATAACATATAAATAGCTTGGACACTACGAGGATAAGGACTCAGGATGTGTAAGTGGTCTGAGCATATATAATTAATAATATAGTCTAATGTTTTTCTTGCAATGCAAATTAACCAAGACAAATAAATCATTGTTTGGACTCATTGCAGGTGCTGGGTCTATCATATACCAAAAGTAGTAAAAGAAGCTTTGGGGTACTGGAGGCTTACAAGAAAATGACTAATCATTCAAAAATATATTTAAGTAAATATAGTCCTATTTCTAAAGTCCTACTTTTCAAGAATTTATATTTGGGATCCAGTTTAACTGATGGCAATCATTGGAACAGCCAAGCCTAGTGTCTTATTGATGCACGTTTTGTAATATTCATATTTAGAAAATATATATTAAGAAAATTTATAAAATTACCTGGCTTGCAAGCAACACCGACAAATCGCGCAACAAACGATATAAGGCAAAATTGAGTTTTATCAGTCTTTCTTAACTTATGGCTTACACAAAAAGTTGTTTGTAACGGTATGTTCGAGTTTGTAAAGCCAACAACACATGCATACCAAACAACTCTGGTACTTCGTGATGTCGCGACTCATGATTATATGGACTTAATTTCCGCAGATTTGCGTTTTAAAGATATTTTGTAGAAATATATGTATTTTATCAGCCAAATAATGGACACTTTAACTCACCAGCAGCCCAAAACAGTCCATAAACATATCAGAGTAAACTTCTTTTTGGCCCATCCATTCGTACTCCGCTGTTAGAACTCGACATTTCTTGATGGCGCGACAACAACGGCACTTGCCTGGGTCTAATATAGGTCCTTTGCTCGTCCCAGGGGCGGTTGGAGCTGCCATTTCGAGGTATTCACATACTTTTACGCTTAAAATTTAATGAAATTAAAAAACACTTCCAGCCCCAACAAACATTCTACTTCCCAAACATAGATCAGACAGATGAAATACTTTAAGATCCTTGACTATTTCTGTGGTATTTGTATTCTCTATAGCGTTTGAATTCGCGTTATACTTTTTATTCTGTGGTTATAGTCATATTATCTGTGTTTAGCTTATTATTATCAAAGAGAATGCGAATCCAAAAGGACGGGAATCAAAATGTTTACTAAACCATTTCTGTATTAAAAATTAAATTAATTGATGAGAAATGAGTGCAGCTAATCGCAAAGGGCCCATTATAGAATCGGGCTTGTGTCGATGTTGCGGTGGAACGAAACGGTGTCGTATTTTGAACGTGGAATATGAATGGCAAGGACAGAAAGAAGTTTACTCTGATATGTTTGTCGATTGCTTTGGTTTATTGGTAAGCAGCTACTATACGATCTTTTCTGTACAGTACCAGTAGCTATTCACAAGCATGGATTAATCGCGTAATGTTCAGATATTGCTGGTTCGACGTAAGTTCCGGGGCGCGTTCCAGTAAATGTTGGTCGAGCAATATTTGCTCTAAGGCACCTGGAACGACCTATAAAGCTCCTTTCAAAATATGGAATTGACAGCGATGTTTTTAGGTGATAAAATACAGTCTACATTTTTAATAAATGGGGCATAATACGTAATTAAGCAATGTTAACATAGTATGCCACTAATCCTTGGCTTAGCTTGTACAAAATCTATTATTTATTGTAGAATCTGTCACATTTGACAGCTGGCCAAGATTTGGCCGATTTAAAAGGTAGTAAAAATTTGGCCAGGCAGATCAAAATTTGCTCTGACAGGTCGCCCGGAACGGGTATGATCAAATCTTGACAGGATCAAATTAAGTTCGATTAGAGTGCTGGAACGGTGTATATCTGCGTTTAGACCATAATTTGTCTTGGCCGACGGGTAGGAGGAAGTAATAGGAGCGTGCCATTGTTTTTTTTTAAATATATTAAATGATTATGTCTGAGCAGTAGCGGTTAGCTGATCCTCGAATTAAATGAACGATATATGTTACAAAACTTAGTACATAACTTCGGTTGGGTAAACATATAGTAAGCAAGAAATCATGCCACTGATCCTATCACACAGCCTGCTGTTGCTATTTTGTTGAAATGGTCGTATGAGTGCTGATATTTACCAAAACATTTACAGTTTATGAATCTGAGGAGGTCTACTGCCATAGGGGCTCATCCTTAGAATAAGTAGACACTACAATGTATGTTAATATTTTTACAGATACATTTAGTTACCTCGCATAACCACATGAAATTTTATATTGTTTTTGAGAAATAAATTGTAATAATAATAACACCTTATATCCTGCAATATACAGAGAATTGTACATATCACATCATGTACCTATTAATGAATAGATTCAGGTTTTACTTTTCGGAAATCCATATTTAATAATAATAAATATTTTTAAAAGTATTGAATACATTATAATAATACTTTAATAAAACACTTAAAAATATATATCTAGTGACAATTTCACCTAATTTTCCTGTTAAGCCTATGTGATGTCACTAACAGGAAGAATATTCTACTAGTTTCGCTTCTAAATGAGACAGATCAGTCTCAATTGTGTGCTCGGTGAATCAAGACCTCCTGAAGATGCTTTGTTTAGAAGCAAAACTAGTCGAATATTCTTCCGGTTAGGCTGCTAGCGTTTGTGACGTCACATAGGCTTAACAGGAAAATTAGGGTCACGATATATATATAATTATACTTTTTTAGTTTTTTATTAAAGTATTATTTAATGTTTTCATAAGATACTTTTAAAAATATTTGTTATTATTAAATCATGTACCTTATGTATGCATAGGCCTCCCCTAACCCATTCCATTGCAGTCTGACAAGGGCATCTCTTCTCCAATATGGACCAGCTGTAAGCTCAAGATCATCTTCCCATTTTTTGTGGTGTCTTCCTTTGTTCCTTTTGCTATATCTAAGATACCATTTTAATAGCCTTGCACCATTTCTTTCTGAGATCTATGATGGCCTATCCACCTCCACTTCCATATAATTATTCTCACCACTACATATGTCTGTAAGTTTTGTTTTTGGTCTTATGTCTGCATGTCTTACTTTGTCTTTTACCTTTAAACCTGAATTCAAATTCAAATGTTTATTTGCCAGAATACATAATCAAATTACATTTTAAGATCGTATATAATAATGTTAGTCACTGTATTCAGCCTGCAAGCAGGCGTGCAAATTTTTAATATTCTTTGTTAATTTAATAAGTCAAGTTATTTAAAATGTCATATCATTATAATATCAATTAGCATTATGAAAATAATTAATTAGATTTACATCATTTAGTGAAGTTTAAGTATTCTTTCATGCTGTAAAAACAATTGTCAGTTAGCCATCTATTTAATTTAGCTTTAAAAACATTACCATTCAAGATTTTAATATCTTCTGGTAAATTATTATACACCACTATGCACATATTAAAAACATTTCTCTTATAAATATATTTACGGCCTGTAATGCTTCTCCATTGCTTTCCGGAATTTGGAAAGCTTGTCTCCTTGGTGTTTAGTATTTGCCTATGTTTCACAAACGTAAGTTAAGCATGGAAGGCTGCATTTGTTTAATGTATTCCTAATGGTTATCATGCCTAGAGTTTTGGTATTCATGATTTCTTTAAGATACCAATATCTTTTCCAGCTATCCATGGCTCCTATATTTATTTCTTTGATTGATTGATTGTGTGAGAAAATAATCTGTCCTAAGTATGTGTACTTATCTACATAGTCTAAGGTTTAGGTGCTCGATACTGTTTTATATTGACTTTGGTCGAGGTTGTCATAACTTTGGTCTTACTGAGGTTCATCTTTAATCCAACATTTTCACTTTTCTTATTCAAAACTTGGATCATAAGCCAGTTCACTCAGATTCTCCTCAAATAAGACCATATGGTCTGCAAACCTGATGTGGTTGAATTGGTTGAGTATTGAATCATTGATGTTTCTGATCAAAACCATCCCAGCTAAGTTTGCAGAAGATATTCTCTAAAACTGCATCAAACATTTTTGGGTTATAATGGTTTGCCTTGTTATGGGGGGCCCCTTTGAAATGCAAATTCCTTTCCCAAAGATTTCACTTATCTTTTGATTTGCTGCATTGGAAATACTTTTCATGCAATTGATATAATTATGTTACCTCGCTGCTCTAAAGTATCCCAAATATAGTCATGATTGAGGCTGTCAAAAGTCACCAAACTCTAGGCAAAATAGGCTGCACAATAGCGAAAAAAATGCGAAAAAGAGGCCCACCAAGTAAGAGGGTGTCAAAAGCTTTATTGTAACCAATAAAAGCTAAACTGGCTTAAATCATTCATTGTATTTTTCAAGAGTTTGCTTTACTGTGTAAATGGTATCTATTGCAGAGAATCCTTTTCAAAATCCTAGCTGTTCTATTGTTTTTTGTTCATCAAAATAATAGGGGTCCATTTTTTCTTTTTGTTATGGAACCCTAAATAAACATTATCTTTGTTAAAGAGCTGATAATGGACAAGGGATAGAGCTTAACACTTCCAGGTGATGAGAGATACAATACCTGTGACAGTACACCAAGCGCTAGTAACCTTGTTCAATGCTGGACATTCTGATTGATGTGATGAAAGAAACAATAACTTGAATATGCATAAAAATTATAGATATCTATCAGGAAAATGTAAAATTAGGTTTTTCTGGCAATCAATTCTATAGAGAAAATTTAAAAACAATTTTGAAACGATTTCACATACATTTATCAGCCGAGTAGATAAACGTAAGTGAAATTGGTTCAAAATTGTTTATATATGAACTTCTATTGTTGTCTTTATCTATGATTCACATGGATTAATGAGTGATGCATATAGCACCAGAAGTATTTAATATCTTTTATATATACACACACACGCACACACACATCAAAAGTGTCTAGGGATCATGTCTATTTTGAACTGTAACTGAATTGTTTGGCAGAAAAAACGAAACAAATTAGGATATTTGCTATGTTTATTGTAAAATTATATTTTAAAATATATATTGTAAAATATATGAAGTAGTGATAGCTCAGTGCCTTTGGTTATGGACTGCCGCGCAGCAGGTCCATGGTTCGAATCTCGCCGCGGGCTTGAGCTTCACAGCATGGTGGAAGGGCATTATTGCGATTGCCCGCCTGGCTAGCGACAGTGCCGGTTTTAGCACTACCAGCGCCCTGGGCGGGATTTTTGCCGCGCCCCCAGCGAGATTGAGTGTTGCATATAGCCACTCAAATTCATGAAAAAAAGTTAAGAAATAGAATTCTACAGAACTCTTTTATTTAGAAACCAAACTCCATTTCTCGACAATTTCATTTTAGATTCACAAAATTGCTAAGTGTCCATACATTTAGATACCTAAAGTTCCTGTAAGTCGCGATCTTTAATAAAATTTAAAATAACGGGAGATCGACATTCTGATCGGATAAAAGTTTCAGACTTATGAGTTCATCACACAGCATACAACATTTATATTTGATTTAGAGTCTGCAGTTAATTTCAATTGAAGATCACTACAGAGGTAAGGTCTGGTTTTTCTGGAATCTTTTTTTACATTTTGAAACTTTACTTAACTACTTACCTACATTGTTTACATTGTAAAAAAGACCAAGATTTTAAATAATCATTACCTGTTTAATTTTTTTATTGAGTGATATTAAGATAGTCTTCAAAACACAATTAAAAAAATTTACTTAAAATTTCTTTTACATACGTTACTGGCTCGTCGCGGGCAGTATCACCAGCTTGGTGTTTTACACGAATGCTTGTTGTGGCTCAATTTTTAGAACTAACTCCTTAGTATAATAGTTAAAATGGTACTTTTAAAACCTTTATTTCTATATTCTTCCAAGAAAGCGCAGCCTTTTCAACACTTCTGTGCATTTACAAAGATCAGAGATCCATGTCTTCATTATAGAGACTTTTGATATTTAGAGATTATTGATTATAGAGACTTACTGGCGACATTAATTTGAAAAGTATATTTACCAGAGTTAAAAAATGAGGCTATATAGCTGAAATCTTTTATTTGTCGGGCTAGTATAATAGCCTCATGAGAGAATTAACTTCAGTAATTTGAGTTTCAGTAGCCAAAGTAATTAAAGCGTCATGAATGGCACTAATTCGTTAACAGACGCCTTTAACGCTGCTTATTCTCGCTTCTATAAGAGACTCAATGTCGCCGTGTCGTTTAGAGCAAGCCATGTCGTCTAAAACTAACCATAATTTGTAGTCTAAAGGGTTGTCTGAGGTCTGGGCTAGATGAGAGCCAGTCTCCAGCATAAAGTCAAGAACGTTAGTTTCAAGCCAGGCATGGGTAGTTCGTGCCTTGTGACCAGGTGCGGAGTCCTGCTGGAAAATGCACGGTACAGTTTTTAAAAGTGTACTGCTGAAAGATTTCACAACACGATCCAAGACTGTCTCTTGACACTTCGGCTGATGTTTTCACTCCTTTTTCACAAAAATGCAGCTTTGTGACGTCTTGATAAGGAACGCCCCACCAAACCATCACTGACGCAGAATGATGACCACGTTGTACCTTTCCGATCACTTGATCAGCTTCTTTAGAACTGTGAGCCTAACATTTATCATTTTCCTTATTGTAGTGCTCTTCAATCGTGATTTTTTTAATCGGTAAAGAGGATGCCCTTCATCTGCGTATCGAGCCGGAAGGCGTTTTGATCTATCCACTCTCTTTAATTGTAAATTTAGGACATGTCCTGTATATCGACGATAAGCACCGAGCTTCAGGTCTTGTTTTATAATACGTGACAGAGTCCTAGCGGGAATCTTCATTTCTCGCGATAAGATTTTTTGCTTCCTACTGGGATTTTGACGAATTCTTGCTTTAACAGCATTAGCAGCCTTTGTAGTTCTCACGGCCGCCCCGATCTTTTATGATAGAACGATATACGAACATACGGCCGATACCAAGCTTTGACCTGGAATATGATCGTCGGCTCCATACCCACGTGCAAGGCGATCATTGCTATCCTATATTTTCTTTGACACCCAATTCCATATTGTAATTTGAAAAATATGTGAGGTGGCTCGATATTGAAAGTAGTTTTTGAAATAACAAACGCATTCCAAATTAAAAATAATTAAAAAGTAGGAAAAAAGTTTTTATGTACATTTATGGCCAGACTAAAATATTACTTGCTCAATGGGCCAGACTAATGAAAAATATCACACGTTAGCATTTCCGAAAGATCACGGCGCAGATAATTACCATTTTTCTAAAATTTTGCGAAGGCAGCCTTTGAGTAAGTGGCGAAGCCAGTTTCTGGTATACCACAACTTTTTAGTATATTTATGTATATTTATTTATAATTTTGAATCAATTTACCTTCTGAAATATATTTATAAACTTATGTCTTGAATATAATACATTGAAATATTAGGATCCAAATCTCTGCTGAAAAATTCATTAAATAGTGACTGCGCGCATAGTGCAGATATTGCATTTGAAAACACAATTAAGTATTATACTATACATTTCTTCTGATAAAAACAAAATCTATTTGGGTAAGGTAATAAGTAAGAGCGTTGTTTCAATCGATTTAATAAACGAAACAATGGTATTTATTTACAGAAAAAATAAGTTTACTCATTAGTCGGTAAAATAATTCATTTCAAATGTCGAACATCGATCACTCATTACCTATGTCACAAACGCATTGCAATATCAATATCTGCAATTTTACCTAAGTTGAATATAATTAAAACTACTGTAAACTATTAACGTAAATCCGACCGTTTTCCTATTTATATTAATGTAACAAAGTAGTAAAACAGGGCGGGAATCGAACTCAAGTCGAATTATTTTATGTACGCCAGCTGCCTAAAAAATTTTTAGATATCATAAAATTGTGATAGCTTAGCATGCCATGGTGTTTGTAACCATATTTAGAAATATAGCAGCGTGACTTCTTTCGATCAGAAGAAGTGTACAATTCAAGTTGATGACTGCCTACCATACCCTATGACGAAGAAGTTGAAGTTATACAATTAGAGCACAATATTAGGGCTCCACTGAGCATGTTCCGGTGGCTGAGTGGTTTAGGTACTCGAAGCGAAGTATTTATTACACAACACTTTTCCGAAACACCATTGTAGTAAATTGCATTGGTTTACGTTGATTCAAATACCCCTCTACCTACGCGGGGGCGTAAATGTTTAGATGCTTTCTGCGAGTCATGGAAAACATAAAACCAGGTTTTGCGTTAATGGGGCGCCTGCAGCGCCCCTTCATACCTGGCGCCCTGGGCGGTCGCCCAACCGCGCCCTACCCTAACGCCGGTACTGGCTAGCGACCACCCTCAAGTAGAAAATCTGTCGCCAAGCACCTGACGGTGCTTTCCGGCAGCTGTCCTTGAGAGCCAGTCATTCTAGGTTACGCCTGTTAACACTTTCGACCACATCACTTACCATCAGGTGAGATTGTGGTCAAAGGCTTACCTATCAGCAATAAAAAATATACATATAATAATTAAAATATATATTAATTACTATCGTGTTTCTACCATTTACACTAATCACAGAACAAATTTAAAAGATCTGTGACTCACTGGCTTCTTATAAACTGCTTTTATAGTGTTAAAGAATTTAAATACTTTTGTAAAATGTAATATTGACTTAAATCATACAACAAAAATTTGCACGTCTGCTTGCAGACTAAATACATTGTATCTTAACAATTAATATATATGACATGTATTTTAGCAAATAAATTATTTCATATGATTTGATTTGAAGAACAGCGATTTGGCATGATTAAAATCAGTTCATCAAAGTGACTTTGAGGAATGGCCACGCACGGTCTTTATAACCAGTCAAAGAACTGTTGTGGGGTATGCACGGCATCCATACTTGGCAGAGCTCTTCTTTGTAGCATAGCCCCTGCATGTTCAATGGGGTTGAGGTCTGGCGATTGAGCAGCCACGGCAGAACGTTGATGCGAGAATCGGCAAGAGTGCGAGATACGACTGCGTGCATTATCGTGCATTAGACGAAATGAATTACCCAAAAGGCTTCGCAAAGGGATGTTCTCTTCTGAAACAATACTCTCCGCATAAATCTCAGCATTGAGGTTGCTCCTGATCCAAATGAGATCTGTCTAAAACTTTCTTGATTTACTCGAAAACGTACTTGATCCTTAGGCACTTTTGATGTGTGTATATGTACATTTGAATTTTAAATTAAAATTTCAGCTATCACATTTAGATGGGGAGGCGTCAGAGAGAGTTATATGTGCAACATGTGTATCCAGGCTACGAGAGGCGGTGTCGTTCCGGAGGCAGGTGCTCAGCTGCGAGGAGAAGCTGTTGAATACGGAGATACATGTGCATTGCGATGGTATGCATTTTTTAACATGTTATGATAATATTCGGATGTCGGCGGTCTCGTTCCCGCATCTGCAGCTGGGTGCTGCGACTCAGTCACTGCCCTGCGCCGCGACAAGGAGCTTTTGAACAGCCACTGCCGTATCGCGAGTCCTAAACATTAGATAGTTTTTTTTTTAGTTTTTTTTATTGCTGATAGGTAAGCCTTTGAACACAATCTCACCTGATGGTAAGTGATGATGTGGTCGAATGTGTTAACAGGCTTAACCTAGAATGACTGGCTCTCAAGGACAGCTGCCGGAACCACACCGTTAGGTGCTTGGCGACAGATTTTCTACTTGACGGTGGTCGCTAGCCAGGCGGGCATTCGCAAAAATGCCCTTCCACCATGCGGTGAAGCTCAAGCCCGCGGCGGGATTCGAACCATGGACCTGCTGCGCGGCAGTCCATACCCAAAGCCACTGAGCTATCATTGCTTCAAAATATAGATGATAGAAACTCTTTATTGTTACACCACATTTAAAATAAACATTAATATGTCACGAGGATTAAAACTCACATATATTAACATACCATACCAAACAAAAGTACAGTACTTAATAGCCCCTTATTCGCGGGTAAAAAAATTGTGGCTCTTTTCCTGTATTCGCGGAAAAATATTTCGTTATTCGCGGTTCCAGTTCCGGTAGCTAAAATCGAATCCTTCCGAAATCGTCGGTGTCGTTTATAAAGGTGTCGTCATCCTTTGAGTCCAGTCTCATAGAGAGGCGATAGTCGAGCGAATGAATTTGGCACTAGAAGCAGTCTGCGAATGGGGTGACGCTAACTTAGTCAAGTTCAATTCTTCAAAGACCCAGACGTGTCTCTTTAGTGCTAAACAGAGTCTTTTCACTCTCACTCCTGTCCTCCGAAGTGTGCCTGTTCCGATAACCGACCAACTAGAGCTATTAGGTGTAACTCTTACACCGAAACTCAATTTCGGGTCTTACATTGAGTCCAGGGCTAAATTAGCAGCAAAAAAGCTGGGTGTTCTTTGGAAAGTGCGGCGGTATTTCACATCAAGACAGCTTCTAGACCTATATCAAGCTCAAGTCAGGTCTTGTATGGAATACTGCAGCCATCTCTGGGACGGTTCAGCTAAGTACCAGCTCGAAGCCTTGGACTCGATAGATAACCGAGCAAAGAAGCTCATTTGTGATGATGCGTTGGTGGAGGCTAGACTCCAAAGCCTCGAGCACAGGCGCAAAGTTGCCAGTTTATCGGTATTTTACAGGCTTCACTTCGGAGAGTGTGCGATCGATTTACACAACCTCATTCCCTCTTCTCCTTTCTTTAATCGGACAACAAGACGCACAGGAACACGGCATCCATACATTGTCGATATTCCAAAAATACGCACAAAACGTTTTAAATCAAGTTTTATAATGCGTACGGCCGATGTATGGAACACCCTACCAGCGTCTCTATTTCCCGATAAGTATAATCTGGAAGTCTTCAAGTACAGAGTTAACAGGTATCTGCTGGGCAAGCATGTTACACCGTCGACCGCGTCGTCACTTTCCATCAGGTGAGACTGCGGTCAAATGCTTGCTAGTAAATTATAAAAAAAAAAAAAAATGTATGTATTGTTGAAAGAACCAATATAAAAAGAAAAATAAATTTTATTGCCACTATGCCTAAAGTTAGTTGACAAATGCGGCCGCCGCCGTTGTAGTACGCGTGTCGCTATCCTGTACTAAAAGCCGCATTTACGAATATAAAATATAATAAAAGCCGAATTGAAATACCTTTTAAAAGCGACTCATTAAAAGAGAAAGTTACTAAGTTTCATCTAAACCAGATATTAATTCTTACTAATTAAAAGGTATTGTTAAAAAAACGATTTACTGTATGTGATTAAATTGATTTTTAAGTATATTTTTTTCTTTTGTTTTGAGTTCTTGGAAAGCATCCCCTATACAAATTACCGTTCCGTATACACAGTTTTTGTTCGCGGCATATTTACGGAACGTAATATGGAATAACCAGAGAGTTGGAATATTAGAGAAGTTATATCCGAACACCACTGCTCTAAAAGCTTACTAGAATTTACCTATCTACATACCTACGCACATGTATATGCAGTTTGTAATGACAAGGAAAGAACGTTCAAATGTTATGCGTCATATCTGTTGTTAGAAAGAGATAAATAAACAATTCGTGTCACCACCGAACCGACACAAGACGTTCCGATCACCATTATGCTGTGATCTCATTCACTCTCTCACACCAAACGATACACATATCTCGCTCATCCATTTCATTTTAGTTCCTAAGATTAAACAAAATGACGATATTTTCTATTTTAACAATAAAAGCAATAATTACGCGTGAAATGAAACAGTTTTCTGATCTCTCACAGTGCTATATTTGCTGCTATAGTGTATAATTGCTGCAGAGTCTAAAGACACAAGGAAGGCATATTGTCCACAGATTATTTCTAAAAAATACGATTAGCGGCGATGTATTCACCGGACGCTAGGAAGTGCTAGACTGGTAGTGACGCAGGTAATTACCCTGAATTCGTCTAGTAAATATGGAGGGCATACAACACATCTACAGGTAAAAAAATCTTAGGGAATAACGAGAACATTGTGAATAAGGAGCTTTTACTGTATTTCTTATCTTTTTCAGCTTATTTGCATTTTTTTGAAATAAATAATACTAGCTTATCGGACGCGGCTCCGTCCGCGCGTTTAGATAGATAGATAGATAGATAACACTTTATTGAGACACCATTTAAAATATAACTTATAAAGATAACAATACAAAATATGATGTAACAATAGGCGGTCTTATCGCTTAGAGCGATCTCTTCCAGACGACCTATAACTGGAGGACAACATTTTACTAAAAATACATAGACGGTAGTCTTCATAATACAAACAAAATAATTACTTAGAAAGCATCTAAAATATGTACAATTATAAATAAAATAAAAACAATTAAAGTAATAAACATTTAACACAGTTCATTAATAATACATATACCTACATAAATATATAAATACATATATAAATTAATATATAAATATATATGTGTATACATAACATCATACAATATATACATATACCTATATCAATAACATTAAATAATGTAAGTAGTTAACATACAGAACCATAAAAGTAAGAACTTAGTAGCAATTTTTTAAAGCTGACCGTGATGTATACAATCATGATGGGGAAAGATAATGATCTTTTACAAGCTTTTTGAAAATATTAATTGATGGTGAGCGTTTAATAGCAAGAGGCAAAGAGTTCCAAAGACGTACAGCCTCAGAGGTGAATGATCCATCGTAAAATTTAGTTTTACGTTCAGGCACTTCAAGCTGAAGATTCAATGACGATCGTAAAGAACATGAGTGAGTAGTATGAAGGAAACGAAAACGTTCCTTGAGATAACGCGGGGAAGAGGGGTGAAATAGAATACTATATAGAAGGGACAAAATATGAGCATTCCGACGAAGGCGAATGGGGAGCCACTTGAGCTTAGTACGAAATTCAGAGACGTGGTCATACTTGCGTAATCCAAATATGAACCTAATGCAGAAGTTTTGGAGACGCTCAAGTTTATTTAGCATATCCTCCGTGAGGTCAAGATAGCAGACGTCAGCATAGTCAAGAATAGGGATTAAAAGAGACTGTGCAAGTGCAATTTTAGTGGTAGTTGGTAGAAGGTTTCGAAGTCTGCGTAAGGCACCTGCAGAAGCGAACAACTTGCGGCTCGTTTCAACTAGTTGAGGCCCCCATGTTAAGCAACTGTCAATAGTTAAGCCAAGGTTTTTGACTGTTTTACTAAATGGAATGGCAACACCATCGAACACAACCTTCGGTAATAAGTTCCAGTCAATTCTACTCATCATGTGAGAACTTCCTACTACAATGACTTGCGTTTTCGTAGCGTTGACATTGAGTCCGTAAGCTTTGCTCCATTCTGATATTTGAACCAAGTCTGTGTTTATAGCTGCAACTGCATCCGACAATTCAATGAGAGGTGCTTGGCAGTATAATTGTAGATCGTCTGCGTAAAGGTGGTAGGAAGAAGATATAGTTCTAGAAATTGAGTTAATAAAAATAGCGAAAAGAAGAGGAGATAAGACGCCACCCTGAGGTACACCAGCTGACGTGTTACACCAAGAAGAATAAGAATCATCAAGGCGAACCCGCTGTTGGCGACCATGAAGATAAGAATGGAACCAGCCAATCACCGTTGGAGATATGTTGTTGGAGCGAAGAATTGCAAGGAGGATGTCAAAATCTACAGTGTTAAAAGCATTGCTGAAATCTATGAGTGTCAGCACAGTTAGCTGACCCTTATCCATTCCTAAACGTATATCGTCTGTTACAAACGCGCATACGTTCCTAAACGTATGCGCGTTTGTCGGTTATCGCGCAAAAACATTAACCTCCTTTTGCGCAGTTGGATAAAAACTATCCTTTGTTTTTTCCCGGGTCTCAAACTATTTCCATACCAAATTTCATTCAAATCGGTCCAGTAGTTTTGGCGTGAAAGCGTAACAGACAGACAGACAGAGTTACTTTCGCATTTATAATATTAGTACTGATGGGGTATCTCACGTAAATAAGTCACAGTGCTAAGCGAGACGTTAACGAAAATTTTGAAGCAGTGATAGCTCAGTGGCTTTGGGTATGGACGGCCGCGCAGCAGGTCCATGGTTCGAATCCCGCCGCGGGCTTGAGCTTCACCGCATGGTGCAAGGGCATTTTGTGTATGCCCGCATCATCACTTACCATCACGTGAGATTGTGGTCAAAGGCTTACCTATCAGCAATAAAAAAAAATAAAAAAAAAGACCATCGGATGTGGTTGAAACTACAGTGGGAGCTATCTGATTTATTCACGTTTGAGTTGAGGATCATAAAGAGGAAGTTATGTGTGTGTAAAGTTATTCATTGTTTTCACCACCGCTAAAAATATTAATTCAATATCTAAGCAATCTTTGTAGGTACCAAGTATGTTAAGCCGTTGTTAATGCCATCTCTTTCAAGAAACTTGTTCGATCTGTTGTTAGAAAGAGACGAATTCCACACATCCAATTAAACAGTTATTAAACATGATAAATTTTTACCGTTTTCCTTGTTCCTCAATAAAAGAACTGTACTGAATAGTATCAGCCGGATAGTCCACTCATGAACACAGCTCTCGCTTGGCAGGCGTCTTGGAGATCACAGTATGAGATATCAGTTCCTCAGAGAGCGCTGCTGCCTACGTTCTGGTGCATTACCCTTAGACGCCTCTTACAACACCCACGGGTAGAGATGGGGGGCGAGATGGGGGGGGGGGGGGGGGTGACATTCTATCCCGGCGCCCCACGGGAACAAAAACACTGGACTCAAGAAAACGTAAAGCTTATATAAAATGATGTAGCTATTTCAGAAGCACCGACCGATCTTAATGTGAAAGAAGAAGCCCAGGAGGTCAAGATGGAAGTGGATGTCAATCTCATCCAGCCTGCTGAAGAACCCCCCTGCTTGGAGATGCCTCTTGATGATGGAAATGATGACATTAACCTCGGTGATGACTGCATTGATGATGATGGTGAGTCAAGGGTTTATTTAATCTTTTGGGATGTTCTTTTTCCCATAGTTTTTAACCGACTTCAAGAAAAGAAGGAGGTTCTCAAATCGTCTCTTTTTTTATTACCTCAAAACTTTTGACGGGGTGAACCGATTTTGATAATTCTGTTTTATTTGAAAGCTGATACTTGTCGTTTGGTCCCATTTAAATTTCATCAAAATCGGTCAAGCCGTTTTTGGAGTTACACTCCAATAACTGGAAAATATTTGCCTATCTTGATGATATAGTCGTTGACAGTAAATGACAATCGATCCCGTAAGTAGCAAGGGTCACTAAAAAGAGTGAAAAAAAATATTATACCAAAAAATGGAACCGTCTTCAAAACTCTAAAGTGGGAAATAACTAGTCGAAGTCGGTACCATATTGTGATAATGGGTACTTTTGAACTGGCATGGTAGTGACTTCAAAAAGTTATTTCGTACTTTTAAGGGATGAGTCGGTTCCATTTTTTTGGTTAAATTTTTTTTTAGTTGCTGTCTGGTTTCTTACGGACAGTTGCCATTTCTTAAGTAATATTTACACAAGTTAAATTTGCATTAAAGTTTTCGTAGCCATGTGGAAATTGTCAATAAGTTGTAATTGTGTTTCAGCAGAACTCTTTGTTGCATTGATGAGATGAGAGCATTGAGAAGCATTATTGAAGTCAAACGGAGTGACAGGATAAGGAATAGTGTGATAAGGGAACGATGTGGTGTGAATGAGGATGTAGTGACTAAAATCGAGAAAGGTATGTTAAGATGGTTTGGACATGTAGAGAGAATGAATGAAATGAGATTGACTAAACAGGTATACGTAGGACAAGTGAACGGAAGTGTTGGAAGGGGAAGACCTAGACGAATGTTCCGAAATCAGATTGAAGATGTTCTGAAAAAGGCCAGGTCAGGAGTACCCTAAACCGACGCTTATGTATGAAAGGATTGATGAGTATAGATGAAGCGAAAGAGATATGTAAGGATCGTAGCAAGTGGAAATCTGTGGTCTCTGCCTACCCCTACGGGAAAGAGGCGTGATTTTATGTATGTATGTATGTAGAACTCTTTGTAAACGAGTTTGTGGGGGAAGTTATATATTCGAGCCATATATGAAATGGATCCTAGGGAATCCCTGAGAGATCTTTTTAAATAAATTGATATTTTAACTTTACCAAGTCTGTATATATTTGAAAATATTATGTTTGTTCGTAAAAAATGTAGTAAATTTAAATCAAACAGTGACAATCACTATTATAACACAAGGAATAAAGATAAAATAGCGGTGCCAGGTTTTAGATTAGCAAAGACAAATAAAAGGTCCTTCTTAGGCAATTGTGTGCGGTTTTATAATAAATTGCCCAAACATATTACAATGCTCACAGAATGAAAATTCAAGTTGCATGTGAAACGACAAAAATGTTTGGACTGGTTCGCCTCTGCCAAGCTATCACCTGTCACCTACGTAATGTAAATAAATATTGTAATAATTGTATTACATTGTAGATATATAACACATTGTTAAAAGAATGGCCCCGAGTTTCTTGCCCGTTCTTCTCGCAGTGGCTCTATAATTTTTTTTGCTGTACTTGGCAGTACAATGTAGAATATTTCAATATTAAAATTTGTAACTGACCTTCATAAGAGCGTCGTAGACGCCTAAATTGAATAAATGATTTTGACTAGACTTTGACTGAAGTACTGCTGACATACCATTGTCTACCGCCAAGCAGAAATGTTGCCATTACAGTTCTTTTTTAATGTTATTGTGACGGAACAAGCTCGAGGCCATGATATTAAGCGGACTAACCTCTGCCTATAATAGATACATTTCGTCATAAGTCAAGCACAGCGCCCGTCACCTTGAGACTTACACCGCGGTTCAAGTCACGCAAATAAGCGTTATTTGCACTGTATTCACGCATATGGTCGGTTCATAACGTGCTAAACAGACACCACGATAGCATTATGACGTCTTCTGTGACGTCACCTCCGGCTGCAAACAAGGCTCACAGAAAAGTGGTAGTGCAATGTGTGCACAAACGTCAAACTCAAATCTTGACAGATAGATGAGGAGTTTTTTGTTGTTGTGGTTAGAATTGTATATGTACAACCATCGTATTCACAAAATAATGTCTTGAAATGCAATACTTCTAATATCGATAATTGACGTAAAGGTTATTATGGATTAATTGCGAAGAAGCAAATTGACAGTTAGCAGATGTTATAAGCGCGGCTACATATCGGTTCACATCGTTTGCGCGCAAACAGTGCATATTGTCGTATTTCAGTTATGAACCGAGCGTTTGCAATGTATGCAGTGACAGCAGTGTTTGCGTGATTTAAACCGTAGTGATAGTTGTTAGGTCTCATGTGCCTGTAATTTTACTGGCTCTCAAGGACTGCTGCCGGAACACACTGTAAGGTGCTTGGCGACAACTTGACAGTTTAGCTAGCTAGGCGAGCAAACGCAAAATGCCCTTCTGCCATGCGGTGAAGGTCAAACCGCTCGGCCATCATTGCTTCCAAAACTACTGTACTGTGTTCCGGTTTGAAGTGTATGGGTGCCGGTGAAATTACAGAATCAGAATCAGCAAATTTTTATTGTCAACTTAAAATTATACAAGCATATTCCCTCCTCAAAGGCCGGCAACGCATCCTCGAGACCTCTGGTGTTGCGGATGTTTGTGGGCGGCGGTGATCACTTACCATCAGGTGAGCCGTCTGCTCGTTTGCCCTACTATACAAAAAAAAGACAAATCTGCCAGTTCTACAGCAATAGAGTAATAATAACTTAGGTTCAGTTATCAATAGAGTAATATAGGCACATGAGACTTAAAAACTTTATGGTATTGTGGATGATGCAGTTTTGGTGCGATCCATAAGCATAAATTACCGTTTTTCTTTTTATATATTTCTTATAGGTAAGCCTTTGATCATAATCTCATCTGATGGTAAGTGATGTGGTCTAAGGCGTTAACAGGCTTAATCTAGAATTACTGACTCTCAAGGACAGCTGCCGGAACACATTGTTAGGTGCTTGGCGACAAATTTCCTACTTAAGAGTTTAGCTAGCTAGGCGAGCCAATGCAAAATGCTCTTCTGCCATGCGGTGAAGGTCAAGCCGGTGGTGGGCATCGAACCAGGGACCAGCTGCACGGCAGTCATAGCTATTACCGCTCGGCCATCATTACTTCAATTTTAATTACGAATTGGTTTGGATTATCAGGGTGTGTTTGTTGTCTTTTCGCATATGGGGTCCTAATTGAATAATTTAACTTTCAGATGACATCAGCTTGGCGAGTTTGAAAATTGAACAGAAGAAAGTAATGAAGCAGCTAAAGCACAAGAAGAAATTGTTGAAAACGAAACTAATATCCAAACTGAAGACAAACAAGGCGTCCATAAAAGCGGAATACATGAAAATGAAAAAAATGCTGCAGAAGAAACTGAAGAAAGAGAAACGCGAGAGGAAACTGTTTGATGGTGAGCGTTTTTTGACGGCGATGATTATTTTAACTGAGAACATAAAAATGTTAAACACTTTTTTATTTGTTTATACATGTTGGTAGAGCAATTTGCGAATGTCCGCCTAGCTACCACGTACAAGTAGAAAAATCTGTCGCCAAGCACCTAACGATGTGTTCCGGCAGCTAACATTGAGAGCCACTAATTCTAGGCTAGCCTGAAATCTATACTAATATTATAAAGTGGATTTCTTTTTATTTTTGCATGCAAAGAATATACTTAAAAACTACTGGACCGATTTGGATGAAATTTGGTGTGGAAATAGTTTGAGCCCCGCGAAAGGACATGGGATAGTGTTTACCCAACTGCGCAAAAAGAGGTTAATGTTATGAGTATACGAAATGACAAAAATCGCCGAAAACTTTTTATTATACACTACTATCTTTTTTCTTTTCGTTATGATATTTTTTTCACGTTTTGCGGACTGTTGTGTGGACCTATTCAGTTGTCTTAAAAAAAAACAACTTATGGACACTTAATAAAATAAATGTGTGTACATTTATTTTATTAAAAAAATAAAATTATTAATATACACTTGACTTTTGAAGTTCCCGCAACTCACTTTTAACTACTAATTTGGGCAGAGGTTCCATCTGAAGGGTATACTGGTACTGAGTCTGGTGACTCCTGGAGTTATCACAATAAATCTGAGCACATAATTTTGGAAGCCACCGTTTATATAGAGAAAAATACTGCTGACAACGCGTAAATAGGTTTGTGAGGGATTCGGGCCTAGGTCAGCAATATATTAGGTGTAACAGGACGCAGTATGCCATCGCGGACAGCTATTACGTAGGACGACGCAATTCAGAACATCCTTTTCATTATCATGCCCTTTGAGCTCGGACTTTTATGTGCGAATACAAAATGTCTGTAGTTAATTGAGTGTATCGTTTTTCAAGGAGCATATTTTTGAAGGTGATAAAATAAATTTGTACGAGTATGAATAACTAACATTTTGTTTATTATTGATCTTTCTTGAAATGAATTTTTTTTTATTTGCACGAAACATGGTACAATAAAGTTTTTTTTTTACCGGCGGTATGCCTTTATTAAACAAAATACTATGAACTATATACAACACTACAGCTACTACAATAATAGTTATTTGTTATACAAGATTGCAAAGTTGCTTTTTAACCGCGTGTTCAATTTTGATGACCGAGCAAGCGAAGGATACTAAAATTGAATCACGAGCGCAGCGAGTGATTCAAAATTAGAATCCTGAGTGTTAGCGAGGGAATCAAAAGAGCACGAGGTGAAAAATCTTTGCACTCGAGTGCAACACGTAACTTTTTATTCCACCTCAGCGAGGAAATGACTAAATGCAAAAAAAAAAACGTTTACAATCACAAGATAGGTACTTACACTTTTATTTCAGTTTAGGTATTGATTACTACATTATGACAGGTAAGTATTACAGAATAATCTGTAAATTATCGTAAAGAACCGCGTACAAAGCAAATTGAAAAAAGAACACCAAGAAGGTTCCCAGTCTGAGTTTTTAACAAATTAAAAAAAAGTTGTATGATATATTCGGCACCATAGAGGTAGCAGTAAATAGGTTTAATGTTTTTATTTAATTCACGAAATTTGTGCACACGATGTTCTAAATTCAATTTACTTTATCCTCTAGAGAATAAAAACGGCTTTTCCACTCAGATATTGAAGATTAAAAATACTCTTTCCGAGATGGTGGGATGAAAAAGCATTTAGACAGCTATAAGTCATAGCAGAAATAAATAAATAAATAAAGTTGTTAAAAATTAGTCTGGTTCGGCATGTTTCACCGATAATTGGCATACAAAATTTAAATTTATAAAAGAAATATATTACATATTATAAAAACTTACGCTCATATTTATATCTAATATATGAAAAACACGGGTGTTTGAGCGTGAACTTACTCGTGAACGTGAACTCAGTGTGAAGCGTGACGCGACCGCGGCGGACGTACCACACTCAAAATCCTGAGGAAGGCTTCCGGTAGAAGCCGAAACATTGTCGATAGCGATATCGACTCATAGTAAGTTCACGCTCAAACACCCGTGTTTTTCATATATTAGTTATATTACAGTTACTTTTAATGCAACTGAATTTAATTAAATAATATAAATATCAACTTGAAATTTTCAACAATAAAATATAATACGGGTCTGGACCATAATATTGCACTGCCTTAATCACTTTCAGTCAAATAATAATAAATATAATATTTTTAATATATGAATGTTGTAAAAAATTTAAAATTATGTTATTAAATAAATAACGTAAATATAATACACACATCTAAACTTCAAAATCATAATTCAACTGCATATGGAGGTCGGTCATGGAGAATTTTAATGTTGAATTTAATATTAAGTGACTCTTAGTATGACATAATTAATTCTATTTGTTTATTTAATTTTGATAATTATTCAATTAAGAATACATTGAGATGTACAAAATATGGATTTTTCTGAAATAAACGATTGATTGATTGATATGGTATATTTTAATAAAATGACATAGTCATCATAATCGCGATTAAGTCCCGTTAAATACTTATAACTATGTGTTCAAGTCGCGAAAGCCTTAAAGTTACTATGACATAGTCACTTTTTAAAAGTCATAAATTATTTGATTCTGTAGAAACAGTTCTCAGTCAGCTACAGGTGTAATTTTAATTTAAAATATTTATAAATCTTGACAGAGTAGTATGTATCACATCAACAGCCGGAGACGTCCACCGTTGAATGTTCTTGCGCGGCACCCCACGGGGAAGATATATGTATAAACCTTAAATATTACCTCTTGTTACAGAAGAACAAATACCGTACCTCCCCGAACCGGAAGTACCCCCGAAACGTTCAAAAATCGTCGACGCAGAACAGAAGACCTACGCGAACACCGTGACTATAGTAGAAAACTCCTACGTGTGCCCTTTCACCACATCCTTCAGCGATTACTACTGCATGTACTGTAGGAACACCTTCACAGACCCCAATAAACTCAGAGAGCATACCTCAGAACATGACCCGACGACCTTCAAAAACATATACGAGAATAAGAAGATAGCCCAAGTGGATATATCGAGGGTAGACTGCAGATTGTGTCCGGCACAAATACAAGACATAGACACATTGAAAGACCACCTCCAAAATATACATGGAAAATGCATATACCCCGTTGTAAATGAATTCCTACAGTTCAAATTAACTATAACCAATTTAACTTGTACGGAATGTGGGAGTTCTTTTAAGTTTTTCCACGCATTGAAGAAGCACATGGCTGAACATTTTGGCACTTGCATATGCGATGTATGCGGAGCTCACTATTTTGAAGAGCGAATCTTGATTATACACCAGAAGACACATCAGAAAACTGAAGAGATATACCCGTGCAAAGACTGCGGGAAGACATTCAAGTCCAGGCATAACCGGTACTTGCACGAGGCAAAAGTTCATAAGAAAGAAGCAGCGTACCCATGCTGTAAATGTGATGAAGTGTTCTTCTCCCAGACTCTGAGGTATAGACATATGGCTGAGGTACATGGGGAAGAGAGGATGTTCCCCTGCGATGGCTGCAGTAAAGTATACAGCTCAAGGAAGTCTTTGAGAGAGCATAATAGACGGGCACATTTGAAAATCATGAAGCACGAGTGTGATTTGTGTGATAGAAGGTTTTATCTGCCTTCTAGGTTGAAAGAACATATGTCTACGCATACCGGTGAGAGGAATTATCGTTGTGAATATTGTGGGAAGAGTTATCCGAGGTTGAGAGGGTTGAAAGTTCACATGCAGTCGCACAGCGCTGAGAAGAAATTTAGATGTGTGTTGTGTAACGCTTCGTTTACGCAGAATGTCAATTTGAGGAATCATCTGAAGAGGCAGCATATGACTGTTGATATGGATGACAGTTATAATAGTACCGTGTAAGTGATTTTATTGCAGTTGTTTGATAGTGTTGTTATACGAGGTTAAGAGGTTTAAAGGTTTGTGTACCACAGCGCTGTGAAAAAGTGAAAAATGACTTATGGTAATGCGTCATAAACACAGAATTTTAGTTACTTGTGTAATTAGTACTATATAAACAGTGAAAATACTGAATAATTCCCAGTGGTCAGATTGTAAGACTAATCGGGGCTAACCTTTTCCATGATAGCGGATAAAGATCACTTTTCCACGCAGATTTCGAAAATAAAACCTTTCGAGCTTGTGCGATGTAAAAGTTCTTATAACTTTAATCTAAAGTACAAATTGGTATAATACTTATGAACATAAATCCTAAAATTTAATGTATTCTGGGCAATTGTGGGTAGTTTTTAATCGGATTTAGTCGCCAGCTAACTTGACTATATCCATGCACCATAATGGTAACAACTGTATTTCATTCATAAAAGTTCATGTTTGGTTGCATGTGATGCTAAAGCTGAATTTAGGCTTATAGTTCTTGGGTGTTGTACCAATTAAGATTTTAACGTGAACTGAATAAGCAATATCGTACTAAAGTTTATTTTAGTTTCTTTGTCGTAGATAACAGACTTAGAACTATTATTAAAGGTTATTAATTTTATTTGGATGTGTTTAATAGGTTTGAATATTAAAAACCTATTCCAGTTAAAAAGTATTTATGCACACAAAGCCTTTCCGCGCCTGTGATTGAAGAGAAGTGAGAATGATTAATATCAAGGTTTTAATTACTTGAAACGATTAGATGACGTGTTACATGCCTTAAAACAATATTGAGTGTAATATAACACACCCGTACTATATTTTTTTAATAAATCTGGAACTACGAAATACGCTCGAATAACGCGCTCAAACTCCTAAAAACGAGTGCTATATACAACCCGGTCAGAATATCTGTGCACCTCGCTGGAATGCGGCGCCTCTCCCGCTTCCCCTGTCACCTCTCCGCGCACGCGCGCTTTTTTTTCACACCGTACCCAGACCGCCGATATGACGTCACGAGGTCAGGTGCACAGATATTGTGACCGGGTTGTACTAAACTTTGTTATTATTAGTCCAAAAAAAAAAGGATTTAAACCGGAATCGATAGGTCTATATACGCTGTATTTACATGCGAGTTTTTTAAAATAACAAGTTGAGTTTATAAATAGGTTTACGGTTTGGCTGGCGGGTATATGCCCTTAACAGTTCGTCTAGCGATGTGGCCTGCTCATTGCCGCTGCAATCTTTGGGTGCGATAGTTACTTAAAAACCTTTTTTCTACATTGGTTATCGGTTAGTCGAGCGATGTGGCTTGCCCGATGATAGGTATTTCGGTCATTTTGGTTGTTGGGCGAATTCCAGATTTTATCGCGCATAGAAAGAAACTCCTTAGCTCTCCATGGCTGTTTTTGCTACGCTGAGTATTTAAAAGCCACAGTTTAAGAACATTCCCATAAGTCATCACATGCACAACAACACATTGGTTGAAAACTTTTGTCCTCAGATTCTGCGAGATTTTAAAAGCGAAGATTTTGCGTAATTTCTCGAACTTTGCCTACCCTAGTTGAATTATTCGGGGCGACCTCAGTCTATGTTGAAGCCACATATCTGTGGATGATAATTTAGCCACTAAAACGGCTGTTCATTTTGGTGTGACAGCTGTCAAAATAAGCCATAACAAAGCTATATATTGTAAACAGTGTTAATATCTTGTAAATATGTACTTGTATAAATAATATTAAGTAAATTATTAAAATACATGTTTGTTTTACATTTTGTTTTTATAATTTTCCAAAAATCCACGATCCAAACAAAATTTGAATCCACATAGTAAATTTTTCCTAGTGTCCTCAAATTGGATGATTAAGATCAATATCTTCAACCTCAAATATGCCCAATATCTTCGACCTCATCATCACTTCCCAACGCTTTTTCAGGTGGTAGGTGTCATCAGGAAGTCCGTAATGGCGTGTACCACCGCACTGTCGGATATTCTGCTTTGAAGCAGTAATGTACAAATGCTACGGTGTTTAGGTGTGGAGTGCACTGTTTCAATTGAAATTATCATTAGGCGAACGAGACATGGGGCACCCATGTGGGGTATACCTCCGTGGGGTGCCGGGTTAGAATTGCACCTCCCCATATCATCCCCTGGGTGTCGTAAGAGGCGACTAAGGGAGAAATACTGGAAGGTGGGCAGCAGCGCCTTCTAAAGAACTGCAAACTTATACTGCGATCCCCAAGACGCCTGCCAAGCGTGAGGGGATTTTGGCAAATACCCCCTTAATAGGTATTTGCCATAAAATACGCTCATAATGTACATCAATACTTCAATAATGAAGCGCTCGTAGCGAAGTTTGCTTAGCCATTCTGAAACGATCATCAAAGTATAGTAACGCCGCCTCGGTCATGATTTGGATGGGTGACCGTTGGTGACATTACTAAGGTGTGCTTCCGTGCTTCGGAGGGCACGTTAAGCAGTCGGTCCCAGTTGTTGTCTTAAGATGGCAGTCGTTATAGCATGGTGGTAGCCGGTAGGGTATTTTGCGAATGCCCGCCTGGCTAGCTACCACCCTTACGTAGAAAATCTGTCGCCAAGAACCTAACGGTGTGTTCTGGTAGCTGTCCTTTAGAGCCAGTAATTCTAGGTTAGCCTGAACAACATCTTCGACCACATCATCAATTACCATCAGGTGAGATAGTGGATGTGTATGTCTCCAGCTTACTCAACTGAAATTTCTTAATTCTGAAAATGCCAATATTTAGAGCATATTTAGTGCAATTATGAATTTCTTTTAGTAAACCAATGTTTTACTAAAATAAATTTTACGGACAAGAGGTGAGTTCGCCAGAATGATTTTCTAGCGACCTCACCTTTTACAGCTGTAGCTTTTTTTATATAGTGGCACTATTTTTCTTTCCTACGCCACTATTTGTCACTATTTCAGCACTAATTTTTGGCAGTCAAAATCAAAAATTCTTAGGTGAGTACGCTAGGATGACGGACACGAAAGTATCGATGTTACAAACATAAAAAAAAACAGTCTGATTGAGAACCTCCTCTTTTTCTTGAACCGGAAATAAGATCGCTTGTGCCTATACATATATTAGTTGTTGTAACTACACTCAATACATGAAAGGGCGCACTTTTGTGAGTGGAAAGATCTGTAATGGTCTGTAAATTGGTTAGGTTAGGTTAGTTGATGTTTAGCAATTTTTTTTTTATGTCTTATAGGTTAGCCTTTGACCACTATCTCACCTGATAGTAAGTGATGATGTGGTCGAAGATGTTGTTCAGGCTAACCTAGAATTAAGCTAAATAGCTTAGCATTTTAAGGTTTGTATGTATAAAGAGGAGACCCATGGGGTGTCGGATAGACATGCACTCCCCCCCTCTATATATTCCTGTAAGAGTCGTATAAGGGAAAAAAACCAGAAGGTCAGCAGCCTCCTGAAGAACTGCAATCCCCAAGACGCCTGCCAAGCATGGGAAATATGTCCACCCTGCCTCCCTAAAAGAGAGGCTATTGTTCAATGGTGAATGTATGGTATCACGTTTAAGGAATGCATATTAGAAAATTTAAAAACAAAACGACTGTTTTTGAAACGAATAATTTATTATCCATATTCGGGATGTTTGCTTTTCATGTGTCCTTTCAAACTGCAGTTTTGGACGAAAGCCTGTCCGCAAATGTGACATCTGAAAAAAAAACAACTCCTTTACTACTATCTACTCATCTACAATGCGCTAGTTTATAAATGTGTGTTTCCGCACACATTGAAACACTCGTAGCAAAGTTTGCTTAGCCATTCTGAACCGATCAGCAAAGTCAAACAACGTCCGCCGCGGTCACGAGTTGGATGGGTGACCGCTAGTGACATTACTACTGAGCGTGCACGTGCTTCGGGGGACACTTTAAGCCATCGCTCGCAGTTGTTGTCTTAGGATGGAAGTCGTTATAGCATGTTGGTAGAGCATTTTGCGATTGCCCGCCTGGCTAGCTACCACCCTCAAGCTCAAAATCTGTCGCAAAGCACCTAACAATGTGTTCCGGCAGCTGTCCTTGAGAGCCAGTAATTCTAGGTTAGCCTGAAAAACATCTTCGACCGCATCATCACTTACCATCAGGTGAGATAGTGGTCTAAGGCTAAACTATCAAGCATTAAAAAAAACATGAAACGGTCAGGGTCGGCGCGGCGCTGACTAAACTTACACACCGGCAGTCCAATGGATTTTGTTCTCCATCAAGTTATTTTTAACCTTATTACAATGCTGTTACAATTCGTATTACTTTATATCGATGATGAGACCGTAGCTTCTCGTTTCATGACACCAAAAGTTACGTAGGTACCTATATATTTTCTTCAACTTATCAGTTCTTATTTGTCTCCCTTCAACATCAGCAAAAAGCAGCTCTTTCTGCGGGATAGCACGACGTAGACCACCCTCAAGTAGAAAATCTGTCGCCAAGCACCTAACGGTGCGTTCCGGCAGCTGTCCTTGAGAGCCAGTATTTCTAGGTTAAGCCTGTTAACACCTTCGACCACATCATCACTTACCGTCAGGAGAGATTGTGGTCAAAGGCTTACCTATCAGTAACAAAAACAAAAAAAAAACCGTGCCGCGGCCTGACACGACATCTTTTGGGCTGCCGAAGCATCCCGTGCCGTGCCGCGCCGGCTCTCAACGCCGAATCTAAACGGTAATTGATGAAATTCTAAACAGGTACTTAAGGTGTTTATTCCTTGTAATTTTATTATGAAAAGTACTTAGATTTTTGATCGTACTAAGAGATTTAGCAATGATAGCGGAGCGGTAATAATAGTTACCGACTGCAGTTCCGCAGGTCTTTGGTTCGATTCTCATCACCGGCTTGAACTTCACCGTGGAAGGGCATTTTGCTGCTGGCAATATAGGTGCGCTCCGGCAGCTTATCCTTCCTACAGTAATCCTAGGCTTAGTCTGTATAACATCCTAGATCACATTATCACTTACTAAAAGGAGAGATAATGGTCAAAGATTTAAAAAGTAAGCTGTAAAAAGAGATACTTTAGTAGTTTCCGAGGGAGCACGATTTAATAATTATTCCACTCGAACAAAAAGTCTGGTGATTTCCTGTGTACCTTTGACTGTTCCCTGGACGGTACAGAGAAAGAATAATTTAACTACTACACCTATGGTCGTATAACAAAATAGTATATTATGATACAAGTGCGCTAAGTTGCTCATTATACACGAGGCTGTGGGTTGCAGCCCGAGCCGTAGACGAGGGCGTAGAGCAGCCGAGTGTATAATGAGCAAGTTGCTCACGAGTTTCATACTTTTTCAAGACCCTTGTGAGGAAAAAAATTTGCACAAATGCGATACAAACAACATACGAAAATTATGGAATATAGCGCGCAATAATTTTTTTACGCGCGGCAAATGTTTGTTTATTGATTACATATACTTAGCCTTAAACCTTGTGGTTACTTGTGGTTGAAAATCTGTATTACCCGATTAAATTGAAAATGCTCTGTTTACTCGCGTATAATTTGCAGTTAGGTACTAACTTAGCTTTGTAGGGATAAATTAACCGGTTAAATTAAAAATGCTCTGTTTACTCGCATATAATTTGAAGTTAGGTACTAACTTAGCTTTGTAGGGATAAATTACCCGGTTAAATTGAAAATGCTCTGTTTACTCGCGTATAATTTGCAGTTAGGTACTAACTTAACTTTGTACGGATAAATTACCCGGTTAAATTGAAACTGCTCTGTTTACTCGCGTATAATTTGCAGTTAGGTACAAACTTAGCTTTGTAGGGATAAATTACCCGGTTAAATTGAAAATGCTCTGTTTACTCACGTATAATTTGCAGTTAGGTACTAACTTAGCTTTGTAGGGATAAATTACCCGGTTAAATTGAAAATGCTCTGTTTACTCGCGTATAATTTGCAGTTAGGTACTAACTTAACTTTATAGGGATAAATTACCCGGTTAAATTAAAAATGCTCTGTTAACTCGCATATAATTTTGCAGTTAGGTACTTATTTAACTTTGTAGGGATAATTCTATTACGCACTATTGTATAATTTTATTATGCACGAGGGTGTTACTAGTTCTGTTTATGGCCCTATAAGAACGATATATCAAAGCTCACTTTTCGAGCAAGGGTGTTGAAAATATATTAAATTGTGTGAATAAAATATAACAATGTAACCAGGCCATATATAGCCAGGCGAGCAGAGATATTTTGCTCAAGCCCGCGGCGGAATTCGAACAAAGGAGGTTATAGGTTAGGTTCCCTCTACAATAATCAGATCGCGCCTGGGACATGTTTGCTCACCAGTTTTCCTTTCCAAAATTAGGGTCAGGGACCATTCTCTTTGTGAATGTGGCCTTGAAGATGGAACCTTAGATCATATTTTATTTTGCTGTCCTAAGTTATCTTATTCTCTGTATGACGTTTTAAGTCCTGCTATCCCTAGACCTGTTAGCTTCAAATGTCATCTCTCATATGTCTTTACACCGTTTATATTTTATGTAATTTTAATAAGTCCAATAATATTCGTTTATAGATGTCATTATTAGTTTTTAAATACTTCTAAACCTTTATTTTTGCTTTACTAACTTACCATAATTATTTATTTATTAATTAACCGCGCATTCTATAATTAAACCGTACATTGGCCACACTCTGTAACTGGCAGAAAAACGCCAAGCAGCGTTTAAAAGCCATCTCAAGTTGAAAATCTGTCGCTAAGCACCTAACGGTATGTTCCGGCAGCTATCCTTGAGCGCCAGTCATTCTAGGCTAGCCTGAACAACATCTTCGACCACATCATCACTTACCATCAGGTGAGGTAGTGGTCAAAGGCTAGACATGCGGCAAAAAAAAAAAAAAAAACTAAAGAAGAAGCAGCTCTAGCCGGCGGTGGGGTTCGAACCAGGGACCTGCGGCACCTCAGTCCATAGCTATTACCGCTCGGCCATCATTGTTACAAAATTTAAAAAAAAATTAACATGTCTATCTAGCTACACCCATTGGTACTGTTTGAGGCACATTTGACACTCGTGTACCACAATTGGTACAAACTAGTCGATATCTCACCTGTGTCTACTGCATGTGTAGTGTATCTTCCAATGCTTCTGCTCTTAGCTCTTTACCCACTGGTACTGTTAAAGGCACACTTTACACTCTTGTACCATATTTGGTACAAGCTAGTTGACAGCTCACCTGTATCTCCTGACATTCTTGTGTATCTTCAAATCCTCCTAGCTCTTAGCACTTTACCCACTTTTAAGGCACACTTTACACTCATGCACCGCATTTGGTACAAACTAGTTGATAGCTCACCTGTATCTACTGACATTGTTGTATATCTTCAAATCCTTCTAGCTCTTAGCACTTTACCCACTGGTACTCTTTAAGGCACACTTTACACTCATGTACCATATTTGGTACAAACTAGTCGATAGCTCACCTGTAAATCCTGTATGTATTATGTATCTTCAAATGCTCTAGCTCTTAGCACTTTACCGACTGGTACTTTTTAAGGCACACTTGACTTGACACTCGTGTACCACATTTGGTACAAACTAGTTGACAGCTCACCTGTATCTCCTGACATTGTTGTGTATCTTCATATGCTCTAATAGAGTCTTGACCCGCGGGTACCGTTTAAGGCACACCGCACACTGGTGGTCGCGCGCGCCGGTGTGACGCGGCATGTGGAACGTTAGAGACGAGCGGCGAAAAAAACGCGCGTGACATATTTGGCATTCGTATCTGTGAAAAATTATATCAATTTATATTTTTTTTTTATACCGCTAAGGTGGCAAACAAGCATACGGCCCGCCTGATGGTAAGCAGTCACCGTAGCCTATGGACGCTTGCAACACCAGGGGTGTCACTCGCGCGTTGCCGACCCTGAAGAAATTTTATTCTATTTTATTATTTATTTATTTAAAAAAAATTATTCTGAGTCTTTGACAAATATAACAACTGATTGTGAAAATTAGATAGTAACTAGATATATTTTAATAATTTAGGAATGCACCCCGTGGGGTGCCGGGTCAGAATGTCACCCCCATATTTTCTTCAAGTGGAAGCAGCGCCTTTTGAAGATCTAGTAGGAGTAAGTAATCAGAAAATCTATCGCCAAGCACCTAACGGTGTGCTCCGGCAGCGGTCCTTGATTGCCAGTGAAATTACAGGCACATGAGACTTAACAACTATGTCTCATGGTGACGGGCGCGCAGTGCCATTCGTGACTTGTGACGAAGTGCATCTGTTATAGGCAGAGGTTAGTCCGCTTAACACCAGCAGCGCAAGTACCGAACTTACCGATCGCTAAATTTGACGTTTCAATCGTCTAAATTCGATAAAACGGGTTATATCGATGTTTGCAACCATCGATACAACCCATTTTATCGAATTTAGACGATTGTAACGTCAAATTTAGCGATCGGTAAGTTCGGTACTTGCGCTGCAGGTGGGCCTCGAGCTTATTCCGTCACAATAACATTAAAAAAACCGACTACTTTCACAGCGATCTCAAAGACGCCTGCCAAGTTTGGGGATTATCGCAAATACTCCCATTGTGAACTTGTAGAATCGAATTCAAAGCAGTAACTATGCGAGAGTTACACTTTTTTACATATCTTACATAAACCTAGTGTATCCTCCACGAATATTAAATAAATTTAATGACTTCTACAAAAAAAAAAAAAAATATTTAAATCTGTCGCCAAGCACCTAACGGTGTGTTCCGGCAGCTGTTCTTGAGAGCCAGTAATTCTAGGTTAAGCCTGTTAACACCTTCGACCACATCATCACTTACCATCAGGTGAGATTGTGGTCAAAGGCTAACCTATCAGCAATAAAAAAAAATTTGGTTCAACATTATCAGTACTAGTATTATAAATGCGAAAGTAACTCTGTCTGTCTGTCTGTCTGTTACGCTTTCACACCAAAACTACTGGACCGATTTGAATGAAATTTGGTATGGAAATAGTTTGAGAACCGGGAAAAAAAATAGGATAGTTTTTATCCAACTGCGCAAAAAGAGTTAAATGTTTTTGCGCGATAACCGACATACGCGCGGTCGGAGCCGCGCCCGGAAAGCTAGTACATAATAAGTAATGAACATTTTGTACCTGTAATCTTTCATGTGTTCGCGCCGCATGTGTATTGCGAGGAGTCGTCGGGAATTGAACACCTGGAACGACAGAATCAAAGCTGTTAAAACCTACTTCCAAAAAACTTTGGATATATACGCGTCTACATGATTGAAGTAAGTTGAAGTGTTAAACTGGGAAGTGAATGAATGCCCGTGGGGTGCCGAGCTAGAATGTCACCCCCCATACCTCTTACACATTTCCACATCTACGTAAGTATCGTAAGCAGCGTCTTCGAGAAACTGCTATCATATACTGCGATCCCCAAGACGCCCGCCAAGCGAGGGGATTATAGCACAACCCCCCTCTAATCGCGGAGACTATTCAGCAGTGGACAGTCCAGCTGAATACATACACACGTAATAACGTCGGTACCCTTCTAATCAGTATTAATATTATAATTGCGAAAGTAACTCTGTCTGTCTGTTGCGATTTCACGCCAAAACTACTGGACCGATTTGAATGAAATTTGGTATGGCAATAGTTTGAGACCCGCGAAAAAACATAGGATAGTTTTTATCCAAATGCGCCAAAAGATGTTAATGTTTTTGCGCGATAACCGACATACGCGCGCCCGCGCCCGGAGAACTAGTAATTTCTAAATATGATTATTATAAGAGAATATCAATCTAGAAACTTTTAGAGCAAATTTTCTCCTCGGGGATCGAACCCGCGTCCATCCACATAACGCACCTTAATCGCTTGGCCAGCGAGACTGGTGATTGAGATCACAATTCTTCGCCCAAATTGTTTTTAACCCGCATAGGGCGTGATACTCGTATTAGCTTAGCGATATTCTACCAATAAATATCTAAGGTAATGTAAGTTAAGCTCAACAGCATAACGCAAACCTTACCGGCGCGGGTGTGGTTGAAACTGTACCGTGCGACGCAAAATCATTACTTTGAGGCGAACAATCGGATGCAATCATTGCCAGAAATAGGGGGACATGCTATTGTATGATATATATATAAATAAATTAATATATGATATAAATACCATTGACCGTACAGTATTCAATTTAAAGTGAAGAATATATAAAACATATTTACATCACACATGCATGTAAACAGTATTTAAACATATAGGTTAACTACATTTGAAGCGCTCGTAGCGAAGTTTGCTTAGCCATTCTGAATCGATCAGCAAAGTTAAGCAACGTCCGCCGCGGTCAGGAGTTGGATGGGTGACCGCTGGTGACATTACTACTGAGCGTGCACGTGCTACGGAGGGCACGTTAAGCCGTCGGTCCCGGTTGTTGTCTTAGGATGGCAGTCGTAGGTGGTAGGGCACTTTGCGAATGCCCGCCTGGCTAGCTACCACCCTCAAGTTTAAAATCTGTCGCCAAGCACCTAACGGTGTGTTCCAGCAGCTGTCCTTGAGAGCCAGTAATTCTAGGTTAGCCTGTACGACATCTTCGACCACATTATCACTTAACATCAGATGAGATAACGGTCAAAGGCTAACCTATCATGCATAAAAAAAAAAAAAAACAAAAAAAAAAAATCCGGACCCAAGGCACCCCTTGGCCGTAAAACCCCATATAAAAACCCTCGAACTTTCTTTTTGCCATGAAACCCAAGGTCGGTATTTTTTTAAAATTTATAGCACTGGATACAGATCATTAAAGTTCAAGCAAGGAGTTTATACGCAATTGAAAAATGGTCTTAAAATGTTATCTAAACAGGAATTTCGTTGCAATCTCGCTACATATTACTTAAATACTCAACTAATGTCCGTAATAATCGATTGTTATAGTTTTTTTTTTGTATTTTTGTATATAAATAGTTTCGACGTTTTGCGATATTATTTAATTTTTCCACACTCCGTCATGGCTTTATACCTACGCAAGTATTTCTTAGTTTCTGAACGAAACATTTGTATGATCTATGGTGTGGATAAAGTCCGCCATCCGTTTAAAAAAATGTTCACGTATTTCGTAACGTCCTTCCGATTTCGCGCCGGATGCTTTATCTACGACGCAGCCGTACCCCCGGTAGCTTAGTAGATAAAGCATCCGGCGCGAAATCGGAAGGACGCGGGTTCAATTCCCGCCCGGGGCAAAACATTTTGTATTCCAATAATTTGTAAATTTATGATTTTCGCTTAGTACGCGGTAGTGCTTGTAATCATAATATATAGAAATACAAAATATACTATTAAATTAATATTAAGTAAAGATGCCCAGTAGATTTTGATATATGCTTACCTCCCTAGGACTATTCCCAATCTCCCTAGGGTTGTAAATCGTATACACATCTGTATATATATATATATATCATATCACCTATGATATATATATATATATATATATATATATCATAGGTGTATAAAACGACCTACCGTCACGCATGATGATGACAAGTAATATTTACCTGATCACATCCCATACACGGCACTGTGAGCGGCTCCCCGTGCACTTCGGTCATATGCTTCGTTTTCTCACTGAGCAGCAAATAAGCGTCGCATTTCGTACAGAACGTGCCTTCCACGTCTTTTTTGTGTATCCTGGAAAATTGGCAAGGTTCCATTCAAATCCCTGGTGATATGTAAAGTAAACTAAAGTTAATATTTATTTCACAGAAAGTATAAATGTATGTTACATTATAGTTGCTTAATAACCCGTAAGAGTAATTTAGACGATGTATAGGTACCTAATATAATCATGATGTAGCACACACTTTATATTATTAAAAAGCTTTGAACGGTTTGAATCGCGTAAATTTATCATTATTTTTGTCCCGACGACGTTTCAAATTCTGCAGTGATCTTGGTCACGGGTAATTTAAACCACTTAAAGCTGTTTAATTACTAGGTATGTGTAATTATCGCGAAAACCTAAGACAAAATTGTGTATTTCTAATTTTTGTACAGTGTTGTGGATAAAGGTATATTTTAGCCCAAAACTTTGGCATGGGAGGCCAAAGTTTTGGGCTAAAATATACCTGAAGGAGTTAAAACACAATATTTTTTAAATTTGTGTATTCACAGTCCCGTGCGGGGCTAGAATCCCAACCTCCATAGTTTCCTGTGGGAGTCGTACGAAGAGAAAATATCAGGAGATAAACAGTGCCTTTGTTTTTAAGCTTGGCAGGTTAATAATAACAAATACTTTTAAAAGTATCCTAAAAAATATTAAATAATATTTAAATAAAACACTTAAAAAAGCATAAAATTATATATCTAGTGACAATTCCGCCTAATTTTCCTGTCATCTACGTGACGTCACAAACATCACGCAGCCTAAACGGAAGAATACCCGACTAGTTTCGCTTCTAAACGAAGCATCTTCAGGAGGTCTTGACTTACCGAGCGCACGATCTAGAAATCTGAATCTATCCATTACCTTAGTAGGTTAGCCTTTGACCACTATCTCACATGATGGTAAGTGATGATGTGGTCGAAGATGTTGTTCAGGCTAAACTAGAATTACTGGCTCTCAAGGACAGCTGCCGGCACACACCGTTAGGTGCTTGGCGACAGATTTTCTACTTGAGGGTGGTAGCTAGCCAGGCGGGCATTCGCACAATGCCCTACCACCATGCTAAAACGACTGCTATCCTAAGACAACAACCGGGACCGACGGCTTAACGTGCTCTCCGAAGCACGTGCACGCTCAGTAGTAATGTCACCAGCGGTCACCCATCCAACTCATGACCGAGGCGGACGTTGCTTAACTTTGCTGATCGGTTCAGAATGGCTAAGCAAACTTCGCTACGAGCGCTTCAAAGCCTTCTGAAAAACTGCCACCTTTTATACTATAGAGATACAAACAAAGCCGCTGTAGGAATATGTTTCTTGTGTGGCCACTTTGTTCGTACATTTTGTAAGGATGATCGCCATATCACATTGGGTTTGAGCTTTGGGTTTTAGGTACAAAGCGACAGGTACATCGTCGTATCCGTCCGAGGGGGATTATCGTACGCGCGTGCCGCGTCAGAAGAGATCAGAGCTATGCGTGTGATAGCATAGGTAAATATTGTGTCGTTGGATTTACGTTTTAGGCAGTGTCCTTTGTTTTAATTTTAATATGTTGAATAAAATAGGACTTGCAAGGAACTATTAATAAGTATTTGTATCATGTTGAATCATTGTACATTTATTTAAGGTTTAAAATAAGGGTACTTGATTTGACGTTAGTCATATTAAATATATTATATTTGTTCAATACATATAATTGTATAAAATCAATAATAAGATTAATGTAATAATACCTATAATTAAAATAGTTATTTATAAGCAAATTGTAATCAAATAATTTAATAGTAAACCAAAATTGTTATTACTTGAAAGTATTGATATTGACTGCCGAAGTTGTTATTTGAAAGGGGCTCTGCCCAGCAAGTCAGTCGTCTTTAAGCAAGGTCAGATCTCACAGTGGTGTTGAAATATATTTTCAAAGTAGTTAACGACGAAGTGCTGCCCGATCAAGATTGTGTGAAAGTTAAGTGATTTATTATTCTCTTTTATGATATTACTGAACTAACCTTGTTTATATGTAATGGTTCTTAAAATGGTTTGTTAAAAAGGTTTTGACAGTTGTTATAAATTATATTGAATTATAATAATGTTAATTAATAGTTGATGAACCAGTAAAAGTGTACATAACATGTATTTAGAAAGTAAGTATCACATTGTTAAAAGATTTTTAAAAGAATGGCCCCGAGTTTCTTGCCCGTTCTTCTCGAAGTGGCTCAATACAATTTTGTTTGCTGAACGTGGCAGTAAAATTACAATATTTCAATATTAAAATTGCATTAGAGCGTCGCAGACGCCTAAAGTGAATAAATAGTTTTGACTTTGAATTTGATCTTTTATTTATTAAACTAACACGTGCACATGCGATAGAAAGAGAGACGACTTGTAGGTGAATATAAATATTAGGTACTCCGTGCTTTGCGAGCTGAAGTGTACTTTATTGCTTCGTAGCTAGAGTCGGTTATTGATTGGAACAGCTTTGCGGAGTTTCTGGTCCTTTTTAGGGTTCCGTACGCAAAGGGTAAAAACGGGACCCTATTACTGAGACATCGCTGTCCGTCCGTCTGTCACCAGGCTGTATCTCAAGAACGGTGATAGCTAGACAGTTGAAATTTTCACAGATGATTTATTTCTGTTGCCGCTATAACAACAAATACAAACAGTTGGCCAAGTGCGAGTCGGACTCGCGCACGTTAAAACAAAAAAAGGTTAAAATATGAAGTCTAATGTTGTTTAACTAATGGTACGGAATCGTTCGTGCGCGAGTCCGACTCGCACTTGGCTGATTATTTTATTCTGTGCCGCGCGTACAAAATCTATTAATAATCTATTAGTACCGGAAGGTGTTCTTGAGAATCATTTCCTAACCGTTCCCCATGAATTCCTTATAGTTTAACTGGAATAAAGATCTCTTGATCAGAGTAGAAGGATGATAGCTTTTACAAACCTTCTTATATGGCAAGTACGCGTGTACTCAGACTTGAAAGTGTTGCCGCAAGTGTTGCAAGGATACCGCTTACCATCATGCGAGGGGACGTGCTTCTGTAAGCTAATCTCGTCCATGAAACCTGAAATAACACAAAATTCATTCAACTTTTGGCTTCCGTAACTCTGACGCAATAAGAAATTTTGAAGCAGTGATGGCTCAGTGGCATTGGCTATGGACTGCCACGCAGCAGGTCCATGGTTCGAATCCCACCGCGGGCTTGAGCTTCACTGCAAGGTGGAAGGGAATTTTGCGAATACCCGCCTGGCTAGCGACCACCCTCAAGTAGAAAATCTGTTGCCAAGCACCTAACGGTATGTTCCGGCAGCAGTCCTTGAGAGCCAGTAAAATGCCAGGCACTTATGAGACTTAACAGCTGTACGGATCAGTGTGATGGGCGCAGTGCAATTCGTCAGTTGTGAATAAATGCATTGTTATAGGCAGAGGTTAGTCCGCTTAACATCAGGCCTCGTGCTTGTTTCGTATTATCTTTAAAAAAAAATTTAATGTACTAGGGACCCTTTTTTCTGTTTCCTACTAGTGAAATAACGTTTTTTTTCCCTTCATAACAAAGCAAAATGATCTTGACTAAAAAGTACCAGGCAAACATGACTCCAAAGGATGTTACCCATATTTTATGCCAGATTTCGGAATGGAAAACTATGAAATTGTACACTATACTTAGTTACCAAGAAAATTATACATCAAACTGGAGGTTCTGACTAAATCCAAAAGCAATATAATGTATCATGTCATCGTACAAATAACATAAAAATTGACAAATGGACAAACCGTGCAAGTCCAAACCAAAAAAACAAAACTGCACTCACCGATTCCACAAGTTTCACACATATAATTGCTGTAATGCTGATTCATATGTTTATACAAGCCATAAAAATGTGTAAACTCTTCATTGCACAAAACGCACATATGTACATTTTCAACTAATTTGAACGGAAGAACGCAATCTTTGCTCTCTTGGAAGTAATTCTTTTTGTGTACGTTCACTAGATGGCGTTTGAAATCTTCTAGATCGTCGATCTTTTGATGACAGAGGCGGCAATCGATTCTTGTCAAGTCTAGTTTGGTGTACCTGCAAAAAAATGCACAAGTCAGTTTAAGTTTTATTTTTAATTTAATTATTATGTATAATATTGATTCTGTAAGATTTCTCTAACTTTAATTTAAACTAACATAATAAAGACAAAAGATTTGATTGTTTGTTTGTTTGCATTGAATAGGCTCCTAAACTACTGGACCGATTTGAAAAATTCTTTCACCATTAGAATCTCACACTATCCCTGATGAACATAGGCTATAGAAGATTTTCAAAAAGTTAGGGATCCGTATGAAAACTTCGATAATGTAACCCAAAGTGCAAAAAAAATATCAAAAAAATCGTTATAACGCGTACACTGCGGAAATTATTGAAAATAGAGCAAATGCTATGCAACAGTTTTATAGAAGACATCAATATCTATAAAAAAGTCCGCAATACTGTAAGTCTGACTTTTATAGTTATGTCACATGAACTACTTTTGTATGTGTTTAAATAAATATTTTTTTGTTAAATACCCGTGCGAAGCCGGGGCGGAGCGCTAGTATTTTATATAGAGTACGGCTTTAAAAACTAAATTCTTACCTATAGAGCGTGGCTTTGAATACGATGAATACCTCCGGCTGATTTGCGAGAAAATATTCTGACCAACAGAGCCGAGTCTAGGAAGTACGGACAAAGCAGAGAGAATTTACTACTAAGGGCAATCAGTAATCACCCCAATCGTACATTGACGGACTTAAGATCAATGACAGAAATTCTTCAATCAATCACATATAAAGGAGATTAACGACTATTTTACAATTTTACTTCCCCAGAACGGATGGCTTTGAACACCATCGGGTCATGTGTAAGAAAATGTACTCTCAACAGAACCCGGTCTAGGAAGTACGAACAAAGCAAAAATAATGTAATAAATTATTTTTGCTAGGGCTTATTTTGAAAGGGCATACACCCCAATCGTTCGTCAGATCAATGACCGAAATTCTGCACTCAATCACACATAAAGGAGATAAAATAAGTTATCATTGTTCTTACCTATAACGCGAGGCCTTGAACACCATCGGGTCATATGTGACAAAATGTACTCTCAACAGAGCCGGGTCTAGGAAGTATGAACAAAGCAGAATTTACTGCCAAGGGCATTCACCCCCACCGTTCGTTGACGGACAAATGAGGTCAATGACCGAAATTCTGCACTCAATCACACATAAAGGAGATTAACGACTATATTACCATTTTTCTTCCCTATAACGGATGGCTTTGAACACCATCGGGTCATGTGTAAGAAAATGTACTCTCAACAGAACCCGGTCTAGGAAGTACGAACAAAGCAAAAATTGTGTAATAAATTATTTTTGCTAGGGCTTATTTTGAAAGGGCATTCACCCCAATCATTCGTCAGATCAATGACCGAAATTCTGCACTTAATCACACATAAAGGAGATTAAATAAGTTATCATTGTTCTTACCTATAACGCGTGGCCTTGAACACCTTCGGGTCATGTGGGATAAAATGTACTCTCAACAGAGCCGGGTCTAGGAAGTACGAACAAAGCAGAATTTACTACTAAGGGCATTCACCCCCACCGTTCGTTGACGGACCAATGAGGTCAATGACCGAAATTCTGCACTCAATCACACATAAAGGAGATTAAATAAGTTATTATTATTCTTACCTATAACGCGTGGCCTTGAACACCTTCGGGTCATGTGGGATAAAATGTACTCTCAACAGAGCCGGGTCTAGGAAGTACGAACAAAGCAGAATTTACTGCTTAGGGCATTCACCCCCACCGTTCGTTGACGGACCAATGAGGTCAATGACCGAAATTCTGCACTCAATCACACATAAAGGAGATTAAATAAGTTATCATTGTTCTTACCGATAACGCGTGGCTTTGAACACCTTCGGGTCATGCGCGAGAAAGTGTTCTCTCAACAGGGCCGGGTCCAGGAAGTACTGACCGCAGTAGTGGCACAGTATGTGGTTGAACCGGTTCTTGAACGGACACGCGAACGAATACTTCACTATGGACGATATGTTGGAAGCTTGCATGAACGGGTCTGTTAGCGCTGTAATTTAATGAAAATTTATATATAAACTAAACAACTAAGTAACGTTACAAAATTTCGAGGGGGCATCATCACCTTCATCTACCCCTAGAGCCGGGGCATACTCTGACCGTTTAAGCTAACATGACATATGACTCGTAACTCTGATTTCTCTCGTTATTTAACTATCGTATGGGGTATATTCTCTCGTAATCTGCAGAGCATGCGTTATTGCAAAAATAAAAATATTAAAACTAAGTTCTGTTTAATAAAATAAATAATTAAAAAAACTTAGATCCCGGCTACACAAAAAATACCGAAATAAGATATAGTATTCCACATTAAGTTAATGTTAGTGTAAGTGCTTACAACTGCCATCGGGACCCATTAATTTTATTTCTGTTTATGATTTGCAATTGGATCCCAACTGCTGCTAAGCTTAATGCGGGTTTCTCAATCTTGTTTCGTTTTTTTTTGTGTACTCTGGACTTTATTTTTTCAATATTTATTTTATTTTAGATATTTTAGTGTCCATTAAGTTTAAAGGTACAAGTTATGTATATATTAAAAAAAATCCTTTATTGGGACATCACATCATCACTTAGTAACAGGTCATGGCTTAGCCTATCAGTTAAAAGTTTTACACACTAGCTGTAGATTTCAGGCAGTATATGTTCTAGGAATTGACAAATATTATACTTTTCCGTGAACATATACATGGTGTCGGCTCTCATAGCTTTAGAAATAATTAAAAATCTTACCCGTCTTAGCATCGGGCTTACGTCTCTGTTTGACATTGGCACATTTTATGTTAGAACCTTTTTGACGAAGTCTATTATTCTCTTCGCCAAATGAAGGTAAACCATCGTCGCTGGTACTTCCCGCACTATTATCCAACCCGTAGTCATCTGCAATACAAATAACATATCGTCTAAACTAACAATGGATACTTTAGAAAAATACTTCAGTAATGTATCTAGTGACAATACCGCCTAATTTTCCTTCAACACCAACGTGTGTCCGAATCCGGAACTCGATTCTACACGAAGCATCATTAAGAGGTATTTTCTAATCGATAACACTATCCAGAATTGTTAATATTAATTTATGGATTTCCACAAAGTAATCCTTAAGTATATTACATAATTAAACATTATAAATTAATTTATGGTTAAAAAAAATTCACTCTTTTTAGTGACTCTTGCTACTTACGGGATCGATTGTCATTCATTGTCAACGACCATATCATCACTAAAAAACCAAAGAGGTAACATCGCTGCCTTCAGAACTAAACTCAATACCTTATTACATCGTAGTTAGAATATATAGTTTTCCTTGATTAAGATAATTAAGGAAAACATTTTTGTAACAAAGAAAAAAAATCTACTACTAGATGGCACCACTAGAATCAGGTTTTTTTTCCATTTATTCATACAGAATCTACAGCTCTTGTTATAGAAAGATACAACTTATATATATATATATATCTTACAGCCAATAACAGCTTCACTTTTTGTAGTCTTGAATTATATAATACGACAGTCACCATGTGGGTCACATAATTACACATTATAATAATAAGGTTATAATTTTTTTTTTTTATATTTGTTAGGTATGTTACTTCAGAACTTTAGACTGGATAAACAGATTTTGATAATTATTTTTTTCTTTGAAAGCTGGTGCTTGATGTTTGGTACCATTTAAATTGCATCAATATAAGTCAAGCCATTTTTGAGTTACACTCCAATAACTGAAAAATATTTTCCTATCTTGATGACATAGTCGTTGACAATGAATGACAATCGATCCCGTAAGTAGCAAGGGTCACTAAAAAGAGTGAAAAAAATTAAATTTAAACAAAAAATGGAATCGACTTCAACACCCAAAAGCGTGAAATAAATTGTCGAAGTCAGTACCATGCGCACAATAATGTGATAATAGGTACTTTTGAACCATTATGGTTCCGACTTCAACAAGTTTTTTCACACTTTTGGGTGTTAAAGTCGGTTCCATTTTTTGTTTAACATTTTTTACAATTTATTGAAGCACATACTTACTTCTATTATTATTTAGTAACCGGCTAGGACTCGCGTAATATTTACCGGATATTGCTCCGACCAGTTTCGAACTTATTTGAAGTTCTTCGTCTGGGAGTCAAGATTGTTCACAGCGTCGAGCGGGGGCCTCACCACGTAACTGTCTTATTACGTAAATAATAATTATAGACTTTTAAGTCCCGGGCGGGAATCGACACCACGCCCTCCGATTTACATAAAGATAGCACAAAGAATAGCCCTAGCAATTATCGCCCCATATCACTTTTAAGTGTTTTTGCTAAACTACTGGAAAAGGTTGCCAACATCAGATTGGTTGACTATCTTGAAAATAAATTGTATCTGTCTGAAAGACAGTTTGGCTTTAAGCGTGGTAAGTCTACGGAAGATGCTGTGGTATTACTCACAAGTAAAATATCTTCCTCAGTTGATAAGGGTCTGCCCTGCGTAGGGGTTTTTCTTGACCTGGCCAGTGCCTTTGATACAGTGTCTATTCCGATCTTAAAAATGAAGCTAGAAGCCATACGAATTCGAGGAAGTGCGCTCGAGTGGTTCCAGAGTTACCTTTGTAATCGTAAGCAAAGAGTAAAGGTTGGATCAAGCATTAGTGATGAATTAACGGTAACTTTCGGCGTTCCTCAAGGGAGTATCCTCGGACCAACCCTTTTTGCGATCTACATAAATGATGTACTCAATATTCCTATCCCAAATGCTGATATTATATGCTACGCGGACGACACTGTGCTTATTTTCCGAGACTCGACATGGAATAAAGTTTTCTGTGCAGCAGAATTCGGTATTAGACAAGTTGCAGGTTGGCTAAATAAAAATTTATGAACATTAAACACAAAAAAGACAAAATTCTTAACTTTTTACAAATCTTTCCGGTCCAAGCCGGTTGACAAACAAAATATTACAATACATACATGTGGTCTCACTTTTCATGGTTGTAAATGTGAAAGCATTGAACAGGTTAAGCATATAAGGTACCTAGGTGTAGAAGTGGATGAATGCCTCAATTTCAAGCAACATATTAGTGTTATCAGGACGTGTTCGGAAAATAATATATATTATGAAAGCTCTACGACAATCATGTGATAAGCAAATATTGAAAATGGTTTATACATCATTATGTCAATCTATATTATCTTACTGTAACCTGGCATGGGGAGGCGCATTTAAAACTGACTTAATAGGACTTGAACGAGCTCAGCGTGCAGTTTTAAAGACAATGTTAAGTAAACTTTACAGATTTTCAACCAACGCCTTATACAAGGAAGCAGAAGTTTTGAGTGTCAGACAGCTTTTCATATTGAAAGCGGTAGTTAATGTGCAAAAAAATCTTCGCAACCAATATGATTTTGCAGAACTTTCGAGAATACGTGTATTTAGGTTACCTGTTCCATTTGTTATTTCATGTTTCGCTAAGCGTCATCCAAATTTCTTACTTCCACGTGTATTCAACTACAATTGGAGTAAGTTTATGTCAATTTTGCCCACGACATATCGTGGGCAAAATTGACATAAAAAATAAACCTAATTTAGTCACGAAACATTTAGTTAAGGAGTGGTTACTCACTCAGTCATATGATGTTTCTGAAAATGTTATTTATTTGTGAGCAAATTTCAATGTTAAAATTAACACACAAACAGACCACATCACACATCTTTCCCCAAAATCGCCCTTCACACACAAAAATATGCATGCCTTTTATTTATTAGTTTTTTAACGAACACGCACAGGTTTATTAAAGATTACTAAACTTACTCCAATTGTAGTAATGAAAACTCCTCATTTTGTGTAATATTAATTCGTTCACTTATCTGGTTTCCACGATACGGGCCAAGAGCCTAGTGTGGCACCGCTGTTCATAAATCTAGATTTTCTAATATTAACTTGTTAATTATATCTACTGTACTACAAATAAGTTTGTATAATCTTGTTAAGGTAATAAATTATTTATTATTATTTTATTATGATTTCGCGTCGACTCAGCTGAGTGTGAAAAAAATTGCGCTTCAATAATTTATAAAAATGTGACTGTTTACTTACTTTGACCAGCACCGAGATACTGTTTATCTCTATTTTTCCGTAGCAACGGTTTTGAAAGTCTAGATTTGCAGAATTCGTCTTCAAGTGATTTATACTCAATCAGTTGCTCTGCATTTAATTCATCATCTGAAAAGTATTAGAATAAAATTAGGCCTCGTAAATTGCTATTTGTACTAGCATCTTACAAACAATTTTATTAAGGTCATAAAAACTTACAAATATTTTAATAAAACGTTAAACTAGGTACCACCCTCGAGTCGAAAATCTGTCGCCAAGCACCTAACAGTGTGTTCCCGCAGCAGTCCTTGAGAGCCAGAAAAATTACAGGCGCATGAGACTTACAACTGTATGTCTCTATGTGACGAGCGCAGTACAATTCGTCACATGACGAAAAGCATCTGTTATAGGCAGAGGTTAATCCGCTTAACATCAGGCGGGCTTCGCTCTTGTTCCGTCAGAATAAAAAAAAATTTAATAACTTAAACAAATCTGGTGATGATTCCACCTTATTTTCCTGTTAAGCCGATGTGACGTCACAAACGCCACGGAGCCAAACCGGAAGAATTTTCGACGCCTTTATCTTCTACACGAAGCATCCCCAGGACGCACGATCGTGCGCTCGAATATTCAAGAGCTCCCCACGTCGGATTAGCAGGAAAATTAGGCGGAATTGTCACCAGATATGTATTTTATTTTTTAAGTATTTTCCCTAAAATATAAAAGTTAATGTTATCTTAATTATTATAATATTTGTTACTATTCAATGTTAGATTTCCGCAAAGTAACGCCTGAATCTATTTATTATCTTAAAGTCATAATTTTACACTTAATACTATTTTACCAATACTTCATAATTCATTCAATCAAATAAGTTTGCAATCGGCCATCAAGAGCTCTCGCATACTTACTTATTAATTTAGGTATTTTATCGAATTTTCTCTATCAGTACTTCAGTACTTAATATTATAAATGCGAAAGTAACTCTGTCTGTCTGTTACGCTTTCACGCCAAAACTACTGGACGGATTTGAATGAAATTTGGTATGGAAATAGTTTGAGGCCCGGAAAAAAACATAGGATAGTTTTTATCCAACTGCGCAAAAAGAGGTTAATGATTTTGCGTGATAACCGACATACGCGAGGGCGGAGCCGCGCCCGGAAAGCTAGTTAATTATAAATCAATTTGACCATTTCTAAATATGATTACAAGTACTATCGCGTGCAGCAAGCATCACATTTACAAATTATTGAGCACAAAATGTATTCTTCTGGATGGGAATCAAACCCGCCTCCTCCGATTTCGCCGGTTAGAAGGGTAGCGGCATTACTATGAGAGTTAAGTGTTTGAAAAAGCACTTCTTTCATCAGATGAACTTTGGTAGTAAGTCTGGTTGATGACTGCGCACCGTCCTCTATAACGGTTCAAGTAATTCAGTTGGAGTACAAAGTTTCGGCTCGAAAGAGTACGGTGGCCGAGTGGAATAGGCATCCGGCGCGAAATCGGAGGACGCGATTTCGATTCCCGTCCGGAACAAAAAAAAATTGTGCGCCAATAATTTGTAAAGAATGCAATTTGATCAATTTTGTTTTAAAATTCATTCATAAGTAAATAAACCAAACCACCATATTCAGTTTTATTGTTAATTTTACTATGACAAGTGAAAATCGGATGCCAATGTAATCAAAGCCAATTATAGATGCATAGTTATGGATAACCCAAATACTACTCGTCAGATCACACTCAAATTTAAATGGGATCACTCGACAAGCACCAGCTTTCGAATATAATAACAATCATCAAATTTGGTACAATTTGTAAAAGGTTACGATGCGAAGTAACAAAAAAAAGTCTATTGAGTCTATTCCTATTTGAAGTTGGTTTTAAATACATACCAAATCCATCAGACATTGTTGAAACATCTATTTCATCAGGCTCTGTCCAATCTGTTGTAAATTCAGGGCATGTCACAGTGCATATGTCCGGTTTTGATTTTATCATTTTGTACCCTGCAAAAAAGATTCTTTATGTTTACAAATAACTAATTTTACACCATCAGCTTAGCTTAATTCCTGTGATTATATGTGCAGACACATAATGCTTTTATTATCAAAATATTACAAACTATATAAAACACTACAGCTACTATTATAAGAGCATTTAGACAACCTACAAGCCATAGCAGACTCACAGGCAGTCCAAATGCTCCAGCCCACTAACAGTTGCCAGTGTGCCAAGCAGATAATTAGATAGCTTACATACTTATATATATATATATATATATATATTTTTAATTTCTTATTCGATTATAGGCGAGCAGCTAATGCTGATGTGCCTATATCATACTGTGTCGAATTATAAGGCTTTTTTGTAGTGTCCACACATTTGTTAGTTAGCAAATGATACAAGTTGGCAAGAGATTTTTCGCTTTTACGCAACCACAAATGAAGCAGAGACAACCTCCTCAGGTAACCTGTTCCAGTTGTGAACAACTCTGTTGCTGAGGATATGGTGCGCAGTTTTTGTGTTAGCATGTACACGCTGAATTTGCTGGTTGTGCCCTCTGACTAATCTGGCTTTGTCACAGATGACTTTTACAAACAGATTGTGTACTCCGGGGAGGTTGTATAATCCATTGAGGATTTTGAAAGTTTCTATGAGGTCCCCACATAACCTCCTTTCTTCAAGAGTAGTGAGACGCAGGATTTCCATTCTCTGCTCGTAATATACGGCGTAAGGCTTGCGGTATCTTTGTGGCTTTTCTTTGCGCACTTTCCAGCAGATCAATGTCTTTACGAAAGTGCGGGCTCAAAACTTGAATTATCACTAAGAGCAACAGTTTGATAAGAGATGTCAGTTACTAGCATTTCAGTTTTTTGTGCCCTTTGTTACCAGTTTGGGGTCATAAAAATAATCTATATTAGTCAGGATTATTTTATGTATATTTCATAGGTCAAAATAGAATAAAATAATTTATTTTATAATTATTTGTTATTAAGTCATAATAAAATGCATGTATAAGGCTGCATATCAATCAGATATATACAAGGACAAGTAAAACTCCACCAATAGAATTACTTTTTGTGATTTGCATCTTCATTCATCATGCAAACTGCCAGGGAATGGAACGCCCTCCCTGAGTCTGTGTTTCCAGTTAAGCACAATATGGAGGTCTTAAATAAGCAAGTGAATAGATACCTTCTGGGTAAGCTCGCTCCATCATCGACTGCATCATCACTTAACATCAAGTGCTACCCAGTTCAGATAAAAGAATTTAAAAAAAATAACTTTATTTTCTTATCCTCTTTTGCTCATTTTTCTATTAAGAATTGCATTTACAAAGATAGAATAAACAGTACTGAAGTCCAATAATGTTTGGAACATTCACAACAATCAGCTAATAGGATCAATATTATAATCATGAGACATTCATGTAATGAGTTGAGTATTAATCTCAAAATCTGCCTAGCCACTACGCCCTACTAGTATGAATTTCTAGAAAAAAAAAAACAGAAGTTGCTACCAGTGAGGATAACTTAATAACTTATTTGTTATAGAAACCACCCATAAGAAATAAGTAACCAAGTAAAAGCTAAATTACTTATTTAACTTTAAGCAATTACTTAATTGATGCAATATTTGTTTCAAATATTTTATATATTTTAGCCTCATTTTGAGATGTTTCAAAGCTAAATTACATAATTAACTTTAAGCAATTGACTAATGCAATATTTTTTTTAAGTATTTTACATATTTTAGCCACATTTTGTAATGTTTACAAGCTAAATTACATGTTTAACTTTAAGCAATTGACTAATGCAATATTTGTTTTAAGTATTTTACATATTTTAGCCACATTGTGTAATGTTTAAAAGCTAAATTACATAATTAACTTTAAGCAATTGACTAATGCAATATTTGTTTTAAGTATTTTACATATTTTAGCCACATTGTGTAATGTTTAAAAGCTAAATTGCTTAATTAACTTTCAGCAATTCACTAATGCAATATTTGTTTTAAGTATTTTACATGTTTTAGCCACATTTTGTAATGTTTAAAAGCTAAATTACATTATTAACTTTGAGCAATTGACTAATGCAGTATTTGTTTTAAGTATTTTACATATTTTAGCCTCACATTGTAATGTTAATTATGAGTGATTGTCTGTGATTATGATATAAATATTCAAAGACTAATTTGTGTTTTTGAAGACAGATTTAGAGATGGTTAGTGGGGCTTTTGGAACACATGTAGGTGTTGATCGCAAATATTTTAAAATAACCAAAAAGAAGATGGAATAGTAGAATTTAATTGCTGTATATAATGGATGTATATAAAGGTGACATACCACACACTTGGCTTTGTAGAAAAGTCAGCTCACTTTGCATCACTTCCATCTTGAAATTCAGAGATTGTCGTAATTTATTTACACATTCCATGCACACTAGTCTTTCTATAGGCTTACTTAGTGGATGGGATAGCTGTAAATGATTTAACTATGAATTATATTTCAATGCTCATTATACCTAGATTAGATGGAACATAATGGCAGTACAAAAGGCTCTCTATGGATAGGGTACACAAAACTAAATTTGTTTTGCCTGTCAATTACAGTTGTAGGGTCACCATCTTCATTCTGCATGACACAGCACTGTGCTTGTTACCCCAGACATCAGTTCTTAGGTACTGTTGAGTTCAACAGTGCTCTTTATTTAAAAAAGCTTTATATAATAAGGTTCTATCTGGGTTTGAACTTGAAATAGGCTGAGGCAAAGTTCTAACATCAAGTGCCTACTTGCTTGTTTCCACTCTAAAAAACAATTTAGTAAATAAAGGTAAAGAACTAAGACAATACAATGGGATGGAGCGGAGGAAGGTATATAAATACTGACGATCACGGGAAATTTGAGCAATTAGGTACCTCGATTCCAAAGCAGTTCATAATCATCTTGGAGTAGACTTCGGTCCGACCCATATTCTGGTATTTCTCGTTCAAAACTTTGCATCGTGTCAAAGCGCCACAAAACCGGCAAAGGCCTGGTTCAATAATAGGTTCCCTTCCCATCGCAATAATTTCTAGTTTTCCAATAAAACAAATCTTCTTCTGAGGGACGAAAACTATGATTAGACATGTAAGACGACGACGACGTAAACATAAACAAACAAACTTCTTCTTCTTATTTCATGGCTCATACATTTATGATTTATGAAATAGATTTATTCATAGCAATACAAGATTATAAAGAAAATATTATGTGATATACTTATTTCTAATTACATATATAAAAATTGTATTGCCACGAACCAGCCCCAACTCAGCATAATGCTGGTTGCGGACAACCAGCGCTGGTCTTCCGTTGAGACTGGCGGTGACATCACGGACGTTACAGTATATAGGTAAAAGTGCATAGAAAATAAACAAAACAAAAAAAAGTAATTATATAAAATATGATCTGGCTAATAATGTATAACAAGAAAATTAAAATCAATTGAAAGGAGGATAATAATACTATACTATGAAGTTATTCTGTATTCTGTGGTACGAGTTAAAAAATAAAAATTATAAAATTTAATCAATAAAGTATTTATATATACATATATATTCACTAAATAGCACTGGTGTCATTTACATGTAAGGCTTCACTTTTTTGGTGCTGAAATATAAAACTCTTTAATTTATTTCTAAAACTATACAAACTTTGCAAGTTCCTTATTGGCGGTGGAATGTTATTTATTTATTTATTTATTTTCCTTTATTACAAAATCCACAGATCTTAAAAAACATAGGTTTACTTATTAACTATTTCTTACATCTAATGACGGATTTACTTTATTTACAATAAATACTTACAGAGAGCAGAGATATATGTTTATATGTGTGTGTGTGTGTGTGTGTATGTGTGTGTGATTGCGTGTAAGAAGGTGTGCGTGTTGGGAGGGTGGGTGCGTGTGTGTGTAACCTATTTATCTACATTTAATTTATTTGTCACAAGATTTTTAAATTGATGTAAGTTATTATTAAATAAGTCGATTGAACTAAACTGTTCGTTATAAGTCGTTTGAATTCTATAAATAATTGAGTTTCGATAATAATTAGTGTGCGAGCGCGGTAGATTGAAAAAATGATTATGTCTTGTGCTTCTTTTGCGAACTGATGGGACTTGCAGACTCATAAAGTTTTCTAGAAGCTCGTTACTGTTTATTGTTCCAACACAGTTTTTATACAGAAACATCATATCTAAGAGCGTTCGTCTGTCATGTAAACTGAGAATGTTATGGAATTTGCAAGATTCATTATAGTCAACATACATGTGATTTGTGCGGTAATTAAGATGTTTTATGAATTTAATTTGTATTCTTTCAAGGTCTTGTATGTATTTTACGTAATGTGGGTTCCAGATACTAGAACAGTATTCTAGAATGCTTCTGACGAATGCAAAATAAAGTATTTTGAGACACATATTATCAGAAAATGGTTTGCTGATTCGTAAAATAAAGCCTAGGTTTTTATAAGATCTATTAGCAATGTCGGATATGTGATCGTTAAAAGATAACTTGCTGTCTAAGAGAACTCCAAGATCCTTAACTAAGTTAGTCTTGTTGACGGGAGTGCCAGCTATACTATATGTATATTTTATCGGCTTTCTCTTCCTAGTGAACGTCATACACATACATTTATTAATATTTATATTAATGTTATTTTCTTTATAGTATAAGTTAAGTTTATTTAAATCGTTCTGAAGCTGAACGCAGTCGGATACAGTTTGGACATTGCAATATATTTTAGTGTCATCTGCATACATTAGGTATTTGGCGGACTTGAAACATTTACCGACATCGTAAAGGTATGCTGCATAAAGCAACGGCGAAAGAATTGATCCTTGGGGTACGCCTGAGGGGATGTCCATAAAGTCAGACCGATGTCCACCAATAACTACCGCTTGACAGCGGTTGCGGAGGTAGGATTCCACCCATCTTAGGAGATCCCCACAAATTCCCATCTCCTGCAGCTTTCGAAGCAGAATATTATGGTCGACGCGATCAAAGGCTTTTTCGAAGTCAGTGTAGATGACATCGACTTGCGACCCTCCGTCCATACCACGCAACACGTCACTGGTAAATATAGCGAGGTTAGTATTGGTCGAGCGACCCCTGATGAAACCGTGTTGTTGATCTGGTATATTTTGACTTAAGAAGGGATACAGATAGTGATGCGCAGTTTTTTCGAAGAGTTTACTTAAGGTGTTAAGAATAGAGATTGGCCTATAATTTTCTATTGCAGTTTTGGTGCCTTTTTTATGTATGGGGACTATATGTGCAGTTTTCCATATTTTCGGAAAGTATCCTTCACGAAAACAGCGATTGAACAAAATAGCGACAGGTTCAGCTAGAGAATTAGCGCAGTTAATATAGAAAACAGACGGTATCTTGTCACTTCCAGCACCTTTATTAGGATCTACATTTTTAAGAAGTTTCTTAATAAATGGTTCATCCACATGTAATGTATGTAAAGTATCTGTACTGGTGACGGAGACAGCGCCGCAGTTTATGTTTGAATTCGACGAGGCTGAACTAAAGTTTTTACAGAAGAAATCATTAAATGATGAACATATATCTATATGTGTGTTTAATAATTGATTATCGTAGAACATTAATTTCGGGTAATCAGTGTTGTTTTTTCTTTTAGATTTAACGTAAGACCAAAATAGTTTAGGACATAATTTAATTTTTTCTTGAGAAAATTCAATATAATTTTTGTAACAAAGATTTTCCAATACTTTAACTTTTGCTCGTAAGTATGAAAACGACTGATATTCAAGCTTATTATTATACTTTTTCCAATTCAAGTGTGCTTTTGCTTTTTCCTTAATTAATTTGATTAATTCACGAGTGTACCAGGGTGGATAAATATGTGCTTGTGAGACATATACCTGAGGTATGTGTCGTTCTATAGCACTATTGATAAGGGTATAAAAGTTATTCACCGCATCTTCAATACTGCAATTTCCAAGCCATTCCTGCCACTTGTTGTTGGAAAGATGTTCGTTCAAAGCCGCATAATCGGCATGTCGAAACAGGCGCTTAATGTACGGTGCAGTTTTAATAGGTGGTATCAAAAAATCCGTCGCATCCATGATTACCGCGGGATGGTAGCTGATGTCCTCTTTGACTAATGAAAATGCAGACTTCTGCAGTCCTAGTGCAAAGTTTGCAAAAACCAAATCCAAAGTGTTATCGTGCGAGTTAACTAAGGTATTATATTGATCGAAACCTATATAAGACATTTTATTAACTAGCATAGATGCGCAATTTTGAATATCAACAGAACCCTTTTTTAAAATAATCGGATCGCCCGAGGACCATCGGATACAAGGTAAATTAAAATCCCCGGCTAACATAATAAAATCATTCGGATGTTCATCTATAATTGACGATAATATGTCGAGCAATTTACATACGCGTGAAGGTATAGATCTGTCCGGAGGCAGGTAAACAACACCAACGTGAAGATTGCGGCGGGAGTGGGAGGGCCCCGGCGCCGGCCCCGGCCCGCTGGACGCGGGCGGCTGGTTCGAGGCGAACGCAGTGCGCGGCACAGTCACCCACACGCACTCGAGGTCGTCACGCTGCCACTCGGGACGCGCGCGCGCACCCATCCGCGCTGCGCTCAACACGGCGACGCCCCCGCCGAGCGAGCCCCGGTCTCTTCGGAACACTTCGTACCGGTGGCTGCACAGCTCTGTGTCCAGTATACCGTCACAGAGCCATGTTTCGGTCACCAGGATGATACCGGCATCGCAAATGAGTGAATTGTTATAAAATTCGTTTGTCTTCGTTCTTAACCCGCGTACGTTTTGATACAGAATCGTCAATTTACCCGTGGAATCCATTGTGAAAGTGGACTATAGTGAATCTTATAGCGTAACGTATAATAATTATTGAACGATTCAAGGAGCTCATGATAGTGAATTGTGTTAAATATTTTACTGGGGCTGCAGAAATTATACAGTTGTAATAAGAGGGTTAGATTATAAACAAGTATATTCATTAATATCTGAGCTAACGAAATTAACTCAATCATTATTCTTGCTAGTTGATTTAACGAGTGCAGATAGTAGTTACCTAAGTTTAAAGTGAAAGCGATAGTAGTTATAAGTGTTTTTGTGACTGTTTGAATAAAATATATGTGTAATGTGTGTGATAGTTTAAAAAATAGGTTAAGTATTATAGAATGACTAATATTATATGTGAATATTATGAAAATAAATGGTACCGATACAAAAGATGCAGTTTCTATATTTTGTCCAAGTCCGTCTTGCATAATATTGCAATAGGAGATGATGTGTCCGTTTTTCTTACGTATATCCGACAGTTTTTTGTCCAGACGTGCTTGTAGTTTTGTTCTGCAGCTTTAGTTTTGCACGATCTGAGAAGCTGTTTGTTTTCCTTGGTCAGATGCTCGTTCACAAAAACTCTTCTCACTTCACCGCCTAGACCAAGCGCCTTTGTAGTTATGTTCCGGTTCTTCCGGGCAGCAGCCACGACGGCGTCTTTGACGGCGCGTTGTCTGAAGCGCGCGACGATGGCGCGGCCGGCTACAGCGGCGCTGCTGGTGTGGCGCGGCTGCACCCGGTGCGCAAACTCGATGTCGCCGCTTTGCACGCTCACCCCGGCTTCGGCCGCGATCTTCACGACAATGTCGATGGTAGATTCGTCCTTCGTCTCGGGCACTCCGACTACCTCGACATTTTGAGCCCTCGACCACTGCTCCTGGCGCGCCTGGGAGTCTTCGATCGCCTTGGTGCGAGCTCTTTGTGTAGTTAGCTCCGCCCGGAGCTGCTTGTTTTCTTCGCAGAGAAATGCAATACTGGCCTTGGTCTCAGAATAAAATTTGAACATGTCGTCGTATTGTCCACTGAGATACTTCATTGTTGTCTCGAGTCCAGTGAGGCGTTCTCCCAACGCCTTAAACTGTACAGTCATTGCATCCTTGAGGGTTTTGGTGACGTCCTGGTTAGCCGCCTGTACTGTAGAGGCGGAAGCCTGTGTGCCTCTTCTCACGGTGACGTTAGCTTGACCTGATTCTTGCATCGTAGTTATCTGGTATTGAGCCTTTCAAAATAAATAGGCACACAATCACACGCAGCGATGAAACTATTAAAGTAGAACCTAGATTTTTTCTTTTACTTTTACTACCCTCTAAAAAACGAAAGATAGGAACGCGTATACGTCTGCTCTCTAAGACGGTCGGGCGAGTATATATTCCAGCACTTAGTAGCAGCATAGCGAAAGCTACCCCGAAATGCAGCTGTTTTATGCTTCTCAATACTGAGTGCCAACGAGCAAATACGAGACAAGTGAGGGTTGCGAGCTGACGTCCATGATAACTTGTCGTATAAGTAAGACGGCTCTTTGAAATTTACAACACCAAACATGAGACAAGCAAGGTGTATTTTACGCCGGTGCATCATCTTAAGAATAACATGTTTATTCAGAAACGGAGTCACGTGAGTTTTCGGGGGGATCGGAAAACAAAAACGAGCGCAGGCGTTTTGAACCCTTTGAATGACTTTTTTCGTCCTAGCAAACATCCGCGAATGAGTGACTGTATCCATGTAATTTAATTTTGATAAAATTTCAGTGATTCAGTGAGCTGTATCCGAAGCGTTGGCTCTAGGAATGGCCTCATTCGATATAATATTTTCAACTTATAAAAACAGTCTCTAACACAATTATTAACATGCTTCTCGTAGCGTAGATCACTGTCCATAATCAAACCAAGATTATGCGCTTCGTAAACACGCTCGACAGGCTCATTCATAAGCATTACTGTTTCTGATGGCTTGATATTTTTTAACTGTTGTTTACTACCGAAAATTAGATACTTCGTCTTTGAAGGGTTTAAAACTAAGCAGTTATTGAAAGACCATTCAGCTACGCTTTTGAGATCATCATTGAGATTCCTAATAGCCTCATCAATTTCAGATGGTCGACACGAAATATATATTTGTGTGTCATCAGCATAAACATGAAATTTGCTGTTTCTAATATGATTTACGATATCAGCTGAATACAAAATGTAGAGGATAGGCCCTAAGATCGATCCTTGAGGAACGCCTCGCATAACAGCTACCATTTCTGACAAAACAGAAGAACCATCACTACGGTTAATCTCTACACATTGCTGGCGGTTGCTGAGGTAACTGTTAAACCAACGTAACGCTTCAGAATCAAATCCGTAGTAACATAATTTAGATAAAAGGAGATCAATATTTAAGCAATCGAAAGCCCTGGAAAAATCTAATAATACCAATATTGTACACATGCCCTTGTCTTGCGCACAGAGAATGTTGTCTGTGACATCAAGAAGGGCACTTGTGGTACTCCGTCCTTTCCTAAACCCAGACTGAGCTGGTGGCAAAATATTAAATTTTTCTAGATATTCAGTCAGTTGTGTACATACTGCTTTTTCTAATATTTTAGATAAGCAAGGTAAAATACTGATGGGTCGTAAATCTTTTAGATCAGTTGGATTAGCATTCTTCGGCAAAGGGCGCACTATTGCGAGCTTCCATATATCAGGAAATGTGCAAGTATCTATTGATGTGTTAACAAGAGCTTGGATACAATCTTTTGTCTCTGGTAACGTTAACAACAACATGTTCAAACTAATTTCATCACAACCTTCTGCGTTCGACTTCAGACTACTAATGATTTTAATAAGATTGTCGAGGTTGATATGGTTAATATGAAAAACTGCATTAACGTATCTATGATGCTCGAAATATGTTAAATATGATAAACTAACAATTGGATTTCCCGGTGTGTTTAAAAAGTGTTTATTAATGACGTTCGGGTCGCTGAAAAATGAAGGCAAATCATTTTCAATTGGTGGCAATATAGTATTTTTTAGATTTTTCCAGAGTAGTTTAGGATTGTGAATGTTGTTATTTATATTGTGCTTATAGTAGGCTGATTTTTCATGATAAAGTGCCGTATTGACTGTAGACTTCAAGCTTTTGTAATATTCTTTCTTAGCCAGTGTTTTAGTTTTGTTATAATCAACAGCTGTTTTGTCTCGCAGACTCATCATGAGTTTGATAGTATCTGTTATCCAGGGATAGGAGCGGTTATTTATGGTAACTGACTTGATTGGAGCATGTAAATCAAACAAGGTCAATACACTGTAGTTAAAAACTTTTACCATATCGTTGATGTCAGATGACTGAGATATGAGATCCCATCTTATAGCCTGCAAAACATTTTTGAAATTTTCCACGCATATATTCTTTAAAGGCCTGAATACTACCCTGCGAGGAGCGACTTTAACACGTCTAATGTTGAACTCGCACACCACGAGACAGTGGCCAGTAAGTGTTCCTACAAGCTCGAGAGTAATATTCTTAGCGCATAAATCGCTGCATACCAAATCAATTAATGTTTGGGTAGAGTCACTAAAATGAGTCGGCTCGGATACGAGCTGTTCTAATTTAAAATGTAAAAGAAAAGCCTTAAGTTTATTAGTATTACAATCGTTATCGTTAAAAAAATTTATATTAAAATCACCCAACAAAATTAAATTATCGCATTCTGGAATGGAACTAACTGAATCAGTAAGCGCATCAAAAAACAAGTTACCATTTACCCATACAGGCCTGTAAGCAGTGCCAATCATTAATTTTCTCCCGTTGAGAGTTACAGTGAACCACATTTGCTCTACCACTGCATGGAGCGGATCGACAGGGTGGCGCCATGGCCGTACGGTGACCCCCCGACGCACGTCGGGGGGTCACCGTACGGCACACTTCAAACTTCAACTTTACATCAAACTTCAACTTCAAATGACATTAAAAGCAAACTACAAGTACTTGTAAAAACATAGTCAAAGAGGAGAGTATGTAATCGATGCTCCATTCCAATCACAAAGTAATATTTAGATGGTACAACTTGCTAGTGCAATCACCTTAAATTTTTTGACACAAGTATGACACTTGGCACATTCGATCCTTGACTCAAAATAAGCCAAATAAGATCGGTAGCCCTCCGGAACCCCTTCTCTGGCGGCGGAGGGGGAGATGTAAAGCGCCGCTCCGCCCGGCTTCATGCTAAAAATTATAACTGTCCAGGTTTAGCTAATATGTCAAGTTTGATATCGTTTTCGTATAAATCGATAACGTAAAATTCATTTCTAATATAATAAAAAGCCATTTCATATGTAGTTTCTTAATAATACAATATTTAAAAATGACAAGTACATTTTTTTATTTCAGGTTACCGTAAATATTGAACTGGTGACTTTCATATAAATAAAAAATACGATAACAAAGCCGAATTTATGCAGAATTGAAAAAATATAACTTTTATGTACATTTACAAATAATAAATAGGGAATTAAAAATTTTAGCCTTGTGCGCCGCCAAGTTAAAAGATGCTACGAGGTGAAAGACGCGTACTAGCAGCGGAGCGCTTTCAGAACTATGCCTGTTTCAACCATCGAGATATACGTTACACTAGGGAAGACATTTCAAACAAATGTCTCTGTAATTTTTGCTAATTTTAAACTTAAATGCGCTTCAGCGCTTTACGAGATCGGACTGTCAGTCTAGAACTAATTATATCGTCTAACCAAATATCCAAACACGCAGCGCCACAACGCTTTAAGGTTGATGTTTCCTACAAAAGTTCGCTTACAGCACTTAAGCTAATTGCATCATCTAACCAAACTATTCAAACATGCAGCGCTAGACTACTTTTGAGGTATGGTTTCTCAATATCAAAGACTATCAGCACACAGAACGGACATGGCTTTTGTACCTACGAAACATTGTGAATTGTATATTAGTTAAAAATAAAGTTAAAAAAATAAGTATTACTGAGGGTCACTAACTACGCTATTCAGTTTTTGAAAGTAAAGGTACAATTGGCTTTATACTAGAAACAAAGTGTTACTAACTTTTTTAAATCTAGATTTTATATTGTGATAATATAAAATCTAGATTAAAAAAGGTAATCGTAATATTAAAATATTATATTTTTTAATTAAGGTTTTTTAATATTTTTGAATTAAAAATATAAATCCCAATTTGGTGTATTTATTTAGTAACTTATTTTAAGAGCATACCAACGAGTAATTGACATAATATAGTTATGAAGGTAATAAAAGATATGCTCCTTGGAGTGTTCCTGCCATTTTGGAGTTATGTTGATAAACAAATACGTCAAACTTTTTGAAGCGCTCGAAGCGAAGTTTGCTTAGCCATTCTGAATCGATCAGCAAAGTTAAGCAACGTCCGCCTCGGTCATGACTTGGATGGGTGACCGCTGGTTGGACATTACTACTGAGCGCTTCCGTGCTTCGGAGGGCACATTAAGCCGTCGGTCCCCGTTGTTGTCTTAGGATGGCAGTCGTTACAGCATGGTGGTAGGGCATTTTGCGAATGCCCGCCTGGCTAGCTACCACCCCCAAGTTGAAAATCTGTCGCCAAGCATCTAACGGTGTGTTCCGGCAGCTGTCCTTGAGAGCAAGTAATTCTAGGCTAGCCTGAACAACATCTTCGACCACATCATCACTTACCATCAGGTGAGATAGTGGTCAAAGGCTAACCTATTAGGCATAAAAAAAACCTTTTTTCATCGTGGGTAAAAAATAGGTAATTTACTCAATGTTGCTAGTTGTCATATCTGTCCACTTAATCTATGAATTTCACTCCGCAGCTCCGACAACATGGCTGCTTATGCTGTGTCATGAAGCATTGTCTTTCGCGATTACAAATCGACAAAGTAATAATGTATTCGGGCGTCTCTAATTTCAAAATCTGAACTTACTTGTGAAAAGTGATTCCATCACTTATCACAAGTAAGTTCATTATTTGTTTTTTCCGACTGGTTTCTGCAGTATCTAAGGACGCAGGATGGCATTTTGAATACACAATTTTCGTCGTGCGTAGCGTGTGATCTTTATGAGTGCCAAGCTGCGTGTGGGTGAGGACATGCCGGCTGGCTTGTCCTACCTATTCGACTTTGCTCGTTTGAGATGTCGCGTCCAGTATATAGAGGTCAATTGTTTTAACCTATCAGTTGTAGTTAGTCAGTTCACTTGCGTACCACATTTTCTTTATATCCGAATGAAAATTGGTTTAAGGGCCTTATAAATTTGTGAATGTTATTAAAAAGTGTTTTCGCAACTGGAATTCCTTGATAGTAAGGAATCTCTAAACCTTGTTTAGATAAGTTTCACATGCACCAAACTTAACCTAAATATCCATTAAACGGATGAAACCGACACGTTTACGAGAAAAAATATGGAATTTGAATAAAATATACGACAAACCGATTTTATGCATGAAAAAAAACATTTTTATGTACCTAAACTAATAAATAGTTTTAGAAATTCTTAACGGCAGGCGACAGCCTGCTGATATTTTATTTTTAGCGGCAACATCCCAAATAGGCTAGTTTTTTTACAATATATTTAACTATTTCGTATAATCGGTATATATACCATAGGCGAGGGATTGTTAAAACAAGGTGTAGCCCTTTTTTAACAATGCCTCGCCCATTCCGTTCCCAACTGGTTGTCTAGAAAAGACCGCTTATAGTGATAAGACCGCCAATATTGTTTATCTCATGTTCTGTAAGTTGTTGTAAATATTCGTTTTGTTAGCAACAAAAAATATCTATCTATACATCTTATAAATATATAAAATATATGTTTGTATCGTATTTATCATAAAATGTATAATGACAAAGTAACCAACCACAAAACATCATGCTCAAGTAGGTACTCATTATTGATGATCACACTATGTGTTGAACTTTTAAGTTGAAATATATGATAAATAATTTATTTTCACTGTACAATATCGAATACATTTCATAAATATTATTATATTATTTTATATTGTATTAAAATCTCCGGATTAACAAAGTGCAAGTTAACATTGCAGACAGTTCAACAAAGACACAAACGGGTTCACTTTAACACTATCTTCATGCATTGACATCGAGTTTTGCATCCTGTTTTACATTTAGTTAGTTTCCAACAAATACTGGCTACAAAGGGGTTGTCAGACCACTATCCAATATTCAATACCAGGTATCCAATGGTCTTTTTTCTCCCCCCAGCCACAGGTAGTGGTAGCCACTGGCACTGGGCAATATTTGTTGAGGAACCAATGCCTGGCCCCAAACATGAACCCCTTGGTATACTGTACGTACGAGTAATATGTGCTGGTGTAAGGCGGCTTATATTAGGGTATATTTTCTAGCTGCCGATCTTTATTTGTAAATAAAAAAATCTGGAATTCATTAACTGTTATGCAAGGACTTGATCTGAAAGAACAGATAAGTACTTATAGTATTCATTGTAAACAACACATGAACTTCTAGATAATACTTTTATATCGTCAGCTTTACTCTGACTTGTCACACGAGGTTACGCAGTATTGGATTTGGATTGGCGTCTTGGGGATCAGTTCCTCAGAAGACGCTGCTGCCTACCTTTCGGTATTTTACTTTACTCGCCTCTTACGAGACCTACAGGTAGAAATGGGGAGGTGACATTCTAACCCGGCACCTCACTGGCCATCTCCACGTATAAAGTGTGTTTTCCCTTTTCAACCTTTTCAATCCCGCCACCCTGACCTGGAAATAACTGGCTTTAAAATATTAACAAGATACGAAATTAAAAACAATGGATATACAGTTAGTTCATTAGAGTAACAGCTAGTATTGTTTTTATCATTAAAAATTCGAAGCTATTTATTATCTCAAATAACCATTCCTAATATCCTATACAATTTGTACCTTAATATAGATATAGCACGATTGAAGTCGACTAGATCTCACAGACTGTAGAGGAACGGAGAAGCAATACATATTATTCTACTGATATAAATATGATTTGAATAAGGTTTTTTCAAATACGTTCCAATTATTAAATCTGTTGAATTCTTTCATTTCAGTTAAGCTATTATTTATTAGAACCTCAGAATCCAACGCAATTTTGTAGTATAATTTTAATTCTATTCTAAGTTGAATGATATGTAGATATGTAGAGAGAAGATGATTTAAGCACAACCATTGGTCGCAGAAATAGATAAATTATTATGATCCATCCTCCATGTAACATAATATCTAATCCTCTATATCTAACATAATATCGTCCAGGCTTTAAAAACAGGTATTTTACTTCTCCGTCATTGCAATCGGTATAATATAGAAGTAGTTCCTACTTATCTAATAGAAAAACAACGAAAGTCTCATAGGTAACTCTTCATAGGTAATTCTTCATATATATATATATATATATATCTACATCTACCTTTACGATAACTTAAACCATAGGAACGTCAAATTCCATAATTTTTGTGGTAAACGTGTTGTTCATCCATTTAATGGATGTTTAGGTAAAGTTTGGTGCGTGCTTTCAAAATAAAGGTTAGAAATTCCTTACTATCAAGGAATTCCAGTTGCGAAAACACTTTTTAATAACATTCACAAATTTATAAGGCCCTTAAACCAATTTTCATTCGGAAATGAAAAAAATGTGGTACGCAAGTGAACTGACTAACAAATCTGAAAGGTTAATATTTACGGTAACCTGAAACAAAAAAATGTACTTGTCATTTTTAAATATTGTTAAATTATTAAGAAACTACATATGAAATGGCTTTTTATTATATTAGAAATGAATTTTACGCTATGATTTATACAAAAACGATACCAAACTTGACATATTAGCTAAACCTGGACAGTTATAATTTTTAGAATGAAGCCGGGTGGAGCGGCGCTTTACATCCCCCCCTCCGCCGCCAGAGGGGGGTACCGGAGGGCTACCGATTTTAATTGGCTTTATTTTGAGTCAAGGATCGAATGTGCCAAGTTTCATACTTGTGTCAAAAAATGTAAGGTTGAGGCATCTTATGCGGCTAACAGACTATACTAATAGGGAGCAACCATAGAGAAAAGTAATACACCGGAAAGAGAGAGGGCAAGGGAGCAACGTTCTTTCTTTGTCGGCCACCAAAATGTACTCCCTTAGTATAATTATATCAATATTAATAATATTATTGAAATAAAATTGATATCATATATACGTATAATATTCACATACAATACTATCAAATAGATGAAATTAAAAAAATATTTTGTAGCTTCCCCAGTGCACCAATAGAACTATCTTCCTCGAACCGAATTTTGTTACGCGTGCGGTTGGTGCCATATTTCAAAAGCATAAGGATGAGTTTCGATAAAAGCTTGTAATAATTCTGAATACGCTCAACAAACTTATTTTATAGTTTGTAAAGTAAATTTATTACGTAAAACTTCTTTTTGAAAGCTTTGTGCATAGAGAAAAATCTAGGAGGAAGTATATATACTTCCTCCCATGGTCTAAGAAAACAAGGTCTTCTACTCCCGAAGAATCACAGGCTTGCGTCACTACCAAATTGACTCTTTTTTAAATCATGATTGCAGAAGAATACAAGTTCATGGTTCATTTTTATGCTAATGTTTTGTTATAAAATATCAATACGATATTTCAAACGTCTAATAGAAAGTCACACATGAATCAATGTTCATCTCAGTAAATGGTATGAAAAAGTTGTCTCCCTATGGTTCCACCATTTTGTCAAAAATCGCCGTCTCTGTCTCACGTACATGATTTGCATCTGTTTCGCTCTCGCCCATGCACATATGCGCAGTGATTCGCAAACTGTGTGTTGTGTGGTTGGGCCGTATGCTTTTTGTTCTATTCGGAAATGTAAGAGTAGAAGTAGACGAGGCAGTAAATTGCGTTTATTTTTCATTTCGTAGAAAATAGTCTACATTGTGGACCTCAAACAACTACTAAATATGGTATGTAATGTATGTTTGGTTATTTAACGTAGGTACCTACCTAGTTGGTTTTTACTTCAGATATTTTTGAGCTTTCATTGAAACTAAACTGAACAATAAAATACAGATAACTGTATTTTTTGGCATAGGAAACAATTACTTGATTTCAGTATGAAAAATTTAGGCCTAGTAGCTTCGACGGTACCCATTATAAGAAAACTATTCGGTGTCAAACACTCTGTACAAACTTGACAACCATAATTCATTCAAGAATCACTAATCTGTGTAATCTTAATCAGTAATTTCACGTGATTTTCTATATTAAAAAAAGGTGAAATATATTACATTGTTATTAACTGTTATTTTACTGCCCTCGAATTTCCTCAAATTAGGTATAAAGTTTGAGAGCCGTTGATAGAAGTGTTGACAGTATGCTTGACAAGCTTGTGTCCCGGTTACTTGACATCCGGTCTCGGAGTGTAATACCTGGCGTAGTATATTATTGTACCATGCTTCCTCCTAGGGAAAAATAATACATCCGATCTGTGGCGATGTTTACTATTTTGAATTAATTTATCAATTTATTTTGTATATGAGTAGGCAGCATCAAGAGTGCAATCTAATGAAATAATACTGCACAAGAGCTTTTGAACGACAAACCTACGCACATGTAATTCAACTATTTGTATTTATAATATTTTAACTCTTCAAAAAATTACATCCATTATATTGGTTCAAAATAAAGAACAAATTCCTGAAACTTTGGAGGAGCTACAGGCATATATAAAGCTTTTATTTTTAAGTATGCGTATAAGTAAGTAAAAGACTATGTAGCCGTCTGATGATAAGCTAGTGCCCCTACCCATAACAAAAGCAGACCATTCAATCTCGTTAGTCTAAATAAAAAAATCTTGCCTGAATGGTACTGCGTTCCGTTCGCCACTTGAGATGTTATTATTAACTTCTATTTAGTAACTTCAGTATATTTTTCTCGGCTATTTTCATTGCTGTTATGGGACTGCAATATTTGCTATGGCAGTTATTCCTATATAGAACTGTTCTTCATCAGAACGCTGCTACACTATAATAAAACAACTATATTATAGAGAGCAAGCACGTGTGGCCTGCTCTGGCAGCTGTCTGTGCCTAGGTTTTTTTTGTTAATAATAGGATTCTTAGAGCCAAAGATGCCAGTTATAACTATATTTTTGGACATTTATAAGGTGTTTTATTTTATTTGTTACGAAACCTTGCTGCAAAAACTAGACAAGTACGGAGTTAGAAGTAAATAAGGAAGGAAGCTCAGGAACAATCACAAAGTTTCCTATCATGTATATATCAGTGCGTTGAAACAAGTAAGATTTTCATTCGACATATTCTGTAAATAAATACGGCTTTCCACAGGGGAGTGTCTTGGGACCTTTACTGTTCCTGATATTAATACAACGATCGTAAAAATAAGGATGCTCCAGAAGACAAACCCGATTCTCAGTTGGCTCTAAAATAATAATTTGTGTGTGAATCTCAAACTTATTACTCAACAATTAATGTAAATATCACTTATGAAAGTACCGTCATAATCAATGCGAGTGAAACTGTTCCTTGGCATTACATTAAATAAATATTGTTACTGGAAATCACATAATATATATAATAATTCACATGGTGTATGTTAGAAATTAGAGAGATTTGTTTATGTAATGTATCGGCATATATAAATAACAACCAAGTAAGCAACTTTAGCTTCAATGCCCTATCATGGTTATGTCTATTTTTGGTGTGTTTCTGTTTAGGCTGATAGTGCATTACACAGAAATGCGTACGGTCTCTGTGTGGGGCGGGATATATGGATAGTCGTGTACCACTCTTGAGATAACTTAAGATCATTTCTGTTCCCTAACTATACATCCACGAGATATGTGTATTAATTTAAAAAAAACCAGTTGTAATTAGAGAAATGTTATATATACTTGATACAAGACTATAAACGATAAAAAATAAAATTAAAAGTCAACACATCATTTTTTGTTTCCAACAATAATTAACTATGTGAATACAATAATAATAATACAGTGATAATTACAATAATATAATGTATGATATAAATAAATGTATAATATAATAAAGAGGAAAATTTTATTGTTTCTTTGTTTGCATTGAATAGGCTCTGAAACTACTGGCTCTGAAAGCTATGAACCTCATAAATCTGATTGAATTAACAAAACAATAAATCATTTCGACAACCTAAAGGCCATTTCAGGCCCACAAGTGGTCCAATTGCTCCAGCCCACTACGAATTGGCAGCGTGCCCAGCATGCTTGTAGCATTGTTCCTTTGGATTGTAATGACAATTCGTTAAACCAAAGAGTTCTAGCATTTTGATAACGCGTCCCATCGATCAAACGCTCTATTTTTTATTTGGAAGATAAGATTAGCTCACGTGATCCCACGGACACAATGTTTCTACGCCAAATGGCTCAAATATGCAACTACTGCCGAGATTTGCATAATAACGTCGCCACTTGAGTCGCTCCACCAAACTAGCCGCATGACTAAAGTGTCAACACACAAAGCAATCCACACCGCCCTAACTTACATGGAACCAGAGTCATACTATCAGGTCTTTTACCATCGTCACGCATTAGACCAATCGGTTCGATGCAATATTGGCGCTGGCAAAAGCCCGGTAGATGATATCGTTAAGGGTAGCATACCGAAAAATTTGAGCAGCACTTTGAGAGCAAGAGAGCCCACGGCGGCGACCGAGCTGATCAACTGCAGCACTGTGGTACAACAGTTGATCAACTGATTGACGGGCAACACAAAGTTTTGCACCAATTATTTATAATTCTAACCAATATTTATTATTATTTTAGGGCTGCATTCGAACGTGTAAGCACAGCGACCTTCCGCCCTTACAACGCGATATCAGTTATTGATTTTCGTTATGCGAGACTACCCTCAAAGTTGGAACCACCACAGCCAGGGGATTACGATCCACGGGAGAACAGAGAGCCTAAAAGCCCTATCAAGTAAATATATGATCATACTCGTATTAAATTAGCTGGATGAATTCCCAATATTAACTTGATACAATGAACTGTTGTTAAGTGTTTGCATCCTGTGGTTTTACTCACTCATATGATTATTACATGAGGTCTCTTCATTTACGCATATATATAATTTTTCGATGTTTATAAATACAGTACATAGTTATTATACAGCAAAAATATTAGTCCGTTTGTATTTCTGAAGGATGGACGATATATTTTTTTAAACATAAAACGAGGATCAGCCATGCATCGCGTTCGGCTTCATATTTTCAATAAAGGTACAGAACTTCGGGGATTGATGTTTAAACCAACGTTTGACGTTTCGCGCTACACCGTTTAACCTTCCCGTCTTCGTATGTTCCCGCATTTCTCAACCAATTATTTGTGAGCTGGGTTTGTTGGTTGGACAGGTATGTGGATATTATTTGGTGAATCAGTTGTAAAACATTTTTCAAAAAGGAGAAGATATGGAGGTTGTAAACGTTAAATAAATAATATCAATCTTATTTTAATCGCGAGGTCTTCAGCTCACTGTGCCATTAGTCACTTGTTTATGCTGTCATGATGGGATCTGGTGTAAAGCTGTAAATTCTGCCTGTATACAGTTTGCCACAAGCTGCGCTAGCCTAGACGTTCACTCTGAGGCATAAAGCTGTGAAGATTCATGTGCCTGTAATTTCACCAGCACCCATATCCTTCAAACCGGAACACAGTAACGCACATATTGTAGACGTAATTTTTGAAAGCGAGTGATTTAAGCGGAGATTTATGCAAATATTGTTTAAATCCTTGGGTCCGTCTAGATAATCTCGTAATATTTTTTTCACACAAATATATAGGGACTGCGATATTAATAAAATTTCATTTCTGAAGTCTATGGATGGCCTACTTCAACATGATACGTTCGAGTTTCGGAGCGGGCGTGCTGGGCTTCCCCGTAGCTGTGAGCCAGGCAGGCATCGTGCTCGGTACTGTCATGGCCATGTGCTCTGGATTGCTGACTATGTATACGCATTTTATGCTGGTAAGATATTTCTTTTATTTATGATAGGCTAGCCTTAGACCACATTACCACCAGATGATGATAAACAGACTAAGCCTAGAAATGAAACTAGCTCTCAAGAACAGTTGCCGGAACAGAACCAGGTAATTTGCGACAGTTTTTCTACATGAGAGCGGTAGCTAGCCAGGCATTCACAAAATGCCCTATCACCACGCAAACTTTATTTATGATGCTATCAAAACTAGAAAAATTACAACTGAGGTACTGAGGCTGTTCAGAAAAGACTTGGTATTCGACCTTGGTACTAATATTTGCCATAAACATTTTGATTTGATTGATTTGTACATTCACCACGCTTGCTATCCCTCTTTGAATATGTGGAAAATCTGTTGGCGAGAAAATAATGGTGTATTCGGGAGGATCAGGCAGCACCTATGAAATGGATCCTTTTCTAGGTGTAACCAACTTTTTAAGCTGATATTCACCGATTAGCAAGTGAGCTAGTGGTCAAATACTGTGTATGGAATAAAAATCACTTGTTACTTATAGTAAACCGTTCCCCAAAGTTCGAGCCTCTCTCAACCCCTCTCATATACTTATGTATTACCCGTGGGGTGCCGGGTTAGAATTTCACACTCTAATATCTTCCTGTGAAATTCGTGAGAGGTGACGAATAGAAAAATACCAGAAGATCTGCCATTTTACACTGCGGTCCCCAAGCCACCTGCTAAGCGTGGGGATTATGGCAAACCCCCATATTTGGGAGGCTGTGCTCAGCAGTGGATGATCCCGCTGATAGGTATAATATTAGTACAGCTTTTTCGATAGATCAAAGCAATAAATATATTAAATGTCTTGTATGCAGAGAAAATACGCAGATCTCTTAATTTTTTGCTTATTGTTATTATTTTTTCGGGATATCCACTATAAAACCGCAAATTTTGTGAAACTTTCAACTGAATAATAACATGCGTCAAAATATACAGTGTAGCCTACGAATAGTATAGCTTGAAAGTAGGTGGGAAGGACAGATATGCGGACAGCATAGACTTGGTAAAAGCGTCCTATTACTGCCGGTGGATCTCTAAAATAACTCATAAACTTATATATTCATTTTCAGTTAAATTGTTTAAATGAGATCAGCAGGCAACTGAAGATTCCGTATATTTCATATAGATACGGGTTCCGTATCGCAGTGATGCACGGACCGGAACTTGTGCACTGCATAGCGAGGTGCGGACCGTAAGTATATACATATTATTTTATTTACCTGCGTTTAAAATATATGGGTACACCTCACGCTTTTACCGCGAGTAGATGTCTCACTTCTGTTCATTTGGAAGCAGGATTTTGAATACGGTGCAACGGTTAAGTTCCATTTCCGTTTAACGTGTGAAACGGAACACCTAAACCGGTAGTTATCATTATATATAGTCTGAATCGTAAAGTACTAAAAGGCGGTACAGCGTGGCTGTTCCGTCGTGTTGTATCATTCATGTTGTCGCTTACGGCGGTAGCCTTTGCCGGATAATAGATGCATTTCGTGACAAATGACGAAATGTGCCCTTCACCCTGAGACATACATAATATGTTGTACAACATACATATTATTTTGTCTATGGATATGATCATATATTTATATGATAATGTAATATCAACCTTAGTTATAGGATCCCGTTGACTCGTACTGAACCCTAAGAAATAAACTCATACAATGTTGAAGTATGCCGGATTAGTTCGAGGGCTATGATTACTATGACTTGCGTTATTTGATTTTAAATTTATGTATACACTCCGAATAGAAAATCTGTTTATATTTGGAAGTTGGATTTAACGTTACTGTGTTTTGTATTATTTTCAGAGCAATTATTGCCACATTTATGATAATGAGTCAACTTGGAATTTGTATCGTATTTGTTGACTTCACAGCTGATAATTTGCGAGATGTAAGTATTTACTTAGTAAATACATATAGGTAAATGTATGTAAAGTTAATACTGTAGTGGAATCAATGTTTAAAATGTTACGTATAACGTAATAATATACAAGTGAATCAGATGGTTTCTTAAAAGTTATTTTATTGTTTTGGAAGAACTTGCGAGTAGCAGTGATGATTCTTTTGATCCTTTTAAAATTTATTGATCTATGAACATGAGCGCTTTTAAAAATAATTGTTTTTTTTTTAATTATTGCGTTTATGTTAGTTGATATATGGACAAATTATAAATGAATATCATTTAATATTTCATAAAATGGTGTTTCAACATACTTACTCTTTTTATATGTGGTATACAAAAATAATATTTTATCCTCATTTTTAGTTATTAGTCTTTTGACATGATCTGGTGACCTAGAGTAGAAGCAAGGCAAAATACAGGTACTTTTTTATTTTTTTGTGACGGAACAAGCCCGGACCCACCTGATGTTAAGCGGACTAACCTCTGCCTATAACAGATGCATTTCGTGACAAGTCACGAATTGCACTGCGCCCTTCACCTAGTGATATAATTGTTAAATCTCATGTGCCTGTTATTTCACTGGCTCTCAAATACAGCCGCTGGAACACACTGTTAGGTGCTTGGCGACAGATTTTATACTTAAGGGTGGTCGCTAGCCAAGCGGGCATACGCAAAATGCCCTTCCACTTAAAGCATTAATAATAACTTTCAGATACTAGATTGGGATAGCGTGCGGTCAGCAGTTCTAGCCCTGTTACTGCCCTATTTACTTCTGGAACATTTCATGAAGAATTTAAAAGTCGTCAGTTACATCTCTATGTTAGGTACCTAACGCTGATTAATTTATATTACCTCTGACAATTTCTTATTGGTAAAAGTAATGATGTAGTCGTAGAACTTATAAGATTCAACCTATGGAACGGTATCTGGCTTTCAAGGTTAGCTAACGGGTAACATCGTTTGGGGCTTTATCTTGGTGACAGATTTTCTACTTAATGTCATAGTCGATGTCAGGTGAGCAATCATTAAATACCCCTGCAAACATGTTAAGAGATATTTTTGATGAAAACACTGGTGTTTGAGGGTAAAACAACTTACTATGAGTCGATATCGCTATCGACAATGTTTCGGCTTCTACCGAAAGACTTCTTCAGGATGTTGAGTGTGGTATGTACGCTTTACGTTCCGCGCAAAATCCGCGAGGCTATAGTCGTCGTCCTAATTTCAACAGAGATAGAGGGTGGGTGCTGTCACAAAGCTGGAGAACTTGTCTCCATGGAGGTTTGAAGAATGTGAAGCAGGAGACGGTTAGGTTTGCTTGTCGGACTGCGATGGTGTCATCTGAAGAAAGCAGCAGCGATGAAGATGGCGCATCGGATCCTGTATCGAAAACGCAGTGTTCGCCACAACACTCCCCGCAACGACCCCCGCCGCCAGGGTCGTCGTACAGGGAATTGCCGCTCGCAGTGTGAGAGGTGACGCGACCGTGTCAGACGTACCACACTCAACATCCTGAAGAAGGCTTTCGGTAGAAGCCGAAACATTGTCGATAGCGATATCAACTTGTAGTTGTTTCACGCTCAAACACCCGTCTTTTCATATATTATATTTAAATATGAGCGTAAGTTTTTATAATATGAAGTTAAGAGATACCTAACTCGATGCACGCCTTGTGTATTCGAGAGACAGTTCCCGCTACTATTTGAAATAACAATCGCCTGATTGAAGACCGTCACTTATTACAAGATTTATGATTAAATCGCTGTAATGATATGTAGTTTTAAGAAAGTAATTACAACAAGTCTATTTAAACGTTGCCCTAACTGCTTCATTGTTCTAGCGTCGCACTGAAATGTCAAGTCGTGCGTGAGCGCAACCAACATTTACAGTGTATGATTTTTACGGAAATAAATAAACATAAGCCATTCGTAGTTTGGGAGTTCTGCAGATATGTATAGATTATGTACACACACGTACTCTGGGGTAACGGTAAAGGTCTTGATACGTACGTGTGTGTATCAACTTTCACCTTCACCTTCGTTATGATGACTACTGATTATGTGTTTATTTCTAGGCAACATCCTAACCTTTGCTGGTCTTTCCCTTATATTCTACCACATCTTCTTGGACCCACAGAAGGAGTTCGTATATGCAACGATACAACCACTACCACTTCTCTTCGCATTTGGCACTTTTCTTTTTAATTTTAGCGCCGTTGGTGTGGTGAGTGCATAAATTTGTAAAATTGTATTCTTGCGCGTACATTGTACTGAAATTGAGTAAATAAAATATTATTAAAACATATAACTTTAATATATCTTTATTAGGACATTCTGAAACAGGTCCTTAGTCTAGAATACAATCAAAAAATTTCAATGCGCAAACAAGTAGGATAATAGATACAAAGGTAACACTAGGACGGATAGCCATCAAAGAAAGTCAAAAGTATTGTTTTATTATTTTATTTTTTATTTTCTTTATTAACAAAATCCACAGCCCTTAAATACAGAAATTTATAATAATTAACTTAAACCTAAGGCCGATTACGGATTTACTTTTTATAATTGTAGCTTATAGTTTAACCTTGTACTCAATAATTCAAGTTTTCGCTGAACATGATAATACGATGCACAGCCCACCTACCAAAATGTAACGTATAAGAACATAAGAAGAACTAAATAGTGCAATAGTACAGGTTCTTATTGTATAAGAAGAAATAGATTATCTACGGCTAAAATGATTTTTTACTTTAACACCGACTTTTACGCCTCACGAGTTCAATGAATCGTACTGACTGGAAACAAAAATAACATACCCCGATGGATCGCACTGATTGGAAAAAAGTTCACATAGTGCGAACAATCAAACCGTGTGGTCGAATCACGCACAGGCATCAAAACAGTATTATGTACTTCTGCTCGACATTATTCCTTCAATGGGATGACGCCAGTTTTGGCGAGTGCTGTTATCAATCCAAATAGCATCTAAAGAGTCGGTCTAAAGATACCGAGCAAAGAATAACTTCCTGATTATAAAAATTGTTATTGGAATGTTTCTTTTAGGTATATTGTTCATAAATCGTTTCGCAAGTTGCATGTATTGCAACCTACGCTTTGTTATATAATTGAAATAGAAAATATAAAAATGAAAATTGTGAAAAATCCGTATAAATGTTCACGAAATACGGTCATTAATTAAATTGATTTCACAGGTGTACAACTCCCTTCACGTCTAAACTCTTTGCCCACTAATGCTTCGAGACATACTATCTAATGCTATAATGGTTATCACTAATGCGGACACATTTTTTATCCGTCATAGGGTACGACACAGCAATGCTTCAGAGTACTAATAATAATTTATATACATACAATATATATACATACAATTATTATATACATATACAATTATATACATACAATAGTACTAATAATAATTTATATATACGATAAACAATTTTGAATTTTGGATTTTTGATTTTTTTTTGAATTTGGAATTTAGAAAAAATTTAAAAAAAAATCAGCTATGATATGATGATATTGTTATTTCACAGGTGCTGAGTATAGACAAAGCACTTCCAAAGCCAGCTATAATGATCAAGAAGTGCGGAGTGTTGACCATCGGCATGATGGTGCCAACGATTATAGCGACAATCTTCGGCACGCTGGGTTATTGGTCCTTCGGAGCCATGGATGACAATGTCATTAGATCTCTACCTTTAGGCTACGAGTAGGTTAAACAGCTTTTCTATTCTGCATTTGAATAGGATTTGGCCTTGTTGTATTGTTTTTTTGATGCATTGATGCCATCTATTATTTTTATGTAAAATGTGGTGGCCATATTATTATTATAACATTTAAACATTATACCATTTAGTTGCATTAGGCCCACAACAAGTCTCTTAACAATCTACCAGGCGACTGGCAAATGACTGAAGTAATAACTATTATATCTACAATGTTTTTCAAATTCTTTCAATATTCATGTCAGGTTACTCACAAGTTGGATATATTGATTTCATGTTTATTTTTTTGCATGACTGGTTAGCCTTGGACCACTATCTCACCTGATGGTAAGTGATGATGTGGTCGAAGATGTTGTTCAGGCTAACCTAGAGAATTACTGGCTCTCAAGGACAACTGCCGGAACACACCGTTAGGTGCTTGGCGACAGATTTTCTACTTGAGGGTGGTAGCTAGCCAGGCGGGCATTCGCAAAATGCCCTACCATCATGCTATAATGACTGCCACCTGAAAACAACAACCGGGACCGACGGCTTAACGTGCCCTCCGAAACACGGAAACGCTCAGTAGTAATGTCACCAGCGGTCACCCATCCAACTCATGACCGAGGCGGACGATGTTTAGCTTTGCTGATCGGTCCAGAATGGCTAAGCAAACTTCGCTACGAGCGCTTCGTATTTTTGATTTATTATACCTCTCAAACAAGATCTATCTACTCTGAAAATTTAGGAATATTAAAATAATGGGGTTTTTGTATTGTTTGTCTACATTCTTAATATTGTTATTTTTAGTCCTGTTACAGCATCTCATTTTGAGAGGACTAGGGTGATACATATATATCATATACAGGTCTAATGTTAGGAAGATGAACTACAGTTCCACAATCCAGTCCTAATCAGTTTCACAATTTATTTGCCTATTTTTTATTTATGATTTTAAGCGTGGACTCGTGTAGTGGCCTTATAAGAAACGTCACGCTTGCCCATTACAGTTGCAACGTCATGACTCTGTAGGTCACTGCACTGCGCTCGTCACATCAAGACAGTATAGTCCTTATGTCACCCTGGCCAGTAATATAAGTTAAGCTGAATTCAAACGATTTAATAATTTATTAAACATTAGTAATCATCTAATCTATATGTATTTTTAGGATGGACACTCGAAGTTAGTGTCTTCGAGTGTTTACAATGGCATGATATTTTGTCATTTGAATTAAGTATTCAAGAATGCTCTTATTACAAGCTGAGTTATCGAATCCTACTCTCAAGTAGGTAAAACTCAGTCTGTAGGAAAGTGCTTACGTCTGTAGGTAAACCTGCCCGCCTTGGGGTGATAGAATGAAATGTATGGTGGAGGGTCCATTCAAAGCCGCAACGTAAGCAGTGCTCCACCAAGATGGGGCAAGAGAGGGTCTGCAAGCATCACACCATCTCATCCCCGTCCCTGATCTTGCTACAATTTCAAATAATGCAGTCCGAATTAAATCCCAAACCTGTAAATTCTCTTCCATAATTATTATTTTGTAACCGGCTAGGACCCGCGTAATATTTACCGGATATTGTTCCGACCAGTTTCGATTTCATTTGAAGTTCTTCTTCTATTTTCTTCCAGTTCATCTATCGTCTCCATAGCGCTCTACATGGTTGCTGTGGCGTTTGCCTACCCAATACAATGCTATCCAGCCATTCAAATCATTCTCGAAGTTGTCAGGGACCATAGCCCTCTTCGGGAACCAGATCCAGAAACCATGAAGTATATCGAAGGAATAGCAAGACCAGCATTCGTGTTGTTAACGTGTAGGTCACATTCTTAAACTTATATAACCACGTCAGAAAGAATCTTTTTTGATCTTATGTATCTGACATTTTCTTAAAAATTATTTAATACATCAATGTTCCTACACGGATTTGGATCCATGTCAGGGATTGATTATTAAAGTGGCAAAAAAATTATTACCTCGTCTCTGGAACCTTGAAGTTATTGTTAATTCTTTATTACCATGAAATTATTCGGGAAAAAACTGGTCTATCAGTTGTTTCTACTTAATGTCAATCATGTGTACTTACTACATTTCTATACAAATTCTATATCCCACTTGAAAATTGGATTTTCTGTTCGAACTTTAAAAGCACTTGAGATTATCGAAATATTTATATTATCCTTACATAACATAACATCTTTGCTTCTTATCAAATAAATGTATGTGCCTACGCATAAATTAAAAATGAATCGTTCTAATATAATTCCAGTTGTAATCGGCTACATCGCACCTTTTCAAGCTCCCTTCGTGGCATTCGTGGGGAACCTTTGCACGACCATGCTCGCCCTTGTGTTCCCTGCGGTGATGGACCTCTGCCTTATGTATCCCGGTCCCTACGGTACATGCCATTTTGGCCTAATTAAGAACCTTTTTATTATTTTACTGGGATTGTCGTCTTGGATATTTGGAGTATTTTTTTGTGGATATTTGATTTATGTTAGAATACTGGCTAGTAGAACGCCCAGTGATTCGGATGCTTACTGAGTTTTAATAATATTTTAAAATTTTTCTTCCGTTTTTTTTCTTACTCCCTAAGTACCTACTCAATTAGATGCCTACCTACTAAATAATACTAAATAACTAAGAGGACCGTCCAGTCTGCGTGAGATTTGAATAAACTCTTATAGCACGCTCTTTTGGGACACTGCTTCATAAGTAAGTATGTAACTAGATATCATTCCTACAAGTATCGTATAAAAAATAGTTAGGTACATGGGCTACAAGATCTGTGTGATATTTAATACGATATTGAAAACAGATGTGTACAACACATTTTTGCAACTCACTGAAATACTTTTGCCAATATCGCTGTCCCCTTCACATTCCCGCGCACTCCGCAGCACACTCATTTCACGTATAGGCAAGAAGATTATAAACATAGGAACAAAAAAATTATTCCTCTTCTAAATTTGTAATTTTGTAATGTAATCTGCAGAGCATGCGTTATTGCAAACATAAAAATATTTAAATTATGGGGTTGCGTCATCATTAACAAGTTTAAAGCTAATTGAAAAGTTAGTCTTGTTTGTAGTACAATGTAAGTTGAACTATAGATGTCGCTCATCCCAATACGATGGTTAAAGAACGATAGGAAAAAATTGAGTTATGACTCATTGTCACGTTAGCTCAATTGGATTAAAGCATACCTCGGCTAAAGGGGTGGATGGACGCGGGCTTGAATCCCACTCATGTTTTAAACTTTTCCTCTCGAAAATTTGTAATTTTGTAATAATCATAGGCGGTTAAAATGTTAACATTAAAATAGTGTGGTATCGAGATACGTCACACATGTTGTTGGCCTCGTTAGATCCTATAATTCACAAACGTACTCGTATACAGCACGTGTTATATTGTTTTGGCAATGCAATAACACAACAATAACAAATAAGTTTTTTGTAATTTTTGTATTGTTTTACAATACACAATCTACATTTTTGATTTGAATGAGAAAATGATTGCGCACTAGTTTGACGCAAAGTGGAGACAGTTTTTTTTGCAAGGTGTTGAGTTAGTTAATAATTAGATTTTGTTGGCGAGTTGATTTGGCCCACGATTGGTCGCAAAGGAACGTCTATTTTCTATATTTTTGGTTAGTGTATCCAGGTAAAAGAACACATAGCCGACATGAAGAACTGACGCTCGACGAAGTCTGCAGTTTGTGAACATGTTCAGGTCAAATTCAACCATTACATTCGGTTCGACAATCCACAAATGTTCACCAGATAGACCCGGTTTATGCCAAGAATGTTACGTGAAGCTACTGAAATCAAAAAGTAGGTACCAACATGTTTAGAGATCATGGATGGCAGGTAGGGTTATTCCGCTTGTAGTACTTGCTGGTTTTATGAAGAGGTAAATTATCATAAAATACACAACATTGGCTAAGAAGTTCCATATTTCACGTTATTTGCGATAATTTCAATTACTGGAACTTCTAATTATTAATAGACTTGAACTTCACGGCATGGTGGTAGGGCATTTTGCGAATGCCCGCCTGGCTAGCGACCACCCTCAAGTTGAAAATCTGTCGCCAAGCACCTAACGGTGTGTTCCGGCAGCTGTCCTTGAGCGCCAGTTATTCTAGGTTAAGCCTGTTAACACCTTCGACCACATCATCACTTACCATCACGTGAGATTGTGGTCAAAGGCTATCAGCAATAAAACGACAAAAACAGTACAAAATAGAGTGGATGGAAAGCATGGGCTATATTTCATAGATCCATGATGGAATGTAACCAGAGACCAATAAATGCAACCTCAAAGCAAAACAAAGAGAATAGTAATATTTGTAATCTGTACAATAAAATTACATAAAGATTCATAGATCAGAAAGAATTTTCTTGTTTTGTTTTGCAAATTGTAAGTAAATTCAAAGCAATGGGAGCAATTTCGAACTATTATTCGAGATAGCAAAAAGCCAAGTTAATATCTTAATGTATGTGTTGTATATTCGGTGTGAAAAATGAACGCAATGAAGAGAAAAGGCCCGACTTTCGACCCAGGCTTATGCAGGTGTTGTGGAACAATGAAGAAATGCAGGGTCCTGAACGTGGAATATGAGTCTTCAGGCCAAAAAGAAGTTTATTCTGACATGATGATGGACTGCTTTGGTCTTTTGGTAAGCGGAAATTTTATTATTGATAAGAATTTGGTCGCAAAAGTTATCCAATATTCGTGGCCAAACATTTTAATGTATACCTAAAAAAAACAATACTAAATATAAATAAACTTGCTTTGCTTTATAAATATAATTTAAATAGTTTGAGTATACATTTATTATTGTTATAGTTGTTATAGTTGTTGAACATTAAAATACTCATCACCTGTTTGATATTAATAAAAATTTAGTTCATTGTGGAATCCAAAATATAGGTGTAAAAGTTTCCAATGAAAGGAATGGCCAAATTTTTATTTTATTTATCCTCCCTCCATTTTAAAGCATTTCTTATATAATTGCCAAAGAAATATTCACCTCTGCCCTCAAAATGCTCCTGTACAGCTGCCCTTATTCATTTATAATCCTGAAAGCTTCACCCCTGAAGGTCTTTCTTATTTTTAATAGGCATTAGTTGCTGGGATGCACTTCTAAACTAGAGCAGATGGTTTAAATTTATTGCATAATTTGCATGCATTGCCTGCTTTGTTGTATGCATCCAAAAGCAGGATGTTTACTGTTGAATCCTCTTTTCCATAGTCTCCTTTTGTCTACATTTCTAGACCACACAGTTTTTCCAAAAGTGCAGCATAGCTATTTTAGGTATTAATTTAGGCATTTAAGGTATTTTAGCTATTTGAGCCAATCACTTACATTCGTTTTGAATCCCATTTAGTGGTGACCATGCATTTCAAAGTCAATATTTCCCCCATATCTGATACAGATCAGCAAATGCGAATAACAATGGATTAAATTGTTTCAATTAATTACTGATCTATAGCATTTAAACAATTTCAATGGGCTTTCCCCCTTTTCTATCCATTGCATAAATTCTTATATCAATCCTGGATTATATATCTTGGTATTACACATTAGATATATATCTTCAACCACATCATCACTTACCATCAGGTGAAATATTGGTGAAATGGTTCCCTATCAGAAATAAATAAATAATAAACAAAAAATACATACAGAGAGGATAGGGTATACATTTTTTCATACTATAAAATCAGTGTGAAGCGTGACGTGACCATGGCGGACGTACCACACTCGAAATCCTGAGGAAGGCTTCTGATATAAGCCGAAACATTGTCTATAGCGATATTGACTCATAGTAAGTTCACGCTCAAACATCTGTGTTCTTCATATATAATATACATTTTTTCTTATTTGTCCAGGTTCAAAAGCTCCGAGGGAGTCAAACCTCGACGTTGTTTGTTGAGCGTTGTGAATATTTTCTCAACACTAATTTTATTAATGTGCAAAATTTATCTTATGCTTTCTTTACCATAGCTTAACAATTGTGCTGCCATGCTTTTATTCAACAATCTTGCAATACATATAATTTTTAACATATGTCATGTTTATGTCAATGATGCTTGAAGTCATCGCTTTGGAAGACTTCTCATGCTTGCTAAAGAACTCTGCCCAAAGTGCCATCCTGGCAGATAATGGTTCAAATGACTTGTATATTGTAGACATATTTAGACAATTACCTTGCTTGTTGTTACAAGAAATTTTATCCCAAAGCAATGCTCCAATATCTGAAAATTACCAAAACATGGTGATGTTCATAGTACAGTAACTTGGACTATAATGATCCTAATTACATAATAGTTTCCATACATACCAATTATATATCACTGTTGTAAGAACTTTCCAGCTTTCTTTCATACTAACTACTTTGATCGTAGTCATTGCAGTTTCATTTTTAGTTCAGAAGTCAATTTCAACAATATGATATCTATGTTGTTCTGTGTAAGGTACTGTGTCCATTGAACTTATATAAAATGGCAGAAATGGCACTCTTACCTCAAACACGGCAATGTCAAATCAAGCATTGTCTTCTTATTGAGTGTCAGTAGACGTATGTGCGTTTACAGCATGTTATTGTCATTCAATGTATCTTATCCAATGGAAGTGTAGCTGTGTGCATTATATACTTGGGTTAAATTTTCACCGCATTATATTGTCATGTTAATAGAGTGTAGGGTATGCTCTATATCTTCCTTTTTAGGGTTCCGTACCCAAAGGGTAAAAACGGGACCCTATTGCTAAGACTTCGCTGTCCATCCGTCGGTCCGTCTGTCACCAGGCTGTATCTCAAGAACGGTGATAGCTAGACCGTTGAAATTTTCACAGATGATGTATTTCTGTTGCCAAAAACAAACTCGCGCACGTTAAAAAAAAGTTTAAATATGAAGTCTAATGTTGTATAGCTAATGGTACGGAACAATTTGTGCGCAATTCAGACTCGCACTTGGCCGATTTTTATTTATTTAACCATACAATATTTATGGTGTTCAGTTCAGTGTTAGATGTTGGGTTTGCCTAGTGTTCCTATACCTGGACTAATTAATCTAAATAAATGTATTTTGATCCAATTGTATATTTCATTTCAGCTCTCCCACTTGGATAGTAAAATAACAGAGAGATTAGTGTGTGCCACATGTGTGAACCGTTTGCGTGAGGCGTTAAGTTTCCGGAAACAGGTGCTTCAATGTGAAGAGGCATTTTTACAATGCAAGCTGTATGACGCTGATGGACCAGGTAAGTGTTTTTGGTTAGAAGTTGGACACTGATGGTGTTATGTAAATTTAAAATGAAATTAATTACTTAGCATTCCATTGATTCACCATGTATATATTATTATATGGTGCTGGGTTCATTAGCAGAAGAAGTGGCTCGAGTCATGCCTTTGACTTGCAGCCGTAAGAGTAATGCTAAGGGCTCCTTTACGATACCATCATTGCATATTATTGGAGTATAAAATTTTATGCCCAAGGCAGGAATCGAACCCGCGTGCTCCGATATCGTGGCGGATGCCTTAACCTCCTCGGCCACCTGAACTCGGCATTTTAGCCGAAATTTCGTGCTCCAATCGTATTACTTTAACCGTCATACCAGTTAAGGCATTTTGCGCATGCCCGCCTGGCTAGCTACCACCCTCAAGTAGAAAATCTGTCGCCAAGCACCTAACGGTGTGTTCCGGCAGCTGTCCTTGAGAAGCAGTAATTCTAGGTTAGCCTGAACAACATCTCCGACTACATCATCACATACCATCAGGTGAGATAGTGATCACAGACTAATCATAGGTTAGCATAAAAAAAAAATTAAAAAAAATTCATGAATAAGCAACTCTAGTAACAAAACAATAAAGAGCAATTCATTTGCACAGTACTGAGCACCTAAAATTTATAATTTTGCTAAGTTTCTCTTTTTTTATCATGTATCTCTTTGAACTTGGCACAAGGGTTATAGTTGTCATTGTGCTTACCAGTTACCTACTATTATTCTCATCTTGTAAGCAAAGACATTTGGGATATAACTACATTAATGCAGTTTTTTTTTATTTTTATTAATGTTTTTAATGTGCCGTTATGTACATGATATGGAGCTTGGTCATATAAATAGTGTTGTATAAAAACGAAAAAGAGTATACATACACATTTTAAACTAACTTATATACAAGTTAGGTTCAAATGTGTATGCAATAAGAGAAGTATTTATTTCTTCATATGTCATAAGTAGAAACGATCACAGCATACATTTTTTGTTTATTTTTATTGCTGATAGGTAAGCCTTTGACCACAATCTCACCTGATGGTAAGTGATGATGTGGTCAAAGGTGTTAACAGGCTTAACCTAGAATTACTGGCTCTCAAGGACAGCTGCCGGACCACACCGTTAGGTGCTTGGCGACAGATTTTCCACTTGAGGGTGATCGCTAGCCAGGCGGGCATTCGCAAAAATGCCCTTCCACCATGCGGCGAAGCTCAAGCCAGCGCGGCGGGATTCGTACCATGGACCTGCTGCGCGGCAGTCCATAGTCAAAGCCACTGAGCTATCACTGCTTCAAAGTGATGACATGTCAATATAATAATGTCGTTAAAATAGTAATGTTTTATAGTGGGGCCCACTGAGCTTAATCCAATTTAACCCCAAGAAGATTCAAGTTTATACATGACGAAATTTTGTAATATTTATTTGTTGATTACAGAAAATATTCGGTATTATTCCCTGCTTGGTTCATAATCAGTACTAATATTATAAATGCGAAAGTAACTCTGTTTGTCTGTTACGCTTTTACGCCAAAACTACTGGACCGATTTGAATGAAATTTGGTATGGAAACAGTTTGAGACCCGGAAAAAACATAGGATAGTTTTTATCCAACTGCGCAAAAATAGGTTAATGTTTTTGCGCGATAACCGACGTACGCGCGGGCGGAGCCGCGCCCGGAAAGCTTGTGTAATAATAAATTATTTCAGAGCCCAAAACCCAGATGGAGGCAGCACAACCGCAGTTCCAAGTGGAGATAGTGAAGTCCGAACCTAATGATGATGATATCCATTCTAACCATTCAGGAGACGGAGACATGGCCCTCGACGCGTTGGTGGACAGTATAGGTACACATAGAACAAAATTTGATTTAAGCCTTTTTAAACTTTTGCGAATTAAATTAGCATGGTGGTAGGGCATGTTGCGAATGCCCGCCTGGCTAGCTACCACCCTCAAGTAGAAAATCTGTCGCCAAGCACTTAACGGTGTGTTCCGGCAGCTGTCCTTGAGAGCCAGTAATTCTAGGTTAGCCTGAACGACACCTTCGACCACATCATCACTTACCATCAGGTGAGATAGTGGTCAAAGGCTAACATATCGAGCGTAAAAAAAAAAACATATTTCACGTACACAAAGCGTCAATTCGCGCAGTATACATATATTTATTTTGAAACGCTCGTAGCGAAGTTTGCTTAGCCGTTCTTAACCGATCAGCTAAGTTAAACTTCCTCTGCGGTCATGATTGGACATGTTGGATGGGTGACCGCTTGAGGCATTACAACTGAGCGTGCGCGTGCTTCGGAGGGCACGTTAAGCCGTCTGTCCCGGTTGTTGTCTTATGATCTCAGACGACATAACATGGTGGTAGGCCATTTTGCGAATGCCCGCCTAGCTTAAGGCGCACCGAGCTTTTTAGGCGCGCCGCGCATGTGTGCGTAAGTAAGGCACGCCAACAGCATCCGTCTCCGTCCGACGGCCGAAGAATTACTAAAGCGGATAGGGACAAAGCATCGCGGCTCTGACTAAAATGGGCGGAACATGCGTGAATTTGAGTATTTCCTTCGTATAATAAAAACAAATACCTATTTGAAAAATTTAATGTGAATACATTATAGAAAACATGTTGTTTTTTTTATTATTGAAATACAGATGACTCTCCGTTAAGTATTTACGCTGTACTAAGGGTTTATTTCGTTTTTTAGATGTAACTTTGGTTTTTTTTTCTATAGAGAAAATTTTAAATAACCTTGTTTCCAAAGTGTATGATTTATAGAGTGAATCCTTAAATATAATATATATTACAATACAATACATACATACGTATATTAATTACATAACTCAAAATTAAAAAATAAAGATACAGCAAGGGATCAAACGAACCACAATTACGTATCGCTGCCTCGGTGCAGGCTTAATAGATTAAAGATAGTTAATAGATAGGCTAATCTGTTTAAAAAGAAAACGATTGTTACCTCCATTAATCTCATAATATGGCATTATGGTTACAGATGACGAAATCAAACCGGAGAATGAAAACGACAACTCAAACTCGAACGACGACTTGCCACTGAAGAGTGTAGCGACTAAGATGCGGTACAAGGAAGCCAAAACGTTCTACGTCTCCAAACAAAGCTTCTGGCTCAAACAGCACAAACCTGCCCTTCAACCGAGTAAGTTTTTTTTTTTTTTTTATAGGTACATGATAGGTTAGCCTTTGACCACTATCTCACCAGATGGTAAGTGATGATATAGTCGAGGATGTTCTTCAGGCTAACCTAGAATTACTGGCTCTCAAGGACAGCTGCCGGAACACACCGTTAGGTGCTTGGCGACAGATTTTCTACTTGAGGCTAGGCAGGCGGGCATTCGCAAAGTGCCCTACCACCATGCTGTAACGACTGCTATCCTAAGACAACAACCGGGACCGACGGCTTAACGTGCCCTCCGAAGCACGTGCACGCTCAGTAGTAATGTCACTAGCGCTCACCCATCCAAGTCATGACCGCGGCGGACGTTGCTTAACTTTGCTGATCGATTCAGAATGGCTAAGCAAACTTACAGAAAAATACTACTAGTAAGTAGTATTTTTACTTACTAGTAGTATTTTTGAAACAGTGATGGCTCCGTGGCATTGTCTATAGACTGCCGCGCAGCAGCTTGCCGGTTTGAATCCCGCCGCGGGCTTGAGCTTCAACTTAGCAAATCTGTCGCCAAGCACCTAATGGTGTGTTCCGGCAGCTATCCTTGAGTGCCAGTAATTCTAGGTTAATCCTGTTAACACCTTCGAACACATCATCACTTACCATCAGGTTAGATCGTGGTCAAAGACTTACCAATCATCAATAAAAATAAATAAAAACCACCCTTAATGGATTATGTTCAGAAGTGGACAATCTGGCTTATTAATCAACTAGGTTAAGCAAAGTTCACCGAGGTCATAAGTTGGATGGGTGACCGCTAGTGACATTACTATTGAGCGTGCACATGCTTCGGAGGGCACGTTAAGCCGTCAGTCCCGGTTGTCTTCTTAGGATAGCAGGCTTAGCTTAGTCAGTTATAGCATTGGGGTATGCCATTTTGCTCATGCACGCCTGGCTAGCTACCACCCTCAAGTAGAAAATCTGTAGCCAGGCACCTAACGTGTGTTCCGGCAGCAGTCCTTGAAAGCCAGTAATTCTAGGTAACTTAATAACATTTTCGACAACATCATCACTTACCATCAGGTGAGATAGAAGTCAAAGGCTAGCCTATCAGGTTTAAATAAAATAAATTAATTTTGTTTGATAAATCTTTGAGATATTAGGTAAGAGTTACAAGTCGTATGATTTCTTGTATTGGACGAGACGTAGTTACCACGAAATCCAAGAGATGGCGTTGTTTCAAAGTGAATGTGCTATTTCTTAGCTTAAGTTTATCTATTCATTGAAATCACTGGCCAAAATCCTAATCTTTATTTTTCAGAACTTCCAATATCAAAAGTGCAAGAATTAATCCGTGAAAAGGACTTAACATACATGATAGATACAAACATTATATCAATCGTGGAATTCTCCTACGTGTGCCCTTTCAAGTGCCGACACAACAACCTTCATTGTTACTACTGCGGGCAGAACTTTCTGGATCCAACGTTGCTCAGGGATCACACGTTGACTCATCACCCGAAGAGATTCAAAGTAAACGATCACAATAATTTGGTGAAGTTGGACTTGACCAGGATAGACTGCAGGTTTGTGAAGTTGTCTTTTTGAAACAAGATACTTATGTGCATAAGAATATTTATGTAATTTAGTATATATGAGGTACTTATGCGCATTATATGTTAGTTGAATTAGGATACTAATGTGCAGAATGATACTGATGTGATGCAGGCTGCATACACATTCAGTCAAAAAAGTACCGGAAGTGGATGTTTTGTTTATGGTTCCATATACATTATTTTTAACTGACTTCCAAAAAAGGAGGTTCACGATTCGCCTCTTTTTTATTATATTTGTTACTTCAGAACTTTAGACTGGGTGAACCGATTTTGAAAATTCTTTTCTTGTTTGAAAGCTGATGCTTGTCGTATGGTCCCATTTGAATTTCATCAAAATCGGTCAAGCCTTTTTTGAGTTACACTCCAATAATTGTAAAATATTTACCTATCTTGATTATATAGTCGTTGGCAATGAATGACAATCGATCCCGTAAGTAGCAAGGGTCACTAAAAAGTTTGAAATATTTTTTTACCAAAAAATGGAACCGACTGCAACACCCAAAAGCGTTAAATTACTTGTTGAAGTCGGTACCGTGCGCACAATATTGTGATCATAGCTACTTTTGAACTATCCTGGTATCGACTTCAACAAGTTTTTTCACACTTTAGAGTGTTGAAGTTGGTTCCATTTTTTGGTTAAAAATTTTTTTGAGGTACAATTACATTTCTTTATACATATTTTGTTATTCGAAGCCTGCTACTATCTTAAACATAATCACTGATCGACAGATGGCAATTGTTTATCTACAGAAGAAATAAATGTTTTACGAGATTATTGTATAAACCATTTTTATAATTTCAGGTTATGTCCAGAAAAGATAGATGATTTAGAACAGTTCAAGCGCCATCTAGTTTCAACGCACGGAAAGAAGTACTACTTCGACACCAAAGATTGCGTGCTGCCGTTTAGACTAGAAAAGGATGTTATAAAGTGCGCGCTCTGCCACGCAGTGTTCCCGTATTTTCACGCGTTGAATAAGCACATGAATGAACACTATAGCAATTATGTATGTGAGACTTGCGGATTGGGTGAGAATATTTACGATAATTATTTTTTCTGTAACGGTCATTAACATATATAATTATTATTACCAACGGAATATTTACCGTATTTTTGGTTAGTTTTGAGCTCCCGATATTTCGGCACTGTAGTAAGCGCCATGATCACGAGTGAACTGAAGTCTATGCGAGTGGATGGTCGGCACTAAGAGCAGACGAACCGGTCTACCCTCTTTCTAGTACGATTTTTCGGCAAGGCGATACTATTATTGTCACACCACTATTTAAATTTCGACATGCAAAACTAACGATATCAGGTCGTGAACTATTTGTAACATTTCTTCGGCTCTTGCATAGGTAACGTACAATAACATATAAAAAAAACCGGCAAACTATATTTCTACCGCTCGAGTTATATAAGGTGGATAGCATAGCAGTTCATTGACTTCGCGTAGCAATCGTGCGTGTATGTGAATAGAGTAGATACACCGTGTTCGTAGACCGCGGTTGTCCTTGTTATTATTCCCAAAGCCAACGTGCCACAGCTTAAGTAATAGTACAGCTACAGACTTTTTGTGTATGCGAAAACTAAACATGAGTGGAACACATTCCGTTATCGATTCTACACCATCCCCCGCAGTATTGTTGATGAATTAATATCCACCTTATATACAAAACAACGATGTTTTGGTGCGAAACCTTCGTAGTGAAAGTCTTAACTCGTACAAAGCCGGTTTTTTAGGGTTCCGTATACCCAAAGGGTAAAAACGGGACCCTACTACTAGACGGTGGAAACAGGTAGAAACTTGAAATATTCACCGAATATTTAGTTGTATATTTACTTTAAAAATAAATAATTATTGACATCACTATTTAGGGTTCGTACCTACCTAAGATAGGAACGTACCTACCCAGCTCAATCGGACTGCAAGATTAGGTTACAGATAATCTGGCACAGAACCCTTCGTGCGCGAGTCCCACTCGCACTTGACCGGCTTAGTTTTTTTTTTAAATAAATGCTGAACTATCACTCTACCTGGAAGTAATTCATCACTTATCACTAAATGATATATAGGATAGTGAAAGGCTAGCCCATCGGCAATTATAAAAGAACGATTACGACCTAGACCTGGAGACAATCTGTCCCAGGCAGCCAAACGTTTCCATTTGTATTCTATATTTGTAATGGGACTCAATGAATTAACAAAACGACCGCCATATTAGAACTGACTTTATTGCAAAACACCAGTGGTGGGGACGCAGCCCACGTTTTTTTTTTTTTTTATTATGCCTGATTGGTAGCCTTTGACCACTATCTCACTTGATGGTAAGTGTTGATGTGGTCGAAGATGTTGTTCAGGCTAACCTAGAACTACTGGCTCTCAAGGACAGCTGCCGGAACACACTGTTAGGTGCTTGGCGACAGATTTTCAACTTGAGGGTGGTAGCTAGCCAGGTGGGCATTCGCAAAGTGCCCTACCACCATGCTATAACGACTGCAATCCTAAGACAACAACCGGGACCGACGGCTTAACGTGCTCTCCGAAGCACGTTCACGCTCAGTAGTAATGTCACCAGCGGTCACCCATCCAACTCATGACCGAGGCGGACGTTGCTTAACTTTGCTGATCGGTTCAGAATGGCTAAGCAAACTTCGCTACGAGCGCTTCACATTACTGTAGATATAGTTACATAGCTATATAACAAATTTGTTTCAGGGTTTGTGGATCGTAACCGTTTTCTAATGCACCAGGCGCGGCACGAACAGGGCACCTACCCTTGCGAGACTTGTGGGAAACTATTCAAGGCGGAATACAACAGGGATTTACATATAGACAGGTAACATAAAACTCTTCCTTTCTAATAACCGGCACAATATCGTCCACTTACTGGATGCAGTGATGGCTCAGTGGCATTGGCTATGGACTGCCGCGCAGCAGGTCCATGGTTCGAATCCCGCCGCGGGCTTGAGCTTCACCGCTTGGTGGAAGGCTTTTTGCGAATGCCGCCTGGCTAGCGACCACCTTCAAGTTGAAAATCTGTCGCCAAGCACTTATTGGTGTGTTCCGGCAGTTGAGAGCCAGTGAAATTACAGGCACATGAGACTTAATAACTATGTGTCAAGGTGACGGGCGCAGTGCAATTCGTGACTTGTGACGAAATGCATCTGTTATAGGCAGAGGCATGTTTTTCTATTTTATAATATGGATTGTTTTATGTCTGAAATAAAGATTTTTGGATTTGATTTGAAATAAGTTTGCAATCGGCCATCAAGAGCTCTCGCATACTTACTTATTAATTTAGGTATTTTATCGAATTTTCTCTATCAGTACTTCAGTACTTAATATTATAAATGCGAAAGTAACTCTGTCTGTCTTTTACGCTTTCACGCCAAAACTACTGGACGGATTTGAATGAAATTTGGTATGGAAGTAGTTTGAGACCCGGGAAAAAACATAGGATAGTTTTTATCCAGCTGCGCAAAAAGAGGTTAATGATTTTGCGCGATAACCGACATACACGTGGGCGGAGCCGCGCCCGGAAAGCTAGTTAGCAGATAAAGATTTTGCAATCCGAACGCTCACTGTTCGACTCAACTGTACTGTATCAGCCGGATCGACCAGAGCTGAACACAGCCTCCCGTTAAAGAGGGGATTTGCCATAATCCCCATGCTTGGCAGGCGTCTTGTGGATCGACTCAACTGTACCAATCCAATTACATACACCTTACTTTAGTGTGGCTACGATATTTATGCAGTATGGGCGCGTACGGAGCGACGCTAATATGTGAATTCAAATTAAAGTTTGTATAAATAATCTTAATAATAATTTAGTAGTTAAGTATGTAACGGTATTAATTGAATAAGTGAATAAATTGGTAATATTATCGTAATAACACAGTAAAAAAATATTTCTCATTGAATGCCACGCTTATCTGCAATCATAGACTAAAAAGTGATCTATTGCTTTGAGATTGAGGGGATCTTTCATCCAGAATTGGAACATAATAAAAAAGATCTGTCACTAACGTTATTGTCTATCCCAAGTATGTTTTTTTTTTATTGTTACGGAACAAGCTCGAGGCCCACCTGATGTTAAGCGGACTAATCTCTGCCTATAACAGATGCATTTCGTCACAAGTCACGATTTGCACTGCGCCCGTCACCTTGAAACATAGGTGTAAAGTCATGTGCCTGTAATTTCACTGGCTCTCAATGACTGCTGCCGGAACAGACCGTTAGGTGCTTGGTGACAGATTTTCTACTTGAGGGTGGTCGCTAGCCAGGCGGGTATTAAAATGTCTGTGTGTATTTATTGTTGTATAAGTAGGTCCGTATGCGGGTAGTTACGAATATATTGAACTAGCTTTCCGGGCGCGGCTCCGTCCGCGCGTATGTCGGTTATCGCGCAAAAACATTAACCTCTTTTTTGCGCAGTTGGATAAAAACTATCCTATGGTTTTTCCTGGGTCTCAAACTATTTCCATACCAAATTTAATTGAAATCGGTCCAGTATTTTTGGCGTGAAAGCGTAACAGACAGACAGAGCTACTTTTGCATTTATAATATTAGTACTGATGTACCTGCACATAGACATAATAAAACTAGTGTCTAGCAAGCTGTTGTTTCACTTCACTGACTATAAATACTGATTATAACTCATAGTAATACCACGGGGTCATGATCACTGTCACTGCAAAGTATTACCGTCGGCATAAAAATAATGATAAATATACACGATTTGAACCGTTTAAAGTTGTTTAATTACTACGCTTTCTGAGTGTTTGTAATAGCACTTCTTTCATGCAGATGCAATGGCCAAACCATCAGTACTAATATTATAAATGCGAAAGTTACTCTGTATGTATGTCTGTCTGTTACGCTTTCACGCCAAAAATACTGGACCGATTTCAATTAAATTTGGTATGGAAATAGTTTGAGACCCAGGAAAAACCATAGGATAGTTTTTACTGGAAAGCTAGTCTGTTATAATATTACAGTTAAAATACATTAGGATAAACTTACGCCTCAGCTACCGGTGGTGTCGGCAGCTGCGTTCGCCGCGTATGTATACCCAGTAGATGTGGGCCGATTACTGCCATAGGCGTACATATTTTGCTTAATAAATTTGTGTTTCCATTATTGTCACTATGCATGCGATACTGCGTCTAATTTGGAAAAAAGCTTATGAATAAAAAAGTCGAGTTGCATATTTTTTTTATATTTTTATTGCTGATAGCCTTTGACCACAATCTCACCCGAAGGTGAGTGATGATGTGTTCGAAGGTGTTAACAGGCTTAACCTAGAATTAATGGCTCTCAAGGACAGCTGCCGGAACACACCATCAGGTGCTTGGCGAAAGATTTTCTAATTGAGGGTGATCACCATTCGGTGAAGCTCAATTCCGCGGCGGGATTCGAACCATGGACCTGCTGTGTGGCAGCCCATAGCCAATGCCACTGAGCCTTCACTGCTTCTAAAACCTTTGGAATGATAGCAGTTTGATTTGATGTCTTTAATTGCAGAGTGCACAAAAAGCGCGGACGTGTGTATTGCCCGAAATGTGACGTGCGGCTCATGTCACATCCGCAGAAGCTGAAGCATTTGGCGGAAGTACACGGAGAACAGCCAGTCGCCTTGCCCTGTACCGTCTGTGATAAGGTAAACTATGAAAATGCTGAAAATGTGATAAGGTAAACTATAACTTGCGACTGACGTTACATCATCAGAAGTCAAAGCATTTCTGCCATGGTTCATGGAGAGCAACCAGTCGTCTTACACGCAGGTTCAATTCCCGCATGTAAGACGACTGGGGCAAAACATATTGTACTCCTATAATTTGTTAAATATGATTTTAGCTTAGCACGCGGTGGTGCTTGTAATCATAATATTTAGTTTTTTTTTATTTTATTGCTTATAGATAAGCTAAGGCTTATCTATAGACCACGATCTCATGTGATGGTAAGTGATGATGTGGTCGAAGGTGTTAACAGGCTTAACCTAGAATTACTCTGGCTCTCAAGGACAGCTGCCGGAACACACCGTTAGGTGCTTGGCGACAGATTTTCAACTTGAGGGTGGTCGCTAGCCAGGCTCAAGCCCGCGGCGGGATTCGAACCATGGACCTGCTGCGCGGCAGTCCATAGCCAAAGCCACTGAGCTATCACTGCTTCATATAAGGGTAGTGACATCATTTCGAGAGTTAAGTGTTTGAAAAAACAATTCTTTCGATCAGATGAAGTCTAGTAGTCTGGTTGATGGACGCGCACCGTCCCCTATGACGGTTAAAGAAATACAATTGGAGCACGAAATTGCGGCAGAAATAGCCGACCCCCGGTAGCCGAGCGGTTTAGGCATCCGGAAGGATGCGGGTTCAATTCCCGCCCGGGGCAATACATTTTGTACTCCAATAATTTGTGAAATACAAATATATTTTTTTATACAAATACAATTGAGCTTGACACATTATTATCCCACACGTTTATGACATTTGAAGGACAGAAAAACAGACAGCGGTTCGTCATTCATAGGGCAAATTAAACGATCTGTCATATTATTTTCAGGTTTTTGAAACACGTCGTATGTTGACCATACATTGGCGAAAAGAACATCTAAAAGACTACAGGTATGTTGAATTCACAGTTTTTTTTTAATGTGATGGAGTGGCAAACAAGCAGGCGGCCCACCTGATGGTAAGCGGTTACCGTCGCCTATGGACATTTGCAACACCAGGGGCGTTACCAATGCGTTGCCGACCCTGTAAGACTGTTTTAACACCCTTTTTGAAGGAATCCATATTGTAGGTATGCGGGAAAACGCTAGCTGGAAGATCATTCCACATTTTGCAAGTATGCGGTAAGAAGGAACGCTTAAATCGAGCTGTGTGAGACTTCCAGGACTCGATTATGTGTGGATGAGCTTTCAACCGGTGACGCGAGGTACGATGATAGAATCGCGAAGCCGGTATAAGATCAAACAGCTCCTGAGAGCATTCCCCGTTATAGAGCCTGTAGAATACACAGAGCGAACCGATGTCTCTACGGAGGCTCAGTGGCTCAAGGTGATCAGAGAGCTCGGGGTCGTCGACAATTCGGATCGCTCGACGCTGAATAGCATCGAGAGACCGGAGTCGCAGATATTTTTTTTTTTTTTATTTCTGATAGTTAAGCCTTTGACCACAATCTCACGTGATGGTAAGTGATGATGTGGTCGAAGGTGTTAACAGGCTTAACCTAGAATTACTCTAGCTCTCAAGGACAGCTTCCGGAACACACCGTTAGGTGCTTGGCGACAGATTTTCAACTTGAGGGTGGTAGCTAGCCAGGCGGGCATTTGCAAAGTGCCCTACCACCATGCTGTAACGACTGCTATCCTAAGACAACAACCGGGACCGACGGCTTAACGTGCCTTCCGAAGCCGGAAGCGCTCAGTAGTAATATCTCACTAGCGGTCACCCATCCAAGTCATGACCGCGGCGGACGTTGCTTAGCTTTGCTGATCCATTCAGAATGGCTAAGCAAACTTGGCTACGAGCGCTTCAAAAACATATATTTCTGGCGTGCCGTTTTACTTTTTAAATACTAACAGTCGGTCTGTCAGTATGTCTACATGGTGTATGTACCTCCAGCCAGAGAAAGCTAGAGTCAAATACACAAACCGTAGGATTTGAAATTTTTAATGCCTATGGCACACCTTATAAAAAAAAAATCGCTCAAGTGCGAGTTGAACAACATTAGACTTCATATTTTAACCTGTTTTTTGTTTTAACGTGTCAGACTCGCACTTGGCCAACTTTTTGTATTTGTTGTTATAGCGGCAACAGAAATACATTATCTGATAAAATTTCAACTGTCTAGCTATCACCGTTCTTGAGATACAGCCTGGTGACGGACGGACAGCGAAGTCTCAGTAATAGGGTCCCGTTTTTACCCTTTGGGTACGGAACCCTAAAAATAAGAAAATAAAAATTATGCTTTAAATTTTGCCACATAAAAACAAAGTCATGAGCCCGTTGATTCAGGAGACACAGATGAGAAGCTGTAGAGACGTGGTTTCTAGCAAACACTTTGTAATTGGGTAATTACTAGAGTTGGCGCGAATAGTTGTTATAGCGAATAGTCGAATACCGATTAATCACCATTCACTTTGGCGAATAGTCGAATAACTCGACATTACTATTTGACATAAATAAGGCACTTATTGTATTAATGCACAATATTTCTAACTTCTTCGGTTGTGAGAAAAGAAAACAATAAGGTTAAAGAAATCTGTTTCATGTTGTACATACCTACATATAGGTATGTAACGTAGTAATTTAATTTTTCATTTAATTATTATTTACTAATTTAATTTCATTAATATGATAGACACAGGCACATATTACAGATAATAATTAATGTGTATTGTTTTATTGAGGAAAATAATAAAAATTTTTTAGTCATTAGTTTTTTTGTTCGATAAAAGTTTATTTTAGACGACTATTCGCGGAATGCCGAATAATAGCTATTATTCGGTATTCGTCGAATATCAAAAAAATGACGAGTAATGCCGAATACCGAATAATAGTGAGTATTCGCGGCAACTTTATTAATTACTACAATTTTTGAGTAAAATGTATCAACATTTTTGATGCCGCTGACATAAATTCATTGCATGGTGGTAGGGCACTTTGCGAATGCCCGCCTGGCTAGCTACCACCCTCAAGTTGAAAATCCGTCGCCAAGCACCTAACGGTGTGTTCCGGCAGCTGTCTTGAGAGCCAGTAATTCTAGGTTAGCCTGAACAACATCTATGACCACATCATCAGTTACCATCAGGTGAGATAGTGGTCAAAGGATAACCTATCAAGCATAAAAAAAATAAAAAAATTATGATCTAAATCCCTGGCTATAGTATATAATCACATCTTCAGCTGTTTCGTATATACAGCATGTGTCAGCTGGAGTACCATAACTACAGCCAACACACTATTGATTACACGTAGCATCCAAATGTCTATGGAACAGAAATTTTAACTTGATATAGATAGATAATACTTTATTGTTACACCACATAATACATGAAACAGAGAAGATTTACAATTTACAATAATAGTGTTACAATGGGAGGCCTTATCACTGAAAGCAATCTCTTCCAGGCAACCTTTGGATGGAGAGGATCTATAACACCGATTGTAAAGGGGTGTAGCATTTAACTAGTATAAAACTAATAAATAAAAAGAAAACAAGCAACTAATTCTTGATTTGAAATATAACACATGTGAAACTAAATATATACAAATAATATACGAATATACCTACAAACAAAACAATAAACATATTGATAAGCTATAAAAGTTGGTATATTCAGAATTCAGTAATTACAATTAAGGAATCTGTAGAAAAATTCACTACTTTTTAGTATCACGCACAATGGTTATATTGCAACTGTAATTGGCTCACGTGTTGGTGGTTACTATCAGGCGGACGACTTCGCCGTCTCGTCAAAATTAGAATTGCACCTCCCCATATCATCCCGTGGGTGTCGTAAGGGGCGACTAAGGGAAAAATACTGGAGGGTGGGCAGCAGCGCCTTCTAAAGAACTGCCCACTTACACTGCGCCAAGATGCCTGCCAAGCGCGGGGATTGTGGCAAATACCCCCTACATAGGGGATGCTGTGTTCAGCAGTCGACGATCCGGCTGTTACAGTACACATATAAACAATTACGATGTCAGCGTCATTTTGAGTCAATTTTGAGATTTTATTCCAGGGAAATTTTGGAATCAACTTGCCTAGGAGAATATGATCAAGATTGACATATAATTTTCTTTTTTCTACAAACTATATATATATTTTTTTTATTACTGATAGATAAGCCTTTGACCACAATCTCACCTGATGGTAAGTGATGATGTGATCGAAGGTGTTAACAGACTTAACCTAGAATGACTGGCTCTCGAGGACAGCTGCCGGAACACACCGTTAGGTGCTTGGCGACAGATTTTCTACTTGAGGGTGGTCGCTAGCCAGGCGGGCATTCGCAAAAATGCCCTTCCACCATGCGGTGAAGCTCAAGCCAGCGGAGGGATACATACCCAAAACCTAAATGGCGAAAACCCAAAAATATATATTTTGTTAAAGACCCGTTCAAGTAAAGCTAACACATCTGTCACTTCAGAACATTTAATATTTCTCAGATACGAGTGTCAAGTTTGCGGTCAAAAGTTCTTCACACGCTTCGCTCTGAATAACCACATGCCGACTCACACAGGGGAGAGGAACTTCAAGTGTAAAGTGTGTGAAAAGAGTTATCCCAGACTGAAAACTCTCAAGGAACACATGAGGATACATACCAACGATAGACGATATAGGTTAGTACTATCGTAACCAGGTTAAAATCTCCCCCTGTATTCATTTGGTAATGTTCCAGACTGTAAGACTCGAGATTGTATGGCTCTAAGTTGGAAAGATTCCAGACTCAAGTAAATACTATAGTAGCTAAAGCTCAATTTGGTAAATTTCCAGAGATGTTAAGACTCCAGGGCTTAGACGACGATCAAATTATGTGATACAGATTAGTACAGACGATGATTCAAATGTCAATTCTTGGAAAGAAAGAGAGTTTCTTAGTCATTTGCACCATTGAAATATTCCCTTTTTAACCGACTTCCAAAAAATGAGGAGGTTCTCGGTTTGTCTCTTTTTTTTTTTTTTTTTTTAATGTTTGTTACCTCAGTTCTCTTGAATGGGTGAACCGATTTTGAAAATTCTTTTTTTGTTTGAAAGCTGATGCTTGTCGTTTGGTCCCATTTTAAATTTCATCAAAAACGGTCAAGCCGTTTTCGAGTTACACTAAAAAGATTTAAAAAAAAATTTTAACAAAAAATGGAACCGACTTCAACACCCAAAAGTGTGAAATAACTTGTCGAAGTCGGTACCATGCCCACAATATTGTGATAATAGGTACTTTTGAACCATCATGGTACCGACTTCAACAAGTTATTTCACACTTTTGGGTGTTGAAGTCGGTTCCTGATTTGTTAAAAAAAATTTAAGTTATCTAACACAACTGGTAAATCTTACTCTAAGCACCCTCTAAGGATACACACCGAAGACTGATATTTCAAGTGAAAAGTTTGCGAGAAAAGCTATCCCTAGACTCAAAACTCAAGGAACACATGGGTATATGAAGCAAAAATATATGGTATAGGTCAGTGACATAGATATTTTGATTTTCTACTTCGTCTTCAGATTCAGATTCAGATAAATTTATTGTAAAACTGTGTTACATTAAAGATCTTATACATTATTATAGTCACAACAGTTTGGTTCATCATATCGAACATACAATAATGTTAGTAACTAACTAAGATTTAATAATAACAATATAATTTGTTAGGTCAACAGTTCATTAATATTAATACAATTCTACTTAATTTTCAATTAATAATAGGTAATGGGTGTAAATTCAATAATTCCGTCAAGATTTAATATGTCATATCACAAACAATTTTATGTTGTCTTCTAAAAAGTCTTTTACTTTATAATATTGTTTCTTTAGTAGAAGTCTTGGGTGAAGACGCAGCAGGTCCATGGTTCGAATCCCGCCGCGGGCTTGAGCTTCACCGCACGGTGGAAGGGCATTTTTGCGAATGCCCGCCTGGCTAGCTACCACCCTCAAGTTGAAAATCTGTCGCCAAGCACCTAACGGTGTGTTCCGGCAGCTGTCCTTGAGAGCCAGTAATTCTAGGTTAGTCTGAACAACATCTTCGACCACATCATCACTTACTATCAGGTGAGATAGTGGTCAAAGGCTAACCTGTCATACATTAAAAAAAATAAATGAATCCCCTTACTCCCTTATACCTGAAGGAACAGTTTGAATTCCTGAATAACTCAAACTACAGTCTTAAGTCATCAGAAAATTTGATACTGTCATAAGTCCACCCATTGTACCTTAGCTTTAAGAAATATCTATATGTGTTTTGTGACATTTTTGGTGAACAATAAATAATTTTTGTATTTGTATTAGATAGATAGATAGATAGAAAACTCTTTATTGTTACACCACTTTAGAAATATAAAAGATTACACATTAAATTATAATAACATAGTGTTACAATGGGCGGCCTTATCACTAAAAGTGATCTCTACCAGGCAACCTTAGGATGGAGTTGAACGAATTAAAACAATAGAAGCGGGTGTAGTCCAAATATATAATCAAAATTCATAAAAACATTTTAAAATAAAACGTATTTTAGTGTAATTTCTAAACAAATATATAAAAAAATAGCATACATATAGGTTTTTATAATAATTAAACAGATACAATTATAAACATATATATATATATAAACATATACATAGCAACATACATAAATAGATAATGATATATACATATACCTATAAATTGTATAAAAATATAGTACATATTATAATATTATCTCATATATAGCATAGAAATTGACAAAAATATAGTGCAAAATTAATTGGACAAATAAAACCTTTTAACTTGATCCTTGAACATATTGAGAGTCGGTGCTTGTCTGATTGATACAGGAAGAGAATTCCACAAGCGGGCATTGTATTGTATATTGTTTTCTTTTTTTTCAGGTGTCATATATGCGGGCAGGCGTTTATACAGAACTGTAGCTTGAAAGGTCACATGAAGAGTCAACACCCTGAATATGGATAAACAACCTCTTAACAAGTTTATTTTACTTGAAACTCACTGCCCTCCCACCATTATCTCACTACTGTAGGTCGATAAAATATAGATTAGTCCCAAAATCCCCTTTTATTTACCCCTTTAAAGGTAACTATGGGATATTTAAGAGTAAAATACCCTTCAGGCCATTGCTGAGTTAAGGGAGTTCCGGCACTCAGTATGTAGGGCGAAAATTTAATTTGGAAAAAGCATTATCTTATGATTTCGCGAAGGCATACTTTCTTTGTACGCGTGTGTACGTAATTGTGTATGAGTGTGTACTGAATTAGACATTATAGTTTTATTCGGAATCACTTAGCTGTTCGTAGAATTCTGCCCAAAATGTTTTATTTGGTCTGAGGTGGAAGGGCTTTTTTGTGAATGCCCACCTGGCTAGCTACCGCCCTCAAGTAGGAAATCTGTCGCCAAGCACTTAACGGTATGTTCCGGCAGCTGTCCACATGTAATTCCAGGTTGGCCTAAACAACATCTTCGACCACATTATTAATTGAGGTGAGATCACATATGTACGAACCTATGATTTTTTTTAAGTCTCAGTCTAATGTGAATATAACTAAGTGTAAAAATGTAAAATTATGTTAAAATAATTGTGTAGGTGTATAAGTTGTAATTCTTTAATGCTGTGCCACACAGTTCGAAACCACCCTCCCACCATGGTCGCCAACCATCGTTTACAACTCTGGAGATGATGGTTTGCGACCAAATTACGTTTGACTTCCAACGCTCTTGGATTGCGAGCACTTGTTGTCCACCGTGGTCAGCAACCCAGAGAGTTAAAATGTTAAAGTAGTTATATCCGAACACCACTGCTCTAAAAGCTTACTAGAATTTACCTATCTACATACCTACGCCCATGTATATGCAGTTTGTAATGGCAAGGAAATGTCGTTCAAATATTATGCGTCATATCTGTTGTAAGAAAGAGATAAATAAGCAATTCGCCTACCACGGAACACCGATCTCTTTCACTCTCTCACACCAAACGATACACATATCTCGCTCATCTATTTCATTGGGATTAGTTCCTTAGATAATACAAAATGACGATATTTTCTATTTCATCAATAAAAGCCATAATGACGAAACAGTTTTCTTATCTCTCACAGTGCTTGTTACTGCTTGTATAATTGGTGCAGAGTCTAAAGACACAAGGAAGGCATATTGTCCACAAATTATTCCTAAAAACCACGATTAGCGGCGATGTATTCACCGGACGCTCGGAAGGGCAAGACTGGTAGTGACTCTGGTAATTACCCTGAATTCGTCTAGTAAATATGGAGGGCACACAACTCATCTACAGGTAAAAAAAACTTAGCAGCAACCACTATTTCCCACTGTGTGGACGCCGGTCGCAAACCACGCTTTGCGACCGGCGTCCACACAGTATGCCGCTGCAGCCGGCGAGAGCGCTCGCATAACGCGTTTCCCTTTTTGAGATACGTAGGAATAAAAGCCACGACCAAATATAATGCATTATTAATAACATATTTTTCTTCCAAATTTCATACAAAGATAGTAATTTTAAAACGTATAAATTAAGCGATATCTGGTTTGCAACAAGCCGCTCGCCAAGGCCAATGGGTGGAGCCCGTGGTTTCGAAATGTGTGGCACAGCTTTTAATAGAACATTATGATACAAGAAGAAGTAGGTAGGGTACCAACATGCTCACGAGTATCTTATGACGTTTTTCAACATACTTGCGAGTAATTATAATACGAAAATGTCGAGAAACTATTTATTTAAAAATGGCGCGCAGGTTTCTGTTTTCCCGCGCTGTCTGCGGTTGAGTTAGCGTAGCGTTGTACAGATGGCGCTGACGAAATTTCCGAACAGCCTTTATTTTAAATAACTGAGTAATTTCTCTATTCCCTATTTCTGATTCTGTTAATCCTAAGGTTTTCTGGAAAAACCTATTTATTATTTCCTATTATTTTATTAACTATTATTGAATAATGTATATATTTATAAGTCTAAGGACCCGTTTCAGAATGTCCTAATAAAGTTTCAGGTTGCTATGCAACACAAATAACTGAATGATAAAAATGACTGTTGAAATGCAGCGCGTTTCAAGCTTTAACCGATGGATAGGCTAAATCCCATGACTGTGAAACGCAAAGATAGTGTTTTGTTTAATAAATATGTTCTGGGTAGTAAAACCGGAACTTACTCGAACATTCTGAAACAGGCCCTAAGTTAACTATTGCCTTAACAACCTATGTCAAGATTTTGATCAATAAATATTATTATTATTGCTAGCTTTTATAGTTAATTATTATTATTATTAATATCCACTCTATTGTAAACCAATTTACAAAATAATATAATATATTTTGTAAATTGGTTTGCAATAAAGAATTTTGTATTGTAATTTATCCATATTCAATCTGTGTTAAATAGTACTTGTTACGATTATTACAATACACAACGAATTGCATATACTTTACTCGTTTTTGATAATAATAATAAACGATGGAAGTTTCTTTGTTCCACAAATCCTCTAAACATCTAAACAGATTTTAATATACAATATATCTTTAGATTCGTCTTGATAGCGCAACTGACACTAGGTACATTAAAATTAAGAATAAAATAAAAACTGGGGGATTTTAGACGCCATATTTTGAGATAAAAAAAATTATCTGTCAAACCCATCTTGTCTATAATAAAATGAAGGACTTAAAAAAACGGTTCTATAAATATATATAATAAACTCGCAGCTTCAATTCAAACAAATCGTGAAACGTTTTATACGCTAAATGAAAATACATAATTAGCAGTCGAGTTTTAATAATAATAGAAATATTTTAATTTATTTATACTTGTTATCCCAGTACGCAAAAACTCTTTGGTTTGTTTTTATAAGGAAAATGAAACAACAATTTCCTTGGTAACTATTGTGGTTAAGTTGTTTTTTTTTTAAACAAGTGCAGTAAAGTTGGAATAAAAATCAATCGTGCGGCGTGCGTAATAAAATTGGTGCAATGAAAGACCCATTACGAGCAAGTGTGTTGAAAAATAAACAATAGTAGAACAATTTAGTTATATGAATAGCCAAAAAATAATACAATTGATTTCGCAATAAATGTTGACTGCTGACTGAGCTCCCTTGTACATTATGAAATTAGCATGTTTTGTGATGGTTTATTATAAATATAAAGTGAACTATTTATATGTATTTTATTTATAATAAACAATATAAGTACGTTTATTTGGTTATTATTTTCTGTTACTACTCTATTTCTTAAAAGTGAAACTGAATTATATTACATTCTGTTGTATGTAAAGAAAGACAGATACCAATTAATTTTCCAATTATTACCATTATAGTGACTGTCGACTATGATAGATGGAGTAGGGGTGAATTTGTCGAATATTTATAGTTATATTTTCAAACGTCGAATAATTATATTTCCAAACTTGGTTCGAATGCAAGCGCCTAGAGACGACTAAGCTGAACCACGCCCTTACCGTTGACGTCACGGCCGACTTGATGTAGACAAAGGCTGACTTACATATTACGACTCCCCTCCACCCCTCATGCTGTCGACCGACAGTCGGTAAACAGCGAGTGTCAGGTTTCGCTATATTGGGGTTCAGTATCTTAACAACTCGGGAAAGACTGTTGGTGTCTGTTAAGGGCAAGACAGTAGTCAAAATAATTTCTAATTCGGGCGGAGCTAAAAGAAATAGGCGTTAACTTTTAACTCATACAAATATTCAGTCGCACGGCGGCACTAGTCGCCGTACCACGGATAGCATCGCTAAAATTGTAGAGTTTCGTGTGCTATTAGAAGCGGCAGAACAGAAGTGTACATAACAACATTTTATCTGCAGTTACTGCGAACCTATACGGTAAAAAGTATAATCGCTTGTAAGTATAGAAATATTTAATAGACTAAGCGAAGCGTGGTCTCGGTGGAGGTCTGAGCAGTGTATATTTCCCAGTCATTATCTCGATTGCCTGATCCGATGTTCTTGAAATTTTGTTAGAAAGATGCCTATCTTCCATATCAACATAATTTGCAAGTAAAAGTCTTAATTGTTTGGTGGTTAGCAGAGATTATAAGATCCATAAAACGAGTTTATAATTTAAAATTGTAGATAATATTTTAAAAACGAAAATAGAACCGACTTATGTTCCTGATAAGTGTGAAATTACTTGTCAAAGTTGGTACCGTGTTAGTTCAAAAGTCGGTATTGTGCTCAAAAAAGTAGTTCGATTTCATGAAGCGGTACGAAACGTAGCTTGTATGTGTAGAAACTACACATAAAACAGTACTACTACAGTAAAGACATTCAACCAACCACCGGGTTGGTGCGGATAACGTCCTGGAGCATATTTGTGCCTGTAGGACTTACATTGTACCTACACATGTGTTTTGTTGTTCTTATTCATAGTTCTATGTATACATTATGTGTTCCTTACTGCTCCAACATGTTAAACGTTTTTTGAAATAAAATTATTATTATTCATTATCATTATTATTATGTATGATAACGCTCATGTAGAAAAAGCGAAAAAAGTGTGTCAGTGTTTTGGTAAGCAGAAAGAAATGTGGGGAAAATGGTGAGAATGTGTATTTAATTTTAAATAACCTTGTTTACAAAAAACTGTCAAATAATTTGTGTTTGGGCTTACTATTTACTTACCAACTCTATAACAGAAACTTACAATTTTACCTTATCACATTTCTATAAATCTATAGGTGAATAAATGTAATGTATAGGTATAATTTCAGTTATAGATAGTCATTATGCAATTGTAAAGTTTATTTACGAGATTAATAACTCACTGAATTCAAGAACTCGTTCACAGTTTGTGTTACTACAAGACGTTAATGGAGCACTTTATACTTTCGTTTATTTCCCATTGTATTACAAATCTAAAAAAAAAATTACAATTACGTTTCATAAGTAACCATAACTTTTTCATTATTTGTTATGTACTTATATGCTAACAAGTTTATCAGGCAGTGTGTAATATATTTTTATGCAGTATGAAATAACATAGGTATAAATAATAATATAATAAAAGTTCAACAATTTTATAGAAGTATTATCCCAATGCAATGCTCAATACAAAAGATAACCGTAATGAAACCGCCATATTCACCCTACCGCTACTAAAAGTGGTACAGGTAGGCAGAATCGTACCAAGTTTCTGAGTCAGATTGATTTCCCATTATTTCTATATCATGAAAATCACTTTGTTATTTTCGGTTTAGAATACTTTCTTTCCCCATGACTCCTTCCCATTGAACAATTTAAGCCAATGGTTCCAAAACATCTATGTATGGCGGCCATCTTGAAAAATGACATCATAAGAAATAATTTCTTAATTCCGAATAACGACGCCCTAAGCAACCCTATCTGGGTTGCTTAGGGCGTTTATTTTCAGCCGGATCAGGGCATCTTGAATTTTGCCTGCCATCTTGAATCCGTCATTTAGGTTTTTGACAAGTCTCACTCGACTGCTGCCATTAAAAGTTATACGGGAAGAATCGTACCGGGGTTCTTAGTCACTTTTACTAAGGAACCCCACTTATTATAATAATAATTATAATTAAAAAAATTTTTGGATGTCGGTTAATAAAATTATAATAATAGTTCACATAATCACTTTTGCTATCAAACCATCTACAGAAGTTACGGTTCAAAAGTTACGGGCACATGTCTTTATAGGTAGGACAAAAGAACAGAGTAGTCATACAGATGTAACACAAATTTCAATCAGACTAACTACCTACTAAGTAACTATTAAAGTCAAAGTTATAATAAATATATAACTTTCCTTTATTTGAATGTTTGAATATCTAAATTCCTAGAAAGTAGTTGGTCGTCTCGGAAAGTGTGTTAAATGCATTAGAAATTAGTTCTCATTTAATTGCACAGTAGCTTATAAATAACAAAATGAAATATTTTACTAAGGGTTAAAAATCTAGATACCTACTAAAATAGAAATTAACAATGCCGTGTCTGAACTTTAATCAACTCGTTGTTATAAAGATTTTATAAATCAATTTAAGGAAAAGTACTTACCCAATATTTTTTTTTACTTGAGTTTCAATAATTTATGACTTGCAAATTAACGTATGGTAAAAAAAATATTGTATATTTCGTAAAATAAATGCACAAAAATGATGGCGTTACAAAAGGCACAGACCCCACGTCCAAACGGCCCGAGCGCTGCGGGCAGACTGATTTTCGTTGAGATTTCTTCTCGAAAAAGAACAGCTTCACTACTCCCCTGGTAAAGTAGTTAAGTTCATAAGACGCCTGCCAAATAAGAAAGCTCCTGGCACGGATGGGATACCCAACGAAGCTCTCAAACGTCTCCCCATGAGAACGGTAGCCGCGCTCACCAGACTGTATAACGGGATCATGCGCTGTGGCCACTTTCCCACTGCATGGAAAGCCGGGAAAGTGATCGTCCTCCCTAAACCCGGCAAAGACTCCAAGCTCCCCGCGAATTATCGACCGATTACACTGCTCAGTACGATATCTAAACTGTTCGAGAAACTTCTACTGACGCAGCTTGTTCCACACATAAAACCCAGAGACGAGCAGTTCGGGTTTAGGGCGGAACATTCCACAACACTGCAGATTACCAGACTTGTACACGAAATGGCCACAGCCATGAACAAGAAGGAATATACAGTGGCTGTCCTCCTGGACATGGAGAAGGCCTTCGACAGGGTGTGGCACGAGGGGCTAGTGTACAAACTGTCGAGGTCTTCAGCTCCCAGGAGGATAGTGAAGATTGTCGCCTCCTACTTGGAAAATAGAAAGATAAAAGTCTCCATAGAAGATGCTATCTCCTCAGAGAAGACAGTGGAAGCTGGTGTTCCACAAGGAAGCTGCATCGCTCCGTACTGCTACGCGTGGTACACTGACGACATCCCCGTCGTCGGGCACGCAAAGCTCGCTCTCTATGCGGACGATGCAGCCTATTTTGCAACATCAATCAAGCGCACGAACGCCGTTAAGAGACTACAGCCGACTCTCGACGCCCTGCCAGAATGGCTAGGGAAATGGAGGTTGTCTGTCAACGTCAAGAAGACCCAGGCCATCGCCATCGGCTGCAAGATTCCCCCACCACGCCTCCAACTGATGGGCGATGCAGTCGATTGGCTATCAGAAGTCAAATACCTTGGAGTTACGATTGACAGACGCCTCAACTTCCACCGGCACGTCGATGACGTCATGGGAAGAGCCAAAGGATCCGTGGTAAAACTGCTACCCATCTTGAAATCCAAGCTGCCAGTCAATACAAAAATCATGCTATACAAGACGTATATCAGATCGCGCCTAACATATGCGGGGCCTGCGTGGTACGGGTTTATTGCTCAGACGAACCGTAACAGACTCCAAAGGATCGAAAACCGGTGCTATAGAACGATAGTGAACGCGCCAAGATACGTGAGAAACGCCACTATCTTCAAAGACCTCCGAAGACACGAAGACGTAGAACTCTTCATCAGAAAGATGTCCACCAACATGTTCGCGAGAGCAGATGCCTCCGACCAAGAACACATCAGAGGTATAGCACCTCTGCATGCTCGGCCGCCAGATAGGGAGGGCAAGAAGAAAATGAAACCTTATCCCAGAGAGTTAATACTCACAGAAGAGAGTAAGGAAGAGAGTGATACCGCGGCCAATTCGGCGATACCCCCAGTGGGCAACGCCTTGGTCGCTGATCAGCGCGCCGGGCTTCCCACCAGCGGGATCAACCCGGCGGTGCTTCCGTGATCGCCCAGGCAACCACCGCCCACTGGGCGGTAGGACCGAAGAGGTCTAAGGTACTCACCTACCCCAAAGACCGCTCCGTAGTCACGGAGTGAGAAGAGCCAAAGCAAGAGGGCAACGCCCTGAAGCTTTAACCCCAGGCGCAATAGCGTTCTGAGAAGAGAACCCGTGTGTGTGATTTCTTCTCGCGATCACGCAATTTTGTGCTAATAATTCATAAAAATGTTTTCAACACAAGTTGGTAAGTAATTCATTAGAGTATAGTATTAGCTATTTAAAAAAAAAAGAAACGCTGCAATTACGTCAATTATGCCTCTTAAATTAATAAAAAATAGTCTAGAAAGGGTCGCCGATTACAATTTATTACAGAAGAACTCATAATTTTTAGTAAAAACTAATCAACTAATTCACTCAATAAAGAATTAAATAATATGATATATTTTTTTCGCACTTTTTGAACGAATAGTTTCGGTAAAAGAAGATTCCAAAAGTGCGCGTTTCACTACGGTGATCACCTTAAAAATAATTTACTCGACCTTTTTTCGTGGTGAATATGGGGGTGTGTATACCTACATGAATGGATATTTTTAGTGGATTCGATAAATATAGCACACTTACATTTTTTAAGCTGATAGGCTAGCCTTTGACCACTATCTAACCTGATGTGGTCTAAGATGTTCAGGCCAGAGAGTTGAAATACTTAGAGTTGTTATATCCGAACACCACTGCTCTAAAAGCTTACTAGAATTTACCTATGTACATACCTACGCACATCTATAAGCAGTTTGTAATGACAGGGAAAGAACGTTCAAATATTATGCGTCATATCTGTTGTTAGAAAGAGATAAATAAGCAATTCGTGTTACCACCGAACGGCCACGAGACGTTCCGATCACCATTATGCTGCATCTCTTACACTCTCTCACACCAAACGATACACATATCTCGCTCATCCATTTCATTGAGATTCGTTCCAAAGATAAAATGAAATAACGATATTTTCTATTTCAACAATAAAAGCAATAATTACGCGTGAAATGAAACAGTTTTCTTATCTCTCACAGTGCCTGTATAATTGGTGCAGAGTCTATAGATACAAGGAAGGTGTATTGTCCACAGATTATTCCGAAAAAACACGATTAGCGGCGATGTATTCACCGGACGCTCGGAAGTGCTAGACTGGTAGTGACTCAGGCGATTACCCTGAATTCGTCTAGTAAATATTTAGGGCAAACAACTGATCTACAGGTAAAAATATCTTAGGTTAAGGCTAGAATTATTGGCTCTTAAGGACTGCTGCCGGACGGAACACACTGTAAGATACTTAGATAGGACAATACTTTATTGTTACACCACACAAGACAATAAATAAGAGGTAAAATTAAAATTTACAGTGATTGTGTAACAATGGGCTTATAACTGAAAGTAATCTCTTCCAGGCAACCTTTGGATGGAGAGGATTTTCTACTTGAGGGTGGTAGCTAATGTTTATATCTCCATCTTACTCAATTGAAGCCAGTTTTATAACCTCAAATATTGACATTGATAATATAATTTATATCTTTGTTAAGCTGTCATAGAACATTTGAGTTTTTGAGTATACCTATAATTCTATCATCAAAGTAATGTCAGGTAAGGTGGTAATCTTTTACCGTCCGATTTTGATTGTTAAAAAGTTGCAGCCTTTAGAGGTTCGAAACGATCAAGTTGAGTGTCAACAACAGAACGCTCTATACGTTCGGTTGTTGACAACTTCGATTGCACTTTTAATACGCTAAGACCTAAGGTTATGAACGAAGTTAGCGTGAAAAGTTGCACTTCAAGTACGCTCTAATGCTGGGGCCACACTAGCGTTTAACGTCAATGCCCATTATCTCGATAATTATTGCGATATTATTTAACGTATTAAAGTGGGTGGCTACACTTTAATGATCAACATGAATGCTCATTATTGGCGATAAAAACGGCGTTGAATTTACTTAAATTCAGGCAAGATGGACGTCGACAGAGCTCTATATTTCAATAATAACTCATTAGGCTTTCCTTCTTTTTTTTTATTTCTTCAACAGTTGTTTGAAAAGGTAATATTTTCATTATTCGGCGCCAAGCATCATTTTGCGTTCCATGGTTCTTGAAACTTTTGAGTTTCGGATCCCACAAACATGGTTCTGTTTGCAGAATCTCAAGAAAATTAATTACTTTCTCGTTACTCCACTCCATCGCCATGGTACGTATAGACAAAAACGTGCGATTTTGAGGCAAATCCGACGTAAAAAAACAAATACGTCCGAACCCGTTGCGCTCTCGACGCACACTGACAATACGTAGTGTGGCCGCTTTATCGCATCAATTCTCGCGTTAATCTCTTTGACGTGCCGCCTCCTGAGCTATCGCCTAACGCCAAACGGCATTGTTAATGCCATTGTCAAATTATCCCGTTAAGTTGTGGCTACACCTATAGTTAACGTCCATTATCGCGATAATTAATGGCATTTCTCGTTAGTGTGGCCCGGGCATAACTAAGGTGTTGAGCAAAGCCCAGGTTGTGAACGACGTTTTGATGTGAAAAGTTGCACTCTGACCAAACTATGCAAACGTTAAATTATTAGTGTTTATCGTAAAACGTTAAAGTAATGTTGCCAAATGGTCACATTTCTTAAGTATGTAAAATAAAATTAAGATTATTTTTATAAAAAAACTAACTTAATTCTGCTTGCACTTGGTATAAAAACTATCCACCTGAAAAATACTCCGTATAATGCAATCGTAAATTTACGGATATAAAATGTAAAGGGCCGGCTCAAAGTTGGCTACATAAGGTGCCTATACTGATAGGAGTATCATGAAAAAGAAATGCCACCAGTTTAAAGTTCAGTTTCAGGGTAGGCTTAAAGACCGCTCCCTAAGATTTTTTTACCTGTAGATGTGTTGTATGGCCTCCATATTTACTAGACGAATTCAGGGTAATCACCTGAGTCACTACCAGTCTTGCACTTCCAAGCGTCCGGTGAATACATCGCCGCTAATCGTGTTTTTTAGGAATAATCTGTGGACAATATGCCTTTCTTGTGTCTTTAGACTCTGCACCAATTATACAGGCACTGTGAGAGATAAGAAAACTGTTTCATTTCACGCGTAATTATTGCTTTTATTGATGAAATAGAAAATATCGTCATTTTGTTTTATCTTAGGAACTAAATTCAATGAAATGGATGAGCGAGATATGTGTATCGTTTGGTGTGAGAGAGTGAAAGAGATCGCAGCATAATGGTGATCGGAACGTCTCGTGGCGGTTCGGTGGTAACACGAATTGCTTATTTATCTCTTTCTAACAACAGATATGACGCATAATATTTGAACGTTCTTTCCTTGTCATTACAAACTGCATATACATGTGCGTAGGTATGTATATAGGTAAATTCTAGTAAGCTTTTAGAGCAGTGGTGTTCGGATATAACTAATCTAAATATTTCAAATCACTGTCCGCTCCTCAAGTACAAAATGTAATAATACGTACACAATACATCATGGAACGAATAAAATGTAGCTATTTTTGTTATAATAAGACTGTTCTAATATGAGATAATGGTACTGGCTCAGCTTAGGGTGATATATAGGTAAAATTTCTAGTGCTATAGTCAAGGTGTATGGATCCTACAGTTAATGGTAGAGCGTAAGAAAAGGGTAAGGTAGGGTGATGGTAAGATGTATCTCTTTGATCTATTGGTATATAGTTATGAAAATCCGGATAAAACTAGTACACAATTTTAAAGTTGAAGAGTTTATAGAAATTAAAATTTTACAGAACTGGAAAACACGAAAAGGAGAGTAAGTATATGCTAGAAATAAAATCAATGAGAATCATTAAGTCACTTTCATGAGCAGAACGTGTCCAAAAGATACGATTGGTAGTACAATCACGAACATTAATATGTAAAGATTTACCAACAAAGTTTTAAATATATGTTCATTATTCATAATTTCAACAAAATCATAACAATAAGTTGAATTTTAAACTATTCAACTTACTCGTATTACCAGCTTATTATATCACAATTATTTATATACCAATAACGTGAATAAAAAACAATTAACTTAAATTTTGAATATATCAATACTCGTGACTGTAGGTACTTCCAATCGTGCTTTGCCAACATTATTGTATGGATGTGGAAGCTGCGTATAGTAAAAGAAGGACGACAGTAAACAGCTGATAATAATGTGGCGTGACTTTGAAAGGCAGTATTAATAAGGAAATAGAAAGTGATTAGGTACATAGTCCAGAATGTATGATGAGATGTTTTGGACCCGTGAAATCATAGGATAATAGTAGATCGATAAAAAATTATAAAGAAATTTAGAATAGTAGGTAACTTGAGACTTTCGCGACTTGAGCACATAGTTATTTAACGGGACCATGACCAATGAAATTTGGTCGAAAAGTCGAGCTAAATAAATAATATACTTGTTTTATCGTGATTAAGTCCCGTTAAATAAATACTTATATCCACAGAAATTTCGAAGTTTTGAAGAAATAGTTTTAAGGAGATGAAATCAGTGATCATTGGATTAGTTCTTGACTTAGGACCGGTCATGAGTAGAGTAGAGCAGTAGTGTCACAGAAGTAATATACAGTTGGAAGTGTATGAAGAGTGTGATATAAGTGAAGGTATTAAGATAGATATGCCAAGATCGTAATGATTGGAATTATGGTTTCGAAAAGCAGTTTTGTTTTTATATAAAATATCTAAACTATAACTTTTCCAACCATTATGTAAAATTAAACTTTTGGGCCAATGGTCCTGGCATCACGTTCACTGACTTCTTTTGTTTTCGTTCAACACTTCGCTTCGCTGGGGTGCGTTCTTATTTGTCGTCCGACGACGTCCGACGACGCCCCGAGCGTTTTTATATGCCCGAAGCGATCGTCCGATGATCTTCCGGAGCGTTCTTATATATCGCTCGACGACGCACCGGTCGCCCCACGAAATCGGTGGATAAATATCGCCCTGACGTTTCATTTGACAGTTGGGACTTGATTTTTCTTTGTTTTAAGTTACTTTTTGTTTACGTAGACTTCTGTTTACAAAATTGTATTATTATTATTGTTATATTATGTATGTTTGTTTTAGTTGTGTGTCGTGGAAAAGTACATAATTGTAAATACATTTCTTCTGAGTCAGTGAAACATTTTAAGTAGTGTTCTTGATACAGATATGATACAGAGCCGTTCTTAAAAGGCGGATGACGAGCGTCGCTCTGCTTGGAGCGATCATCCGTCGTCGGACGACAAATAAGAACGCACCCCTGCGCTGAGTTGAGCAAAGATTAGAGAAGGGAGTGCGCCGCCATTTTGTCTGCCATTTCTACACGTTCGATGGCGTCGCTCAATGTGTCGCTACGGATTTTTACTAAGTTAAAATTATAGTGTTTGTAAAATGTTGTTAGTTCCATAAGAATTTAGTTTAGTTCAATACTTTAAGTATTTTAATTGTATAATCTAAGCATTAACGTAGTAAATTGTGAAAATGGCTGCGAAAACATCGGACTGGAGGCCCGGCCCCACTGTGTGCCGCTGCTGCCTTACCGAAGGATGCTATAAGGACATATCTACAGAATATTTCTGGATGGGCAAACGAGAAGTTTATGCTGAAATGCTTTCTGACACCCTCAACGTTTCTGTAAGTATCACTTCCACCTAGTCCTCATGAAAAGCCTCGCCTCGCGTCTATTGATCGATCCTGCGCCATCTTGAAATTATGCGGCGTTCCTGTGGAACTGCCTATCACGAGAGTCTGAGCTTTGTTATCAATTATATCTGCGCAAATTCAAGAATTCAATATTCTTATAAGTTACGAAATCAATACATTACTGAAGTGTATGTATCTACAATGTTGTATGTGAAATACATATTATTAATATTATAGTTCTGTCTCGCAATGCGCGCCGGTCTTTTGCTGCTCTTGAGTATCAACATCAACGCCACGCCACTAGTTCATTTTATGTATTACATTCTCTATCATCAGCTTTGCAACTTATGATGTTTATAGGTCCAAATCCAGTGAATCTTCTTTGATATATATATGTTCATACCATACCTGGTCTGCTAGGTAACTCCCTCAATTGTGCTAAGACATAATTATCAGGCTTCTATACATGCCTATATCTGTATTTATCATTATTATCTGTAAGCTAAATTTCTGTTATGTAACTACAGGGGTTGATAAAATTACCTGAGAACAGGTTCATCTATTTTATTGTTGATAGGTTAGCATTTGTCCTAAATCTCACCTCAACTACCATCTAAGACATTAACTAATAAAATTCACTTGGTGCCCAGTAGTTATTGCCACTAGCAGTCATCCATCCTAGTCATATCTACACTCCACAGGAGATGTTGCTTAACCTAGATGATTGTTTAGAATGACTATGCAAGCTCCGCTATGAATGCTTTGAAAGTTCTACACAATGCAGATAGCAGAGATTAAAAAATCTTAATTCAAGTACATACTGAAATCACACTACAAACTATGATTCGCATTAATAATTTTTATATCAGTAATTAATATATTAGTAATATAGTAATAGATATTGGTAAAATTTTGAATATTTTTGCTTGGAGTGGTCCAATTTGAGCAATTTGTACCAATAGTACCCTCAGAGTTGCTCCAAGTTGTATGAATAGTAACAAATGTTTACTCGGCCGATAGGTGTGATGTTATTGATGATGATTATACCATTGCAGATTAAAAAATAAAATATTTTAGAGTAGGTATGGATCTTACGAACTTGTGTAGATAGATGAATGATATCATATACACACTATTGCTAGATTCAAATTGATAGTGATGCAAAATGCTGTGAACACATGCATATCAAACCAATCGTTAGAACCATTGGTACTGTTGCCAATTTGAACCGCACCCCATGTAGATAAATCGCCTTGCATGTTGCCAAATTTGGCGAAAATCTTACCATCATTGAAGTTCAAAAGTCCTTGTCTTCCTATTATTGTCTCTCTAACGGGAATTTTATATTGTATGACAAGGACACTGTTATTGTCCTAAATAATGACCAATTTTTTTTGATGGCATAATCAGTTAGTTTGTTCGAGCTAACCATTGCTATTCCCCATGTGGATCGTGATAAATTGTTTCACTGTCATTACTTGCATGACTGGATTTGTACCATAAAATAGGTCTTTTCCACAAAATGACAATATTTAGGGTCAATACAATGATAAAAACAAAATTGCTTTGCCACTAAACTCTGCCTTTACTAAACATATTATTTCTAACTCTGTAGATTGCATACTCTCAGTCTGGAGGCCCCAACAGTAACAGCCGTCTGATCTGCGAGCCGTGCATCTCTCGTCTCCGAGATGCCACAGACTTCAAACGTCAAGTACTTGAGTGCGAGAAGACGTTCATGCAGTATTTGGATCCAGGAAGCTCAAGCGTGCAGAAAGAAAGTATGTAACAATTGGGCATTTACTAGACAGGCTAGATATCAATTAGAATTAATGTATGCAATGGAGCAGTATTGAAATAGAAAAAAACAGTAATAGCATAAATAGCACAATAATTACAGTAATAATATATACAAAAGGTAATTCTCTGTGACTTGGCATGACATTCATCATTAAGATGTTCCTCACTTTGAAGCCTGGTCAAAATCTTTTTCTCTGCTTTGCTGCTAGTAACTAACTGGGTTTAGTTATTAAAATTATTTTATATCAACTCTTGATATGTATAAAGTGAATAAAAAAATTATTGTGAAATGGAAAATGTGATTTGTAAATAGATAAAATCAAGATGGCTGCGTCTCTGAATCTATACTGAGCTACTAATGACAGTTTTTCTGAATGTTTGTGTCACCTTGTGGGACACAATACAAGGATTGAGTTATTTAAAGCTAGCAATTAATGTATGAAATAATGCTACTTCCTGTATATGTTTAGATTGTGCAAGCTTTTCGAAGTAGAATGCCAAATGATTTTCTAATCATTGAACAAAAACTTATATATTAAACTTTGTTCTGGAAACATGCACACTTGCCACAGCTCAATTTTTGTTCTTCACTTTATGTAGTGTTTTAAAAAACATGCACAACGGCCAGGCAACACATGAAGATTTAACATTTCAAATTAATATCTGAATATAAATTGTATGGAAAATATTTCAGTTTCATATGATTTCTGGGATTACTAGATATTATTATTATTTTAGGGGTAGAAATCAATATATTTGGATTAATATTCTTTTCTTGTTTATTAACTTATCCCCGTTTATACAATAACTATGTTATTGTAAGAATCAAGCCCTACTCTGTTAGGATTCTGCAATGCAACACACTCATCATTTCTTCTTCTAGGTACCTAGTGTGATTTTGACCTGCACTTCCCAGTTTTTATTATTGATTGTTATACTTTAAACATTCAACTATTTTGTTTGTATTACCATTATTACAACAGGGCAGAAAAGAAAACATAAATGAAAATACCCCATTTGATTTTTAACATTTTGTTTTATTATTATTTGTTAGGCAATCTGCAATACTAACATACATACTGTGAAAATTTCAACTGGTTACCTGTTATGGTTCCAAAGATAGGTAAAGGTTGGGCAGATGGACACCTAAAGCCAAGGCTTAGAAATAGGGTCCCATTTTGAGCCTGCAAAATATGAATAAAGAGCAAGACCTGTTACAATTTGGTATCACAACAAAGAATGAAAAATGTTTGTTGGTTTTAATAAGAGCTGAAAACATACACAAAAATTTTGAGATTTTCAGTGTTTAATAGAGTATGTAGTACATAATGTATCAAAATTCCATTTTCCTAAGGAGTATAACAGTTAATGAGTTCAAACCTGTAGCATGTATGGTCTTAAATTGAGAACTTTGATGGCCCTCTATTTATTTACTGTAACAAAAAAATAATTCTTACTTAGCTCTGGTCAATCACACCAAAAATTATAAGATATAAAAATATTGAAGAACCTTTTGATTTTGAGTACAGACAAATTTTTTGCCCCTATGAGAATTAGGTTATCACGTTACTGGCTTATTAAATTTATTTTTATTATACAGTGCAATTGGCCATGGAGGAAGTGAAGGTAGAACATGTGAAGAAAGAGAAAGGTGACATCAGTGATGATGACTTTGATGATCGGGTGGATTTCGTCATAGAAAATGATGACGATGATGATGATGATCGTAAGTATACTTTGTATATATTATATATTACCTTTGTCATAGTCAACCACACATTTATATCACCATATTCTGATTTAAAAGAATATTGAGAACATCAATAGCTGTCAATACACAATGTTAGTTTCTATTACAATATTGGGGGATATGGAATGGGAGTGTGGTCATGTCACCGGCATGTGGTCAAACATATGTCGCAGGCATGTGGTCAAACTGATATACAAGTGGGGGTTATGCACTCTTTTCTATTTGAGGGTGGGTGGTAATTAGCCAAGAGAGCAATATCTGAAGGCCCTTTCATGACGTGAGCTCAAGCTCATTGGTTAGAACATCAAACTTTTTAAAATGAATATGGCATATTTAGCTGGCCTTTCCTCCTGTTAAATCATTACGTAGGTAGTCTGAACATTTGAGAGCTATTCTCCAATGTTCATTGTCCGATGCTTATCATGTAAGCAGAGTTTGTTTGTGACATTGTTTCAATTATTATTTTTGTATTATATAAACAGATAACACAAGTTACCGAAAAAAATCTACTGTCCTGCACCCACTTCAATACAATAATTAGTAATGCAACAAGATTTGTCCAAGGTTTTGGGTGTAAGTCCCGCTGGAATTTATTACTAACCATTTGAAATATAAATTATATTTTCTAACACAAAAACATTGTAAAAGCTTTGGTTTTAGTTTTATGTGTGGTTATGCTACATGCACATTTTAAATTATGTAAAAGACAACTATCTCTCTATAAGCAAATGAATTGAAAAGGGTTAGGTTATTTATGTGGCAGGAAAAGTTTTTGTTTTTGCTAGGTAGGTTGTCTTTGACCACTATCTCACCTGAAGGTAAGTGATGATATGGAGGTGTTGTTCAGGCTAACCTAGAATTACTAGCCTTCAAGATAGTTGCCGGAACACACCGTTATGTGCATGGCGACACATTTTCTACTTGAGTAGCGGTACTATGGTAGTGAGCCAGGCGGGTATTCGCCAAATACCCTACCACCGTGCTATAACGACTGCCATCCTAAGATGACAACCGGTACTGACGCCTTAACGTGCCCTCCGAAGCACGTGCACGCTCAGTAGTAAAGTCACTAGCGTTTACCCATCCAACTCATGATCGCGGCCGACGCACATACGGGTATTTGATACAAAAAACTGGCCAAAAGTCATTTTTACAATAGTAACCGCGCAGCTATCCTTTGTTATGTTTTAACAATGGGACACTCTATTCATTAAGAAACCGGTACCCAGAAGGGGCTAGAGCGCTCCATGCGCCCTCAACGTCAGTCGGAACTCATCTGTTGTGCTAGTGACACGTTTGTTTTCTCGGCGCTCGCAAATTTCAATTGCTGTTTAAGACTAATCATACTGTTGTGTTTAGTGCAAACCCCAAAAACCACCATGGAATCTTCAGGCACAGGTATGTACTTTATTTTGAATCTATTGTGCTACTGTTAGGATCACTTTTTCATTCTTTAATTGTACCATAAAGTCATGAGTATTTTTATGCAAAAAAAAACACGTAAAATAGGTTTCCTTCGTCAAATTAAGTATCAGATAAACATAGTTAAGCTAAAGTTTATACATAATCGTGTTCTTTGAACCTTCTAGATTTCATATCAAGAAAAAAACCTTCCGCCTCTTTCCGCCCCTTATGAATTATAGCCTCTGAACAAAAATAGGTTTTTTTCGAAAAAAAAACAACACTTTGTGTTTCTTTGATTTTAACATAGATTTTTTCTTGTTGGCAGGTCCTTATGATGAGTCATCGATGACAATAACAAGAGAGGATATGTTTAACGTAATAAAACAGTGCGACTACAAAAATTTAGATAAAAAACTGGACTTTCTTGAGCATAAACTAATTGAAATGACCAAATGCCCCGAGGACAAAACTAAAGTACTCCGCCATTGCTTAAAATCATTTAAACATCATTACAAGCTAAAATGGACCTCAGCAAGCTACAAAGAATGTCGTTTCCGAAAAACGAATGAACAATGGCTTAAAGAAAAAATTTCTCTACCTGTTTGGCGACACAATAAACCCGGCCGACCTCTTAAGGAATTCCAAGAATGTAGTGAAAGAAGCAAAAGGCGCAAAACAGAGAAAGTGAGATCAGAAATATCGCATGAAGAGTTGACGTATGCTGCTGTGATGAGTGAACGAGCCGCAGGCAACAATGATTTGTCTCAAATAATAAAACAGGCTTCAGCGACTCCGAGACGAGCCACTAGATTCCGCAAAATCATAAGTTCAGCCGACAAAAGTTCAAAAAGCGGCAAGTTAACGATAACACAAGCACTGATTAAATACGTGGAAGCCGACCTAACGCGCAAACAATATAATGTGATAAGAGATGGGCAGGAGGACATATACCCCTGTTATTCTCTCCTACAGAGAGCGAAAACGGAGTGCTATCCTAAATCTATTGTCGCCGAATCGATAGCAGAAATTACTTTACAAGATCTTCTTGACCACACCACTCAACGCCTTTGCCTGTACCTCCAGAAAGTGTTAATGACAGCAACAGAAATTGAAGGGCTGAATATGGAACTCATTTGCAAATGGGGATGTGATGGCTCGAAAGCACAAGAATTTAAACAAAAATTCCAAGATGAGTCAGGCTCCGATGCCCATGTTTTTATAAGCTCATTAGTACCCCTACGACTGACAAGTAATGTGAATGGCCAACTGAAGATTTGGTGGCAGAATCCAGCTCCTTCATCTTGCCGATTTTGCCGTCCTATAAGGATTCAGTTTGTGCATGAAAATAATGAAGTGACTCGATCCGAAATAGCACACATTGAAAACCAGGCACAAAACATAAACCCCACTGAAGTTGAGGCTGACAATAAAGTCATAAAGGTGTCGCACACACTTGTGCTTACAATGGTAGATGGTAAAGTGTGCAATGCCGCAACTAATACCACGTCAACAATGAAGTGCTACATATGCAAGCAGACCAGCAAAGATTTCAACAATCTTAAAACCGACGAAAGTTTGATAGATTCGAACTCGCTCAAATTTGGACTATCAATATTGCACGCTCGGATTAGATTTCTCGAAACATGTCTCCATATAGCCTACAAACTACCTATCAAAAAATGGAGGCTTAACAAGGAGGAAAAGCAGCTTTCGGCAGATAAAAAGAAAGAGATTCAAGAGGCCTTTCGAGAGCAAATGGGCTTGCTTGTAGACGTGCCGAAAGCTGGCTTTGGAAATACTAACGATGGAAATACTTCTAGGAGATTCTTTGCCGATCCTGTAACAACTGCCTCAATAACAGGGATTGATATAAACTTCCTTAAGAACCTCAAGTTGATTCTAGAAGTTATTTCGAGTGGGTTCTCTATTGACACGGAAAAATTTTCGGTGTTTCTGAAGTCAACAGCCGAACTATATGTGCAGTTATACAACTGGCACCCCATGACGCCAACTTTGCATAAAGTTTTGTGTCATGGGGCTTTGGTAATCAAACATGCTCTTTTGCCGATTGGACAATTATCAGAGGAGGCAGCTGAGTCGCGGAATAAACATTTCCGCCTATACAGGCAAAACTTTGCAAGAAAGTTTTCGCGAAAGAATTGCCTCCAAGATGTCATGAACCGCCTTCTTCTGACCTCTGATGTCTTTCTTAGTAGCAGCAGCAGAATGCAATTCAAAAGGAACAGGAAACCACTATCGCAAGAAATTCTACAATTTCTTAAAGTTGAATACGAGTGTCCCGCGGACACTGACACTGATAATGCTGACCCGGGCACTAGTACTGATCAAGCAGATAGCGATAGCGAGTCTGACGAATATTAGCTGTATAAGTTTCTCTGTAAATATTACAAGAAAATGTATATTTAACTTTTATTTCGATGTAAATTACAGTTTGTACATAGCTTTTCATTTATGTATTTTGTAAGGTTATGTAAAAAGTAAGCGTTATTTTTAAATCATTGTGTATTTTTAAATGCTTTTTTTATTAGTTATTGTACAAATAAATCACCATAATGCTTGAAATAGAAAATAATGTTTTATTTTATTTCGATTTTATTTCACACGTAAGTCCCTTTGGAGAAAAGGGTATAGAAATGATTGGGTTATACTAAAATTAATATGAAAAATAATTAGGAGGCACAATTGACCCAAAATTACCAAAAAAAGGTTTTGGCCAGTTTTTTGTATCAAATACCCGTATGTGCGACGTTGCTTAACTTTGCTGATCGATTAAGAACAGCTAAGCAAACTTCGATCCACAATCAAAATTGAGGGAAGTTGGCTTTTGTTTAGATCCCTTTTATTAGATTGATATGTTAGTATAAAATGAAATCTAAGGAACTGGATATTACCCTTTTGTTTAAATTTTAATTGTCTAACTGTGGTCTCATTAAAAAATTTGGCAATTGTTGTTTGATTCATATGAAAGCACAACAATATGGTTCCATCTGTATGTCATGGGGACAATAAATTTGGAAGGTTGGTGGGCAAAGGAACCCTTGAATCATTGTCAAATGTATATCATTTCATTAGATATGTCTTCTGCATTGCTGGGAAAAGCAGTGGATGATCTGGCTGACTGTACAGATTTGTTTTAACAAGTCTTACCTTCAACTAACATTTTTAACAGCTGTTAGAAAGGTTGTTCTTTGAGTATTGTTTCTGTTGGTAAGTAAGTTTGTATTGTATTTTTGAAGACATTTCTTGGTCTCCGATTCTCTCATAGAAGGTAGCAAGTCGATCGTTTGCTAAATGCCCTACCTTCATGCAGGAGGGTAGTAATACAGTCAAGATGTTGTTCAGGCTAACCTAAAATTACTCAAGGACAGCTGCCGGTACACACTACACACCGTTAGGTGCTTGTTGACCGATTTTCTACTAAAGGGTGGAAGGACAGCGTTTTAACAAAATACATTATGACTGCAATTTCTTTAGTTGTTATAAGGAGACTATATCAGGCATAGGCAACTTGCTCGCTTTTCACACTGAAAGTTATCTTAGGTTGTTTTGAACAATAATTTTAATACCTTTCGCTCTGGATCTTATTTTTGCCAGATGCAATTAAAACCGACTGATTCTTATTTTCAATTCTAGTTGTGAGTCAGCCACCGCCGTAATAGGTCGATCGATAGGAAGATTTCCGAGTTCAACATTTTAATATTAATCGAACTACGCCTGCCAAAAACGATCATTCTGGCAAGTTTTAGAGTTGAAAGCGCAAGGGCTCTCCCACATCTCCGAGGCATACGCGGGTTGGATTGCGACTTACGACCGGCCTGTGTGCGGCGATAGATGGCGAAGCAGACGACTCGTTCTGACTGGCTTAGGCATTGGCAAGGAAGCTTGCGGGTTGGGCTTTGCTAATTGCGCCTCCACGGGCGTGATTTTTTTTTAATGCTTCGTGACGGTACATGCACAAGGCCAGCCTGGCGTTACCAGTAACCTCTGCCTGAGACATAAAAGTTGAAGTCTCATGTGCCCTACGAATAAATATGTAAAGAAGTGTCTTATACAGTGTCCGCTTTGATCTGGGACGTTGCATAAAACTATCCAGGGTAGTCAAGTATTGGTATCCAAAATATTGTTATTTGCTCGTTTGTGAAAGCTATTCCCGAAATTTTCATATCCGTATGGCTTCTCCAGAATTTTACAATACACTATAATATTTATGCAGAATTAAACAACCCAGGAGAACATTGATAAATTCAGTTGCAACTTTCCGTGGTACCACCGCATGAGTCCAGCCTACGCGGCGAAGTGGGAGCGCCGCCCGGTACATTTTTTTAAACCACGCCCGCCGCGGTGCAGTTAGGGTTCTGTAGTTTTTGGGCTTGAATTACATATCTTTTCATTATTTATTCGTAGCATGTGCCTGTCATTTCACTGCACTCCATACCCTTCAAACTGGGACACAGTAATGTAAACATTAGTGCAGGCAGTAGATATAGGTATGGTGGCACTACTACGCCACAACTCCACTACTAGATAAACTCAGACAGAAGTGTGAGGCGAGCAGTACATTTTGTATTGGTTTCTATCCTTCAGCTAGCCTGATTCTTACAAGATTTTGCTTACGAAATAGTATATCTTTCATTCATCCATCACATCTGTATCAGCCGGATTGTCTACTGCTGACACAGCCTCCCCCTTGGGTGGTTTGCCATAATCCCCACGCTTGGCAGGAGTCTTAAGGATCACAGTATGAGATATCAGTTCCTCGGAAGGCGCTGCTTACCTTACCTTCTGGTGTGTGTTACCCTTGGTCACCTTTTACTACACCTATGGGTAGAGATGGGGGGGTGACATTCTAGCCCGGCACTCCATAGGATATGCACATAGTGTACAGGTTTTGGTTTTATGACAAGCTACATTTAATAGCCCTACTGTGCAACATTTACCTAATGTGCAGCAAACACTATTTTTCCTTTTTTATATCATCTAATATAAAGATATTTAGGATGCTATACAAGAACAGTGCTTAGATTGGGAACTGCCACTTTGCCACTAATATTATACATGCATCTTTCCATTTCAGTTGATGATGAACCCTTAATGAAACTAGCTTCCAAAGAGCCCAAGAAAGAGGTTGACCTCTTAGAAATACTCAAGAACTCCCAAGTGTCAGTGAAACGCAAAAATCCTGTCAAGGCCAAAGAGCCACCAGCCAAGAAGGCCAAGAAACAGATTTTAATTAAGCCATCGGCAAGCAAGGCCGTTGTTAAGGCCAGTACGGCCTCTGCACCAGCTAAAGCTGAGAAGAAGAAAAAAGGTAGGCATACTTTTTGAACTCATAGTCAGTGTAGTTGAGTTGCGGTGAAAGTGCTAAATTTAAAAATGTATGATGCTATAATGCGATGCAAATTATGCAATGAAAAGTTGTCAACTGACAAAAACTTTTATAAAAATATAGTAATAAATATCAGCTTCTATATTATTTTCATATCCATTTTGTAAAACAAATTGTGTGGCAATTTACAGTATATTAGCTATATAAAAAAGTAAAATTTCAAGATTGATTTTAATCTGGATTCATTTTGTTTATTGCCAACACATAGATTTTATTGAAAACACAGTTCAGTCATTAATTATTTTCTATTCCGGCGCTGCCAGGATTGGGTATAAGTGTTTTTAAAATGATGATGCTTGATTAATAATTTATGGTGACATAATTTTGAAAATTATTTTAGGCACTATCAATTGCTCAAGCTGTAAAAAAACAAAGTGCAAGTACTAAAAGTATCAACTCAGCCTGATCTTGAATTAAAGGTCTGAGATATGGCTGAAATCAAATCAATACTAGTTGTAAATTCTAGTTACAATTAAGAAAGTTGAATATGTTTTAATTTAAAAAAAATACATACAAACAAGTTCTTAAGAGTTCTCGTAACACATTCTTTGCAACTCAACTCACTGACATTTAATCTGACAAGGTTTCTACTGGAGTACACATACACACCACACTCACACATCCATATACATAGTACTGGAGAAGATTAAACTCAGGGTTTTCTAATAAAATTCTCGGGTCAGAAGTTTTCTTTATCATAAGATATAGAAAATACTATTTGAAAATTGACACAACAAAGAACATAACATATAACTGTTTGTTTGCTGATAACATTTACTGAACCCATTGATAACTTAAGTAAAGAAATAATTCTTTGGGCAATCATATGACATTCCTAAGCTGTTGATAAGTGATGATGTATGAAGGTTGTAGGAGTCGGAACCAAGACGACCGCTTTGGGTATAACTGTTGCTTAACTGATTTTCAACATGAGCATTAGGGTGCTAGGATGCTACTTAGGCGAGAGATCATACATAACTTCATGAAATCATTTAAGACTATTTTAGTAATAATAATTATTACTATGTCTGTATTATAAAATACAGTGAAATCTCAACAAAACTGGTCCTTACAAGCAAACTTTGATAATAAAAGTTACATAGACCTGTATTGAGATAAGTGGACCCTTCTGTGGCTTGAATGTTCTATTATACAAACCAACTTTTTTTTACTGATAGGTAAATGATGATGTTGAAAATAGTTGACTCTTCAGGGTAGCTATCATAAAATGAACACTAGAATAATATTGATTTGTAAGAGCCTTGTTCTTCTTACTATCTTTGACATCGTTACATAAGCAATTTTAAAGCTTTATGACGTTTATGTAGATGTTTTTTGTGTTATGGATAAATTAAAGAAATCAACATCAAATCTACAAAATTTAATGCAAAGCTAGGTAACACTAACAACATATATATCAATTTGATTGAATCAAGATTATTCAGTGAGAGCTCTTTTGCCTGTTTGCACCAAAGTGAGCTAGGAAATTCATAAAATAAGCTCATAAAACTTTCAATGTATAATTTTGCATAAATTATTTCTTGTAAGTGTTTCAAATATAATGAAACGGCGTCTCTCTTTCTATCATATAGCTACGTATAGCTCTTATCTCTTCTGATGCAACACGCACATACAATAATCCCATCCGGACGGATATGTACCCGCAGCTTCCGCTTGAGTTAGTAATAAGTGTGGATACTTAATTGTGAAACTGACAATTTTCTATGATTTTGTTAGTCATTGATCATTCTTGTATAGTTCAGTCTAGTGAGTTCGTATCAACTTAAGTGCTTTAAAAGTTTGGTCCAAACGGGCATATGGTCTTTGCTTAGTAATCATAATGTTGATGGTATAAAATGAACAAAACGAATTTAAACTCCAAGTAGAAATTGTGTCAGATGTTTTTGCTCTTTGTGCATGTGTGTTTACTTATAAGTCATCACATGGACATGTCTCTTAGGGGAAGCAATGTAATACATTCTAATACTAAGTTTGACCGAAAATATCTTACAGAAAATCACCATAAATTTTATTTCTGCTTCTTTTTTATATATGTTTATTCCTCCTGTTTTTTTTGTTTGAATGGAATAAATAGATATTTTTTTATATTCCCAATTTTAATTTTGCATTAATGACTAAATGTGTTTTTAATTCTTAGTCATTTGTATAAATTTTAACCGTGTCATACTAGAAGACATGGAAACGCTTCAAGCTACTCTTTTGTTACATATCTCCCTCTATCTATAATACATAGATACATATACATACTTTAAAATTTGGGTGTACATACACACAAAGAAACATCATGCTTGTTTCCTGGAAAATTATGCTGATACCAAAGATTTTTTACACTTTTATGATAATGACATCTATTTACACACCTCCGTTTGTTACAATATAACCATAACCTGTCCATTTCCCACCTCCCAATTGCTCTAATTACATCCTAACTACCTTTTTATTAAATCATAGATAATAGAGTTCTTTTTGTCAAACTTTATAGAATGTAATACAGTGCGCCAGAGCAGTAGATGTTTGCCGTTAGTATGTTTGAAATATTCATTTCTGCTGTTGTATTTCTATGTGTTTCCTTACAGCATTTCGACGTGTAGGTATAGAATTCAAAAGATTTTTTATACAGAGAAATCTAATTTCTGTGTACAAGAACTGTAATCTATCTGATGTAACCATACTACGCTGTGTGTGCTCTGCGGCAATTCGAATTGTGACGCGCTACTTTCGATAAAAATGTGTCTTTGTTGAATAAGTTATCGATTTTATTTTGTCGCAACATTAAAATGGTAAAGAAGCCTTTAAAAGAAAATATTAAAATCACACACTAATAAAACTAAAACATTGTACTAAATACTACACATGTAATATAATAATAATTAAATCAAACTTAAAACTAGCCTAATCAAATAACCCACCCCTGATCTCTCCCGGTGCAAAGGTGCCCATAACACTTGCAGCGATTCCGCGCTGAATGGCAATGGCCATCCTCTGCACCAGGAACGAGCTGGAGCGGCAGTCACCAGTTTACTCAACAGTCTACACATGTTGTATTTTCATATACCAAGGGATACAAAATACTTCTGAATGAATATTTAATATATCATTGTACTGAACAGATATGACGAAGCCGTCGTCCGTTGTTAAAATTCGAACTGCCGCTAGAGTAATTTCAGGAGCATATTTCATGACCGTCGTCTCTACACATCCCGAAAGATTTCTGTCACGTGAAAAATGATAGTACCATCTATTTGTATTGTGTGATGTGTGAGATTCGGAGAGTTCTAGAAATCAAGTGAATGAGGCACTTTGCAATTTCATTACCAGCTTAAATTAGCAGTGAATTGAGAAGTTCCAGTAGGCACCAGCCATGTATTGTATAGTGAAAGTTGGGTATGGCAAGAGAAGAATAAAATTTGAAGAAAGTTTAATGCAGTTGAGACGTGAGCTTTGAGAAGTATGTTAAGTGTCTAGTTTGACTCGATAAAGTCAGTAAGGTGCAAATTAGGAGAGAAAGTATGGTGACGCCATGATCGAAGATAATAGAAGCTTAGTCCTATAGGAACTGTGTTATGTTTGGTCGATTGGCAATTAAAGCATTAATTTGTAATCTCGAAGTCCTGGATTCGATATCCGGTTCGGTTTGACAGTTATTGGGGTCTTCTGACAAAGCAGCGTTCAGTAGTTGTTTGAAGTTCGAAATGTGTACGGTTGATGGGTATAGGCTCGCTGTATATTACTTGTGATCGTTATTATATTTTTGGCATGATGTGAATGTTTTGAAAACTGTGCCTGTTAAAGCGGGCATGATATGTTTACTTTTTAGGGTTCCGTACCAAAGGGTAAAAACGGGACCCTATTACTGAGACGTCGCTGTCCTTCCGTCTGTCACCAGGCTGTATCTCAAGAACGGTGATAGCTAGACAGTTGAAATTTTCACAAATGATGTATTTCTGTTGCCGCTATAACAACAAATACAAAAAGTTGGCCAAGTGCGAGTCTGACTCGCTCACGTTAAAACAAGAAAAGGTTAAAATATGAAGTCGAATGTTGTATAGCTAATGGTACGGAACCCTTCGTGCGCGAGTCCGACTCGCACTTGGCCGATTTTTAAGGTTATTATGTTAGAATGAAAGAGAAAATGGAATGCTACATAAAAGTCAGTCACAAGTTTATGTATGATTGTAGAATATGTAGATATGTAACATTGTTTTCAGGTCGATGAATACTTTTTGCATTGGTACTGTCATCGAGGTTTTCTAATTATTTTATGCGTACATGAGATTAAAAGATCGCCTTTGCGCTTTTAAGTTGATTCCATAAAATGTATACAAGTAAATTGTACAAGCAACTGCGTTACACAGACAATAAAATGCAGTTAATCATCCATAAGTAAATATTTGTTAGTTTAATTTGTGGAAATTATTACAAACCCTTTCCAACCATTACAATTCAGAATTATAAACTACTAGCTTTCCGGGCGCGGCTCCGCCCGCGCGTATGTCGGTTATCGCGCAAAAACATTACCACAAACCTCTTTTTGCGCAGTTAGATAGAAACTATCCTATGTTTTTCCCGGGTCTCAAACTATTTCCATACCAAATTTCATTCAAATCGGTCAAGTAGTTTTGGCCTGAATGCGTAACAGACAGACAGACAGAGTTACTTTCGAATTTATAATATTATACTTATATATCTATATTGTCTGGTAAAACATTGAATAGAAAAGTGAAGGACTCAAGTTTAATTTACAAATCTTTCTTTGGAATTTAGAATGATGGAAATGTTTAGTGTTCATGTTATATTACAATTGACACCAAGATTTAAAATTCTGAATAAGTTGCACTGAAATAAAAATGCATCATATTTGAAAGCAATTTTACCTATCAAAAGGATTTAATTGTGTCTTTCTGCTAGCCAAAGGTTAAAAAATTTCAAAAATCTTTTTAGATAGGTAACGCTTAGTAACAAAATTGAAGCTTATAAGAAAATATCGACAGATTTAGTCATTGTTATGATGGCATTGTTGTCATTTTCAGCTATTACAAAACCGTTCGGTCAATATCAATGCAAAATGTTCCATTTAGAGTAATCAACGTGGGAGGAGGTGGACTGCACCAGATTGCGTCTGCAGATATTGTCGTCGGGAGCTGAACTCAAGATTTCGGGTTCGAATCCCGAAAGCTGGTTTCCCTACTAAGCTTGCATAGATTTATTTGAAAGCATGATCAGTTTTAAGATGATAGATAAAAATACACATTTGATTGGAAAAGTAGGTGACAAGGGATAAGTTCTTGCTGAGAAAACAGCAATATTAGATAATTTTCTTTATTAGATATATTTGATACTAAATATAGATAATTTTCTTTATTAGATTTATTATATAAATTCTACATACATCTGGAAAAGAACATTTAAAATGAGAGCATTCAGATCAGACTTTGCATTTTGTCAATAAGACAAATCCTTTTAATACATATATAAATACAGGATGTCTTGTAACATGGTACAAAGTATTAAGTACATACATATACATTAAATACCTTTTAAATTGCGGGAAACCAGACCCTGTATCAATCTCCGAATTCTTCACGTCGGTCATCGAAAGGTAAGTGATGTTTTATTATGAAATTAAATGTTGTTAATTAACCTTAAGCTTGTTATTTTTGTAAAATCTGTGGTCTTAATAATATAGCGATTTTTTGATAAAACGGACAACATTTAATTTATTTCACATTTTAGCTTTGAAATGCTCTGACTTTATTAAAATAACCATGAGACATATCCATGTGAAGGGTATTTACCCTAAAAACACGAAAAATTGTTTGAGCCTGTCAATGTCATAAATATTAATAGTTTTCTAGGAAGATTTGCATTTGGTTAAAAGCTTTACTTTTACTTTTAAACTGTCGATATACCTTTGCTCCACGTATAAGTTAGTGCTCAAACATTTTATCGTGTTTTTTTGTTGATAACACATTGTTTTGAAGGTAGATTTAAATTTAGATAATTAGAATAAAAATTCTGCCTTTCAAAACATTGTGTACGGTTTGTATTTAAAAACATACCACGAGGGAAAGGAGGAATATACAATTTGTATTACAGCATATATCTGTATATAGCATATTTTAGCTAACGGATTTATGTATAGTACAATAAGCTATTTCTTGTCTTTCCAGAGTGTTATATTTTTGGACGCGAGCTGTAATTGTGTGATGTAAAATTCAGTTGCGTACTTTTTTTGATTACACTTTCAACTATGTGTACATATTTAACCGAGTGTACATAAGCAACTTAATTTTAATAGTTTTTAGATTAGAATTAGTTTTAAGTTACATATGCCTACGGATTTTTTATTTACTTAACTGGCAACTAAAGTTGCATCCAAAATTAACCTGAGCTTTTGCTCCCACAACTCTCTGAACCGTGTGTTTCGGCACATTAAACCTTATTAACTTTAAATACGACTGAAATTCCGTTAATAAGTATTAGTTTATATAAGCTCAATGATTTCTGAGGGAATATTTATGTATAAGCCAAGTATCACGATTGAAATAAACGTATTAAGAAAGAAATTCGAACGAATCGCCGCACCCACGGACCGGAAATACAAAAGACAATGTTTTCTTTTTTAGAGGATTGTGATCCGACGCGCAGTAACGCCGAGGTGATATTGAGCTGCACGACCGCTTACCCGTTCAGAGTGAACGATAAATCGATACTGTGCGTGTACTGCCACGATTTGTACGACGACCCGGACACATTCAGGGCTCATATGGAACAGGAGCACACGAGTTGCATCCTCAAAATAGCCTTCTGCGGCCTCCCTAAAAGCGAATTCATTAAAGCGGACCTGACAAACCTCCGCTGCAGATTATGCCCCCAAACCTTTAACGATCTAGAAACCATTGCGATACATCTAACATCACAACACGGGAAGACCATAGATCCCAACGGAAAGCTGGGCGTGATGCCGTACAAACTCACTAAGGACGTGTATAACTGCGCGGTTTGCAGTTTGAATGTCGCGTCGTTGCACCATCTCAATCGTCACACGATCACACATTTCTTGAGTTACGTTTGTCACGTTTGCGGCAGCAGTTATATAGCGACTACGGGCCTGTTGCGCCATTTGAGGACTAAACACCAAGAGTACGAATCGTGGTGTAAAACATGTCGAAAGAAATTCCCCAATATGGAAGCGAAGGAGCGACACAGGCGCACTGAAAAGTCTTGTATGCCGTACACTTGTCCGCGGTGCAGTGAGAGATTCCTCGATTGGCAGACTAGATTGAAACACATGGAGGCGAAACATGGTATTCAGAAGAAGGGGTTCCGGTGCGGCGATTGTAACATAGACTTTACTAGTGATTTAGGGTATTATAATCATTTTAAGCTGCAACATTCCGGGAATTGCGCCGTTTGCAAACATTGCGGAATGAAATTCTTGTCGTCTTATCGTTTGAAGCGACACCTAGCTAAACATAATCTCTAAAATAATGTCTTTCTATCTTGTCAGAACCCATCATCATTGTTTATTAAGGTTAAAATGCTACGAATTGAAGAATGTTCGTTCTACATTATGTAATCTTTTATATTGAAAATATTAATGAGTGTTTCTCAAGCACAGAAATTGGATGGTTCCAACTATAGTTAACCAAATTAATTAGTCGACTTTATTTGGTTAACTATGACAACCAACGTCACGTCAGGTGGAAAAGTTATTGCAAAATAATGCGTAATTTATAGTTAAAATGATCCCAATTGCTTTAAATGAGATTTATCAAACAGTTTTTACAAAGTTATCAATTTTAGTTGAAATCCGCCTTAATTTTTGTGTAGTAATCATCTATTATTATGATTACTCAAAATACATTGAGTAAGAATCGATGTTTATATTCTGACTAGATTACGCCACAAATTAATCAGTCATATTTTTCTAAACACAGCCAATGAAGGTTTAACTACACTGTTCCATTTTCTTCTATTATATTTCACTGTACCACAAACCAAACGATGTAAAAAGATTTATGAGTTTATTTCTTTTTGGACGTTACTTACTTTTTGGACACTGGATGCTCTGTGGTCGCGTTTTATTAAGTTATTAAGTCTGCTGTGAAGTAATTAAAAACCCTAAATTGGGAAGTCAAAACAAATCAGAAGAGTGTCATAAAAACCCATCGATAAATACGTGAATGCACTATATCACGTAACATCCTACAATTTTATGAAGGTCGAGTAAATATATACTATTGTCGGTGACTAGAATTTCTAAACATCAGTAGTGATTAGAGTGTTTTTTTATCAAAATCCGTTTGTATTGATTAAATAGCTTTTTGATAGCATTTGGTTATCGTTGGAAAAGTTTACAATACCATATTTGGACATTTCCTTGCAATGGCATCCTTTAAGTGTGTATATTAGAGAAGTTAGAGCATTTTGCTTTAACTAGACTTGTAACGTTTGTAACGAAACGACACTACAAAAAAAAAATTAAATATGGGACATATTATTACTATGTATTTAAAGTACTTAATCAATCTCTATATCGTATATTAGCTGCATTATTTTGCAGATCTCATCTAATTATAAGTAATTTAAGTGTAGTTTTTTTTTTCCACAGTGATGGTTCGTTTCTTGTTGTCATTGCAACATTTTGAAGAGTTTACGTTCTTACCACGGAATTTAATAACTTTTTATCGCATCTGGGTGATTTCTTAGCTCTGAATCTCTGTTAGTACACTTTCAAAATGCCTTCACGTTATTGTGAATTTACAAAATATCTCTGATATAACAGAATTAAATCTAAATTATACTTAAATGCAAACATACGATACATTTTAATAAAATGTGGTAAGATTAAATAAAACAGTAAGAATGAATTAGGTCAAATAATTCTGTCCCTTGACAGTCCCATTCAACCCCTTGGTTGCAATCAGACGCTTTCTTTATCACCCGCCCGCCCTCAATTAATCATATTCTCAGGCACAGTTACTGACTAGTCCGGAACTAGCACGCTATCAGTGTCCCATGTACTGTTCACCTCTCTAAGTTCTAAGTTACTTATATAGCAATATTGATTATTATTCATGATGTTCACACGAACCTCATGTGATTTCTTCCTCGGTTTTCTTATTCTGTAATGTTAGAACAGAATAAGACGTTGGTGCCTGTTTATTTTCAAGCGTGTGTATAATATAACATCTACGTGTTAAAACTGTTAACAAAAAATAAGCGCCAATCATCAGTCAGTATGATTGGGCAGAGCCATAAAAGTATGTACTAGTAAGTATTTTTTATCTATGTAGGTGATAAGAGTATAGAGGATTTACATATTTATTATATTTTTATGTTTCCGTTTTCAGTATTATTTACAATTCTACATTTAATAAAGGTTAAAGAAAAAATGGACTTTATTTTTGTTTGGATATACGTACGTACAAGTTTAATCATACCCCGACAACTATGAATATTTTGTAGTCCTAAATAAGCTTAATGGCATCGTCAATGTAGTGATAGTAGAAAGTAAGTTTGAATTTTAATAATCTAGTGGAGTACAAAATACACATTTTAGTAAATTACACGGGATAACTCACGTGAATCAGTCAGGTAGCTCCGACTATGGTTGCAACCACTTTCGGTGGTCTTTTTCAAGGAGAGTTCGGGACGTCTTGCTTAGCTCTGAACCACAGACCACCGAATGTGGATTAAAACTATAGTCGGAGCTATCTAACTGATTCACGCGAGTTATCCCGTATTAATAACTAAAATGAGTGAAAACAACTTAAGTTTTTATATTTCAAATTACACGTTCAGAAATAACCTTCATCATCTTTATTGATTTAAACCATAAATTGTAAATTATTTGGACGTTCTCAATTTCCTCAATCAGTTATGATTACGAAATGTTTACACAAATCCATGGAGATTTAAAATGCATTTTGTGTTTTGGGGCTGCGAAATTCCAAGTATTAACATCATAATAAGGTATGAATCGAAAAACTTCTGGCAGTTCACATAGATTACTTACATTTACTAACAATTTGCAGTTGTCACCCTCAGACACATCAAATTTCTTGCAGTATTTCTAATTAACAAGTTAAGAAGCGAGAATATACCGTGAATCCGTCAAGCCAGTTGTGATCAAGAACATTTCTCTTTGTTCTAGACGTGAATATCCCGAATATAACAGCGAGACGGAACGCCGAGTTAATAGTGAGATATTCAACAGTGTACCCCTTCAGGCTACCAGAGTCTTCTATGGTCTGTGTGTACTGCTGCGAAAGTTTCGAGGTCCCATCGTTGTATCGCGCTCACATGGATGAGGAACACCAGAAATTCTCGCTCACAAGCGCGTTTGGTGTCGGCGTAGAACACTATGTCAAAGCGGACTGCACAGATATTCGTTGCCGTCTTTGTACAGAACGCTTCGACACTTTAGACGCAATAGGCCAGCATTTACAAACCCAACACCGTATACAAATAGACCTCAACTATGATATTGGAATACAACCTTTCAAACCGGATAAATTATTATGCGCTATTTGCGATACTAAAGCGCTTTGCTTGCGGTCGCTCAGCAGACACACGCATACTCACTTCCTTAAGGTCACATGTGAAACCTGTGGAAAGTCCTACTCTACCAATAGTTCGTTACAAGTACACATCAGATACTCCCACGTACTATCTGATGTGGTATGTCGGAAGTGCAAATTGCCCTTTGTTGATACCGAAGCTAGAAGAAAACACTTGGAGGAAACTCCCAAATGTTGGTTATACTTGTGCAATGTCTGCGGTCAGAGGTTTATCACTTGGAGAGTTAAACAAACTCATTTGGCTGATGTTCACGGTGTCAAGGGAAAGACGTTTGCGTGCCCTGTCTGTAGTGTTGAATTCCCAAACAGAAAAACTTGTCGGTCTCACTTTAAGTTGACACACACGAACGATCATTACATTTGCATATGTTGCGGTCTCAAATTTGAAACCAAGAAGAGTCTAGACGATCATGCTGTGGCTCACACACAAGAGAAATTGTTCCCATGTAACGTTTGCTTCAAATCGTTTCCACGCAAGAAGAATCTAATTCAGCACATGTGGATGCATAGCGAGTACAAAAGATTTGAATGTGAACTTTGCAACAAAAAGTTCAATCAGAGAGTTACGTGGAGACTCCACATGAAGTCAAAGCACGACTCTTCAGAAGCATTGCCGAAAAATGTAAAATGATAAGCGGTTCTTCACTGCCTTATGAGTGTTGGAATATTTTAACACGAGACAGTCATGAAATATCCTATCAAGATATATATAATGGAATCGTCAAGAAGTCTTGTCCGCGCAACGATTGTGGCAAAACCATCTGCTTTAAAGGAAGCGTACGCTTCGTGGCCGTTTCGGTTACTTCATGTTACATATTTTTAAATTTTATATCGGCACACATAATCACTTACGCCTATTACAAAAGTACCTACAATTTGTGTTTTAGAGTTCCCACTACATGTTCAGAACCAGGGTGGACACTTAAGTCTCGTATATTTCTTAAATATATAAACCGTAAAGTGTACTGTTTGCACAAACAGTTTAGTCAAAAAGTTAGTTGAAGCTCATAGCAGCACATCGTTCTGAAATCTCGACAAATGATACCAAACACTATAGTTCCGATAGTTAGAAATTGTCCCGGCTCGAAAGACCGATCCTGACGTAAAGACTTTTGTTTCGAAATACGTCACGATTTTGCAAGCAAATTCTATTTATTATGTACTGATTTCCATCTTAGTTTGATATAAGAGGCATATTTGTTTTGGTATAATAGTTTGTCTAGAAAATTTTAATTGTTGACAAAGATCTGTTATTTATGAGTTGTGTAAAAAGTGCTAATGTAATATACGATTAATATATTTTTAGCTCTTTCTTGTTTCCATATTTGCTTGTTTAATATCTTCGAGCCTTGCTTTCAGTCACTATCACTCTCTTGTTTCACATTAAAAAATAAAGAAATTCCTGCATATCAAGATCATAATCTTTTTCCATCGGATGTCCAGACAAACGGAGAGGCGCCATCCTTACATGGTTGGTAATCCCAGGACTCGTACGAAGTGCTTCGCTTCTACATTTTTGGTTCGTACTGCGAAAAAGTTTAACTCCTTACCGTAATCAGTTTTTCCCGATGAATACAACATGGGTGTCTTCAAATCGAGAGTAAATAGGTTTCTTCTAGGTAAGCGTTCTCCATCTTAGATCACATAAATGCATCAGGCAGGGTGTGGTCAAACGCGAACATATCATGTATAAAAAAAAAACATTTGTATAGAAAAGTTTGTGGCTTGATCAAGTACATAACGTCTACTTTTATGTCATCTACATTAGTATGAAAGGAAGGCAGAACACGGACTTATTAAAAATATCAGAAGACTGATTAAGTTCAATAAGTTTTTTTATATAGCCTTTACTGTCTCACCTGATGCTAAGTGATGAGGTGATTGAATATGATGCTAAGGCTAACCTAGAATTACTGGCTCTCAAAGATAGCTACCGAAATCACCGTCAGCTGCTTGGCGACAGTTTTTCTACTTGGGTTTGACCAATATAAGCTATTAAGGACTTCCTAAGTATGTGTGTCCTCTAACGCACTTCCTAACTTGAAAATTATTTAATGTGGTCTTAGGTTATTGCGATTATTACAGATACTAATTAAACAACTTTAAAATATTAAAAACCAATCATCATTATATCACCAACCAGATTTGCCATAATCCCTACGTTTGGTGTCTCATTGTTGTATAAAGTGGTAGATCTTCAGAAGGCGCTGCTGACCAGCTATTGCTATTTCACCATTCTTCATCTCTTATGCCTCCAATTGGAAGGTGTGGGTAGGTGCTGCAATTCTAGCCCCGCGACCCCATGGGGAACACACATATACCTATCATATTATACAAAGTTTTTCGAATCTTGAAAGATATTATTGAATGACGGACCTTTAAGACGCTGTCCAATGCTGAAATTTGGACTGCGTAGGAGTGAAAGAGAGGATGCGATGGCGAAATCGCGATCAGTTTAGGTAAAATCCGAAAGTAGGCTTACTACTTGTAACGTAAATCGAAAATGTAACTTTTCTTGTCCCTCTTGATAAGGTTTTGCTATTTTATTAATATATTTTCATACATATATAATACAATAAGTTTTTATCGACAAAAAATTAAGGGGACATGTTCTGGACTTTTCTTGGGCTTAAATAATGTGATCAATATTAACATATAAAATTCTTACTTTTACAAACTAAATACATTGGGCTAAAAATCTGTTCAAGTAAAGCCATTTAGCACTTGTTAGCGTCTTAAGGTTCCTTGGACTTGTATATTATCTGTTAGGTATACGTTTAACCGAAGTTACTGGCGAACGCTGATCATCGTGTTTTATTGTTTAGTCGTAAATCATACAAAAAATGTAAAAGAAACGAATGAACAATTTACTTTTCTTTTTTGTTTTAGAACATACGCCCCGTTCCATCACGCGGCAAAACATCCTCCTGTTAGTGCAGCATACGACGGCTTATCCGTTCAGACTGCCTTCTGAAGACATGATTTGTGTGGTCTGCCACGAGGAGTTCCGCGATCCCGAAGAGTTTAGGCTACATATGGCCCAAGACGACCATAAATCACCTCACAAGTTTCTTAACTACATCTCTAAATGTAGAGTCAATTTCATTCTAGCCGATATCACAGAATTACGGTGTCGCCTGTGTTTCAAAGATTTTGAAACTTTAAATGATATTGGCGTTCATCTAACCAAGGCACATAAATTTTCCACTCTGAACCTAGACTCCGATTTAGGCATTGTCCCCTTTAAGTTGTACAAAAATAATTTCACGTGCGTGTACTGCTCGGAAAAATTCGTCAGCCTATGTGCCTTGAACAGGCACTCGCAGGCCCATTATTTTGACTATAAATATACGTGTGAAGTGTGCGGGAAAACGTACAAGACTCAATATATGCTTCATATGCACGCTATGCTAGTACATCAAGGCTCCAAAAGCTTCTGTAAGAAATGTAAACAGACGTTCGATTCGCGTGAAGAACGTCAGAAACATATGGCAGAGACGCCGACGTGCTGGAATTATTTATGTATAGTCTGTGGCGAGAAATTCATATCGCGCAGTATGAAAAGTAAGCATTTGGAGTCAGTACATAACAGGGGCAACAGCCACCCTTGCCCTGAATGCCCTCAGGTTTTCTCTTCGTTGGGCCAGCGGCAGAAGCACTTTGTCGCTGCACATACAGAAAGATATAAGTGTTTGGTCTGCGAAAAAACGTTCTGCAGCAAGTCCCTGCTCACAAAACATTCTGTTATACACACAAAAGAAAAAATGTATCAGTGCGCCGAATGTCAAAAATGTTTTAATAGATCTAGCACGTTAAATCAGCATCTAGTTATACATATGAGTGACAAACCTTATAAATGCACTATTTGTGATAAACAGTTCAATCAAAGAGTTACATTGAAGGGTCACATGGCATCTTATCATCATACGACGGCGGTGAAGAACGCCGAAAAATAAGACTTCTACAACTGGCACGTTGTTACCGTTGTTCTTATTAGAACCTTAACGGTAAATATAACGCGGGTCCTAGCCGATTCCTAATAAGTTGATACAGATAATGTTCGTTCGAATATAGCATGGTACAGTCGCAATAAGATGTATACACTGAGTCATTTTCATCAAAGTAATGCAATGTTACTAAATTCTTTATAATCGTAGATTACATAAACATTAATAAAGAACGTCAAATCATTCTTTGGTTTTATGATACTTGTGTGAACATAGAGAAACCAATTTAGATCAAAATGGTATTCCTCGGTTCAGTCCATAGTTTTAGGATAATAGATATTGTTAACCAAGGGTTTGGCGCGAATGATGACTTACACACGAGTTTAACACAGTACTTTTCGTAATAAATTTGAAGAAATAAAACTTCGCACAGACTAAATAAAATAAATACACATATTTCACAAAGATTTGACTTTCTTTTCAATCCGCTATATAATAAAATCGTCTTAAGATATCTTTCTTTTGAAATCGAAGGTTCACTGATTACGACATCAAACTTGCATCGTCATTTAAACTCATAAGTTTTAGCTAAAAATATTTTCGCTGTCTTTAAGAATATTCAATCTCAATCTCATATTAAGTTATTCTTACTTACTAAAGTAATGGTCTTACTAAATTATTTACCTTCCTAGGGTGATTTAGTACCTCCCGTGGGTAACAAAATTGAATTTACCGCACGAATTTTAAAGTCTCAACACATTTACCGAGCATTAGTGGTCAAAAATGTATTTTATGGTCGTCCCTTTCCGTCTGATAAGACTGAATTTTAAGTACAGGTAGAGGTATCCAGCCGAAGGTTAGATGAAGCACAAGGTCCGAAGATTTGAACCAGAAGTGGGTACTTCTGATTCGACTCTTCGGTCTTCTTGTGTTTCCTCTTAGTCCGCCGAGTCAGACTGACAATTCGTGATTCCTAGTTGTTTCATATATATGACCAACAATAAGGGAAAAAATAATCTTAAAGGAAAAAATAATGTTATTCATATATGATTATTACAGTTTACAGTCTAGCTGTGGAGTTTTAATGTAATTAGCATTACATTAAAACTACATTTATTTTTTTCACTTCTCCAAGAACTGCAGATTTCGCAGAAATACATCATCGATGCATTCCGACATACAAATGAAAAAAATGTAACAGTACATTTTCACAGATCAAACAGTCACATTAGAACATAATTATACATATGGTTGAGAAACCTTTCAAATGAACGGTTTGTCATACACAGTTAAATGAAGACGCACATGTACATAATCGATGAGATTTTCTTTAAATTGATTTCCTTAAAAATATTACGGCAAAATTATAACGATAAATTATGCAACGTTACATCAAACCTTGACGACACAAAAACATATTGGATATCGGAAAAATCATTGTAAGATTTTTCATAGTCAACCAATATGTTCCTATAGCTGTAGGAGTTGCAAGCATATAAATATTTACTTAAGAATATTATATAGAGATACACTGAATTGTATCAGCTTAAAAAGTAAGAACATATCAAATACTTGATATTGGATAATATCAAGTATTTGACATGTTCTATATGTATAAAATATAGTGGAATAATGGATATAAACCAAACACAATTTTAATGTCAAATGCTTATATTGAATAATAAATACAAACCCGACAAGATTTCTATTGTTTTGCAAACGAGTAACGGGATAAAGTTTTTCTATACTTACGTTTCAAAATGTTGTGGACCCACGAATGAACAAATGGTTTTCTTTTGTTCTAGAAGAAACTCCCAATGCCGTCGCGCGGAGAAACGCCACTCTCTTAGTGCAGTACACTACGGCTTATCCGTTCAGACTGCCGCAATCCGATGTCAGTTGTATCGTCTGTTCGCAGGAGTTCCAAGATCCTGAAAAATTCAGGAATCACATGAAACACGACGACCATAAGTTGTCGCAAAAGTTATTCCGCTACATGCCCACGTCACAAACCATTAAACTTGATATCACAGAGCTTAGCTGTCGAATTTGTAGTCAAAAATTCGACGACATTAACAATATAGCTTCCCACATTGCCACCGCTCACGGCGTTCGAGATCTTAACCTAAAACAAGAGTTAGGTGTTCACCCGTTTAGATTATACAAAGACAACAATAGCTGCTTATTTTGTTCTGAAAAATTTGTCAGTATTCGAGCTTTGAGCAGGCACATGCAAACTCATTACTTGAAGCATACGTGTGAGACATGCGGAAAGTCTTACGGCAATATAGATGCACTAAAAGTCCATGCTACGTACGCACACATACATACTAAAATTATTTGTAGAAGGTGTAAAAAGACGTTTGATTCGAGGGAAGACAAACTCAAACATTTGACATTATCACAACGCTGTTGGATGTATGTATGCAGTGTATGTGGCCAGAGATTTATGACGCGAAGTCATAGAATCGAGCATTCGCAATCAGAACACAATACGGATAACCATCACCCCTGCCCCGAATGCTGTGAAGTTTTTACATTAAAAGCCAAACGGCAGCGGCATTTCATTGCCGCGCACACGGATAAGTTCAAATGCTCTTGTTGTAGCAAGAAATTTCCTACCAGAAAAGAGCTTAAAAACCACCTGACAGTGCACTCTGCCGAGAGACAGTTCCAATGCGACGTGTGCCTGAAAGACTTTAGTACGTTGAAGAGTTTAAAGCAACACATGCCTATCCACATGGAGATCAAACCTTACAAATGTACTATCTGCAATAAACAATTCAATCAACGCGTCAGTTGGAAGACGCATATGTCGTCATATCACCCTGAAATTGCCAAAAAGTAATATTTTTTTATTTTTTTTTATGCCTGAACGTGCCCTCCGAAGCACGGAAGCGCTCAGTAGTAATTTCACCAGCGGTCACCCATCCAAGTCATGACCGCGGCGGACGTTGCTTAACTTTGCTGATCGATTCAGAATGGCTTAGCAAACTTGGCTACGAGCGCTTCTAAATATGTTAGAGATCCTAGTCAGGGTGAAGTAAGTCTCGTAAAGGGAAATGTGAACATGTTTTTCATAAAGAGTGCGCCTTACAGATAAAATATATTATATTCAAGAAAATATCACAAATACTCTGATCCGAAAACGATTAATGAATCTAAAATTTCAAGCTTAATCAAATTTTGTGTCTATGTAGTAAAACGTATCAATACAAATTTTATTTCTAATTATTATGCAGCAAACATGTGATATAGTTCATGACATGAAAGTTTGTTTCAGTGTTCAAAAGGCTCACTTTTAGATGAATTTATTTATAAAAATTCTCTCACGTTATTCAAATATTGCGTAGTTCTGTTTCGCTCACTCGCATGCTAAACGCGGTCTCTCCGTCCTGCGCCCTCAGTCTGATATTTTAAAAAGAGCACTTCGTCTTAATCTTAGTAATGCGTTATATTATACTGCAATGTCGGACTGCGTGTTACATATTAGATTGAAGGGCATAATGCTAGAATCATGAGGCAAATTCTAAGAAAGATGGAGCTAGCAGTGGCACGTTTAGGAGCCTTCAAGAAGAGAGCATATTCCCTCCTTAAAGGCCGGCAACGCATACTCGAGACCTCTGGTGTTGTGGATGTTTGAGGGCCTCGGTTATCACTTACCATCAGGTGAGAGGCCTGCTCGTTTGCCCTCCTATACCATAAAAAAAATATACAGTGTTATTTAAATTTCGCATACATTTTCGATCATACGTACGGGGTATAACGAATTACTCTCGATTCTATATCCGTAACTGTATTTTTTTCCTGTTGTAAAATTATCTTTTCAAGACCCTTGCTCGTAAAGTGAGCTTTATTATATCGTTCTTAGGTCCATAAACCGAACTATAACACCCTCGTGCATAATAATATTATACACTAGTTTGTAATAGAATTATCCCTACAAAGTTAGGTTAGTGCCTAACTGCAAATTATATGCGAGTAAACGGAGCATTTTCAATTTAACCGGGAAATACAGATTTGGAACAATAAAGATGTTTAATGCTGAGTATATGTGATCAAGAAACATACAAATGCAGCGCGCAAAAAAAAACTTGGGGGCTATTTTCCATAATTTTCGTATGTTTTTTGTATCACATTTGTGCAATACATTTATATTTCCTCGCAAGGGTGTTGAAAAGGTTGCTTATTATACACTCGGCTGATTTACGCCCTCGCCTACGGCTCGGGCTGCAACCCATGTATAATGAGCAACTTAGCTCACTTGTATCATAATATACTATTTACGCTTAATTGAAAACTGTACATTCATAATGTTACATAATACATTAATGTATTCTTGTTTCCAGGAACTTATATTTGCTTTACCCAAAAAACTATACTTTCGGTATTATTTTCTTCTCTTTTAATATAAAGAGTGTTATAGTTATGCACATTTAATACGAACTGAAAAATTTGGAATGGCCAAAAATATCCTACTACATACTTCGATGAAGCGGTAACGGTATTGGTTGCATAAAAATTCGATTTATAAAAAGAGTATTATTTTTATTAATTCGTCCGCGTTCTTCTCGCATATGATGCGATAATATGATCATTTTCTTTTTGTTCTAGATCAGCACATCGACCGTCGTCGAATATTATCCGATGAGAAATATAACGCCAAGATTATTGCTCAGTTTAGCACCGCGTATCCGTTTAAAATGTTCTCGACCAAGATGACTTGCATTTACTGCGACAAGGAGTTCGATGACGCTCTTCAATTTCGACGTCATGTGAAGAACCTTCATCAGGGTGAAGTCGAATATCTTCCAGGACGTATACCTCGACTGGTCAAATTTGATTGCACCGAGTTGAAGTGCCGCGTTTGTAACGAACATTTTGACGATGTTACAATTTTAGCGGAACACTTGAATAGCGAACATAACGTGGGTCTTAAATTAAACGGCCACTTAGGTGTGGTGCCCTATGTGTTGCCTAAATGCGGCCAATGGATGTGTGCTATTTGTGAAACGAAGTGTCGAACTCTACGCATGTTGACTAAACACATGAGCATGGTCCATTTTCCTGGGGTTACGTGCGAGCAGTGCGGTAAAAGTTTTGCGACTTCGAGAAATTTGTTTTTGCACACCCAATCTGTACACCGAAACATACACAGATGTATTAAATGTAGAACGACATTTTACTCATCAGAAGAAAAGCGAATACATCACAAGAATTCTCCGTCATGTTGGTACACCGCGTGCCATGAGTGCAATCTTAGGTTTTCCTGTTTCCGCAATAAAGAAATACACATGCAAAAAGTTCACAACAATATTTCCAGTAGAACTTGCTACGAGTGTAATGTAACGTTTAAAGATATGAGAACATTTCGCTTACATTTTAGGTTTGCCCACACGGACCAAAAACATCTTTGTTCTTATTGTCCAATGGAGTTTGCATCAAAAGCACACCTTGAAAAGCATTTGTTGTCTCATACAAAAGAGAAGCCGGCCGTTTGTCCAGTATGTGATAAGAGGTACAGCAGTAAAAGTGCCTTAAATCAACACATGTGGGCGCATAAAGAAGTGAAAAAATATAAATGTCTGCCATGCAATAAGCAGTTCAACCAGAAAGTTACTTACATAACACATATAAAACGTTACCATCCTAAGCCAAATTTGGATTCAACTCATTAGTATTTGAATAGTTGACACATGTATAAAATTGTTGACGCAAAAAGGACTGATTAATTAACAATACATACGTTATTCCACGCGTTTGAGAAATTACTGCCTGGGCATTCATTTAAATCGTCTGAAGATGCGATAATATCGATATTTCTTTTTGTTCTAGAACTAAGTCTGCCTCCAATCATCGAGCAACGGCTAATATCCGCCGAGCGGTCGAACTCGAAGATTATGGTTCAGTACAGTACTGTGTATCCATTCAAATTGCCTTCCAGCAGTATGGCTTGCATTTATTGCGACGACGAGTTTGAGGATCCAACTCGGTTTCGACAGCATATGAAGGACTGTCATACCTCCAAATCCAATCTCACATCGGCACTTTACGCTCGTTTGGTCAAAGTAGACTGCACGGAAATAGAGTGTCGTTTTTGTTTTAAACAATGTGATGATGTGCAAAATATGGCTGAACATCTGAAAAGTTCTCACAAACAACGACTTGATTTAAACAGCAGCTTAGGTTTAGTGCCATTTGTGTTCCCAAAAAGCGGGCAATGGATATGCGTCCTCTGTAAATTTAAATGTCTCACGCTTCGTATTTTAAGCAAACACATGAGCATGGTTCATTTTCCCGGAGTCACATGTGACGAATGCGGGAAAAGCTTCGCGAACGCTAGGACTTTACATCTACACAAAGAATCAAGTCACAAAAACATACACAAATGTACAAAATGTAAACAAATATTTGAAACGAATGAACAGAAACGCTTGCATTATAAAAAATCATCATCGTGTTGGTACTCAGTGTGCCATAAATGCAACATAAGATTCATGGATAACACCCAAAAGCTTGCACACATGCGAGAAGTTCACAATGCAAATACCAATAGGACTTGTATTGAATGCGGGGCGACGTTCTCTGATCTTAAGAGTTGTCGGGCACATTTTATAATTTCACACACGGACGACAAACTGCGTTGCTCATTCTGTCCAAAGGAATTTGCAGAAAAAACTAAACTCGAAAGGCATATGTTGACTCACACTAAAGCGAAGCCGGTTACATGTCCCGTATGTAACAAGGGATTTGGCACGAAAAGTACCTTGAATGAACACATGTGGATGCATAGGGAGGAAAAGCGATTTAAGTGTACACCATGTAATAAACAGTTTAATCAAAAAGTAACTTACAAAAGCCACATGAAGGCGTACCATCCTGCGGTGGATTTGGACTAAGGTGGATAGCTTTATCACTGCGTGTCTTTGCTGGCACCTATCATGTTAGTTTCGGATTCATATATAAAACTCTTCAACAGGTTATAAACCAAAACACTCTTAATATTGAAAGTTTGTTTTGGTCCCATCTAATAAATGATTGAAAGTCGTTCCAGATATTTTTGAAATTTTATTTAAAATATATCGTTTTGCTATCCCGATGCTTTTCGTTCGTTACGTGAACAATAAAATTTGGAATATTAATTGGAAACGATTACTTTATTGACAAAGTGAAAGATCAGCGTGAAATATTTCCTGTACAAGGCGGAACGCGGTTCTGTGGATACCTCATGTTAATTCGTTTGATTTTGTGTCAGTTCGAAACGAACAGAAATATGATAATAGATATTTCTTTTTGTTCTAGAACAAAATCCGCTGTTCATCGTGCGGCGCAACGCCCACACCATTATCGAATCCACGACCGCGTTCCCTTTCAAGCTACCAGAAAATTTAATGGTTTGCTTTTATTGTGCCGAAGAGTTCGAAGATCCGGCTCTTTTTAGACGACACATGCAAGATGAGCATCAAGAATTTAAGATATATTCTTCTTTTTATCATTTATCTGGATATTACATTAAGACTGACTGTACTGACCTCCGGTGTCGCATTTGCTTGAATTCATTTGACGGTCTGGAAGAAATAGCGAGGCATCTTAATATGAAACATCATAAGAATATTAATTTTGATTACGATCTTGGAATGATACCTTTTAAGGTAGAAAAAGACAAATATGAATGTGAAACTTGCGGTGTTAAGTATGCTAACTTACGTCTGTTGAGCAAACATATGAACACACATTATGTTAAATATACCTGTGAGTCGTGTGGAAAGTCTTACTCCACAACAGCAGCTCTTCATTGTCATATCAGAAATTCTTGCGGTCGCGAGACATCATTGCCTTTTTGTCGGAGATGCAAAAAGTCTTTCGGTACTGTAAAAGATCGAATGCAACACTTGTTGTCATCAAAGCGATGCTGTCAACATTTGTGTAACGTGTGCAATGAAAGATTTCCTACCTGGTGTATGAAACAGACTCACATGAGGGAGATGCACAATACCCCAGTCAAGACATATCCTTGTCCAGAATGTGGAGCGGTTTTCCAGAATAACGAGAGGCTACGCACTCACTTCACCATAGAGCATACGAAAAACCATTTTCAATGCTCATTTTGCGAATTGAAGTTTGCCTCAGAGTACAATTTAAAAAAACATGTTGTCATTCATACAGGAGTCAAACAATTTACGTGCAATGTTTGTGCCAAGTCATTTTCTAGAACGTCAGGTTTGCGTCAGCACATGTGGATTCACAGCGAAATAAAGAAACACATATGCAAAATTTGTGATAAACATTTCAATCAGAGAGTGAGTTGGAAGACGCATATGAAATCGCGGCATCCAGAGATGTGTGATTTTTAGTAGCTATTTCTAATATGCTTACTTCTATCTCATGATCCTTTTAATAAACATCTGATTTAATCTCAGTGTCACCTAGTGTATGAAGCGAGCAATTGCAGCGTTGAAATATTATACAACAAGCAATAGTCGTAATCATTCACTCAAGTATTCCTAGATGTCCAAAAGTTTAATATATATAGGGCATTTCTTTTTGTTCTAGAACAAAATCCGATGTCCATCGCAAGAGGGAACGCATTCACGATTGTTGAATATTCAACGGCGTATCCATTTAGACTTCCAGAAAGCGCCATAATGTGCGTGTTTTGCTGCGAGTCGTATCGGGAGCCTGCGGTGTTCAGACGCCACATGCAAGCCGACCATCGGGACTACAAGACGCGTCACGCGTTCCAACATGTCCACGAAGGATATCTAAAAGTCGATATCACCGACCTCCGTTGTCGCATCTGCAACGAAGCATTTGTTAAGCTCGAAGATGTCGCTAAACATTTAAGAGATTTCCACTATCGAAATATTGACCTGAACTTTGAACTGGGTCTGCTACCTTTTCGGTTAGAAGAGGATAGGTTGTCTTGTCCGATTTGCGATGACAAGTCTGCGAATATACGGGCTCTAAGCAGACACGTTCAGACTCATTTCCATCAGTGCATATGCGAGCATTGCGGAAAAGCGTACTCGACAAACACTTCGCTTAATTACCACGTGAGATATAGTTGTACGAAGTCCGGTAACGCCTTGGAACGCCGATGTAGGAAATGTAGAGTGGTCGTCACCTGCATAGAAGAACATTTAAAAAATTCAAAACTTTGTCGACAACATATTTGCAGTGTTTGTGGGGAAAGGTTCGGTTACTGGAAACTTAAACAGGCGCACATGGAAGAGGTTCACAGTGTACCCCGACGGACTTACAAGTGTCCTGAATGTGACGACGTTTATAAGACGTCTTCAAAATTGAAGGAACATTTTAAATTATCACACACAGATGACTATTTAGCTTGTGTGCGATGTGGACTTAAATTCGATTCTAGGTACAGATTAGATAGACACATGATAACGCACACGGGGGAAAAGGCGTTCATTTGCAACGTTTGCTCGAAACGATTTAATAGGAAATCTACCCTCAGTCAGCACATGTGGATTCACAGCGAGGTTAAGAAGCACGAATGTAGACTTTGCGATAGAACGTTTAATCAGAAAGTGTGTTGGAAAACTCATATGAAGATGCGTCATCCAGAACACTACGATCCATCGTGTTAACAATTTTTTGGTCTATAAGAGATTCCTAGTGAGATTGATTGCGAGAAGCGGCCTGCACTGATGCCGACATGTTCGGCCACGTGCTATCTATGTTTCTGTCTAGCGATCAATGTTATTGAGTGACAGAAAAAAATGTTGCGCGATAATTCGGTTAGAGGTGGATGGAAGCATATTATGATTATTATCTTTACGCTTCCAAGTTGTCGTAGATCTGTTTTTAAGCATCGTTTTTTTACAATACATTAGTCTTGCCTCTGTGGTCTTCAATGTTTTTCTTTTTTGAGTATTTTTGGTTTGAGATAATAAGCTGTTATTCGTTGGATTGGTTGTCATTTTCGGTGGCCATGATTGTCTGTGGTTGGATTGGTGGTCTTGATGAAAGGTGTTTTCCGGCTCAATATTCTGCATTGATTATAAAAATATAATAGACAAACCCTTATCTGAAAACATCAAGTAGATTTATAAAAAAACTGATCGACTTGTATTGAATCTTCGAATTAATATGACAACTTACTGAAGCAAACAATGAGACAAAGCTTTTACACTTCTTTGAGGTGCGCTACAGAACATGCAACATTTGATGCCCAACGTGTGTAACGTTGCAATAGCACTACTTGAACGGGAAAAGCGCGTGATGTTGCCTGATTATACGCTCGCTACTTGTTGATGTTTCAGTTCCGAATGATTTTAATTGCTAATTGTGAGAATAGAAGAGCAACATGTTGCGCGGCTATTGTTGCCTTCTGTATACATTGGTTTAGAATCAAAGTAAAGGAACCTGAAACGTGGTATACTTGGGTCAATGCCAAAACAAAAAAAAACTTGTTGACTTTATGGACGCTTAATAATTAAATTCAAACTAAGCTCTTATGTCAAATGTAGGTATATATAAGTGTGTATATTTTATCATTAATGTAAGATCAATAAAGCGTAAAAGCAGTTCCAGTAGTTCGTTGTTCATGTGTGACGTAGGTAAGGAAAAGTTGCCTTGTAAAGATGTACTTGATCGTTTATTACATCGGTTATTATAAGGCTTTTGTTCAAAATGGTTTTATTTTATAAATAAAATTATTATAAGAATGTATTGATAGCAATATTAAAGTTAGAGAGACAATTAGTTGCCGTTATTCTATTAATTACTACAGAAACTAGGATTGTTGAAATTATTAAGTGAAACAAGATTTTTGTTCTGTTTAGGCTAAAATCCGAATTGGTATAATAATACTTCAGAATGACATTTCCTATTAATTTATTTCCTATCCAATATACCTGGATGAAATAAGCTCTTGTGGTGAGATGACCAGTACCTATTGTCGGCGACTCAATATCGATCTAAGCAGTATGCATTATGCATCACTGAAAAAAATTTAGAATATCCAATACTGAAAGGTTTGAAATAACATGTCGATATCGGACCATGGAACCTGCATGGTACCGACTTCTAATTCATACTTCATTTCCGTGCTGCAAGTAGTTTCCTTTTTTTAAATATTTGATAAGCTATAATAGTCACTATGATAATTAGTGCTGATCATTTGAATGTAGAAACCCCCGCAATTTAATAGGAATATTTTAGTTTCAGGATAGTCGTTATTTGATATTGGCCAATTTTGGTTTTAGCCCAAACATAATAAGAACTTTACTATCTTACTTAAGATAGTTTGCGGTGCATATCTGAGTTACGACCATTGTAATTAGTTCGAGGAGATAGATGAACTTGTAAATTTTTGGAAAAGTCATATCGGCCGCCTTGGAGCTATGTACATATTCTCATCTATTATGATTTGTTTTGTAAAGTTATTAGATAGGTTATTTCGCCGTATTTAGTAACTACTGTTATTTAATTTTACTTATTAAAAGTATGTAATGGGTGTAGATTTTAATATTGTAACTAATTGTAAATAAAACAAACATGTTCAACAAGTTTTCTCCCTCTGATAGGTCGGAACTATGTTCTCAATTAATCTTAGAATTCAGAATGACACATGCCGATCTTATCAGTCCACTAATTATGTAGATAAATCCGTAAACTATAAGCATGGGTTTTCCCCATTAGATTACCGCTTTTTATTTGGGTTACTCCAACTTAAGTTTTCCTTCTATCTGTATGTTAAACAAAGTATGAAATATAACAAAAATATCTAATTTACTGGATACTTCACATATGAGATGTAGTCCATAGTTTTATCGATAATTGACAGACTATCTCTGCCGTGGTATCACCAGAGAGAAATAGGGTCCTCCTCGTCACACCGGGGAGACCATGTGGAGAGAGAGAGAGAGAGAGAGAGAGAGCAGTTTTAATTAAATAGTTGTTTCATTGAAAGATGAGAACCTACTACCTTAGAATTTTATCCACATTGTAAGAGCTTTAGCAAGGACTCTTGATATTTCTTCGGTTTGATTGTATTGAGAATGTATATTACGTTTATTGTTTTATATCGTTCCTCAACTTGTTTGGTGTAATTATTAGTCACATATATTAGTTGTTTGTTAAACAGACGCTTTGTTTTTTTTGCTATATTTTTGTTTGGTTCTTTTTCTGTAAGTTTTTTAACATGGTATCAAATTTATGTTATAACAATCCTCAGACAACAGATAGATTTCTTGACATAAGTAACAAATTTTTGTAAAAAAATATTCTCATAACACATGTAATGAGTAACATTTTTGTTCTTTTTTGAATAAATGGTTTATGAATATTAAATGTTTCATTAAAAACTATTTCCTCCAAATGTACCGGATGGATGAAATCCGAAATGAAAGAAATCCGGATGGAAACGTTAAAATCTGGTATAAGTACACAGAGTTAGGTAACCTTTATATATAATAACTACGGACTTACAGCGTGAACACAAATACTAATTATAGAGAGCTAATTATAAAATAAAACATGTAAAATATTAAATGAAGACTGTTTATGAAGATTACTACTCTGTTACTAATCTTTAATCGGTGTAGTTACTAGCTTTATATTACTGCGTATCAGTGATTCCCTTTGCACAAGTACTATGTGGCGCTTGGCAAAATTATGCAAGTCCAAGAAGCGACAGTCGCCAAACCCACTATGAGCCCGCAAATCAGAGACACGCTATAGTGCAAAGTAGTATAACGCTGTTCCTCTCTAAAGTTTCTTGCGAATGTTTCATACAAACAATACATTTTACAAGTAACAATATATAGAAATTCAAGGGTAGGGTCTTGTGTAAAGGCCTAGGTGAGGGTAAGGGCCGGCGCTCACTATAGACATACCCTAAAGGATATGAAAGCAAATCGAGGTAGTGTAAAGGTTGAAATTACAACACGTGGACTAATAGCTTAATTTGTTTAATTCTAGTAATAGTCTTACATGAAGAAATATCCTACTACGCACACAATAAATCGTTCCCGTGTGAAGCAATTTGGTTGTATAGAGTTTTGCGGGTGTAATTACTAAGCATTTGCTATAGTTTTGTAATAAAATATCTGCCTAGAAAAGGAATATAATCATTATTGTTATTTACTAGGGTATGACCGCGTATCTATATCAGATTACGTTAAGGTTAGTTAATGGATGTGCCAAACATTTACACCTGACCTAGTGGTGCGTACTACTATTTATTATTATGTAATATATATACTATCGGTTCTATTATAATCTTAGTCTAATAACGCCAACTGCTTTCACAAGAAATCAAACTAAAATTCAAATTCTAAAACCTATAATATTTAAGATGACTAAAGCTTTTCATACATAAAATATATTTTGGGATTTGTGATCCTACACTGGATGAGATTTGCGAACCTGAAAAGGTTTTTTTTCTTTTCTAGACGAAGCGCGCATAATGGCGAAACGGAACGCAGAGGTTGTCTTACAAATGTCAACTGTATTTCCGTTCAGATTACAAGGTAATAAGATCATTTGTGTCTACTGCTGTGAAGAGTTCGAAGAACCGGAACCATTCAGGAATCATGTGGACGAAAAACATAAGAAGATAAATGTGTTTACAGCTTTCGCTCACGCGAGAAGACACAAGGATTATCTCAAGGTCGATTGCTTCGACCTTAGATGCCGCATATGCTCAAAACCTTGTGAATCAATTGACGCGGTTGCACATCACTTAAATAATACACACACAAATAAAGAAATCAAGATGCTCAATCTCAACTACGAAATTGCCCTTCATCCCTATAAATTAATAAAAGATAAATGGATATGTCTTCTTTGCGGAATGAAATTGCCCACTTTGTTTAAGCTAGGAAGGCATATGTCAGCACATTACTCGGAATACACCTGCGATACTTGCGGTCGATGCTACTTGAGTGTCGATAGTCTTAATTACCATATAAAATTTAGCCATTCAGGAAATAATGTCTGTAGAAAATGTTGGATGGATTTTCCCACGCTACAAGAGAAGAAGATTCACTTGAAAAAGTCAATTAAATGTAGACCTTTTGGATGTGTACATTGCGGCGAAAGGTTTGCTTCGTGGGAACATAAACAAACACATCTAGTTACCGTTCATCAAGTAAAGAGACACACTTATCCTTGTCCCGAATGTGGTGTAGTGTTTGAAACTAGAAAAGTTTTCTACACTCATTACAGAACAGACCACACTATGGAAGCATTTATATGCTCATGTTGCGGCAAAACGTTTAGCGACAAATCTGCCCTGAATGATCACGCACTTGGTCATACAGGAATGAAGAATTTTAATTGCCCTATTTGCTTTAAAAGCTTCAAAAGAAATAGAAACCTTGAACAGCATATGTGGATCCATAGCGACACGAAAAGATTCGTCTGTCAGATATGCAAAAAACAATTCAACCAAAAAGTTAGCCTGAAAGGCCATATGAAATCTAATCACCCACCCTAACGTCCCTTGAGAATTAATGACTTCCCCTTATGTACGTAGTGGTTTACTTTTCTTGAAATAAATTTGCATGATACACTAGTGTTTCATTTTTAGACTTTATGAAAGCTAGGATTGCTCGGGCATAACATTGACAACTTTCTTTTTTGTTTTTAGGGGCCGTATTGGAAATACGCAGACGTAGTGAGAGTGAAAGAGATCCAAAAAAGAAAATTGTTCTTGTATGCCACACGCCACAGCGGCGCAATGCCGAACTCATTCTTAGATACTCCACCGCCTATCCATTCAAAACTCGCTTTAGTCAAATTTTATGCGCTTTTTGCCACGATGAGTATAATGTCTTGTCAGACTTGAGGCATCACATGAAAATAGATCACATCAATTCAGATTTTAAAAATGTTTTCTATAGGACCAATGATAATCTAATCAAAGTAGACATAACTGATATGAAATGTAAAATTTGCTCACGGGATATCTCTGACATTGATACTTTAATGACTCATTTCTCTACTGATCACCAGAAACCTGTCAAATTCAATGCTCGGTTTGGTGTATTACCATACAAACAGAATGAGGATAATCAATGGATGTGCGTATATTGCCAGCGAATGTTTGCAGAGTTTGTTGCGTTCAAGCGTCACATAGCTACACATTTCATGCAATTCTCATGCGACAAATGTGGCACAAGTTTCGTGTCTGATCATGCACTGCGTGATCACCACCGACAAGTAAAATGTTTTAGGACTGCCTACCACCCTCGCAACGGTAAAATAATGAGGTCTCGAGGTAATGCAGAAATTATTCTCCAATGTTCCACTGCCTGTCCTTTCAGAACTTGGAAAAACAACTTCAGTTGTGTATTTTGTCGCCTCCAGTCAAACGATCCCACTAGTTTGAGGATGCACACGGCTACGCGACACTCCAATTATGACGTGCAAACAGCATTTTATAAGAAATTAGGCAAAGATTTTCTCAGTATAGACATAACTGATTTACAATGTAAACTGTGCTTTATGCCCATAACTACTTTCGATGCTTTAACCTATCATTTAAAAAATGATCATCAACAACCCATCAATCTCGAAGCGCAGTTTGGAGTTTTACCGTTTAGACTGAATGACGGATCCATCTGGAAGTGCACTATATGTCCCAACGAATTCAAAGATTTTATATCCTTAAAAAAACACACGTCAGACCATTTCCAGAATTACGTATGCGATGCCTGCGGTGAAGGTTTTATAACAGAGTCGGCGATGGTTGCACACACAAAGATACCTCACGAAAATAAATATAGCTGCAGTAGATGTATAGCTACTTTTGCATCATTGGATGAAAGAAACATACATGTGAAAACTCAGCACACTTCGACTCCCTACATGTGCATGTATTGTGCGGACAAACCCCGCTTTGCTAATTGGGAGCTGCGGAAGAGACATTTGATGGAAGTTCACAATTACAAGACGGGCGCTGATAAATATGAATGCACCATATGCCAAAAAACATTTAAAACGAGGTCGGGGAAGTTTAACCATATGGCGAGAACCCATAGAATGAAAAAAGATTCAGAACTTAACTATCCATGTCCCAGTTGCCCTAAAGCTTTCACGACTAAGTTGTTCTTAGATAAGCATATGGCTAAGAAGCATTTTGATATGTGATCGGTATATACTGCCTTGAACCATAATTGCATTTAAGTTCCCTAAAGTTTTTTAGTAGTGCGGAACTATAATAGCTGTATAAACAATGTATGAAAAGTATGTAATACTGATCAAGTTCTTTTCTTTTTTTAGGGCGCCGAAAGGATAATGGCGATTTAACTGAGAAAGAACTTAAACCAAAAAAGAGATTATTTCAAAGACAAGTTAACCAGAATCCACAATGGAAAAACGCTGTTCTCGTCCTTGAACACTCAACCGCATTCCCATTTAAAACATGCTTTAATAGAATACTCTGTTCATATTGCCAAGATGAATTTGAACCCATGGCAGCGCTAAGAGAGCATGTGAAGATTGTACATTCCAATGCTGATTTTAATAGTGCATTTTACAAAGTAATCGAAGGGTTGAAAGTTGATATTACTGAATTGAAATGCAAGATTTGCTCTCAAGACATTCCAGACATAGACACGTTAATGGCACATTTGTCTAAGGAACACGAAATACCCGTCAACTTTGATGTCCCTTTTGGGGTGTTGCCTCACAGACAAAGTGCGTCTGGACTCTGGATGTGTCTCTATTGCGATAAAAGTTTTACTAAATTTTCTCAAATCAATGAGCACTTGCGCAATCATGTCAAAACATTTACTTGCGAAAAGTGTGGCGCCACATTTTTGTCATCACACGGATTGCGGCAGCACGAGCGCAAGTTCCAATGCTATAAAATGAATTACAAGCCCCGTTTTGGCAAAACTTTAAAACATCGTAGGAACACTGAAATCATTCTCCAGTTTTCGACAGCCTGTCCATTTAGAACTTGGGGACAGAATTTCAATTGCTGCTTGTGTCGAGTCCAGTCTAATGACCCTATTGGCCTACGATCTCATATGGCTTCGCGACATGCCGAGTTCGATATAGACCTAGTCTTCAGTAGAAAAATAAGAAAAGAGTTCTTGAAAGTCGATATTACCGATCTACAATGCAAGCTTTGCTTCATGCGTATAGACTCGATCGATGTTCTGCTGACACATTTGAAGAACGACCATAAGCAACCAATCAGCTTAGACGTGCAACCAGGAGTTATACCGTTTAAACTAAACGACGGATCAATATGGAAGTGTGCCATGTGCACAATCCAGTTCACAGATTTCTTGTCATTAAAAAAGCATACAGTTGAACACTTTCAAAATTACGTTTGCGATACCTGCGGCGAAGGATTTATTACAGATACCGCGCTGATTGCTCACACGAAGATACCGCACGATAACAAATACGCTTGCGGTCGTTGCGTTGCAACCTTTTCCACAGTCGAAGAGAGAATCATCCATATTAAAACTCAACATACTTCACTACCATACATGTGCGTATACTGCAAAGAAAAACCCAGATTCGCAACATGGGAACTGAGAAAGCGTCATCTGATGGAGTTCCATAACTACAAGCCTGGTGCAGATCAGTACGAATGCACCACGTGTCATATGACTTTTAAGTCTAGATCACAGAAATATCATCATAATGTAAAAGCTCACAGGACGAAGAAGGAGGCAGAGTATAATTACCAATGTGGCAGCTGCTGTAGAGTATTCGCGACTAAACTGTCTCTAGACAAACACATGGCAAAAAAACATTTTCATGTTTGATACTTATATCAACCTTTTTTGATATTGTGATATGTAAGTCGTGGGCTGATCGTTGAATTGGTCAGATCATGATATGGCTGGGCACTTCTTGATATGCCGGATCGTGATCTAGCCATTTTACACCAGCCATATCGTTCTACACTAAGTTCTTGAACATTGTTTGGGCTAGTTTATTAGAAACCTTTCTGGATACCATACCCTTCCTTATCTTCGGGTAGCAAGACGTACCACAATATCAAATGGTTAATACATTCACAAAACGTTTTGCCTCTACTTTTATTCGGTATCATAGAGAAGAATTATTTCCAAAGTCTTGTGTTTCCCAATTATTATTTAAAATATTTTATAATGTTGCAACTATACTTGGAACAAGCTAACTCACTAGCGTGATATATCGCCATGTTATTGTCTACTTATAAAATAATGCGTTAGTTCTTATTGTAAAAAATAATACTCATTATAAAAAAGTTATTATGGGCTCTACTAGTTGGTAGATGTGGCTAAAATTGGGCTACTTATCCAATAGACAAGCGTGGAAGATGATTGGTGTGCGAGGAAAAAGCCCTCCAATTGAATCGCTGCGTTTGGCGAGGCTAGGAAGATGAAGCGGTTTTTTTTTCTGGCACACCGCACATCTTTGGTTGATACGGAGCCTATATCTTATTAATAGTGATAACTCAAAATGCTATATAACACCAACGACATTTAAATGTCAATGTGTAGGTACTACTCAAAAATATAGTATAATTTATGTAACCTTACAAAATTACACATTTACGAGAGGAAAACTTATAGTCATGTGCGGGATTCGAATTCCATTCCCATACGAGCGTTAAAGTACGAGAGGAATAATTAGAGTTATGAGTCATTGTCATGATAGCTCAGTCGGTCAGAGCATACCTCGGCTATAGTGGTGGATTGCGCTGGTTCTGATCCCGCACATGACTATAATTTTTCCTTGTAATATTGTAATGTAATCCGTTATTGAAAAATAAAAATATTAAAATCTATGTAACCTACTTGTTGATCCTACATAAAAGTGGAATATTATATAATAGTAGTATGTTATGTACACCTGTGTTGTAAACTGGTTACCGCTCCATATCACATCACTTGTTTGGTTTTGAATGCTTGATGGCTGACAGTTCATACAGATGTTTTAGTACACTTCCTCATAATGTTTTAGTAAATATTATATAAAGATTACTATTTCATTTTTAATATTTTCTCAAATTGCCATATTTGTCTATTGTCTATAGTTTCTAAGCGTAGAATTGAATTTATAAAAAGGACTGACTGAACAGACTGGACTCTGGTTTAGTTATTTCACTATTATTTAAGTTAAATTAATAAGGATTTTAAATATAAGTTATTTATTGAATGAATATAGGCTAGAATGGTATTATAGATCAATTAGTTTGTATTTTTGTGTTGTATGGGTTGTCAAACTCACTAAAAATATCCGGAATGAACTATGAATAATTTTATTCATATGAATATTATAACAAAAAGGACCGGGAATGTTAAAAAAATAATTAATTAATTCTGAAAATATTCTCATTATGTAGCGTTATGTTTTTTTTCATATGAATTAACCAAAATTCATTTTTTTTTACAAAGCCTTTGATGCAAATGGCTTAATTTATGGAATTCTAAGCTTTATTACATTTTATAGTGTTTTTTTTTCTATAAGCCTAAACGGATAAAAATTAATCAACCGCGATGGAGGTTGCTTTGAACTACTAAATTATTTTATTTACATATTTTAGGTGTCGGTTCTAGATAAGTAGAGTTTTATAATAGTAAAATGAAGAATCTCATAGTAGTCAATATACATGTATTAAAATTAGTATTTATTATGATTTTAAAACATATATTATTATTATTTTTAAATACGATTACAATTACCATCACGATCGATGCGAAAATCACATTTACACAATTTTAGAGCACAAAATTCCTCACCTTGAGTGGGAATTAAACCCACGTCACTCGATTTTACTGTCTGGGTGCCTTAACCACTAGGCTATCGGGATAGCTCGAATGAGCTGAAATTTAGTTCTCTAAAATTTGTAAATGTGATATATTATCGAAGTTGTGTAATAAATATAATCATATTATTTGTGCCGAAATCTTATACAAGATGTAATAAGAAAGTGTTATATTATTTTTTTATAGCTGATAGGCTATCTATTTTGACTATACTATCTGGCTATCTTTTTTGACCACTATCTCACCCGATGGTAGGTGATGATGTGGTCGCAGATGTTATTTAGGCTTGCCTAGAATTATTAGAATTATAATATTCAAACTATTGCTATTAGAGAACCTCACAATGAACTTATATTTTGCTATTGCGCTTTATAGTAGAATTCTAAAGTAGCAAAGTTTTTTTTAAAGTAGCAACGTAACCAGGCTCAACCCAAGACAGAATTGTCTTGGGTTGAGCCTGGTTACGTTTAAAGGAAAAAAATAACTTTATTAATAGACACTAGATCCTTCGACAAATACCAACAAAGAACTTTGTACGGAATACTATCACCTCCTGCTAGAGGGTTAGGGGAAAGGGTTATATGTTAGAACTACTAAACAGAGTTGCTGCACTTAGTCGATAGATCGTGCTACTAGTTTGGCCCACGCAACAAAAAAAGGTCAAAGTACATTCAGAGTTGCCTAATTAAAAAGTGTTCGAATTTTTTTGACAAATTGCCCGGAATAAACTGATAGGTGCCTACTATTACTGGAGATTCTTAAGCGATATGCGTGCACACTATTCACTTTTTTGTTACAGATTGTATAGGATGGATTTACACAACATTTTTCGTTGTTATTACGAAATAAGAGACTTACATTTTATAGCATACCATTTAAAGATATTTTATTATTTATTGGAAATTATACGAATCTATAAACTATCTTTGATTTTATTCTGAACTCAATAAGTACAGATTAATTAAACCGTTGCTGAAAACCAAATTATCTGTTCGTAACATCATTTGTTCACAGTAATGTTTTTTTTTAAATATATTTTTAAAATATGGGTTTGTGATTGAAGTGGCACTGAGCCCACCTGATGCTTAAAGTTACCGACCTTTGCCTATATTAAATACATATCGGCACAAATGACGAACTGCACTGCGCCTCTCACCCTGAGACATACTTAGTTAAGTCTCATGTGCTTGTAATTTCACACTAACTGGCTCTCAAAGACTGCTGCCATTACACAATGTTAAGTGATTCGTGACAGATTTTCTACTTGATGATGGTAGCTAGCTAGGTGAGCATTCTCAAGATGCCCTTCCATCATACGGAAAAGCTAATGCCGGGCGGCGTTGAGAATTGTACCATGTACATGCGGCACGGCAGTCCATAGCTAACATCGCCCTGCCCTCACCATTTCAAAATGATAATAAAGTCTGTCATAAATATTCCTATTGTTGTATCCTATTGAGTATTGGCTGCCGATATCCGCTTGGTTAGTAACCAGTGAATAAACTTAATTATACCTATATATTGCAATACGTTTTTTTTTCTGTTCTCGTGTACAGCAAAAAAAAAAACAACTCGCCTAATGCTAAGCGACGGTATATCTGTTCACTTTAGCGTTGAAGACACCCAGATTGTATATCTCAGGAAAAACAGAAGACGGCAGGGAGTTCCATTATTGCGCTATACGCAGTAAAAAATTGGACCGGAATCGTTGCGTAGGAAATTTTGGAATTTCCACAAGATAGGGGTGGTAATTTGCGGTCATTCTGATTGTTCTGTAGTAGGGGTCATGAAGCGCTTGCGCACATTTGCCGAATCCTATAGAAAATAGTCAGATAGGCTACTCTGTGTCGGTGCTCAATGCTCAGGAGTATTTTAGCGACCAGTTTGTCATCGCTAGTGAGCCTCGTTGCGGTCCGGTCTAACAATTCTAAACCTTCCAGCTGGTGCTTAGTTTTCAAGTTACATTCAATTAACTGAAACTAGTGTTATTCAGTATACCTGGATGACCTAAGATTAATGGAATATTCTTATCCATCGTGATAAGTATTATAGGCGAGTGACAATCGATTGTCTATCATGTAAGCAGCATCACTGAAAAGATATATTAAAAAAAACGGAACCTTCTTCTAACAATAAAAAGTATAAAATAGCTCGTGGAAGTCGGACCACACAAATGTGAGCTCGGAGTGTTTTCAAGCAGCATATGGGATCGATTTCTACAAGTTATTTCATACCATTCATTGTTAAAAGTTGGTTCCGGTTTGTTTTTAATTTTGCTAGTCTAATAGTTAGCGATTTTTCGTTAATAATTTAAGCCACAGCAGAACTTTACCGTTCTTCCTTCCTCAAAAAAATCTTCTTACACTCACGCAAGTGGAATTGCATTCCAGAAACCGCATTATTCCTATGAATATTGGATAATTTCAACGACTTCGCACTAAAGTTAATAATATTCAAGACGTGGAGAAATTTATTCTAAAATTTTCTATTTTTAGGAAGACACGGACAAACCGGCTTAGTGACAGATGAACATGTAGAAAACAATGTAACAGTAAAAGAAAATGACTATTATACAAAAATTGAGAGTAAGCCCAAGTTTCAGAGAAGTGCGAGAGCTGAAGCAAGGATAGCGACTAAGAAGAACGCAACTTCTATTCTGGAATGTTGGACATTTTGTCCTTTCCGGTGGACTAAGAACAGATTTAAATGTGCGTTCTGCGAAGCGGATTTTACGGAATGTACCTCCCTTCGAGACCACGTCAGGATTTGTTCTACTCAGCATAGTATAAAAGACGTATACAAAAAATTTAAAGAAATGACGCTCATTAATGTTGACGTCACGGATGCTATTTGCTGCCTTTGCTCAACTCCTTTTATTGATGTCTCACAAATGCGTGATCACATCATACAACATGACTTTGAATTCGATACTAAGCATCCTGATGGCGTACTGCCATTTTCCTTAGACAAAAATTGTTGGATGTGCACGATTTGCCATGAAAAGTTCAACAATTTTCTTAAAATGTATGAGCATATGAACGTTCACTACCAGCATTACATTTGTGCGATATGTGGAAAGGGCTATATGACAGCACAGCGTTTGAGAAAGCATTCCGAAGTTCATATATCGGGATCGTTTCCTTGTAACTTGTGCACTAGATTCTTTACCATGCGCGCTGCAAGGGACGCTCATAAGGCAACACACCGCAAAAATGACCGCTACGAATGTCCCCATTGCAATATTCGTTTTCGTAGCTATTACGACAGAATGACGCACTTAAAAGATGCTCACAGTGAGAAGGAAGTTGTTTATAAGTGCTCGCATTGCGACTTATCCTTCAAAACAAGCGGAAGCAGGGCGCATCACGTGCGAACTACTCATTTCCCGACACAACTAAGTTGTGCATTCTGCGAATGGCATTTCAAAACTAAATATGAACTCAAAAGGCACATGAAGAAACACACCAGAGAGAGAAATTTACATTGTAATATATGTGAGAAGTCATTTCGAAACAGTAAATCTTTGACTGCGCATCTAAAATGTCACGAAGAATTGCATTGCAAGTGGTGTGGACTAGTTTTTGAACAGAAGAATCAGTTAGTGCTTCATTTACGAACGTCTCACTCGGATTTATTAGACGTTCCATAAACTAAAATGTAATTACAACCTTTATTTAAGTAAATTTATTTTTTCTCAAATATGTTTATTTGAAATCGTGATCAATGTTTTTTACACAAATCTCAGGCCGTTTTGAACATATTGCAAGTGATAACAATTATAATTCGAAATTGTAATATAGTTTTTTTTATTTCTTTGTTTTTAGGTCCCCAAAATAGTGTAGGCGTGCAAAACATGAGTAGAAAAGGTAAATGGCTTAAGGAAAACGTTAGTGACCGTCAAATGCGTAGACGACGTAGAGCTAACAACGAGTTACCAGAGGAATCTGAACAAAGAATTAAGAAAACGATGATGAGACGAAATACGATGATCCTGCTAGAATGTTCCACCGCCTGGGCCTTTCGGTGGTTCCATGGCGCATTCTACTGTTCTTACTGTGATGCTAAGTTTGTAGACTCGCAACCCTTAAGAGAACACGTCGTTATTAGCCATTTAAACCAACTGCCTACTAAACGTATTTTTGCCAAACTTACTGAAAATAACATGGTCAAAATTGACGTTAGTGATCTTCGCTGTAGATTATGTCATCAAACTCTAAATGGAATAGAATCACTAAAGTATCACGTCCAATCCCACGGAAAAAAAATAAACGAAGGTTACCATGATGGAGTGCTGCCTTTTAAACTAGATGACAGTGGATTTAGTTGTCAATTATGCTCAACCCACTTTGTAAGATTTGCCAGAATTAACGAGCATATGAACATACACTATCAGAACTATGTGTGTGATGTCTGTGGAAAAGGATTTATTTCCAAATCGCGCTTTAGGGCTCACGCTCATACTGAGGAAGGTCCTAAACTAGGAAAGTATCCGTGTGATATTTGCGAAGAAATTTTAAATACTCCAGTAGAACGAAAAAAGCATAGAACACGTGTACATCGGAAAGGTGTCAAGTACATATGCCCAAGATGTCCCGAAGTTTTTAAAAGTTATGAAGCTAGAGTAAAACATCTGGTTAACATTCATGCACAGAAAGTTCTCGACTATATCTGCAACGTTTGTGGAAAGTCATTCAATTCTAATACGAAACGAGCTGGACATTACAAATTGGTTCATACTCCGTCAGCACAGGAAAATAAACATCAATGTGATCAATGCCTTGCAGAATTTGTTAGCAAATCTGAATTAGCTAGACACACTTTTTCTCACAGTACTTTGTAATCATTATTAATAAAATATTGTCCATTCCAATTGCGTATTTCTTACTCCATAATACTTCATATTGGGTTAGAATTATGAAACAGTCATCGAGTTCAAAACAGTATTTTTCTATTTTTAGGATCGGACAGCACCGAAACTGATGTCGGCTCATCGTCCACAGACGCGCCCAAAATCCTTTGGAAGCGTAGAAGGATACTCTTAGAAGACAAAGCTAATGCAGCTTTGCTCGTAGAACACTCGAATGCCGTAGTTTTCAGATGGCAAAGAGGAAAATTCATGTGCGCATATTGTCCAAAGATTTGTGTCAATATTCATGAAATACGGTCCCATTCATCCGTACACAACAGGCTTGACATATTTGAGAATCCTCAAGTCCGGCACCTTTTTCCCTTAAAGGTCGAAATAACAAATTTATCTTGCATTATTTGTGGTATTTCAACAAATAACATCGATCACCTGAAAGTTCATCTATCAGACGTTCATTATATATCAATCGATACAAATCATACCGATGGCATTATTCCTTTTTATTTAACCGGAAACGACCTACGGTGTGTTCTTTGCGACATGCAATTCAATAAATTCATGACTCTTTTTATTCATATGAATAAACACTATCCAAGTTTTGTGTGTGACACATGTGGGAAAGCCTATTCCGGACAAAATAAACTGCGGTCACACCAGGCCATGCATGAAACTGGGGAATTCAAATGCTCTCAATGTGATGTGGTTTTACCAAATCGAATAGCTAGGAACAGACATGTGAACGATGCTCATGGTCCAAAAGACAGGTATCGTTGCCCCATTTGTGATGATCACTTTGATTCTTATCACAATCGTTTACGGCACCTGAATATCGTACATGGAGAAAAGACTGAGTACAAATGCAGCTATTGTCCTGCTGTGTTCATCAGCTGTACTTCTAGATATTCGCATATAAATGGTGTACATATGCGGAAGCGTAAAAAGAAGAAAAAGAGAGATAAATTACAGTGTGACAATGATTTTCAAAAATAAACAACATTGTATAGTTATATTGTTTCTCTTTATATCTTGATCTCAAAGCTGAGTTCTGTTAAAGTTTAATGCGCCATATTGCAAAGCCTGGTAAGCCATCGAGAAAATCCCGAACAAAGTAAAGATTTCCTAATCTGATGTAATCTTTTCTTTTGTTTTTAGGGACCAACAAAATCGAAGACCTAGACAAATATTGGAACCGGCTGAAAACCAAATATAATGACGAGAGAGATAATGCGCTAATCATTATTAACCACTCAAATCTTTGCCCCTTTTATTACCGCCAAGGCGAGTTTGTATGCCGTTGTTGCAATTTTGCATCTGCTACTATTCAGCAACTTCGTAAACATTTCGTAGAACATCCAAATAAGATACAAAATATGAGAATCCCTAGTGGCTGCATGGTCAAAGCTGACGTCACAGATTTAAGATGTGAGCTTTGTTCCGGGGATGTAATAGATGTATCTTCACTGGTTAATCACTTAATAGATATGCACAATAAACCGATCGAAAAAAAATACGGAGCCGGAATTATGTCGTTTCTATTAGAACGTGAAGGGGTTTATAAATGCGCTCATTGCGATCTGCAATTTGATTCTTTTAATAATTTGAATTGCCACATGAATATTCACTATCCCAACTGTGCCTGCTTACTATGTAACAGTTTATTTGCTGAATCATCCAGGTTAAAGTGGCATATGAAATATAGACACAAAGAGATCCACGAGAAAATGATTGATAAAATCGCTAGATTGAAAAATACTGATGAGAGAGAGAACGCTATGAAAATTGTTAAGTATTCGAATATTTGTCCTTTTCAATATAAATACGGCCGTAACGTATTTCTTTGCCGCTGTTGTGATTTTGCAGCTCCTAAAATAGCTCGATTGAGGGAGCACGTAATTGAACATGGCAACTTAGCCGACATCATTAATTTAAGACATGGCGCCATCTTAAAGGCAGACGTTACTGATCTTAGATGTGAACTCTGTCATAAGAAAATTGAAAATATACCCACACTTGTTGAACACTTGATCGATGTTCATGACAAACCCTTAGATAATCGAGTGGGTTACGGAATCATGTCTTTCCTCTTGCAACGGGAGGGTGATTACAAGTGCGCTCTTTGCGAACTTACTTTCCCAATGTTTGCGAAGTTAAACAATCATATGAACATTCACTATCCCAACAACAGTTGCTCTAAATGTGGTCAATCTTTTGCGGATAGAGGCCGATTGAATTCTCATTTATTCAAACAACATAAGGGTGTCATTAACGTACAGTCCTCTCTGTCCAAGACAACCAATAAGTCAAACATTATCGAGGATTCGGCTACGAGAATCCTTCAAGAATATACGAAGAAATTCGGACTTGCCAAAAGGAGCAGTTCCACGAAACAGTTAGAAACATGTGCCACCTGCCGTTATTGCAACGCTATATTCACATCCAAATTAGACCTGAAAATTCACTTAAAATTAGAACATATGGGGAAACATAAACTGTATCAGTGTTCATTGTGTCCGGTTGTTTTCAAGCGTAGTATAAAAAGAAAGCTTCATTTTCGAGCATTTCATATGAGCGAAAAGCCTTTCGCGTGCAACGATTGTCCTTATCGCTGCGTCACAAGAGCAAAGTTGGTCACTCATATCAGAACTCATACGGGAGAAACAACATTTCAGTGTGAACTATGTGGAAAAGCCTACACGGACGCGAAATATCGGATGAAACATATGCGTATCCATCAAAAGGAACTATTCACATGTGCAATTTGCTCCAAATCCTTTTTTAACGTTGACGCTCTTACAACTCATGTACAGAGCCATTATTGTGAGGAAGTATTATTAGATGTCGTTTCAATTAGAGATTGCAAGCATTCGCAAAGTCTGGTATTCAAATGAACGATTTTTTTACAAGTACTATTCGAATTATTCGATTTAGAAATAAATAAATGTTCTAAACAATTATTCCTTGATTTGCCAATGTCTTATAGGAGTAAATTTGTCTGAAAAAAAAGGTAAGTAAATTAAAGAAATAAATCGGAATTAGACTGTTTTAGAAACACACAACAGTTTTTATAAGACGCTGTAAAAAGAAAAAGCGAAAAGATGTATAATAATAAAAAAAAAAAGCTATAATGTGGTTGTTACTTGAAGTGGTTAAGATACACACAGACGAAAAAATTACTTCAATACAACGCTTTTTTTTAGCCAGAGAGTGGATACTACTATCTAATGTGAAAGAGGTATCTTATGATTTATGAATAACAGATCAACCATTATGAGATAAGGAAATAAAACGCACGTTGTATGTAGGTACCGAAACACTTGATAAATGCACTTTAAATTCTATAGCATAAAAATGGCTCGTTCTGCAACGTTATCTTTGGTATTAAGAGTCATTCTTTCTGTACTATGCAATATGAAGAAATTGTCCATAAGTTACAAAAATAAATTTCGTTGAATGTCCACTACCGTTTCTGTTTTCATGCATGAGAAAGTTTTTTCAATTGAGAGAATGACCTATTTTCACAGACCTTTCAAAGAGCGCTATTTGTATGACTTTTTTTGTATCGGACAGAGCTGAATCACAACCGGAAGCTGCGAAACCACTTTCTAAGCAATACCAGTACGTGATGCCTTTCGAGCGCTTCCGAGTTTTAGCGGATTTCGTATCGCTCGCGTAACCCAACGAAATAAATTTGTCCAGCCGTCTCACGCTAGCTTAAAAAATGTATTTTGTCTACATTTGACTTCTGAGCCTAAGTTAACAATATTTGCAGACTATCGTACCAGTTTATTAATCATTCGAACGATTCGATCAAGCAAGCCCTATTTTTTTTTTCATAATATGTCATTGACCACATTCTGCCTGATGTTAAGCATTGATGTGGTGTAGGTAAGCGTGCTTCATCTAAGCACGAAAAAACCTATTAACTCTCGATTTGAAAACACGCAAGTTATATCCATCGGCAAGAACTGAGCACGGTAAGGAGTTACACTCTTTCACAGTACGCACGAGAAAAGTGAAGCGCTTCGTACTAGTCCTGGGAATATCAACCATTTACCGATGGCGCCTCCGTTTGTCGGACGTCCGATGGTAGAAGGGGGAGGGCAGAACTATTCCAATTTCTTCCAATCAATACGCTCTATAATATAAATAGTTGTATTAGGCGTATTTACGTATGCTTATGTGTATAATCGAAAACCCACTTTTCGGCACGTTTTTGATTTCGACTAGGCTATTCTTTAACAGCAGTTTTTTTGTAGTCATCTCATCTAATAGGGAGCTATTCTATTGTCACCTACCAGACACGTTAGAGACACTTACTGAGAATGTTTATAGGATAAGGCTACCTATCCAACAAATACATACGAGGAAGATAAGTGGAGTAAGAGAAAACATTCCATCTATGGGATTGCCGTGCTTAGGGGCGCTAGGAAAATGAAGCGATTCTGTTAGTGGTTTTGTTTTCTTTTTACAACGCTCATCACCTCGCAAATGTCTTGTGGGTACGAAGCTTAATGAACCTTATAATGATCCGCAATGTGTAGGTAATCGAACTATCGTTGGTTTGGAACAGCGTTCGGTTCGGTCGTGAGGTTTATACTATTGAACTGGACGAACTTTGTAATTTACCAAAACATATGTACGAGTATACCGTGTAATTTTACTTAAATAACGGCTTTGTAGTCACACTTACATTAATTTTATTTAATGTAATAATGATTATGTTTATAATAAATAAATCTCATTGTTCTCATAACTTTGACATTGTGGTTTTATTACAACCTCCTGTGTGGTTTAGTGATCTTATTAGTAAATATAATGTTGTCGCTTAAATTTTATTGTACAAAAAGTCTGTGTTGTCGTTACTTTTCTATGTTAACTATACTAAGAACCTATTATAATATAATAGGTTCTTAGTATATATTATATTATATGATATTATATTATAATATCACATATCAGCCTGTATATGCCTAAAGATTTAAAGGTGTACAAACAACCATATTTCTTTCGGAATGTATTTTAAGTCCCATGCCATGCACTGGGAAGTCTTTCAGTTTTATACTTTCAGTATTAGGTTAAATATGAATTCTCATTCACGAAAGTTTCAAAAACTATAAACATAACATAGATATATGTTATGTATATAGTATGCCGTATATCAATAGATATACGGCATACTAAGTCTATTGATAGGTCTCGAAATTAAGTTCGAATACATATGAAAGAAAAAGAAATTGATATGATTAAGGGTTGCAGCGAACTTCTATTTAAGTTTAATATATTTTCATTGGTTTCATGTGCTTGTAGATTTTGTCATTTCCTAATTTTTATAAGGACGAAAGAAATGAAGAAAAGGAGAATTTAAATTACAAAACTCCGGAAAATGATACATTTTTATATTTTCTTTTAACAGTGCATTGACGCTTGCTGAGCAAATAAGCTTACTTAATAACAACGAACTTGTTCAAAGCCAATTGCATAATTCACGTAGTCTGGAGAGACCGCTTCGTCACTTTAAAATATCCCTGAATAAAAGCTAAAGGGAAATTTTGTACTATGACTTACCTATTACCACTGTGGCTCAGATGGACACACCTACCGATCTCAAAGACGATGGTCGCGATCTTTAGTGGCAATATTCGGTTAAAATAATGGATATACCTAATTGTATAGTTTTTTTTTCGTGAATATGAAATGCGGGTCTTCGGTCATCACCTTGCAACCTATATCTCATGTATGTTCATGCTTTCTCAAATACAAGAAGACGGTAAAAAGCTTCGCTTACGAGGGAGCCTCCTACTGGCATATTGTAATAAAAATTATTTTGTTTATAGGGGCCACGAAACGCAAAAACTTCAAAGTTAAAAAGAGGCGATTGAAAACTTTTTATAACGACGAAAGAGATAACGCCGTGGCTGTTCTAACCAATTTTAATGCGTGTCCCTTTAAATGGAATCGGGGTGTTTTTATGTGCGGATGTTGCGAATTCACTGCCCCTGAAATTGGCCCCGTCCGGAAACACTACGCAGAAGAACATCACAACACCATTGATGGCATCAAAATGACAAGTGGTGAATTGATAAAAGTCGACGTCACAAACATCAAATGCAAACTCTGCGACCAAAATAATATAGATGTAACCTTACTCCTTGATCATTTGATTGATGTTCACAATATACCAATACAAAAACAGAAAAGCTGTGGCATCAAACCTTACATCATTGAAGAGGATAAATTCAAATGCGTTAATTGTGGAATGGTCTGTGATACGTTCCTAAAACTGACGAACCATATAAATAGCCACTATCCTGATTTCGTATGCTCAGTATGTGGAAAAGTTTTCGGTAATAAAAGACAAATTCAAGTACATTCACTTTATCACGAAAGTGATACTAGCGATGGTCAATTCCCGTGCACAAAATGTGATAAAGTGTTCAGTAAAAAGCACGACAAAAATAAGCATATGAATAGTCATAGAAAGAATCCAAACAGGTGCCCATATTGCGGTGACTCTTTTAAAAGGTACTTGGATAGATTGAAGCATATGGCCGAGGCTCACAAAATAAACATAAAATATCCATGTCATTTGTGCTCCGCTGTTTTTGCAATGAGTGACAATAGGACTAAACACATACGCTCTGTGCACATAAGGGATATGCAGTTTACTTGCACTATTTGCACATATGAGTGCGTTACATCCACCCAGTTAAAAAATCACATGGTGCGCCACGACGGAGAGAAGCAGTACCAATGTGACGTTTGCATGAAATCTTTTACAAGGATTAAGACACTGAAGCAACATATGCGTGTTCATAACAAAAAGTAATGATAGTTGTGTGTAAAATTGCACAAACGTAAATGCGAGTAATGTATTTGAAATAAATTATATGATCTATTAAATATGTTGCTGTTTGGATAATATTAAATCTATAAGTTTCTATTTGTAAGTAATAATAATGAAACATTTTTGAACAATAAGGACATAGATTATTTTTGACTAATCCAAAACAAGGCTTAAAGGCTAACCATATCGCTAAAATATAAGCGATCCCAAGAGTGCATTAGGTGGATTTATAAATATCGAAAGAACAATCCATCAATAAAGCAGCAGTAGAAACATTTTTATCCATTTTACAAATTACACCATGAGTAGATACGCGTACTTGACGCGTATCTACTCATGGTTCATCTGTCTATGTGCCCATCATCAGACTGAAGACGCTTCCACTTTTTCTCCTTGGTATCTCTGATGGTTTTTATCATAGCTATCGAGCTATGATAACTATACGGTGCGTATTGAAAAGTGCCACAGTTAAAGAAGTCTTAGTGCCAATATCACTCCAGTGATATTTCATGGCACTACAGTGACTATATACTAGGTATACAGCATCAAATTTCGAATGTCTTTCGTTTCGTAGTCTCTTAAGGCTTATTAAGAAACAAAACATACTTAACTCGACGCGAACGATCAACTGCTGCTTCCAACGTTTATTGTATACAAATCAAAAAAATATAATAACACACATTTTTTTGTGAAATAAATGTTGCTTTTCTTGATTAAGCGACGGAAAGAATAATGAAATCGAATAATATTATTGAAAACTTAAAAATGGAAACATACTAAATCACATTACAATAAAAAGAAAACAATATAATTATTTTCTTTTGTTTGTAGGTGACGAAACAATAAAAAGGAGGCTGATCCGCAAGTTTGATGACGAGAGAGACAATGCGGCTATTATTGTAGAATATTCCAATGTTTGTCCTTTTAAATGGGATCGCGGTGCATTCGCTTGCTTGTATTGCTCCTTGTCCTCAGCCGATTTTGGCCCTATCAAACAACATTCCGTTAGCCATACCAACAGAATAGAAAGCATTCGACGACCACGCGGCGTCACTATCAAAGCTGATGTTACTGATTTAAAATGTAAGCTTTGCAACCGAAATATTAAAGATATACCGACCCTCGTGGATCATTTAATAGATGTGCATAAAAAACCTCTTCAGAAAAAATACGGACCAGGCGTTACCCCTTTCCTTCTTAACGGGGAAGTCTTTAAGTGCGCGGTCTGCAACCTATCTTTCGAAAGATTTCTAAATTTAAATAAGCATTTGAATGAACATTACCCCGAAAACATATGCTCGGAATGCGGGAAATCTTTTTCACAATTAAGCAGGCTTAAGAGCCATCAAGTTACACATAAAAAGAAGATCCAACTGAGTTCTAGATGCACGAAATGTGGTGAAAATTTCGCATCGTTACGTGAAAGAAATAAACATTTGATGTTAGAACATGGCGTTTTGAAGCACAAGTGTCAGTATTGCCACGAATCATTTAAATATTATCATGACAGGGTGAAACACTTGAAGGAAATTCACAATAAAACTATAGAATATCGTTGTAGTATGTGTCCAGCTGTATTTATACTATGTAGTTATAGAACAAAACATATACGAGAGATGCATCTGAGGGAGGAACGGTATAGCTGCTCAGTATGTCCTTCTAGATTCACTAGAGCTAGTGGGTTACATAGACATATGATAAAACATACCGGTGTTAGAAAGTACCAATGTCAAGTGTGTAAAAAAGCATATGGGCGAGCAAACACGTTGCGAGAACACATGCGGATACATAACAACGATAGGAGATTCGTTTGCGCGCACTGTGATAGTGCATTTGTTCAGAAATGTAGTTTGAAGGGTCACATGAGAACTCATCATCCTAATGCTGAACCATTGCCATCTGGGAATATTCGTCATTAATTTTAGTTATAGCAGAGGCATTATATAATACGACTCATATAATGAAATCAATATCACAGATCCAATACTGTATATTACGAGGTCCAATAATTAAAGGATTTAATGTGATATTTAATCTTTTATCGTAGGTAATTTTTGGTCATTGCCCAAGCCGGTAAGCAAAAGGCGTCTGCTACGCAATAACGCTATCCATTCCCTCATATAGTTCGGTCGCAACTCGAACCGAGTGCCCCGGCGTACATTCTCAAAACTGTGACTTTCCAAGTTGCGAGAATTATCTTAGTGTGTCTCGATATTGAACCGGAACTCTTTAATTATAAATGTATCTAGGGATATAAATGTGCACTAAACATATATAATAAATATAGTACCTAGGTATTTATAATTATTTCTTTTTCTTTAAACCAAAGTGGTAGTGCTTTACAAATTAATACTCGCCCATATCGCATGTCCTCTCACTGGTGGCTGTGTCACGACTGGAACGAAATCTGAGGATTAGCCGAACCCGTAGGTTTCAATTCAACCTCGTAAGAATGAGAACTGGCCGTGAAAATGTAAGCCGTGGAGGCATACGCATTAACCAAGATTTTTTTGTTTTATAGGGGACACGAAAATATCAGTGAAATGGAAAACAAGTCACAATTCCGATGAGAGAAGAAATGCGGCGATAATTTTAGAATGCTCCAACGTCTGTCCCTTCAAATTTTACCGGGGTTCATTCCTTTGTCTATATTGCACCAAAACATCGGCAGATTTTGGGCCTATTAAAGATCACATAGACGACCATAAATCATTATCTAAAAGCAAACCAAAAGTTGCCCCGATAAAAGTCGACGTAACTAATCTAAAATGCGAACTTTGTCAACAAAGTATCATTGATATTCCAGCATTGGTAGATCATCTTATTGACGTACATCGAAAACCTTTAATAAAAAAGATCGGACCTGGCATCATGCCCTTTATTCTTAAAGATAATGAGTACACGTGCACCGTTTGTAAAGTATCTTTTAATACGTTTTTTAATTTAAATAAACACGTAAACGAGCACTACCCTAACAGCGTGTGCTCTTTATGTGGCAAATCATTTTCGCAACAGTCCAGGTTAAATGCACATTTATATAATCATGAAATGGGCGCTCGACGATTGTCATGTACGAAATGTGGCGCTAAATTCACTAATAACTCAGAAAGAAGAAAACATATGAAAGGACACGGCATTTTTAGTTACAAATGTCCGCATTGCCATGAAACTTTTAAGGAGCACCTTCAAAAAGTAAAGCATTTGGCAGACTCTCACGGTAAGAAGCAAGAGTATCGTTGCAGCATATGCTTGGCTGTGTTCGATAAATACGAGCAAAGAAAAAAACACATTCGTAACGTGCATAAATCTTTTGAGCCTTCGTTCTCTTGTACATTGTGCTCGTTTAGTACTATCACATCGGCACAATTGAAAAATCATATGGTAAAACATGTGCAAGATAAAGCTCACCAATGTCAAGTGTGTAAGAAAGCTTACGCGAGAAAGAAGACGTTGAGGGAACACATGCGGATACATAATAACGACAAGAGATTTGTTTGCGCGCACTGTGATAGGGCATTTGTTCAGAAATGTAGTTTGAAGGGCCATATCAAAACTCATCATCCTGCTTGATCGTGATGCTTTACTATCCCAATCTGGAATTTAGAATCATATAATCACATTTTAAAGAAATATATACGTAGGCACCAGCTGAAAAACTAAAAAAAAATTACTTGCAACTTAATTTATTTTGTATTTAAAAGTACAATTTAATATCAAATCTATTACTAAAATTAATCAAATCAAATATTATCCGGTATTATATAAGACAAATTATGTTTTCTTTGTACATCACTGGTGAAGTAACATGGTATTATATGAAGAAAAAATAATTCCTTTCACATTATCTTGTTCTGTACGGGAACTGATATATTTCAATTGTGTATTAACTTGATAATGTAAGTAAATGTATGGACTAAGCCATACATTTTGCATGGTGGTAGGGCATTTTGCGAATGCCCGCCTGGCTAGCTACTACCCTCAAGTTGAAAATCTGCCGCCAAGCACCTAACGGTGTGTTCCGGCAGCTATCCTTGAGAGCCAGTCATTCTAGGCTAGCCTGAACAACATCTTCGACCACATCATCACTTACCATCAGGTGAGATAGTGGTCAAAGGCTAGCCTATCGGAAATAAAAAAAAGGGTAAAATTGTTTGAAATGCAGAAAACACAAATAAATAACACAGACAATGGATAGCCCAAGGAAAAGTAAGACTAGGTAATGTCACCTTTGAAATAACTAGAAATAGTTATTTTATTAATACATGCTTTTGCATTGTACTCTTTCACATTACTTTACCTGCTATCCGTCTGTTAATAAGTGATGGATAAGTGGGCAAACAACAAAGCGAAAATGACAGCTATCGAAATATACCAGAGATGACTTTCTTAAGGATAGTAGCTAACCCAGGCCAGCATTCGCAAAATGCCCTTCCACCAAGAGATGACGTTCAAGCCTGTGCGACGGGATTTTAAATATGAACCCTCTGATGAGTCAACATAACTTCAATATGACGTTTTTACCACCGTAAGTCAGCAATCATTTCATTGTATACCTATCTACAATAATTTATTCGACAGCCACCATTTTTTATTCATTTTTGGTTATATAAGACTCCGTATTATAACGTCTATATTGCAAATTGTCTTATAATAAGCTGATTTAAAATGTTATAAAATTATAGTTTATTATTTCTGTCACAGTCAGATTAAAGTCAATTTGGTTAAGAAATAGTTGCTATTAAAACGTCAGTAAAGCGGAGCCAAAACGCTAATAAGATTATCATATGTCATCCATTACATATTGTTAAAACTGATCTAAGAAATAGCTCATTTACGACTATCTCTTATTTTACGTTATAACGACTAATAGCTACGAGGGGAGGTCAAAAATTTCGCGGAATGAAAAGGAAAGGAGGTGAAATTAAACATGAAATTAATTTTCCTTTTCTATATATTCTCCATTAACTTTCTTCCATTATAATACACTTACCAGACACTTCAAATAATTTGTTTATAACATCGTAAAAAAAAAAAATTGTCAAGGCCCTCAAAATAGGCAGAAATAGCCGGCTTCACTTCTTCGTCATCGGTGAATTTATTTCCACAAAGTTTTTTACATCTTTGGGACCAAATAATTATCACAAGAGGCTATATCTGGACTGTAGGGTGGGTGGTTCAGAGTTTCAAAGCTGCATTTGTGTAAGGCAGCCATAGCAACATGACTCTTGTGAACGGGCGTTGTCGTGTAAAAGGAGCACACCTTTAGACCACTTATCCTTCTCTTTTCTTTATTTGCATTTTTTATTTTTTCTAGTAGCGTAGTGTGGTGTTATCATGTGATATTGGCACCTTTATCTTTGTAATCAATCAACAAAATTCCCTCTGAAGCCCAATAAACTGCTTTAATAATATAATTTGCATAAGCACTCCGGCTGATTTTGACACCTTGAATTTCATAGGCGATACTGCGCCTTTTTTGTGGCACTGCATGGACTCTGGTTTTGACTCAGGTTCATAGTGATGAACCCAAGTTTCATCTATAGTCAGAATTTGGTTCATAAACTCATCCCTGTTTTCTCTACACCGATCCAAAAACTCGCAAGAACATTCAACGCGCTGCTGTTTTTGAAGCGGTGTGAGCATTTTCGGTACCCATCTTGCACTAACCTTAGACATGCCAAAATGGTCATGGAGAATGCTCAAAATAGTCGTAGACGATACTCCAGTCATCTCTGCGATATGATTTTTCTTCAGACGAGCACCTTCGAGAACAAGTTTTCAACATTTTAAACAATGTCTCAAAATGTTGCCTCTAATGGCCGACCAGAGCGCTGATCGTCTACAGTCAAGTCTCTACCTTGCTTGAAAAGATTATAGCACTTGAAAATCATTGATTTTCCAGAGCAAGAGTCCCCGTAAACAGATGACATCTCTTTCATAATTATCTGAGGCGTTTTTCCTTGCTTAGTAAGGAATGTTATCACGGCACGAAACCCAATTTTCTCCATAGTCAGTGCTCTCTTCCCAATTTACTTGTTTATCCAGCAAAATTTCAAAGGTTAATGAACCGATTGGGCTGAAACTTAGTATCTATGGTTGTATTGAGTCACCAAGTAGTGCCAGCAAAAAAAAGTCCTGCCTTCCCCCCTCTAACCCCTCCATTCCGCGAACTTTTTGACCCACTCTCGTATATTAAGTTGTCGTGGAAATGTCAATGCTTAGAGAAATCTTATTATTTACTGTACATAATTACAGAAAGACAGTATTATACAACTTTTTTGTGTTATATAAGACTGCTGTGCCATTTAGTCAAATCTAACTTTGTACTAACGTTTATATTAAGTGGTCGTATATATGTTATTGTTTAGACAAATATAAGATGGTCTTATATTTTATTATGTTTACTGGAAATAATTACCATTTACAAAAATATAATAAGTACCTATACATCTTATCTGTCTTATAGAACACTACTACAACTATCCCATTTAATATGACTGACTTAAATGTAATATTATTTATTTTATATGACAATTTTAATTATTGGGACGTACCTGCAATTAAATTGATTACGAAGTAGGTACCTCTAGCAAAATTCTAGTAAACGAACTATATTTGTAAACCTTTTTTTTACGGTATCGTCATGGAGCAAGCGTGAGGCCCACCTGGTGTTAAGCGGTAACCTCAGCCTATAACAGATGCAGTTCGTCAAAAGTGACGAACGGCACTGCGCCTATACCCTAAGACATGAAGTTTTTAAGAGTCTCATATGCCTGTAATTTCACTGGCACCCCTCTAAACCGGAACACGGTGATTTGAACAATACTGTTTGGAGGTAGAAATAAATGGCAGTATTCTCCGGACGTTATCGCAGAAAAAGTTCTACTTCTAAAAATACTCCTATATCACTATAATAATATAAATGCAAAAGTTCGTGTGTATGTTTGTCGCTCCTTCACGCTGAAACGGCAGCACTTATTAAAATTAAACATGGAATATGAATAAATATAATAATAATAAAAAAAAAAAACAGCTGGTTATAAATATTTGTGATAACTATCGATATCAATAATATTGCAGTAGTTAAGTTTTTTGGTTTTCGGTTATGAACATCGTTCGATCTTGTTAGATATCATGTAATGAAAAATGTTATGCGAGTATGGAGAGCAAATGTTATAAGTATTACGTTATCAAGTCTAGGAACCCTAAATAAAGGAACATTCAAGAAAGGAGCGTATTCCCTCCTCTTTGACCGGCAACGCATCATCTTTGAGGCATGCAGTGTTGCGGATGTCCGGGGGCGACGAGGATCACGAACCACCACGTCTTTTGCCCTCCAATTCCATTAAAAAAGGATCAATGACGAACTAGAAACAAACAAAGAAACAATTTCGTTCTATAAACATCAGCGTTCACCTAAAGAGATCAGGTTATTTATACAGATATCACTAAAAAAAAGTGGCTTTGTCCGAGGCTGATCTGCCAGCTAGCGGTATTGAATTAAAAATTGCAAAGTTAAAACATATATTCGAAATGCAAATGTTGTGCGTTTGTAATTTTTTGCCTGCGCTAAAACTGTTGGAGCCAAATAAGAAAAGTTGTGACTTCCTAGTGTAACATGCGCTTGGAAGATGGCAAAAGGCTTCTTCCATAAGCGCTGCATGGACCTGTCAGACTAAAGTAGATCAGCTTAGGTGGTGGTTATACCCGTTTTGGCAGTTCTGAACGAATGGACATCTTTAAATATACTAAAAGTGGATAGTGTTAATCATCCTCTCCACGAGTATTAAGTTAACAAAGATCTTTTGTTTTATAGGAGACATGACAATCTCTGTGAAATGGGAAACGAGATACAGATTTTCCGACGAGCGAAGAAATGCGGCGATACTTTTGGAATCCTCCAACGCCTGTCCATTCAGATATTACCGGGGTTCATTCCTTTGTATGTATTGCAAGAAAACTTCTGCTGATTTTGGCCCTATCAGAGAACACATGAAAGACCATAATAAAGCTAAACTGCAATGCAAAGTAAAAACCTCTCCGACAAAGGCAGATGTCACTAATTTAAAATGCGAACTATGTCAAAAACGTATCAACGATATTCCAGCATTAGTAGACCATCTAATTGACGTGCATCAAAAGTCATTGATAAAAGACTTCGGACCTGGCATCATGCCTTATATTCTTAAAGATAATGAGTACATATGCACCGTCTGCAAAGCATCATTTAATATGTTCTTCAATTTAAATAAACATTTAAACGAGCACTACCCTAACAGCGTATGCCCTTTATGTGGCAAATCATTTTCGCAACTCTCCAGGCTAAAGGCACATTTACTTAATCACGAAATGAGTCTCAAACAGATATCATGCACGAAATGTGACGAAAAATTCTGTAAAGCATCCGATAAAAGAAAACACATGAAACAACACGGTATTTTTAGTCACAAATGCTCGTATTGCAATGAAACTTTCAAAGAACACCGTGTAAAAATGAAACATATGGCAGAATGTCACGATAAGAAGCAAGAGTATCGTTGCAGCATGTGCCCGGCCGTGTTTGATCTATACTATCAAAGAGCACACCACATACGGAACGTCCACACATTTTCTGAGCCATCGTTTTTCTGCACGGTATGTTCATTTAGTACTATCACGGCTGCTCAATTGAAAAATCATATGATAAAACATGTGCAAGAGAAAGCGCACCAGTGTCAAGTGTGTAAGAAAGCTTACGCGAGAAAGAAGACGTTGAAAGAACACATGCGGATACATAACAACGACAAGAGATTTGTTTGTATTGTTTGTGATAGTGCATTTGTCCAGAAGTGTAGCTTGAAGGGCCATATCAGAACTCATCATCCTAATGCCGATTTGACTGTATTATAGTGGAATCTGGAATATATTAATATTCTAGAAATATCAGCCTAGAACCTCTATGAATTTGTTGTTTCGTTTGTATAATGCAAATACATGAAAGATTGGAAAGAATTAGTCGTAGATCAGTGCATACACTACTTCCGTTAACGTGAATAAGAGACTTCATAAAAAAAGTTCTGCCAACATGAGCATTCTCAAGAAGAGTTTGTATTATACAGGCTGAAGAGCATAAAACAAAAGTCAAAACCTCCCGCAAATTGTTCGTGTTTTGGTAGAAAACAAAATGGGCATGTGTAAGTTGAACTGAGTGATCCGTGCCGCCATATAAAATACCAAAAAAGAAATTTCTTGATAAGGTCCGAAGATTCTATTCCTGACACGTCTACTGAGCTGGTTTTTATTAATCCTTGTTATACGTTAGAGTTTGTAGTATAATCATGCTAAGTTTGACGCTTGTTATAGTCGTAACGATAGGCCAAAAACTAATGACCTTAAAAAGGACGTTGCTTGTACGGGGACCAAAAAGTTAAAAGTAAATAACTGTTATATTATTTGTTACGCAATCTGTCTTACAAAAATATATTCTGTGAATAATTCAACTTGCTATTACAATAACTAACTAAGATGCAACCCGTTAAGGCTGCGTATCCACCAATGAGATCGTTGCACTCTGCGGGGCTAGGAAGTGAAACGATTCTATTGGTGTTTTATTTTCTTCTTACACCGCTCATATTCCTCGCATATCTCCGGTGATTACGCAGCATAATGTTTTGACCAATGTACTGACGGAATCTATGAGTTATAGATCCCGGTTTCTAGTACAGAGCCGTAAAACAAATTATACTGGTTCTACTTTGTTATTTTTCTACTTACGAGTATTACGCAAAATGTAAATGGTGATTCTAAATACGATTGTTCATATTATGTTTCTAAATAAGCCGTTAAGCTCTATTCACGCCCCTATTAATATCAAATACATATTGACTATACTCAACGTTTCTATCAAGATCCATTGACCGTGGTCACGCAAGAGTAGACTGATCAATGCAACTTGATATAAATGTCGAGGTTCGTATGTAAATAGACTCGTTAGTTATTTAGACACATGAGTTTAGTTCACGTTAGTTTAAAGAAAATGGTTATTATTGTTTCGAAATTCAAATTAATGTATAGCTATTGAAGTACGTACCCAAATCAAGAAAAAATAAACTATGATTACCTACTATGATTGCGTCTTTTATTATTTAGCAACTACTGTTATCCAACATACACCTAACCAAGGGACTAAAAACCCTGAACATTTTAGAAATGGCTAGTCTGATAGGCCACCAGGCCTCGAGAAAAAAATTACACACCACACATACTTAATATGACTACCACACATCTAAAAATAATAAGTAACAACACATTAACACTGGCGGCGAAAACAAATTTTGACAACATTTTCAAAATTATTTTAAAACTTCCTTGGCCCCGCATTATCACCCGTTTGCTAAGTTATTCAAACCAAGCCCTGAATGGAAATATAATGAAATGAGTCACCTTTAAGACATATACGCTGCACACTACTCATCATGGTTTCATATATTGAATATAGTGAGATATGATTATTGAAAATTATGATACCTTAAGCTGCCTGCCAAGAGTGGGGATTTGGCAAACCCCGATTAATGGGTGAGGCTGTGTTCAGGAGGTAGAAGGTAGTGGCAAGTTAATTTCTCGGTTGTTTTATTTAAATGCTTCTTTTAAAACTGTAAAAATAAACAAATAAAATTCCATTTATGTTGTCATGCTGAATGAATACTTCATGTTATATTAATTAAACAACTTTCAACGGTTTAAATTGCGTATGTTTATCATTAAAGTTGTAAATTATGACAACATCTGGGGATTTGGCAAACCCCGATTAATGGGTGAGGCTGTGTTCAGGAGGTAAAAGGTAGTGGCAAGTTAATTTCTCGGTTGTTTTATTTAAATGCTTCTTTTAAAACTGTTATAAAAATCAAATAAAATTCCATTTATGTTGTCATGCTGAATGATTTCTTTATGTTATATTAATTAAACAACTTTCAACGGTTTAAATCGCGTATGTTTATCAATAATGTTGTTAATTATGACAACATTCTGTATGGCATTTTACCACTATAAGTTACATTTCATTGCTATATAGTTATATACAATATTTCATTCGGTATTATTTATTCATTTCGATCATAAAATACTTCTCATAATTACGTCTATTATGTTGGTTGTCTTATACGGTGTTAAAAGTTTAAAAAGACGTGGCAAGTCTCAATCCCTTAGCTAGATGAAAGACATTATTAGTTGTGATATAGTTGCTATTAGTATCGTTATCGTACAGAACTGGGTAATGCTCGAGGACAAAGCGAAGTTTTACTAGTTGGGCAGTATACTACTTATTGAGTATAGACAATATTGAGATCTGTGTATTCACTAACAACACGAAGTCACTTATGGGGATGCCAATTTCTCAATGAATATCGTGATTATCAGGTCTATCTAACTCAGGGTCGCGTTGCTTGCTACTACTAATGAGACCTCCAAATAAAAACGGCTAATAAGGGCGCAGAGCAGAAATTGTATGAGCAGTAGCATCTCACTGACTCATATGAACTGAAAGTAAGCAGTGACATGCTGAATATTAGTTGTGTTATTTATATTAGACACTTATACCAACTAATACGACTATTATAGTTACAAAATTTTTCATTGCATATATGTATTTATTTATTTATAATATAAATTGCTCGCTGCACTTACAGTGTTCACCAACGGGTGTCACCTTTGTCTTATGTCTTGTACATCAATCACCTTCGTTTCCGGATAACATAGTCATTATGGCAGAGTCGCTTGAGGAATTCAGTTCAGTTACGACCTCTCTAGAGTTTCCCAGCAGGTGGGTCTTAAAATCGACATGGACAAGCCGAAAATTATGTCCATGTTGCAACCTTACCAGTAATTGTTGGGAAAGATACTCTAGATTGTTGGCCAATATATTTATCTGGGATAGACTATCCAGTTAGGTTGGTCTAACTTGGACAAAGAGGTTGGTTTTTCTTGGTTGCTCGAAGAATCTAACTTTTTCAATTCGTTTCAACCAGCGTTCAGGAAGTTACGTGACATCTTCTCGTCGAACATCCCGCAGAGCCTGAAGACTGAAGCCTTCAACCAGTATGTATTGCCATGTTGCCAGTGATGACTTACGGCACTGATTCGTGGTCCTTAACTAAAGCTCTTCAGGAGAAGCTGTAGAGTGGCTCAACAAGCTACGGAGAAAGCTATGCTAGGAGTTTCTTGCTCTTGCTTCACACTGCTCGACTCACCGATTACCGATGGCAAAGAATAGTTCTCGAGTGATTACCACACTATGCCTTAGAGTTCGTAGCCCCCGTCCCCACTAGATGGACTGACTACATCGTAAAAGTCAATAGTTACTTGTGTTATTACGAACATTTTTTTATATATAGTTAACTTCTTCATTTGAATTTTGTTACTGGAATAAAAAATCAGAGTATATGTCTATACGCAACTGCAAAATAGAAAATTATGCAGTTTTGGTGATTATTTTACAAACACCCATTGCTATCACGATATGACAGCGACATCTGCAAGCATCTGCTTGCAGAGAAAGAAATATATCTATATTTCTTTGGTATTTTTTATTTTGAAGTATATCTTATTTGTTTGTGGTTTGTGATCGTAATGGCTAACTATATCAATGAAAATATTCACCGAATGTACCAATGAGGATCTTAAAATAAACGCGACTGACCGGATGTACTGACCTGGCTGGACTGATATGATGTTTTCTTTTGTTTTTAGGATACATCACTATAAAATGGAAATCCACACTCAGTGTTTATGGTGATGCAAGAGACAATGCCGCCGTGATTTTGGAATGTTCCAATATATGTCCTTTTAATTATAACCACAACACATTCGGTTGTGCGTACTGTGAATTTACGTCACCAGACATAGAACCTGTTAAACTTCATACAAAAGAACACAAGGAAAGAGCTAAGGCTCTTCAAAAAATCGGCCCCACTTCTGTTTGCAAAGCCGACATCACAGATTTAAAGTGTGGAATATGTCAGCAAAATATGAAAGATCTCTCATTACTGTCTGAACATCTAATGAAGGTTCACAATAAAAAAATACAGAAGAAATTTAAACTTGGCATCGTGCCTTATTTGATAAGTGATCGATTTACATGCGCTGATTGTGGTCTATGTTTTGATCGGTTTGGGAATTTAAACAAGCACGTTAATGAACACTACGCAAATTACGTATGTGCTGATTGCGGACAGGGTTTTCTTACTACGTCAAGATTAATGGCTCATATTAGATGCAAACACAACAAAGTTTCAAGTTTTAAATGTACTAAATGCGATGAAGTTTTCACAACATTGACTCTTAAACGAAAACATCTAATCGCCGCGCATAACATTGGTATTTACAAATGCCCTTATTGCAATATTGAAATGTTTACCAGATACGCAGATAGAGAAGCCCATTTGAAAGAATATCACGATAAACAAATCAAGTATGCGTGTACTTTGTGTCCAATAGTTTTTAAAACATCTTCGACTAGGACCAAACATATACGGCGCGTTCACATTAAAGAGAAATCATTTGAGTGCGAGGTTTGTAAAGATAGGTTTATAACTAATGATGATCTAAAAAATCATATGATAAGGCACGGCGGAGAGCGAAAACATCAGTGTCAAGTGTGTAATAAAGCCTACGCGAGGATACACACATTGAAGGAACACATGCGTATACATAACAACGATAGAAGATTCGTATGCGCGCACTGTAATAGTGCATTTGTTCAGAAATGTAGTTTGAAAAGTCATATGAAGACACACCACTCTAGTGTAAAAAGAAATACAAAGAATAAATAGCAATCCGTTTTTTACTACTTAATTTGAATAATATTACTACAAAATATTTAATGTATATAAGATATATATATTAAAAGTAAAGAAACCATTCCAATGAATTTATGTTAAAAGGCATAGTAAGATACTAAGCCATGACGAACAGGATAGCGATATTCTTCCGTCGCATACAGATCGCCAGCGCTCTTTGTATAAATATTAGTGCACTTATGGTTTTTTAAAGGGTATAGGGTATATCCCTGTACCCTTGAACAAGCCCCTATTACCCCATCACCAACCAAGGTGGAATGGGAAACAGAGAACCTAGTCATGCATTCTTTACTGACTCTCGGAGTCGACAACATATACTTGTGAAAGGTACTTTCACCAGCAAAAATCACACATAAGAAAAACTAGATATAAGGAAAATTGTTGTGTAGAAATTAAAAAGAATTTGTAACGACAAGAAGAAAGTAAAATACAGTCCATTCGTTTAACGTACATCGAAGCGTTTTTATTTCAACAACCATAGTGTAAGGACCCCTACACCCTTGTTTTGAGTCGCAATACGAGAGGTCGACTTAGCCAATATTAAGCTACTGTCTTAGTCCATATGTAGTACATATTTTCAGAATTCTGAAATAATACGATATTGCGAAGCTAATGCTACTAATCATCTCCTTGTCGTAGTCATAACATAAAATGAAAACAAAAATCAACATTGCTCATCCATGAAGTAATTCTACAACAGACAGTAATAAAGGATCAATACACCTTAAGTGATTTTGTTTGGAACCTGTTGGTTTTTCTCTTGCCAGTATCTTGTTTACTGGATTATTTTCTACCCAGCTTGCTGAGGTAAATGATCCTGGTGATGCTGTGATAACAATTTTTAAGGACATATACCCGCCAGCCAAAGTGTGAACTTTCATATAAACTCAACTTGTTATTAAAAAAAAACTCGCATGTAAATATAGTGTATTATTAGACCAATCGTTTCTGGCTTAAATCCTTTTTCTTTTGGACTATATTTAAATTTTTTATTATATAGCGTTTAGTATATAGCACTCGTTTTTAGGAGTTTGAGCCAGTTATTCTTAGCTCCAGATTTATTTAAAAAGTATAGTACACATGTATAAATAACTTCCCATTATAGAAAGTTTATTATATTCCCCATGTTTGTGGTGCAATAGAAATATTAAAAACATGCTTATTTTTCTTAAAAGAGACGCTTAAAGTTGGGTCTTTCTTTTATCTAAAATTACGAGTTTTTGAGCTAGTGTAATTTCAAAACTGTATAATTAAATGAAAATCTGATGCACCACAAACCTAGATATTAGGGTAGTGATTACCTAGGTAAAAAATCAGACAAAAAATTTGATAGATGTTTTACACTCTCCTACCCGCGCAGAAAAAACATATAATTATAATAAAATATAATAAAATAAATATATAATATTTATATGTGTATTTATTTATTTTAAAAACTTACATGCTATTTTTATACATTTGTTTAGAAACACTAATAAAATTAGTTTTATTTTTAAAATATTTTTATGAATTTGTACTTTTTCATTGTTAATTGTTAGACTACACCCGCCCCAATAGTTTTGTTTATTCAACTCCATCCTAAGGTTGCCTGGTAGAGATCACTTTTAGTGATAAGGCCGCCCATTGTAACACTATGTTATTATTATTTAATTAAATCTTATGATGTAAACTTTAATATTTTAAATATGGTGTAACAATAAAGAGTTTTCAATTCTATTCTATTCTATTCTAAAAAATCATTGAATTTTATTCGCTATTATTAAAATGAGATTAGAGCTGCGTTTTGTATGGGGGCGCTCGTCTAAAATATACCCTTAAGCTTATACAACAACCTTTGGTGATAGTTCTTGATGCTGGGCGTGGTTCATTTTACTAATCTAGTTATAAACAAATGAAGCATTGTATCTCCATTCTTTCGTGTTTTTTGAGATAAGGCGTTTGATGCCCGTAACGGACCGAATTTGCGGAAATAATATAATTTGTTCTTCTGAGAGGCTCATACTGGCATCTGCAGTTATTAGTGATGTTAGATCGTGGAGCCTCCGCCCTGATGCTAGAAGAATAGCTGCAGTTCGCCTTGATACTGAGTAATTTGCTCTGAAGACTTGGCCAACCAATCAAATACAATTTGTGGATCCCAATTTGGTGGCTTCGGCTTAAGTGGCTGTGCTGCTATATCGTTTTAGTTATTTGTCGTAGAAGTAATTGATCATTAGAATTATCATGATTTACTTTACAGAATGTGATTATAGCTGACTTATGCACTAAAATAGTACTTTTAGAGAGCCTCTCTTCCAAATGTAAATAGGCTGAGAATCTAGAAAGGTGTCCTAAGTCAGGGTTTCTAGAATTAAACTTATTTGTATCACACCACTTAGGCCATTTTTTGAAAGCAGGATAGTAAGTGCTCATTGTAAGAGTAGATTGTCTCCAACTGCATTTAATGATTGTTTTTTTCCCAAACAAGACCCACCAACGAAACTAGAAGGTCTTTTCCCAAAGTGGTGCTATTATTATGTACAGGTGTTGTTCAGGTGTGCTAAAACTCCTGGAATGAGATTGGGTGGTGGAAGGCTGGCTGAAGGCATTTGAGAATAGAGCTAATTGATGTTTGCAGTCTAATGAATGATATGTATCTTTTGACTACGGCTATTTCTAAAGATGCAAATAGGTTGACGCCTTGAGTTCCCCAAAGATTAAATAAGTATTTTGTTCCCGTGGACAATAGATGCCACTCTGCCTAGGCGCTGTCTTCTTGAGAGGTGATAGGTAGAGTAATTGTATCTCTTCGGGAGACAATAGGCTGACATGATTATTTTGTACCGGACTGTCAGCCTCAACAACTTGCATGTCAAGTCCAATAGGGGTATATACCATGTCTCCCCTTCGTTCGTGATATACGATACCAGGGTTTGATTGTTCGACTGGACAAGAATGTGTGCCGCCTGAACGCAATTTCGTTCATTGCAAATCACTGCATATAGCTGTTTTAAGTTCGAGTGTTTCTTCAGCTGGCTATGGTCTACAACAAACTTTTGGTTAGACAACAAATAGTGGTTTTTTGGTTGGACAACAAATTTAGTTGGGGTCGTTTGGTTGGGCTCCCCAACCCGTGCTTGATTGATGCATCTGTTGTTTTACTAACAAATGACTGTATCTAGCATAGGGTTTTTTGATCTTGGACGTTTGATGCCACCATATGAGATAGTATCTTACTTGGTGTGGGAGACTCCGATTCTTTTTGATTTTACTTGAATCTTATAAAATAATTTATTGGTGCCATCTACCTTTCTTTTAGTACAACAAATTTGGCAAAATTTCGCTGGCCTAGAACTTTTCGTACCTGGGGTGCGTTCCTCCTAGCCGTCGGCCAAGACATATTTTGGTCTAAACGCAGATACACGCCGTTCCAGCACTCTAATCGAACTTAATTTGATCCTGACAAGATTTGATCATACCCGTTCCGGGCGACCTGTCAGAGCAAATTTTGTTCTGCCTGGCCAAATTTTTACTACCTTTTGAATCGGCCAAGTCTTGGCCAGTTGTCAAATGTGACAGATTCTTCAATAAATAATAGATTTTGTTCAAGCTAAGCCAAGGATTAGTGACATACTGGGTTAACATTGCTTAATTACGTATTATGCCCCATTTATAAAAAAATTTAGACTGTATTTTATCACCTAAAAACATCGCTGTCATTTCCATATTTTGAAAGGAGCTGTATAGGTCGTTCCAGGTGCCTTAGAGCAAATATTGCTCGACCAATATTTACTGGAACGCCCCCCTGTATATGCAAAATGTATGCCTAATCAGTACTAATATTATAAATGCGAAAGTAACTCTGTCTGTCTGTCTGTTACGCTTTCACGCCAAAACTACTGGACCGATTTGAATTAAATTTGGTATGGAAATAGTTTGAGACCCGGGAAAAAACATAGGATAGTTTTTATCCAACTGCGCAAAAAGAGGTTAATTTTTTTGCGCGATAACCGATATACGCGCGGCCGGAGCCGCGCCCGGAAAGCTAGTTGTAAATAAAATAAGTAATTAAAATAATGGTAAGTAAAATAAGTAATCAAAACTTGCTTGCATTAGCTTTGTCTAGTAAACATTTACGTTCAAGTGAGATGCATATAAAGTTGATATTCAGGGATCCGGTATACGGATCTTAGATTTGCGAGGCTGATCAGATTTTCGTCAAAGAACCTTAGCATTAATGCCTATCTTAGAATAAAAAAAAAACTTAATCAAAATCGGTATAACATTTTGGGAACTACGATACCATAGTCACACGTTAATCTAATAAACAACATCATTTTTTTTTTGCAAACAAGCGGGGGTAAAGTAAAACTGTTTTCTATACATTTTAACATAAACATAGTTATAAATCTGGTCAAAAGCTTCAAAATTTGTTCGTGTCCACAAAGTATGAAATCTTTTTTGGTTCGCGGTTGGACTGAAACAAAAGCAACCACTTGATAGAAATAAAGACTGATGTAAGTTTTTCTTTTGTTTATAGGATCCGTCACTGTAATATGGAGAACAAAATTAGCGGGTTACGGTGATAACGCACGAGACAACGCAGCCGTGATCTTAGAATGTTCTAACATTTGCCCTTTCAAATTTGTTCGTAACGGATACTTTTGTTCTTACTGTTCATATAAGTCCCCGGATTTCGGTCCTATTTTTGAACACACTAAAAAACACAAGGTGAGAACTGAGGCTATATCAAACCTAGCTTCCGATTCAGTTCTCAAAGCAGATGTTACTGATTTAAAATGTGGACTTTGTCAAAAAAGGATAAAAGACCTATCAACACTGGCTGATCACCTTAGAATAGACCATGAAAAGATCATTAAAGGAAACCAGCTTGGCATTGTCCCCTATCTAATCACTGATGGTTTTAAATGCGCTGACTGCGGTGTCAGTTTCGATCGTTTTCATACACTGAATACACATGTCAATGCACACTACCCCAATCACATCTGTACTGATTGTGGGCAGGGATTCACCAATGCATTAAGATTGAAATCTCACTCTGCAATACACACCAAAAAGGAAAAGCGCCACACGTGCATGACCTGTGGTGATGTATTTTCAACGTTAAATTTAAAACGAAAACACATGGTGTCTGCGCACGGCATTTATAGTTATAAATGCCCTTACTGTCCCGAGACTTTCAAAAACTATGCAGACAGGCTGGATCATTTGAATAAATTCCACGATAAAAACATTAACTTTCCTTGCACACTGTGTGACAAGGTTTACAGGACCGCCTCAACGAGGACGAAACACATGCAATGTTTTCACACTAGAAACAAGACTCATTCTTGCGACATTTGTCACGCTGAATTCATGCATAAATGTGAAGTAAAAATGCACATGATTAAACACACAAGAGTGAAGAAGTATATGTGTGACGTGTGCAATAAGGCATTTGGGAGAAAGAATAATTTGGCGATACATATGCGTATACACAATAATGATAAAAGATTTTTATGCATGATCTGCTGTGTTGGATTCCACCAGAAGACTTGTTTTAATCGCCACATGAATAAGGCTCATCCTAATATTGCTGTATAATTTATCTTGATCATCAGACAACTGATAATTAATGTACCTATGGATGTTAAGTAACTCCCATACTTAAATATATATCCGTAACAAGTTTTAAATGAATTGTACTGCAATGTGCTTGTAATTTAGATATACTTCTTTGTTTGTTTTATTACTCTTGTATAACTACGAAGTGCTCTTAAACTGAGGGACGGAGAGATCGCAGGAACTATTTTTCGAGTCATATATATTCAAATTACCTAATCAACATTTTCATTGGTCACACATCAATGATTATTAAATTATTGTATACAAAAATTAACTAAATACATATTATCAAAACATTTTACAATACATATCGTTAACCAGTACATGAATCCTGTGACAATGATTAATGTACTGGCAGTCAAATCTGTCGGATAAAAGGGAGTCTTCAAAAGTGGAAAAAATCTTATAAATACTGTATCACATTGTTGCTAAATAATAATAAGAAATAAAATTAATGTTGATAAAATTTACTATAGACGCAAAACTAGATGAAGTGAAATTTTAGAGCTGTATTCATGTTATTTTTTTCTAATCTGAGAAAAACCAATACGGGATCTCGTTTTCAGATCAGGCATAATACTAGAATGTTATAATATTTTATTCATATACGTAAGGCGTACACTGCTTCTTAAAACACCTCAAATTCTGCCTCTTTCAGACTCACTTCCTTTAATGTATTCGGCGGCTACATAGCAAAAAAACGACTTCGAAAATAAAATACGCATTATTAGGGATTACTCAAACAGATCACACTCTAATTTAAATGGGACCACACGAAGAACCAGCTTTCGAGTGTAAAAAAAAATAACCATATAAATAATTCTAAGGCATAACACACTAAAAAATACAGTCGTATTGAGAACCTCCTCCTATTTTGAACTTGGTTAAAAATAAGAATTTCTAATTGAGTTCCCGTAGAAGAAATAAGTTATACGTAAAGATGGCGTCAGTTGTATTAATATTTAGGTTCTTTCCCTAAAGAGAGAATGTAGACTCCGAGGAATTTGTAGATCCTTCACTAGATCGATGCTTCGTCTTGCCCTGTTTTCTCGTCTTAAATTGAGTTAATTCAATTTTTAATTTGAAGTAAATTTATATCCTATAATTTTATTTAAGTTAATGTTACAAACTTTACGAATTTGCCTGGTATTCCTTTTATCATGGCGATAAAACGGGGCGTTGATTATCAGGATCATATTTTCCTTTGCCGTTGTAATAAAATCATGTAAAATAATGTGATATATCCTATTTTACAATTAGATAAACACTGCATGGCCATATTTTAAATTGATTTAATGTGTTACATTTCTGTGTGTATAAACTTAGTACCTATTGTGAATGTTTGTTTTCTTTATGATCCCTTATCTTAGTATTTAAGATAAGGGATCATAAAGAAAACAAACATGACATGAGCTAACACATGACGACGTCAGTCAATTTCTCATTATTAGGCATAAAGGTTACAAGGTTTTTAGGACGTGTGTGGATTAATGGCGGAGGTTTTATTCAGCAAAGACCGATCCAGCTATATAGAACAGTACATAGGTTTTAGGCATGTCTCTGCAAGTGATCTGTGTACATCGCTACGTCTTAACTGCCTTGATGTTTGACAATATTATCAGTTATTATGGAATAACTGATTATAATGCCAAACAAGCCGTCCGACAATGCCAACGTGTCGGACGGCTGCTGTCGTCTGTGGTTAACGATCTTTACCTTAGTGAAAACTTACCTATATTTAAAATGTTTATTAGCACTGATACAGTAACGCAAACTATGATTGACATACATTCCTTCTGAATTGTACTTGCATATAAAACACAAGTTGCTGCGGACCGACTTGACCATATCAAACCGGTTTAATAATCAGACGCGCCGACCAACAAATGTGACGTTGTATGACTGTGCGTGTTGCCATTTGCGACAGCTCTGTGTCAAAGACAACAGCACATGTGTCGTATTGTGACAGAGAGAATCGCAGGGTAGATTCACACAATAGGTTTAATTAATCATAGAACGTCGTCATCACTTCAACCGGAATGTCTACCGATCTCAAGCCAGCACAAAAAGTAATCAAGTGAGGTGTTTTTGTTTTTTAAGCAGGTGAAATATTTGAACATGTATTTGTAGCTGCATTTTTAGTCTATTCTTTTTCTATACATTTATGTAATTTGAATACAATACTTTTTATTTAACAGATAATATAAAACAGAAAGAAAGAAGGAAAGCACGTTTATATCTCGCATACATCCAACATGCACAAGATCAGTTGTACCAGGGATAGGAAAAAATTGCCGTGGTTCTATTGAGGCGCAGAGTGTTAAAGGCATCTCAGAAGTAAACCAATAAATCAACACAGGTAGTTAAATAGCATCGATATAGCATGTCACATCACAATCAGATCAAATTAATAAAATATTCGGTAATATCACTAACCTTAATCACTCGATATTCCATGGATTCACTCGATATTCCGTGCGGGTGCCGGTGCCACAGCGTTGCAGAGGAAGAGGTTCGAGTCAATGTGCCTGGGACTTGCAACCCATGGAGTAAGGTTAAGGGCCCCTTTATGATTATATCAATGCTCCCTTTCACCGCTCGAGCCTCCTCCCTGCCCAACCAAATTTGGAAAGATCCTAAGTGGTTTTTGACAGTGACTTTTTGTGAAGTTGACAAGTAGGGTTGCGTTCTCAACGCCACATATAAAAGACGCGGCGCTTGTTACACAAGTTTATGAAAAAGTAACCGTGGTACCACTAGTGGTACGACTGGGGGTACCATGGATACTAAACGAAAAAAAAATGGTGGGTTTCAAATGCTGTGGTTAAACTAGATATAAATCTAGTTAACCAGGAGTAGTATTGAAACAGGAGGAGCGATACACGAAGGTTATTTAGTGACACATTCATTAATAATATGGCGGTGGTGGCAGCCACCTGTACTTTACATGTGTACTTTAATAACACTCTGTGACTATATTGTTTTTCTTCAATTTTCCTTACCACCTGCAAAAGTGTCTCGTTCAATTATGGTTCATCTCTTCGACATGCTTGGAATTGTCTGAATACTTACTGCATCTATTGGTACAAGTGCATGTGGTTAAGCTTGCACACCAATCGCATCTCTTGTGCCTACACGCCGCAGGGAGGCGTATTAATGTTGTATGTACGTAGGGATGTACTTTTCTTGAAGGGTCGAGAGCTGTGGCATTCTGCTCCTTTGCAGTATGAATTCGCTTCAGTCTGATCAAAGGTTCCGTACCTTTGATCAGCGTATAACTACTACCTAAAGCCCTCTCATCATGGTTGGTAGGTATAACACACTATACTTACGACTACACGTAATGCTGCATATAGTCTAATCTAGAATATAATTCTAGTTTAGCCTCAACAAAATTTTTAAAGTTAAAGGCAAAAAATATAAAATTAAAACCCGTGTCAAAATTGTTCCACAATTACTAAGATAGTATCTTCCGAACAAGAATCAAGATTTGATTAAAAAAATATCGCCTAAGTCGAAACTTACCGAATTGACCTCCTGAATCAGAAAACCATATTTGACGGATACTGTAATCTGAATGTCAATGAATCAACGAATCCCTAATTCCCTCTTTTGGTTTTAGGATCCATCGACTTACGGTGGAGGCCGAAACTGGGCGACTTACACGACCACCGAGACAACGCGGCTATCCTCTTGGAGTGTTCCAACGTCTGTCCTTTCAAATTCCATCGAAACGTATTCGTTTGTGCGTTCTGCCCGTTCACTTCTCCAGATTTCGGTCCCCTAAAAACCCATTCAGATGATCACCAGGAAAGAATTAAAGCGCTTTACGATGTTAGAGCCGATGCAATATTCAAAGCAGACGTATCCGATCTTAAATGTAAACTATGTCATAAAAGTATGACAGACATATCGACACTGTTTGACCACCTGATCGAAGAGCATAACAAACCTTTAAATAAGAAATACACACACGGAATTATGCCTTTTCTGTTAAGCGACGGATTTAAATGTTCTCATTGCGATCTTAGCTTTGATAAATTCAGAAATTTAAGCAGTCACGTGAATAAGCATTACCCTAATTACATCTGCGCTAATTGCGGTCAAGGTTTTTGTTCTAAAGATAGACTGAGGAACCATTCATTAAAATACGAACAGAATGTACCACGATACAAATGCCCTCAATGTAATGAAACTTTTCAATATCAATATCTCAAAAACAAACATTTGATGTCTAAACATAATATACAAGTAGGTGGTGGGTACAAGTGTCCATATTGCACTGAACATGTGTTTAAATCTTACATAGATCGAGTGACACATATGAACGAGTTCCACGGCAAAAATATCAATTATCCGTGCAGCATGTGTAGTGATGTTTTCAAATCTACCTCGGCAAGGGCGATTCACGTTAAAGTGGTTCACCTGAAACTAAAACCTTTTGTGTGCTCGGTGTGTAGCTACAGTTTTAGGAGCGGTTGCGAGTTGAGAAATCATATGATAAAGCATGGTGGAGAGCGGAAGCATCAATGTCAAGTTTGTAAAAAAGCCTACGCTAGAATTAAGACGTTGAAGGAACACATGCGTATACATAACAACGATAGGAGATTTGTCTGTGCGCACTGCAATAGTGCATTTGTCCAAAAAACAAGTCTGAATAGTCACATGAGGACGCAGCATTCTAATGCTCATCAGTTTGGTTCCAGTTGTCCACCAAAATGAATACATATTATTATATCAATGAAAATAATATATGAAATGAAACCTGATCTTGAATTGATTGGTTGCTTCGGCCTTTGCAAACCATTATTGTTTATTTAATTTAATAACCTATAATTACCTATGTTTATTGTTTATTAAATTTAATAACCTATAATTATCTATGTTAACAGTAGCATTACCACAACTTACCGGATTTGTGCGTTAAATGCGTAAACTGCAAATTTTTGTTTTAAGAATTTAAATATACTTCAGGTTTATTGTGTCGTAATTTCTTGAAGCAGCTTATATATAATTTCTTAAGGCTTTAAAATATTTTAATGGACTTTGGTTGGCAATAACATAACAGGATTATTACTAGCACACTCTAATAGTGCACAGTTTAGTTTTATAACAATGTGATAGTAGTTATATTAAGGTAACTGTATATTACCTATCCAAAATTCGTGACTAGAAGGAATGGCGAGTTTGTTGTATAATGGGTGGGTGTACAGAAGTAAACTACTGCTACTTGCTATTTATGGAACTGTATCAAGGATCTTAACTGTTATCGGTAGGTATTTGAATTCTGCTATATTTGTATTTTCTCTAAAAATGCTATATTAATTTACCGAGCCATATTACCGTGGTTTGTATATACTAAATTCTACCTCAAAAAATGGTACATATGGTACAAAACGTTTCCTTCGACTGTTTCGAACTATTCTAGAACTCCAATTTTCTTTCTTTTGTTTCTAGGATTCCTGGGGATTAGTTGGAAGCAGAAACTGGATGACTTTCCCGACCATCGACACAATGCGGCCATTATCTTAGAATGTTCCAACGTGTGTCCATTCAAATACTATAAAAACGTGTTTCTTTGTGCATACTGCCAGTTCACTTCACCAGATTTTGTTGATCTAAAAGAACATAATAATGAACATAAAGAAAGAATTTTTGCTCTGGGCAATGTCGGACCCAATGACATATTCAAAGTAGACGTATCAAACCTTAAATGTGAACTGTGTCAAGAAAGTATGAAAGATATACCTTCACTAGTTGAACACCTGATCAAAGAACATAACAAGCCTATCAATAGAAAATTCAAACCCGGCGTCATCCCTTACTTACTTAGCAATGGATTTGAATGCGCTGACTGTGACGTTACTTTCAACTCATTTGTTCCATTAAATATACATATCAATAAACACTATCCTGACTTCATTTGCAGCATATGCGGTGAAGGCTTTTGTAGTTTATTTAAACTAAATGGCCATTTGCTCAGACACAAGCAGAAGCAAACAAAATTCAAATGCTCCAATTGCGGTGAGGTTTTCCCGACACGCCTTCTCAAACAAAAGCATTTAGTGGTTAAGCATGGCATTTTCCTTTATAAATGTCCATACTGCCCTGAGTCTTTCAACGATTACAAAAGGAAAGTAGCGCATATGAACAAGTATCATGATAAAAACATAAAATTTTCTTGCGTTTTGTGTAGTAAAGAGTTTGAAACGTCCTCGGCAAGGTCGTGTCATATGAAACTTGCCCATACCAAGGAGAAACCATTTGCTTGTACTATGTGCAGTTATACGTTTGTTTGTAATTCTCATTTGAACAGGCATATGATAAGCCACGTTGGAGAACGTAAGCATCAGTGCCAAGTGTGTAATAAAGCGTACGCGAGAAAGAACACTTTGACAGAACACATGCGCATACATAATAATGACAGAAGATTCGTTTGCGGTCATTGTAGTAGTGCATTTGTTCAGAAATGCAGTTTGAAGAGTCATATCAGGACGCACCATTCTACTGTATAATCATAGGTATTATAATTACTGTCAAGATAATTCACGCGGTCAATTTATTTCATACGCTTGACCCACTCTTTTTTTGTGTAAACCTATTTAGCAGTGCTACTTATTAAAGAATAAAATATAGAAATCTGAAATTAAAGCTCCGAGTGAAAGTTTTGCGGCATATAAACTCACAACTTCTAACTGGGTTCAAATGAAAATTAATAATTAGATACTATTATTTCTTATAAGAAGGTGCACGTAAGCTGGTAGTAAAAGCTGGAATATTTTTGCGACCTCTTAAAGCTGTTATTCCTAGAAAATAATAATAATTTAATCAAAAATTTGGCAAGTTTACACGTACTTATTCGAAAGAGTTACTAGTATAAGATTTTATATACAATAGAACTCACCGCACTAGGATTTCCCGTTTAGTGGAGAAAAGAGAAAAGTGCAGCTCAATATCGTGACTTACGTGCACTTTTCTTTTGCTTTTAGGACCAATTGCCATAACTTGGAGGCCGAAACTGGGCGACTTTCGAGACCATCGCGACAACGCGGCCAAAATCTTGGAGTATTCAAACGTGTGTCCGTTCAAATTCCATAAAAACCTATTCGGTTGTGCCTACTGCCCGTTCACTTCGCCAGATTTCGGCCCCATTATGAAACATACTACAGAACATCCGGACAGAGTTAATGCTCTGCGTAATTTAAAAGCTGAAGCAATATGCAATGTAGACATCACTGACCTGACATGTAACCTCTGTAACATAAATATTAAAGATATCTCGACATTATTGGAACACCTTATTGATACACATGACAAACCCTATAATAGAAAATGGACTTCTGGAGTCTTGCCATACCTGTTAAGTGATGGATTTAAATGCGCTGACTGTGGTATTAGTTTCGAAGGGTTTAGGCATTTAAGTATTCATATGAATGAGCACTATCCTAATTTCATTTGCTCTAATTGTGGTGATGCATTTTGTAGTAATCAAAGGCTGAATAACCATCTTAAGACACACCAAAAGACATCCAAGTTCAAATGCTCTAAATGCGACGAAGTATTCACTTCGAGTTATCGCAGATGTGAACATATGGACTCAAAGCATAATATGCCAACATACAGATGTCCTTATTGCACGGTAACTTTTAAATCTTTCAGTCAAAGAGTGGCACATTTAAATAAGTTTCACGATAAAAATATTTCATATCCTTGCAGTATGTGCTCAAAAGTTTTCAGTTATGCTACGTTAAGGACCCGTCATATGCATCGTATACATATAAAACATAAACGCTTCTCATGCTCTATCTGTAACTGTTCCTTCGTTAGAGAGACCGAATTAAAAAAACATATGACAAAGCATGATGGAGAAATGCCTCTAAGTCATGTTGTAACGTAACGAAACTAGTGAAAGTATTTGGATTTTGTCTTCCACAATGTTTGTTTCGCTATCGTGTTCGTATCAATAGGTGATTGACCGATAGGCCGCTGAACTCTAACAGCATGTCGCCGCTGATCTGATTGATAATTTGTATCGTATATTCGTTTCAGTACGAGGTCATTCTTCTTATGTTAAAATATATTCAGAATATCGTTTACTTCTATATAACAAGTTGTTTTTATAATATAATACACCGATTATAACCCGGACCGAAATACGACCTAATTATTAATAAGTCTGTACAACTTCAAAATGAAAACCTCGGTTTCCAAATGCTGTCCAGCAACAAAACTGTCAAAGGAACTTAGATAACGTTCTTGACTTCAAATTTATAATTTTTTTGTAACAAATATGATATAATATTATATCTGTTATAAACCGGACCGAAATACGACCTAATTATTGATAACCATACCTTGAAACGAAAAGCTCTCTCTCTTCAGCTGTCGGGTAAAAATCCGTCAAAAAAATGTATATTGCGTTCTTGACCGCAAATCATACGTTTTTCAACAAATATAATTAAACATTTGATATCTAGGCATGTATTCAAACGCATGCAGCCCCTTAGGATATTTCATCGCTGACTTTTCTATTACTTTAGTCTGTATTATCAATTTGAGAAAATCAATACGCATCTTTTTATTATTACTACTCCTTTGATTTCAAATTATAATTTATCTATGAGTATTTAGTTTTATAGGCAACTAGTTTAAAAAAATCTTGATTAGCTATTACCATATAATAATTGTAAATTTAAATGTGCGGTATTAGTGCCACCGCCTATTGTTATTATCTATGAGTATTAATTTTATAGGCAACTAGTTTAAAAAATCTTGATAAGCTATTACTAAATAATAATTGTAAATTTAAATGTGCGGTATTAGTGCCACCATCTTTTGTTATTGTCTATGAGTATTTAGTTTTATAGGCAACTAGTTTAAAAAATCTTGATTAGCTATTACCATATAATAATTGTAAATTTAAATGTGCGGTATAAGTGCCACCACCTATGGTTATAAGTTTGAAAGTAACATGGATTTATTATATTATTTACTTCTAAACTTTATTTGTATGGGATCTTCTTTATGTTATAGACAATTTTCCAATGTACGTTGCAGCAAAATGTGACTCCATAGTTCAGTTTTTAGGGTAGTTGAGATTGTCAGTAACAAAATATTAAGATTATTAAGATATTCTGTTGTTGTTATTTTTGCATTAACGTTTGTTTAATGAATAAGCTTACAAATTTACCCGCGAGCATCCGTCCCCTTAAGAAGATTAAACGATAGGAGCGAAGGGATAAATTTGAGCTATGACTCACTCACTACGATAGCTCAGCTGGAGAGCATGTCCCGGCTATAGGGACGGGTGGTCGCGGGTTCGAACCCAGCTTGTAGTACAAATTTTTCGTTTCGTTGTAATTTTGTAAGCATACTAGGATAGTGTTAAAATAACATCATAATTTCATACCATGTTTTTGTGAAGTAACTTTCTTATTTGTCTATTGTACTATTTTCTGATCTGGTGTAGTACTCAGAAATAAATTATTTCTTTCTTGTCACGTGATGTTTTTAATTTCGTATTTGGTAAGTATACGTTTATGATACTGATATGATAGAAACCTTCGTAGAAGTACAACAAAGTCTATTGTCTCTCAGGTTCGTCATCATTATAGTATAAATTGTACTGTACTGTTGTTCAATGAAAAAAATGCAAATAGTACTAAGAAGGGAACGTACAGGTATTTTTGAACTCAATTAACACATAACATAAACTTATTGCCACGCCTATGTTCCACTAACAAGAGGTATGTCTGTAAACAATCGCGTTTCACAGTGTGAACTATTTGAAATATCGCAATGATGTTTACCTACATCTAATGTAGGTACTCAGAACATCTTTTATTTTGTCTGTTGTTACTTGAAATCCTTGTAAAATTATGACGGCTCACGCAGAAAGTAACTTTAAAACTCCACACCTTCATATGCAATAATGCTCCTGACTATTAACAATTGGTAGCGTCTGCAAAATAGCAGAAATTGTTGTAAAGTGCAGTGAAGGAAAGAATGCGAATGCCAAGTATGTAACAAAAATAGTAAGTAACCAGCCTTGAAGGGATATGTGAAGAAGGGGTCTTAAGACAGGTTCATATTATTTGCATAATATACTACGGCCATGGTACAAAGCTTATTTGCATAAATGTTTCGGACACCTATTCGAGAATTCTCATAACATATCGCTTACGTGTTAAGGAATAAAACACGATGGCGCTGATTGTGATAAGTCAAGGGTGGATTGATATATGACAGAAACAACAGAATCTATCGTGGATATATTTTGGAATCAATTGTCAATCTTTAGCTCGATATCTTACCTCCGCAAACCAACTCGTGGTGGTACATGATCAGTCAGTCAGTCCTATAGTTGTATGCCATACGATATTTGAGTAAATTTAGTTTTTGCGCAATCCTCATAGGTGCACATTAAATTATATCAGGAGTCCCACACAACATATGTATGTAAACCCTCGAGTCTGGCTTAATAAAAAAATATAAGGACTGATACGATTCTGTATGACTTATTAATTTTTGGTTTTAGGAACCCTCGCCATAAAATGGATACAGAGACGAAACAATTTGACGACGGGCTTTGGTGACTCACGAGACAATGCGGCTATTATCTTGGAGTGTTCCAACATGTGTCCATTCAAATTCAAGAAAAACGTATTTGAATGTGCTTACTGTCAGTTCACGTCCCCAGAATTCGGTGCTATCAAAAAACATACGGAAGTCCATCAGGACAGAGCTAAAGCTGTTCAGCTAATGAGGTCCAGCATGGTGTGCAAAGCAGATATAACGGATCTAAGATGTGAACTGTGTCAGGCAAGCATGAAAAGCATATCAATGCTGTGTGAACATTTGACTGAAATACACAAGAAGTTCATGAAAAAAGAATATGAGCCCGGCGTCGTACCTTACTTGATAAGCAAAGATTTCACATGCGCAGACTGTGGCCTCAATTTCGATCGTTTTGTGAAATTAAATCAACACGTGAATCAACACTATCCTAATTTCATCTGTTCTGACTGCGGTCAGGGCTTCGCTAGTGCGCAAAGAATGCAAAATCATTACTCATCACATCAGAAAAAAGCTCAGGTTAAATGCTCCATATGTGACGAAATCTTTCCTTCAGCATCTCGTATGCGTGACCATCTCATGTCTATGCATAACATAGGTGCTTATGGATGTCCTTATTGCAGTGTAACGTTCAAAAAATACGGAGAAAGATTGGCACATTTGAATGAGGCACACGATGTTAAAATAAACTATCCTTGCAGTATGTGTCCTAAAGTTTTCAAATGTGCGTCATCGAGGGCGAGCCACATGCGACATATTCACATTAAAAACAAACGCTTCAAATGCTCAGTTTGCGGTGATATGTTCATTACATCTGTTGACTTGAAAAGTCATATGATAAAACACGGTGGAGAGAGAACGCATCAGTGTCAAGTGTGTAAGAAAGCTTACGCGAGGAAGAAAACATTAAAAGAACACATGCGCATACATAACAACGACAGAAGATTTGTTTGTAAGCACTGTAATAGTGCCTTCATTCAAAAATGTAGTTTGCAGAGTCATATGAAGACGCACCATCCCCAGGCAGAAATCTTGTCATCTGAAAAACAGGAATAATTGTTCCGTTGGAGCATTGCCATGTGCGTTATGTACCAATCATGAAATCCTGGGTTTGCTTGGTTTGGTTGGCTTCGAAGAAATTCTCACCAGTAGTCTGGAGTATTGAGTCCGGAAGAGTTCGCCCGTAGTCCAAGAACCCAAAATCTTCTGATGAAATGGTGGCCTACACCTTCGAAAATTCAGATAGAGCGTGGAAATGTGAAGTGATCATTGAGTTACAAAGCTAAGGCATTATCTTCTCTAGTGCGGGTCATTACAACTGGTCGTGTTCCACCGCCATTATTAGAGAAGCGGAAATGTTAAAGATGGATGGGATGAAAAGATGAGATGTGTCGGTTTGAAAATATACGTTTAAATTTCTGCATTATTTGTATATACTGTGGCAAACAGGATATATTCAGATTATTGAGGATCTGCAAAAACATTGTGTTAAGTTCCTTAAGTTAGTATAGGGTACACTTTGTTATTTTATTAAAAAATCATTCAAATATTACCTTACGTTACTGTTTTACTCACATATAGTTACAATTTATAAGTTTCAACAGTATAGTGTGATGTTTGATACATTTTAAAAATAAAGGACGTTATTAAGAAATAATAGGTGTTACACCTAAAAAAAACTTGGTACCGTAATACTGACTGATATTTATTTGTTATATTTAGATTATGTTCTAGACTTAGATAAAATCACAGCACCAAGTCTGAACGTCTACTACACTCTCATTTTATCGCCTGATATGAGATTGTGGTTAAAGTCTAACTTGTACCTAATTAAAAATAAATACATCAGATAAAAACATCAAAGTAGGCAATAAAGCTGTTTTGTTATTATGTAGCAACGCTTGCGCGATTGCTTTTAAGCATGATTCCGTCCCCAGGGTAATACCGCGGTAGTGCTGCTTAGTAGAGTATTAAGGATTAAATATGTTTCTACTCTCAATTGATTCAATACTATTTTCACACTCTTACAAGTAAAAATGTGTTGTGGTCAAAGGCTAGCCTAACAGCAATAAAAAAACTGGCCAAGTACGAGTCCGGTGTCGTTCTATTAGAGTCTAGATCTAGACAGCTACAAAATTGCATTTACAAGACAGCGTTTTTGGTATTAGTTAGCTAAATGTTGGTGCATAAATTCCCATTCAACGAATGACATCAAGCGCTACCGTTCAAGGGCTTCATACGCCGTTGGTTAGTTACGATGAGAAAATTTCCTGCTAGTGGTACCTAGTTATGCTGGCGGCATTCAAATACTCTGACGCCATGCTGTAAAGTTAAAACCCGTTTTGAGATCTCAGCTCTCGGATACTCAAGGCTGTAGCTGATCTGCCTCTAGAAAAAAGACAAGTGAGTGTCATTTTATTCTATACATAGAAATGCATTAAAAGCAACTTTTCTATTCATAGCTCGATTCAAAAAAAGCCTTGCATGATTAGATAATTTGACCAAGTCTGCAATTCTCTGCAACTGTCGATTGCAGTAAGGGTATACGCATGCATCCTATGCATATATACTGCATATAAATGGAATGGAAATGCAAACAAAAAAAATGTGTCAAGCACTAAGTATGCCACAGTCTCCATATATCAAATAATAAAAATTTATCAGTAGTTATACTATAGACCCCATTTTCAAGGAGTATTGAGACTGACAATACTGACACACATCTTTTTTGTTTATAGAACCTGGAAAATGGAGGCCGTCAATCGGAGACTATCGCGACGCACGTGACAATGCAGCGATAATCCTGGAGTGTTCCAACATATCTCCCTTTAAGTGGCGTCGCAATTCTTTCGGTTGCCCCTACTGTTCATACAACTCGTCACATTTTGAACTCTATAAAAATCATATTATGTCTGAACATTCGGACAGATCAAACCGAATCGAAATCCTCCGCAACTCGCGTCGTAACGATCCTATCAAAGCAGATGTGACGAATCTAACATGTGATCTCTGTCAAGAAAATATCGATAACATAGAAATACTAATGGACCATCTTCTCGAACAACACAACAAACCTATTATTACAGATTATAGTTCAGGCATCGTTGCTTATCTCTTATCAAACAATAGTTTCATATGCCCTTACTGTGCGATTAATTTTGATCGATTCAAAACATTAAACGCCCATGTTGATGAGCATATCCTTCAGTGTGTTTGCACTCAGTGTGGCCAGTTATTCTCAGGCGCGAAGAAACTTGGTAGACATATTCACCAATACCACGCAGAGACTCAAAAATACGATGACTATGGAGATTCTAGACGTAACGCGTCAATTATTTTAGAATGCTGTAACGTGTGTCCCTTCAAATGGTACCGAAATGCGTATGGGTGTCCCTGCTGCGCATATACAACACCAAATTTTATAGACCTCAAAAATCATATATCAGGAAACCATCCCACGAAATCCGACAGAAGCAGGATTCTCCGAAACTCACGACCTGGTGACATAGTCAAAATAGATGTTACAAATTTGCAATGCGATCTGTGCCAAGAAAAAATCAAGGATATTGCCACAATAATGAATCATCTAGTCGAAAAACACGATAAACCTATAGTTATGAATTACGGCTCGGGTGTCATGTCATTTCTGTTGGAGGGAGGATTTGCATGCGTCTACTGCAATGAATCTTTTGATGGTTTTAATTTCTTAAACTCTCATGTGAATGATCACAACCTTAGTTGTGGATGCTCTGAATGCGGGCAACATTTTTTTAATGAAGATCGACTCCGAAAACATATCATGAGATGTCATGAAAAACCCCGTAGTACCAAACTGAAGTCTAAATTTGGCTACTATGATGATGCTAGACATAACGCTGCAATTATCTTAGATTATTCAAATATTAGCCCTTTTAAATGGTACCGAAACGTATATAGATGTGCTTATTGCGAATTTACTTCGGCAGATTTTGGTTCACTCAAGACCCATGATCACCCTCAATGCCCAAAAACTGAAGCCCTGCGAAACTCTCGTCCATCTGAGGTTCTTAAAGCAGACGTTTCAGATCTCAAATGCGAGCTCTGTGACCAAGCAATCCAGGATTTGAAAACTTTGGTTGATCACTTGAGTGAAACTCATGGACTTATTTTTAAAAAACAGTATGGCTTTGGTATCGAGCCCTTCATGGTACGTGAAGGATTCAAATGTGCAGATTGCGGCCAACAATTTGACGGGTTTATAAAGTTAAGCCAGCACATCAATGTACATTACCTTAATTGCGTCTGTCCTGAATGCGGTCAGGCTTTTTCCAAGCCCGAAAAGTTAAGAAGTCATTTTGAAGTACACAAAAGAAAAACTGGTCGCTATAAATGCTCGGAGTGTGGAGCTCGATTTGACTCAAGATACAAAAAAGATCTACATCTAAAGTCAGAGCACAATATTCTCGTCAACAAATGTCCATATTGTGATGAGTCCTTCGAATCTTATCCGCAAAGGTTGCAACATTTGAATGAGAAGCATGGCAAAAAGACTGATTTTCCGTGCCGTATATGCCCGGCAGTATTTAAAACGGCTACTAAACGATCTCTACATACTAAATCATTTCATTTTAAAGACAATAAATTTCCTTGCACCATTTGTGAATATAGGTCCGCAAATTTAATGGGACTGAGAATGCATATGGTAAAACACAATAAAGAGAAAAAGTATAAATGCGAAATTTGCCCAAAAGCATACCGTCGTAGGAAGGCGTTCACTCTTCACATGAGAACCCATAACGAAAAAAAGGTTTGTGAAAAAGCGTAGGTTTTTCGTAAAGGCATATTTATATATCTATGAAGAAACGAAGCCCTTGGTAGTGAAGCCTTATATATATCTCCTCCAACTCACATTATACGGCTCTTTATATTGAATGGAGTTGAATGCGGTTTAGAGTTTGAACTGTTATTGCCAGCACACGTATGAACATCATCTTGATTTCATCTGTACATGAGGGGTGGACAGGGCTTTTCCAATCCAGATAAGCTATGAAAACATTATAGATCAGCGTAATGAAAAGACAATTATATACAGATTAACCAGTGAATTCTTTATTTCAATGCATTTGACATAAGAGCACTCACCATTGGTCAACTCATATTGCAAAGAAACTTTTGTCTTTTATACACTTCTGTTGCAAAATCTTAATCTGGATCATTACGACAAGAAGATAGAAGGAATACCAGTGCTAAATGTGTTTGCTGTATATCATTCCGCTTCTAGAATAGTACAGCATATACAAACAGATTAGGCTGTACCTGGTCTACTGTGACGTGACTGTCGTTTGAAATGTGGATGTCAGATTAGAAAGATCCATTGTTTTAAAACATATCGGGGAGAGAAAATAAAGAAACAAGACTGTTTGAAAGCAGTAAGCTCAAAATGAAAACATTGACCCACCATAATATGCTAATATATTTTAATTTAGAGAATTGTCTGTACAAGTAAGTCTGCGCAAAACTGTCACTTTAAGTCATACAAAATAGCCGCGCTTCTGGGCACTGAGCAGAAGCTTCATAAAAATTGCAACAATTTCAAAAATGTGTCATATATGTACCTAATTAGTGATCTAATTATGCAAGTAGCTTGCAATAAGGAAAATATTTCTTACTAACCGAGCAACTTAACTGGTTATTTATATTTGGTTCTTATTATTCTTTTATCTTCTAATAATGTTACGATTATAGTTTCTTTTGAGTTCTTCCACTTTTTCACACCACGGAGTTGGTCTCTTCCATCAAGTCCTATAGCGGTTGGGTATTCTTACGTTGGTAATAGAACTGATTGTGCGTTTTTCTTTTTGTTTGTAGAACCTGGAAAAAGGAGGCTGAAAGTCGGGGAGTATAACGACGCGCGAGACAATGCAGCCATAATACTAGAGTTTTCCAACGTTTGTCCTTTTAAGTGGTATAAAAACGTTTTCGGTTGCCCGTACTGTCGGTTCACTTCACCGGATTTCGTGTCTATTAAAAGTCATATGGTTGAACATCCTGTGAAATCAGATAGAGTCCAGACTTTACACAATTCGCGACCTGGCGACACTGTCAAAACAGATATCACTAATCTAAAATGCGAGCTGTGTGACAAACAGTTTGAGAATGTTGAAACTCTGATAGATCACCTTATAGAAAAACATGATAAGCCATTAGTGAAAAAACACGGTCCGGGTATCGTGTCCTATATATTAGATAATGGATTCACGTGCGGACATTGTAACGAATCTTTTGATCGGTTCTTGACATTGAACTCTCATGTGATTCAGCACAAAACTAATTTTGCCTGTTCTCAATGTGGCAAATATATGTCTACGCCCGAAGGTCTTAGAAAACATATTCTTAGGCGTCACGTGAAAACTCCTAGGATCGATTTTCGTCCAAAATTGAGTGATTATAATGATGCTCGACATAATGCTTCTGCCATTCTCGAATGTTCTAACGTGTGTCCTTTTAAATGGCATCGAAACGTATTTAGATGTGCGTATTGTGATTTTACTTCGGCTGATTTTGCTCCTGTCAGAGTACACGCTTTTAACATTCATCCGAAAAAACTTGAAGCCCTCCACTACTCCCGTCCAACAGAAATATTTAAGGCAGACATTACAGACCTCAAATGTGAACTATGTGACCAGCCTATAAAAGATATGAAATTGTTAATGAACCATTTAATAGAAAGTCACGGAAAGTCCATAAAAAAGGATTACGGCGCCGGAATCGTACCATTTCTGTTATGCGACGGTTTCACATGCGCCGACTGCGGCCAACAGTTCGATAGATTCATGAAGTTAAACATCCACGTGAACGATCATTACCCTAATTGTATTTGCTCCCAATGCGGGCAGGCTTTCTCGAGCGTAAACAGGCTAAGAGCTCACTCTGAGCAGCATAAAAAGAAGGTTGTCCAGTTCAAATGCTCCCCTTGCGGCGAGGTCTTTACCTCAAGATTCTACAAACAAAAGCACATGGAGACCAAACACGATATCCTTCCCCATAAATGCCCGTATTGCAGTGACGCGTTCAAATCGTATGCGCACAGGTTACAGCATTTAAATAAGTATCATGACAAAAAGATAGAGTTCCCTTGTCGATTGTGCTCCACAATATTTAAGACAGCTTCGAAACGCGCGGATCACATGAGACACTTTCACTTGAGAGATAAACAGTATTCGTGTACCATTTGCGACTACATGTGCACTAGCGTTACTCTGTTGAAAAAACATATGGGGAAACATTGTGGAGAGCGGAAATATAAATGATTATATGGGCAATGTTGCACAGGCTTAAATAGAGCTTAATAACTCATGTGTTCTAATTTTTATTGATACATACGTACCTACTTATAAATCCGACTGTGGATTTATTTTGTTGCTATCTGTTTGGAATTCGGTCGCAAATTTTTAGTCAATATTTCTGATTTGTAAAAATCAGGCGTTTTTAAATTTTCTTTCAATGTTTATGTGCAGAAATCATACAAAAATTTGAATTTTCAAACTTGTCTTGAGAACCATTTTTGTTGTTTGGTAGGAACGTCTACCTAGTTACCACATGCGTGGGATTGTGCTTCTTCAATCAGTGAAGCCTGGATGAACATCTTCAATGCTTTGTGATCTCATGATCTTGATAAAAGAGCGTGCTTCTGTGAAGCAAACGTTAATATATGTATTTCTCTTATATGTAGGGTCTAATAAATTATACTAAATACTTGGACAAAATGGGACCATTCAGTGCACACTTTGTCCTAACTATATAATATGTAGTAAAATAAAGTATAGGTTTAAATATTTTGCTTATGCAATCAACGCTTATTACATATGTAGGTAATATATAATGTATAATAATAGGTAAATAAGTATTTATTATGAGTAATGTTTGCAGTTCTATGTTTTATTTGTATTTACTTAGAAAATTGTCTCGCATCTTTGACATACACGTCTAATTATGTATCTAAAGATAATAAATATTTTATGTGATATAAAGCAGTGATAGTTTTTATAGCAATAAACAAAATTGCCAATAGATTTTTAACTTCCCCTGTCGGGTTTATTCTTGCCCTAACATGGAGCTTCCAATGTGACCCAAATATATGAATTTACAAAAATATAAATCATAATTTTAATAAAAAAAAAATATAGTTTACTATTTTTTTCTTGTCATTTCGTTTTTTATGATGTATTTTTATTGAGTGACCAGGGTGTGGGACACATGTATCTGAATTTAACTTTAACTACCTGTCCGATACGGGTTTGAACAGCATAGAACATGGTAGTGAAAAATATGCGAAATTACACACATAATACAATATAATTATTGCGTAGGTATTTAGATTGTATACTAAAATTATAAGTAAAATTTATTGCGAAACGCCGCGCCTGTAATATATAATTTATTCATGAATTATATCGGATCATGCAATTATTGTAAACCAAGCTATGCCAATAGCAATAACTGCATGCGTATGCAATTATTTTATACATTGTAGTCTGTTTTAATACATCTAGTATAATGATTTTTATTTTAAATAATTGTTTGTTTATCTCCCCGCTGTATCCTTAAAGTTTATATTATAAATTGAAAGCAGCTATTCAAATTGACTCACGAACACGAAATCGATTCTTATTTTTACTAAATCCAGTGAATTGCCTATACCTTACCGTAGAATTGTTAGCGATATAAATTGTAATATAGGTGTGTGTCATGGATGTATGACATGAGCAGCTATACAGGAATTTGTTGTGATTATTACATGAATTCTACAACTGCCTATTCCTTATAATTTATAAGATAATACTCGTAGACTATCTGCCGCACTCAGAGAACCCAATAAACACTAAATACTGTCAAAAGCTAAGATGTAATGCTTAAAAGTTAATTGATTTCTCTGAGTAGGTACGACAATAAGATAAATTATTACATAGATTGAGGGCAATAGATTAAATACAGAGTGTTTCAAAACGTATATCATTTTAGATTTTCTCGCATAAATGTGTGATATAAGCAGAATCTAGTGTGATTTGATTGAAGACTATAGGTAAATATTAACTTGATGCCGGATATCGGAATTTACTATCGCGGTATTAGTTATGGGGATAGAATCATTGTACTTTGTACACTTTGTGTCGTCAATTCAACGCTCATCGATTATTCTCTAGAATATCTCGTAATTTAAACAAGAAAGTTTATAACACGGGCACTAACTAGTCTCCGTTTTTAATCCTGGTGATTAAAATTAAATTAGTTCATCTTATTCCAAATTCCAAATTATGCATCTGATAGGACTAAGACAAATTATAGTCAAGTTTTAATCAAGTGTAGGCCTCATTTACCCGCGATAATGGAAGTTATCTAGGGTTACCCCGGTACCCAAATCCAGTAATAAAACTGCAGTGGATGAACATCGCCCCATTGCGATTTTATCCTCTCCAGCCAAGGTCTTTGAATACATCCTAAAATTTATAGACAGTCAGTCAGTACCTAAGCGATGTACAGCATGGATTTCGTACCATAATATATGAAATAACAAAAATGACCTACAGTGGACAACTTTGCCAGACGATACTTACTTGTTTGTTACAAAAAAAATACAACTACTCTACCCGAAATCTGATATTTTGTATAGTAGCACATTGAGAGCTTTAGACGACGACACCCCGCATGCTATGGTGCAAAAATGTTTATTTTTTTGTCTACCTTCTTGTTGAAAAATATTTTATTGAATGTTTATGTCTCTTATATTTCTTTTTGGGGCAACGTTCTACACAAAATATCTATATTTCTGATTTTACTCATTCCGTTTACGGGCTAGAGATCCGTGAAATTTGGACGCACGGATAGACAGACAAATAACAGGCGGAGTCCCATTAATGTGCTTCCGTTTTGCCTTTAATTATTTTTTTGTGGCTGACAAGGCGTTACAATATGTTAATATCAGTATTATATACCTACTCTACGAACGCTCCAGTAAGGTTTCATTGAATAATTGTAATCTATTGTAAATTTTTAAAAATAAATAATTATTCATTACACAAAAAATATCTGTAAACAACAAAAAATACTTTGTAAATAAAACAACTACTTAATATGCACGTAAATAAATGTGTTATAAAAGATGTTCTGCACTTTTTATTCCATGTCCGTTAATTTTTAGAAAGGTCTGAATATTAGTAAGTCCAGCCATAGAATTTTAACTCTTTAGCGCACCCCGAACGTTTGTTAAGGGTACGGAATTCGTATAATCCTCTACTTATAGAATGCCCTATTCCACCCCGCGCCCCTCCCTACGGCTCGGTAGCATAACTGCGAAGGGCCGCCGCCGCGCCCGGAAATACGTTTGGGAATCAAACCGATTCGATCTGTCAATCAATAAAATATCTTCTACGTTATTTCGGCTTATGAAGAGGCATGCTAAATTTTAAAACGTCTAAATAATAAGTAAGTGTATAAAAATGTTAAGATATTTTGTCATACATTCTACAAGATAAGATTATGTTAACATCCTACCTACTGTGAAAGTAGCGTGGTTAATAGTTATTTGTTATACAAGAGTGCAAAGTTGCTTTTTAACCGCGTGTTCAATTTTGATGACCGAGCAACCGAAGGATTCTAAAATTGAATCACGAGCGCAGCGAGTGATTCAAAATTAGAATCCTGAGCGTTAGCGAGGGAATCAAAAGAGCACGAGGTGAAAAATCTTTGCACTCGAGTGCAACACGTAACTTTTCATTCCACCTCAGCGAGGAAATGACTAAATGCAAATTGAAAAAATAACACCAAGAAGGCTCCGAGTCTGAGTTTTTAACAAATTAAAAAAAAGTTGTATGATATATTCGGCACCATAGAGGTAGCAGTAAATAGGTTTAATGATTTTTTTAATTCACAAACTTAGTGCACACGATGTTCTAAATTCAATTTACTTTATCCTCTAGAGAATAAAAACGGCTTTTCCACTCAGATATTGAAGATTAAAAATACTCTTTCCGAGATGGTGGGATGAAAAATAATTTTATACTCAGTTCATTATAATGTAAAAACAATTGAAAGGAAGGTATTGACAATTCTATAAATATCAGCAGCTTCTTAAAGTACACTTAATGTTTAAATAAATCTATACTTTGTTATTTATTTTTTATGTGAATGCGACGGAACAACCAGAGGCCCCCTGATGTTAAGCAGACTAACCTCTGCCTTTAACAGATGCATTTTATATCTATCACAAGTGAGGTCAACCTGAGATATTTGTTAAGTCTCATGTGCATGTAATTTTACTGGCTCTCAAGGACTGTTGCCGGAACACACTGTTAGGTGCTTGGCGACTAATTTTCTACTTGAGGGTAGTAGCTAGCCAGACGAGCATTCGCAAAATGCCTTTCCACCATGCGGTGAAGCTTAAGCCGGTGCGGTGGTGGGGATCGAACTGTGGACTTGCGGCATGGCAGTCCATAGCTATTTCTTCACAAAGATCATGAAGATGCAAAATTGAGAGACAGATTATTTTGGGACATTCATAGTTACCCTAAACAAAAAAACCTGCTGAGCGGGAATTTTTATAACAATTATAGTATTATTTTTTAAATAATTCTAGCTAGGAGAATGAAACTTGCACTGGTTTTCTTTTTCTGAAAAATACACGTATTTTTGATAATATTCTGGGGACATTATTTTTTCAAGACCTTCTGTAAGTGTTTTTTTTTTATACATTTCGGAATCAGCAAACATTATAAATGTTGAGAAACATACAAACTTTAGAACAATAATGGTTCTACATTAGAGCCCTGTTGCACACCAGATATTGCTGACTTGGTTGGGATAATAATTCCCGGACCTTGACGATCCGAGAACGGTTTCGATGAAAATACATTTTTTTTTTTTTATTGCTGATAGGTAAGCCTTTGACCACAATCTCACGTGATGGTTAGTGATGATGTGGTCTAAGGTGTTAACAGGCTTAACCTAGAATGACTGGCTCTCAAGGATAGCTGCCGGAACACACCGTTATGTGCTTGGCGACAGATTTTCAACTTGAGGGTGGTCGCTAGCCAGGCGGGCATTCGCAAAAATGCCCTTCCACCATGCGTTGAAGCTCAAGCCCGCGGCGGGATTCGAACCATGGACCTGCTGCGCGGCAGTCCATACCCAAACCCACTGAGCTATCACTGCTTCAAAAATTATTATATTGAAGGATTGAGCTGAGGTTGGTAGGCCCCAACCTAATTTGATGGTTGGCCAACTCAACTGCCTCTTTGACTCATATGCAATATAGCTGAAATATAGGAAAAAAAATATTTTAGAAGTACATTAAAATGGATATTATAAGTTGCTTGTATACCATGATAAAGATGCATTTCCATATGACGGCATTTTGACTGCAGTGACTGAATATTGGGTACCTATTAATAGGTTGGAATGGGACACCCTTGAAAATAAATTTATAGCTATTAATTCTTGCGTATCATATAATTAATTTCATTTATACATGTCCGAATTCGGGTGCGTGTGATTTTAATGGATATATAGAAAAGTTTACGATACAGAGGAACTTTTCGCCGTTTAAGATATTCGAGTACACAATTATTTTACGATATCAAAATCAAACTTTTTCAAGAATTATACACAGTTAAAATAAGTGCTTTTTGTATCTTGTGATTTGGTAGCAGTAGTTTTTGCATTTCCAAATATTTTTTCACTTGGATCTGAGGAACCTATATTGGATATTTTTTTTATTTTTAGGAAGAAAAACTGAAGACATTCACACACACACGGTAAAGATTAAAAGCGAAGTGGAATCAGACACGGAGAATATTACTACCGCTATCATGGCGGCTGCGAAAGACGGAGCTCAAAGGCGAGAAGCTTTCAGGAATAATATAACAACCATCCTCGAAAATTGCACCGCCTATCCTTTCAAATATAGAAAGGGTACGTACTTGTGCTTCTATTGTAAGACTACATTTTTAGAGCCAGAGAGGCTACGTGAACACAACGGTTCACTGCATGCAGAATTCAAAGATCTGTTAAAGCCAAAAAAGTACGAACCCTTAAAAATTGACTTCTATAATACGACCTGCAGAATATGCAGCGCCAACATTAACGACTATGAAACTTTGAAAGTCCATTTAACAGCTGAGCACGGAAAGATCATAGATGGTACGTGGGGTGATAGCGTACTGCCATACAAACTCAGCAAAGAAGAACACCACTGCCAAATTTGTGGAAAAAGATACGAGATGTTTTTAAGCCTTCACAAGCATATGAACGAACACTACGAGCGCTACATTTGTGAGACATGCGGTAAAAGATTTGCGACATCTCAGAGAATGGTAAACCATTCACGCACTCACGAAACAGGAGTATTCCCTTGCAAGCATTGTTCAGAAACGTTTCCTACCTACTCAACCTTATACGCTCACATAGCCAAAGTCCATAAATTAAACAAAAGATATAAATGCCCTATATGCGATGAGAAATTCAACTCTTACAAGCAAAGATTAAAACATCTTAATACAATACACGGAGAAAAAACGGCAGTATTTCCTTGTCCGTCTTGTCCGAAGGTCTTCGATCTGTGCAGTCGGAGAACAGCTCATATAAGGTTTCAGCATCTGCAAGAACGGAATCATATTTGTGCTGTTTGTGGCATGAAGTTTTTTACCAATTATGAGCTGCAAGAGCACTCGATAAAACACGGCGGGGAGAGGATCTACCAATGTGACGTCTGCAAGAAGGCTTACGCGAGGATGAAAACTCTTAGAGAGCATATGAGGATTCATAATAATGACAGAAGGTTTATCTGTCCTGTGTGTGGGTCGTCCTTCATTCAGAATTGCAGCTTGAAGCAGCACATGAGGGTGCATCATCCGACGCATTTGAAAAACGTTTATTGATATTAGAATAGAAAAAAGTGTAAAAAAACACTGATTGTATTTATAGTCTACATAATAGCTTTAACGTACACGACAAAGTAACTTGAATACGTCTAGTCTATAGACACAGAGGTATTCATGACCTAAGGCAGTTCAGGAGATCATGATATTTCAAACTTGGTCTATTTAAAAATTTATCAGTATGATCGTTAGTGTGCTCGATTGCAATTTTGTTGCAGAAGTATATATTGCCCCTGGATCTCTTCTAGTTTTAAATATGTAAAATATAGTAGGTGTAATTGAACAATGAGCAGCCTTAATACTAAAATATCGAATAATAAATAAAAGATACATAATAAGCCAGTGCCATGCAAAATCTATGAATAAATGAAGTTTTATAATATGAATCTCTTAATATGTAAGATTAGTATTTGTATTACAATTAGAATCAAATTAATAAATTGAACAGCAAACGTAACAAGGATTATTTTGTTTTATTAATTTTAAAACACTCAAACGTTGGCGTATACAGATCTGACACCACTTAGCTTAAAATAATACTAGGATCCTAAAATAATTCATTGTAGCACAGCCGTAATTTCATCACAAAATTTACAGGTGAATTTGCATGCTCATTAATTATACATTGAAAAAAACCTTTATATTTCTCATTACAAATTCTCTCATTTTAGGTGTTGATGAGAAAGAGCTGACACAAGAACAAGAAAAAGAAACTTCCAGAATTGTTGAACATAATACGATCGTCAAATCCGCTAAGAAACATAACGAAGATATTGCGGCTAGAAAAAAACGAGCTTATACACTCCTAGAATTCTCTAAAATATGTCCGTTTAGATGGGTGAAAAACCTATACATCTGTTTCTATTGTGACGAGCAATTCGTAGACCCTGCAAAATTACGAGAGCACCATGCCAATCATTCGCTCCTCATTCCTGCCCATTCTAAAACCGCAACTAAACTAAAAAAACACGAATTGATAAAGGTCGACATAACTGATGTAGGCTGTAAATTGTGTGCTGATGTAATACATAACTTTAATGATCTTAAAATACACTTACGCAGAAAACATAATAAAGACATAGATCTTGAATCCGATGGAGTCTTACCTTTTCAAATAACAAAAGATAGTTTTAAATGCGCGTTATGTGAAATGAAATTTGATGAATTCAAAACGCTCAATCATCATATGAATATACACTTCCAGAATTTCATTTGTGAACAATGCGGCACAGGATTTGTAACACCGGATCGGTTGAGAGTCCATTCGTTCTCTCACGGAACAGGGGCTTTCAAATGCAACGCTGAAGGCTGCGATAAGATCTTCCGTTCGAAAAACAACAAAAACGAACATTACGCTATAGTCCACATGAAAAGGAAAAGACACAGATGTCCACAATGTCCTGAAACCTTTATCAATTACTTTCAGAGGTCCAAACATATATCTGCTGTGCACGGCCTCAAGTTGAAAGAATTCAAATGTGAGATGTGTCCGAAAATTTTTACATTGAGTGGAAAATTGGGTGCTCACATCCGCACAGCTCATCTGATGATGAAGCGGTATGCTTGCGATGTCTGCTCGTGGAAGGTGTACTCCAAGACGGAGTTAAAACAGCACATGATCAAACACGTTGGTATCAGGAAGTTCCAGTGTAACGTGTGCAAGAAAACTTATGCTAGAGATTATACGTTGAAGGAACACATGAGAATACATAATGACGAGCGTTATATATGTGTTCAATGTGGCAAGACGTTCGTGCAGGCTTTTGGCCTCACACGCCATACGAAAACTCATCATCCGAATTCTATGAACATATATAATATTTAATTGTGTAATATTAAAATATTTAAATATTAAAATTGAATTAAAATTCAATACTATTGTATTGTAGTTTCTTAACCCCTGCGCATCATAAATAATTATAGCAATAGAAATGGACGATATCGTCCGCTGTGGACGCTAAGAAAAATGTCAATGAGAATTAATGATACCTAATTTTTATTACCGTGGGGTTTCAGGAAATCACCCTATTAAAGAACTTCATTAACGGCTCGTCTGTTTTTCGCTAGTAACATTACTTATTATCACGGCAAAACTACTGGACCGATTTGAATGAAATTTGGTATGGATATAGTTTGAGACTCGGGAAAAAACATAGGATAGTTTTTATCCAACTGCGCAAAAAGAGGTTCATGTTTTTGCGCGATAACCGACATACGCGCGGGCGGAGCCTCGCCCGGAAAGCTAGTTCAATATAAACTTCAAAATTATCTTGAAACTTAATTTCATTTTATGATATTATTCAGTACTTAGCGGGTGTTGGAAAGCAAGTTCAACGTATTTTTAACTGTTGTTTGTCTTTATTCTGGAAGATTCGCACGCAAGCACTATGCAAAACTCACGAACACTGCAAAGTAACCTCGACATGAGTACAGTTTAATTTTTATTTTCTAGGATCCGACACAATTCCTGACTCCGCGCTGCGAAAGACAAGAGTTGTGCCGCTATTCCAAGTTGCATATGATCGCAGCTTATGCAAACCACTTGGTACCATCTCTGACTTCAGTAAACTGAAAAAGGAAAGATTGCCTGCACTTAATACTGCCCCTTTCGACGTTTCACGGAGCCCCACCCCTGTATCAATACCTAGGTCTCCGTCCCCATTACTTGAAGAAATAAGTATCAATCCACCAGCTCAGTTCCTTTTGAAACCAAAGCCGGAGAAAAAATGCTCAGACACGAGACTAAACGCCTTGACCATCTTTGAATATTCAACCGCTTACCCATTCGTCTTTTCGAATAACAAATTCAAATGCTTTGTTTGCTCTCAACCTTACCTTGATCTCAACATATTAAAACAGCATATGAATGAGCACGCTTTTACTCCTTTGAAACGACTAGTGAACAATAGAAAAGAAAACGTTCTTAAAGTTGACGTCAGTGATTTAACTTGCAAACTGTGCTTGCTGCCCATCAAGGATCTGACTACGATAAAACTACACTTGAAAGAATCTCACGGGAAACAAGTTGATGCAGAACTCCAGGATAATCTAATACCGTTCAACTTGAATCTAGCGACCGAAGGATACCAATGCGTTATATGTGAAGAAAACTTCATCAAAATTCGTATATTAGTAATCCATATGAGTGCCCACTTTAGCAACTACAGCTGCGAAATCTGCGGATCAGGATTTATGACTTTACGATTGCTGAAAAAACATTTAGAAGTTCACGAAACAGGCAACTTTCCTTGTGACCAGTGCGAGAAATCTTTCAGCACTAGTTATAAGCGCGCGCTGCATATTCGAGGCGTTCATTTAAAACTGTATCCTCGTCGGTGTCCAATTTGCCCTGAACGATTTAACTCAAACTACAAGAGAACTATTCATCTTCAAGACGTACATAACCAGTCAACTAGAGTGCACAAGTGCAAGACTTGTGGTAGAGGATTCAATCTGAAGTATCATTTGATTTGCCACGTCAAATCTGTACATTTGCAGGAGAGAAATCAACAGTGTGATGTATGCCTCCAAAGGTTTTGTAACAAGGAATCTCTGAAACGGCACATGGTCATTCATACAGGAGAAAAGAACCACAAGTGTGAAGTGTGTGGAATGGCGTTTTTGAGGCGGAAGAATCTTAAGGATCATTTAAGACTGCATGATATTAATTGATAAAATTGTAACAAATGCTAGGTTTCAAGGTTTTATCTGTCTGCTCCAAATCGTATTATTAAGTTAAAAATTTATATACCTACATTTATTGCGTATATAAAAGCACCACCAAAAATTGTATATTCTATATTGTTATAATTGGCGTCAATATGTAGTGCCTGGAATAACAAAGCAGTTATACACTTGATTATGTGAGTGCTAGAAAAGAGGAGGAAGGATCTGAAGTCGCCGCGTATTATTATTTTTACCGACTTCAAAAATATGAGGAGGCGTGTGTTTTTATCAGTGTTACCTCATAACTCATTGCAGGGTTGTACCGATTTTGATTATTTTTTTTTATATTCGAAAGCTTGTCATGTGTACCCATTTGAGAGACCAATTTGAGTGAGATTTGACGAATAGTATTTGAGTTATCCCTAAGCATTTTTACCCAAGCTGCGACGCTTCGCAGTAAATAATGGCAACTACATATTTGATAGCACCAGTATGGACCAGTATTTTGAATCGTCAGAAGTATGCATCCATAATAAGAGCGAGAAAAATTAAATTTAAACTTTCTGGCAACATTAAAAAGTATATTATTTCATACTTTTATGCGTCGGAAGTCGGTTCCGTTTTGTTTTCTTCAATATTATTTATTTTATTATTATTTATTATATTTTATTCATAATATTATTTACCTATAAATAATGTAAGAGGATGTTAGCACAAATGTAAATATAACATTAAAAACTATTCAAACTCTACTTTTCAAAGGATGAATCTGATATTTAAGAACTAATATATTTTAGTTAGAAGTTAATTTGGTCAACCAGACCTAAATAAAAAAGCACATAAAACATTACAATCAATCATGGTATAGTTTTTTTGTGATTGTGGCGGAACAAGCATGAGGACCAACTGATTTGCTAAATCTTATGTGCCTGTAATTTTACTGGCTCTCAAGGACTGCTGCCGGAACACACTGTTAGGTGCTTGGCGATAGATTTTCTACTTGAAGGTTGTAGCTAGCATTTGCATAATGCCCTTCCACCATATGCGGTGAAGCTTTAGCCAGCAGCCGTAGGGGAACGAACCGTGTGCTAATAAAATAAAAGAGTTCTAAGATCGACATCGACATATTAGAAATCTTATTGGTTTTTGAATCTTAGAAATATATCGGCTCGAATACGTCGACACGAGTCTCGCGCATATCAGATGCTCATCATAAGGGCGAGAGCGCAGCCTACGAGACCTGACGGGAACTGAGCGCTCACATGATCGATCCCTTACGTATTTTGCCGGTTTATTTATAATATTTAAAAATGTGTGAAACTTACGAGAATGTTGTTTTAAAATATAGTATAAGGTCTATACAATTTTACTCGCTAGGAATAAATGAAAAGTTAAATGTATGTTGGGAAGACTAGCCTACCATACTTAAATTTCATCCAGACACCACATAAAAATAATTAAACGCCGCGCCGTTCACATAAACGCCGACTATTTTACCTACCTCTATCAAAATTATTAAGTTAAGTTGTAAATATTTTTTTACTGAAATGGCTTATTTATTATGCTCCTTATATATTAGAATTATGTTTAATTAAAGTACAGACAATTTTATAATCTTATTATTTCTACGTATTTGAAATTTATGACATTTACTTTGTATTTTTATTGAATAAATATGTTTATTTCGTATGACATGATCAAGGCACAAAAGTAATGTCTAATAAAATAAAACATCAACAATATAAAAATCTTTTTTCATTTATAAACACCTATGACGGTGATATCTCTTTGAAATTAGTACCTTGCGTAGACTGAAATATTTTAGACACGCTAGTTATCCACGTTATGTAAGACCCGCGCGCACTTTGACTTGAACTAAATAACATTGATCACGGAACGCGTAAGCTGTATCCACTGAAGAAAGAAGATTACCTGCAATCCACCAAGTCTGCAATAGAACATGTCACAGCGGAATATGTTACAAACCGCTTGAAGTGTTATGCTAACTCCTGATGGCCTGTAGAATTTAGGTATGGGCTTTGTCTTATTAATTCACTATTAGTTTGGATCTGTAAGGGCCACTTTAAGGCTTTCCTGGCGTGTGTAGGTTTTGTGCAATAAAAAAACATGGCAATGGGAATGTAAAGTGGTAACATAACTCTACAAAGGCTAATATCGGCTACAAATTAACCAGGCCGAAAGGAGTACATTCCAATAAAAAAATATTATCTTAACAAAAATGAAATTGAAAATACTAAAATGAAATTTATTTCCTTAGATGGGGTCTTAAAGCATTAGTTTCAGTTTTTTAAATTTAGTTCGTGATAAGATTTTATAATGTACGACCTACTACTTAACACCTAGAAAAAGGTGAGCAGTGTGATCACTGCTCTCAACGAGGCTAATAATATGAAGTTTTTCTTGCATCTCTCTGGTTGAACACAGCGTAAAACTGATATGTCTTTTTGCATTCATTTAACAATGAATGCTTTGGAAGACATTTGACATTTAATAATAAATATTAAAGTTAACGGCGCGAAATGCCATGAGAAATTATTAGACTTACTCTACGAAACAAGCATACACATAACTTTTGTAAAGAAAATTATTTATAATAATATGAAAAATAAAGATGTACATACTTATTTTTCTATTCTAGGAATCATCGAAATGTCGGATATCTCCATCACTCAAGAAGACGACGACGGTGAAATTATCCTTACAATGCTAAAGACTCCAATTTCACTCAAAGATCTTAAATATGAACCAGACAGTCCTAATGTTACAAAAGTAGATTACAAAACTGGGATGAACCATTACGTAATTAAAGAAAAACCTACTCTTATGAAAGTATTGAACAAATCTCTACCTATACGTAAATTAAGTGAAAATTCAATAATAACGATCGATTTAAAAAGTATTAATAGTATTGATGCTTCTAAAACGAAAATCAAAGTGAATATCGGTTATGAAGTTTGGAAAAAACATGCTATGACTGTCTTCCAAAACTCATCAATCTATCCGTTCGTTTACGATAAAAACAAATACAAATGTTTTGTTTGTTCCGAATTATTTCTCGAACCAAAATTTCTAAAGATCCATACGTTACAAAATCATACTGTACAAGAAATGAGTAGAGAACTTGACAATAAGGCCCGTGATATGAATTTAAAAATAGATGTAACAGATATGAACTGCGCAATATGTAATACTAAACTCAACAATCTTAATGATTTGAAATTACATTTAAAAGGTCACGGGAAAGATATCGATCCAGATTATCCAGATAACCTTATTCCTTTTAATCTGGGTGATGAAGCCTTTCAGTGTCAAGTTTGTGGAGAATATTATTTAAAACAAAGACTTCTTGTCATTCACATGAAAACACATTTCAAAAACTACAATTGTGAAATTTGCGGGTCTGTATTTATTACATACCGTCTGCTGAAGCGGCATTTACAAATTCACCAATCTGGTAATTATGCATGCAACACATGTGATAAAGTTTTTAATACTGCAGCGAAAAGGAGCATTCATATAAGAGGAGTTCATCTAAAACAGATTATAAGAAGATGTCCTATGTGCCCGCAAACATTTAATTCGAACTATCAAAGGACGAAGCATTTGAGGATTATTCACAATAAAAGTACCGGGCTTTATAGATGCAACTCTTGCGACAAGGAATATGATTTGAAATACCACCTCCTTATTCACACCAGAATGGTTCACCTGCAAGAGAAGAACCACGAGTGCTCCATATGTCACTCCAGGTTTTTCTCCAAGTCTCATCTTTCGATGCATATGGTAATCCATACTGGAGAGAAGAATTTCAAATGTGGGGTGTGCGGGAAAGGTTTCAGTAGAAAAAAGCACCTTATCGTACATTTAAAAAGTCACGGGGCTAAACAGGGATGTACCACTTGTGGAAATAATTGTGCTGGGCATCGCAACCTGGCCATACATTAAATGGAAAGAAATAAATATAAATAACCTAGGGTTGTACGTCATACCAGTAAAGGTGTCTTTATAATCTTTTACTATATTTCACTAGATTATACAATATATTTTTACAAGTCATAAAACTATCAATATAGAGGTTCTAGTTAAGTTTTTATCATCAGTAAGGTTCCGTACCAACTAGAAAACGGCACCATTGAGCCTACGTATTTCTAAGAATTTAAAGTCTACCCGTTCACCAAATCCATAGTACAGATATCATTATGACATCAGTTAATAAAATATAAATTTTACTGTTATTAATATTAAAGTATAGACATGGATTGACAGATATATTGATATTAATAATATATAATTTATTTATAAGATTGAATAAAATATTTATTGTTTTCATGAGTAAATAAATACCTAACAATAATAATACCTGAAATGTGATTTTTATTAATATGACAGTAGATAGACCAACGCAGGTTGCAATGGGATTGTGCGATGTTTTAATCGCAAAAATAGATTCCCCTAATGTTATATTATATTTCAATTTATGTTACATAAAATAAATTGAAATATAATAAATAGCAAATATTATGCCAACAAATCACTTCTCCCTCTCTAACATCTCTCATCTCCCTTACGGCCACTGAAAGATTTTGTGTCAGGGAGATACAACCTATGATATTCAACAGTTACAAATTTTTTTAAGAATTCAACGTTTCAACAAATTCAACTTTACGTGTCAGAAGGATATACACTATACCTAAGACTTTTTAATAAATAACTCATCAGCCATTAGGAATTATTCGTTTCTCCTGATAGGCTAGCCTTTGACTACAATCTCACCTGATGGTAAGTGGTGATGTGGGCGGAGATGGTAAAAAGGCGTAAACAGCTGCTGGAACCCACTGATAAGGTGCTTGTTGTCAGTGAGTTCTACTTGAGGTTGGTAGCTAGCTAGGCTGGCATTCGCAAATTGCCCTGTGCCACCAAGGATTTTGCAAGCCTACCGAAAGAGCCTAATCAGTGTCATCCTAAGTCAACAATCGGGACGGCTTCCACCACGGAAGCGGTCAATATAATAATAATAAATGCCACAACGTTATAGCAGACTACTATTAACTTTTCTATTTGAGGGCGACAGTAGTCGCAAGCGGCACGCAAGGTTAGCTGCCGGAACCCACCGTTAGGTGCTTGACGACAGATTTTCTACTTGAGGTTGGTAGCTACCCAAGAGCATTCGCGAATCGCCCTACCGCAATGCAAAATGTGGTTACCATTACCATGCTACCGTAAATGTTTGGACGATTTTTTATGAACTCATGACTACAATGGTATGAAAAAATATTTTATGCCACATGGAGAATGAGGGGATGCTAAGTCTAAGCTGTAGAATTGACATCCTCATATGTTACCTAGCTAACCATATATAATAGCGAAAAAAATACTAAAATATAGGCAGCAGTGTTTGAAATATAATTTACCACAGACTCTATAACTGTTCACTGAACCAGCTGTAAATCTCAAAATTTATTGGGAAGCCTCTGAGGAGAAGGCCTCTTCGTTTTTCGGAGAGTCACCGTTGCTGCGTTCAGATCCGGATGATACAGTATAGCTTTTGGTTACTATTCTACCTCTTCAAAAACAATGCTATACTGGAAGATATGTTATTTCGACGTATGTTGCCAGTCAGTGCAATTACCAAGTTAGACGCGGACTAAGCTTGGGCCAGAACTCATTATTTTTAATTAATTCTTCAGTTCAGACTTTCATTAACGTACTATTCTAAATAACGGAAATTTTCCTAAAGGCGTATTTATTTTCTCAGGATCTCCGGATAATCAACAGAGTTCTAAAATAGTACCTGTATCAAGAGCTAGAGCAATGATACCAGAACGTGAAAACGCAGCAACCCTCATCGAATTCACGACGGTCAAACCCTTCGCATTCTCTCAGGGACACTTTAAATGCTTATATTGTTTCCAAACGTATTCTGAAGCACGTGCACTCTTAGAGCATGTGGCAAACCACTCTCCAAACAGACGCGTACTGAAGCAACGTATTACAGATATTAGAGATTCAATCAAAGTTGACATATCGGACTTGAAATGCAGAATTTGTGATTTTGAGTACTCCGAGTTAAATGACATCAGAAAACATTTGACAACAACACATGAGAAGGTGCTCGAATCAGGCGGGAATGGTCTAACACCATTTATTCTTGACACTAGCAACAATATACTGGCGTGTCATAAATGCGATAGAGTTTTCACGTCCTTTTACACATTGAATGCCCACATGAGCCATCACGGCACTTTGATTTGTGAAACGTGCGGAGTAGGTTTCAGCTCCCAGAAGACATTGAAGAAGCACAGAAAGCGTCACCAAAATCTTCAATACAAATGCGAGAAATGCGACTTCGTATGCAATTATCAGAAGAAGCTGCTAAAACACACAATAGAGAAACACGAAATAGAGAATGCAGAGAAATTGAAGCCTGTTAAGTGCGCTCATTGCCCAGAACGGTTTATGGAGCATTATTTAAAAGTGGCACATTTAAAAGAAGCTCACGGGATAGCGCCGAAGTTTGAGTGCTCAACTTGCAAGTCATCTTACACATCCAGGCGGAAGCTCTCCGAACACATAACCAAAATTCATATCCAAAATATAAAATGCGAAGTTTGTGGAAGATGTTTCATAAATTCGACATTGTTAAAATGTCATGTTAGAGAGCATACCCGTGAACGTAATTTTGTTTGCGCTTTATGTGCAAAGGCGTACATGCAAGGGAAGGCGTTGAAGAGACATATAAGGATAATCCACGGTTATCGTTTCGTTTGTTTTAAGTGCGGAAAAGGTTTTCCCGAGAATGATGACCTTATTGAACATAAGTTAGGCCACACTGAAGAAAATAAAGCGTAGAAGTCGTAAAATTTAAAAAAAATAAAATAAAATCAGTTTTTGTAGATTTTTGTTTTATTATTGAGACGTTAAATTTACCTATATTTTGTATTATCTACAATAGTATATGCTTTACACTCCAATGATTTTTAATGATCGTCTGATAACACCTTCTATATAAGTAGGTAGCTATAGTTAAAATTCGTTTTTATATTTTGTAAACACTATTTTATGCCTTGAGCTTTAAATGTAGCTCAATTATAATAGTTTAGTGCTTGTACTTATGAAAGTGTAATTAAGAAATAATTGGGTTAAAACTTTATGAAATTAACTTTGAATTATAAAATAGATAAAAATTACGTAATAAACTTTTATCGTAGTGTGTACACGAAAAATAATAAGGAAAGTGCTGTATATAGAAAATTTACTACTAAGACCTTTAACACATGATGATCACTTACCACCAGGTGAGCCCTCTGCTCGATTGCTCTCCTATCACATAAAACAGTGCTAGAGCCGGCTGTAGTAGGTATGTTAGACTGTGTTCATGAATATTAACATAACAGTGTTCTTTATTGTGATTGTGGCTAACAGTGGGCATCACATACTGGGAAGTTTTTGTAATATACGATTATAATCTTAAGATAAAATATCGCTCTCCATACAATTTAAGAGGATTATATAGCGCGTACTTCTCCATACAAAAAGAAAAAGCTCCTATAATATTGTCCGATTTCGGTGATTTTTGTGTTCTACCCCATTGAGCTCTCCTCCGTTTATGCTACCCAAGAAAAACACTTGTTCTCGGTAGGTAAGTGTTTTGATGACAGTCAAAACCATTTTTTTCCCTTGGTTTGCATTCAAAAATATTTTATATAATCCCATTCGGTAAAATTCTAATTATGAAATGAAATACAGACTTTTATTGGCATATTTTATTTACATACTTCTTTAAGAAAATTAAAAAATTAAATTAAAGCATTTTTCTCCTAGCAAAACAATGCTATAAAATATTTTTTTAATTATTTAAGTACAATGTGTCCCGGCCAATGAGGTTTCAATTCAATTTAAATACACATTATCTGTGGTGAGAGCGCTGCGCGCGCATCGCCCTGGTTCCGAGCCTAAAGACCAAAAACAGACTTTTTGGTTTTGCCAAGAAAATTAAGAAAAGCTTATAGCCATGAGATTAAATAAAGTAGTGTATGCAACTGCATATAATTAGGTATTAAAACACTCGTGTAATCTTGCGGCGTTCCTAGTTGCTAACCAGGCCTAGGCAGATATTAGTTTCTAAGGACTGATCAAATTATACAACTAGTACGTTCACATATATATATTAATAGCTAATTAGTAGTTTTACACGAGGGTCGGGGTCCGACCAACAATCGAAGGCATTGCCCAGCCACAATAACAACCACTGGCCTTCGGAAGCGGTAGACGTCACGTCGCTGAGTGGTAGTAGCTGGCACGAGTCGTAGGTAGTACTGGTACGGTTGTTCCACCGCTGCTGGTTGTAGGGGTAGACGCAACAGACGTTGCCGTAAGGGTGAACCCTGGAACCCAGTGATATGGGACGCTTAGTATATGCCCCGATCCAAGTCTGTATGACTGCTACATCACCACATTCAAGATGAGAAGGCAAAATGGTTGCTATGATTTAATAGTAGTCAATGATGAGGCAGTCATACAATCACTTACATGTAAGCATACAATAATAAAATATGAAAGAACCAAGTATAAGAAACAAAGTGTGAGTTAAATATCAATAATAGCTATTTTACGCAAGTAAAACGGCAGAATGCACACACCACAATAGTGTACCCTCATATTGAATATAATAGAAATGAGGATTGTGTTTTTGTAAAAATACCGGTATGATACCGGTATGAACATGAAATGCCATCCCTGCTTCCAAGTAATAACAAAGTAGTTCTGGCATTCAATAATAACACTAGACACATAATAAGTACATTCAAAAATACTAGATAAATTAATTGTTAGTGGTTAAGGCAATTCATTTCGTATTTAATAACTGTCGTTGTAGTTTTAAATGTACTTACCGTAATACAATACATTAGCCTCACAATAAAGAAACAACACACCCAATTTGGGGTAACACAATCACAACACTGGTATAAGTAATATTAACTACTTATATTTAATTGATTTCACTATTAGCATAAAAGCAGATTTAAAAAAGTAAATTTGTACGTAGGTACGTCCTCGCTCAAAAGTCTATTCGCTCGGACTGGCGCGACGGACGGCTGTCGCCAGCCGTTGCACCTCGCGCTGCCGGTCTCTCAGATAACGGTTATTGCGAACGGAGCTAGTTTCATTCATTTCTGTCTTTCATTTCATTATGTTAATTTTGTAGTAGGTTTTAGATATTTGTAACGTATTGTTACACCTAATATATTGCTGACCTAGGCCCGAATCCCTCACAAACCTATTTACGCGGTGTCAGCAGTATTTTTCTCTATATAAACGGTGGCTTCCAAAATTAAGTGCTCAGATTTATTGTGATAACTCCAGGAGTCACCAGACTCAGTACCAGTATACCCTTCAGGTGGAACCTCTGCCCAAATTAGTAGTTAAAAGTGAATTGCGGGAACTTCAAAAGTCAAGTGTATATTAATAATTTTATTTTTTAATAAAATAAATGTGTGTGTGTCCATAAGTTGTTTTTTTTAAGACAACTGAATAGGTCCACACAACAGTATGTAAGTAGATTGTAATAGTAATAGTTTGTAAGTAGGATTCATAATTAAATTTCGGTAGGTAAAAATGTATAATATTCAAATCTTTCGGCATATTTGTGTAACGTTCCGTTACAATCTTATTATGAAACACGCCTGCGGCTCGTTTCAAAAGACTACACTCATGTTTTAATACCCTCTAATAAATGACAGATGCATAACTACTATTATTGGTCACATTAAATTCGATTGGATGTCTAGTACTTTCTGTGCATCAGTAATAAAATATACTGCCTATCCGGAGAATAACCGGAGAAACACAGGTTATTCAATAAAATCTCCGCAAAATCTCCGGAGGCTGAAATTGCCTCCGGTACACACCTCTAATGTGAACGCGCAAACATTGTAGAACAATAATAGCTGTGGAATGCGGCTCGGGGATTACCGGCCGCCTGCGCCGCCGTTCGCCCGTCTCGCTCGTTCCGCAGTCTGCATAGCTACATGACGCGAAGCGCACGCTGCTCGAATGCATTTTTATTTCTACGCCTTGTGTTTACGTACCACTGTTTGTTATTTTTGTAACATTCAAATATAAACTTTGATGATTTATAGTCGCAGTGATTTCATACCCACACCACACGGACTATATATTATATAATACGGCAATCGTAGGCAGTTATCTTAAGATATAAAGTATTTCACCGTCTGTGACGCCTTATAGTATTGTTGCTATAGTTGGTGCGAAATATGTATGTAACTTTAAAAATAATAAATACCTCAACCACGCGGGTGCTGGATCTATGCTCAGATATTTCTGTGGCGATAAAGACAGGAGCTAGCGGTAGAACTGTCTAGTCAGCGTAAATGACAGCTAAGTACTGATCGTTGCGGATAGTTGTTTAAAAAAATATTGTAATAATTGTATTATATTGTTTATAACACATTGTAAAAAGACGTTTAAAAGAATGGCCCCGAGTTTCTTGCCCGTTCTTCTCGCAGTGGCTCTATAAACTTTTTTTGCTGAACGTGGCAGTACAATGTAGAATATTTCAATATTAAAATTTGTAATTGACCTTCATAAGAGCGTCGTAGACGCCTAAATTGAATAAATGATTTTGAATTTGAATTTGAATTTGAATTGCGATTGCTTTTAGGAAGCTGCTGGAACATGTGACTCGCTCGATGATCGAGCGGTGTATTCGCATGTTTTTCAATGTTTTTCTATTGGTTCTTTATATTTGTAATATTGGATTATTACAAATATAAAGTAACCAATAGCATTAACCACCATTTCCCGCTGCCGCTGTCTTTTATTGCCCACTTCTCCTACGCCAAAGATTTTTCACCTTTTTAATATATCTTGTGTAGTGAGATTCTTCCGTTTGTCCATTCTTGATACTTATATATACATAATGAACGTTCCGGTATGGTAACGTATAGAAATAAAGTAGTATTATTACTTGAAATTATAAAGGTAATTGATAAATTATCCTAAATTAATAATGGATATACTTAATTTCAATTATGGATATGAAATGTAATTAACAAATTCATCTTGAAATCGGTAAATTTACCTAAAGGTATTATTTTTTCTCAGGATCTCCGGACATACTGCAGAGTACCGAAAAAGAATTATCTGGACTAAGAGTGAAATCATGGAATCTGTTGAAATCAGATGATAAGGCAGATACCTACCTCAAATTCCAGATTAGCAAACCAAAAGTGAAGCCACGTAAAGAATTGAGACCAGACCGCCAGAACACAGCTAACTTGATTGAGTTCACCACGGCTATACCGTTCTCATACGGCCATGGAAAAGGATATGGGAAATTCAGATGCTTTTATTGTTTTGAACGTTTCACTGAACCACGTCCACTCTTACAGCACACTACAATCCACTCTCCGGAGAAAGTTGTATTGAGAGATCGCCTTACACTTTCTCAAGATAAGACCAAACTCGACATATCTGACTTGAAATGCAGAATCTGTGATCTGGAGTTTTCAGATATAAATAATATTAGAGAACATCTAATAAAGGCACATATGATACAGTTTACAACGAAAGATAACGGAGTGATGACTTTTATCCTTAACACGAGCGACAACCTTTTGACTTGTCATAAATGTGGTAAAATGTTCACATCGTTCAACAGACTGACTTCTCACATGAGCAATCACGGAGGCGTCATATGTGAAGAATGTGGTTTAGCGTTCGCCACAGAACACAGTCTGAAACTTCATAAAGTGCGCCACGAAAATATAAAATACAAATGCGACAAATGTGATCTTGTATACAATACCAGAAAAGCATTGCATTGCCATATCGTAAGAAGTCATGAAGTTGATAATGCGGATGAACTAAAGGCTTTAAGATGCCCTCATTGCCCAGAGCGTTTCACTGAGCAATATCTAAAACTTAAACATTTGAAAGAAGTCCACGAAATATCCACAAAGTTTGAGTGTCCTACGTGTGATGGCGTTTTTCCATCAAGAAGGGCGTTAACAGAGCACATAACTATTGTTCATATACAAGCGCACAAATGCGAAATTTGTGGCAAATGTTTCAGAATTTCGACATTCTTGAATAGACATATGATTTCGCACACCGATCAACGAAATTATTTGTGTGCTTTGTGTAATAAATCGTTTGCGCAGCAGAATTATTTGAGAAAGCACATCAAACATACCCATGGATACAATTTCGTATGTTTCAAATGTGGACATGCCTTCCCGGATAAGGATTCCCAAGTCGAGCATAAAAAGCATTGTAGCACTATGGAGATTGAAGAAAGCAAATGAATGTTTTCGATCAGCGAGATAAATTGTTAATAATTAATTCTTCTTAGTTAATTAATTTTGTGTAGTAACGATAATGAGTTGTCATCCAATATTAATATTTTAATAAATGAGTTAATCATGTATATTTAGTTATTCTTTTATAATATTCCAGTTTCCGCTCTTGTATCTGATCACCACCCGCGTGATTTTCATAGTCAAAATCAGTCTTGGAGTCTCAGACAGTTAATTGCAAAACTATAAGAAAAAAATTGTACTGCGTTCAGTAAAAAAGGTATACAATCACTTCGAGCAGAACGGGCAAGAAACTCGGCGCCATTCTTATTATACGTCTATTATAAAATTATAATAGGTATTTACGACTGACGGTGGCTTGGCAGAGGTCGAAAGTCCCAAGCATTTTGTCTTCTTTGTGTGTGGTGTCATACACATCCATCACATGACAGCCGAAAGACTTCTGTTGTTGAACAAAAGCTTACCCATTTGGTTGCCATAATCCCCACTCATGGCAAGCGTCTCGGGGATCGTAGTGTGAGATGGCAGTTCTTCAGATGACACTGCCGATCGCCTTCTGATGGAAGAAATACCATCAGAAGGTGATCAGCAGTGCCATCTGTCAGCAGTCCTTCGTCGCTTCCTGCGAATCCCTTGGACCATATTAAATGCAATTCTAATCGGGCACTGCGCGGGTTATGCGGGCAACGTTTTAAGTTTTGATAATGGCAATATTACAGCTGTTGAGAACAACGCTGAAGTACTATCCTCAAGAGCGAGTCTTATTTGCCGATAAGTTAAGTATCTTCGTAGCTCGTTCCATATAAACATAGTGGTCGCCATATTTTAAATACCACTTGGTAAATCGTTGAAATTTTGCACGTATATTCTTGAACCTAGTATCCCAGCTTCTGGTTTGCCTTATTATTTACTGGTAACACCTCGCAGTTTAACCCGCTTGGTTATGGATGATGATGAAATGTATTCTGTGTTAATCCAGCGCCTCATCTACCTCCATACCAAGTTTCATCACAATTGGTCTCGCCGTTTTAATTTGAAGAAGTAACAAACATTCGCCTTTATAATAATAGTGTGGAGTGTGATTTTATCTTAACGATTTTTGTGGAACACTGACAATCCAGAATAATAGATTTTAGAATCAAGGAAATGCATGCAGAATGTCACCAAGTTGCAAAACTTGGAAACCATGAAAGCAAAGCTGTATGAAACACTGGCTTAGTTTGCGCTAACACTGATCTTAGAACGTGTGGACACATGATTTGATACGCTACCTATTATAGGTTTTTTTTTTATTTAAAACTATATATCACTATATTTAGTTATGAAATAAATTGATTCTGATTAATAATAAAGAAATTATTTTATGATGTCTTAAAACTAAATGTGGCTTTACTTAGTTATGAAATTTTTGAAATTGAAATTGGTTCATCTAATCTTGATTCCTTTTTAAGGGAGTAAGTTTTTTTAGAGTATACTTCTAAGTTTCAACCATTTAAATTTCATTATGTAACATATATTCAGTATTTTTTAAGTAACACTGAATTACCTGAAGTCCGTTTTATTGTTTGTGATTTACGTTCTATTTTGTCTGTTTACTAATAATATCGATATCTTTTGAGTCTTAACCTCGTATTTAAAGAATCGTGTTTTGGGCTTTTCTTGGCCTTAGATAATGTGATCAAGATTAACATATAATTTTCTTACTGCTAAAAACGAAATAAATTTTGCTAAAAATCTGTTCAAGTTATTTAGCACTTGTCTGCGTCATAAGAGAATTTAACCAAGCTAAGGGACAGTGATCAGTACATATATAGAATCTTTGTTCATATAGATAGATATATGCGAAAATGTTTTGATTATTGCAAGAAGCTGTCGCTCTATGGTACTGTACCGTGTCCCTATACGGCTCAAGGTACGACTAGCGTAAGCGACCCAACTATTATCATTACCAACACGTCCTTGAGAGATAACTGCAGAAATAACGCGCAATGCTTTTATTTTTCATTTTTTGGTAACTTTAGGTGATTACGGGCACGCATGCATGCATTACTTGACCGTTGCTACAGCTATAAGTACCTACACTTTCGGACTGCGCTGGGTACCTATATACGAAAATTAAACAAGAAATTTAAAGTTACCTCTAAGTTTGTAACATTAAAATTTCGTCAATATCGGTAAATGCTTTTTTATTTCTTCTCGTATCAAAATGCCTACCCTAGATGTAGGTGACCTGATATAATTGTAAATATTGCCTATGGTGACCATTATCTTTGGGAAGTGACAGAATCGTCCCTTTACGCAGCACTGAAAAGTACGCAAGAACTTTTCAGTGATCCCCGCTGCGCCGCTTTTTGGATGTCGAACTACTGAAATGTGGTATAGATATAGCTATTAGACTAACCTTTGACCACTATCTCACCTGAATGGAAACCTTGATAACGCGAGCGAAGACTTTCTTTAGGCTGACCTAGAATTACTGGCTCCCTAGAACAGATGCCGGAATACATCGTTAGGTGCTTGGCTACAGATTTCCTGCTTAAACCCTTAATTCATTCGCAAGTAGGTACTGAATAACAGAAATAAAAAAATAAGTTTACAAATAAAAAAAGCATTGAATAACGCGCGTGGTTCAAATTTTCCCTTTCGTTTTAATGTTTATATGCACATAACCATTATGTCTAAGTTAAAAGTCATTAAAAGTCATATAAATAATTCAAATTTTAGTAAAAAAAAAAAAAAAATTTTGGTGCAAAGGATGGCCATTGCTATCCAGCGCGGCAATGCAGCGAGCGTTATGGGTACTTTTTCACCTGGAACGCTAAGGGGCGGATTATTCGATTGACTATTATATTTATTATATATTTGACATTGTAACGCTTTTGTTATCAGGAAATAAATATTCAACAAAGACAATTTTAGTATAAAAAAAACATAATCAAAAAGCATTTTACAGCTACGTTAGTAGTGACATTGAAGATGAGACATCAATGAATTTCAAATCTACGCTTGTATAAAAATTAGGTTAATCGAGTACTACCCTAACACAATAATAAAAAATATTTAAAATTAATATGCGAGTAGGTAACATTCTGAAAAATTATAACAAAGATACCTAATACATTCTACATAAAAACGCCTTTATAAAATAATTGTTTGAAGAAGTCCAGTCCATATTAATGGATTATGGTGTAAATATAGTTATTAATAATAATTAATAAGCTACAGCCCAGTACTGACAATCATCTATCTAAATTGTGAATCGTCGACACGAACAAGAAAAAGAAGGTGTAATTTATTAACGTGGTGATGTTTGTTTAATTTAAAATATGTACTTTTAATTCATAAAATAGCAGAAGATAATGAAATAAAGATTAATTTTACTTTCTCAGGTTCTCAGAAAGATCAGCAGAGTCCCGAAAAAGCAGTCAGTACTGAAAGAAGGCGCTTAGGAGGTTTGGTTAGATCAGAACAGGCTAATGCTGCAATCCTCCTCGAATACACTACGGCGATACCGTTTAAATACCATAAAGGATTTTTTAAATGTATATATTGTCCTGATAAAGATATAAATGTATATTCCGTGTTACAACACGTGGCAGACCATACACCGAACAAACAGTTACTAACAACTGTCACGAGAAATAAATGTATGATAAAAGTTGACATATCCGAATTGAAATGCAGAATCTGCAACATAAAGTATCTGGACATGGATGATATCAGAGAGCATTTGGTAACAGCACATGATACTGTATTTGGCACAGGCCGGAATGGTCTGTTGCCTTACATTCTCAGCTCTAATAACGGTCTTATGACCTGCTATAAATGTGACAAGGCATTCGTGAGTTTCCGGGAATTGAACAATCATATGAGTGAGCACAGCGGTGAAATCTGTGAGACATGTGGAAAGTGTTTCAGAACTCCCACGCAACTCAGAATCCATAAAGAAAATCACCAAAGTAATAACTACAAATGCGAGTCGTGTGATTTTGAATGTAATTCAATGGTTAGGTTTACTTACCACATGGGACGGTATCATGACGATACAAATGTGAAAGGTAAGCATTCTAAATGCCATATATGCCCTGAACGATTTTTCGATCAGTACAAAATGATTGCGCATTTAAAAGAAGCTCACGGAGTACAGTTGACTTACGAGTGTAGGGTTTGTAACACCGTTTTACCCTCAAAACGGAGGCTAAGAGAACACACGACAAAGTTACATCTACAAAATGCAAAATGCGAACTTTGTGGAAAATGTTTCAGTACCACAACTCTGTTGAAAAAACATTACAGATCTCATATCGGAGAACGAAATTTTTTGTGTGCGTTGTGTAACAACAAAGCTTATCTACATCCGGAAAAGCTCGGCAAGCACATCAGGACAGTACATGGTTACAGTTATATTTGTTTTAAGTGTGGATATGGGTTTTCGGAAAAGGAAAACCTTATTGAACATAAAAAGCAATGCCGCCAAGTTAAGAATGTCACGTAGGTTTTGTGTGATTCCACAGCTGTTTTGTTAAAATTATGATTTTATTGATTTCGTAATAAATAACTGAATTAAATCGCCTTTTACTATTTCCGTACCTTTTATTATTAATGTGAAGGAAGATGAGATATAATTACCTACATACTATTGATTATACAGGGTTATTGGTAAAATAAATTCTCAAGTACTGCTGCCGGAACACACCGTTAGGTGGTTGGCGACAGATTTTCAACTTAAGGGTGGTCGCTAGCCAGGCGGGCATTCGCAAAAAGCCTTTCCACCATGCGGTGAAGCTCAAGCCCGCGACGGGATTCGAACCATGGACCTGCTGCGCAGCAGTCCATAGCCAATGCCACTGAGCCATCACTGCTTCAAAAACCTTTTTTACCTTTGTACCTAAAGTGCAGAGTGGCCAGGTTTGACGATTGGTACACCAAACATATGTTGGTGTCAAAACTTTCTATAAATCTGTCCACGAAGCAAAAGTTGCCAACTTTTGTATTACAAACACGTGTTGGTGTCTTATTAACTACGTATACCGGCTAGAACTCACGGTGTTTAGTCGTTATCTCCGACCGGTGTTCGAGCAGTAAAGACGCTCATTCTCAAGGAATGCGGGCAGCCTCGAGGGCCGCTAGACGCGCACTGCGGGCGGCTGCTTGCGTGTTGGTGTCGCTGGTAACAAAAGTTGGTAACAAGTTCATTCACTAGCTTGCCTTTTAGATATGGAATGTGTTCTAGTGAATGCTTTTTTTTATCTACGTTTCAACTTTACCATTCTTAGCAGGAAAATGAGGCGAAATAGTCACTTAATATATTTTTACATTTTCAAGTGGTTTTTAAGGTATTTATTTATTTTTTCTAAAACATTCGTTGTTACTGTACCAAGTCTTTAATATTCTTGAAAATATATTGTCTGATCTATAGAATTTAGGTAAATTAATATTAAACGGTGACAACCATAAGTATAAAGATTCGATTAATAAAGACAAATTAAAAGTCCATAGGTACATAATTTTTGCGATTTTATCTATATATTTTATTAAGATATTACAGTTCTCAGGAAATTCAAGCTGAATGTAATTTATATTTTATGTAATTTCTTACATTAAAAAAGTGATTATTAAGAAGACAAAATGCTTTTTTATACATCATCACATCATCACTTACCATCAGGTGAGATAGTTGTCAAAAGCTAACCTATCAAGCATAAAAAAGTGCTCACGGCGACAACTTGCAACAAAGACCACACTTCGCAGACTCATTAATATAATTATTGTGAAGTTAGTAATTAAAGTTGGTTTTTCATGTTAATTTTTAATAGGTCATAGTTAGGCTCGTGCAGGTCTACAACTACTGGACATACTTTCTCACCCTCCTGGTGCTACAATGTATAATGTACAATCCCTGATGTTGCAAGTTCTTGTTGGTATCTCTTACAGTGCGGCCCCTGAGAGAATGCGCTTGACAGTACATTTTATCAATATTGTTTTCGCAGTTCAAAGTATCATAGACTGATTAAGTAATATTGTGTCTGTCGGGCATCTAATGTATAAAAATATTTCTTATTGTATATATTACTCCATTTACAAATCACAATGGCAATACGAACACGTACTGTCAACCGCATTCCCTCGGCGCGGCGGCCGGACTGTAATCTAAAATAGGTCATAACTATGACAGCTGTCAAAATGACAGATTAAAGAAGTTAGCATATGCAAGTCAAATGCATTATGTTGTGACAGCAGTTAATGTGATAATTACTGAACAAGTCCATGGTCTTAACTTGTTTGGGTTATAGATTTTTTTAAATCTCCTTATTAATGGGAAAGTGTGTATACCTAACTTTTCCAAAACTTTCGAATGATTGTATAAATGCATTGCATTATTCTACTAGTTAATGTAAAATACCGAAGCAGGTTATGTTGTGAATACATAAAAAAATTAAGGTAAACGATATTTTACGTTTATAAGATCATTTTGGGTCAATTCGGTTTTATGTATTCTTCATGCTTGAAGTTCGATTCTCTTAAACATTTGAAGTTTAAATCGATATCTTCAATTAAAATTCAGATAAATTAAGATTAATTTTACTTTCTCAGGTCCTCAGAAAAGTCAACATACTCCTGCTAAAGAAGTAAAAAGGAGTTCTCGGACAATAATCAAACCAGAGAAAGAAAACGCTGCAACTTTCATCGAATTCACGACGGCAACACCGTTCATATACGATAAAAATGCAGTTTTTAAATGTTTCTATTGTCTCGAAAAATACTTGGACGTTATCGCCGTGTTACAACACACGCTGATCCATATTCCGAACAGACCCTTCTTGATAGAAACTATTATGAAGACGAAAAATCTGATCAAAGTTGACATATCAGAGTTGAAGTGCAGAATCTGTGATACAAAGTATGCAGACATTGATGGTATCAAAGAACATTTGATAGCAGCACACGAGAAGGTATTGGGATCAGGTCACAATGGTCTTATACCTTATATTCTTAAAAAAGGTGACGGTTTCATGACCTGCCATAAATGTGAGAGGTCATTCACAAGCTTCATCGAATTGAACAAGCACATGAGTGGACACAGTGGTGTGATCTGTGAAACATGTGGTGCTGGTTTCAGGACAAATGCACAGCTGATAAATCATAGAAAAATACACCTAAACCTTACATTTAAATGCGAAAAATGTGACACTATATGCATTTCTGAGAGGAGATTAAAATACCACATGATGATGTATCACGAAACCACAGATGTCAAACACCGTATAAAATGCCCTCATTGTCCCGAACGATTTTCTGAGTCGTACAAAAAGATTGCACATTTAAAAGAAGCTCACGGTATTTCTTTCACGTATGAATGTACCATTTGCAAGACGTCTTTCTCGTCGAAGAGGAGGTTAACCGAACACACAACATTGTTACATTTACAGAATATTAAATGTGAAATTTGCGGCAAATGTCTGAGTACAACAACGTCGTTGAGAAATCATATGCGAACACACAGTACAGAGCGAAATTTTTTGTGTGCTCTATGCGACAAAGCGTATAAACAGCCACGGAAGCTGAGTAACCACATCAAAGCAGTCCATGGCCTACGTTTTATTTGCTTTAAGTGCGGACACGCATTTCCGGGCAAGGATGACCTCACAAGACATAAGACACTTTGTCGCACTGTGAAATCGGAAGCAAGATAATTTTTTGAAGAATAAATTGTGCCTTTCATACTATTTTTTGCAGTACACATCTTCTACTACCAAGTAATCATTATTAAGTCATCTTTCATAGATAAATCTAAATATGTTCACCAGGTGGAAGAAGATGCCACAGACAAGATATACACGTTAAACTTATAACACCCTCTGTTTACGTAGATGAAAAAAAATAAAAAAATGTCAATAAAAAGATGTCAATGTATAGATGCAACTCTTCTAGAGTTGCACAATGAAGTCTCGATCGTGCGCTCGTAGAGTCAAGACCTCCCGAGGATGCTTCTTGTAGAAACTAAACGCGTCGGAAATTCTTCCGGTTTGACTGATCGTTGATCCGTTTTTGATCTTTTCTGAAAATGCTTTTAAAATATTTATTAGTATTCATGAAGAGTCATTTGACCGAGTCAGTCTAAAATATGTCCATCGGAGGCTACGAGTATTCGGTGGTAACACTTGAATAAACGCCGCGCAAATTATCATCATCGCGCAAAGTAATGAGATCAGCTTCAATAATCTTTATTCGTCCTGAAATAACCATTGTCTGGTTTTGATCCTTATTATATACAACATTAAACAAGTTTCAATGCTATATAAGTTTACCAATTCCGTAATATTACCTACTTTTAGTACCTACTTCGTTTCTCCTTTGAGTGTTACCATATATTTTTATCACAGACAGTCTTAAGAGTGTTTGTTCAAAGTTAGAAAATGATGATACTCGTATTTTCAAAGAAATTATCAGGGTGGAATTAAAATGGTAGGTGACACATTTCCATAGTGCTAGACAGATTTTCTTCATGAGTGTGGTCGACCCCTACAACCACACTATGCAGACCAGCATCATGATTTGAAAGGCTATAATCTTTATCTTATGGATATCATTTTATTTCGTTGTATGAGGAGCTAGATCCTGCTTGTATGAAAATTTATTGGCACCTTTGCCCGTGGCACTTATTGATAGGATAGTAACTATGAGATATTACTTTTTTAACGATAACTCGCTTAACGAAAATAAATTATATGCAGTCCGGTTTTTTTAGTTTTTAAATTAATTTATATTTGTTTAAAAAGGCTTTAGACCTTTCCTTCGATTATATTGTATCTTCGAATAATTTGTAGGTTTAAATGATAATTTTAAAGACTTCGGTAGCTTGAGATGGCTATAATAATAAAAAGATTGTTTAAATTTCAGAGTAATATAGCTATATATTAATATATATAATATATATGTATAGCTTAATATAGTAAGGTAATTGTAATTTAATCCCCATATTATTTGTAATTGTAATACTTGATATACTTATTGAATAGATGCTATTTAATTTCATATGTTGTCTACCAAACCGGCCAAGAATTGCGATTATAAAATATTAATTATTGTTTATAATATTAATAACATTAACATTGTATACTTATGTTTTGTGAAATAAATATATTTGATTTGAATGTAATTGACGGTTGTAATTTTTTTATTAACAAAATACTACGAACTATATACTAATACTACAGCTACTACAATTAAGCTTTCACACAACCCATATAGTCATTGCAGACTCACAGGCAGTTCAAATGCTTCAGCCCACTTCCCGTTAGCAGCGTGCCCAGCATGCTGGAAGCATTGCCCCGTTGAATTGCAATGCTAAAATATTTTTGTTATACTCATAATCAGGTGTCTTTAAGGGCATATACCCGCCAGCCAAAGCGTAAACCTATTTATAAACTCAACTTGTTATTTAAAAAAACTCGCATGTAAATATAGCGTATTATTAGACCTGTCGTTTCCGGTTTGAATCCTTTTTTTTGGGCTAATAATAAAAATTTTTTAGTGTATAGCGTTTAGCATATAGCACTCGTTTTTAGGAGTTTATGCGCGTTATTCGAATGTATTGCGTAGTTTCAGTTTACAATAATCTATACTTATAATAAAACTGTAACAGGACCAATTCTGTACATGGCAGATATTTTGAAAAAAAAATTTACAGTACTCTGTAGCTGATACTGATGCCGAAACTGTATTTTTTTATTTTTGTTTGTCTGTCTCTCTGTCTGTCTGTCTGTCTGTCTGTATCCCGGCCGCGCATCACTCCAAAACTACTGGATGGATTTCAATGAAACTTAGCATGGTTTGAGTTCATACTACAAGGTAGGATAATTTAGCTTTTGATCCCGAAATTCAGCATGGTTCCCTTGGGAGAGGGGATGAAAGTCAAAATATACACTTAGTTGTAATTTATTAACGCGTAGTCCGATTTCTTACGTTCTTTTTAGGGTTCCGTACCCAAAGGGTAAAAACGGTCTGTCCAGCTGTCCGTCCGTCTGTCCGTCCATCCGTCCGTCCGTCCGTCCGTCTGTCACCAGGCTGTATCTCAAGAACGGTGATAGCTAGACAGTTGAAATTTTCACAGATGATGTATTTCTGTTGCCGCTATAACAACAAATACAAAAAATGGCCAAGTGCGAGTTGGACTCGCGCACGTTAAAACAAAAAAAAGGTTAAAATACGAAGTCTAATGTTGTATAGCTAATGGTACGGAACACTTCGTGCGCGAGTCCGACTCGCACTTGGCCGATTTTTTTGTTAGAATAGTGGTACTTTAAAATGTATCCCGTAAATATTTCAAAGTCATCGGGTTTGAAGTTCAGAAATAACAGACATCACTACCTAAATATTACGTTCCAAATAACTTGACATCCAGAATGTACAGGAACCTTTGAACGTACGGCTCACCTTAAGCTGGCGTTTGCACTTTATCGTATAGGTATAATAGATAGGTCTGTAGTCGGACCACTCCAAAAGATTCTGATATTTCAAACAATAAAACACAGTTTTTTTTTATTACGATAAGCACAATTTCCCTATGTATATTTTTCATAACATGCAAAGCTCTAATCAGTCTAATCTTTACCTATAACAAGTTGGAGAAGGCAGGTAGGGAAGCGCGAGGGGTAAGACGCTTACATTAATCTATTTATACTCATAATAAAACTGTAACAGGTTCAATTCTGTACATTGCAGATATTTTGAAAATATTTTTTCAGAGCAATTTGTAGCTGATACTGATGCAAAAACTGTTATTTTTCTGTCTGTCTGTCTGTATCCCGGCCACGCATCGCTCCAAAACTACTGAATGGATTTAAATGAAACTTAGCACGATATGAGTTCATACTACGAAGAAGGATATAGAATATTTTTTATCCCGAAATTCAGTACGGTTCCCTTACGAAAGGGGATGAAAGTGAGTTGTAATTTATTAACGCGTAGTCCGATTTCAATCATTATTTTTTATTTTTAATGCCAAAATATTATATTTATTTATTTTTGTCTGTCTGTCTGTATCCCGGCCGCGCATCACTCCAAAACTACTGGATGGATTTCAATGAAACTTAGCATGATTTGAGTTCATACTACGAGGTAGGATAATTTATGCTTTTTATCCCGAAATTCAGTATGGTACCCCTTGGGAGAGGGGATGAAAGTCAAAATATACACTTAGTTGTAATTTATTAACGCGTGGTCTGATTTCATACGTTCTTTTTATGGTTCCGTACCCAAAGGGTAAAAACGGGACCCTATTACTGAGATTTCACTCTCCGTCTGTCCATCCGTCCGTCCGTCTGTCACCAGGCTGTATCCCGAGAACGGTGATAGCTAGACAGTTGAAATTTTCACATATGTATTTATGTTGCCGCTATAACAAAAAATACAAAAGTTTGACCAAGCGCGAGAAGGACTCGCGCACGTTAAAACAAAAAACCGGCCAAATGCGAATGGGACTCGCGCATGAAGGGTTCCGTACCATTATCTGAAATTTTATTGTATGGGTGCCCCCTTAATTATTTATTCTAATATAATTAATTATATTTAAAGAAAACATAAAACTAAATATTCTCTGAATAGTTAAAGCGTCTACCAGTCACCGTCATTAGTATCGAGCAAGAAACAGTAAAAAAATCAATTGTTGTATGGAAGTCCGCGCATCACTCCAAAACTACTGAATGGATTTGAATGAAACTTAGCACGATTCGAGTTCATACTACGAAGAAGGACATAGGATACTCTTATCCCGAAATTCAGTACGTTCTCTTGGGAAAGGGGATGAAAGTTAAAATGTACACTTAGTTGTAATTTATTAACACGTAGTCCAATTTCAATCATTCTTTTTTTGTTACAATAGTGGTAAAAATAATTTAATTATTTTCCCGTAAATATTTCAAAGTCCTCAGTTTTGCAGTTAAGAAATTACAGATATCACAAACTAAATATTTCTTTTTAAATAGCTTGAACCGCGGAATGTTGAGAAACCCTTGAACGTACGGCTCATCATAAGCCCATAGGAAGCCCGGAACCCCACGGGAAGACACCCTACGGACAGACCGGCATCACACACAATTATTTAGTTTTGCAAGCTTGCTACGATAAAACTCTAAAATGTGGTACATTCACCACAATCAGTTTTTATAACTACATATCTTTCTTTTGTCGGATACATTTCGGAGACTGCGCAATGGAAGTGCACAATGTTGTCTTAGGTTTTCGCGATTGTTACACTTAATAAATAAATAATTTTAAACGGTTTAAATCACGTATATTTATCATTATTTTTGTCCCGACGCGACGTTTCAAACACTTTGTAGTGATCTTGGTCACGGGGTGACTGTCGGGACAAAAATAACGATAAATATACGTGATTTAATCCGTTTAAAGTTGGAAGTGAACAAGTTTAGTAGATTGTAATACAATGGTCGAAAGGAATTGATAACTTTCACCCGCGTTCAGCTCTCTACTTTTCATTTCGAATTTTAAAATAGTAAAAAAAGTAGCTTTTCTAAAAATTATTCATTGAAAAAATAACTTACTTACTAAAAAAATATTGAGAGGATAGAACTATTTGTGAAATTTTACGTAAAATTTGTTTTGGAATATTTACGGGCGGCTATTTCCCGAAGAGGAATCCCTCTGCTTTTCACTACTAATATAAGGAATAATTATATAAAAATAGTATGTTTTTTTATATTATTTATTTTGATTTTAATAACATGAGCAGAACCTATTTAAAATTAATGCTGCTATAGTCCAAGTAGGAATCGATGACTTACATACGTGTTAAGCACTCTACTTTTCATTTAAAATATGTGGACGGTAAAAAAATAGTAGTTTTTCTAAATATTTACTAAAAATAATAAACATGAGTAGAAGATACAAAGATACACTAGGAGTTAGAACAATGAAATTTAGGGAAATTTTTAGTTAGTTTTTTTTTAACCTACACTTTTTACCTTATATTTAGTTACTACCCTGCCAAACATAGTTGTTATTATTTTTTTTATAACAACAGAGTATTTTACAACGAAAAATCTTAGACATATAACTTTGTTTACACCAATGGTTACAATTGTTACAAGTCATTCCGGCCCAAGAGAAGGAAGCATTTACTATGAGTTTTTCCCGGCCTTAGTTGGGAAGGAGCCTCTCCTACCCGCTACTCAGATCAAACAAACACTACTTTCCGAGAATGAGAAATAAAAAAAATATGTTCGATCTACCGTCAAACAAACCGCCGCTATAAAATCGCAATTCTAAAGAAACGCACAATGTACTTTGCTTCAACATTTATTGTGCGAACCAGGAAAGAACTCTCTGAGTTACTTAACTACTGTCTTCTGGAAAATGCAACCCTGGAGTTTTGAAATTCAAAGTAATAAGCTCCATTCTGAGCTATGGTTTACTATAAGAGTGCTTCACCGCAGACCACAGTGTTGCTTAATATGGGATAAACAGTGCACAAATGTGAATAAATAGTCTGCAGGTACGGCAATCGCGAACGAAGTCGCGGGTACAGCTAGTATAGTACATATATGTATAAATAGCTTTACATTATAGAAAGTTCATTATATTCTCCATAAAAACTTGCCTATTTTTAAAAAAAGATGCCTAAAGTTGTTTTTTTTTTATCTGAAATTACGAATTTTTGAGCTAGTGTAATTTCAAAACTGTATAATTTAATGAAAATCTGATGCACCACAAACTATATATTAGGATAGTGATTACGTAGGTAAAAAAATCATTGAGTTTTATTCGCTATTATTAAAATGAGATTGGAGCTGCGTTTTGTATGGGGGCGTTCGTCTAAAATATACCCTTAAAAACTGAGAGTACGGGAAATAATGACATGATATGCACTAGCTTGAATATTAAACTACTCACCAGTTACCAGAGTAACGGTGGTTCCCCGAGAGCTACCAGCTAGCTCAGGGCAACTGCTTGGTGTCACGGAGGTAGAAGATGAAGGTCGAGGAGATTCAGGATGGAACAGGAACAAATGTACATTGTAGCAGGAAAAACATGAATAAGATGGAAGCTTTATTTTTTTATATGTATGATCAATTTACTAATATACTTTCTCATTCAATTAGACCACATCATCACTTACCATCAGGTGAGATTGTGGTAAAAGGCTTACCTATCAGCAATAAAAAAAAACATATTTTATGAATGGATAAAGAGTACCGCTCGTAATAAGGTGATTGCTTTGAATTTAAGTAAAGAATGGGAGCATGAAAAATGTATGCGGTTTTTTTATGAGATAAGAGGGCAACCGAGCAGGCGGCTCACCTGGTGGTAAGAGATCACCATCACTCTCAAACATCAGCAACACCAGAGGTCTTTGAGGATGACTTGCCGGTCTTTGAGGAGGGAATATGCTATGAAATGATGTGATATTGTGATGAAAAAGGATGACATCGTCACAGTATTTTGTGATATAACAAATCTATGTATCGTGTGAACAGTATTTCCAGAAAAACCTGAAGCACTTAGCTGTTTTAAACCTCTATCTGACGCAAGACAAAAATTCTGATAACTAACATATCTTTGGTTCCTGTTTTCATTTATTTATATCATAATTAATGAACATAATTTAATTCATAAAAACTTTTACTCATACCTTGAAAAATCTGTATAGTCATGTGTCCCATTGTTATTTACTGTACTGTATCAGCCGGATCGTCCACTGCTGAACACAGTCTCTCCTATGTATTTGCCATAATCCCCACGCTTAGCAGGCGGCTTGGCAATCGCAGTGCAAGATGACATAGTTCTTAAGAAGGCGCTGCTGCCCACCTTCTAGTATTTATACATTAGTCGACTTTTACGACACCCACGTGGGAAGAAATGGGGAGGTGCAATTCTAACCCGGCACCCCACGGGGCATTGTTATATATCTCTATACAAATTGGCAGGTAGTCTTTCGTGAGAGCAAATTAAGTTATGTATCTATTCATTTTTTACTATATTTCCGGCCGCGGCTCCGCCTGCGTGTATGTCGCGCAAAAACCTCATTTTGCGCAATTGGATAAAAACTATCCTTCCCCAGGTCTTAAACTATTTCCGTCTTAAATTTCATCAAAATCGGTCCAGTAGTTTTTAAGTTTATTCGTTGCCAACAAAATAAAAAAATACAAATCTTTCCTTCTTATACCTAATATTAGTGTAGATGTATTAATCAGCAAATTTTGTTTAAATATCATTGTGAAATGAAGCTTATGACAGTTGGTGGGTGAATGTTAGAATAAAATAAACATGTCGATTCATTACTAGATGATGTTAAAAAGAAAGGTTGATTAAAGGATTTGAGATGATATTTAGGGTTAAGCCAAAATATTTCTTAAAGACACTGACAAAAAATAGGCCAAGTGCGAGTCGGACTCGCGCACGTTGAGCTATAAAACATTAGATTCACAATACCTCCCCGGAGTCATGTTCCACCTTTTTTGAATAAGCATGGCCGGCAACGCATCCTCGATACGTCTGGTGTTGCGGATGTTTGTGGGCGACGGTGATCACTTACCATCAGGTGAACCGCCAGCTCGTTTGCCCTCCGAATGAAATCTAAGCGAAAACTTAATTTAGCATGCCTCTTCTTTGGTATTAACACCTTCAATAAATAACAATAAACTTAATTGGGTAACCATTGGCAGGCAATGCTCTACGAGACATTCCAAGCAATTATCCATTCGTCGGCACCGCACAACGACCTTCAGAGGAGGGTTCATTTATGCGGCCCTCAAGTGCTGGAACAATTTGCCCCCGCCCATTAGGAGTCTAAATAAATGAAACACTTTTAGATCCAATCTGAGAAAATGCCTGATGTGGGAACAATAATGAGGACATAAATATAGACATGTATTTTTTACAGTTACCATATAGTTAACATTTTTCCTTTATGTTTGTACCTAATGTCAAGTCAAATATAAAAATGCATATTCAAAATCATTTATTAAATTTAGGCGTCTACGACGCTCTTATGAAGGTCAATTACAACTTTTAATATTGAAATATTCTACATTGCACTGCCACGTTCAGCATAAAAAAAAAATTATAGAGCCACTGCGAGAAGACCGGGCAAGAAACTCGGGGCCATCTTTTAAACATCTTTTAACAATGTGCTACATACAATATAATACAATTATTACAATATTTGTTTAAATTACGTAGGTGACAGGTGTTAGCTTGCCAGAGGCGGAATTTTCCAAGCATTTTTGTCGTTTAAGTAATCACAAACTGTGTAGTAGGATTTCTTAATCGAATGTTTTTCACATGCAACTTGAATTTTCCTTCTGTGAGCATTGTAATATGTTTGGGAATTTTATTATAAAACCGCACACAATAACCTAAAAAGGACCTTTTATTTGTCTTTATCAGTCTAAAACCAGGTACCGCTATTTTATTTTATTCTATTTAATTTAAATTTACGCTAATTTTTCCGAACAAACATAATATTTTCAAATATATACAGACTCGGTAAAGTTAATATATCAATTTCTTTAAAAAGATTCCTTAGAGATTCCATAGGATCCATTTCATATATGGCTCGAATTGCACGCTTTTGTAAGATAAAGATTGTCTCTGTCTCAGCAGCAGCTCCCCAAAGCAAATTCAAATTCAAATTTAAAATCATTTATTCAATTTAGGCGTCTACGACGCTCTTATGAAGGTCAATTACAAACTTTAATATTGAAATATTCTACAGTGTACTGCCACGTTCAGCAAAAAAAAATATAGAGCCACTGCGAGAAGAACGGGCAAGAAACTCGGGGCCATTCTTTTAAACGTCTGTTTACAATTTGTTATAAACAATATAATACAATTATTACAATATTTGTTTAAATTACGTAGGAGACAGGTGATGGCTTGGCAGAGGTGGAATTTTCCAAGCATTTTTGTCGTTTAAGTAATCACAAACTGTGTAGTAGGATTTCTTAATCAAAATGTTTTTCACGTGTAATTTGAATTTTGCTTCTGTGAGCATTGTAATATGTTCGGGAATTTTATTATAAAACCGCACACAATTACCTAAAAAGGACCTTTTATTTGTCTTTATCAGTCTAAAACCAGGTACCGCTATATTATTTTATTCTATTTAATTTAAATTTACGCTAATTTTTCCGAACATTATGTATGTTATATATATATATTTTCAAATATATACAGACTCGGTAAAGTTAATATATCAATTTCTTTAAAAAGATCCTTTAGAGATTCCATAACATCCATTTCATATATGGCTCGAATTGCACGCTTTTGTAAGATAAAGATTGTTTCCATCTCAGCAGCAGCTCCCCACAGCAATACACCATACGACATAATACTGTGGAAGTACGCGAAATAAACTAGCCGTGCAGTAGCTACGTCTGTTAACTGTCTTATCTTACATACTGCATATGCAGCAGAGCTAAGTCTTCCGGCTAGATCATGTATATGTGGATCCCACTGTAAAGTTGAGTCCACTTTGATTCCCAGAAAGACTGTCGCTTTGTCAATAGAGAATTTATCTAAGCCAAGCTTAATGTTTGGTTCAACATAAGGAACATTTGGTAAAGAAAACTTTAAACATTTGGTCTTTTTTGAATTTAAGAGAAGATTATTAGCGGCGAACCATTCAGAGATCATAGATAACACATTATTTACATGAATGAGTTCACTATCTTTCCTATCTACTTTAAAAATTAGAGAGGTATCATCGGCGAATAAAACAATATTGCAGAAATCTTTGACCATGCAAGGCAGATCATTAATATACGCTAGGAACAGAAAAGGTCCCAAAATTGATCCCTGCGGTACACCTATTTTTACCAAAGACCCGGAAGAAGTATTGCCATTTATTCCAACCATCTGTAGCCTGTTTGACAGATAAGACTCTATTAGATTCAAAGCTTTTCCACGAATACCATAGTGTGAAAGCTTACGAATCAGAGTGCAGTGTTCTACACAGTCGAATGCCTTGGAAAGATCACAAAATACGCCAATAGCATCATGTGAACTCTCCCAGGCTTCAAGTATATGTGACATCAATTGAACACCTGCATCTGTAGTGGATCTGCTCCTAGTAAAACCAAACTGATTCTCATTCAATATATTATGCTCATTAAAATGAGATAAAAGTTGTTTGAGCATAATTTTTTCGAATACTTTATTCAGAACAGGTAAGATGGAAATAGGTCTATAATTGCAAGGGTCAGATGCAGCCCCCGACTTCAAAATTGGAGTGATTTTACATAGTTTCATTAAGTCGGGGAAATTTCCTCTATCGACACAAAGATTGAATATTGTTACTAAGTATGGTGCGATAATGCAAATTATAGACTCTGCCACTTTAACTGACATACCCCACAAGTCTTCAGTACTCTTTATGTTTAAACTTTTGAATGTATTTATAATTTCAAAATTTGTCGTGTATCTAAAAGAAAAGTCCGGTGTTTTGCAGGAAAAATTATGTTTTAATAGGGCTTCTGCTACATTGGGACAAGAATCCAATGATTTAGTGTTATTTAGCTAAGCTTGGCATAAAAACTTGTTATGCCAAGCTTAGCTTCTATATTGGTACCAAGAGTTTCTAGCCTACTGGTTGTTAACGGCCTATGTTCAACTTCATACCTCTCTGTTTCTCTATTTCCATCAAATTGTATCGCAAGGCCCTCATGATCAGACCTAACACCTTTCAATATTAACTTTTCTTTAATCTTACAGTTTGAGTATATATTGTCTATACAGGTAGATGAAGTGTCTGTTATCCTAGTGGGCTCACAGAACAGAAATTTCAAATTAATGTGTAACCGAATCGCAGATAAATAAAATGATAAACTAAGATTATTTTTACTTTCTCAGGTCCTCAGGAAAGCAAAAACAGTTCCAGTATAGACGAAGAAAGAAGATATAGCACATTGAACAGTAATGAAAAAGCGAACGCGATTAACCTCCTCGAATTCACAACTGCGAAACCGTTTATGGCGTGCAGTGGGTATTTTAGATGTTTCTACTGTCCTGAAACAGCCTTACACGTGAATGAAATCTTAGATCACACGGAGATACATACTCCAAACAGACCTTTACTGCAAAACATTGTTAGAAAAGCCTTAGAAATTATCAAAGTTGATATTACAGAGTTAAACTGCAGAATCTGTGGTATAGAATATTTGGATATTGATGACATCAAAGAACATTTAAAAACTGTCCATAACACGGTATTTGGATTTGGTCGGACAGGTCTGTTACCGTACATTCTTAGCCGAGGCGACGGTATTATGAGCTGCCATATATGCCAAAAACAATTTCCGAACTTCGTCAAATTGAACCAACATATGAGTTGTCACAGCGGCGTCATCTGTGAAATATGTGGTGGGTGTTTCAGAACTACCGCGTACCTGTTAAAACACAAATTGCTCCACCAAAATATTACGTACAAATGCGATAAATGTGATGTAGTATCCAAATCAAGAAACGCATATAAATACCACGTGTTTAAGTATCACGAAACCTCAGATATTAAGAAAATATTGCCTTTGAAATGCCCGCACTGCTCTGAACGATTCCTCGAGCAATATAAAAAAATAGCCCATATAAAAGAAGTTCATGGAATATCCTACACATACGAGTGTATCATTTGTAATATTTTTTTCCCATCGAAGAGGCGTTTAACCGATCACACTACGAAATTTCACTTAAAAAATATTAAATGTCTCGAATGTGACAAATGTTTCGCAAATTCAACTATGTTGAAAAAGCATATGGTAACTCACAGTGGAGAGCGAAATTTTAAATGTGCACAATGCAAAAAAGCCTACAAAGAACCATCGAAGTTGAAAAAGCACATGTTCAGAATCCATGGCTATCGTTTTATATGTTTGAAATGCGGATTTGCCTTTCCTGATAAAGACGCCCATATTGAACATAAGAAGCAATGTTAAGATTTGTAAAAAATCTCTTGAGTTTTGTTAATTACATTCATTGAAATACTTTCGAAATAAATCATTAAAACTAAATAATACTTTTTGTTTGTTATACCTGTTATTTTCTTAGATTTAATGGGAAACCTTAAGATGAAAAGTGTTGATTGTAGACGATGAAAGGATTCCCACCAGCGGGAATTTGCAGCGGAACAGTAGGAGTCTTCCAAATGACCGCGTGTGTTCCGGTGAATATTATAAAATATAATTCCAAAGTTTTTACTTAAATTACAAAACTTAACACTAGGAGGGTCGTTAGTAGCTATGCTAGGATTCCCTGTGTTACAACTACTACGATTCCTACTTCTGGACCTGGCCCAGTGCTTAAATCTACGCTTTGAGTGAGAGATATCTATCTAAATTATACTGCATCAGCCGAAATGTCCACTGCTGACTGCCTCGCACGTATTGCACTGCGCCCGTCACCTTGAGACATACCTAGTTGTTAAGTGTCATGTGCCTGTAATTTTACTGGTTCTCAAGGACTGCTGGCGGAACACACCCTTAGGTGCTTGGCGATAGATTTTCTGATTGAGGGTGGTAGCTAGCTAGGCGAGAAATGCATTTGTACCATTCGGTCAAGCTCAAGCTTGCGGTGGGGATTGAATCAGGGACCTGAGGCACAGCAGTCCAAAGCTAAGAAAACCATCTTTGATAGTAAGGTGATTGTTAAGCATTGCAATTCAACGGGGCAATGCTGCCAGCATGCTGGGCACGCTGCCAACTGGGAGTGGGCTGGAGCATTTGGACTGGCTATGAGTCTGCTATGACTTATAGGTTGTCTAAATGCTTTTATTGTAGTAGCTGTAGTGTTTTATATAGTTCATAGTATTTTGTTTAATAAAGGCATACCGTCGGTTAAAAAAAAAAAAAAAGTAATTGTTGTTTGCAATGAAACTGTTAGATGTATAGCATAAGTTGAAATATTAACATACAAGAAGACAAGAATCAATAACTCCATTGATGTTGCTCTTCGACGACACAATGTATTGCGCTTCCATTGCAATATAGGATTTTCAAGATTCCTCTGATATATTTATTGCCTAATCTTATCTATTCTCGATACACCGCACAGAACATTCACATACCTGACCTATGCATCCGTCTTACGTTCCTAAAAATGCTGAATTTTGCTAAAGACGGCTTCATGTACTTTGCTATAGATGTCGATACCATTTGGTGTGAAATGGGTAAGCGCATAGTGACGATTTTCTTAATTGATTTTTTGCAACATTGATATCAACGTGGTTTTTATGAGTTAAGTAATGCTTGAAATACACGATTTTATACGTATGTGTCATATGAAAACTGTATAAGTACATACTACTATAAATATATGTATAAGGAGTAGGTTTGTCATAAACTTGGTTGTTAACTCGCATAAATAACTAGTAATTAAGGTCAACTTTATTTTCTCAGGTCCTCAAAAAAAGGAGCAGGGCTCCGGTAAAGAAGTCTCGGGACCACAAAAACGTAAGCCCAGAATGATGAGACCAGAACGCGACAACGCAGCAACCTTGCTCGAATTCACGACAGTCAAACCCTTCATATTTAGCAAAGGAATCTTCACATGCTTCTATTGCTGTGAAACATACACAGATGTGAATTCAGTCTTACAACACACAGGGGTTCATACGCCGAACAGATTTGTCCTCAAGGAATGTGTCAGAAAAATTAGAGAAACGATCAAAGTTGACATATCAGAGTTGAAATGCAGTATCTGTGATCTGGTGTATTCGGATATCGATGATATTAGAGAGCATTTGACAACGACACATGAGAAAATATTCGCAGCAGGTGGAAACGGCCTGTTACCTTACATTCTTAACACAACCAACAATCTTATCACTTGCCACAAATGCGAAAAAGTATTCACCTCATTCTACAAATTAAATTCACACATGAGTGATCACAGCGGCATGATATGTGAAACATGCGGCAGAGGTTTCAGTACACAAAATAAACTTAGAATACACAGTATGATCCACCAAAACTCAACATATAAATGCGACAAATGTGATGTTGTGTGCACCTCAGTGAGAAGATTCAAATACCATCTGATAAGGTATCACGAAACGGATATTAAGAAAGCTATGCCATCTAAATGCCCTCATTGCTCCGAACGATTTTCAGACCACTACAAAAAGATTGCACACTTGAAACAAGCCCACGGTATATCCTTGACGTTCCAATGCGCTACTTGCAATACCTTTTTCCCGTCGAGGAGAAGGTTAACAGAACACACAACTAAATACCATATACAGAATATAAAGTGCAAGATTTGTGAAAAGTGTTTTGTTAGTTCTACTTTGTTGAGATATCATATGAGAGAGCACATCGGTGAACGTAACTTTGTGTGCGCGATTTGCCAAAAGGCTTATATGCATGAAACAAAGTTGAGACGGCATATCAACGTAAACCATGGTTTCCGATTTGTGTGTTTCAAATGTGGAGAAGGGTTTCCAGAAAAGGATGATCTTATCAAACATAAGAAGGAACGTCACAGTGAGAAGAATAAAGTTGCATAAATTTATGTTAGTGGAAAATTTATTCGAGTCTCGTTATAACTTACCAACCATTATTAGTCTAGTTATTTGCTAGTTTTATCTGGGAACGTTTAAGAATAATACCCTTACTTATAATAAACTTAAATATATATACATATAGTAAAGTAAAGCTACTTACTTATAGTAAGCGTCAGTAAAATAAACGTAATATACTACGAATAAATATGTAAAGAGGTGTAACTCTCATACAGTGACCGCTTTGATTTCGGACTCGGTCGACTTCACAACTAACAAAACACGCACAAGCTTTCAAATTCAATAGGATTGATTAATTGATTTGGCGCTTAGAAATGATCGCATCTGATTGGTCGCGTCAAGGTCATGTTGTCACCGCAGTTATTCCAACCGCATTTTCATATAGATAATTGTAAGAGTAACAATGTTTCGAACTACTTTTTATCGTTGATGAAAGCTATTCCCGAAATTTTCATAGCCGTGTGGAGTCTCCAGAATTTTACAACACACGATAATATTTTTGCAGAAATAAACAACCCAGAAGAACATTGATAAATTCAGTTCCGCGGTACCACCGCAGTATTCGAGCCCATCGCGGCGAACTGAGAGCGCTGCACGGTACACTTTTTAAACCACGCCCGCCGCGGTACAGTTTGCGTTCTGTTGGTTTTGAGATTTAATTACATTTCTTTTCATTATTTATTCGTAGGTAATATATCAATGCTCACTATAGTTTTGCTTACTATTATGTACTTGTATGCTAAATGATGTCAAAAATCTAGTATCCTTCTGTTCGTCAAGCTTCTTTGAAAACCTAAGTCAGAGGAAAGTATAATCGGTACATCGTGAATAGAATACATTTTTATGCCCTCCTCATATATCCACATCAGAGTCGTCATAGATAATGATAACAATTGAATTTAATTAATAAAAGCCCGAATTCGGTTAAGTGTCATGCCGACGGGATATTTCGTACTTGCACTAGTTATTCATATCTTATTTTGTGAAATGCTTGTCATACGACGAAGAATCTGGTAGGATTGTTTGTTTATAAAAGGAATAATGACTTAATGAATGTGTTACATTGTTGTTCCTTTTATGCTAGATACATAATTGATATCAGAAATCTTACCGCTGGAAGACGAGACATCGGAAGACAAATTTTAAGGCGTCTTTATTTTCTCAGGGCCGGCGGAAAATCAACAAAATCCTACAAATGAAGACTATGGACCAAGAACGAGCGTATGGCACATGACGAAGGCAGAACGTGAGAACGCCGCAACTTTCATCGAATTTACTACCGTCAACCCATTCTTATACCACCAAGCCAACTATAAATGCTTCTTCTGTGACAAAATATACACAGAAGTGCATTCAGTTCTGCAACATTCAACAATTCACACAACTCCAAATAGGTCCTCTCTTTTAGCGGATTACATCACGAAATCAAAAAGAGTAATCAAAGTTGATATATCCGGCTTGAAGTGCAGAATATGTGAATTAAAATACTCGAAACTAGATGATATTAGAAAACATTTGATAACTGTTCACAAAAAACTGTTTACCAAAGCTGGGAATGGTTTAATGCCTTACAAGCTAACCACAACCAACAATCGTATGGCTTGTCATATATGCGAAAAGGAGTTTACGTCCTTCTTTACATTGAACAGGCATATGAACGATCATGACAACGTGATCTGTGAAACTTGCGGATTGGGATTCAGCACTCATCAGAGATTACGAAGCCACAGAATCGTCCATCAAAACGGAACCTACAAATGTGACAAATGTGATGTTGTGTGTACGACACAGATGAAACTGCGTTATCACGTCTTAAGGTATCACGAGACCGCAAACGTGAAAAGAGCTAAGCCTTTAAAATGCGCCCATTGCTTGGAGCGTTTTTCGGATCACTACAAAAAGATAGCACATTTGAAACAAGCACACGGAATTGCCTTCTCATTTGAGTGTCCCACTTGCAGGATTGTTTTTACGTCCAGGAGAGCTCTAACTGTACATACAAGGAAACTCCATATACAGAACATCCAGTGCAAAATCTGTGGGAAATGTTTTGGCACTGCAGCTGCGTTGAAATGCCATATGAGAGGGCACATTGGTGAACGGAACTTCGTTTGCACTATTTGCCAAAAGGCGTACATGCACGAGAAGTTATTGAAGAAGCACATGCAAACTCATGGTTACATGTTCACTTGCATTAAATGTGGAAACGGTTTCACCAACAAGAATGATCTTATCAAACATCAGAAACAATGGCACACTGAGCAACCAAAGATTAAGGATTCTGCATAAAATCTTAAATTGTGCTTGAAGTGGTAATTTGATTAACGTTAAATACTGACATTCTAAAATGATGCAATGTTATGCAAAAAAGACATAATAAGTATTTTGATTGAAAATAACTTGCGTTACTAAATCACACGTGGAATGTAAACTGTTGTCTTATTCTTATTAAATATTACAGTGAGAGTTACCTAAAGCTGATTAAACCAAACACAGATTATCTAAGGCATTTGCATTACTCGTAATTTGACGAATATCGAATATACTAGACTATAGACACTGTGGTTTGTGGCAATATTTAGAATCTTAGAGTTTTGGCAATTGTAGTTAGATTATTGCATGAAGCTATCATTAACACTTAATGCCCAAACGAGGTGTTTATAGCCTTGATTTTATTTTCCCAGGAGATCCAGACAGGCAGCTGTCCGGTTCCCGGACGAGTATATGGCAAATGACGAAGGCAGAGCGCCAGAATGCTGCCACTTTCCTAGAATTTACGGCAATCAGGCCATTCTTCTATCAACAAGCCAATTTCAAATGCTTCTATTGCAACGAAGTATTCCCAGAAGTGCACTCAGTTTTACAGCATACTGCTTGTCATGCAACCCCTAATAGAATCTCTTTGTTAAAGCAGTATCTCAGGAAAGGCAAGCGAGTTATAAAAGTTGACATATCTGGTCTGAAATGCAAAATCTGTGACTTAAAGTACTCTGAGCTAGATGATATCAGAAAGCATTTGATTACAACACATAGAAAAGAATTCAACGCAGCTGGAAACGGATTGATGGCTTACAAACTGAGCACAACAAACGGTCTTTTGTCATGTCACATATGTGAAAAAGAATTTAACTCCTTCTTCCTACTAAACCGACACATGAATGTACATTTCAACGTGGTCTGTGAAACTTGCGGCTTAGGTTTCATGTCTTACCAACGGCTGACTAATCATAAAATCGTACACCAAAACGGGGTACATAAATGTGATAAATGTCAGGAAATATTCCCTACGAAATTAAAACTTCGATACCATGTTTTTAAGAAGCACGAAGTCTCGAATATAAAGAAACTTAAGCCCTTAAAATGTCCTCACTGTTTGGAAAGGTTTTCAGAGCATTACAAAAAGATGACGCATTTGAAAGTTGCTCATGGGATAGCCTTTACATTCGAGTGTCCGACTTGCAAAACTGTCTATCCTACTCGAAGAGCTTTAACTGAGCATACGACTAAGTTGCACACGCAAAAGATTCAGTGTAAAGTGTGTGGGAAATGTTTTGGGACTACGTCTTTGTTGAAGATGCATGCCCGAGGGCACACGGGGGAACGGAATTTCTTCTGCTCTATTTGTCAGAAAGCATACATGCACGAAAGGACTTTACGTCAACATATGAGGGTGCATAGTCTTTTGTGGAAGATCAGCTGCTCTGAATGTGGGACAGGGTTCCAGAATAAGAACGATTATAACAGACATATGAAACAGTGGCATCCAGAATGGCCCATGAACAACGCTGATATTAATTTAAATAGCGAACTTTGTTCAAATCAGTCTTGAGAAACCTAGCATGATTTTGTTCTTGGTTCATCGTTCCAGCGACGATAATCCATAGTTATTCATATGCATGACTACTATCAGGACAGCAATTATATGCCACACGTCCAATAAATATCGCGATCTAGAACGCAATATGTATTTAAGATTTATCGTAAACAGGCACCTGGTTGCAAACAAAACGAGCCATCTCTATAGGGCATTGGGATAAAGACAAATGACACGTAAGACTAGGTGATTACCCCACGATAGCAATATGATGTCATCTATGACGTCGCCTCCGGCTGCATATAACGCTCACAGGAAACAGGTATAGGGCGTTCGGATAGCCTATCAGTTCCAAAAATAACACTCATAAACGCTACAAATGATCACACAGGGCGTTCGGATAGGGACTTCGTGAGCATAAATATCGTTTTCGCTCACCGTTCGGATAGCTTTGAAAACGCTACAAATGACAGAGAAAAGTGCTATTTTTGACCCACGTCTTACCGTGGGATCGTTGTGATCGTTTTTTGACAGCTAACATTTTATGAGAAATATTGTTGTTCCTATCATAATGAATAGAACTGGCGATGCCTCCGGCAGATTTAATTACAGACCTATATCTTTGGCTTCAGTTGTTGCACCTATATCTTTAGCTGCAGTTCCAGCAAACGTTATTTTGGGTTTCAGCGGTTGTCAAAATAAGTATAAGACGTTCGGATAGCATACAGTCATTGGTGGTCAAAAATAGCAGAAGCTTCTTTCCGAACGCTAAGATACAAATGCCACTTTTGAAACTGCTACAAACGCAACCGAGCCAAAACGAACGCACCAGTAGTGCAGCGTGCGCACAAATGTCAAACTCAAATTTTGACAGCGATTTTAGGTGATTCTTGTTATTGTGGTTAGAAATACCTAAAACAATCTTGTTCAAAAAAATAATGCCTTAAAATGTTACTACTAATGTTGATAATTGAAGTGATGGTTATTTTGGTTTAATTGCCACGAAGCATATTGACAGTTGAAAGATGTCATAAGCGCGGCTAATAATGGTTCAAATAGTTGGCACGAAAACAGTGAATATTTCTCTGATCTATGGCGCATATTCCCGTATTTCAGTTTATGAACCGTGCGTTTGCATCGTATTCAACGATTAGCAATGTTTGCATGATTTAAACCGTAATGGTAGCATTCACGCTAGAAATTATGTTTATATAATAAATAAATATGATATAAAGCAGCTCTGGCTGAACTTTTGTGCTACGTCGCGTCTGTACGAAAAAAGTCACATTCGCACTCTTTGTAAAATAGGTATTAACAGCTGGCACTTGGCCATATAAAGGCTATGTTATATAAGATTGCTCGAATTGGCATGACTTGGCTATTAATGAGATACAATACAATACAATATTTATTTTTTCAAAAGTCATAAACATTCATGTAAAAAATTGGGTATAGTATCTAAACACAAATCATAGTCAGAAACATATTTTCTGTGGACCCCAAACTAGCACGAGGCCTGTATCTTGGTCTTTTATTTTTTATTATTTATTCCTATATCTTTGATCTCAAAACTTTTTACGGCAAAACTGTGCCAAAACATGGATAAGAGTACATACATGTGAAAGCTGTTTGATAAATTGTGGAGACTGAGTCCGTGGGGGCCTGGAGCTCATCGTATTAATTTATAAAACGCTTATTATTTTTTTAGTATTGTTATTGTAGATCCACTGCACAATTTGTTAGAATGGCAGAGAAGTGACTAAGATCTGATTTTATTGTAACTTAATGTAAGATTTATATATATTGTTCGTTGATATGTAACTGAATAGCGTCAAAAGCATTCTGAATATTGTAATTTTTGCATCAGCGCCGTAAAATAAAATAATTTATTGTAGCCAAGTGTTTATTTTCTGAATTTAAATAGGTACAGGTGCTGACTAGATCCATACCTATATACCTATAAAATAAGGTGTAAGTATGTAAATATTATTCACTAAAACGTTAATTTTAACTAAATACACTCTAGATTTAGACGTTACTTTGCGGAATGAATAACAATTATTTTAATAAAACACTTACTCGACTGTTCTGCTGTCACAGATTTTCTGGTACAAAACCCCAAGTTTGGGCATAACACATAACACATTCCCTAAACTTTGACCTGGCTACCCCGTGAGTCTCGTTCCTCCCTACTGTACGCGAGCCCACTGCGCCTCCATGTGCTTCCCCGACTCTCCACAGCCGCGTCTCGAAGAGCAGTCACAAAGTCGCCATCAAACTTATCTAGACAACACCTGTGATCACGGTTACAAAAGCGTTGCCACAGTTCACACAAATAGTTTTTTTTTATTGCAGTTAAGCCTTTGACCACAATCTCACCTGCTGGTAAGTGATGATGTGGTCGAAGTTGTTAACAGGCTTAACCTAGAATGACTGGCTCTCAAGGACAGCTGCCGGAATACACCGTTAGGTGCTTGGCGACAGATTTTCTACTTGAGGGTGGTCGCTAGCCAGGCAGGCATTCGCAAAAATGCCCTTCCACCATGCGTTGAAGCTCAAGCCTGCGGGGGGATTCGAACCATGGACCTGCTGCGCGGCAGTCCATAGCCCAAGCCTGAGCTATCACTGCTTCAAAATAGGTACACAAATAGGTACCTAGCGGTTTGATTCACATGTGTCTGTCTCCAGCTTACTCAATTGAAATTTCTTAATTCTGAATATGCCAATATTTCGAGCAGATTTAGTGCAATTATGAATACCAACTCAAAATTTAGGTGCCAAATAAACTTCGATGCTACACGTGATTATTAGTGTGTTAGCTGGCGTTATGGTCTCCAGCTGACACATGCTGTATATACGAAACGGCTGAAGATGTGATTATATACTATAGCCAGAGATTTAGAGCATAATTTGTGCAATTGGCACAAAAAAATTGAAACGCCCTACTTGAAAACTGTAGTAGTAATGACCCGATTACAACGTGTAAGCTGGGGACCTCGTGTCTACAGCTGCTCATCTGTATCTTCTGAACGAATGGGCCTACGACTTTGTTTAATATGTCAAAATTTAGAGCCATCGGCACTAAAATTTTCAAGTCTGTGGCTATTAAGGTTTTGGAGCTACAAGCTCAAATAAATGTGTAAGCTGGAGACACATGTCCCCAGCTAGCACATGCTGTACAGCTCACACGGGAAAGGCTAGACTACTGTTTTACTGTTCATTTCAAACGTGGCCTGTTGGTACTTTTGGCTGCGATTGCAGAATACTGTCTTTCTAGATCATGATTTGTAAATGCTATACCAATTTGGACTTTTGCAAACAAACTAAGGACTTTTATATACCTATCACTTAATTTTAGTTGGTTTTCCATAACAGAATTCCGAACAATTATCTTTTTTTCCAATTATAAAATTACAGTATATTCGTAACCAGTTATCACTGATAGATGTAGAGTGTAGGATTAGATTAGAATGCAATATCTTTGTGAAACAAATAGGATGTAATAAAGATCTAGTAAATAGGTCAACATTCTTAGAGAAAAAATACCTACCAACATATCTTGTAAATATTGGCATTATATGGTTGTCAAACTACACAACACCTTCTCCTAGTCTATACATTTACTGTTCCTTTGTAACTCCTTCCACATATCCTTAACGTGAAAGCAATAAGTAAGTTAGAAATAAGGAACACTATAGAAATAAGGTTCAAAACAGATTGCAGTTACAGCGAACGGGACGGCAACGCCGCGTTCAGTAACGTTTTTAACGAAATATTTAGGCGGGAAGAAATGTTTTTGCTTATTACGCAAAAACTATGAGGCCCATTGTTTTGAAAATTTTGGTGCCGATGGCACAAATTCTACCCAACATTTTAAGCTATTAAACAGTAGTCTAGCCTTTCCCGTTTGAGCTGTACAGCATGTGCTAGCTGGGGACATGTGTCTCCAGCTTACACGTTTATTTGAGCTTGTAGCTCCAAAACCTTAATAGCCATAGACTTGAAAATTTTAGTGCCGATGGCACAAATTTGGCTCTAAATTTTGACATATTAAACAAAGTCGTAGGCCCATTCGTTCAGAAGATACAGATGAACAGCTGTAGACACGTGGTCTCCAGCTTACACGTTCTAATCGGGTCATTACTACTACAGTTTTCAAGTAGGGCGTTTCAATTTTTTTGTGCCAATGGCACAAATTATGCTCTAAATCCCTGGCTATAGTATATAATCACATCTTCAGCCGTTTCGTATATACAGCATGTGTCAGCTGGAGACCATAACGCCAGCTAACACACTAATAATCACGTGTAGCATCGAAGTTTATTTGGCACCTAAATTTTGAGTTGGTATTCATAATTGCACTAAATCTGCTCTAAATATTGGCATATTCAGAATTAAGAAATTTCAATTGAGTAAGCTGGAGACATACACATTGATTCACACCTCTCGTAAGCCATACTTATTCTTTTTCCTTATTCTTTGTAATTTAAGGTGGAGATTTTGGGGTGTGTTTTTAAATTACATTCTATAATGGGGGGGCAGTGATCAGACCGAAGAGTATAGTATTTTACACATACGTCAACAATAGCCCGCTTTGCTGAGTAGCTGGACGGAGGGAATGTCGTGCGGTAAGCTTAACAATAATGTAAGGGGTTAGCAGGGTCGTCATAGTTTTAAAAATCGGCCAAGTGCGAGTCGGACTCGCGCACGTTGGGTTCCGTACCTGTAGCCGTACAACATTAGACTTCATATTTTAACCTTTTTTTGTTTTAGCGTGCGCGAGTCTGACTCGCACATAGCCAACTTTTTGTATTTGTTGTTATAGCGGTAACAAAAATACATCATCTGTGAAAATTTCAACTGTCTAGCTATCACCGTTCTTGAGATACAGCCTGGTGACAGACGTCGGACGGATGGACGGACGGACAGCGAAGTCTCAATAATAGGGTCCCGTTTTTACCCTTTGGGTACGGAACCCTAAGAAGCAGTTTTGTTCCGTGATCTCAAAAATTAAACTTGTATCTGTTGTATTAAACGTGTAACTTGAAATCTGAAATTAAAACAAACATAATGAGGCCTTAATCGTTCTTGGACATTTACTTCTCTGAATTTGTTCTGCTGCAACTTTTGCACATATACCTAATTATGTTATTTTATACTATGTACTAATGTACGAAATACCCACAATAGTTATTTATACAGTACAAAATACTAAATAGTGCTGTTTTCTCCTCAGATATGAAGACTGAAGAAGGGAATCAGCGAGCGAACACTAGCATCTGGGAGCTGACGGTCTCTGAACGCATGAACGCTTCTACGATCATCCGGCTCACCACCGCCAGGCCCTTCGTCTACTGTCGAAACTTCTTCAAATGCTTTTACTGCCATGAAGACTACTTGGACATCAAGAAACTTCTCGAACACACTACGTCACATCAAATTCCCGACCAGGCCAAAATTTTGAATGAACTGCTCAAGAAAGGGAAACGAACGCTCAAAGTTGATATATCAGAACTGAAATGTCGAATGTGCCAGCAAGAATTTGAAGACCTCGACGTGATTAGGAAACATTTAGTGACAGAACATAGCGTCACATTCACAGAGTCGAAAAACGGGGTTGTTGTTTATAATATATCCACGAAGAGCGAGTTGTTCTTCTGTCATATCTGTAAAAAGAAGTTCCCGACATTTATCCTTCTTAACAGGCATATGAATGTGCATTTCAATACCTCAGTCTGTGAGATCTGCGGCGCTGGCTTCATGTCGCACCATAGACTTATACAGCACAAGGAAATCCACCAACCAGGAGGATATTCTTGCAACCGCTGCAGTAAAGTCTACACAACCAAAGGCAATTTAAAATATCACATATTAGAAGCTCATGAAGGGTCCAAAAAGATACGAACGCTCCGATGTTCTCACTGCCCTGAGAGATTTACCGAGCACTTCAGGAAATTAAAGCATTTGAAAGATTCTCACGGTATATCTTTTACGTTTGAATGCGATCAGTGTAAGTCGGTGTTTCCAACCAGAAGAGCTCTGACTTCGCATACGAACAAGATTCATTCGCTGAAGACCCAATGTGAACTATGTAAGAAATGTTTCAGCTCTATCACGGCTTTAAAAGATCACATGTTCAGTCATTCTGGTGAAAAGAATCACGTTTGTGGAACGTGTCAAAAGTCATATAGTCTTAAGAGGAGCTTGAATCAACACATGAAATCTCATGTTAAAGGAAATCAATTAACTAAGTTTTCTTGTCCGGGGTGCAGCAACGTGTTTTTTAGTAGGAACGATTTTACTAAGCATGTTAAGAAGTGGCATCCTAACAGCTATTTTGACTATATGTATTCAGTTGAGACTAACTAATCACTTCGTGAAGTGAAGAAGCATGGTGACAAGTTACTACTGACTGCACACTGGAAGATGTCGCCATGGATTAACAGAAATTCCTAGAGATTCTTCTAGAAGGTTGACCTTTTATATGGAGAGTGAGTGCCGTTAAACTTACGGGTGCAATAATTGTGATTATGAATGGCTATGGAAGCAAATATGACATAGCCGTTTATTGTGGCATTGTAAAGCTCAACTCAGTGTCGCGACTATTATTATTAAATGAATTGTAAATTTGCTGAAGAAATAAATGGGAATATTTTTTTACTTTTGGTTGTAATTTCTTTCTATTCTCCCGTGAAGGCAAATCTGATTACGTTTATATAATATTGTAACGAGATGCACCAGGAGCAAGTGTAGTTTGACTGCCACTGCCCAGCTGTAGTGTGCTTAGTTTAAGGAATATGTATCAATTCTTCTGGCCAATTTCATGATTTTCGTGTAAGGACGCGGGCGTGGACTAAAGTCTTTATGTTTTGAAGTAGACGGACATAAGTCGCTCGCTTTATGGTAAGCATTACGCCTGTACAGTTGCTGTGATTGACATTGAAACGTCAGTTCTGCGACCAGTAATTGTATTTGCTTCAGTGCCCATCATGTCCGAATAGATATACTTTTGGTTCTGTGCTTCGGAGGACAAGTTAAACCGTCATGATAGCCTCATGCAGGAAATCTGTCGCTAAACACTTAACGGAATATTCAGGCTGTTGTTCTTGAGAGCCAGCAATTCTGTTAGCCTAAACAACATCTCTTCGATCGCATCATCTCTTACTATCAGGTGAGGTAGTGGTTAAAGGCTACCCTATCAGATCAAATTTGACACTGTTGGTACCCATTTAGGTGGTCTCATGCTAAAGAGACATAGGTATGTCATGACATACCTGGTGCAAATCTGAATATAAATAGACACAGTTGCTTTTCTCATAAGCCATACCTACGTTCTGTTACACCTAATATATTGCTGACCTAGGCCCGAATCCCTCACAAACCTATTTACGCGTTGTCAGCAGTATTTTTCTCTATATAAACGGTGGCTTCCAAAATTAAGTGTTCAGATTTATTGTGATAACTCCAGGAGTCACCAGACTCAGTACCAGTATACCCTTCAGGTGGAACCTCTGCCCAAATTAGTACCAAAAGTGAGTTGCGGGAACTTCTAAGTCAAGTGTAAATTAATATTTTTTTTAAGACAACTGAATAGGTCCACACAACAGTTCGATTGCTTTGGTTTCTTTGTTTAGGGATTCGAATTTAACCTGGTCTTGATGAGTGAAACGTCACCTTGGCGGACCACCTTTTAAATACAGATATGTCGTTATTTTTGATTGCAGTACTAGAGAGTTGTCCGTGCTTCAGAAGATCACGTGACGAATAAATTGGTCTCTTTCAATTTTATCACAGCATTAGTCACTTATTCCCAGAGGGCTCATCCACATATCATGGATACGTGGAGATCACATACTGAGCGATCCACGCGAACTTTTCTACTTTACACCTGCAGAATGTAGAAAAGCTAGCCACGGTATTCCCGAGCAGCTATACAACCTGAGGTTCTTCCAAAGGCGATTCAACAGAGTCCATAATATCCATAAAAATATCCATAGACGACTGTGATCACTTTCCATCGTAGAGAAAAGTAATACACCATCAAGCGGCCCGTTTGCTTGTTTGTCACTCATGGTATAACAAAAATTAAGGGGTCGTCCCCATACAATAGATATGTGCGATTTTCACACAATTCTTGGGGAGGTAAATCATAGTGGACTGTACAAGGTGAGTACTGTGTCTAGGTGAGGCTTGATATTATATTAATTTATTATTTACGGTTTGCACTTACGAATATTTATAGTGGAGAACGCCACGGCGCCCGACTAGTTTCGTGGGATTCGGACCCACTTCACTGTCGCGCTCCTTCTCGACTATATTCGTAAGTGCATACCGTAAATAATAACATAATATGTCGAATACTTACATTAGTTTTAATAATGATATTGATATTATATCCCTGCAAACTAAAGATATGGATACTCCACCAACCTTTTATCCACGCCCGCCGAGGGCAGCAGTATTCCAGATTTGGCGCAGTCGACATCACCGAATTCAAATAGCCTCTTCTTCTTGCAACACTTTGCACTAGGTATTATTGTCTAGATATGGAAAGGGATTCCCAGTGACAAAACACAGTCAGGCTCGTATGAATAAATGCATCTCAAGGTAAGATCGATCTTAAGATGCAGTATTGACATTTAATGTATCAAGAATCTGTGAATAAAATGGCATGTTTTTCCAATGAACAATAAATGAAACGTTTCAGAACGATTAATTTACTTTCCACATTCATATGTGGATCGAGCTTCCATGAGGCGTATCGTTTACATTTATAGTTTAGTAAATAAAAGGTAACAGTGGGTTCATCAAATTATTCCGCTATTATTGTAAAAGCATACTTCAAAAGCTCCCCATCCGTGGACACCTACGTTAATCTTACGGGATACCTACATAATCAGCAATCAAGTTATCCGACGATTTTAATAAAACACTACAAACTATACCTATACAACACTGCGGCTACTACAACGAAAGCATTTATTTATTTATTTATTTATTTCTTAGGAAGACCAACAGTATAACAAATATCTTACATATAGCTAATAGCAACAGATAACCAATTATAGGTCCTCACGGATAGCTATCTTATAAATAACATTTATATAATGAACACTAGGATACAACTTAGTCTAAAGATTATGCTTATAATTAAATTCAAACAGTTAGTCGAAAAACTCTCCGCTCAACAACCGCCTAGCCGATGCAATGCTTGTACAAAATAAGTCTAGGCCAACTCTCTTGTCTATCTCATTGAAATTTCTGCCCACACGTAACAGGTAAGAATTTTGCCTGTAGTTAGATTTAGCTAGAGGAACATGTACAAGAGGATTGAAACGCAACGCTATTTCAGAAGGCGTATTTAAACAACTAGACCCACGGGCAGTCCAAGACAAGACAGTTATTCTCTTTCTCTCTCTCTTTAGCTTCACTATACCAGATTATCATCTGAAATGATATTATCATCATCAGTTTTGAACGTATAATTATTAACTATTTGTACTATACGTTTCATCTGTCCTTTAGCAGAAAATACTAAATAGCGTCTTTTTCTCCTCAGGAACGAAGACTGAAGACGGGAAGCAGCGAGAGATCACCAGCCTCTGGGAGCTGACATCCTCCGAACGCATTAACGCCTCAAACATTGTCAGGCTCACCACCGTCAGGCCATTCGTCTACTGCCGATACTTCTTCAAATGCTTCTTCTGCCATGAACACTACTCGGACATCAAAAAACTCCTCGAACACACTACATCGCATCAAATTCCCGACCAGGCCCAAATTATGAAAGAACTGCTTAAGAAAGGGAGACGAACGCTCAAAGTTGATATATCAGAACTAAAATGTCGAATGTGCCAGCAAGATTTTGAAGACCTAGACTTAATCAGGAAACATTTGGTGACAGAACATAGCGTCACATTCACGGAGTCAAAAAACGGGGTCGTAGCTTATAATATATCCACGAAGAACCAGCTGTTCTTATGTCACATCTGTAGCAAGAAGTTCCAGACATTTATCCTTTTGAACAGGCATATGAATGTGCACTTTAGTAACTCAATCTGCGAGGTCTGCGGCGCTGGCTTCATGTCGCACCATAGACTAATGCAGCACAAGGAAATCCACCAACCAGGAGGACACCCTTGCAACCGCTGCAATAAAGTCTACACAACCAGCTGTAATCTGAAATATCACATAGAAAAAGCTCATGAAGGGTCCAGAAGGATGAGAATGCTTCGATGTCCACATTGCTCTGAAAGATTTACCGAGCACTTCAGGAAATTAAAGCATTTGAAAGATTCTCATGGTATAACTTTTACGTTTGAATGTGATATGTGTAAATCAGTGTTTCCGACCAGAAGAGCTTTAACTACCCATACGAACAGGCATCATTCACAGAAGACCCAATGTGAACTATGTAAGAAATGCTTCAGCTGCATCACGGCTCTAAGAGTCCACATGCTCAGTCATTCTGGTGAAAAGAATCATGTTTGTGGAACGTGTCAAAAATCATATAGATATAAGAAGAGCTTGAATTATCACATGAAATCTCATGCTAACGGGAATCAGTTAATAAAGTTTACATGTCCAGGGTGCAGCAACGTGTTTTCGAGTAGGAACGACTTTACTAAGCATGTTAAGGAATGGCATCCTAGCAGCTATTTTGATTATATGTATTCAGTTGAAGCTAACTAATCGTCTTTTACCACTATTTAACCGAATGAATAAGCAGCGTGATAAATCATTGCTGACTGCACATTGGAAGAAGTAGCTATTGATTAACAGAAGTACCTAATAGCTAAGGTATAAGACATAGAAATGTTTCGACAAGGTTGACCTTTTATATAGAGACATTGCCGTTAGACCTATGGTTGCAATCTCAGATAAGAGAAACAAGGTTGTTTCTCTCTTGATCTGAGGGTGCAATACTTTTGATGAATATACTAAAAGTAAAATTGACGTAACCGTTGCTTGTGCCGTTTCTAAGGCTCAACTCGGTATTGTCACGGTTATACTATACAATAGCTTTACGTACTAGTAAGTCAAATTATTGTATGGTCAACATATAATTGACGGTACATAATGTGTGTCTTTTTAATGAACAAGTATTTCCTTTTAGCCCAAAAAAAAATGTCTCAATTAATTAAAAAAAAAGATTATGGCGTAAAGGACAGTGATTGACACGAGTGAAATAGGTAGTTATAAGCTATATATTACTCGTAGAATGCGGATTTTAAATATTTTAAAATTTAATAATAAAGCATTTCGTACATACGTCTCACAAATATTTTTCGGTCGCAAAATTTTTAAGACCGATTTTTATTCAAATAAGTATAAACATGTTTTTTTATTAAATTTACCTTCTAGTCAAAAAACAATACGCATTTTTTGTGAAACACTTCCTGTTCAATTTACAAAGTATTTTATTTGTTTATATAAAAATTATATTTACAATCACAAAACTAAATGGAAACACAAAGTAGACAAATGTAAAAATGCTGGAGGCGGGCAGCCCTATCGCATGTTTACGTACAGCGCGGCTGTAGGTAGTTATTTCAAGGACAGAGCCGAGTTAAAATACTGTATAGATAACATTACCGTGGTATTATTGTGTGCGTGTGACTATTATTATTGGATGAATTGTAAATTTTCTGAAGAAATAAAATGGAATATTTTTTACTTTTGATTGTGATTTCTTTACCATTCTTATAGCCATTAATAAAGTCAGGTTTGATTATAACTGTTTTCTATGATTGCTCAATATTTTCCCCAACGCGACGCATCAAGAGAAAGTATTTGTCAACTGCCACTGCCCTGCCGAGATGGGCTCAGATTAAGGAACAAGTGTAATTTCTTTTTCAAGGTTGTGGCCGTAGACTAAAGTATGTTAGGATTAGGAAGTAATGAGACGGGCACAAGTCACCTACTTTATAATAAGCATCACGCCTGTCATTTAGAGTAACAGCGGTCACTTCACTCGTCACCGAGATGTCAGTTCTAAACGTTTCGTTCGCAAACGAAGTTATTAATTTATTACAGTAACCTACACGCCTGAAAAAATTTCCTTCGATGTAGATTACCTGACACTGTGGTGGAACCCATCAAAACAGACTCCTGCTACAGAGACATATCAGGGAGAAATCAGAACTTATGTAAAAGTCAATAGCGGGGTTATGGAATACCCAGATTGAATATAACCGTTACCATAGCGAAGACACGGTTGGTGATATTCTCTTTAACAAGACTTAAATCATTTTAATGAAATTATGTAACGGTTATCTTGTTAGGAGTCTTTCTGAGTGCGGCCGCGGCGTTCCGAGTGAGATTTGAGCTGTTATAGTATTAAACCTCCGTGACGTCACAAACTGGCTCCCGACCAGCGTTAGTTTTAAATTAAATTCTGCCTTCTGCCATTTACAATGAACCATTTTTGAACAAACTATTTCGTGACGTCACAAACACCACGCAGTCTGACCGGAAGAAAATCGAGAATAAATTCTCGATCGTGCGCTCGTAGAGTCAAGATCTCCTGAGGATCAAGGAAGAATCGCAACGCGTCGAAAATTCTTCCGGTATTGCTGCGTGGTGTTTGTGACCTCACGTCGGCTTAAGAGCGTATCAAGCTTGTTAGGCGCACCACGTAAGTATGCGTGAGTAAGGCACTTCAACGGCATCCGTCCCCGTTCGACAGACGAAGAATTACTAAAGCGGATAGGGACAAAGCATCGCGGCTCTGACTAAAATTGGCATAACGTGCGTGAATTTAAGTATCTCCCTTGTATAACAAAAACAAATAACTATTTGAAAAATGTAACGTGTATACGTTATAGAGAACACGTTGTTTTTTATTATTCAAATACTGATTGATGACTTTCCGTTAAGTATTTACGCCGTACTAAGGGTTTATTTAGTTTTTTAGATATAACTTTGGATTTTTTTCTATAGAGGAAACTTTAAGTAATCTTGTTTCCAAAGTGTATGATTTATAGAATGAATCCTTAAATATAATATCTATTAATTGCATAATTCGAAATCAAGAAATAAAGATACAGCAAGGGATCAAACGAACCACAATTACGTATCGCTGCCTCGGTGCAGGCTTAAGAGGAAAATTAGGCGGGATTTTCACTAGATATATTTTTAAGTGTTTTATTAAAATATTAATTTAATGTTTTCTTTAATATTAGATACTTATTATTAAATATGGATATCCGCAAAGGAACGCCTGAATCTATTCATTAAGTCGTGACGTCTAAAGTCACCGCTAAAAGACATTTTCGAAAGGACCACCTTATATTTTTGTGTATTTACAACACGTGTGTAGCCTCCTAAACAAGTTAATTATAAAAACAAACAACATGTTCATAATAAAGTATTTTATTTAACATAAAAATAATATAATACAGCAACAGAAGTAAATAACTTTATTTCTAACATATATTTACAATATATAATTGAGATATTTAATGACGTAGACAATAATTTTAAATTAAAAATAACAAATCAAAACCCTCCTTATATAGTTTATTCGGTAATCGTCCCGTGGAGCAACTTACATATATGTACAACTGATTGTAGGGATTTTAATTGCTGATGGGCTACCATTTGATCTCTATCTCACTTGATGGTAAGTGATGATGTCGTCGAAGATGTTGTTCAGGCTAATCTAGAATTACTGGCTCTCAAGGACAGCTACCGGAACATAACCGTTAGGTGCTTGGCGACAGATTTTCCACTTGAAGGTGGTTGTTAGCCAGGCGGGCATTCGCGAAATACCCTACCACCATGCTATAACGACTGCCATCCTAAGACGACAACCGGGACCGACGGCTTAACGTGCCCTCCGATGCACGTGCACGCTCAGTAGTAATGTCACTAGCGGTCACCCATCCAACTCATGACCGCGAAGTTGAATAATTTATCTATTCGAAACAATAGATGGCGAGCCGAACTAGAAAATAAACTTAAGTCGCTGACAAGTGCTAAATAGCTTTACTTGAACAGATTTCTAGCAAAATATATTTCGTTTGTAGCATTAAGAAAATTATATGTTCATTTTGATCACATTATCTTAGGACAAGAAAAGTACGAAACACGTTTCCTTAATAATTAAACAACTTTAAACGGTTGAAATCGCGTATATTTATCATTTTCAAACACTGCAGTGATCGTCACCCCGTGATGACGATCACTGCAGTGTTTGAAACGTCGGGGCAAAATAATAATAAATATACGCAATTTAAACCGTTTAAAGTTGTTTAATTACTATGTGTAGCAATTACGAAACCCTATGACAACATTACGTTTCCTTAATTTTCTCGATAGAATAAAATTGCAAAGTTGACTGTAACGCTTTTAACGTAAATATCGGAATTATTTACGCATGAATATGTATGAAAATATATTTGAAAAATAGAAAAACCTTATCAAGAGGGCAAGAAAAGTTACATTTTCGATTTACGTTACTAGTTCCGTGTTATTAAACTTTCAGATTTTACGTAAACTGATCTCGATTTCACAATCGCTGCCTCTCTTTCACTCATACGCAGTCCGATAGTGACAAAATTTCAGCTTTTGACAGCGTCTTAAGGTATTTTCTTGAAAATAACGTTAATCGATAGTTTTATGACGAATAGATACGCCAAATCGTTTTTATTGCACATCGTATAATAGTTTCTACACAATTCCTTTTACGTCACTCAATCCACTCCACTTATAGTTAGAGCACACTGACTTAACCGGCACCGTAACAAAATCACACCGTTCATTATGTATGAAACGTCCATACGACAACACACCGTACAACGCCGTATCGGCTTCGTTTCCTCTACAGCTTGTTAATACTCGCGAAAATTAATTTATATGCTGCCGAAACGATACGTCTGCGTTGTCCTTTGTACTAAAGATAATCATTGTAATTTGTATGTAACAATGCCAGATTTTCAATACTTTTTACTAACAATTGGCATAAAACTTTCTTCACAGTGTTTTTAACTCAGTAATATGGAATTGGGAGAGCAGTTGAATGACACCTGTCAAAAATTCTAAATGGATTCAAGATGGCCGCCATACAAAATACTCCGAACACTTGAAGCGTGTCCATAGAGAAACTAGACAACAATATCGGCCTGAGATTATAAAGGCAATGCCACAACATCATTGGCATCATTAACATCCTCTACCTCAACTTTCCTATCATGCACTCTCAAGTGCCCCTTCAAGGTACATTTTTGTGTGAAGGCTCGTCCGCACACCGGACAAACAAATCTCTTATCATTATCATGAATCCTCATGTGCTCTCTCAGCGTCTTCTTCCTCTGATATGACTTCTGACACACACTACACACATGTATCCGTTCCCCATCGTGTTTAATCATATGCATCTTCAATGCGTTCCTTGTATAAAATGCCAAATCACACTTATCGCACTTATGGTTCCGTTCATTCAAATGATCTCTTCGGACATGACTGGACAGATGCCCCGGGGTGATGTAACTCTGAGGGCATGCTTTGCATTTGTAACGTTTCAATTCTTCATTGTGGACTTCGGCTAAATGCTTCTGTCTTGCGTAGAATGATGGCAGGGATATGTTACACCGCTTGCAAGCATACCTCACTCCGGACTTATGCTCTTTAGAAACATGATTCTCTCTCTTAGTGACTCTGTCGAACACAGCATCGCAGTATTTACATGGGAATTGTCCTTCTTCGTGCGTTCTCATATGACCACGTAGTCTTGCTTTGGAAGCAAATGCTTTGCCACAGTTCTCACAAATGTAGTTTGGATAGTGCACGTTCATATGGGTGTTTAAACTGACATAGTTGAGAAACCGTTTCTTGCATACGGGGCAGTCAACTTGGTCCTTTTCCAATCTGAATGGTAAGTTATTCCACTTTTTAGTAGCGTGTTTTAATCTTGTGCAATTCTCTATGTGCTGCTTCAACTCAATAAAGTCAGATATGTCCGCTGTGCATATTTTGCAGCGCAGTTTTGTTGATGATTTGTAGAATCTATGTGAGTCGGAGAATATCATTTTGTTGAACGCCAGGTGTAAGTTATATTTTGTGTGTTCGTATACATGCGACTTTAAGTCTTCTAAGATTTCAGTGTTTTCTGGACATAATGAGCAGCAAAACGAACGGTCTTTTCTAATTTTAAATGGGAATAAGCCGCTTTTGATCATCGCATCGGTTTCGTGTATGTCGTGGGGTAGTTTGCGAGAATACTTTATAGGCTTTTTTGACTTTTTCGGTTTCTTCATTTTGACTTGTTTAACTTCAGGTGCTTCTTTCTTTATCTTCAGTATGGGGAGGTTGTACTCTGGGAAGCAAAACAAATAAAATGATGAATATATATTTTAATCTTATGCATATATGATAGAATCATTGGAAATAAAAAAAAATAAGAAAGAAATACAAGAATTATTAATAATTATTAGTTCAAACACTATTGTTTTCCTACAGTATGTACGTAGAAAGTGAAATGGCGAACGAAACATAAGAAGATCTCAGGCTGACGAGCAGCGCAATGTCACGCATAACAGTGACACAGGCGTCACGGATACCGTCTGGCGCGCGACTTCACCTGTCGCCATAACGGTGTGTTCCAGCAGCTGTCCTTGAGAGCTATTAATTCTGGGGTAAGTCTATTAACATCTTCGACCACATCATCACTTACCATCAGGTTAGATGGTGACTATCAGCAATAAAAAAAACTTACGTAAAAGAAAAATAACGGACACTGAATGATACTTAATAATATCAAAATTCTGTCACATTGTAAAATAATTCGCTACGAGCGGGATTTGAACAAACTACTCCAGTTTTATGTCTCTTTATCCCTAAGCTATAGTAGCACATAGTATAATCTGTCGCTAAGCACTTAACGGTGTGTTCCGGCCGCTGTCCTTGAGAGTACTGGCTCTAGGTTAGCCTGACCAACATCTTCGACCACATCATCAGGTGAGATAGTGGTCAAAGGCTTACCTATTAAGCATTAAAAAAAACATAGTATAGTAGCCAGTACCCTCATATTTTCTATCAATTCTTATTCAAATTTTATAGTGCTATGACCGTATCGTGAGTTATTTCGGGAGCTCCAGATATTACCGGCGCCTTGTGAGTTCTTGTATCAGGTAGCTATATTCACACACGCTCACCTTGATACATACGAACGCAGGGTTGTCAACAGAACGATCGCTCTGCGGAGCAACATAAAGAAAGATCAACTGGTGACGCCGTCGCACCGGCTCGTCAAGTCAAAGCGGTCAGTTTATATCTTCGGACCCGAGGCTTACAACCATTGACCTATATATACTAGACGCGACATCTCAAACGAGGATAGTCGACCGGTGCAAGTATGCTGGCCGGCATATTCTCCCCCACACGCAGTTGGGCACTCGTAGAGATTACACGCGCTTTACGTTCGAAAATTGTGTATTCAAAATACACAATTGATAATACAAAATATTTCAACGTAAAGCGCGTGTAATTTTTACGAGTGCCCAGCTACGTGTGGGGTAGAGTATGCCGGCCAGCATAATTGCACCGGTCGACTATCCTCGTTTGAGATGACGCGTCTTGTATATATTGGTCAATGCTTACAACCGCATTCTTGCATCCATACGAAATGCAGCATCCAATGCGTGCTTTAAAAGTAAGCTTAGAGCTTGGCTATTCGAAACATTATATTCATACATAGAAAATATTTTCTTTTACGAAATTATTAATTTTAATTTACAATCTTATAATATGTTATTTTAACAGGTTTTTATTTTATATTTTATTGAATTTATGCTTAGCGCAATTATTGACATGTAACTTTGGTGTTTTTAATAAATTGAATTTTTGACAGTGACAGTTTAAAATGTCATATAATTACCTTCGTCATCGTCATCATCATTATGCATGTCGAACACGTCGTCAAATTGATCACCCAGCTCTTGCTTCACTTGCAGCGCATCCTCTGAAACACACGAGTATTGAATCAGGACAAATTGAACAACAACGTGGTTGAGGAAGGCGATGGCTGGCACATGCGTCAACTCGTGAACGGGTGCTGCTAGAGGCTACTGGTCTGCTCTGGATGCTGGTGCTAATGACATATGAACGGAATAAAAAACTTTTCTTTTAACACTGTTCCCCTAGGCATGTTTCCTAATTCTTATTTCTTGTTTTAAATAAAAAAAATGTCAGAAATGAAAAAAGTCACGGACCCTGGAGTCTGGAGTTTTGATTAATAATAATAAAAAAACAACAACGTGGTGTCTAAGAAGCCTTGTTTCGACAGGTTTGTTACCAGAGGCCCAATTCCCAACTTTTAAAAACTATTCTCGAAAACCAACGAATTTCAAGTTTAAAATATTGATACTAAGATTCGTCACGAAACAATAATGTTCATATAGCGCTGTCTCACTCGCACAAATGACTTGATTCAATGCATGCAGCTCGCTCTAACGTTGAAGTTATAATGTAAGTTTACTTTAGTGGTCTGTGGTTAATGCCAATTCAAATTGAAAATTTAAGGTTAAATAAATCACTTTTTTTTATGTTATTGTGACGGAACAAGCCCAAGGCCCACCTGATGTTAAGCGGACTAAGCTCTGCCTATAACAGATGCATTTCGTCACAAGTCACGAATTGCACTGCGCCCGTCACCTTGAGATGTAGTTGTTAAGTCTCATGTGCCTGTAATTTCACTGGCTCTCAAGGAGTGCTGTCGGACACACCATTTGGTGCTTGGCGACAGATTTTCTACTTGGGATGGAGGTGAATGAGGCGCTGCTGGCGAGAAATTTTCATTAAAAACATGAAACAGCGGGGCGTAACTAGTTAATAATAAATATATAAACATGGCTCACTGTCCAGTTTGACGGTGGCTTCGAGCATGTTCAGGGATTCTTCCACCTTCATCCTGAAGACGGCCACCTCCCGAAGCTTGCTGATGCATCCTGCACATATCAACCTCTTTGTGTCTCCCAGCTCTATTTTGACAATCTGAAAATTTAAGACAAGCATTTGTTTTATGTGGATGGGACGGAACTAGCACGAGGCCTAACTGATGTTAAGCGGTGACCTCTCTGTATAACAAATATCAAGTGACTAACTGCATTGCGCCGTCACCCTGAGAAATACAATTGTTGAGTATCATATGACCACAATCTCACCTGATGGTAAGTGAGTGCGTTCATCACCATACCATTAGGTGATGATGTGGTTGAAGGTATTAACAGGCTTAATGTAGAAATATTGCCTCTCATAGGATTATTGTCGGAACACACAGTTTAGTGCTTGGCGATAGATTTTCTGCTTGAAGCTGGTTCCTAGCCAAGCGGGGATTCATAAATGCCCTCCCATCGTGCAATGAAGCTCAAGCCTTGGATCAACTTGGTAGCCAGATTGAACCGTGGACCTGAGGCACCGCAGTCGATAGCTATAACCCCTCAACTATCATTGTTTCAAATATGTATGTGAATTCCACTATAAAAGTAGAGTTCTCGATAGCTGCTATAGCCCTTGTAGAAGCAACTTTGTTATAAAAAAAAGTTTTTTTTTTTAGTACCTTATAAGTTAGCCTTTGACCACTATCTCACCAGATGATGTGGTCGAAGATGTTGTTCAGGCTAACCTAGAATTACTGGCTCTCAGGGACAGCTGCCGGAACACACCGTTAGATGCTTGGCGACAGGTTTTCTACTTGAGGGTGGTAGCTAGCGGGCGGGCATTCGCAAACTCCTACCACCATGCTATATCGACTGCCATCCTAAGACAACAACCGGGACCGACGACTTAACATGTCCTTCGAAGCACGGAAGCACTCAGTAGTATGTCAGCGGTCAACCACCGAAGTCATGACCGCGGCGGACATTGCTTAACTTTGCTGATCGATTCAGAACAGCTAGCGCGTCTTTTATAAAAGATACCTTTGGTGATATGCTGCCATTACTTAGAAGATATATATAACTTAACCATCATTGTGGACGACACACATAACCGTTGAATGGAAAACTGTTAAATTAGCATTCCTAGAATTTTCGTTTAATTTGTAGCTTGTTTCTTACGATTTTAAGATATATAATTTTTACTCGCCTCACTCTTTGTAACCTATGGTACCATCTATCGGCAATACTTTGAACTAATAAATAAAATTTTAATTGGAGTGTGCTCTTAGGTTCAAGTCATTACATTAGCTAAAAATAAAATAAGCACCAGAAACGACCACCGATAGCCCGCACGCACAGTGCTAGATTTAATTAAATAGATTTCTTTAAAATATAGCCGTTTTCAAAGCAGTGTCAGTGGAATGACCACATTGCACTACAGAGTAATTGACCTTTGACCTCAGGTTGTTGACGTATGACATTGGGTCATTGACCTTTGCCGGGCACTGCTGCAGTATGCTTAGCTCGCTCAGCTCGCACTTTGTGGTGGTCACCAGAAAGCTAAAACGCTCTTGCTTGGCTGATCATCACACCTAAATATGACATTACCCTAGACTAGTTAGAATTCGAATGATTTATTAATAAGATTTCTCTGAGGTCATTTTATATAATACTATGAAAGTAATAATAATTTATTTTATTAATAGGGTATTTGTAGTAAAAGGGTCTGTTTCAGAATGTTTGAGTAAGTTCCCGTTTTACTACCCAGAACTTATTTAATAAATAAAACACTATGTTTGGTATATATTGTCAGTTAAAGCTTGAAAAGCACTGTATGTTAACTGTCATTTATATCATTCAGTTATTTTATGTGTTGCATTGCAACCTGAAACTTTATTAGGACATTCTGAAACAGACCCTAAGAATGACAGATTGCTCCAAGCCACAACAGTATATTCAGGTTTAATTTGCATCTGCTATCAATGTCCCTTTTCCCCCTCATACATACACATGATTTGGGCACACACCAACGAATACAACTTCAAATTAACATCAGGTGAGATAGTAGTCAAGTGATACGCAGTACAGTTTAAAAAAAATTAAAAAAAAAATTGTGCCACACTATTTATTAATCACACACTATTCGGCTCACTATTGTTAAATTGTAACTACCCAGATTTGTCATATCCTTACAATAATTCTAATTGCCAGGTAGTTTTCTTTTTATATTTCATCTTTTGGTTTAAGTACAAAAATAATTAAAACAATATTTAGATATATATTTTTTTATAAAAATACTTTGGTACTACTGTGTATATATTTTGGAAATAAATGTATTATAATATTATAGCAAGAATTAGTTATAAACTTGTACAGTTTGACAGAACTAGTATAGAGAAAAACATATTTATATTGAGCCCAAGTGAAGTTATTACCAGCAGTAACTATGAAACTACTACAAGAGCGGTTTCTATACATCAAGGTATATAAGTTTCTATCATTACTTACATCAATCGAGAAGCACTTTAGTAACATTTCCGAGTAAACTTCTGTAGTTCCATTGTGTACATGCCCAACCAGCATACTTTTGACTGCACCTTCGTTCAAGCACAAATTACACACGCCCAGCTGAGGTAAGCTTTCCACTATTATATCTGAATCCATATTGGACTATTTATCTTTGTTTTAATAAACAAAAATTCAATCAACTCATTGCAACATAACTCAAGAATTCAGTATAATATTCTGCTAAATTCCGTGATAATAAACCACCCACAGAACGTTACGAGAAACCGGAGTACTAGGTAATCTGTGACCGGATCACCGGAGTAGTGACCATAGAGAGAAGTAATACACCAGGGGTGCGTTTAGGCGACTTAGCCAAGATAAGATTTAAACTAGATAAACGTCAAACACCCCGTTTACGGCCTCCTCGAGGCGAAAATTTGCACAGGCTAAAATTTTATATGCCCCGTTTAGGCGCGTCCGCTTGGTTAAATCTTCGTTAAGTAGATTCAATTTTAGCGACCATTTGAGGTCGCTAAAATTTCGTCGGCTGTCAGATGTTAGCTATATGTCATGTTACTTCGATCATAATACCAAAGATTACGGAAGGGCGGGAAGACATACTATATAACAAGACAAGTTGTGTACATGTGTTGGTGTTTTCCTGTAGGTATTCTTGTTGGAATGTTTTGTTTTTTTTTGGTTTACATATTTCCTCTTTATCGCGGGATTAGAGAATAATAATAATGTATATTGTATTTAATTGTATTGTATCCAGGATTACTCATAAATTTTTCAAGATTTATAAAATTATAAAAACTTCGTTGCCGAATGTCAATTAAATTTGACAACAATAATTGACGTACGGCTATAACACCGTTTAGGCGGACCGCATCGGCGAAATTTTCGTCTGGTGAAAATTTATTCTACTCGCCTAAACGCACCCCGGGTATGGACAGATCTTCTTCTTCTTTTATTTAGTGGCTTCTGCGTTATTTCCACAATGTCGCGTGGGTAGAGAGAATGATAAACGATGGAGATTGCTCGGTGGAATATTAGTGGTGGGTGGTCCCTGACCAAACGACATGATCCAAGAATACTATAGGAATCTGGAATCCAAATATCTACTGGAGCGCGTTCCGAACCTCGGTTAGAGCGCACTCGGAGTGCACTCGGAGTGCCACTTTTCACTCTAACGTCGTTCACAACGTTAGAGTGAAAAGTGTTCGGGTAGAGCGCAACTTTTTAACTATCACCGCTATACCTAGTTGTCTAATTATCAATAATTGTTATCTCATAGTTCACGAAGTTTTATTCCTTTTGTTGCATTGTTATTCCCACAGAAAAAAAAACGTTTAGTAGTATAAATATAGTTTATATAGTAAATATACTTCGAGGACTATTTTAATTAATATATTTTATGGCTTTCCTCTTTTACTGTAAATGTGTTTAAAATGTAAGTATGCATGCCTCCTGGAATGTATTTTTCTGGAATAAATGATTATCATATCTTATATATCAGAATGCGGGTTTTTTATATTTTAAAATTTAATAATAAAGCACTTCGTACGTCTCACAAATATTTTTCCGTTGCAAATTTTTATAAACTATTGTTTATTCAAATATAAACATGTGATTAATTAAATCAAAAGAGGTCGTTAAAATGTTGAATTTTTAACTGGCATGACCTTGATATTTCAATAAAATTCCAAAGATTTGTTTGTATCTTAAAAACTTTAGCTATGATCATGCTCTTACAAACAGGAAACAATCGGGGATCGCTGATCGTGTGTTGATGCGTAGAAATTTAAAAAATTTGGAAAATGAAAGAGGATTGTCCATTTTCCTTTCTGCGTGAACAAGGTGACCGAAAAAAGTAAATATGCCAATAAATCAGATTGTATTTAAAATTAATATCTGTGCTTTACCTATGTATCAACTTAAACCCATTCAAAATAATTATCAAAGGTATCTTCATCTGTAATCTGTCATCTGATAATATCCGCACATACATCGGTACTTCATAATAGAATGTTGCCAGCAACTAAATACGGTAAAGTGTATAACTAATACAAAATATTAAGTTTTTGTCAAATATGACTTCGTAATGACTGTGACTAGACCCAAACATGACTGTTGTGACTTGAATCGACTATTTAGTTACATATTCAACACGATTAAATTAAATTCACTAATGGTGAGTGTACAAACCACACTTGTCCATCCATAGAAAAAAAAACTATTGTATTGTTGTTGCTTTGGTTATGGCTTCTGCGACTTTGCCAATGTCATGTACTGACTGTACTAGACCGACAAGTGATGGAGAATAATCTGTCATAAATGAGGTACGGTATGGATCTATGGGAGCATCCACAGGCTGACTTCCAAATTCAAGTGATTGTATAATCTAAAACAGTAATAAAAAACATCACATAAGCACAGCTCTATATCTACACATAAAATAAATAAAATGTATATTTATATGGTGACTTTTAAGAAAAAATCAAAATATATTACGTTAGTTAAGTTAGTTTACTATATAAATCATAATTTTATCTTATTATATGAAATAAATTTACATAGGAGGTACACAAAAGGAGTATGGCAAAAAGAGAGGAGAGATTTTAGGGAAGTGGGACGGGAGATCTCACGAGGGAGGATATCATAGAGAGATAGCTGCAGCTTCTGGCACTCAAAAATGAGGTGATTAATGTTTCCTTCATCCAAACCACATTCGCACAAGGAGTGATCTCTAAGCCGAATTTTGGCCAAATGAACTGGGGTACATGCGTGTCCTAACCGAAGTCGACATACTACTGAAGTTGGAATTTTGCTTGTATTTCGAAACTTAAAGAACCAAGGTTTAGCAGGTATATCTGTCTGGATTTCGCTATAAAATATACCCTTATTGGTCTTAAAAATTTACCATTCCTTAACCCAGGCAATATTCATTTGAGGTTTTACAGTTGCACATAGGTCATGGAGGTAAATTTTAAAATATCGGATGTTCCGACATGGATTGCGTGCCTTGCGCATGAGTCAGCTGACTCATTTCCAGCTATTCCTTTATGTCCTGGAATCCACGCTAGTATAATGTCAATTTCTATTTGCTTGCAATTGAATAAATATTCCCTAATTTTTAAAATTGTTGGAAACCTATATTTACAACGAAATGGGTTTGAAAAAATAGCTTGAAGACAAGATTTCGCATCAGAAAGAGCATACGTTATTGAAAACATAAAATTATAGGGGTGCGTCATCATTAACAAGTTTAAAGCTAATTGTAAAATTAGTCTTGTTGAACTATAGATGTCGCTCCATCCCAATATGATTGTTAAAAAACGAACGATAGGAAAAAATATGAGTTATGGACTCATTGTCAAGTTCGCTCAATTGGATTAGAGCATACCCCAGCTAAAGGGGTGGATGGATAAATTTTCCTCTCGTAAATGGCAATTGCCTTTATATTATTTATATTTTTATGTTAAAGCAACGCACTCTGACCCTCGGAACGCGGCCCTGTACTATTGCCTCAAATCCCCTGAGCAAGTAACACTACGTTTTACTCAGATCTACAGAGTAATCCATGGACACAGGTTTAATAGATCCATGGAGACCGTGGGTCTAGCCGTGGGTGGAGTAATCTGATCTGTGCTGTGTCTCAGACATTTTCTAGTGGTTGGTGCCGTGCCGCTGTGCTGTTCCGTGAATTTTCGTTGTAGTTATAAAAACATGAAATAGTTTTTGTTTATTATTCTATTATTGAAATCCAGAGTTGCGGCCAAGTAAGCTTTTCTGCCACAAGTATAGTTATACCTTCAATTAAGAAATACGCTCGGTTCGGCGGTAAGGTAAGTAATGTCAAACAAAAAGTTAGTGAGTTAAAACTTTAAAGTTCGCCAAAAATAACTGTGTTACGTTAAAATTTATTGGCATTAAAAACTATACAAGGGATATAAAAAAAAAATTATCGGTACTTTTATTTATGTTGGAGCTTTCTGTCGATGAAGGGGGCAAGGCGATTATCTGCCAGTATCTCAAAACAGGTGGATGGCTCTAGCATGTTTTGCCACATTGAAAAAAGAAAATAAATATATTGCTCGATAGGTGGCAATAGGCTCGCCACGAAGAAAGATAAGTATATCGTAAAATGCAACAAAATTAAAAATGCACCTAATGAGCAGCATACCACTTTCCACGTCGATGTGAGTAAGAAGCTGTTGTACATCAGTGAGCAACTATATACGTCGCCTACCGGCTGCAAGTGATCGCCTATAAAACTGAAGCCATAACTTATCACAAAATACAATTTGATGTACCTACTACATCCTTATGTTGTCCTGTGTGTTGTTAGCAAAAATTTAACATCTTAACTAAAGTTGTCGCGAATACTCGCTATTATTCGGTATTCGGCATTACTCGTAATTTTTTTGGTATTCGTAGAATACCGAATAATAGCTATTATTCGGTATTTGGCGAATAGTCGTCTAAAATAAACTTTTATCGAACAAAAAAAACTAATGAGTTAAAAATAATCAATTTTTATTATTTCCCTTAATAAAACAATACACAGTATTAATTATTATCTGTAATATTATGTGCCTATCATATTCATGAAATTAAATTAGTTACTAATAATTAAATGAATAAATAAATTACTACGTTACATATATATATATATATAACATGAAACAGATTCCTTTAACCTAATTGTTTTCTTTTCTCACAACCTTAGAAGTTAGAAATATTTTTAATGTGCCTTATTTATGTCGAATAGTAATGTAGAGTTATTCGCTAAAATGAATGGCGATTAATTAGTATTCGACTAATCGCTAAAACAACTATTCGCGGCAACTCTAATCTTAACATCTTGTTGTGGTAGGTACTTATTACATTTATATTAGCGACCTAGGTCAAGGCTTTATTATTTATACCACACACAGTTCCCTATGTCAGTAAAGTAATACTATTGTAGCACAATTTCAGCTCGAAAGAATAAGGTTCTGGTGGCTGAGAGAAATAGGCATCCGACATGAAAGCGGGAACAAATTTTGTGCTCTAATTATTTGTAATTGTGAAAATATTTAAATGCCTAAAGCAAGCTATAAGAGCTATGTTTCGGCTTATAATTATAGACACATGTGCACCTTCTAAAAAATACAACTTGCTAACAATTCCATATATACATAAATGAAACTTTGATGTTGGTCGAAAATACTCAGATTTATTCTGTTGGTAATCATATCTAGTTAATCCAAAAAACAGCGACCATATACAATATCTGGGTTCAATGCTCTAGAACAAGTTGCATTTGCACTTTATGAGACGAATTACTTAGCATTCCATGGATTCACCGTGCGGATGCCGGGTCCACAGCGTAACAGAGGAAGAGGCTAGAAGGGCCTGGGACTTGCAATCCAGGTGTAGGGTTAAGAGGCCTCTTTACAATGCATCAACGCTCCCCTTCCCGCTTAATCCTCCTCCCCTACCTAACCGAATTTAGTAAGATCCTACTAATGCCGCCTTAGATACAAGTTCTAGGATGGAAGTTGGCAGGCCAAGAACAATAACTTATCAAAATCCTTGCGAGAATTACTGGGTAGAGTATTTCAAAGAACAAAGAACTACGCAACTAAAGAATTATAACATCTTTTGAAAATGTATTTGCAGTACAATAAATAGTTTGATTTCATGAGATCCAGGTAGACTTCTAAATAAAACATTTATTATTCAGTTTTGATTATTCTTATTGAGAAGAAACCAAAAAAGAAACTAACAAGGTTAATCGTTTTAATATGCACTTAGATTTCAGTTTCACTTACATATCTAGATTTTTGGCAGTTACTATGAACATGTGGTGTCGCCAAAAGTACACAATCATTATGATAAATTTTACCAACACACATGAACCCGCTTAGCTAAGAACTGTCAGGTGGCGCTGCAGTTGCAAAAGCCGCTACGAATATTATTAATTAATAAGTTAAAATAATATTCAAATTCATAATAATAATTTTAAAATATAAATTATTATTCTTCTTGATTCAGTCACCCCATCTCTTAAACTGTATGGGCAATACATGGTGGCACTGAATCATTATGTACATTCCTTGTGCTTAAAACTGATGTTATGTATCATGTATTCATGTTTTGAGCAATAAATATATCTCTATTGTTATGAATTGGAGTGAAAGCATCTCCAAAATGGGATTATAATTTATAAAACTAATAAGGTATAATTAAGTCAGCATCTATAATGTACGGATGTGACACATAGGGATGTAGTAACAGCAAACACAATGTAAGAAGGGAGATCTGCAGAAGGCACTGCTGCTGACTATGTATTTTTAATTTAGACGGCTCTTATGAAACTCACAGGAATGTACTGAGATGTGGCTGTACAATATACATAGAATATTTCACTATTAAACTTTATATTTAATGATTTTTATCTAAAGAACAAAGTTCACTTCATAAGAGCATTGTAGACGCCTTTATTCAATAAATGATTTTGATTTGTGACTTCACTGCTGCATGCAATTCAATCCCCAATGGTAGTCTGCTCGCCTTCTATAAAATGAGACCTTAAATCAAACTTGGTGCTATGAGGGTTAACACACTTAAGTTTTGTAAAACCAATAAAATATTTATGTTCTAGGTCCAAAATGAATTCTGTGGCCTGCATGGGCGACTCCGGGGACTGGAATCTGGATGAAGGGGTCCTTAATTCAGACATGCACTTGGTGTAAGATTTTTGTTGATTTTTTAGTCCTGAAATGAACTATTAACACTACCAGTTGGCAGTGTGCCTAGCATGCTGGCAGCAATGCCCCATTGGATTACAATGCTTATTCTTTGAGCCAAATAGGTGCCAGCATTTTGATCAGGCATCGCATCGACTAAGTGCTCTAGGAAGTTTTGAAAAATATGTTGTGCCCATGGACCTAACTTCTCTAAATCAAACAGCTCAAATATGTAACCACTGCCGAGGTTTAACATACTTGCGCCGTTTGAGCTGCTCCGAAGTAGCCGCGGCGCCAGCCAGCAGAAAGATGTAACGGCGCTAAAGTGACTATGCATATTACATTACATATTATAATATATAAGTTATTTTATTTTCTGTTGCTGTACAAATATACCATTTTTTTTTCAGGTTACCATTGACAGATTCACTCCCAAATTTGAATTTTGAAGTGGTGGAGTCACAACTTTGTGATCTATCAGGACCTGAGGTGAGAAAGGTTTGAATTTGTTCTTAATATAACTTAATGGTTTCGGCGGCAATAAGCTCGGCAATTAAAGGGTTAACTGTTGTAGAAATGCCTTAGTGGGGGGTTTGCCATAATCCCCACGATTGGCAGATGTCTATTTTTTTACATATAGCTGGTAGGCTAGCTTTTGACCTCTATCTCACCTGATAGTAAGTGATGGTGTGGTCGAAAATGTTGTTCATGCTAACCTTGTTACTGGGTCTCAAGTACAGCTGCTGGATCAGACCATAAGGTGCTTGACGACAGATTTTCTACTTGAGGGTGGTAGCTAGTTACCACCCTCATAGCCAGGCGTGCATTCATAAAATGCCTCACCCATGCTATAATGACTGCCATCCTAAGACAACAACCATCTTGAGGTTTTTCTGAAGTTGCTGCTGACCACATTCTGGCATTCTTCTTTTCGTAGCTTCTTATGAATCACACTGTGGATGTGGAATAGTAATTCCAGCCCGGCACTCCACAGGTAATGTAGTAATAAATAAGTACTATCTCTTCAGGCTGTTGAGGTGCCGGGCTAGAATGTCACCCCCCATCTATACCCGTGTGGGTGCCATAGGAGGCGACTAAAGGTAACACACCAGAAGGTGGGCAGCAGCGCTTTCTGAGGAACTGATATCTCATACTGCGATCCCCAAGACGCCTGCCAAGCGCGGGGATTATGGTAAATCCTAAATTTACAAATTATTGGAATACAAAATGTTTTGCCCCGGGCGGGAATTGAACTTCCGATTTCGCGCCGGATGCTTTATCTATTAAGCTACCGGGGGTACGGCTGTGTCGCCGAAATTTCGTACTCCAATCGTATTTCTTAAACCGTCATAGGGGACGGTGCGTGGCCATCAACCAGACTACTAGACTTCATCTGACCGAAAGAAGTGTTTTTTCAAACACTTAACTCTCGGAATGATGTCGCTACCCTTCTATATTTCTATATATTATGATTACAAGCACTACCGCGTACTAAGCGAAAATCATAAATTTACAATTTATTGGAATACAAAATGTTTTGCCCCGGGCGGGGTATAAAATTTACAAAATTTATGATTTTCGCTTAGTACGCGGTAGTGCTTGTAATCATAATATATATAAATTATGGTAGATCCCCCCATAATGGGGGAGGCTGTTTACAGCAGTGGACAATCTGGCTGATACAGGACTATAGTTTGTTTCAAATCCCTTGAGAACCTCGGCCATTGACCTTTGAGCGGACTGCAGCGACTCTCAACCTTTTTTTGATGTGTACACTTTATATTTTAGCTTGAATAAATAACCATTGCTAGGAAATCACTACACTGTATCAGGATGAAAGTTTATTTATTAAAAGTATTTTTCGACACAATAGGGATGATAAATTTTTTTTTTGTCCCTAAGTCGATTATTGAAAAAAACACGGAATTACGAGCGGGATTCGTACCCGCGTCCATCCGTTCCAATAGCCGAGACATGCTCTGCCAACTGAGCTATGTGAGTCAGGGGTCAAATTTATCCTTTCGCTCTTATCGTTTAACCTTCTTAAGGGGAGCGACGTCTTCAGCCAAGCTAAATTGAAATACAAACAAAAATGTTTTTTTATATCTTTCCAACAGATGTCCGGCCTACAGGTCGAATTTCTCAACCGATTCCTGTGAAATTTTGTAAGCAGGTTCCATAATTATATAGAACTAGCCACTCGCCCCGGCTTCGCACGGGTGCAATGCTGATACTAAATAATCCGTAATATCTTCTTAAATATTTATTTAAATAATATGTTGTAAAGAGCCATATTTATTCTTATAATTATTATTACCAACGGTATATTTACCGTGATTTTGGTTAGTATTGAGCTCCCGATATTTCGGCATGACGTGACAATGACAATAATAGTATCGCCTTGCCGAAAAATCGTACTAGAAAGAGGGTAGACCGGTTCGTCTGCTCTTAGTGCCTACCATCCACTCGCATAGACTTCAGTTCACTCGCGATCATGGCGCTTGCAACAGTGCCGAAATATCGGGAGCTTAAAACTAACCAAAAATACGGTGAATATCCCGTTGGTAATAATAATTATAATATTAATGACCGTGACAGTTTAAAAACTCATATTTATTCTTATTAAATGCACAATGTATTTAAGATACTTAATTGGATAGAGATTAATGCTGTATTGCTTAAAATCGCTTCGTAAATAAGCCATTGTTTCTCGTAAAAAGTATAGGATTAGAAATGGTTATTGTGGGTTATCCCTAAGAGATAGACATATGCCATTGCAGACTTTATTGTAACCCATTTTAAGGTGTATAATACTGTAGTACATCATATTGATCTATATCGTAGGGTTCAGCCATCAGCGATTGCAATGTAAGCGCAAAAATGTGTTTATTTACGACATCACATTGGAAACCTCTAAAATAATCAGTGTTTCTCTACTATATTATGCATGTATTATACATATAAACCTTACTATTAAATCACTCTATCTATTAATCTGCATCAAAATCTGTTGCGTGGTTTTAAAGATCTAAGTATACATAGGGACAGACAGACAGCGCGAAGTGACTTTGTTTTATTTTAATGTCGATTCATACAAATCGAAAATATTTTCTATATGCCGCAGATACGGATGTTGAAAATGTAATAAAAACATATTTCAGTCGCGGGATCTATAACTCATTGCGCCACTATTATGTATTGTGTACAATTTTAAAATATTATAAAAAAAAAACCGACTACAAACATAAAATTCACATTATTAGAGATAACTCAAAAACTTACTTCAGATCTCACTCAAATTCAAAAAACACCAGCTGGTGTTTAATAGCTATCGAATATAAAAAAATCGGCCAAGTGCGAGTCGGACTCGCGCACGAAGGATTCCGTATCATTAGCTATACAACATTAGACTTCATATTTTAACCTTTTTTTGTTTTAACGTGCGCGAGTCCGACTCGCACTTGGCCAACTTTTTGTATTTGTTGTTATAGCGGCAACAGAAATACATCATCTGTGAAAATTTCAACTGTCTAGTTATCACCGTTCTTGAGATACAGCCTGGGGACAGACGGATGGACGGACGGGCAGCGAAGTCTCAGTAATAGGGCTCCGTTTTTACCCTTTGGGTACAGAACTCTAAAATGTGTTAAAATTAAATTTTACAAACTTTTCGAGCACATCATTTTATGCCCCAGGCGGGAATCGAACCCGTGCCCTCCGATTTCGCGCTGGGTGCCTAAACCACTCGGCTACCTGGGCATGCTATATGTATCCGAAATTTGGTTAAAATTAGTAATTAGTGTTGATATTATACATAATGTTTTTTGAATGTGTTTAGATCGCGAACCGCGGGCCTCCTGAACGAACGCCTTTCGGTGGCGAGTGCGACTTCGCGGTCGAAATCAACAGCTCCCACACAAACAAGAAGAAATATGTGGTGAGCGTCTTTCCATTAATACTGATGGGCTAGCATTTTCACATGCAAATTGTTTAATAGTTGATAGGTTTGCCTTTGACCACCATCTCACCTGATGGTAAGTGATGATGCGGTTGAAGATGTTGTTCAGAGTAACCTAGAATTACTGGCTTTCAAGGACAGCTGCCGGAATACACCGTTCGCTGCTTGGCGACAGATTTTCTACTCGAGCGTGCTAGCTAGCCAGGGCATTCGCAAAATTGAAACGATCATACTGATGGATTTTTTTCCCATACACCGCACATCTTCCTCGCTTATTTCTGGTGGTTACATAGCCTTAGCCCGGAATAGGATCTAGCTTTTAAGAACAGATGTAGGAACACATCGTTAGGTGCTAGGTGACAGATTTTCCACTTGTGGATGGTAGTTAACTAGTATTCGCGAAATGCTCTACTAACAAGCACTGTCTGTCATCATCATCTTAGCGTGAAGCTCACAGATGCGGCTGTGTTCTCGCACTAGTAAATTTCTTTTATGAGTATAATATTCTTCAGTTCTAATTGATTGATTGTATGTTCTTCAGTTCTAATTGATTGATTCTATGTTCTTCAGTTCTTATTAATTTCTTGTATGTTCTTCAGTTCTTATTAATTTCTTGTATGTTCTTCAGTTCTAATTCATTTCTTGTATGTTCTTCAGTTTTAATTAATTTCTTGTATGTTCTTCAGTTCTTATTAATTTCTTGTATATTCTTCAGTTCTAATTCATTTCTTGTATGTTCTTCAGTACTAATTAATTTCTTGTATATTCTTCAGTTCTAATTAATTACAATTCTTTATTAACATAATGCAATAAAGAATTAAGAAAAGAAAAATTAAGAATTAATTATTATTATGAAAAAGATCGGTCGCTCTACTCTTTCTGTTGCTATACCTAATATGGGTCATATTGTCACTTTGTAAAAGTTTATAATATTAATATAAAGTCTTAGAAACAGAAGTAGGTTAAAGACAAAGAAAATATATTTGCGATCACAATCACTTTGGTTAGTTTACAAAAATGCAAACATACATTAACGAAACAAATCCACCTAATAACAATTCTACAATTTTTATATCAAACTAGCTTTCCGGGCGCGGCTCCGCCCGCGCGTATGTCGGTTATCGCGCAAAAACATTAACCTCTTTTTGCGCAGTTGGATGAAAACTATCCTATATTTTTTTCCGGGTATCAAACTATTTCCATACCAAATTTCATTCAAATCGGTCCAGTAGTTTTGGCGTGAATGCGTAACAGACAGACAGACGGAGTTTCTTTCGCATTTATAATATTAGTACTGATAAGAATAAATCGACACAATTATGCACAAAACAACACAAGAAAAATAACTGTTATCCTAAAGCAAAAATATAATCAGTATAGACACTATTTTGAGATGTTATCGCTTCGAACGCCATAGAGCAAAATGGACGCGCCTCCGTTCGAGGAGGTTTGTCGAGGTTAGTAACGCAAGGAGGTTCTGCTAAAAAAGTTTTACAAAGTGATACATGTGATAGCTCAGTGGCTTTGGCTATGGACTGCCGCGCAGCAGGTCCATGGTTCGTATCCCGCCGCTGGCTTGAGCTTCACCGCGTGGTGGAAGGGCATTTTTGCGAATGCCCGCCTGGCTATTGACCACCCTCAAGTAGAAAATCTGTCGCCAAGCACGTAACGGTGTGTTCCGGCAGCTGTCCTTGAGAGCCAGTAATTTTAGGTTAAGCCTGTTAACACCTTCGACCACATCGTCACTTACCATCAGGTGAGATTGTGGTCAAAGGCTTACCTATCAACAATAAAAAAAAAAACCAATATGACCCATATTAGGTATAGCAACAGAAGTAGAGCGACCGATCCTTTACATAATCATTCCAATTGATCATCAAGAAACTAATTAGTGGTATTTGTTGTACATTCTTCAGTTCTCCCACAAATTGAACCGCATGTACGTGGATAAGGACACAGATTTCTCGGTGCAATTCAACTGGAAGAACCGCGGTGAGATGTACGTGCGAGCTACTTGCGTGTTCGCCGACATATCGCAAGCCGAGAAGCGAGTGCAGCGATGTCTCCAGCATTTCCACCAGAACCCAGGATCTGAGGAGAGGGTTCGTTGGAATGTGTTGCATTCCTCGCGCCCAGCAGGTATGCATTTTTTTTTTTGTGTATGATAGTTTTCAGGGTTCCATACCCAAAGGGAAAAAAACGGGACCCTATTACTGACAACATTAGACTTCATATTTTAAACTTTTTTTGTTTCAACGTGCGCGAGTCCGACTCGTTCTTGGCCGATTTTTTTATGTTATTGTGACGGATAAAGCCTGCGCCACCTGATGTTAAGCGTACTAACCTCTGCCTATAACAGATGCATTTCGTCACAAGTCACTAATTGCACTGTGCCCGTCACCTTGAGACATAGGAAAAAGTCATGTATCTGCAATTTCACGACTCTCAAGGACTGCTGCAGGAACATACCTTTATGTGCTTGGCGACAGATTTTCTACTTGAGGGTGGTCGCTAGCCAGGCGGGCATTCCCAAAATGCCCTTCGCTATGCGGTGAAGCTTTAGACCGCGGCGGGATTCGAGCCATGGACCTGCTGCGCGGCAGTCCATAGCCAATGCCACTGAGCCATCACTGCTTCAAAAAATGAATTTGAATTGTGATAGGTACCGGCGGCGTCGACTACTGCGGTGAGGCGGATGCGCCGGACTCTTGGCTCTCCGTGCGGGTGCGGCTGCAGAAGGTCAGCGCGGAACCCGCCGCCCATGCCTACCGCTTCGTCTGCAAGAACTCCTGCACCAGTGGGATTAACCGACGCGCTATCAATATTATCTTCACACTCGAGGATGAAAGGTAAGACATTGTTTCTAAATCACTAACGGGTCTATCCACGCACGAATTAACATCAGCTTTGAGCGCAGCAGCCTTGAGAGCCAGTAGTTCTAGGTTATCCTGAACAACATCGTCGACCACATCATCATTTACCATCAGGTGAGATAGTGGCATAGAATATATAATAATACTACGTATAGAATGGACACTCCTCACCCCCCACCCAATCCAGCCTTCCTCACCCCGCCACCGAGTCTGAGCTGTGGCTGAGCTCACTTGAGCACGGGACGCGCCGCTTGGGTACAACGACGACGTGACGAAGAAGGTTACCATGGTTACGACCTTATTTTATATTATAATACGACTTATGTCATTCTTGGTAATCTATACTATACCTACCTATTTTCTGTTCTTCTTAGTATTCTTTTCAAACCGCTATTCAAATAATAATTGTTTTAGAACATTTTAGTTAGCATATAATTTCGCAACTGTTTCACTCGCACGCTTGTCAGTGGATATGCCGACTTCGTTCGCAGCGAAAAAGCAAATGGAAATCGTTTTTCTTTACTATTGAAACCATAGCGAGTACTTTGCAAGTTTTAGCCGACTTCAAAAAGAAGGAGGTTCTACAATTGTATGTACGTCTATTTGTATGTTTTTATGTAGGTACCTATGTTCACTGGTAGGTTTAGGTTAGGCAGCATAGGTTCACGTTTCTTTCCTCGAATGCTGCTCATGCAGTCATGTCGCTTGTTGGTGGATTTGTTGGTAGACCTTCGGCTTGGTTGACACGCGACAGATTTCGTGATTGTTTATTAAACGAGAAGAACATAATTTTTTATTGTGACTGTAATTTGTGTAATTATATATATTATGTATATATTAATTATGTATATGTGTAATTATTATCATCACTTGTATACAATGTAAACTTGGAATGATACATTTTGTAAAGTGTAGTGTAGGTATCTATTATTGTATAAGTAATAGAGTGAAATGTGATGTAATGTTACCTACTCGTTTGGGTGTTGGATATTCCTGCGTTCTACGTGGATTCCCATAGTTGTGCTTGTAAATCTTTCTGCAGCTAGGTAAGTAGATACGCTTAATACTAATACAACTAATAGTAGTATCAAAATATTGTTAGGTAGGTAAGTTCAATAATTATTCATACGGTGACAACCTTAGACTTCACGCACACAATTACGCGTGTACAAAAACAACATTTGTGTAGTGTCTGTGTAATAGGTAGTTAAAACGCGGCTTTTGTATAGAGAATGAGTCGAGTCCGGGGTGTGACCTTAATCCAGATTTGGAAGTAGTTTACGCTCAAAACAAAGTAAATTGTAGAAGTTACTGTGTCGTGGGAAACATACATACCTAAAGACCACACAATAAAACAAATATGACTTACCAAATGGATTAAACGAAAACGGTCATGTGGTTAATTTATATGCTGTAGAAGTTGGAGCACGGGGTATACCAGCAGAAATCCCTATATTTTCTACTTAAAGACCTTGGCCTGCCAAGAACAACCGTAACTTCCATCCTAGAATGTGTATCTAAGGCGGCATAAGTAGGATCTTACCAAATTTGGTTAGGTAGGGGAGGAGGCTTGAGCGGGAAGGGGAGCGTTGATGTCATCGTAAAGGAGTCCTTAACCTCCTGGGTTGCAAGTCACAGGCACCTTGACTTGGGTCTCTTCCTCTGCAACGCTATGGACCCGGTGAAAGGTGAATCCAAGGAATGCTAAGTAAATCGCGTCTTCTCTTTTTTAACAGGGGCGTAGTATTAGGGCGTCAATGCGTAGGTGCCAGAGTATGCGCGTGTCCTAGACGGGATATGCTTAAGGACGAGGAGGCTGAAGTCACTCCTCGCAACGGCAAGCGTCGCCTCGCCCCCGCCCATACCGTGGGGACCATCGGAACGGCACCACCCACTAAAGTGAAGAGGGAGGATAGCGAGGAGGATCCTACAAGTGCAATTATTGATCTCTCTGTAAGTATCATAATGTAGTTAGTGTTGGTAAGTTAATGGGACATGCTTAAAGATTGTCGCCAATCAATCCTCACAATGATACCTTGCCCCTGCCCATACTGTGGCGTCCAGTGAAACGCCATCGCCCACTAAAGTGGAGAGGGAAGATACTACCAGCCCGTTTATTGATCACTCTGTAAGTATCATAATGTAGTTAGTGTTGGTAAGTTAATGGGACATGCTCAAAGATAAAGATGCCGCCAATCAATCCTCACAATGATAGCTCACCCCTGTCCATACAGTGGCGTCCAGTGGAACGACATCGCCCACTAATGTGAAAAGGGAGGATTCTACCACCGCGTTTATTGATCTTAATGTAATTAGTATTTGTAACATAATCGGACATGCTCAAACACAAAGGTGCCACCATTAAATCCGCGCAAACATAAACGACGCCTCGCCCCTGCCCATACCGTGGCCTCCATGGAACTACTAAAGTGAAGAGGAAAGATACCATCGCGTTAATTGATCTCTCTGTCAGTATCTTAATGTATTTAATATTTGTAACTTAATGGTACATGCCAAAGACAAAGATGCCGCCAATCAATCCTCACAACCATAAACGACGCCTCGCCCCTGCCCATACCGTGGCATCCAGTGGAACTACTAAAGTGAAGAGGAAAGATACTATCGCGTTAATTGATCTCTCTGTCAGTATCTTAATGTATTTCATATTGGCAACTTAATGGGACATGTTAAAAGAAAAAGATGCTGCAGTCACTCCTCACAACCATAAATGACGCCTCGCCCCTGCCCATACCGTGGGTCCTACGTGGATAACACTACTGCCCACTAAAGTGAAAAGGGAAGATACTACCAGCGCGTTAATTGATCTCTCTGTCAGTATCTTAATGTATTTAATATTGGTAACTTAATGGTACAAATTAATTTTTTTTCAAATTCAAATATATTTATTGCATGAACATGGGTGATAAAAAAGTTCTTAATTGTACAAAGTTCTCCATATTCCACCTCTATGGTATGCAAATGTTAGTAAAATTGTAGTTATTTTAGGCATATTATTACAATATCAACATACATCATTATTCATACAAATAAGATTCAAGATAAATGAAATTTCTATTAAATTACATATAATAAATATCAATTCACAGTGTCAAATGTCAATGATATTTTTACACAGCAATAAGCATAGTTTAAAAGATATATGTCAATTTGAATTACAGTTCTAACACTAATTATAACGGTCATTTAAATATTCGTTAACTGTGTAATAACTTTTATTAAACTAGAAAAGTAAAAAATGGGGGACATGCACAAAGACAATGATGCCGCCAATCAATCCTCATAACCATAAACGACGCCTCGCCCCTGCCCATATTTGTCAAATTATCTTCCCCCGTGTGATGAAAGCACGAAGTTCAATACTATTACGTTTTTCAGTTGCTGAACCCCCGAGCAGCCATCTTGGGACTAGAAGTGATGATCAAGATGCAGGAAGAAATTAACCAAGCCGAAAATCCCCAAAGTGACCCGAGAACCCTTAACGTCATTACTCGCCTCAAGCAATTACAAGAGGACCTTAAGAAAAAACATCCGACCCAGTGACTTACCTCGCCATGTGACTTACCTTACAAGAAGCTATTCAGTGAGTCACAAAAATGCCTTTTAGTAAGTGATAAATTTAGCTGCTCAACCTTTTTATGCAGATATGTTGATTGTTCTGTGAGTTAAGACAATAAGGTGAATTGTAAGTTAGAAATACCTCATGCCTAGTGTGTAGGCCAAAAAAAGAAGAAATCTTGATTATGTTTCTCAGTGATTGCGCAAAATTATTACGTTTTGTGATTTAAAATATTTTAATTACGTTTTTCAGTGATGCTAGGAATAAATTAATAATATTATCTGCTTAGGTTGGATTCAACCAAATATTGTTTGAATCATAGGGTGATCTTCATGAATCTAGGGATTCTAGGGTATAAACTGTATGAGGTTAATTTTATTTTCTATAACCAATACTATAGTAATCGTTAGATTGTTGTTTTTTGTAACCATTGATGTCCAATGATGCTCCAGTATTTTAAATTAGCCTTAGAATTGACATTTTTGGAATGTTTGGGCACAAAGCTGAAGCAGGCCAAAATATCCTAAGTCCAAGATTATGTATTTATACTTTTGCATTTTGCACTATAATTTCTTATCTTGAAACAATTATGGCTGCTTTGAACACCTATTAATTTATATGTTACCTCCTATTCATAAGATTATGAAAATGGGGATATTTCTATATGTACGAATGTTGTCATATGTAATGAAAGTAAACGCAATAGTTTTCAATCTCCACTACAAAATTTTAAAGATGTTAAGAACTGCTTTATATTTTCATGGTCTACTGCAGCATATCTACGACAGGCCTTTACAGTTATTGTATAGTATGTTTCTAGTATAAAATTATCCGCGTCTAGTTATTAATAATGAAGCTCACCCTTTTTTTAATACTATGACATTTAAGCCACTCAGTGAGTCAAGACATCGAACTGTATTGCAATTTAACAACTAAATATAAACATAGTTTTACACTTTTCCTAAGAATAATGTAATTATAGACAAGCAATTACAACAAGTGAGTCAAGACAGCGAATTGTATTGCGAGTCCAAGTCTGACAATTTAAAAGCTAAATATAAATATAGTTTGACACTTCCCCTAAGAATATTATAATTATAGACTTTTAAGCCACTTTGTGAGTCAAGACATCGAACTGTATCGTGAGTCAAAATTTGACAAATCTTGAGCTAAAAACAATTTGAGTACAAAAATAATTATGTACAATATTATATACAAATATATTTATCCCTCTATTATAATCGATTCAATATCTACATCAAACCTCTTTAGTGCTGCACAGCGTATCCAATGCTTGTGAAGTCAGAGCTCGGGCTGTCATTAGATATATGGTACAATAATGAAATTTTAAAATTGACCCTTTTACATGTGTACCTACCTTATTATATACTTATTTTTCTAATCTCCCATTTATAATATATGAAAGAACAAAATGTATTGGGGTTGCAGTCAATTAAACTCCGTGCCTTGAACTGTGTAATTGAAATCTACTTCAGTTTACTTAGTTATAGTGCAGCAAACTTTTAAAAACAAATTTGCGCTAAAGTGTTGAGCTTGAGTATAGTTTAAAGTATAGCAAATCAGTATTTTCTAATTGATGTCGAATACTTTGAAGCCGAGTTCCCTACTTGAAATTGTATATATTCAAGTAGAGAACTCCACTTCAACTTTCACAAAATGGTAGTAATATACCTGTATATTTTGGAATGCTGTGACAGAATGTTCCTTAGCTATATTATAAGGTATATAAAAGCTCAACAGTATGGAGAGTTGAGTAAAGATATATTTTGCAAATAGTTTACCGTGCAGTACTAGTGATGATCGATAAAAGTAAAGTCTATTTATATACCAGTTTGAAAGTACGAGTTGTATTACAAAATTACAAACAACTACCAATTTTACAATTCCCCTTAGAATAATGTGGTTATAGACACCTTAGGTTATAGTTAACCTTAAAGGATGAACTGGCCGGTCACTTCTCCATACAAACGTCGTATAGGGTGATCACTCCCTTATTTAAGATTTTAGGTCCAGAATTAAGCATAATACCGGTCGATCTCGTCATTATCTAGGCTTGTATGATGCCGAAATTTTAAAAAGATAATTAAGTTGAAAGTTATGCGCCTCAAAAACTTTATATGAAAATGTATGAGGCTCATAACTCTCAAGTTAACTATCTTGTTAAAAAAAACGTTACTATGCAAGTTTAGATAATACAGAAATCAATCGATATCATGCTATGTTTTGGACCTAAATCTTTAAATAAGAGATTAGCCAATATCACCTTTCGACGTTTGTATGGAGAACTGATCAGCCAGATCACCCTTAAGCCACTTTGTGAGTCAAGACATCGAGCTGCATTGTGAGTCAAATATCTGATTAGGCAGATGCTATAGTAAGTAATTGTAGAATTTTAAGATGCTAAGCGAGGCAAGAAGAGTCTACTCTAAGAAATAAATACTCAGGAAAATGTTTCCTAAAATATTCACTGCCAGTAGTATATTATATCTGACTCGATTTGATCAGTTACCAAACTCCAGTGAGGCAGCTCTAAAATTTCGCCTTTACCAATATTAACTTTAAAATAAATATGCAAATAGCTAACCATAATAAACTATTTTTAAACGGTGTATGGGTCTCACCCTTCCCCGTCATCAACGTCTAAGTAATTTAAAAAAAATGGGCAACCATTTTTAGCAGCAAATTGGTTGAGTTTGTTAGCACAATGTCTAGGAATATGGGGTCAATATTACCCCATATGGGGTGTACACACTTAATTAAGAAAAAAAGGTTGATTACTACTATTGCCATTCCTTGTTGTCTAAAAGATATGGTCAATTAAGACCTTATAAATAGAAAATACCGTATTCAAAAACTGTAGTATCCAGCTTACGGGTTTTTTTTACTATAGGTACTATGCAAGCTAAAAATATACACCCAAAATCTGAAATTTTTACCTAATTCCAAATTATTTGAAATCGTTTTATTGTCTTGATAAAGTATTTTTTTTTGACGTGATTCTGGCAATAATGTTTACGAACTTTTGCCACAGGTAAATAAAAAAAATGGTTCAGTAGGCATAAGTGACAAAATAACTTGTTGACATTTATTAAATAATTATATTACCTCTTCCATATTATATATACTAAATTCTCTACTATATTAACTCTCTTTGTTTATGTATCTGATAAATTGGCCAAAATTATCATTCCCTACACTTAGTGGCTGAAATATTCCGCCTTATGAAGATTATCTGAATTAAAAATAAATTGCTACTTTGTTGTGAATTAATGTTATTCCTTAGAAATACATAGTTTTGGTGAATAAATATTTCTATTCTTTTCATGATCGCGTCAAACGCGATATTGAATAGAATAGAAATAAAACTAAAATAGAAATAAGTTTGAAAAAAAAAAACGTTTTGGGTAAACATAATTTTTAATATTTTTGAAGTTATTAGGTGTAACTTATGGTATCAAGTGCATTGGTATCCAATATATGTTCTGTTAATACGAGCAGTATTATTTTAAACTCACGAATGCCGTAATTAATCTATAATAGCTACGAAAACTAGCTTGAAAAATCTGTAGAAATTTTGAATTTCCCGCCCATACGTGAGTCTCCACCTTAAGCTATCCTATTGGTGATTTTTTCCTACATACACACCGCTCATCTCCCTCGCACATCTCAAGGGGAAATCGCATCTAGATTTGTTTTTAAGGAAGCCGCTTCTATAAATTTTTGCTTTGAAGAATCTAAGAAAATCTGAATACGATATTAGCTCAGTATTCGGATAGTGCTTAAAATTATGTAAAAAAAAAGTTTATTGGTGAATTTGAACACACATATATAAGGTGGATATTAATTCATCAACAATACTGCGGGGGTGGTGTAGAATCGATAACGGAATGTGTTCCACTCATGTTTAATTTTCACATACACAAAAAGTCTGTACTATTGCTTAAGCTGTGGCACGTTGGCTTTGGGAAAAATAACAAGGACAACCGCGGTCTACGAACACGGTGTATCTACTGTATTCACACACACGCACGATTGCCACGCGAAGTCAATGAACTGCCTTACTAGGCACAATAGACAGCTGTTTTGTGTACCTATTCTGCCTAGTCGGTCTTTGGCGGCTTGCGACAAAAGAACACGAGACGCGGTGGTGGTTTAACACAATACGGCATACCTAAGTAGCTGCAACACAATACAGTACGTACCTACGTAAAATTGAAATTAAAAAGAATGCAGGTAAGTAACATTTTTTATCATTTAGAAGAGTTTAATCGTTTGGTGATTATGCAAAGCATTCGGCAGTGTAGCTAGATTGGCCGGTAAGGCCTTCGCGTTCGTCAGAATAGGTACGTGAAACAGCTTCATCTATCATTGTTTTGCCCTAGTGATAGCGTCTAATCGACATGGACCACGTCATTGTTAAACCTTATATTAAAAACAAGAAACTTGAAAACAAGTGAAAAAACTCGCGACCGTAGCTGTCGATGAGTCAAGTCGCGAGAGCGTATTGTTTAAAGCGCTCATATTGATTGACCAGATAACGGTACCGCGCGATTCCGCGCGAAGCGTCGTGGGTTTTGTGCATTTGTTTGCACTTTATTCGCGATGGAAGAGGACACAATTCGACGGGTAGAAGAAAGAAATCATGCTGAATTGAATGTGGGCAATATAGAAGAAAGTTCTGAGCAGCATATTGAAGATTGTACTCAATCAGTGGAGAAGGGAATCGCAAGCGAAATCAATTCGGAGATGAGGAGCAAACGTGGACGAGAGGAAGATGAAGAAGAAAATTGGATTATGGTTGGAAGAGATGGAAAAAGGCACAGAATCCGCAAAGAAAACTCAACAGAAGAAATTAGCCCAGCAGAAAAATTAGACGTATTTATAACGTCTCGAGTGGAATTGCCTAAACAATTTGCTTTTGCACGTATAATGAAAGATAACAATATAGATGATATCCTACAAATCAAATATATAAACGCTTTCAAAATAATGATAAGATTTGCGAATGAAGGCAGCTTTAAAAAATGTATGTCTTCCGAAGAGATACAAAAACGAGGTTGGAGAATGTTCAAAACATCAGATGTTGATTTTTCTTACGGTGTGGTTAGAAATGTTGAGCTCGACTTGAGTGAAGAAAATATGGTGGAGACCATACAGTCTGATGTTGACATATTATCGATCAAACGCTTGACACGTAGATCAGACAATGGTGCCGGATGGACGGAAAGTGAGTGCGTGAGACTTTGTTTTAAGGGATCGTCTCTTCCTTCATATGTTTACGCACATGGGATACGGGTGAGAGTTGAACCATACATTTTCCCGGTTACGCAATGCTCAAATTGTTGGAAGTTTGGTCATCCTAGAAAAATGTGCCCTAGAAAAAGAATTGTCTGCCCCAAATGTGGCAAAAACCACGAAAATTGCGAAGCTACAACGTTTGTATGCGTGAATTGTACCGGTAATCACCTAGCTCTTAGCAAAAAGTGCCCTATGTATATTAAGGAGAAAAAAATAAGAGGTATAATGGCTGATTTTAATTGTACCTACCGTAAAGCGCAAACGATGTACGTACCAGAGATGACTACACCGCAAGTTGAAGAACGGTCACATGCAGTAGTGCGTGGATCCCAAACCGAGACGGCTTATCACCCCAGACTAGGCCATAATATTGGAGAAGAAGAATATGATACTATCTTTCCAGCTACTAAAAATACACAAACTTATGCTTCTATTTTAACACCTTCAACCAGTAGAGATAATCAGTTGGAACCCCAACTTTGCGATGACCCTACATTAACAACAAAAAATAAAAAGAAGAACGGAAAAAAATCTAAAAAGACAAAGCAGAATCAAGAAATAAATAATGACCATAGCTTTGATTGGGAATGTTGTTACACGGATACAGATTGTGAGGCCAGTCCAACCAACAAAAATGAAGAGAGGGGAGAGAAATCGAAGAATAAATATAAAAGTGAGAAGGAAGACAATTTTACATTTAATGGATTTTTGGAAAGGATAAAGGATATATTTTTTGGGGAGAATGGTTCGATCGTAGATAAATTTAAATCCGCAGCAAAAATTAGTGTTAAATGGCTAGTATCATTTATGGCAAACTATTTCAGGGATTTGCCTTTTATAAAAACATTCATGGTTTATAATGGATAACAACCAACATTTATTTAAGTTAAACATAATCCAATGGAACTGTCAAAGTTTGAGGAATAAGCTTGTATCACTTGAACAGTTACTAGCGCAGGAGAAGGTCCATGTTGCAGCTCTAAGTGAAACATGGTACGAACAACAATTAGATATGAGAGTAAGTAGCTATAATATTTTTCGTAGGGATAGGGCAGGAGGTTGGGGAGGTGTAGCAATTTTGACACACTTTTCAGTTGTCGCTCAAGAGGTTCAATCATACGTATCTAACTCAGGTATTGAAATTTTACACGTAAAAATTTTTAATTGCTCGTCATTAGAGAATATTTTGTCAATTTACTGTCCATCTTCTATTGATACATCTCAACTAGATTGGGACGAATTATTTTCTTTGTGTCATAGAAAAACATTGGTGCTTGGTGACTTCAACGCGCACCATAGTAGTTGGTCCTATAAAACAGAGGCACGCGGTTACCAAATCTTTAACTCCTTAATTAATTTTGATTTTATAACCCTAAATGATGGATCACCAACTAGGATTAAATTAGTAGATGGTAGATTACAGAAGTCCTCTCCAGATTTATCTATTATTTCAACTGATATTGCAGTAAAATTTAATTGGAACGTCACTAATGAATCTTTAGGCAGCGACCACTTGATAATAAAATTATCATCAGAATGTGTATCGCATATTGATCCAATTATAAAACGAAACTTCAAAAAGGCTGATTGGTCTTCATATAGGACATTTTTAACACGTGTATTTAGCGATCTCACTATACCAGAGAACTGCCAAGAAGCATACAACTGTTTTGTAGAACAAATAAATAAAGCGGCAGACACATATATTCCGTATACGAAGATCAATCAAAACCCGTACAGTAATTTCAGACCCAAGCCTTACTGGAGTGTTACTTTATCGAAAGCTGTAGCCGAGCGTCGTTTGGCTCTCGCCACATTTAGAAGTAACCCGATACCTAATAATTTAACACTCCTTAAGAATAAAATTGCTGCAGCACAGAAATTAACACGGCAGGCAAGACAAGAATCTTTTCACAACTTCTGCACGTTCATAGATAATACTTTGTCTTCTAGCGTTGTATGGAATCGCATGAAGTGGCTAAAAGGGTCTAAGACGTGCAATAGATGCATAGACAAAGACTGTATAACATTATTATTGCATAATTTAACACCTGATTTTGTCCTAGATACCAAACCGGTATTTTTTTCGACAATCACTAAACTAGAATCGCCAATCTCAGCAGAAGAAATTAGAAAATGCATTAAAACATCTGACACTGCTCCTGGCCTGGATAAAATATCGTTTTCAATGATTAGAAATTTACCTGAGGAAGGCATGAATATGTTGCAAAAGTTATATAATAAATTTCTTGTGCACGGTTTCGTTCCAAAACAATGGCGAGACATACACATTATACCGATACCTAAGCCCGGTCGAGACCCAAGCTCTGACTCATCACTGCGGCCTATATCTCTAATATCATGCTTATGTAAAATATTTCACTTAGTCATAAACAAACGATTAGAATGGTTCCTAGAAAATAAATGTCTGTTTTCTGACTTTACTATAGGTTTCCGAAAGTCTAGATCGTGCTTAGAAAATCTCAGTTACTTGGTCACTATGATTCAAACAGGTTTCAGCAAAAATCAGTCATCTCTTGGATGTTTTATTGACATAAACAATGCGTATAATAATGTAGACATAAGGGCGCTAGTACAATTATTAGACAAACTAGATGTAGGTATACGAATGTGCGACTATCTTTGGAATTTTTTAGTTGATAGGAATTTAAATGTTATTATTGATAATGTTACCCTTTGTAGAAAAACAAGACAAGGGTTAGCTCAAGGCGACCCATTGTCTCCTTTGTTGTTTAATATCGCAACGATGAATATATGTAAACAAATAGATAACGTATTCATTTCACAGTACGCCGATGATTTCGTTTTATTCTATCGACATAAAAACCTTACATGCTGTTTTGATAATATGCAAAGGGCTTTAAATGTTCTGTCTACGCTACTCTTAAACATTGGCTTAGAAGCTTCACCAAACAAAAGTAAAGTATGTATTTTTACCAGAAAAAGGACAAGAGATAATAACCAAATCAGACGTTTGAAACTCAACAGTATCAGCTTGGAATTGGTAGATTCAGTTAGATATCTTGGTTTATGGATGGACAGCGCGTTAAGATGGGCGAAACATATAAATGAGCTACGGGTGAAAATAACAAAGCATCTTAATTTATTTAAAGTTTTATCAGGGTCGGGATGGGGAGTACACCCAAAACATCTAAGACGTTTGTACATCTCTCTTGCGCGAAGTAGACTAGACTATGCCAGTTTTTTGTATGGCAGTAGTTGTAAAACACATTTACTGAAACTAGACAGAATGCAGAATCTGGCTATGCGTGTAATTGGTGGGTACATCAAAACGACTCCGATCCATGTCATGGAAGTTGACCTTCAGCTACAACCCCTCGAAGTTAGGAGACACTATTTAGCAGGTAAATTCTGCCTCAAGGTTTGTTCATTTAAAGACGGACCTGCGATAGCAGCTATAAAACAGCTACATGCACTAGAAGATACTTATTACTGGAGAAGCAAGAAAATACCGTTACTTGTTACACTATATGATACCATAAAAGACACCCCCATTCACTCTAGTTCCAAATTAGAAATGTTTTCCCTTGCTACCTGGGTAAATAGCATAAATCTACATAACATAATTAAATTTATTGAACCTTTAACTAAAGCTAAACGTGATTATACCAGATCTGAGTTAATTAATATATGTAACGGGATAATTTTAAAATATTCAGAATTCTACAAAATATTTACAGATGGGTCAAAAGAAGCCAGTAGCATTGGGGCTGCCTTTTTTGACGAAACAAATCAAGCCTGTGTAAAACTTAAAATAAACAATAACATATCAATAATGCACGCAGAGCTCATCGCAATCGCCGAAGCCTTATCTTATGTGGAATCAATTGACATTAAGAAAGCTGTTATTTTCACAGATTCAAAGAGTGCGCTTCAACATTTGGCTCGATGTACTTCGACGTTTCGAGGTCTACCGATTGCCTATGCAATATTAAAATCAATTTTGGAATTACTATCACAGTCTAAAATAATTATTTTACAATGGATTCCATCCCACATTGGCATAAGCGGCAATGAGACTGCTGACTTGTTGGCAAAACAAGCGTGTAGTGACGGCGTAGACTTTTCCTTGTACCCACCTTATAGTGACTGTTTATTTATTGTTAAAAAACTTTGTCAGGATCTATGGAAAGAATATTTTGATGTTAGGTCACGAAAAAAGGAATCTGGTTCAGAACCATCCAGCCGCAACCACTGAGCTCACCGTGGATTGATAACAGCAAGCTTGATAGGCAAGACCTGGTTCTGTTATTAAGATTGCGATCCGGACACATTCCTTTGAATAAGTTTGCTCATCTAATGCGCAAAATAAGTTCTCCTTTATGCACGGCGTGTGCCAAAGACGAAGATGCGTACCACATTTTAATGGAATGTGTCCGAAACGAATTAGCTAGGAGGGCATTACTCGACGACAGTTCTATTGGATTGTGTAACAGTTACCTATCATTTCCTATGTCCCACAAGGCCAAAATGGTACTAGCTCTAGTAAAAATTGGCCTAAAAAAGAGGTTGTGTTCTTAGTTACAACTCAGTGCAATTGTGATTATTGATATTGACATTATTATGTATAATTTTGATGCCTTACGGAGCGGCATATTCGCTGAGCGAAAAAGCTCCTTAAATAAAGATTAAAAAAAAAAAAAAAAAATCGACATGGAGTAGTGTTCGTACGGGTGAGAATGGAGTAAACCGCGGTTCTCGCTATCATACTAAAAGGCAACGAGCCGCGCTTAGAAAATAGTTATACTGATTTTTTTGTATGTGAAAATTAAACATGAATGGAACACATTCCGTTATCGATTCTACACCACACCCCGCAGTATTGTTGATGAATGAATATCCACCTTATATGTACATATATTTTTTTTTAACTCGTGTCGTGTAAGACGCCACATTTAAAAATAACTTGGGATAATTTTTGAATTTGTTAGAAAGAAGCAATTTATTTTTGGTCTAAAATACTTAGATGTGATTTTTTATTGTTTTAAATCATGCTCAAAAAGACTTTAATTACTTATTCATAGTTAAATGTATGCTACAAAATGCTAATCACACTTCCTAAATCTCAAATGTGTTTATTGAAATTAAGTTTAGGTTATTTTTAGAACTTTTTTATGAATAATTTAGGATATTTTTAAAGTTAAGAATACTTTATAGTATAATAAGTTTTAGAAATTATGAAAAAAAACCAATGGTGCTTGGTGTTAATCCAATGCGTGTGCCTCACTTTATGGTAAAAATAGGGAATTTATGATAAAGATTAAGCTAATTATGTTATAGAACCCACCTCAGGTACCAAAATTAAGTTTTTAATTTTCTCTCAAAGGAAATTGGTTTTTAGTCAATTCCTGCTGAATTAGTAACGAAATTGTTGCTCGCAAAATGATTATTAAAGCCATATTAGATTTTTACGAACAACCCACAAAATACTCTTAAGAGATTTAAAGATTCTGATCTGACAGTTGGGAACTAAACACCAAAAATTGACACTTTTTTTTTAGCTAGATTCATAGCTGCCAGTATTTCAAGTTTAATATTTTTAGATATGTTTTAGTATTATGTTGTAATTCTTATTTTTTTAAGCTTACGTTGTGTAATGCCTTCTTTTTATATTATATGTGTAATGGTGTCAATTCTTAAGTATATTCACTCAATTTAAGTACGAAGAAATGAGAGCCACACTTTATCTCAAAATGTGTCTGAATTACCATAGTTTTAATAAAATAAATAACAGAGAATTTTAGAAACTTTTAAAATCCCTATTCTGTTTGTCACATCTAAAATTAATTTAGATAATTAAATTTTTTTTTTAGTGAGTTCTTTTAGTATAGACACCAATGTCTTCCCAATTGGTTGATTTTGAAAATTTTGTGATTGGCGGTATTTGTGTAAACCGCGAATAAAGCGCGGTTTTAAAATAAATATTGTTAAAATTATTTGTTTGTTTATTTACACGTCTAACCTTTATGGTTTTTTTTTTCCGGCGGTATGCGGTATAAATACTATGAACTATATACAACACTACAGCTACTACAATAAAAGTAAAAATAAAATACCTTTATGGTTAAAAAAAAAGTTTGGCCGGTCTTCCTCTTCTCCATACAAACGACGTAGGGTGATAACCTTCCAACTCATTATGGAATAGATCTATTCATGTGTATGTCTCCAGCTTACTCAATTGAAATTTCTTAATTCTGAATATGCCAATATTTAGAGCCGATTTAGTGCAATTATGAATACCAACTCAAAATTTAGGTGCCAAATAAACTTCGATGCTACACGTGATTATTAGTGTGTTAGCTAGCGTTATGGTCTCCAGCTGACACATGCTGTATATACGAAACGGCTGAAGATGTGATTATATACTATAGCCAGAGATTTAGCGCATAATTTGTGCCAGTGGCACAAAAAAATTTAAACGCCCTACTTGAAAACTGTAGTAGTAATGACCCGATTACAACGTGTAAGCTGGGGACCACGTGTCTACAGCTGCTCATCTGTATCTTCTGAACGAATGGGCCTACGACTTTGTATAATATGTCAAAATTTAGCGCCAAATTTGTGCCATCGGCACTAAAATTTTCAAGTCTGTGGCTATTAAGGTTTTGGAGCTACAAGCTCAAATAAACGTGTAAGCTGGAGACACATGTCCCCAGCTAGCACATGCTGTACAGCTCAAACGGGAAAGGCTAGACTACTGTTTAATAGCTTAAAATGTTGGGTAGAATTTGTGCCATCGGCACCAAAATTTTCAAAACAATGGGCTTCATAGTTTTTGCGTAATAAGCAAAAACATTTCTTCCCGCCTAAATATTTAAATATTTCGTTGAAAACGTTACTGAACGCGGCGTTGCCGTTCCGATAACTGTAGCTACAATCTGTCTTGAACCTTATTTCTATAGCAACCCTATACCTATTATCCTATTATCGCTTTCATACAAAATAAACGCCGTTGAGACATAGGCTAGGAGCATGAAGGTTTAAATATAATCTGACAAATATTTTATACTATGCATGCTTTCCGGATATCAAAGGTATTGAAGCCGTCACTATTTACGAGTGGTCGTTTTAAAACGTTACTGGTTTCGAAAACTATCTTCCTATCGTTGCTATAGCGGTTTTTCAGTTTTCGTTCTGAAATGAAACTATTTAGTTTTGAAAATCCGACGTATTATATATTACGCGGAAGACCACGTTTGTAGCTAGTTAGCGCTTATTTCATTCGGCTGTATAAGTATAAAAAGCTCCCATCGGTTTCGGAAACATTCGGTACCATAGTACTCGAACACACTCGAGTTTCGTCGGGTCGCTAACTCGCTAGTCGCTACATGCATGCGTACCTACTCGTATGTATAGCAGGTATGTACCTATCTCACTAGCTTGCTGTTGTTTGTATTATTTGATAAAGCGCGATGTTTTTGCAGTCTGTTTTTAAATTTAGGTAGGGAAGGTCGTAGTGTATTTCGTTAATGTGAACAAATAAAATGTTAAATATTAGTTTATAGATACCTACTTAGTAAGTGTAAATACCTACATATTTTAGTAGCTAAATAACAGATTTTAGGGTTCCGTACTAGAAAACAGGAACCTATTACAAAGCAGCATGGATAGCTGACATTTATAGGTCTGTATCTTTGGAACGGTAATAGGTAACCGGATGAAATTTTCACAGAATGTGTGTGAATGTGTTAGTATGGCAATCTGCCATACTAACAACATATTCAACAATTCTGTGTCGTCAACATATTCTGTGAAAATAAGCATTACGGTGTTTCACCAGGCAGCCGTTGCGCGTAGCGTATTAGAAAAAGATATATGGCTCAGTGGCATTGGATATGGACTGCCGCGCAGCAGGTCCATGATTCGAATCCCACCGCGGGCTTGAGCTTCACCGCATGATGGTACGGCATTTTGCGAATGCCCGCCCGGTGCAGCACCTAACGGTGTGTTCCGGCAGCTGTCCTTGAGAGCCAGTAATTCTAGATTAAGCCTGTTAACACCTTCGACCAGATCATCACTTACCATCAGGTGAGATTGTGGTCAAAGGCATACCAATAAGCAATAAAAAAAAAGTTGTATATATATACATTTTCTTCGACTGGACTGATAATTTCTTATGTATTCATATCCTGAAGGTCGTCCAATATTCCCAAAGGAACGTATTAAATGTCATCAATTATTTTAATAGTGCGTTTGTGTTTGCATGTCATGATATTGTATGTATCTTTTATGAAAGCTTTTATCTTTTTTTAATTGCCAATTTGAAACGTTTCTTCAAACTGTCTTCTTTCATTGCTTCTTTGAACTGATTTCCAGATATATTTTGCAGCCATTACTAGTGCTAGGATTTTGGTCAGTATTATGTATATATAATTTAATTTCCTGTATCTTATTTCCGGCGGTAAGACGGAGTTTTTACTCTCCTGTTAAGCTTGGTTAATCATTATTATGTTCTTCTCTTAACTCGTTTCCTGTTTTACTGGATAAATCGGTATTCTCTTCTTCTGTTAATGCGATTCTTATTTTGTTTACACATTCGATATTTTGTTGTCTTGTTAACCCGCTTTTCGTGTTTTTCTACCAAACGAGAAAAAGTGTGTTCCACACACACATTAGAAACCACACATTCCATACACACAGACCAGAAATCAAAGCGGAAAGTTGTAACTATTTATTTATTATTAATTATTACGGACATACCATTTACAATAATTTATCAAAAAAAAACAAATTTACATGGTCCTAAAAATAAATTACATAAATTATAAATTAAGTAATTCAGTCAACAGATTATAAATTACAATATTAAATAAATATATAATAAAACATTTGTCAATAGCGACGTGACAGACACTTACTATCAAGCGGCAACAGAAAACATGACACCTATGTTGACCAATGTTTTACTAGAAGAAATATATGCTTAACGTATTATTATATGTTCTATAAAATTATATGATATAGCGATACATAAATTCGCTGCACGTCCGCGCGTCTCTTGCTTGCGGCTGCTTTATGAACCTTTTATTTTTGATTCGGTAAGTCAGCCCTAAGAAAGCGCATCAGTCTTATGATGGTCAATGGTGAATGCTGCTATAATCGCGGGCTGTACATAGCGAAAGTAACACTAAGTCTAGCGCATTAGACACGTATTTGCGTTTACTGATCTGAGAGTGGTAGCGATTAAATTTGTAGGTATTTTTTCTCTTTGAAAGGACAGTGTTATATATATATTAGAAGGTAATCTGTGCCCTGGTCTTGATTAGTAAATATAAGAGAACTGAACTTACCATATTGCTTTCGATCAACGGTGCACCGTGGATCCACCTTGAAACTCGAAATGAGATTCAATGACTGACTGAATTCTTAGCCCGGCAGCACTCTTCATGCCGCAATCGGTATCCTACTAGATTGTATTATATATATGTATCATAATTGCAAATTCTACAACAACAGAACGTCCGCATCGGCCCCCACCATTCAGGGCTGCCGCCGACTCCGGTCATTCACTCACTTTGTTACCGTTTTGGCGCATTTGGTAGGTCTAGAATATTTCTCTCAAGGTCTTTAGCGCTTTTTTCTCATTACCATACGCTAAAAACGTCTAGTGAAATCTGGCGGAAAACTTTACATACATTACAAACAAGATTATCTAGATATTAGCTGGCAACTCAAGTTACATTGTGAGTTTATTATGTTCGCTAGTCTCACGGCAATGGACGAAGGAGAAAAGGCACATGGTTTATCTGATCGAAATAAAGTATAAATTTAAGGGCATGAGTTGCTTTTACTTTTCCAAATTCCCAATTTTTAATTTAAATAAAGAAGTACGGTTTTGGGTACCTAATCTACGTAACACATCAAGATGGCTTAAAAAAAATTGATACTACCTATGTAGTTTATAGTTTCTGACTAGGTATTAATTTATTGATTATTTATTAACTTATTTGAAAATGGCTAAAAAATAAGTTAATATGGAAAAAACTCGCGATAGTTTTCAAAGTGAAGATTATATATTAAAACAAAGATTTAAATTTATTCTTTTTAACAGATTATTGGAGACATTATTTACAAAATGTTATGCCCAAGGCGGGAATCGAACCCGCGTCCTCCGATATCGCGTCGGATGCCTAAACCACCTCGGCCACCATAAAATCGCACAGTACGCGAAAGTGCTTGATGTAATCATATTTATTTTTAAAAAGCTGTATAAATGAAAAAATATATGAACTTAGTTTTCATGGGTGTCCGAGAAAAAATCTCACTTTCACCCAAATGTCTATGTTTTTTAAGATTTTGTACGGCTTCGGTGGTTAAAGTGGCAGCCCTAGGGCTGCCATCACTTTAACCTTTAACACTTTAACGGCATCTGTTATTGAATATGTTTACTCCGTGTTTAAGCTTATTTGATTAGACTCGGTGAGCATATTCTGTACCTAAATAAACTCCTGAGGTCTAATTACGGAAAATAACTAGATCGTAGGGACCTGTGCATGCATATAGCAAGTACACTGTGTTTAGGTGTATTTGATTGGGCTCATTCACTTTATTCTGGACATGAAATTCTGAGATCTGATGAAGGATAAGAAAACATCGAATGGAACAGTAACCTTTGGAATTTCGCGACTTGAACACATAGTTATAAGTATTTAACAGGACTTAACGCTCGTACGTAAAACCCCGTCTTATGTAAAAGATTCTCGCCATATCATCTAAATTATCGAAAAACTTACTCTTGAACCAGACGAGATTATGGAGAGTTTATTTTTACTAATGTTCCGGTAAAATAGTGTCTTGAGGTTATAAACGTAAAGTTGGCTAGTAACCACCTTCCAGAGAACTCCGTTCTACTACGACACCGTTTGGCTGTAAATTATTTCGTCTATCGTAACAAACACTACTTCCAAGTGCATGGCGTTGCCTTGGTCAGTCCGGTGGCATCAGTTATGGTGAACATCTGGATGGAACCAAAATTTAATGGGTTTCCCTATTCTTTGGATTAAAAATTGCATTCGTAAGCATTAGCAACTAAAAATAAATGAAAATATAATCAAAAAATTATATATTTCGAGACTTTTCTTAGCAATTTAACTGTTTTTTTTTATGCCTGATAGGTTAGCTTTTGACCACTATCTCACCTGATGGTAAGTGATGATGTGGTCGAAGATGTTGTACAGGCTAACCTAGAATTACTGGCTCTCATGGACAGCTGCCGAAACACACCGTTCTGAGAGAAAAAATACCTACCAACATTCAAACAAAGAGGATGTAATAAAGATCTAGTAAATAGGTCAACATTCTGAGCGAAAAAATACCTACCAACATTCAAACAAAGAGGATGTAATAAAGATCTAGTAAATAGGTCAACATTCTGAGCGACAAAATACCTACCAACATTCAAACAAAGAGGATGTAATAAAGATCTAGTAAATAGGTCAACATTCTGAGAGAAAAAATACCTACCTACATATCTTGTAAATATTGGCATTATATGGTTGTCAAACTACACAACACCTTCTCCTAGTCTATACATTTACTGTTTCTTTGTAACTTCTTCCACATATCCTTAATGTGAAAGCAAAAAGTAAGTTCTAACGCTATAGAAATAAGGTTCAAAACAGATTGCAGTTACAGCGAACGGGATGGCAACGCCGCGTTCAGTAACGTTTTCAACGAAATATTTAAATATTTAGGCGGGAAGAAATGTTTTTGCTTATTACGCAAAAACTATGAGGCCCATTGTTTTGAAAATTTTGGTGCCGATGGCACAAATTCTACCCAACATTTTTAGCTATTAAACAGTAGTCTAGCCTTTCCCGTTTGAGCTGTGCAGCATGTGCTAGCTGGGGACATGTGTCTCCAGCTTACACGTTTATTTGAGCTTGTAACTCCAAAACCTTAATAGCCACAGACTTGAAAATTTTAGTGCCGATGGCACAAATTTGGCGCTAAATTTTGACATATTAAACAAAGTCGTAGGCCCATTCGTTCAGAAGATACAGATGAGCAGCTGTAGACACGAGGTCTCCAGCTTACACGTTGTAATCGGGTCATTACTACTACAGTTTTCAAGTAGGGCGTTTCAATTTTTTTGTGCCACTGGCACAAATTATGCGCTAAATCTCTGGCTATAGTATATAATCACATCTTCAGCCGTTTCGTATATACAGCATGTGTCAGCTGGAGACCATAACGCCAGCTAACACACTAATAATCACGTGTAGCATCGAAGTTTATATGGCACCTAAATTTTGAGTTGGTATTCATAATTGCACTAAATCGGCTCTAAATATTGGCATATTCAGAATTAAGAAATTTCAATTGAGTAAGCTGGAGACATACACATATCTATTCTCAGCTTAGTCTGAATTGAAAAAAATATAAAAAATAATTTAAAAAAAAACCAAATTATGTTTATATAAAAAATAATAAATAACCATAAAATTTTAATATTTATCTATTTTAAAATTAATTAAGTTGAAAGTTATGAGCGTCGGCAACTTTATATGAAAATGTTTTGAGGCTCATAACTCAAGATAATTATCTTATTAAAATTTCGGCATCATACAAGCCTAGATAATGTCGAGGTCAATCGGTATTATGCTTGATTCTGAACCTAAATCCTCAAATAAGGGAGAGATCACCCTACGACTTTTCTATGGAGAAGTGACCGGCCATTTCACCATTAGCTTACCTGTATGGACAGTCCAAGCTACTCAGGCGCCAGACCCACAACGTTCTAAAGTTCTGCGTTCTGTTACACCTAATATATTGCTGACCTAGGCCCGAATCCCTCACAAACCTATTTACGCGTTGTCAGCAGTATTTTTCTCTATATAAACGGTGGCTTCCAAAATTAAGTGCTCAGATTTATTGTGATAAATCCAGGAGTCACCAGACTCAGTACCAGTATACCCTTCAGGTGGTACCTCTGCCCAAATTAGTAGTTAAAAGTGAGTTGCGGGAACTTCAAAAGTCAAGTGTACACGGAAAAAAAAAAATGTTTCAAATCAAGAATATATCTATTGGTCAAGACATTCCGTGTTTCATATATGGGGAAAACAATATATTCTTGAGATTAGTAAATATTTGTCTTGATAATCATTTTTCATGTAAGTATTTATTTACTCTTACTAAGATTATTATGTTCTTATTAAGAGAAAGTAGCCATGTCTCTCTCTAAGTACATCATTGTTCTAATTTAGAGAATCAGAAATTCTCAAATTTAAAACAATCCTTACTTGAATAAATGAACTCATTCGTTCACTCATTCATTAGATTCTAACAAGAAAAAAAAATATTCTACTGTCAAGTACATAAATAGTTCAGTTAAGATATTATTCTTACTTCAAGTAAAATATATACTCCTGAATAAATATTATTATTAGACCAACAACAGAGATTTCTACGTACAAGAAAAATTATTTTAGGTAGAACTAAAAATCTTCTTATATGAATACTGTGACTTATTTATGTTAAGAAACCAAAGTTCAATGAACAATTTTCAGTTTTCATTTCAATATTAAGTATATTTGATGTAAGTAATTTTAGATCTTAGTATTCTAATGGATGTTTTACCCGAAGAAGTTGTATTGATTCGTTCAAAAGAATATGTATGTTGCACGAAGACAGAATTTTCTACAGGATAGAATATCAGATTTCTTGACTCGACAATGGAATTTCACTGTAAGAAACCTCAGTTCTTGTTCAAAATAATTACATATTTTACATTTAGATCTTAATTATCTTAGTAAAAGAATGGCGCGTTTTATTGTAAGAAGTTTAATTACTTGGTTCAAGTCATTCCATGTTTCACACGGAAATCACATAATATGTTGTAAAGAATATCCATTATCTTGGTTCAATAATAGGTTATTTTTGTAGAAGGAGTCTTAGTTCTTGGTTCAAATCTCTAAATGTTTCATACGGAGATCAGATAATATATTAGGAAAAATATCTATTGTCTTGGTTCAATAATAGTGCTTTTTACTGGAAGGAGTCTTAGTTCTTGGTTCAACTCATAAAAGATCAGATAGTATTTTTTTAAAAATATCAATTATATTGTTTCGAAATCAAAGAACTGAGACTTCCTATAGTAAAAAAGCACCATGCATTTTACTATAAGAAGTTTCAGTTCTTGGTTTAACATAATATAATGATATTTTGATAATTGATATTTTCCATTAATACAATAAGATATTCATATAAAACGTCCAGTTAGTAAACAAGAACAAAAACTCACTTACAGAATACAGAGCCTGGTACACTGTACAGATCTAACGATCTGATCTCCGCCTTTCAAATCTGCAAGTAAAGTAGGATAATAGTTAAAAGTAGTTCTAAAAGTGATAGACTAAAAACATCTATTATCGTAAAAATAAATAAAATACAATAAATATTTTCTGTTGATAATTATTTATTTATAAAATAAATTAAGAAGCATACAATTGTATTATATAATAATTATCATAATGACTATACATAATTTTATTTAATATATAAGTATTTTAACGACTCGGAGTGGTTATTAATAATTTCAAGATATGTACTAAAAAATTATACTTCAAAATTATTCACATTTTGTAATTGCTTACACTATTTTAACTACATGGTTTGGCGTTATTCGTTTTTTTTAGGAATTACACTTACAGATAAACACTCAAACATAAAATCAATGAAACTAATTATAAACTCTAAGCTAGATTTCAAGAATATCTTACTATCACCATTTACCATAATCCACATGTCATAAATGTAACAGATTATATGTATATAGATATAATTTCGGAATTCACTCACCAGCGTCCTCATTACATAGAAAATCTTTAATACAAATGATACAAAATGCCTATTATGTAGTTGAGAATTAAACCACTCTGGTACTCTGGTAGAAATGCGTGAAATGTAGGTGACTTAAAATTCAATCTGACCTAATCTACCACCAGATAATATTTTTTCTCATTATTATCAGCACCACATTATATGTTATGACTTATGAGGTATGATTGAACACTGCTTGTTGAGTCGAGCATTTTTCTTCACCTCCTCCCTTTTATTTTGGACATCTCCAGGATTCTAAAAAAAAGAGAATAAATGAAAATATTGCAAAATACATAAAGCTTTTATAGACGATAGGTATCTTTTGACCATAATCTCACATAATGTTGAGTGGTCAAAGATGGCAAACAGGTTAAACCTAAAATTAGAACTGTCTTCAAAATCAGCTTCCAGAAGACCCCGTTCCGTTAGATTATTATCACTTATATCATCTAAACTGCAAGTTAGCGGTTAATCAGACAGTGCATTTTATTATATACTGTACATAATCATGAAATATGATTCGACACACTTTTAAAAGTTTTGTGTAGAAAATACTGACATATATATTATATTTTAGTATGGAATAGAATGAATATTTGATTGAGACTTCCTAACATAATAATAAAAATATATTATATGTGTAATAGATTTGTGTTTTCATACATAATTAAATTACATAATTACAATTGATTTAATTACCTGAAAATCAATAACAAAGTTCTGAATTTGCTCCAAAACGTGGTATAGCCTTCCTTTTGGGGGTATTGAGTTGAGCAGCATAACACTTATGTTTCATTGGTAAATTTTTGATCTGAAATGTAAAAAAACACATTGTATATTCTTGAATGCCGGTTTATCTAACAAGAAAATCTATGTATACCTATGTAAAACATTATAGAGAGAATAGGTAGATATATATACATCGAAATCCATTCTGAATAATTAACGAGGAATAGACACACATACAAATACAAACATACATTCGCATTTATAATATAATATTTAAGGATTATTTACCAACAAGGCTGATGTTGAACTTTATCATAAAGAGTTGTCATTATATCAGTAGGTATGTAATACAATTATGTATTACCTGCCTACCGTCCGTTAACTTGGCTGTACTTAATGTATCCAAACAGCACGTTCCAGGCAAAGAAAATCTAGCAGCCCCTATGATGGATATTTTTTTTCTATCTACAGTTATTTATAAAGTAAGGAACAAACTTACCTTACTGAGCACAAATTAGGTTGCTATCTCAAGCATAACTTGAAAAATATTCACTTTATAACACTATATTTAACAAAATTTACGAAAATGCTATTAAACGACGCGTGCGCCTTTCGCTCGCAGCGCAGTGTGTTGTGTGTAGCCAACATCATCCATATAAAGTCCCGAAACTTAATCATATTATCATTATTATTTAACATAAGTACATATAAATATTATTTTACATTCGAATAACTTTTCATGTAGGTTGACGATCAGTGTTAAATACTGCCAGTATAGATGATTACCTATTGTTGTATTATTACCGAGTCTGTATATATTTGAAAATATTGTGTAAATTGTAAAAAATTGAGAAAACTTAAATTAAACAATATCAATCACGATTAACACACTAGGAATAAAGATAAATTGCGGTGCCAGGTTTTAGATTAGCAAAGACAAAAAAAGGTCATTCTTAGGTAATTGTGTGCAGTTTAATAATAAAATTTCCGAACATATTACAACGCTCACAGAAGGAACATTCAAGTTGCACGTGAAACAACATTTTGATTAAGAAATCCTACTACACAGTTTATGATTACTTAAACAACCAAAATACTTGGACAATTTTGTCACCTACGTATTTTAAAGAAATATTATAATAATATTATTATATAGTAGGTACCTACGTAAAAAGATATTTAATTAAATCAATGGTCCCGAGTTTCTTGTCCATTCTTCTCGCAGTGGCTCTGTACATTTGTTTGCTGAACGTGGCAGTACAGAGTACAATATTTAAATATTAAAATTTCTAATTGACTTTCACAAGAGCGTCGTAGATGTCTAAATTGAATGAATGATTTTGACTTTGACCTGACTTTGATTTAATGTCATAACTAACGAAATCCATGGGTTCCTGCAGCGGGTTTGAGATTCAGTACATGGTGATAGGGTATTTTACTAATGCTCACCTAGCTAGCTTTCAACCACATTGAATTAGGAAATGTGAAGCCGAGCACCTAAAAGCACATGAATAAATAACCGTATTCATGTGCTTAAAGGTGATAATCGGACAGTTTTAAAACACTAGCACCAATATATTTGGGCACTAGCGGGGTTCAAACCCTACCATTTTGCCGTTATACTACGAGTATATTAGTCTACCAGTCCGAATTAGCCGAGTAAGCTTATACTTTTGAAATGATAATTTAAATATCCTATTCATAATATGAATTTCATGATGTTTATTCGGCATGCATAATTGATTATAATTAATAGTATTTTTACGTTCCGTAGTTTACCCACAACAAGGGAGAACTAGACAAAACTAAAAAATTGCAACACTGAATAAAATCGGAAATAGAGAAACCCCTTCTCAAACTAAAAACTGACTACTTGATCTGAAAACACACATTTTGAATGAAGAAACCGTTATTCTTGACTGGAAATTTGTCTTTTTACTTTAAAATTCATGGTTTTGATTCAAAAGCTAGTGATGAAAACTTTATTTTTTTTTATGCCTGATAGGCTAGCTTTGACTACTATGAACTATATATCACCTGATGGCGAGTGATGATGTAATCGAAGCTATTGTTCAGAAGAACCTAGAATTCGATTTTCTTGTTATATCCATAATTATGTTTAAATATGTACGTACGTATCTAACGTAGGTATGATTTCGATCCCCAAGCCGCCTGCCAAGCGTGGCGATTATTGCAAACATCCCTTTAATGACTCTTCAGCAGTGCACAATTCGGCTGATACAACATGATGGATATCATCTACAAGTTTGTAGATATAATATATTTGTTTGACTTCTAAGACTGAAAAATATTAAATACGTTTTTTTTGAAGCGCTCGTAGCGAAGTTTGCTTAGCCATTCTGAATCGATCAGCAAAGTTAAGCAACGTCCGCCGCGGTCAGGAGTTGGATGGGTGACCGCTGGTGACATTACTACTGAGCGCTTCCGTGCTTCGGAGGGCACGTTAAGCCGTCGGTCCCGGTTGTTGTCTTAGGATGGCAGTCGTTATAGCATGGTGGTAGGGCACTTTGCGAATGCCCGCCTGGCTAGCTACCACCCTCAAGTTGAAAATCTGTCGCCAAGCACCTAACGGTGTGTTCCGGCAGCTGTCCTTGAGAGCCAGTAATTCTAGGTTAGCCTTTACAACATCTTCGACCACATCATCACTTACCATCAGGTGAGATAGTGGTCAAAGGCTAACCTATCAGGCATAAAAAAAAAAAACGTACCCTATATCTACTTGTGGAAGTCAATTAAAGTGTGAGCGTCAGAGTGTTTCAATTAGCATGTTCCCGACTTTAACGAGTTGGGTATTTAATATTTTTCAATATTAAATGTCAAGTCAGTTTTGTTCTGAAACTACGATAGTGAATTCCTCACTGAGTTCACAGTATATATAGGTTCATCGTATCAAAATGGAATGTGGACTTTACAATACAATTGGTAGCAGAAAGGATGAATAAATTTAAAAAATCTAACTACTTTATAGAAGTCATCATTATCATCAACAGCCATAACATCCACTCGTTATTTATTTATTTATATATTACAAAAAGTAAACTTACAGCTAAGGAGCCTAAACGTTTACAATTTTAGACAAAACATAATATTCTTATAAATAGTTCTAAAGGGATCGACATGGATGTCGATATTTTGGACAGTTAGGAGGAAACAGTTTATAAGATTTACTGCCCTTGCCGTGGGTGCATTATTGGCATATCGGGTGCGTAACTTGCTAGAAAATGCCAACAGACGGTGCCGACGACGCTCACCTACGCTAGTGTAGTTTTGTGGAACATAATAGCTTACTCGAGATAGTGCTGAGGGATTATCTACTGAATTGCGCAACAGCATACAGTAATGCATAATCAGTAGAAGCTTGCGCCTGCGCTCTAGAGTACCAAGCCCTACCATACCAGATACAAACAAGGATGGGAAAAGGAAGGGGTAGTAACCGTATATCTTCATATAGAGGGACCTGGCAAACTTACGCTGAACTCTTTCCAAAAAAGGAATGCTTGGAATGTTAAAGGAATGCCTCCCCTTATAAGAGCTGTAACACATGCTTGACAGACCTCTTGGAGACCGCAGTGTAAGATGGTAATTCTTCAGAAAGCTGCTGCCCACTAGTTGGATCTATGTATATTAGCTAGTGACTTGTAAATTACCCAGGTTAAATTGTCGGGCTCAGCTGGTTGTCTTCAAGAACTGCAGCAGATTTACTGTTTCTTAACCAAAGAATATTGCATCAAGTAAATATTCTTAGATCAAAAACAAAAAATTTCGGCCAAGATTGGTTTTCTTTATTAAAGATACGTTATAACTAATTTTACAATCTAACACTTTGCTTTGAAAACTTTAATATTCTTCACATAAGATAAGTCACTCTCTGCAGTAGAGACATACTTTCTACTTCAAAGTGGCATATAGTTTGGCTGTTAATCCAATATCTCTTAACCTAATAATATCGTATCAAAAATCAATCAATAACATAGGTACATTTAAGTTAAGTATTCCTTTTCTGAAGTGAAGATGAATAACTTCAACAATTAACAATATATCATTATTGCCTCGAAAACTTAAAAAATCTTCATTTAATAGAAGCCACCATCTGCAATCAAAATTTAGTTTTTTAGTCATAAAATAAGATTGTTTTGTTTGAAAAATAATGTCTCTTTACTTTACCTAATAATACCGTATCAAATATCAATCAAGAATTTAAATTTAAGATCAAGATTTGTTTTTCTTTACTGAAGATAAATTACTATAATAATTAACAATCTATCACTATTGGCTTGAAAACTTTAAAATTCTTCAGATTAAATAAGTTTATGTCTATAATGGACATGTGTTTTCTTGGTTCGATAAATGATATTGTTTTCATGTCAATCTAAGATTCTTAACCGAAGAATACAATATCAAATAAGTATCAAGAACAATGAAACAAAGATCAAGAATTTGATTTCTTCACTTAAGATAAATACATTCCACAATCAACAATCAATTACTTTTGCTTTGACAACTTTAACATTCTCTATCTAATATAGGTCACTTCTGCAGTTGAGATATTTGTCTTGGTTATACCAAGTATATTGTTTTGTTGTAAATCCAATGTATCTCAGCATGACAATACCAATTCACAGTTCAATAAAGAATTTATGGCTCAGATATAGAAAACAAAGATTTTTAAGAGGATAATTATTTTCTTGCTCGGAAATATGTTTATCCTTGTTATTTACTTCTCTTAATTATTTTAAATGAATAAAAGAAATTTCTTGTATTAAGACCATCGTTGTTGAAGGAATGGAAATATTTTCTTAATCCAATAAAACTTTTATTATTCTTGGATAAAATTTCAGAATTCTTATGCTAACTCCGTACATATTCAGAATGAGAATTCATAAAATATTTCATTCGAAATATAATATTTTCTATAGTCAAGAGCAAAAACATCTCTGACGAATAGTTATAATCTTGATGTAAAAATATAAAGTGAGAATAATATTATTTATCTTGGAGAAAACGACGTAACTTCACTCAAGATATTATTTTTATTTGAAGTAAATATTTACTTGAGATTAAACAATACTCCCGAGAATAATATTATTCTTGGATTGACACTTTGTCAGGACCCATTTTTTTCCGTGTATATTAATAATTTTATTTTTTTAATAAAATAAATGTGTGTGTGTCCATAAGTTGTTTTTTTTTAAGACAACTGAATAGGTCCACACAACAGTTCCATCTTCCATGTAACTACTACACGAGCACCTGTGTGGTGCCGGGTTAGAATTGCACCTCCCCATATCATCCCGTGGGTGTAGTAAAATGTGACTAAGGGAAAAATACTGTAAGGTGGGCAGCAGCGCCTACTAAAGAACTGCCAACTTAAACTGCGATCCCCAAGACGCCTGCCAAGCGTGGGGATTATGGCAAATACCCCCTTAATAGGGGAGGCTGTTTCAGCAGTGGACGATCCGGCTGATACAGTACTACACGAGCAGTCGAGTTCTACGTTCCTGCAGTGTTAGAGCCGCCGATGATTGAAAGCACGCCATCGTCAGTCGGTCACGAGGGCGGGACCACCATCTCCGAATAGGCTCAAAATTCCCAAAAAGTTAGTGCTCCTTTTGTGCCCAATTGTACTGAATCCGGCGAAAAAAGAAGGCACCAAATGCTAATAAATGGTTTTATGGAAAAAAAATAGGGTTGCCTGCCATAAATAAAAAACTGAAGAAGTCAGATCAATTTTTAATTGTAATATAAGACTGTAGGTACTTAGTATTTAGTTAACTTAATCTTTATAGTACATATTTTACATACTTTTAAGTATAACTCTTAAATTAAGTATATGTAAACTAGAAAATAAACAGAGAGTATGTAACATTAGGCACGTATTATTAATGCATCTCAAAATTGAGTACGATATTTAGATGCAGTTTAAAGTTTAATGTATGACACATCTATCAAAACCGGCATTTTGACACCTGTCTCAACATTGGAGATTAAGTAATACGAACCTAATAATGTTTAACAAAATTTTACACAAACTAAAAAAAAACTGATTTTACACAGTATAATATTGGTGCTTGCGCACCTCTGCCAACACACTTCGGGAATATATCAACGATGTACTATAAATTCGGTGATAGACTAGAGAGTCTCGTCTACACTGGGACGAATTGTTTTACATACAAACAATTTTAAGCTACATAAACTGTCACTTTGACAGATGTCACAATTGAGAACTATTAGAGGATATTTTTGATTGAAATTAACGACTTTTTAATTTAAAAGAATTCCGTTATCTGGTGTTATTTGTCACACAATAAAAGAACAAAACGTATTTTGATGAAATTTAGAATTTAGCACAGAGATATCGTTTTTTTTTTGCTGAAATGTAAGCCTTTGTTCACCATCTCACCTGATGGCAAGTGATGATGTGGTGAAGGTGTTAACAGACTTAGCGTAGAATTACTGGCACTAAAGGACAGCTGCCGCAACACACCGTTATGTGCTCGGCGACAGATTGTCTACTTGAGAGTGGTCGCTAGCCAGACGGGCATGTCTTTCCACCATGCGGTGAAGCTTAAGCCCGCGGCGGGATTCGAACCACAGATCTGCTGCGCGGCAGTCCATAGTCAATGCCACTGAGCCATCACTGCTTTAAAAATCGAACGAAACAAGCGTACGCTTGTTTAGGATGAGAGGAGGAGCCCGATTTAAATTCCACGCGGACAAACAGGCGAGTCCATTTTTATAATACAGTATATTGATATGAAAGAATGGTAGGGTCGATGACCTTTGATGCAACGTAAACTGTATATATATATATATATATATATATATATATATATATATAGTATAATAACTGTGTATGGGAAACATGTTTATTAAAAAAAAATTATAAACTACACATAGCCATAGATGACTCAAAAAGGGCAGGTCAATTGTAACTTTAAATATTAACACAAAATGTAGGTGCAACTAGGGCTACCACACGACAGTAATTTACCTGACATATCCGGATTAGACCACTGTCTAGAAAACAGCAAATGTCAGTGAAAAAATCAAACATACCCTAATATTGCCTCAAGCAAGCCTTCAAATATAATACTTTAAAACTGCAACTCCAGCGTAAATAATAGAGATCTGTGAAGCGAAATTATTTTGAAATTTATTTGATTACAATAAACAAATGTCAAACTACATAAAAGCTTCGCTGGCAACCCTAGGTAACCAATGATATTTAACTTAAAGATAGGATACTGCATTCATAACATTTTAAATACGGCCCCAAAGCATGACGTCACAAGAATCGCCGATGAGTGAGAAAGTAGATGTTAAAATTACGAGAGTAAGAGAGACAGTTATCTGAACACAACTGCGAGTCAAACTGAGTGCTGGGTCAACAAGTCCGTATTGATCGGCCTATGTCATTTAGAATACCGTATCTAGCCCATTTTTAATTAGAATATCTTTGGGTACAACATCCATTTTACTACTATAGTAAAATTCTATTATATGGGTAAAAATAATTGGCTGCTATTATTTTTATGTAAATGCACGATGCTCACCTGATGTTAAGCGATAACTACTGACCCAAACAGATGAATTTAGTTACAAGTGGCGCACTGCGTCCGTAATCCAGAGGCATTCAGTTATTAATTCAAATGTACCTGTAATTTCTCCGGCACTGAAACCCTTTAAACTGTAACACACTTAGGTGCTTGGCGACAGATTTTCAACTTGAGGGTGGTACTAGCCCGGCATGAGCGGGATACGAACCCGCAACTACAGGTCTCCGGCATTGTCGCTTTACCTCTTAGCTATAGTGACATACGCCAGTAACCTCATATTTTCCATCTGTTCATTAATAATTACTATATTGTTGATATGGGCGCCATCTATATACAGAGGCTTGTACTGTTATGTTTGGTAGACCAGAGACCAGTAGTAGCGCGTTCGATTCCGGATAGTAGCCAATTATTTTACCATCCAACAAAATTTTAATATTAAATACAATATATATTTTAAAAATACGTTTGTGCTTTTGAAGCGCTCGTAGCGAAGTTTGCTCAGCCATTCTGAAACGATCAGCAAAGTTAAGCAACGTCCGCCGCGGTCATGAATTGGATGGGTGACCGCTAATGACATTACTACTGAGCGTGCACGTGCTTCGGAGGGCACGTTAAGCCGTCGGTCCCGGTTGTTGTCTTCGGATGGCAGTCGTTACAGCATGGTGGTAGGGCATTTTGCGAATTCCCGCCTGGCTAGCTACCACCCTCCAGTAGAAAATCTGTCGCCAAGCACCTAACGGTGTGTTCCGGCAGCTGTCCTTGAGACCCAGGAATTCTAGGTTAGCCTATCTCCGAACACATCATCACTTACCATCAGGTGAGATAGTGGTCAAAGGCTAACCTACCAGGCATAAAAATAAAAAAAAAGTGTATCAGGAGCCGATATCGTCCATTTTTGAATGAAATATAATTATCATGTATGGATGAGCATTCAATAAACATAATTCTAATACAAGAGTTTAGTAAAAGTTTTCAGTTTTGTTCTTTTTCGTTTGGTTATATACGAGTACATACAAAAAGTCAGTTCAAAATAGAAACAATAATATAACATTATTGTTTTGTGGCGGTCATAGTACGAATGTAAGTAATAATATATTAAGGTTGAAAGTTTTTTTGTCGTCTGTATGCATTTATTAACAAAATACTGCGAACTAACTGCCTGCGAGTCTGCAATGACTTATAGGTTGTCTAAATGCTTTTATTGTAGTATCTGTAGTGTTGTATATAGTTTGTAGTATTTTGTTAGTAATAATAGGTTTTTTTTTTCAATATGGTTATATGGTCTTTGTAATTATATAAAAAAAATTAAGGGGTATCTTAAATTTATTAATCTTATCCGATGGGAGTCCTCATTTACTGTTTACGGGGCGTCTGTTTGGATTGTTCTTGAGCCGCTTGCGATTGCGCCTGAGAATAACGGATACTATCTGTAAATAATAAAAAAAAAACAGAATAAAAATTCTTCCTTTTTTTAGTCGGTTAAAAAATAAGTAATTATATTATATTTTATAGTAACTGTTTCTGTAACTTTTTTTTTATTTTTATTGCTGATAGGTAAGCCTTTGATCACAATCTCACTTGATGGTAAGTGATGATGTGGTCGAAGGTGTTAACAGGCTTAACCTAGAATAACTGGCTCTCAAGGACAGCTGCCGGAACACACCGTTAGGTGCTTGGCGACAGATTTTCTACTTGAGGGTGGTCGCTAGCCAGGCGGGCATTCGCAAAAATGCCCTTCTACCATGCGGTGAAGCTCAAGCACGCGGCTGGATTCGAACCATGGACCTGCTGCGCGGCAGTCCATACCCAAAGCCACTGAGCTATCACTGCTTTAAACTTATAGCTAACATTTATAGTAATATTCTATAATATTGTCTAATCAACGTAAGAAACTGTTTTGGCAATAAAAAGTATATTATTATTATTATATATATAAAGTACAGTAGGCGCTCGGTAATCCGGCACCCATATTTTTAAGCCGATGCCGGATTATCCGGAAGTGCCGGATTATCGGATTTGTATGGGAAGTAAAAGCTATATACATAAACACACACCCTTACATACAAACATACACACCCTCACACGTATTTTATCACAATTCACTCGAAGTTAAGAAATTCTATGTTATGAAAGAGCAGGGACTCTTAGTACAGGCATTCTTTGATTAAAAGGAATCTCTGATCGCTTAATTTGTATTTGTGTATTTTCTGGTTACTGAAATAAACATTATTATAAAATGTAAAATAAATTCTACATATCATAGATATGTATCCACAATAAAAGACTATATATAGTAAGGTTTTTTTTATTTAAAAGTGACGAAACTGTTAAATTGATCAATAATGATAATAGATTGTCTCATTATTATTTATGTGAAACTTAAAATTATCAGTAATAATAATATAAATGTGAAAGTAACTCTGTCTGTCTGTTACGCTTTCACGCCAAAACTACTGGACCGATTTGAATGAAATTTGGTATGGAAATAGTTTGTGACCCGGGAAAAAACATAGGGTAGTTTTTATCCAACTGCGCAAAAAGAGGTTAATGTTTTTGCGCGATAACCGACATACGCGCGTGTATTTATTTTATTTATAATTGTACATATTTTAGGTGCTTTCTAAGTTATTATTTTGTTTGTATTATGAAGACTACCGTCTATGTATTTTTAGTTAAATGTTGTCCTCCAGTTATAGGTCGTCTGGAATAGATCGTTCTAAGCGATAAGACCGCCTATTGCTACATCATATTTTGTATTGTTATCTTTATATGGTGTCTTAATAAAGTGCTATCTATATATCTAAGCGCGGGCGGAGCCGCGCCCGGAAAGCTAGTATTACATAAACAATTCAACCGCTCTGTAATCCAGCGTTCCGCTGTGTAAAAACCTTAGTCGCTGAGCGCCGGATTACTGAGCGTGCCGGATTGGCGAGCTCCGGATTACCGAGCACCTACTGTATTATCTATCTATTATATATAGTAGTATCGTTGGTAGAATTTTGACGTAAGCGCCAATATATCAAAGTATATTCTGTGAATAATTCGATCGCTACCTTTATAAGATACAAAGTTTTGAATCGCACGAAATTCGCCGTTATCAACCTATCAGCAAAGTTAAGCAACGTCCGCCGCGATGCTGACATTACTACTGAGCATGCGGCTGCTTCTTTAATGTTTATACCTGATAGGCTAGCCTTTGTTTCCCCGGATGGTAAGTGATGATGTGGTCGAAGATTTTGTTCAGGCTAACCTAGAATTACTGGCTCTCAAGGATAGCTTCCGGAACATAACATAAGGTGCTTGGCGACAATTTTTCTACTTCAGAGCGATAGTTACCCAGTCGACCATTAACAAAATGCTCTTCCACCATGCGGGGTAGCTCAAGCCGTTTGTGTGTATCGAACCAAGGACCTGCGCTACGGCAGTCAATATTAGCTATTACCGCTCGGCCATCATTGCTTCAAAGGCTATGTCGTTGGTAGGGCATATTGCCTTGCTAGCTACCACCCTCGATCGTTCCAGGAGCTATCCTTGAGAGTCAAATCCTTATCTAGCATAAACATATGCATATATAGCATAAACATATGCATATATAGCATAAACATATGCATATATAGCATAAACATATTAAGTTTACCCCATGGTTCGCACTCTAAAATTATTGAATGTAATCTCAGCTAGTGAAATTGATATTTTTAACTGCAGCCTGGCGAAGTTCATAGAAGCGGCGCACTAGGTCTGTGAAAACATCACTTAGAAATGTTTTTTAAATTAAGTAGTTATTGTATTCAAATATTTTATTTTCTGTTATTGACATTATTTTGTACTAGCTTTCCGGGCGCGGCTCCGCCCGCGCGTATGTCGGTTATCGCGCGAAAACATTAACCTCTTTTTGCGCAGTCGGATAAAAACTATCCTATGTTTTTTCCCGGGTCTCAAACTATCTCCATACCAAATTTCATTCAAATCGGTCCAGTAGTTTTGGCGTGAAAGCGTAACAGACAGACAGACAGACAGAGTTACTTTCGCATTTATAATATTAGTACTGATTAGTACTGATGATTAAGTTATCATAATATTTAAGTATAGCATCGCATTGGTAACCAAACTGTCATGGTGTTATATCCATTTTAATAAATAAATAAAACATAAAATAAAAATATTTAGCCTAAATAGGAATTAAAAATCTGTCGCCAAGCCCCTAGCGCTAGTGGTGTATTCCGGCAGCTGTCCTTGAGAGCCAGTAATTCTAGGTTAAGCCTATTGACACCTTCGACCACATCACTTACCATCAGGTGACATTGTGGTCAAAGGCTAGGTCCAGCAATAAAAAAAATGAACATTATTCTCCACCATATCAAATTATAGATAAGACCTGTCAACAATAATCTAAAATAAAGTAGTAAATATAATAATAATAAAAAATCAACAGTGCACTTACTTTCATAGCGGAATTTGTTCCTTTCCGATTTGGTCGCCCCTTTGATCTTTTTGTAAATCGGTGCGTTTGATTTAGCCTCCAGCGGCTTGTAGGCCTCAACGTTGTCCTGAAGAAAATACAAAAAAAAAACATTTAAAATATTACATCCAGTGCACTGTACTGCAGTGATCTCAGATCAGGAAACAAGGGACACGAGCAGACGAAACGGTCTACCCTCTTTCTTAGTTGAGCTCAAATATTTTTGAGCTCCCGATATTTCGATCGCCACGGTACCAATCCCGTAAGTGATAAAAATATTCAAGGGAGATAGGTAATGGAGGCGTGGCACGTGGGAGGGAACGCATCTGGCCTAAACCCGGCTTGTTTGCAAGAAAACCATTGCGCGCTTAGTACAAATCAACAAACAAAACAGTTCTACCGATGACGCAATAAATAAATGGCTTAATAGGTATCTGTTTTTTTTATGTTATTGTTACGGAACAAGCTCGAGGCCCACCTGATGTTAAGCGGACTAACCTATGCCTATAACAGATGCATCACAAGTCACGAATTGCACTGCACCCGTAACCTTGAGACATAGTTGTTAAGTCTCATGTGCCTGTAATTTCACTGGCTCTCAAGGACTGCTGCCGGAACACACCGTTAGGTGCTTGGCGACAGATTTTCCACTTGAGGGTGGTAGCTAGCCAGAAGGGCATTCGCAAAATACCCTTCCACCATGCGGAATCTGCGATGCGGATCTGTTAGTGTAACTGCTGGCAGAAGCTACAGGCTGAAGCGCTACGTATTTTTGCATGTGTGCGATTAGTTAGTGTATTATGTTGCAGCGGAAATCTTAGTGTGCGTGGCAAAATGTGCGTATGTATGCCATACTTATTGTTTTTATGGATGCGAGAGTGAAATGGGTGACACTTTTATGTGAACTACAACCAGTGTTGGGCTAAATATAATTGCACGGTACAATTAAAAATAACAATTAGTTAATTGTTCACTGTGACGTTGCAATCAACAATTAATTAATCGTTAACTGTGAAGTTACAATTAACAATTAATTAATTGTTAACTTTGAAGTTACAATTAACAATTAATTAATTGTTAACTGTGAAGTTGCAATTGCAATTCAACGGGGGAATGCTGCCAGCATGCTGGGCACGCTGCCAACTGGGAGTGGTCTGGAGCATTTGGACTGCCTATGAGTCTGCTATGACTTATAGGTTGTCTAAGTGCCTTCATTGTAGTAGCTGTAGTGTTGTATATAGTTAATAGAATTTTGTTTAATAAAGGCATACCGCCGTTTAAAATAAATAAACAATTAATTAATTGTTAACTGTTCGTTTTTTAACTAACAATTAATTAATATTTAACTGTTGCTTTTCCATTAACAATTAATAAATTGTTCCTGCAATTAATCTTAAATTTAAATTAAGTAAATAGAAATAATAGAAGATGGAGGCGTGGACCACGCCGCGTGGTACAGGGTAGGTAGGGCTCTTACAAGATTGACTGATGATCTTGCAAAGTCAGCAGGAAGCCGTTGGTTTCAGGCTAATCATTATTCTTTCGTGGCAGTTATTAGGGGAGGCTTATGTTCAGAAAAGGACGTTTTTTGACTCATGTTAATAAAAAATCAAAATTCTCTATTTGATACCAAAAAGAAAAGTAACACAAACAAAGAAAATCAAAGATAACAGTAGCTATAGCAATAGTTTCAATTACATTGAAAAATACACAGAAGGGACAGAAAGTTTTGCGGCAAAATAAGTAAGATCATATATATTGTAGTCACCTACAGGACTACAGGTGCAGTGCAGAGAAACATAATTATTAATTGTTAGTTTTGATTGTTTCTTACAACAATTAAAAATATTAGTTGCATTATTTTAGTTGTATCGTGCAATTAACACAATTTAAGATTTGATAAATTAATTGCAATATACAACTAACAGATTATTTGCAATTAAATTCATTGCAATTAATTACTACCATGATTATAGTACATTACTGCAGCGGCCAGCAAAGGAGGCATTGATGGACGAATGTGTAAATGTGGCTGAGGCGAAGCCGAGGCACACATACGTAAGTCCATCAATGCCTAGTTGTGGCCAAGGCTTGTATAGTGCTTTTCTCAAATAATGCGCGGAAATTAAAACAAAGTAGTACCCAGGCAGAATTTTATATTTGAAGGTACAGTTGTTGAATGTACAATTTTCAATAAACAGCGTTCTATTTGCAAGCTAGATCGAAATCTAAATAAAACCTTTGATAAGTTACCTCCTTGGTTGCCATGCTTCGAAGTAAAAGATCGTTCCATTTTTAAATTACACGACAGATATGAGTTTACTATGCAATTTATTTGGCCGCTAGACACGACAGATAAAGATTTTCATACATTTTTTGCCGGCCGCTGCGCGCATGTATTTGGCCAGTACAGCAATTTCGATTTATCTCGAAGAAGGTTGTCAAAATAATGCTCACATTTCCAAGCATGTTTGAGAAAATATATTAATTGATTAATGCCCAACACTGACTAAATCTGACAGAGTTTGAAGCGAAAGAAAAAAAATGTCTTTTTTATAATTTCTATAAGAAGTAAACTGAAACCGGCCAAGCGCGAGTGTACCGTGACATACATTATATTTAATTTTGGGACACGCGACCCATATGAAAAAATTACAGAAGGATTATTCCGCAAAGCCATTCCAATAAATAAGCGACTCTAGCTATGAAGCAATAAAGTACACTTCAGGTCGCACAGCGCGGAGTATCTAATATTTATATTCACCTACAAGTCGTCTCTCTTTCTATCGCATGTGCTCGCATAGCTCTGATCTCTTCTGACGCGGCACGCGCGTACAATAATCCCCCTCGGACGGATACGCTGATGTACCCGTCGCTTTGTACCTAGTGTGGAGTGAGCCAGGGCTGCCACACCGAGGTTTCCTTATACCGTTCCAACACGTGTATTTAACAGAAATAAGTGTTTTAACTCACATCATCCCAGTTCTCAGTGGAAGAGAAGTCCGCCTGGGCCGCTACCACGTTCACAACTGGACGGTGATCGTCATCAGTTATGTACAGTTGCGAGTCCAGCATCCCCCTGTGTGTGCAGTTTGCTATGTGATGCTGTGGATGAAATGTACATACTGTATTTCTAAATATGATGACAAGCACTATCGCGTGCTAAGCGAAAATCATATTTTACAAAAAATTGGAGTTCAAAATGTTATGGCCAAGGCGGGAATCGAACCCGCGTCCTCCGATATCGCGTTGGATGCTTAAACCTCCTCGGCCACCTGGGACTTGGCATTTCTGCCGAAATTCTGTCGTACGTACTGTACTGTATCAGCCGGATTGTGAACTACCTCCTCCACTAAGGGTTTGGCACAATCCCCATGCTTGGCAGACGGGTTGGGGATTAAAGTAATTAGGAATGCCGTTCTTCAGAAGGTCCTGCTGACTACTTTAGTATATTCCCTTTCAACGTCTCTTACGACTCTCATCTAAAGAATTTGAGGGGGGGAGGCAATTCTACCCCGACATCCCACGGAGTATGTACATTCACTTACAAGGATATGTAAGGAATATATATCATCACTCCTGTATACCCCGACGAGGTAGGCAGAGGTGTGTTAACACCTACGTTTTGCCAATTAGGTTTACGCCCCATGTAATAAGTGGCGAGTCTATTGCCATTGACTGGGCACAGTTTCAGGGCCATACAAAATATATACGCTAACATAAAAGACAGCAACACAAGAATATATTGTATGAAACCCTGGCAGGGTACTAAGAGGTATCGACCTACTCACATCTATGAGGGGTGATCCAAAAGTAATGATAATCAAAATAATACACGGCGGTTAATGTTACAAAAATAATTTATTTTTCTACATAGTCTCCTAAAGAGGCAATACATTTAGTTAAACGTTTTTCTAAACCTAGGATTCCCTTAGAAAAAAAATCTTTATCTTGACTCTCCCAAAATGCCTCAACAGCTGCCATCACTTCGCTATCATCTTCAAATTTCTGGCCTCGGAGATGTTCTTTGAGCCGAGGAAAGAGATAGAAGTCACTGGGAGCTAGATCTGGCGAATAGGGAGGGTGTTCGAGCAGTTCGAACCTTGTTTCTTGAATGGCAGCCATCGCAACTGCGGCTTTGTGAGCCGGTGCGTTGTCTTGGTGAAACAGCACCCCAGCTCGCAGTTTGCCGCGCCTTTTTTCTTTAATGGCCTCCCGTAATCTTCTTATTTGGTCTGCGTAGTAAGAGCCCGTAATAGTAGCTCCCTTATCCAAGTATTCGACCATAATAATTCCTTCAGCGTCCCAAAAAACGGACGCCATAACCTTTCCCGCCGAACTGAGACTGAATTTTTTCGGCGTCGGTGAGGAGGCTCGTTTCCAAGACATCGACTGCTTTTTGGTTTCCGGGTCGAAATGGTGGACCCAGGTCTCATCCATGGTCACGAAACGTGACAAAAAATTTTCTTTATCGGCTTGGAACTTCTCGAGATTAACCTTTGAAATGTCAACTCGTTTTTTCTTTTGCTCGTCTGTTAACATTCTCGTTACCCAACGCGCAGAGACCTTCTTCATGTGCAATTCGTTGGTTAAAATTCTTTGAACGCTACCATAAGAGATCCCTGTCATCTCAGCTACGTGCCTGACGGTCACTCTTCGATCTGCCATCACGATATCCTCTATCTTTTTGGCATTGTCTTCAGTGGTGGACGTGGATGGGCGTCCTTCACGATGTTCATCTTCCGTGGATGTTCTACTCAGCTTAAACTCCTTGGCCCAGCGTGCAACCGTGGAATATGGAGGGGCAGAGTGCCCCAATGTTTCCACCAAGCCGTTGTGTATGTCTTTGGTAGACATTTTTTTCAGAGAGAGATATTTAATGACAGCTCTGATTTCGTTTTTCTCAATTTTGATGTTATCACTCCGGTTGTCAGTATTCAAATGAATGTATCTCCACACATCCTGGTTTTCTTCTCAGGAATTTCTTCCTCAGGAAAGGGGTTTCAGGGCGTTGCCCTCTTTCCCCGGCTCTTCTTCACTTATTAATATAAGTGAGTCTCTTCTGTGACTTATAAGTCCGGTTTCATGATTTGACCGCCCGGCGGTCACTATGTGTCTGGGCGATCACGGAGGCACTGCCGGGTTGATCCCGCTGGTGGGAAGCCCAGCACGCCGATCTGCGACCAAGACAGCGACCACCGAGGGTCTAGTCATTTCGGCCGCGACTTCATTTTGGGAGTCACTCTCTTCTGTTTGGGTTAATTCTCTCGCATATGGTATCGTTTTCTTTTTCCTAGTGGTCTCAGGTGGTCTAGCGTGAAGTGGCGCTATGCCTCTAATGTGGGCATGAATTGAGGCGTCCGCTCGTTCAAACATCTGCCTGGCCAGTCTTTTGATAAAGGTGTCGATTGTTTCCATCTTGAGGTCCCTAAACACTGTAGCGTTTCGTACGTAACGCGGAGCGTTTACTATTTTTCGGAGGCACTTGTTCTCTATAGTTTGTAATCGCTTCTTATTTGTTGTCGATATCTGTGCGTACCACGCCGGAGCCGCGTACGTCAATCTAGATCTGATATATGTCTTGTATATCATGACTTTGGTCCGGAGTGGTAGCTTCGATTTGAAGATAGGATTCAGTTTTGCTATAGCTCCTCTTGCGGTGTTTATAACATTATTCACATGTTTCTTGAAGTGGAGGCCTCTGTCTATCGTCACTCCAAGATACTTTGCGTCCGCTTTCCATTCGATCTCTTTGTTCATTAGTTTCAGACGAGTTGGTAGGTTGCATCTGCTGGTGAAAAGTGCTTGGGTCTTCTCTACGTTCACAGAGAGCCTCCACTTCCCCAGCCATTCTGGCAGGGCATCTAAAGATGGTTGTAGCCTCTTTATGGCATTCTCGGTCTTGAATGACGCTGCGTGGTAGGCTGCATCATCCGCGTAAAGGGCCAGCTTTGCATGCCCAATGACAGGGATGTCATTGGTGTACCATGCGTAGCAAAACGGGGAGATGCAGCTACCCTGCGGGACGCCCGCCAAAACTGGCTTCTCTTCTGACATGGCGTTTTCTATTGCTACCACAATTTTTCTTTCTGCCAGGAAGGCTGCTATTACTTCGACGATTCTCCTAGGGGCAGGTGACATGGAAAGCTTGTATAATAGGCCTTCGTGCCATACTTTATCAAATGCCTTTTCCATGTCTAGGAGAACCGTCGCCATGTATTCTCTTTTGTTTGTACAGACTGCCATTTCATTCACCAATTTCGTTATCTGTAGGGTTGTCGAGTGATCTGCCCTGAAACCAAACTGCTCTTCTCTTGGCTCAATGTGTGGTATCAATTTTGAGAGCAGTAGTCTTTCGAACAGCTTTGATAGCGTGCTTAGCAGGGTTATAGGTCGATAGCTTTCTGGTTTTTTGGTGGATTTTCCCGCTTTGTGTAACATAATCACCTTGCCCTTTTTCCACTCTGTGGGGAAGTGGCCTGTACGCATGATGCCATTATAGATGCGGGTTAGGGCGGTGATTGTTTTTATAGGCAGGTGCTTTATGGCTTCATTGGGGATCTTGTCTACTCCCGGGGCTTTCTTTGATGGCAGTCTTTTTATGAGTCTGGCTACCCTTCCTGGCGAGAAGATAGAGATAGATAGATAGATAGATAACACTTTATTGCACTTTTAAAATTATTAAAACTAGTTACAAAAAATATTAAAATAACTTAAAAATAGTACAATCGGCGGCCTTATTGCTAGGCAGCAATCTCTTCCAGGCAACCGTAGGCTCTACAGATACTTGCATGTTAATTTAGATGGAGGTATAGACTAAAGTGCGTTATGTATGTAATCAGAATAATTAATACTCAAAATATATATACGTTAGTAAATTTAATATTAAACTATAATAGATAAAATAGATACATTAAAATACAATCAAAATAAAAACTAAAATAATTTTAAAATAGATACATAATACATAATAATTATAATAATATATATATATATATACATTTATATAAATATAAACAACAATAATATAAATAAAAATTGGATAGTTAATCATGATGAATTGAAGAAAGGTAAAATTTCTTAACTCCTTTTTTAAATGAAAAAAGCGATGTGGCCTTTCTAATTTCTACTGGTAAAGAGTTCCAAAGCCGAGCAGCTTGCACAGTAAAAGACTTATCATAAAAGGAACTTGTGTGTGTAGGCAACTTCAATAGTAAATTTTCTGATGACCGAAGATTTAAGTCATTGCAAAAGCAAAAGAATTCAAATCGTTCTTTAAGATAACACGGGGCCGAGGGATTAAACAGAACATTGTAGAGAAGGGAGAGGACATGAGTATTCCGGCGAAGACGAATAGGGAGCCACTTGAGCTTTTTACGAAAGTGAGAAACATGGTCATATTTACGCAAACCAAATATGAACCGAATACAGAAGTTTTGAAGTCGCTCAAGTTTGTTTAACTGATCCTCAGTGATATCAAGATAACAGGTGTCAGCGTAGTCTAGGATAGGGAGAAGAAGAGATTCTGCAAGTGCAATTTTAGTAGCAGTTGGTAAAAAATTTCGAAGTCGCCTTAATGAACCTGCTGAAGCAAACATCTTACAGCTAACGGTTTCAAGCTGAGGTTTCCATGTCAACTGCTGATCAAATGTGATGCCAAGATTTTTGACTGTCATACTATAAGGTACAGTGATTCCATCTAAAATTATAGGTGGCAGAGTTTTCCAGTCTATTTTGGATATTATACGTGAGCTACCCATAATGATGACTTGAGTTTTTGCTGGGTTCACTCTAAGTCCAAAGTTTGTGCTCCACTCAGTTATATGACGCAAGTCATTGTTAATGGTTGTAATAGCATCAGATATACTAACTAGGGGGGATTGAGAATAAATTTGGAGATCATCTGCATAAAGGTGGTAGGAAGAAGATAACTGATTAGAAATTGAATTAATGAAAATTGCAAAAAGGAGTGGAGACAGCACACCACCTTGGGGGACGCCGGCAGTCAGATCGCACCATGAAGAAACATTTTCATCAAGGCGTATTCGCTGTCGTCGTCCGTACAAATAACTATGAAACCAGTCACATACTGTTGGAGATATGTTAATGGAGCGTAATACACCTAATAAGATGTCAAAATCAATCGCATTGAATGCATTACTAAAGTCAAGCAGAGTTAAGACAGTTAGCAAGCCATTCTCCATACCAAAACGGATGTCGTCAGATATTTTGATCAAGGCTGTAACTGTGCTATGGCCAGGTTGGAAACCAGACTGGAAAGGATTAAGGAGATTGTTTTTTAAAAGGAAGCAACTAATTTGAGAGTGGACAAGGCGTTCTAAGACTTTGGATAGGAATGGTAGAATAGATATAGGACGATAGTCTGAGAAGGATTTCGGATTACGTTTTTTTGGAAGAGGAATTATCTGAGCTTCTTTCCATATGGAAGGAAAGTCACCATTTGTAATAGAATAGTTCAGGATATGGCACAGAATAGGAAGAATAGTGTCAATAATAGGAAGGATCATATTTCGACTTACACCGTCGTTGCCAACTGCATTAGACAGAATAGATAATACGCTTTTTTTAACATCACAACTAGTAAATGGACTAAAGAAGAAAAACGAAGAGTTGGGAGTTGGTTTAGCTGAAAGAGATTGTAGGGTTTTAGCTTTGACAGTACTATCAATGCGTGACGTAGTGGAAAAATGTTTATTGAGTGCATCAATATCTAAATTGCTTGAAATAGAATCATTACGAGACTTACCGATTCCCAAAGTTCTGAGAAATTTCCAGATTTTTGTTGGATCTCCATTTTGAATAGACTCATGGATGTGGCGGCTTTGAGCGTCCCTACACACCTTATTGCAGATATTTCGAGAACTTATGTATTTAGATCTATTCTGATCATTAGGAGATGATTTGTAATTGGACTTTGTAACAGACTTACGATGCATTATCTTTTTGATATCTTCTGTGAGCCATGGTGCTGGAACATGCTTTATTTTAATGCGTCGAATTGGTGCATGCGCATCGTAAAGGAGCATCAACAAGGAATTAAAAATAGCAATTTTGTCATCAGAAGAATTAGCATTCAACACCGGAGTCCAATCTATGTTTTCAGCATCTCGACGTAAATTTTCAGAAACAACAGAACTAAAATTGCGTTGCAGAAGTATTGTGGGCTTAAATTTAGGAGGACGTACTCTATAGGATACAAATATCAAATCATGATACGAAAAGGCATCGGCGGAACACTGGCCATGTTTAGCAACATGCACGGGTGAGGAAACTATGATAAGGTCAAGAAGTGACGGAGTGGAATTGGGGGCGAAATGAGTTGCATTTGTTGGAAGAATATGCATGTTGCTTGATTTGATAATGGACTGTATTGAAGAAGCTCGAGTGTCATTTTTCAGAAGACAGGTATTAAAGTCACCCATTATAATGGTATGACTATAAGAAGGAACGAGATCTTCTAAAATCTTTTCAAACGAAGCAAAGTAATTTAGTTTGGACGAGTGCGAGTAGTAGGCTCCAAGAAGAATTTTGGTATGTGAAAGAAGTACTTCTATAAATAGATGTTCACCACCATTAAGAGGAGGTGGTTGAGTAGACAAACTTACTATTGAATAAGGAATATGGGCACGTAGATAGATGGCTACACCACCACCACCTCTACCAATCCGGTCGTTACGAATTAGAACAAAACCCGGTAATGAGTATGAAATAGAAGGGAGACATGTTTTTAACCAGGTTTCGGAGACTACTATTGCATGTATGTTATTGTTATCAAATGACGCCAGCATATGAGGGAAATGAGCGGGAATACTTTGCGCGTTGATATGGATAGCATTAAAGTTCTTGGGCACATCAGAAAAATGAGTATTCAGAGTGTCAGAGAGAGATGGAATACTAGAAAAGCTACAATCACCACTAACCAAGTTAGATGAAGAAAGAGATAAATAATCATCATTATCATTATCACTATCGCTGTTATCAAATATATTTAACATTGGAAAAAAAAAAAAAAAAAAAAAAAAAAAAATTATATATTATATAATAATAAATACAAATAAAATAATATATATACTATACAATAAATATAATAAAATAAGAATTAGCTTGCAAAGCGTAAAAAATTCACCTGCCGGTTGTGTTGCTGAATAAAAATAACTGTGAGACTTGCACTTTACAGAAGAAGAATATCTTGTCAGCGTCCTTATCTGCGGGTGGCTGATTAAAGTACTGCAGGAGGTGCTCTTTTACAGTTTTCTCGTGGTCCGGGTATTTTACTGGGTTGGGTTCAAATTGCTTTTGCAGGTGCTTTGCAAAGATTTCAGCTCGGTCCTTGGCTTCAAATACCAGATTTCCATCACTGTTCATTAGGGGTCTAACTGGAGTTTTCTCCGACGACAGGTTTCTGCATAGGCGGTGGACAGAGGGGATTTCATCTCTGATACTATCTATGTATGCTTCCCATGTCCCCGCTGCGTATATTTGTAATTCAGACTTTATTTTCTCAACCATGGCGTTCACTTTTGTTTTCAAACGTGGGCATCGAGTTACCTGCCACTGTGCTCTTGTTTCCCTTTTTTCGCTAATGAGGTTCCTTATCCTGGCAGGGAGAGAGTCTTTACTTCCCCCTGCTTTGGAGGTGTGCGATGCTGTCTCAAGGGCTAGTTGGATCGTGGTGGTTAATTCTTCTGTTGCTTTATCTACGTCTTCTGGTGTCTCAATCGGTCTCGTTTTAGTCCTGTCTTGGACTTCAGAGCCAAAGGCCTCCCAACAGATTTTCCGCCGCTTTACTGGGGCGGCCACTCTACTTGGGAGGTCCTTTAGGGTTAGCAGCACTGGTCTGTGGTCTGATGGTAAGTCTGTGAGCACCTCCTGAGTTGGTAGCGTTGTGAATCCTTTCAGTATTGCCAAGTCGATCACATCTTCTGTGCCGAACTCGCTATAGTGAGTTGGATCTTCTGGCCCAATGACGTCATAGCCATAGTCCACCGAATGTTTGTATAGCTTCTTGCCATGTTGGTCGATCTTCGAAGAGTTCCAGTACGTGTGCTTCGAGTTTGCATCGCCGGCCATGAGTGTCGGGTATTCAGAGTTTAGTATCTTTTCCAGTTCTTTCGTGTTCCAGTGACTGTTTGGTGGTTTGTACATCGCAAACACTCGATGGTTTTGGCCGGCGATGTTTACGAGTATTCCCAGTGCTTGGAACGTCTGGAGCTCTTCTACTGGTATCAGCTGGTGGACGATCCTTCGGTGGACTATGACTGCCAGCCCCCTGTACGCCCTTCCAGTTTCACTTACTTCGTCCTTTCTGTAGACGAAGTAGTTTGGTATCTTGAATGCCTTTCCTTCTTTCAGCTGCGTCTCGCTGACCAATATAATATCAACGTCATGCTCGCGGAGAAAGTTGGTCAGCAGTCGTGCTTTCCCCGCGAGCGTTCTGGCATTCCAATGTATTATCTTAATCCCGGTGTGACCCATTTTGAAGGATACGCATCAGGCCTTGGAGGGTTGCGGTTTCTGGATCGGTACCCTGCTGTACCGCCTCCAGGATTTCCTTCAGTACGCCTATGGTCTGCCCGAGTGAGTCCCGGCGAGGCGCTTGTTTCTCTGTGGCTTCTTGTTTTTTAGGTGGTTGTGCCACGGCTTCTTTATTGGCCTTTTTAGGTGCCTTTTTCTTCTTTTTCTTTGGCTGCTGTTGTAAGATAGGTTTCGGTAGGTTGGCAGGCGCCATTAGTGAGGTAGGCGCCGTTTCCTCTACGGTCGTGGGGATGACCGGAGCGGTGCCTCGCCGGGTAGTGATCGTTTCTGCGATCGTTCCAGCCCTTTTGTTTCTGGTTTCTGTCTTGAACACCGGGCAGGCCGCGTAGTTTGCCGGGTGGTTGCCTTGGCAGTTGGCACAAGTTGCCGGTTCCTCTCGGGGGCGAGGGCACTCCCTAGCAATGTGCTCTTCTCCGCAGCGCACGCATGCCAGCACTCTGTGACAGTTGTGCGATGAGTGTCTAAATTTCTGGCACCTGTGGCATTGCGCTGGGCCTCTCTTTGCTCTCCATGCTTCAATAATGACCCCCGGCATCATTAAGAGCTCCGTGACTTCGTATATTGCTGGTGTCAGGTTCGGGGTTTTTTGCAGCTGCACATGAAAGATGCTGCCGGGACGTCCCTGTCTGCCCTGTATATTCTTGACGTATTCCGGCTTAAAACCCTTCTCAATCAAGGCTTCTTCTATTTCTTCCACTGGTGTGTCTGAGGGCAGCCCGCGGAGTGCCACCTTTAAACTTCTTTCACTAGGGAGCGAGTATGAAAACCAACTTATGTTTTCACTTTTCTCTAGGTCTGTGAGATACGACTGTATTATTCTATACTCGTTCTCGTCCGTTGGATTAAAGCGTATGCCCTGTCCATATGGGCGTCCATTTGGTGCTCTGCCTATTCTTGAGGCTAATAGCTTAAAATGCTTCGTCCAGTTGTCGATGCGTTCGACCACGAGCGGTGGGTATTGTGGTTTCTTAATCACAGGCGGCTCTTGTTGGCTCTGTGCCATCGGCGCTTGGGCGGTTGGGGCGGGTGGCTTGGCTAGGGCGGTTGGGGCGGGCGGCTTGACTTGGGCGGCGCCCTGACTGGGCGGCGGGGCTCTGGGGGCGTGGCTTGGAGGGAGTGGTACAGCGCTATGCTGTCTTCTCTGTCCTTCACGTGGGAGCGGGATAGCTTCATGCTGTCTCTGTCCCTCTTGTGGGAGCGAGACAACCTCTTGTTGTTGTCCCGTTCTTGCGCTTAACTGCCCTGGTTTTTCAATCTGCGCTGCTTGCGCGAACGTAGGGCGTTGAGCGGTTGTCGGTGGCGGCTGTTTTTGTTTGGCGGCTCTTTGTGGTTTAGGTGTCTCGGTGATTTCGATCTGTTTTGATCGTTCTGGGCTGCGCTCTCTACCGATAGTCCTTGTCTTGGTGGCCGGCGGGGTCACCGACAAGGACCTCGTGCGCGGGCGCTTTTTGGTCTCCTTCTTCTTTTGGGCATCTCTGCTGATTATTGACGCAATCACTTCCCTGTTTAAGGTTACAGGAGGGAGCGTAATAACCGCTTTGGCCGCGAATTCTAGTGCGATGCGGTCCTCTTCGCATGGTTCGGAGCCTTGTAGCTCGGCTTCCTGCAGTCTGGTGTACATGGACATCCAGCGTGTCATGCCTTCTGAGAAGAGGCCGCCGACTTTAATAAGCCGCTCGAGCGTGAGCATATCACGCTCGTACCACCCCTTCGGAGAAAGGTACACACTGGGCTGATGTACCGCTGTTGCGTCATCTGGCGACATGGGCGAGACGATGGCTTCTAGTGGAGGCTCACTTTTCTTGGGCGAGCGGCTTCGCGCGTCTTGGGAGCGCTGGCCCTGAGAAGGGCCTTTTTTGCCTCGCTCGCTATGCGAGGTCGTTGGCAGAGTATGGGAACATGCCTTATCGGGATGGCCCTTAGAAGGGCCTTTGTTCGGACCTAAGTCCATGACCGGCGGCTATTGGGGAATTCCGCGCGCGACTTTGGTTCAGATACCACTTTTACATGATATCTGAACCGGCTCTCGTTGGCCAGATATCCCCTCAGTAGCCGTGACCACTGGTTCAATCGAAACAATTTTGCTCAGAAAATTGTCGAGATTGAGTATGATTTCAGCAGAAAGTCCGTGCGCATTCGGAAATGGCCGTCCGAATGTATCTCCCTGGAATCATGGTGTATTTATACGATTTTTTCTCGCGCACCTTGTGGATGTATGAGTAAGCAAAAAAATTTTTTTTTAGATTTTAATACGGTCTAGAAATACCTGATCATCATTTTGGATCACCCCTCGTACGTGAAAAGTGGCATGCTGCTCATTTAGCGCACTTGCCCTTCTTCGCCTCTTACAACACCCACGGAAAGAAATGGGGAGGTGACATTCTAAGCCGGCACCTTACTTATATTAATAAAAATATTACAAATACAAAACGTGTACAACAAGGTGTGAGAGAGAGATGAAGAATCGCGTCCAGCTAAGGAACTATTCTCAATAAGTCTGGGCACTAGCAAGGCGATGTGTGTGTGAGTGTGTTTTATTTTTTATTTTCCCTTTATTGTCTTGAATGTTTAGTGAATAAGTCATTGGTGCATCTTAAAATAAACAAATAAGTGAAAATGGTAATTTGGATCTGCCTATTACAAACTATTTAACGAACCTAAGTTATTGTTTCCATAAAAATAGTGCTTTAGATTTATTACGAGGCCATAAAGTGTATTTGTCCCCTCGCAATAGGAACCAGAAGGTTGAAGCAGCTCCTGAGAAACGACTTGCTCCTATCTGCCCCGGCGTCTTTGTCCTGTCAAAGGGGCAGATGGGAAAGATAGTTTCATCGACCCTTTTTAGTCCCAGTGTTGGAGTTTTATTTACCCCTCTATAGAATGTTACATCTAAATACCGATAAAAGGAATACCTTATAAATTTTTTACAAAGGTGAGTATTTATTACATGAACAATCAACGGCTCTACTTCTCTGCCCCCATGCAAAAATATTATTTTACAAAATTACAAATTTTACGAGATGTGTGTATGCTCTAACCAATTGAGCTAACATGACTGTGTCATGTTAGCTCAATTGGTTAGAGCATACCCCGGCTAAAGGGGTGGATGGACGCGGGTTCGAATCCCGCACATGACTATAATTTCTTCTCTCGTAAAATTTGTAATTTTGTAATGTAATTCGCTTAGCAGGCGTTATTGCAAACTTAACAATATTAAAACAAAAATATTATGTTTATATATTTCCCGTTACTGCAAATTTAATTTTTTTTATCTATATCTTGGCAAATGTACAAACCATGCGAGTCCAAATATAAACAAAAAAAAGGTATATACATTGAGTTCTTCCTCCTTCACATAGTGAGTGGCATTGAACGGGCAGACATTTATTCTTTGGTTGGGGTACTGCTTTTGACACTTCGCCAAATGGACCTAGAAATTGAAAGAAATAATTAGTATGTACTTTTCCCAGATTAGGAATCATCAGGGATGTTCTATATCATACCCATTGGAAAGGGACCAATAGAGGAAAAACTGAGATGAGGAGATTATGGTCAACGGCTAGGATATCAGTAATATAAGAAAAAAAAATGTAGTGTATGCACCTGAATGCGGTAGTGTTCCACTTGGTGAGCCATGTTAAATGGACAGGTCACAAGCTGGTTTGGACGGGGCTCCATTGTCTGTGGACAAATTTAATGATCATTGTTTAAGAAATTACGATAATAATTAGTAATGTAGAGGGGTAATGTAAGAGGCGATCAAGGTTAACACCCCAGAAGGTGGGCAGCAGCACTTTCTAAGGAACTGATATCTCACACTGCAGCCCAAGACGCCCCAAGCGTGGGCATTATGGCGAACATCCCATAATGAGGGAGGCAGTGTTCAGCAGTGGACAATACGGTTGATGCAGTTCAGTATACAGTAATGTATAAAGCAATGGGAGTTAATAAAGCAAGTTAAAAAATTAACCAAAAATCGGCCAAGTGCGAGTCAGACTCGCGCACGAAGGGTTCCGTACCATTAGCTACTTACTTGATACTTGATAGGCAACATTAGACTTCATATTTTAACCTTTTTTGTTTTAACGTGCGCGAGTCCGACTCGCACTTGGCCAACTTTTTGTATTTGTTGTTATAGCGGCAACAGAAATACATCATCTGTAAAAAATTCAACTGTCTAGCTATCACCGTTCTCTCTATCAGCATACTGCCTGGTGACAGACAGACGGACGGACGGAAAGCGAAGTCTCAGTAATAGGGTCCCGTTTTTACACTTTGGGCAAGGAACCCTAAAAAATGGAACCGACTTCAACACTCATAAGTGTGACCATGATAGTTAAAAAGTACCTATTAACACAATATTGTGAACATGGTACCGACTTCCACAAGTTATTTCACACTTTTGAGCGTTGAAAATTTTTTCCACTCTTTTTAGTGACCCTTACTACTTACGGGAACGATTATCATTCACTGTCAACGACTATATCATCAAGATAGGAAAATATTTTTCAGTTATTGGAGTGTAACTCAAAAACCGCTTGACCGATTTTGATTAAATTTAAATGGCACCAAACGACAAGCATCAGATTTAAGCAAATAAAAAAAGAATTATCAAAATCGGTTCACCAGTCTAAAGATCTGAGGTAGCAAAAATAAAATATACAGACGAATTGAGAACCTCCTCCTTTTTTTTTTCTTTTTTGCTCGATAGGTTAGCCTTTGACCACTATCTCACATGATAGTAAGTGATGAATTGAACAGAAAAAACTGTACTTAATTGGATGATCTGATATCACTGGTAACATTTCACCATGAAGTATGGAGAGGAGAGTTGGGGACCCATCACAAATTATCTTGTGACGAAAGGAGTCGCCAGTTTGCGGGGTGAGGGAGGGTGGAAAGCTGGTCTGGCCTCACCTTATTCCCAAAACCATCTGACTTTTTTTTATATATTTTAATTTTGGCCCCGAACGGGGCAGGGTGTTGGAGGGTGGAAAGCTGGTCTGGCCTCACCTTATTCCCAAAACCATCTGACTTTTTTTTATATATTTTAATTTTGGCCCCGAACGGGATGCCAGTCTTTTGAAGAAACGTTTAGTGTGAAGCATGTTTATATCCGATCGATGTAATTCAAACGTTGTTAGTAAGCTAGTATCCTTGGCTATACATCAAAAAATACCTTTTCACTCTACGATAACAGGAAGATATTAAAATCGAGAATTTAAAATAAAAAACTTTAAAACATATAAATCTGAAATAATACAGGTGTACAGATTATAGCCTTTTTTTTTTTTTTTTTTTTTTTTTATAATAGATAAGCAAGCATTTGACCGCTGCCTCACCTGATGGAAAGTGACGACGCAGTCGAAGGTGGAACATGCTTGCCTAGCAGATACCTATTTACTCTGTTCTTGAAGACTTCCAGATTATATCTATCGGGAAATAGAGACGCTGGTAGGGTGTTCCATATTTCGGCCGTACGCATTATAAAGCTTGATTTAAAACGCTTTGTGCGTATTTTCGGAATATCGACCATGTATGGATGCCGTGTTCCAGTGCGTCTTGTCGTCCGATGAAAGAAAGGAGAAGAGGGAATGAGGTTATGTAACTCGATCGCACATTCTCCGAAGTGAAGCCTGTAAAACACCGATAAACTGGCAACTTTGCGTCTGTGCTCGAGGCTTTGGAGTCTAGCCTCCACCAACGCATCATCACCAATGAGCTTCTTTGCTCGATTATCTATGGAGTCCAAGGCTTCGAGCTGGTATTTAGCCGAACCATCCCAGAGATGGCTGCAGTATTCCATACAAGACCGGACTTGAGCTTGATAGAGGTTTAGAAGCTGTCCTGATGTGAAATACCGCCGCACTTTTCTGAGAACACCCAGCTTTTTTGCAGCTAATTTAGCCCTGGACTCAATAAATGAACCGAAATTGAGTTTCGGTGTAAGAGTTACACCTAGTAACTCGAGTTGGTCCGTTATCGGAATAGGCACACTTCGGAGGACAGGAGTGAGAGTGAAAAGACTCTGTTTAGCGCTGAAGAGACACGCCTGGGTCTTTGTAGCATTGAATTTGACTAAATTGGCATCACCCCATTCGCAGACTGCCTCTAGGGCCAAATTCATTCGCTCGACCATCGCCTCTCTATGGGACTGGATTTGTACATCGCCGGCCCGTGCATCGGATATATACCTCTCTACTACTGTGCTGTCATCTGCATACCCAATGATACCGGGATTGAGCAGATCATTTATGTGCAGCAAGAAGAGGGTAGCAGAGAGAACCGATCCTTGAGGTACCCCGGCATTTATTTCCAATTGATCGGACGAACATCCATCAAGGACAACTCGTAACGATCTTTCCCTCAAGAAGTCGGAAATCCAAGAGCACAGGCCAGCGGGTAAGCCATACGATGGAAGCTTATTAGCAAGACTATCGTGCCAGACCCTGTCGAAGGCCTTTGAAATGTCAAGAGAGACGGCGAGTGCTTCTCCGTACATATCAATGGCCTCGCTCCAGATATGAGTGGCATACGCAAGAAGGTCCCCAGTTGACCGGTTTCGGCGAAACCCGTACTGTCGATCACTGAGGATATCATTTGCTTCCAGGTATGCCAGGAGCCTATTGTTCAATACACGTTCCATACTTTTACAAAGTATGGAAGTGATTGAAATGGGTCTGTAGTTGGCAGGGTCTGCACGACTGCCCTTCTTGGGCACAGGCTGCACATTTGCAAGCTTCCAAGATTTTGGCACTTTACCAGTCTGTAGAGAGAGGCGGAAGAGACGTGTCAAAACAGGAGTCAATTCAGGTGCACACGATTTTAGGACTATGGCGGGAATTCCGTCGGGACCACTAGCCTTGTTCACGTTTAGATTGCGGAGCACCCTACGCACTTCGGTCTGACGAATGCGAATTTCCGGCATTGATGCCTCGCATCGAGGAAGACATGGAGGTATTTTGCCCGCTGCATCTAAACGTGAAGACTCCGCAAATAGAGAAGCGAACAAGTTCGCTTTCTCTTTAGCAGTGTGAGCCAATGATCCGTCAGGTCTTAATAGTGGAGGTAGATTAGGGCGGCTGAAGTTGGATTCGATCGACTTCGCCAAGGACCAGAATGCTTTGCTACCCGCAGGGTGAGAAGCTAATTTGGACCCAACACGGCTTATGTGATCGAATCGTGCCCTTTTTACAGCCTTTTTGCATGCCTTGGCAACTTTGTTAAAGGCTCTCTTCTTGTTACGAATATCCTTGGTTTTGCGGGTTCGAGCATCGACCCAGGCTAAGTATGCTTCATGTTTCAGCGCTTCAGCGCGTCTACAATCAACACTGAACCAAGGAATTGCTTTGCTGCTCTGCGGCGCATCACAAAATGGAATAAAATATTCCATTGCTTGACGCAGCACATCAGTCACAGCATCCGCGCAAGTAGAAGAATCACAAGAAGAGAAGCAAAGAGACTGCCAAGGGTAGGATGCAAAAAAAGACCGCATCCCATCCCAATCTGCTGACTTGTATCTCCATATCCGCCGGGTGCCTTTCTGGCAGCGGTCGGGCGGGGAATATAGAGATACAGATTTCACCAGACAGTGGTCAGAGCTACCTAACGGTGAAGAAACTGACACTGAGTAGCGGTCTGGATCTGTCGTCATCAGAAGGTCGAGGCAATAGGCAGTATGGTCAGCAACGTCAGGTACCCTTGTTGCCCCATTAACAAGCTGGGTGAGGTTTAAGGTTAGGGCTAACTTATGCGCCTCTTTCCCAGCGTGGTTTGTATCCTGGTATGGGAATAGCCACTCATGATGGTGAGCATTATAGTCCCCCAGTAATACAAGTTGGGCAGAAGGGTACCGTTGTTGAGCTATATCCGCCGTCACACTTAGATAGTCCATAAAATCGGTAACCTCCTGGTTACAGGTGTGCGATCGATATACTCCAGCGTAAAGAATTTTCTCTACACCGGTTTCCACCAATATCCATAGAACAGAGAATCTGGAGTCTTCAAGATTACGAAGACGCCGAAAACAGATGTCATCGCGAATAAATACGCACGCCCCGGCACGTGGCTTAAAACAATGCTCCAGGACGTAGCCAGGGTATGTCAGATATGACGCGTCATCCGGACATCTGATCTGCGTCTCCGTTAAAAACAAGAGGTGCGGTTTCGCAGTCTCGAGGTGATAGTGGACTGGGCTGAGATTTGAGTGCAGGCCTCGGATGTTAGAGAGATGCACTTTGAGTGAGAGGACGTGCATCCGCTGTGAAACCGCTTTCTTCTTTCTTGTTTTCATATGTTATTCGAGTGTGGTAAGGTAGAAGGGCGGCAGTGAAACGAGGCGTCACCTACCGACTCAGACACACACACGAATGATGCTGCATCAAAGGATAGCTAGCTTGGAGACCGCGGGGACGCCCGAGCCCCCCCAAGAATGTCCATCGGGTCCTCTCTTCCGGTCGCCAACCGGCACGATGGCGCATTCCCGGGATTTTTCGCAAGATGGCGGGGCAGCCTTTCGTATGTGGCTAGCATACTACTTGGGCCCCCTACTATCTGCGGTCGGCCAGCGGAGAACCGTGCCTCGGATCCCGCTGCTCTCCAGAGCTAGCCATCGGGATACTACAAACATACTGTGTGTGTAAATTCAGTCGTTTTCAGTGACGCAACTGTTTCGACCCACCCTTCGAAGTGGCTACATCAGAAATCATGTCGGAACACGGCTAGGCCGTTTGGCGACATGGCTTTATCTGATGGGTGGTGACAAGCCGCGGCCGAAGCCTACCACCAGAATTTTTCGCCCATTTAGCACCACCCAGGGATCACGTGTAGGGTCTCGAGGGTAAACCTACGGACGCGGGCGAGTTAATCCCCAAAAAGCCTGTTTTTTCTTACCCGTCTTAAAATGTAAACAAACATACCTGTGTTACAAAATCACAAGTTCCAATCATAATCACTTATATTATTCTTTTAAATATAAATAATCATATCAAAAGAAGAAACAAAGTCGTAGGTGCTATAGTTACTGAGAATAATCTTATTGCTCTCCAATACAGATGATCTCGCCAAAATTCTTTAAAAAAGTAGGCCTTGTTTTTATCTGGTAACCACTTGTAAAAAAATTGCCCTAAAAATCTGTTATATGTGTAAAGAACAATAGTAAATAATCATATTAAAAGAAGAACCGAAGTTGTAGATGAAATAGTTTCGAAAAAAATAAGCTATTAAATTACTGTTTTCTCGCCACTTTCGTCGTGTGTTTAAACTCTTTTTCCAGGATTGTTTTCTTTGAAAGGCAGAGATTTGAAATACATAGATTAGTTATATCCGAACACCACTGCTCTAAAAGCTTACTAGAATTTACCTATATACATACCTACGCACATGTATATGCAGTTTGTAATGACAAGGAAAGAACGTTCAAATATTATGCGTCATATCTGTTGTTAGAAAGAGATAAATAAGCAATTCGTGTTACCACCGAACCGCCACGAGACGTTCCGATCACCATTATGCTGCGATCTCTTTCACTCTCTCACACCAAACGATACACATATCTCGCTCATCCATTTCATTGACATTAGTTCCTAAGATAAAACAAAATGACGATATTTTCTATTTCAACAGTAAAAGCAATAATTACGCGTGAAATGAAACATTTTTCTTATCTCTCACAGTGCCTGCATAATTGGTGCAGAGTCTAAAGTCACAAGCAAGGCATATTGTCCACACATTATTCTTAAAAAACACGATTAGCGGCGATGTATTCACCGGACGCTCGGAAGTGCAAGACTGGTAGTGACTCAGGTAATTACCCTGAATTCGTCTAGTAAATATGGAGGCCATACAACTCATCTACAGGTAAAAAAATCTTAGATGACAGGTCAGTTTTCATTTTGTTTTCTTGTAAAGCCTATATGATGAGGATTGCATTGGTACCAAGAAGTTTATATGTTACTGGACATTAGGTATACGAAATAAACTCGATTTGAAAACAAAATGCCTCAAAATTTGATAAAAAACTTGGAAAATGCATGTAAAATTCGTCAGACCATTATGTAATTGTACAAAATAAGGGCAAGTACTGTTAGTGGCATAGTTTTGGCTGATCAGGCTGTAGAAGGCTGTGACAGTGTTAGCGCATAAACCAAGCAAAGGTTGTGTATGAACAGCACAGAAATTTACAGTTCTGAGAAAACTGGGGCCTGTCAAGGCCTACATGCTTAATTTTCAGAACTTCAATCAATGAGTTCCGATTCTGAGAAAGAAATTACTTTATGATTGACCTTATAGTGAGATTATAATGTATATATAAGGTGGATATTAATTCATCAACAATACTGCGGAAGGTGGTGTGGTATCAATGAATGTGTTCCACTCATTTTTAATTTTCACATACAAAAAATCAGTATAACTATTTTCTAAGCGCGGCGCGTTGCCTCTTAGTATGATAGCGAGAACAGCGGTTTACTCCATTCTCATACGTACGAACGCTACCCGAAGTCAATTAGACGCTATCACTAGGGCAAAACAGCTGTTTCACGTACCTATTCTGACGAACGCGAAGGCCTTACCGGCCAATCTAGCTAGACTGCCGAATGCTTTGCATAATCGCCAATCGATTAAACTTTTCTAAATATTAAAAAAAAATATACTTACCTACATTCTTTTTAATTTCAAGTTTACGTAGGTACATACTGTATTGTGTTGCAGCTACTTAGGTATGCCATATTGTGATAAACCGCTACCGCGTTGCGCGTTCTTTTGTCGCAAGCCGCGAAAGACCGACTAGGCAGAATAGGTACACAAAACTGCTGTCTATTGTGCCTAGTATAGCAGTTCATTGACTTCGCGTAGCAATCGTGCGTGTGTGTGAATAGAGTAGATACACCGTGTTCGCAGACCGCGGTTGATCGTGCTATTATTCCCAAAGCCAACGTGCCACAGCTTAAGCAATAGTACAGACTTTTTGTGTATGTGATAATTAAACATGAGTTAATTACACATTCACTTATCGATTCTACGCCATCCCCCGCAGTATTGTTGATGAATTAATATCCACCTTATATATATATATATATATATATATATATATATATATATTTATGTTTATATATATAAACATAATATGGCACTATTTAAAACCAGAGGGTGCTGAATTAATGGAATGTTTGGATTACTGGATTATAGAGATTATACTATACGGATTATTGGATGTATTGGCCTATTGAAGTGCTGGATTCATGAGATTATACTGTATATGTATTCAATAAAACATTATTTACTTTTTACATAACAACACTAATATAAGCTATTCTATTAAGTAATATGATAGGTTTCTAAATTTGCTGTAAACTGTAAAGGTTTCGCCATATTTTAGCCATATGATCTATTGTCTATTTAGACTCTGAGAGACAAATTACTTAGCATTCCAGGGATTTACCTTGCTGATGCCGGGTCCATAGCATTGTGGAGAAAGAGGCTAGAGGTGCCTGGGACTAACAACTGAGGGAGTAGGGTTAAGAGGGCCCCTTTACGATGCATCAATGCTCCCCTGCCTAGCAAAATTTGGTAAGGTCCTACTAATACCGTCTTAGATACACATTCAAGGATGGAGGTTAATCTTGACAGGCCAAGGTCTTTTAGTAGGTTATACAGGAATTTTTCTGGTATACCCCTTGCTCCAACTCCTACAGCATATAAATTAACCACAATACATACCTATTTGGTTGATTCATTTGTTTAGCCACAATATTTGTTGGTTTTTTTTGTGAGAACAATGTTTATTTCCCATGGCAGAGTAAGTTCTATAAGTGCTATGTGTTATAGATATTTTAGTATATTGTAGGTATAGAGAGTACATTTGATAAAACACAATAATTTTGCAGTAAATCACAGACAATTTTTAAGAATACAGTAGAACGAAAACTTTGCTCCAGACAGATTTCGAGTCACAATATTATCCTGCATGTTAAGCGGGAGTGTTGCCAGATACACTTCCGTCTGGAGCGAAGTTTCCGTTCTACTGTATTGTTTATTTTTTTTATTGCTGGAGGTATGCCTTTATTATCAATATACTAAAAACTATATACAACACTACACCAATGAAAGCATTTAGACAACTTATATATCATTGCAGACTTACAGGCAGTGCAAATGATTCAACTCACTACTAGAATGCTGGCAGCATTGCCCTATTGAATTGCAACGCTTATTTGTTGAGCCGAAAAGGGATTTTTATATTGATTTTATTTTATTATTTATGTATTTTATATTACCATGGGCAACAATGTTAACATCAATCGGGCTACATGACCTGTATTCGACACTCCTATTCAACATCTACTTGAGAAGTTTTTCGTACGTGGTTAATTTAATACGCGAATATATGAGGGTACAAGTTTTATGGTCCATGTGATGATTTTTTTTAGATTACAAACAAACAGGATGTTGGTGTATGGTCTGATTTTGTTAAAATAGCCGAACATAAATCCCTCCCTTGTAACTAGGTTAAAAGAATATTGATCCAAATTCACAACAAAAAAATACTTTGCAAATTTTACTTACCGAACGCAGACTCTGTAATCTTTGATCGAATGATATGGATAGAAAGATGTGAATTGAAGAATTTGTAGGAAAAACGGCAAAGTGCAAAAGATTTCGAAGAAATAAGTTTATTTCGCTTTCTTTTACAATATCTTCAAGGTCTCGGAAATGTAATTTTTCAAAGGCTATTTTCACGTAGTCACAATAACCTGTGGAAATATTTAAATAGGGCACGTATTCTAAAATCAATCAATGAGGCTTTTCAACTGTGTTAAAGCGTCGCACTGTGAATGGGAAGCTGGACTGAAAATACATTGTTTTGTTGTGTTGGCTCAAGATGAAATTTGATGTGCTCGTACGTAGCGGAGCTTCTTAATCGTTCTTAAACTGTCATATCGACCCTTGAAGATTTCAAAACTGAGATCTTTTATTGTACAGCACATTAGAATGATTCTTTTTTGAGAATTGCCAACTGTTGTAGAGATGAATTCTTATTGTCTATGATTATAGTCTATGTTTTTAAAAGCAAGTTATTTTCAAACTTGGAGCGATTAGTGTTTTGACAAATGTCTTGAAGAAAATTTTCATTGTACTAGTTTTTGAGAATTGTTTGGAGCAACTTATAAGTTTGTAGTCGATGTAATTTTTTATAAAGATGTAGAGTGTTCAAAGGTATTAAGAAATTAAAAATGTGTGAATGAATTAAAGCCGTTTATATACTGGATCCCAATAATTAAACACCTTGAGGGCGGATTTGAATAAAAGGTCATGGGCCCTTTGCCCTCAAGGATAAGATGAAGATGAGCTGAGCTACCTACCCTGGAAACCATATGGTGATGAAATTATTATTTTATTTACTGGAAATAATTATATAGAAACATGACAGAGGAACTGTCAAAACTAGATAAAAATACGAACTATATTATTTGGAAAAAGAAATTACATTTATTACTATTATCAAAAGGACTAAATTCAGTTATACAAGGGTTAAATGATGAACAAAAAATAAAGGAAGATTTTATTAGTAAAGATGCAAAAGCCAGATTTACAATAATTAATTCTGTAGATACTTCATATATTGGACGTATAATTGACTGTGAAACCGCAAAAGAAATTTTAGACACATTGGATAAGATATTTTTGGGCCAAATTGACACACAGAGGTGTCATTTACTCCAAGATTTTTATAACTATAAATTCGAAAAAACAGATTTACTAGAAGATATCGGCGACCTAATGAACATAGTTACCTCAATCAAAAGTACTGGGATGAATCTAACTGATACTGAGGTTGTGTCGAAAATATTGTGCATTTTACCTAAAGAATTATCGAGCTTTAGGACAGCTTGGGAATCAACTGCTAAAGAAGAGAAAACTTTTGTGAATCTTATTTCCCGAATACAATTAGAACTAAAAATTACAGAACGGGATACTAAAAATAAAGAAAATTGTGATACATTTTTAATAAATGTTTGTTATAATTGTGGTAAGAAAGGACACATAGCAAAATTCTGCAGAAATGATAAAGGATCCAAGAGCGTGAAGAATAACAGCATAATAACATGCTTCAAATGTCTGAAAAATGGACACAAAAATAATGATTGCAAAGAAAAATACAATTGTGTGTTTTGCAAGACAAACACACATTTTTCAAAATTTTGTTTAGAGAAACCACAATTTTCGGTGAGTAATTTTACAAAATTAGACAGAGATGAGGAGGAAACTATTGAGTTCATACTAGATTCCGGAGCTAGCAGTCACATAATTAATTCTGAAGTAATTTACATTTGAAAGAAAAGTGCAATTATAGAATCTCAACAGCTGATGGTAATACACACATTATAGACACTGTGGGTAAAGTGCTATGCAAGTCTAACACAAATTCACATAACATTACCTTCAATGATGTGTTACTAGTCCCGAAATTGAAGAAAAACTTAATTTCAATTTCAAAAATAGCAGAAAATAATTATAAAATTGTGTTTTTCAGAAAAGAATGTAAAGTATACGAAAGAGATGGCAGCTGCTTACTGACTGGTGAGTTAAGGGGTGACGGACTGTACTATGCAGAGTTGTCAGCAACTCGGTCAAGCACAAAGTCAGTAAACTTAATTCAAAACATAAATTTTTGGCATCGAGCTTTGGCACATACATCAATTTCAAAAACAAAACAGATAGTTAATGGAATAAATTCAAAACATAGTGATAATTATATTGACACCTGCGAAGTCTGCACACAAGCAAAACTATGCAGAAAACCATTCAATACCGAAAGGAATAGAGCTACTAGGCCATTAGAAATAGTTCATAGTGACATCTGTGGTCCAATAGGTTCAGACACGTATGATGGTTATAAATATATTATCACTTTTCTAGATGACTATACACATTTTGCTAAAATTTATCTGATCAGAACTAAGAGTGAAGCCTTTTCAAAAATTACTAATTACATAAATTTATCTGAAAATCACTTTAACTTAAAAGTAAAAACATTTAGGTGCGATAATGGCGGTGAATATAGTTCAAATAATTTTAAAAAATATTGTTTAGGTAAAGGAATTTCAATAGATTATACAATACCGTATACTCCACAACATAATGGTAAGGCAGAACGATTAAATAGAACAATTTTGGAGCGAACCCGTGCTCTTTTGTTTGACATGAAGTTACCACAAGAGTTATGGGGCGAGGCGGTGTTAACAGCAACTTACATAACTAATAGGTGTTCTAATACTATTAATGACAGAACGCCAGCAGAAATGTGGTTTAATAGAATTCCAAATTTGAAACATTTAAATATTTTCGGTTCTTTGGCTTATTACAAAATAAATACAAAACTCAATAAATTAGATTCCAGATGTGGTAAGGGTTTGCTAGTAGGATTTACGAACAATGGATATAAGATTTGGGATCCGGTGGGTTTGAAGGTATTTTATTCAAGAGATGTGACTTTTAATAATAATGCGAAGGATGTTTTGGAATTTTTAAAGCAATGTAATAGGATTGCGAAAGTTACAGATTTATATAAATTATTTAAAGAAGAAGAGGAGTTGGAAGAACAAAACGAGAAAAGAAATGTCATCACAGCTGATGATGGTTGTCAAGTTGAGAGGGGAAGTTTGTATGGAGAAAGTAAGAAGAAGAAGACAGATGTTGAAAGGAGGAGGAATTTTCTATTTTAGAAGAAGAGAGAAATGATGTCATAGATAATATTTTAGAAGAAGAACGAAATGATAACATAGAAAATATTTTTGAAGAGCGAAATGATGTCGTAGAAGATGTTTTGGAGGAGGAACGGAATGATGTTATAGAAAATGAGGGAATTGATGTTTTTGAAGATAGTATTGCTGAAGAATTATTAGATAATAATAGTAGAAGAGAAGTTAATTTGGAAGATAGTAGTCAAGAAGTGAATAATGGAAATGAGATTGAAGATAATAGTAGATTGACGGTGGATGGAAACGAGTTGTTTGTGGATCCGGAGGAGTCCGTTGAAGAAATTAGTAGTAAAAGGATTTTGTCAAAAAGAGATAGAAAATTACCAATAAGGTTGAAAGATTATGATTTAGAAACATCATTTTTAACTTACAGTGAGGTGTTGAAGAGTGATGAGAGAAGTTTATGGGAAAAAGCTATTAAAGAAGAGATGGATTCTTTGGAGAAAAATAAAACTTGGGAAGTAGTTGATAAAATAGAAGCAGGTAATAGAAGATTGATAACTAGTAAGTGGATTTTTACTGTGAAGTCGGAAGGAAGATACAAAGCACGACTTGTTGCTAAGGGATTTTTACAAAAATATAATGTAGACTACAAAGAGACTTATAGTCCAGTGGTAAATACTACTAGTGTACGATTATTGCTTTCAATTGCTGCACAGAAAGGTCTAAAATTAAAACAGTTTGATGTAAAGACAGCGTTTTTGTATGGAGAATTAAATGAGGATATCTTTATGGAAATTCCTTTAGGTTATGATTATGGTGAAAATAAAATTTGTAAATTAAAGAAGAGTATATATGGTCTTAAGCAAGCACCGCTCATGTGGAATAAGCGGCTAACTGAATATTTAAAGAAATTGGGTTTCGAACAGCTGAAATTAGATCCATGTTTGTTTTTATGTAAAGAAAAGGAAATTTACTTGGCTATATATGTTGATGATGGAATTTTGATAGGAAATTGTGAAAATGAATTGAATAATATCATGAAAGGAATGCAAAAAGAATTTGAAATTAGAAAATTTGATAAAGTTGAGAAGTTTATCGGTATTGATATACAGGTTGGAGAAAATTATTTGAAAATTTATCAGGAATCTTATATTGGTCAAATGTTAAATAAATTTGGATTTAATGACTTAAAAGAAATTATTTTTCCGAATATTTTAGTTGATACACATCAAGAGGGGAAGGGTAATAGTAGTGATGTGCATCGTTATAGGCAGTTGATAGGGTCTTTACTATACTTAGTAAACAAAACTAGACCAGATGCTTCATTTCATGTTGGTTATTGCAGTAGACATCAAGAGTGTCCTAATTTAAATGATTTTGCCAATATTAAAAATCTCTTCAGATACCTTAAGAGCTCTATATCTTCTGGTATTCAATATTTACGTGGAAATAGTTTAGTTTTGACTGCATATTGTGATGCAGACTTCGCTGGTGATCCTGATACTAGGAAAAGTACGACTGGCTTTGTAGTGTTGTATAGTGGTGGTCCCATACATTGGTGCTCGCGTAAACAGTCCGTCACCGCTCTCTCCAGTACGGAAGCAGAATACATCTCTGCCGCAGAATGTATCAAAGATTTACTTTATGTTCAAAGTCTGATTAAAGAAATTACAGGTCATACTCCAAAAACACAATTATTTGTTGATAATCAGTCGGCTATTGTTTTAATTAAAAACGGAATTTTAAATCGCAGAAGCAAACATATTGATGTGAAATATCATTTTATTAAAGAAAAGATAGATCAAAATTTAATTGAAATTTTCTATTGTCCAACCAATTCTAATATTGCGGTTATTTTGACAAAAGGATTGGACAGAACCAAGTTTTTACGTTTAAGAAAGCATATTGTGAGTGATCAGTGAGTTTGATGTGAACTTTAATGAAGTGAGTTTAGTGGTATAGTTAGTTAATTATGATAGGTGTTAGATGTTATATTTTGTAGAGATAATGTTTTGGAATTTGAAATGATTTGAAATTTAGGTATTAGTTATAGTATTAAGATTGTCTTGATTGTTAATTTGAAATTTATATTTAAGGGGGTGGTTTAATATTGTTACGGTTTTTTTTGTGAGGGTCGGAACGATTTGTTTGTTCCATCAAGTGAGGTTCTGAACGCACCCCTTGCACAGAGTATTAATCCGTTTTCTTGTGATTGAGAGGAATATGATCTGTTTTTTTTGCCTCCCCTCTGATGGAAGGTTCGAGAGATCCCGAAACTTATAAATAGGCCTGCAAAGGCCCGTTACACTTCTTTTTCCGCTTGGAACTTTAAGCAGCCCCCAATCGACGCACTGCCTGAAGCGAGGTAAGAAAGGAATCATGAGGCGTCTGTCTGCTAGAGAAGAGCGTTGAATGAACGAACTAGTTAATTCTACCGTCGACGTACAATAGACGAACGGACAGTTCATCGACGATGAACGGACTAGTAGAATCTGTAGACGGCAGGACGGCTAAATTGTAGTCTATACAAAATTTATAGCGACTGTCAACGCGACGACGACTCGTGAACACAGTCGGTTAATATATTCATTCATTGGTCCGTTACACAACACGCTCAATGTTATTATCAACTCAGAGATCCTACATTTAAAGTTCAATTTTGTCTGCATGGACGGTCATTTTAACGCGTTGAAATCGTTGAACAGTCCATGCAGACAAAATTGAACTTTAAATGTAGGAGCTCTGAGTTGATAATAACATTGATCGTGTTTTGGACGATCGTTTCAACGCGTTGAAATGATCGTCCATGCAGACAAAATTGAACTTTAAATCTAGGAGTTCTGAGTTGATAATAACATTGAGCGTGTTGTGTTGATCCTCCGTCATAGACGTAGACCGGCCGCGCGGCGCCTTGACTACAGTCGAAACGCGAACGATGCACTTATTAGAAACTTTCTTATTTCGTGTTTAACCAAATTACGTACTATAGTTTCAAAATTTGATTAAATGTTTGTTACATACGAGTATTTTATTACTGTGAATAGTGTAAATTATATGTAAATAGTTTAAAAAACTTTCAAAACTTTATGGTTGATTTTAATAAGTAGATAGGTGATATACCTAAGTGAACTTTTTAGTGTAGGAAGCAGTAAAATGGCAGGACGAAATTTAAGTGAATTATGGCATCACTTTGAAAAGGACATATCTAGTGGAAAGGCGATTTGCAATCTATGCTAAATATATGTATGAAAAATTGGCGTATAAATCTACTGCGGCAAATTTGAAAGCCATCTAAAACGGAAGCATATATCTATTTTTACGTCATTACCGTCGTAAATATTGTACATAAAACACATTAAAAAAAACAATGATTGTAAATAGAATCAGTTGATCTTCTAAATACGCCTAAATAGGGAAAATAATCGACTATTATAAATTCTATTTAGACAGTCCTTAGCCTGGAAAAAGTATGTAGGGAAGGTCAAACTTTTCAATAATATGCTTGTGATACGTAACATATAAAACTACGATACAAATTTCATTTAACTAGAATACTCATTCATTACTACTACTAATGCGTCTTGTCTAGTTGAATAGTCGTACGTAACGGATCGAGTCGACTAATCGTCCATAAAGAAAACGCCGTCGGTATAAATCAACTAGTCGATGAATTTAACTAGTCGATCGACTAGTCCACGAAAGAAAATGGACGGTCTAGTTTCGTCTACGTTAAATGCGTCGACGACCCATCTCTACTGTCTGCCCTAGTGGCACGTAATAGCAATTCTTGAAAATTCATTTGATCTTTCAGGGCTGCAAAACGAAGCCAGGCAGTGCTCCTTTCGACGTCCGCCTTCCAGGGGATATAATAGACCTACCGGCTGAGAAAAAGAAACAATTTAACCTAATACAAGGAGGCGACTTCGTTCCTGGACTCGTGACGCATCCACGTGGCGTCCTCCGAAAGCCTTCGAACCTCCCCAAAAATAAAGGAGTTCTTGGTTAGGGCTGGTAAAATACCCAACCATACCCACGTCTACCATAGCCCCAACTCCGGTAGACAGCCAGAGCAGTACCTGTGGTCAGCGCTCTGCCTGACATCCCGGACTGCTCGCCTTAACTGAGTCTTCGGTCCAAGGCTGTGATTCTCCACGGTGCTCCGGTATTTATGAATTTCCCGGTCTCCTATAACCGGGTGGCGCCCTTTTCTTCTTTTTTTTACTTTGCGGAATTCATCTTTCACCCTTTGCGACTCACGACCTTACCCTGAGATCTATTTAGAATTTTCTGAGCAAGCTGGTTTATATTTTTTTTACCTACACTTATATACTAAACTATAGAATAATATCTTCCTAATAAACTTAAATTTTGTGGATCTACGTTGCTGGCACACAGAAATTGTAAATTAAGTAGTTAAACCTAAGACATAATAACTTAAGTAAATTGTTGTTCGCTAGTACCAGTGATAGCTATCAAATTTCCATGTTCTAAGTTACTCTTTGTACCTGGTACTAACGGATAACCCGACCTAATTAAGGAAAGTGTTCTAGATGTATCTATTCCTTTTTTAAATGAGTTTTAGTGAAAATTTTAATTTTAAATAAATATATTTAAAAAATTGTTGAACGCTTCCATATTGTTTTTATTGGTGTATCTGTCGACATCCTAAAGTAGGTAGGTAGTGTAGTTAGGTGTCTGGAAGCTTCTCTTCCTCACCTGGAGAGTGGAACCCTCCGTCCTCTCTCCCCTTAATTTTTTTAATTTTTTATTACATAACCCCATCTGTACACACAAAAAAATCGTAACAATGACGCCGCAACGTAGGGGCCTTGCATTGGGAAAGATGAATTCCTAGGTTTTTTTATATGTAACATATACCTACCTACTTTCATATTGTGTTTTTTTCCACAGCAATTTTCTTAAATTTAATGTGACTAACGTTCACTATTTAATTGAAATGTATCTGTATACACTCACCATTTTATTTTACAACTATTTACTATATGTGAATTTATTATTAAGGAATGTGCCATTAGATATGTACCCATGTATGTAAACATCATAATTGTAAAATTTCTATGTGCCAATTATCATCAAAATGCAAACTTAATTTTTAAATATAAACACCAGCAAATTAAATTCTAAATTATGACAAAACTTACTCAAGTCAATATGCATATAATGCCTTATTTTAAATTTATTTTCTTAATTGACAATTTTTTTTGAATGCTGCCTATTAGTGTTCCGGACTAACTAGATTTTTTCTTCAAGGAGAAACTTAGTTTATTTTTTGTGAACAAGTACTTATATAGTCTCGTCTTATATCTCATTGAACAATCTTAGTCTTATATATCATTTATTTATAGCATTCTTTAGCTGACCATTTATATATTTTAAGAGACTGCGACTATTCAGTCTTTCTTTCTCTTCGTTGTATAGAGAGGGCTGTGACTATCCAGCTTTCTCTTGTTATTTTTGATGGCTGTTGCTATACAGTTATCATCTCTTCGTTGTATGTTGTGGAGGGCTGTGACTATACAGTCTTTCTTTTGGTTATTGGAGGCTGTCGCTATACAGTCTTCGGTAATTGTTGAGGGCTATCACTATACAGATATTTTATGCTGATATAGGAGGCTGTGATGATACAGACTACCTGTAGTGATAGTATTTGAACACTGTTCATATACAGTTTTCACCTCATTTTATTGATGTTGTTGTCCGTGGGTTCGGCTTTTGCTGAATTTTGTTGAAGGAAGCCGCTAGGCAGTTTTCTTTGGTGAAGTTGCTGATGAATGGTTTGGCTGCTGTTTGTAGATGCTGCTTTATAAGGGTGATGTTGTTCAATGTAGGTAATTTTTTTTTGTTGTTTCACATTTTTTTTAAATTTATTTACAGGTTTAACAATAGACAGGCTGATCTGGTTAGCCTTTTGCCTCACTCCTGTACAGGCTATGGAATTTTTGTTGGCGTTGTTTGTAGTTTCAGCATTAACAATCTGGTATTACCTCAATGCAGAGTGAAGCAGTGCAGTGCAGAGTGCAAGGAACATCATTTGCAGGATATTTATCTACCAAGAATACAGTTTGCAGTTCCACCAACGAAACTACACGCCATACACCATTTTTTATTTACAGATTCTCTGCCGTAAGCCGTATGGGATGGTTCGCATTACGACAGTACCACGTCTTCGTCTCCTCCAGTAGTTACTTCGCGTGATGTCTATTCTAAGAAGCTAAGCGACTTACCGGAAGTATTTAAGTCCGTTTCGCAAGCTATTGAGAAGGCTCATCGAAAAAGCCGCGAATTTTATAACCGACGTCGTAGAGATGAGGAATTCCAAGTAGGTGATATTGTTTGGAAACGGACCTATCCACTTAGTGTTGCTAATAAATTCTTTATGGCTAAGCTGGCTCCTAAATATGATAAATGTAAAATCATCAAAAAGTTAAGTCGCTTGGTTTATGAACTTCAGGATTGTACTTCAGGTAAATGGCTAGGCAGTTGGCATATTAAGGATCTAAAAAGGGGGCAGTCATAATTATATACAGTTTATCTTCCCTGACTTTGGGTATATTAGCTAACCTAGAGTTGTATTAGGGCACATTCTTCGAATATAAACATTTTTGTACTAAAGATATGACACTTTTGTTGTAGGACACTTGTGTAGGTGTTTATTGATTTGGTGGGTTCGCCAGAGGTAAAGTGTTGCCTTCTAAATTCACTGTGGTGGTACCAGATCACTCTATAATGTTTTGCTTGTACCATTGTTTTGTACCTTGGTATTCCTGATATCATTATAAGTTGCACTCTGTGGAGTCAACTTAGTTTCAGGATACTAAATTTCTTCGTTTTATGAGATTATCCCTAGCTCTATACTTCCATAATATTTTAACTCCCCAAATTGGTACCTATACAAAGTCCTTAAGTACTATGTTCCTTTTGAACGTTTAGACTATCCGGTCTTGGTTGTTGAGTACGGAGAAACACTGTATCTTTAATATTTTTTTTATCATATGTTATATATACATATATATATATTTGTTAAATATATTCATTTATTACAGGGGCGGTTTACTAGGTAACCCCATAAGAAGCCTCATACCTAGCAACTATTTATTTGTCATATGTCTGGGCGTTGTACTCAGCTAAGTGAGTCAACATCTCTAATGGCATTATGAATTATGTACCTATTTATATAGTTTATCTATCTGTCTTATTTCCTTCGCAGAGCGGATTGTAACTCTATAAATTAAGCCTTATTACAGGGGCGGTTTAACTAGGTAACCCCTTTTAAAAGCCTCATACCTAGCATCTGTATATTTGTCGTTATTCACGGCGTTGTACTCAAGGTGATGAGTCAACATCATGATAAAGACACTCCTTATATCTTCTTATTTAGTACCTAATATTGTCTATGTATAGAAATATGTATATATTCACATTTTCTAGGTGATAGGTAATTCCCATGAGGAACCCCATAATGCTCTATGCGATAGATGATGTAAGAATGGGAAGGCTAAAAGGATATGGTGAATATGGAATGAAAGACTGTATTATATATCTATTTATACCTATATTATGTTATATTATTATTATTGTATGAATGGGGATACTGAATGGTCAGAGCAGATGGAATGTTAGGTGAGCAGAGTGGAGGTTGACTCATGAACCTTGTTTGTTTCCCTGGGAGTTGAGAAATTATGTATGTGTATTATATTGTATTATTTTTGTAATAATAATTATCAAAATGTTAAATAGGACAGCTTCTCCATACTCTCCTTAGCCATGTCGGCTTGTTTTTTGTTGCGCGTGGGAACTTCTTTTGTTTGTTTTGTTTTCTTTAGACAAGACATAAACAATATTAACAACTGGCCTTATTCCAGTTAATTTTATTGGTGAGTGGGCAGTCATTTTAGCTTTCGTTTTACCCTCCTTCTGCAGGGATTATTAATTAAATCTTACTCAGTTAGTGCTCATATTGATACATAGTTTATCATTGGCAATTTAGCTGAAATTTAAAGTTTTTGTAACTATTTTACAGACATACCGGAGTGGCTTCTAAGCGTTAACAACGCTTTATTTCTTTCATCTCAGCTGGTACATATATAAGTATAGGTCTATGTTGTATACTACCATATAGAATAACTATATACCTATCATAGTTATAGGTTAGTTTTTTATGTGGATCCTATTGGAAGGTGGCAACCATGACGTAGGCCACTCTGTCATCAGTGCCCCTTCTGGGTGCCGGTGAAGCCAAGGCATTTTTTCCTCTTTCTCGCTCTCTCTTCTCCTCTTCTTCTCTGTTACTTTGTCTATCCCCCTAGGGTACTTATCCCATTTTTTTTGTTTGTTGGGTTTTGTTACCTAGCACCTCGGCGACCCGTTTCCGCCATAGCGAGTTCACTTGCCCTTCCTATGGGGAGGGGAAACGTCCTGTCTGGTCGCCGGAGCGTGGGGTAATTCTCCCGTAACTTTTTTTTCTTTTATATTTTTATATTTTGTTGTCAAGGGCCAAGACTATTTTTTTGTTTGTTTGTTCGTATCTACTAATGGGTCTTAATATAGGCTGTTTCTACAGTTTAGACCTGTATCAGTAATGGATGATTATTCACCCTTTTATTTGTTTACTTCTCATTAAGAATTGAGGTCTGTCCGGAGGGACAAGGGTAAATTAATTTTGCTTCAAATAGCCTCGTTCTAATTAGCTCTTCGGTCCTTGTCTTTTAGTTTTTAGTTATGGGCTTTAGAAAATTTGGCCCCAAAGGGTTGCCCAACTTAGTTTTTTTAGTTTAATGAAGCGTTCAATAATTTTAAGTTGTTTTTTTTTTGAGACTAGTAGTTCAGCTACGAAGAGGTTTCACACCAAATATATTTTCTTCATTAAGGTTTGTGTCTGCACATAGGATGTGTGAACATTTTGGGTAATAATTTTGTTTCGGGACTTAATATTTTGGTAGAGTTCAGTAATTAGGATAGACATGTAGGTAGAGATTTTAGCAGTTGTTTTATTTTCAGACGGCCATATTATGTCGAAGCCTTGGTCCAGGTATGGCATTGTACTTCTTTGCTGGAGTTGATGCTGGGGGTCCAGCTAAATTTTTGTCGGTACCCTTCAAAAATTCTTAAGGGGGGGGGTACTGTTACGGTTTTTTTTGTGAGGGTCGGAACGATTTGTTTGTTCCATCAAGTGAGGTTCTGAACGCACCCCTTGCACAGAGTATTAATCCGTTTTCTTGTGATTGAGAGGAATATGATCTGTTTTTTTTGCCTCCCCTCTGATGGAAGGTTCGAGAGATCCCGAAACTTATAAATAGGCCTGCAAAGGCCCGTTACACTTCTTTTTCCGCTTGGAACTTTAAGCAGCCCCCAATCGACGCACTGCCTGAAGCGAGGTAAGAAAGGAATCATGAGGCGTCTGTCTGCCCTAGTGGCACGTAATAGCAATTCTTGAAAATTCATTTGATCTTTCAGGGCTGCAAAACGAAGCCAGGCAGTGCTCCTTTCGACGTCCGCCTTCCAGGGGATATAATAGACCTACCGGCTGAGAAAAAGAAACAATTTAACCTAATACAAGGAGGCGACTTCGTTCCTGGACTCGTGACGCATCCACGTGGCGTCCTCCGAAAGCCTTCGAACCTCCCCAAAAATAAAGGAGTTCTTGGTTAGGGCTGGTAAAATACCCAACCATACCCACGTCTACCATAGCCCCAACTCCGGTAGACAGCCAGAGCAGTACCTGTGGTCAGCGCTCTGCCTGACATCCCGGACTGCTCGCCTTAACTGAGTCTTCGGTCCAAGGCTGTGATTCTCCACGGTGCTCCGGTATTTATGAATTTCCCGGTCTCCTATAACCGGGTGGCGCCCTTTTCTTCTTTTTTTTACTTTGCGGAATTCATCTTTCACCCTTTGCGACTCACGACCTTACCCTGAGATCTATTTAGAATTTTCTGAGCAAGCTGGTTTATATTTTTTTTACCTACACTTATATACTAAACTATAGAATAATATCTTCCTAATAAACTTAAATTTTGTGGATCTACGTTGCTGGCACACAGAAATTGTAAATTAAGTAGTTAAACCTAAGACATAATAACTTAAGTAAATTGTTGTTCGCTAGTACCAGTGATAGCTATCAAATTTCCATGTTCTAAGTTACTCTTTGTACCTGGTACTAACGGATAACCCGACCTAATTAAGGAAAGTGTTCTAGATGTATCTATTCCTTTTTTAAATGAGTTTTAGTGAAAATTTTAATTTTAAATAAATATATTTAAAAAATTGTTGAACGCTTCCATATTGTTTTTATTGGTGTATCTGTCGACATCCTAAAGTAGGTAGGTAGTGTAGTTAGGTGTCTGGAAGCTTCTCTTCCTCACCTGGAGAGTGGAACCCTCCGTCCTCTCTCCCCTTAATTTTTTTAATTTTTTATTACATAACCCCATCTGTACACACAAAAAAATCGTAACAATATAGTATGTAGAATGTAATGATAGGTAGGGAATACTAGTATGGGTTTTTATTTTTGTTTTAATTATGTGTTCAATGTTGAAGTTGTATATGGGGTGTTCTAGGAAAATATGTTAAAGTTAAATACAGGTTGGTTTTAATTTTATTTGAGACAATATAAAATTCAGAGGGGATGTTGTAGAGATGAATTCTTATTGTCTATGATTATAGTCTATGTTTTTAAAAGCAGGTTATTTTCAAACTTGGAGCGATTAGTGTTTTGACAAATGTCTTGAAGAAAATTTTCATTGTACTAGTTTTTGAGAATTGTTTGGAGCAACTTATAAGTTTGTAGTCTATGTAATTTTTTATAAAGATGTAGAGTGTTCAAAGGTATTAAGAAATTAAAAATGTGTGAATGAATTAAAGCCGTTTATATACTGGATCCCAATAATTAAACACCTTGAGGGCGGATTTGAATAAAACCAACTAATTGCCAACAATGCCAACCGACAAAGGAATGTAGTGATAAAAAATCAACAATAATTCCGGAAATATTCACTTGATATGACGGTATTAACGATACGAAAGTCAATTTCTAGCGCGCGGCGCGTGGACCATTCGGTTTTGGCATACTAGGGAATTTAGAATTGGTTAGTAAACAAAACATGTTCATTTACAGAAACAATAAAAATTAGAAAGTATTTTCATGCATCAGCCATTATTGCCCTCTAATAAATAGTTCAATCAACCTAGGAATTATTATTTGAATACAATAGAATGCGTATATAATATACATAATAACACATTTTTATGAGTTTCATTGATCTCTTAAACAACTACAGATTTATTGTTTTTAAAAGTTTCCTTACCTTACTACTTTAATCGTTGAAACTTTGGAAAATAATAAAAATAGTGGCAGGTTAATATGCCACCATGGTTCTATTCTATCCCCGTTAAAATAATTTATTTTTTATAATATTACCGTCAGCTCTCCCATTCACGCATCTACCGTTTTAATATATCTGTGGGCATTTACAATGTTTCTACAGATTATAAGGATTGCGGGCTATATTTCAATTTTTCAAACAACCAATCAAAATAATTCAAAATATAAACAAAGTTGGACGTAAAATAAATAGAAGTTAAAAAGGCTATATCGACGATAATAAATAATTGGTACATGAAGTAAAAGCCATCAGATCTGCCTAGTGTTTTAAGTATATAAAAGCTACAAACCTAATTTATATACGGTATTGGAATTTGGACTGTGATTTACAAAATATGACTTCTGAAACCAATCGTATACTTGTGTGCCGCTATTGCCTGAATGATTCAAGGAATGTTGCGGCCGATAGATTTACTGCTGACGAGACGGAAGAATTTGAGAAGATGATTACAGATACTTTTAGCATACAGGTAGGTACAATATATTATAGTAAGTGGTGAACTCTAAAACATGATCTAAGATTGCTGCTCCTATCCTTTCTATCTCAGCTCATATTTTACAGTTTACTCTGATTTACCCAGGCACCTGACCTCTCCATTGCAAAGAATTTGCTTGTAATATTATTTTGAGATATCTTACAGTTATAATAAAACTTGTCGAACACTTTATGACATGCTTTTTGTTTATTATGATATTTGTTCTCTATAATCCACTAAACTGAACATTGCAATAATCTGGCTCCCTCTGGTCTTAAATAGTGCCAGATTAGTGACATTATGCTGTACTTATAAAATCACTTGTGCTAAACTTGCCTCCGGCCAGGTTGCGTCAGGCCTATGGCCAATCTTGTTATTGGTGGTAAACCTATGCTTGGATAATAAGGGTGTTAAGATGGTAAAGGACGAAGCTCTGGTCTACACTACTCACATTGATGTTTGTTTTTTTCTGTATGCGCTCTATCATGAACATTAAAGCCGCAGTCAAAGTTATTAAGGGGTTGCCATAATGATTGGCAAGCATCTTCAGAAACGCAGTGTTAATTTTCATTTATATGTCATCCAGGATTATTTCTTATTTTATTTACAGATTTGCCATTTAAGCTCCATGGATAAAATAATATGCATACAGTGCATTAAAAATTTTCGTCATGCCTTTAAAGTTAAGAAGAAAATCTTGGAGGTACAACGGGTTCTCCTGGATCAAGTTGATATTATAACTGATGCTGGTTTGTTTCTCTATTATTTTATAGACTATTCTGCAGGGCTAAGTTCAAGCAATGATATTTGCCAAACATTGCTTGAACTTAGGCATTAATTAACATTAACCCAGGTTGCAGTAACACCAGCTTATATACATAGAACGTATATTGCAGCAAATCAAGGAAACAACCTCCAAACTTAATGCATTTAGGTTAGAAATATCTTGGCCAATTAGACTGTAATAATGTTAACCAGACTTAATTGACCAGTAAGTGCAAAGCGCGAGCAGTGTCTCTATTTCAGCTACGGCAAAAATGCTTTCATGGGTCTGTCCTGAATTATGGATTCCATCGAAAAATTTTCAAAATGATGTATATTGAGTCTCAAGGACTTCAGCTCACCAAGCAACTAGTTTGGAATGGGAATTGGTTTTCAATGAGAGCTAATTGAACACCCAAGTGCTTGGCAATGGCCTCTAGTTCTGGTGATAGCTACCCAGGCGGGTATAAAATACCCTACTAGGATTTGTTGAATCTAGCCTACTATATGAACCTTCTGGCATGGAAGTCATTCATTGGTACTGATCTGTCACAGCTTCAATTATGATTAACATAAAGAAAGAGTAATTTAGTATCAAACATAAAATGACTTGAAATAAACTGAAACTATTAATATGTTTCAATATTTGTGTTAAACGTATATCACTCAAAAGTAAATAGATTTTTGTGGTCCAATTTTTGGTTTGTGAACCAAACTTGAAGTTTAAATAGTAATATTGTAAAATACTATCATAGTTGCTTGGGGCATTCGGTCTCTCTTCAGGCAGACTTTAATGGAAGTTCTTGAGGGTCAGTAAAGTGAAAGAGTTCTTGGATTTTTAAAATTACAGTATGTTGTAATTACACTAGGCATTACAGTTTTATAAACTAATCATTTCTTATTATTCTTACACAAGATTTTTTATGTATGACTAATAATCTTATTCTATGCTTATCTACCTTAATCTAGAATTACATGATCTAAGCTTATCTACATAAGATCACCTAACATTACACAATCTTAACATATTGTTTAGATAGATAGAAAACACTTGGACAAGAACTTAAAAATAACATCACTATTAAAACTTACATAGAAATACACTTGTGTAAATGGCGGCCTTATCGCTTATAGCAGTTTCTTCCAAACAACAAGAAAAAAGGATTCATAAATAATCAATATTGACATTTAGAAATAGGTACTGCTTACAATGAATTTAACCTACATTACAATACAAACATGTCTATTTACTAATATGTCCGTCATAATGGACTCGCTGTCCTTAAAAGTTGGTAAGGGGTCAATCAGTCATTCCGCTTAAAGGTTATTCAATCATAAACAATTATAAAATCTCTCTTCATAAGTATTATGGTGACTACCTTCCTCTAGGCTTGTGGTTTACAGTGACTTTATTTTTATACTATTCCAATTCTGCAATATGTTTCTTAGCAATATTGAATGCAAACTTACACATTCATCTTCATCTTTTTTTCATCTTCATCAGCCAAAATGTCCACCATTGAACAGACGCCTTTCCCATTAGAGGGGTTTCGTCATTATCCCCATGCTTGGCAGGCGTCTTGGGAACCACAGTGTTAGAAGGCAGTCCTTCAGAAAGCGCTGCAGCCCACCTACTGATATATTTCCCTTTGTCTCCTTTGAAGAATCCCACAGAACAAAATGTTGGGCTACAATTCAATTCAAGCTCGGCATTCTACAGGACATTGCAATGGTAGAAAGAGATATGATATTCCTCTCTTGATGTTTACTTCCTATTTCAGGTTGTGAATCACCAAAACAAGATCTAGACAGTAGTGGGTATGACGAATATGATTACAGCACGGGGGATGATGTCAAAATAGATGTAGATTGTAAAAACATTGGCAGTCCTGATTTGGAGACCAGTGACCACCAGTTGAGTGAAGAAAGTGTCTATGGTAAGAGAGCATTCTATTTAAACCAATTGGCTTAATGAATAGGCTAGTCTTAATGAATATATTCAGGCGTTTCTTTGTGGAAATACACATTTAAAAAAAAAACGAACCGACTTTAACCCTCAAAGTGTGAAATAACTTGTTGAAGTTGGTACCATGATCAAAAGTAGCTATTATCACAATATTGTGCGTATGGAAATAACTTGTCGACTTCGACAAGTAATTTCACACTTTTGAACGTTGAAGTTGGTTTCAACAGATTTTTTGGTAAAATTTTTTTTTTCACTCTTTTTAGTGACCCTTGCTACTTACGAGATCAATTGTCATTCACTGTCAACGAATATATCATCAAGATAGGAAATATTTTACAGTTATTGGAGTGCAACTCAAAAACGGCTTGACCGATTTTTATGAAATTTAAATGGGACCAAATGTCAAGCATCACCTTTCAAATAAATAAAGAATTATCAAAATCGGATCACCCATTCAAAATACCTGAGGTAACAAACATAAAAAAAATAAAATACTAAAAAACAGATTTAGTGAGAACCACCTCTTTTTTTTAAAGTTGGTTAAAAATAACAAATATTTTAAGAAAATGTTAAATTCATATTTTATAAAAACAAGTAAATAAATATTTAGTGACAATTCCTCCAAATTTTATCTAAATTTCCTGTTAAGACGTGACGTCATAAACGCCACCGGAACACGTAACCGAAACTGTCAAACTGGTAGAATTTTCGACGCGTTTCGCTTCTATGCGAAGCATCCTCAGGAGAGGTCTTGACTCTTCGAGCGCAAGATCGGGAAAGATTTTCTCGATCTCCTCAGGATACTTCGTGAAAATATATTATTATTCTATTGTAACTTATGTTCTCATTTTTTTTTTAAGGGAAAAAATGTGTTATAAAAATTGAGGCCATAGACGTGGATGAAACCCCATTAAAAATGAGAAAGACTGTAATCAAGAAGATATCTAAAAGCCCCAGGTTATCAGAAGCAGATGCTGTTGCAATAAGAGAAATTGAATTTATGAAAATCGAAAAAGGTAAGCTCTTAGTCACACCCGGCCAGCGGAACTTCATCGTTTTGAGAAGGATTTTTGTGCTCTAAAATTGTATTACACACTGTTCGCAAGAAGTGCTTTTTCAAACACTTAACTCTCGTAATGATGTCGCTACTATTTTATATTTATTTATGTGATTACAAGCACTATAAATATAATATCATGAATCCGAAATAAAGTTTTTATTATTATTATTATTGTAAAGCTAAAATATACAAAGCACGTGCTGAGTGACAATCACATTACAAATTATTAGCATACATATTAACACAATTATTGTTTTCTATAACATACTTATTAATATAAAAATTGAACCAGGAGCGAGTTGAATTTGTGCAACGAGCATTTCAGAGGACCAGAAGAATCACTCCGCAAAGCCATTCCAATAAATAAGTGATTCTAGCTACGAAGCAATAAGAATATGAAATAAAACGAAGCATTTCACCTCACAAAGCACGGAGTACCTAATATTTATATTCACCTACAAGGCGTCTCTTTCTATTCTCGTACATAACTAGGCCTGGCTCACTCCTCGCGTTAGATACAAAGCTACAGGTGCATCGGTGTATCGGACCGGACTGGGTTATTGTACGTGAGTGCCGCGTCAGAAGAGATCAGAGCTATGCGTGCACATGCGATAGAAAGAGAGACTACTTGTACTGTACGTGAATATAATTATTAGGTACTCCGGGCTTTGTGAGCTGAAGTGCACTTTATTGCTTCATAGCTAGAGTCGCTTATTTGTTAGAATCGCTTTGCGGAATGATCCTTCTGGTTTCTTTTTAATCTGTGGTAATACGTGAGATTCAGATGAGATTTTAGCGACATCTAATATATTTTTTAACACTAACTGAATTAAAGATAATACGAGTAGAAGCAATCGAAATACCTATGGTCATGTAGAATGGTTAAACGTAGCTTAAAGCGCGATAAATCTATTAGAATTTAAATTTTCCTGCCACAGACGTGAACTCATGGAGTTAAACGTAGCTGATGGCGTTAAGGACCTTAAAGCATTTGCATTTTCATTAATTATTAACTTTATTCTTTAGGTTCAGAAGAGTCAGAACGAATTTCAGAGAAGACGAACCAAACAACCAACGCAAGTACACTGGAAGGCTTAAAGAAAATACGTAACAATACATTGAAACTATTGACCAATTCAAACATGTCCCCTTTCGTTTCTAAACGCACGAAATACGCTTGTTACTCCTGTACAGATTCATTCTTAGATATACGACAGTTACGTGAACATTACACCTCACACCCTTTTGAATTTAGGTTGAAAGCTGACATCAATAAGTGCAGAGGCATGAGCTACAAGAATGTAGATATTTCTAATTTAACATGCAAGATATGCTCAGACCAGTGCACAGATATAGACTCCCTGCAAGAACATCTTGTAAAGAAACACGACTTCACATTCGATGGGTCAGAGCATTTGCTTCTGCCGTTTAAGTTAGAAGAGGGATTCAAATGTGTTCTTTGTCAAGAGAGCCATAACACTTTTACCAGATTGGCTATACATATGAACACTCATTCGACTAGCAACTTTTGCGAGATATGCGGTGCGACGTACATTAACCGTATAAGCCTCAGGAATCATATTAATGCAGTGCACACAAAGAAACAGTGCTCGAAATGCTCGTCAGTCTTTCCGACTATTTCAGCTAAAGAGAAACATATGAGAATCGCTCATAACAAGGCTCGCTCGAGACGTTACTGCATGAAATGTGAAATGACTTTTGCGTATACACATCAACTAAGGGAACATATGATAGTAAAACATGGGGAAAAACGTGAGGTGTTGCACTGCGAACATTGCGGGAAGAAATTTTCAGCGGCTGGCAATTTGAAAATTCATATACGCTCCGTGCATATCGGTGAGCGAAATTATCCGTGCTCGATATGCGATTTGAGATTCTTCACGTCCTGTGATAAAGCGAGGCATGAGAAAACGCACGGAGATGAGAAGGCTTACTCGTGCGAATTTTGCGAAGTTAAATTTAGGTCGAAGGATTCGCAGAGACGGCATCTGAGGAGACAGCACGGAAAGTCAAAAACTAGTGGTAGAGGTGAGAGCGAAGCGAGCGGAAATTGAAAGACATACTGTATATTTTTAAAGGTTAATTATATACAGTAATCAAATCAATTTCCGGACACAAGCTACTAAAATATGAAATAAATACTACACTTAGGTCTACGTGTGTATGAAATAAGTAGTGTATACTGTATAATGGTCGACTTTGCAAAACTCACACTAAAAATCTTTCACAAAACAAAAAAAGAAATTCTGCATTCGACAGGCAGAATATTTTTTATATTAATCACCCGCGGCGTAGAGCTCTTTTGGGTCAACAAATGATTGGCGAATTTTACTTTTTATTTCAGATACGATCCAAAGAAATTAGTCTTATTCATCGTCCAATACTTCAACAATTTGGTCTAGTAGACTTTGTTATTTTTGGTCTTACAGTATTATAATAAAATCGTTTTCATGTGGAAAACGATGAACTGTAAGATTCTCATCTCTAAGCAATTTCCTTTTAATTATAGTCAGTCTCCATAATATGGATTTGAGGATTTTAATATTATTAAAACCCTCAACACCAGATGATGATCCATTTGCATAAAATTACTCTACTTCCATTTCTTTCATCAATCAATTCCCCTGTGAACTTTTAACAGCTTTAACTGACTAAAATATTTTTTTCACTTTTTGTCTGTTGCTAGAAAAGAGCTTTCTTAGGTCTGCTGTTAAAGTCAGTCGAAACTCTTTTGGCGAAAACAAGTTTGTTGATCGAATATTCTTTTTCTAGATGTACTTTGCTTAATATCATCTGTGCAATTTTTCTGGTCTGAGTCTGAAGCAGTTGATGCTGATGGATTAGTTGAATTTAATTTTACTCGAAGCTCTTTTGGTGAAATTAACTAATTTTGAGGATTATGTTATTAATTTAGAGGTTTTTATTAAGGATGTAGTTGGCTTACATAAGAATGATTTTGTAATGGTCTATAAGCTTTAGATCTTCCTAAGATGTGAAAAACAACCGCGAGGTTATTCATAATTAGCAATGATGGATTGTCTCTTAATGAAGAAGTAAATTTAATTAAATGTGTCACCACCTCAATGAAAGGTTCGCTGTCCATCGGTCCAGTCTTGGTATCAAATCCTAGCGTTCATGTAGGAACACCCACAATCATATACGGTACAAACTTTTTTCGTAGGAAAACTATGACAGGTGGAAGAGCTTGCATTAACAATGCGATATGTAGTTACCAAAATACGCTCGCCGCTCGTAATTTTTGAGACGATTCGACCTTTTTGGGCCATCACCATACCAAGCCCCTGGCCGGTAGTGGTGGCAGTTTCGTCCAAATTATATATTATATTGTTACATCACCAAATTGCTGGAGTCTGCCAAATACATCTCGGAGATAGTATAATAAATTTATATTTGTGGGATTACTGCATTATTCCGGGGTTTTTTCATAGATAAATCAGGATTTAGGGTGCCTTTTTTAACCCACGCAAACAGTCAGTAACAGACAACTTGGAGGGAAAATGTAATGGCTAGTAAACTAGCCATTACATTTTCCCTCTAAGTTGCGAGGAAATCAATTTTATCAATTTCTGCCACTTGCAAAGCGAGTTTACGGCATTTCTTGGCCATCAAACCAAACATCTTATTGGTGCAGTCTAAAATATATTCCTTCAGGCTACTCTCAAGAGAGTACTCTCATCGTCGGTGAATATTTTATTTATGCCGTAATTCGGCTCCGTCAAAATTGAATCGTCTTTTAAGTATTTAATGACATACCTCCGAAGTGTCGGATAAGACAGTTGGTATATTTTTGCCGCATTTCGCATGTTCATGCTACCAATATCTAAATTGACAGCAGTCTTGTTGGTGCCTGCTATCACATGAATAAATAACCGTATCAAAATTCAAATCTTTCCTCTTCATAATAAAGGGTTTTTCAACAAGAACTTTGTTTTCTACAACAAAGAATTTAAATGAAGATGATTACAATTTTTAGTGTATTACGAAGAGAAAAGTTTGACAATTATGAATGAAAAATGATATCTGGCAAATGTCCACCAAGAGCACGCTGACAGATATCGATTCTTTCATCAAAGTTTTTAATCACTTTTTGGATCACGCTATCGCGACATGCTAACAACTCAATTTTGGCCTATTATTGATGACGTGGATATCACTGACATGTGGTTTCAACAGGACGGTGCCACATGTCACACAGACAATGAAACGATCAATTTATTGCAAACGAAATTTCCCGATCGCATAATTTCACGAAATTCAGCGGTTAATTGGCCAGCCAGATCGTGGGATTTAACACCACTGGATTATTTTTTGTGAGCCCCAAAAAAAAAATAATCCAGTGGTGTTAAATCTAATGTTAAGGACAGGGTCTATACGGAGCTAATCGAATTTTGCAGCCTTAAGAGAAGCGCGTCTTGTCGTAACAATTTTCATCGTCGGTAGTATCACGAAAAGACGTATCGGAATTTTATAAACTGTACAGTAGAGCGATTTTTAGGAAAATTACGTTCATTACAAGCTTCCAACTTTGTGCTGAATGCTGACACTGGTGTTGTAGGAGCTTCATTTGGAAGAACAATTCAATAACTTTCGCAAAATATATCTAAATTGCATTGCTCTTGGGTTATCATTTGCTCCGCTGCGAGCTCTCACACAAGAAAAATACATCTCTAGATGATCCTGGGAACATTTATAGGTTGAAAAATATTTGAACTCATCAGACTAATGAATCCATAGGCAAATTTTCGAAACTAGTAAAATTCACAATAAATCCCAGTACTTATAATAATCGTAATAATAATACTACTACTAATCGTCTTTCGTCGATGCTCTAAAATATTTTTACCATTAACTTTTAACGTAAACAAATACGCTTTTCTTTCTTTTAAAATATTCATCCAAACATATTTGTTTTGAAGTCGTAGAGGCGATTTAAACCCTCTTCCAAATGGATTTTTACAGTTCATGAGGTCGAATATTCTATCCAAAATCCTAATGTTCTCAACTGTGACTTCACTACAAGAAAATACGGAATTGCCACTGTGTCCCATAAAATCTATGGCACCCGCCACTTAATTGCTGAGCACCTGAGCGGCAAATATAACGCTAATTTTTTTATTAAAAAAATTTACGTGTGCGCCTCACAGTTTATTCGCAAAAAGTAATCCCTCTTCTTCTTGTATTTTATGTAATTCTTTTACGTATTTGAATTGTATTGGGTCATTATCAGAAGTCAGTTCTGTTTCAGCAAATAAATTCCTTGGTAATTTTCATGTGTGGAGGATCGAAAATTTAAATCTTGATATACCGTGAGGGGTTTTTGAAAAAGGTGCACATTTCTGGAAATTTAAAGTTACAGCCCAAACATTCGTATGTTGAGACATTTGTTGCTGTCCCATCAAATGCGAGTGATCTGGCTTTCTGGCTATAACATTTATATCACTTAATAAGCGCACGGCCGTCAAAATCAATTGCGCTTGCACATTCGCACTGGTTTTATTAATAAAGAAATACCCTATAGGTCATTTAAATCGTCGTGACAAAGAAACTATTTGGAAAACTAAGACTTCTGAAGCTAGTACTCTGCGTGAGCTGATGCAATGCCTCCTAAGTCTACGAAACCCCAGTGCTTGTCACTATTATTGTCATACGTAATTTGTGAGCGAATTGCCTTCGCATTAAATATTAGCGCTATATTCCGAAGCGAATCAACATTTTCAACGGCACATTTAATGAATTCTAATACTTCATTCATGAAAACAACATTGCATTCGTTGGTGGCTAACATTTTTCGGAGAGTGGCTGGATGAGATAAGGCAATATGATTCCTTAAAAATACATAAGCTTTTGCAGAGTAGTAATACAAAGAGAGAGCGAACTGTTTCATTTCAGCACTATATCTGATGTCTTTATTACTCTTGTCCGTGTTAATATGTTTATTTATGTCTATAAAATTATTTTTAACACAGTTTGTACATCATCGAATTACTAAATTTTTTCATGATATCTAGTAGATTTTGGATTTTAAAATCACGTCTACGTAACTTTTGCATCAGCATTCACATTTTTTGCTTTAGCTGTTCACTCTGCAGATCTTTTTTATCAGTTTGTACACTGACATCTCTCAATTTCAAGTTGCTCTCATGTTGCACTTGATAAGATTTCTCAGCCAGAGGCTCTGCCGTTACGTTTATAAATTCCTGCTGAATACAAGGTTTCTTGTATGGAGGTTCTAGTGATAGCTGCTCGCAGATTTGCTACTACAGGGTATCTGAATATCCCATAATACTCCTATCTTCTTTGTTGCTGGCTGTAACTGAGATCATCAGGTCAGATAAGTATATTCACTTCTTGTGTGAGCAAATTATTAGTTTTTGAAAAATTAACCTCGAACTAGTATTTGTCTAGGCGCGGGCACAGGCGCCAATAACTGACTTGTGCACTGACTCTGTCTAAAATTGCATTTACTTCCATGATTTTGGCCGACGAACTAGGCGCCATAGAAAAAAAAATAGATTCAAGAAATCCTATATAATTGATTAAGTTTATAATTATAAATCGATACCATATTAATTGAACATAATATAATATCTGTTTCGCTAAAAAAATATTGTTGGAACAGATAATTAGAAAATGTGTAAATTGCTGCGTGATCGAATAAACGTATAGCGTTCTATTGTATATTATATTTTTATCACACATATATATATGCACATATATCACATCCATATTTATGTATTATCGTTCTATGGAGCATCATCTATGTTGCTCCAGATAAATCGACATATTATTCTATAGTATTGATATGTTTTTAGGTATTTAGCATTTCATCGGGTTCCATTTACAAAGTTTGTTTCGAGTACAAAATTTTAGGAAATTCGTTACCTATCTTCGTTGGCTTTGTGGTTAATTCACTGCTCCTTAAAATTGAGGGAAGTGGTGAATTAGACTCCCATCCCAGGGGAGAAATTTTTATATGAAAAAATTTTGAATGTGATTTTCACTTAACGTGCGATAATGCTTTTTTTATCGTATATAAACATTTAAATGGGTTGCTTAACATCTTTCGGGCTTAATCCTGACTTGAATAAATATATTTTAATAACCGTTAGGCTAGCCTATGATCACAATTCCAACTAATGATAGGTGATTTTGTGGTAACAGATGGTGATCAGGATTAACGTAAAATGAAAACTGGCATAGGCAGCTGCAGCAACATACAGCTAGGTGTTTGGCGCCAGATTTTCTACTTAAGAATGGTAGTTAACTATGTATGCTCTCTGCCTTAAGGCAAAATGCCTTAAGACCACTGTCACCACTGAAAATGCTACTAGCGCCCAACCATCCTAACAACTCAGCCGTTGAACTCAGTTTATTGTTTAAGGCGCTGTAATTAGACAAATTGTGCATTTTTGAAAGTAAGAAAATAGTACTTTTGAACAAGTTATGACATCCATTATTTTATATATGTTTCTTCGATTCTTCCTTCAGATTAATGGCAAAGCAAAACACAATTGCTTAAAATTTTCTCGATACAATATTTAATTTAAAACTGTACCTTTTTGAACTTTACATGGATGTATTTGGATAACTACTGTGCATATTAAAATGGGACTTACACAATATGGTAGGTAATGAAATTTGCTAAATATTTGGCAAAGATTTTCTTGATACGACTCATAAATATAATATAAGACCCATTATATAATAATCCAGGGATCAGTCTAAACGTCAGCGTACGCGTCGGCCACTAATCAGTACTACCGTGACCACTGTCAACGTAGGACGCGTGTTTGACTTTCTCAGCAGAGATTCGTATAAATATCAGTTATTTTTTTTATCAAAGTACTATTATTATAATAATAAAACTGTTTTATTGTGTTATTCAAGTCAAATAGGTTACTACCATGGGTAACCACAGTAAAAAAGTTGTGAAAAAGAGAGAATGGATACGAGACTTCAAGTTCAAAGAGAAAAACTGAAAAAATAAGGGAACAAATCCGGTAAGTACACACGCTTCATAATCTTCATTATCGCGGAACAAGTGGACCTACTATGTTGTGATCTGAGCGAATTTACAAAAGTCGCATTACATGTTCTGTGTAACAGGAATTAACAATTAGATACCAAAAAAAATTATAAGTATATATATATTAAATGTGTATAAGTAGCTACTCTATTGTATTGGGTGTGTACCTGTAAAGATAGATGTATGTATGGAAATAAATAAATAAAATAAAATAAAATTACCTAACTAGGTTACTATTTGGTTTTTTTTATATAAATTCTAATCTCGAAAAAGGTCTTGCGAGTTGTTGCCAGTGCTTATGAAATTATTGTATGGTCTTATGGAGGTAATTATATTTCAGTGTACTCTGTATTTTGGTGGACATTTTTATTTATTTATATCTAGATATAAATAACAACAAATCGATAAGGCTGAGCTATACATTTCTTACCGGTAAGAATCTGCTTTGAAGATTTGAGAAAACTAAACTGGTGTAAATATACCATATATACCCACTTACTTCCATGACAAACCATAAATATATTCATAATACACCTGAGCGAACTTATGTTTGCCGAGTAGATACCGACCTATTCGCTGAATCAAAATAATTATGCCTGCATTGTTGGCAATGCTACTTATAGAATTGTAATGTTTATAACTAAACAGAACTTTGCTTTTTTTTTACTATTCTAATATGCATTATCATCTTTCGATCGAGCCCTCGCAGAGCCATAATAAGCCACTGTGTACAAGTGCACTATTTACCTCTTTTGTTGATGATCCGCGTGCTAAGTTACATATCAAAGATTGTTCCTGTGTTACGTACCTAGCGTTTTTGACGTTTTGCTCGTCGTCACGACGATATACATACCTAATTACCTAAATTAAAAAAATCTAGTGGGCACGGTCAATAATATACTTTCCATTAGTAATTTACTTATTAACCTGATTACATTTTATTATTATTTCTTATTTTTTACTTATTTTAATAATATTATCTATTATTTTTCAGATTTAATGCTTCTAGGGACGACAGGTCTGGGGCATCAACATCACTGACTACTCCAACAGCAGTTCACGTCTCAATGCCTGATGAAGCTACTCAGCTACCAAGTTATCTATTATTTGTGTTTATCTAGGGATTGTGAAATTTCGGGATTTACAAGAAAACCGGGATTGCAATAATAGTCCCGGGATCTGTGTCGGCGTCGGTGTCTGTGCCGGCGTTGGTGTCTGTGTCGGCGTCGGTGTCTGTGTCGGCGTCGGTGTCTGTGCCGGCGTCGGTGTCTGTGCCGGCGTCGGTGTCTGTGCCGGCGTCGGTGTCTGTGCCGGCGTCGGTGTCTGTGTCGGCGTCGGTGTCTGTGTCGGCGTCGGTGTCTGTGTCGACGTCGGTGTCTGTGTCGACGTCGGTGTCTGTGCCGGCGTCGGTGTCTGTGTCGACGTCGGTGTCTGTGTCGGCGTCGGTGTCTGTGCCGGCGTCGGTGTCTGTGCCGGCGTCGGTGTCTGTGCCGGCGTCGGTGTCTGTGTCAGCGTCGGTGTCTGTGTCGGCGTCGGTGTCTGTGCCGGCGTCGGTGTCTGTGTCAGCGTCGGTGTCTGTGTCGGCGTCGGTGTCTGTGCCGGCGTCGGTGTCAGTGTCGGCGTCGGTGTCTGTGCCGGCGTCGGTGTCTGTGCCGGCGTCGGTGTCTGTGCCGGCGTCGGTGTCTGTGCCGGCGTCTGTGTCGGCGTCGGTGTCTGTGCCGGCGTCGGTGTCTGTGCCGGCGTCGGTGTCTGTGCCGGCGTCGGTGTCTGTGCCGGCGTCGGTGTCTGTGCCGGCGTCGGTGTCTGTGCCGGCGTCTGTGTCGGCGTCGGTGTCTGTGCCGGCGTCGGTGTCTGTGCCGGCGTCGGTGTCTGTGCCGGCGTCGGTGTCTGTGTCAGCGTCGGTGTCTGTGTCGGCGTCGGTGTCTGTGCCGGCGTCGGTGTCTGTGTCAGCGTCGGTGTCTGTGTCGGCGTCGGTGTCTGTGCCGGCGTCGGTGTCTGTGCCGGCGTCGGTGTCTGTGTCGGCGTCGGTGTCTGTGTCGGCGTCGGTGTCTGTGCCGGCAATAAGCTAATATGGCTTTAAAATTGTTTAAAGCAACTGAATATGTTCGTTTGATTGTACCTAATTATTATGTTACATAGCATCAACTTAATATTAGGTGTTTTTAAGTCATGTATATTTTCTGAGTGTAAAATTTACCAAATTTGATTAGTTTAACGTACTTTTACGATTAGGTAACGGCTCATTAACTTAGCGATTAGGTAAAAAAAATATGGCTTTTAACGGAAATAGTTGACTCTCGTTAAACTCGCGGTATGCCCCTGAGAGAAATATTGCCCTTAGCTCATCCTCCTAACCCTATTTACAATTTATCTGAATATGACGAATCGTCAATAGGCATAGAAGATGAAACATAAATTGAACCGAGACGACTTAATTTTAAAGATTGTCAATTAGAATATTTGGATTTCAGTATGCCTTTTTTATTTTTTAATAAGAAATAACTAATTGATAATTATATGTTATATAATAAGAAATAATTGAAATTGATAATCATATGTATTTAAGGTGCAATGTAGGTATTAGGTTTTTACGTAATAATAACTTGAATCCCGGGATTTAAATTATGAATGAAATCTGAGAAAAATATCCACCCTATTCTATTTTAGATACTTATACTACCTACTTAAATGTTTTTCAACCATTAAAGATGTTTTATCGAGTGTGTAGGAGAAGTAAGACCTCTTTCATCGTCACAGTTTATAACTAGGATTTTTTGACTATTTACACTGTAAACGGTTCTCGCTTTGCACTGCGAGTTAAACGCTAGCACGTATATTTCCAAACACTCCTTGAATTTTTTAACAAAATTAAGAACTGTCTTCTACACTGGAAAGTGTGCAATAATTTGTTGGTGTCGGTACAATGCTGGTTCAAAAGTACCTATTATCTCAATATTGTGCTCACGGTACCGACTTTGACAAGTTATTTCACACTTTACAGTGTTGACTTCAACCGGTTCCATTTTTTCACCCTTTTTCTACTTATGATATTTACTGTCATTTACCGTTTTACGTAATAAAAACTTGAATCCCGGGATCCCGGTATTTAAATTATGAATGAAATCTGAGAAAAATATCCACTCTATTCTATTTTAGATACTTATACTACCTACTTACATGTTTTTCAACCATTAAGGGTGTTTTATCGAGTGTGTAGGAGAAGTAAGACCTCTTTCATCGTCACAGTTTATAACTAGGATTTTTTTACCGTTTTCACTGTAAACGGTTCTCGCTTTGCACTGCGAAGCGCGTACATTTCCAAACACTCCTTGAATTTTTTAACAAAAATAAGAACTGTCTTCTACACTGGAAAGTGTGAAATAATTTGTTGGTGTCGGTACAATGCTGGTTCAAAAGTACCTATTATCTCAATATTGTGCTCACGGTACCGACTTTGACAAGTTATTTCACACTTTACAGTGTTGAAGTCGGTTCCATTTTTTCACCCATTTTCTACTTATAGTATTTATTGTCATTTACCGTCAACTATGAAATCATCAAGATATTGTAACACTTTACAGTTATTTGACTGTAACTCAAAAACCACTTGACCAATGTTGATGAAATTGTAATGGGAGCACCTTTAAAGTATACCCACCCTACCGAGTAAAAAAGAATCATCACGATTGGAGGATTTAATAAAAGTAATGCATATAGTCTATAGATATAGTCGAAACTGTCATTGGAATAATCAAACTTTTATATTTGAGTAAAAAACACGTTAGTTTTTAGTGTACGAGTGTTGAGATTATTATAGTTATACTATTCATAAAAAATATTTCAGACTTACCTTCCACATAATTCAGAATAAAATTTTGAGATGCAAAAAATTCTGGCAAATTTTATAGAAGAAAAAAAACATTACTATAGAGTTATGCTTTTTTATATATAATTTGGTACTACGTAAGTTCTCAGATAGATACTTGGGTATCCAACAAGTATGTGAAGTGAAATTGAAATAACTTGTCGAAGTCGTTACCACCAGCACATTATTGATGTTATATTTTTGAACAGAAGCGAGGTTTCGACATCAACAAGTTATTGCACTATGTTCAAATTAAAAAAAATCGTTTTAGAAAAAATATGGATAGTAAAAAATGGATATCAGTAATGAGTAAGAACCACCCATTTATGTAACGGTTGGAAGAATATTGGTGAAAAAAGATAACCGAGGTCCTGGAATAAAAGAAGCGCTCCCTCAGTAAATTCTCATATGTTCCTGAGAGAGCAAGCACAATTCGAATTCTAGGGTTGAATTCCGGGAAAAGAAAAGAAAGTCGCGAGCAGAAGCTTGTAAGCTTACATAATAAAAAATTACATTTCAAACAGCAGAATTAAAAACTTATAATTCCGCACATATCAGTTTTTACCCGCGCAGCAGCAGAATAGCGGCCCGATTCAACAATCAAACTACGCTACGTGACGCCACAACGGCATTTTTCGACAACTCTCCACAGCGTTTTTACCTATTATTTGGGAACTCGGAGCGCCTTAAGAATGACTTGACAAACACTACTACGATCTGAATTTATAAGACTACCTATGTAAGATATGTATGTTATAAAACATACATATAAATATATTTGGCGTTTTGTGAATGCAGGCCTGGATGGCTGCCACTCTATATTAGTTATCTAGTAATCAATCAAAAAGCACGTATCGAAATTTAAAAATGTTCTTTTTTTATGCCTCATAGGTTAGCGTTTGACCACTATCTCACCTGATGGTAAGTGATGACGTGGTCCAGTATGTTATTCAGGCTAACCTAGAATTACTGGCTCTCAAGGACAGCTGCCGGAACACACCGTTAGGTGCTTGGCAGATTTTCTACTTGAGGGTGGTAGCTAGCCAGGCGGGCATTCGCAAAGTACCCTACCACCATGCAAACAGTCTTTTATATCTAGTCCATATTGAGAATATAAACAAAAGAAAAACCTATATGACTGTGATTATATGCGATTCGATTCAATGCTCATCGATTGTTCTCTAGAATATCTCTGGTAAACTAAACAACTAACTAGTCTCTGATTTTAATCTTGGCGATTCAAATTATATTAGTTCAACTTATTCCGAATATCAAATTATGCATCTGACAGTACTAAGACAAATTATAGTCAAGTTTTAATCAAGTTTGTGGTGTAATAAAGCTTTATACATCAGTTATTTGTTTTATTTATTAGAACAGACCAGGCAATTCAAATGTATAAATTAGCAGATTAAGGGCCCGTTTCAGAATGTCCTAATAAAGTTTCGGGTTGCTATGCAACACATAAAATAACTGAATGATAAAAATGACAGTTAATATGCAGCGCGTTTCAACCGTTTGATAGGCTAAATCGATGACTGTGAATCGCAAAAATAGTGTTTTATATATTAAATATGTTCTGGATAGTAAAACCGGAACTTACTAGAACATTCTGAAACAGACCCTTAGCCTTATAATATTTAGTTGGTAAGTGTGTATTCTGGCATTACTGGGCGATGTGGTCGTGACAATCAAACATGTTATCTTTAGAGGTCAACCATTTGTTTACTTTAAATATAGGCCTGATATAGACATATAAAAAACTTTAAAAACAAGGAAAAAATGATGTCATTTGCGGTCGAATCCCGCGTCCATCCACCCCTTTAGCCGGGATATGCTCTAACCAATTGAGCTAACATGACAATGAGTCATAACTAATTTTTTTCCTATCGTATAGTATAAGTAAAGTACTCGCCAAAACGAATCAAACAAGCCGAAACTCCATGAGGTTGCGGCGTTTCATTACATAATTCCTATGAGCACCTTCCAGCTCCATCATCAGACCCTGGTTACCATTGAAAGACAAGCTACTGTCAAGATTACTATATCAGCCGTATTTGCCATAATCCCCACGCTTTGAAGGCGGCTTGGGGATAGCAGTATAAGTTGGCAGTTCTTTAGAAGGTGCTGCTGCTGCTGCTCACCTTCCAGTATTTTTCCCTTAGCCGCCTCTTACGACACCCACGGGATGATATGGGGAGTTGCCATTCCAACCCGGCACCCCACGGGGAAAACTGTCTAGATTACTCGATTCAAATGAGCCCAAATTCGATGGAGTTGTGTCGTTTCTAGAGTTGCCGCGAATAGTTGTTATAGCGAATAGTCGAATACCGATTAATCACCATTCACTTTGGCGAATAGTCGAATAACTCGACATTACTATTTGACATAAATAAGGCACATTAAAATTATTTCTAACTTATTCTAAGGTTGTGAGAAAAGAAAACAATAAGTAAAAAAAAATCTGTTTCATGTTATAAATACCTACATATATGTAACGTTGTAATTAAATTTTTCATTTAATTATTATTAACTAATGTAATTTAGTGAATATGGTAGGCACAGGTACATATTACAGATAATAATTAATACTGTGTATTGTTTTATTAAGGAAAATAATACAAATTGATTATTTTTAAGTTATTCGTTTTTTTGTTCGTTAAAAGTTTATTTTAGATGACTATTCGACGAATGCCGAATAATAGCTATTATTCGGTATTCTACGAATATCAAAAAATTTCGAGTAATGCCGAGTACCGACTAATAGCGAGTATTCGCGGCAACTTTAGTCGTTTCATTGCGAAGTTCCTTTGGCTACCTTCCAGCTCCACCATCAGATAAGCACCATGTAATCATAATATTGCATTGTCTCGCGATTTACACGTGTATGCAAAACTTGGCTCAATCACTGACCGGGAAGTGAATCAAATTTAATTTACAAGATTTGATGACAAACACCGGGACAGGTGAAACTAAATAAAAGCTTGTAAAAAAAATATTACCCAAAAATGGAACCGTCTTCAACACTCAAAAGTGTGAAATAACTTGTTGAAGTCGGTACCTTGATAGTTCATAAGTACCTATTATCACAATATTATACGCACGGTACCGACTTCGACAAGTTATTTCACACTTTTGAATGTTGAACTCGGTTCCATTTTTTTGATAAAAAATAATTTCACTCCTTTCAGTGACCCTTGCTATTTTACGGGATCGATTGTCATTCACTGTCAAAACGACTATATCATCAAGATATAGTCGTTTTGAGAAATAATTTTCAGTTATTGGAGTGTAACTCAAAAACGACTTGACAGATATTGATGAAATTTAAATGGGACCAAACGACAAGCATCAGTTTTCAAATAAAAGAAGAATTATCAAAATCGGTTCACCCAGTCAAAAGTTCTGAGGTAACGAACATATAAAAAAAATAACAGACGAATTGAAAACTTCCTTATTTTTTAAGTCGGTTAAAAAAAAGGTTCGTTTCCGCTCGTTCCACTAAATAAAGTTCCCGTTGAAACCGGGATAAATAAAATAGAATGAGCATAAAACCTTCTTTATTTTGTTGATAGAATCTTGTCTGACGTTACACTGGCAATAAGTTTCTTAAACATTTGCCATACTGTAATACTCGATTTAAAAAAAGGCACGAATGATTGATAGCTTATTTACTTTTAGTAATTTTTAAGAATTATTTCTATAGATATGGTAGGGAAATCTGGTCTTTACTCAAAATGCGATCATGTTCCGAAGAAGAAACTCATAAATATAGGGAATGAGGGTAAGTGTTACCTATGTATCTAGTAATTGGTATTTAAGTAGGTAGGTAAATACCCTCGTTCTGCATCTATAAGTATGGATGCTACCATGGTCTAAGAAAACACATATTATTGTACCATGGATGCTACCTCTCTGACAAAATAGAAGAATTTTCTTATTTATTTCTTATTCATTTCTCTGAGTGCTACCTTGGTGGGCTGCGGACGCTGCGGTATATCAATGGGTACTATATAAGGTTTTTTGCATATTATTTTCCTTTTTTAGTTCAATTTGTGATAGGGCTACCCTTTCACCACTCTCACTATTATAGTAAGTAACGACCGTGGTAATGATGCCCATGATGTAAATAGGGTAGCTAGGCTACTTAAAATGGGTACGGTGTGTTCCGGCAGCTGACTATATCACATAGCTGTCAAACACAGCTGCCGGAACACACTGTTAGGTGCAGCTTCGCGAAAGATTATGTACTTGAGGGTTGTATGATCCAACGTACATTCTTACCAGCATATTAACTGTGATACAATCTGTGTTGCATTTATATACAGCGCCCATTGAATTTATACTGCGATCGGTAAAATATAAGGACGAGTGGAACAATCGAACGCCCAGCTACACACACGCACCTCATTATTAATTGTCGCATCTTTTTTGTGTAAAATAAACGTTTAATATAATTTAACTACTTACTAATAATTAAAAACAACTGAACGCGGTGTTTTGACTCCTTTAGTATTCAAGTCCACGACCAGCACTCCGTAACTACTCAACTCTAACTTCACATTTACAGAAAATACGATATTCTACATAATTTGATTACGACATTGGTATCTAGCCAGGTGGATATTCGCAAAATGACCTACCACCACGATGCAACGCGTCGGAGTTTTTAGACTTTACTGCGATCCTCAGAAACAAGCACGACTAGTGTGCGTTTATATCATTCGGTCTGACTCGGTGCTTTAAGGCCAGAAACCAGTACAAAAATATTTTTTTTTCCAATAAGTGGAACCGACTTCAACACTCAAAAGTGTGAAATAACTTGTTGAAGTCTGTACCATGATAGTTCAAAGTACCTATTATCACAATATTGTGCGCATGGTACCGACTTCGACAAATGATTTCTTGAAGTCTGTTCCATTTTTTGGTAAACATTTTTTTAACTCTTTTTAATGACCACTTATTCACTGTCAACGACTATATCATAAGATAGGAAAATATTTTTCAGTTATTAGAGTGTAACTCAAAAACGGCTTGCCCGATCTTGATGAAATTTAAACGGGACCAAACGACAAGGATCAACTTTCAAATAAAAAAGAATTATCGAAATTGGTTCACCCAGTCAAAAGTCCTAGGTTAACAAACATAAAAAAACAGATGAATTGAGAACTTTCTCCTTTTTTGAAGTTGGTTAATAAACTGCTTGCATGAGACGGACGCTCCAGTGCACACCGTAGTTATCTAGCCCGACCAACAAGGTACCGGCAGGCGGGGGCGGTATCAATGCCCATAACTGTCAGGAAGAGGTGCATGTTATCTACTAACTCGGAATGCCATTCATCGCCGCACTTAGTCCGACCGCAATGTCAGATGGCGTGGTGGAACACCCAGTGCACTCTCAACTCTAAATTTTCGCATAGCGATCGCTTTTGCTTATCGTATCACGATTCATATGAGAACTGGAGATAGCACTATAATTGACTGACCGAGAAATTAGTTCGAGCGAAGCGTCTCTGCTTCAACTTACAAAAATGCTTTCGTATGTCCGGTTGTTCTCCTCTACAGGTCAGATTTTCCAACCGATTCTCACGAAATTTTGTGAGAAGGTTTAATAAGTCTATATAAAACTTTTTTGTCAATTCAACTTTTGGATTTTTTTCTAAATGACGGAGATATACATAATATGGTGTTGCAAGTTGAAAGTATGGACGCCTGCGCTTAATTTAATGACAATGTCCCTGATACGCACGTGAGTTGCCTATAAGCGATAGTCTTTCTCTCTCGTATAATCAATCATTTATTTTCAAGTTTCTGTAGCCAGTATATCAATTCCAGATAAATAGGATAAATAATTTTCTAAGAAAATAATTTATTATTTACATTACATATCAAGATTTTTGAATTTTGTGCCCGTTCCCCCATCAGCGTGCGCAGTGAACCTTTATTCAATTGTAAGCTATGCAAGGGCAGACTCGCGAGGTTTACAGCTCGAGAGCCACTAGTTATAATAATTAATGACTGCTAAATATTTTAAATACAGTATTTATTGTTGTATTTTATAAAAAACAGTGCTATACAAATTAATCATCATCCGAACCACTAGAACCATCACGACTCTCCGCCTCCTTAATTAAGAATAAGAATCAGACCGTGAGGTGCACCCTGAAGTGCGCACCCTTAAGCCTGGAGGCAGGTCTCTTCAGCAAGAGTCTATCTAGGTACCTAGTACCTGTCAGATATAGTGTTTTTTATTTTTATTTCTGTTAGTTACGCCCGCTTGAGGTGAGATTGTCGTCAAGGGACGACAATCTCACCTCAAGCGGGAGCCTTCTTCGTCTCGTCACTTCAGCACATTAATGCGACTAGCGGTCTCCCATCAAGGTAGTGACCGAAGTGAACATTACAACTCGACCAAGCTAAGTTTGCACCTCGCGTCAATTACGTCACCCTGATGCTTTGGTAAGGTCTGCAAAAAAGGATTCGCTATGACTTGAAAAAAGTAAACAAATGTTTGTTAGATGTAACTTTGAATTTATTTTGTTTTTAACATTATATTATACATATGTACATTAAAATATTCACACAAAACCTGAGTTGCAAACTTATCTTGGTGGAGTTGTACATAACATATTTCATCGTTTAAGAACGACTTAAGCTCCGCTACGAGCGCTTCAAAGAGTCTACGTAGAGATAATTTGTTACTGTAGCACAGTTATTGAAGCTACCGTAGAAATTGAGGCGCTACTGCTCACCTTCTGGTATTTTTATCTTCTTTGCCTTTTACGACTGTTAACTTGTGAGCCACAAGAAGATATGGCGGTGTAGTTCTGGCCCCACCACTCCACGGGGTTAGTTTTACATATACATTAGTGTAATTTATTCCAGAACTAGCGAACGAAATAAGTTCCAGCTTCGATCTCCTGCCTCTTTACGAGAATAGCATTTTCGAACATAATTTCAAGGAGCACTACTCCCTGCAACGGAACCAAAACTTGGCTTGTCGCTGGGCGGAGTACAAGCGCACTATTGAGACGAGGGAGTTCGCGCCTTTCCAACTTCCCGACAATAAGTAAGTTCTACGACTCTTAACTCCAGTCTCTGGAACAGTGTAACCAGATTTAAATTGGACATTATACTAGCTGCTCCCCTAAATTCTGCTAAAGACTGCTATGTTTATTTTTTGATTGATGCCAAAACATTGCTACTGAATGAAGTCCCAATTAAATGAATTATATGTAAAAAAAAAACAAATATTTTTAACACGAATTAACAATAACTATAAATGTAATATGTACTTTTAATTTACTGTGGTGTCGATTTTAATATACAGAACCATCGAACTTTGAGTCTTTTATATTTTTTTGACAGCGTAAAAAAAATCAAAACAAATTGAATTAAAAATGCATCCACCCTGTTATTTTCTTGCATCTACATGTAGAGTTGCAGCAACATGTTGATTTTTTAAATTTGTCCCGCAGGTAAGTTCTAATTTAGTGTTCATTAGTGTGAGGTCAGCAGAACTTCTCCCGATTCTAAAAGATCTGCCACTACCCATTGCGTCGCCACAGGTTCGCATATATACGAGTGATTGCCGCGTGCCGCCACGGTTGCATGAAACGAAAACAGTGATTGCCACGCGCCTCTGTGGTTTCACGGAGATCGTCAGCGTATTTTTATCGATTTTCGTAAATTGGGTCCTTTTTTGCGAGATGGAATGTAGCCATAATAGACAATAGAATATGGCTACTCTTCGTTTTGATAACCATTTGCAGTAAAATGTATCTATGAAATAAAAAAGTTCAGTTGTTTGTTTACGTTTTGCGAAACCGGCGGGCCATCGGTATTATTAAACATGTTTTTTTATGGTTTTCTCATGAATATTAAAATGATATTTTGTGATATGCTTGACATTTGTCTTTTCTATATAATTCAATAATAAAACAGTAGTATTTTTCTTAAAATCAATGGAATTTAGTACTTTCGTAGTACACCTCCGAACGTTTAGGTATCATTATGAATACATTATTAATGTTTATATTTCGTATTAATTGTTTATTTAGCTATCATGTACAAGAATATTTTTCCTTCCAAGGTAAATACTTCAGTCACAAGAGACAATTGTTTACATTACGCTGCGCTTAACGCACGGCCGGCAAATGCTAATACAACAAAAAGTTCGTCCGGTAAAAAGTAGTGAGTGCCGCATGCAACCACGGTTGCAAGTGGCTTCGCAGCGAATAGAATCGGCGTAATGAATTTTACTAATTATTAGAGAAGGATGCACATACCATAACTGCAATAATAATGAGCGAGACAGATATAAATATTTTTTATCCTTTTCGCGTATACCCTTTTATCTGTTGGGAGCCAGTGGTAACTGGCTCCCAACAGATGCAAGATGACTAGGGTAGATTACTCAGTTTACGGCCATTTAATGGCACATTCAACTTTAAGACGCTAGAAAAAAATCTACAATTTATTGAGCCCTGCGTTGTTTATTGATATATGTTCCCTATATAATGTAGTTTACGTATTTAATGGAACGTCAAGTGCTTCCTTCTTTATAGAAAAATATATAAATCCAAATATAGCGAAATCGTCGGATTTCGGCCATTTTTTTAGTTTTCGGTTAGCAGTACCCAGTTTTCGGTCGGAACATTTAAAATTAATGTATCCATACAATTAATTAAAAAAAAAACATTTTTATGTGTAATATGTATGTATGTATCTATTTAAAATATTCTACTAGCCCAACACGCATTTATTCCAACATCCTCATAGTTTTGGCAGTACATACTTAAAACTATACTTTGATGTTTGATTTAATTTGTTACACTTTAATAGTAATACTAGTAATTCTAGGGTGGCCTGAACAACATCTTCGCCCACATCATAATTTACTATCAGGTGATATGGTGGTCAAAGGCTAGCCTATCAGCTATAATTTACTATACATTATTTTTAAAAATCGTTATTTAAAATCAAATACTGTAAAAATAATTATGAAAGAATGACTATAGCTTCTCTCTTCAGCTATAAAACTATTAACAATCAACATTTACTTAGTATAACAGTAAAAAACTTACGGTTGAACGAGAGGTGAGTCACTTTTTTTTTTGTATTTGCGTGCGTAACTCTTTCTCATCTGCCAACGTGAAATTAAACAATTCTTTAAAAATCGTTTGCTATAGTAACCCAACCGAATAATGTTTTAGGGTACCAGGCGATTCAATCAAAGAGTACTTACAAGACTTTCGTTCCTATATTGCAATAGTAAGTAGCTAATATCTAAATAATACTGCAAGAGGATCAGGAATGGCCGATGGATAGGTGCCGGCCGGTGGACCGGTTCCCCTACCCTACTTAAATGCCAAAAGTGCAAAAGAAGCATGGCAAAATTTGTCCGACGTGTTCCAAGATTCTGGCTTAGTAAGAAGAGTTTTATTGTTGCGCCAGCTTCATAAAATTGATTATAGTTCTTATAGCTGCATGTCTGAATATATCGAAGCAGTTATGACTCTTGTACAGCAGCTGGCTGATATAGGAAAATCAATAGATGACAGTGAGGTTGCAGAAATTTTGTTGAGCGGATTATCTTCAGAGTATGACCCACTTGTATCGAATTTGGAAACACTAAACATAACTAACAAGCTTACAAGTGAAGTTGTTCGTACCAGACTATTGCAGGAAGAATCCAGAAAGGGAGATACAGATAACAATAACACTGCATTTATTTCAAGAAAGCCACAGACGCGTTTTAGAGGTCGCTGTAACTACTGTAAGAAGGTCGGACACATGAAGAAGGATTGTTACAAGTTAAAACGTGATAACAAACAAGGCACAGAGCAGCATGCTATGGCAACCAGAACGGGTAGTCATAATGGAAGCCTTTGGTACGTGGACAGTGGCTGCACTTCGCACATGTGTAAAGACAGAGACAGTTTTCATATTTTTTCAGAAAATGTATTTAATAATAATAAGGTGACAGTTGCAAACAATGAGCAACTGCAGTGTAAAGGCATAGGTGAGGTGTGCTTAAATTTAAATGATAGGGTACAGAGATTGTGTAACGTTTTATATGTACCAGAACTTTCCACAAATTTAATATCTGTAAGTAGAGGTTACAATGTAAACTTTGATCAGAGGGGATGCAGTATAACTGATAGGAAAAGCAACCAGGTAGCTGTAGCTTATTTACAAAATGGGATGTATAGATTAAATGTGAGTTCATCAGGTGAGTCATTTTGCAGTAAGGAGAACTCTTTACTCTCACTTGGGCGAGAGACAACGAGTTCCGCAGTGGCTACAGAGACAGTGCCCATTGATGTTTGGCACAAGAGGTTGGCACACTTAAATTACAGGGATCTAGGCAATATTAGGGATAGGTTTTCTAATGTTCCTATGTTACAGGATGAGAAAGAGAATGACAAAATTTGTATCCCATGCCTGGAGGGGAAGCAGACCGCTTTACCTTTCCCAAAAGGACCAAGCAAGGTTGCGGAGGCTCCGTTAGCGCTTGTGTGTTCTGATGTGTGTGGCCCATTACCAAGTAGCTGGGGAGGGGCAAAATATTTGCTCACATTCACTGATGACTGCACGAGAAAATCTTTTGGTTACTTGCTGAAGAGAAAATCAGAGTTATATGATTGTTTTGTAAATTTTGTAGCTATGGTTGAGAAGCAAACAGGTTTGTTTGTGAAATGTCTCAGGTCTGACAATGGGGGTGAATATTGCAATGCTAAGATGAAAAAGTACTTAGATACACGAGGAATTATTCACCAGACAACCGTACCATATTGTCCGCAGCAGAATTCTATTTCAGAACGGTTGAACCGTACACTAATGGAAAAGTCAAGGTGTATGTTACAGACATCAGGTCTGGACCGTCGATTTTGGGGAGAAGCCGTTATGACGGCTATTTATTTAAAAAACCGATCTCCAACAGCAGCTTTGGGTGGACGGATTCCAGAGGAGGTGTGGACTGGTTCAGCAGTTGACCTAAGTCACCTACGAGTTTTTGGCTGTATGGCATATGTAAAGGTACCTAGCAGTAAAAGCAGTAAGTTGGATCCTAAAAGCAAACCACATGTCTTTGTAGGTTATTCTGAGACAACTAAAGGTTTCAGAGTTGCAGATTGTTGTGATCCAAGGAAGGTTGTGTTGTCACGAGACATTGTGTTTTTAGAGAATACATTTTATAATTATGGACATTCAAGTAATGATTACAGTTTTATGAATATTAGTGATATGTGTGTGAAATATAAAATGATGAATAATTGTGTGAATGATAGTAACACAGAAGAAAGCAGCAGGAATGATAGTACTGTGATAAATAATTGTGTGAATGATAGTAACACAGAAGAAAGCAGCAGGAATGATAGTACTGTGATAAATAATTGTGTGAATGAGAGTAACACAGAAGAATGTTGCAGGAATGATAGTACTGTGATAAATAGTTGTGTGAATGAGAGTAACACAGAAGAATGTAGCAGGAATGAAAGTACTGTGATACATAGTCATGTAGACATGAATGAAAGTAATGTCAGTGATGTAAAAGTTATGAATGAAAGTAATAACACAGTTGAAAATATTAAGAAGGATCATAATTATTCTTTAATATTATCAGATACTGACGAGGATGAGTATTGCACTGTGAGTGAGAGTGATCCACTCACTGATGGTTCTGCAAGCGGCACGGAATGTTCACCGGGAGCAGGGTCTGCTCGTGGGGAAGCTGTCCAGGTTTCTTCTCCCCCGCCGTCAACGTCTGAGGACAGGTCTGTGCGCTCGACTCGGTCAGTAAGACCAAAGAGGTTTGCAGATTTTGAGATGTCTTTTATGGTAAATAATTATAATTATAGTTTAGAGCCAATAACATATGAAGAAGCTGTGTCCAGTATTGATGCAGAGGCTGGCATGAAGCTATGAGATGCGAATACAATTCACTTTTAAAAAATAATGTTTGGTTACTTGTAGATAGGCCAAAAAATAAAAATATTGTGAAGAGTAAGTGGATTTACAAAGTCAAAAATGATGCATCTGGTAACTTTATTCAATATAAAGCTCGTCTTGTGGCCAGAGGGTTTAGCCAGAAAGAGGGAGTTGACTACAACGAGACCTTCTCTCCGGTTGTACGCCATTCATCAATGAGGTTACTGTTTAGTTTAGCTAATGAATATGATTTGAATATTGATCATATCGATGTAACCACTGCATTCCTCAATGGTAAATTAGATGAAACTATCTATATGGAGCAACCAAAGGGTTTCAGTACTAACAATGAAAAAGTTTGTTTGCTTCAGAAAAGTCTATATGGACTAAAACAGTCCAGTTGGATGTGGAACATAAGAATACACGAAGTGCTATGTAAAAACGGTTTTAAACAATGTAAAAGTGAACCTTGTGTGTATTCTATGAAAACTAAAAATGATTATGTTATAATAGCTTTGTATGTTGATGACTTTTATTTGTTTTACCGTAAAGACAGTGTGTGTAAAGGCAAACTATTGAATGTATTACAAAAAGAATTCAATACTAAGAATTTGGGTCCTTTGCAAAGCTATTTGGGCATCCGTGTAACTAGAGACAGGAAAAATGGGTTTCTGACGCTGGACCAATCAGTCTACATTAAGAATATTTTAAAGAAGTTTAATATGCTTGATTGCAAACCTGTGTCAACACCTATGGTTCCTGGAAATAAGTTATTAATAGAAGGTGAATGTTTAAACCAAGAAGTGTATAAGTATAGACAGTTAGTTGGTTCAGTCATGTACTTGGCAGTATCTACACGTCCAGATTTGGCATTCACTTGCAGTAAATTAAGCCAGTTTAATAACTGTTTTGGTAAAATTCATTGGCAGGCAGCTAAACATTTGCTAAGGTATTTGGCAGGAACAATTAATTATGGTTTACATTTTGTAAAAGGTAAAGAATTGTCACTATGCGCGTTTACCGATTCAGACTGGGCCAATGACATAGATCGAAAATCTTATACTGGTTATTTAATTAAATTAGGCAATAACATAGTGAGTTGGGAATCAAGAAAACAAAGGGCAATCGCTTTAAGTAGTACTGAAGCTGAATTTTTAGCAATATGTGATGTATCAAAAGAGTTATGTTTTGTAAAACAATTTTTGTCAGAAATAATACCCAATATATGTTTGAATATTACTGTGTACAATGATAACCAGAGTGCCCATAGGATAATTGAAAATAGAGAGGTTTGTCACAAACGCACTAAGCACATAGATGTCAGATACTACTTTGTAAAAGACTTGGTGCACAATGGATTTATGACTTTGAAGTATTTATGTACAGAGAAAATGACAGCAGATGTATTAACTAAAGTTTTAAATTCAAAACGACACTGTAAGCTTACTGAAGAGTTGTGTGTAAGGCCATGTTGATTATGTTTTTGAATTTGTTTAAATCAGTCAATTATGTGCATGGAGTGTTCCATTGTTGGATGGTAAGGCCTTAATTTTTTATGCTTAGACAATTTGTATGCACATCTAATGTTTATAATTTTAAGTGAGCTGTATGTTCATGTAATGGAATGTTAATTGTAGTGTCATGTTTGCTGTGCTATTTTGTTCAGGTTTATAAGGCATAAGGGGAAGTATTAGTATAGTGTGATGTATGCCTTACAAACTAGATTCGTTTTTCTTATCTATGGCAGCACTTGTGCCTTTAGCTATGTAAGTACTGTGGTGTAGTCTCTACTCCCGTTCGCTTTATCTTCTATGTCAAGTCGTGCCTCGTACATTTTTGATATTTTTGCTCTCCGATGTAATCCATGTTAATTTAAGCAATCAGAGATTTATTATAAAGCAATTCTACATGTGTATCATAAGAATACAGTTTGTAGCATTCACCATCTGTTCTTTTATTTGTTTGCTGTCCTGGCATGGTGATTATAGTGATCAAACCTACGCAAGCACATTGCGCTGCACACATAGCTTATGCTATTCAACTTCTGCTATAAAAGGATATAGGCGTGGATTACGCGGGTTCGAATCCCGCACGCGACAATAATTTATCCCCCCGTAAATTTGTAATTTTGTAATATAAAGCATGAGTTTCGTTATCAGTACTAATATTATAAATGCGAAAGTAACTCTGTCTGTCTGTTTGTTACGCTTTCACGCCAAAACTACTGCACCGATTTGAATGAAATTTGGTATGGAAATAGTTTGAGACCCGGGAAAAAACATAGGATAGTTTTTATCCAACTGCGCAAAAAGAGGTTAATGTTATTGCGCGATAACCGACATAAGCGCGGGGGGAGGCGCGCCCGGGAAGCTAGTTTATATAATATACAGGGTTATTGGTTAATCGACATATTTCTGCTAGGAGGTTGTAGGGGAGGTTATTACCGATGAATTAAAACATTATGTCTCAAACCAAAGGTTTACCATTACTGAGGAAAAAATGCTTCAGTTTATTTTCAAACTATCGAGGTTACAGGTTTAAAAAATATTTAAAAAAAGTATTTTGTCTCAACCAAACTTTGATATTTTGTTTATTTAGAGGGCAAATTAAAGCATTCCATAAGAATACTTAAACTAGAAATGTACGTCCACATTAGGAAATACTAGACGGAAACATCATAAATTTTAATTAGTTAGCACCATAAGAAAAATCAAAAAAATATGCAAATACATTTGGCGTGCACGTTATAAAAAGCATCTACGTATTTTTAGCTTTCGAACAAGATATTTAAAGTCAAAATCGGTTACAAGATTACAGAGAAATCAACAATACATTTGAAGCAAGTAGAATGAATAGGCCGATTAACCAATAACCCTGTAAAGGTAGGTATATGAAACTAAAAGGAGTTTCTTTTCCACTTACTTTATAAACATTTTCTTATTGTTACCAGAGCATTGCATTTTCACAATGGCACCATAAGATTCCGTCCGGCCGCACAATTCGAAAGGCAAGATCACAGGATGAGGTTAAGACCGGGGCCAGGCGTTGATGACGTCGGCCAAATGCCCATCCCTCAAGAAGCACTCATGAAGCGCGGCACTCCTGTCAAAACTGACGGACATGTCAATGTCAAGCGAGAGTTTAAAATGAGAAGAGGAGGGGGTCGTGGCGGTCCTTCTCGTCGCGGACGTTCAATTTAATTTCACTTAGGTACCATAGAGTATTTCATTCAAAGTACCTGAATATATGTAGTTCATGTTTTCTAACGTCTAGTTTTCATAATAATTCGGATGAAAAATTTACAGTCGACCATTTTGAGACACCAACTGATTATGTGGAAAAGGCGGGAAACGTTCAAACTTGGCGGCCGCGCTTAAATTTTTAAAATATTTAAATTTAATAATTTTGTGTATTTAGTGGTCAGAAGAGTCCAAATTGTAAATAATTTTAGTTTAATTTGTATATAGTATATATTATTGTGTATATATAACTCGGTAAGTTTCATTTGTTTATTTTTCTTGGCATGGAGGAGCCCCCTGACCCAGGGGGCTCAGTCCCACCTGCTGCGTGTTTTATAACAGTTATGTCAAACGAATCGGGCATGGAGACAGATGGGTCTTTCATGGATGGGTCCATGTCTTCTCGCTCCTTGAAACGTAGCCGTCCAAGCAAGATGTGTAAGCATTGTAACAAAAGAAAACGCAAACGCAACTCTGCTTTAGAACTTAAAGAAACGGACTGTGCATGTATTTCTGTTGTTGAACCAATATCAGAAAAAGCACCGTTTTCATTAGAAAAGAAAAATCTTATTAACAGTGACGCATCCCAAGCAAACAAAGTCCTGACCATGAAAGATACAACAGACATACATCAGACCCGTCCTCAACCCCAGCCTTTTAGTCGCACATTGTATGAGTCCCATGATGTAGCACCATACATTATTCATATTCAGAGAGAGCAGCAGAATCCTGATGATGGCACCATACTGCACCCTATTGCCTTTGGAAAGTTCCTCCAAAGACAGAATTTTAAAAACATAGTAAATGGCAGTCTAAAACGCATAGGCCGAAATAGGATATCCCTCGCATTTGCACACTTTAATGATGCTAATGATTTCCTTAACCACGATAGCCTTAACAAAAATAATTTTAAAGCGTTTATACCAACATTTAATGTCACCCGCATGGGGCTTGTTCGTGGAGTTCCAGCTGATTGGTCTCCTGAAGAAGTAACAGATAACATCAATGTTCCTATTGGATGTGGAAAGATATTAAAAGTCAGACGTTTAAACTACAAAACTATCATAGATGGAAAATCACAATGGAAACCTTCTCAAACTGTAGTCATAACTTTTGATGGACAGGTTCTACCCAAAAGAATTTTTGTATGCTTTAATGCATTACCTGTAGAGCTTTATGTATACCCGACTATACAATGTTACAGCTGTTGCCGCTTTGGTCACACAAAAGTCCAATGTAGGTCCAAACCACGTTGTTACAAGTGTGGCCAAGCCCATACAGCTGACAGCTGTAATGTTGAGGAGCATAATAGCTCTTGCTGTCTTTGCTCTGGATCACATTATGCCACAAGCAAATGTTGCCCTGAACACGAAAGACAAAAACGTATTAAACAATCTATGGCTGAGAGCTGTGTATCGTATTCAGAAGCTTCCAAACTCCACCCTCCTGTGTCCAGATCATATGCAGAAATAACATCAACAGCTCATCCCACTCCCAATAAAAATGCAATGCCTCCTCCACTCTCATCAACTAAGTCTTACAGAAAAACTGTGACCCTAAAACCTCGTTCACCACATCAGTTTGCGAAAGGTTATGACCATGCAGCACATCAAGCCCTAATAAAAGAATATGATATGCCATCTCCGTGTAACGGATGTGCATACAAATCTAATTCATCTGATAATGAAGAACATTCACTGACTAATATTATTATCACTTTAATAAATATTTTATCGCAATCAAATATAATAAAACCGAACAACGCTGCCCCTATTATTGACATGTTAAATAAAATTATCCATGCCCAACATGGATTTACACCGTCAAATGATAATTAACTGTAATCACACAACGACAGTTCCACTGCACTACCCACATGTGGTGGTGCAGTGGAACTGTCGAAGTGTGAATAATAAAAAATCTGAAATTATGTACCTGACTCATAAATATGACCCCTCAATCATCGCTTTAGCAGAAACATGGCTGCGGCCAGATTCTGTTTTTAAAATCAAAGGTTTCACCTGTCTCCGAGAAGATAGAATAGATGGATATGATGGAGTAGCCTTATGTATAAAAAATAATTTATCTTATAAAATAATTTCCCTCCCTCAACATGAGGGCTTGTATATTGTAGCAGCAGTTGTTACTAATATAACTTTTGCATCTATATATATCCCACACCCATCTTCTGTAACATTCCAAACTCTAGATAATATATTATACTCTCTACCGAAACCATATATATTATTAGGAGACTTTAATTCCCATCATAGGTTATGGGGTAGCTCTTTATCTAATACCAATGGAGAAATATTAATTGATATATTAAACCGACACAATCTCTGTGTTTTAAATACAGGGGTACCTACACGTAGAACCCGCCCTAATGAAAATGTTAGTGCTGTTGATCTCTCAATTGTTACAGAGTCTTTAGCATCAAAATTATCTTGGTACACACATAAATCTTCTTGTGGCAGTGATCACTACCCAATTATTACATCTTTCCCAAATAAACAAGTGCAAAATACAGTTCCTACACCTAGAATGAAGTATAGGTTAATAAAGGACAACTGGAATAAATATAATGAATACATAGATAAAAAATTACATACTCTACCTGACGTAACATGTAAGGCAGAACTTTGTTCTGCAGCATTTACTGCATTATTAATAGAAGCAGCTAATGCTTATTTTCCTATCAAAAATGCTTCAGATGGTAAATTACCTTCCCCACCATGGTGGGATAGTGACTGCACAGATGCTGTTAAAAGACGGAAAGAAGCTGAGGTGGAGTACAATATAAACATGACAAATGAAAATTTCCAAAATTTATTATTAATTATGGCTGACACTAAAAAACTTATAAAAGAAAAAAGATTTTCAGGCTGGAGATGTGTATGCACAACAATTTCTCCCAATACCCCCTGCTCGGTTATGTGGTCCCTTATCAGACGTTTTAGATTAGGTATTTCCGATTCCACTTTTAGAACAATTCCATCAAGTATGACTGATGAGTTTTTGGATTATTTAGCTCCTCCATTCGTTCCTGAACTTGAATTGGTTTGTCCTTTTCAAAATTCACACAATCATGATGAATCTTTCTTAAATTCGCCTTTCACTTTAAACGAACTCAAAGGCATCCTCTCTGGCATTCAGGACTCTGCACCAGGAGAAGATGGTATCCCATATTCCTTCTTCACGAATCTTGGAGAGAATAGTCTAAAGTATTATTTAGAGGTTATAAACAATGTGATCTTGACAGGTGACGTTCCGTCGCAATGGAAGTCCCAACTAGTGTTGCCCGTTTTAAAGCCTAATAAAGATCCATCAGAAGTTTCTTCCTATCGACCCATAGCTTTGTCACCTGTCATAACCAAAATTGCGGAACATCTGGTAAAAAACAGACTAGAGTGGTTTATGGAAAGTAAAGGTTTGTTTCCAGAATCACAGTACGGATTTCGTAAAGGAAAAAGTACCCTAGACAGTGTAGCAATCCTGTTAGCCGACATCCGATTGGCCTTCTCCCAAAATGCATCGGTTACAGCTGTGTTTCTGGATATCAAATCTGCCTACGATAACGTCTGCTTGACAATCTTAAAAAACAAACTACGATGTCTCCAAGTTCCGCTAAACTTAACTAACTTTATAATAAATTTGATGTCTGGTCGTTCAATAACATTAGAATCGTCAAGGAGAATCATTTGGAGAGGAGTCCCTCAAGGATCAGTGCTTAGCCCAATCCTCTATAATATATACACCAGTGATTTAGATAAATATATCAGCAACACCTCAATCTTACAATATGCTGATGATTTATTATTATACAACGTGAATAGTATTGTTAATAGTGCCTGTCTTTTACTTTCAACCTCTCTAACTAATCTTAAAGTATGGCTTGATAACAATGGATTAGATCTGTCTGTATCCAAAAGCTGTGCTCTTCTGTTCACAAGACAACGTGTACCGCCACCCATAACCTTACAATATGATGGAAGTCTTATCCCTGTAAAAACAGAAACAAAATTTTTAGGTTTAATTTTAGATGCCAAACTAAGTGGACTGCCCCACTGTGAGTATATTGCAGAAAAATGTGAACGGTCTCTTAATATTCTTAGGTGCTTATCAGGCGTTTGGTGGGGTGCCCATCCATTTTCTCTAAAGCTGGTCTATAATGCTCTTATAAGAAGTATTCTAGATTATGGGACATTCTTGTTGGAGCCATGTAGCTCAGCTGGGATGAAGAGATTGGATGGCATCCAGGCGAAAGCTCTTAGAATCATAACTGGTGCCATGAAAAGTTCTCCAATAAACGCTTTACAAGTAGAATGCGTTGAACCACCCTTGCCATTACGACGACAATTTCTCGCAGATAGATTTTTCTGTCGCATTACACAATTCGCCAAACACCCACTGATTTCAAAACTTAAAAACCTTTCAGAAATGATTAATACATCTAAATATTGGTCTCATAAACGCCTACCATGTTTGATAAATAGCCTAATAAAATTCAATAAGATCGAAGCTTTAACTCACCGCACCCATAAACTCCCCATATTTGAAACTAGTTATGAATCTCTTTTAGTCCAACCAGATATACATCTTAACTTAGATATTTCCAAAGGAGACCCATTCGCCAATGAATGTTTAAATAACATAATTGATGAATTATGGCCAGATTGGAATCAAATATATTGCGATGCCTCAAAACATTCAAATAATGACTGTGTTGGTGTAGGCCTATTCCATCGACAGTTCAACATTGTAGAAAAGATAAAATTCCCTCCTCAAACATCAATTTTCACTGCAGAATGCTATGGAATCTATAAGGCTTTTGAATACATCCTTGTTATGAAACTCTCTAATAGCGTCATTTTCTCAGACTCTATGAGTGCGTTACAAGCCTTTATGAAATTTCCCTTCAAAAGAAATGCATATTTTCCGATTATAATCGAAGCCCGAGAAATGCTTATTAAGTGCGTGGATAGAGGGTGGTCAGTTTCGTTTGCCTGGATTCCCAGTCACAGTGGAATAAAGGGAAACGAGAAAGCTGATCAACTTGCAAACCAAGCAACACAGTGTGGAGACATGTTCCCATATAAGAATTATCCTCAGGATCTAGCTGCTCTCTCTAAACTAGACCTTCAACGTGCATGGAGCGAAGCTTGGACAAATAGTGCCAGATTAAAGGGCAAATACTTCTATAAAGTACAACCAATGATCCCGGTTAAGTCTTGGTTTACTAAAGTGAAACTAAGTAAACGTGCTACGTCTGTTTTGATTCGAATGCGTTTGGGCCACATGTGCACTCCGGCACATCTTGCTCGGATACGTATTCTAGACTCGGAATTGTGTGAGTGTGGAGAAGACGTGGGTGACATCGATCATATTATTTTAAAGTGTCCCCGTTATGATCACGCTCCACTTTTCAAAGACCTTGAACATCTTCAAGTCCCTTTCCCTACTAATATATTTTCCTTACTTTATAGCAATTGTCTCCCTATCTATCAAGTGTTAGCTTCATTTATTGAAGCTAACGACATCAAATTATGATTAGGTATGCTACATTATAGATACTTATTTACTTATACAATACTATGTACCTATTTATTATCCTCCTATCCTTCCTAACTCCTCTGACCCTATTTTTTCCTCGAATCCCGATCCATAATTTATTGTATAATCTTATCGTTTCCTAATTTTTGCAATATTGTTAATCTTAATACTAACAAAAAATAAAACCAAGATAGTCTAAATATAATCAAGAAGTCTGAAGCTGAGAAGTCTTCCTAGCTTAACCAGAACAGAAGTCGTCAAGAAGCACTATATGAAGATAACAGGACACTGGCAAATGCACAAGAAGTGCGAGACCAATTCCCGAGATAGGGAGAAAAAAAAAAAAAAAAAAAAAAAAAAAAAACTGATTATGTGACAGATGAATACGTACAAGACAGGTTGCGTTCCTTTTCACGGCAAAAGCGATTTTGACGATTATAGCGACCGTTCCGTTTCAGATCACGTTTGTAGTACACAGTAACTATTTGATAATCTATGGTCGAGTACTACCGAAAATTCGGAACGGTCGTAATCGCACTCATATTGTTAATAAAATTGTTAATTACCGTTTAACTTGTCACCGAAGCACACATGTACAGAATGTACATGTACTCACAAATACACAAAGTATCAGTTATGGCAGTCACAATATGACAGTTCGTAGCGTGGTCGTTGTAATTGCAAGGTGAAGTGTGCTGCCTGTGAACTACTACCCTGTTATGTCTATTATATCTTTACAGGTCTCTAAACCATTAAATGATTAATTACCCTCCTGTTTATACCAGACTTATTTAAATAAACATACACTGGTCATACTTTGACATTGGCAGAATATCGTCAAACAACGATAAAAGCCAAAACAAAGAAAGAAGAAGGTGAAGTGTGATATATTATCATAATTATACTTACTTTAGTTATCAAAACAAGGTACAATAGCAAAAATCTTCTTTATTCTTAAATTTCCCGCTACTTAGGTGGGTTTTCACCTTAACTCACTGCACATCGCCGGAATTCAAGAAAGTCCCACTCGCTCCCCGTTCTCCCCACGCACCCACACCTTATTTACCTTTTATACACTATGGCTTGTAGTAATAATAAATTACATAAAAAAATACAATTAAGCACTACTAAATATATTACCTATATGTAAAGTTTTTTGTACTTAGTTTTGTTCGGAATTGTTTTATTGTATTGTTGAATTTTGACATTTAGAGATAAAATAAATAATAAATCGAAAAACTTGCAAACCAGAAGCACAGATATTAAGCTCAGCAATATGCCTGCAAAATTTTACCGAGTTTTAACACTTGTTACGTATAAACTACAATTGTATGTATAGTGCTACCGTGTACTCTACCCTTAAACCACGCCCGCTGCGGTAAGGTTGGCGTTCTGCTGCTTTTAAGTTTTCACCTTTTTATTTTTTTTATTATTCCTGATAGGTTAGCCTTTGACCACTATCTCACCTGAAGGTAAGTGATGAAGATAGAAAGGTGTTGTACAAGCTAACCTAGAATTACTGGCTCTCAAGGACAGCTGCCGGAACACACCGTTAGGTGCTTGGCGACAGATTTTCTACTTGAGGGTGCTACCACCATGCGACCATGCGAATCACTTACATTACTTTACATATTTATTTGTAGAGTTTAAGTTTTAGTCAGCCGCACATGTATTAGTACAGTGCTATCGTATGGCATTATTATAGACTGAACAGAATGAGGTGAATGCTTTATTGCCGTATTTATCCTATTTGAATATAATTACCTCCTGGCTGTGAGAGAGTGAGTTACGTACGTACTCTGCCGCCGTCTAGCGGCTGAGATGCCGGCAGCAGTGATGGCTCAGTGGCATTGGCTATGGAATGCCGCGCAGCAGGTCGAATTCCGCCACGGGCTTGAGCTTCGCCTCATCGTGGAAGGGCATTTTGCGAATGCCCACCTGGCTAGCGATCACCCTCAAGAAGAAAATCTGTCGCCAAGCACCTAACAGTGTGTTCCGGCAACAGTCCTTGAGAGCCAGTGACATTACAGGCACACAAGACTTAAAAACTATGTCTCAAGGTGACGGACGCAGTGCAATTCGTGACTTGTGACGAAATGCATCTGATATAGGCTGAGGTTAGTCCGCTCAACATCAGGTGGGCCTCGAGCTTGTTCCGTCACAATGAAAAAAAACTTAACTCTTTTATGGCGGAGAATTTTGACAGCTGTCAAAATAAAAAAGAAACGTTTTATAGAAATTAAACACAGAAAATGGTGTCACATTTTTAATTGGCTCCAACATGTGTTCTTTTCATGTGTCGCCTCAAAGAATCTCGTGTTGCAAAGGGATTATTACATAAAACACATGAGAAATTCTTTTCTCCCGTGTGCGTGACCCTGTGCCGCGAAACGTCGGACTTGGTATAAAAAAAATTATGACACACGTCACATTCATGATTTTTCTCCTTATTATGAACATTCTTAAAATGATTATTGCACAAACTCCTTGTTAAGAAACTTTTCGAACATATATTACACTTGAACTCCGGCTTGGCCATACCATGGTTTTCAACTAAATGTCGAACACGAAAGTTTTCTTGGAAAAATCTCTCCGAACAAAACGGACACGGGAATCGCAGCTTCCTTTCGTGTTTTATATTATGCACATTCAAATCGTGCTGTCTCTTATCAGTTTTATTTATAAAACTTACGCTACAAGATTTGCAACTCAAAGGTCTGTGCGATCTTGTTTTGTGTAAATTTAAAAAGACCAAATTTGAAAACCCCGCTCCGCAAATATGACACACTTGCTTCTGAAAATGCCTGTTCATATGTATATTGAGCAGCCTAAAGACCGTGAACTTTTCGTAACAAATCTGACATTTCAAATCATTTTCTAACTTGAAAGGCACCAGCAAATCTTCTGTAATTTCTATACCATGGGTATCAGATAAGTGTTGTTTCAATTTGGAGATATCTTCGAGATTAACGCCACATATCTTGCACTGTAAATTGGAAACTTCGACTTTTACCAATCTATTTTGCTGTAGGATAATCTTCTTTTCTATGTTTTCGAGCGTGTGAATATCATTCGTGTGTTGTTTTAGTAGATCAATGTCCGAGAACGGTTCCATGCAGCAAAAACACCTGTATCTGCTCTTATTCCACTGGAAAACGCATATTGTCGAGTTTTGAATGAGTTTGAGGGAGTTCTCTCGTAGTAGGGGACCGGTGCCGCGGCGTTCGGCGATTTTAGTCCAGTCTTTTTCAAGAGGGTTATTTGATACTGAAAAATGATTTAACAGTATAGCGATCGTTGATAATAGACATGTAAAAGCCCCGCGATTACGCCCGCGTGGTGATGGATGATGGTGATAAAATGTATGATATGTGTTAATCCAGCGCATTATCTACCTCCATACCATATATTTTTTTATAAATTTATATAGGGCTTATGCAAATATGATCATTTCTCCGATTTTCGTAATAAGCTCAAGTGGCTCCCTATTCGTCGTCGCCGGAATGCTCATATATTATCTCTTCTCTACAGTATTCTGTTCAAACCCGTTATCCCCACGCTACCTCAAGGAACACTTCAAATTTCTTCATTCTACCCATTCTCTGTTTTAACTGTCCTTAGAAAACTTAACGCTATACAGCAGTTATTTACGTATACAATTATTACGACCATGAGAAACCCCGCCCCATATTTTGACAATATCTATTGTTTATGGATTGTCTGGAAGAGATCGCTCTGAGCGATTAGACCACCCATTGATACACCTGGTTTTAATTTATGTTTTAGTAATAAGTTTATTGTTGTTATTATGGCGTTTTCAATAAAGAGTTATCTTAGTTATCTATGCTTTTTGCTTACACTCCACAACCATATCCACTCACTCTACACACACTTATGTAATAAACAATTAGTATTACGTATTTTATGACTATATTTAAATTTTTGTGATGTAAATTGTGCAAATTTATATGATACAACATATAATGTAAATCCGTTATTGGCTGACGGTTCAGTAATTATGATTTATTGTTTATCTCTAAGAGTTGTGGATTTTATAAATAAATAAATAAAATAAAATCTCGCTATCTATTATAGCCATAGAGGGTGAAGAATTAATGAACATACAAACACACTCACAAAGGTTTGTTAATATTAGTTTGAAAAGGATCAATTTGTTACTATCGAATATGCATTAGAAATATATTATTATATATATAGTATATATATGGTTCACTATTTTGGCGATAATGGCTTACACATAAAAGATAGATATATGCTGTCGCGAGTTTTTTTGTAGGTTAATTTAAGATAAAGATTTTCGTTATACATTATGCGCGTGTGACACTTAAGGTTTTTGCTGCGCACGCCAGAATAAGTAGATAGATAGAAGATAGAAAACTCTTTATTGTTACACCACATATAAAATATTAAAGTTTACATCATAACATTTAATTAAATAATAATAACATAGTGTTACAATGGGCGGCCTTATCACTAAAAGTGATCTCTACCAGGCAACCTTAGGATGGAGTTGAATAAACAAAACAGTTGGGGCGGGTGTAGTCTAACAATTAACAATGAAAAAAGTACAAATTCATAATAATATTTTAAAAATAAAACGAATTTTACTATAGTTTCTAAACAAATGTATAAAAATAGGATGTAAGTTTTTAAAATAAATAAATACATAATATACAGGGTGGAAACTTTGAGCGGGGCAGTAAGGGGAAGTACCTTATCCGTTGTAGCTACTCGGAAATGGTCTTAGGAGACTATCCATATTTTTTTATATAATTTTGATCCCCATTCACTGATTCTCAAAAAAAAATACAGCTAGCTAGAAAATAGCAATTTTACACAAAAACATTTTTTGATGCCAATCGATCCTGTTTCTAATACTGATCAAAATCTTGTATGGGAACAACCATCGTTGGAGTACTCAAAAAGTCACAAATTGCAAAAAACTTTTCCCGTACATTTTGTATGAAAATTTTACGCGAAAGCTTTTTTAGTGATGGTACACTAAAAAAGCTTTTGGATGGACAAAAAGATCTCAATCTTTTTGTTGACTGAATAAAAAGATAAGTGAAAAAACAATTCAAATTTCAAACTCAATAAAAAACAATCTTGAAAGTTTGTTGGGCCAGAAAAGCTCTGAGTGTGTCGTGAATTTTACACTATGTGCATAATTAGACAGATAAGAGAAAAATAATCTCCAATTTAGAACGTTTAGACTTGCTAGAAGCATATTACGTAAATAATAAAAATACACCATCAAGTTATGTTAGTTAATAAAAAAAGAAAATTAATACCTTGCCTTCTTTTTGATAATATGAGTAAAATTGTACGTGATCATTTGTCTTTTATTTTAGTTGTTGTATTTCAGTTACACAAATTCTTTACATAATGTAAGGGAAACGTTTTTTGCTATTTGTGACTTTTTGAGTACTCCAACGATGGTTGGTTCCATAGAAGATTTTGATCAGTATTAGAAACAGGATCGATTGGCATCAAAAATGTTTTTGTGTAAAATGGCTATTTTCTAGCTAACTGTATTTTTTTTTGAAAATCTGTGAATGGGGATCAAAATTCCATAAAAAAATATGTATAGTCTCCTAAGACCATTTCCGAGTAGCTACAACGGATAAGGTACTTCCCCTCACTGACCCGTTGAAAGTTTCCAAATTCAAATTCAAATTCAAAATCATTTATTCAATTTAGGCGTCTACGACGCTCTTATGAAGGTCAATTACAAATTTTAATATTGAAATATTCTACATTGTACTGCCACGTTCAGCAAAAAAAAGGTTTATAGAGCCACTGCGAGAAGAACGGGCAAGAAACTCGGGGCCATTCTTTTAAACGTCTTTTTACAATGTGTTATAAACAATATAATACAATTATTACAATATTTGTTTAAATTACGTAGGAGACATGTGATGGCTTGGCAGAGGTGGAATTTTCCAAGCATTTTTGTCGTTTAAGTAATCACAAACTGTGTAGTAGGATTTCCTCATCAAAATATTTTTCACGTGCAATTTGAATTTTCCTTCTGTGAGCATTGTAATATGTTCGGGAATTTTATTATAAAACCGCACACAATTACCTAAAAAGGACCTTTTATTTGTCTTTGCTAATCTAAAACATGGTACCGTTAATTTATATTTGTTCCTAGTGTTGTAATGATGGTTGTCACTGTTTAATTTAAATTTACTCAAATTTTTCCGAACATACATAATATTTTCAAATATATACAGACTCGGTAAAGTTAAAATATCAATTTCTTTAAAAAGATCCCTTAGAGATTCCCTAGGATCCATTTCATATATGGCTCGAATTGCACGCTTTTGTAAGATAAAGATTGTCTCTATCTCAGCAGCAGCTCCCCACAGCAATACACCATACGACATAATACTGTGGAAGTATGCGAAATAAACCAGCCGTGCAGTAGCTACATCTGTTAACTGTCTTATCTTACAAACTGCATATGCAGCAGAACTAAGTCTTCCGGCTAGATCATGTATATGTGGATCCCACTGTAAAGTTGAATCCATTTTGATTCCCAGAAAGACTGTCGCTTTGTCAATAGAGAGTTTATCTAGGCCAAGCTTAATGTTTGGTTCAACATAAGGAACATTTGGTAATGAAAACTTTAAACATTTGGTCTTTTTTGAATTTAACAGAAGATTATTAGCGGCGAACCATTCAGAGATCATAGATAACACATTATTTACATGAATGAGTTCACTATCTTTCCTATCTACTTTAAAAATCAGAGAGGTATCATCCGCGAATAAAACAATATCACAGAAATCTTTGACCATGCAAGGCAGATCATTAATATACGCTAGGAACAGAAAAGGTCCCAAAATTGATCCCTGCGGTACACCTATTTTTACGAAAGACCCGGAAGAAGTATTGCCATTTATTCCAACCATCTGTAGCCTGTCAGACAGATATGACTCTATTAGATTCAAAGCTTTTCCACGAACACCATAGTGTGAAAGCTTACGAATCAGAGTGCAGTGTTCTACACAGTCGAATGCCTTGGAAAGATCACAAAATACGCCAATAGCATCATGTGAACTCTCCCAGGCTTCAAGTATATGTGACATCAATTGAACACCTGCATCTGTTGTCGATCTGCTCTTAGTGAAACCAAACTGATTCTCATTCAATATATTATGCTCATTAAAATGAGATAAAAGTTATTTGAGCATAATTTTTTCGAATACTTTACTCAGAACGGGTAAGATGGAAATAGGTCTATAATTGCAAGGGTCAGATGCAGCCCCCGACTTCAAAATTGGAGTGATTTTACTTAGTTTCATTAAGTCGGGGAAACTTCCTCTATCAACACAAAGATTGAATATTGTTACTAAGTATGGTGCAATAATGCAAATAATAGACTCTGCCACTTTAACTGACATACCCCACAAGTCTTCAGTACTCTTTATGTTTAAACTTTTGAATGTCTTTATAATTTCAAAGTTCGTCGTGTATCTGAAAGAGAAGTCCGGTGTTTTGCAGGGAAAATTATGTTTTAATAGGGCTTCTGCTACATTGGGACAAGAATCCAATGATTTAGTGGCTTCTAGGGGTAAGTTAGAAAAAAAAATTTCAAATATATTCGCCACTTGTATTGGATCAGATATTTGATTTTTATCAACATTTAAGACATATGTAGAATCTCTAGGTTTATTCTTACCAGTCTCAGTATTTATAGTCTTCCAAATGGTTTTTATTTTATTTTTAGACTTGCTAATTTTGTCTCTAATAAAAAGAGATTTAGCACACAAGCAAACAGACTTAAAAATTTTTGAATAGTTCCTAACATAATCATGAAACTGCTTGCAAGATGTTAAATTTTTCCTGCGATACAGATCAAACAAATAATCTCTACTTTTTCGGATACCTCTAGTTGCCCAATCACCAAACTTCAATTTTCCATTTATTTGTTTCTTTATTTTTGGACAAACTTTTTGAAACTCAATATTTACTAAAGAAAATAAGTTATTGTAGATGTCATTCGGGTCACAGTGAGAAAAACTTGTTATGCCAAGCTTAGCTTCTATGTTGGTACCGAGAATTTCTAGCCTACTGGTTGTTAACGGCCTATGTTCAACTTCATACCTCTCTGTTTCTCTATTTCCATCAAATTTTATCGCAAGGCCCTCATGATCAGACCTAATACCTTTCAATATTAACTTTTCTTTAATCTTACAGTTTGAGTATATATTGTCTATACAGGTAGATGAAGTGTCTGTTATCCTAGTGGGCTCACAGAACAGAAATTTCAAATTAAATGACTTAAATAATGAAATAAGATCAGTCTTATTTTTAGAATTCATTAAAATATCTATATTAAAATCACCACATACAAATATGGGTTTTCTGCATTTAGAGATTTTCCGCAGTATACTTTCCATAGTGGATAAAAATTCTGCAAAATTTTGAGCACGACCTTGATCTGTTGGTGGTCGATATACACACAACACAAGATGCCTGTCCACCTCCACACAAGCAACTTCACAGACACGTTCGACAGAACATCTGACTAAGTCACGGCGTTCTTTAAATTTTAAGTTATTATTTACAAGAATAATACACCCTCCTCCTTCTGCAGATGATCTGTTAAACGCACTGCCTATACTAAAATTCTTAACATTAAATAACATTGTATCTGCTCTTAGCCATGTTTCAGTAAAGCATAATATATCAAAAGGATATTTATCTAAGAGCATTTCAATTTCAAGTATTTTGCCAGGGAAGCGATTTATATTTTGGTAGTACAGTGCTATGTCAGAACACTTCCCTGTTGTCGGACTTAAAAGTTTAAATAGTCTGACTGAACATTTCTATTAGTACATATACTAAAATCTGTAGCGTCAATAGAAGACTTGGTTATATTTCCTATAACCGACTCAATATTATAAGCTACCAAAGTAGCAATCAGATTTTTATATTTCTTAGGTAGGTACATCCTATCCCGAGTCAACATAAATTTAGTAATAAATTTATTACAGTCAAAAAATAAAAGTTTGTCACTATGACGACATGTCATATTAAATAATATGGTATTTAAAGAATGAATATGCTCATTCTGATTTTTAGTCAGTGCCTCTGAATAGGGAAAAGCACATAACATAATTTTAAATGCACTAAGGCTTATCAATGAGGTAACATTTGCTATTAACTGTTTCCTGTCAATACCTAAACTTTGGCCTAAGTACAATATAACAATGGTATTCCTATCAATTTCAGAAGCCATAATTTTCTTCTCAATCTGTTGATAAGAAGCACCAGGCATGCAGTAATTTTCTACAGAGCAGTGAAGTGAATTACCTAGTAATGAACCAAAGTTTTTGCCTATTGCATCTGAAAATACCAAAACCTTGGTAACCATATCCTGGTTAGTGGGGATACTCTGATTCTCCCTCTGCGCTGCTTCTGTGCATGTTTTGTTCAATGGCAGAGGTGTATGGCAAATTGTTGGTATTGCATGGGGCTCTCTGGTTGGTTGAAGCTGACCCATAGACCTTGAGCATGCACACTCAATAGTTCTCACACTCTCCATATTGGTGGTCACAAGATCTAATAAACTTATCGCTTCATTGTAGTGCTCACTAAGATGGTTTTGAGCTGATAAGTAGCTAGAGAAAATATTTTGCAATAATTTCTCTTTGTCTAGCAGCTCAGAGCGAAGACTCAGAGTATCATCATCATACAATTGTTTTGTGATTTCTACTTCATCCAGACAATTTTGAAGTTTTTCCTGTAATAGTAGCTTATCTTTCACCAAATTCACATTTTTCTTGAAATAGTTTAGGTTTTTAAGTTGTTTTTTACACTTAAACATCAGTTTCTTAAGCTTAAAATACTTTTTGACTTTTTTATGGCTCCGAAAGACTGGAATTTGACTGCATATAGTGTTCTCATCAGTCAAGTCAATAGTTTCAATTCGTTCCACCCTGTATATACGCATAAATAAATATATACATAAATATATACACATATCAACATACATATATATATATATATATATAAATAGATAATGATACGTGTCTGTTTTTTCTTACCTGTCTTAAAATGTAAACAAACATACCTCAGTTACAAAATCACAAGTTTTCGTCATAATCACCTATATTTGGCCATTCACAACTGACTAGACCTAATAAAAGAAACATCACGATTCGATAAACATACAAATATTATTGAAATGTATAGTTTTTTCCAAAATATTAATCAAATATCGTAATGATCACAAAATCTGTTGACAGCAATGACAGTGTTTTGACATAAAGTACTCTATCTTGTCTATGAATTTTAGTGATGCGAAGATGGGTATCAAAATAATGAATAGTTGAAGTGAACAACTGAACATATTTCGTTCATCTCATTATATTAACTGGTTGTATAGATTAAAACAAGTTGATAAGTATAATCTAGTTTAATTTTTAGGGTTCAGTACTAGAAAGTGGAACCGTATTATACAGCCGCAAATGACCTTCACTCCGTCCGACTTTTAAAGGACTGTATGTTTGGAACGGTTATAGATAGCCCATTGACATATTCACAGAATATGGGTTAAAATAGTGTATTGCCTAACAAATAATAATTATAACAATAAGTTTAAAATAAAGGGGTTTTCACACAAGAAACCTGTTTTGTTTAACGAATTTAATTTTTGCTCTATAGTAAAAACGGTAATACGCACAAACCTCGAACTTGGTATGATTTTAGTCCAATATCAATCAATAATAAAAACCTGCCAAGTGCGGGTAAGGCTCTCGCTAAGGATCTTGCTCTGTATGAAAAACATAACGATTTTATGTTACATTCTGTGTTGATACGGAACCTTCGATGTGGAAGTCCAACCCGCACTTGGCTGGTTTTATTAATAACCAAAACTAAACTTAATATATAAACTAATGTCAAAGGTCCTGTCTTCCATTACTGACTCTTTTTATCAGGTCGATGATCAAATTATTCATACATTAAAGGTTCCACGTTTTGTATTAAAACGAAAATATAAATAGAAATAACACAAAAATGGCTCCAATATTATTTTGTGCGTAACTACAGTGTCCTCTTAGTCAAATTTTCGGACTTAGTGCTTTATTGTGAACAGTCCGCTAAACTGATTTTTCACCAATGTCTTTTTAGATAATTTATTTTTCTAGAAAATGGTAAGTATGTAATATTGCCATAACATCTCTAAAAAGTATCCAGAAAGTGCACTTTACGGAGACTTATTCACAACTGTCCAGTACGAAGCAAGATTTTAAATTTGAAATTTCCTACAGTCCAGTAAGTATGTAATTCATTTACTGGACAGTAGGTCATCCTCTTTAGATCAGCTTAGAAAAAAAACATAGTACCCAGAAACAGATTAGAGTTTAACCATTATAACAAAGTTTTAGGAGGGAGGCTCCGAATATATACCTCTCTTTTTGGTATGTCATTTTATGAGATAGATATAGTTTTGGAGCCTTAAACAGCCATTTTATATGTCTGTGACGAGTGTGTGACACTTAACACGACGCAGAAAAAGTAAGCACGTTGTACAAGTATGGTGTGGGATTTTATGTTTGTATTTAGTAATTTCAGTTTATAAATCATATTGGATATTATAATCGATCACAATATCTATCAGTAATTGACCTAATATATTATATTAATTAAACGAATCTGGTGTTAAACTTTCTTTCATTTTTTAAGAAAAGCATTATACAAGCCTCAACTAGTAAGAAAGCCATCCTGGCTTCTTACGGCGTCGCCGTGGTCTGAAAGCCTAACGCTCCTTCTCAGTTCGCTCATCGTCGCATCAATATCGAATAAAACTATATAAACAAGTCTATGACAAAAATATAAATCGAATATCAATTTATATTTTTGAACAAGAAAAGATATTAAGAAGAAAATGGGCAAAATGAATATAGAGCAAACGAAACTATTTATTTTACTTTTTAATCATAATCATAGTATTGTTCAGTACGGCTCGTCGTTCATTCGATGGGTCCCCATCACTAATCTTGTCTTTGGATGACAAACCGCCATGTTTGTTTACATAATAAGACAGGTAAGAAAAAACAGAGTGTATATATATATATAAATAAATAAATAATATAAAGATACATACATATCATAATATTATCCCATACAAAACCTAGACATTGACAAAAATGTAGTGCAAAATTAATTGGACAAATAAAACTTTTTAACTTGATCCTTGAACATTCTGAGAGTCGGTGCTTGTCTGATAGATACAGGAAGAGAATTCCACAAGCGAGCAGCCTGAATGGTGAAAGATTTGCTATAGAACGAACTAGTATGAGGATGGATTTCAAGTGTAAGATTTTCTGATGACCTTAAAGTGTATGAAGAACAGTGAAGGAAATCAAAACGTTCCTTGAGATAGCGCGGGGGATATAAGTCGCATATAACTGATTTTTTTCTTAGTTACTTGACATTTATCATTATATTTTCGATAATTTACATAATATCTTTATAAATTATAGCCTATGTGTTATTCTGATGTCTAAGCTATATTACTGGAAAGTTTCATTAAAATCCGTTCAGTGGTTTTTGCATGATTGGGTAACAAACATCCATACATACATAACTCCATACATACAAACTTTAGCGTTTATAATATTAGAAGGATGTAGGATACAAAGTTCAACCCCTGCCTTCAATATGTGGATTTATTAAAATTAAATGTACTTTACCTATTTTATGGTTTTCTTTGATTTTGCATCTCTTAGATTTGGACTTCTTATTGTGTGAACATTTCCGTTTCCGCTGATTATGGGTGTCAACCTCTTCTGTCTTTGACATCTCCAGTTTAAAATTTGCAAGAATTTCTGAAAAACATACAATATTCCACGTATAATAATACCACTATCAAAATAGAAAATCTGTCGCCAAGCACCTTAAGGTGTGTTTCGGAAGCTGTCCTTGAGAGCCAGTAATTCTAGGTTAGCCTGAACAACACCTTCGACCACATCTTCACTTGCCATCAGGTGAGATAGTGGTCAAATGCTAACATATCAGGCAAAAAAAATATCAATAATGATTTATTGACTGATTCCCAAAAAGGAAGAGGTTCTCAACTCTACTGTATTTTTTGTATGTTTGTTACGCCGTGCTTCGTCAATTATTAACTAGTGACTCGCCCCGGCTTCGCACGGATGCAATGCATGCAACATCACATAAGAAAACTCTAAAATTATCAGTGTTTCTCTCGTATATTATGCATGCATATAAACCTTACTCTTGAATCACTCTATTAAAAAAAACTGCGTGAAAATCCATTGCGTAGTTTTAAAGATCTAAGTATACATAGGGACAGACAGACAGCGGGAAGCTACCTTGTTTTGTACTATATAGTGATAGTGATTCTTTGGTTGAGTATATGTGATTCGGTCCCATTTAAATTTCATCAAAATGGGTTAATTTTTTTTTTTATTATTGTGACGGAACAAGCTCGAGGCTTACCTGATGTTAAGCGGACAATCTGCCTGCTTTCGTCACAAGTCACGAATTGCACTGCGCCCGTCACCTTGAGACATAGTTGTTAAATCTCATCTCCACCATGCGGTGAAGCTCAAGCACGCGGCGGGATTCGAACCATGGACCTGCAACGCGGGAGTCCATAGCCAACGCCACTGAGCCATCGCAGCTTTAAAATTTAAGTTACAGTCAATTACTTAACCGAAACATGTATTTGGATGATTTAGGGCCTGTATCAGAATGTTCGAGTAAGTTCCGGTTATACTACCCAGAACATAATTAATAAATAAAACACTATCTTTGCGTTTCACAGTCATCGATTTATCTTATCCATCGGTTAAAGCTTGAAACGCGCTGCATGTTAACTGTCATTTTTATCCGACTTCCAAAAAAGGAGGAGGAGGTTCTCAATTCGTCTGTTTTACCTCAGAACCCTTGACTGGGTGAACTGATTATGAAAATTCTTTTTGTTTGAAAGCTGATGCTTGTCGTTTGGTCCCATTTTAAATTTCATCAAAATCGGTCAAGCCGTTTTTGCTCCAATAACTGAATATTCACCTATCTTGATGATATAGTCGTTGACAATGAATGAGAATCGATCCCGTAAGTAGCAAGGGTCACTAAAAAGAGTAAAAAAAAACAAATTACCAAAAAATCAAACCGACTTCAACACCCAAGAGTGTGAAATAACTTGTCAAAGTCGGTACCATGTGCACAATTTTGTGATAATAGGTACTTTTGAACTATCATGGTACCGACTTCAACAAGTTATTTCCCACTTTTGGGTGTTGAAGTCGGTTCCATTTTTTGGTAATTTTTTTTTTTATTATTCAGTTATTTTATGTGCTGCATAGCAACCCGAAACTTTATTAGGACATTCTGAAACGGGCCCTTACTCTTGTCGCTGAACAGTATGATGGTGACAGGCGAGTGAATTATCTTGTAATCAGTATGCATGCATGAAATAATATATTAAAAAAAGTATTCAGGTTCCTAAACTATGTATGAAATTATTTGTAGAAGTCTGACCATGATAATGTGATATAGAATCAGCATGGTACCGACTTCAATAAGTTACTTCATACTTTTTTAAGGCTTAGAGTATGTTAAGTTTTTTTTTTAATATTTTATTACCCTATTACAATATTTTGTAACTAATTGAATAGCTTGAAATATTATACAATAACCGACAAAAACACTCATGTTGGGGATCGAATACGTTGGACACTTTTGAGTGTTGAAGTCAGTTAAATTTTTTGGTTAATCATTTTTTTTAATGACTCTTGCTACTTACAGGATCGATTGTCATTCACTGTCAACGATGATATCATTAAGATAGGGAAATACTCTCAGTTATTGGAATGTAACTCAAAAACGGCTTGACCGATATTGATGAAATTGAAATGGGACCAAACGACAAGCATCAGCTTTGAAATAATAAAAATATTGACAAAATCGGTTCACCCAGTCAAAAGCTCTCAGGTAAGAAACATGAAATGTCGACGGTGTCTGGTTACGAATCAAGCGTGTATTATACCCGTTCGGGGGTAAGTCAAGGAAGCACTTTAGGACCCACACTTTTCTTGCTCATGATAAACGACTTGGCGAAGACTAATGCCTAATGTTTGCGGATGACCTGAAGTTGTGCCTCGCTGTTAATAGTATGGAGGACACCGAAACCCTACAGAGAGACATCGACTCTGTAGCCGAGTGGAGCAAAAAAAACCGTATGCCCTTCAATGCTTCTAAATGCAAGGTCATCAAATCACCTTCACGCGCTTCCGGTGTCCTCTATATGCTACATATTATCTACCTGACGCTCCTTTGGAAAGAGTAAATGAGATATTGTCCTAGGACTGACATTAGATACCAAACTTGACTTCAGACCACATATGACGAACATCTGCAAAAAGGCTAGCAAATCACTTTATAATGAGGGTGGCTTCACAGTTTAGTGACAATAGATTGGCTAATGTTTTGTACAACGCGTATGTCCGTAGCATTCTAGAGTTTGGAGCGGTCGTATGGGATCCGTATGAGGAGATATACTCCCTTATGATCGAGAGGATCCAGCGTAAGTTTGCAGGATGGTTGTACAAACTAGCATATGGATATTATCCCTATCTATTTCCCTCTATGTTTGTATCGGGTATGATTGGATTAGAAACATTAAATCTGAGATGGAAACTGCTGCTTGTAGTGCACTATATTTCGGTAGTTCACAATGTAGTCAACAACCAGACTGTAGTTGGTCAGATGGGACTGCAGGTACCGAGAAGGGGGGCTGAGATATGACGAAAATGTGGATATGTTTGCTGACAGTATCGCTATAATGATCAGACATGCTTATTGGTATTTAAATTCTAATTATTTTATTTAAATGTATTAAAATTTTAATTCATTAATGTAATTTAATTTCTAATAATTTTATTTCAATGTTATTTCATTTGTATTTATTATATTTGAATTTTATTTTTTTATTTCTAATATTATAATGTAATTTAATTTGGTCTAACTTATCTGTACTTGCATTTGTTCTTCATAATATTATTTAATAATTACCTAAGTTATATATTATCTCTGTATTATTAATTGACATGATGGTGTTTTGGATTTAGTCTGTAAGCCACATTGACTGTTTATAAATAAATTAAAAAAAAATAAAAAAAATACAGACTATTTGAGAACCTCCTCCTTTTTTTTTGAAAAATTTTCATACCATGGCATAAAAACTTAAAATTCTTCACACCTCACTTACCATCATCATCAAAGCTGTCATTATCATCATCACCACATATAATATCAACTGGAATGGTCTCTGCTGATGCTTCTATTTTAATGGTCTTGGTTTTTAACGCACCATCTCTCTGGTCTGCTTCTGAAACACAGTAAATGAATATATTTGTAGGAAATTAAGTACCTAATAATCTTACTATGTGTATCCAAGGCAGTATTTGGTGAGGCAATGGAGGAGGCTCGAGTGGTGAAGGGGACCATTAATAACATCGAAAAGGGCCCTTTAACTAGGGCTCCCATTCGTCCGGGATTACCTGTATTTGTCCTAGTTCCGATAGAGGCTTTCAAACAGTGCAAGTCCCAGGGGCCTGGGACTTGCAACCCAGGGAGCAGGGTTAAGAGGCCCCTTTACAATGCATCAACGCACCCCTTCCCGCTCGAGCTTCCTCCCCTACCTAACCAAATTTGGTAAGATCCTACTAATGCTGCCTTAGATACACATTCTAGGATGGAAGTTACGGTTGTTCTTGGCAGGCCAAGGTCTTCAAGTAGGTTATATAAGAATTTCGCTGGTATACCCCTTGCTCCAACTTCTACAGCATATAAATTAACCACATAACCGTTTTTGGTTAATTCATTTGTTAGTTCATAATATTTGTTTGTTTTTAATGTGTGGTCATTAGGTATGTTTGTTACCCACAGCACAGTAAGTTCTATAAGTACTAAGCATTTTAGATTTTTTGAGTATAGAAATATGTCTGGTCTAGACAACGAAACACCAGCATCTTCAGGAATTTTGTAGTATTTTTCATACGTGTCCATCAAAAGTCCAATCGGGAGCTGCACCTAAGATGGAGTAAGGCTTGGATTTAGATTTTATGGTGACCCTTCTTTAACACAATCGACGATTGTTAGTTCGTAGTCAAACCTTTTTTGCTCTAAATACCAAGAGACTCACCGCTTCTCGTATGATTTCGAGGACTCTATCATGGCGACATGATTAATGACCCCTATCAAGGAGCACCTATGCTTCCACGGTCTGTACCCGGCGCAAATTCTCACAGCATATGTGTCACAATAGTGGATTGCCTAACAAATAAAAACAAAAAGGTTGATCTTCTACATACCTTCGCAACATTCTAAGCTTTGTATATACTCCAGAAAGGTCTCTTGACTGTGCTCCACCATTCTTTTGAAAGCATTGGCATCCTGGAGGCACTTGATACATTTTTCACAGATTAATCTAGTATCAATACTGGATTGGCAGATAATCTGTAAAAAAATATGACAGATATATCAAATATACTAGTTGACTTGCAGTGGCTCAGAGCACTAAAATGTTATGCAGTCTTCTTCCAGATATTTTTATATTATTGTGACAGAAAAACCTCGAGGCCCAACTAATGTTAAGCAGACTAACCTCTGCCTATAACAGATGCATTTCGTCACAAGTCATGAATTGCACTGCGCCCATCACCTTGAAACATAGTTGTTAAGTCTCATATGCCTGTAATTTAATGGCTCTCAAGGACTGCTGCCAGAACACAATGTTAGGTGCTTGGCGACAGATTTTCTACTTGATGGTGGTCACTAGCCAGGCACGCATTCGCAAAATTATCCTTCCACCATGCAGTGAAGCTCAAGCCCGCAGCAGGATTCGAACCATGGACCTGCTGCGCGGCAGTCCATAGCCAATGCCACTGAGCCATCACTGCTTCAAAATAATAGCATAGTATTGGTATGGTGGCAAATCATAGCTCCAATAGTTGGGTTGGGTCAAAATTACCTATATAAAAATGTCCAGTATTTTTAAGGATTTGATGATACCAGATATAATCCTGAATTAAATAGTTATGTAGTTGATTTATATGCTGTAGATGTCAGAGCAAAGAGTATACCAGCAAAATCCCTTTATATACTACTAAAAAACCTTGGTCTGTCAAGAACACCCATAACATTCATCCTAGAATGTGTATCACAAGGTGGCATAAGTTAAGTAAGATCTTACCAAATTTGGTTAGGCAGGGGAGGAGGCTCGAGCGGTAGAGGGGAGAATTGATGACATCGTAAAGAGACCTTTAACCCTACTCCCTGGGATGCATGACCCAGGCACCTGAGACTTGAGCCTCTTCATATGCAGCGCGATGGACCCGGCACTCGCACAGTGAATCTATGAAATGCTAAGTAATTCGTATATCTAAGACTGAGTCACTAAATTATTTTTTCAACTCAGTATACTGGAAAAACAATATAGAATAAATTTATGGTATCTACCAGAAGAAAGAAGTACTTACCAAACTATGTTTCTAAATGAAGCATACAATAAGGCAAGTACCTGTATGTTGAAGGTATATTTCAGTATATCTTCAAATGTTTTGTTCTCTCCAATAGAATGATTTTGAGTAGTTATATCACTAAATCCATCTTCTTTCAAGCAACATCGACAAATGTTAGAATTCTTTGAAAACGATGACATTTTAGCCGATATGTACATTTACATAAGTGAATAATAATGTGGAACATTATTTGATTACGTTATTTTCCAACGTTCGTGTTAGAATTCACAAAAAATACCTTAATATCGCATTAGAATTCATTTGTAAAAAAAAGCTCACGAATATCAAACAAAACAACGAAAGACTGACCCTACGGTTCAAGTCACGCAAATATACGCTATTTGCACAGGGGCGCGTTTCAGTAAATGTTGGTCGAGCAATATTTGCTCTAAGGCACCTGGAACGACCTTTAAAGCTCCTTTCAAAATATGGAATTGACAGCGATGTTTTTAGGTGATAAAATACAGTGTACATTTTTAATAAATGGGGCATAATACGTAATTAAGCAATGTTAACATAGTATGCCACTAATCCTTGGCTTAGCTTGTACAAAATCTATTATTTATTGTAGAATCTGTCACATTTGACAGCTGGCCAAGATTTGGCCGATTCATAAGGTAGTAAAAATTTGGCCAGGCAGATTAAAATTTGCTCTGACAGGTCGCCCGGAACGGGTATGATCAAATCTTGGCAGGATCAAATTAAGTTCGATTAGAGTGCTGGAACGGCGTATATCTGCGTTTAGACCATAATTTGTCTTGGCCGACGGGTAGGAGGAACGCACCCCTGTATGCACGCAATCGGTCGGTTCATAACTTGCTAAACAGGGGTGCGTTCCTCCTACCCGTCGGCCAAGACATATTTTGGTCTAAACGCAGATATACGCCGTTCCAGCACTCTAATCGAACTTAAATTGATCCTGTCAAGATTTGGTCATACCCGTTCCGGGCGACCTGTCAGAGCAAATTTTGCTCTGATTGGCCAAATTTTTACTACCTTTTGAATCGGCCAAATCTTGGCCCGCTGTCAAATGTGACAGATTCTACAATAAATTATAGATTGTGTACAAGCTAAGCCAAGGATTAGTGACATTAGTGTTAACATTGCTTTATTACGTATTATGCCCCATTTATTAAAAATGTAGACTGTATTTTATCACCTAAAAACATCGCTGTCAATTCCATATTTTGAAAGGAGCTGTATAGGTCGTTCCAGGTGCCTTGGAGCAAATATTGGTCGACCAATATTTACTGGAACGCACCCCAGACACCACGATAGCATAATGACGTCATCTTTGACGTCCCCTCCGGCCGCAAACAACGCTCACAGAAAAGTGGTAGTGCAATGTATGCACAAACGTCAAACTCAAATCTTGACAGATAGATGAGGAGATTTTTATTGTTGTGGTTAGAATGTTGAACGTACAAACATCTGTTCACAAAAGAATGCCTTGAAATGCAATACTTCTAGCATCAATAATTGACGTGAAGGTTATTTTGGGTCTATTGCGAAAAAGCATATTGACAGTTAACAGATGTTATAAGCGCGGCTACATATCGGTTCACATCGTTTGCGCGCAAACAGTGCATATTCTCTTATTTCAGTTATGAACCAAGCTTTTGTAATGTATGCAGTGACAGCAGTGTTTGCGTGATTTAAACCGTAGTGTGAGTGAGCTATGTAATGTAATCTGTGCTCTGTGCGAGTAACGAGTACCGACCAGGAAGCTGAGAGGTGTTGTCTCCCAGCTTCCTGGTACCGACCGACACATGACACGACCATAGTATCACTTGTATCACCGATTAGGAGTCCCCAGTTTGTAGCAAGCTACACACCACATAATACTACTACTATCACGTAATATTCTCGAGTCTCGAGAGATGCAATCTCTATAATGTACGGCCAATAATTCGCGACCAAATAATGCACGTCCAATATTACGTAGACTGGCTTCCAATGATTGAATACTTGGTTATTAATTATCTCGGTCATTCTTGAATTAGGCGTTCTTTGCTTAATTACTGTACCATTTTTTTAGTTTCTACTCATTTTCCTGAAACAACACAACAAAGATACAAATGCAATAATTGATTTGGCTTTTAACTATTAATTGTGGTTTTCTAATTAATGAGACTTAATTTTTTTATGAGTTTGTTAGTATAAGTTTAATATATGCAACGGTAATTAGCAAGTATCATCAAGTCAATGTAAAATATTAAAAATGATACGAGTAATATCACGTAGTAATAATTTGTTTACAAGTATACTTAAAGGATTAGAATTAACGATTTGCCTCATAACCACAACCAATTGTTTATTATACTATAATAAAATTTATATTCTCCAAATCGCTGGTATAACTTGATCACTGACATTCAAGCGCCGCGTCGTAGCGCAGCTTGCTTAGTCGTTCAAGAGTGAGCGCTGGATGACTACTAGGTAAGCATGGCAGATGTCATAGCATGTCGGCAGGGCATTTTGCGATTGCCAGCCTGGCTAGCGACCACCCTCAAGTAGAAAATCCTGTCGCCAAGCCTTACGGTGTGTTCCGGCAGTTTTCCTAAGAGACAGTAGTTCTAGGGTAAGCTTGTTAACACCTTCGACCACATCATCACTTACAATCAGGTAAGATTGTGGTCAAAGGTCTTACGTATCAGCAAAAAATATAAAGGCAAAATACTTGATTTGAAATTTGGACGAACTGAAAACAAAAAGAAAAATCTAGCCGCAGGCTCACTTGATGAAAAATTATGACGCTGTTGCCTGTGGGACATGTTACCTAGCAGAAATCTATTCACTCTGTACATGAAGACTCCCAGATTATATCTATCGGAAACAGAGTCGCTGGCAGAGTATTCCATACATCAGTCGTATGCATTATGAGACTGGATTTAAAATGCTCCGTGCTTATCTTCAGAATATTGAACACGAAGGGATGGCGTATTACTGTACGTCTTGACTACATAGTTAAAAAATAAGTTAACTACGCAACTGATTTTGATGCAGTTTTTTTAATAGACAGTGATTCAAGAGGAAGGTTTTTATGAATAATACATGCATAATAACAGAGAAAATCTGTTAATTTTAGAGGTTTCTAATGTGATGTCGAATATTAACACTTTTTTGCGCTTACATTGCAAACGCTCGCGCTTATGAACCCTACGAGCTAGATCAAAATAATGTACTAAAGTAATGTACACCTTGAAAAGGTCTAAAAAAGTCCGCGATGGTATATGTCAGGAATAACCCACAATAACCGTATTTTATCCTTTACTGTTATAGAGAAATAATGGCTTATTTACGAAGCGATTTTAAGCAATATATAATTAATCCTTATCCAATTTTTTGAAGCAATGATAGCTCAGTAGCTTTGGCTATGGACTGCCGCGCAGCAGGTCCATGGTTCGAATCCCGCCGCTGGCTTGAGCTTCACCGCATGGTGGAAGGGCATTTTTGCGAATGCCCGCCTGGCTAGCGACCACCCTCAAGTGGAAAATCTGTCGCCAAGCATCTAATGATGTGTTCCGGCAGCTGTCCTTGAGAGCCAGCAATTCTAGGTTAAGCCTGTTAAACACCTTCGACCACATCATCACTTACCATCAGGTGAGATTGTGGTCAAAGGTTTACCTATCAGCAATAAATAAAAAAAAAAAAAAAAAACTTACCTTAAATACATTGTGCATTTAATATAGATCAATGGCCCGTTACATGTTATATAAATTAATGTTTTAGAAGATATTACAGATTATTTAGTATTAGATTATTTACATTGCACCCGTGCGAAGCCGGGGCGGTCGCTAGTGTGCAATGAAAGAATGTTGATGCGAGGTAAGTTCGTAGTCTAAAAAAAGTAAAAGATTGATTAGAGATCACTACAGATTTGGAAATGTACTTCAAATAAAACTAAAGTAATTTTAAGTTAAAGGATAATTTTTATTTGAAAATAACTGAAAAATACAATCTACGAATACATACACCTAAACTTATAATATACGATTCGATAACTTGTATTCGCTTAAAAATAACTTGGGAAAGTAATCACATTTTTAAACAGCCTAGATTTGTACGTAACGAATTTCTAATGAAAAAAATGTTACCATTAAATATTAAATTCTACTAAAATGGTAGTTTTTAATGACAACCAAGTTGTTAAAATGGCAAAAATTTAATGTGTCAGATGGATTTTATTGACAGCCTATAATGTTTATTTAACTTTGATGATACACTGAACACTAAACTTATTCTATATTGTTTTTACACAACTACCAATCTAAATAGTGGAGAAATGTATAAGGAATTTGATTAATATTGTTTTATATTAAATGAGATATGGCATTTAAACGGTCTTTTGAAGATACTCGTCAAAGAGATAGAGGGCCAGGGACAGATCTTGTCCGTTGTTCGCTGTGATGAACTTCTTGAGGTCTGTAGTGTGGCCTGCGAGGTTACGGATAGTCTTAGCATGATCTTCAATGAACTCTTCTTCGAGGTATTGGGCAACCTGGAAAAATAAAGAAGTTATGTATCACACATAATTTAAAGATTCTGCATACAGAAGTCACTAATGGCAAACACGCGAGGCTAAAATCGTAACCCTTCCCCTAGGACGGTTATAGTAATACAATTGAAGCACAATGTTTTGGCTTGGTAGTAAGAATCCGGTGGCCGAGAGCAATAAGCATTCGACGCGAAATCCGAGGACGAGGGTTTGATATCCAATTACAAAAAAAATGTGCTCTATAATTTGTAAACGAGAAGCTACTTCTAAATGTCTGTTTTTTTCCTAGGTTATGAAGTTATTATTATGATTACTACTATTTTCTAAGTTATGTTTTTTTCAACGTTATGTAGTTGTAACGGACAAGTCCTTCCCCTGATGGTAAACGGTCACGCCTGTCTATAACAGATGCAGTGTCACTATACTCATTGCCATTGACACTGCACTGCGTTCATCACTCCGAGACGGTAATTCTTATGTCTTGTATGGCAGATATGTCACTTGTTACAGTGCCCTTTACATCTAAAGAAAGTAGTGTGTGAGTACTACTGCTTCAAGGCAGAATATCTGAAACTTTGGTGGTACCAAGAAATACTCTTGCTGAAGAGACCCTGGTAAAAATTACTTAGGATGTATTTAACCCTACCTCATCATGCTTGAATTCAAAGTAGAGGCAATAAACACACACACACACCTCGCATTTTTGCGCGAGCAGCGGAGAGGGAGCCCGCCATTTTGAAACTTATTCACGTACAATAAACAGCCGTATCCATCACACATGTCTATCTGTTTAGTTGAGCGTTATTATGTCAGATAATTTATCCTACCTCAGGGTCATGCAGATGCTGGCTGTTCCTGGTGGCTTCACGGTGGATGTAGAACGCACGTTCAGCGATTTCCTTCTGCGTGTCCAGTGCCTTGGCCAGAGATTCCAGCTCATGCAGTTCCACTGTGTAGTTCTTCTTCTCTGCGGGACGCGCAGTGCTGCGGCGGCTGAAGTCCATCTCATCGCCTGAGAATTTTAAAGAATATAATATTGAAAAAAGTAATTAAAACGAAAAAAAAAACCTTTGTTTTATAAACGCAAAACCTTTAAAACTGCAAATTCTCTTAAGGTGAAATTCTCTAAATTATGGTAGCTATTCTGTTCAAATTAAAAGCCAAATTTATACAAGGCTCCCGAATGATATTCGATAAAGTTGACTTCTGAATTCAATTATGTTTGTTTTACGTAAATTAAGACAGTCTTATAGTTCAATGTTCATTTTAAGTGTTACACAAATATGGATTTTAGTTTTAACAGAATAAGAACTGCCATGGTTTAGAGAATTTTAAAATAAGAGAAGACAATTTGTGTAAAATTCTTGTAAAGTTAACACAATAATGGTGTTCATTTTTTTTATGCATAATTTTCATTTTTCTTTATTAAATACAAAATACGCCCACTTTTTTGCTGCGACTTCGTTTTTTTTTAAGTGTATTGCCTACCCTTACCTTTTGTATTAAAGGATTTTTATGTCAAACTTATTAACAAATATTATGTAATATACACCGGAAGAGACTAGCCACCCACAACACAGGGAATCCTAGTGTGGGGGCTAGTGTGATTAAGATAGTAAGCACCACTTGATAATTACCTATATGTACTTACTCAAACTACTAAATCTAATTAATACAAACATATATAAAACTTGTTTTTAAATTATAAGTTAATATCTAAAATAGTGTAAGTTGGCACCTATCTATTTATAAGTCTAAGTTAACTATTATCTTACCAATCTGTGTAAAGTTTTTTGATCAATAAATTTATTATTATTATTATTATGATAGGTTAGCCCTTGACCACTATCTCACCTGATGGTAAGTGATGATGTCGTCGAAGATGTTGTACAGGCTAACCTAGAATTACTGGCTCTCAAGGATAGCTGCCGGAACATACCGTTAGGAGCTTGGCGACAGATTTTCTACTTGAGGGTGGTAGCTAGCCAGGCGGGCATTCGCAAAGTGCCCTACCACCATGCTATAACGACTGCCATCCGAAGACAATAACCGGGACTGCGAAGCACGAAGCACGGAAACGCTCAGTTGTAATGTCACCAGCGGTCACACATCCAAGTCATGACCGCGGCGGACGTTGCTTAGCTTTGCTGATCGGTTCAGAATGGCTAAGCAAACTTCGCTACGAGCGCTTCATAATATTTTATACTTAATAATTTTACACTATTTGTGTGAAATTAAAACCATTATGGTGTTAATTTTACACTAATTCTCTTAATTTAAAATTTGTGTTACACAACAACACAAGTTAAGTAATAGATGCTAATTAGAATAATTAGTATTTTTAATTATTAATTAATTAATTAGTATTTTTATTTTTCGGTTCTAAGTTAATAGTTAATGTCGGTTTTAGGAGTGAGAAGAAATTCTTATTATTTTCAACGTCTCGGAAGAAATCTCTATCCCCACTATCGCTATTATATGCATGAACATACATACTATATTTGTTGCTATTTATCAATGTTATTGAGATAATGGAGCACAAGTGGTCAAGGTGACATACAGTATTGTGTTTCTAGATATTTAAGCACTCTTAGCGTTCATCCATGAACTAAGGTAAGCAACGCAACGTCCGCGGCGGTCATGACTTGGATGGGTGACAGGTGGTATTACTTCAAGTGCGTCGGAGGGCATGTTAAGCCGTCAATCTATTTTGTCTTCTTAGGATGGCTGTCGTTATAGCATGACAATTATTATTGCATATCGCCTACGATCAGTTATATCCCCAAACATGCAACGTTTGTTCTAGCTTTTTATTCTTAGTATTTGTATCCCAAGTTTTGCCCGATAACATCATTTTTGACCAAGCCTACACATGCTTACTTACAGTTTTAAAACAATGACTCATATTATTACTTTTGGAAATATGTCATCATAACATTAAACTGGCTTGATTATACAATTAATTTACCATCAGTTCACCAGACAATGATTATCAGTATTGCCAGACTTATTTTTTTTGGAGGTAAGCACCTCTGAAAAATACCTACAAACAAATTTGAACTAGGTATAACGATTTGAGTTAGACTATGAAACTCACCCACCTGACTGTAAGTGTGCCCTATCAATTACAGTAAGCAGTGTCACCTACATTCTTCTACATAAAACTGCACTGCGCTCATCACTCCGAGACTTTAGTTCCTGTCTCGTTTGCCGAATAATCATAGTAGCTACAGTACCTTTCAAGCGTAAACTCAGTAGTGTTTCCACTACCATCGAGGCAGAATATCTGAAACTGTGGTGTTACCCACCAAAACAGCCTTGCTGAGAGACCTACAACCTGGTAACCCTGGTACACGCAGTAGTCCATTAATATTGTACTGGGTCATTAATGCACACTTACAGTACCCTCAGTACGAGTTTTATACTCTACAAATTTTTATGCAACCATAGAAGGTAATGTTTTATACCCATACCAACTCTCTTAATCGAAATACGAAATCAGTAACAATTAGTTTAGGAAGAAAAACGAGCGTCTCCTGCCAACGTTTTTCGAAACATTAAGAAAAACTTGCTAACAAAAGTTTGTTTCGCGTCGTTCCAGTAAGCAGCTGATCTTCCAGTAAGCGGCTGATCTTCCAGTAAGCGGCTGAACTTCTAGTAAGCGGCGGATCTCCCTGAAACCTGAACAGCGCTAGCTTCGCCCGACTGTTGCCACTTTAAGGTGCCACGGACCCGTCTCTACAGCACCTAGCTGGTACGACCTACCGGCGCAGTCCATTGGGCTGACACTGAAAGGAGTGCATCGCAACACCATGCTGCTGAGCACCCACTTGTCTACAACCTATCCGGAGATAAGTCCCTGAACAAGGAAGCCTACAGCACGCCACCTGTCTGAAATCCACGACCACTTCTCTCTAATATACTTCTTAATCTGTTCTTCCTTTTTTATTTTATGCTCCCTACATATACACAAAACCTTTGTTTCAGAAACAAGCACTGTACTTTACATTGTTTCACGTGGTATAACTTGCTCAGTGATTTGTTTAAACACCAGTGCCTCACCCCCTCTAACCGCACGGGGGGTAAATGATTAGATGCTTTCTGCAAGTCATGGAAAGCATGAAAACATTTTTTTTTCGACAATAGACAAAAGTTATATGTATTCTTAATTAATGTTTCGAATATTGGCAGAAGACGCGCTATAGTGGTAATGTATATCATGAAAATTAATTTCTGCACTTAGCATCAGGTGAGATTGTGGCCCATTAACGGGCATATAAACTGTAAAAAACTCACCTCTCAAAGTAACGTGTTTGATAATCTCAATGGTCTTCGCCCAGGAGTCATCTGATAGCTTCTTGAACAGCTTGCTGAACCCAGCCCTGTTTGTTTGGAAGTTGTTGAAGTATGCCGCAGAGAGGAGATATTCATATGATCTCTCCAAGTGAAGGGTCGCGTACGCTTGCATTTCCTTCGCGACGTTGCCATGGCGACCGTACTCGCCGTACACCGAGTTACAGCTGGGCAGAGCTGTGGAAACATAACCGCTGTAAATTATTGGAGTGTGGACGAAATGGCGACATGTCTCAACAAGTTGTATTCTGCTGCTGTCTGAACTAATGAGGGTAATCTCAAAGAGGTTCATAAATCATGAGACATATGGATGGGTGTTGGGCCACCAAGAGCAGATGATAAGGAGTTACATGCTGTGGAAGAAGTGTCCAGAGATACAAAATATTTTTTTATTTCTGTAAACTTAAACTAATTTACATTTGATACGTTTGAGACTCTCTTTTAAGTATTGACATACCTGTGTTAGAAGGTCTCGCTCTTCCGTATTAAGTTAATTGTGATTAAGTAATGAATTACAGAGAATTAAAATTTGTATATAAAAAAATGCTGATTCCAATCAAAGAATACTAAAAATTAAAATAAGTTTTTTTTTTAATAATAGGTTAAGTATATTTATGTTTTGTATATGTAGAGTGTGAAAGAGTGTATGTATGTGTAATTGACAATGTTAAAGTATGCGAGTGTGTAGTTATAAAAAAATGTGTGTTTATAAATATCCTCAATTAGATAAAATTGAAGATATAATTGAGACCTTATGATTTAAGGCACAAAAAAAGACTAGCCCTTCCAAATTTAAACTTGAAAATGTGCAGTTTAGCAACCCATATCATGGCTATAAAAATATATAACCATATCTCGAAACATCTAAAAGATATACAAAAAGATACAGCATTTTTCCATAGTCTTAAAGGATATCTTATTAAAAAGTGCTACTACCCATTACAAGACTTTTTTTACAGATAAGACTCATTAGCTATAAATATTTAATTTCGGTCACTTATGAACAATTTTAATTAAGATAATAGTTATATAAACTTTGGTCCTACCCAGAGTCCAATAAACTTTAGAGTGCCCACCAGGGTTTCATGTTGTTAGTACTTAATTAATTATTTAAGTGTACACATGAATATGGAGAAATAAATGATTATGATTATAAGTTTTACCAATGGTGAAACTTGCTAGGCTTGTGTAAGGGTGCGTCAGGAAGGCGGTGAGTATGTAAGTAAGAGTATAATGATATGTGATGATGTGAGTAGTAGTAAAGTGAATGATTTGATGAATGTGTAAAGTTTACATCAGAGATGATGGAAGTCTAGAGAAAATACGCGTGTGATCGCTCGAATTTAGACTTTCAAACTCACGCAGGCCATAAGCGCCGTACAGACCTGCTCACTCACGAAGGAATGCCTATTCACATAAAATTTATTATGCGTATTAGCTCCACACTTAATTTTTTGGTAGGTGTCGTTTGTAAACTACGTCTTTGTGTGGGTGTAAAAGCCAATGGAACATACAATAAAAAATAAAAATAAATTACCTAACAAAGGAACCGAATTCAACACTCAAAAGTGTGAAATAACTTGTTGAAGTCGGCCATGATAGTTCAAAAGTAACTATTATCACAAAATTGTGCCCATGGTACCGACTTCGCCAAGTTATTTCACACTTTTGAGTATTGAAGTCAGTTAAATTTTTTTGGTAAAAAACAACTCCCTTTTTAGTGTCCCTTGCTACTTAGGGGATAGATTGTCATTCATTGTCAATGACTATATCGTGAAGATAGGAAAATCTTTTCTGTTATTAGAGTGTAAGTCAAAAACGGCTTGACTGATTTTGATGAACTTTAAATGGGACCACACGACAATCACCAGCTTTCAAATAAAAAAAGAATCATCAAAATCGGTATACCCAGTAAAAAGCTCTGAGGTAAGAAAAAGAAATACAGACGAATTGAGAACTTTCTCCTTTTTTTAAGTCGGTTAAAAATATGTTCTCTTAGGTAAGCAGTATTGGTGACAACTAAAAAAATATATGGAGCGTCGGGCATTCGTGAGTGGAAAGTTAAGCTTCCATCTTTCGCGAAGTTCCCTTTGTAACTTCGCGAAAGAAATGCTTTCTTTAAAACCGTACTTAATTACTTACTTACTTAATTATTTATTATTAACCGTACTTAATTATTTACTTCTTCAAATCGAGAGTAAATAGGTTTCTTCTAGGTAAGCGTGCTCCATCTTAGACCACACCAATGCTTAACATTAGGCAGGGTGTGGTCAAACGCGAACCTATCTCGTATAAAAAAAAAAGTTCTTGCCGTATAAACTAGTTAAAGCTGGGTTAATATTACCAGTTGCGCAATAATTTCTACCATTTTTGTATATTTATCATGATTGGCCCGTATAAATAAGTTACACTGGGTTAATATTACCAGTTGCGCAATAATTTCTACCATTTTTATATATTTATCATGATTGGCAGATGTTCATGTTGTAATTTATCCTTATCATGTGATGGACGGGTCTATCAGGCCTAACAAAATTATTTAGTAGCAAGCACTAGCTTCTACACGCGGCTTCATTCGCGTGGAGTTATTATTTTATTCTAGGTTAGCCTGAACAACACCTTCGACCATATCATCACTTACCATCACGTGAGATTGTGGTCAAAGGCTAACATATCAAGCATAAAAAAAAAAAGAAAAAAAAAAGTTTGATGATATTGCGCAGCCTCAAGAACTGCCACCCTGAAGTAGACAATCTATCATCAAGCACCTAACAGTTCGTTAGCAGTCCTTGAGAGCTAGAAAATGAGACTTAACAACTGTATGTCTCAGTGTGACGGGCGCAGTGCGGTTAGTTTGCTTAACATCAAGTGACAAGGCCCAACTCCGCCACAATCACATAAAAAAAACTTCGAATCGGGTTAAAATGTATTCTATGGTACATAAAATATGCTGAGATGTAAAAGTTCTTTATAAGCAAGAACTTACTAAAGTTCTTGATCATCAAAATCTATTCAGCTGCGCGAATAATAATCTACACGGGCATGACCATTGGTAAAAGCTAGTTGCATGCATTATATCAAATGGAACGATGACTTGTTTTGTGTCAAAGAAGGCAATGTAATAAACTAAATCTGTAGGTATAAGAAATTAAACAACAAGGTTTGATGAAAAAAAACTACTTATATAGATCAGACATGTTAAACGTGTTTGTTGTTAACAAACACACATTTAACATGTCTCACCTTCGGAATGCCTAAACAGATTATGTTGGAACTTTGTACATATATTTATAGAACCAGGGATGTTGGATATTTTTAATCCCAATCTCAAGGGACTAACTAATTAGAAGACTGGAGCTTAAGCTAGTCACTTGATAATTTATAGTCTATTACAATGTGGCAATACCAGAGACCCTCGCGCTAGATGGTTTTTAACACAGCAAATTTCGATTAGGATAAATTTAAGACTTGCATAGAATTTGCATTATGTTCTTTGGCTAATACTTAAGTAATAGTTGCTTTATAATATTTGAGTCATTACACGTTAATCGCAAAAAGATATCTAATGTACATCTCCACTCCAGACACATTTGTGGAATCTTATTAAAAATATCTCAAAATCAACCATAGTAAGTGAATCTACATACAATAGAATATCACGGATTCATATTTGTATGACTCCTTGAAAAGACAATACAAACATGCAGAATCAAGTAATTCATATTATGAAATACTATGGCATACACCCACTCACAATGTTTTGATATAATATGTAGATACATGCACACATAATATATGTATGACATTCATGCCATGTATTTGCGTTTAATAATATATAATATACTTACGGGACAATCTGCCCACTGTAAAGATAAGACAAGAGTTTGATCTCTAATCTACGATAGATATACATAGAAATAGATTGATTTGATCATACCATACCTATTGATTGAAGTGGGGGGTTACCACCATCTTTTAAAAACTATCATCAAAAAATTATCAATTTTATTTTGATGTTAAAATAATATTCCTTAGATTCATAACATGACTGTCAAGTAAAACAATAACTCTAAAATACCGCATTCTCTATTGCACAACTTCTGACATTGACAATTGGAATAAACTGTAATGAAACTGTAAAATTGATATACAACTAATTTATTAGTAAATAGTAACTTTTTAGTAGACCTAGAATGGCAATTAGACTTCACCATAATATACAACCCACAGAGTATTACACAGGATATATTTCATTGTAGGTATAAACATTGTAAATTTACGAGAAGAAAATTTTAAGTCATCGGGATTCCAACCAGCGTCATCAACCCTTAGCCGGGTTAGCAGGGGTATGCTCTGACTGTCTGAGCTAACATGACAATGGTTCATAACTCTAATTTTTCCTCAAGTTACTTAACCATCGTATGGGGATGGAGCGACACCTATAGTTCAACTTATGTCGTACTATAAACAAGAAGCTAATTTTGCAATTAGCTTTAAACTTGTAAATGATGAGGCAACCCTATAATTGATATTTTTATTTTTGCAATAATGCATGCTTTGCGGATTACATTACAAATTTATGAGAGGGAAAAAAAAGCATACCCCGGCTAAAGGGGTGGATGACGCGGGTTGGAAACCCGCATATAATTTTTCCTCTGGTTTGTTTTGTAATGTAATCCGCAAAGCAAGCGTTTTTGGCAAAATAAAAATATTATAATAAACAAAGCATGTTTTTCAATGCTGCAAATTTTTCAACTTGATTGAGGACATATGAAAGGTCCACATAAGTCAATATTGTCTTAAATAATTTAATCTAGCTATTATTTCAAACAAAACAAAGTAATATACTTACATCAAAAGTGGCTTATAATAATTATACCTCATAGTGACCACAAATTATAAATTTATAGTTAAAAATAAATGTCATACTGCAGCATAAAGAGGACGAATGGCCATAGACAGTTATTATGACTCCATTATTCAATCTATAGTGAAGAGTGAAGACTCATAATTTAAGGTCATCACAGAGTTTCAAATATCATAAACGCTACTAGGAGGCACTTGCTATTAAATGAATAATAATAATACAGTCAACTCTATACAAAAGCATACTAAAAAGTATTGTAGTTGGGTGTAAGCACTAAGAATAAACACAAAAAAGATGTTGAATGTGGGTTGCTCCTTTTTACATCTATTTTCAACCGACTTCCAAAAAAGGAGGAGGTTCTTATTCGCCAGTTTTTTTGTTTGTTATTTCAGAACTTCTTACTGGGTGAACCAATGTCGATGATCGAACAACATCTTCGACCACATCATCACTTACCATCAGCTGAGATAGTGGTGAAAGGCTAACCTATCAAGCATTTTCTTTTTTAATGCTGATGCTTGTCGTTTGGTCCCATTTAAATTTCATCAAAAATGGTCAAGCCGTTTTTGAGTAACTCCAATAACTGAATAATATTTACCTATCTTGATGATATAGTTGTTGAAAATGAATGACAATCGATTCCCTAAGTAGCAAGGGTCACTAAAAGGAGTCAAAAAATTTTTTTTTACCAAAATATGTCACCGACTTGCTCGCCCAAACTGAAATAACTTGTTGAAGTTGTTACCATGCATACAATATTGTGATAAAAGGTACTTTTTAACTATTATAGTACCGACTTCAACAAGTTATTTCACACTTTTGCATGCTGAAGTCAGTTCCATTTTTTGGTTAAAATTGGTTTTTTATAAGAATAATTAACAATATCTACATTGACAAACTCACAGCATGGCAGAGGACAGCCAAAGACAGAGCAAAGTGGTGGAAGCTGGTAGAGGAGGCCAAGACCCACAAAGGGTTGTAGCGCCGAAGGAAGAAGAAGAAGATCTACATTGACTACATTGAATTACATTCTAGGTGACAATCTACTCACCTAAGCTGTTGGAAGCTTGTCCGCAGTCCAGGGAAACATCTTGATAGCAGGAGTCAGCGGTGACACTGGACACTGCCAGCAGGCAGGCAACAGCAAATGCGATGACCTTCATGATTCTAGAAAGAAAGCAGAATAATTAATTAATGAAAGTAAATTAGCGACCGCAAATTATTTATTTTCATTAAATGTTTTATCATTTGATTATATATCAATTTTAATATTGATAGTTATATATATACATATTTATGGAATCGTTTTTAAAGCCCTTCATGTTGATATCCCACTTGGTGGGGTTGGAAGAAACAATTTTTTATCTTACGATAGGGATTCTAATATCTGCCAATTTGATTTTTTTTTATATACCTAGTGGCACTTGTGCTATCAAGACAAATAATGATATCTCACACATTAAAAATGGTTAAGCTGTTTAGAAGTTAAGATGGAGTAAAGAAACTCACAAACATACATACATGAAATGAAAACATAACACTCTTTTTTGGGCAATCGTGAAAACATTCGAGATTTCAATTCATATTTTGTATCATTTGGGAGAATTGTTTAAAGATATTAAAAAATAATAAACACAAAGGTCTCCTTGGAAATTTCAAGTAACAACATTATCAGAGGAAAAGATGCCAAAAACACAACAAAGACATTTTACACCAAAATAGATCTTGCACTTTTGTTTAATGTGATTTAAAAAGTTCAAGTAGGTACCTACAAACTGGATAGTAAGCATGTTTAAGTGTCAACCACATCACTTTCAACCAGTACATACTGAGACCTTAATTCTTGCTGATGTATATTGTATACAATAAATGTACCTAAGTAGATAAGTTTCTAAATGTGATTACAAGCACTGCCGCATGCTAAACGAAAATCATATTTTATAAATTAGGCGCACTGTCCCCTATGTTGGTTAAAGAAATACAATTGGAGAACAAAATTTCAGCAGAAATAGCCGAGCCCAGGTGGCCTGAGTTCAATCCCCGCCCAGGACATAAAAAAATGTTGTGCTCCAATAATTTGTAAAATATGATAAGTTTCTTCACACCACCGTAATAAATACAGATAGCTACATTTTACAAACAAAAAAATTAAGGATAATTACTATGGAAAATTATATTTTACAATGGGCTTTCAATGCATGTGTTCTATCAAGATGATACACAATAACAATTTGTTTTTTGGAAGGCATAAAAGTGTGGGCTAAATATACATGATATAGAGTTATGAATATTAAATAGGTGTTTTATATTAAAAAAAAATGTTTTCTTGATGAACTATGAATGTAGCTAAATTAAATTTCAACTATATTAGTAAGATCAAACAAACTATACAAAATAAAGCCATTTTATTCCGCTTCCCCGGAATAAATTATCAGTGAGGATCTTGGTAATGGTAAATCAGGTGAGGTTAGGGCTAGTCAGGATGGATGTTATTAGTATATATATATATATATATATATTATACATATGGTTTCTAGCTGCAGGTCTGTATATTTATATGTTGAAAAGGTTATTTTACCCAGATTGATTTTCGAAGGAAATATGACATTATTGTGGGTTTACTCAGAGAGGTTTAGTTTGGTTGTTAGATAAGAAGCTACTTCTACAATTTTGTTACATTAATGATTGATGATTATACAATGTCTGGTCTACTTTGTGATTCATCCTTCAAGTTGGAAGTTTCTACTAAGAGAAACAAAAAGGCACATAGCAGTTATTGCATTTGTAAATCCTCTCCAACCTCAGCATTAGTATTGGGAGTTGGTTCTGCTGTATTAGAACAATGGCAGAAGTCTGAATTGAAAATTATTCGAAGCTCTGAGGATAAAAGTAGGTATCTACTTCTATAGTCTAGCACAGTAGGTAGTTTAAATTCTTTGTTAATTAAATAAAACCAAATTTATTTTATTTGTACTCTTGAACCATATCTTGACCTTAAAAACACTACATGAGAACAAATCTCTTAGACATAAATGTTTGCATATATTTTTTAGCAAAATTCAAAGTTAATGTACCTACCTACCCAGTTTATCAAAACTATGTTAATTTGATATTTTCATCAGAATTAAATGCATTTTTATAAGCAAATAGTGATTGTGAGGTGATGCAGATGTAATAAAGAATAAAAATAGACCATGTTGATTTCTAATTCATAAATTTATGTAGTACTTACATATAAACATCGCTAGTATTTTTTAAACGTTCCAAATTAGATACATAACATTTAAAAGTTTGGTTTAAATTCCAAGGAAAAAATCTACAAAAAATATATTGAATAAAACTTAAGCCTACCTACAACACGATGACAAATAAAAATAAATTTACTTCCGGAAATGTCACAAATTTCGTTCAATTGAGGAACTAAAACTAATTTGGATTTATTTACAGTACACTCACCAAAATAACGTGCGACGTAATAAAACACTGATGAATGTATCACGCTAATAGAGATCCGTTGAAAGTGCAGCCTTTACACACACTGGCGCAGAAGGCTACTCCCAACACAAAGAGCTTGAAACTGATAAAGTCCCGCAATGGAGACGGACGGGCAAATACGTACAACGTAATATATTTTTATTTGTCGACGATCCGATTGGCAACAAACTTGCGAGTCAAATAATTAACAATTGTCACGTGAAGTTGGCAACTGATCCGCATGGGGGGACCAGATATTAAAAATTAATATCCTCAATTACTGATATTTGGTGGCAAAATGTTGTTCAGATATTTGTTTTTTACTGTATTTCTAAAATTTTACACGTGTTAAACTAATTCACAGCTACATATTATATAATGGTTGTTTTAGATGAGTCCATTCTATTAGTTTATGTAGTTTTACAATCTCCTCAAATACAAGAAAAATAGAAACTGGTATCACCGTCTACCCCACCTCCCCGTTGGAAACCAGCCCGCTATTCCTCCCTCTTCGTGACGTATTGAAAAGTCGAGGTTTTGCGTTGCAAGAAGTTTCTAGTTCTTTCAGTTTTAACTGGATTTCTAGTCTTTTCTTTGGACTGATTATATGAAATAATATAGGGACTTTGAATCAGGTAGTTTAAGCTTAGAAATAGTGGATTTGAAACTTTAGTAGCTGTAAAATGTACATTGAAAAATTTCATAGATGACCTCGGAACACAAAACCTCGTGGGCTTTTATTGCTCATTGTACCATATTTTCTGTCTCGCTTGCTCCGTCATTCCACTTGAGTCACTTGTCAACAAGAGATGGTTTGGTTATCGCTGCGTAGTTCATTTTATAATAATCAGTCATCCACGCCAATAAGTTCGCTTTTGTTTTGTTGTGTTTGATAAGTCGCCTTCTGCACCAGTGTGTGTAAAGGCTTGACTTTCGATAGTACTGTCCATATACCCGATAAATTTTCGCTAGTATCGTCAAAGTATCTGTGATTTTTGTAGAAATTAAAATGAAGTTGATCCTGTTAGCCCTCGCTTGCCTCCTGGCTGTATATGTTCCAGCATCTGCCACTCAATGTAAGTTTCTAACAATTTTTATTTTCTTTGTTTATCATATACTTAATTAGCAATGACAAAATAAACTTATTGACAAGGGGTAGATGTCCAAGGCATCTGGACATTATTGACGCATTGGTGAATCCAAAATAGGTGACAAAGGATCCAAATTTCAGAGATCAGTTTCAATACACCTAATATTAAGGTCATGTTGAAAGAATCATTGTCATTCAGATCAATAATTTTGATATATATTTACCAAATCAGCTGGTGAAACGTCATATTTGCGGAAAAAACAAATCATAAAATTTGCATTAAGCCTGAAGTTAGTGGCAAACTAAAATGTGCTCGGGTACGTATAAAATGCTAATAGGTAGGTATATAAATTCAAAAAACATTAAAGCACTAAGAATTTCGTTAGACATGTAAACCTACTAAGCAGAGCTGCAGTGTAGAGGTTAGTGGAAAATTAAAATGTGCTCGGGTACGTATAAAATGCTAATAGGTAGGTATATAAATTCAAAAAACATTAAAACACTAAGAATTTCGTTAGACATGTAAACCTACTAAGCAGAGCTGCATATACAGAAGATTCAATCTATACAAGGTAGCATTGTTTTTAATCAGCAATGTCAAAGTAGATTTTAGAATGAACTTCGTCAAAGAGAACTTTGAGTCATTTGATTGTGTCGTAAGTTAGGCTAATTTGAAAATAATCTTAGCTAAGTAGGTCTGTAGATTTAAGAACTACTTAAATATGTTGTATAATCAATCTTACATATTAACAAACTACCTTACTAAACTACTATATATTAACTACGTAATAATAAAAATAATATTATTATAAATAAGAACCTTAGTCTTCCTATAACTCAGCTTAGAAATTGATGTAAGCACCGACTTTGTTGATAAAAGGCCCGGAAACTGAGACAGGACATACGAGGACCGAGACAGCATGACATATTTTTTGCATAGCAATTAGTATCATTGCACAATGTTACAGTCACGGGAAGATTTAACTCTTTTAGCCACAATTATATTACTTTAAAGTAAATGAAGCATTAGAAGTTTCATTTGGGTATATTTAAAAAATATGAAGAGCAAATTCCACTGTAATGTTTACCAGAGTAAATGAGCTTAGGTTTCTAACCACTGTGGCTGTTGGGAGCAATAATAAAGAAGTTCTTAATGGATTTCTCACAATAATAATTTGAAATATAAAAGTTTATGGTCCGCAATTGTTACATTTGGTTTTATTTGTTATAAATACTATTTCGGTAGGACAATTATTTGCAAAACTATGGTAAAAGTCTTGAAAGTGAGACTGCAAACAAAACTAAAAATAAACCTATTTCATTGCTTATAAATAACAAATTTTATTGTCCCCATACCTTTTGGTCTATTTTATATCACAACTCATATTCATTAAATAAAAAAAACACGCAGTTAAGGGTTCAGTGTCATTTCCCAGTAAAACATAGTGTTCACTTGCCTAGGTATTTAAGTACTCGTATGTGCGTAATCAAAATAAATAGCGTATACCTATTGAAGTACATTATATTTATAACATAATTTAGCTAGATATTTCGGCAATATAAAAACGATAGAATCCTCATTATAAAAAATGTGTGTAACCTTTACCAATTAAATTACGCAGTCTGTACATACACTTAACTGAACAATTAAAAATTTACCTGTACTAACTAACCCACATAAATCTGCCATTGCAATGTTTTCTTGGAACACTTGGATCAAGGCCAAACATGTTTAAAGAATAAATAACAATAAAAATAGTCTGAAACAAAGTAGGTAGGTATGACTTACTTGTTTAATCTTCCAAGAAGTTGATGATATATAAATGCACTTACAAATGCAGGTAGATTAATATGATTCAACATGTGCGTCTAATTTGATATTGTGAACGTTAGTAACTAGACTAAGCTTTTACGTGGCCCGAAGATACTGACTATACCAAGGGAGGTAAGTAAATATTAACAAATGGAATATAGATAGGTACCACCATTTGAAATTGCTGGATTGGATTGTTAGCAGTACTTCTTTTATTCTGTGCTAATGGCTTAATCTGAAGTTTAGGTCTACTGAGAGGAATCATAATAAATACTATGTTACCTAGTTCGAAATTCAAACGTACGAATTCAATGTTTTTGTTGAATTGTAACAATTAGTATCTAATATCTAAACGAAGCCTGTTATGTTTGGATACCGTACCTAACTTGATTCATCAGTTGCCTTGATGTCCACTTTGCTACCAAAGAACCCGACTTACCAAACTACTTTTTCTCCTCAACCTGAAATCATTGGGGATGTGATTGGAGTAATCTGCTACTTATATACCTACTACTGCTACAAACTTGTGTATTATATGCAGTCAGTGGGGATTTTAAGAATGACATAACTTCGACGCTATGTCGTCGGTTGTATTTCAGTAAATATATTATACATTCATGACTCACTAAAATAGACAATAACACTTAATAATCGATGGTACTCCGATAATTATGATAATGATACATGTTTTATTGAATTATCTGTGTAATTAACATACACTTATTATGTAGGTAGGTATTATCATTTTTATCAACAATGACAGCACAAAACGTTATCGTTTTACTCGTTACATTTTATCATTACTGGTTAATTTCTACTTAATTTTTAAGAAAGATGTTGAAAAAGTCCACATTGTTCCCATACTACGAATAATCTTTTTTTAGTTTTGAACTTTCAGTAATATATCTTAGTTTGCCAAGTTGTTGGTAAGAACCTACTTAGTAGCTGTTATTAACTATATGAGATAGGTAAGAGTAAGACATTTGCCACTCTTTACTGAGGGCTGAGTTACTGTATTGCTGTTCTGTTTCAACTTTCAACCTTTTCGTTCACTTTTGAAAAACCTTTATTGTTTCATTATCATTATTCACCGTCTATGTCCAATATTGTTAAAGACTCATCTTCGGAAACCATACTTTAATTTGCAGGCTAGCAGCTAGAATACTATTATATATATTTATATATACATTATGCGTAGTAGGTTATATAACATTTGTTGAACTGTTCTGTACCTTGAGCTGTATCAGAATTTTATAGTTTTAACCATCACTACTAATATTTAGCAGTATTATTTTACAGAGTTATTTATATGTGTCAAGTTAATTCGTCTAATAAAAACTCAATATAGTTCAATATAAGTGCGTAGATACCATTTAAATGTAGGTACATCCTTGTTTTCAATAGGATATAAAGGATGATTGCAATAACTCTTATTTGACATAGGTACTTAAATTATTTGTCACTGTAAGTGAAATCATATATATAGAATAATGTTATAGTCCTGATAATAATGATGAAATGTCAATAGCCAAACTGAAATTACAATGTTCAACCAATATTACCATATCATTGCGTGATATTTCAGTATACATTTGCGAACTAAATTACTATATTCCTACCATGTTGTGATTCATAAAGACATATGTCTGCTAACAAGAGCCGTACACATATTGCTGTTAATTGATATAGTGTGATATGTAAGTAGGTACCTACACTATAATATAATTACCATTGCTTTTCTAAAATAATGTACGAAAATTTTGACATCGTAGATAGTAGAAGTCAAAATATCTTATAAAAATTACCAATAGATATTGTTCTAAAATTTTGAGCTTATACTTTATTAGTTTACTACGTAAGTTGTGTGAAAGATACTTACAAATAAAAAGAGAAGCAAATATTATGAAGTATTCTCCTTTTTGAAGATTTCGCTAAGATTATAAGAATTACAGAACTGTCTCAGTCTACGAACTTCCTTTCTGTAACAAATCGCAACCTTCGGAAAGGCTTGAAACTTGGACAAGTTTGTTTTTATAACAGCACAAATGTTCACTGGTTATTACTACGTTCCTGTATGTACCTTTTTTTATTGTCTTTAGTTCACCAAGACTACGGCGGTGAAAGTAAAACATGGTTGAAAAATATGGAAGTAGTTCCAGATTCAATCTATTTCATATCCATAAATTTCATCTAGATAAACTAGTGTTACTGGCGACCAAAGCAAAGTACTTGACACACTCATGCTCCCTTCCTGTTTTCACAACCTTTGACAGCAGATCTGAACAAGTTCAACAGCATACCTAAAATGTGCATGTACAAATAATAATATTATATTGCTATCCATTGGCCAAACGTTATTGCGGTCTAGGAAACGAAATAAGAAGATACTTATAGTATGATAAGCAAGCTTGCCGACAAAGACAGGAAGACTTTACTTGTAAAATAATAAGGAGTAATAAGTAAAAAAACTATTATATAACTTAATACAAGATAAAATAATTAGGTATTCTTGTGTTAAATCTAAGTGGTAGAAAACATTAAATCTTTAGTAGCGTTAGCACTTACCAATGACCTCCGTATAGGTTATCATAACCCACATAAAATGCTTAAGTAGATAACCTAGGTGCAACCTAGACATCAATGTAAGTTAAATATTTGTTTATGGTTAAGGTATTTACAATATACTGAATATTAATAATATAAAATAATATGTAATATAATTAAAAATAGATGTAATCAAAATGGTATGTTGTTTCAATCTGAAGAAAGTGTTTCATTTCATCAAATGAAGATGTAACTGAAACATGTTTATTAGTTGAGAAATACTAAGCTTAGGCCACTATTACACCATAATTTATATTGACGATCATAGTTGAAGCTGTGGGTCAATATCAAACAAACATAAGTTGGCAACTTCAAATACCTCTATCAAACAAAAACTTTTGTTACCAAAACATGCTGGAAACACAAAAATGGAACTATGTCGTAACATTTGTTTGTGGTGACAAGGCTATATCTGTGATCCTTTTTATGCAATTAACAGTTTTTGTACACTAAAGGCTCAATATTTGCCCTAAATGCTTACTAAACCTTTTATCACGCTGTTATTTTATTTAATATACTATGTATGACGATATTGTGATATAGTAAAGATGACACAAAAAAACGATTTTGTGTTCCGAATCTCTAACTAGTATTAACTAAGCAATTAGGTTTCATAGGTAAGTATGTGTATAAATAATTAGATACGTGATATAGATACTGTTATTGTTTTCCTAATGATTGTTGTAAATATGTCTACGTGACTAATTGTGATTAATTAAACAGTACTAAACCAAAAATAACTACTGTGACGTTTGTAAAACACGAATATGCTGAGAAGTAAATTAACTAGATTTTATAAAATATAACTACTTATGTAAATCATAATTATTGTTTAGCAAATTTTCGATTTCGATTGAACATGAATAGATTTTATTTGTGAAATTCCAGTTTTCAAAAAAAATATTATCATTATCCGAAAAAATCCACTGATCGACATAAAAAAACATCTTTCAAAAAAACAATGTCTTGTTTATGAAAGTTGGATAAAACTTGATAAGCAACACGTGCGCTTGTACTAAGAAAAAAAACGCAGTAGGAAAAGATGATGTTAGTATTAATTTATTTACCTCATTCCGTTTTATATCATTGTGTTGAAAAAATCCCCAAGAAGCTAGTAGGTACGCTGACGCCATGCTACATTGCTATTCAGAATTCAATCATCGAAATATATGGTCTAGTTTCTAAATTATAAAGACACTGCTGATGTCGTATCGTATTCCCGAGAAGTATGTATAACCCAGGATTGTTCAGCTCTATAGTAAATAGATAGGCTATAGTTCTACGCTAGTAGGTAATATGTTATATTTATTGAACGCAAATAACAATTTTTTCCAGACAATGATTGTTTTTCTTATTTCAAATCACAATTTTGAAAGATTTAATCTAATCATCTGTCAATAATATTGATGCCTACAGATGACAATATCGTATGTAAATGACCTTTTATACATATGTCAGATAAGAGGATACGTGCGTCGGCTTGTGTACTTATTATCTGCCACTTGAGACATATTGTAAAGGATATCTAGATTGGAGAGTAGGTACCAATTGTAACCGGGGGCACCAATGACCTTATGAATGTGTCACTCTTAGCAAAGGAAATATATTTTTTAGTTTAGTTACCTATGCCCTTAGGTTACATAGTAATAAATAAATTAAAGCATTTAAAAAAACTACATACTTGACTTAATATTATGAAATAAAAACTACTCGTATCAACTTTTATTTTTATTTAATTTTTATTTGTAGCATTTAATATTTTTTTGGGATTATTCCCCTATATTTTTACTAATACAAGTAATTTAACTCTTTCATTATCTATTTCAGAAAATTAATATGAATATTTTTGATTATCCTTATATGATTTATTTACCTTTTAATTTATTAAAATAATAGTAATTTATGTTAATTTATTAAATAATAATTATCACAATTAAAAAAAATTATATTTTTTTCGGTTGAGTCCGACTTTACACACAAAACAATGAAAGGAGTTCATACGGACGGACTCGGCCTGAGGAAATAATATGATACGATTCATGGATCTATAACAAACATAACTTTTTATTTTATGCTATCTAAAATTTAGGCAATAGTTTTGTCAAAGACGAAAATATAATAAAAACATGCATGGCATATTGAAATAAATTTTCTGTTTATTGACCTTATTCGTGTTGTAAGTTGCACCCTTTTATAACGTATGACCTATCAAAGTCAAACATCTCCTCTAAGACTAGCTAGCACTTCCGCTTCCGTTGCGAGTGTCAGCTGTGGTAAGTTATGGTAAAAATTTTGCGGTTTCCGGTAGGTACTTTTCTCTATTATACTCACGTTTGTTGCGGGAACTACCAAATTCAAAATTTTAACAGTTTTATAGCGCTTCTAGCTGAGCTTCATAACTATTTTACGTGTATTCGCAATTTTCGGACATCCTGATGGATATGTAAGTAGGTACCTACCTCTAGCTTTGTACCTAAAGTGCAGAATTTATTTATTTAATACACCGGGATATAGAATAAATAAAATAAACTTACTAAGGGCCAGTTTCAGAATGTTCGAGAAGTTCCGGTTTTACTACCCAGAACATATTTACTTAAATAAATAAAACACTATCTTTGCGTTTCACAGTCATCGATTTAGCCTATCCATCGGTTAAAGTGTAGATAATATTACCGTGGTTAAAGCTTGAAACGCGCTGCATGAAACTGCCATTTTTATCATTCAGTTATTTTACCTGTTGGTTAGTAACCCGAAACTTTATTAGGACATTATGGAACGGACCCTAAATGTTACAATATTCATACTACTCGTCTCTGTTACAACAACATGACAACAAAATGCTAATCATCAAGCGTACATTTTGCATTGTTTGTCGCCATTGTGCCTACTTGAAGTTTGGACTTTGACCTTTCATTGTTATTGTTGGATGAATAAACACTCAGTAAATTGAATTTTATTGTTAAAACTCACAACTGGCCTTCCATTTTTCAAGTCCTAACTTCCTAGTCTAGATATACAGGAAGTTGCGTAACTTACCAACTTTTAATGCTTTGTTCACACGACATTAGTTAAAGCTGTAATATTAGCCACGTATATGCCTCTCAAGATGCAGTTTTTGACAGATGTTCGATACAATAAACGCCAAAATTACATCTTAAGATATCTCAACTTGAGATGCATGTATACAAGACTTAGGTGTACTTGTGCCAACGAGGAAACGCGAGTTAAACTAAGTGAGCGAGTTGAATACTAAGATTTTTTTACCTGTAGATGTGTTGTATGGCCTCCATATTTACTAGACGAATTCAGGGTAATCACCTGAGTCACTACCAGTCTTGCACTTCCAAGCGTCCGGTGAATACATCGCCGCTAATCGTGTTTTTTAGGAATAATCTGTGGACAATATGCCTTTCTTGTGTCTTTAGACTCTGCACCAATTATACAAGCACTGTGAGAGATAAGAAAACTGTGTCATTTCACGCGTAATTATTGCTTTTATTGATGAAATAGAAAATATCGACATTTTGTTTTATCTTAGGAACTAATCTCAATGAAATGGATGAGCGAGATATGTGTATCGTTTGGTATGAGAGAGTGAAAGAGATCGCAGCATAATGGTGATCGGAACTATTCGGAACGTCTCGTGGCGGTTCGGTGGTAACACGAATTGCTTATTTATCTCTTTCTAACTACAGATATGACGCATAATATTTGAACGTTCTTTCCTTGTCATTACAAACTGCATATACATGTGCGTAGGTATGTATATAGGTAAATTCTAGTAAGCTTTTAGAGCAGTGGTGTTCGGATATAACTAATCTAAATATTTCAAATCACTGGTTGAATAAGTATAAATTCTCATACAAAAGCCAAGTAACCCGACGTTAATACTCGAATTTATGTTGGCGCAATAAGCACTTAGTGTCATTTCATAGCGGATATATGAGTTCGATGCCTAACCTACCGAAAGCACAATCGAGAACAATTATTTCTCTATTGGCTCTCCGTCCTCAGAATTATAACCTAGATCTGTAGTATACGTCTCTGTCCTCTCTCCATTAGGACATGAATAATGGGGGCTAGCGCCGAGCGCCGCACGGATAACATCGACTCCGTAGTAAAATATTATTTAAAAATCATAAACATTGAAATTAACTGTGAATAGTGCAAGCAGTGTTTAATTTATAGCTTATTAAAGGAGTGGTTCAGTGATTTTTCAATTCAAATCAGTGTTAATAACAAAAATACGACAAATTGTGAATTATCAAAATTGATAAATATCAAACATTCTTATCAATTAACTAAACGTACCATTCCCTACAACCATAACAATATAAAAGTGCAAATATATTTGGATTATCTGCAGTGTGTGTGTGTTTTTTCACTAAAAGCGTCATTTTAAATGACAGTTAGCTCACCTCGTTTTAAATAAACGTTGACCTTGAACTCGTTGAATGTTATTGTAACAACACAACGTACGAATATATGAGTGTTATTAGAAGGCTATTTTCGAGTCTTCTGTAGACAACATCCGTAGCACATTGAATAGTAAGCCGCTTTACAATCAGCCATCCCGGATATCGAAATGCAATGAGTTGCAATTTGTCTTTTTGTAACGAAATTTTTTTATTTAAACGGTTTTTTTTGTTTTTGTGATTGGAAATCGAAGATAATACCATATTACATAAATAACGACTATTTAAATAATAGGATAAAATGGATAGCAGCACGGAAAATATAACATTCCGGAAACTGCGCAGAACCAGCTCAGCAAATGATATAACTACAATGTCACAAAACTCGATACTTTTTGATACCTCTATTAGTATACCCAATACATCAATAGATGAAAATCAATACACAACGAAGCTGCACAGTAAAATCAACTTACTTGAGGAAAAATTATCATCAGCCAGCCTAGAGATCGAATCCTTGAAATTGAATAATGAAAGACTACATAAGGAGTTGCGAAAGGCATATAAATTAATAGATAAAAATGGGAGTATAGATAGTATTGATACCACATGCCATACCTCATCACCGTTTGGAAAACTAAATAATAAGTCAAACAAACAAATTACGGAAATGATAAATACACCATGTTCTATTTTACCCGTAAGCGAGGCATCAAAACAATGCCTGGTTTCACAAAATCAAGACAATAACCCAACTACGACACAAAATACAAATCAATTTAATCTCATCATAGATAACATAAGCCCAATCTGCAACGACCATTGTTACATACAAGATGAACCGGCTGAGCCTACAGCGCCCTCAAAAGATAACGTCATTGGTGACTTAATCATGAATGAAAACCGTATAGTCATCTTTGCAGACCAACAAGGACGTTCACTACGGTCAACCTTAGAAACATTATTAGGACCGAAGTATTCAGTTTCAAGCTACTTAAAACCCGGAGCGAAACTTCACAATATCATAAGCAGCCATGGAGAAAATCTACAAAACCTTAGCAAAAATGACTTCATTATATTGTTAGGGGGTACGAATGAAACCAACCCATATGAGTTTCAAGCAAGCCTGAACAGTTTTTTTACACATTACAGAAACACAAATATCATTATCTGTGAAATACCGTACAACCGATCATGTCACGTAGGAAAACTCAATGGCGGCTTGAAATCCATATGTGGTAAGCATAACCACGTATGTTTCGTTGACATAAACTATAGTAGACTTATACCAAGCGGAAAACAATTTTGTATCAACTTAGGTAGAAATATATTAAGAGAAATATTACGATTAGACTACTGTTACAAGCGTAATAATAATTATAATAAACAAATGTTAGAGGCTATAAAAGCAAGAAAAGAAAAACGTATGACTGATCGAGACACACAAACAGAAAATAGTTTGTTAGATACAGCTCCAACAGATTCGAACCACACACTAAGGACAAGTAATAAGTTTTTTCGTTTATAATTATATTAATATCATGCATCAGAATATAAATGGTTTAATCACCAAATTAGACGAAGTAGCGCTTTATATTGAACATTTCAGAAATAACAACAACTTCATCGATGTTATATGTGTTAGCGAACATAACATGATAAAAAACGATTTACAATTATTATACTTACCGGGCTACCATTTAGCCGCCAGTTTCTGTAGGCCAAATAGAAATGGCGGTTCCTGCATACTGATTTCCAGGAAACATAAATATAAAACACTACCTGACATTAATTTAATCTGTGAGAAAAACATTTTTGAATGCAGTGCTGTTGAATTGATTGAACACAAAATTATAATTGTTTGCCTTTATAGATCGCCGAACAAAAAAGTAGAAAAAATTAATCAATTTTTTACAAAGCTTGAACAAATTTTGAATAAAATATGCTACCGTAATAAAAAAGTTATAATTTGTGGCGACTTTAATATTAATCGTCTGGAAAATAATCCTGCATCACGGCAATTAGAGCATATATTTGCAGGTTACAACATGAAGTTAGATATAAATCAACCAACAAGACTTATAAGTAATACTTGCTTAGACAACTTTGCACACAACATAAAAGGATGTAAGACATCAGTCATAGAGCTTGCCTTATCAGATCACACAGCACAAATAATGAATTGCCCTGTCAAAAAGAGCTACTCTACAAGTCACTTCTTTAGGTATAAGCGAGACTATAGCGAAGAAAATTTAACCAAATTCATTGACTCTTTACAAAATCTCAGTTTCCATGACATATATAATTCAGATGACCCAGAAAATTTATTTAATGATTTCTTTGACATATTCAAACTTTTTTATGACCTCTGCTTTCCAGTATTAAAAGTCAAAATATCCCTAATAAAACGACCAAAATGGCTTAGTAAAGGAATTAAACTTTGTGCCAAACGTAAACGAAACCTATTGTGGAAATACCGGCATGATACAAATGAACTTAACAAAAGAACCTTTAAACAATACTCAAATAGATTAAAAGCTGTTATAAAACAAACACAAAAGACGCAAAATAATTATCACATATCACATGCCACAAACAAATCTAAAGCTGTTTGGGATATAATAAATAAATACAAACAATACAACATTAACGAAGAGATTATGCAAATAAATATTAATGGTAGAATAATTACAGATCCGGTAGAAATTGCACAGTGTTTCAACAATTTTTTCATAGATGAAGTTGAAGAAACAGTAATAAAAAATGCCAGTGGTCTACATGGATTACAAAACAACCAATTAAAGTCGTGTTTTATCTGTCCAACAAATACTTTCGAAATTATGAAAATTATAAAAAATTTAAAAAACACAAACAGCACTGGGTATGATGACATATGCACCAAAATTATTAAACGTTGCTCTTCATTTATATCTCCTGTACTTAGTTACATTATTAATATTAATATTGAGAGAGGTACATTTCCTGATAAATTAAAAACCTCCATTGTAATTCCACTATTTAAAAAGCAGGACAGAAATGATATGCGTTGTTATAGACCTATCGCTTTAATACCTATTTTTTCCAAAATCTTTGAAAAAGTTATCCACAACAGTATCAACAGCTTCTTTGAAAAAAATAATCTGTTTGCAGCAGAGCAAGCGGGGTTTCGGAAAAACAAATCAATCGATTTGGCAATTTCAAGTTTCCTTGAAAATATACATACTGGTTTAGACAATAAAAAACGTGTCACTGCTTTGTTCATGGACATGACAAAAGCATTTGACCACGTGGACCATAACATACTATTCAAAAAACTTGAGTCCTATGGTGTAAGAGGAATTGCTCTAGATTTAATACAATCCTACTTATCAAAACGTAAACAATGTACAGTGATAACCAGGATAAATGTGGCCACTAAAATTGAAGATAAGCACTGGTCAAATTGTAGGACAGTTAAGCTCGGCGTCCCACAAGGCAGCATATTAGGGCCTCTTCTTTTTTTGATATATATTAATGATCTCCCTAAAGTACTAAGCCAGCCCATGGTACTGTTTGCTGATGATAGTACAGCGATTTTTACAGATAACAAGAACGGTGGACATGAAAATGATATAAATAAATCTTTGACATCTATTATTGACTGGTTACATTCTAACAATCTAAAAATAAACCTGGACAAAACTAACATTCTGACATTTAAAAATAAAAACTCTAACTTTGACATTCTGAATATTAATTATCTAAATAAAAAAATAAATGAAATTGAATGCACAAAATTTTTAGGTATACACATTGACGCAAAACTTTCATGGAAACCTCAAATAAAACATGTGTGCACTAAATTAAATCAATTCTCCTATGCACTGCACATGTTAAGAAAAGTGGCAAATGAAAGTGCACTTCTTAGCGCATATCATGCATATGTAGGGTCCACTCTTAAATATGGTATATTGTTCTGGGGTAACTCCACCGAAAAAGAATCGGCCTTTAAAGCACAAAAAAAGTGTATCCGTGCAATATGCAATTTAAAAGAGACAGTTTCTTGTAAACCATACTTTCAAAGCCTTAAGCTTCTAACCCTTCCCTCGCTATACATATTGGAAATGGCACTACTAACTAGGAAAAATATTAAAAACTATGAAACTTTGAACAGCCAGAGACATAAGCACATAATCAGATCAGCCCATCATAACACTGCTATGTTTGGAAAAAGTTTGTTGTATATGGCACCTAAAATATACAACAAAGTTCCACGAAATATTCAAGAAATAAATAGTTTCAGTGTCTTTAAAACCAAGTTTAAATTATTTTTGACAACTAAAGCTTATTATAACATTAATGAATTTTTTGATGACAAAATTTGAATTTATATTTATAATTTGTGATTTATTTTAATATAATTACCATGACTGTAATACTGACGATGTGCATAGAAATGTGTTTCTAGTATAAATGTTTTGTGTATATCTTAATATGTCATTGTTTATATAATTTAATCACATAAATTGTACTTATTTTGGAATGAAAACATCTTAAATATTAATCAAAATTAAGCAAATAGTCTATTCGTGGCTGATAATTTGTATTTGTTGCGTAGTTATATATGTAAGTGCATGTATTTTTATAAAATAATGTTGCATACCTCAAACAGGTTGGAACATGGCGAACGAAACATTGTTAACAATAACATCTGTAATTTAATTTTACCCATGTTTAAGCAAATAAAGAATTTGAATTTGAATTTGAATTTGAATAAAGGAAGAAACATAATGAAAGCCACGGAAATCTTGCCGCCCTTGCCGGTTACTAAGCTGGTTCTAACCGGTTCTGCACTCGAGCCGAGCAGGCTGTGGCCACTGCAGCTCCCGCGTTTTGTTAGTGACTATGCCTACATTTGATCTTTATGGGATTACCTATACAGAAGATGACGTCAACTTGAAAGTAACCTTGTTAAGTTGTAATTACACACATAACCTTGTAATAGACCAAACTTATTTAATTTTGTAGGTCTTAATATAATTTGCAAGATGTTTTAAAAGTTTAGAGCTTTCAAAAGATGATTACTTAACCCATTCTGGACAGCGTTTAACTATTACCTATTCGATCGTACCTAGTGTCTTTAGTCTGATAATGCCATATTCATCCCTCCTAAACCTCTTCCAATCCCCTTCACATTGGAAGTTAAATAAAATGGCGCGTAGTTGAGTATATCCACAAAAGATAGACGAATGGGAATCGCACAGAATAACAATAAATTCAATTGTTTTGATTTAATTGCTATTGTAAACTACCTAATTATGTAGGTAGATACTTTTTAAAAACCGGGGTCTTGCCATATATTTTTATCTCCATATTCATCATATTTTATTTATAAATACCATATCATTTTAATTGTTTTCCTTAGATACGATTTCCCACGAGAGCAAATTTCGCCATATTTTCATCAGATATGGTCTTCTTCGAATACAAGTTGTCAAATAAGAATTCCTGAAGTAATGGTTCCTGTATTCAGTCAACAAATTATTAGATAAAAATATGTTTTAAAACCGTCTTCCAAAAAGGACATTTCCAATATAATTGCGTATTTTTCCAGGCTCTGTGAATCCGGTGAACATCCCCAAGGAATGGATTACGATGCATCGGCCATGCCGCGAGAGCATGCGCCGGCAGATCCAGATGGAAGTAGCCGCCTCTCTGCAATACTTAGCTATGGGCGCGCACTTTTCTAAGGATGCAGTGAGTATATTTATTAACCAACTTCCAGAAAAGGAGGTTCTCAATTCATTTTTTTTTAATGTTTGTTAGAACTCTGGACTGGGTGAACTGATTTAGAAAATTCTTTTTTCGTTTGAAAGGTGATGCTTGTCGTTTGGTCCCATTTTAAATTTCATCAAAATCGGTCAAGCTGTTTTTGAGTTACACTGAAATAACTGAAAAATATTGATGGTTACAATGATTCATAATCGATCCCGTAAGTAGCAAAAAGTCCCGTATGGTCACAAAAAGTGTGAAAATATATTTTTTTGCAAAAAATGGAACCGACTTCTACACCCAAAAGTTTGAAATAACTTGTCGAAGTCGGTACTATGCGCACAGTATTGTGATAATAGGTACTTTTTAACTATCATGGTACCGACTTCAACAAGTTATTTCACACTTTTGGGTGGTGAAGTTCCATTTTTTGCAAAAAAAAAATTCCATAACATTTTACTTACATAATATTTGCTCTCAGCCCACCATATTAGGATCGTAGTCTTGCCTGTATCAGTACACTCTGCTAAAACATGCCAGTAATCTGCGTGGTACTGCATTGCAACCATCATTATTTTATTACCAAATTACAAATTTACTAGAGAAAAAAATATAGTCATGATCGCAGCGTACCCCGTCTAAATGGGTGGATGACACGGGGTTCTGTTAAATTTGTAATTTTGTTATTTAATCTGCAGAGCATGCGTTATTGCAAACATAAAAATATTCACATCATTTATTTTGTAATAGCGCGTATTGTACAAAATTCACCTCCTTTCTGACATCAACCCTTAATCGGGGGATGCTCTCGCTGGTTGTATACCCACTACAATTCAGTGTGGGGAAACATATCGTGTAAAGTTTGGACTTCGATTTTAACCCTTCAGTATGTGGAAACATACTGTCTAAAGTTACTTCGTTATTGACGGCGTCTTCTCTGATGCGAACCCCCCTTGGGGACTATGGTAGTAGCTTTATTGTGCGCATGGTATCAAACAAATTCCGTAAGATAGATTAGTCTTAGCCTACAATTCTTATATTTAGAACTGTCCAAAAATAATAAAATCTTGTATATAACTTCATGCTAAAATGTTAACATACCCATCTGTAACAGATCAACCGCCCCGGGTTCTCCAAGTTATTCTTCGAGGCAGCTTCAGAAGAACGCGAGCACGCTATGAAGCTTATTGAGTACCTGCTCATGAGAGGAGAGCTCACCACTGATGTCACTTCGCTCATCACCGTCAGGGTAAGGCACTTACCATTAAACAATTCACTTGAGCCCCCGACAGTCCTTAAGACTCATCTTGTGAACCTCAACACTATCACCCTCACATTCACGACTCTCAGTGGCACTTACCATTAAACAGTTGAATAGAAGCCCTAACAGTTATTCTTTGAAGGAACAGAGCCTCAACACTGTTACCTCGCTCATCGCGATCAGTGTAAAAGGCTTTCAACAGTTCTACAACATACCATTCAATAGTTCAATTGAGTCTCTTTTCTAAGTTATTCCTCGAGGCAACTTCAATATAGATGACCTAAACACTTATGTAATCTCTCATCACCGTCAGCAGGACAAAAGGCACAAACTATTAAACATTTGGCTTGAGTCTGTGACAGCCATATTTAAGTTATACTTCGCGGCAGCTTCAGAAGAGGCTTCAGAAGAGGCTCACGAAAATCCTCTTACGTGAGTGTGAGAGAGGATTCTCATGAACCTCAACACTCCTGTCACTTCGCTTATCGTCAATATCGCCAGGGCAGAGATTAATGCAGCATCAGGGCAAACAGAATGATACCATTGAACCGGTGACTTGAGTCTCTTACCGCCTTTCTCTATTAAGGTGACAGTGACAACCACGATTACAACACTTAGGAACAAATATAAAATAACGGTACCAAGTTTTCAAGTAGTCAAAGACAAATAAAAGGTCCTTTTTAGGTAATTGTGTGCGGTTTTATAATAAAATTCCCAAACATATTACAATGCTCACAAAAGGAAAATTCAAATTGCACGTGAAAAACATTTTGATTAAGAATTCATACTACAAAAATGCTTGGAAAATTCCGCCTCTGCCAAGCTATCACCTGTCTCGTATGTAATTTAAACAAATATTGTAATAATTGTATTATATTGTATATAAAACATTGTAAAATGACGTTTAAAAGAATGGCCCCGAGTTCCTTGTCCGTTCTTCTCGCAGTGGCTCTATATTTTTTTTTGCTGAACGTGGCAGTACATTGTAGAATATTTCAATATTAAAATTTGTAATTGACCTTCGTAAGAGCATCGTAGACGCCTAAATTGAATAAATGATTTTGAATTTAGAATTTTGGTTTCATCTTAAGTCCCGTGTGGAACTTTGTGACATTGTCCATGTATTCGTATCGCAATTATTGTTATCAACTTAACATATGAATATGATTATAGCGCCTGGATGCACCATCGTCGTTTATGTTTGTGTAAAACATTGACCTACTTTTCTGACACCCAGTTTTGCTTAACAGATGTTTGTATCAGAATTTATTTGATTTCCATTTCGGGCATTGTTTATTTGTAACTATTTAACTCGCCTGCGACTACGTTCACATTGCGTTAATTTAAATTGCGATCCCGTGCAAAAATTTGATTTATATAAACTGTCAATATATGGCCCTTAATTCGATTTTGTCGCAGAATCTGTTCTTAGCTAACTTCTAACTCTTAGCTTCTTATACATTTTCGAAGCACACGTAGCATAACTTAATTAGTCATTCTTAATCGATTAACAAAGTTAAGCAACGTACACTGCGATCATTATTTGGTTGGGTGACCGTTAGCGGCATAACTACTGATCGTGAACGTGCTTATGAGGGCACGTTAGCCGTCGGTCTCTGTTGTCTTAAGATAGCAGTCGTTAAAACATGGTGGTAGGGAATTTTGCGAATATCAGCCTGGCTTGTTACCACCCTCAGATAGAAAATCTGTCGCCGAGCATCTTGTGTTCGGCAAATGTCCTTGAGAGCCAGTAATTCTAGGTTTACTTTAACAACATTATCAATTAATATATCATCACTTACCATCAGATGAGATGGTAAGTGATGATGTGGTCAAAGGCTGGCCACAAATTAGTGAACTAAACGCTTTTTTTTTCTAAAATTAAGGACGGCTTTTTTAATGCGTCGTTTTATTGTCATTATTTTCTTTATAGGCACCTCCACTAAACACCTGGGAGAGCGGATCCGCTGCCTTGGAGCACGCGTTGCGCATGGAAAGTGACGTCACAAAGAGCATCCGCACCGTCATCTCCGCTTGCGAGAGTGACCAGCAGTTCAACGACTACCACGTAAGTTACTTCCATTTCCTACTCCGTTCAATACTCAGGTCAGACAAGAAATAGAGCTTCCTGTCAAAGACATTTTAGTAGCATAATGAATAGATTCAGGCGTTACTTAGCGGAAATCCATATTTAATAATAACACATATTTTAAAATTATTTTAAATTAAATTAATATTTTAGTAAAAACGCTTAAAATATAAAAAGAAAAAATCTAACTTTTCAATCGGGTGCTCGAAGAGTCAAGACCTCCTGAGGATGCTTTGTGTAGAAGGGAACAGCGTCGAAAACTCTTCAGGTTGGGCTGCGTGGCGTTGGTGAAGTCACGTTGGCTTAGCGGGCAAATTAAGCGGAATACATATATTTTTTTCTATAGTTTTCAAATGTTTTACTTAAATATTAATTTAAAGTTTTCTTAGAATCTTTCTAAAATATTTGTTAATATGTTTAGTAGCAGTTTGGAGTTTACTCTAGTCTGGGAATAGTGCATCTAACTGGCATGGCTCTCGCCTCCTATTATATGGGACCAAAAGTGACAAAACGTGGTAACGCTGGTCACGCTTGTCCATTAAAGTTACAGTATCACTCTTCTCATTTTGCTTGACACTGAACTGCGCTTGTCAAGCCGAGACTTTATTTCTTACGTCTCGTTTACCCAGTAATTTAACTTGCTACAGTAGCTTCCTTGCTTAAACACGGTGGTGTTTGCACACTACTGCTTCGAGGTAGAATATCTGACACTGCAGCGGTACCCACCAAGATGGACTCTTGCTAAACAGATGTACCACCTGGCATCTGTTTAGCAAGAACCTTCCTTCGTAGAGTACTGAGATGAAATTTACATTTGTTCGTAACCCGATAACTGAAAAAAATTGGTCAAGTGCGAGTCGGACTTGCGCACGGTGGGCTCCGCACCATTAGATATACAACATTAGACTTCATATTTTAATCTCTTTTTGTTTTAACGTGCGTGAGTCTGACTCGCACTTGGCCATATTTTTGTATTTATTGTTATAGCGGCAACAGAAATACATCATCTGTGAAAATTTCAACTGCCTAGCTATCACCGTTCTTGAGATACAGCCTGGTGACAGACGGACGGACGGACGGACAGCGAAGTCTCAGTAATAGGGTCCCGTTTTTACCCTTTGGGTACGGAACCCTAAAAAGACATCTCTGTTTTAGCTTAGAAGAAAAGCCCAAAGTTATATATTTTCACCCAAACTATATCATACCTATCACGGATGATGCAAGGCTTATACTTTGGTTATTTTATATATATTACATGTATAAAATAACCAAACATAAAAAATATTTAGGTCGTTTCAGAAAAGAATTAGCCTGACTACGAAACATATATTAGCATATTTATCAGGATTAAAAATCTCACATCACCTTCACCCACAAAAGGAAAAGTCGTCTTTGGAATTTGGCGGCGCACTTGTGCATCTCAAATTAAACTATGTTGGGCTTTGGCCAGTCGCGTGTTTTTCTGCTGTCACTTCGTCAATTTACTCTTTGTTTTGTTTGGCATTCTGCCAGTCTTTCAACTTTGTGTCTTTTTGCAGCTTGTTGACTATCTGACCGGAGAGTTCTTGGAAGAGCAATACAAGGGTCAACGCGACCTCGCCGGCAAGGCCTCGACTCTCAAGAAGATGATGGACCGTCATGCCGCCCTCGGAGAGTTCATCTTTGACAAGAAGCTCATGGGCATGGACATCTAAATCTTATTTTAGTCAACTCATTTTAGTCTTTTTAAGATATCGTTAATTATTTCCGTGTAAAATATAGGCTACCTATTACAAATCATTTCGAATATTTAATTGTGTTCTATAGATGTAGTTTTGAAAGTTATCTGAAAATATGTAAACAATATTAAAAAATCTGTCAATCTCACTTGTTCGAATTATTAGCATCGTGTAAAAGCACCTTATTGATTAAACTCTTTAGCGGCCATTTTGAAATTCTTAGTAAACATTACGCGCCATATTTTAATACTTAGGTCATAGATTAAAAATGACCTAAGTACCTCAAAATATAAAGTAGGTATGTACTATGTAGGTACAAATACATTTTGGCATTTAGACCATGGTACCTATGATATCCACGTTTGTAAGAATATCCGTATATTGTAGGTTTAACTAGAAATAAGATCAAATTTTCCTTGATTTAAGTTATATGTACAAAATATTAATGAAAAAACTAATAACTCCACTAGTAGTATAAAAAATAAAAGTCAATCAACAAATTTTTAAAATCGTTTAATGTTTATATGCCTACACATCTTTTTGTAGTGAAAAGTTTGTAGTATAGAATAATGCTGTGAATTTTGTTTAATTTTGTTAATTAAAGATATACGTTTCCATTCAGTTCAATATTGTTTCATTTTGCTAAGTTTAGTTTGTATTATTATGTCCCCATGGTGCCGGGATAGAATTGCAACCTTCCCCCATATCTTCTTGTATATATAAATATATATCTTCTTTTTACCTGGTGGGCAGGATACAGAAGGTGAGAACCTGGCTTCTGTAGAACTGCGATCCCCAAAACGCCTGGCAAGCTTGAGGAATGGATGGTTTTCAAGGATATGATCTAAGTATGTCAAGTCGTAGATCAAAGTATGTCGAGTTACAGTGTGACTGGTTGAGACAACTTTTTATGAAAAAGTATCATTGAGTAACAGTGTGGCTCATTGGGAAAAGTTACTACTGTCTTAGAAGTTTTTTTTAAGACAGTATCGACGAGTAACAGTTTGACTTGATGGGAAAAATATCCCAACAAGTCACAGTGTGACTGTTTGGAAACCCACCAAAATAATGATAAATATATGCGATTCAAACCGCTTAAATCTGTTGATTACTACAAGAAAACCAAACCAAAGGGGGACAGTATTTTTTTTTATGCCTGATAGGTTACCCTTTGACCACTATTTCACCTGATGGTAAGTGATGATGTAGTCGAAGATGTTGTACAGGCTAACCTAGAATTACTGGCTCTCAAGGACAGCTGCCGGAACACACCGTTAGGTGCTTGGCGACAGATTTTCAACTTGAGAGTGGTAGCTAGCCAGGCGGCCATTCGCAAAGTGCCCTACCACCATGCTGTAACGACTGCCATCCTAAGACAACAACCGGGACCGACGGCTTAACGTGCCCTCCGAAGCACGGAAACGCTCAGTAGCAATATCACCAGCGGTCACCCATCCAACTCCTAACCGCGGCGGATGTTGCTTAACTTTGCTGATCGATTCAGAATGGCCAAACAAACTTCGCTACGAGCGCTTCAAAGTATCAACGAGTAAGTTTGATTTGTTGGGAAAAAATTATACCAACTAGTCACAGTGTGACTCGTTTACTGTGGCTGTTTGGAGACCCAGAAAAATCATAAATATACTCGATTGAAATCGTTTAAAGCTTTTATTTACTACTAGCTTTCCGGGCGTGGCTTCGCCCGCGCGTATGTCGGTTATCGCGCGAAAACATTAACCTCTTTTTGCGCAGTCGGATAAAAACTATCCTATGTTTTTTACCGGGTCTCAAACTATCTCCATACCAAATTTCATTCAAATCGGTCTAGTAGTTTTGGCGTGAAAGCGTAACAGACAGACAGACAGACAGACAGAGTTACTTTCGCATTTATAATATTAGTACTGATTGGAAAACCCAAAGGAGACATTTGTTTTCAATAGTGGCCGTTATGACTGTATAGTTTGAATCAGATAGTAAAGAAATTGGTGCGCTGATTATTACGTGTTACACCAAGTGAAAAGTTTCTCTCTGTCACTACAAGGATGGGTGACCGCTAGTAGTTGGGTGTTCCACCACCCACATATTTCAAAAATCTGAACCATCGCCCGTAGAACACCCGAAAACCGTTGGTGTTCCACGGGAGATTTTTTTCACCTGTGGAACACCCAGGTGTTCTACGAGGTGTTCCACGGGCAAGTACCGGAATTTACTGCTAAGAGTATAACCTGCTTCGGAGGACACGTTAATCTTTTATATGCTTAGTTTAAAATTTGCTTTAGTCGGAATTATCTGACTTATTCACGTCAGTTATAACGCAATATGTTCTAAAATAAAAACTATGTTAATTGATTACCAATTAACCGTTATAATATTTTATGTAGGTAAATAAAACTCAGTATTTTCTGTCCTATTTTAAAGTTGAAATTTTATTTGGATTAATTCCCTCCTTAAACTAGGTACCTATGTATATATGTAATCCCATCCCACTTGTACCTTAATCACAGACATTTTCTTGAAACCTAACTTACTGCGTTCTTATACTTTCATTGGATTATAATAGCTGTTGAACATTCCTGCAAAGGATGTCTAGTATTTACTCAATACTCGTATAACGTGTCAAGGCTTTCCCGCAGAGTAAGTTAAGCGTTATATCATGGATTTGAGTGCTTTTCTGTCCAGTTTTTCACCAGCAGTTCGGGGCAGATAGTCGACAAATCTTACACCACCGGCTAGCTTCACTCTGTATGTTATCTGAAAAAAATAAAGGCTGGTTAGTATCACAAATACACCAAAGATGTTTCTTTGCCTTAGCATTTGGTGCCGAGACCAGGCTGTACACCAAAAATTATAAGTATTTTCACGCACGCGAAGTGAACCATTTATCACTGTAGTTTTGTGAACGCACAGGCCCAGGGTTACCAAGGTACCTAAGCATTTAGAAGTTTTGCTTTGGAAGCTTAAACTTACAAGATATTTAGCCTTTCTTTTCTTCAGAACTATCTTCAAAAATATTTGCTGGAATAAATCATTAGATGCTTGGTGACAGATTTTAAGCTTCAAAGTCACGGCTACATTTGAGAGATATACTTCTTACCCTGGAGTTGAGAAAGTCGGTAAGTTCGTCCGCGTTGGCGCCACGACCAGGTTGTAGCACAACGAATGCTGTTGGAGCCTCCCCGCAGGCGGTGTGCGGAGCTCCAACCACGCCCACGTCACGCACGCACGGGTGACGAAGCAGGATTGATTCTAACTCCGCGGGTGCTACCTGTAATCCACAGAAGAGAAGTTGATTTATCCTTTGTCCATAAATAAGTGATTGTTGAATAAATAAATATGTAAGGTTTTTATATAGCAAAAACATAGCGTTAATATTACAAAATTACGAATTTACGAGAGGAAATAATGTAATTAGTAAGTGTTGTAAGCCGCAGAGCATGCGTTATTGCAAAAATAAAAATATTAAAATAGCGTTAATATAATTAAATTAATTATTATCGTTAATTAAAAGCATACGAATTAAATAAATAAACAAGCCTGGCTATTGAACACACAGTTACTTTTTATACAATTTGGGAGCCAATAGATTCAATTAGATATACATGTAACACACATTGTCACATTTTCATCTGAAAAATAAGACATACAGGGAAATACCAGCGCAGGATGCAATACTTCTGCTGCCACTTTTCTTTATAATCGACAAATAAGTAGGTGCTCTTTGGCAAATTTACACAGTGGTCATATTATATCTATGGACATTTAGCCTTGAAATTCAATTAATCCGAATGTTCAAATTTGTTAGCAGGACATATTTTTTTTCTTACCGAAATATCATTGTATTTGATCAATTCTTTAACTCTATTGATGACGTAAAAATATCCATCTTCGTCGTAAAAGCCCACATCTCCTGATATAAAAAACCCTTCCTTGTCTAGATGGCTACAATTGTCTAAGCCTAGGTATCCTGAAACACACAAACATAAGTACAGTTTGTAACATCATTAATTTGTCAGTAAACTTACTTACTACTTGAACATGTTTACTGTACTGTATTGTATTTGTACCGTGGGGCGCCGCCAGGCTAAGATGTCACTCCTCCATCTCTTCCGTATGTATCGTAAGAGGTGAGTGAGAGAAGGATACCGGAAGGTGGGCTGCAGCGCTTCTGAGGAATCGCTATCTTACTTACTGCAATCCCCAAGACGCCTGCTAAGCCTCCCTTGAGGCTGTCTTCAGCAGTGGACGATACGGCTGATACAGATATACCTGTACTATGTTTTAATTTGATATTTAAAGTGCATTCAGATAATTACGAGAGTTAAGTTTTTGAAAAGGCACTTCTTTCGATCAGGCAAAGCCTAGTAGTCTTGTTAATGGCCGCAACGTCTCCTATCATGGACAAAGTAATACAATTATAGCACAATATTCAGTACAGTCAAGCCAACCTATATAGTCTAGTGGCTAAGGCGCGCAAAACCGAGCATGCGAGTTAGATTCCCGTTCAATAAATACCTTCACACTTCCTTCACAATTACTCGCCATGGGTACTTGAACCCTAATAAAACACCCCCGTGTGCAGGCCTTCACGGAGGCGGGGAAAGATGGGGCAGCATTAGCATTCACCATCTCATCTCCGCGGTAGGCTTGAATTTAACCGAACTCTGTGCCTTGGAGAGGCAACCTTTCTCACTAATGTCACCCCCCAGACGTGTGGAGCCGTGCAAGATGGTTTTTAGGGTTCCGTATCCAAAGGGTAAAAATGGGACCATGTTACTGAGACATCGCTGTCCGTCCGTCCGTTTATCACCAGGCTGTATCTCAAGAACAGTGATAGTTAGACAGTTGAAATTTTCACAAATGATGTATTTCTGTTGCCACTATAACAACAAATACAAAAAGTTGGCCAAGAGCGAATCGGACTCGCGCACGTTAAAACAAAAAAGGTTAAAATATGAAGTCTAATGTTCTATAGCTAATAGTACCCTTCGTGCGCGAGTCTGACTCGCAATTGGCCGATTTTTATTACCTGCAGTAAGTGAAGGTGATTTGAAACAAATCTCGCCACGTTCGTTGGGTCCCAAAGGCTGTCGCGTATCTATATTTACCACCTGAAAAACAAATCTAAGTATAATTAAAGGTTGATGCTGAACTAGATGAACTAGATGCTTCCATATCTATTATAATAGCTCAAACAAAATTATTTTTAATAGTAGATAGTTTTATAAGTAAGTACAAAATTTGAGACTGTTTATAATTATTGGGGATGCCAATCGTGGTCCCCAGAAGCTTCAAACTTCCAGATCTTGAAAATCACGGTTACAGCTTTCATCTGTGATTAAATATAATCGGCAATTTATAGCTCGATTCTGTGCTTTTACCTCAGCTATTGTTTAAAGCTAAGTTTTTGAGGTGTTTTTTAAAACAACTATTGAATTTTACATATCATTTATTCATATAAGCCTAAAAGTGTGACCTACTCGTTACGAATAATGACATATAATCACATAATATCAGGCTTGTTTTTTACCACAGTGGGTCAAAGTAGAGATTTTCCCACAATACTTATGCTGCACCGCGCCGCGTTTTCATAATGGATGTTTTTTTTATTGTATGTTAGATATATAGATATTATACTTAAAACAAATTTTCTTTTCTCAAACATCCATAAAGATCGTAAGATAAAAGATACGTTTCTTAAGGGTCAGCAAGTTTTTTTGGTTTTATTTTGTATGAACAGTTGGTGTAGGTACAGTATTTAAAAGCAATTTTCTATCTAGTAGTACTTCTGTAACAACGCTAATATGTCCTAAAACTATTATAATTAAAATATAATCTTACTTAAGAAGATTATATAGAGCGTACTTCTGCATACAAAAAGAAAAAGCTTTTTTCCACCTCTTAATATTACCCGATATTGGTGATTTTTGTGTTCATGTATTGAATATATCATTGACTAGGCTTGTACGTTTTATTTATTCCAGTTTTCTAAATAACTTTAAAGTTAGAAGAAACTTTAAAGTTTTATCGAAAGCAGAATATACTTCTGACTTTAAAGTTATTTAGAAAACTGGAATGAATAAAACGTACAAGCCTAGTCAATGATATGTTCAATACATGAGCACAAAAATCAACGAAATCGGGCAATATAGAGAGGTAGAAAAAAGCTTTTTCTTTTTATATGGAGAAGTACGCGCTATATAACCTCTTAACGGGAATCTGAAGAACCTAAATCCAAATTTACGTAAAAGCTACGCGCTCTTAGCATATCTTGAAAACTCATACTGTACCGATACGTTCGACTATTGTAGGTACACGCCTAACACAACGTTCGCAAACTGGGAGGGTTCTATTTCTTTTTTTATGCTTGTAGCGTAGCCTTTGACCACTATCTCACCTGACTGTAGGTGATGATGTGATCGAAGATGATGTTCAGGCTAACCAAAAATTACTGCCGTTAAATGCTTGGCTATATAGATTTTCTACTTGAGGATGGCAGCTAGCCAGGCGTGGTAGCTATCACTATGCTGTAACGACTGCAGTCCTAAGACAACAACCGGGGACGACAGCTTAAAGCCGAAGCGCGAAAGCGCTCAGTAGTAATGTCACTAGCGGTCACCCATTCAACTCATGACCGCGGGGGACGTTGCTTTACTTAGCTTATCTGCATGGAGTAGCGTTCAACAGAATAGAAACGTTTCGTTTTACCGATGGTACTTTGTCTATAAATTTTCTATTCGTTAGCGTTGGTCACGTGATATTTCGTCAATATCATACATTTTGTAACTTTCTATTAGCGCTAAAGCTAAACGAATGTTACTTTGTCTAGGCCTAGAGAACGGCTGAGCAAACTTCGCTACGAGCGCTCCAAAACCAAGTCCCCCACCAGTCACACCAAACGAGCCACACTGTGACTCGTTGGGAATTAAATTATTTTCCCATTGAGTAACTGAGTTACGATAGATATTTTTTTAAATATCGACCTATAGATTCACTGTTATGCGATGAATATTTTTTAATAAGTGGGCTCATCGATTTGCTCGTTGTTCCTTATTTTAGAGGTACACGCCCAACATATCTGGTTTTCATTTAAGATTTTTTATTAATAAGGCGTCTACGCCACTCTTATGAAGGTAAATTAAAAATTTTAATAATTCAATATTCTACATTGTACTGCCACGTTCAGCAAAAAATGTATAGAGCCACTGCGAGAAGAACGTGTAAGAAAATCAGGGCCATTCATATAAACTCGCACTATGCCTGACTGATACGTTCGACAATTAGGTACGAATACCTACACCAGCTAGGAGGAAAGAAACTTTCTCCTAGACCTACACTGACATTCTACGATTAATGAGAAAAAAGAAAAATCAACCTCAAAGAGTATGTACTCTTCTACTACTCTTTGCCATAGATAAAGAGAAACTAAAAGTTAGGTATATTTAAGGGCTTATTATTTTGGTGCTGAAACTTCATAGAGGCAACGTAGCCTAAATAAAAGAATTTTCGATGCGAGTCGCTTATACAGAAAGCATTATCTTAATGTTTTCTTAAAATAATTTATATTAATAATTATGAAAGTAACTTTTATTCTGTACCTTAAAGATAAATCCATGTGAAGGTGTTCCCACACTCCCGTCTCTAGGTCCAAAGGGCGCGTACAGCTCATTGCATGAACTCCCTGCTTCCGTCGTACCGTAGATTTGGTACACGCCTTTTAGGTTTGATAATCTGAAATATGAAGCGCATATAGGTACCGCAAACCCTGCTGTAGATGAATACTTACATTGCAAACGCTCGGTTCATAACTGAAATACGAGAATATGCACTGTTTGCGCGCAAATGATGTGAACCGATTAGTAGCCGTGCTCATAACGTCTGCAAACTGTCAATTTGCTTCTTCGCAATTAAACTCAAAATAACCTTCACTTCAATTATCGACATTAGAAATATTTCATTTCAAGGCATTCTTTTGTAAATAAGTTTGTTTTACGTAAACGTTGTTTTACGTACGTTCTAACAATAACAACAAAAATCTCATTTATCTTATATTACAAATTATTGGAGTACAAAATTTTATGCCTAAGGCGGGAATCGAATCCGCGTCCTCCGATATCGCGTCGGAAGCCAAACCTCCTCGGCCACCTGGACTTGACATTTCTAGCCGAAATTATGTGTTCCAATTGTATTACTCGCGTCATAGGGGACGGTGCTCAATTATATGTCTTAATTTGAGTTTGACGTTTACACTATCTGTTTTCCGTGAGCGTTATATGCAGCCGAAGGTGACGTCATAGAAGACATCATATTGCTATCGTGGTGTAAGTTTAGCACGTTATGAAACGAAAGTTTGCGTGCAGACAGTGTAAATAGCGCATATTTGCGTGACTTGAACCGAAGGGATAGATACATAGCACACTGTGGGGCTAGACTTTATTACGCGTTATGACATTATGTTAAGCGTGATTTACAGTGTAAAGCTTATGGTAGCCTGGTTGTGATTACCGCATTAAATACAACACAGCTTCTACAATAAGACAAGCTACAAGTCATTGCAGACTCACAGGCAGTCCAAATGCTCCAGCCCACTACCAGCTGGCATCAGGCCCACCAACGCTGGCAGCAATTGTCACGAAACGCGATCCTACTCTATGCACAGGTGAGAAAATGAGTAAATAAATGTTTTGTGTACTGGCAACATTATAAATTTAAAACCAGAGAGAGAATGTGGCGGTGTGTGTGAGAAAATAAAGAGGATATGATAATAGTTTCGCTTGGTGTAAAGGGAGTGTCGCATGGGGAAGGCTGGTTGGTGGACCCACCTTGTAAGTTTGAAGTGTAATGAGAGGAGTAATTTCGCATTCAGTAATTATTTTATCCGTTGCGGGAGGATCCTGCCACTGCAAGTGGCTCCCGGGTGACTTCATGGTACTGTGGCGGCTCTCATTTGTACGGAATGAAAGTTAATACATATATGGTGACCTCTATTCCTATCAATAATTCTCAATTATTATATTTGTGGCGTGTAATATGATTTTAAATTTGAACCTAGGATAATATACTGAAATAAGATATTCTAAAATCTTAACTTCGCCACAGCAATGCCCCGTTGAATTGCAATGCTTAATCGTTGAGCCAAATATGTGCCAGCATTTTGATCACAATTTGTACCACTTCATTATATTTTAAAAAACTAACGTGTCTAAAGCTTTCGTGTTATTCAACCATCGTTGAAGACACGTCGTTGGTTCTCCTGGAATTAAAATTGTTATTGACTTTTGAATGTTGCTTTAAGGCTTTCACATACTAAAGGCGGGTATAAGGCGTGTGCGTTAAGCTGTGGTCCAAGGACCGTTTTCTGACAGATCAGGCTGCACCAAGCATGCATGCCCGCTGTGGGAATGGTCTTCTTAATTCAATCCAGTGGCTCTGGACAGTTGCTTGTTAAGTATCTACCTATCTATGAAGATTTAGATATTGTGAATTTATAACCAGTCCTGATTAGCACTTGTTGAATCATGACGATGGTATATACCACTGTCGTTATTTTTCTTGAGATTTGCTTTATGTAGATATCAATTGACTACCTACTGAATAAAACAACAGTCGCTGTACACGCAGTCATGGACTATACATATCAGTTGGCATTGGAATGGCGCCCAACAGGCAGACTCGCAGTTGGAATTTGAATTACTTGTCTTGTCACTTTGAAAGGCTTGTGTCCGGCGTGGCCTGTCAATTAACGAGCTGTGGAGACCCACCTTTTATTTTCCAAGCGTCTCAAGTAGCCAATATGGCATTGGCACAATCTCCATGTTACAGTATTAATGTTTTTGTAGGTTATCAAACATAATATTTTCAACTCTCTACCGATGTAGAGCCGTAAACGGCATCTGTTTACGGGTTGGTGATATTGTAACAGTAGTGAAATGTATCTGATGAACTTTCACAAATATAATTATATTACCTTTTTTTAATAGCGCTGACTTGATCCGCAAAAACCGGAGTGCTGGATGAGATAATGACTTCCACGGATGTCACATCATACTGATCCAGTATTGTGGATTTGATCATTGCGGTTATTGACGCCGGTGCTAACTGCAAGACCTGGATCTGTAAATTGATATAAATAATCAACCAACTAACCCCAAGCGATTGGCAAGTTGTCAACTATAGTGGGCTTGAATATTTACATCGCCTATACAAAGATAATTATGCAACGCTTAGATTTCTCAAGTGGTTTTGTTGTATCTACAGTTGTTTCGCTCTGGTAAAGTTGTGTATAAATTTTTGTGATTTCAGGGTTTTTTTATGTTATTATGTTTGTGACAGAACAAGCTCGAGGCTCACCTGATGTTAAGCGGACTAACCTCTGCCTATAACAGACGCATTTCGTTACAAGTCACGAATTGCACTGCGCCTGTCACCTTGAGACAGTCACCTTGAGAGTTGTTTAGTATCATGTGCCTGTAATTTCACTGGCTTTCAAGGACTGCTGTCGGAACACACCGTTAGGTGCTTGGCGACAGATTTTCTACGTGTCACCTTTTTCACAGAATTTACGGCATGAAAATTACATACAGCGGTGTAACTTTGCAAGTGCTATGCTTGTTATTCTAGTTATTGTAAGTAAATCAAATATAACATTATTTATGAATGACATTAAGTATAATGTTATTTCCATACCAAATTTCATTCAAATCGGTCCAGTAGTTTTGGCGTGAAAGCGTAACAGACAGACACAGTTACTTTCGCATTTATAATATTAGTACTGATTATTGTCATAATGATTCTACGTCTTCTCATTTGCAAGATACCCACATTCACGTCCTGATCCTGGTCCTGTCCATCTGATGACGAAATATATACAGTTACATATACTCGTAATTGTAACTTCATTTTAATTGTGTATTTATTGAAAGGCTAGCCCAATCTTAGTGTAGTCTTATGCCTTCTTTTGTTCATTACCCTCCGTATTGCTAAATAATGATACCAATAGACTCGAAAATGTTTTTAGGCTTAACCTAGAATGGAACCTGCGTCTCAAGGGCAACTGGTTAAAACTTAAAATTCTTAAGTAAGTGACACATTTTCTATTTGAGAGTGGCCAGTGCTAGTCAAATGAGCATTGACAAAATGTCCTGCCAGTTTATTACTTACTTTATACCTTTCTATGGCTCGTAGACAGTCGGTTTCCTCGTTGTTAGGAGAAAAGACGACGGTACTGCCTTCCCTTAAGTAGCTAAGCGTGCACATCAACCCATATGTATAGTACCACTCACGGGTATTTAGTATCGAAGAGTGTTTGAAACTGAAATAAAAAACATAATGTTCCTACAGGCCTACAGCCTCATAAATTAGAAATTAGTTAGACTCTTGCGAGGCCGAAGGCCGAGCTACGTATTGACATGCTCCTCTCATTCTTCATACTGTATTTGGAGTATTTTACCATACATTACCGACTGTATTAGGAGTATGAGTACGTTCCTATTCCAATTTCGATGACGTCTACCAAATAAAAAAAGTTTTTCCGATTTGGCTGAAAATCGATATCTAGGTTGTTCTGGACGTTTTTATTCCAAATTAAATATTTTTTTTTTCGATGACGTCTGTCAAGTAAAAAAAGTTTTTCCGATTTGGCTGAAAATCGATATCTAGGTTGTTCTGGACGTTCTTATTCCAAATTTGAATTTATTTTTTCGATGACGTCTGCCAAGTAAAAAAAGTTTTTACGATTTGGCTGAAAATCGATATCTAGGTTGTTCTAGACGTTCTTATTCCAAATTTGAAATTTTTTTCGATAACGTCTTCCAAGTGATGAATGAAGACGTATCTCGAAAACAGTAAGAGATAGGTGGGGGGGTCTTTGAACAAATGTCATAGTGAATATGGAGAGTACGAATGATATCCAAAAAAATCCAAAATGGCGGAATTCAAGATGGCCGCCATACTCCACTCCGATGCTCCGATCACGCTGAAGTGAGGCCGTAAGGCCGAGCTTCAGTGGGTTGGGAGTGCTTTGCATGGTGGCCATCTTGAATTCCGCCATTTTGGATTCGTCCTAGGTGCCCCTCTTATTCTTCATACTGCATTTGGAGTAATTCATTTTATGTTTGGACTGTATTAAGAGTTTTTGTGGGAGTTTTGACTTTATTTGGAGTAACTGTTCGAGGCCGAAGGCCGAGCTCCAACTTGAGAGTATTTTTCCACATCCCCGACTGGTCTCCATGGCAACTGCCCGCGATAACCAAAGCACCCACATGTGGGGTTCCTTTACCGAAGTGACTCAGAACCTTGGTACGATTCTGACCGTACCACTTTTTTATGGCAGAAGGGTGAATCTGGTTTGGTGGCTACAGTTTGGTTCATTAATGTATTAAGAGTTTATATGTGATTTCATACTTCTTTTGGAGTTTGAATATGCTTTTTTTTCAAATGTATAAGGTGTTTTGATATAATTTAATACTGCATTACGATAAATGCGGGCCGCTTGCGGCCCGCATACTGCCCGAAAAACTAGTTATTAATATAATCGTGATGGTTGCAACTGGGCCGCTACTGCAATTCAACGAAGTTTCGTTTTTCGTGTTACGAGCGACACTTTAGGCCACGGAAATCGAATTTGCGGTACGAAGTTGTTTCATATAGTCTATGGTTGGGCCGCATCGTTCATCACAAATCTTGTCCCGCTATGGAATTTCCCATACTACTCTGAGAACGCTATTAGGTATGCCTTTTTTTTTTTTTTTTGACCCGGGAAAATCCTTTATGGATACCACCCGCCCCGGGGGGAGCGGAGTGGTTATGTGGGAGTCCTCGCCTGAAGGGCCTTACTACCCCCTCGGGGGGGTAGTAAGTGAGGTTACCCACTAAAACCCCGGGATGAGCAGTCTGCCGCCTAGTAGGGCGAAATGGGGTAGCGTTAGCAGTCACCATCTCGCCCCAGCGGCCGGCCCATCACCGATGACGGGCCCCGGCCAATGGAGGGATGACCCGGCTCATTGGAGCCATCCCCCAGACGTGTGGGATCGTGCAAGCCAGTGGAGAATCCCCCGACTCTCCACCGGTGATCCTCACAACACTAGGAAAGAGCGAGAAGGCGCCCGAACCGCCTTCTCCTCCCCCCAGTTCGTCTACGCCGGAGCGAGTCCACGAGGACGTCGTCCTCCCTCGCCCGCTCCGCGGCCTCTTTCTGCACCATCACCGCTTCGCAGAAAGAGACCACCGCCTGCCACGATCCGTCGCTGCCGAGCATAGCGTTAACCACGCTCGGCAGCGACAGATCTGCGCCAATGACCGCTGTGAGGGTGTGCCGCATGGGACTGTTGATTTATTTTATACTACATGCAAAAATTAATCGTATGTCATTTGATTGACTAGCTGTTTTGAAGCGCCATCTACAGTTTCATTCTTCTTTTTTGTACCTGTGGTAGGAGTCAGACGTATAACCTTCCTAGTGACATTAAAAGGATATTATAGTTTATATTTTGAAATCCTTAAACAAGACATTATTATTTCGGTCTATAATCCTAATATTATTATAGGTTATGGTACCAGTACACTACGCGTTTAGTTGTAACTTTCCACTGCGAGAATATTTCTAAGTACCCGCATGTAAAAATAAATAAATTATAAAACCAGTGTGAACAAGTGTGATCTTAAAATAAACGATGGAAAACTCTAAAATAAAACGAAATATTAAGCCATTCGACGGTGAAAAGTATAGTGTGTGGAAGTTTCGTATTCGAGCATTGTTAAGTGAAATGGACGTTATAAAAGTTATCGACCATGACCCAATATTACAAAGCAAAGAATGGGAGAAAAATAACCGTATTGCAAAAAGTGTTATTATTGAATATCTAGCTGATTCCTACTTAGGATTTGCGAAGGAAGATATTTCGGCGAGGGATATTTTCAATAATTTAGATTCCCTTTATGAGCGGAAAAGTATTGCAACACAATTGGCATTGCGTAAAAAGTTGTTGGCGTTAAATTTACAAGGTGACGTTTATCTCATAAAACATTTTGCTGTTTTCGATGACCTCATCACGGAATTGCTTGCAGCGGGAGCGAAATTAGAGGAAACAGATAAGGTAGCCCATTTGTTACTCACTTTACCCACAACGTACGATGGTGTTATAACTGCGATTGAGACCTTGTCGGAGGATAATTTGACGTTAGCATTTGTTAAAACACGACTTTTAGACCATGAAGTGAAGTTGAAAAATGAATCTAACGATACAAGTGCAAAGGTACTGCATGTTGAAAATAAAACATTTACGTCGAAGAAAAGAAAATGGGATAGTTCACAACAATCAAATAATTTCCATCAAAAGGATTACGTACCGAAAAAGAAGGTACATTTTGTAAAATGTCATCACTGTGGGCGGAAAGGACATAAAAAGAATGACTGCTATTACTACAAGAGAATGAATCAGAATACAAAGCAGAAAACTACGGAACGGACGCGAACAGTTCAGGCTGTTGAAATTAATGCACCATCTACTTCAAACGATATTTCTGGCTTTGCATTTATGACCGGAGACTACCAACAAGAGGAAAATTCTAACAAAATTACATTTTTATTGGATTCTGGAGCATCGGACCACATCATAAACAGAGAAGACCTTTTTGTGAATCATACTGATTTGCATATACCATTAAAAATTTCTATTGCTAAAAATAATGAATTTATTTCAGCTACAAAAAAGGGATCATTGCAGGTTACCAGCGACATGGGCATTTCAGGAGTTTTGGATGACGTGTTATTTTGCCGGGAGGTTCCATACAATTTGCTGTCAGTATCAAAGATGCAGCGATCTGGATTTACTGTTATTTTCGACCAACAAGGTACCCAAATTTGTAAGGACGGTAAAGTCATTATGCAAGGTAAGACAATTAACAATTTGATTGCTATAGATTTTGTAGCGTCGGTGAACGTCACTCAATCTGTTTCCCATATATGCAATAGTGACAAGAATAGTTACAAATTATGGCATCAACGTTTAGGGCACATAAGCAAAAGTAAATTCTTAGAATTAAAGAATAATAAAATGGTTGATGACATAAACCAAATAGATACTATTACACCAGACGATGAGTTGTGTGAAGCTTGTATAAATGGGAAGCAGAGTAGACTCCCGTTCAATCGAGCTAAAAATAAAATTCATATTAAGCGACCATTATATGTCGTCCATACAGATGTGTGCGGCCCCATCACTCCTTCTTCTATTGACAACAAGAATTATTTTATACTTTTTGTCGATGAGTTTACGCATTACTGTGTGACTTATTTACTAACACATAAATCAGACGTATTCTCTGCTTTCAAAGATTTCGTTGCAAAAAGTGAGACAAAATTTAACTTGAAGGTAGCTAATTTATATTGCGATAACGGTGGGGAATACTTGTCTAGTGAGATGAAAAGCTATTGTGTTGAAAAAGGAATCACTTATCATTTGACAGTTCCAAGAACTCCACAATTAAATGGTGTTTCAGAACGTATGGTTAGGACTATTACAGAGAAAGCTCGTTCTATGATAAACGGTGCTGGGTTAGAAAAAGTTTTCTGGGGTCAAGCAGTATTGACTGCTGTTTATCTTATTAATTTAACCCCTACTAAAGCATTGAAACTTTCACAAACACCATTTGAGATGTGGCATAATAAAAAACCTCAAATTAAATACTTAAAGGTTTTTGGCTCAACAGTTTATGTACACGACAAGACTAGTAAGGCAAAGTTTGACGTTAAATCATGGAAAGGAATACTAGTGGGATATGAACCAAACGGTTACAAAGTTTGGAACCAAGATTGCGAAAAGTTTATTACTGTCAGAGATGTTATTGTTGACGAGGCTAATCTTCTTCGACCCAGGTCTGCATTAAAGCCTGAAGAGAATAATATGGTAAATTCTCGTGACAAAACTGATACGTCGAAATCAGTGTCAATAAAGTCTCGAATCACTGACAGTTCTAAATCAGACACGTCTAAGTCTGATGGGCTAGAGAGTCCTAACAAAATTCGCAAAATGAACCATGATAATATAACCGATTCGGAGCATTTAGGTAATCCACGTACTGATCATTTCTTGAATGATACTGTGAAAGTTGATCAATTTCTAGGCTTGAGAAGGAGTGATAGGCTGAAAGGTCGTCCCCCTGTGTCTTATAATGAAAATGACGACGATTATTTAATGTGTGCTCAGTCAATTTCATGCAAAATACCCAATTCGTTCGAAGAGAATAAAACTAGGGATGACAGAACTCAGTTGGAAAAAGCGGTAAGGGATGAATTAAATTCTCTGGCTGCAAATGATACGTGGACATTAGTACCTAGGCCGGCAAATAAAAATATTGTAGACTGTAAATGGATATTTACTATTAAAAATGATGAATTTGGAAAACCTTTGAGATATAAAGCGCGTCTAGTTGCAAGAGGTTTTAGCCAACAATATTTAACGGACTACTATGAAACGTTTGCTCCAGTAGCAAGAATTGCTAGTTTCAGATTTATTATTTGTTTTGCAAATCAATTCAACTTGTTAGTGCATCATATGGACGTTAAAACCGCGTTTTTAAATGGCAAACTAAAAGAAGAGATATTTATGATTGTGCCTAAAGGCGTTACATGCAACAATAATTATGTTTGCAAGTTGAATAAGGCACTGTATGGGCTCAAACAAGCAGCTAGGTGCTGGTTTGAGGTGTTTGAGCAATCACTGAAAGAAAAAGGCTTTCAAAATTCATCAGTTGATAGGTGCATTTATATCTTAAATAATGGCGATGTGAAAAAGAACATATACGTGGTACTATATGTTGATGACCTGGTCATCGCTTGTGCGGAAATAGAAATAATGAATAAATTTAAAAACTATTTAATGAGTAAATTTAAGATGACCGATTTAAAAGAAATAAATTTATTTCTTGGAATAAAAATAACGAGATTAAATGATGTAATAACGTTAGATCAAAGCGCATACATAAAAACTGTCTTAGATAAATTTAATATGCAGGATTGCAAACCTGTAAATACACCCTTGGAAACTAAAATAAACTATGAACAATTAAACTCCGAAGAAAAATATAACGCACCATGTCGTAACGTTATAGGTTGTTTGATGTATATTATGTTATGCACTCGTCCAGACTTAAGCAAAAGTGTTAATATACTAAGTCGGTATACAAATAATAATAATAAAGAATTGTGGCAATGTCTGAAAAGGGTGCTAAGGTACTTAAAAGGCACAAGTGATCTAAAATTGTGTTACAAAAGGTGTGACTATATCCACATTTTATCAGGATATGTAGATTCTAACTGGGGTGGTAATGATACAAAAGACAGAAAAAGTACAACCGGATATTTATTTAAATTATTTGACCGTTGTTCCATTACGTGGAATACAAAGAAGCAGATTTCTGTCGCAGCATCTTCGACTGAGGCTGAATACATGGCGTTGTATGAAGCTGTAAAAGAAGCATTGTGGCTTAAATCACTGGCAAATAGCATACACTTTAATATTGTCGACCCTATTCTTATCTATGAAGACAATAATGGCTGTATAAGTATTGCGAACAACCCAACTAATCATAAACGGTCAAAACATATTGACATAAAATATCATTTTTCCAGGGAGCAGATTGAGAAAAATGTGATTAAATTAAATTACATACCTACAGATCAGCAGCTGGCGGATGTTTTAACAAAACCATTGCCTTCAATAACTTTTCAGGACATGAGAAGAAAAATGGGTATAGAATAAGATAATGATTGTCAAAATGATGTAATTAAGTAAATTCTGTGATCAAGTAAATAATAGTTACATTTTTATAATGGAATGGTCTGATTAGGTTTTCCTGGGTTTCCCTAATCCACGCAACAAATGTTGGACCATATTGTATTTTCCCAGCAAGCACTAGGAAGTTGTATATGTTCTGGTTAGTTAGCTAAATATGTTATTTATGTAATTAATGATTAATTTTTGAGGGGGCGTGTTGATTAATTTTATACTACATGCAAAAATTAATCGTATGTCATTTGATTGACTAGCTATTTTGAAGCGCCATCTACAGTTTCATTCTTCTTTTTTGTACCTGTGGTAGGAGTCAGACGTATAACCTTCCTAGTGACATTAAAAGGATATTATAGTTTATATTTTGAAATCCTTAAACAAGACATTATTATTTCGGTCTATAATCCTAATATTATTATAGGGACTCCATGCGGCGCACTCCTCCAGCGTGTGGAGCGCCGTGTCTTCTGGCGCTCCACACTCGTGACAGGCGGGGGTCGCCTCCCGTCTCGCGATGTGATGCAGGTACTTTCCGAAACATCCGTGTCCGGAAAGCATCTGCACCAATCGGAAGGTCAGCGACCCGAATCGCCACCCTACCCACCTCCGGAGGACCGGGCGAATGGCATCCACCGTCCTCTGTCCAGGGACCGGTGGAGCCAGGTCCTCCGTCCACCGCCTCAACAGGGCGACCCGCGCCCGCCGTCGCATGCGCGTGACCTCCTCCCACGCTGGAGGCTCCCCGCGGGATCTCCTCGCCGCCACGAAGTGGTACACTTCGGCGAGGATCTCCGCTTGGGGCTCCCAGGGGGGATCACTGGCCAACACGCATCCCGCAGTCCAGGACACCGTCCGGTACCCGCGTATCGCCCTCGTCGCGATGACCCGCTGCGGACGTCGCAGCAGGGCCTTATTGGCGCGACCGAGGGCGTCCACCCAGACAGGTGCCCCGTACAAGGCCATACTCCGGATCACTCCGGAGTACAGGCGACGACATGTGGCGTTCGGGCCGCCCACGTTGGGCAGCAGCCTCCCAAGGGCGGCAGCGGCGCCTATGACTTTTGGGGCCAGTTGAGTGAAGTGGGCCCCAAAAGTCCACCGCCCGTCCAGGATGAGACCCAGGTACCTCATCTGGGTCCCAACCCGGACCCTATTAGGTATGCCTCAATCAGCTTTAAGGAACGTCAATGAGTAGTTTATATTTGAGATGCTTGGAATTTTCAGTAGCTTTCACTGCTGTGCAAGTTTGACGCAAAACTCCTGGATGGAAACTTATTATAAGTTGAAACTATAATTGATAATTTTCAACGAGCAGATAGTCATCAAATCGTAAATAAAAACAAGTACAGAAACAGTACGAAAACCTACCCACCTCTCAATGCTTATAGAAATAGTATTGACCAAAAATCCCAGATGCGTCCAAGGCACGCCTTTTGGCAATCCCGTGGTACCAGAGGAGAACAAAATCAGCAATGTATCTTTCCAGCCATCTACCGGAGTTGGTTCAAAATCAGCCACATCTGCGGTTTCTGACAAAAAATCGCTGAATGCAACGGCGCCACTGCGGCTGTTTTCATATTTATCGTCATCTTTGTCTTCGTCACCATAAACAATATAGTTTTCTATGCAACCAACACTTTCAAATGAGTTCTTGTGAAGTTCGTAAGCAGAGGGCGAACAGAACATTATTTTTGGCTTTGCGATTTTGACACGGTGTAGCAGGGGAACTGTGAAATGTACGAGTAAGCATGTAAATTATTACTTATACTAGCAAAAAGCTGAGCTTTGTGAGGGCTCACGTTTATTTTACAACCTGATTCTAGTGGTGTCATTTAGTATTAAGTAGATTTACTACGATCTATTTGTGTATTGAGTTCTGCGAATTAATATTTTATTCGTAGATTGAGTTTAGATGTTGCAGCGATGTTAACTCTTTGGTTTTCTAACAGATGGCGCTAGTAGTACAATAATATACTATCCAATGAATACAAAATTGATTATCATTTTTAGTGGTTATAAAATTATACATTAATCTTTTAATTGCCAATTACCTGGGGTTTGACCGAAATCACACATGGATTGAAAATATATGCTTACCAGTCCCATATGTAATATCACAGGGAGAAAAGGAAGCTCCCACACAAAATACACCAAGTATGGTCGGTATCACTTCTGTACGTTTTTCACTACAGATCGACACCACGTCTCCTTTTGTCACTCCTATACGAGACAGTGAGAGGGCTATATCAACAGTTTGCTGAGCTAGTTCTTTGTATGTGACTGTGTGGAAAGTATTAGCATTTATCTGAAATTACAAACAAGAACAATTTAGGGTTATATGAGATGACCCTCCAATTTGTTTGCGTGCAGACGTACAGCTAATAGTATAAAACAAAGTCGCTTCCCGGTGTCTGTCCCTATGTATGCTTAGATCGTAAAACTACGGGACGAATTTTGATGCAGTTTTTTTTATACTGAACTGGGTAGCACTTGACCACTATCTCACCTGATGTTAAGTGATGATGCGGTCGATGATGGAGCGCGCTTACCCAGGAGGTATCTATTCTCTCGCGTTTTGAAGACCCCATATTGTACTTAACCAGAAACACAGACTCAGGCAGGGTGTTCCATTCCCTGGCGGTTCGCATGAACGAAGACGCAAATCGCTTTGTTCGGGTAAATGGTATATCAATATAGCGGTGGCGCTTCTGTGTATCCCTGGATGTCCGGTTATAGAATGGGGATGGCGGAATCAAATCATGCAGTTCTGTGGCACACTCCCCGAAATGTATCCGATAAAAAATCGATAAACAAGCGACTTTGCGGTGATGCACGAGCTAGTATTTAATATAATTTACAAAATACTTGGAGATATGTATCTTTCAGAACTTAGTAGGTACAGTTGCACTAAAAATATATTTGAGCTATACATAATAAAGACTAATAAATAATAAAGTTTTTTCCGCTACCTAACTATTATGTCTTGAAACCCCTCTGAAATATAATATAATGGAATATCTAGTCCAATATTCATCTTTGGTCCAGGTTTGGCTCAGGTTTGTAACTCATTCCGTTTACGAGTTATGATTTCGAGACTCACTCGGACACAGCGGAATCTCATTAATAAGTTTTGGCAGCAGCTCAGAAAACGGCTGTCATTCCATGTCACGCGGAGGGGTGGAAATTAAGTTCTGGTAAATGGAAAATATTTATAGGGTCAATATAGTCCACACGTAGCTTTCGTACTCTTAGCATGACGCCAATTGTGAAGTTGAGTTCACTCTGCTAAAGCTCTCGTGAAACTGCAGCCAGACGCGTAGTGTGCGCGTTTGTGGCTCTTCCGCCAAACACTAGTTCACCGCGCCGCCCTCTTTATGTGTGAATAGATCTTTAATTATTATGTACAACGGTACGCGTCAACCCGCCGTGCTACCAAGCACCGCGCACCGCGTACAAACCGCGTTCGGTGTGTGAGAAGCTTATTTATTCCACATATTATGTTTCTTTTACCTACACAAATTCATGAAAATACTAAAAACATATTTATTTTATTAACTGATAATCATTTTTTTTTACGATTCTTAACATGATTTTGGTATAAATATTAATAGGGGGTCGACAATGGCGTGAACTACGTCGAGAAAAAGTTGGTACGAAGAATCTAATAAACCTCTCTGCTGGAGGTAAAAGTGCCCAGAATGCTGGCTGCATTACCTCGCTTTATATTTTCTGATCCAGATATTAACATTTTTGATTAAAAAAATCGCAAATCGTTGTCATCCAACTTATAATTATTATTCAATTTAATTTTATTTCATCACCAAGTGCTGAATCACATATAGGTAGAAATACGATAATGATATCGGTGAGATTATGCGTAAAAACTATTACATACATAGGTTTTAACTTACCAAAGCAGGAAAATCCTGATATTCCAGCATCCTGTCGAGCATCTCTTTTCCAAAATGCAAATGAGCAGGCACCTTTACACGCTCGTCGCCATACACATACAACTTGTTTTTTAACATATTTGCTAAAGCTAACCTGAAAGAAATTGCTTATAGTGGTAATACCGCCCGTTACGTCACTATAATCTATGATTTTGTCTGCTATAACATAATATAAAATACTACCTTTCCGGCCGCGGCGCCACTCGCATGTATGTCGGTTATCGCGCAAAAATAATTACCTCATTTTGCGCAGTTGGATAAAAACTACCCTACCCTGTTTCCACACCAAATCGGTCCACTACTTTTGGCGTGAAAGCGAGACAGACAGATAGAAAGTGAGACAGAGTTACATTCGCATTTATAATATTACTAGCTTTCCGGGCGCGGCTCCGCCCGCGCGTATGTCGGTTATCGCGCAAAAACACTAACGTCCTTTTGCGCAGTTGGATAAAAACTATCCTATGTTTTATCTCGGGTCTCAAACTATTTCCATAGCAAATTTCATTCAAATCGGTCCAGTAGTTTTGGCGTGAAAGCGTAACAGACAGACAGATTTACTTTCGCATTTATAATATTAGTACTGATTGATTATTTTTCTTTAATATTTTAGGGCTTCATTCATATAAGTAGGTACTATCAGGGTCGTCAGTATATGCTCAGTTTTTAAACAAAATCCCGTGAACAAGATGAACAATTGTGGTTACCGCCCCGATTTGTCATAAAACTTATTAATAATATTCTTAACTTCACATACATACGACGTCATTACAAACTTTTACCTCTAATTTCACAATCCTATTCCTCCCATTTTATAAAACCCGTAGTTGACGCATTGACCTATATCTCGATGAGTTGACGTCTCCTACCTATAAATTACCTACCTGCAAATTTTTGCTTGATATGCTTGATTATTAATATTATTAGGTCACCTATCGGTGAATAAAATGGCTTGTTTATCGACCCACCATGACGACGGGTAATGGAGACCCTTTTGCTCACTTGTTGCACTTATAGACCTTTATTAACAAAATACTACGAACTATATACAATACACTGCTACTACCGTAAAAGCATTTAGACTACCTACAAGTCACTTTGACCACTATCTCACCTGATGGTAAGTGATGATGTGGTCGAGGATGTTGTTCAGGCTAACCTAGAATTACTGGCTCTCAAGGACAGCTGCCGGAACACACCGTTAGGTGCTTGGCGACAGATTTTCAACTTGAGGGTGGTAGCTAGCCAGGCGGGCATTCCCAAAGTGCCCTACCACCATACTGTAACGACTGCCATCCTAAGACAACAACCGGGACCGACGGCTTAACGTGCCCTCCGAAGCACGGAAGCGCTCAGTAGTAATGTCACCAGCGGTCACCCATCCAACTCATGACCGCGGCGGACGTTGCTTAACTTTGCTGATCGATTCAGAATGGTTAAGCAAACTTCGCTACGAGCGCTTCAAAAGATATCTAAAATAATAACATTATATTCATAACTATTGTTAAAAAACAAAAGCATTGATTGCTATTGTTTTCTTAAACCTATTTATAATAAAATCCGATGATGTATTTTGACTTGCACTTGAATATATTTAAAAAATGAGTTTATCAACTTACCCTTGGTCTGACACAGAAGAAATAAACAATGCAATAAGTGATTTTTATCGGACAACAAATATCTTATCGGAAATATAGATAACTGCATAATACGTTGTTGATCCACTGCATACAAGCCGAGCCGATGCAACGCGGGGAGCCAAATGCACAGCCTGCAGTAGTGATGGGCCGTCGATTATATGTTAACGAAACGTAACCTTTGAGCGTCAGGCTAGTTAGTTAACTATATTATAGTCAAAACGTCGTTGGCATGCGTCGAAGTTTTACCCTTTTGTTATTTTACTGTGGCGGAACAAGCTCGAGGCCCACCTGATGTTAAGCGGACTAACCTCTAATAACAGATCCATTTCGTCACAAGTCACGAATTGCACTGCGCCCGTCACCTTGAGACATAGTTGTTAAGTCTCAACCCAAGTAACACAAAACAACATTATAAGAAGCGTACAACAGCATGGACTAACATGCAAAGCAGTATATGAGCAGCATATGTAGCACTATATCAGCCGTATAAAAGTTTATAAGTGTCTTATAAGCACAATTAGGGCCCCAAATAATATGGCTTTGAGCATTATTAAATAATTATTATTAGTGTTGCTAACCAGCGCTTATAATGTAATTGAAGACAGACATTAGTAAAGTTGTTAGACAACATACTTATTCTAATGTAAAAAGCATTTTTTAGACGTTAGTACAGCTTTTAAACAGCTTTTTCAATTACAATGCCAGTTACGTTTTATTCTAAGGCTGAACTTTTTATTTTCTATGTATAAAAATATTTGAAAAAACTTATCGAAACTTATGTCCGATTTGATTATTTTGTTTAGTGTATTGCAGTGCATGGTGTTGTGTGCGGAGAGGTTTTAATGTGTCTTTATTAAATCATAAGGTAAGTATGAATTTTATTTTGTTTTGAATGCAAATGCAGAGCTAGTGGTATTACTCTTATGTGAAAATATATATATGTTTGTGGTTTATAATTCACGCGCCCTCACAGTAATGCTTATTTAATACAAATAGGGACAAATTTAGAATCGACATATGACACCTATTGTATTTTTTTTTAACGATTTGATTAATTTTAACTGATAAAATTGCTTCTATCAATACTTCGCATATAAGAAAAACATAATTACTTAGTAGTATTTCATTCATGTGTATGTTATACTTTTATTTTTATGTTAGAGAAAACAGAAAGCAAATGGCGTCACATAATATTAATATTTTAAACTTTCAACTAGTGTATTTTAATGTTGTCAGTCTTATTATAGTAAAAGAAAAAGCTTAAGTCATTCAACCTACATATAAAATACTTAAGTGATATATTTAGCATTATTGTAACACCTTTAAGGCTAAGATTCAGAGACCAGTCTAAGCGTGAACTAATGCTTTAATCCGTCAAAATGTAGTGCTTAGCATCATAATTGTATTCAGAGACATCTGGTACAGCGCTTAAACTTAGCGCGTGCTATGCTAAGCCAAGTAGTGGAAATCGACAACTTTAGCCTGTCTCAAAGCAGGAGTGGCGCCGCCTAGTGAGACACTGAGACGAATGGTGCAAAGTTCTTCAGGAACTTTTTTCGTAAATTGAAAAAGGCACTTATTTTGTTTCACTCACTCCAATCACATTTTATATACTGTTGTTCTTGTCCTTTTCTTTTTATATCAGGATGCACAGATAAACAAGAACCGGTAAACGTTCCATAAGTGAAAAATGTGCCATAGATAATAGTGTGATCTAAACAAAGAGCAAGGTAAGTAGGACTCAGACTATATCTCTGAATATGAAATTCAAAGATTTGCTTAGCCGACGCTAGGCTAAGACTGGTCTTTGACCGTCTTACACAAATGTCTCTGAATCTCAGCCTTAGTCATGTTATAATGTTCATTGCTCTTAAACGTCATAAAAATGGTTTGCTATTGTGTTAATTAGGGGACCGAAATAATAATTAAGAATCCCTTAACCATATGGTACCCTACTCCACGTCTTTCATATTTTATCTGTCTCCAGTTAGGTAATTTGACAATTGTAAGAATAAAATCATTATCACAATAAATGAGTTGGGGAATTCCCTGAATCATGTGACCGAATAGAACGAACGGGTCGGAAACTTCGGAAGTGGTTATACCCATATGTATGAACAACTTTCACTATGAGGTCAATTCTGTGTTTTTTTTCATGATACGATATTGGCACTATAATTAAGTTCTTCTTTATGAGTACATCTGAAGGACGAAATATCATATTTATATTGGCAGTTACAGTACCTATGCATAATGTTGTATGCGTTCAGAGTAAATCAATCAGAGTAAGTCAATATTATGTAAGCATTTACCCTGACAGATTACATGTAATGATAAAAAGATAATTTTGAACACAATTTACAACAATATCATTCAACTTCGTAAGTAATCCACTCAGTCTCCGCGGATCCACTCAGTCTCCGCAGAGATGTAGGTTCCCTATGTGTTTTTTACCGATTGTTTTTTGGGGAATGTTCCGACGAGCTTTTTAATCTTATTCCTGCGTCGAAATTTTACCACCGCACATCTCGACACCGTCAAAAGCCCCATCCCCACATCCAGCAATTATGGACATCACGCACTGTTCGCTTTTGTCGCTCCTTTCTTCCGCGTTATTGTGGGATGTGGAACGACATTCCTCCGGAGGTCTTTCCGCGAGGCTACGACATGGACCATTTAAAAAGGGGCATCTACAAATTCCTCTCTGGGCAGGCAACGCATCGGCAGCGCAGCTGTGCAGTGTTGCAGATGTCCATAGGCGGTGGTTACGTTTACCATCAGGCGGGCCTTCTGCTTGTTTGTCACCCATTATATAAAAAAAAAGTAAATGAAATTGATTTAGTGTTTATCAGATCATTTTGACTTTATGAGCTAACATGAATTTGACGCTGACTGTACAATAACCTCCTAAATATTTGGGACTGATTTTTTACAGTCCTTATGTTGAATGAGATATATTATACAAAAAAATATAAATAAAATTAAAAATTAAGTTTTACGACAAATCAGTTCTTTTTTTGGACTTTGGATTGTTGTTTATTTCAAACCACTTGAACTTATTATTCCTGCTATACTTATATTCTATGAATAAAGACATGAGGGCGACAAACATTCTCTTTTAAAACCAACTTAAATTTAATAAATAAATGTATCAAATCGCTCTTTTTTTGTTTTCAGATAATCCATTTACAACCAAATTCATCCGTTGTAACACAACTTCCACAGCGGTCAATAGTAGAAAATACTATTTGGCTTTTATGAGACCCCAAATGAAATAGCAGTAAATTCGGAGCCAGTCATTCCACCTCAGCCTGACACACACAAACTGGATACAATTATAAAAAACCAAAACAAAATCATAAATATGAAGATAAAGTTTATATGATGGAAACTTATACAATTTGAACAATTGTAACGAAATACTAAAAACACCTAAATAAACAATATTTCTTGCACAAAAAATTAACAAGGTTTAAATGTATAATAAGTTATTTTATTTTATGTATATTTATAGAAAGTAGTACCTTCTGATAACACTTCTGCAAAATAATTTTCATTTTCAATTCTTGAATGTACTATAGTAATAAAATTACATTTTTATTTATCTAAATAGTGCTTAAAGTTTTAAAGTTACAATAATATAAGAAGACTAGCTGTACCCGCGACTTCATTCGCGATTGCCGTACCTGCAGACTAATTATTCACATTTGTGCACTGTTTGTCATCGGTGAAGCACTCTTATAGTAACCATATCTCAGAATGGAGCTTTTTACTTTGGATTTCAAAACTCCCGAGTTGTATTTTCCAGAAGACAGTAGTTAAGTAACTCAGAGAGTTCTTTCCCGGTTCGCACAATAAATGTTGAAGCAAAGTACCTTGTGCGTTTCTTTAGAATTTCGATTTTAAAACGGCGGTTTGTTTGACGGTATATCGAAATTATATTTTTTTTATTTCTTATTCTCGGAAAGTAGTGTTTGTTTGATCTGAGTAGCGGGTAGGAGACGCTCCTTCCCACCTAAGGCCGGGAAAAAGTCATAGTAAATGCTTCCTTCTCTTGGGCCGGAATGACTTGTAACCATGGTAACCATTGGTGTAAACAAAGTTATATGTCTAAGATTTTTCATTGTAAAATACTCTGTTGTTATAAAACAATTAATAACAACTATGTTTGGTAAAAAGTGTAGGTTAAAAAAAAACTAACTAAAAATTTCCCGAAATTTAATTGTTCTAACTCCTAGTGTATCTTTGTATCTTCTACTCATGTTTATTATTTTTAGTAAATATTTAGAAAAACTACTATTTTTTTACCCTCCTCTTATTTTAAATGAAAAGTAGTGTTTAACGCGTATGTAAGTCATCGATTCCTACTTGGACTATAGCCGCATTAATTTTAAATAGGTACTGCTCATGTTATTAAAATCAAAATAAATAATATAAAAAAACATACCATTTTTATATCGTTATTCCTTATATTAGTAGTGAAAAGCAGAGAGATTCCTATTCGGGCTATAGCCGCCCGTAAATATTCCAAACAAAATTTTACGTAAAATTTCACAAATAGTTCTAACCTCTCAATAAATAGTTAGTATGTTATTTTTTCAATGAATAATTTTTATCACGTATATTTATCGTTATTTTTGTCCCGACAGTCACCCCGTGACTAAGATTACTACAAAGTGTTTGAAACGTCGGGACAAAAATAATGATAAATATACGTGATTTAAACGATTTAAAATTGTTTAATTACTAAGTGTAACAATCGCGAAAACCTAAGACAATATTGTGCACTACCATTGCGCAGTCTCCGAAATGAATCCGGCATAAGAAAGATATGTAGTTAAAAAAACAGATTGTGGTGAATGTACCACATTTTAGAGTTTTATCGTAGCAAGTTTGCAAAACTAAATAAGGGGGCCGTGCTGCCCGTGGGATGCCGGTCTGGCCGTAGGATGTCGGGCTTCCCGTGGGGTTCCGGGCTGCCTGTGGGCTTAAGATGAGCCGTACGTTTCAAGGGTTTCTCAACATTCCGCGGTTCAAGTTATTTAAAACGAAATATTTAGTTTGTGATATCTGTAATATCTTAACTGCAAAACTGAGGACTTTGAAATATTTACGGGAAAATAATTAAATAACCACTATTGTAACAAAAAAAGAATGATTGAAATCGGACTACGCGTTAATAAATTACAACTAAGTGTACATTTTTACTTTCATCCCCTTTCCCAAGAGAACCGTACTGAATTTCGGGATAAAAGTATCCTATGTCCATCTTCGTAGTATGAACTCGAATCGTACTAAGTTTCATTTAAATCCATTCTGTTGTTTTGGAGTGATGCGCGGCCGGGATACAGACAGCCAGAAAAAAAAAAAACAGTTTTTGCATCAGTAGCAGCAAAGTCTAAGTCAGAGTCATACCTATACGATAAAGTGCAAACGCCAGCTTAAGATGAGCCGTACGTTCAAAGGTTTCTGTACATTTTGGGTGTCAAGTTATTTGGAACGTAATATTTAGGTTGTGATGTCTGTAATTTCTGAACTGCAAACCCGATGACTTTGAAATATTTACGTGATAATTTTTAAAGCACCACTATTCTAATTAAAAAACTCGGCCAAGTGCGAGTCGGACTCGCGCACGAAGGGTTCCGTACCATTAGCTATACAACATTAGACTTCATATTTCAACCTTTTTAGGATTCCGTACCCAAAGGGTAATAACGGGACCCTATTACTAAGACTTCGCTGTTCGTCCGTCCGTCCGTCCTTCCATCCGCCTGTCACCAGGCTGTATCTCAAGAACGGTTATAGCTAGACAGTTGAAATTTTCACAGATGATGTATTTCTATAGCCGCTATAACAATAAATATTAAAAAAAAAAAAAAAATTAAGGGGGGCCCCCTACAACAACCTTGATTTTTTTACCGTTTCTTGCTCGATACTAATAACGGTGACTGGTAGACGCTTTAACTATTCACAGAATATTTAGTTTTATGTTTTCTTTAATAATAATTAATTAAATTAGAATAAATAATTAAGGGGACACCCATACAATAAAAAGTCCAAATAATGGTACGGAACCCTTCGTGCGCGAGTCCCATTCGCATTTGGCCGGTTTTTTTGTTTTAACGTGCGCGAGTCCGACTCGCACTTGGCCAAATTTTTGTATTTGTTGTTATAGCGGCAACATAAATACATCATCTGTGAAAATTTCAACTGTCTAGCTATCACCGTTCTTGAGATACAGCCTGGTGACAGACGGACGGACGGACAGCCGGACAGACCGTTTTTACCCTTTGGGTACGGAACCCTAAAAAGAACGTATGAAATCGGACTACGCGTTGTTAACAAATTACAACTATGTGTATATTTTGACTTTCATCCCCTCTCCCAAGGGAACCATGCTGAATTTCGGGATAAAAAGCTAAATTATCCTACCTTGTAGTATGAACTCAAATCATGCTAAGTTTCATTGAAATCCATCCAGTAGTTTTGGAGTGATGCGCGGCCGGGATACAGACAGACCGACAGACAGACAAAAATAAAAAAAAATACAGTTTCGGCATCAGTATCATCTACAGAGTACTGTAACTTTTTTTTTTTCAAAATATCTGCCATGTACAGAATTGGACCTGTTACAATTTTATTATAAGTATAGATAACAGAGCTAAAACTTTAGTAAATGTTTGGCTAATGCTTAGCAATAAATAAGCATAAGAAACATAAAAATGCGTTTAATCTTAAAAATGTGTTAATATATTTTATATTTAGTTCACTATAAAATATTTCGACAACGTTTATTTAATGTATTAGGTTTTCTTATTTACTAATATAAGGTTTACTACTAATTTAATTTAATTTACTACTTTTTTGTTAGTGTAAAGGCTGTTTAAGGTGATGTATATAAAAAGTAATTAATGTTTTAGTATGATTATAAGCCAATTAATTTTATTTTTTAGACCACACAATTGCTTCATGCATTATATTTTACCACATACTACTACAAAAGCATTTAAACTAAGTCAAAACTGATATAAAGTGATAGTCTGATTTTAAAACGTAAATCAGTCTTTACTTCAGCGAATATACAGATTACGTGTTACTTGGGAAGTGCCTGTCATCTCACCGGCTCTCGATGACTGCTGCCGGAACACACCGTTAGGTGCTTGGCGACAGATTTTCTACTTGAGGGTGGTCACTAGCCTATTATAGTTGATTCTCATGTGCTTGTAATTTCACTGGCTCTCAAGGACCCCCTTAAGTCCCCTCTTGAAGCTCAAAGCCCGCGGCGGGATTCAAACCATGGATGTGCTGCGCGGCAGTCCATTGTCAATGCCACTGAGCTTAGTGAGAGTGAGCTAAAACTAGTGATTCCGTAACGAAATTTCGGAGTACCTATATGTATATAACTTCTTTTGAAGCTTAATTATATTAACTTCCCTTCATACTTTTCCAGGCTTAGGACTTGCTTAATAAACTTCGTTATATAAGCGTAGTTCCGTAGTGTTAAAATATCCACTGATTCTATTTACATCATTTTTCATACTCGATTTAAATTATTATTCCCCGGTTTTTTTTTGACATGCAGGTAAAACATCGGCACGCTTTGCGTTCCGTTACATTACCATGTCGCGTCATCAACATCAACTATTGGTGTCCTGTAGTAGAAAGAAACGTTCCGTTTCTTTTAACACAGAATTTAGAAGTCTATGAGTTCAACTAGTTAATCTCGAAACGATCATCGGTTGAAGCGTTAACAGTTGATGGAAGGTTTATTTAACTAGTTCGTTTAATCAACGGGTTTATTTAATGAGTTCGATTAAACAACGGGTTTATTGAACTTTTTCGTCAACGAGTTTATTTAACTAGTTCGTTTAATCAACGGGTTTATTTAACTAGTTCGTTTAATCAACGCCCAATCGCTGCAGCAGTCGATGATGCATATTATTCTCCCAGGCTCGCGTCAATGCTGCAACGCACTGTTGCGCAACACTCTACAATAATATAGTGTCTACTATTACACGGACTTATTCGTATCTTCACTTCACAACAAAAAAATTACCTAAAAATTGAACCGACTTCAACTCTCAGTGTGAAATAACATGTTGAAGTCGGTACTATGATAGTTCAAAAGTATCTTTTATCACAATATTGTGACCATGCGTCACATCTCAATGTGACTTAATCGAAATATTGAGGTTAGTCAAAATATTATTACATCGGTGAATGTGCGCATGGTCACAATATTGTGATAAAAGATACTTTTGAACTATCATAGTACCGACTTCAACATGTTATTTCACACTGAGAGTTAGACGACGTTTTAAGTCACATTAAGATGTGACTTAAAACGTCGTCAAGAATAGCTCGTCGAAACGTCAAGGTTAGTCAAAATAGAATTTTGATATATTTATTCCTCCACTCACTTCGTAGGCAGAATCCCAATATTTATTTCGTTAAAACATTATAACTTATTACACCTTGGTTCGAAATGAAGTCTGTTTTTCTTATGTGATATAATGGTAAATTTTAACAATAACTGAGGGCTTATGTCGAGCCTTGAGCATAGCGAATCTCGTGTACACTCCGAAGTCTTGCTAAAATTCGGTTGACATAACACATTTCATGCGTAAATATATCTATACCATGGTTTAGCACATGATTTAAATTTCGTTTTAACAATGACTAAGGGCTTCTGTCGAGCCTCAAGTATAGCGAATCTCGTGTATGCTCCAAAGTATTGTTAAAGTTTATATTTAAATAATACTGTTTACTGATACCATTCTGTAAAATTTGAGTGTATCAAGAATTCTGGAACAGTTAAATTTCGAAACCAAGATTTAATATATGATAATATTTTATTTTGTAGGTACGTTTCATAACCGTTGGGACATAAAAATCTTTAAAATCATTATCCGTGTCATCTATACAATGTGATGTAAATTTGACCTACCAATATTATTTACAAATAACTTTATATTATTTATTTTAGGTAACTTAACTTCACACAAAATTCAATCACGAAATGAGTTAACTTCTACAGTACTATAACTACTTTATGTTAAATGTGGCATCGAATATCGATTCCCACAGTTACCTGATATTTACTCTCGTCTTCTCCCGATACAGACTTCTTACTTATTCTGTGTACTTACGCTGCACTTCATAAAGTTACCTACTTTGCAATCTACAGCTAATGGTTAGTTTATACTGCTCAACTAAATTCAAAAGTATTGACTTGATTTTGAGGGTTTCTTAAAGTTATAAATAAGCCCATTTTCCACAATCCATTCTAGTCTATGCTTAATCATATGTTCCATTATGTTACTCAACACTGAGGTTAAAGCAATTGGTCTGTAACTTACTTGGAACTGGGAAAATTGCTTCAGATCTAGGCGGATCGGAAGCAATTTTCCCAGGTTTTAAGAGAGGGAGTATTGTTTGTGTTTTCCATTGATCGGGTACTATACCATGCTCAAAAAAATAATTTACAATATATAAGTATGTTTGTTTACATTTTATAGAGGACTTGATAATAAACGAATGGGGAATTCTATCAATACTAGGAGATGAGTCAGTCAGTCCGTCTAGTGCAAGGGATAATTCTTGGAAAATAAATGGGCCATCAAAACAATTATTATAAGGAAGAGGGGATGGGGCCAAAAGAATGAGATTAGCAGAGGGGGCTGAAGGAGGAGCCATCTTATCCGAAAAGGCCTCTAGCCATGATTAAGGGTCATTGAAGAAACAACGTGGGTGTTAAAAAATCCTCGGAAACGTTTTATTTGTTTCCATACTAGTGAGGAAGGAATTCTCGGGGATAAACCTTCGCAATAAGATACCCAGCCATATTTTTTCCTTTTGCTAACCAATTTTATTTTGCCTCTCGTTTTGGGGAGCTGCTGCTGAGATAGAGACAATCTTTATCTTACAAAAGCGTGCAATTCGATCCATATATGAAATGGATTCTATGGAATCTCTAATGGATCTTTTTAAAGAAATTGATATATTAACTTTACCGAGTTTGTATATATTTGAAAATATTATGTATGTTCCTTTTGCTAACCAATTTTATTTTGCCTCTCGTAAATTTGTGCTTAATTGTATCGATTATGATATCTTCAAAAACTTGCCGAGCTGGTAGCATCAATTTCCTTCTAATTCGAAATCTCATCGGAATTGATTTCAAATCGCTATTCAAATTCATAAGGTTGGTATATCGCATAGATTTTGATAAAAAAAAATAGTTTTTTTTTTATTTTGAAATAAATTTGTAATTAATTGTATCGATTATGATATCTTCAAAAACTTGCCGAGCTGATAGCATCAATTTCCCTCTAATTCGAAATCTCATCAGAGTTGATTTCAAATCGCTGTTTGCTTTCGCTGCTGGGACCGACGGCTTAACGTGCCCTCCGAAGCACGGAAGCGCTCAGTAGTAATGTCACCAGCGGTCACCCATCCAACTCATGACCGCGGCGGACGTTGCTTAACTTTGCTGATCGATTCAGAATGGTTAAGCAAACTTCGCTACGAGCGCTTCAAAACCTTTCGTGTCTAATTAACCCTCTATTTGAAATAACCTATCCTTGTTGGTTAAATTTTGCTTACCTACACTGCAAAGTATTGTTGATCGCAATTTCTTTTCGGTTTTGTTAAAACAATTTATTATTATGCATTATTGCAGTTAGTATAAAATCAATACATATAATTATACAGACGATCATATATATATTTACTATATTAATATTTGCAATAATAATAATAATAATAATAAAAAAAAAAAAAAAAAAAACACCGCTGACATAAGTCGCCTTTTTTCACAAAACAATTTTAAAATTGAATTTTTACACTTTATGGCTGATATTTCCTACTATATTATATTCTGAGTGTATAATAAAACCTTCCATAACATAAGCAGACAATATTTTATAAAATTAAAGAAGAAACAATTAAAATGACTACAAATTGCTATACTGACACTTTATGTCAAAGAACAAAGAAAACAACAACAAATTACAATATGGAATTAAACCAATAGATATCATAAATATGATCACAAGATTAAAGGCGAGACAGAATACCACAGCGGCGACCACCTGCGCACATATCCCATCACCGCCTACCCCGTCAGCTCCGAGCTCTTCGTCGGGAGACGAGTTCCACACTCCCCGCGAATCGAGTGCATCGAGTGATGAGGGTGGGCCACCGACGCCGCCGCCGCCGCCGAGACCTGTGCGACGGGGACGTCCCCCGCTACCGGCACGCTTGGAGCCTGTGGGGCAATCTGCTCCGCGCCCGGCCCCCGCTACCGGTGGTATAGTGCGCCGCATGCGATGGACTCCATCAATCAATGAAAACTGCATGCACGCCTACTATGGGGCTACGGAGGGAGGAACAATTCTGACCGCGTATCGTGATCGTATGCTGCCTCTGTTTCAGACCCTTGAACCGACTGTCGCCGTATCCGCCCAACGCCTATCAGATCAAGTGCGGGCTATCCACCGGTGCAAGCTGTTAGACCAGTCTGTGCTTGATCGGCTCCGCCTGGAGGCGCTTACTACTCGCGCGACTCCTTCCATGGCACAGGATCTGCCCGCCGCATCGTCGACCCCGACCCAGGCTATGACGCCATCGTCGGGTATGACACCAGTGGCAATGGTGGATCTTGAAGTCGATGAGGGAGATTGCGCGAATATGAGCGTGACTAGCCAGGTGAGTGAGCAACTGAGGAGGGCTTTGGAGGACGCAATTAGCCAGTATCGATTCACACCTGACTCTAGGCCGCGACTACCACGTTTGCCTACTCATAGACGCAATCTAGCGTTAATGGGAGCCCTGAATACTTTGCTGGCCCCGTATTTGCGGGCTAGCGAAGATTTAGTTGATACCCACTCGATTTTGTACTGTGGCGCTATTGCGGCGTGTCGTGTTGCTCATGTCAAGTTCCCGGACACCGACCGCGCATCACGTCCCGCCGGGTGTGCGCCCGCATGGCAAGTACGGATCGAGCGGCGTATCAACTCATTCCGGACTCTCATTGCTAAACTTATCTGCTTCAGTCGAGGGAATAACCGCCCTCGAGTCATGCGTTTCGTGACCCAGGCCTTTGCCGGAACCGGTGTCTTACCCCGAGACTACATGGCCTGTGTCACTGATCACATTGACTACCTGAAGCAGAAGGTCTATGCGTGGGCGAGTCGTATTCGCCGCTATAGAGAGCGTGTGGATAGATACTGGCTTAATCGCCTCTTTCAAAGTGATCAAAGAAAGGTGTACCGGAAATGGTAAGGGACCGATCAGCGTGTGATCGACGGGCAACTGCCTGATGCCAGTACCATGAATGATTTCTGGCGTGGCGTCTGGTCGATGCCCGTCGAGCATACAGAGGGTGATTGGATTCGTGTTATCCAGCGGGAATGTGAGTCTATCGAATCCATGGGGTCTGTTAATATAGACCCCGTAGATGTTAGTTGTGCAATTCGTACGACCCAGAACTGGAAAAGTCCTGGTCCAGACGGATTGCACAACTTTTGGATAAAATGGATTCGATGCTCACACGACCGATTGGCGACACAATTTCAAGAAGCCCTCGAGCTTGGTTATGTTCCCCGTTTCATGACCACCGGTGTCACCTTTCTGCTCCACAAGTCCGGTAGTACCACGGACCCGAAAAACTATAGACCCATCACGTGCTTACCTACCATCTACAAGCTCCTTACATCCATTCTGACTACAAAAATTAACACGCACATAGTTGCGAACAATGTTTTGGCCCCCGCTCAGAATGGATGTAGGGTTGGGTCCCGTGGTACTAAGGAGCTCCTCCTCATAGACATGACCATTAGCCAACAAGTTCGGCGGAACAGGGGGGCTCTCTCTGTTGCCTGGATTGACTATAAAAAGGCCTATGATTCAGTGCCTCATTCATGGCTGGAAAGGATATTAGAATTGTATAAAATTGATACAACTCTGAAATCCTTTTTATCGGTACTACCGGTGTGACAATGGACCACAGTACTTCGTCAACCAGGTGGTAGCGATACCCCCTCTGGCCCGCAGGACTTTATAAGGATTGAGCGAGGCATCTTCCAGGGTGATAGTCTGAGTCCATTGTGGTTCTGCCTAGCACTAAATCCTCTTAGCACTTTGCTGAAGGATTCAGGGCTAGGCTTTCGACTTCGTAGAGGAGGTGAGGTCATTAGTCATCTGCTGTACATGGACGATCTCAAGCTGTTTACTCCGAAACGCCAAGACTTGATGGAAATGCTAAAAATTACACAGATTTTTAGCAGTGCCATTAGGATGGATTTCGGTGTAGATAACTGTGCGGTCTTGCATGTACAGCAGGGGAAAGTTGTAAATTCTCCGAATTTGCAGCTTTCTGAGACAATAACTTTCAGATCTCTCTCCGAAGTCGAGTCCTACAAGTACCTCGGTATGTCAGAGTCGTTGGGTATTTCGGTAGATGACATCAAGGAATCGGTAAAGGAACGCTTCTTTTACCGCCTGACAAAAGTACTTAAAAGCTTTTTGTCTGGTGGCAACAAGACGCGCGCCTTTAACGGTTGGGTGATGCCTCTACTGATATACTCCTTTGGCATCCTGAAGTGGACGCAGACTGAGCTGGACGCCCTGGATAGAAAAGTCCGTCAACTGCTCACTTTGCATCGCATGCTACACACGCGCTCGTCAGTTATGAGACTGTACATTCCACGGAAATGGGGAGGTCGTGGCTTTTTAAATGCCAAGAGCCTTCACAACCGTGAAGTGTGCAGTCTCAGGGATTATTTCCGTAACCACGAGTGCGGGATGCATCGTGATGTCATGACAGTTGACAAAGGCTTCACACCGCTCTCCTTGGCGAACGATAACTGGCGCAAACCAACGGTGCTGAGCACTGATGACCGCAAGGCAGTATGGAAAGGCAAGGAGCTGCACGGGAGGTTCTTTCGGGCCCTTACTGGGCCTGATGTGGACTTACTCGCTTCGGTAAACTGGCTACGCTTCGGAGACCTCTTTGGAGAAACCGAGGGTTTTGCCTGTGCAATTGCAGACGAAGTAATGATGACGAACAACTATCGGAAATATATCCTGAAGGACGGTACGGTCGACATTTGTCGAGCATGCCGCCGTCCCGTAGAGTCACTCAGGCATATCATTTCCGGTTGTTCGCATCTTGCTAACGGCGAGTATTTACACAGGCACAACCAAGTAGCCAGGATCATCCACCAGCAACTTGCCCTTCAATATGGCCTTGTCGAGTCAGAGGTGCCGTACTACCAGTACGCACCGGCGCCAGTTCTCGAGAATGGTCGTGCATTGCTCTACTGGGACCCCTCTATCATCACGGACAGGACTATTGTTTGCAATAAGCCTGATATCGTGGTGGTCGACCGATCCCAGCGCCGGGCAGTGCTTGTCGACATCACCATCCCACATGACGAGAACCTCGTGAAGGCCGAGAAGGACAAAGTCAGCAAGTACCTTGACTTAGCTCACGAGGTAACCGCCATGTGGGATGTTGACTCGACGATCATTGTCCCGATAGTCGTTTCGGCGAACGGCCTAATAGCGAAGAGCCTCGACCAACACCTCAAGAGGCTCTCACTAGACGGTTGGATCAAGGGTCAGATACAGAAGGCAGTGATACTCGACACGACACGCATTGTCCGAAGGTTCCTTTCTCTGCAGTCCTAACCGCTGGTAGCTTAGGCCCTGCCCCGCTGCTGGCGGCATCCTAGTTTTAAGTTTTTTATAATATTTATTTTTTATATATGAATGTTGTAAAAAATTTAAAATTATGTTATTAAATAAATAACGTGAATAATAATAATAATAATAATTTATTTCACAATATACAGTTACAAGTTGTTATTCTTAACTTAATTTCAATTGAAACAATAAATTGTAATGATTTTTCTAACATAATGACATGCAGATCCCACACTAAGAAAAAAATCTTGTGTCGTGGGAGTCTACTTCCTTCTATAATACATTAAGATTGAGGTTTAGTTATTAAATGATAGGTATAAAATTTCGTATAAGTATGAGTATATATATTATTATTGTGTGTGAGGGTGTGTGTGATGTGGTGTGTGATGTGTTGTGTGAGGGGGTGTGTTTGTGTGTATGCATGGCGTTAAATGACACAAAGTTTTTTTTTTTTTTTTTATGAATATATACTGTAAAGCTAACTTGATTCTTAAATAAATCATACGATAACTTTGAGCAAATCTTCAGTTTCATCGTGGTTGAGAGTTTTTAACCACTTGTTTATTTCGATTTTAGCTTGCCTAGTCGTGTGTGTTCTCAGATTAGTAATGACTTTACTGGTTTTGTTATATAAATATTGGCCAAGAAAACTCTGATGTCGGTTTGCTAGTTTAGTATTGAATTTCTGTCTAATAAACACTAAATCTTTTCTACGTTTTTTACTTGATATAAGTCTGTCTTTTAGAGTTGTTTGTTTTTGTATACCTAATAGAAGATTAAGAATGTATAGTTGTCGAACATTTAGCATTTCGCAGTCTTTGTATAATTCTGTAGTTGGATATCTAAATGGTTTGAACATTGCCACTTTGAGTATCGCTCTTTGTGCACGTTCTAACACAAGCATATGAGAAGAGAATGTTCCACCCCACGAAGTAATGCAGTAAGTTAGAATTGACCTGCAGAGTGCATTGTATACTCTAAATAATAAGGCTTGGTCCGCAACATCACGTAAATATTTAAAAATAAAGATTAACTTTCTAACTCTCTTGCTAAGGTTAACAATGTGAGTTCTCCAGGTCATTTTTCGATCTATATTTACTCCAAGATACGTGATATTTGAAACACATTGTAGCTCTTGGCAATAACAGTTTTGTGGCGTACAGTCCAAGTGAACTTTTATTTGAATGGGTGGTGGTAATCTGCGCGCATTAGTGAATTGGACAAACTTTGTCTTTTCTGTATTCAGAGAAAGCATGTTGTCTCGTAGCCATTGAGTTACTATGTTTAGACCTTTTTCAGCACGAGCCTGTGCCTCTTTCCAATTAGTACCAACGAAAATTAACGCAGTGTCATCAGCGTATGAAAATATATGTCCATTATCTAATTTTAAATTACACAGTTCGTTAACGATGCCAAAAACAGAGTCGGGCCCAATACACTTCCCTGTGGGACACCATAAGTTATAAAAGCCTCTTCACTTATTACACCACCCACCTTAGTTCTCTGAATTCTCCCTTTCAAATAATCTTCCATTAAGCTCAGAGTATTACCTCGTATTCCAACAATCTCTAACTTTTTTATGAGTGTGGGAACAGAGACAGTGGCGAAGGCCTTTGCAAGGTCGAGGAATATTCCTACAACTTTCTTATGGTTGTCTAGTTCAGCAACAATATAGTTCGTCAGATCTGACACGGCATTTTCAGTAGATCTTCCGGTTCGGAATCCATATTGATGTGGTGATAAAATTTTATATTTCTCTAAAAAAGTTTTCAGTCGAGTATTTAATATTTTTTCCAAAATTTTTGACATTGTTGGTAAGATGGAAATAGGTCTATAATTTTCGACACTGTCTCTATTGCCAGTTTTGTAGATAGGCGTGACAATTGCGGTTTTGAATTTTTGCGGAAATATACCAGAAGATAGACTCAAGTTGCAGATATATGTGATGATGGGCACTAACAAAGAGGCAGATTCCTTAATGACTCTTGCCGAAATGCCATCAAAACCCACCGCACTATCATTTTTCAGTCCTTTTACTATACTGTTAACTTCGTATTCATCTGTTTCTATTAGACCAATAGAGTTCTGGAGCGCAGATGATTGTAGTACACTGTTATCTGAGGTACAACTTAGTTTGTTACTTTTAATGTTGGATGCCAGATTCTTACCTACATTGGCATAATAGTTGTTTATACTATTGACAGCATCGAAAGGATTTGATTTCGTTTTTAATAAAATGCCATTACTGCTTTGTTTCTTTTCTGTATATGTTATACTTCTCACAGTTTGCCACGTCTTTTTAATATTGTTTTTATTTTTATTCAGCTCAGATTTGTAGTAATTAATTTTTAACTTTTTTAAGAGATTAGTACAAAAGTTTCTATACCTTGTATATGTCAGTTTTAGAACTTCATTACTTGGTGTTTCTTTTAAACGATGATGCATTAAATCACGAGTACGGATGCAACGAAGGATACCTGGGGTTATCCATGGCTTGATTATCCTTTGACTGTGTGGCACTTTAAATAATTTAGTATTCGCTTTAATTATATTAAATAATTTTGACATAAACATTTCCGTGGCTATGTTAGCGTCTAAGGATTGCAAAACTTCTGTAAAATCGAAATGATTTATTTGTTTGGCAACTTTTTTGAAATCTATTATCGTTTTTGTGGTTTTTGGTTGTAGATTATTTGATAACTTTTTCTTTATGTTTAAAAGCGCTGGGCAGTGGTCCGTTACAAAAGTATTTAATACAAGAGTTTTACATTGATATTTGCTTCTTAGCATTATGTGGTCTAGACATCGTTGGCCCCTTGTTACCATATTATGGGTTGCCAAGAGACCATAACTACCCAATAGTTCTATATAATCAGCAGCTTGATTATTAATATTACTAGGGTGTATATCTAAGTTTATGTCACTCATAACAGCAACCGTTTGATACTTTTTGCAAGAGATCAAAATATTATCAAGAGAATTCAGAAATGGTTCGATATTAGTGAAGGAAGGAGATCTATATAATGCAATAATTGCTGTATCACGTCCCATTGTTATTATTAGACAGTTACTTTCTTGGAATGTTGGTTCTTCAATCTTTAATTCTATGTTAACCTTTGAGTAAACAACAATACCACCATTTTGATTAATGCAATATTGAGTGCATGCAGAGTTATAGTTCTTCAGAGTTGGAAAGCTTTTGTTGTTTTCAATCCAACATTCAGTAAGAACTATAAGATCACATTCGAAACCAAGTCTGAGCAAAAGCAGTTCCAACCCATTAAAGTTCATATTTATACTTCTGATATTCATATGGAGTATGCTAATGGACTGATTGTTAATAGAAATTAAAGATCTACATGATTCTGGTAAGCACAACTGAGCATTTGATATCGAAAGATCATCTATGAAATTGCACATTTCAGCTTGTTGACTCCTATCCATTACCAGTGAAATTGGTTGTATGATGAATCATTAAATGCTCTAATATAAGAAAAGTCAGCGTAGTATTTTTTGGCTTAGTTTGACAAATAGTATTAGTTTTATCATATGTGAGGTTGTGTTTGTAGATGAGGAATGAATTTAAGTGAATGATTGAGTGTATAACTGTGTATTCTATGGAGTGTGAGAGTGGTAGTAGACAGCTTTTAATAATGCTATCTAACAATAAACTACCTGGTGTGATAAGAGGCACTTAGACAACACATCAGTTTTTTTCCTTTATATCTTCTAGTTGTTGTTCACTAGTGATTATAAGTGGAGAAGAGCCTTCAGTTTTCCTGAGGAAAATTCTTCCATTGGCTGACCAACAAAAATCGTACTTACACGTCTTTGCTAGATCCCGAGCTAAAAAATACAATCTTTTAGCCTTTTGTGTCAACAATTCCGAGACAAATACTGGAGTCTTATTTCCTTGTACGCCTAGCGATGCGGTGTTAAGTCTATCGGTGGTATTAGACACGTTATATTTTCGGACTGCTTGAAGTGTAGCAAACTTTTGTAAATTGGTGTTATACTGTACGATTATTGGCCGCTCACCATTCTGTCTGCTTTTGGTTCGGTAAATATCTTGAATTACATTGGTTTTCACTTCAATTCTAATCCTGGAGTGCAATCTTTCCGCGATGTTTATTAAATCTTGTTTGGTTTCTTTAGGCATAGATGGTATACCTCTGAGTTCAAGGCAGGTACTTCTGGCATGGCGTTCTAGCTCCTCAATTCTGTTTTCCAACTTAAGAACATGCATCTCGCTGGTAATTTTTTCAGCCTCCAGTATAGTGACTCTAGTGTTCATCTCTTCGTAGCTTTTGAAGTAGAATTCCAGAGATTTTTGCATTTCTGTGTTGGTTTTTTGAATTTCGGTATTAGATTTCCGGACTTCTGTTACTTCCGCTAAAACTCTAGTTAACATGGCCATCATTTCCCCCTGTTTATCTTGATTATAACTTCTGGTGAGAACGGCGAGTTATTTGGCCGTTGACGCTTGGTACGGGGCGCAGGCGTCACTACAGTCGAGCACTGTGTTGGTGATTGCTTGGGCGAAGTACGTTGCATGTTTACAGCACAAAGTACAAGGAAAACAGAAATACTCAAGGGTTCCCAAGTACCTTAGTCAGGAAATGATGGCTTCTCGTTATATCTCTGTGTAAATTATTCACATGTAAAGTTTACAAAGTACCAGGCTCTCATAAATTCTTAGTTGGTTGTTGTTGCAGACCAATATTTATCTCTCCATGTGGGGGTAAATGCTTGTTTGTGATTGGTTGTCTTACCACGAATCAGAGTGTGCGCAGACTGCTGATGGGCGTATTCCTATTCTTTCCAAGATGGCGGGATATGTTGTGATCGCATATGGGCGGGGCTACACCGTTTGTAAGAAGGCCGCTATGCAGTTATGGAAGCTATCTGGTACAAAATACTCCTTCACTTTTATGCACTCCTATTTTTGAATATTGATTTTAATGGATGAAAATTCAATTAATTCGAAAATAAAATAAACTGACACTAATTTGATATGCGTCTACTCGCTTTCGAGGTCCAGTTGGAAAAGAAAGACTGATTATTGTGTTCAAGAGCAAATACATTTTGCTGCTAATTTAAGGTTTTACTTAGGAACATATACTAAGGTTAGTAGGTATTTACCTACGAGTTTAGATCTCATTACTTTAATACTAAGCACTCGCTTATTTTTTTCTATTTAGTATATCCAAAACTATACCAAAAAACATTTTTAATTTATTTGACAAAGTAAAGCTTTTAAGTGTTGTTATAAAATGTTACTAAAATCATTAATTATTATTCAATGTAAGATATGTTTTGCACCCCAAAGTACGAAGACCACGAAGTGTGCCGGTCTTACCCGACAAATGGTGTATCTCGCGAAATAAGCTATTAAAAACCTTATTACGGAGAGTTAGGGTACACAAATTAAGTTAAAGTAAAATACAAGCTACTACTAGTAAAATACAATCCGGCTTTTTTTAAATTTATACAAAATATTGCACTTATATGCAAAAAACATTAAGACATGTTATATTTATAATTATTTAAAACTTAACGTTTTAAACACAGCAGTAATGGTTAAAGTTGTTTATTTACTATATTGTGTTATAATCGCGTTAACTTAGGATAACATTATTAGACTTGTTATTTCTATATGATATAATTTCAGTCATAACTTGAACTATTGCTATTTGCACCGTAGGCGGGCGGGCATATGATCGGTTAATGTTATACAAAATCGACCACGCGAAATCCATAATATGATGTTACCATAGAGAAAAGTACTAATGTTACATATCGATACCCTAATTTGCAAACCTACTAACTCCTCTGGAGCAAATTTTACAGGAGAGACTTAAAACGTCATAATAAATTTTATTTAACGCAATAAAGAAAACCAAAAATCCCGTTGGAAATTATGCTTTTTATTTACCTAAAAACACTTAAAAATCTATTTTTTTTTATAACTATTGGGTTTTATAATGAAAAAAGGAGTTGTTAGATTTGATTTAAGCAATAATCGAAACTAAAGGTGGAGTTGTTTGTTTTTATCTTAAACTTTAAGCAGAGTACAATCGCACAAACAAATTGTATTTTATAAATTAAAATAATTAATTTTCGTGTGGCAACGCATAGTAATAGGCGTGATAATCACGGGGCATAGATGACTTAAGTTGCTGTAGATCAGACATTTTTTTTTCCGTGATTTTTATTCTTTCATCATATAAGTTTTTAGGTCCTCCACCCTCACGGGGTCAACTTGGGTTTTTCTTTGATTGAGGATCCTCCACTCCTCGCCAAACCGCAGCTTGTACATAACATCTCGATTAGGTCTGTACTGCAGAGCCTTCAGATCAAAAGTAACCTGTAAAAAAAACACTTGATTTTAGAAAGCCTCCCTGTAAATAATCACATACCTACCAAACATGTAGAAAGAAGGTCTTAAGTCATGATAAGTTGAAACAAAGCATGCAATTAGAAAGAAAAAAAGGGTATACCTTTGGATCTCCTTTCATATTCCCTTGGGGAATAGATTTATAAAAAGCGATTTGTTTGAAATCCTTGAAGTAGGGAAAAGTCAAATATTCACAGATGTTTAAGTATTTGGCAGGGGCATGGATAGTTTGGGTTTTTCAGCCGCTTCTCAATCATGGCATGCATGCTGTAAACCTCCATTTGTGTGTGCCCAAGCTCGAGGTATTTATGAGTTATTGTAATGTAATAATATATTGACATATTAATGAAGGCATTACTGAGAACTACGTTGCGGTTTTGATAGGTACAACCATCAGTATAAAACAGGATGTGCCGGTCCTTGTCGTCCATTTGAGGTAGAACTTCTTTTACAATAAATTTCGACATTATGGTGGCAAATTCCTCCGAATTCAGGCCATTCATTAGATTCGTTCCAGACAAAACAATAACCCTGTTCCATTTCATGTCAAAAATACACCGATTGTGGACACATAATTTAGTTTTGTAATAATTGCTGGAAACAGTAGACCTAGGTGGCAGTAGAACAGCCTGTAGGTCAGCAGTGAAAACGAATTTGTGATCTTTCTTATCTTGTTGATTTTCAGTTCTAGCTTCCTTCTTTGTCTGAATCTGCTCATTGTATACGTCTTCACTGATTTGACCAATCACATATCCATTGCATATTTCACTACTAGAGATCTTTTTTTGGCTTAAACAAGGATATTTTTTTAAAGTAAAATGTGCAATCATGTGTAAAATGCATTGGAAAATGTGGCGATGCTCAGTGGTTTTACGTTTTTGGAATTGCATTCCTCTTTATAGATGGTATAAAGCTGTTGCTTTGATATAATTTCGGGTTGAAAGTACAACAGAGAGGTCTTTTGCCGGCAATAGTGAGAAGGTAGTTTAGGTAATTCGTCCAGAAAACTGTCCATAAAATTATTTTCTTGCTTAGCTTATTGCTGGCGGAGGCCGATACCCTCTACATAGGTGTCAACTGTCGAAAGTATCATCCTGTACTGTATTAGACAAACTGTAGGAGTTCCTATTCAACGATCAAAGAGAGCTACATGTTGTTGTGCATGTATGGTTGGTGGAAGCACATGGTTAGAAAAACACTGCACACTATACACACTTCACGTTCATAAATTTGACACTTCTGCACATGATTGTACAATGGACATAGTAAAAATTAAACTTCTAGGCCCACAGTATCACAAAAACCTTGCGACAAACATATCAACTCCAAGCGTCACACCAAAATAACCATAAGTCAAATCTAATAACTCCAATCGCCGTGTAAATTTTCCAAAAAAACATGTCAAAATAATGGTACAAGGCTGTTTAACCACAAATACACTAACCTTAGTATATCTTCTACAGTTTTTAAGCTTTAAATGGTGATAAAACACACTTTAACTATTTGTTTTTAAAATAAATCTTCGGGAGCATTCGTACGCTTCTGTGACGCCAAACAAAATGGCCGACTGCGCGGGAGATATTCGATTATTTTGTCAAAATCGATGCGGTTCGTTTCACTCGGAGTTGTTTGATTTTCAAATAGCGTTTTACACCAACACAGTTAGGAATCATGGAGTTATTAGTATTTTAAAAAATAGAGCAAAAAATCTAGTTTCTGCCGGTATCAAAATGTCATTTTCGTGAAAAAGTGGAGTTATTAGGTTTGCAAATTAAGGTATCGATATATCTGCTTATGCAGGAGCGCGTTCCGAACCTTGGTACGAGCGCACTCGGAGTGCAACTTTTCACTCTAACGTCGTTCACAACCTTCGAGTAGAGCGCAACTTTTTAACTATCAAAAGCGGTCGTGAAAGCGTTGAATTGACATTTCTTGATGGGAGAATTTAAAGGCACTCTTTTGTATTTTGCAGGTAACGGCATTTATTGCTTTCAAATATCATAGAACGTCTATATATTTTGCAAGTTCCCCGCCAAAAATCGATATTTGAAGTTATAAAACAACAGAGTCGTTCGGAACCTTGGAGTAACCAAACGAGTAACGTTACGTTTAAAGCAATCAAACAACTATAATCAACCAAATAAATATAGTAACTACACTCTGACTCTTGGAACGCGGCCCAGCTCACAGTAGAACGAACAGGTACGTGTAGTTTGTAAAGGATCAGGTCAGGGATGCGTTTAGCCGAGTAGAATAAATTTTCACCAGACGAAAATTTCGCCGATGCGGTCCCCCTAAACGGTGTCATAGCCGTACGTCAATTATTGTTGTCAAATTCAATTGACATTCGGCAACGAAGTTTTTATATTCATATAAATCTTGAAAAATTTATAAAAAATCCTGGATACACTATAATTAAATATAATATGTGTTATTATTATTCTCTAAACCCGCGATAAAGTAGAAAAAAATTAAGCCAACACCAATACAAAACAATCCAACATGAATACATACAGGAAAACACAAACATATGTACACAACTTGTATTGTTAAATAGTATGTCTTCCGTAATCTTTGGTATTAGGATTGAAGTGACATGACATATAGCTTAAATCTGACAGCTAAAATTTAATCTACTTGGCGAAGATTTAACCAAGTGGACGCGCCTAAACGGGGCATATAAAATTTTAGCCTGTGCAAATTTTCAGCTCGACGAGGCCGTAAACGGGGTGTTTGACGTTTATCTAGTTTAAATCCTATAATGGCTAGAGTAGAATAAATTTTCACCAGACGAAAATTTCGCCGATGCGGTCCCCCTAAACGGTGTCATATCCTTACGTCAATTATTGTTGTCTTATTCAATTGACATTCGGCAACGAAGTTTATATAATTACATAAATCTTGAAAAGTTTATAAAAATTCCTGGATACAATACGATTAAATATAATATACATTATCATTATTCTATAATCCCACGATAACGTACTAAAAATTTAAACCAATACAAAACAATCCAACAAGAATACCTACAGGAAAACACAAACATATGTACACAACTTATCTTGTTATATAGTATGTCTTCCCACCCTTCCGTAATCTTTGGTATTATGATTGAAGTGACATGACATATAGCTTAAATCTGACAGCCGACGAAAATTTCGCGACCTCAAAAGGTCGCTAAAATTTAATCTACTTAGCGAACATTTAACCAAGCGAACGCGCCTAAACGGGGCATATAAATTTTAGCCTGTGCAAATTTTCGCCTCGAGGAGGCCATAAACGGGGTGTTTGACGTTTATCTAGTTTAAATCTTATCCTGGCTAAGTCGCCTAAACGCACCCCAGGCACAGCACCTTATTATACAAAGAAAGGCTCTATGCACAGCACAGATTACCTAGGATAGGATGTTAAATTCGGTGTGAAAACTGTGAAAGGGGATACACCATAGAGAAAAGTAATATATGGCCGCGTTCCGAGGGTCAGAGTGCGTTGTTTGGTTGCTTTAACTTACTCGAAGGTTCTGAACGACCGGTTGTTTTATAACCTCAAATATCGTTTTTGGCGGGGAATTTTGGAAAATTTATAGGATTTTAATGATGTTTGAAAAGCAATAACTACCGTTGCCTGCAAAATATAAAAGAGTGCCTATAATTCTCTCATCAAGAAATGTCCAGGTCATGACAGTTAAAGATTCAACATTTTATTGATCTCTTCTGATAGGTAGTTAAAAAGTTGCGCTCTACCCGAAGGTCGTGAACGACGTTAGAGTGAAAAGTTGCACTCCGAGTGCGCTCTAACCGAGGCGAGGCTCGGAACGCGCTCCCGGATACATAATTTTGTATATGATGGGATACACGCGCATGCAACAATTTGCAACACGGATGCAAGCAATTTAGTGAGATTGTGAAATGAAATGAAAAATTATTTATTCAAGAATTTGAATTGAAGAAATTGTGCATAATTTTAATCAAATATCTTGTTATTTTCTTGCCTTGTGAGCTTATTTTCCTACTAACTGGTGTCGGTAAGTGTTTTATGTTATTAATCAGGGGAAATGTACTATCCAGAAATTTCCCCTAAACCGGACGTTCCCCCGGAGCCTATTTGGACGGAACCGATTGAAGTAACGCCATTAAAAATTAAAATCAATGGATTGGCTGCTATCAAGCGTCATGCTGTAGATTTGGATGATGAGGCCCAGAAAGGCAAATAGGATACCTATTATAAATACTGAAACTACCTCCGCATCAGTCCAATCTACGTATACGCACCCATCTGTTACTGTTTTGGTTATTAAATCGTATGAAAGTACTGACTGTGGTCCATATTTAGTGCATGTCTCCGTCGTTGAAGCTGACCCAGCCGCGGGATCGACCATACGACCCATCAAATTTGGTCAGTTTGACAATAAAATCAACTATAAAGTTGAAAACATGTCACAAGATGGCGTTAAAAAAGTTGAAGAAATAAAATCTCAATACAAATTAAATCAACTCAGGGAGCAAATAAATTTCTGGAAAATTCTATGCTTAAACTCAATAAATATGAAGCATTCATCCCTACATTCAAAGTTACTCGGATGGGATTAGTAAGTGGAGTGCCAGTTGAATGGTCAATGGAGGAATTTGTAAACTCCTTAGAAATCCCAGGTCATTGCACCCATGTACTCAAAGCCAGACGCTTAAACTGAAAAGTCCGCATAGATGGCAAAATTAGCTGGGTACCAACCCAAACTGTAGTTTTGACATTTAGGGGTCAAGTTCTGCCTATGAAAGTGTACAGTTTCTATTCTGCTCCCTCAGTTTAGTTATACCAATTCTGAACAGGATCGACAAAAGATGATCAAAGCAATCATGGCACATGACGGCATTTCCTATCATGAGGCTGCAAGCCAATACCCTAAATCTGGTCGTTCCTTTAATCAAGTCCTCAAAGAGACTGCCAACCCAAAGCCCAACAACCCTTCTCAACCACAAATTCCCCAACCCCATAACCAAACTATATCCTATGTATTTATATCCATGTATACCCCATCCCAGATATCCAGCTTATTTTATCATCAGTTCCTCACTCGTTATTTTAATGTTAGACTAATGCTCACCAAACATCGTGGGGCGCAGCTAATTGTGAAGCTTTTGGATATCCTCTACATTTGATGAGATAAACCTCTGCATTGTTAATGTTGGCCCCCAACATGGTGGGTGTATCCAACTCAGAATCCTAGAAGTGCAGTAAACCTTACAGTCTGCTCTCCATCTCTTCTACCTAGTCTGTACTGGCAAGTGCTCCCTTTAACCTATGGCAGTGATCACATTCCCATTCTGATAAAAATTCCACAAAGAGTTGCCCCACAGTGTTTATCATCTCCGGTCCTAAAATACAGACTTTCAGATGCAGACTGGGAGTCATACTCGGGCTCATTGGATGATAGTTTAGACTCAGTTGACACCCCTAATAGTACCATATGCCTTTTTTATTTCATCAATTTTATTGATGCTATTAACTCATCTGCAATAGACAACATTCCACTTAAGAACCCAAGTCACAATAGAGCATCCCCCCCTTGGTGGGATGCTGAATGCACAAAGTTGGTACAGGCCTGAAACACTGTAGATTTAAATTATATAGCATGCATGACCAGACAAATTTTTTATTTGTACCAAGTAGCATCAGCAAAGTGCAAGAGAATATTATCATCTAAAAAAAAAGGCTGGATGGATAAAGTTTTGCATAACTCTTTCTTCTACTACACCTCCATCTATAGGATGGATACTAATCCGCAGGTTCAGAGGATACTACATTAATGTAAATCATACATCAAATAACCCCTCATCCTGGATAAAAGTGTTCGCCCACACACACATGCCCCTCCATTTGTACAATAATCCCCTTCCAGATAACACATATGCCATTTTCTCAATTGATGAACTTCAGATTGTTTTAAGATAAATTAGTGGACTCATCTCCTGGAATAGACGGTATCCCTTATTCCTTTATCACTAAAGCTTCTCTTAAAAGACTAAACAAGTTTTGCTGAATCTAATTAACAGGTTTTATGAACAAGGCGCAATTCCAGATTCCTGGAGTTCACAAATAATAATCCCCTTATTAAAACCAGCAAAAGATCCATCTGATCCAAATGCACAGCGCCCTATTGCCCATTCTTGTGTTTTTGCCAAAATCACTGAAGCTCTGATTAAAAATAGCTAGAATGGATGGCTGATTACAACAACCTACTAGCTTAGTCCCAGTTTCAGAAAGGGAATGAGCACTATGGACAGTCTCAGCATCTTGACCACTGATATGCATCAAGCTCTTCACAACAAGGATTATCTAATTGGACTCTTCTTAAGATATAGCTTCTGCATATTTTTTTTTTTTTTTTATTTTTTTTTTTTTTTTATTTTTTTTTTTTTTTTATGCTGGATAGGTTAGCCTTTGACCACTATCTCACCTGATGGTAAGTGATGATGTGGTCGAGGATGTTGTTCAGACTAACCTAGAGTTATGATAACATCCTCTTTCCTGCACTCAGAACAAAACTGTTACAGCTTAAAGTCTCTGTCAGAATGACATGTTTCATATTTTGTTTCCTAATGCAAAGAAGAATCTCAATAAAGACACAAAGTACTTATACCCCCCCAAGAACAGTCTAAAAGGGACTTCCCCAGGGTTCAGTTCTTAGTCCTCTACTGTAGAGCCTGTATGAACATGATTTAGAGCTATCTGTAAATCCCTTTTGTCAAGTACTGCAATATGCAGATGACATAGCTCTATAATATGTCTCCAACAAGTCTATCCCTGAAGCTGAAATTAATCTTAACTCTGATCTTAGTTACCTCGGAGACTTGTTATTTGAACATGGTTTAAGTATCTCACCTTCTAAAAGTAGTGTTGTTATCTTTACTAGAAAAAGAAATATCCTGGAAATCAATATTATATGTAAAAATGTCTCTATTCCCCAACAAAACTCCATAACATTTTTGGGTGTATGTTTGGATTCAAGATTAACTGACACCGCTCACTTCAATTACTTCGTTGGAAAAAGTGAAAAAAATCTTAATATACTACGTGCCCTATCTCGTGCCTGGTAGGGATCACACCCCTTCTCCCAAAAATTATTGTATTACACCATAATTAGAAGACTATGGATCATTTTCGTTAGACCCTGGCAACATGGCAGCTTTAGACAAACTTTCAAAAATCCAATCTAAATGTTTACAGATAATCCTTGGAGCAATGAAGTCATCTCCCATTCAAGAGAGTGCAAGTAGAATGTGTTGAAGCCCCACTAACCCTGCGTAGAAAATACTTAACAGACCTTTTTTTTCTTCAAATTAATTAAAAATTCAAATTATCCCATACAGCCTACACAAAATGGAAAAGCTATATGACCCCTTTAATATGCAAGGATTCAGGTCTGAAAAGATGCTACCATGCATCATCCGAAGCTATATAAAATACACAAAACTACCAACTCCAGTAGTCCAGTTCCCCTTAAATCCCTTATTTTTAACCAAATATGAAGCCCTTGTTTTTCGTCCAACAATTATGCTTGATTTCGGCATTAATAAAAGTACTATTGAACCCAGTAAAATATTTTATAAAATTATAGACAAGAACTGGAAAGATTGGCTGACAGTATATATTGACGCATCCAAATTGTCAATCGACACTGAGGTAGGAACAGCAGTTTGGATTCCAAAATAATAGCTGCCCATCAATGACCTCTGTTTTCACTGGAGAAGCTGTTGCTATATTAGAATCCATTTTATATATTATCACACCATATTAGTAAAACTATAATTTTCACTGATTGCCTGTGCTGCTTACAGGCAATCATGTCTAACCAGTTCAAGTCCAAAATAAGGTTCTCTATCATACTCAAAATTAAAGAATAACTCTTAAAATGTCAGCAAATTGGGTTGCAGGTTGTGCTAGCATGGATTCCAGGACATGTTGGCATCCCTGGCAACGAAAACGTGCCAAACAAGCTGTGACAATTGGTAACTAGGAATACAATAGAATTTATTCTCATGATCTATCTTCCTCTTGTCAGACCCACCTTCTCTCAGCTTGGAATAAACGGTGGCAACAAGTCGGAAGCATTAAGGATAAATCTTATGGTAACCTCTAGCCCTCAATACTACCCTCAAAACCATGGTTTTGTAAATTTCAAAAAATAAATAAACAAGTTAATTTACAACTATTTGTCGCCTGTGTTTGGGTCACTCTTGTACTCCAGTATTCCTAGCAAAAATTGAAGTTTGTGACCACTCTTTATGCGAATGTGGTAAAAATATATGTGGTCTACAGTTCCTTCATCAAGATGAAGGAACTGTAGACCACATATATTTTGATTGTTTTAAGTTGCAGTGCTTTTTGTATGATATATTACAAAAAGAAATCATCCGTCCCACTAATATCTCGAACCTATTAACCTATGCTTTTACCCCCTTTATTTATGTTTTGAGCAGGGATGGAAAAAATCACGATCTATTACAAAAAACTAAAAATCATTGTTATTTGTAAAAAAATCAAGATTTTTTTTTGATTTTTTGCTTCAGACTTTAAAATCCTCAAAAAATCTAAATTATTGCGGGAAATGAAATGCGATTTCTTGACGGCGGCATGTCCCGCGCTTTGTTTTGTTTGACACTTGAGATCGGTTCGTTCGGATTGTTCTGAAGAAACACATGTTTTGATTATTAAATAGAGAAAAAAGCGATCTGGCACTTTTTATAGAAAAAAAGCAGTAATACAAAAACTGGGTATAGAGCAATCTGTAAGAATTATAAAAAAAAAAAATTTACTGAATTCGACAAGTTATTTCACACTTTAGAGTGTTGAAGTCGGTTCAATTTGTTAGTTAAAAAAAATGTTTACTCATTTTCGTGACCCTTACTTACGCTACTTACGGGAGTGATTGTCATTCACTGTCAGCGACTATATCATCAAGTAAGGAAAATATTTTTCAGTTATTGGAGTGTAACTCAAAAAGAACTTGACCGATTTTGATGAAATTTAAAAGTGATAAAGTGATTTTTATTGAAAAAATCACTTAATTAAATCGAGATTTAAATCAATGTGATTTAGTCATGCCAACCCTGGTTTTGAGTAGATTTATACAATGTAACAAAATTAAATTGTAACAATAATCATTGTGTGTTTACTATGATAAGTATTATGTACTCTAATAATAAGACTAGAGATTACACGCGCTTTACGTTCGAAAATTGTGTATTCAAAAAACACAATTGATAATGCACAATATTCGAACGTAAAGCGCGTGTAATTATACGAGTGCCCAGCTACGTGTGGGGGAGAATATGCCAGCCAGCATATTTGCACTGGTCGACTATCCTTGTTTGAGGTATGCATTACCCTAGCAAGAAAATCACTCCTGGAATAAATTGAGTTCTACCAATAATTAGTGCGTTATACGCTGTAAATGTGCACCAAATAATAAATTTGTGCACTTTGCCGTTTTGTTAAAAAAAAGGAAAAACCAATTCTGCTGGAGTAACGTTGTTCCAGCAGGAAAATTTTGATCGAATGATCGGAAAGAAAAATTAAGTATATGGACAGATAGCTTATATTTGTGCATAAATGTGCGCCAAAAATTAAATTTGTGCGTCGTAAGGTTTTCGAGATATTTCGTTTCCTGCTGGAGTAACGTTTAGCAAAATCCATTTTCTCGAAAACCAATAATTGTGCGATCTTACAATAAAAGTATATTAGTAGCTCTTAATTTGTGCTTATTTGTGACACCATTAGATTTTCAAAAATCTGTACCATTTCTACGTAATTATGCATTTACGAAAATAAAAAAAATATGTCTAGCGCTAAAACGAACAAACGGTTGTACTCACTAAAAACGGTATTTGGTTCTTCTTGTAATTCCATTCATAAAAAGTAAACTTATTAGACAAAATATACACGCATTTATCAATAATATCAATATATATCGCAACCGACAGTGTCATAGTTAGACATCAAAATGCAAGAAATAGAATTAACTCAACATGTTTCGGTGTTAACCAAAAGTTAGTGCGTTTAATGAAATATTTATACTGAAAATTTCAGCTTCATATGTAAAGTATTAAAGAAGATATGAACAAAAACTGAAACAATAGCGAGATTACTGGTTACCCGAGCAAATTCGAAAGATAGCAAAAAAGCGGCGGTTTCATACATATTGATGAGCTTCTTAACTTTGCTCAACTAACAGGTTTACAAATATTGTGCCTGGGTACATTGGGGCATAAAACTGTTAAGGGAAATATTTAATTGCTTTTTATATTGAGTTTATATAAAATGTATTTTATGTAGGTAAGTAACGGTATGTATCTAGTTTGTAGCTTTCCCAACAATAAAAGACTAATAAAATAAATTCGGGTTCCATTACTAACTCAAACATTTTAATGAAATGAAAGTATTTTAGGCATATTAATTGAGATGTTTTTCATTAATTGCTAGTACAAGGACAAATTAGCTTTACGATTGTTAGATGGTGCAATTAGTTAACCATATCACAGAATAAATAATAGTACCTACATAGTTGTTATTGCTTCTCTTCAACTTACCTATACAATACCTACGATTGCAGCGAAGAAGTCGACTGAAGTTCGTACGGCTATTAAATCATGGGAAAGGGATTTATATAGTGTGCTCTGTTGCACTTGCAATTCCTATGGCGAGACGTAGAGATGTAACCACTGTCAAATCGATGTTAATATGATAAAGCAGTTGAAAAGAATAGAATTAACTCTTATTAATTCGATAAAAATTTTCGTAAGTAGTACACATAGGTATTTAAACAATGTTGAAACCAAATTCACTTACGTTAAATCAGCCGAGTAGTTCAATATCGACCGGTTTTGCAACTATCAGAGTCGCTTTGACTTAGTCAGTACTAACTTAATCGATTGATATTGGTATAATTAAAAGGTTTTTCTCTAAGAGCGCTCGAACTTAAAAATAAAATAAAAAAACCTGTTGAAGTGATATTGCCAAAATTTTTATTTTATTTTAAAGGATATTCGCTTACATTATTTATGGAATATAATTTTAGCCAAATGGCCGCAGCGTCTCCGCTGTAGGTGGTGCATCTTGGTGGACCAATTTTGGATGACATTTTCGAATAAATGGGGCTCAACTTCAAGAAGAGCGCGAGTTACGTTGGCCTACAGGGCGGCATTTGACTGTAGTTTGTCTGCATAGACTAGATTCTTCACGTAACCCCACAGAAAGCAGTCGAGCGGTGTTAAGATACACGAATTCACACGATATTGGTGGCCAGTTGATGTCGCCACTCGCTACTACGTGAGATGAGGAAGCATTCGAGTTTCTCATCCAATAAATTTAATGTTTCCCGTGCTGTATGGCAAGTGGCGCCGCGCCGTCCTGTTGGAACTACATGTTAGTTAGATCCATACCATTTAACCTAGGACAACAAAAAAATGTTATCATCTTCGGATTGTTGACTCTGCAGGACGGCCATGAAAGCCATAGATTGGACGCAATGCACGGAACGTAAGGCGAATAGGGTACTGAATTATATAATAAATTTTAACAATTTCTACGCGTTGTTGAAGCGTGTAGCGTTAATGTTAATGTTCGATTTTGGGTAGACAAAACTAAACATGTTTTGCAAAGATTAGTGGTTGTGTTATTCGGTGCTCACAAACTATATTTGTAATTTAGAATCGACGACATAGATCAAGCAATTTAAAATAATTGTAAAAATAGCAATTGATCAGTGATTGATATGATGAATGCCATACTTACTTGATAAATATTTCATAATAGTTCTTCTGTATATTAACAGAAAAAAAAATATTTCTTTTAAACAAAACCTGCATTTTCATTTGATATTTTATAAGTTGCCTGAGCGTAGGAATTACCTACATAAATAAAAATATTTCGACAAAATAAAAATCTCAACAATACCGTACCGCTATTATAAAAAAATATCACAAATTCCTCTTTAAGTATTTTATGCGTGACTGTACGGACATGAGCTTCCATTAATACTACTTATTAAAGAAGACCATCAATATGTATGAAACCGCCGCTTTTTTGCTATCTTTCGAATTTGCTCGGGTAACCAGTAATCTCGCTATTGTTTCAGTTTTTGTTCATATCTTCTTTAATACTTTACATATGAAGCTGAAATTTTCAGTATAAATATTTCATTAAACGCACTAACTTTTGGTTAACACCGAAACATGTTGAGTTAATTCTATTTCTTGCATTTTGATGTCTAACTATGACACTGTCGGTTGCGATATATATTGATATTATTGATAAATGCGTGTATATTTTGTCTAATAAGTTTACTTTTTATGAATGGAATTACAAGAAGAACCAAATACCGTTTTTAGTGAGTACAACCGTTTGTTCGTTTTAGCGCTAGACATATTTTTTTTATTTTCGTAAATGCATAATTACGTAGAAATGGTACAGATTTTTGAAAATCTAATGGTGTCACAAATAAGCACAAATTAAGAGCTACTAATATACTTTTATTGTAAGATCGCACAATTATTGGTTTTCGAGAAAATGGATTTTGCTAAACGTTACTCCAGCAGGAAACGAAATATCTCGAAAACCTTACGACGCACAAATTTAATTTTTGGCGCACATTTATGCACAAATATAAGCTATCTGTCCATATACTTAATTTTTCTTTCCGATCATTCGATCAAAATTTTCCTGCTGGAACAACGTTACTCCAGCAGAATTGGTTTTTCCTTTTTTTTAACAAAACGGCAAAGTGCACATATTTATTATTTGGTGCACATTTACAGCGTATAACGCACTAATTATTGGTAGAACTCAATTTATTCCAGGAGTGATTTTCTTGCTAGGGTAATGCATACTTGTTTGAGATGTCGCGTCTAGTATGTACTTGAATCTCAATATTGTTTTTGAAAAGGCGGAGGCACTTAATATAGTGAATCTTTATTTGTTACTGATATAAGACTCATACCCAAAAGTCAAGGTAAAAAAAATAATGTTACTTCGACTTTTAAAGAAAGTATGTAGATTTTTATGTGTAATTTTCAATTAATTTGTTTAGGGGTTGTCCATTAAATTTGTGAACTCAAAATAATGTTCAATATCTCACCCAACCTAATTCAAGGGGGAGGGACTAACGACAATTTAACATCCTCCTAATGTATTAGGACATTCTGAAACAGACCTTAAGTAATATATTACAACATTCTGAAACGGACCTTAAGTAAAATATTACAACATTGTTTTTGTTTTATTTAGTATGTGTGTCTAAGATATTTTTTCATTGTTACAGATATGTACATAATACACCAACTTTACAACTCCGTCCAAGATTTTCCCTTCTGAAATGACTTTGGCAATAATGTTATAAACAATTGCCAAACACTAAAAACTATCTAGTTTTCGACAAAAGCAGCGATGACGCTGCTTAAGGGCGCAATGATATAAATTTAAGAGCATTCATATATATTACATAATCACGGACCAGGCAGGCACTGCTAGAGATGAAAAGCTTTTTATAGTAATAAGGTATGTAATATAACTTATTTGATAAAGCACTATAAAAATAAAAACAAAATATTATATGTATGTAATATAAAATATTGTAATATCAACAGCTGTCCTTCAGAGCCAGTAATTAATTACCAGCTTGAACAAAATCTTCGAACGCATCATCACTTAGCATCAGTTGAGTTAGTTCTCAATGGCTAGTCTACCAGAAAATCAAGAAAAACACCATATTTTTTTTAATGGTGTTTTTCTTGATTTTTTTATTGATGTGACCCCAGAAATGAAGATTATTTAACTAATACAAGGTTTCTCTTGAACATTTTGTAATGAGAAAATTTTATTTAACTGCTTAAGATCAGATGATGATCTGTTGCACATGCATCCACATCTACCTCGCAATCTTAATATTTAGAGGTATACTGTATTCTATTGTATGTATGAGTCTAGTCCACAGTCAAAACTTTATATCTCAATGTCAACCCTAATTTACACAGTTTTTTCAAGCCTGCATCCTAAACAAACGTTAAGTTCCAGCTTCTATAAAAAACTAACTGGCTGTTCAAATGTTTGTTTTTTTATGAAGTGACGAGACTATAAGTCGCGCGCCTGATGGTAAGCGTAACGCCTGTCCATTACAGTAGCAGTCACCATACTCAAACTACTTGATTTGACTGTGGTTGTTAGTCCGAGTTCTTATATCTCCTTCCCTCAGTGAATTCTCTTGCTACAATGCAAGTAAATACCCTTCACACCTAGACATAGTTATGTTTGCACACTACAGTGCAGTGTCAGAATATCTGATGCAGCAGTGGCACCCAACAAGATAAAGTCTTGCTGAAGAAACATACCACTAGTTATTAACTTGTGAATATACAACCCTCAGACACCTGATTTGTCCGAGCTCTTGCACAATACTGACTTGCACATATTGTTTCAGATAAAAATTTAAAAGGAGCGAGTATCAATTCTACATCTGCACACACACACACACACACACTGTGGAAATATAAAAGCACTTACTCATTGATATAATCTCAAGAGAAGCAGAAGGCAGTGGACTAAAAATATTCAGTAACTAATTTGAACCTGAGAAGAACAAAATGCGTTTTTGACAATCACAAAGTGCCATTTTGATTTGTGAGAGTTATGTGCATATCATCAATTGGCACAAAAGCAATAGAAATCATATTCTAAGTGCAGGCATGTAGTGGATTTCCCACGACAACTATCGTAGCCGACTCACCTCCACCTTGAAGAATGTCTTTCAGTCGCTGGCATAGCTGTTCCAATTGAATTGGTGATTCCAGTAATGTCAATTTGATTGCAATCTTATTTGTGATATTTTTTTATACATCTTCCGGAAATTCGTACACAATAATACTGTTATGCTGAAAAGTTAACCGTATTAATGCAGTATGTGTGACTATAAATGTGTTAGAACAGATGACCTAAATAAACACATTTAAACACACACTGGAGAGAAACCATATGAATGCAGTATGTGTGACTATAAATGTGTCAGAATAGGTGACCTAAATCAACACAATAAAACGCACACTGGAGAGAAACCGTATGAATGCAGTATGTGTGACTATAAATGTGCTCATAGAGGTAGCCTAAATATTCATATGAGAACGCACACTGGAGATATACCGTATGAATGCAGTATGTGTGACTATAAATGTGTTAGAACAGGTGACCTAAATAAACACATTAAAACGCACACTGGAGAAAAACCGTATGAATGCAGTATGTGTGACTATAAATGTGCTCAAAGGAGTAGCCTAAATGTTCATATGAGAACGCACACTGGAGAAAAACCGTATGAATGCAGTATGTGTGACTATAAATGTGCTCATAGAGGTAGCCTTAATAGTCATATGAAAACGCACACTGGAGAAAAACCGTATGAATGCAGTATGTGTGACTATAAATGTGCTCATAGGAGTAGCCTAAATGTTCATATGAGAATGCACACTGGAGAAAAACCGTATGAATGCAGTATGTGTGACTATAAATGTGCTCATAGGAGTAGCCTAAATGTTCATATGAAAACGCACACTGGAGAGAGACCGTTTGAATGCAGTATGTGTGACTATAAATGTGCTAAAACAGGTGACCTAAATCAACACATTAAAATGCACACAGGAGAGAAACCATATGAATGCAGTATGTGTGACTATGAATGTTCTCGTAGGGGCAACCTAAATATTCATATGAAAACACACACTAGAGAGAAACTGTATGTATGCAGTATTTGTGACTATGGATGTGATCGAAAAGATCATCTCAATAATCATATGAAAACTCACAGGTATACAAACAGATAGGTGTATAATGAGATAAGGTCGTGGGTTAGAGCAGATGTTTATCTTGTGGTAGGCTTCCTTGTGTATGGAGTTATCTCGGGCGAGATCTGCTAGACGAGGAGGTGGTCAGTAGCAGATGTCAGAGACGAGGCCCACTGCGATGATCCTAAACTGAATGACTGATGATGATGATGACACACTTCTACCATTAGATGATGGAAAGTGTTACTAGGATGTTGTAGTTCTGGTATAAATAATTTAGTTTATAAAGAAAACAGTTTTAGTTTGGTACTAATTTATAATTTATATGTTATATAATTCAGTATGAATTTGGTTTTTAATGTATATTAGTTGTTTAAGTTGTATTTAAGATATACATATAGTACAAAGATTTGTATTTAATTAATAGTTGAAAACATGTAAAATAATTATCGAAGCATGTATTTGCTTATATGCCATTAACTTTAATAAACAAGTTAGAACACTACGGCATATGGGGAAATGCGTTAAAACTAGTCCAGTCATATCTCTCTAATAGACAACAATTCACGGAAATTACTACGTTAATTGCTACTACCACGACAGAAGAAAAAATTATTTCAGACAAGCGCTCAGTGATATTCGGTGTCCCACAAGGCAGTATATTAGGACCCTTATTATTTATAGCTTATATTAATGATTTTCCCGAAGCTATTAATCATCCGATGATTATGTTTGCTGATGACAGCACAGCCATGTTTACTGACGACAATAAGGGTAATCATGAATCCGACATAAACGATTCTCTTATTAGTATAGTTGAATGGTTGCAAAATAATAACCTCCAAATTAATATTGACAAAACAAAAATAATGACTTTTAAAACCATTCACTCTAAATATAATACATTAAATATAAATTCTCATGGCAAACTAATTAATGAAGTGCATACAATACAATTTTTAGGAATTCACATAGACTCTGATCTAATGTGGAATTCACATGTGGATCATGTATGTAAAAAACTAAATCAGTTCTCATATGCACTGCATATGTTGCGGAAGGTCGCTAACGAAAAAACAGTATTGAGCGCGTATCACGCTTACGTCGGATCTAAGTTAAGATATGGTGTCCTATTTTGGGTAAATAGTACTAAAAAGCACTCTGCATTTAAAGCTCAGAAGAAATGTGTTCGAGCTATATGTGGAATTAGACAAAGAGACACGTGTAAGCCATATTTCAGAAAACTGAAATTGCTAACCCTTCCGTCATTATATATATACTAGCTTTCCGGGCGCGGCTCCGCCCGCGCGTATGTCGGTTATCGCGCGAAAACATTAACCTATGTTTTCCTATGTTTTCTCCCGGGTCTCAAACTATCTCCATACCAAATTTCATTCAAATCGGTCCAGTAGTTTTGGCGTGAAAGCGTAACACACAGACAGACAGACAGAGTTACTTTCGCATTTATAATATTAGTACTGATGAGTCAGCCATCCTGGTAAGGATTAATATAAATGACTATTACACCCTAACTAGTGAGAGGCACAAAAATACACTCCGTGCGCCAAAACGTAGACTAGCACTTTATACTAATAGTACTTTTGTAAAGAGGGTGGAAATCTTCAATAAGTTACCGCGGCTTTTGAAAGATATCCAAAGTTTTAATATTTTTAAATGTAAACTAAGAAAAATTTTAATTGACAAAACATATTATTCAATTGATGAATTTCTTAAGGATAAGATATAGAATTTATTTGACATGTTAATAAAATTTGATTAATTATTGTAATGAGAATATTTTTACATAGGTACATAGAATTATTTGTGACCATATATTTTAGAATTGCGTATCAATATATTACTAATTATTTTATAACTTTCTATGTTCCAATAATAACGTTAAGTATATAATTTCGCATACCAATAGGTTAACGCATGGCGCACTTCATTTGTAATTTATTCTTCAACCATCTGTTATTTTACCCATATTTTGCGTAATAAATGATTTGAATTTGAATTTAAACTTTGCTATTATTAAGAGCCTAAACATTTTTCGTTACATGTCAATAAGTTCGTAGACAAGGTGAGATAATTTAGTGTTAATGTGACATGTAATATTATATTTCAAGGCCAGTTTTATTGAACCTCGATGAAGATTGTCTTTGTTACTTTGATAGTAAGTCCTTTTCCATACGATGTCCCTGAAATTAAATTCGTGGTATTTCGTTATTACGACGAAGGTTATAAGTATTAATGAAGGTTATGAGTTCTGCAAAGTGTCTAATGTTTGCGGATTATAAGTTGTGCCTTGTTGTGAGTGGTGTGAACTGTAGAGGACACTGAAGCTCTGCAGAGAGACATTGATGCTGTGGCTGAGTTGACCGCCTGACCTTCAATCACATATTACCCCCAATCTGTGCCTTCAATGCTCCAAATGTTAAATAATTAGCGCTCACATTGTCCTCTTTCGGACACACGTGACCAATATCTGTATAAAGGCGAGTAGATCGCTTGGGTTTAAGAGGGTGGTTTTACAGTTTACTGATAATAGATTATCTAAAGTTTTATACTACGTGAGCGACTGTATGTCCGTAGCATTCTGGAGCTCTCGGGTCCAAATGAGGACAAATACTCACTTATGATTAAAAGATACAGCGAAAGTTTGCTATGTTGTTCAAGAGAGCCTATGGATACTATCCCTTTTAATATCCGTCGTATGTTCGTATAGGATAAGGTCTGCCTAGATACACTTTGTCTTAGACGGAAACTGCTGCTTATTTATCAGTTGTTTGCAACAAAGTGAACAATCAGAGTGTAGTTAGTGAGAGCTCCAGGGCTCCAGGGGGCAGACAGCGGAGCGACAATCGCGCTGCGCAATGTGCCGCGGCTCATAGCAAGGCCGCTCGCACGTAACCGTCGGTGGCCAAGCTCGGAGACTTGCTTCTTCATGACGATAATGTTGATATACTTGCTGACAACATGGGAACAATAATAACACATATTTGTACTTGGTTTCGAATGATCATGGAATGTAATCACCGCTGAATTAAATTGTTTTATAATATTATGATAAATTGACATATTGAATTTTCTTTTCTTTGTATTATTTTAGTGTAATTATATTATATTTTAATATGACATGGGATGTTTTGTCATTATTAATAATAATAATTTTGTGGAACTATATAATAACTGTATTGATAATGTATTTTTAAGTAATAATATTTTGTTTGAAATTTATGTTTTTACATGTTGGTGTTTTGGACATCGTAGTCTTGAAGCCACATTGTTTTTTGAATGAATAAATAAATAAACTTCCACAGTTTTGAGTGTGTGCATTTATTAGTGAAGATTGGGCTTGGTCCACCTGAGCAGTAATAACTAAGGAAGGGATAATCGCCTATAGGTTTTGAAAACATCTAAGTGTATAGCTGTGGGGTCAGAATGGCATTTTACTGTGATGTCCTTGCTAGATTCGCTAGGAACTACCTTTTCCCACTCGAACTCTCGCGCTAAGGGTTTAATGTAGCGGTTATAAATACCTACCAATAATAAATTTATTTCATTCTCACAAAAGGTTGGTGACATGAATGGACAGACAAGAGTGCCCAAATGAACCTAACTTTGTGAGAGGCTGGTGCCTGAAGTAGGTTTCTAAGAACGTATGTTACCCCAGCACGAAAATCACTTCTGGAATAAATTGAGTTCTACAAATAATTAGTGCGTTATACGCTGTAAATGTGAACCAAATAAAAAAATTTTGTGCACTTTGCCGTTTTGTTCAAAAAAAGGAAAAACCAATTCTGCTGGAGGAACGTTGTTCCAGCAGGAAAATTTTAATCGAATGATCGGAAAGAAAAATGAAGTATATGGACAGATAGCTTATAGTTGTGCGTAAATGTGCGCCAAAAATTAAATTTGTGCGTCGTAAGGTTTTCGAGATGTTTCATTTCCTGCTGGAGTAACGTTTAGCAAAATCCATTTTCTCGAAAACCAATAATTGTGCAACCGTACAATAAAAGTATATTAGTAGCTCTTAATTTGTGCTTATTTGTGACACCATTAAGTTTTCAAAAATCTGTACTATTTTTATGTAATTACTAATTATGCATTTACGAAAATAAAAAAAAATCGTCTAGCGCTAAAACGAACAAACGGTCGTATTCACTAAAACGGTATTTGGTTCTTCTTGTTATTCCATTCATAAACAGTAAACTTATTAGACAAAATATACACGCATTTATCAATAATATCAATATATGTCGCAACCGACAGTGTCATAGTTAGACATCAAAATGCAAGAAATAGAATTAACTCAACATGTTTCGGTGTTAACCAAAAATTAGTGCGTTTAATGAAATATATATACTGAAAATTTCAGCTTCATATGTAAAGTATTAAAGAAGATATGAACAAAAAACTAAAACAATAGCGAGATTACTGGTTATCCGAGCAAATTCGAAAGATAGCAAAAAAGCGGTGGTTTCATACATATTGATGAGCTTCTTAACTTTGCTCAACTTACAGGTGTACAAATATTGTGCCTGGGTACATTGTGGCATAAAACTGTTAAGGGAAATATTTAATTGCTTTTTATATTGAGTTAATATAAAATGTTTTTTTTTGTAGGTAAGTACCGGTATGTATCTAGTTTGTAGGTTACCCAACCATAAAAGACTTCGGGTTACATTACTAACTCAAACATTTTAATGAAATGAATGTATTTTAGGCATATTCATTGAGTTGTTTTTCATTAATTGCTAGTACAAGGACAAATTAGCTTTACGATTGTTAGATTATGCAATTAGTTAACCATATCACAGAATAAATAATAGTACCTACATAGTTGTTATTGCTTTGTAGGTACATTCATTAAAATATCAACCATCTCCTCAACTTACCTATACAATACCTACGATTGCAAGTATTGCAGCGAAAAAGTCGACTGAAGTTCGCACGGCTATTAAATCATGGGAAAGAGACTGATATAGTGTGCTCTGCTGCACTTGTAATTCCTATGGCTAGATGTAGAGATGTAACCACTGTCAAATAGATGTTAATATGATAAAGCATTTGAAAAAAATAGAATTAACTCTTATTAATTCGATGAAAAATTTCGTAAGTAGTACACATATTTAAACAATGTTGAAACAGAATTCACTTACGTTAAATCAGCCGAGTAGTTCAATATTGACCGGTTTTGCAACTATCAGAGTCGTTTCGACTTAGTCAGTACTAACTGAATCGATTGATATTGGTATAATTAAAAGGTTTTTCATTAAGAGCGCTCGAACTTAAAAATAAAATAAAAAAACCTGTTGAAGTGATATTGCCACGATTTTTATTTTATTTTAAAGGATATTCGCTTACATTATTTATGGAATATAATTTCAGCCAAATGGCCGCAGCGTCTCCGCTATAGGTGGTGTATCCTGTAGAGCATGTACTATCGGATCAATTTTGTAATGTCGGTATTGTTTCGATATTCAATTTAAAAATATCGAAAATTCGATATTTCGGTATTTTTTCGATATTTTGTATAACAAAATTTTATAGTGAAATAAACGTTACGGAACAAAGTCAGCCTTTATTTAATAAATCCAAAACTCGTTTTGTAATAATTTATACTACCAACTTATTACTGCATAGCAGTCATTTATTTAATTTAGGCGACAAAATTATAATAAATCTAAAAAGGTTACGTCACAATATTCCCTCGCCCAAACGTGCCCATTAGGCTAGCCGCATTATTGCAAGGGAAATTCGTTGTACAAGGTATACTCCTGACCGTGGGTCTCGCGTCTTATCTCGCAAGCACCGCCCTAGATCCACCGCAAACTTCTTGGCCTCTGAACACCACGACCCCATCACCTCCACAGAAAACGGCACAAACTCGTATGCAAATTCCAAGGCAACGTATTTATTATGCTTGCCCAACGCGGCAGCCTCTGCACCTCCACCGGTGGCTTTCTGGGTAGCGAGCAGGTGGCAAGCGGCAAAAGTGCTCACGCACGTAGCATCCCAGATGAGGCGACGCCCCCTCTGCCATGGGATCAGCGTTAGCTCAATGCCAGGAGGTTCGAGCACGCAAAGGACTTCTGCCGAAACGAGGGCCCTCTTAATGATATTGTTGATGGCATGATGCCGGGCCTACGTCCAGCGCAACGAGTGCAACTGAGAGCATGCTGGAGGAAGCTAGAAATGCGATGGGGCCCGACTCCTGCAGTCACCGCACGCCTTAACCGCCAAATCGAGTCGGCAGACTAGCCTGACACCACTGCGCGACGCCCTCAGGAAAAACCGGCAAATCCAGGAGGTACATGGATTTTCAGTACATAACCCTAAGCCCGGGAATGAGGGATATGAAACTGGGACTCGATTCCGCTGCCTCTGGAGTATAGGGGTGAAATTCGCACTTGGCGGTGTTTACCTAGGAAGAATGCTTTCACGTCCCGCCGGACTACTTCTGGACTACTACCAATAGTTCCATCATCCAAATACCAGATGTTAAGGGGTGACTCTAGAGACTTAATGGCCTTATGAATCGCCATACTGAAAATAAGTGGTCCCAAAGGATCGCCCTGTTGCACCCCGACTTGCGATCTGACGCAAACGCCATCGTAAGATAGATTGCTTGGGGCTGCATAACACTGGCGAAGAAATGGAAATATAGACGGTGGCAACTTCCTGACCTCAGACAGCATCGAGTCCTTCTCGACACTGTTGAAAGCGTTCTTGATGTCAAAATTTAGAAGGATGTCATCGCTGCCGGCTCTCAAAACAAAGCTTGGTGTGGCATGGATAGCGGCATCGCATCCAAGGGGCGTACCAAACCCTACCTGGTGGGGCTGGTGATAAGGTGTGATCTCACCATGAACTGCTCGGCAACAAAGTTTGACCACCAAACGGCGAAATGTGTTGCCTACTACGATTGGCCTCATACCGTCTTTTTCCTATCATTCATAGCCCGGCACCCCACAGGACATAAAACGTACATTAATATTATTTATTTATTTTATTTCTAAACATACTCTGCTGTTTTTAATATTTATATTTTTGCAATAACGCATGCTTTGCTCCATCCCCATACGATGGTTAAGGAACGAGAGGAAAAATGAGAGTTATTAACCATTGTCATGTTTGCTCAGTCGGTCAGAGCATACCACGGCTAAAGAAGTGGGTGACGCGGGTTCGAATCTTGAACATGACTATAATTTATCCTCTCGTAAATTTGTAATTTTGTAATACTCTGCTATGTTCTAAGAATTTCAACACATATATAAAGATTTCAATATGAAATATAGAGGTATAGTACAGCTTATAATGACAATTTAAGATTTCAACGTTGACCTGACGGCTATCGTAAATGGTGAGATCTAGCTTTTTGGATTGGAATAACGACCGCACAAAGCAAAGTGCATCAAAATTAAAAAGTATTATCTTGGATGCACTTTGCTGTTATGCATTGCAAGTGCACTATGCCTTATGTTATTGCAAGTGAAGGCAGAGGAGTAAAAAGCTTTTCGGGATTCCACACTGGTGGGTGGTATCGTCATTAAATATCTATTAGTCTTGTCTAAATGTAAATAAGTTGTTAAAGTTTAAAGTTGAGGACATTTATTAAGTCAGTAATTTTAAAAATAAAATATCGAAAAACCGATATTATTTGATTTAAAATTCGGTTTTCCAATATCGGATATTTGGGCCGATATATCGGTTTTTCGATATTATCGAAAACCGGTATCCATGCTCTAATCCTGGTGGTCCAATTTTAGATGACATTTTCGCATAAATGGGGCTCAATTTCAAGAAGAGCGCGAGTTACGTTGGCCTACAGGGCGGCATTTGACTGTAGTTTGTCTGCATAGACTAGATACTTCACGTAACCCCACAGAAACCAGTCGAGCGGTGTTAAGTCACACGAATTCACACGATATTGGTGGCCAGTTGATGTCGCCACTACGTGAGATGAGGATTGAGGAAGCATTCGAGTTTCTCATCCAATAAATTTGATGTTTCCCGTGCTGTATGGCAAGTGGCGCCGTCCTGTTGGAACAACATGTTTGTGAGATCCATACCATTTAAACTAGGACAACAAAATTGTTATCATCTTCGGATTGTTGACTCTGCAGGACGGCCATGAAAGCCATAAATTGGACGCAATGCACGGAACGTAAGGCGAATAGGGTACTGAATTATATAATAAATTTTAACAATTTCTACGCGTTGTTGAAGCGTGTAGCGTTCCATGGTGAAATGTCACGACTAAATTTGTGTTCATGCCAAATTTTACAGCTATCGCTTTACCAAGATGCCCGCGATGCTCTGTCAAAGTTCGCGCGTCCCTATTGAAACACCCTATACCACAGAAAAGAGAAAGCAATAGAAAGGTGAAGGGGGCGTGGCACGCGAGCTCACCATACTCCTAAACAGGAGTATTTACGTCAACGGACTATAATGCTACTGACAGTCGACCCGCGGTTAACGCGCCGCATGCATCTCCGTCAATTTATATGAAAATGCCGCGTTGTGCTATTATAAGTTGCAGATTTAATAGCAATGTCACAAAAGTAAAGAAAGTAGGAATATCCTATCACCGGAAAACTTAATAAATTATTCCTAAATGTTTTATATTTCGCTGATGAACAAAGTCGGTGCAATCTGACATATAAGTGATTCATGATTTTTTGATCGACAAATTTATCGATAAATTGTTAGTCACTAAATGTCACCTCATTCCAATATCTAATTTGGAGCTTTCCTGTTAGACCTACGAAAGCAAGCACCATCTGTCCCACTGCTTTTAGTGCATATAAAACTTTTATCTGGACGTAAAAATACACTGTAGGTCAGAAGGTAAACATCAATTAAATTAACAAATTATTCAAATATTTTCAAGAACACGCAATCTTTCAAGGTTGTGATTTCAACTTCAACTCTTGTTTTGTGGCTTCTGTGGGCACCACCACAATTTCAACAATGTCACGTAGTTAGATGGACTATCAAACGAAGTAGATTGTTTAGTTTTAATGAGTTATGTCCGGTGAGAACTGCCCAAGTCAAAATTGGTGCTGAAACATTAGATGTTAGTTCATCTAACTACTGGAAGAACACAAATGTATATACACACACAAACATACACACACACAAATTCATTATATATAGGGGAAATATAGAACACCTGGGAACAACTTTTGGTTAAGTTATATAATATATGAACAGTTAATTTACAGCTTTATTTGAATATGGATAAATACTAAGGAGAGGATACGTTTGAGGGAGAAAGGACGAGGGATATCTCTAGGGATAATATTGTAGAGGGAAGAGTTTATTTTGGGACAACAGAAGAATATGTGTTTCACATTTCCTTCGTCCAAACAATATTCACAGAGGGAGTTATAAGTTTGGCCAGGAAGACTGGGTTACAGGAATAGTTTCGACTCGGACGGCATATTGTAGAGGTGGTCACTTTATCAGCGTTTTGGAATATTGAGAACCAGAGTTTATTGGGCATCTCAGGTTGAATGTTACCATAGAATTTAGCTTTTAATATTCTAGAAATTTGCCATTTCTGGTTTCAAGGTTTTTTTAAAGATGGTTTTAAAGTCGAACAGATATCTTGATCTTGAGATTCGTTGCGTACTGTACCGGCGTGACTAGGAATCCAGGCAAGGATCACATTTTTGCTGTGAGAGCTACATTCGAAAAGGGCATTTCCTATTTTTAAAACAATTGGGAACCTAGATTTGGACCCAAATGGGTTAGCAAGAATAGATTGGAGGCAGCTTTTGGTTTCTGAAAATATGATAGTTTTGTTCAGATTGTGTGATATTACAAAAAGGATGGCTTCCAGAATTGCGATGGCTTCTCCTGAAAAGACGGAAGTGGTAGAAGGACATTTATAATTGAAAATTATTCTCGTAGATGGGATCCAAACTACAACACCAATTGGACTATCTAGATTTTTAGAAGCATCTGCATGGCAGTCCAGACCTTGTATTCTGTGAAGAATTTATTTATGAAAACCTTATTAGGTGCTATTGTGTTTTTATCAATACCAAAATCCAAAATAATGTTAGGTTTGAAAACGAATGATTCGTAGGATGATGAGTACAAAGGCATAACAGGATTCTGAAGGAGGGAATAAGGAAGAAGGGTGAATTGTAAATAGCTGCGGAGGAGACAAAGGAGGTTCTCAGTCATCTGAGCCTCATGGCTTTATTGCATGCGTTATATAATGTCAGTAAACAATCTAGTTTTTTTCATGAACAGTTTGAGTTTTAAGCTACTTTAAAAATGAATTTATCGGAGAGACACTGTCTGCGAAGGCTAAGAGGAGGTTCTACACACTCAACTTGAATGGCATTGATAGGGATTTCAAGCAGTGTTCTTTCACCATAACAGACCAAAGCTACTTTGACAACATCACATGATTTTTTTTTCTTTTTTTTCCGTTTGGTTTATTTCATATGTACAGCAGGCTGCATTGCAGCATCGCAGGGTGTGTTGCAGCAACGTAGACGTGAACGGAACCGAACACGCGAACTTTTAGGTTATGACTTAGTCGATTTTGGAGATTTTCGTTACCATCAATAAGGAGAATATCTCATTGGCTGCCATTCAATTCATTTGTTAAAATATGTAATAGAGAAATACACAAATATACTGTTTTCAGTTTTTGCTAAATAATAATATCAAGAAATAGCAATCGCCGATTATGCAATAAGTACAATTCGTTTCAATGGAAATAAAATGATTACCAATTTAATTAGCTGGTAGTTATTATTGTGTCGGTATCTCTGATTTTCCTGAATCCCTATCTGTGCCTATCTCTAATACCACCCTCTACCCGAATTTCATGTCTTTGTTATAATTTTACTACAAATAAACAAGCCTATAACATATTATATCGAAATTAAGCTGTTCTTCGCAGTAATAGCTTTATTTAATTTTTATCGTCTTTTTCTTATTCAGCATTTTCACTGCTGAAGGTCGTGTCTAGGTCTGAAGTAGTGTTAGTCGCTCGATGTACTATGCTCTACCACGTGGTTCTGTTTTCAGCGGTCTTTAAAGCTTTTGGTATAGACATACTAGTAAGCTATAGGGTTCATTCAAGACGCTTACTTGCCTGTCATTACTACATATTCAAATGATTATATAAAACCGCATAAAAACTTTTTATAGCTCAAACGCACAGTACATCAACGCATCACCTAAAAATTAAATCGTTTAATCGTTTTAAGCCTATGGAAAAGTTTATCGATAAAAATGTACTGCATCACTGGCTACTTTGACAATGGGATACCACTTTTTGTTCCGAATAAATAAATAAAGAAATGTAAAATTTTACTAGCTATCCCAATAATTATTTTCTCGTAATCATTTTGCGTGCAGTAACTTGAGAACTATTTTTCAATTGTCTATGCTCAGATTTTACCAAGGAACGATTTTAAAATAGAATTTTACTTGACTGAGAGACATCACAATTACTGTACAGATATTGTCGACTGGCAAATTTCACCAGATATTTGGGGAATTACCATATATCTGTCTCTCTCACTGAAAGGGATAGCTTGACAAAGTTCACAAGAAATTAAATCTTACCACTCTTTAGATAAGGTGTAATTTCAACTGTTATAAATTGGTTTATTAAACGTTTCAAATGGGTAAAAATGGGACTAATCAGGGAATCGGATTGTTTGTAGTGAACAATAAAGATGTAATGTCAAGTATCATTTACATGTGTTAAACTGGCTACGCTCGTTTTCTAAGAAAACTGACATGGCTGCCACTCTAAATAGTATTTTATATCTCTATGCCCTATACAAACTAAATAGAATAACACCTATCAAAATGTGCCTATGTATTTTATTATCATAGACAATTGTTTTGTTAATGAAATGCCTCCGCGTGCCATCCGAATGGTTATCACAGCACGATATACAATAGAAAGCTGTAAATAACAGTTTCACAATAAGAAACAAAAATTATGCAAAAAACCCGATTTGATGCATAATACCTACTCTATAAATGCATATTAATTGTAAAAATAGCAATCGATCAGTGATTGATATTATGAATGCCATAAGTACTTGATAAATATTTCATAATAGTTCTTCTGTACATTAAGGCGATTAGAGTCACCAATGGCCTTGAGCATCTGGACCTAATCGAGCTTACTTTACTCGCGCATCGCCGCATACGTTCCGCGCTCGCTGCACAAATATAACGGTCAAAGAATATGCAGATGCGCGATGCGCTCCGGTAACATGGCACTTTATATTCCTACCGTACGATTTTAGTGAGTATCCGCAATTGCAACTGCGGACCTAGGTTGTTCTGGACGTCTTTATCCCTTTTCTTTATTTTACAATGTCATCTGCCGAGTGAAGAAAGTTACTCAGATTTGTCTGATACTCGATATTTAGGCTGTGCTGAGAGTCATTATTCCGAATTTGGAATTATTTTTTCAATGTCATCTGCCAAGTGAAGAAAAATGCTACGGTTTGACTGAAAATTGATATCTAGGTTGTTGTAGACGTTATTATTCCATGTTAAGAATTTGTTTTACGTTAACGTCTGCCAAGTGAAAAATGTACTTCGATTTGGCTGAAAATCGATATCTAGGTTGTTTTCAGTTCGCACACAGACTCTTTAAAAAATCTGCAAATTTTAGTAATATGCTACATAAACGAGTTTTCCAATTAAAATAACCTGTCATTCGTACAACTTTTGCAAGAAGATTTAGCCCTTTTATTAAAACATATTTATATAATCAAGTCCTGAATTTTTCAGTTTATATATCACCATATAGCATCATACATACAAACACGTAAATAACACAAATTTAGTTAAAATATAAATACCACATGTGTAGATAATTTATAAAAAAAAATTTATGAAACTGAACAAGATGTTATTTTATGGATAATTTGTAAGTTAAATTTATGTTTATAACTATTTTGCGTGAAAAATTGTACTGAAGTCAACTGTGCACTGTACAGCTATCAATTAAGGTCTTAACGATACAAACTTCAACATCGAAGTGTGAAGACCACCAGTAATACAAGATTTGGAAAAACTGTTATTAGCTTCAATAAAGATTTATATTATTGTTTATATTATTATTATTATTCTGGACGTTTTCATTCCAAATTTGGAATTTATTTTTCGATGACGTCTGCCTAGTGAGAAAAGTTACTAAGATTTGGCTAAAAATCGATATCTAGGTTTTTCGGGCGTCCTTATTCCAAATTTAGAATTTACTTTCCGATGAAGTCTGCCAAGTGAAAAACTACTTCAATTTGGCTGAAAATCGATATCTAGGTTGTGCTGGGCGTCATTATTCCGAATTAAGATTTATTTTTTTAATGGCGTCTGTCAAGGGAAGAAAGTTACTCCGATATCTAGGTTGTGCTGGGCGTCATTATTCTACATTTGGATTTCATTTTTCAGTGACGTTTGCTAAGTAAAGATAGATGACGTATCTTTAAAACGCTAAGATATATCGGATAAGAGTAAGAAAATTATAATAATCAATCGTTTATTCAAATCTCCTTATAAATGAGATTATAGCCGACGCGGGTTTACTCGTTTAAAAACGACGATATAAAAGGAAGATTTATATAATGGCGAAAATACATTGAAAAATAAGAATAGGGACGACCGTGTCGTACGCAAAAATACAAAATGGCCAACGTTTGTGCTATTGAACATGTCGGCCCTTGAGAAGGAAGTATTTACCTTTAGATTTTCCCGCCCATAGGTGGGAAGTAGTCTTCCACCCGCTACTCGCATCAAACAAACACTACTTTCCGGGTACGAGATATGAGATGAATAATTTCTTGTCTAGGAAATAATAATATGGGCAATTTATCTACAGCTATATTGTAAAGATTGGTTCCATCGTGAAAAGGTAACCGATATACTTTCTCATTTATTAGGAGATTTGAATAATTGATTTATAAGTACTTTTCTTTAAATTTTCGTGAACTAAACTCATGTTTCTAAATTACATTAACGAAAACCAAGCGGGGTAGATATCGATTTTCAGCAAAATCGGAGGAACTTTTTCACTTGGCAGACGTCATCGGAATATAAATTCCTAATTTGGAATAAGGACGTCCAGAAAAACTTAGATATTGATTTTCACCCAATTCAGAGTAACTTACTTCCCATGGCAGACGTCATCGAAAAATAAATTCCAAATTCGGAATAAAAACGTCCAGAACTACCTAGATTTTGAATGTTAGCCAAATTGGAGTGACTTTCCTCACCTAGCAGATGTCGAAAAATGTATGCCAAATATTGAACAAAAACGTCCAGAAAAACCTAGATATCGATTTTCAGCCAAATAGGAGTAACTTTTTTCACCTGGCAGACGTCTTCAAAAAATTAATTCTTAATTCAGAATGACGATGTCCAGAACAACCTAGATTTTCAATTTCAGCTAAATCAGAGTTACTTTCTTCACTTGGCAGATGTTGTCGAAAAAATAATTTCAAATTTGGAAAAAAGACGTCCAGAAAAACCTTGATTTCGATTAGTAGCCAAATCGGAGCAACTTTTTTTACTTGGCAGACGTCATCGTAAAATACATTCCAAATTCGGAATAAAGACGTCCAGAACTACCTATATTTTGAATTTCATCCAAATTGGAGTAACTTTCCACACTTGGCAGTCGTCATAGAAAAATACGTTCAAAATTCGGAATAAAGACGTCCAGAACTACTTAGAGTTTGAATTTCAGCCAAATCGGAGTAACTTTCTTCACTTGGCAGACGTCATTGGAAAATAAATACCGAATTCGGAATAAAGACGTCTAGAACTACCAAGATATTGAATTTCAGCCAAATCGGAGTAACTTTCTTCAATTGTCAGACGTCATCGAAAAATAAATACCAAATTCGGAATAAAGACGTCTAGAACTACCTAGATTTTGAATTTCAGCCAAATCGGAGTAACTTTCTTCACTTGGCAGACGTCATAGAAAAATAAATTCCAAATTCGGAATAAAGACGTCTAGAACTACCTAGATTTTTAATTTCAGCCAAATCTAGGTAACTTTTTTCACTTGGCAGACGTCATCGGAATATACATCCCAAATTCGGAATAATGACGCACAGCACAACCTAGATATCGATTTTCAGCCATATCGGACTAACTTTTTTCACTTGGCAGACGTCATCGGAAAATAAATTCCAAATTTGGAATAAGGACGTCCAGAAAAACCTATATATCGATTTTCAGTACTGTAACTGTAACAGTCAGTTCGTCTACTGCTGAACACAGCCTCACTTTTTAAGGGGGTATTTGCCATAATCCCCACACTTGGCACGCGTCTTGGGGATCGCAATGTAAGTTGGCAGTTCTTTAGAAGGCGCTGCTGCCCCCCTTTAAGTAGTTTTCCCTTAGACGCTTCTGACGACACCCACGGGATGATAAGGGGAGGTGCAATTCTAACCCGGCACCCCACGTGGCTGCCCACCTTCCAGTAGTTTTCCCTTAATCGTCTCTTACGACACCCACGGGATTATATGGGGAGGTGCAATTCTAACCCGGCACCCCACGGTGCTAATCTCCCTTACCTATCTCTCACTCTTTTCGAGATACGTTATCCATCTTCACTTGGCAGACGTTATCTTTATGTAGTATTAATTAACCTATATCAAAACACCTAATACAATTATCAAGAAAAGCTTAGAACTCCAAAAGATGTATGTAGCCCCATACAAACTCTAAATGTAGTAGAGAACCATTTTGTACCCTGCAAACTACTAAAGCCGGAAACTATTTGCCATAATATAAAAAAAAATATTATCTTTAGTTAACCAGTTATAACATGAGAGCGTTATAGACATTACTAATAAATTTTGTACATATATTATAAAACTTTTCATTGATCTTATTGATAAGGCCGCCCATTGTAATTTACCCACAACATTGTCAATTTCAAGTTTTGATTCTTTTCATATGTGAGACAATTCGAATAAAATTTGTCTACAAAATACTAATAATAAAGCGTCACCGCGCATACTTCACGTCGCAATCAAGTTGGCCCTCTGCAGCGAGCGAATCATTGCACGCACACAGCTACGAATCTCGCGTGTCAATGCACTAATACAAAGACAAGATCGTTATCAGTCGAAAGCGCGAGCGGAGCTACGAGCGACACAGCCTCCCCGTGCCAACGCTTGCGCAACACTGCCGCCCGCGTCCGCGCAGAGCACCTCGGAACCGCAAGCGTTCTGAATCTGAATAATTCGACATTTTCTTAGGAAAATATCAATGGATTTACAAATGCTATGTTATAATTGTAGTATAACAATCTAGAAATTTAATGGTACAATTTATTTTTCAAAAATCGTAGCCGTTTAGAAGGAGTTCGCCATATAAGTCAAGAAATAGTATGTAGTTTGAATTTTTTTAAGGCAACAGTAATAGTAATACTGTAAAATCATATGTTGCAAATGTTGTACTTGAATTCATCTATAAAATATATTTTTTTCAAGTCTTCAACTTCAGCGGTTACGGAGGAGTTCGCTTTAGAAAGTACGAATTTGACGTACCCAAGGGCCTTAACATAAAAAAATATAATATCGTAACAAAACCTGCATTTTCATTTGATATTTTATAAGTTGCCTGAGCGTAGGAATTACATAAATAAAAATATTTCGATAAAATAAAAATCTCAACAATACCGTACCGCTATTATAAAATTAAACACAAATTCCTCTTCAAGTATTTTATATGTGACTGTACAGACATGAAATTCCATTAATACTACTTATTAAAGAAGACCATCAATATGTATGAAACCGCCGCTTTTTTGCTATCTTTCGAATTTGCTCGGATAACCAGTAATCTCGCTATTGTTTTAGTTTTTTGTTCATATCTTCTTGAATACTTTACATATGAAGCTGAAATTTTCAGTATATATATTTCATTAAACGCAGTAATTTTTGGTTAACACCGAAACATGTTGGGTTAATTCTATTTCTTGCATTTTGATGTCTAACTATGACACTGTCGGTTGCGATATATATTGATATTATTGATAAATGTGTGTATATTTTGTCTAGTAAGTTTATTTTTTATGGATGGAATAACAAGAAGAACCAACTACCGTTTTTAGTGAGTACAACCGTTTGTTCGTTTTAGCGCTAGACATATTTTTTTTATTTTCATTTTTGCACAATTACATAAAAATGGTACAGATGTTTGAAAACCTAATGGTGTCACAAATAAGCACAAATTAAGAGCTACTAATATATTTTTATTGTACTGTTGCACAATTAATGGTTTTCGAGAAAATGGATTTTGCTAAACGTTACTCCAGCAGGAAATGAAATATCTCGAAAACCTTACGACGCACAAATTTACGCACAAATATAAGCTATCTGTCCATATACTTAATTTTTCTTTCCGATCATTCGATTAAAATTTTCCTGCTGGAACAACGTTACTCCAGCAGAATTGGTTTTTCCTTTTTTTTTAACAAAACGGCAAAGTGCACAATTTTTTTATTTGGTGCACATTTACAGCGTATAACGCACTAATTATTTGTAGAACTCAATTTATTCCAGAAGTGATTTTCTTGCTGGGGTAATGCATACTTTCAGTAAAATGATATATATATGTATATTCATACTTGTTCGCCTTATTAAAAAAATATCATTAATATTAAAATAAATAAAACCACTCCTGATAATGATATTTTTCCCCACGTACATAATAAACAGTATTCGTACATCAATTTTTATCAAAAAAACAGTAGCGTTTCTGTCTCCTGAGGACGTGTTCTAAGTGGCTCTGCTGGAGAGCATTCTCCGCAGCAGAGCCATAATCAATGCCTATTATTTCATTAGTTAATAAACGTACAGCACTAACGGCATATTGTACATTATGTACGTTCGAAGTACATCATTTTAAGATATAATTAAAAGGTATTTACGATAGTGGCTCTGCCGCAGAGCATCACGCGATTTTATATATTACTGATAGGTTAGACTTTGACCATAATCTCACCTGATGGTAAGTGATGATGTGGTCGGTGTTAAGGCTATCTATTACTCCATGAGTACGTAAATTCGGCATGCGAGAGTTGCTGTCTATGCGCACAACGCGGCGCTGCGCTCTAGTTGCACAGCGTGCTCTCAGTACACCGAGCGTCGAATAGCTCAATGTCACGTCACACACAGTGCAACTAAAACAGTTGATTGACTCCAGGAGGTCTACTGCCAAAAACGAAGTTCAAAGTTTCGTTTGAAGGATCGCACTTTTTTTTACCACGAAACACTTTCGGATCCAAATTTCGATAAATTCGTACTTCGTGAATTGAAATAATATTGCCCGTATTTTACCCGACTCCCAAATGTTATTTGGAATTTATAATTTCGTATTTAGATATTAAGTTGATTATGGATTAATGATAATCTCGTAATAGATACGCCCTACTTATTCGTCTGTCGCAGAGTTATCGTTTGCTGCGAAAATACTTTGCTTCGACAAAACTTGCTGCATTCCATTTTTACACATTTTCGTTTTTAACTAAGAAGCTATGTACCAAGTATAAATGAGCACCTACACCGGTATGCTATTTCATAGGATAGTTTATACATTGTAAATTTTATCCCTCATTAGCAGCATACATCACAAAAATGAAATTAACTTATTTTATACCCGTATAATGGTGATGCGCTTGGTGGTGGAAGAAAAAGTTATGGAGTCTGAACATGAATGTAGGTATATACAAGAGTCGCTGTTACAACATATTAAATCATTCTTGTGTTTTCAAGAATATGTTTACTTAATTTAGGTACACGTTGCATAGGTTGTTCGTAGAAAGCAGCGCGAGAAACAGGAACTTCAAAAAAGAAGAATTACGTGTATCATGGTTCTGCCTCTTCAAAAAATAAAAACATTCTGACAAACGTTGTATTGAACACATGGGCTTATCTACTAATGTAAGGCTCATGGTTGCATTCTCGTTTTTATATTCGAAGTAGAATTTACTAAAGTGTTTATAGTGTTAGGCATTATTCCATTAGGTTCTTTGTTCGTCGATGACACAACCATCACTGTGAAAAACATTTGTTTACTTGAAAATAAATCATAGAATACATTGAATTCTACAAACACATACATGAATAAATAGTTTATTAATTATCAAAACATTCTTCTTCTCAAATTCTTTTTGGTTTTTGATTTATATACCAACTATTTTTTTATATCTCAACTATTTTTGTTGTTTCTTATTTTATTATCTTACAGTTCAAACACCACACGGTATTATTTATTTGCTTATTGAGTATTATTATCATGAAATAATAAAGTTGCTGTTTAAATTTTGAATGAAGTTTGTAATGTACCGCTCCATAATATAATTTACGCTAGTTGTCTCATATCATCCCGTGGGTGTCGTAAGAGGCGGTTAAGGGAAATTTACTGGAAGGTGGGCAGCAGCGCCTTCAAATGATCTGCCAACTTACACTGCGATCCCCAAGCCGCCTGCCATGCGTGAAGACTCTAGTCACTACAATTTAAGATATTAATGATTAAAAAAATCTAACATTCACGAAACGATAAAAGTATAGAACTATCCAATAAACTACTCACTTACCTATTTTATATAAATTTAGATTTAAATTTATGTTTAAGAATTAGTTTTTTAATCAACTTAAAAAATATGGAGGAAAGTTATAATCACGTATATTTTTTTATGTTACTGGATCATGCAAATCCAGTAAAAAGTAACGCTTAAGCGTATCGTTATGATTATTTTATGATGAGCAGCATATATCTACAAATGAGTGTTCTAGTAGTTCGTAAGTTACACTCAATTTACTTAATGAAATTATTTGCTAAATGAGCCTATAACTAACAATTACTACTCTTGCTGATGTTAACCAATATTGTGGGTGACAACTTGTCTTAGACGTATATTTAAGATACTAAAAATGTTGAAATAAAATTAATTAAACGTCACTGACTCCTTTTTGAAGCACTCGTAGCGAAGTTTGCTTAGCCATTCTGAACCGATCAGCAAAGCTAAGCAACGTCCGCCTCAGTCATGAGTTGGATGGGTGACCAACTGACCACTGGTGACATTACTACTGAGCGATTCCGTGCTTCGGACGGCACGTTAAGCCGTCAGTCCCGGTTGTTGTCTAAGGATGGCAGTCGTTATAGCATGGTGGTAAGACATTTTGCGAATGCCCGTCTGGCTAGCTACCACTCTCAAGTAGAAAATCTGTCACCAAGCACCTAAAGGTGTGTTCCGGCAGCTGTACTAGAGAGCCAGTAATTCTAGGTTAGTCTGAACAACTTCTTCGACAACATCACTTACCATCAGGTCAAAAGGCTAACCTATCAGGCATAAAAAAAATAAAAAAAAATAACACCAAAAAAGATGAAAGCAACTTGTGGAAGTCGGACAATGATACTGTGAGCTCAGAGTGTTTTGAATCTGCATGGTATCGACTTTCACAAGTTATTTCATACTTTTTCGCGTATGAAATTTTTGTAGTTACGTTTATAAAAAATATTTTCTAAAACTCCTCTAAATTTATTTGACGTATGCTTTCTCCTAGTAGTGATTAATTAGGGTGAACATTGTCGTTATTGTTTTCATAATCAGGGTAAATGTTTATGTTGTCATCTTGAATTTTTAAGTTTCTAATGGACATACCACGCTCATTTCTGCTGTCTATGATTTCGGGCAGTAAGCATTTCATATTAAATTTTATTAATTTTGGTCTCACCTTAGTTTCCAAAAATGTAACCTTGAATCTGGTAATACCAAATTGAGTTTTTGTTTACAGAAATAGTTCTGTGTTTATTATATATATATATAATTATTTATTATATTTTTTAAATAACATTTCGCATAAACTTTATTCTGCAGTTGAATAAAACATCTTGAAGAAAATATAGGAATATTTATTGCTAAAAACAACTCCTCGATCTGAGAAAATCCTATACCAGAACCTATAACTCCCGTGGTGTTATCTTTCTTGTTTTCAGATGAAATCAAACAAACTTCTTTACACATTTTGCACTCAAATTTGTATATTGATATAAGTTAATGTCTTCTCTCACCAATCAAGAAGAAGTTGTTTGATTTACATTCAAACAAATTATTGGGGTGTTCTTTTTCTTGAAGTTGTTTTAAAAAGTAGGAGATGTCAATTATTCGCCGTCCCGATATAGGTTGAAAATAGTCTTATATTTATCCATTTGAATAATAAACGCGTCCTCGTTGCCATCAATTTCTCTGTAACACCATAAAATAAGATATAAAGATAGTATGACGAAAATTATTCCTATTAAATTCCAGTTTTAGAATTCAGTCCTTATTCTAATATAGAATAAGTAAAAAGCCCAAATTTACACTTATTTTAATATACTTAAGGCAATAATCGTACTCGTTCGTTTTAACGGGCATAACGTAGAATTACTGGCTCTTAAGGACAGCTGCTAGATACATGGTTAGGTGCTAGGCGACAGATTTTGTACTTGAAAGGATTGGAGCAAGTCAAGCAGGCATTCTTAAAATTCTCAACCGTCCGCAGTCCTTGAGAGCCACTGAAATTACAAGCACATGAGACTTAACAACTATGTTTCAAAGTGACGGGCGCAGTGCAATTCGTGACTTGTGACGAAATGCATCTGTTATAGGCAGAGGTTAGTCCACTTAACATCAGGTGGGTGGGCCTCGACCTTATTCCGTCACAATAACATAAAAAAACTTAGTTGTCTGAAAAAAATCACCACTTTTTCAAACTGAAAAGTTGACTGAATCTACAATATCTGAGAGCCATGCATACCTAGTCATAATGTTAAGTGTTTTGAAGGATTACTAGAAATAGTAACTTTTTACCTCATTTTGAACCTACTGTTATGTTTAGACTGTGGTCAATAGAAATAAATAAACAAACAAAAAATTACTTACCATATTTTAATTCCCATTTTCTTTTGCCTTCAACCGTGATTTAGAGTGTAGTTTATTTTCTTTATTTGCCATTTCCAGAAATCAACCAAAAAAAAATATTGTCTCATAAGTTTTCATAAAATATTTACACAACGGGAAATAAACACAATCACAGTCTATCTAATGCCTCTAATGTTCTAATAGAGATATTTACACTATGAGGAATAAACACTATGTCATAATTATATGCTATAGTTCACTAAATAATAATTATTTACAATTTATTGTGTATCCTCATGATATTTGTTTACGCAGATACCAAGAAGTGCGCGCGCAAAAATTTGACACAGATCTTGTCTTGGTGACGTCCCGCGGGACACTGACGAGCGACGTTTGGATATATTATCACTTAAATATTCGATTTAAAAAAGAATAGATGTAATGAGAAAAAAGGATCGCTTTAGTTGTATTTCAAATTAAATTACCTACAAAATGGTGTAAGTTATATATTAAGTGGAGTATTAGTACCTGTTAAAAATGAAATTTGGCCGGTAAAAAAACCGCAAATCGAACTTAGCTCACTATTTTTTTCTATCGAGAAAATTTACTCGTATCGTGATTTGAACGAATACACAATAAGGAGAAAGAATGTAACTAAAACATATATTTATTTCAGATTTGAAATGTTCTTCTTTGTTTATAAAAAACAACATCTACTTTAGGCAAAAACGGGAATACCCGACCTTAACAGGCTTGACCTAGAATTCCATTCCATAGCGCTTGTATGATGAACGTAGAAGCAAATCGCTTCGTTCGGGTATATGAAATTTCCACGACATAGCGGTGGCGCTTCTGAGTATCCCTGGATGTCCGACTATAGAATAGGGATGGCCGAATCAAATGATGAAGTTCCGTGGCGCACTCCCCAAAACGTATCCGATAAACGAGCGACTTTGCTGTCTCTTGCTTACATGTTGGTCGTTGTTAATGAGTCTCTTGGCTCTCCTCTCAATATCTTCCATTGTCTTCAGCTGGTATTTGGCAGAAACATCCCAAAGGTGAGAGCAGTACTCCATACACGTCCGGACTTGCGATTGATACAGATTAAGAGACTGTCCTGATGTGAAGTAATTGTCTCACCGTAGTCAAAACACAATGCTTATTTGAGGCTAGCTGGGCTTAAGACTCAATATTAGAACTGAAATTGATGTTTGGTGTTAATGAGATGCCAATCTAATGAAATTTATAATTTAAATTTAATATAATTATAACATATTTAATTAAAAAATGTTCATTCAATTTTTGTATTCACAGAATTAACACTTTTTTTGTGTTACATGCTAAATACGACTACATGATCGATTGTTGCGAACTTGAGATTGTAGATTATCATCATATTAAGGCTAGCTGGAAAATCTCACCTCTCCACTGTCAAGTAGAAAATCTGCCGCCAAGCACCTAACGGTGTGTTCCGGCAGCTGTCCTTAAGAGCCAGTAATTGTAGTTTACTTGCCATACGTATCTACGTAGGTACCTACGTCTAGCCACATGTTTATTAGGTGAACAATGTACATATCTGCTTACTACACTGAGGTTAGGTACATACCTACATAATATGTGATTATGTTCGTATCAGTAAATATAAGTGTTTTTACAAATGGTTATACTGGAAATTGGAGTATGGATATTATTCAAGTGATGGAAGTGAATAATACTAACCCTGTCACTTATCAGTTAAAAGATGAAATGAATGAAAAAACAACCACTGCTTGGTGTTTTTTTTTTTTTTATATTATGGTTGACAAACAAGCAGACGGCCCGCCTGATGGTAAACGTAACCGCCGCCTATGGACATCTGCAACACTAGCTGCGCTGCCGATGCGTTGCCTGCCTAGAGAGGAATTTGTAGATGCCCCTTTTAAAATGGTCCATGTCGTAGCCTCGCGGAAAGACCTCCGGAGGGAGGAAGAAGAATTATGAACAAGAATTGCAGAAAGCAAAGATTCCCGATGTGTATTTGGTGGAAAAAGTGTTGAGAAGAAAAGGTGCCAAAGTAATAGTAAAATGGCTTGGTATGAACTGTAAAAGTTGAATAAATAAGGGAAATAAGATTGAATAATAATATTTTTTTACTTAATTACAATAATTAGATAGTATCTATTACTACGATTATATATTTTATTACATTATTATATATAGTATTCTCACTTAGGTACAATACAATATAATTTATATATTAAGGTATACAAGATGTTATATCACATACACATGCACTACTAACACATTTGTTGTTTTTTTTTAGTTTAACTATGTAATACTGTATGCCAGGAGTTTCCTTAGTCCGGCAGCACCTCACCTGCAACAAGGCAGCTGACCTCACTGTCGGTGCCTGCTGCGGGGGGCAGACCCTACGGCCTCTCTCCGGGTCAAACTCCGGGCACAGCTCCCGAGTGAAGAGTACTACACGGCCTGACCACCCCCGGATCATTGTGGCGGGTCTCGTCTCCGACGTCTGCTACTGACCACCTCCTCGTCTAGCAGATCTCGCCCGAGATAAATCCATACACAAAGAAGCCTACCACAAGATAAACCTCTGCTTTAACCCACGACCTTATCTCATTATACACCTATCTATTTGTATACCTGTGCGTTATCATATGATTAATCAGGTGATGTTTTCGAGCACATTCATAGGGTTTCTCTCCATGTGTGCATTTTAATGCGTTTATTTAGGCCATCTCTTCTAGTATATTTTTAGTAACTCATACTGCATTCATAGGGTTTCTCTCCAGTGTGCGTTTTCATATAATTATTGAGGTTACCTTTTTGAGTACGTTTATAGTCACGCATACTAAATTCATACGGTTTCTCTCCAGTGTGCGTTTTCATATGAATATTTAGGCTGCTCCTAAGGGCACATTTATAGTCACACATAGTGCATTCATACGGTTTCTCTCCAGTGTGCGTTTTTTTCTGTGATCATTAAGGGTAGCTCTTCGAGCACATTTATAGTAACACAGAGTGCATTCATAGGGTTTCTCTTCAGTGTGCATTTTAATGTGTTTATTTAGGTCACCTCTTCTAGTATATTTTTAGTCACTCATACTGCATTCATACGGTTTCTCTCCAGTGTGTGTTTTCAAATGAATATTTAGGCTGCTCCTAGGAGCACAATTATAGTCATACATACTGCATTTATACGGGTTCTCCAGTGTGCGGTTTTGTGTGATCATTAAGGGTAGCTCTTCGAGCACATTTATAGTGACACTTTTAGTCACTCATACTGCGTTCATACGGTTTCTCTCCAGTGTGCGTTTTCATATGAATATTTAGGTTATCCATTTGAGCACATCTATAGTCGCACATTCTGCATTCAAACGATTTCTCTCCAGTGTGCGTTTTCATATGAATATTTAGTCTACCTCTTTGAGCACATTTATAGTCACACATACTGCATTTATACGGTTTCTCTCCAGTGTGCGTTTTCATATGTTTATTGAGGTGACCTTTATAAGCACTTTTATAGTCACACATACTACATTCATATGGTTTCTCTCCAGTGTGCGTTTTCATATGAATATTTAGGCTACTCCTAAACGCACATTTATAGTCACACATACTGCACACATACGGTTTCTCTCCAGTGTGCGTTTTCATATGTCTATTTAGGTCACTTGTTCCAGCACATTTATAGTCACACATACTGCATTCATACGGTTTATCTCCAGTGTGCGTTTTCAAATGATTATTGAGGTTACCTTTTTGAGCACTTTTGTAGTCACACATAATACATTCATACGGTTTCTCTCCAGTGTGCGTTTTCATATGTATATTTAGTCTACCTCTATGAGCACATTTATAGTCACACATACTGCATTTATACGGTTTCTCTCCAGTGTGCGTTTTCATATGATTATTGAGGTAAACTTTTTGAGCACTTTTATAGTCACACATACTACATTTATACGGTTTCTCTCCAGTGTGCGTTTTAGTGTGATTATTAAGGGTAGATCTTTGAGCACATTTATAGCCACACATACTACATTCATACGGTTTCTCTCCAGTGTGAGTTTTCATATGAATATTTAGTCTACCCCTATAAGCACATTTATAGTCGCACATACTGCAATCATACGGCTTCTCGCCTGTGTGCGTTTTCATATGATTATTGAGGGTACCTTTTTGAGCACTTTTATAGTCACACATACTACATTCATACGGTTTCTCTCCAGTGTGCGTTTTCATATGAATATTTAGTCTACTCTTATAAGCACATTTATAGTCGCACATACTGCAATAATACGGTTTCTCTCCAGTGTGCGTTTTCATATGATTATTGAGGTGACTTTTTTGAGCACTTTTATAGTCACACATACTACATTCATACGGTTTCTCCCCAGTGTGCGTTTTAATATGAATATTTAGGTTATTCCTTTGAACACATTTATAGTCGCACATACTACATTCATACGGTTTCTCTCCAGTGTGCGTTTTCATATGAATATTTAGTCTACCTCTATGAGCACATTTATAGTCACACATACTGCATTTATACGGTTTCTCTCCAGTGTGCGTTTTCATATGTTTATTGAGGTGACCTTTATAAGCACTTTTATAGTCACACATACTACATTCATATCGTTTCTCTCCAGTGTGCGTTTTCATATGAATATTTAGGCTACTCCTAAACGCACATTTATAGTCACACATACTGCACACATACGGTTTCTCTCCAGTGTGCGTTTTCATATGTCTATTTAGGTCACTTGTTCCAGCACATTTATAGTCACACATACTGCAATAATACGGTTTCTCTCCAGTGTGCGTTTTCATATGATTATTGAGGTGACTTTTTTGAGCATTTTTATAGTCACACATACTACATTCATACGGTTTCTCCCCAGTGTGCGTTTTAATATGAATATTTAGGTTATCCCTTTGAACACATTTATAGTCGCACATACTACATTCATACGGTTTGTCTCCAGTGTGCGTTTTCATATGAATATTTAGTCTACCTCTATGAGCACATTTATAGTCACACATACTGCATTTATACGGTTTCTCTCCAGTGTGCGTTTTCATATGATTATTGAGGTGACCTTTATGAGCACTTTTATAGTCACACATACTGCATTCATACGGTTTCTCTCCAGTGTGCGTTTTCATATGATTATTGAGGTTACCTTTTTGAGCACTTTTGTAGTTACTCATAATGCATTCAAATGGTTTCTTCCCAGTCTTTAATTTAATGTGTAAAATCCATTTTGATCTCCTGTCTCTTTACCTTCTCATCTAGACTTAGTAATATTGTGTATGAATTTCTAGAAGATGTAACTATATAAGAAAATGCACCATATTATCACAACTAAGACTGCAATCAAATGGACATTACTGGAATCACTAATTTAACTGGAACACCTATGCCTGCAACTGAAAGATATTCCGATTCATCATGGAGATGTGTCGGCTGAGATAGTTGTCATGGGAAATCCACTACATGCCCGCACTAACAGTATGATTTCTATTGTTTTTGTGCCAAATGATGATATGCATATAACTCTCACAAATCAAAATGACACTTTGTGATTGTCAAAAGGCACTTTGTTGTTCTCAGGTACAAATTAGTTATTTATATTTTTAGTCCGCTGGCTTCTGCTTCTCTTGAGAGTATATCAATGAGCAAGTGGATATGTTGTGCTTTTATATTTCCACAGTGTGTGTGTGCAGATGTAGGATTGATCCTCGCTCCTTTTAAATTTATATCTGAAACAATGTGTGACGGGCATTGTAGCTAGTGACTTCACTGAGGGAAGGAGATATAAGAACTCGGAGTAATAATCACAGTCAAATCAAGTAGTTTGAGTATGGTGACTACTACTGTAATGAGAGGCGTGACGCTTACCATCAGGCGCGCGACTTGTAGTCTCGTCACTTCATAAAAAAAACAAATATTTGAATATCTGATCTGTTTTTATTGAAGAAGGAACTTTACGTTTGTTTGAGGTGCAGACTTGAAAAACCTATGTAACCTCTAAACATTGAGTTTGCGAGGTAGATGCGGATGCATGTGCAACAGATGTGCTTATTCGCACAGATGATCTTAAGCAGTTTAATAAAATTTTCTCATTACAAAATATTGCAGAGAAACCTTGTATTATACGTAAATAAGTAATCTTCATTTCCAGGGTATCAACTTTTTTTTTATTGATAATGTTTTCCTTGATTTTCTGGTAGACTACCCATTGACCACTAACTCAACTGATTATAATCACTAATCAGACGGAGTAAAGTGACATTACGAGTGTTGCCATTTTATGACGATACAAAAATAGTGCTGGGGTAAAATTATTTACTTACTACTTCTTTCACTTGTTCAATTCAGTGAGCTGTATAATTTTTTCATATTCTTTAGTATTCGTAAAAGTCGTATTACTTGTCGAGTATATGTAAGAGTAATTTAACTATACAAGTGGTTTATATTACTATAAGGTAGGATCTTTATGAGATTGCAGCAATAAATCATATAATTAAGGGATGACAAGTACTACATGGAGTAACAGAAATATTATATGGGACCGATTTATATCCTCATAGAAAATATTCATGCAATTATAATATATAATGTAATTAATCGAACTTGAGGTAATGAAATTGTTCAAACACTGACATAAAAACAATTTCCGGGAAAAAATACAAAATAAACAATACATCCATTTGATTTTCTGACCTGAACTCCATTTTTCGACCTAATGGAGAAAAAACGTCCATGTAAATCTGATGGAAACCAACCCTAAGATCAAAATAATGTACTACAGTATTGTACACCTTAAAAACGGGCTACAAAAAACTTTTTGTATTGTTTATATAATTGTATACCTCTTAGGGATAACAATATTACCATTTTTTTATTCTATACTTTTTACGAGAAAAATAGCTTATTTACGATGCGATTTTAAGCAATACGCCAATTAATCCTTATCCAATTAAGTACCTTAAATACTTTGTGCATTTAATAAGTATTAATATGGCCCTTTAGAGCATGTAATTGAAATGAATATTTTCTCATATATTACAGATTTTAATTAAGTATCAGTATTGCACCCGTGGGCGAATAAATAATTGAATGCTTAAATTTGTTACCAAGTTCGAACTATTTGTATTATTGTTTTATTTAATGTTCATCACACTCATAGTTCCGCTCATAAAACTGAGCTAGAAACATCACTATGATTTGAAGTTGGCAACATTATATTGAAATTTGACATTTGGATCTGTCAGCTTACTCCATCTGATTAAAAATTCGACTATAGTATTGCTAAGTGATGATGCAGTCGAAGATTTTGTTCAAGCTAGTAATGAATTACTGGCTCTCAAGGACAGCCGTTTTATGTTATAATGTTTTATATTACATATGTTACAATGTTTTATATTACATATGTTAGTTTGTTGTATTTATACAGAGATTCATCAAATAAGTTATATTACATACCTTAGTACAATAAAATACTTTTCACCTCTAGCTGTGCCTGCCTGGTTAGTGATTATTTAAAAAATATGAATGCTCTTAAATTTTTATCATTGAGCCCTTAACCAGCGTCATCGCTGCTTGAGTCACATCAGAAGGTAACATCTAGGACTGAGATTTAAATTTGATGTATTATGTACATATCTGAAACAATGAAAAAATATCTTAGACATACATACTAAATAAAGCAAAAACAATGATGTAATATATTACTTAGGGTCCGTTTGAATGTCCTAATATTGTTCTAGGTTACAAACAACACATAAATTAATTAACAGCATTATACGTGTCCCAAAATTCAACGATAAGCCGGCATCGGAGCATGGACCTACTCATGACTCCTCGGAAAAAAGAAAAAAAAAAATTATAACTGTTTTTTTTTATTAATTACAGAGACTTTTATAAATTTCATCGATATTCGATACCCATTATGCTATTTTCAACTACCATGACCACAATTTTTGACATATTTTTGATATTTTTTGTGCATTAGCAACCTAAGAAGGACGGCTATCTACCACAATCCTTTAAAATTACAGAAAGTCTGTAGTTATTTTACAAAAATCAGTAAAAAAAATATTTTTTCTTATAATTTTCATAGATTTTAACATTCTATGCACTTTCTATAGTCTGGGTTAAAAAAAATAGTATGGACACTACCATGGCAAGTTTTATTAAAAGTTGGCGCAACTAACGGAGATTTCAAAATGATAGGATACTCCGAACAACAATCAAAAAAAAAGAAATGGTTATCATTTATAAATAACAATCATATTACTGATGAATATGACATTTATCTACTACTTTTACTATGTAGGTACACAAATGATGTTTGGAGTTAATTTATTTTTGAATAAAACAAGGAACATGGTGTAATTTTACATTTATTGCCATTCAATAATATTTATTACTAAATTAAATGTTCAAATTGTTTGCCATCGGCATTAATACAGGCATGACATCTTCGTAAAAACGATCTTTTTATTTGACGTGAATATCGTCTGCCACTGATGCTATTCGCGGCCTCATAGATTCTTTGGCGAAGTTCGTCCAACGTTGCAATGGGCTTGGAGTACACCTTGTCCTTAAGACAACCCCAATAAAAGAAGTCCAGGGGGTTTAGATCCGGTGAACGGGGTGGCCATAAGATAGGCCCAAGTCTTCCAATCCACCGTTCTGGATACTCTTGGCTTAAGCTCTTGGCTCTCACAGGACTGGCATAGTGAGCTGGACATCCATCATTTTGGAACCACATACTTTGTAAGTTACTTATAGGCAAGTCTTCTAGTAATTCAGGCAAGTGATTTTGTAAAAAATGCAAATAACTATTGCCATCTAAGTTTCCTTGTAACTCATAGGGTCCAATCACTTGTCCATTTAATATGCCCCTCCAAAGATTAACTTTGAATTGATACTGGGATTTATCTTGTCTCATCAGGTGCGGATTTTCATTGGACCAGCTATGTAGGTTGTGGAGATTTAAATAGCCATCTTTCTTACAAGTTGTTTCATCTGACCATAAAATTTTGTCTAAGAAATTGTCATCTTCTCTATGCTTTTGCAGCATGATCTGACAAAATGTAAGCCGAAGTGGATAGTCTCGTGGTAATAATGTCTGCACACGCCTGTAGTGATATGGGTGAAGCCTGTGACGTCTTAAAATTCTATGTGCAGAACTTTTTGGAATTCCTATAGCTGCTTCGATGGCACGCACCGAGGTGGTTGAGTCATGTTCTATTTGGTTTAAAACTTCTTCATCTCGATCCGATCTCGGTCTTCCAGCGTTTCTCCGATCCGATGGTAATCGACCCTCAGAAAATGCTTGATGCACATTAATAAAAACCCGATAATCCGGGTACCTTATAGCGTTTGGGTACCTTTCTCTATACAATCTGCTAGCAGCGTTAGCATTGCATCTGCATTCCCCATAAATCAGATGCATATTAGCGTATTCTAACGGTGTGTATTGTAGTGGCATGATAAATCCAAAAGTCCAAATCACAAAATACACAATCACGGTCCAAAATAATGCCAGGTCAATTTAATTCACTTAATCTAGTCCAAAAAGTCAAGCCAAAAGTTATTTTGTGAGTAGTTATCCTACAATATAATACCATTTTGAAATCTCGGTTAGTTGCGCCAACTTTTAATAATACTTGCCATGGTAGTGTCCATACTTTTTTTTTTAACCCAGACTAGAGAAAGTGCATAGAATGTTAAAATCTATGAAAATTATAAGAAAAAACATTTTTTTACTGATTTTTGTAAAATAACTACAGACTTTCTGTAATTTTAAAGGATTGTGGTAGATAGCCGTCCTTCTTAGGTTGCTAATGCACAAAAAATATTAAAAATATGTCAAAAATTGTGGTCCTGGTAGTTAAAAATAGCATAATGAGTATCGAATATTGATGAAATTTATAAAAGTCTCTGTAATTTAAAAAAAAAAGAGTTATAATTTTTTTTTTATTTTTTCCCGAGTAGTCATGAGTAGGTCCATGCACCGATGCCGGCTTATCGTTGAATTTTGGGACACGTTGTATAAATGTTGGTTTACAAGGTCGATATAAACATGGAGCGCGTTTCACGATCATCTTTCTAGCAAATCTATCTTCCAAGTAAGTTATACAAACATCAAGTCATTACATGTACATATCGTCGCTGCGCCTGGAAAATCCGACAAACATTTTTTTTTGCAAAATGCGTTCTTTTGCTTTTCACAAGTATTTTTTCAAGCCAGACGCGCCTGTAAAACCCGTTTTATATCAACTGGCTTGAAACAAGACATGAAAATACCAGCTATGTATTCATAGAACAAAAAAAGGCGTCATTAACCGCTTTGTGTCATAGCTACAAACAACGCTTTTTCCACTCTGTGTGGCTGATACTGCGCTGCGCCTTGGCCTTGCGTCTTATGTTGCACATAGCGGGAATTCCATTTTGGCGCGCAAACGCATCCCCGGTGACACAAGACTATATTTTGTTTATGAAATAAAAGTTTTAAAACAACTGCAAAAGAATTCATACGGATATAAAAGCACTGTAGCAAATATTAGTATTCTATAATACAGTGGAGTAGGTAAACATATGCGGGTAAGTCAATTACTTGTGTTTTTACATATACGTTTTTACTATGATAACCTTAAACTGTTGTCAATGCATGATTGTTATTGAATTTATGATTATTAATATATTACATTACATGGGGAGTAAGGGATTAGCTTAATTTAATGCTATGTTGTACCAATCAATTAATTAATAGTCTCAGTACAGTAATATTATAATATGAAATGTTAACTAATCTAACACTAAAATACGTAGAACATGATACGAATACTTCAGGTAGGTACCTACCTACTTATAACCACATTGTACAATACCGTGTAATATATCAAAAGTTGCGTCTCCGGCTGCGCACCACTAATCTTCAATAAAAATACACTCGCTTAGTACTAAAATTGTACTCCCGACAGCAAATAACTTTTTCTTTGATTTTCTTAAGGTAATTGAATATTTTTTTCTTCAATATAAGAGAAGTCTTATTGTAAAACTTTTTGAAATGTTTTTTTTAATGTATAGCTGATACTAAACAATTATTTTAAACTCAATAATAAATGGGCATCAACCTACTCCTACCCTTAGTCCTTCATGCTTAGTGTGCAGCTTTCCTCTCTTCGATTTCAGATTGGGTCCGGACAAAATGAAGCGCTTCAGTAGATCACATTTTATATTAAATATGGCAAAAAATTTGCCAACTTCAGATTTACCAATGAATTCCCTATCTTCCACCGTTACCACAGTAGAAGTTGATGATGACACCCCTTTGCAACCATTATCGAATTTAATTAACCTAGATTTTCAAGATACAACGGAAGATGAAGCTCCAATTTCGACAACCACAAACAATATCCTGGAATCAGGTATCACATCATCACACAGTTCCTTTGATTTGCAGCATCAGTGGATAGATAAAGTAGTCAACCAAAATACCTCACTTCAGGAATCAAGTTTTACAACCCTTAATGATGATAAAATGTTAAGTCCCTTATTTGACGAATTGGAGAATTCTAATTTGAATCTACATACTTGTGAATCTGAAGAGATTATTCTCACTTTTCAAGCTGTAGCGAGAACAGCTACAGATGAATCTCGCACCGAAATCAATGTACGGAGTCTTGATAACTGTGACCATACTAATAACGTAACTGATTCAAATTCTACTTTGGTGCTTAATTGCGAGACGGGACTGTTTGAAAGTGCAGTCACCTCAGAAGTTAATGAAATCGCAGAGAATACTCATTCGCTTAAAGACCAAAGACATTTAAACAAAACCCTTCGTTTACATGGCATGTCTTATAAAAGCAAGATGCGCACAACAGCTGATGGTGCTAAGACATCTACAGTGAGATCTCAAAGAAAAATTAGAGATGTCCCTTGTGACCACGGATGGGTAGCTAAATCTGAAAGATCTTTTCTCTGCGGTTCAATAACTGATCAAGCTCGGAGAGACATTTTTGATTATTTTTGGTCACTTTCATCGTGGGAAGCAAAGCGCTCGTATATTATTGGTCTAGTCACTATAAGAAACGTTAATAAGCGACGTAAGATAACAGATAATTCTACAGACACTGATCAAAAAAGGAACAATGGAATTGACTGCTATTTGCCAAAACATGATGGTACTAAAGTAAGAGTTTGTCGAGAATATTTCTTGGCAACACTTGATATAAAAAAAGACTCGTTTACGGATTGGATTAAAGCTAAAGATGCGATAAAAAACAGGAACAACTTATTACCACTTACATCTAACAATGGAAATGGGACGCGAAAGCCTTTGAAGTCTGACTCTGTGATGAAATGGTTAAATGAACTACCGAAGGTCCCTAGCCATTACTGTCGCTCGAATAGTTCAAGAATCTATGTTGATGATGCTCTACAATCTTTGTCCAAGATGCATACCGTGTACGCTACGTGGTGTCAGGAAAAACAGTTACCATCTGTTCAAAGGAAGAAGTTCTGTGAAATTCTAGAAACTCAAAAAATTTCAATTTTCAAGCCTCGCAAAGACCAGTGTGATTCTTGCGTTGCGTACAAAGAAGGGAACCTTGATGAAGTCACTTACCAAAATCATATTTTAAAAAAGAATGAAGCACGTAATGCGAAGATGCATGCGATTTCCGAAGCGTCCAGAGAACATTGTGTCATGACTATGGACTTGCAGAGTGTGCAACTATGTCCGAAATTACTCGTATCTGCGCAATATTACAAACAAAAATTGCAAGTACATATTTTTACAATTTATATTAACAATAATAAAGATGTAATCGTTTACATATGGCATGAAGGAGATGGTGGTGTCACTGCCAATGAATTTATTACGTGTATTTTGGATTTTATACAGAAAAAAAAGGACTCAAAAGGCTACAAAAAGTTTACTTTAATATCTGATGGATGTACTTACCAAAACAAAAATAAGGTATTAGCAAGTGCGTTAGCTGATATTTCTAGGAAAGAGTCCTTAGAGATTGTACAAATTGTTTTGGAAAAAGGACACACTATGATGGAGGTGGATAGCGTTCACTCTACACTTGAGAAACTATTCCAAGCGCCGTTATACAGCCCTGCTGATTATGTAAATCGAATCCGACAAGCAAGACCAACTCAACCATATGAAGTAAACCACATTGAACACAATTTTTTTAAAAACTATGATGGTTTGCCAAGTAATTTTTCATCGATCCGGCCGGGTAAAAAAGCAGGAGATCCAACTGTTACGGACATACGGTCATTGCTGTACAAAAGTGGTGAAGTATGGTTTAAACTATTCCACAAGGATGCTTGGACACTGCTGCCACAACGACGGAAGCAAGACCTATACCAAACACCAAGATTGTTACATGAAGCACCCCGAAAAATTGATAAAAGCAAATATGATCAGCTGCAGCTGCTGAAGCCTTACATGCATCGGGACTATCATAATTTTTATGACAATCTGACATTTATTTAGACTAAGTTAGTAGTTATGTTAGTTAGTAATTAATTTGTGCCTCCTCCTAGCAATAATTTTTAGTATTTTCAGTGCCAAAGTGTGTTTGAATTATCTTAAATAAACGATGTTTTTTATTACATACAAAAGGTGCATTTAATTTTTACTTTTGTTCAGGGTACGCCACAGGAAATGGTCTATTTATATAATAAAGAGTAAATATGTGTAAGTTTTTTATATTTGTATGTTGCTTGGCGACAGTTTTTCAACTTGAGGGTGGTAGCTAGCCAGGCGGGCATTCGCAAAGTGCCCTACCACCATGCTGTAACGACTGCCATCCTAAGACAACAACCGGGACCGACGGCTTAACGTGCCCTCCGAAGCACGGAAGCGCTCAGTAGTAATGTCACCAGCGGTCACGCATCCAACTCATGACCGCGGCGGACGTTGCTTAACTTTGCTGATCGATTCAGAATGGTTAAGCAAACTTCGCTACGAGTGCTTCAAACTATAATCTATTAAGTAGATTCTATATTCGGCATTGATAAATCACTTATAATATAATAAATTGTTTAATGAAATCACGCTACAATGAAGAAAAGGTAAACAGCGGGCGTTCCCGCCCGGATACTGCTTTGTCTAATATTGGTACTATACTGCGGTATTGGCCATTATTTATATAGGGTATAATGCGCTATGTGCATGTACAGGCCAGTCAATAAAGTTTCTTCCCATTGTAAAAATCCGCTATGTGTGGAAATAATACATAGCGGTTTTTCGAGACTCAAAAATTATAAGCTATGTGTCTAAATTTTTAAATAAAAATTCTGGCCGTTTTGTCCTACAATATTAAAATGAACAAACTTGTAAAGCAATTTCATAATGTGTTTCTGCAATTTTCGGCATATGTAATTTCCAATTAAATGTTCCAGTTCTAAAAAAAAAACACTTTTTTCTGTCTCCTGAAAAGTTTGAATTTTATGTTTGTCGGGTTTTCCAGGCGCAGCGACGATATGTTTTTTTCCTAACAACATAGTACGTAGACAATCGCAATGACATTATTAAATATAGTTATGTTTAGGCTAAAACAAAAACATCTACAAGGACATAATGATCAAGTACCCTATTGCGGGTACAATGTGCAGCAACACCCTACTCACGTCTACACGAGAAATGTTATGTTACTCATTTGCACAACTCCCATATGAACAACAGCAGGCAGCGTGTTCTAGCCTAGCATCTCACGTGGCTTGTAAGTAGGTAATATTGGCTTGGAAAGAATTTAAACATTTTAATTCAAAGAATACTCATGTAGACTTGTGTAGTCTTTTTAATTGATTGTTGAAAGAGGATGTGAAATTTTTGTCATATTGAATTTTACATGTTGATGTTTTATTAGTTGTTCAGGTATCTTCCTCAATACAGAAGACATGGCTATTGGATGCATAGAGATATAAAATGCTATTAAGAGTGGCAGCTATGTCAGTTTCCTTAGAAAATGAGCGTAGCCAGTTCAACACATGCAAATTATATGTGACATTACATTGTTATTGTTCACTACAAACAATCCGATTCCCTCTTAGTCCCATTTTATCCAACTGAAGCAGTGATGGCTCAGTGGCATTGGCTATGGACTGCCGTGCAGCAGGTAAATGGTTCGAATCCCGCCGCGGGCTTGAGCTTCACCGCATGGTGGAAAGGCTTATTGCGAATGCCCGCCTGGCTAGCGACCACCCTCAAGTTGAAAATCTGTCGCCAAGCACCTAACGGTGTTTTCCGGCAGCAGTCCTTGAGAGCCAGTGAAATTACAGGCACATGAGACTCGTCAACTATGTTTCAAGGTGACGGGCGCAGTGCAATTCGTCACTTGTGACGAAATGCATCTGTTATAGGCAGAGGTAGCCGCTTAACATCAGGTGGGTCTCGAGCTTGTTCCGTCACAATAACATAAAAAAAAAATAAAAAACAAATAAAAAATTTAAAAATTCATTATGTAACAATTTAAAATACACCTTATCTTAAGAATAGTAAGATTAGACTTCCTGTGAACTTTGCCAAGCCATCCCTTTCAGTGAGAGAGACAGATATATGGTTATTCCCCTAATATCTGGTGAAAGCTATCAGTCGACAATAACTGCACAGTAATAGTGCAGTCTCAGTCTTGTATTATTCAATTTTAAAATCGTTCCTTGGTAAAATCTAAGAATAGACAATTGAAAATTTGTTAAAACTACACAAAAAATGGCGACGAGAAAATAATTAATGTGATAGCTAGTGGTGTGCACCGGTTCTCAAAAAACCGGATAATCACCGGTTGGGATGGGTACCGGAGACTAATCGGTGTTTCTATTAACTACCGGTTAATTGATTATATGATGGGCAACCATTTCTGAACGTGCGATTAGGGTAGGGATGTATCTTTGTTCGATACTACTCATATGAATATCATAAAATGATAATATTAATTTCATTTCATCTCATTCGTACTATACATGCGTTTTGCTTCTATTAACCTACACGGGAAACCACTATTACTACTACCCCATTGAGCTCTCCTCTGTTTATGCTACCCACGAAAAACACTTGTTCTCGGTAGGTAAGTGTTTTGATGATAATCAAAACCATTTTTTTTCCTTGCATTGCATTCAAAAATATTTTATATAATCTCATTCGGTAATATTCTAATTATGAAATGAAATACAGACTTTTATTGGCATATTTTATTTACATACTTCTTTAAGTTAAAAAAAAAAAAAAAAAGCATTATTCTCCTAGCAAAACAATGCTTTGATAATTTTTTTTTAATCATGAAAGTACGATGTGTCCCGACCAAGGAGGTTTCGATGCAATTTAAATACACATTATCTGTGGAGAGCGCGCGGCGCGCGCAACGCCCTGGTTCCGAGCCAATAGACCAAAAACAGACTTTTTTCTTTTGCCAGCAAAATCATGAATAGCTTATAGCCATGTGATTAAACAAAGTAGTGTATGCAACTGCATATAATTAGGTATTAAAACACTCGTGTAATCTTATTTTGAAACACGCCTGCGGCTGCGACTCGTTTCAAAAAACTACAATCATGTTTTAATACCCTCTATTATATGACAGTTGCATAAACTACTATTATTGGTCACATTAACTTCGATTGGATGTCAAGTACTTTCTGTGCATCGGTAATAAAATATACTTACTATCCGGAGAACAACCGGAGAAACACCGGTTATTCAAGAAAATCTCCGCAAAATCTCCGGAGGCTAAAATTGCCTCCGGTACACACCTCTAGTGATAGCTAGTAAAATTTTACCTTTTTTATTTATTTATTCGGACCCAAAGTGGTATCCTAGCCAGTGATGCAGTACATTTTTATCGATAAACTTATCCATCGACTTAAAACAGTTTAAAAGAGAGGCGTTGATGAGTTGTGCGTTTGTACTATCATAAGTTTTTATGCGGTTTTATATAATCATTTACTGACAGGCAAGAAAGCGTTTGACTGAAACCTGTAGCTTACTGGTATTTCATTACCAAAAGCTTTAAAGACCACTGAAATCAGAAGAATGTGGAAGAGCATAGTACATCGAGCGATTAACACTACTTCAGACTAGACACGTTAAAGAGATATACTCAACTTACCAATGGGATGAATAAATATTTAAAAGCTACACCATATATATATTCTCACCCAATGATATTTGCACGGTAAAAAACCAAAACCGGCAGACAGAAACAAAACAACCGGGCCAGTAGAGAAAAGCACAGATCCACAGATAACCTAGTGCCGTCAGATGGCCGTCAGTAATTTTAGCACAGACCACAGATTAATCATATGTATGTAGTTAGTTGGCACAGACTAAATCGTACTTCAGTGTAATGTTACCATATATAGTAGCTTAAAATTATACTAAGTATTGAGTATGCAACCGACTTTTACCCGTGAGTCGTAGAGAGAAGGTAAGCCTCTATACTCTTTCTACGCCCTGAGTAGAACGCTTTACCGAGTGATTTATTATCACAGTTTACAAACCTCAATGTTATTGAGGTTTGGTTAATTTTATGGTCATCACAATTATATTTAATAAATTTTGATGGGGTAATGGTTTTACCATTGACCCCTATTATTGTTTTCAATTGACCTTTTTCGAGCTGTGGGGGCTGTCAATAACATTGAGGTTTGGTTAACTTTGGTTTGTTGACCACTACATTTTCCTGGGACAGACTGTCCAGTAAGGTAGGTCCATCTTCGACAAAGAGGTCGCCCGAAGAATTCAACTCGGATGGGCAGCGTTTGGGAAGTTACGCGACATCATCTTGTCAAAGATCCCGCAGGCAGAGCCTGAAGACCAAAGTCTTCAACCAGTGTGTGTTGCCAGTGATGAGACATAGGGCACTGAGACGTGGTCCTTAACTGTGGCCCTTATGGACAAGCTCAGAGTCACTCAACGAGCCATGGAGAGAGCTATGCTCGGAGTTTTTCATTGCTCGACGAACCGTTAACCGATGGGCAAGAAAGGTTCTCGATTGGGTACCACGGTACACCGGAAGACGTAGAGTTGGTAGGCCCCCCACTAGATGGACTGACGACATCATAAAAGTCGTGGGTAGCCAATGGTTACAAGCGGCAAATATCCGTACTTTGTGGCGTTCTATGGGGGAGGCATTTGTTCAACAGTAGAAGTCTTCCAGCTGATGATGATGATAATACCGCAGCTACAGCTCCTGCCTGTAGTGTGATTTAAGGAATCTTTATAAAACAGAAAAAAAAATTGAAAGTTGGATTTATATAGAAATACGTAGATAATCGGGCAAAATTATTTCGAATGGAAAAATATAACTTCCAGCGGCGCGGCACTTGAACCCGTAACCCTATAATACCATCTTGATGCATTTCCAATTATGTTATGGAATCGGTTGCTGGCTAATAGAAATTTAATTTAATAGCAGAAACGATAACAAACTAATAATTGAAAACTGATGATTTTTTCAATACATATTGCATAGTTTATATTTAATAAAAAGCATAATATATCTTTAGAAATAGCTAATGATAATAATAATAATTTTAGCAAATCTAGAAATAATACTATTCTTATCAATTTCTCTATACAAATCAAATTCTACATTCATCAAAGCGAGATAATTCAGAGGTTCTTGACTCATAGTGTTCCTTAAAGCCTAAAATACACCAAGCGCCTGGCGGTAGCGCGGCTGGCGGGCGCGGGACGTCAGCAGCACAGCAGCACGGTAGGCCTTCACACCGAATTCAAAATGGTGGAGCGTGAGAGGCACGGGCCCGCCGCGCCGCCAGCTTTGCCATATATACAGATTTCTCCGAATTTAGAATGATTTTCGATGTGCGATACAGATTAGCATTGGATACAGATGTTCAGAATTTTCAAATTCTAGTTACCTCATTGCCGAAATCTGCTTAAAAACATATCAAAATAAATAACCCACTCAAATGCCGTCCGTAATTATAATGCTTATGATGATTTCTGAAATAAACTAATATTGTATTGTAATATTATTAAATTTTGTCTGCAAAATATATTCTTTATGGTGAATTTTTTTTTACCAATTTATCGTGCCGGCGTAGATTTAATCTTATCATCTATACATTATATGAAGACAGAACAACGCAATAGACTCAATACAAATACTATTGAAGGTCTTTTGCACGGAAAGCAACTAATTTGTGATTTTTTTTGCTATTGCCTAGATATTTATGATATTGTTTTTGAAGCGCTTTTTAGGGAGGTTACCTTATCCATTTTTAACTGATTACTTAAATTAAACAACGTTCGCCGCACTCATGACTTGGATGGGTAACCGCTATTGACATTACTATTGAGCGCTTGGGAGGGCAGGTTAAGTCGGTCCCGGTTGTTCTTAAGATGGCAGTCGTAATAGCGTGGTGGTGGGGAATTTAGCGAATGCCCGCCTGGCTAGCTATCACCCTTAAGTAGTAAATCTGTTGCCATAATAATATGTTTACTAAAAGTGGAGTCTTAACACACAATAATTTAAAAGTAAACTTCATAATATATAAGAAAATACTAAAACATTTTTGTTATTTACTGAAAATCGGCATTATTTTATATATACGATTATTAACATGATTAAGGGTATAAATATTAATAGGGGGTCAACAATGATCTACTTCGAGAAAAGGATGGTACGGCCGTGCAGATAATGGAATCGAATAAACCTCTGGTTGAGGAAAAGTGCCCAGAATGCTGGCTGCATTACTTCGCTTTATATTTTCTGGTAACATATTTTATTAAAAAAATCACAAATCGTTGTCATATATTCAGTTTAATTCTATTTCATCACAAAGTGCTTCAAACAGAGAAATATATTAGAAATATGATGAGATGTTTTTTTTATGCCTGATAGGTTAGCCTTTGACCACTATCTCACCTGATGGTAAGTGATGATGTGGTCGACGATGTTGTTCAGGTTAACAAAGAATTACTGGCTCTCAAGGACAGCTGACGGAACACACATACAATATGTAATTCAATATTTCACATCAAATGTTAAAATTCATGGTCTTCCTTCTAGTTCGTACACTCTGTTATCTAGCAAAAATAAACCTTATGATGATCCTTTCGATCGGTAGATATGATAAAACTACAGGCTGATAATTTTTCTCGTGTAATGGGTTTGATTCCCGTTTCAACCATTTAATTATAAATATCTATGAATGCAGTTTAAATTGTTTTTTAAATTCAAATAATGTCTTCTTTCAGTAAAATGTTCCATCTACAATATTCAAGGTACGTTCCCTCCATGTGGCATCGCCGTGGGACGTTCTGTATATAAGGTGGATATTAATTCATCAACAATACTGCGGGGGATGGTCTAGAATCGATTACAGCATGTGTTCCACTCATGTTTAATTTTCACACACACAAAAAGTCTGTACTATTGCTTAAGCTGTGGCACGTTGGCTTTGGGAATAATAGCAAGGACAACCGCGGTCTACGAACAAGGTGTATCTACTCAATTCACACACACGCACGATTGCTAAGCAAAGTCAATGAACTGCTATACTAGGCATAATAAACAGCTGTTTTGTGTACCTTTTCTGCCTAGTCGGTCTTTGGCGGCTTGCGACAAAAGTACGTACCTACGTAAACTTGAAATTAAAAATAATGTAGGTAAATAACATTTTTTATCATTTAGAAGAGCTTCAAAAATTAAATATTTAATAAATAACTGCCGAATGCTTTGCATAATCGCCATTTTAGCTAGATTGGCCGGTAAGGCCTTCGCGTACGTCAGAATAGGTACGTGAAACAGTTTCATCTATCACTAGGGCAAAACCAGCTGTTTTGCCTTAATGATAGCGTCTAATTGACATCGGGTAGCATTCGTATATACGTGTGAGAATGGAGTAAACCGCGGTTCTCGCTATCATACTAAAAGGCAACGCGCTGCGCTTGAAAATAGTTATACTGATTTTTAGTATGTGAAAATTAAACACGAGTGGAACACATTCCATTATCGATTCTACACCATCCCCCGCAGTATTGTTGATGAATTAATATCCACCTTATATACAGGGTAATTGGTAAAATGCTAACAACCTCTTAGGGTTGACTTCTGCTAGTCCTAACAAACATTTTGAGCTTTCCTTTGAGTTTAGCTATCCTTTTACCTAATGTCGGAAAACCTATTATTGTAAATTACTCCGACAGTAATTTATATTCGCAAAATGTCTGGCGGGCCGGCTCAAAATCTGAGATGGGCCAGCTCAAAATCTGAGACGGGCCGGACGTTGCTCACCTATACGCTACAATAACATAGTGTCCACTGCGCGACTTGTTCGTATCTTCAATTCATAACATAAAACAAAGCTAATAATAATAAACCACAGTTAATAATAATAAATAAACTACAGAATAAAAAACAAAAAATAGTAAATAAACCACAGAATAAAAAGCTATCACATATGTACCCAGGTACCTACCAGGTTGGAAAGGAGTTACAACTTAGCTTATCAACATTTTAAAACATATCCAAATAAAACAACATTTTACATGCTAACCACATAAGTATTTTCATTTTTTTATTATATAATTTAAACAAATAATAATCATCAAATTATTTTTATATTGTACTTAGTATTAGTCTTTGAAGTAATGCAAAAAAAAACGTAGAAACAATCATCACAAATGCTTTACACCTAAAAAAAATGCTGCGGTTTTTAAACAAATCTTTGATAGTCTAGGTCGTAGATTAGTCCAAATTTGATAATGGTATCCCCTTAAGAGAAGTGACAATCATGTTTGAGAATAATTCTTGCGACAGAAAGTGATAGACTACTGCGAAAACATTAGAAAGGGTATACCAAGGTTCTAAAAAAATATCAATTTAGGACTTGGAATAAGAACCGAAAAACAATGATTTCGCCAGAAAGTTGTAGTTACAACTACGAGCTACATGGCGTCAGAAATACAACGAAGCACAGTGAAAACAAATTATGACGCTTTTCGACTCATTTTATAAATGGATTTTATATATTTTAGTAATTTATATACATACAGCTACAATATGATCTAATTGCTATCACCTTGTTTACATATTTTTTGTTCATATAAGTTTTATTGATTATACAACTAAGATATAACATAGAACGTATTATTTCTACTCTAAAAAATGGGTGAAGTATATGGCGCGTTCCAGACGCTCAAGCAAGCGTCATGCAATTTGAACAATCGTGGTGTCAATCGTGACTCACATAAAAAAATCCATCGTTAAGCACATAATAAGCTTGAAGTCTAAATTTACGTACGTGTAACAAACATCTTATATACTGATCCCATTTTTATTTTTACAACACATCTCGTGTTAGAAACGTTGAACTAATCTGCCCCATAGATAAATATAAAAGTAGACAAACTGTTTAAATAAGTTTAGTTCAAACTTATTTATTTTTAAGCTATGAGACAGTGTCATTCTACGCCTAAACCGATGCTAGCTTCGGCGACATATTTCCATAATAGGTAAGATAGTGACCAAATGCCAGTCGCTCAGTAAAAATAATGTTTTAGAAATATTATGGGAGTTGTACTAACTGTACACACTAATCTTTACATTAATCATGGCTAGACTATATAGCTATCCAACTCAATGCAAAACAAGCTGACTAAAAACAACACAATTACGTAAAAGAGTCCGCATACCAAATACTAATAATACTGTATATAAATCTGTATAATAATATAGTTATAGATAGGTAATCAACCATCTAATGTTGATGTCCTCGCAAACTAAGATACATCCCGCTCACACGGTCAATTAATTCAATATTTTAAATTATTGTTAATAAGTTTAGTATTTCTAATAATACAATTATTAATTATATTTTAATTTTCAATTATTCATACAATAACAGTCGCAATTACTTTGGGACATTATAAAACTTTCGCGATTATATAAAATACGTTTAATACAACTAATTAAGTACTTCTTTAACATAAAAGTAAACAGATTCATAATCTGGCAAGATGATAAATCTATTGATTTTTCATCAATACACTGTTTATTTTTTGGTTGAAATGGTTCGTGAAATCTTTTGAAGAGAGTTTTATATTTAAATTTTCTTCGGATCAACCTCGGCTTATTTATGTCATACAAGACTGATTTTATGGAATTGATGCAATATTGATCGTCTAACACTTGCCGTGTTAAGAATTACTTAAACTTTTATAAGGTATATTTTAGAATATAAACTTTTTGCCTTCTTTGTGTTTTTGTTCATTAATAATAATTATATATAATGCATAAGTTATGTACTTACTAAATTAAATTATTAATAAATGTTAAATGTTTTTGGTGTTGTTATACTAACAACATTTATATCAATAAAAAAATAACAAGTAAAGAATAAAAAAGATCAGTCTAAAAATGACAATAATTTAAAACAAATAGTATATTAAACCAATTAGGAACCAATTAAATATGACTGAGAATGTAAATATTTGTACTTAGTTTGAGATAAGAAAGTCATATATCAGAGACTAGTTTCTTTTATGTGGCTATTGCCATAAAACATATACTTATATGATTTCTTAGAGAGCCTTTTTCACCGTAATTTTTGTGTTGTGGATGTGTTGTCGATATAGATATTTTTTTCCATTGTCTAAGATCTTGAATGCGACCTCAACTGGTATTTATTGCAGTAAATTTAAGCGTTGTCCACAGTAATCATTAAGGTACTCACTGGTAGTGTAGTAGCGTGTATTTACTGGATTTGTTCCACCAGTATTCTATTAAAGTTATTCGTTTGAAACTTATGCGTCGTGTTACGAATAATAGTGGTTGCGCATATAATTTCGGTAAATACAATATACTTTAGGCACACTTTAGTTCCCAGTACAAACTATCAGTGAATCTGTGACACTGGTGTGCGAGATGACAGTTTGCACTGAGTTTAAATTAAATCGACAATTACAATATTGTACTTCCGCTTAGTTCAACCCTGACTGTTATTCGAACTACTCGTAAGTCCAAAAGAAATTGTATTGAATTGAAAAATATGCATAATCTAATCCATGACAACTTATAACTCCCATGGCATATAATTAATATAGTAATTAAACAACTTTACCGGATTAAACACAGTCTCATTTACGTTTTTTATTACCAAGTTTTAAATACAAGTAAAGTAAGGTCGTCGTATACATAAAGAATATAGGACATTGACCCTGAATGGTTTATTACTGTAATTTTCCTACAAAGGTTTTATTGCATATTGCATATTTGAACTCGTACGAATTGTGCGGTTTGTCAAGAAATATGGTATCAAATTAAATTTGCACTAAAGTAGTCAGAATAAAAGCATAGTCATATAGAAGACGAGTCAGCAATTACTATTTGACATTTGTGAATGTGATATTCGCTAATATAATAAGAAAAATAAGCTCGCGTTTGTACAACATGAACACCAAGGTCAATGACCGTAATTCCTCACACGCTGCACACTATTTTTATTAAACCAGATATAGATATTTGTTACTTGCTCTGTAGCTTTGATCCGTTAAAATTGTTTAATTTACTAGCAATAATGTGAAAACCAAATTAATATGTAATTTAAGTCCAGAGTACTAATGTTATTTCAAGAGTCGTTCTTGTTCGTCGCTGCATGTAGGTGCGTATGCGTGACCATTGCGCGGTTCTAACGCGCGCGGGGCGGGGGATACCGGCATCGGGTTAGGGGATACCTAGAAAAAAGAAATAGTAGATTGTACGAGTGCATAAAATAAGTAATTTTAGTCGATATATTTTACAGCCCGAGCCAAAGGCGAAGGCTGATGTTTTGGTCGAACCTTGATATTTAGAGAATCGATATTTAAGTAAAGGCTTGGCCAAAAATAAATGGGTTTGAAGCCAGCAAGTTATACATTCGAATTTTATTTTCAGTGTCATTGTTTCGACGTTTATATCTGGGATTTAATAATACCTTTAATTTATGGCTAACATAAAAGACCCAGGCAAACCTTCATCAAAAGATGACATGTATAACCAATCGAACCTCTTTGAACAATCTTTAATAATATAATATTTTTTATGCACTATAGCATAAAAAGCTTTCTCCGGGCATAAAAAAGAATTTAACGAGCATCAGAAGTGAATACCATATTTGTTGGTTGACACAATTGCTTTTAATACTGCCACGTTTCACTTCATATAGTTTTTCAACGCATGGTGATAGGGTTACTTGCGATTGCCCGCCTGGCTTGAGTCAAACAGAAAATCTGTCACCAAGCACCTAAAGGTGGGTTACGCCGCTATCTTTGAGAGCTAATAATTCTATGTTCTCCGCGTGGGGGTTATGAATGGCTGCATAGCAAGATTTAATGAAATAATATAACGTGCGATATCTGAACACTATAGCTGCGTCGTGTGTGGTTATAAGTAGGCTTGGTACAATATACCTTCTCTAAAAAGCAAAGAAGAACACAAAAACTTAATAGAAATATTATACAAAGGCTTTGGTAGGCGTCTCCTGTACCCGACCTTCTCGATAATGGTTTCGTTGGTATTATACATACTACTTTTCGGGTAATCAGAGCATAATATAGATAAGTAAAAGTCATTGTAATGTTTTATAGTAAAAGTAACAAACTCACTTGTCGCGAGGGTGTTTTGTGTTCTCCTGTGATGCTCAAATCTTCATCCAATGACTGCAATAACTGTAAAAAAAAAATTACGACATTTTATAAACATAATAGAATAAGTTCAGAACGAAACGGTGGCCGACCTCAGACTCAGCAAAGTCTGAGGTCGGCCACCTGACGGACTTGTCAATACTTATTATGTATTTTTTTGCACTTTGCTCGACGAATTGCTAACTTTATCGGATAAATAAGTTGTTCTGACAAAAAAGTTGCTTCTTCTTGTTGTAGTAGGTAACAAAAAGTTATGGTAGATATACGACTGTTTTTAAAGTTTTTAAACCCATATCTCCGTCATTTTGAAAAATTTATTAAAGTTGAATCGACAAAGAAAATCCGTGGAATTATCAAACCTGCTCACAAAATCACAACAATCGGTTAAGAAAAGCGACCTGTAGAGAGTAAGCTGATACAGAGACGCTTCGCTCGCACAGCGATCTTAGTGGAGGATTTTTTCCGCTCATCTTCGTCACTCATCCCTCGTAGATACCCAGCCTTACTGTTGGTTGCTAACTTTTTATCTAACATTTTAGGTACATAAAACACCAGTAACCTCAGGTTTGATTCCTCTCCAGCATTTTTATAATCTTTGACAGTTGCATCATAATAATCTGCTCTGTCTCTAGCCTTCTCTTTTCCACACCTAGTCTCTCCTCTCTAAACTCTTTTTCGTAATCAATTGTATCTCTTTCCAATTCAAAAAATCTATCAAACGAATCGGGAGGATCGATTGAATCGATTTCTTGGTTAATCGATTTGTGTTCTTGGTTTGATGAATCTGTTTCGATGTATGGTTTGTATTCGATTTTGTAATCAGTTGAACGATTTGTATCTATTTCAGATTCATCATCGATTCTGAGCTTGATATTTTGATTGATGATCCGATTTATTTTACGTCGTGTAATTATTTCGATATCATTATCGATTTTCGTAGTATTTGATTTATCATGAATACGATTTTCATTATTTTTTGTGATATTCGCAATCCCTTCACTTTGTATCGATAATCGATCATTCCTTCCCGGTAACACATAATCGTCTCGATATATTTCACGATTCTTATGACGTTTTAAATAGTTATCTAGATTAAATGACTCTGTATTATCTCGATCCCGTAAATCGATGTTCTGGCTTTTCGAAGGGATACATTCGTGATTTGATTTATGACCAAATTCTCGATTGATCGATAAGTAATCGATATTACTTTGCGCATGGCTAGTAGAAGGCAGGTTGTGGACGGTAAGGAGGGACGAATCGGCGTGAAACGTCGCTTTTTTCTTCTTACAATGTTCAGAATCTAAAATACATATAGTTTTTTATAATACATATTATGTAAATCCATGTGTGTTGTTTCCTTAGAATGTTTTACTAGAATAGGGATCATAGACAAAATTACTACCAAAAAAGTGTCTTCGATAGGATGTAGCTATTTTTAACCCGATTGCCAAGGAAGAGTTTTTTTTAATGCCTGATAGGTTAGCCTTCGATCACTATCTCACCTGATGGTAAGTGATAATGTGGTCGAAGATGTTGTTCAGGCACTGACCTCACAATATCATGATCCGACTTCCACAAGTTATTTCATATTTTTCAGTATTAGAAGTCGGTTCCAACAATATTTTTTTTCGCTCTTTTTAATGATGCAGACTGCTTCCAAGATATTCACTCGCCTAAAATACTGTTCACTACTGACAACAGCAAATATTATTAAAGCATCCAGGTAAGCAAAACACTATAACTTAAAAACTCAACCGATTTCAATGAAATGTATATGGGAAAAACCTCAAACTATATCCAAAAAAGAAAGATTCATAAAAATCAGTTCATAATTGGTAGAGTAATCGCGTAACAAACGTACACAAAAAGAAATGAAACATACAGTCGAATTGAGAACCTAGTACTACTTTATTTGGAAGTCTTTAAAACTCCTTAATTTTGCAGAATCCCTGTGAAAAGAAAACTACGTCACGTCCTATCATGTAAAAAGAAAACTAACCAACACTCTTATCCTCTACTTTCTCCAGCGCAGCTTGACCAATCCAAAAGTTTGCGCATTGGTCAACGTTGCCTACTTTGGATGAGTTTAGGCGATTTGCTATACATGCGTTAGTCGACTTCGACGCTTCTGTACGATTTGCATTATCTGTGTACGCTTTAAAGTTTTCAGAATTTGAACATTGTACTATGGCGAACGTCTGAAAGGAAAGTATACTGTAATCTTTAGGGTTCCTTACTCAAAGGGCAAGATGAAGCCCTATTAATGAGACTCGACTAGAATGTCTGTCTATAACGGGTCTCTAGTAAACGGTATAAGTCACAAAGTTGAAATTCAGATATTTCTTGTAAAAATGACGAGCATATTCAGTCCTCAGGAGGTCAAATTCAATGTAACATTGTATTCCATTTTGTTACTATAGTAATACCCCTACTTACGCTATCCCGATTTACGCGTAGTCGGAGATACGCGGCTTTTCTTTTTGATAGCCAGTTCAGCTCTTCTACTGTACCCTGGTACTAAGGGTTCGAACGTGTTCCGCGTGGAATCATGAAAATGCGTAATTTCAAAGTAGCAAGAAAAGAAAAACACTGTTTTGATATGCAAGGTGGAACCCCGACTTACGCTAATTCGATCTATCGCGTAAGTCCGTAGTATTGCTGTACAATTATGTAATATTTTCAAAAGCTTGACGGTACCTTCTCAAGGTCAGAAGCGTTTCTGTATACATCCATCTCTCTGTCGAGGCTAGTTTTGTGTCAACTGTCCAAATTTAAAATCCTTTTCACGATGATACGACTAAACTACGTATCTGATACATATGAGCGCAACTGTACCTTCTCAGGGTCCGTAACACTGGCCGTGTTACAAATACTGACACGTTTCGACACGTTCCTGTCTACGTCCACTCTCTCAGACGACGGATAGCTTTGTTGTGTCACTTGCATTAGTTCTATAAGATTCAGCCTTGTTTGGGGCTGAAAGTGGCATTATCTCTATTTTAAAAGGAGATAGATCTTTATTAATTAAGCACACCTTAGAAGGAGCTTGAATTGTAAATTTTCAGTCATTGGTTACTTGTCTTATCTGCATTTGCTGATTATACATTAAACTGTAAAATTATTATAAATAATATCGTGTAAACATAATTTATTTCATAGCGTTGTACACAGTATGCCTTTTCTGTTTATTTTAATTAAACACATTTTAGACGTTTCACAAACATTCATAGTTAAAGTAAATGGTACGGGAAAAACACAAAAACGAGGTGTTACCAGGCACTTTTTTATACATGAGTTGAATATAATTTTTCAAAATTGAATTATGAAATATCTTTTTCTCAAACATGCTTGGAAATGTGAGCATTATTTTGACAACCTTCTTCGAGATAAATCGAAATTGCTGTACTGGCCAAATACATGCGCGCAGCGGCCGGCAAACTATGTATGAAAATCTATATCTGTCGTGTCTAGCGGCCAAATAAATTGCATAGTAAACTCATATCTGTCGTCTAATTTAAAAATGAAACGATCTTTTACTTCGAAGCATGGCACCAAGGAGGTAACTTATCAAAAGTTTTATTTAAATTTCGATCTGGCTTGCAAATAGAACACTGTTTATTGAAAATTGTACATTTAACAACTGTATCTTCAAATAAAAAAATCTGCCTATGTACTACTTTGTTTTAATTTCCGCGCATTATTTGAGAAAATCACTATACAAGCCTTGGCCACAACTAGGCATTGATGGACTTACGTATGTGTGCCTCGGCTTCGCCTCAGCCCACATTTACACGTTCGTCCATCAATGCCTCCTTTGCTGGCCGCTGCAGTAATGTACTATATTTGGCATTGAGCTATCGAAGGTTGTTTTCAGTCATTTGTTAGAATTTCAGTCCTGTAGCAAATCCTCCAGGAACCCGCCTGGATTGGCTGGGGAGCGTTCAAATACATTCTAACCATTGGAAGATAAATGTGGATAAGAGAGACCCCAAAAGTATTCGTGACACGATATTTATGCAGACATGATGTAACTAGCTGTAATGTTAAGACGCTGGCAAGTGCTAAATAGCTGTACTTGAACAGATTTTTGACAAAATGTATTTAGTTTGTAGCAGAATGAAATTATATGTTAATCTTGGTCGGACTTTTCTTGGCCTTAGATAATGTGATACATTATCTAAGGCCATGAAACGTCTTAAACACGTTTCCTTAAAATCATTACTATTGATTAAAATTGCAAAGTTGACTCTAAATTACGCTTGTAACGTTAATATCTTAATTATTTACATGTGAATGTGTATGAAAATATATTAAAATAATAGCAAAACCTTATCACGGGGGCAAGAAAAGTTACATTTTAGATTTACGTTACTAGTTTTGTGTTATTAAGCTTACTTTCAGATTTTCCTAAATTGATCCCGATTTCACCATCGCTTTCCCTCTTTCACTCCTACGCAGTCCGATAGTGACACAATTTCAGCATGTATAAGGTTTAAAAATAAGCTATATAAATGGAAACACGGTGCGATCACCATTCAATACGAATATTTTTCGCCCTTAAAATTTCTTATGATATTAGTATTACTAGAAATTATTTCGGTTGGCAAAAGACGACTTCCAGCGAGACTTGAACCCGCAAACCTAGAACGCAGTCTTGCATTTCCAATTATGCTATAGAAGCGGTTGTAGGACCGTCGAATTTCTTCCAACCGTTTGATTGCACGTCTTTTTGTGTAGGCGACATCTACCGGAATAACATAAAACTATCTAACTACTTGGGCAATTCAATGAACACTTAATACCAATTTGACAGCTATGTCAGATGCGTCAATGCTTTTTAAAGTTCATAATAATTATAATGTAAGTATATTATATGATAGTAATCTTCATGCTGAAGATCATGTAAACCTTAACGCCAGAAGTACAACTGCCATCATCTTTGCTGGACCCAGTGCTCGTAGACTTCCCCAGGAGCTTCTTGGATATCATAGATATGGGTATGTTTGCGCTTGATGAGTTGCATAGATGCTGTAATGGAGGAAAAGGACAAGGAGAGGATTGGAAATATATGTATATGTTTGCTGGGATATTGTGAATGTTTTCGTTACGATAATGTGGATATGTTCGATGTGATATTGTGGATGTTCGATGATATATTGTGGTAAAATATTGTATATATGGTCGATGAGAAATTGTGGATATGTTTCAATACTCAATCATTTATTGCAATCATTATGTACATTCAACTTCAGTTTACATGAGTTAATTTATTCAAACCAAAATTAGGTGGAATTATACATAATGACCCTGATAGGGAATAGCAACATGTAGAGGAGTGGGACGATCTATTCTATAATCGAAGGATCCTGAAAAAATTCTTCAAGAGTATAGTAGCACTTTTGGAGCAGTATATTTTTTAGAACTTTGAGAAATTTGTGAACGTTATCTATACTTTTTATTTTAACCGGTAATTTATTATATATTTTAGCTGCCATTGCGTTTGGTCCTGTACTATGCATTTTTAGTCTAGAGGTAGACACAATCAGATTATGTTGATAATTAGCCCGTATTGGGTAGTTTCTCTCATGTGATATCTTTGTAAAATGTTGAGGATATTTTTTTACAAACTTACAATTTTCAAATATGTACAGGAATGGATGTCAGTGTTAACATTTTGAAACTGATAAAGTAGGGCCTATGGAACTTTTCTACAGTTTTGTCGGGAAGCTTTATATTTCCTTGAATACGAATGCACTTTTTTTGGATGATAAATATATCTGTGGCATCTACGCTATTTCCCCAAAGTGTTCCATGGGTATTGTAGATATATCTGCTGGGATATTGTGGATATGTTCGATGTGATATTGTGGATGTTCGACAGGATATTGTATATATGTTCGATGAGATATTGTTGTAAAATATTGTGTATATGGTCGATGCGATATTGCGCATATGTCCGATAGGTAATGTAGACTAATTTGCTGGGATAGTGTGGCTATGTTCAATGGGTATTTTAGATATATTTGCTGGGATATTGTTGGTATGTTCGATGGGATATTGTGGAAGTTCGACGGAATACTCTATATATGTTCGATGAGATATTGTGCTAAAATATTGTATATAAGGTCGATGAGATATTGTGGAATGTTCGATGGGTATTGTAGATATTTTTGCTGGGATATTGTGGATATGTTCGATGGGATATTGTAGTTATATTTGCTGGCATAGTATGGATATGCGAGAGTTCTGATCGTCCGACAGTCACAATATTTGGTCTTTACCAGGTACAGCCTCTAAAGCAAGTCCGTCTGGCAGTTCCGTCTTGTTGCCTAACACCGCAGCATCAGTTATAACATTACAAATATTATATTATTACGTTTTAGTTTGAAGGGAATCGTAGCAAGTGCAATGACTTTTCATACAAGACATAAAACTACTCGGAGTGACACAAACAGTGCAGTGACACGAAAAACCGTGACTCTGTTACTGTAGTGAGTAACGCTTACCATCGGAAGAGCCATTTGTCCGCTAGTCTAATTAAAAAAAGGTAAACTGCAACATAGCACGTACCTTATCGACTTCCGTGTCAAACTCCTGTGTAGTTCCCCCTTTGGATATGTTGCCTTTCTCCATGAGGGTTGCACGCTTCGCTGCTAAATACAGAGACCTGTAAAAAATAAAGTAATAAATTATATAATTATCATTTATTTGATGAATGTCTTACCAATGGGAACAAGAAGTCCTAATTTCTAAAAAAGAATTGTTCTTTTCAATTTTGGGTATTTTTCCATCAGTTTAGAGAGCACCAAGTCACATGACGACTAAAACTGCATAAAACATAACCGAACACAGATGACAAATTTAACGTTCTCCTTAAGTTATCTTTACCCAACTTCAAAAAGGAGAAGCCTCTCTCAGACTGCATTTTTAAGGCGAGTGAAGCAACCCTATCTATATCCCACAACTTCAACATTTTGTGGCCCCTTTTACTGAAAAACTATCACGCCTATAGATTTATGCTTTAACATAGCAATTTTACTTCATTTCTAGATGTGTTATCTGTCAAAAAAATGATAATTATATATACATTAACAATTTTGTATTCATTGGATAGAATGTTATCGTACTACTAATGTCATCTGTTAGAAAACCAAAGAGTTAACATCGCTGCAACATAACTAAACTCAATACTCAAATACATTGTAGTTAATCTACTTAATACTAGATAACACCCATAGAATCAGGTTGTAAAATAAACGCGAGCCCTCACAGAGCTCAGATTTTTGCTAGTTAAAATTAATTAGAGTAAAAATACAGTTTAACTTGTAATAAGCTCTCAACATTAGGTCAGCCTTTGACCACTATCTCACCTGATGGTAAGTGATGAGGTGGTCGAGGATGTTGTTCAGGCTAACCTAGAGTTACTGGCTCTCAAGGACAGCTGCCGGAACTCACCGTTAGGTGCTTGGCGACAGATTTTCAACTTGAGGGTGGTAGCTAGCCAGGCGGGCATTCGCAAAGTGCCTTACCACCATGCTGTAACGACTGCTTTCCTAAGACAACAACCGGGACCGACAGCTTAACGTGTCCTCCGAAGCACGGATGCGCTCAGTAGTAATGTCACCAGCGGTCTCCCATCCAAGTCATGACCGCGGCGGACGTTGCTTAACTTTGCTGATCAATTCAGAATGGCTAAGCAAACTTCCCATATAAATTTTAGTGAGATCTGTCGAGTAGTATTTGACTTATAATAATGCGCATCTTATGTTTGAAATCGGTTATTTGTTAAAATTTTATTTAATACTTTTTAGTATTACATTTTTTATATTTTGTTATTACCAGGTTACTAAATAGGTGAAGGATTATAATATTTAAATTATAATATTTACCGTTTCACCGTGAGGTAATAGACGGAAGTGATGGCTCGGACGGAGTAGTCGGGCACGAAGGTGTGACGTAGCATGGCGTCCATGTTTATGTTCTGCAGGGAACCCATCGCTGACGGCGTGGGGGATTCCGCTGTAACAAACATTATGTATTTTATATTTCGAATTAACTTACGAGTAGGAAGAATTTCGGTCATTGACCTAAATAATAAATCGGTATTCTTAGAAGCACGTAGTGAAGCTTGTTTAATCGTTCTTAACCGATCAATAAGGTTAATCAATGTCCGCAGCGGTCATTATTAGGATGGGTGGCCGCTAATGACTTTACTTTTACTTTTATTTACTACTGAACGTGCACGTGCTTCGGAAGATACCTTTCAGCCGTCGCACATAGGGGTATTGGACCCAAAAAAGCGGACAAAAGTCTTTAAAACAAAGTCGAGAATTCCCGGAAATGGTTGATACCCTCCACTACCTCAATGAACAAGGAACAAAAGTTGCATCCCATTTTTATTTTAACTGGATTGCTGTAAGCCATAGTTAGTCGTTATTATATCGTCTAACAACAAACACATTACGGAATATAAATTGAATGATTTTTGAGACTTTTGATCTGTTTTTTTTAAACTGATTGTGAAGTTAATAGTGACTGTTTTCAGAATGGATACTGTTGAAGCAGGTATGTAGTATCCTTGTTAATTATTTATATAACATTTTTGCGATGAAGTTGATAGATATTGTGTTTTTTATGAACTGCACGAAAAAGTCCCAAGATTTTTTGTATTTAATACACACTTTAGAGTTTTAGTTAGTCTTCCGGGAGTTTCCCGGCTTATGTGTTTATTTTATTAGTAAATGTAGGTATTCGTCTCTATATATAACTAAAGATCGGGTGCCTAAATTTGCCTATGACATTTTTTAGTTTTTTTATTTCATGACGCTACATTGCAAAACAAAGTTAATTATGCACATTAACATTAATATTTAGTTTCAGGAGGCTCTGGTGTGGCGTTACAAAAGAATATATATATATAATATGGCAAAAAGATGTACAGAGAGAGGATTAGCCAAGAAGCTGGATTTTGTGGAGAATGAAATAGTTAATGCACCCAGTTTTCCAGATGAACAAAAACAGGAGTTTCGATGCAAATTTTCGCATATTAAGTCGGAAATGAAAAACAGATGGAATGCAGCTAACAGAACGGAAAATGTTTTTATGAAGAAAAACCTTGACTGGTTGCATGGTACGTTCGAAATTCCTGTTCAATGTGCAAGAAAAGCTGGTCGTCCATCAAAATCATTTGATGACCTATGTGAACGCAGTAAAAGGCGCAAAACTCAAAATCTTCGAGATGGGAGTGAAGTAAATGAGCTAGTTTATGCTGCCCAAATGAAACTAATAGAGACTGTTAATCAAGAGGCTGCCAAAGTTGTCAAGGACACAATTAAACATGCATTGCTGCCAATCGGAACCTTATCGGAAGAAGCAGCTGAGGCGAGAAACAAGCACTTTCGACAGTTTCGTCAAAACATCTCGCGAAAATTTTCTCGCGAACAGTGTAACCAGGTTTTTTTTTGTGCTTGATAGGTTAGCCTTTGACCACTATCTCACCTGATTCTAAGTGATGATGCGGTCGAAGATTTTGTTCAGGCTAACCTAGAATTACTGGCTCTCAAGGACAGCACTGTTAGGTGCTTGGCGACAGATTTTCAATGAGGATGTAATAAATAGGTTGCTTCTAACATCAGATCCATTGATGAGTAGCATAAGGCCAAAACCATCAGAGATCAAAGCCATTTAGCGTAGCAGCGATGGAAATGTTATTGCCAGTGGAAATAGAGGCCTTAATCGAAGGTGACGATAATTTTGAAGATAATGTCAACGAACCAAATGATTCTAATGATGTTGAATGATAACATTCATTGAAATAAATGACATGATATATATAAATTATTTTATTATTGCATTTTTATCCCTAAAACTATTTGAGTATGGCTTATTCTTTATTGTCATACAAAATCTGTTAGTATATATTTTCGTAGTAGTTAAAATTGTCTTTTTATAGGTTTTTAGGTCTATTTAGATCGAAAAATATTTTTGTCCGCGTTTTTGGGTCAAATACCCCTATGTGCGTCGTTCTCAGTTGTTGTCTTAAGATGGCAGTCGTTATAAAATTGTGGTAGGGTATTGCGATTTTCCATCAGCTACCATTCTAAAGAAGAAAATCTGTCACCAAGTAGTATTCAGGTATTTACAGTTCTTCACCTTAGCTCTAGGGGCGCTGCTAAGGAATGTATAGGGAATTAACTTTCATGCTGGTACAAAAACGCGTAAATATGAAAACTGGTACTAATGGTACTGAAGAACATCTTTGACCGCAGCATCACTTACCATCAACACTTATACTCCATTACACTTAATTAAAAATTTACACTCACGAGGAAATAGGTGCCTTCCTGGTGAATTTGACAATCATCAAAGACCGCATCGTGACTACAGAGATATCGATCACACTAAAAGTATTAACTGGTGTTAAAAATCTTGGATATAACTCACCAACGCCTACGTTCTGTGTGAGCGCCTGAATACCGAAGTAAGTGAACGGTCCGGCTTCGAACACGAGGTTCTCTCGTCCCACAGTGACCTCCACACGGCCTTCGAGGATCAACAGGAAGTAGTCAACCTGTAAAGATATCACAATGAAGTTCGCTCGTCTACTGACCATAAAGAATATCGGTCATTGACCCTGCCCCATTGCACTCACACATAAATCGCCGGCAGCAATACATATTTATGCCATAGTTCATTCTCTATGGAGATCGTATAATTTTAGCAATTAGCCGATATTTTGACCACCATATCTAAGGTGAGGCCAATGACTCCTTCCTTCCTATCCCACCTTTCATTAGAAGTGTGCGGCTCTGTAAACTTAAAAGGTCTTCTATACATATAACCGTGGACCGTGGTATTAGTAATTATAATTACCTACCTCCTGAGGTCTACCAACGCCTGCTGGCAGTGGTGTGCTTAGCAGCTACCTAACGCCGCAGTTATTCTGTAAATATTCGTATACGTCTTCACAGTCCGCGTACGTTTTAGTATCACTGTGTTTGCTCACAAGCTAATTTGATTTCTATATATGATTACAAGCACTATCGCGTGCTAAGCGAAAATCATATTTTACATTATTGGAGTACATATGCTCCGGGTGGGAATCGAACCCGCGTCCTCTGTTTTCGCGCAGGATGTCTAAACCATTCGGCCATCTGGGCACGCTATTTCTAGCCGGAATTTCGTGCATCAATTGTATTACTTTAACCGTCATAGGGACGGTGCGCGGCCATCAATAAGACTACTAGACTTCATCTGCTATCTGAAAGACGTGCTTTTTCAAACACTTAACTCTCTGAATCTGGTAGCGACATCATACATATTTCGCTACCCTTCTATATTTCTAAATTGATTTTCTTTTTTTAAGCACGGCAACTACTGAACTATGTACTCTCTTTTTAAAGACAGGTCTTAAAATACACTGGGCTCATGTGAATACTAAAAGGTACCGTTTGGATTTTCACATTCACACATTGTAATTTACTCACGATGTCGAAACCCATTTTACACAAGAAAATAGAAGTTTTATGGTAGCTTACCGGTTTCCCTTGGTGAAACACGTATGTGGTTGGATCTTTTTTGGTTTTGCCCTTCATATTGATGTATTGGATGACGTCTTGCTTGAGGAGACGACGAAGTACAGTCTCGGATACGGTGTCGGGTCGGAATGCATCTACACCTACGACAGAAAAAATAATTTATTAGAGGCATTTAGAGGACAATGTCGGCATCGTATTATTCCTCGAGGCCGTTCCGAGTCGAGACGATGCCACGCCGTTCTCAATTGAACATATGAATTGAGAACTCATTGACTTCTTACTTCGTAAGGACAGGCAGGACGCCATTTTCAATATTTATCAGTGTTAAACCAACGCGGGCACAGTCTGCGTCGCAAGTCCGATAAGAACAGTTGTATTCAAAATACTTAATTGGGTGGTGAAGGGATACTATAAAGAAGTATAATTTAAACAGCAGTAAAAAAGGCGGCAATTCTTAGCATTGCTTTCTTAAAAAATTTAAAACTTCCTTTTAAATCTACACTAATATTATAAAGAGGAACATTTATATTTTTGTATGTAACGAATAAACTTAAAAACTACTGAACCGATTTGGATGAAATTTGGTATGGAAGTAGTTTGGATCCGGAGAAAGACATAGGATAGTTTTTGTCTAATTGCGCAAAAAGAGGTTAATGGTTTTGTGCGATAACCAACAAGCGCGGGCAGAACCGCGGCCGTGAAGCTAGTTGTTTGATAAACCTAAAAGGTGCGGCGTACCAAACTAAGAAAATAGCTAGATACTTGTTAAGCCGTACGATTTACCACGTGTATGCCACGCGTTACTGACGCTGAACGTAGTGACCACGAAATCTAAGAGATGGCGTTGATTTAACGTCAAGGCGAATTTGCTTTAAAATTCCTTAGCATAGGCGTATCAATAGGTACATTAAAAGTATTATGAAAATTTCATATTTTGGAAGATTGTTATAGCACATTGAACACCGAGGGGAGAAAACGATCTATTTCTGTTCGAGAGTATGTTTAAGCTCACGCGCAGCGGAGAAAAAATAAAAAAAAAAACAAACTCGAGAACAGAAACAGAACTTTCTCCCGAGTGATACATAGAGCTTTAAACTACACCTACGAGGAAAATAAAACCATTTTTTATTTTATTTATTAACCATTTTAAGTTTTCTCGTATTTGTCCCAAACCTGCCCAGGAAGTAATTTCTTTATGACTTCTACACCTGTATGTTTTATTTCTGATGGGGTTACCATTATTAAATAGTCACTTTGAATATTCTTTGACATTTTGGAAACTTATTTGGTATAGTAAAATTTTCAATTTAATAACTTTAATTGGCTTTACAACTCCCTTTCATTGAAAATCGATTACAAAAAAGAATTCTACCTCTTTTATCTAATTATTTCATATAAAACCTTTTTGAGATATGTCGATTGTATTTTTTTATGTTCGCAGCTAAAAAACAAAAGAACGCTAGCAGGGTAGGAATGGATTTTCATCTTTTCCCGCCGCACATTTATGAGGGAGTAATGACAGACTTTATAACACGAGGAATGAGACGCTTTTTGAGTGGGTGTGGTGTAATAGTAGTTTATGCAACTATCATATAATAGAGGGTATTAAAACATGAGTGTAGTTTTTTGAAACAAGCCACAGGCGTGTTTCAAAATAAGATTACACGAGTGTTTTAATACCTAATTATATGCAGTTGCATACACTACTTTATTTAATCTCATGGCTATAGGTAGCTACATTAAATAAAATGCAATATAAAAACCAGCGCGTTGCGCGCACAGCGCTCACCACAGATAATGTGTACTGAAATTGAATTGAAACCTCCTTGGTCGGGACACATTGTACTTTAATAATTAAAAAAAATGTTTTAAAGCATTGTTTTGTTAGGAGAATAATGCTTTAATTTATTTTTTTGATTTTCTTAAAGAAGTATGTAGATAAAATATGCCAATAGAAGTCTGTATTTCATTTCATAATAAGAATATTACCGAAAGAGAATATATAAATATATTTCTTACTGGTACTCAAGAACTGGAATGTGGCGAGCGTGAGTTGCGGCGATATATGGATACGTTGGTTTTCGTGTCGCTCAGCGAACGCAGCGAAGTCTTGCAGCTTGTTCTGCGGCCTGCGGCGACGCCTAGAGCGATTGTCCACTGGAAAAATAATACACACTGTATTTTTGAACTCATCTATTCGAAAAATGGTAATTATATATATGTATATAAAAATTACGTGTCACGTTGTTTGTCCGCGATAGACTCCTAAACTATACTGTACCGATTTTAATTTGATTTGCACACCGTGTGCAATTTGATCCAAATTGAATGATAGGATAGCTTACATCTCAATTTGTAGTCGTAATTCCCCGTGCGAAGCCGGGGCGGGCCGCTAGTGTATGTAAATATCTTTCTTGTTTTTGCCTATAATTCATGTTAATAGGCTAGCATTTGACCACTACTCGTATATCACCTGATGGTAAGTGACGATGTGGTCTAAGACGTTGTTCAGGCTAACCTAGAATTACTGGCTCTCAAGGCATGTTATTGTGACGGAACAAGCATGAGGCCCACCTGATGTTAAGCGGATTAACCTCTGCCTATAACAGATGTATATCCATATCCACCAATGCATCAATGCACCAATGTGACCAATTGCACTGCGCCCGTCACATTGACACATACAGTTGTTAAGTGTCATGTGCCCGTAATTTTCTGGCTTTCAAGGACTGCTGCCGGAACACAGTGTTAGGTGCTTGGCGGCAGATTTTCTACTTGAGGGTGGTCGCTAGCCAGGCGGGCATTCGCAAAAATGCCCTTCCACCATGCGGTGAAGCTCAAGCCCGCGGCGGGATTCGAACCATGGACCTGCTGGGCGGCAGTCCATACCCAAAGCCACTGAGCTATCACTGCTGCAAAACTTACTATGGGGAGCATTCTTACATACTTAATGGGGTAACACAGTTTTAAGGAATATACTATTACTAAATAATAGCACGCGGATTTGCACAGGCATTCCGAACGTAGTGCGTGTCCTCAAGCAGCACTCGTTCCCGAGTTGAGTTACCTTCCAGCCATCGTCCTCCTCAACCATTGCCGAGGGAAGAGGGCACGGAGAACCGAATGTAAATATTAGGTACTCCGTGCTTTACGAGCTGAAGTGCAGTTTATTGCTTCGTAGCTAGAGTCGCTTATTTATTGGAATGGGTTTGGGGAGTGATCCTTCTGATTTTTTTTATTCTGTGCGTTAAGGTGATATACTCACAAAATACGTCAGTTTCGTCGACGATCTCGGACTGTATCATTTCTTCGATGACGTCTTCGAGTGTGACGAGTCCTATCGTCTCGTAGAATGGGTCCCCTTCGCCCTCGTTGTTGATGCGGTGGACAAACGCCATGTGCCCCTTGTGGCCTGCGGGAACAAATATAAATTTATTCTCATATCAAATCGTGTTTTAACCGACTTCCAAAAAAGGAGAAGGTTCTCTTTCAGCTGTATTTTTTTATGTTTGTTACCTCATACTTTGGCCTTGGTGAACCGTATTTGAAAATTCTTTTATTATTTGAAAGATGATGCTTGTCGTTTGGTCCCATTTAAATTTCATCAAAATCGGTCAAGCCGTTTTTGAGTTACACCCCAATGACTGAAAAATATTTACCTATGTTGATGATATAGTCGTTGACAATGAATGACAATCGATGCTGTAAGTAAAATTTTTTTTTTACCAAATAATGGAATAGACTTCAACACCCAAGTGTGAAATGACTTGTAGAAATCGGTACCATGCGCACAATATTGTGATAATAGGTACTTTTGAACTATCATGGTACCGACTTCAACAAGTTATTTCACACTTTTGGGTGAAGTCGGTTCCATTTTTTGGTTAAAAAAATATTGCTTTATTATGTGGTGGACACAGATCTCTAATTAAACATAATATTAAATTGGTATCATCTACCCTATTCGGCTGTAGTCATGTTGGAAAGGCCTGTTTATTTTTAATCATTAATATCTAGACTTTTAACATAAAAAACCGACTTCTAACCTTAAATAAGCATTATTAGTGTTAACTCAAATACTACTCGTCAGATCTCACTCAAATTTAAATGGGACCACATGTCAAGCACCAGCTTTTCAATATAAAAAAACCATCAAAATCGTTCAACTTTGTAAAAAAAACATGAGATAACATCTAAAAAAATACAGTCGTATGAGAACCTTCTCCTTTTTTTCGGTGTTGGGCAAAAGTGCAATATTCTTTAAAAAATCAGTACTAATATTATAAATGCGAAAGTAACTCTGTCTGTTACGCTTTCACGCCAAAACTACTGGACCGATTTGAATGAAATTTGGTATGGAAATTGTTTGAGACCCGGGAAAAAACATAGGATAGTTTTTATCCAACTGCGCAAAAAGAGGTTAATGTTTTTGCGCGATAACCGAAATACGCGCGGGCGGAGCCGCGCCCGCAAAGCTAGTTTATTATATCTTGAACTGTAACTGGTTTATGGCAAAAAACTTGTCTACTATTCACATTAAATCATTATAACGAAGATCAGAGGGCCATCTCTTATAGTAATAATAACTTAATCTTACTGCAAAATTTTATACCTCCACGTCAATTAAGCAAGCTTACGAACAGTAAGGAATCGCTCGTCGTTTTGATGATGCCACAACAAATAGTTCACTCTTTTCGCGAACTCTGACATGACATTTAATACGAAGTATTATTGTTTCAACGACAAAGCAGTCATATTTATCCATCTTAAATATTGACTTTCGGATTTTAACTTCATTTTGACTATTTTGGTTTTAATTAATGTGTAAATTACGTACAGTGTTTTTATTATTCTTTAAAATAAATGCAGCAAAATTATTTGATGAGTGAAACTATAAAAAGTTTCAGACAGCTGTTGTAGAGCATACAATTTCAATTCAACGGGGCAATGCTGCCGCACGCTGCTAACTGGTAGTGCGCTGGAGCATTTGGACTGCCTGTGAGTCTGCTATGACTTATAGGTTGTCTAAATACTTTTATTGTAGTAGCTGTAGTGTTGTATAAAGTTCGTAGTATTTTGTTTAATAAAGGTATACCGCCGATAAAAAAGCATAAGTACAAATAAAAACCGTTCCATAACATCGTAGTTCGGAACACTGCGAGCGGGATAACGCTATATTATAAACATATTGTATCTCGCTTGCACATCCGTGATACATATTTCATTCGTTCTTTAAGTAGGATCAAACCAATATTGCTTGACGCGATTGTGGGTCGGTGATAGTTCGTGTCTAACAATGATTATTTTAAGCAAATAACGCTCCTTTTTACACGACTGGCGTACTGGCGTATTCAAGACTCCATTAAGTGCGACATAAATTTTTTTTTAAATTCAAATATATATTATTTTATCTTCCATAAATATATATTACAGTAATACCCCGGACTTACGCGGTAGGTGGGTCCGAGCGATTGCCGTGTAAGTCGAATTCGCGTAAGTCGGGGTTCAACTTTGCAAATAAATACATATAAACTATTTTTAATCGGGACCAGAGTTTAAAGAAAACAATAATTTAGAAGAAAAATGTTTAATAAAGTGTAAGATAATGTAACAATTAAAATTGTTATGAATATAGTAACCTAAACCGAAGTTATTTTGATGTCGAAGGCTTCATATATATATATTCTAATAATGTTTCCTGACGAGTTAAGTTTTTCTCACGTAAAATTTTCTCGTGACATACCAGTATTTTTTTTATTCCCCGTTTTGTAGTAGAAAAGCTTTCATCATAAGAATCCTTTTTTTTTAAATTTGTAACCCCTTTTCAATTGAATTGAGTCCTTCTGTTAAGTTTGCAATTCTGGTAGGTCAAATTTCTTTGCCATATCTCTTTTATTTTAATTTTTGCTTCAGTCTTTAATAATATTCAATTTACACTCCAAAGACAGTGTTTTTTTTTTGTTAGGCTCATCTTTCCTTCTTTTAGATGAAATAATTAGAGATTATAAGTAAAACGCACTGCGCACGTAAAACAATTCCACGCGGAACACGTTTAAACGTTTCGCAAACTGAACACTGCGAGAAACGGAGCGAGAGAACAGATGCGCACGACAATCAAAAAGAAAAATCGCGTATCTCCGAATTCGCGTAAAACGGGGTAGCGTGAGTCGGGGTATTACTGTTCTTGCAAATTTAATTCTAATGAAACGATAAAATGTTTAACGAAAATAAACAATTTGCAGTGGAGTTTTTAAATTCTTAATTAATACTTGTTTATGATGGTTTCGTAAAAGGTGGGAGTAGGGCCCCAGAAGACTTTCTTACCGTCTTTGAACTGCTTGAACATGACATCGAGCGTGAGGTCCTCGAAGACGAAATGCGCCGCGTTCTGGTAGTACTGGCAGAGCGTGCGCAGCGGCGTGTTGTCGTCCGGGTCTACGAACGCCAGGTCCTTGATGAAGAGGACTGTCACGATGTTGCCGCGACCACCTTCGTACACCGGGATACGGGAATACCCTGGAACAATTAACAGAATAACGCGTTACTTATCTGAAGTCCATAAGGTTTGAAGCGCTCGTAGCGAAGTTTGCTTAGCCATTCTGAACCGATCAGCAAAGTTAAGCAACGCCCACCTCGGTCATGACTTGGATGGGTGACCGCTGGTGACATTACTACTGAGCGTGCACGTGCTTCGGAGGGCACGTTAAGTCGTCGGTCCCGGTTGTTGTCTTAGTATGGCAGTCGTTATAGCATGGTAGTAGGGCATTTTGCGAATGTCCGCCTGGCTATCACCTACCACTCTGAAGTAGAAAATCTGTCGCCAAGCACCTAACGGTGTGTTCCAGCAGCTGTCCTTGAGAGCCAGTAATTCTAGGTTAGCCTGAACAACATCTTTGACCACATCATCACTAACTATCAGGTGATATAGTGTGGTCAACGGCTAGCCTGTCATCTATCTATATAAAAAATCACGAGTTACCCCAGCTCCCAAAAGCATTACCCCAGAAAAACGTTGTAAGTTGGTACTTTATAAGGATATTTGTGGATGTTGTACCTAGCTATTTTCATGAACAGTGTGTTCCGGCAGTAGTCCTTGAGAGCCAGTAAAGTTACAGGCATATGAGACTTATTCACTATACGTCTTAGATTTTAACGGGCGCAGTGAGATTCGTCACATAAGACGAAATGCATCTTAATATATGTATATCTGTTTGCAATAACGCATGCTCTGCGGATTACATTACAAAATTACAAATTTACGATTAACATAATATATATATATATATATATATATAATATATATATAATATATATATATATATATATATATATATATATATATATATATATATATATATATATATATATAACGCATACCTAAGGGGGAGGATGGACGCGGGTTCGAATCCCGCACATGACTTGCATTTTTCCTCTAATAAATTTGTAATTTTGTAACGAAATGCATCTGTTAAAGGCAGAAGATATACCACTTAAGGTGATCAGTGATCACCGTAGTGAAACGCGCACTTTTGGAATCTTCTTTTACCGAAACTATTCGTTCAAAAAGTGCGAAAAAAATATATCATATTATTTAATTCTTTATTGAGTGAATTAGTTGATTAGTTTTACTAAAACTTATTAGTTCTTCTGTAATAAATTGTAATCGGTGACCCTTTTTAGACTGTTTTTTATTAATTTAAGAGGCATAATTGATGTAATTGCAACGCTTCTTTTTTTAAAAAATAGCTAATACTATACTCTAATGAACTACTTATCAACTTGTGTTGAAAACATTTTTATGAATTTTTGGCACAAAATTGCGTGATCGCGAGAAGAAATCTCAACGAAAATCAGTCTGCCCGCAGCGCTCGGGCCGTTTGGACGTGGGACCTATGCCGTTCGTTACGCCATCATTTTTGTGGATTTATTTTACGAAATATACAATATTTTTTTACCATACGTTAATTTGCAAGTCATAAATTATTGAATCTCAAGTAAAAAAAATATTGGGTAAGTACTTTTCTTTATATTGATTTATAAAATCTTTATAACAACGAGTTGATTAAAGTTCAGACACGGCATTGTTAATTTCTATTTTAGTAGGTATCTAGATTTTTAACCCTTAGTAAAATATTTCATTTTGTTATTTATAAGCTACAGTACAATTAAACGAGAACTAATTTCTAATGCACTTAACACACTTTCCGAGACGACCAACTAGTTTCTAGGAATTTAGTTATTCAATCATTCAAATAAAGGGGAGTTATATATATATTATAACTTTGACTTTAATAGTTAGTAGGTAGTTAGTCGGATTGAAATTTGTGTTACATCTGTATGACTACTCTGTTCTTTCGTCCTACCTATAAAGACATGTGCCCGTAACTTTTGAACCGTAACTTCTGTAGATGGTTTCATAGCAAAAGTGTGCAGGACAGAATCACACTGTCCATATAGAATGTATAAATAGTAGATAAGCTTTGAAATTGATAAGTTAGCTTTAAGGAATCAATGTTTTTTAAGTATATCATAGCATAGGGCATCGCATTAAGCGATTAGTATAAATCCCTCATAAAATAAGCGGAGCAACGTAAAATGCAATGTACGTTTTTGTAAGGCGCTACCTTATGTAGCTACCATTGTTCAATAAAGAATAGTATAATATAGAGTAGGAACGTATTGTTATTTTAATGTCAGGCGTAGCCTTAGGCGACCACCAAGAATAGGGCCAATGTAAAGAAGCATTGTAAACATATAGAATAGAGAGAACACAATAGCACAGGCATATAGATATAAGTGTATAGTAGGGCCTTAGTTAGCACATAAGGACCCATTGTTTATGGAAATAAAGTATATGAGTTGTGTGTATCTTCATTGGGTAACGAGACCATAGGTATATAGGGATAAAAGTTAGGTATATAGGCATAGATATAGGGAACACATGACAGAGATACATATACGCATAGCTTCACGTAATAAAGGTAAAAGGTGGTAAAAGGTAAAGGTATAAGGTAAAAAGGTACGATAGACATATAGTTATGCGGTACACATATGTGCCAAAAATGCACATATAACCACTGCCGAGTTATATGTGCATAAACATCGTTATGTACCTACAAGCGTGCATACGCAATAGGTGTGACGTGTGTCATATAGCCGCCGCCGTGCTATATAACACCGTGGGTATGTAACGATATGGTCTATAAACGTAAATAGTAGCATATAGGTATGTATAACCAACGCCGCGTTATACATATCAACACGTAAAACCGTTAGGGAATGTCTTACTATAGGTAGCTATATGACGCTATACAAGAGACGCGGGGGGGCGTACCCACGCTACACTCAAAACCCGACGCATCTCCTTATATGGTAATGTTCGTTTCATCGGTGGCTAGGGACGCCATCTCATCAGCCAATAGCAAAGCCGTAAAACCTGGACGCTATTCCGGGAATTCTGGATACAAAACGACCGTTAGAACGACGGTTGGAGCTATCTATCTCTGTCATGCCCTCTCACTCGTCAAAACGGCCTCTAAGCGCTGTGATTGGCCAAAACGCTTCGATTAGCCAGCAGATCGAACAATTATGCGATAAATTTGATTATATAGAAATATTGAATAGTCATAGAAAACAGTGTTCATTCGTTGTCGCGCCACCGTCGCGTGTACAGGTCTCTCATTACCCAACTAAGACGCTCACGCTCCGTAAATTACTGACATCAAATCGGCAGCTTAATTATTTATCCTAGACTTCAAAACAACCCAGCACAAACAAGTGTGTTAGGGATACAGTGTCTACATCGAAGAAATATAGCAGATATACAGTCCACGCCGTCAGTAGATATTGCGTCCCCCACATTGTTGGTCATTTCGAGCCGAATAGTTTGAAGAAGGAAAATCAACAGCAAGCGATCATCATGCCAGTGACAAGGAGTACGGGTGGAAGAAGACGGGCTGCACCTCAAACGCCGACGAGCTCCGAGGGAACGGAGCCGACAACGAATGGATCTACGGCAGCAACTACCGTTGCCGTATCATCGCCACGCCTGGCAGCAGACCACGCTGCCCATCAAGCCACGACCGCCCGCGCCGCAGCGAGGCGCGGCCCAGTGCCGACCGCTGCGACGCCCGCCGCCGGGCATAGTAGAAGAACGCCAAGAGAGCGTACATACGCCGCAGGGGTACCCGGGTCCGCACAGGAAGAGCCGACGCCGCCGGTACTCGCTGCAAACTTAACGACGCGCGCCGCCGCCGCGACGCCCTACGCCGCGGGGCCGCCGTGTTCAAACGTTATAGTGCACAGTGAAGAAGTGCAAACATATAGTAGTAGTGCAGTGAACAGTGCCGTAAAGCCCACCGCCGCCGCGGGGCTCGACCATGTTGTGAAAGTGCCGCCAGTGTACAAGAGAGTGGTGTCCACTTCGAGGGATAGCCGAAGATCGACATTCACAGTGCGTCTGGCTCGCGCAAAGGAGGAATATGCCCGTCTACAGGTCGAGCTCGCCGCTGCAAAAATAGTGTCGATTGAAGCCGAAGAATCGGAGCACATCGACGACGCCAGATCGGAAATCTCGGACAGGGGAGCAACACATCACCGGGTCAACAGTTGGTTGCATCACAGCGAGACGCATCTCGCAATAGTAGAACCGCAGAACACCGGGGACACAGAACGTCCGCCGGAGTATGCGGAACCCCAGCCGCCGCCGCTGCAGCCACCGCCGCTGCTGCAGCCGCCGCCACAGCCGCCACAGCCACCGCGTGCACTGCAACCGCCGGTGGATCCAACTGAAAACTCAATTCAAAGGTATGAGTACTCGCCTAATAGCTATTCCCCTAATGAGGCCACTGCCGCGCCAAATGATAGGGCCGTTGCAATCCCTTCTGTCAAGTCCGATATAGCAGAGCTAGCCGCCGCTATAACAGCCGCCGCTAAGCAGTCGCAAGTCACGCGACATTTTACTGATTTACCTGTCTTTAACGGCTCACACCAAGACTGGTTATTGTTTAAAACCTCATATAATGAAACTGCATGCATGTTTAATGATAGTGAAAACGCCGCTAGACTGCGCCGTAATATAAAAGGCAAGGCACGGGAGGCAGTTGAAAGTTTACTAATCAATAGATCACACCCACTAGAAATAATTAGATGTTTAGAAGCACGCTTCGGAAGGCCTGACGCCATCGCCTCGACCGAACTTGAGCGGTTGAGAAACCTAACGAAGCCCACCGATAATCCACGAGACATATGTATATTTGCAAGCAAAGTATCTAACACTATAGCCGCCTTACAAGCCCTTAATAAAACTCACTATTTATATAATCCTGAAATAACCAAACTAACATCTGAAAAACTTTCTCCCACGCTACGTCACCGGTGGTACGAGTTCGCCGCCGCACAACACCTGGACGAGCCAGACCTCATCAAGCTGTCCAGGTTCCTGAACCACGAAGCAGACTTGTGCGGCCCCTTCGCTCAGCCAGAGAACGTGACGTCGAGCTGGAACGAGACAGCGAACAGACGACCACAACGCACCAACGTGACACAGGATAGAACGGTAAAATGTGCACATTGTAATAATACTGGTCACCGCATAATAGAATGCAAAACGTTCCTGGCTGCCGACGTCAACAAGCGATGGGATATCGCAAAGGAACAACATTTATGTTTTAAATGCCTAAAACACCGTAATAGACAGCATGCATGCAAGCCAACGAGGTGCGACACAGACGGATGTACCTACACACATCACCGACTTCTGCACAACCAAAGACAGGTAAAGACGGAGGCAGTCGCTTCCACATGGACAAGGAAATGCGCGCACGCATTCCTTAAGGTGGTTCCAGTCACCATAGCAGGCCCTAAGGGCAAAATAGACACGTGGGCGCTCCTCGACGACGGCTCTACGGTAACCCTTCTGAATGATAGTATAGCGAACAATATAGGTGCAAAGGGACCGCAGGAGCAGCTGAACATAGAAGCGATCGGGGACACCACCCTTAAGGCAGCACGGTCACGCCGTGTCTCAGTCACGTTATATGGAAAGAACGGTAAGAAATACCAAATAGCGAGTCGTACGATAGACGGTTTGAAACTCTCACCACAGCACGTGAGAAACGACGACTTAGCCGGCTGTGCACATCTTGAAGACATCGAGCACTTACTCTTAACTGAGGGCGCTACTCCGCAGCTGCTTATAGGCCAAGACAACTGGCATTTACTTATAGCCGACGAGATGAGAACCGGACGCCGTGATCAACCGGTAGCTTCATGCACCCCGCTGGGATGGACGGCGCACAAACTCGCACCATAGGCCACAAGGTAAATTTTATACAGGGAGATGTCAGTATGGACGAGCAGCTGCGACAACACTTCGCAATAGAAAGCATGCTCATTACGCCTAAGCGACCGCACAGCGATCCCGATAGAGTAGCACAGGGGATACTCGACCAGACGACTGCTCAGTTACCCAACGGTCACTATCAAACCGCCTTATTGTGGGCCAACGAAAATAGTAAGATGCCATATAATTATGACGCCGCTGAAAGACGCCTACTTTCAATAGAGAAAAAGTTATCCAAAGATAAGGATCTAGCTTTAAAGTATAGTCAACAAATGAATTCTTTAATAGAGAAGGGTTATGCTGAATTAGCGCCGGCGGAGAAAACACCACACAGAACGTGGTACCTACCGCACTTTGCAGTCATCAACCCACTGAAGCCCGGGAAAATTCGCATAGTACACGACGCAGCCGCCAAGACAGAAGGTAAAAGTCTCAATAGTTATCTACTAACAGGACCCGACCTACTGCAGTCGTTACCGGGTGTGTTGATGCGATTTCGTCAACACAAAATCGCCGTCTCCGCAGACATAGCCGAAATGTTTATGCGGGTCAAGGTAAGACCAATCGACCGTGACGCTCTACGCTACCTATGGCGTGAGGATGCCTCCCTACCGCCGACCGAATATAGAATGACGTCATTAATCTTCGGTGCAACATGTTCTCCGTCTACAGCCATATATGTGAAGGACGTCAACGCGCGGAAATACGAAGGTGAATTCCCCGACGCGGTAAGAGCGATCACACGTAATCATTATGTCGATGATTACCTTGATAGTTTTAGAACAATAGAGGACGCTATAGAAACTTCACTACGCGTCAAAGAAATCCATAGCAGAGGCCAGTTTGACTTGCGGAAATGGACGTCAAACTCACGTGACCTACTACAGCAACTCGACGAAAAAGGTAAACCAACTGACATTACATTATCGGACGGCAGTGACAGCAGCGTGGAACGCGTACTGGGGCTCGTATGGAAATCGAACGCCAACGTGCTTACTTTCAACCTAGACTTAGCCCGCGTGCCCGAAGAAACGCTTACCACCACTAAGCCAACGAAGCGCCAAGCGTTAAAAATCGTAATGTCGTTGTACGATCCGTTAGGTTTCGCATCTCCAGTCACCGTGAGAGCGAAACAAATCCTGCAGGAGTTATGGCGGCGAGGTAATGAGTGGGACCAGCCTATAGACGACGATCTTGCCTCCCAATGGCGAGAATGGATGGAGCATCTTAACCGCCTACGTGACGTCACCGTACCAAGGTGCTATCTACAATACAGCGACGCCGTGACGCTCCAACTTCATACGCTAGTCGACGCAAGTGAGTCTGCCTATTCTTGTGTAATTTTCTGGCGTGCAGTAACGCCTGACGGAAACGTCAACTTATCAATAGTAACCGCCAAAGCACGAGTAGCCCCCTTGAAACTCACATCGATCCCGCGCCTCGAACTACAGGCAGCTGTAATGGGAAGCAGAATGGCATCCGCCGTGATAGAAGAACACGACCGGAAACCGGATACAAGGTATTTTTGGACAGATAGTAAAACGGTTCTTACTTGGATAAGAACAGGGTCACGTTCATACAAACCCTTTGTCGCTCATCGAATCGCCGAAATAGAAGAAAATAGCACTGTAACTGAGTGGAAATGGATTCCCACTAAGTTAAACATAGCCGACGACGCCACACGTGACGTACCAGCCGACTTCAATAGTACACATAGATGGTTCACCGGGCCGCCGTTCCTACTACAAGGGGAATCAGACTGGCCGGTGGAAAGCACGACTACAAAGATACCTACAGGTGAGGAAAAATGTACGCATACCAAAATAGTAGAACCTGTACTTCAAGCCGCACTACCAGACGCCACCAGGTTTTCACGGTGGGAGAAGTATCTGAGGACCACTGCCAGAGTCCTACAGTTTATAGAATTATGCCGAACGAGAAAGGAAACGACTCTCTACAAACGCAATAGAAAGAACAAAGAGTCCGACCCAACATGGACAACGCGTCAGACTAAGGTAAAACCTAAATTAATAAAGATAGTAGAAAAGTCGACGCCGGCACGTCATCTGATGTTAAGCGCCATACTAATTCGCCGAGCTGAAAACCTGATCATCAGGAGTAGCCAAGAAACCACTTTCAGTGAAGAGATTAGAGCGCTACAGAGCGGCTACGCCGTAGCAAATCGTAGCCGCCTACGACTAATATCGATGACTTACTCAGACGGACTTCTACGCGTCAGGAGTCGTATAGAACGTTTAGAAAACGCTGCCATAGAGAAATTTCCTTTAATCTTAGATGGAAATAAACATGAGGTACAATTGTTAATAGAATACACGCACAGACAATTGTCACACGCCGGCACCGAACTTATAGTGAACGAGATGAAACAGCGTTTCTGGGTATTAAAACTTAGACCTATAACGAAAATGTTAGTACACAGGTGCATACCCTGCCGAATAAGAAGAGCCATCCCGCCGCAGCCAGCCACCGGGAACCACCCGCCGACGCGCTTCGCTCATCATCAGCGGAGCTTCACCTTCACGGGCCACGACTTCTTCGGTCCTGTGACAGTCGTGGTTGGCAGGACGACTCAAAAACGGTATGTCGCTCTCTACACTTGTCTAACATCACGGGCAATCCATCTTGAGGTTACAGCATCCCTCACAACGCACTCAGCGGTAATGGCGCTGAGACGGATGATCGCTCGCCGAGGCTGCCCCACGGAAATCTGGTCTGACAACGGGACCAACCTCCGAGGTGCCGACCGGGAACTTCGCCAGGCCATGCTTCAAGCCACAGAAGAGGAGGCGAGTCAGCGGAGCATCCACTGGCGATACATCCCGCCAGGTGCACCTTTCATGGGCGGTGCATGGGAGCGCATGGTCGGGGCCGTCAAGCGGGCTCTGACCGCCACTCTCGAGCGACATCATCCAACCGACGAGGTCTTGGCCACCCTAGTTGCCGAGGCCGAGTACACGGTCAACAGCCGACCTCTCACGCACGTGTCAGTACACCCCGATGACCCAGAAGCACTGACACCGAACCACTTCCTCATTGGTGGCTCCGGACGATCCATGGTTCCGGGCACCTTCAACGACAGCGACCTGATCGGTCGCACCCACTGGCGCGCCTCACAGCGCCTAGCCGACATCTTCTGGAGCCGCTGGCTCCGGGAGTACCTCCTGAGCTTCAACACCGCCGAGACATCCACAGCCGTGGACCGCCAGTCAAAGTCGGCGATGTCGTCCTCATAGCCGACCACACGCTACCACGAAACACGTGGCCCAGGGGCCGCGTCACTGCAACCTACCCAGGCGCCGACGGCGTAGTACGTGTGGCTGACATCGCTACCCGAGGCGGACTCCTGCGACGACCGGTGAAGAAAATCATCGTGCTACCGACAGACCCCACCATTCCTGCACCAAATTAATCTCTATGTACAGACACATAGAGAGGTGGGAGTATGTGCAGGACAGAATCATACTGTCCATATAGAATTGTATAAATAGTAGATAAGCTTTGAAATTGATAAGTTAGCTTTAAGGAATCAATGTTTTTTAAGTATATCATAGCATAGGGCATCGCATTAAGCGATTAGTATAAATCCCTCATAAAATAAGCGGAGCAACGTAAAATGCAATGTACGTTTTTGTAAGGCGCTACCTTATGTAGCTACCATTGTTCAATAAAGAATAGTATAATATAGAGTAGGAACGTATTGTTATTTTAATGTCAGGCGTCGCGTCGCCTTATGCGACCACCAAGAATAGGGCCAATGTAAAGAAGCATTGTAAACATATAGTATAGAGAGAACACAATAGCACAGGTATATAGATATAAGTGTATAGTAGGGCCTTAGTTAGCACATAAGGACCCATTGTTTATGGAAATAAAGTATATGAGTTGTGTGTATCTTCATTGGGTAACGAGACCATAGGTATATAGGGATAAAAGTTAGGTATATAGGCATAGATATAGGGAACACATGACAGAGATACATATATGCATAGCTTCACGTAATAAAGGTAAAAGGTGGTAAAAGGTAAAGGTATAAGGTAAAAAGGTACGATAGACATATAGTTATGCGGTACACATATGTGCCAAAAATGCACATATAACCACTGCCGAGTTATATGTGCATAAACATCGTTATGTACCTACAAGCGTGCATACGCAATAGGTGTGACGTGTGTCATATAGCCGCCGCCGTGCTATATAACACGGTGGGTATGTAACGATATGGTCTATAAACGTAAATAGTAGCATATAGGTATGTATAACCAACGCCGCGTTATACATATCAACACGTAAAACCGTTAGGGAATGTCTTACTATAGGTAGCTATATGACGCTATACAAGAGACGCGGGGGGGGGGCGTACCCACGCCACACTCAAAACCCGACGCATCTCCTAATATGGTAATGTTCGTTGCATCGGTGGCTAGGGACGCCATCTCATCAGCCAATAGCAAAGCCATAAAACCTGGACGCTATTCCGGGAATTCTGGATACAAAACGACCGTTAGAACGACGGTTGGAGCTATCTATCTCTGTCATGCCCTCTCACTCGTCAAAACGGCCTCTAAGCGCTGTGATTGGCCAAAACGCTTCGATTAGCCAGCAGATCGAACAATTATGCGATAAATTTGATTATATAGAAATATTGAATAGTCATAGAAAACAGTGTCTTTCACCCGACCTGTGCCGCCACGCCGTGCACACCTGTCTACAGCTCCGCCAGTATCTCCCAGTGAGACCGCAATAGTCCCCGCACTATTGCCGTCTCACTCGGGTCATCGTTCCGACGCTAGTTGCAGACCAGTGCCTTGGAATACGCAGTCCTGACGAAGTTTTGTTTTGTGTGCAGAAGCTGAGCAGCCGCCGACCGCCGTGCAACGTGAGCTACGAGCTCGCCGTGCCGGCGCGCAGAGGCGCTCTAAGACGTCAGGCATTACCACCTACTCAAGTCCCTTGTTTCGGAACAACATCATACCGGGCTGGTGGTCTTGTTTTGACCGCACTTTTCGGTGCGCACTTCACAACTTTACTACTCGACACAACATTGTAACAGTGCGCGTAACAACACACTTTGTGCTGTTAAGCGACGTCGTTCAGGCGTGGGGTAGCGTCAGCCAAACCCGTCTGAACGATCAAATCCGCCATTTGCTGCGGTCGCAGTGTGACACCCTACGGTGACAACGGCCACTGTCGAACTTTTGGTTTAACCTTGCACCGTGGCCTTTCCCGCTTCACGGGTCAGCCGAAGCAAGCTGGGCTCCGGGATGACTGGCCTTGGGGTCGCCCCTAGTCAACCCCGGAGTAGCGCTTAGGAGCACCCCTCTCCGCCGAGAAAAAAGCTCGGAGAGGGTACACAACTAGGGCACACCCTAGGTACACACTCCCTCTCACACAGTGAGCTCACAAGGTGTGTGAGGGAATTCAAACCCTTGATAGGGCGTCCTGAGTATTCCCCTCAGGATGCAGTCCCGTCCCTCTAACGGTGAGGTGCAGGTCCTTCAGACCTTCGCCCTCCGCCACCCCGATCTATACGTTGCACATATGCAACTCCTTGAAGAGGAAGAGAATGCCCGCCTCACGGACACTCTCATCGCTCCCTCCGGGACTTCAAACCCGGAGGCCAACGTTCCTCCCTTGACCCGATCCTATTCAGAGGATAGTCCTACTTCGCCCGCTCCCGGGCCCGACAATAGACGCACGGTGGCAGCCCCTCCCCGTGAACGGTCTCGCTCTCGCTCACCGATCGGGAGGTCAGCGAGTACCCGTCCCTCCTTCGCCATTGTCGAGACCGTTTCGGAATCCGAAACGGACATGGAGGTAGATCAGGCCGGCGCTTCACGCACGGACTCTGATTCCGATAACGACGGTTACACCGTCGTAGATCGCAAACGCAAGCGCGCGCCCAAAGCCGCTAGTTGCGCTACTTCCGCCCCTCCCGCCAAGGCACCCGCAAAGGCCCCCGCCTCCGGCAAAAAACCGACCCCCGCCCCGCGCCCCGCGTCTCCTCCCTCCGCTCCGGTTTCAACCGCCGCGTCCCCTCAGGACGCGAGCGCACGTCGCGAAAAACCGCCTCCGCCTTTGTTCATTCAGGACAAAAGCAAATGGGACATGCTGTCCCGTTTAGTTTCGGATCGTGGGATCCATTATACTAATGCCCGCTCCACGCAGCAGGGCATTAAAGTCCAAGTGCCCACCAGTAGCGACCACAGAGCGCTAACAAAGCTCCTCCGTAAAGAGAGCATAAGTTTTCACACTTATGCGCTCGAAGAGGAGAAAGTCCTTCGCGTTGTGATTCGCGGTGTGCCTAAGGAGATACATACCGATGCGGTATGTGACGACCTTAAAGCACAAGACTTCCCAGTGCATGCGGTTCACCGCATGTACAGCGGGAAGGACCGCAGTCCATATGACCTAGTACTCGTAGTACTAGACCGTACACCAGAGGGCAAGGCCATTTTTAATTTAAAAAAGGTCTGCGGCCTCTCTGGGTTAGACGTACAAGCCCCATTTAAAAATGGAAGTCCCTCGCAGTGTCACAACTGCCAATTATACGGTCACGCCTCCCGCTTCTGTTTCGCTCGCGCTAGGTGCGTCAAGTGCCTAGGCGATCACGCGACAGCGGCGTGCACTCGCACTCGGGACTCGCCGGACCCACCCAGCTGCGTTCTATGCGGTGCTCAAGGACATACCGCGAATTACCGCGGCTGCCCAAAAGCACCACGCATAAACCACAGGGTGGCAAGGCATAGGCCGACCCGTCCCTCGTATGACCGTTACCAACGGGTCAGCCCTAAGCTGTCGGTAATACCTGCTTCACAGGTAATACCCGCGCCGCTCCCCGCCCGTAACGCATGGTCTAAACCACCCAGTATGGTAAAGACCATCACTCCCGCCCGCGCCCCGGCCCGCGCGCCCGCACCCGCTCCCGCCCGCGCCCCGGCCCCTGCCCGCGCACCGGCCCCGGCTCGCCCCGCGCTCCCGGCACCCGTTGCCAACTCCGTTCGCGCCCCTCCTCCCCGCGCCATTTCTCGGCCACAAGCCCCACCCATGCCGCTGATGGATGCCTCTCTTCAAGAGGACATCAAACTAGTCAGCGACCTGGCGATGTCTATTGACATCAACGAAGTCCGCGAGCTAGCGCACAAGATGCACTTCGCTCAATCCCCAGCGGACGTGATCCAATATACATTGGAACACGCGAATTTACTTAGCGCCCTTAAGCGCTTCGTTCCCCAGGCCCCTCCCCAGTACAACCACTATGGGTAGTACAACCGCACGCACGAAACCGCGCTCAGTTTCGTTAGCGTCATTCAACGCTAACGGTTTCTTTAGACAACGTGACCTTGTCCACGACTTTTGTTGCACCCACCTTATCGACATTATATGCGTGCAGGAAACCCTTCTAAAACCGGGGAAGGCGAACCCTAGGTTTGCCAATTACAGAACGGTACGTGATGATAGAGTGAACTCCCGTGGGGGAGGCACTCTTATCTATTACAAAAGGTCCCTGCACTGCATCCCCCTACCTACCCCGACTCTTGTTAATATGGAAGCATCTTGTTGCCTCCTAGCTATGACTGGTCATCAACCTATAGTCATAGCGTCCTGTTACCAAGCTTGTCAAAAGCCGATCGTCCGAGCTGACTTAGAAGCATTGTTCTCATTAGGAAGCGCCGTCCTTCTGATTGGCGACTTCAATAGTAAGCACATCCTATGGAATTGTAACGTCAACAATCCCAGAGGCATTGCACTTGAAAAACTAGTCGCAGAACTTAATTTTGACATAATTGCGCCCACTGAGCCCACTCACTACCCCCATACGGAAGACTTTCGACCTGACTTGCTTGACATGGCACTACTCAGAGGCGTAACACTTCAGTTACGCTCCATAGAAGTGGTTCACGAGCTTCACTCTGACCACCGACCCATTATACTGCGACTAGGTCCCGACCCAACAACAGACCTCCCCCGCCCCACTAAGACGATAGTGAACTGGAAGCAATTAGGCGTTGCCCTAAAGGCTATCAGTTCACCGGACCTTGACAAGATCCCTGACGACATCCTGACTAAAGATGACGTAACCCTTGCGATCGATTCGTTCACTAATCACCTCTCCACCGTAGTAGGTGCATCCGCAAAGGAGGTCATGGTGCCGGACGACCGGCGCCTTGTCATTCCAGCGGATGTGAGACGATTAGTGACGGAAAGTAAAGCAGTGACCCGACATTACGACTCTTACCCCAGTAAAGAGAACAAAACTAAGAAACGCCACTTTGAACGCATGGTTCAAAGTCGCATGTCTGAGTTGCGTGATCAACAATGGGGTGACAAACTTTCAAACCTCGTGCCAAGCCACCATGCTTATTGGGACTTGGCGCGAGGTTTGAAAGGAAGTAATCATAACGACATGCCTCCCTTATACAGACCAGTCCCACTAGTCCCAGCGTTCTTTGACGAAGACAAAGCTGAGTGCCTAGCTGATAGCCTAGAGGCTCAGTGTTCCCCTAACGTAGATCACGTTGACCAAGCTCACCTCGATTCGGTGGATGCTGAAGTCGAACGTAAAAGCTCTGTGGTCACCTCTGAACTCCCACCAATCACCTTAGCGACTTACGCTGAGGTGGCGAGACTGATCAAGGCCCTCCGACCGCGCAAATCCCCCGGTGCCGATGGCATCTCCAACAGGGTTCTTAAAACCCTCTCTCCTCCTCTCATCCATCTCCTAGTCAGCATCTTCAATGCTGCTATGAGCCACTGCTTATTCCCAGACACCTGGAAATGTGCAAATGTCATTGGCATTCACAAACCAGGCAAAAGCTCATCTGACCCCACCAGTTACCGCCCCATCAGCCTCCTCAGTGCCTTAGGCAAACTTTACGAGCGGTTACTTGCAAACCGTCTCCAGTCCCATGCTAAGGAACACCACCTTATCCCAGATGAGCAGTTTGGCTTCAGACCCGGACACTCATTCGTCCAACAGGTGCACCGCCTCACGGAGCACATCATTGAGGGCTTTAACAAGTACCCCAAACCCCAGACAACGCTAGCAGTCTTCCTCGACGTAGCGAAAGCTTTTGACAAAGTCTGGCACAACGGCTTGATTTACAAGCTATACCAATTTGGCGTGCCAGAACGTCTTGTGCTCATCCTACAAGACTTCCTTAAAGCCAGAAGCTTTCGCTATCGCGTGGAAGGCACCCTCTCCTCCCCCCACCCAGTCAGAGCCGGAGTCCCTCAGGGCTCCGTGCTATCACCCATTCTTTTCGCGCTGTATACCAGCGACATCCCACGCTCTCAGCCTAACGTCCTACTAGCCCAATACGCGGATGATACCGCTATTTATACCACTGGGTGGCATATCAGTAGAAAGTCCATTCCCGCCCTCCAACGGGCCATCACCGAGATCGGTGACTGGTTCCGTAAATGGCGCATCGCGGTCAACCCAGTTAAAAGTGCAGCTATGTACTTTACTGAGAAGGGCCGCCCCCGTTACCCGCAACCTTTAACTTTGTTCGACCAACCCATCCCCTGGGTTAGTAAAACAAAATATCTCGGAGTCACCCTTGATCGGAATCTCACCTTTAGCGATCATATAACAACCGCCCGTAACAGAGCGGCCTTTGTAATGGGTCGCCTTGGTCCCCTGATTCGCAAAGAGAGTAAAATGTCTCTTAGAAATAAGAAGACACTTTACACTGCCTGCATCCGCCCCATCATGACTTACGCATCAGTAGTGTTTAGTCATGCTAGTGAGGCCCATCTCCATAAGCTTCAAGTCATTCAAAACCGTTTTCTTCGTAGTGCAACCGGCGCTCCGTGGTATATCCGGAACACCGAGTTGCATTGCGACCTAAACCTTTCCTCTTTAGCGCAGTTTAATAAGGACTGCGCCCGCCGATACTTTGATCGAGCGCCCCACCACTCGAACCCTTTGGTTGTCCAGGCATCGAACTACTCGACCGCCTCTTCTATCCCATTTTTCAAACCCCCCCGTCGCCGACCACGGCAGGTATTAGACGACCCGGATGACCCCATCGCAGTCATTACATTGGCAGCTTTAGCGTTATCCGCAAGTCGTCGAGGTAAAATCCCCAGGTGTGAGGTAATTAGAGGTCACACAATCAAACACCGAGCTCGCCGGCGAGCTCGAGGCAAAAACAAGGTCACGATAAATTGCTCTCCAAATAGTCAAAGAGTATTATTCAGTAGGGCCCAATTGTGCAACACTGCAGTTGCACAGAGGCATTTTGCTCCGATCCCCCCCATGTCTCTCGACAGCGAGACAAGCCGAGGTCCGAACCACAGTGGTGCCCTTGAGCTCGCTGTCAACCCCTCCTATAATAGCGGTACGTTTTCGGCGTCCGCAGGAGACGGAGGTAGAAAGCGCTTTTCGCCTTCTACGCCCGTCTCGGGAGAAGTGCCTTCGGCACTTCTCCCTCCCGGGCTATTGTAGGGCCAGGCCCTCGCCCAAAACCCGGTGGAGCTGGACGACCGCACAGGCGGTAGCCAGCATCTATGTCCTCCCTAAAAAAAAAAAAAAAAGAAAACAGTGTTCATTCGTTGTCGCGCCACCGTCGCGTGTACAGGTCTCTCATTACCCAACTAAGACGCTCACGCTCCGTAAATTACTGACATCAAATCGGCAGCTTAATTATTTATCCTAGACTTCAAAACAACCCAGCACAAACAAGTGTGTAAGGGATACAGTGTCTACATCGAAGAAATATAGCAGATATACAGTCCACGCCGTCAGTAGATACTGCGTCCCCCACATTTAATATGCAAGGATTCAGATCTGAAAAGATGCTACCATGCATCATCCGAAGCTACATAAAATACACAAAACTACCCGCTCCAGTAGTCCAGTTCCCCTTAAATCCCTTATTTTTAACCAAATATGAAGCCCTTGTTTTTCGTCCAACAATTATGCTTGATTTCGGCATTAATAAAAGTACTATTGAACCCAGTAAAATATTTTATAAAATTATAGACAAGAACTGGAAAGATTGGCTGACAGTATATATTGACGCATCCAAATTGTCAATCGACACTGAGGTAGGAACAGCAGTTTGGATTCCAAAATAATAGCTGCCCATCAATAACCTCTGTTTTCACTGGAGAAGCTGTTGCTATATTAGAATCCATTTTATATATTATCACACCATATTAGTAAAACTATAATTTTCACTGATTGCCTGTAGCATGTCTAACCAGTTCAAGTCCAAAATAAGGTTCTCTATCATACTCAAAATTAAAGAATAACTCTTAAAATGTCAGCAAATTGGGTTGCAGGTTGTGCTAGCATGGATTCCAGGACATGTTGGCATCCCTGGCAACGAAAACGTGCCAAACAAGCTGTGACAATTGGTAACTAGGAATACAATAGAATTTATTCTCATGATCTATCTTCCTCTTGTCAGACCCACCTTCTCTCAGCTTGGAATAAACGGTGGCAACAAGTCGGAAGCATTAAGGATAAATCTTATGGTAACCTCTAGCCCTCAATACTACCCTCATAACCATGGTTTTGTAAATTTCAAAAAATAAATAAACAAGTTAATTTACAACTATTTGTCGCCTGTGTTTGGGTCACTCTTGTACTCCAGTATTCCTAGCAAAAATTGAAGTTTGTGACCACTCTTTATGCGAATGTGGTGAAAATATATGTGGTCTACAGTTCCTTCATCAAGATGAAGGAACTGTAGACCACATATATTTTGATTGTTTTAAGTTGCAGTGCTTTTTGTATGATATATTACAAAAAGAAATCATCCGTCCCACTAATATCTCGAACCTATTAACCTATGCTTTTACCCCCTTTATTTATGTTTTGAGCAGGGATGGAAAAAATCACGATCTATTACAAAAAACTAAAAATCATTGTTATTTGTAAAAAAATCAAGATTTTTTTTTTGAATTTTTGCTTCAGACTTTAAAATCCTCAAAAAATCTAAATTATTGCGGAAAATGAAATGCGATTTCTTGACGGCGGCATGTCTCGCGCTTTGTTTTGTTTGACACTTGAGATCGGTTCGTTCGGATTGTTCTGAAGAAACACATGTTTTGATTATTAAATAGAGAAAAAAGCGATCTGGCACTTTTTATAGAAAAAAAGCAGTAATACAAAAACTGGGTATAGAGCATTCTGTAAGAATTATAAAAAAAAAAAATTTTACTGAATTCGACAAGTTATTTCACACTTTAGAGTGTTGAAGTCGGTTCAATTTGTTAGTTAAAAAAATGTTCACTCATTTTCGTGACCCTTACTTACGCTACTTACGGGAGTGATTGTCATTCACTGTCAACGACTAGGTATATCATCAAGTAAGGAAAATATTTTTCAGTTATTGGAGTGTAACTCAAAAAGAACTTGACCGATTTTGATGAAATTTAAAAGTGATAAAGTGATTTTTATTGAAAAAATCACTTAATTAAATCGAGATTTAAATCAATGTGATTTAGTCATGCCAACCCTGGTTTTGAGTAGATTTATACAATGTAACAAAATTAAATTGTAACAATAATCATTGTGTGTTTACTATGATAAGTATTATGTACTCTAATAATAAGACTAGAGATTACACGCGCTTTACGTTCGAAAATTGTGTATTCAAAAAACACAATTGATAATGCACAATATTCGAACGTAAAGCGCGTGTAATTATACGAGTGCCCAGCTACGTGTGGGGGAGAATATGCCAACCAGCATATTTGCACTGGTCGACTATCCTTGTTTGAGATGTCGCGTCTACTATGTACTTGAATCTCAATATTGTTTTTGAAAAGGCGGAGGCACTTTATATAGTGAATCTTTATTTGTTACTGATATAAGACTCATACCCAAAAGTCAAGGTAAAAAAAATAATGTTACTTCGACTTTTAAAGAAAGTATGTAGATTTTTATGTGTAATTTTCAATTAATTTGTTTAGGGGTTGCCCATTAAATTTGTGAACTCAAAATAATGTTCAATATCTCACCCAACCTAATTCAAGGGGGAGGGACTAACGACAATTTAACATCCTCCTAATGTATTAGGACATTCTGAAACAGACCTTAAGTAATATATTACAACATTCTGAAACGGACCTTAAGTAAAGTATTACAACATTGTTTTTGTTTTATTTAGTATGTGTGTCTAAGATATTTTTTCATTGTTACAGATATGTACATAATACACCAACTTTACAACTCCGTCCAAGCTTTTCCCTTCTGAAATGACTTTGGCAATAATGTTATAAACAATTGCCAAACACTAAAAACTATCTAGTTTTCGACAAAAGCAGCGATGACGCTGCTTAAGGGCGCAATGATATAAATTTAAGAGCATTCATATATTTTACATAATCACTAACCAGGCAGGCACAGCTAGAGGTGAATAGTTATTTATAGTACTAAAGTATGTAAAATAACTTATTTGATAAAGCACTATAAAAATAAAAACAAAATATTATATGTATGTAATATAAAATATTGTAATATCAACAGCTGTCCTTCAGAGCCAGTAATTAATTACCAGCTTGAACAAAATCTTCGAACGCATCATCACTTAGCATCAGTTGAGTTAGTTCTCAATGGCTAGTCTACCAGAAAATCAAGAAAAACACCATATTTTTTTTAATGGTGTTTTTCTTGATTTTTTTATTGATGTGACCCCAGAAATGAAGATTATTTAACTATTACTAGGTTTGTCTTTAACATTTTGTAATGAGAAAATTTTATTTAACTGCTTAAGATCAGATGATGAACTGTTGCACATGCATCCACATCTACCTTGCAATCATAATGTTTAGAGGTATACTGTATTCTATTTTATGTATGAGTCTAGTCCACAGTCAAAACTTTATATCTCAATGTCAACCCTAATTTACACAGGTTTTTCAAGCCTGCATCCTAAACAAACGTTAAGTTCCAGCTTCTATAAAAAACTAACTGGCTGTTCAAATGTTTGTTTTTTTATGAAGTGACGAGACTACAAGTCGCGCGCCTGATGGTAAGCGTAACGCCTGTCCATTACAGTAGCAGTCACCATACTCAAACTACTTGATTTGACTGTGGTTGTTAGTCCGAGTTCTTATATCTCCTTCCCTCAGTGAATTCTCTTGCTACAATGCAAGTAAATACCCTTCACACCTAGACATAGTTATGTTTGCACACTACAGTGCAGTGTCAGAATATCTGATGCAGCAGTGGCACCCAACAAGATAAAGTCTTGCTGAAGAAACATACCACTAGTTATTAACTTGTGAATATACAACCCTCAGACACCTGATTTGTCCGAGCTCTTGCACAATACTGACTTGCACATATTGTTTCAGATAAAAATTTAAAAGGAGCGAGTATCAATCCTACATCTGCACACACACACACACACACACTGTGGAAATATAAAAGCACTTACTCATTGATATAATCTCAAGAGAAGCAGAAGGCAGTGGACTAAAAATATTCAGTAACTAATTTGAACCTGAGAAGAACAAAATGCGTTTTTGACAATCACAAAGTGCCATTTTGATTTGTGAGAGTTATGTGCATATCATCAATTGGCACAAAAGCAATAGAAATCATATTCTAAGTGCAGGCATGTAGTGGTTTTCTCACGACAACTATCGTAGCCGACACATCTCCACCTTGAAGAATGTCTTTCAGTCGCTGGCATAGCTGTTCCAATTGAATTGGTGATTCCAGTAATGTCAATTTGATTGCAATCTTATTTGTGATATTTTTTTATACATCTTCCGGAAATTCGTACACAATAATACTGTTATGCTGAAAAGTTAACCGTATTAATGCAGTATAAGTGACTATAAATGTGTTAGAACAGATGACCTAAATAAACACATTTAAACACACACTGGAGAGAAACCGTATGAATGCAGTATGTGTGACTATAAATGTGTCAGAATAGGTGACCTAAATCAACACAATAAAACGCACACTGGAGAGAAACCGTATGAATGCAGTATGTGTGACTATAAATGTGCTCATAGAGGTAGCCTAAATATTCATATGAGAACGCACACTGGAGATATACCGTATGAATGCAGTATGTGTGACTATAAATGTGTTAGAACAGGTGACCTAAATAAACACATTAAAACGCACACTGGAGAAAAACCGTATGAATGCAGTATGTGTGACTATAAATGTGCTCAAAGGAGTAGCCTAAATGTTCATATGAGAACGCACACTGGAGAAAAACCGTATGAATGCAGTATGTGTGACTATAAATGTGCTCATAGAGGTAGCCTTAATAGTCATATGAAAACGCACACTGGAGAAAAACCGTATGAATGCAGTATGTGTGACTATAAATGTGCTCATAGGAGTAGCCTAAATGTTCATATGAGAATGCACACTGGAGAAAAACCGTATGAATGCAGTATGTGTGACTATAAATGTGCTCATAGGAGTAGCCTAAATGTTCATATGAGAATGCACACTGGAGAAAAACCGTATGAATGCAGTATGTGTGACTATAAATGTGCTCATAGGAGTAGCCTAAATGTTCATATGAAAACGCACACTGGAGAGAGACCGTTTGAATGCAGTATGTGTGACTATAAATGTGCTCATAGAGGTAGCCTTAATAGTCATATGAAAACGCACACTGGAGAAAAACCGTATGAATGCAGTATGTGTGACTATAAATGTGCTCATAGAGGTAGCCTTAATAGTCATATGAAAACGCACACTGGAGAAAAACCGTATGAATGCAGTATGTGTGACTATAAATGTGCTCATAGGAGTAGCCTAAATGTTCATATGAGAATGCACACTGGAGAAAAACCGTATGAATGCAGTATGTGTGACTATAAATGTGCTCATAGGAGTAGCCTAAATGTTCATATGAAAACGCACACTGGAGAGAGACCGTTTGAATGCAGTATGTGTGACTATAAATGTGCTAAAACAGGTGACCTAAATCAACACATTAAAACGCACACAGGAGAGAAACCATATGAATGCAGTATGTGTGACTATGAATGTTCTCGTAGGGGCAACCTAAATATTCATATGAAAACACACACTAGAGAGAAACTGTATGTATGCAGTATTTGTGACTATGGATGTGATCGAAAAGATCATCTCAATAATCATATGAAAACTCACAGGTATACAAACAGATAGGTGTATAATGAGATAAGGTCGTGGGTTAGAGCAGATGTTTTGTGCAGGACAGAATCATACTGTCCATATAGAATTGTATAAATAGTAGATAAGCTTTGAAATTGATAAGTTAGCTTTAAGGAATCAATGTTTTTTAAGTATATCATAGCATAGGGCATCGCATTAAGCGATTAGTATAAATTCCTCATAAAATAAGCGGAGCAACGTAAAATGCAATGTACGTTTTTGTAAGGCGCTACCTTATGTAGCTACCATTGTTCAATAAAGAATAGTATAATATAGAGTAGGAACGTATTGTTATTTTAATGTCAGGCGTCGCGTCGCCTTATGCGACCACCAAGAATAGGGCCAATGTAAAGAAGCATTGTAAACATATAGTATAGAGAGAACACAATAGCACAGGTATATAGATATAAGTGTATAGTAGGGCCTTAGTTAGCACATAAGGACCCATTGTTTATGGAAATAAAGTATATGAGTTGTGTGTATCTTCATTGGGTAACGAGACCATAGGTATATAGGGATAAAAGTTAGGTATATAGGCATAGATATAGGGAACACATGACAGAGATACATATATGCATAGCTTCACGTAATAAAGGTAAAAGGTGGTAAAAGGTAAAGGTATAAGGTAAAAAGGTACGATAGACATATAGTTATGCGGTACACATATGTGCCAAAAATGCACATATAACCACTGCCGAGTTATATGTGCATAAACATCGTTACGTACCTACAAGCGTGCATACGCAATAGGTGTGACGTGTGTCATATAGCCGCCGCCGTGCTATATGACACTGTGGGTATGTAACGATATGGTCTATAAACGTAAATAGTAGCATATAGGTATGTATAACCAACGCCGCGTTATACATATCAACACGTAAAACCGTTAGGGAATGTCTTACTATAGGTAGCTATATGACGCTATACAAGAGACGCGGGGGGGCGTACCCACGCCACACTCAAAACCCGACGCATCTCCTAATATGGTAATGTTCGTTGCATCGGTGGCTAGGGACGCCATCTCATCAGCCAATAGCAAAGCCATAAAACCTGGACGCTATTCCGGGAATTCTGGATACAAAACGACCGTTAGAACGACGGTTGGAGCTATCTATCTCTGTCATGCCCTCTCACTCGTCAAAACGGCCTCTAAGCGCTGTGATTGGCCAAAACGCTTCGATTAGCCAGCAGATCGAACAATTATGCGATAAATTTGATTATATAGAAATATTGAATAGTCATAGAAAACAGTGTTCATTCGTTGTCGCGCCACCGTCGCGTGTACAGGTCTCTCATTACCCAACTAAGACGCTCACGCTCCGTAAATTACTGACATCAAATCGGCAGCTTAATTATTTATCCTAGACTTCAAAACAACCCAGCACAAACAAGTGTGTAAGGGATACAGTGTCTACATCGAAGAAATATAGCAGATATACAGTCCACGCCGTCAGTAGATACTGCGTCCCCCACATTGTTGGTCATATCGAGCCGAATAGTTTGAAGAAGGAAAATCAACAGCAAGCGATCATCATGCCAGTGACAAGGAGTACGGGTGGAAGAAGACGGGCTGCACCTCAAACGCCGACGAGCTCCGAGGGAACGGAGCCGACAACGAATGGATCTACGGCAGCAACTACCGTTGCCGTATCATCGCCACGCCTGGCAGCAGACCACGCTGCCCATCAAGCCACGACCGCCCGCGCCGCAGCGAGGCGCGGCCCAGAGCCGACCGCTGCGACGCCCGCCACCGGGCATAGTAGAAGAACGCCAAGAGAGCGTACATACGCCGCAGGGGTACCCGGGTCCGCACAGGAAGAGCCGACGCCGCCGGTACTCGCTGCAAACTTAACGACGCGCGCCGCCGCCGCGACGCCCTACGCCGCGGGGCCGCCGTGTTCAAACGTTACAGTGCACAGTGAAGAAGTGCAAACATATAGTAGTAGTGCAGTGAACAGTGCCGTAAAGCCCACCGCCGCCGCGGGGCTCGACCATGTAGTGAAAGTGCCGCCAGTGTACAAGAGAGTGGTGTCCACTTCGAGGGATAGCCGAAGATCGACATTCACAGTGCGTCTGGCTCGCGCAAAGGAGGAATATGCCCGTCTACAGGTCGAGCTCGCCGCTGCAAAAATAGTGTCGATTGAAGCCGAAGAATCGGAGCACATCGACGACGCCAGATCGGAAATCTCGGACAGGGGAGCAACACATCACCGGGTCAACAGTTGGTTGCATCACAGCGAGACGCATCTCGCAATAGTAGAACCGCAGAACACCGGGGACACAGAACGTCCGCCGGAGTATGCGGAACCCCAGCCGCCGCCGCTGCAGCCACCGCCGCTGCTGCAGCCGCCGCCACCGCCGCCACAGCCACCGCGCGCACTGCCGCCGCCGGTGGATCCAACTGAAAACCCAATTCAAAGGTATGAGTACTCGCCTAATAGCTATTCCCCTAATGAGGCCACTGCCGCGCCAAATGATAGGGCCGTTGCAATCCCTTCTGTCAAGTCCGATATAGCAGAGCTAGCCGCCGCTATAACAGCCGCCGCTAAGCAGTCGCAAGTCACGCGACATTTTACTGATTTACCTGTCTTTAACGGCTCACACCAAGACTGGTTATTGTTTAAAACCTCATATAATGAAACTGCATGCATGTTTAATGATAGTGAAAACGCCGCTAGACTGCGCCGTAATATAAAAGGCAAGGCACGGGAGGCAGTTGAAAGTTTACTAATCAATAGATCACACCCACTAGAAATAATTAGATGTTTAGAAGCACGCTTCGGAAGGCCTGACGCCATCGCCTCGACCGAACTTGAGCGGTTGAGAAACCTAACGAAGCCCACCGATAATCCACGAGACATATGTATATTTGCAAGCAAAGTATCTAACACTATAGCCGCCTTACAAGCCCTTAATAAAACTCACTATTTATATAATCCTGAAATAACCAAACTAACATCTGAAAAACTTTCTCCCACGCTACGTCACCGGTGGTACGAGTTCGCCGCCGCACAACACCTGGACGAGCCAGACCTCATCAAGCTGTCCAGGTTCCTGAACCACGAAGCAGACTTGTGCGGCCCCTTCGCTCAGCCAGAGAACGTGACGTCGAGCTGGAACGAGACAGCGAACAGACGACCACAACGCACCAACGTGACACAGGATAGAACGGTAAAATGTGCACATTGTAATAATACTGGTCACCGCATAATAGAATGCAAAACGTTCCTGGCTGCCGACGTCAACAAGCGATGGGATATCGCAAAGGAACAACATTTATGTTTTAAATGCCTAAAACACCGTAATAGACAGCATGCATGCAAGCCAACGAGGTGCGACACAGACGGATGTACCTACACACATCACCGACTTCTGCACAACCAAAGACAGGTAAAGACGGAGGCAGTCGCTTCCACATGGACAAGGAAATGCGCGCACGCATTCCTTAAGGTGGTTCCAGTCACCATAGCAGGCCCTAAGGGCAAAATAGACACGTGGGCGCTCCTCGACGACGGCTCTACGGTAACCCTTCTGAATGATAGTATAGCGAACAATATAGGTGCAAAGGGACCGCAGGAGCAGCTGAACATAGAAGCGATCGGGGACACCACCCTTAAGGCAGCACGGTCACGCCGTGTCTCAGTCACGTTATATGGAAAGAACGGTAAGAAATACCAAATAGCGAGTCGTACGATAGACGGTTTGAAACTCTCACCACAGCACGTGAGAAACGACGACTTAGCCGGCTGTACACATCTTGAAGACATCGAGCACTTACTCTTAACTGAGGGCGCTACTCCGCAGCTGCTTATAGGCCAAGACAACTGGCATTTACTTATAGCCGACGAGATGAGAACCGGACGCCGTGATCAACCGGTAGCTTCATGCACCCCGCTGGGATGGGTACTACACGGCGCACAAACTCGCACCATAGGCCACAAGGTAAATTTTATACAGGGAGATGTCAGTATGGACGAGCAGCTGCGACAACACTTCGCAATAGAAAGCATGCTCATTACGCCTAAGCGACCGCACAGCGATCCCGATAGAGTAGCACAGGGGATACTCGACCAGACGACTGCTCAGTTACCCAACGGTCACTATCAAACCGCCTTATTGTGGGCCAACGAAAATAGTAAGATGCCATATAATTATGACGCCGCTGAAAGACGCCTACTTTCAATAGAGAAAAAGTTATCCAAAGATAAGGATCTAGCTTTAACGTATAGTGAACAAATGAGTTCTTCAATAGAAAATAGTGCCATCGAGTTAGTACCAGTGGAAAGTACAACTACAAAGATACCTACAGGTGAGGAAAAATGTACGCATACCAAAATAGTAGAACCTGTACTTCAAGCCGCACTACCAGACGCCACCAGGTTTTCACGGTGGGAGAAGTATCTGAGGACCACTGCCAGAGTCCTACAGTTTATAGAATTATGCCGAACGAGAAAGGAAACGACTCTCTACAAACGCAATAGAAAGAACAAAGAGTCCGACCCAACATGGACAACGCGTCAGACTAAGGTAAAACCTAAATTAATAAAGATAGTAGAAAAGTCGACGCCGGCACGTCATCTGATGTTAAGCGCCATACTAATTCGCCGAGCTGAAAACCTGATCATCAGGAGTAGCCAAGAAACCACTTTCAGTGAAGAGATTAGAGCGCTACAGAGCGGCTACGCCGTAGCAAATCGTAGCCGCCTACGACTAATATCGATGACTTACTCAGACGGACTTCTACGCGTCAGGAGTCGTATAGAACGTTTAGAAAACGCTGCCATAGAGAAATTTCCTTTAATCTTAGATGGAAATAAACATGAGGTACAATTGTTAATAGAATACACGCACAGACAATTGTCACACGCCGGCACCGAACTTATAGTGAACGAGATGAAACAGCGTTTCTGGGTATTAAAACTTAGACCTATAACGAAAATGTTAGTACACAGGTGCATACCCTGCCGAATAAGAAGAGCCATCCCGCCGCAGCCAGCCACCGGGAACCACCCGCCGACGCGCTTCGCTCATCATCAGCGGAGCTTCACCTTCACGGGCCACGACTTCTTCGGTCCTGTGACAGTCGTGGTTGGCAGGACGACTCAAAAACGGTATGTCGCTCTCTACACTTGTCTAACATCACGGGCAATCCATCTTGAGGTTACAGCATCCCTCACAACGCACTCAGCGGTAATGGCGCTGAGACGGATGATCGCTCGCCGAGGCTGCCCCACGGAAATCTGGTCTGACAACGGGACCAACCTCCGAGGTGCCGACCGGGAACTTCGCCAGGCCATGCTTCAAGCCACAGAAGAGGAGGCGAGTCAGCGGAGCATCCACTGGCGATACATCCCGCCAGGTGCACCTTTCATGGGCGGTGCATGGGAGCGCATGGTCGGGGCCGTCAAGCGGGCTCTGACCGCCACTCTCGAGCGACATCATCCAACCGACGAGGTCTTGGCCACCCTAGTTGCCGAGGCCGAGTACACGGTCAACAGCCGACCTCTCACGCACGTGTCAGTACACCCCGATGACCCAGAAGCACTGACACCGAACCACTTCCTCATTGGTGGCTCCGGACGATCCATGGTTCCGGGCACCTTCAACGACAGCGACCTGATCGGTCGCACCCACTGGCGCGCCTCACAGCGCCTAGCCGACATCTTCTGGAGCCGCTGGCTCCGGGAGTACCTGCCTGAGCTTCAACACCGCCGAGACATCCACAGCCGTGGACCGCCAGTCAAAGTCGGCGATGTCGTCCTCATAGCCGACCACACGCTACCACGAAACACGTGGCCCAGGGGCCGCGTCACTGCAACCTACCCAGGCGCCGACGGCGTAGTACGTGTGGCTGACATCGCTACCCGAGGCGGACTCCTGCGACGACCGGTGAAGAAAATCATCGTGCTACCGACAGACCCCACCATTCCTGCACCAAATTAATCTCTATGTACAGACACATAGAGAGGTGGGAGTATGTGCAGGACAGAATCATACTGTCCATATAGAATTGTATAAATAGTAGATAAGCTTTGAAATTGATAAGTTAGCTTTAAGGAATCAATGTTTTTTAAGTATATCATAGCATAGGGCATCGCATTAAGCGATTAGTATAAATCCCTCATAAAATAAGCGGAGCAACGTAAAATGCAATGTACGTTTTTGTAAGGCGCTACCTTATGTAGCTACCATTGTTCAATAAAGAATAGTATAATATAGAGTAGGAACGTATTGTTATTTTAATGTCAGGCGTCGCGTCGCCTTATGCGACCACCAAGAATAGGGCCAATGTAAAGAAGCATTGTAAACATATAGTATAGAGAGAACACAATAGCACAGGTATATAGATATAAGTGTATAGTAGGGCCTTAGTTAGCACATAAGGACCCATTGTTTATGGAAATAAAGTATATGAGTTGTGTGTATCTTCATTGGGTAACGAGACCATAGGTATATAGGGATAAAAGTTAGGTATATAGGCATAGATATAGGGAACACATGACAGAGATACATATACGCATAGCTTCACGTAATAAAGGTAAAAGGTGGTAAAAGGTAAAGGTATAAGGTAAAAAGGTACGATAGACATATAGTTATGCGGTACACATATGTGCCAAAAATGCACATATAACCACTGCCGAGTTATATGTGCATAAACATCGTTACGTACCTACAAGCGTGCATACGCAATAGGTGTGACGTGTGTCATATAGCCGCCGCCGTGCTATATGACACTGTGGGTATGTAACGATATGGTCTATAAACGTAAATAGTAGCATATAGGTATGTATAACCAACGCCGCGTTATACATATCAACACGTAAAACCGTTAGGGAATGTCTTACTATAGGTAGCTATATGACGCTATACAAGAGACGCGGGGGGGCGTACCCACGCCACACTCAAAACCCGACGCATCTCCTAATATGGTAATGTTCGTTGCATCGGTGGCTAGGGACGCCATCTCATCAGCCAATAGCAAAGCCATAAAACCTGGACGCTATTCCGGGAATTCTGGATACAAAACGACCGTTAGAACGACGGTTGGAGCTATCTATCTCTGTCATGCCCTCTCACTCGTCAAAACGGCCTCTAAGCGCTGTGATTGGCCAAAACGCTTCGATTAGCCAGCAGATCGAACAATTATGCGATAAATTTGATTATATAGAAATATTGAATAGTCATAGAAAACAGTGTTCATTCGTTGTCGCGCCACCGTCGCGTGTACAGGTCTCTCATTACCCAACTAAGACGCTCACGCTCCGTAAATTACTGACATCAAATCGGCAGCTTAATTATTTATCCTAGACTTCAAAACAACCCAGCACAAACAAGTGTGTAAGGGATACAGTGTCTACATCGAAGAAATATAGCAGATATACAGTCCACGCCGTCAGTAGATACTGCGTCCCCCACATGTTTATCTTGTGGTAGGCTTCCTTGTGTATGGAGTTATCTCGGGCGAGATCTGCTAGACGAGGAGGTGGTCAGTAGCAGATGTCAGAGACGAGGCCCACTGCGATGATCCTAAACTGAATGACTGATGATGATGATGACACACTTCTACCATTAGATGATGGAAAGTGTTACTAGGATGTTGTAGTTCTGGTATAAATAATTTAGTTTATAAAGAAAACAGTTTTAGTTTAGTACTAATTTATAATTTATGTGTTTTATAATTTAGTATGAATTTGGTTTTTAATGTATATTAGTTGTTTAAGTTGTATTTAAGATATACATATAGTACAAAGATTTGTATTTAATTAATAGTTGAAAACATGTAAAATAATTATCGAAGCATGTATTTGCTTATATGCCATTAACTTTAATAAACAAGTTAGAACACTACGGCATATGGGGAAATGCGTTAAAACTAGTCCAGTCATATCTCAATATATAAATAAAGCATTTGAAAAAAATAGAATTAACTCTTATTAATTCGATGAAAAATTTCGTAAGTAGTACACATATTTAAACAATATTGAAACCGAATTCACTTACGTTAAATCAGCCGAGTAGTTCAATATCGACCGGTTTTGCAACTATCAGAGTCGTTTCGACTTAGTCAGTACTAACTGAATCGATTGATATTGGTATAATTAAAAGGTTATTAATTTTATTAGGAGCGCTCGAACTTAAAAATAAAATAAAAAAACCTGTTGAAGTGATATTGCCACGATTTTTATTTTATTTTAAAGGATATTCGCTTACATTATTTATGGAATATAATTTCAGCCAAATGGCCGCAGCGTCTCCGCTATAGGTGGTGTATCCTGTAGAGCATGTAATATCGGATCAATTTTGTAATATCGGTATTGTTTCGATATTCAATTTAAAAATATCGAAAATTCGATATTTCGGTATTTTTTCGATATTTTGTATAACAAAATTTTATAGTGAAATAAACGTTACGGAATAAAGTCAGCCTTTATTTAATAAATCCAAAACTCGTTTTGTAATAATTTATACTACCAACTTATTACTGCATAGCAGTCATTTATTTAATTTAGGCGACAAAATTATAATAAATCTAAAAAGGTTACGTCACAATATTCCCTCGCCCAAACGTGCCCATTAGGCTTGCCGCATTATTGCAAGGGAAATTCGTTGTACAAGGTATACTCCTGACCGTGGGTCTCGCATCTTATCTCGCAAGCACCGCCCTAGATCCACCGCAAACTTCTTGGCCTCTGAACACCACGTCCCCATCACCTCCACAGAAAACGGCACAAACTCGTATGCAAATTCCAAGGCAACGTATTTATTATGCTTGCCCAACGCGGCAGCCTCTGCACCTCCACCGGTGGCTTTCTGGGTAGCGAGCAGGTGGCAAGCGGCAAAAGTGCTCACGCACGTAGCATCCCAGATGAGGCGACGCCCCCTCTGCCATGGGATCAGCGTTAGCTCAATGCCAGGAGGTTCGAGCACGCAAAGGACTTCTGCCGAAACGAGGGCCCTCTTAATGATATTGTTGATGGCATGATGCCGGGCCTACGTCCAGCACAACGAGATAGCGGCATCGCATCCAAGGGGCGTACCAAACCCTACCTGGTGGGCTGGTGATAAGGTGTGATCTCACCATGAACTGCTCGGCAACAAAGTTTGACCACCAAACGGCGAAATGTGTTGCCTACTACGATTGGCCTCATACCGTCTTTTTCCTATCATTCATAGCCCGGCACCCCACAGGACATAAAACGTACATTAATATTATTTATTTATTTTATTTCTAAACATACTCTGCTGTTTTTAATATTTATATTTTTGCAATAACGCATGCTTTGCTCCATCCCCATACGATGGTTAAGGAACGAGAGGAAAAATGAGAGTTATTAACCATTGTCATGTTTGCTCAGTCGGTCAGAGCATACCACGGCTAAAGAAGTGGGTGACGCGGGTTCGAATCTTAACATGACTATAATTTATCCTCTCGTAAATTTGTAATTTTGTAATACTCTGCTATGTTCTAAGAATTTCAACACATATATAAAGATTTCAATATGAAATATAGAGGTATAGTACAGCTTATAATGACAATTTAAGATTTCAACGTTGACCTGACGGCTATCGTAAATGGTGAGATCTCAGACCAAATAAAAAGTCAAGACAGAATGTTGTGAACAGGGAAGTGAGGCCGGTTTTCCAAACATGTGTGCGTGTGTCGGTGTTGCCATGATAATCAAATTACCTTATGAAAATAACGTTACCAATTTAATAACGTAATTAGTATTAATACAACAATAGGGTTCGGATGTAACGTGTCGGAAAATGTAGTGTCGTTAAGTAGGGGAAGGGAATGGAAAAAGTGTTTCAGAAATAACATTACTGGGTATTTAATTAACATGCATTTATTTCTTGTAACTAATTAGTGACGGGTTTTTTATGCAATCGGGGAAAAAAGCTCAAAGCCCACCTTCGTCACAAGTGGCAAACTGCACTGCGCCCATCACCTTGAGACATAAAGATGTTAAGTCTCATGTGCCTGTAATTTTACCGGAACATAAGAATGTGAACATTACTGCTTGGCGGTAGAAATAGGTATAAATAAATATAAGTCGCCGATTTAAAAATATTCCCATGATAGTTCCTTCTTACTTTTCCGAATGATTTCGATCCAAATTTGTTTAATTTTTGGACTCGATTCGGAAAATGAAAAAATAATTAAACAGTAACACTGGTAAGTGACCAGTAAAGCGTGAACAGTTAAGAGGGAACTTAAATTTGCCTTTGTAATATCAATAATAATACGGTTATAATTCAACTCTATACACAACAACGTTAAAAACAAAAAAAACAATGGAAATATGTTTTTTATAACGAAAAAAAACATCATCTACTTCAATATCTTCAAAACCGAAAATCCAATACCAATGAAATTAATATGAGGTATCAGCAATTATAATTAAAGGTATCAGCTTTCCAACAAAAAATAAAATGACGGAGTTATGAAGTAACAAAGATTTAATCAAATAAATTAAATAAATAAACATACAACTGAATTGAAAACCTGGTCCTTTTTGAAGTCGGTTGACCAAGGGACTGAATAACTGAAATCCACCTTTTAAATTTGCAATTAAATCACTGTACCGATATTGATAATGATATTGCGTCGTAGGCATCTACGACGCAATATCTGTATTTAAAAAAAATGCAGTCCCATTGAGAACCTTCTCTTTTTTTAAGTCGGTTAAAACACATTGATAATCTATAAAAAAAAAACTAATAGCAATACGTTGTGTATTATCACCCAATAATAGGGTAAACCTTATAAGCTTAATAACGGCAACACCAATGCCACCACGCCGCAATAGTTCGGCTGACAAGTCAAGGCGTAGTTTCGTTGTACATATGTGTGTGTAATCGTGTTTGTACACGGCGAGGCGTAGTTTTACCGGCCTCACTGCTCTTTACACAACATTCTGTCTTGACTTTTTATTCGGTCTGAGGGTGAGATCTAGCTTTTTGGATTGGAATAACGACCGCACAAAGCAAAGTGCATCAAAATTAAAAAGTATTATCTTGGATGCACTTTGCTGTTATGCATTGCAAGTGCACTATGCCTTATGTTATTGCAAGTGAAGGCAGAGGAGTAAAAAGCTTTTCGGGATTCCACACTGGTGGGTGGTATCGTCATTAAATATCTATTAGTCTTGTCTAAATGTAAATAAGTTGTTAAAGTTTAAAGTTGAGGACATTTATTAAGTCAGTAATTTTAAAAATAAAATATCGAAAAACCGATATTATTTGATTTAAAATTCGGTTTTCCAATATCGGATATTTGGGCCGATATATCGGTTTTTCGATATTATCGAAAACCGGTATCCATGCTCTAATCCTGGTGGTCCAATTTTAGATGACATTTTCGCATAAATGGGGCTCAATTTCAAGAAGAGCGCGAGTTACGTTGGCCTACAGGGCGGCATTTGACTGTAGTTTGTCTGCATAGACTAGATACTTCACGTAACCCCACAGAAACCAGTCGAGCGGTGTTAAGTCACACGAATTCACACGATATTGGTGGCCAGTTGATGTCGCCACTACGTGAGATGAGGATTGAGGAAGCATTCGAGTTTCTCATCCAATAAATTTAATGTTTCCCGTGCTGTATGGCAAGTGGCGCCGTCCTGTTGGAACAACATGTTTGTGAGATCCATACCATTTAACCTAGGACAACAAAATTGTTATCATCTTCGGATTGTTGACTCTGCAGGACGGCCATGAAAGCCATAAATTGGACGCAATGCACGGAACGTAAGGCGAATAGGGTACTGAATTATATAATAAATTTTAACAATTTCTACGCGTTGTTGAAGCGTGTAGCGTTCCATGGTGAAATGTCACGACTAAATTTGTGTTCATGCCAAATTTTACAGCTATCGCTTTACCAAGATGCCCGCGATGCTCTGTCAAAGTTCGCGCGTCCCTATTGAAACACCCTATACAAACTAAATAGAATAACACCTATCAAAATGTGCCTATGTATTTTATTATCATAGACAATTGTTTTGTTAATGAAATGCCTCCGCGTGCCATCCGAATGGTTATCACAGCACGATATACAATAGAAAGCTGTAAATAACAGTTTCACAATAACAAACAAAAATTATGCAAAAAACCCGATTTGATGCATAATACCTACTCTATAAATGCATATTAATTGTAAAAATAGCAATCGATCAGTGATTGATATTATGAATGCCATAAGTACTTGATAAATATTTCATAATAGTTCTTCTGTACATTAAGGCGATTAGAGTCGCCAATGGCCTTGAGCATCTGGACCTAATCGAGCTTACTTTACTCGCGCATCGCCGCATACGTTCCGCGCTCGCTGCACAAATATAACGGTCAAAGAATATGCAGATGCGCGATGCGCTCCGGTAACATGGCACTTTATATTCCTACCGTACGATTTTAGTGAGTATCCGCAATTGCAACTGCGACTGAGATCAGTCGTCAAATGAAAATGTATAGTGTACCTACCTAGGTTGTTCTGGACGTCTTTATCCCTTTTCTTTATTTTTCAATGTCATCTGCCGAGTGAAGAAAGTTACTCAGATTTGTCTGATACTCGATATTTAGGCTGTGCTGAGAGTCATTATTCCGAATTTGGAATTATTTTTTCAATGTCATCTGCCAAGTGAAGAAAAATGCTACGGTTTGACTGAAAATTGATATCTAGGTTGTTGTAGACGTTATTATTCCATGTTAAGAATTTGTTTTACGTTGACGTCTGCCAAGTGAAAAATGTACTTCGATTTGGCTGAAAATCGATATCTAGGTTGTTTTCAGTTCGCACACAGACTCTTTAAAAAATCTGCAAATTTTAGTAATATGCTACATAAACGAGTTTTCCAATTAAAATAACCTGTCATTCGTACAACTTTTGCAAGAAGATTTAGCCCTTTTATTAAAACATATTTATATAATCAAGTCCTGAATTTTTCAGTTTATATATCACCATATAGCATCATACATACAAACACGTAAATAACACAAATTTAGTTAAAATATAAATACCACATGTGTGGATAATTTATAAAAAAAAATTTATGAAACTGAACAAGATGTTATTTTATGGATAATTTGTAAGTTAAATTTATGTTTATAACTATTTTGCGTGAAAAATTGTACTGAAGTCAACTGTGCACTGTACAGCTATCAATTAAGGTCTTAACGATACAAACTTCAACGTCGAAGTGTGAAGACCACCAGTAATACAAGATTTGGAAAAACTGTTATTGGCTTCAATAAAGATTTATATTATTGTTTATATTATTATTATTATTCTGGACGTTTTTATTCCAAATTTGGAATTTATTTTTCGATGACGTCTGCCTAGTGAGAAAAGTTACTAAGATTTGGCTAAAAATCGATATTTAGGTTTTTCGGGGCGTCCTTATTCCAAATTTAGAATTTACTTTCCGATGAAGTCTGCCAAGTGAAAAACTACTTCAATTTGGCTGAAAATCGATATCTAGGTTGTGCTGGGCGTCATTATTCCGAATTAAGATTTATTTTTTTAATGGCGTCTGTCAAGGGAAGAAAGTTACTCCGATATCTAGGTTGTGCTGGGCGTCATTATTCTACATTTGGATTTCATTTTTCAGTGACGTTTGCTAAGTAAAGATAGATGACGTATCTTTAAAACGCTCAGATATATCGGATAAGAGTAAGAAAATTATAATAATCAATCGTTTATTCAAATCTCCAATCAATAAATGAGATTATAGCCGACGCGGGTTTACTCGTTTAAAAACGACGATATAAAAGGAAGATTTATATAATGGCGAAAATACATTGAAAAATAAGAATAGGGACGACTGTGTCGTACGCAAAAATACAAAATGGCCAACGTTTGTGCTATTGAACATGTCGGCCCTTGAGAAGGAAGTATTTACCTTTAGATTTTCCCGCTACTCGCATCAAACAAACACTACTTTCCGGGTACGAGATATGAGATGAATAATTTCTTGTCTAGGAAATAATAATATGGGCAATTTATCTACAGCTATATTGTAAAGATTGGTTCCATCGTGAAAAGGTAACCGATATACTTTCTCATTTATTAGGAGATTTGAATAATTGATTTATAAGTACTTTTCTTTAAATTTTCGTGAACTAAACTCATGTTTCTAAATTACATTAACGAAAACCAAGCGGGGTAGATATCGATTTTCAGCAAAATCGGAGGAACTTTTTCACTTGGCAGACGTCATCGGAATATAAATTCCTAATTTGGAATAAGGACGTCCAGAAAAACTTAGATATTGATTTTCACCCAATTCAGAGTAACTCACTTCCCATGGCAGACGTCATCGAAAAATAAATTCCAAATTCGGAATAAAAACGTCCAGAACTACCTAGATTTTGAATGTTAGCCAAATTGGAGTGACTTTCCTCACCTAGCAGATGTCGAAAAATGTATGCCAAATATTGAACAAAAACGTCCAGAAAAACCTAGATATCGATTTTCAGCCAAATAGGAGTAACTTTTTTCACCTGGCAGACGTCTTCAAAAAATTAATTCTTAATTCAGAATGACGATGTCCAGAACAACCTAGATTTTCAATTTCAGCTAAATCAGAGTTACTTTCTTCACTTGGCAGATGTTGTCGAAAAAATAATTTCAAATTTGGAAAAAAGACGTCCAGAAAAACCTTGATTTCGATTAGTAGCCAAATCGGAGCAACTTTTGTTACTTGGCAGACGTCATCGTAAAATACATTCCAAATTCGGAATAAAGACGTCCAGAACTACCTATATTTTGAATTTCATCCAAATTGGAGTAACTTTCCACACTTGGCAGTCGTCATAGAAAAATACGTTCAAAATTCGGAATAAAGACGTCCAGAACTACTTAGAGTTTGAATTTCAGCCAAATCGGAGTAACTTTCTTCACTTGGCAGACGTCATTGGAAAATAAATACCGAATTCGGAATAAAGACGTCTAGAACTACCAAGATTTTGAATTTCAGTCAAATCGGAGTAACTTTCTTCAATTGTCAGACGTCATCGAAAAATAAATACCAAATTCGGAATAAAGACGTCTAGAACTACCTAGATTTTGAATTTCAGCCAAATCGGAGTAACTTTCTTCACTTGGCAGACGTCATAGAAAAATAAATTCCAAATTCGGAATAAAGACGTCTAGAACTACCTAGATTTTTAATTTCAGCCAAATCTAGGTAACTTTTTTCACTTGGCAGACGTCATCGGAATATACATTCCAAATTCGGAATAATGACGCACAGCACAACCTAGATATCGATTTTCAGCCATATCGGACTAACTTTTTTCACTTGGCAGACGTCATCGGAAAATAAATTCCAAATTTGGAATAAGGACGTCCAGAAAAACCTATATATCGATTCAGTACTGTAACTGTAACAGTCAGTTCGTCTACTGCTGAACACAGCCTCACTTTTTAAGGGGGTATTTGCCATAATCCCCACACTTGGCACGCGTCTTGGGGATCGCAATGTAAGTTGGCAGTTCTTTAGAAGGCGCTGCTGCCCCCCTTTAAGTAGTTTTCCCTTAGACGCTTCTGACGACACCCACGGGATGATAAGGGGAGGTGCAATTCTAACCCGGCACCCCACGTGGCTGCCCACCTTCCAGTAGTTTTCCCTTAATCGTCTCTTACGACACCCACGGGATTATATGGGGAGGTGCAATTCTAACCCGGCACCCCACGGTGCTAATCTCCCTTACCTATCTCTCACTCTTTTCGAGATACGTTATCCATCTTCACTTGGCAGACGTTATCTTTATGTAGTATTAATTAACCTATATCAAAACACCTAATACAATTATCAAGAAAAGCTTAGAACTCCAAAAGATGTATGTAGCCCCATACAAACTCTAAATGTAGTAGAGAACCATTTTGTACCCTGCAAACTACTAAAGCCGGAAACTATTTGCCATAATATAAAAAAAAATATTATCTTTAGTTAACCAGTTATAACATGAGAGCGTTATAGACATTACTAATAAATTTTGTACATATATTATAAAACTTTTCATTGATCTTATTGATAAGGCCGCCCATTGTAATTTACCCACAACATTGTCAATTTCAAGTTTTGATTCTTTTCATATGTGAGACAATTCGAATAAAATTTGTCTACAAAATACTAATAATAAAGCGTCACCGCGCATACTTCACGTCGCAATCAAGTTGGCCCTCTGCAGCGAGCGAATCATTGCACGCACACAGCTACGAATCTCGCGTGTCAATGCACTAATACAAAGACAAGATCGTTATCAGTCGAAAGCGCGAGCGGAGCTACGAGCGACACAGCCTCCCCGTGCCAACGCTTGCGCAACACTGCCGCCCGCGTCCGCGCAGAGCACCTCGGAACCGCAAGCGTTCTGAATCTGAATAATTCGACATTTTCTTAGGAAAATATCAATGGATTTACAAATGCTATGTTATAATTGTAGTATAACAATCTAGAAATTTAATGGTACAATTTATTTTTCAAAAATCGTAGCCGTTTAGAAGGAGTTCGCCATATAAGTCAAGAAATAGTATGTAGTTTGAATTTTTTTTAAGGCAACAGTAATAGTAATACTGTAAAATCATATGTTGCAAATGTTGTACTTGAATTCATCTATAAAATATATTTTTTTCAAGTCTTCAACTTCAGCGGTTACGGAGGAGTTCGCTTTAGAAAGTACGAATTTGACGTACCCAAGGGCCTTAACATAAAAAAATATAATATCGTAACAAAACCTGCATTTTCATTTGATATTTTATAAGTTGCCTGAGCGTAGGAATTACATAAATAAAAATATTTCGATAAAATAAAAATCTCAACAATACCGTACCGCTATTATAAAATTAAACACAAATTCCTCTTCAAGTATTTTATATGTGACTGTACAGACATGAAATTCCATTAATACTACTTATTAAAGAAGACCATCAATATGTATGAAACCGCCGCTTTTTTGCTATCTTCCGAATTTGCTCGGATAACCAGTAATCTCGCTATTGTTTTAGTTTTTTGTTCATATCTTCTTGAATACTTTACATATGAAGCTGAAATTTTCAGTATATATATTTCATTAAACGCAGTAATTTTTGGTTAACACCGAAACATGTTGGGTTAATTCTATTTCTTGCATTTTGATGTCTAACTATGACACTGTCGGTTGCGATATATATTGATATTATTGATAAATGTGTGTATATTTTGTCTAGTAAGTTTATTTTTTATGGATGGAATAACAAGAAGAACCAACTACCGTTTTTAGTGAGTACAACCGTTTGTTCGTTTTAGCGCTAGACATATTTTTTTTATTTTCATTTTTGCACAATTACATAAAAATGGTACAGATGTTTGAAAACCTAATGGTGTCACAAATAAGCACAAATTAAGAGCTACTAATATATTTTTATTGTACTGTTGCACAATTAATGGTTTTCGAGAAAATGGATTTTGCTAAACGTTACTCCAGCAGGAAATGAAATATCTCGAAAACCTTACGACGCACAAATTTACGCACAAATATAAGCTATCTGTCCATATACTTAATTTTTCTTTCCGATCATTCGATTAAAATTTTCCTGCTGGAACAACGTTACTCCAGCAGAATTGGTTTTTCCTTTTTTTTTAACAAAACGGCAAAGTGCACAATTTTTTTATTTGGTGCACATTTACAGCGTATAACGCACTAATTATTTGTAGAACTCAATTTATTCCAGAAGTGATTTTCTTGCTGGGGTAATGCATACTTTCAGTAAAATGATATATATATGTATATTCATACTTGTTCGCCTTATTAAAAAAATATCATTAATATTAAAATAAATAAAACCACTCTCTGATAATGATATTTTTCCCCACGTACATAATAAACAGTATTCGTACATCAATTTTTATCAAAAAAACAGTAGCGTTTCTGTCTCCTGAGGACGTGTTCTAAGTGGCTCTGCTGGAGAGCATTCTCCGCAGCAGAGCCATAATCAATGCCTATTATTTCATTAGTTAATAAACGTACAGCACTAACGGCATATTGTACATTATGTACGTTCGAAGTACATCATTTTAAGATATAATTAAAAGGTATTTACGATAGTGGCTCTGCCGCAGAGCATCACGCGATTTTATATATTACTGATAGGTTAGACTTTGACCATAATCTCACCTGATGGTAAGTGATGATGTGGTCGGTGTTAAGGCTATCTATTACTCCATGAGTACGTAAATTCGGCATGCGAGAGTTGCTGTCTATGCGCACAACGCGGCGCTGCGCTCTAGTTGCACAGCGTGCTCTCAGTACACCGAGCGTCGAATAGCTCAATGTCACGTCACACACAGTGCAACTAAAACAGTTGATTGACTCCAGGAGGTCTACTGCCAAAAACGAAGTTCAAAGTTTCGTTTGAAGGATCGCACTTTTTCTTACCACGAAACACTTTGGGATCCAAATTTCGATAAATTCGTACTTCGTGAATTGAAATAATATTGCCCGTATTTTACCCGACTCCCAAATGTTATTTGGAATTTATAATTTCGTATTTAGATATTAAGTTGATTATGGATTAATGATAATCTCGTAATAGATACGCCCTACTTTTTCGTCTGTCGCAGAGTTATCGTTTGCTGCGAAAATACTTTGCTTCGACAAAACTTGCTGCATTCCATTTTTACACATTTTCGTTTTTAACTAAGAAGCTATGTACCAAGTATAAATGAGCACCTACACCGGTATGCTATTTCATAGGATAGTTTATACATTGTAAATTTTATCCCTCATTAGCAGCATACATCACAAAAATGAAATTAACTTATTTTATACCCGTATAATGGTGATGCGCTTGGTGGTGGAAGAAAAAGTTATGGAGTCTGAACATGAATGTAGGTATATACAAGAGTCGCTGTTACAACATATTAAATCATTCTTGTGTTTTCAAGAATATGTTTACTTAATTTAGGTACACGTTGTATAATGGTTGTTCGTAGAAAGCAGCGCGAGAAACAGGAACTTCAAAAAAGAAGAATTACGTGTATCATGGTTCTGCCTCTTCAAAAAATAAAAACATTCTGACAAACGTTGTATTGAACACATGGGCTTATCTACTAATGTAAGGCTCATGGTTGCATTCTCGTTTTTATATTCGAAGTAGAATTTACTAAAGAGTTTATAGTGTTAGGCATTATTCCATTAGGTTCTTTGTTCGTCGATGACACAACCATCACTGTGAAAAACATTTGTTTACTTGAAAATAAATCATAGAATACATTGAATTCTACAAACACATACATGAATAAATAGTTTATTAATTATCAAAACATTCTTCTTCTCAAATTCTTTTTGGTTTTTGATTTATATACCAACTATTTTTTTATATCTCAACTATTTTTGTTGTTTCTTATTTTATTATCTTACAGTTCAAACACCACACGGTATTATTTATTTGCTTATTGAGTATTATTATCATGAAATAATAAAGTTGCTGTTTAAATTTTGAATGAAGTTTGTAATGTACCGCTCCATAATATAATTTACGCTAGTTGTCTCATATCATCCCGTGGGTGTCGTAAGAGGCGGTTAAGGGAAATTTAGTGGAAGGTGGGCAGCAGCGCCTTCAAATGATCTGCCAACTTACACTGCGATCCCCAAGCCGCCTGCCATGCGTGAAGACTCTAGTCACTACAATTTAAGATATTAATGATTAAAAAAATCTAACATTCACGAAACGATAAAAGTATAGAACTATCCAATAAACTACTCACTTACCTATTTTATATAAATTTAGATTTAAATTTATGTTTAAGAATTAGTTTTTTAATCAACTTAAAAAATATGGAGGAAAGTTATAATCACGTATATTTTTTTATGTTACTGGATCATGCAAATCCAGTAAAAAGTAACGCTTAAGCGTATCGTTATGATTATTTTATGATGAGCAGCATATATCTACAAATGACTGTTCTAGTAGTTCGTAAGTTACACTCAATTTACTTAATGAAATTATTTGCTAAATGAGCCTATAACTAACAATTACTACTCTTGCTGATGTTAACCAATATTGTGGGTGACAACTTGTCTTAGACGTATATTTAAGATACTAAAAATGTTGAAATAAAATTAATTAAACGTCACTGACTCCTTTTTGAAGCACTCGTAGCGAAGTTTGCTTAGACATTCTGAACCGATCAGCAAAGCTAAGCAACGTCCGCCTCAGACATGAGTTGGATGGGTGACCAACTGACCACTGGTGACATTACTACTGAGCGATTCCGTGCTTCGGACGGCACGTTAAGCCGTCAGTCCCGGTTGTTGTCTAAGGATGGCAGTCGTTATAGCATGGTGGTAAGACATTTTGCGAATGCCCGTCTGGCTAGCTACCACTCTCAAGTAGAAAATCTGTCACCAAGCACCTAAAGGTGTGTTCCGGCAGCTGTACTAGAGAGCCAGTAATTCTAGGTTAGTCTGAACAACTTCTTCGACAACATCACTTACCATCAGGTCAAAAGGCTAACCTATCAGGCATAAAAAAAAAAAAAAAAATAACATTAAAAAAGATGAAAGCAACTTGTGGAAGTCGGACAATGATACTGTGAGCTCAGAGTGTTTTGAATCTGCATGGTATCGACTTTCACAAGTTATTTCATACTTTTTCGCGTATGAAATTTTTGTAGTTACGTTTATAAAAAATATTTTCTAAAACTCCTCTAAATTTATTTGACGTATGCTTTCTCCTAGTAGTGATTAATTAGGGTGAACATTGTCGTTATTGTTTTCATAATCAGGGTAAATGTTTATGTTGTCATCTTGAATTTTTAAGTTTCTAATGGACATACCACGCTCATTTCTGCTGTCTATGATTTCGGGCAGTAAGCATTTCATATTAAATTTTATTAATTTTGGTCTCACCTTAGTTTCCAAAAATGTAACCTTGAATCTGGTAATACCAAATTGAGTTTTTGTTTACAGAAGTAGTTCTAATGTGTTTATTATAAATATATATAATTATTTATTATATTTTTTAAATAACATTTCGCATAAACTTTATTCTGCAGTTGAATAAAACATCTTGAAGAAAATATAGGAATATTTATTGCTAAAAACAACTCCTCGATCTGAGAAAATCCTATACCAGAACCTATAACTCCCGTGGTGTTATCTTTCTTGTTTTCAGATGAAATCAAACAAACTTCTTTACACATTTTGCACTCAAATTTGTATATTGATATAAGTTAATGTCTTCTCTCACCAATCAAGAAGAAGTTGTTTGATTTACATTCAAACAAATTATTGGGGTGTTCTTTTTCTTGAAGTTGTTTTAAAAAGTAGGAGATGTCAATTATTCGCCGTCCCGATATAGGTTGAAAATAGTCTTATATTTATCCATTTGAATAATAAACGCGTCCTCGTTGCCATCAATTTCTCCGTAACACCATAAAATAAGATATAAAGATAGTATGACGAAAATTATTCCTATTAAATTCCAGTTTTAGAATTCAGTCCTTATTCTAATATAGAATAAGTAAAAAGCCCAAATTTACACTTATTTTAATATACTTAAGGCAATAATCGTACTCGTTCGTTTTAACGGGCATAACGTAGAATTACTGGCTCTTAAGGACAGCTGCTAGATACATGGTTAGGTGCTAGGCGACAGATTTTGTACTTGAAAGGATGGGAGCAAGTCAAGCAGGCATTCTTAAAATTCTCAACCGTCCGCAGTCCTTGAGAGCCACTGAAATTACAAGCACATGAGACTTAACAACTATGTTTCAAAGTGACGGGCGCAGTGCAATTCGTGACTTGTGACGAAATGCATCTGTTATAGGCAGAGGTTAGTCCACTTAACATCAGGTGGGTGGGCCTCGACCTTATTCCGTCACAATAACATAAAAAAACTTAGTTGTCTGAAAAAAATCACCACTTTTTCAAACTGAAAAGTTGACTGAATCTACAATATCTGAGAGCCATGCATACCTAGTCATAATGTTAAGTGTTTTGAAGGATTACTAGAAATAGTAACTTTTTACCTCATTTTGAACCTACTGTTATGTTTAGACTGTGGTCAATAGAAATAAATAAACAAACAAAAAATTACTTACCATATTTTAATTCCCATTTTCTTTTGCCTTCAACCGTGATTTAGAGTGTAGTTTATTTTCTTTATTTGCCATTTCCAGAAATCAACCAAAAAAAAATATTGTCTCATAAGTTTTCATAAAATATTTACACAACGGGAAATAAACACAATCACAGTCTATCTAATGCCTCTAATGTTCTAATAGAGATATTTACACTATGAGGAATAAACACTATGTCATAATTATATGCTATAGTTCACTAAATAATAATTATTTACAATTTATTGTGTATCCTCATGATATTTGTTTACGCAGATACCAAGAAGTGCGCGCGCAAAAATTTGACACAGATCTTGTCTTGGTGATGTCCCGCGGGACACTGACGAGCGACGTTTGGATATATTATCACTTAAATATTCGATTTAAAAAAGAATAGATGTAATGAGAAAAAAGGATCGCTTTAGTTGTATTTCAAATTAAATTACCTACAAAATGGTGTAAGTTATATATTAAGTGGATATTAGTACCTGTTAAAAATGAAATTTGGCCGGTAAAAAAACCGCAAATCGAACTTAGTTCACTATTTTTTTCTATCGAGAAAATTTACTCGTATCGTGATTTGAACGAATACACAATAAGGAGAAAGAATGTAACTAAAACATATATTTATTTCAGACTAGCTTTCCGGGCGCGGCTCCGCCCGCGCGTATGTCGGTTATCGCGCGAAAACATTAACCTCTTTTTGCGCAGTCGGATAAAAACTATCCTATGTTTTTTCCCGGGTCTCAAACTATCTCCATACCAAATTTCATTCAAATCGGTCCAGTAGTTTTGGCGTGAAAGCGTAACAGACAGACAGACAGACAGACAGACAGACAGAGTTACTTTCGCATTTATAATATTAGTACTGATTTGAAATGTTCTTCTTTGTTTATAAAAAACAATATCTACTTTAGGCAAAAACGGGAATACCCGACCTTAACAGGCTTGACCTAGAATTCCATTCCATAGCGCTTGTATGATGAACGTAGAAGCAAATCGCTTCGTTCGGGTATATGAAATTTCCACGACATAGCGGTGGCGCTTCTGAGTATCCCTGGATGTCCGACTATAGAATAGGGATGGCCGAATCAAATGATGAAGTTCCGTGGCGCACTCCCCAAAACGTATCCGATAAACGAGCGACTTTGCTGTCTCTTGCTTACATGTTGGTCGTTGTTAATGAGTCTCTTGGCTCTCCTCTCAATATCTTCCATTGTCTTCAGCTGGTATTTGGCAGAAACATCCCAAAGGTGAGAGCAGTACTCCATACACGTCCGGACTTGCGATTGATACAGATTAAGAGACTGTCCTGATGTGAAGTAATTGTCTCACCTTAGTCAAAACACAATGCTTATTTGAGGCTAGCTGGGCTTAAGACTCAATATTAGAACTGAAATTGATGTTTGGTGTTAATGAGATGCCAATCTAATGAAATTTATAATTTAAATTTAATATAATTATAACATATTTAATTAAAAAATGTTCATTCAATTTTTGTATTCACAGAATTAACACTTTTTTTGTGTTACATGCTAAATACGACTACATGATCGATTGTTGCGAACTTGAGATTGTAGATTATCATCATATTAAGGCTAGCTGGAAAATCTCACCTCTCCACTGTCAAGTAGAAAATCTGCCGCCAAGCACCTAACGGTGTGTTCCGGCAGCTGTCCTTAAGAGCCAGTAATTGTAGTTTACTTGCCATACGTATCTACGTAGGTACCTACGTCTAGCCACATGTTTATTAGGTGAACAATGTACATATCTGCTTACTACACTGAGGTTAGGTACATACCTACATAATATGTGATTACGTTCGTATCAGTAAATATAAGTGTTTTTACAAATGGTTATACTGGAAATTGGAGTATAGATATTATTCAAGTGATGGAAGTGAATAATACTAACCCTGTCACTTATCAGTTAAAAGATGAAATGAATGAAAAAACAACCACTGCTTGGTGTTTTTTTTTTTTTTTATATTATGGTTGACAAACAAGCAGACGGCCCGCCTGATGGTAAACGTAACCGCCGCCTATGGACATCTGCAACACTAGCTGCGCTGCCGATGCGTTGCCTGCCTAGAGAGGAATTTGTAGATGCCCCTTTTAAAATGGTCCATGTCGTAGCCTCGCGGAAAGACCTCCGGAGGGAGGAAGAAGAATTATGAACAAGAATTGCAGAAAGCAAAGATTCCTGATGTGTATTTGGTGGAAAAAGTGTTGAGAAGAAAAGGTGCCAAAGTAATAGTAAAATGGCTTGGTATGAACTGTAAAAGTTGAATAAATAAGGGAAATAAGATTGAATAATAATATTTTTTTACTTAATTACAATAATTAGATAGTATCTATTACTACGATTATATATTTTATTACATTATTATATATAGTATTCTCACTTAGGTACAATACAATATAATTTATATATTAAGGTATACAAGATGTTATATCACATACACATGCACTACTAACACATTTGTTGTTTTTTTTTAGTTTAACTATGTAATACTGTATGCCAGGAGTTTCCTTAGTCCGGCAGCACCTCACCTGCAACAAGGCAGCTGACCTCACTGTCGGTGCCTGCTGCGGGGGGCAGACCCTACGGCCTCTCTCCGGGTCAAACTCCGGGCACAGCTCCCGAGTGAAGAGTACTACACGGCCTGACCACCCCCGGATCATCGCGGCGGGTCTCGTCTCCGACGTCTGCTACTGACCACCTCCTCGTCTAGCAGATCTCGCCCGAGATAACTCCATACACAAAGAAGCCTACCACAAGATAAACCTCTGCTTTAACCCACGACCTTATCTCATTATACACCTATCTGTTTGTATACCTGTGCGTTATCATATGATTAATCAGGTGATGTTTTCGAGCACATTCATAGGGTTTCTCTCCATGTGTGCATTTTAATGCGTTTATTTAGGCCATCTCTTCTAGTATATTTTTAGTAACTCATACTGCATTCATAGGGTTTCTCTCCAGTGTGCGTTTTCATATGAATATTTAGGCTGCTCCTAAGGGCACATTTATAGTCACACATAGTGCATTCATACGGTTTCTCTCCAGTGTGCGTTTTTCTGTGATCATTAAGGGTAGCTCTTCGAGCACATTTATAGTAACACAGAGTGCATTCATAGGGTTTCTCTTCAGTGTGCATTTTAATGTGTTTATTTAGGTCACCTCTTCTAGTATATTTTTAGTCACTCATACTGCATTCATAGGGTTTCTCTCCAGTGTGCGTTTTCATATAATTATTGAGGTTACCTTTTTGAGTACGTTTATAGTCACGCATACTAAATTCATACGGTTTCTCTCCAGTGTGTGTTTTCAAATGAATATTTAGGCTGCTCCTAAGAGCACAATTATAGTCATACATACTGCATTAATACGGGTTCTCCAGTGTGCGGTTTTGTGTGATCATTAAGGGTAGCTCTTCAAGCACATTTATAGTGACACTTTTAGTCACTCATACTGCGTTCATACGGTTTCTCTCCAGTGTGCGTTTTCATATGAATATTTAGGTTATCCATTTGAGCACATCTATAGTCGCACATTCTGCATTCAAACGATTTCTCTCCAGTGTGCGTTTTCATATGAATATTTAGTCTACCTCTTTGAGCACATTTATAGTCACACATACTGCATTTATACGGTTTCTCTCCAGTGTGCGTTTTCATATGTTTATTGAGGTGACCTTTATAAGCACTTTTATAGTCACACATACTACATTCATATGGTTTCTCTCCAGTGTGCGTTTTCATATGAATATTTAGGCTACTCCTAAACGCACATTTATAGTCACACATACTGCACACATACGGTTTTTCTCCAGTGTGCGTTTTCATATGTCTATTTAGGTCACTTGTTCCAGCACATTTATAGTCACACATACTGCATTCATACGGTTTCTCTCCAGTGTGCGTTTTCAAATGATTATTGAGGTTACCTTTTTGAGCACTTTTGTAGTCACACATAATGCATTCATACGGTTTCTCTCCAGTGTGCGTTTTCATATGAATATTTAGTCTACCTCTATGAGCACATTTATAGTCACACATACTGCATTTATACGGTTTCTCTCCAGTGTGCGTTTTCATATGATTATTGAGGTAAACTTTTTGAGCACTTTTATAGTCACACATACTACATTCATACGGTTTCTCTCCAGTGTGAGTTTTCATATGAATATTTAGTCTACCCCTATAAGCACATTTATAGTCGCAAATACTGCAATCATACGGCTTCTCGCCTGTGTGCGTTTTCATATGATTATTGAGGGTACCTTTTTGAGCACCTTTATAGTCACACATACTACATTCATACGGTTTCTCTCCAGTGTGCGTTTTCATATGAATATTTAGTCTACTCTTATAAGCACATTTATAGTCGCACATACTGCAATAATACGGTTTCTCTCCAGTGTGCGTTTTCATATGATTATTGAGGTGACTTTTTTGAGCACTTTTATAGTCACACATACTACATTCATACGGTTTCTCCCCAGTGTGCGTTTTAATATGAATATTTAGGTTATACCTTTGAACACATTTATAGTCGCACATACTACATTCATACGGTTTCTCTCCAGTGTGCGTTTTCATATGAATATTTAGTCTACCTCTATGAGCACATTTATAGTCACACATATTGCATTTATACGGTTTCTCTCCAGTGTGCGTTTTCATATGTTTATTGAGGTGACCTTTATAAGCACTTTTATAGTCACACATACTACATTCATATGGTTTCTCTCCAGTGTGCGTTTTCATATGAATACTGTCGGCTGAGATAGTTGTCATGGGAAATCCACTACATGCCCGCACTAAGAGTATGATTTCTATTGTTTTTGTGCCAAATGATGATATGCATATAACTCTCACAAATCAATATGACACTTTGTGATTGTCAAAAGGCACTTTGTTGTTCTCAGGTACAAATTAGTTATTTATATTTTTAGTCCGCTGGCTTCTGCTTCTCTTGAGAGTATATCAATGAGCAAGTGGATATGTTGTGCTTTTATATTTCCACAGTGTGTGTGTGCAGATGTAGGATTGATACTCGCTCCTTTTAAATTTATATCTGAAACAATGTGTGACGGGCATTGTAGCTAGTGACTTCACTGAGGGAAGGAGATATAAGAACTCGGAGCAACAATCACAGTCAAATCAAGTAGTTGGAGTATGGTGACTACTACTGTAATGAGAGGCGTGACGCTTACCAACAGGCGCGCGACTTGTAGTCTCGTCACTTCATAAAAAAAACAAATATTTGAATATCCGATCTGTTTTTATCGAAGAAGGAACTTTACGTTTGTTTGAGGTGCAGACTTGAAAAACCTATGTAACCTCTAAACATTGAGTTTGCGAGGTAGATGCGGATGCATGTACAACAGATGTGCTTATTCGCACAGATGATCTTAAGCAGTTTAATAAAATTTTCTCATTACAAAATATTGCAGAGAAACCTTGTATTATACGTAAATAAGTAATCTTCATTTCCAGGGTATCAACTTTTTTTTTATTGATAATGTTTTCCTTGATTTTCTGGTAGACTACCCATTGACCACTAACTCAACTGATTATAATCACTAATCAGACGGAGTAAAGTGACATTACGAGTGTTGCCATTTTATGACGATACAAAAATAGTGCTGGGGTAAAATTATTTACTTACTACTTCTTTCACTTGTTCAATTCAGTGAGCTGTATAATTTTTTCATATTCTTTAGTATTCGTAAAAGTCGTATTACTTGTCGAGTATATGTAAGAGTAATTTAACTATACAAGTGGTTTATATTACTATAAGGTAGGATCTTTATGAGATTGCAGCAATAAATCATATAATTAAGGGATGACAAGTACTACATAGAGTAACAGAAATATTATATGGGACCGATTTATATCCTCATAGAAAATATTCATGCAATTATAATATATAATGTAATTAATCCAACTTGAGGTAATGAAATTGTTCAAACACTGACATAAAAACAATTTCCGGGAAAAAATACAAAATAAACAATACATCCATTTGATTTTCTGACCTGAACTCCATTTTTCGACCTAATGGAGAAAAAACGTCCATGTAAATCTGATGGAAACCAACCCTAAGATCAAAATAATGTACTACAGTATTGTACACCTTAAAAACGGGCTACAAAAAACTTTTTGTATTGTTTATATATCTGTATACCTCTTAGGGATAACAATATTACCATTTTTTTATTCTATACTTTTTACGAGAAAAATAGCTTATTTACGATGCGATTTTAAGCAATACGCCAATTAATCCTTATCCAATTAAGTACCTTAAATACTTTGTGCATTTAATAAGTATTAATATGGCCCTTTAGAGCATGTAATTGAAATGAATATTTTCTCATATATTACAGATTTTAATTAAGTATCAGTATTGCACCCGTGGGCGAATAAATAATTGAATGCTTAAATTTGTTACCAAGTTCGAACTATTTGTATTATTGTTTTATTTAATGTTCATCACACTCATAGTTCCGCTCATAAAACTGAGCTAGAAACATCACTATGATTTGAAGTTGGCAACTTTATATTGAAATTTGACATTTGGATCTGTCAGCTTACTCCATCTGATAAAAAATTCGACTATAGTATTGCTAAGTGATGATGCAGTCGAAGATTTTGTTCAAGCTAGTAATGAATTACTGGCTCTCAAGGACAGCCGTTTTATGTTATAATGTTTTATATTACATATGTTACAATGTTTTATATTACATATGTTAGTTTGTTGTATTTTTATAGAGATTCATCAAATAAGTTATATTACACATACTGCATTCATACCATTGTTACAATGTTTTATGAATTTGAATATATTACATATGTAATTTTGTTGTATTTATACAGAGATTCATCAAATAAGTTATATTACATACCTTAGTACTATAAAATACTTTTCACCTCTAGCTGTGCCTGCCTGGTTAGTGATTATTTAAAAAATATGAATGCTCTTAAATTTTTATCATTGAGCCCTTAACCAGCGTCATCGCTGCTTGAGTCACATCAGAAGGTAACATCTAGGACTGAGATTTAAATTTGATGTATTATGTACATATCTGAAACAATGAAAAAATATCTTAGACATACATACTAAATAAAGCAAAAACAATGATGTAATATATTACTTAGGGTCCGTTTGAATGTCCTAATATTGTTCTAGGTTACAAACAACACATAAATTAATTAACAGCATTATACGTGTCCCAAAATTCAACGATAAGCCGGCATCGGAGCATGGACCTACTCATGACTCCTCGGAAAAAAGAAAAAAAAAAATTATAACTGTTTTTTTTTATTAATTACAGAGACTTTTATAAATTTCATCGATATTCGATACCCATTATGCTATTTTCAACTACCATGACCACAATTTTTGACATATTTTTGATATTTTTTGTGCATTAGCAACCTAAGAAGGACGGCTATCTACCACAATCCTTTAAAATTACAGAAAGTCTGTAGTTATTTTACAAAAATCAGTAAAAAAAATGTTTTTTCTTATAATTTTCATAGATTTTAACATTCTATGCACTTTCTATAGTCTGGGTTAAAAAAAATAGTATGGACACTACCATGGCAAGTTTTATTAAAAGTTGGCGCAACTAACGGAGATTTCAAAATGATAGGATACTCCAAACAACAATCAAAAAAAAGAAATGGTTATCATTTATAAATAACAATCATACGAGGGTGAATCAAAAAATTCTTGGAATCAATATTAAAAAATGCAAAGATTTAAATAATAATATTTTATTTTTCTACATAATCTCCCTCCAATGCAATGCATTTAGAATAACGCGTTTCTAACTTCCTTATTCCTTGTGAAAAAAAAATATTTTCTTGACTCTCGAAAAAGTCCTCTACGGCAGCTATAACCGCGTCATTATCGTGAAATTTTGTTCCACGAATTTCCTCTTTTAATTTTGGAAACAAGTGAAAATCACTTGGGGCTAAGTCCGGAGAATATGGTGGGTGGTCAAGGAGATTGAAGCCAGCACAGCGGATTGCGTTGACCGCAACTTCCGATCGATGAGCAGGAGCGTTATCTTGAAGGAACAACACGCCCAACGACAGTTTTCCACGACGTTTTTCTTTAATCGCTTCACGCACTTTCGGGATTAAATTTGCGTAATAGGGTCCAGTAATCGTCTGGCCTTTTGGCGTGTAATCAATAAAAAGGATTCCTTCACTATCCCAGAACACAGAGGCCATAACTTTGCCAGCGGTAGGAGCAACTCGAAATTTTTTAATGGATGGAGAGGATGGTCGTTTCCAAGACATGCTTTGTCTTTTAGTTTCAGGATCAAAATGGTGGACCCACGTTTCATCCATGGTGACAAGACGACGGCAAAAATTATCCGGATCACGCTGGAACATTTCGAGATTACGCTTGGAAATTTCCAAACGTCGCTTTTTGTTTTCGTCGGTTAACATTCGTGGCACCCATCTTGCAGACACTTTTTTGAACCCCAGTGAATCAATTAAAATGGATTGAACGCTACCAAAAGATATCTTTAGGATCTCAGCTATATGTTTTATAGTCATTCTTCTGTCTTCCAAAACCAGATTCTCAACCTTTTTGACATTTTCTTCTGTAACGGAGGTTGAAGGACGCCCAGAACGCGGGTCATCTTTACAGCTTGATCTACCTCTTTTAAATTCAGCCACCCAGTACGCAACCGTAGAATAGGGTACAGCATCACCCCCTAATGTCTGCTGAATGTCCAAAAAAATTTCCTTCGTAGACATTTTTTTCAAACTGAGATATTTTATCACCGCACGTAACTCACTTTTATCCATAATTTTGACTTTTTAGCAACTCGTTGCACAAAAAAATTTATTACATGCGAACGAACTGACAAAAATAAGTGACAGTCTGCATAAATATAGTGTGATAGACACTCTTTAATTTGAATATCGAACTTGATCCAAAAAGGTTTCATATATATGCACTTCTAAGAACTTTTTGATTCACCCTCGTATTACTGATGAATATGACATTTATCTACTACTTTTACTATGTAGGTACACAAATGATGTTTGGAGTTAATTTATTTTTGAATAAAACAAGAAACATGGTGTAATTTTACATTTATTGCCATTCAATAATATTTATTACTAAATTAAATGTTCAAATTGTTTGCCACCGGCATTAATACAGGCATGACATCTTCGTAAAAACGATCTTTTTATTTGACGTGAATATCGTCTGCCACTGATGCTATTCGAAGCCTCATAGATTCTTTGGCGAAGTTCGTCCAACGTTGCAATGGGCTTGGAGTACACCTTGTCCTCAAGACAACCCCAATAAAAGAAGTCCAGGGGGTTTAGATCCGGTGAACGGGGTGGCCATAAGATAGGCCCAAGTCTTCCAATCCACCGTTCTGGATACTCTTGGCTTAAGCTCTTGGCTCTCACAGGACTGGCATAATGAGCTGGACATCCATCATTTTGGAACCACATACTTTGTAAGTTACTTATAGGCAAGTCTTCTAGTAATTCAGGCAAGTGATTTTGTAAAAAATGCAAATAACTATTGCCATCTAAGTTTCCTTGTAATTCATAGGGTCCAATCACTTGTCCATTTAATATGCCCCTCCAAAGATTAACTTTGAATTGATACTGGGATTTATCTTGTCTCATCAGGTGCGGATTTTCATTGGACCAGCTATGTAGGTTGTGGAGATTTAAATAGCCATCTTTCTTACAAGTTGTTTCATCTGACCATAAAATTTTGTCTAAGAAATTGTCATCTTCTCTATGCTTTTGCAGCATGATCTGACGAAATGTAAGCCGAAGTGGATAGTCTCGTGGTAATAATGTCTGCACACGCCTGTAGTGATATGGGTGAAGCCTGTGACGTCTTAAAATTCTATGTGCAGAACTTTTTGGAATTCCTATAGCTGCTTCGATGGCACGCACCGAGGTGGTTGAGTCATGTTCTATTTGGTTTAAAACTTCTTCATCTCGATCCGATCTCGGTCTTCCAGCGTTTCTCCGATCCGATGGTAATCGACTCTCAGAAAATGCTTGATGCACATTAATAAAAACCCGATAATCCGGGTACCTTATAGCGTTTGGGTACCTTTCTCTATACAATCTGCTAGCAGCGTTAGCATTGCATCTGCATTCCCCATAAATCAGATGCATATTAGCGTATTCTAACGGTGTGTATTGTAGTGGCATGATAAATCCAAAAGTCCAAATCACAAAATACACAATCACGGTCCAAAATAATGCCAGGTCAATTTAATTCACTTAATCTAGTCCAAAAAGTCAAGCCAAAAGTTATTTTGTGAGTAGTTATCCTACAATATAATACCATTTTGAAATCTCGGTTAGTTGCGCCAACTTTTAATAATACTTGCCATGGTAGTGTCCATACTTTTTTTTTTAACCCAGACTAGAGAAAGTGCATAGAATGTTAAAATCTATGAAAATTATAAGAAAAAACATTTTTTTACTGATTTTTGTAAAATAACTACAGACTTTCTGTAATTTTAAAGGATTGTGGTAGATAGCCGTCCTTCTTAGGTTGCTAATGCACAAAAAATATTAAAAATATGTCAAAAATTGTGGTCCTGGTAGTTAAAAATAGCATAATGAGTATCGAATATTGATGAAATTTATAAAAGTCTCTGTAATTTAAAAAAAAAAGAGTTATAATTTTTTTTTTATTTTTTCCCGAGTAGTCATGAGTAGGTCCATGCACCGATGCCGGCTTATCGTTGAATTTTGGGACACGTTGTATAAATGTTGGTTTACAAGGTCGATATAAACATGGAGCGCGTTTCACGATCATCTTTCTAGCAAATCTATCTTCCAAGTAAGTTATACAAACATCAAGTCATTACATGTACATATGTTTTTTTCCTAACAACATAGTACGTAGACAATCGCAATGACATTATTAAATATAGTTATGTTTAGGCTAAAACAAAAACATCTACAAGGACATAATGATCAAGTACCCTATTGCGGGTACAATGTGCAGCAACACCCTACTCACGTCTACACGAGAAATGTTATGTTGCTCATTTGCACAACTCCCATATGAACAACAGCAGGCAGCGTGTTCTAGCCTAGCATCTCACGTGGCTTGTAAGTAGGTAATATTGGCTTGGAAAGAATTTAAACATTTTAATTCAAAGAATACTCATGTAGACTTGTGTAGTCTTTTTAATTGATTGTTGAAAGAGGATGTGAAATTTTTGTCATATTGAATTTTACATGTTGATGTTTTATTAGTTGTTCAGGTATCTTCCTCAATACAGAAGACATGTCTATTGGATGCATAGAGATATAAAATGCTATTAAGAGTGGCAGCAATGTCAGTTTCCTTAGAAAATGAGCGTAGCCAGTTCAACACATGCAAATTATATGTGACATTACATTGTTATTGTTCACTACAAACAATCCGATTCCCTCTTAGTCCCATTTTTATCCAACTGAAGCAGTGATGGCTCAGTGGCATTGGCTATGGACTGCCGTGCAGCAGGTCCATGGTTCGAATCCCGCCGCGGGCTTGAGCTTCACCGCATGGTGGAAAGGCTTATTGCGAATGCCCGCCTGGCTAGCGACCACCCTCAAGTTGAAAATCTGTCGCCAAGCACCTAACGGTGTTTTCCGGCAGCAGTCCTTGAGAGCCAGTGAAATTACAGGCACATGAGACTCGTCAACTATGTCTCAAGGTGACGGGCGCAGTGCAATTCGTCACTTGTGACGAAATGCATCTGTTATAGGCAGAGGTAGCCGCTTAACATCAGGTGGGTCTCGAGCTTGTTCCGTCACAATAACATAAAAAAAAATAAAAAATTTAAAAATTCATTATGTAACAATTTAAAATACACCTTATCTTAAGAATAGTAAGATTAGACTTCCTGTGAACTTTGCCAAGCCATCCCTTTCAGTGAGAGAGACAGATACATGGTTATTCCCCTAATATCTGGTGAAAGCTATCAGTCGACAATAACTGCACAGTAATAGTGCAGTCTCAGTCTTGTATTATTCAATTTTAAAATCGTTCCTTGGTAAAATCTAAGAATAGACAATTGAAAATTTGTTAAAACTACACAAAAAATGGCGACGAGAAAATAATTAATGTGATAGCTAGTAAAATTTTACCTTTTTTATTTATTTATTCGGACCCAAAGTGGTATCCTAGCCAGTGATGCAGTACATTTTTATCGATAAACTTATCCATCGACTTAAAACAGTTTAAAAGAGAGGCGTTGATGAGTTGTGCGTTTGTACTATCATAAGTTTTGGTTGGTGTGTACCCTTGGGGGCGCAAAAAAAAAAAACTCCAACCTAAGTTTTTATGCGGTTTTATATAATCATTTGAATATGTAGTACTGACAGGCAAGAAAGCGTTTGACTGAAACCTGTAGCTTACTGGTATTTCATTACCAAAAGCTTTAAAGACCACTGAAATCAGAAGAATGTGGAAGAGCATAGTACATCGAGCGATTAACACTACTTCAGACTAGACACGTTAAAGAGATATACTCAACTTACCAATGGGATGAATAAATATTTAAAAGCTACACCATATATATAATCTCACCCAATGATATTTGCACGGTAAAAAACCAAAACCGGCAGACAGAAACAAAACAACCGGGCCAGTAGAGAAAAGCACAGATCCACAGATAACCTAGTGCCGTCAGATGGCCGTCAGTAATTTTAGCACAGACCACAGATTAATCATATGTATGTAGTTAGTTGGCACAGACTAAATCGTACTTCAGTGTAATGTTACCATATATAGTAGCTTAAAATTATACTAAGTATTGAGTATGCAACCGACTTTTACCCGTGAGTCGTAGAGAGAAGGTAAGCCTCTATACTCTTTCTACGCCCTGAGTAGAACGCTTTACCGAGTGATTTATTATCACAGTTTACAAACCTCAATGTTATTGAGGTTTGGTTAATTTTATGGTCATCACAATTATATTTAATAAATTTTGATGGGGTAATGGTTTTACCATTGACCCCTATTATTGTTTTCAATTGACCTTTTTCGAGCTGTGGGGGCTGTCAATAACATTGAGGTTTGGTTAACTTTGGTTTGTTGACCACTACATTTTCCTGGGACAGACTGTCCAGTAAGGTAGGTCCATCTTCGACAAAGAGGTCGCCCGAAGAATTCAACTCGGATGGGCAGCGTTTGGGAAGTTACGCGACATCATCTTGTCAAAGATCCCGCAGGCAGAGCCTGAAGACCAAAGTCTTCAACCAGTGTGTGTTGCCAGTGATGAGACATAGGGCACTGAGACGTGGTCCTTAACTGTGGCCCTTATGGACAAGCTCAGAGTCACTCAACGAGCCATGGAGAGAGCTATGCTCGGAGTTTTTCATTGCTCGACGAACCGTTAACCGATGGGCAAGAAAGGTTCTCGATTGGGTACCACGGTACACCGGAAGACGTAGAGTTGGTAGGCCCCCCACTAGATGGACTGACGACATCATAAAAGTCGTGGGTAGCCAATGGTTACAAGCGGTAAATATCCGTACTTTGTGGCGTTCTATGGGGGAGGCGTTTGTTCAACAGTAGAAGTCTTCCAGCTGATGATGATGATGATAATACCGCAGCTACAGCTCCTGCCTGTAGTGTGATTTAAGGAATCTTTATAAAACAGAAAAAAAAATTGAAAGTTGGATTTATATAGAAATACGTAGATAATCGAGCAAAATTATTTCGAATGGAAAAATATAACTTCCAGCGGCGCGGCACTTGAACCCGTAACCCTATAATACCATCTTGATGCATTTCCAATTATGTTATGGAATCGGTTGCTGGCTAATAGAAATTTAATTTAATAGCAGAAACGATAACAAACTAATAATTGAAAACTGATGATTTTTTCAATACATATTGCATAGTTTATATTTAATAAAAAGCATAATATATCTTTAGAAATAGCTAATGATAATAATAATAATTTTAGCAAATCTAGAAATAATACTATTCTTATCAATTTCTCTATACAAATCAAATTCTACATTCATCAAAGCGAGATAATTCAGAGGTTCTTGACTCATAGTGTTCCTTAAAGCCTAAAATACACCAAGCGCCTGGCGGTAGCGCGGCTGGCGGGCGCGGGACGTCAGCAGCACAGCAGCACGGTAGGCCTTCACACCGAATTCAAAATGGTGGAGCGTGAGAGTCACGGGCCCGCCGCGCCGCCAGCTTTGCCATATATACAGATTTCTCCGAATTTAGAATGATTTTCGATGTGCGATACAGATTAGCATTGGATACAGATGTTCAGAATTTTCAAATTCTAGTTACCTCATTGCCGAAATCTGCTTAAAAACATATCAAAATAAATAACCCACTCAAATGCCGTCCGTAATTATAATGCTTATGATGATTTCTGAAATAAACTAATATTGTATTGTAATATTATTAAATTTTGTCTGCAAAATATATTCTTTATGGTGAATTTTTTTTTACCAATTTATCGTGCCGGCGTAGATTTAATCTTATCATCTATACATTATATGAAGACAGAACAACGCAATAGACTCAATACAAATACTATTGAAGGTCTTTTGCACGGAAAGCAACTGATTTGTGATTTTTTTTGCTATTGCCTAGATATTTATGATATTGTTTTTGAAGCGCTTTTTAGGGAGGTTACCTTATCCATTTTTAACTGATTACTTAAATTAAACAACGTTCGCCGCACTCATGACTTGGATGGGTAACCGCTATTGACATTACTATTGAGCGCTTGGGAGGGCAGGTTAAGTCGGTCCCGGTTGTTCTTAAGATGGCAGTCGTAATAGCGTGGTGGTGGGGAATTTAGCGAATGCCCGCCTGGCTAGCTACCACCCTTAAGTAGTAAATCTGTTGCCATAATAATATGTTTACTAAAAGTGGAGTCTTAACACACAATAATTTAAAAGTAAACTTCATAATATATAAGAAAATACTAAAACATTTTTGTTATTTACTGAAAATCGGCATTATTTTATATATACGATTATTAACATGATTAAGGGTATAAATATTAATAGGGGGTCAACAATGATCTACTTCGAGAAAAGGATGGTACGGCCGTGCAGATAATGGAATCGAATAAACCTCTGGTTGAGGAAAAGTGCACAGAATGCTGGCTGCATTACTTCGCTTTATATTTTCTGGTAACATATTTTATTAAAAAAATCACAAATCGTTGTCATATATTCAGTTTAATTCTATTTCATCACAAAGTGCTTCAAACAGAGAAATATATTAGAAATATGATGAGATGTTTTTTTTATGCCTGATAGGTTAGCCTTTGACCACTATCTCACCTGATGGTAAGTGATGATGTGGTCGACGATGTTGTTCAGGTTAACAAAGAATTACTGGCTCTCAAGGACAGCTGACGGAACACACATACAATATGTAATTCAATATTTCACATGAAAGGTTAAAATTCATGGTCTTCCTTCTAGTTCGTACACTCTGTTATCTAGCAAAAATAAACCTTATGATGATCCTTTCGATCGGTAGATATGATAAAACTACAGGCTGATAATTTTTCTCGTGTAATGGGTTTGATTCCCGTTTCAACCATTTAATTATAAATATCTATGAATGCAGTTTAAATTGTTTTTTAAATTCAAATAATGTCTTCTTTCAGTAAAATGTTCCATCTACAATATTCAAGGTACGTTCCCTCCATGTGGCATCGCCGTGGGACGTTCTGTATATAAGGTGGATATTAATTCATCAACAATACTGCGGGGGATGGTCTAGAATCGATTACAGCATGTGTTCCACTCATGTTTAATTTTCACACACACAAAAAGTCTGTACTATTGCTTAAGCTGTGGCACGTTGGCTTTGGGAATAATAGCAAGGACAACCGCGGTCTACGAACAAGGTGTATCTACTCAATTCACACACACGCACGATTGCTAAGCAAAGTCAATGAACTGCTATACTAGGCATAATAAACAGCTGTTTTGTGTACCTATACTGCCTAGTCGGTCTTTGGCGGCTTGCGACAAAAGTACGTACCTACGTAAACTTGAAATTAAAAATAATGTAGGTAAATAACATTTTTTATCATTTAGAAGAGCTTCAAAAATTAAATATTCAATAAATAACTGCCGAATGCTTTGCATAATCGCCATTTTAGCTAGATTGGCCGGTAAGGCCTTCGCGTACGTCAGAATAGGTACGTGAAACAGTTTCATCTATCACTAGGGCAAAACCAGCTGTTTTGCCTTAATGATAGCGTCTAATTGACATCGGGTAGCATTCGTATATACGTGTGAGAATGGAGTAAACCGCGGTTCTCGCTATCATACTAAAAGGCAACGCGCTGCGCTTGAAAATAGTTATACTGATTTTTAGTATGTGAAAATTAAACACGAGTGGAACACATTCCATTATCGATTCTACACCATCCCCCGCAGTATTGTTGATGAATTAATATCCACCTTATATACAGGGTAATTGGTAAAATGCTAACAACCTCTTAGGGTTGACTTCTGCTAGTCCTAACAAACATTTTGAGCTTTCCTTTGAGTTTAGCTATCCTTTTACCTAATGTCGGAAAACCTATTATTGTAAATTACTCCGACAGTAATTTATATTCGCAAAATGTCTGGCGGGCCGGCTCAAAATCTGAGATGGGCCAGCTCAAAATCTGAGACGGGCCGGACGTTGCTCACCTATACGCTACAATAACATAGTGTCCACTGCGCGACTTGTTCGTATCTTCAATTCATAACATAAAACAAAGCTAATAATAATAAACCACAGTTAATAATAATAAATAAACTACAGAATAAAAAAACAAAAAATAATAAATAAACCACAGAATAAAAAGCTATCACATATGTACCCAGGTACCTACCAGGTTGGAAAGGAGTTACAACTTAGCTTATCAACATTTTAAAACATATCCAAATAAAACAACATTTTACATGCTAACCACATAAGTATTTTCATTTTTTTATTATATAATTTAAACAAATAATAATCATCAAAGTATTTTTATATTGTACTTAGTATTAGTCTTTGAAGTAATACAAAAAAAAACGTAGAAACAATCATCACAAATGCTTTACACCTAAAAAAAATGCTGCGGTTTTTAAACAAATCTTTGATAGTCTAGGTCGTAGATTAGTCCAAATTTGATAATGGTATCCCCTTAAGAGAAGTGACAATCATGTTTGAGAATAATTCTTGCGACAGAAAGTGATAGACAGTAGTCTATCACTTTCTGAAAAACATTAGAAAGGGTATACCAAGGTTCTAAAAAAATATCAATTTAGGACTTGGAATAAGAACCGAAAAACAATGATTTCGCCAGAAAGTTGTAGTTACAACTACGAGCTACATGGCGTCAGAAATACAACGAAGCACAGTGAAAACAAATTATGACGCTTTTCGACTCATTTTATAAATGGATTTTATATATTTTAGTAATTTATATACATACAGCTACAATATGATCTAATTGCTATCACCTTGTTTACATATTTTTTGTTCATATAAGTTTTATTGATTATACAACTAAGATATAACATAGAACGTATTATTTCTACTCTAAAAAATGGGTGAAGTATATGGCGCGTTCCAGACGCTCAAGCAAGCGTCATGCAATTTGAACAATCGTGGTGTCAATCGTGACTCACATAAAAAAATCCATCGTTAAGCACATAATAAGTTTGAAGTCTAAATTTACGTACGTGTAACAAACATCTTATATACTGATCCCATTTTTATTTTTACAACACATCTCGTGTTAGAAACGTTGAACTAATCTGCCCCATAGATAAATATAAAAGTAGACAAACTGTTTAAATAAGTTTAGTTCAAACTTATTTATTTTTAAGCTATGAGACAGTGTCATTCTACGCCTAAACCGATGCTAGCTTCGGCGACATATTTCCATAATAGGTAAGATAGTGACCAAATGCCAGTCGCTCAGTAAAAATAATGTTTTAGAAATATTATGGGAGTTGTACTAACTGTACACACTAATCTTTACATTAATCATGGCTAGACTATATAGCTATCCAACTCAATGCAAAACAAGCTGACTAAAAACAACACAATTACGTAAAAGAGTCCGCATACCAAATACTAATAATACTGTATATAAATCTGTATAATAATATAGTTATAGATAGGTAATCAACCATCTAATGTTGATGTCCTCGCAAACTAAGATACATCCCGCTCACACGGTCAATTAATTCAATATTTTAAATTATTGTTAATAAGTTTAGTATTTCTAATAATACAATTATTAATTATATTTTAATTTTCAATTATTCATACAATAACAGTCGCAATTACTTTGGGACATTATAAAACTTTCGCGATTATATAAAATACGTTTAATACAACTAATTAAGTACTTCTTTAACATAAAAGTAAACAGATTCATAATCTGGCAAGATGATAAATCTATTGATTTTTCATCAATACACTGTTTATTTTTTGGTTGAAATGGTTCGTGAAATCTTTTGAAGAGAGTTTTATATTTAAATTTTCTTCGGATCAACCTCGGCTTATTTATGTCATACAAGACTGATTTTATGGAATTGATGCAATATTGATCGTCTAACACTTGCCGTGTTAAGAATTACTTAAACTTTTATAAGGTATATTTTAGAATATAAACTTTTTGCCTTCTTTGTGTTTTTGTTCATTAATAATAATTATATATAATGCATAAGTTATGTACTTACTAAATTAAATTATTAATAAATGTTAAATGTTTTTGGTGTTGTTATACTAACAACATTTATATCAATAAAAAAATAACAAGTAAAGAATAAAAAAGATCAGTCTAAAAATGACAATAATTTAAAACAAATAGTATATTAAACCAATTAGGAACCAATTAAATATGACTGAGAATGTAAATATTTGTACTTAGTTTGAGATTAGAAAGTCATATATCAGAGACTAGTTTCTTTTATGTGGCTATTGCCATAAAACATATACTTATATGATTTCTTAGAGAGCCTTTTTCACCGTAATTTCTGTGTTGTGGATGTGTTGTCGATATAGATATTTTTTTCCATTGTCTAAGATCTTGAATGCGACCTCAACTGGTATTTATTGCAGTAAATTTAAGCGTTGTCCACAGTAATCATTAAGGTACTCACTGGTAGTGTAGTAGCGTGTATTTACTGAATTTGTTCCACCAGTATTCTATTAAAGTTATTCGTTTGAAACTTATGCGTCGTGTTACGAATAATAGTGGTTGCGCATATAATTTCGGTAAATACAATATACTTTAGGCACACTTTAGTTCCCAGTACAAACTATCAGTGAATCTGTGACACTGGTGTGCGAGATGACAGTTTGCACTGAGTTTAAATTAAATCGACAATTACAATATTGTACTTCCGCTTAGTTCAACCCTGACTGTTATTCGAACTACTCGTAAGTCCAAAAGAAATTGTATTGAATTGAAAAATATGCATAATCTAATCCATGACAACTTATAACTCCCATGGCATATAATTAATATAGTAATTAAACAACTTTACCGGATTAAACACAGTCTCATTTACGTTTTTTATTACCAAGTTTTAAATACAAGTAAAGTAAGGTCGTCGTATACATAAAGAATATAGGACATTGACCCTGAATGGTTTATTACTGTAATTTTCCTACAAAGGTTTTATTGCATATTGCATATTTGAACTCGTACGAATTGTGCGGTTTGTCAAGAAATATGGTATCAAATTAAATTTGCACTAAAGTAGTCAGAATAAAAGCATAGTCATATAGAAGACGAGTCAGCAATTACTATTTGACATTTGTGAATGTGATATTCGCTAATATAATAAGAAAAATAAGCTCGCGTTTGTACAACATGAACACCAAGGTCAATGACCGTAATTCCTCACACGCTGCACACTATTTTTATTAAACCAGATATAGATATTTGTTACTTGCTCTGTAGCTTTGATCCGTTAAAATTGTTTAATTTACTAGCAATAATGTGAAAACCAAATTAATATGTAATTTAAGTCCAGAGTACTAATGTTATTTCAAGAGTCGTTCTTGTTCGTCGCTGCATGTAGGTGCGTATGCGTGACCATTGCGCGGTTCTAACGCGCGCGGGGCGGGGGATACCGGCATCGGGTTAGGGGATACCTAGAAAAAAGAAATAGTAGATTGTACGAGTGCATAAAATAAGTAATTTTAGTCGATATATTTTACAGCCCGAGCCAAAGGCGAAGGCTGATGTTTTGGTCGAACCTTGATATTTAGAGAATCGATATTTAAGTAAAGGCTTGGCCAAAAATAAATGGGTTTGAAGCCAGCAAGTTATACATTCGAATTTTATTTTCAGTGTCATTGTTTCGACGTTTATATCTGGGATTTAATAATACCTTTAATTTATGGCTAACATAAAAGACCCAGGCAAACCTTCATCAAAAGATGACATGTATAACCAATCGAACCTCTTTGAACAATCTTTAATAATATAATATTTTTTATGCACTATAGCATAAAAAGCTTACTCCGGGCATAAAAAAGAATTTAACGAGCATCAGAAGTGAATACCATATTTGTTGGTTGACACAATTGCTTTTAATACTGCCACGTTTCACTTCATATAGTTTTTCAACGCATGGTGATAGGGTTACTTGCGATTGCCCGCCTGGCTTGAGTCAAACAGAAAAACTGTCACCAAGCACCTTAAGGTGGGTTCCGCCGCTATCTTTGAGAGCTAATAATTCTATGTTCTCCGCGTGGGGGTTATGAATGGCTGCATAGCAAGATTTAATGAAATAATATAACGTGCGATATCTGAACACTATAGCTGCGTCGTGTGTGGTTATAAGTAGGCTTGGTACAATATACCTTCTCTAAAAAGCAAAGAAGAACACAAAAAATTAATAGAAATATTATACAAAGGCTTTGGCAGGCGTCTCCTGTACCCGACCTTCTCGATAATGGTTTCGTTGGTATTATACATACTACTTTTCGGGTAATCAGAGCATAATATAGATAAGTAAAAGTCATTGTAATGTTTTATAGTAAAAGTAACAAACTCACTTGTCGCGAGGGTGTTTTGTGTTCTCCTGTGATGCTCAAATCTTCATCCACTGACTGCAATAACTGTAAAAAAAAAATTACGACATTTTATAAACATAATAGAATAGGTTCAGAACGAAACGGTGGCCGACCTCAGACTCAGCAAAGTCTGAGGTCGGCCACCTGACGGACTTGTCAATACTTATTATGTATTTTTTTGCACTTTGCTCGACGAATTGCTAACTTTATCGGATAAATAAGTTGTTCTGACAAAAAAGTTGCTTCTTCTTGTTGTAGTAGGTAACAAAAAGTTATGGTAGATATACGACTGTTTTTAAAGTTTTTAAACCCATATCTCCGTCATTTTGAAAAATTTATTAAAGTTGAATCGACAAAGAAAATCCGTGGAATTATCAAACCTGCTCACAAAATCACAACAATCGGTTAAGAAAAGCGACCTGTAGAGAGTAAGCTGATACAGAGACGCTTCGCTCGCACAGCGATCTTAGTGGAGGATTTTTTCCGCTCATCTTCGTCACTCATCCCTCGTAGATACCCAGCCTTACTGTTGGTTGCTAACTTTTTATCTAACATTTTAGGTACATAAAACACCAGTAACCTCAGGTTTGATTCCTCTCCAGCATTTTTATAATCTTTGACAGTTGCATCATAATAATCTGCTCTGTCTCTAGCCTTCTCTTTTCCACACCTAGTCTCTCCTCTCTAAACTCTTTTTCGTAATCAATTGTATCTCTTTCCAATTCAAAAAATCTATCAAACGAATCGGGAGGATCGATTGAATCGATTTCTTGGTTAATCGATTTGTGTTCTTGGTTTGATGAATCTGTTTCGATGTATGGTTTGTATTCGATTTTGTAATCAGTTGAACGATTTGTATCTATTTCAGATTCATCATCGATTCTGAGCTTGATATTTTGATTGATGATCCGATTTATTTTACGTCGTGTAATTATTTCGATATCATTATCGATTTTCGTAGTATTTGATTTATCATGAATACGATTTTCATAATTTTTTGTGATATTCGCAATCCCTTCACTTTGTATCGATAATCGATCATTCCTTCCCGGTAACACATAATCGTCTCGATATATTTCACGATTCTTATGACGTTTTAAATAGTTATCTAGATTAAATGACTCTGTATTATCTCGATCCCGTAAATCGATGTTCTGGCTTTTCGAAGGGATACATTCGTGATTTGATTTATGACCAAATTCTCGATTGATCGATAAGTAATCGATATTACTTTGCGCATGGCTAGTAGAAGGCAGGTTGTGGACGGTAAGGAGGGACGAATCGGCGTGAAACGTCGCTTTTTTCTTCTTACAATGTTCAGAATCTAAAATACATATAGTTTTTTATAATACATATTATGTAAATCCATGTGTGTTGTTTCCTTAGAATGTTTTACTAGAATAGGGATCATAGACAAAATTACTACCAAAAAAGTGTCTTCGATAGGATGTAGCTATTTTTAACCCGATTGCCAAGGAAGAGTTTTTTTTAATGCCTGATAGGTTAGCCTTCGATCACTATCTCACCTGATGGTAAGTGATAATGTGGTCGAAGATGTTGTTCAGGCACTGACCTCACAATATCATGATCCGACTTCCACAAGTTATTTCATATTTTTCAGTATTAGAAGTCGGTTCCAACAATATTTTTTTTCGCTCTTTTTAATGATGCAGACTGCTTCCAAGATATTCACTCGCCTAAAATACTGTTCACTACTGACAACAGCAAATATTATTAAAGCATCCAGGTAAGCAAAACACTATAACTTAAAAACTCAACCGATTTCAATGAAATGTATATGGGAAAAACCTCGAACTATATCCAAAAAAGAAAGATTCATAAAAATCAGTTCATAATTGGTAGAGTAATCGCGTAACAAACGTACACAAAAAGAAATGAAACATACAGTCGAATTGAGAACCTAGTACTACTTTATTTGGAAGTCTTTAAAACTTCATAATTTTTACAGAATCCCTGTGAAAAGAAAACTACGTCACGTCCTATCATGTAAAAAGAAAACTAACCAACACTCTTATCCTCTACTTTCTCCAGCGCAGCTTGACCAATCCAAAAGTTTGCGCATTGGTCAACGTTGCCTACTTTGGATGAGTTTAGGCGATTTGCTATACATGCGTTAGTCGACTTCGACGCTTCTGTACGATTTGCATTATCTGTGTACGCTTTAAAGTTTTCAGAATTTGAACATTGTACTATGGCGAACGTCTGAAAGGAAAGTATACTGTAATCTTTAGGGTTCCTTACTCAAAGGGCAAGATGAAGCCCTATTAATGAGACTCGACTAGAATGTCTGTCTATAACGGGTCTCTAGTAAACGGTATAAGTCACAAAGTTGAAATTTAGATATTTCTTGTAAAAATGACGAGCATATTCAGTCCTCAGGAGGTCAAATTCAATGTAACATTGTATTCCATTTTGTTACTATAGTAATACCCCTACTTACGCTATCCCGATTTACGCGTAGTCGGAGATACGCTGCTTTTCTTTTTGATAGCCAGTTCAGCTCTTCTACTGTACCCTGGTACTAAGGGTTCGAACGGTGTTCCGCGTGGAATCATGAAAATGCGTAATTTCAAAGTAGCAAGAAAAGAAAAACACTGTTTTGATATGCAAGGTGGAACCCCGACTTACGCGAATTCGATCTATCGCGTAACTCCGTAGTATTGCTATACAATTATGTAATATTTTCAAAAACGTGACGGTACCTTGTCAGGGTCGAAGCGTTTCTGTCTACATCCATCTCTCTGTCGAGGCTAGTTTTGTGTCAACTGTCCAACTTTAAAATCCATTTCACGATAATACGACTAAACTACGTATCTGATACATATGAGCGCAACTGTACCTTCTCAGGGTCCGTAACACTGGCCGTGTTACAAATACTGACACGTTTCGACACGTTCCTGTCTACGTCCACTCTCTCAGACGACGGATAGCTTTGTTGTGTTACTTGCATTAGTTCTATAAGATTCAGCCTTGTTTGGGGCTGAAAGTGGCATTATCTCTATTTTAAAAGGAGATAGATCTTTATTAATTAAGCACACCTTAGAAGGAGCTTGAATTGTAAATTTTCAGTCATTGGTTACTTGTCTTATCTGCATTTGCTGATTATACATTAAACTGTAAAATTATTATAAATAATATCGTGTAAACATTATTTATTTCATAGCGGTGTACACAGTATGCCTTTTCTGTTTATTTTAATTAAACACATTTTAGACGTTTCACAAACATTCATAGTTAAAGTAAATGGTACGGGGAAAAACACAAAAACGAGGTGTTACAAGGCACTTTTTTATACATGAGTTGAATATAAATTTTCAAAATTGAATTATGAAATATCTTTTTCTCAAACATACTTGGAAATGTGAGCATTATTTTGACAACCTTCTTCGAGATAAATCGAAATTGCTGTACTGGCCAAATACATGCGCGCAGCGGCCGGCAAAAAATGTATGAAAATCTATATCTGTCGTGTCTAGCGGCCAAATAAATTGCATAGTAAACTCATATCTGTCGTCTAATTTAAAAATGAAACGATCTTTTACTTCGAAGCATGGCAACCAAGGAGGTAACTTATCAAAAGTTTTATTTAAATTTCGATCTGGCTTGCAAATAGAACGCTGTTTATTGAAAATTGTACATTTAACAACTGTATCTTCAAATAAAAAAATCTGCCTATGTACTACTTTGTTTTAATTTCCGCGCATTATTTGAGAAAAGCACTATACAAGCCTTGGCCACAACTAGGCATTGATGGACTTACGTATGTGTGCCTCGGCTTCGCCTCCGCCCACATTTACACGTTCGTCTATCAATGCCTCCTTTGCTGGCCGCTGCAGTAATGTACTATATTTGGCATTGAGCTATCGAAGGTTGTTTTCAGTCATTTGTTAGAATTTCAGTCCTATAGCAAATCCTCCAGGAACCCGCCTGGATTGGCTGGGGAGCGTTCAAATACATTCTAACCATTGGAAGATAAATGTGGATAAGAGAGACCCCAAAAGTATTCATGACACGATATTTATGCAGACATGATGTAACTAGCTGTAATGTTAAGACGCTGGCAAGTGCTAAATAGCTGTACTTGAACAGATTTTTGACAAAATGTATTTAGTTTGTAGCAGAATGAAATTATATGTTAATCTTGGTCGGACTTTTCTTGGCCTTAGATAATGTGATACATTATCTAAGGCCATGAAACGTCTTAAACACGTTTCCTTAAAATCATTACTATTGATTAAAATTGCAAAGTTAACTCTAAATTACGCTTGTAACGTTAATATCTTAATTATTTACATGTGAATGTGTACGAAAATATATTAAAATAATAGCAAAACCTTATCACGGGGGCAAGAAAAGTTACATTTTAGATTTACGTTACTAGTTTTGTGTTATTAAGCTTACTTTCAGATTTTCCTAAATTGATCCCGATTTCACCATCGCTTTCCCTCTTTCACTCCTACGCAGTCCGATAGTGACACAATTTCAGCATGTATAAGGTTTAAAAATAAGCTATATAAATGGAAACACGGTGCGATCACCATTCAATACGAATATTTTTCGCCCTTAAAATTTCTTATGATATTAGTATTACTAGAAATTATTTCGGTTGGCAAAAGACGACTTCCAGCGAGACTTGAACCCGCAAACCTAGAACGCAGTCTTGCATTTCCAATTATGCTATAGAAGCGGTTGTAGGACCGTCGAATTTCTTCCAACCGTTTGATTGCACGTCTTTTTGTGTAGGCGACATCTACCGGAATAACATAAAACTATCTAACTACTTGGGCAATTCAATGAACACTTAATACCAATTTGACAGCTATGTAAGATGCGTCAATGCTTTTTAAAGTTCATAATAATTATAATGTAAGTATATTATATGATAGTAATCTTCATGCTGAAGATCATGTAAACCTTAACGCCAGAAGTACAACTGCCATCATCTTTGCTGGACCCAGTGCTCGTAGACTTCCCCAGGAGCTTCTTGGATATCATAGATATGGGTATGTTTGCGCTTGATGAGTTGCATAGATGCTGTAATGGAGGAAAAGGACAAGGAGAGGATTGGAAATATATGTATATGTTTGCTGGGATATTGTGAATGTTTTCGTTACGATAATGTGGATATGTTCGATGTGATATTGTGGATGTTCGATGATATATTGTGGTAAAATATTGTATATATGGTCGATGAGAAATTGTGGATATGTTTCAATACTCAATCATTTATTGCAATCATTATGTACATTCAACTTCAGTTTACATGAGTTAATTTATTCAAACCAAAATTAGGTGGAATTATACATAATGACCCTGATAGGGAATAGCAACATGTAGAGGAGTGGGACGATCTATTCTATAATCGAAGGATCCTGAAAAAATTCTTCAAGAGTATAGTAGCACTTTTGGAGCAGTATATTTTTTAGAACTTTGAGAAATTTGTGAACGTTATCTATACTTTTTATTTTAACCGGTAATTTATTATATATTTTAGCTGCCATTGCGTTTGGTCCTGTACTATGCATTTTTAGTCTAGAGGTAGACACAATCAGATTATGTTGATAATTAGCCCGTATTGGGTAGTTTCTCTCATGTGATATCTTTGTAAAATGTTGAGGATATTTTTTTACAAACTTACAATTTTCAAATATGTACAGGAATGGATGTCAGTGTTAACATTTTGAAACTGATAAAGTAGGGCCTATGGAACTTTTCTACAGTTTTGTCGGGAAGCTTTATATTTCCTTGAATACGAATGCACTTTTTTTGGATGATAAATATATCTGTGGCATCTACGCTATTTCCCCAAAGTGTTCCATGGGTATTGTAGATATATCTGCTGGGATATTGTGGATATGTTCGATGTGATATTGTGGTAAAATATTGTGTATATGGTCGATGAGAAATTGTGGACATGTTCGGTGGATATTGTAGATATATTTGCTGGGATATTGTGGATATGTTCGATGGGATATTGTGGATGTTCGACAGGATATTGTATATATGTTCGATGAGATATTGTTGTAAAATATTGTGTATATGGTCGATGCGATATTGCGCATATGTCCGATAGGCAATGTAAACTAATTTGCTGGGATAGTGTGGCTATGTTCAATGGGTATTTTAGATATATTTGCTGGGATATTATTGGTATGTTCGATGGGATATTGTGGAAGTTCGACGGAATACTCTATATATGTTCGATGAGATATTGTGCTAAAATATTGTATATAAGGTCGATGAGATATTGTGGAATGTTCGATGGGTATTGTAGATATTTTTGCTGGGATATTGTGGATATGTTCGATGGGATATTGTAGTTATATTTGCTGGCATAGTATGGATATGCGAGAGTTCTGATCGTCCGACAGTCACAATATTTGGTCTTTACCAGGTACAGCCTCTAAAGCAAGTCCGTCTGGCAGTTCCGTCTTGTTGCCTAACACCGCAGCATCAGTTATAACATTACAAATATTATATTATTACGTTTTAGTTTGAAGGGAATCGTAGCAAGTGCAATGACTTTTCATACAAGACATAAAACTACTCGGAGTGACACAAACAGTGCAGTGACACGAAAAACCGTGACTCTGTTACTGTAGTGAGTAACGCTTACCATCGGAAGAGCCATTTGTCCGCTAGTCTAATTAAAAAAAGGTAAACTGCAACATAGCACGTACCTTATCGACTTCCGTGTCAAACTCCTGTGTAGTTCCCCCTTTGGATATGTTGCCTTTCTCCATGAGGGTTGCACGCTTCGCTGCTAAATACAGAGACCTGTAAAAAATAAAGTAATAAATTATATAATTATCATTTATTTGATGAATGTCTTACCAATGGGAACAAGAAGTCCTAATTTCTAAAAAAGAATTGTTCTTTTCAATTTTGGGTATTTTTCCATCAGTTTAGAGAGCACCAAGTCACATGACGACTAAAACTGCATAAAACATAACCGAACACAGATGACAAATTTAACGTTCTCCTTAAGTTATCTTTACCCAACTTCAAAAAGGAGAAGCCTCTCTCAGACTGCATTTTTAAGGCGAGTGAAGCAACCCTATCTATATCCCACAACTTCAACATTTTGTGGCCCCTTTTACTGAAAAACTATCACGCCTATAGATTTATGCTTTAACATAGCAATTTTACTTCATTTCTAGATGTGTTATCTGTCAAAAAAATGATAATTATATATACATTAACAATTTTGTATTCATTGGATAGAATGTTATCGTACTACTAATGTCATCTGTTAGAAAACCAAAGAGTTAACATCGCTGCAACATAACTAAACTCAATACTCAAATACATTGTAGTTAATCTACTTAATACTAGATAACACCCATAGAATCAGGTTGTAAAATAAACGCGAGCCCTCACAGAGCTCAGATTTTTGCTAGTTAAAATTAATTAGAGTAAAAATACAGTTTAACTTTTAATAAGCTCTCAACATTAGGTCAGCCTTTGACCACTATCTCACCTGATGGTAAGTGATGAGGTGGTCGAGGATGTTGTTCAGGCTAACCTAGAGTTACTGGCTCTCAAGGACAGCTGCCGGAACACACCGTTAGGTGCTTGGCGACAGATTTTCAACTTGAGGGTGGTAGCTAGCCAGGCGGGCATTCGCAAAGTGCCTTACCACCATGCTGTAACGACTGCTTTCCTAAGACAACAACCGGGACCGACAGCTTAACGTGCCCTCCGAAGCACGGATGCGCTCAGTAGTAATGTCACCAGCGGTCTCCCATCCAAGTCATGACCGCGGCGGACGTTGCTTAACTTTGCTGATCAATTCAGAATGGCTAAGCAAACTTCCCATATAAATTTTAGTGAGATCTGTCGAGTAGTATTTGAGTTATAATAATGCGCATCTTATGTTTGAAATCGGTTATTTGTTAAAATTTTATTTAATACTTTTTAGTATTACATTTTTTATATTTTGTTATTACCAGGTTACTAAATAGGTGAAGGATTATAATATTTAAATTATAATATTTACCGTTTCACCGTGAGGTAATAGACGGAAGTGATGGCTCGGACGGAGTAGTCGGGCACGAAGGTGTGACGTAGCATGGCGTCCATGTTTATGTTCTGCAGGGAACCCATCGCTGACGGCGTGGGGGATTCCGCTGTAACAAACATTATGTATTTTATATTTCGAATTAACTTACGAGTAGGAAGAATTTCGGTCATTGACCTAAATAATAAATCGGTATTCTTAGAAGCACGTAGTGAAGCTTGTTTAATCGTTCTTAACCGATCAATAAGGTTAATCAATGTCCGCAGCGGTCATTATTAGGATGGGTGGCCGCTAATGACTTTACTTTTACTTTTATTTACTACTGAACGTGCACGTGCTTCGGAAGATACCTTTCAGCCGTCGCACATAGGGGTATTGGACCCAAAAAAGCGGACAAAAGTCTTTAAAACAAAGTCGAGAATTCCCGGAAATGGTTGATACCCTCCACTACCTCAATGAACAAGGAACAAAAGTTGCATCCCATTTTTATTTTAACTGGATTGCTGTAAGCCATAGTTAGTCGTTATTATATCGTCTAACAACAAACACATTACGGAATATAAATTGAATGATTTTTGAGACTTTTGATCTGTTTTTTTTAAACTGATTGTGAAGTTAATAGTGACTGTTTTCAGAATGGATACTGTTGAAGCAGGTATGTAGTATCCTTGTTAATTATTTATATAACATTTTTGCGATGAAGTTGATAGATATTGTGTTTTTTATGAACTGCACGAAAAAGTCCCAAGATTTTTTGTATTTAATACACACTTTAGAGTTTTAGTTAGTCTTCCGGGAGTTTCCCGGCTTATGTGTTTATTTTATTAGTAAATGTAGGTATTCGTCTCTATATATAACTAAAGATCGGGTGCCTAAATTTGCCTATGACATTTTTTAGTTTTTTTATTTCATGACGCTACATTGCAAAACAAAGTTAATTATGCACATTAACATTAATATTTAGTTTCAGGAGGCTCTGGTGTGGCGTTACAAAAGAATATATATATATAATATGGCAAAAAGATGTACAGAGAGAGGATTAGCCAAGAAGCTGGATTTTGTGGAGAATGAAATAGTTAATGCACCCAGTTTTCCAGATGAACAAAAACAGGAGTTTCGATGCAAATTTTCGCATATTAAGTCGGAAATGAAAAACAGATGGAATGCAGCTAACAGAACGGAAAATGTTTTTATGAAGAAAAACCTTGACTGGTTGCATGGTACGTTCGAAATTCCTGTTCAATGTGCAAGAAAAGCTGGTCGTCCATCAAAATCATTTGATGACCTATGTGAACGCAGTAAAAGGCGCAAAACTCAAAATCTTCGAGATGGGAGTGAAGTAAATGAGCTAGTTTATGCTGCCCAAATGAAACTAATAGAGACTGTTAATCAAGAGGCTGCCAAAGTTGTCAAGGACACAATTAAACATGCATTGCTGCCAATCGGAACCTTATCGGAAGAAGCAGCTGAGGCGAGAAACAAGCACTTTCGACAGTTTCGTCAAAACATCTCGCGAAAATTTTCTCGCGAACAGTGTAACCAGGTTTTTTTTTGTGCTTGATAGGTTAGCCTTTGACCACTATCTCACCTGATTCTAAGTGATGATGCGGTCGAAGATTTTGTTCAGGCTAACCTAGAATTACTGGCTCTCAAGGACAGCACTGTTAGGTGCTTGGCGACAGATTTTCAATGAGGATGTAATAAATAGGTTGCTTCTAACATCAGATCCATTGATGAGTAGCATAAGGCCAAAACCATCAGAGATCAAAGCCATTTAGCGTAGCAGCGATGGAAATGTTATTGCCAGTGGAAATAGAGGCCTTAATCGAAGGTGACGATAATTTTGAAGATAATGTCAACGAACCAAATGATTCTAATGATGTTGAATGATAACATTCATTGAAATAAATAACATGATATATATAAATTATTTTATTATTGCATTTTTATCCCTAAAACTATTTGAGTATGGCTTATTCTTTATTGTCATACAAAATCTGTTAGTATATATTTTCGTAGTAGTTAAAATTGTCTTTTAATAGGTTTTTAGGTCTATTTAGATCGAAAAATATTTTTGTCCGCGTTTTTGGGTCAAATACCCCTATGTGCGTCGTTCTCAGTTGTTGTCTTAAGATGGCAGTCGTTATAAAATTGTGGTAGGGTATTGCGATTTTCCATCAGCTACCATTCTAAAGAAGAAAATCTGTCACCAAGTAGTATTCAGGTATTTACAGTTCTTCACCTTAGCTCTAGGGGCGCTGCTAAGGAATGTATAGGGAATTAACTTTCATGCTGGTACAAAAACGCGTAAATATGAAAACTGGTACTAATGGTACTGAAGAACATCTTTGACCGCAGCATCACTTACCATCAACACTTATACTCCATTACATTTAATTAAAAATTTACACTCACGAGGAAATAGGTGCCTTCCTGGTGAATTTGACAATCATCAAAGACCGCATCGTGACTACAGAGATATCGATCACACTAAAAGTATTAACTGGTGTTAAAAATCTTGGATATAACTCACCAACGCCTACGTTCTGTGTGAGCGCCTGAATACCGAAGTAAGTGAACGGTCCGGCTTCGAACACGAGGTTCTCTCGTCCCACAGTGACCTCCACACGGCCTTCGAGGATCAACAGGAAGTAGTCAACCTGTAAAGATATCACAATGAAGTTCGCTCGTCTACTGACCATAAAGAATATCGGTCATTGACCCCGCCCGATTGCATTCACACATAAATCGCAATCACTCACTGACAATAAAGAATATCGGTCATTGACCCTGCCCCATTATTGCACTCACACATAAATCGCCGGCAGCAATACATATTTATGCCATAGTTCATTCTCTATGGAGATCGTATAATTTTAGCAATTAGCCGATATTTTGACCACCATATCTAAGGTGAGGCCAATGACTCCTTCCTTCCTATCCCACCTTTCATTAGAAGTGTGCGGCTCTGTAAACTTAAAAGGTCTTCTATACATATAACCGTGGACCGTGGTATTAGTAATTATAATTACCTACCTCCTGAGGTCTACCAACGCCTGCTGGCAGTGGTGTGCTTAGCAGCTACCTAACGCCGCAGTTATTCTGTAAATATTCGTATACGTCTTCACAGTCCGCGTACGTTTTAGTATCACTGTGTTTGCTCACAAGCTAATTTGATTTCTATATATGATTACAAGCACTATCGCGTGCTAAGCGAAAATCATATTTTACATTATTGGAGTACATATGCTCCGGGTGGGAATCGAACCCGCGTCCTCTGTTTTCGCGCAGGATGTCTAAACCATTCGGCCATCTGGGCACGCTATTTCTAGCCGGAATTTCGTGCATCAATTGTATTACTTTAACCGTCATAGGGACGGTGCGCGGCCATCAATAAGACTACTAGACTTCATCTGCTATCTGAAAGACGTGCTTTTTCAAACACTTAACTCTCTGAATCTGGTAGCGACATCATACATATTTCGCTACCCTTCTATATTTCTAAATTGATTTTCTTTTTTTAAGCACGGCAACTACTGAACTATGTACTCTCTTTTTAAAGACAGGTCTTAAAATACACTGGGCTCATGTGAATACTAAAAGGTACCGTTTGGATTTTCACATTCACACATTGTAATTTACTCACGATGTCGAAACCCATTTTACACAAGAAAATAGAAGTTTTATGGTAGCTTACCGGTTTCCCTTGGTGAAACACGTATGTGGTTGGATCTTTTTTGGTTTTGCCCTTCATATTGATGTATTGGATGACGTCTTGCTTGAGGAGACGACGAAGTACAGTCTCGGATACGGTGTCGGGTCGGAATGCATCTACACCTACGACAGAAAAAATAATTTATTAGAGGCATTTAGAGGACAATGTCGGCATCGTATTATTCCTCGAGGCCGTTCCGAGTCGAGACGATGCCACGCCGTTCTCAATTGAACATATGAATTGAGAACTCATTGACTTCTTACTTCGTAAGGACAGGCAGGACGCCATTTTCAATATTTATCAGTGTTAAACCAACGCGGGCACAGTCTGCGTCGCAAGTCCGATAAGAACAGTTGTATTCAAAATACTTAATTGGGTGGTGAAGGGATACTATAAAGAAGTATAATTTAAACAGCAGTAAAAAAGGCGGCAATTCTTAGCATTGCTTTCTTAAAAAATTTAAAACTTCCTTTTAAATCTACACTAATATTATAAAGAGGAACATTTATATTTTTGTATGTAACGAATAAACTTAAAAACTACTGAACCGATTTGGATGAAATTTGGTATGGAAGTAGTTTGGATCCGGAGAAAGACATAGGATAGTTTTTGTCTAATTGCGCAAAAAGAGTTTAATGGTTTTGTGCGATAACCAACAAGCGCGGGCAGAACCGCGGCCGTGAAGCTAGTTGTTTGATAAACCTAAAAGGTGCGGCGTACCAAACTAAGAAAATAGCTAGATACTTGTTAAGCCGTACGATTTACCACGTGTATGCCACGCGTTACTGACGCTGAACGTAGTGACCACGAAATCTAAGAGATGGCGTTGATTTAACGTCAAGGCGAATTTGCTTTAAAATTCCTTAGCATAGGCGTATCAATAGGTACATTAAAAGTATTATGAAAATTTCATATTTTGGAAGATTGTTATAGCACATTGAACACCGAGGGGAGAAAACGATCTATTTCTGTTCGAGAGTATGTTTAAGCTCACGCGCAGCGGAGAAAAAAAAAAAAAAAAAAACAAACTCGAGAACAGAAACAGAACTTTCTCCCGAGTGATACATAGAGCTTTAAACTACACCTACGAGGAAAATAAAACCATTTTTTATTTTATTTATTAACCATTTTAAGTTTTCTCGTATTTGTCCCAAACCTGCCCAGGAAGTAATTTCTTTATGACTTCTACACCTGTATGTTTTATATCTGATGGGGTTACCATTATTAAATAGTCACTTTGAATATTCTTTGACATTTTGGAAACTTATTTGGTATAGTAAAATTTTCAATTTAATAACTTTAATTGGCTTTACAACTCCCTTTCATTGAAAATCGATTACAAAAAAGAATTCTACCTCTTTTATCTAATTATTTCATATAAAACCTTTTTGAGATATGTCGATTGTATTTTTTTATGTTCGCAGCTAAAAAACAAAAGAACGCTAGCAGGGTAGGAATGGATTTTCATCTTTTCCCGCCGCACATTTATGAGGGAGTAATGACAGACTTTATAACACGAGGAATGAGACGCTTTTTGAGTGGGTGTGGTGTAATAGTAGTTTATGCAACTATCATATAATAGAGGGTATTAAAACATGAGTGTAGTTTTTTGAAACAAGCCACAGGCGTGTTTCAAAATAAGATTACACGAGTGTTTTAATACCTAATTATATGCAGTTGCATACACTACTTTATTTAATCTCATGGCTATAGGTAGCTACATTAAATAAAATGCAATATAAAAACCAGCGCGTTGCGCGCACAGCGCGCTCACCACAGATAATGTGTACTGAAATTGAATTGAAACCTCCTTGGTCGGGACACATTGTACTTTAATAATTAAAAAAAATGTTTTAAAGCATTGTTTTGTTAGGAGAATAATGCTTTAATTTATTTTTTTGATTTTCTTAAAGAAGTATGTAGATAAAATATGCCAATAGAAGTCTGTATTTCATTTCATAATAAGACTATTACCGAAAGAGAATATATAAATATATTTCTTACTTGTACTCAAGAACTGGAATGTGGCGAGCGTGAGTTGCGGCGATATATGGATACGTTGGTTTTCGTGTCGCTCAGCGAACGCAGCGAAGTCTTGCAGCTTGTTCTGCGGCCTGCGGCGACGCCTAGAGCGATTGTCCACTGGAAAAATAATACACACTGTATTTTTGAACTCATCTATTCGAAAAATGGTAATTATATATATGTATATAAAAATTACGTGTCACGTTGTTTGTCCGCGATAGACTCCTAAACTATACTGTACCGATTTTAATTTGATTTGCACACCGTGTGCAATTTGATCCAAATTGAAAGATAGGATAGCTTACATCTCAATTTGTAGTCGTAATTCCCCGTGCGAAGCCGGGGCGGGCCGCTAGTGTATGTAAATATCTTTCTTGTTTTTGCCTATAATTCATGTTAATAGGCTAGCATTTGACCACTACTCGTATATCACCTGATGGTAAGTGACGATGTGGTCTAAGACGTTGTTCAGGCTAACCTAGAATTACTGGCTCTCAAGGCATGTTATTGTGACGGAACAAGCATGAGGCCCACCTGATGTTAAGCGGATTAACCTCTGCCTATAACAGATGTATATCCATATCCACCAATGCATCAATGCACCAATGTGACCAATTGCACTGCGCCCGTCACATTGACACATACAGTTGTTAAGTCTCATGTGCCCGTAATTTTCTGGCTTTCAAGGACTGCTGCCGGAACACAGTGTTAGGTGCTTGGCGGCAGATTTTCTACTTGAGGGTGGTCGCTAGCCAGGCGGGCATTCGCAAAAATGCCCTTCCACCATGCGGTGAAGCTCAAGCCCGCGGCGGGATTCGAACCATGGACCTGCTGGGCGGCAGTCCATACCCAAAGCCACTGAGCTATCACTGCTTCAAAACTTACTATGGGGAGCATTCTTACATACTTAATGGGGTAACACAGTTTTAAGGAATATACTATTACTAAATAATAGCACGCGGATTTGCACAGGCATACCGAACGGACCAGTGTCCTCAAGCAGCACTCGTTCACGAGTTGACTCGCCTTCTAGCCATCGTCCTCCTCAACCATTGCCGAGGGAAGAGGGCACGGAGAACCGAATGTAAATATTAGGTACTCCGTGCTTTACGAGCTGAAGTGCACTTTATTGCTTCGTAGCTAGAGTCGCTTATTTATTGGAATGGGTTTGGGGAGTGATCCTTCTGATTTTTTTTATTCTGTGCGTTAAGGTGATATACTCACAAAATACGTCAGTTTCGTCGACGATCTCGGACTGTATCATTTCTTCGATGACGTCTTCGAGTGTGACGAGTCCTATCGTCTCGTAGAATGGGTCCCCTTCGCCCTCGTTGTTGATGCGGTGGACAAACGCCATGTGCCCCTTGTGGCCTGCGGGAACAAATATAAATTTATTCTCATATCAAATCGTGTTTTAACCGACTTCCAAAAAAGGAGAAGGTTCTCTTTCAGCTGTATTTTTTTATGTTTGTTACCTCATACTTTGGCCTTGGTGAACCGTATTTGAAAATTCTTTTATTATTTGAAAGATGATGCTTGTCGTTTGGTCCCATTTAAATTTCATCAAAATCGGTCAAGCCGTTTTTGAGTTACACCCCAATGACTGAAAAATATTTACCTATGTTGATGATATAGTCGTTGACAATGAATGACAATCGATGCTGTAAGTAAAATTTTTTTTTTACCAAATAATGGAATAGACTTCAACACCCAAGTGTGAAATGACTTGTAGAAATCGGTACCATGCGCACAATATTGTGATAATAGGTACTTTTGAACTATCATGGTACCGACTTCAACAAGTTATTTCACACTTTTGGGTGAAGTCGGTTCCATTTTTTGGTTAAAAAAATATTGCTTTATTATGTGGTGGACACAGATCTCTAATTAAACATAATATTAAATTGGTATCATCTACCCTATTCGGCTGTAGTCATGTTGGAAAGGCCTGTTTATTTTTAATCATTAATATCTAGACTTTTAACATAAAAAACCGACTTCTAACCTTAAATAAGCATTATTAGTGTTAACTCAAATACTACTCGTCAGATCTCACTCAAATTTAAATGGGACCACATGTCAAGCACCAGCTTTTCAATATAAAAAAACCATCAAAATCGTTCCACTTTGTAAAAAAAACATGAGATAACATCTAAAAAAATACAGTCGTATGAGAACCTTCTCCTTTTTTTCGGTGTTGGGCAAAAGTGCAATATTCTTTAAAAAAATTATTATATCTTGAACTGTGACTGGTTTATGGCAAAAACCTTGTCTACTATTCACATTAAATCATTATAACGAAGATCAGAGGGCCAACTCTCTTCTCTTATAGTAATAATAACTAAATCATACTGCTAAATTTTATACCTCCACGTCAATTAAGCAGGCTTACAAGCTGTAATGGAATCGCTCGTCGTTTTGATGACGTCACAACAAATAGTTCACTCTTTTCGCGAACTCTGACATGACATTTAATACGAAGTATTATTGTTTCAACGACAAAGCAGTCATATTTATCCATCTTAAATATTGACTTTCGGATTTTAACTTCATTTTGACTATTTTGGTTTTAATTAATGTGTAAATTACGTACAGTGTTTTTATTATTCTTTAAAATAAATGCAGCAAAATTATTTGATGAGTGAAACTATAAAAAGTTTCAGACAGCTGTTGTAGAGCATACAATTTCAATTCAACGGGGCAATGCTGCCGCACGCTGCTAACTGGTAGTGCGCTGGAGCATTTGGACTGCCTGTGAGTCTGCTATGACTTATAGGTTGTCTAAATACTTTTATTGTAGTAGCTGTAGTGTTGTATAAAGTTCGTAGTATTTTGTTTAATAAAGTTATACCGCCGATAAAAAAGCATAAGTACAAATAAAAACCGTTCCATAACATCGTAGTTCGGAACACTGCGAGCGGGATAACGCTATATTATAAACATATTGTATCTCGCTTGCACATCCGTGATACATATTTCATTCGTTCTTTAAGTAGGATCAAACCAATATTGCTTGACGCGATTGTGGGTCGGTGATAGTTCGTGTCTAACAATGATTATTTTAAGCAAATAACGCTCCTTTTTACACGACTGGCGTACTGGCGTATTCAAGACTCCATTAAGTGCGACATAAATATTTTTTTTAATTCAAATATATATTATTTTATCTTCCATAAATATATATTACAGTAATACCCCGGACTTACGCGGTAGGTGGGTCCGAGCGATTGCCGTGTAAGTCGAATTCGCGTAAGTCGGGGTTCAACTTTGCAAATAAATACATATAAACTATTTTTAATCGGGACCAGAGTTTAAAGAAAACAATAATTTAGAAGAAAAATGTTTAATAAAGTGTAAGATAATGTAACAATTAAAATTGTTATGAATATAGTAACCTAAACCGAAGTTATTTTGATGTCGAAGGCTTCATATATATATATTCTAATAATGTTTCCTGACGAGTTAAGTTTTTCTCACGTAAAATTTACTCGTGACATACCAGTATTTTTTTTATTCCCCGTTTTGTAGTAGAAAAGCTTTCATCATAAGAATCCTTTTTTTTTAAATTTGTAACCCCTTTTCAATTGAATTGAGTCCTTCTGTTAAGTTTGCAATTCTGGTAGGTCAAATTTCTTTGCCATATCTCTTTTATTTTAATTTTTGCTTCAGTCTTTAATAATATTCAATTTACACTCCAAAGACAGTGTTTTTTTTTTGTTAGGCTCATCTTTCTTTCTTTTAGATGAAACAATTAGAGATTATAAGTAAAACGCACTGCGCACGTAAAACAATTCCACGCGGAACACGTTTAAACGTTTCGCAAACTGAACACTGCGAGAAACGGAGCGAGAGAACAGATGCGCACGACAATCAAAAAGAAAAATCGCGTATCTCCGAATTCGCGTAAAACGGGGTAGCGTGAGTCGGGGTATTACTGTTCTTGCAAATTTAATTCTAATGAAACGATAAAATGTTTAACGAAAATAAACAATTTGCAGTGGAGTTTTTAAATTCTTAATTAATACTTGTTTATGATGGTTTCGTAAAAGGTGGGAGTAGGGCCCCAGAAGACTTTCTTACCGTCTTTGAACTGCTTGAACATGACATCAAGCGTGAGGTCCTCGAAGACGAAATGCGCCGCGTTCTGGTAGTACTGGCAGAGCGTGCGCAGCGGCGTGTTGTCGTCCGGGTCTACGAACGCCAGGTCCTTGATGAAGAGGACTGTCACGATGTTGCCGCGACCACCTTCGTACACCGGGATACGGGAATACCCTGGAACAATTAACAGAATAACGCGTTACTTATCTGAAGTCCATAAGGTTTGAAGCGCTCGTAGCGAAGTTTGCTTAGCCATTCTGAACCGATCAGCAAAGTTAAGGCGATCCTGGCCAAAAAACGCCATACAAGAATTAACTTTTCTCAAAGAAAAAACTTGGTTATTAAACTGAAAAAAATATATGTTATTTTTAAGCATATTCTTGAGTTAATTCATAAATCTGATCCACATTATAAATAACTTCACTCGATAGAAAAAAATCCTAAAGTTACCTCTATTTCGAATTTAAAAACGATTTTTGACTCCCTTTTTACCAATCTTTAATTTTAAATTATTTTTTTATACATTACTTATCAATAAAAGTAATTAAATCATAAATAAAAATGTAAAAAAGTTATCATGTTAATTTTATATGATTTTTTAACATGAATTCCTGGTATCAGAGCTCGCTCACTTGACCGCCAGTGCGCTCGCAGAGCTCGTCGACGTTGGACCTGTGTCAATTTTTGCGACCTACGCAGCGCCACACAGAACAGGATCAAAATGAATATCAAACAACAAAATAAAACATGCTCTGGGCTAACTTTCGACTCGTTACGCTTATCTTGATGACTTCCTGATTGACGGTGAATGACAATTGATTTCGTAAGTAGTGAAAGTTAGTATCGTGAAGGTTAATATGTGTGTTAATATTAAGAAAAGGGTAAGGGTAAAAAAAGGTTTTTTTTTACAAATAAATGGAACTTTGAAATAACTTGTCGAACTCGGTACTGTGATAGTTCCAAAGTACCTATTATCACAGTAGCGCAAAATATTCTTCGAAAGGTTATTTTGTACTTTTGGGTGTTGAAGTCGGTTCCATTTTTTGGTAAAAAAAATTATTTTTGAATCTTTTTAGTTACCCTTGCTACTTACGGGATCGATTGTCATTCATTGTCAACGACTATATCATCAAGATAGGTCAATATGTTTCAGTTATTGGAGTGTAACTCAAAAACGACTTGAACGATTTTGATAAAATTTAAATGAGACTAGACGACAAGCATCAGCTTCAAACAAAAAAGAATTTTTGAAATCGGTTCACACAGTCAAGAGTTGCGGAGGTAACAAACGTAAAAAAAAAAACAGACGAATTGAGAACCTCCTCCTTTTTTGGAAGTCAGTTAAAAAAGGGGGAGGTCCTCAATTTGCCCGTTTTTTTTTACCGAACTGATTTTGATGATTTATTTGATTTGAATGTTGATGATTGTCGTGTGATTTTATTTAAATTTCATCAAAATCGATCTAGCCGTTTTTTGAGTTACACTCCAATAACTGAAAGGTTTTTTCCTATCTTGATGATATAGTCATTGCCAATGAATGACAATCGGTCCCGCAAGTAGCAACGGACACTAAAACGGGTGAGTATTTTTATTTATCAAACCTACTTCAACACCCAAAAGTGTGAAATAACTCTTCGAAGTCGGGACCATGCGCACAATATTGTGATAATAGGTACTTTTGAACTATCACAGTACCGACTTCAACAAGTTATTTCGCACTTTTGAGTGTTGAAGTCAAGCCCATTTTTCGGTAAAAAAAAATATTGAATTTAGTATTGAATTTGTTAGTAAATTTGAGTCGTCTTTTTTATGATTATAGAAATAATAAGTGACATTAAGCGATTTTTAAAACTGGATGGATATAAATTAAATTATAAGTAAAAACATAAATCTGGCTGTATGGAAGCTCATGTCACGTCACGACCATGATATGCGATGTCACACCCGTGACTTGAACTAGTTTTTTGATAACTTTCTAGGTTCAATAAGCTTGCTAAAATGCAATGAAATTATTGTTTTTATATCTAGTTTTAGCCAAATGCCTAGTATTTCGTACCCAGGGTCTAAGATAATGAAGTTAATAATCAAAGCCCATCAAAGCATGGGCTTTGAGTATTAACTTCATTACCATATATAATCAAATCTGTACTTTATAATTTTTAGTATAGATTTACTCCACCCTTTTTTAATTATTATATGATAATAATAATATATATATTATAAATTCAAAAGTTAGTATGTGTTTTAGCTTCTTAACTGACTTCAAAAAAGGAGGAGGTTTTCAATTCGTCTATTTATTTTAAATGTTTGTTACCTCAGAACTTTTTACTGATAAACCGATTTATATGATTCTTTTTATATTTGAATGTTTGTCGTATGGTCCTATTTAAATTTATCAAAATTGGTCAAGCCGTTTTTTAAGCGGTCGGCCCCGGTTGTTGTCTCACGATGGCAGTAGTATCAGCATGGTAGTAGGGCGTTTTGCATTTTGAATGCCCGCCTGGCTAGCTACCACCCTTAAGAAGAAAATCTGTCGCCAAGCACCTAACGGTGTGTTCCGGCAGCTGTCCTTGAGAGTTCTAGGAGTAATTCTAGGGTAACCTGAACAACATCCTAGACCACATCTTTAATAACCATCAAGTGAGATAGTAGTCCAAGGCTAGCCTATCAATAATTATAAAAAAACATGCATTTATTAATACTCGTAGTAGAATGATACACAAAGTTGTCAGTGACTATGATTAAATGAAATCATCAACATTCATTTTAGCACCTTTGTGGCAAGCCCGCAGTAGCCACTTAATCGATCATTAATTATGTATTACTGATAATTAATTAACCTCAGTCACAAACGAGATGCCCTTAGTCTGCCATAATGAACACTGCATCTATTAGGATACTACTAGTCATAACAAGCGCTCTAGGCGCACGCCTATTAGTAAGGTACATATCGGACGAACTCAAAAATTTTGCTCTATTTTAGCGAACACGTTTTAGGTGCCCACCCCACCAACTTAAGCATAGTGAGGGGTAACCAACTCCAACTTCTTTAACAAATATTTGTAGTTCACGACCGTGTAGAATTAGTTTCACTCGTCTGTGGAAACCGCGGTGTAGTTGTACTCTTATCTGTTTTTTAGTTACACTCCAATAACTGAAAGGTTTTTTCCTATCTTGATGATATAGTTATTGCTAATTAATGACAATCGAATCCGCAAGTAGCAAGGGACACTAAAATGGGGGAATTTTTAACCGACTTTAACACTCAAGGGTGTGAAATAACTTGTTGAAGTCGGGACCATGCGCACAATATTGTAATAATATGTACTTTTGATACTATCATGGTACCGACTTCAACAAGTTATTTTGTACCTTTGAGTGCTGAATTTAAGCCCATTTTTCGCCAAAAATTTGCTTAACACCGCTGAATGGATTTAGATGATATAGCATAAAACGTATTCTAATTTTTATCTCGATTTTCCGAACGGTTCCTGAAGGATCAGGAAAACCAATTTTGATGAATGGAATCTAGATATGTTGTAATTGATTGTTTGAAACTATATCTAACTCGTGTAGTTTTTAACGCAATTTGCGAACCATATACTATTAATATGTACACAATGGTTAAATTAAGGTTAGTAAATTGTTATCACTATTGTTAGGTCCAATGCCAAAAAATATGAGTTCAATTTATTCTGTTGTATCTCTTTATACTTGTTATCTGGAGAATCCTCAACTCAACTGTAATAAAATATATATTTAGATTTTTTTTATGTATATCACACATAAAAACTCTTTACATTTTCGCAAGCTCATTGAACCTAGAAAAATATTAAAATACTAGTTCAAAGTCTCGGGTGTGACATTGAGTACCATAGTCGTGACGTAACATGAGTTTCCATACAGCCAGATTTACGTTTTTACTTATAATTCCATTTATATCCATCTAGTATTAAAAATCACTTAATGTTACATATTACTTCTATAGTTATAAAAAAATACTACTTAAATTTACTAACAAATCCAATGCTAATGCAATTTCTCAATATAAAAAAATGTTTACCGAAAAATGAAACCGACATCAACACTCCAAAGTGTGAAATAACTTGTTGAAGTCGGTGCCATAATAATTCAAAAGTACCTAGTATAACAATATTTTGCACATGAAACCGACTTCGACAAGTTATTTCACACTTGAGTGTTGAAGTTGGTTCCATTTTTTGTTAAAAAAAAATTAAACTCTTTTTAGTGATTCTTGCTACTTACTGGATCGATTGTCATTCACTGTCAAAGACTATAATATCATCAAGATAGGAAAATATTTTTCAGTTATTGGAGTGTCATTCATGATACTTGTCGTTCAATTTTATTTAAAAATCAAACGACAAGTATCAGCTTTAATAAAAAAAGAATTATCAAAATCGGTTCACCCAGTCAAAAGTTCTGAGGTAACACACATAATAAAAAATATAGACTAATTGCGAACCTCCTACTTTTTGAAGTCGGTTCAGAAGCTAACACACATACTAACTAACTGAGTTTATTAGAAATATGTTAAAAACCTTATCTTACAATTTTCATAAACTACTTTTATATAGTAACTTAAAATTCTTTTATTAATTTTTAATTCCAAATAACATTTTGATTTATAACAGTGCGCGTATAGACACATTATATCTAAATATAGTATCTGTTGCCCTGTTTTATGACTTAATTTTTTTTAGTTTTACGGGATATGGTTCTACTGTATCTTCAATAATGGACACTATCTGGCAAATTTTATTTTTATTTCTGGCCAATTTTGCTAGAAGGCAAATATCTGCCTGAAGATGGTTGCCTTAATGAGCGATTATTATGAAGTAAGATTTGTACTCATTGACTTTGAATTGAGCACTCTGTACAGGACAGCTTTATGAAATTTATTACAATGGGGCTCCTGTCACAACCAAGACAATTGATACATATTATTAGTTTCAAAAATGCTCTCTATAAGCGCTCAACTGAACAAGTATCGTTTTGGATAATATCTTTTTTATTAAACTTGCAAAACAGTTCATTGGAATGAGCTTAAATTATATCAAAAATATTGTGAAATTTGGTTTTATTTTAAACGCGAGATATAATTCTTTGAGATTTGTTATTATGTTGAATACATGGTCTGAAAATAATAATTTAAAAAAACTTAACTAAAACTAAACGATTTTGTCTCGACCATGGGCCACTCGCCACAACCGTGGTTCTATGAAAACCACGGTTGTGACGTCCATGGATGTGAAATGTTCGCACCGTGCTATAACTACAAAGATTAAACAAAAGTAGCCATCTTAAAACAATCACTAGATTAATTGTTATTAAACACACCAAATTAATGAAAATCTGCGAAGACATATTCATAAATAAATATTTTAAGAGCCACGGTCTTGACAGCATAAGGGTACTCGTTTTACAAAATAACTAATATCAAACTTATTTTTACGCAGCTATATTACTCGACGCCATTAATTAATAGGACAACTGTGACAGACAGACTTGTTACTGAATTCTGGGAATCTCACATGACATGGTTGTGACATTTAATGTGTTCTTTTAATGAAGTTTATGTATATATATATTTATTTAAAATATAATAATATTACCAAATTACCATTTATGAATAGGTGCATTAAACGGCTTTCTCTATAATCAGTACTAATATTATAAATGCGAAAGTAACTCTGTCTGTCTGTTAGGCTTTCACGCCAAAACTACTGGACTGATTTGAATGAAATTTGGTATGGAAATAGTTTGAGACCCGGGAAAAACATGGGATAGTTTGTATCCAACTGCGCAAAAAGAGGTTAATGTTTTTGCGCGATAACCGACAAACGCGCGGGCGGAGCCGCGCCTGGAAAGCTAGTAAAAATATAATAGAACCTTAATATATTAATTTAATGTAGTTCTCACAAATAAAAATGTTTTTCTTAAGAATGATAATTTACCCATCTAAAATAACCGTAGGTACACAATAAACTGTATAGATATATAAACACTACTGTACTGATCGAACCCCTACAAGACCCGATTATTTTTCCGGCGTATGTACCAATACACGACAAATGTTAATTCCATTCTAAAATGTCATACTGACGTGATCTCCGCTACGTAGGTAGGACTGTACTGTACCTTACCTGGAGAGCTAAAAGCGTGCACGCGGCGCATCGCACACAACTCTGTGTCGCGTAAATGAATACGTCGCGCTCGCATAAAATACCTAAAGTCCGTGGAAAGCCTCGCCTTAAGCAACGTCCGCCTCGGTCATGACTTGGATGGGTGACCGCTGGTGACATTACTACTGAGCGTGCACGTACTTCGGAGGGCACGTTAAGTCGTCGGTCCCGGTTGTTGTCTTAGTATGGCAGTCGTTATAGCATGGTAGTAGGGCATTTTGCGAATGTCCGCCTGGCTATCACCTACCACCCTGAAGTAGAAAATCTGTCGCCAAGCACCTGTAGCAGCACAGAAGCACACAAGAACTTTAGCGCGATTACCTTCACATACCACAGTACAACCATACCTTACCAATAACCATATTACCAGTACCAGTACATACCAGGGACATTAAATAAAACGCACACACAATATATATTCTGTCATGTTGTCGTGTAACAGAAACAATAGACAAAGCCGCTCTGAAAAGACCAACGTACTGTCATAGTTTAGAAACAAGGAGGATGTCGTTCTGACAAGAACGGTGATGCTGCTTCATGTTTCTTCAGCTCAAATCCATATCGATTACCATACACAACACTTACGAGTTTTATTAAGAGCTTCCCACGATCATCAAATATTATTATTAGGGATAAGAGCCCTTATACCCTAAAGTGGTGACCCCGTAAATACCGAATACCGAAAATTATTGTCAGGATGCAAGAAGAAAATTCAGAAAGCCAGTTTTCTCAGCAGCAAGAAGTCGCCTCAATCGCTTTATCTTTGCGAGTTCCACCATTCTGGCAAGACAAACCACGTCTATGGTTTATCAGTTTTGAAGCCGCCACAAGTGATTTGAAGAAGAGCCAAGCCCAGCTAGCGCAGATGGTTATAGCACAACTCGACAAATTGGATATCGAACAAATAAGAAACCTACACAGCAAATTACGGTTAACTTACCTCAAGATCAAGTACAAGATAAAGTTACCTTACCGAAGCCAATATTAAAAACCACACAAAGTGGACGCACTATCAAACTTCCGGTACGCTTCCGCTAAGGGGTGAGTACTGTAGCAGCACAGAAGCACACAAGAACTTTAGCGCGATTACCTTCACATACCACAGTACAACCATACCTTACCAATTACCATATTACCAGTACCAGTACATACCAGGGACATTAAATAAAACGCACACACAATATATATTCTGTCATGTTGTCGTGTAACAGAAACAATAGATAAAGCCGCTCTGAAAAGAGCAACGTACTGTCATAGTTTAGAAACAAGGAGGATGTCGTTCTGACACACCTAACGGTGTGTTCCAGCAGCTGTCCTTGAGAGCCAGTAATTCTAGGTTAGCCTGAACAACATCTTTGACCACATCATCACTAACTATCAGGTGATATAGTGTGGTCAACGGCTAGCCTGTCATCTATCTATATAAAAAATCACGAGTTACCCCAGCTCCCAAAAGCATTACCCCAGAAAAACGTTGTAAGTTGGTACTTTATAAGGATATTTGTGGATGTTGTACCTAGCTATTTTCATGAACAGTGTGTTCCGGCAGTAGTCCTTGAGAGCCAGTAATTCTAGGTTAGCCTGAACAACATCTTTGACCACATCATCACTAACTATCAGGTGATATAGTGTGGTCAACGGCTAGCCTGTCATCTATCTATATAAAAAATCACGAGTTACCCCAGCTCCCAAAAGCATTACCCCAGAAAAACGTTGTAAGTTGGTACTTTATAAGGATATTTGTGGATGTTGTACCTAGCTATTTTCATGAACAGTGTGTTCCGGCAGTAGTCCTTGAGAGCCAGTAATTCTAGGTTAGCCTGAACAACATCTTTGACCACATCATCACTAACTATCAGGTGATATAGTGTGGTCAACGGCTAGCCTGTCATCTATCTATATAAAAAATCACGAGTTACCCCAGCTCCCAAAAGCATTACCCCAGAAAAACGTTGTAAGTTGGTACTTTATAAGGATATTTGTGGATGTTGTACCTAGCTATTTTCATGAACAGTGTGTTCCGGCAGTAGTCCTTGAGAGCCAGTAAAGTTACAGGCATATGAGACTTATTCACTATACGTCTTAGATTTTAACGGGCGCAGTGAGATTCGTCACATAAGACGAAATGCATCTTAATATATGTATATCTGTTTGCAATAACGCATGCTCTGCGGATTACATTACAATATTAAAAATTTACGATTAACATAATATATATATATATATATATATATATATATATATATATATATATATATATATATAACGCATACCTAAGGGGAGGATGGACGCGGGTTCGAATCCCGCACATGACTTGCATTTTTCCTCTAATAAATTTGTAATTTTGTAACGAAATGCATCTGTTATAGGCAGAAGATATACCAGTTAAGGTGATCACTGATCACCGTAGTGAAACGCGCACTTTTGGAATCTTCTTTTACCGAAACTATTCGTTCAAAAAGTGCGAAAAAAATATATCATATTATTTAATTCTTTATTGAGTGAATTAGTTGATTAGTTTTACTAAAACTTATTAGTTCTTCTGTAATAAATTGTAATCGGTGACCCTTTTTAGACTGTTTTTTATTAATTTAAGAGGCATAATTGATGTAATTGCAACGTTTCTTTTTTTAAAAAATAGCTAATACTATACTCTAATGAACTACTTATCAACTTGTGTTGAAAACATTTTTATGAATTTTTGGCACAAAATTGCGTGATCGCGAGAAGAAATCTCAACGAAAATCAGTCTGCCCGCAGCGCTCGGGCCGTTTGGACGTGGGACCTGTGCCGTTCGTTACGCCATCATTTTTGTGGATTTATTTTACGAAATATACAATATTATTTTACCATACGTTAATTTGCAAGTCATAAATTATTGAATCTCAAGTAAAAAAATATTGGGTAAGTACTTTTCTTTATATTGATTTATAAAATCTTTATAACAACGAGTTGATTAAAGTTCAGACACGGCATTGTTAATTTCTATTTTAGTAGGTATCTAGATTTTTAACCCTTAGTAAAATATTTCATTTTGTTATTTATAAGCTACAGTACAATTAAACGAGAACTAATTTCTAATGCACTTAACACACTTTCCGAGACGACCAACTAGTTTCTAGGAATTTAGTTATTCAATCATTCAAATAAAGGGGAGTTATATATTTATTATAACTTTGACTTTAATAGTTAGTAGGTAGTTAGTCGGATTGAAATTTGTGTTACATCTGTATGACTACTCTGTTCTTTCGTCCTACCTATAAAGACATGTGCCCGTAACTTTTGAACCGTAACTTCTGTAGATGGTTTCATAGCAAAAGTGTGCAGGACAGAATCACACTGTCCATATAGAATGTATAAATAGTAGATAAGCTTTGAAATTGATAAGTTAGCTTTAAGGAATCAATGTTTTTTAAGTATATCATAGCATAGGGCATCGCATTAAGCGATTAGTATAAATCCCTCATAAAATAAGCGGAGCAACGTAAAATGCAATGTACGTTTTTGTAAGGCGCTACCTTATGTAGCTACCATTGTTCAATAAAGAATAGTATAATATAGAGTAGGAACGTATTGTTATTTTAATGTCAGGCGTCGCCTTAGGCGACCACCAAGAATAGGGCCAATGTAAAGAAGCATTGTAAACATATAGAATAGCGAGAACACAATAGCACAGGCATATAGATATAAGTGTATAGTAGGGCCTTAGTTAGCACATAAGGACCCATTGTTTATGGAAATAAAGTATATGAGTTGTGTGTATCTTCATTGGGTAACGAGACCATAGGTATATAGGGATAAAAGTTAGGTATATAGGCATAGATATAGGGAACACATGACAGAGATACATATACGCATAGCTTCACGTAATAAAGGTAAAAGGTGGTAAAAGGTAAAGGTATAAGGTAAAAAGGTACGATAGACATATAGTTATGCGGTACACATATGTGCCAAAAATGCACATATAACCACTGCCGAGTTATATGTGCATAAACATCGTTATGTACCTACAAGCGTGCATACGCAATAGGTGTGACGTGTGTCATATAGCCGCCGCCGTGCTATATAACACCGTGGGTATGTAACGATATGGTCTATAAACGTAAATAGTAGCATATAGGTATGTATAACCAACGCCGCGTTATACATATCAACACGTCAAACCGTTAGGGAATGTCTTACTATAGGTAGCTATATGACGCTATACAAGAGACGCGGGGGGGCGTACCCACGCCACACTCAAAACCCGACGCATCTCCTTATATGGTAATGTTCGTTTCATCGGTGGCTAGGGACGCCATCTCATCAGCCAATAGCAAAGCCGTAAAACCTGGACGCTATTCCGGGAATTCTGGATACAAAACGACCGTTAGAACGACGGTTGGAGCTATCTATCTCTGTCATGCCCTCTCACTCGTCAAAACGGCCTCTAAGCGCTGTGATTGGCCAAAACGCTTCGATTAGCCAGCAGATCGAACAATTATGCGATAAATTTGATTATATAGAAATATTGAATAGTCATAGAAAACAGTGTTCATTCGTTGTCGCGCCACCGTCGCGTGTACAGGTCTCTCATTACCCAACTAAGACGCTCACGCTCCGTAAATTACTGACATCAAATCGGCAGCTTAATTATTTATCCTAGACTTCAAAACAACCCAGCACAAACAAGTGTGTAAGGGATACAGTGTCTACATCGAAGAAATATAGCAGATATACAGTCCACGCCGTCAGTAGATATTGCGTCCCCCACATTGTTGGTCATATCGAGCCGGATAGTTTGAAGAAGGAAAATCAACAGCAAGCGATCATCATGCCAGTGACAAGGAGTACGGGTGGAAGAAGACGGGCTGCACCTCAAACGCCGACGAGCTCCGAGGGAACGGAGCCGACAACGAATGGATCTACGGCAGCAACTACCGTTGCCGTATCATCGCCACGCCTGGCAGCAGACCACGCTGCCCATCAAGCCACGACCGCCCGCGCCGCAGCGAGGCGCGGCCCAGAGCCGACCGCTGCGACGCCCGCCGCCGGGCATAGTAGAAGAACGCCAAGAGAGCGTACATACGCCGCAGGGGTACCCGGGTCCGCACAGGAAGAGCCGACGCCGCCGGTACTCGCTGCAAACTTAACGACGCGCGCCGCCGCCGCGACGCCCTACGCCGCGGGGCCGCCGTGTTCAAACGTTATAGTGCACAGTGAAGAAGTGCAAACATATAGTAGTAGTGCAGTGAACAGTGCCGTAAAGCCCACCGCCGCCGCGGGGCTCGACCATGTAGTGAAAGTGCCGCCAGTGTACAAGAGAGTGGTGTCCACTTCGAGGGATAGCCGAAGATCGACATTCACAGTGCGTCTGGCTCGCGCAAAGGAGGAATATGCCCGTCTACAGGTCGAGCTCGCCGCTGCAAAAATAGTGTCGATTGAAGCCGAAGAATCGGAGCACATCGACGACGCCAGATCGGAAATCTCGGACAGGGGAGCAACACATCACCGGGTCAACAGTTGGTTGCATCACAGCGAGACGCATCTCGCAATAGTAGAACCGCAGAACACCGGGGACACAGAACGTCCGCCGGAGTATGCGGAACCCCAGCCGCCGCCGCTGCAGCCACCGCCGCTGCTGCAGCCGCCGCCACAGCCGCCACAGCCACCGCGCGCACTGCCGCCGCCGGTGGATCCAACTGAAAACTCAATTCAAAGGTATGAGTACTCGCCTAATAGCTATTCCCCTAATGAGGCCACTGCCGCGCCAAATGATAGGGCCGTTGCAATCCCTTCTGTCAAGTCCGATATAGCAGAGCTAGCCGCCGCTATAACAGCCGCCGCTAAGCAGTCGCAAGTCACGCGACATTTTACTGATTTACCTGTCTTTAACGGCTCACACCAAGACTGGTTATTGTTTAAAACCTCATATAATGAAACTGCATGCATGTTTAATGATAGTGAAAACGCCGCTAGACTGCGCCGTAATATAAAAGGCAAGGCACGGGAGGCAGTTGAAAGTTTACTAATCAATAGATCACACCCACTAGAAATAATTAGATGTTTAGAAGCACGCTTCGGAAGGCCTGACGCCATCGCCTCGACCGAACTTGAGCGGTTGAGAAACCTAACGAAGCCCACCGATAATCCACGAGACATATGTATATTTGCAAGCAAAGTATCTAACACTATAGCCGCCTTACAAGCCCTTAATAAAACTCACTATTTATATAATCCTGAAATAACCAAACTAACATCTGAAAAACTTTCTCCCACGCTACGTCACCGGTGGTACGAGTTCGCCGCCGCACAACACCTGGACGAGCCAGACCTCATCAAGCTGTCCAGGTTCCTGAACCACGAAGCAGACTTGTGCGGCCCCTTCGCTCAGCCAGAGAACGTGACGTCGAGCTGGAACGAGACAGCGAACAGACGACCACAACGCACCAACGTGACACAGGATAGAACGGTAAAATGTGCACATTGTAATAATACTGGTCACCGCATAATAGAATGCAAAACGTTCCTGGCTGCCGACGTCAACAAGCGATGGGATATCGCAAAGGAACAACATTTATGTTTTAAATGCCTAAAACACCGTAATAGACAGCATGCATGCAAGCCAACGAGGTGCGACACAGACGGATGTACCTACACACATCACCGACTTCTGCACAACCAAAGACAGGTAAAGACGGAGGCAGTCGCTTCCACATGGACAAGGAAATGCGCGCACGCATTCCTTAAGGTGGTTCCAGTCACCATAGCAGGCCCTAAGGGCAAAATAGACACGTGGGCGCTCCTCGACGACGGCTCTACGGTAACCCTTTTGAATGATAGTATAGCGAACAATATAGGTGCAAAGGGACCGCAGGAGCAGCTGAACATAGAAGCGATCGGGGACACCACCCTTAAGGCAGCACGGTCACGCCGTGTCTCAGTCACGTTATATGGAAAGAACGGTAAGAAATACCAAATAGCGAGTCGTACGATAGACGGTTTGAAACTCTCACCACAGCACGTGAGAAACGACGACTTAGCCGGCTGTGCACATCTTGAAGACATCGAGCACTTACTCTTAACTGAGGGCGCTACTCCGCAGCTGCTTATAGGCCAAGACAACTGGCATTTACTTATAGCCGACGAGATGAGAACCGGACGCCGTGATCAACCGGTAGCTTCATGCACCCCGCTGGGATGGGTACTACACGGCGCACAAACTCGCACCATAGGCCACAAGGTAAATTTTATACAGGGAGATGTCAGTATGGACGAGCAGCTGCGACAACACTTCGCAATAGAAAGCATGCTCATTACGCCTAAGCGACCGCACAGCGATCCCGATAGAGTAGCACAGGGGATACTCGACCAGACGACTACTCAGTTACCCAACGGTCACTATCAAACCGCCTTATTGTGGGCCAACGAAAATAGTAAGATGCCATATAATTATGACGCCGCTGAAAGACGCCTACTTTCAATAGAGAAAAAGTTATCCAAAGATAAGGATCTAGCTTTAAAGTATAGTCAACAAATGAATTCTTTAATAGAGAAGGGTTATGCTGAATTAGCGCCGGCGGAGAAAACACCACACAGAACGTGGTACCTACCGCACTTTGCAGTCATCAACCCACTGAAGCCCGGGAAAATTCGCATAGTACACGACGCAGCCGCCAAGACAGAAGGTAAAAGTCTCAATAGTTATCTACTAACAGGACCCGACCTACTGCAGTCGTTACCGGGTGTGTTGATGCGATTTCGTCAACACAAAATCGCCGTCTCCGCAGACATAGCCGAAATGTTTATGCGGGTCAAGGTAAGACCAATCGACCGTGACGCTCTACGCTACCTATGGCGTGAGGATGCCTCCCTGCCGCCGACCGAATATAGAATGACGTCATTAATCTTCGGTGCAACATGTTCTCCGTCTACAGCCATATATGTGAAGGACGTCAACGCGCGGAAATACGAAGGTGAATTCCCCGACGCGGTAAGAGCGATCACACGTAATCATTATGTCGATGATTACCTTGATAGTTTTAGAACAATAGAGGACGCTATAGAAACTTCACTACGCGTCAAAGAAATCCATAGCAGAGGCCAGTTTGACTTGCGGAAATGGACGTCAAACTCACGTGACCTACTACAGCAACTCGACGAAAAAGGTAAACCAACTGACATTACATTATCGGACGGCAGTGACAGCAGCGTGGAACGCGTACTGGGGCTCGTATGGAAATCGAACGCCGACGTGCTTACTTTCAACCTAGACTTAGCCCGCGTGCCCGAAGAAACGCTTACCACCACTAAGCCAACGAAGCGCCAAGCGTTAAAAATCGTAATGTCGTTGTACGATCCGTTAGGTTTCGCATCTCCAGTCACCGTGAGAGCGAAACAAATCCTGCAGGAGTTATGGCGGCGAGGTAATGAGTGGGACCAGCCTATAGACGACGATCTTGCCTCCCAATGGCGAGAATGGATGGAGCATCTTAACCGCCTACGTGACGTCACCGTACCAAGGTGCTATCTACAATACAGCGACGCCGTGACGCTCCAACTTCATACGCTAGTCGACGCAAGTGAGTCTGCCTATTCTTGTGTAATTTTCTGGCGTGCAGTAACCCCTGACGGAAACGTCAACTTATCAATAGTAACCGCCAAAGCACGAGTAGCCCCCTTGAAACTCACATCGATCCCGCGCCTCGAACTACAGGCAGCTGTAATGGGAAGCAGAATGGCATCCGCCGTGATAGAAGAACACGACCGGAAACCGGATACAAGGTATTTTTGGACAGATAGTAAAACGGTTCTTACTTGGATAAGAACAGGGTCACGTTCATACAAACCCTTTGTCGCTCATCGAATCGCCGAAATAGAAGAAAATAGCACTGTAACGGAGTGGAAATGGATTCCCACTAAGTTAAACATAGCCGACGACGCCACACGTGACGTACCAGCCGACTTCAATAGTACACATAGATGGTTCACCGGGCCGCCGTTCCTACTACAAGGGGAATCAGACTGGCCGGTGGAAAGCACGACTACAAAGATACCTACAGGTGAGGAAAAATGTACGCATACCAAATTAGTAGAACCTGTACTTCAAGCCGCACTACCAGACGCCACCAGGTTTTCACGGTGGGAGAAGTATCTGAGGACCACTGCCAGAGTCCTACAGTTTATAGAATTATGCCGAACGAGAAAGGAAACGTCTCTCTACAAACGCAATAGAAAGAACAAAGAGTCCGACCCAACATGGACAACGCGTCAGACTAAGGTAAAACCTAAATTAATAAAGATAGTAGAAAAGTCGACGCCGGCACGTCATCTGATGTTAAGCGCCATACTAATTCGCCGAGCTGAAAACCTGATCATCAGGAGTAGCCAACAAACCACTTTCAGTGAAGAGATTAGAGCGCTACAGAGCGGCTACGCCGTAGCAAATCGTAGCCGCCTACGACTAATATCGATGACTTACTCAGACGGACTTCTACGCGTCAGGAGTCGTATAGAACGTTTAGAAAACGCTGCCATAGATAAATTTCCTTTAATCTTAGATGGAAATAAACATGAGGTACAATTGTTAATAGAATACACGCACAGACAATTGTCACACGCCGGCACCGAACTTATAGTGAACGAGATGAAACAGCGTTTCTGGGTATTAAAACTTAGACCTATAACGAAAATGTTAGTACACAGGTGCATACCCTGCCGAATAAGAAGAGCCATCCCGCCGCTGCCAGCCACCGGGAACCACCCGCCGACGCGCTTCGCTCATCATCAGCGGAGCTTCACCATCACGGGCCACGACTTCTTCGGTCCTGTGACAGTCGTGGTTGGCAGGACGACTCAAAAACGGTATGTCGCCCTCTACACTTGTCTAACATCACGGGCAATCCATCTTGAGGTTACAGCATCCCTCACAACGCACTCAGCGGTAATGGCGCTGAGACGGATGATCGCTCGCCGAGGCTGCCCCACGGAAATCTGGTCTGACAACGGGACCAACCTCCGAGGTGCCGACCGGGAACTTCGCCAGGCCATGCTTCAAGCCACAGAAGAGGAGGCGAGTCAGCGGAGCATCCACTGGCGATACATCCCGCCAGGTGCACCTTTCATGGGCGGTGCATGGGAGCGCACCGCCCATGAAAGGTGCACACGTCGGGGCCGTCAAGCGGGCTCTGACCGCCACTCTCGAGCGACATCATCCAACCGACGAGGTCTTGGCCACCCTAGTTACCGAGGCCGAGTACACGGTCAACAGCCGACCTCTCACGCACGTGTCAGTACACCCCGATGACCCAGAAGCACTGACACCGAACCACTTCCTCATTGGTGGCTCCGGACGATCCATGGTTCCGGGCACCTTCAACGACAGCGACCTGATCGGTCGCACCCACTGGCGCGCCTCACAGCGCCTAGCCGACATCTTCTGGAGCCGCTGGCTCCGGGAATACCTGCCTGAGCTTCAACACCGCCGAGACATCCACAGCCGTGGACCGCCAGTCAAAGTCGGCGATGTCGTCCTCATAGCTGACCACACGCTACCACGAAACACGTGGCCCAGGGGCCGCGTCACTGCAACCTACCCAGGCGCCGACGGCGTAGTACGTGTGGCTGACATTGCTACCCGAGGCGGACTCCTGCGACGACCGGTGAAGAAAATCATCGTGCTACCGACAGACCCCACCATTCCTGCACCAAATTAATCTCTATGTACAGACACATAGAGAGGTGGGAGTATGTGCAGGACAGAATCACACTGTCCATATAGAATGTATAAATAGTAGATAAGCTTTGAAATTGATAAGTTAGCTTTAAGGAATCAATGTTTTTTAAGTATATCATAGCATAGGGCATCGCATTAAGCGATTAGTATAAATCCCTCATAAAATAAGCGGAGCAACGTAAAATGCAATGTACGTTTTTGTAAGGCGCTACCTTATGTAGCTACCATTGTTCAATAAAGAATAGTATAATATAGAGTAGGAACGTATTGTTATTTTAATGTCAGGCTTCGCCTTAGGCGACCACCAAGAATAGGGCCAATGTAAAGAAGCATTGTAAACATATAGAATAGAGAGAACACAATAGCACAGGCATATAGATATAAGTGTATAGTAGGGCCTTAGTTAGCACATAAGGACCCATTGTTTATGCAAAATAAAGTATATGAGTTGTGTGTATCTTCATTGGGTAACGAGACCATAGGTATATAGGGATAAAAGTTAGGTATATAGGCATAGATATAGGGAACACATGACAGAGATACATATATGCATAGCTTCACGTAATAAAAGTAAAAGGTGGTAAAAGGTAAAGGTATAAGGTAAAAAGGTACGATAGACATATAGTTATGCGGTACACATATGTGCCAAAAATGCACATATAACCACTGCCGAGTTATATGTGCATAAACATCGTTATGTACCTACAAGCGTGCATACGCAATAGGTGTGACGTGTGTCATATAGCCGCCGCCGTGCTATATAACACCGTGGGTATGTAACGATATGGTCTATAAACGTAAATAGTAGCATATAGGTATGTATAACCAACGCCGCGTTATACATATCAACACGTAAAACCGTTAGGGAATGTCTTACTATAGGTAGCTATATGACGCTATACAAGAGACGCGGGGGGGCGTACCCACGCCACACTCAAAACCCGACGCATCTCCTTATATGGTAATGTTCGTTTCATCGGTGGCTAGGGACGCCATCTCATCAGCCAATAGCAAAGCCGTAAAACCTGGACGCTATTCCGGGAATTCTGGATACAAAACGACCGTTAGAACGACGGTTGGAGCTATCTATCTCTGTCATGCCCTCTCACTCGTCAAAACGGCCTCTAAGCGCTGTGATTGGCCAAAACGCTTCGATTAGCCAGCAGATCGAACAATTATGCGATAAATTTGATTATATAGAAATATTGAATAGTCATAGAAAACAGTGTTCATTCGTTGTCGCGCCACCGTCGCGTGTACAGGTCTCTCATTACCCAACTAAGACGCTCACGCTCCGTAAATTACTGACATCAAATCGGCAGCTTAATTATTTATCCTAGACTTCAAAACAACCCAGCACAAACAAGTGTGTAAGGGATACAGTGTCTACATCGAAGAAATATAGCAGATATACAGTCCACGCCGTCAGTAGATATTGCGTCCCCCACAAAAAGTGATTATGTGAACTATTATTATAATTTTATTAACCGACTTCCAAAAAAGGACGAGGTTCTCAATTCGTCTGTATGTTTTTTTATTTATGTTTGTTACCTCAGAACTCCGGACTGAGTGAACCGATTTCAAAAATTATTTTTTTGTTTCAAAGGTGATACTTGTCGTTTGGTCCCATTTTAAAATTTCATCAAAATCGGTCAATCCGTTTTTGAGTTACACTAAAATACCTGAAAAATATTTACCTATCTTGATGATATAGTTGTTAAAAATGAATGATATCGATCCCGTAAGTAGCAAGGGTCACTAAAAAGTGTGAAAAAAAATTTTAAGCAAAAAAATGGAACCGACTTCAACACCCAAAAGTGTGAAATAACTTGTCGAAGTCGGTACCATACGCAAAGTTTTGTGATCATAGGTACTTTTGAACTATCATGGTACCGACTTCAACAAGTTATTTCACACTTTTGGGTGTTGAAGTCGGTTCCATATTTTTGCTTAAAATTTTTTTATTATAATTATTATTATAATTAGTGGGGTTCCTTAGGAAAAGTGACTAAGAACCCCGGTACGATTCTTCCCGTATAACTTTTAATGGCAGCAGTCGAATGAGACTTGTCAAAAACCGAAATGACGGATTCAAGATGGCAGCCAAAATTCAAGATGCCCTAATCCGGCTGAAAATAAACGCCCTAAGCAACCCAAGGGTTGCTTAGGGCGTACATACATAGATGTTTTGAAACCATTGGCTTAAATCGTTCAATGGGAAGGAGTCATGGGGAAAGAAAGTATTCTAAACCGAAAATAACAAAGTGATTTTCATGATATAGAAATAATGGGTAATCATAAAATGACGTCTGCCAAGTGAGGATAGATGACGTATCTCGTAAACAGTTACAGATAAGTAAAGAAGTTTTGAACAAATGTCATAGGGAATCGAGAGAGCACTCAAATGACACGCAACCAAAATCCAAAATAGCAGAATTCATACAAAGTGCTGATGTGCGATCCCGCTGAAGTAAGGTTGAGCTTCAGTGTGGTCGGAGTACGTTATGGTGGCTATCTTGAATTACATCATTATGGATTTGCCAGTTTGCTCTTCTTATTTATCATATTGCATTTAGAGCACGGATCTGTAAGAGACGCTGCTCGTCGTGCTAATGAACTGATGTGCATTATTTAAATTTAGAACACCATGATGTTGAATGGCTCGATGAACGACGTAGATATAAAAAAATCGGATTAAAGTGAGCAGACTCACAAAACTGAGCAGGAATCCAATATATATAAATTAATAATAAAATGCAATATAAAAACCAGCGCGTTCACGACAGATAATTTGTACCTACTTAAATTGAATTTAAACATCCTTGGTCGGGACACATTGTACTTTAATAATTAAAAAAATGTTTTAAAGCATTGTTTTGTTAGGATAATAATGCTTTAATTTAATTTTCTTAAAGAAGTATGTAAATAAAATATGCCAATAAAAGTCTGTATTTCATTATAATCTCATTCGGTAATATTCTAATTATAAACTTTTTCTATGTGAATCAAAAGTACCTAAATAACAAGTTTAAATTTTGACGAGCTCAAGATCTTTTTACTATACAAAATTACAAATATTCGATATGTAAAATTATAGTCGTGTGCGGTCCTGCGTCATCCACACCTTTAGTCGTTGTATGCTCTGATCTGACCTACTGAGCTAAAACGACAATTGTCACAATGCTAATACCCCGGCTACCCCGGCTAAAAGGGTGGATGACGCGGGTTCGAATCCCGCACATGACTATATTTTTCCACTCGTATATTTGTAATTTTGTAATGTAATCTGCAAAGCATGCGTTATTGCAAACATAAAAATATTAAAATCTTTTTACTTATTTCGGTATTTTTCCAATGTTCAAATATTTGTCAAAGTAATCTTTCTTTTCCAACAGGAATTTGAAAAAGTCAAAGCCACTCAGGTCGTTACATTTATACTTTATTTCGTTCAGTGATGAAACCATGGGTTTTTAACCGACTCGCAAAGGAGGAGGTTCTCAATCCGTCTGTATTTTTATGTTTATTACTTCAGAACGATTGACTGGATGAACCGATTTTGTTGTAAATTCTTTTTTTGTTTGAAAGCTGATGCTTGTCGTTTGGTCCAATTTAAATTTCTTCAAAATCCTCCAATAACTGAAAAATATTTACCTATCTTCATAGTATAGTCGTTGACAATGAATTTGCAGCGCCGGAGTTGAAAATGATTTTCCTACTCAGATTAGTTTCAATTTTTTTATTTAAAATTTTCGATTGCTTATATTTAAAACGGATTCCCCTGACACAAAAGGATCCTGGTTTCACCCGGACACTATTTGAAAACCCCTATCCGGACGGATGGCAGCCCTAGATAGCGGTCAAATGCTTGCTTATCTAACTTAAAAAAAACAATTTACAGTTATCGCGTTTGCACTTGTCCTAAGAACAAAGATTCTATAAGCTGCATTGAAATATATTCTTTTAATGTGTAGAAAGGAATGTTTTCAAAAAAGTTCTTAAATTTTAGTTTGAACAAATATACATCAATATTTTCGAATAACGACCTTGTTTCTGTACTTTAGCTAACCTTTTTTATATGTCTTGTGTCAATTATGCTACCAAGACAATCGAACAATATCTCAAACATTAAAATCGGCTTAGCCGTTTAGAAGTTATGGTGGAAAGGAAGAAAACTCACAAACATACATACATGAACCCTGAAACATAACACTCCGTTTTTTGGGCAGTTGTGTATTTAACAGAAAACCACAATCTCTTTGGTCTGTATACCAAGGAGTTTACTGTGGCATGTTTATTTTCTTTAGAAAGTTAACCAAGAAGTTTCGTATCTTTCGAGTTATACACTCGAGAGCAATGAACCCGGGTCACTTAAAGAATCCTAAAAATCTCGGAAACTAAAAATGCTAGGTTAATGCAATAAATTGTATTTAATAGACAATGTAATACTCCTTAAATGAAGGTATTAAAACTTCTTAGTTATTGTAAAGTTATATCATAAAAAAATCAAATTTGAAAAAGGGCCACTTTCGAAGATGGAACTACGAAATTACAGCATTTGGTTTTGCTTTTGTTTGTAATCTGTCATTTATGTGGGTACGTACATAAACCATGTTGATAGTGCTCTATATTCATTATTCAAGCTGAAATTATGTCGCTTACGCCTGAAGAATGCACCAGAATACTTACAATGCTGGAAACCGGCCGGAGTCAGCGCGATACAGCCAGGACTGTCGGTGTGTCGCTGTCAACAGTACAAAGAGTTCTCCGACGTTACGAAGAAACTGGTTCTAACCTACGCAGACCAGGAACGGGCAGAACCAGGTGTACCACAGCACGAGAAGACCGATACTTGGTGAACACCATGCTTCGAAATCGCTTTCTCACAGGAACTGAACTCACCAATCAGTTTCGACGCCTCGGAGGAAGTAACCCAAGTGCATGGACAGTAAGACGTCGGCTTGCTGAATCTAACTTAAAACCCCTTAGACCTGCAAACGGCCCTAAACTGGAGCGTGGGCATCGTATTTCGAGACTAAGATATGCCCAGAGCCACGTAAATTGGAGTATTGAAGATTGGTCAAAAGTTATGTTCTCCGACGAATCAAAATTTATGCTCTACAAGCACGATGGAAGACACAGAGTGTATCGAAGACCAGGGGAAAGATTCAAGCAAGCATGCATCGAAGAAAAAGTAGCCTACGGTGGTGGGTCTGTACTTGTGTGGGCCGGAATTTCTTCTGAAAGTCGCACAGAGCTGGTGATCATAGAAAACGGCTCTTTAACTAGCGTAAGATATGTGGAAGAAATCCTCAATGTTCACGTTGGTCCATTTATGGTCAATTTAGGTGAGGATGCTATATTTATGCATGACAATGCCCGACCTCATACAGGTAGGATTGTGAATGACTACCTTCAAGAGATGAACATTACTCGTATGGAGTGGCCAGCGCGCAGCCCGGATATCAACCCGATCGAGCATGCTTGGGACGAGCTAGGCAGATGCGTAAAACAACGAAACCCTCCCCCAATCACGCTTCGTGAGCTCAAAATTGCTTTCACAGAGGAATGGGAGAATATTCCCCAAAATCGTATAAGGAACTTGGTGTACAGCATGCCAAACCGCGTAAACGCAGTAATGGAAGCACGAGGAGGCAATACGAAGTATTAAAATTCAAGAAAATCGTAATAAAGTTCAAAAATTTCATGTTTCCTATTTTTGTTTTAAGGAGAGATCAGCAGTATTTTTCTTTATGTAATTTTGTGTTAAGGGCAAGACCGTAGTCAAAATAATTTCTAATTCGGGCGGAGCTAATAGAAATGGGCGTTAAATTTTAACTCGTAAAAATATTCAGTCGCACGGCGGCACTAGTCACCGTACCACGGATAGCGTCGCTAAAATTGTAGAGTTTCGTGCGCTATTAGAAGCGGCAGAACAAAAGTGTAGATAACAACATTTTTATCTGCAGTTACTGCAAACCTCTAAGGTAAAAAAATATTATCACTTGTAGATAATGATATTTTTTTAATAGACTAAGCGAAGCGAGGTCTCGGTGGAGGTGTGAGCAGTGTATATTTCCCCGTCAATGAATCTCGATTGCCTTAGTCGATCTTCTTGAAATTTGGTAGAAAGGTGCCTATTATGCATATCAACAGAATTTGCAAGTAAGAACCTGTAGGAGCTTAATTGGTTTTTGGTTTGCTAAGATTATAGGGTCCATAAAACGAGGTTATAATTTAAAATTCAAAAGTATTATCTCAATATTGTGCTCAAAAAAGTACTTTGACTTCATGAAGCGGTACGAAACACGGTAATATTATCTATACAGTATTTTAACTCGGCCTTGTCCTCGAAATAACTACCTACAGCCGCGCGGTACGTAAACATGCAATAGGGCTGCTCGCCTCCAGCATTTTAATTACATTTGCCTACTTTGTGTTTCCATTTTGTTTTGTGATTGTAAATATACTTTTTTTATATAAGCAAACTAGTGATTCGCCCCGGCTTCACACGAGTATTTAACAAAAAAAACAAAACTTATAAATTCAACATATAAAAAACCAGTTATTGTGACATAACTGTAATAGTTAGACTTATAGTACTGCGGACTTTTTTATAGATGTCTTCTATAAAATTGTATTATATCACTTGGCTCTATTTTCAATGATTTCCGTAGCGTATGCGATATACCTAACGATTTTTTTTGGTATTTTTTTCGCACTTTATGTTACGTTATCGAAGTTTACATACGACCTAACTTTTTGAAAATCTTCTATAGCCTATGTTCATCAGGGATAATGTTGGATTCTCATGGTGAAAGAATTTTTCAAATCGGTCTATTAGTTTCAGAGCCTATTCAATGCTAACAAACAAATGCACAATCAAATTTTTCCTCTATTAGTTTAGATAAAATACTTTGTAAATTGAATAGGAAGTGTGTAAAAATGCGTGTTGTTTTTCATTGGTAGTAAAAAATATTTGCACCTCGACTGAAACGTATGAAATGCTTTATTATTGAATTTTAAAGTATAAAGCTTAATCAAAAATTGTTTTGGCAAACATGGACAAGGTGGAGAACAGGGAATATCTTTTACTTGGTTATAGATACCTGCAGCTATTTTACAATTAATATGTTTAGTTTGGACGAATTCATGCAACAAAAAACAGCACAACATATCCTACTCGTCATATTAAATATGTACTTGAACTTATAGGACGTTATGCGCACCAACCACTGGATTACTGTCATATACTTACCAACTCTAAAACAGAAACTTGCAATTTTACTCTTGATCATATTTCTATATATCTATAGATAAATAAATATTATGCATCGGTATAATTTCAGTTATAGAAAGTCGTTTTGCAATTTTAGAGTTTATTTATGAGGTAACATAGTAAATACAAATAATAATAAAATAAAAGTTCAAAATTTTAACAAAATAAAAGATAATATAAGATAACTGTAATGAAACCGCCATATAAGATTCACCCTACCGCTATTAAAAGTGGTACAGGCAGAATCGTACCAAGTTTCTGAGTCACATTGGTTAAAGAAACCCACTCGTAGGTGCTTCAATTATCGCGGCCATTCATCATGGAGACCAGTTGTAGATATGGAAAATACTCCCAAGTCAGACCTCAGCCTTCGGCCTCGCAAGTCACTCACATGAATCGGACTGCAGCCTCGCCTTGTACTCGCCCTTTGAACTCACGCACTATCCGTGCTCTAAATGTAGTATGATGAAGAAGAAAAGCTCGTAGGGCAAATCCAGAATGATGGAATTCAAGATAGCCACCATACAAAGTGCACCGATCCCACTGAAGCTCAGCTTTACTTCAGGAGGATCGCACTTCAGCATTTTTTATGGCAGCCATCTTGAATTCTGCTATTTTGGATTTTTTTGCATGTCATTTGACTGCTCTCTCGATTCCCTATGTCATTTGTTCAAAACTCCTTTACTTATCTGTAACCGTTTACCAGATACGTCATATATCTTCACTTGGCAGGCGTCATTTTTATGATTTCCCATTATTATCATATCACGAAAACCACTTTGTTATTTTCAGTTTAGAATACTTTCTTTCCCCATGACTCCTTCCCATAGAACAATTTAAGTCAATGGTTTCAAAGCATCTATGTATGGCGGCCATCTTAAAAAATGATGTTATCGAAAAATTATTTCTAAATTCGGAATAACGACGCCTAAAACCACCCAGATATTGATTTTCAGACGGATCGGAGCAACTTGAATTTTACATGCCATCTTGAATATGTCATTTTGGTTTTTGTCAAGTCTCATTCGACTGCTGCCATTAAAAGTTGTACGAGAAGAATTGTACTGGGTCACTTTTCCTAAGGAACCCCACTAATTAAAATATATAAAATAAAATTATAATAATAGTACACATTATCACTTTTGCTATGAAAATTGAAACTATCTACAGAAGTAACGGTTCAAAAGTTACGGGTACATGCTTTTAGAGGTAGTACGAAAGAACAGCGTAGTCATACAGATGTAACACACATTTCAATCCGACTAACTACATACTAAGTATTTAACTTTTAAAGTCAAAGAGATAAAAGAGATATAGGTAAGTTCCCTTTATTTGAATGATTGGATATATAAATACCTAGAAAGTAGTTGGTCGTCTCGGAAAGTGTGTTAAGGGTATTGGGAATAGGTTCTCATTTAATTGTACAGGAACCTAATAATAACAAAATGAAATATTTTACCAAGGGTTAAAAGTCTAGATACCTACTAAAATAGGAATTAACAATGCCGTGTCTGAACTTTAATCAACTCGCTCAAAAAAGTTATTATACAGATTTTATAAATCAATATAAACAAAAGTACTTCCCCAATAAATGTTTTACATGAATTTCAATAATTTATGACTTCCAAATTTACGTATGGTAAAAAAATATTGTAATATTTCGTAAAATAAAAGCACAATAATGATGGCGTAACGAACGGCACAGATCCCACGTCCAAACGGCCCGAGCGCTGCGGGCAGACTGATTTTCGTTGCGATTTCTTCTCGCGATCAGAGAATTTTGTGGCAAAAATTCATAAAAATGTTTTCAACACAAGTTAGTAAGTAGTTCATTAGAGTATAGTATTAGCTATTTTTAAAAAAAAGAATCTTTGCATTTAACTCAACTATGCCTCTTAAATTAATAAAAAACAATCTAAAAAGGGTCGCCGATTACAATTTATTACAGAAGAACTAATAAGTTTTAATAAAAACTAATCAACTAATTCACTCAATAAAGAATTAAAGAATATGATATATTTTTTTCGCACATTTTGTACTCATAGTTTCAGTACAAGAAGATTCCAAAAGTGCGCGTTTCACTACGGTGATCGCCTTAATAAAATGTATGGTGACTCATATTTTTTTTACTTTCATTTAAGGAGTATTACATTGTCTATTAAATACAATTTATTGCATTAACCTATCATTTTTAGTTTCCGAGATTTTTAACATTCTTTAAGTGACCCGGATTCATTGCTCTCGAGTGTATAATATACTAACTGCATGGTAACGACCCAACTACAACGGCAATGACCGAAACATCTGGAAGTTTCCCACCATATTCATGAATTGCCACTGGAAAATACGGATACTAGAAGTATTAATAATTAAGTATAGCTTAAAAACCTACTATATCAAGGATATTTATAAGAAAAATGTATATAATAAATGGTTATTTTCATCTATAATGCATTAACTAAGTGACATTAAATTATTAGATGGCAATAGATTTAAGAAGGTTTTGACTAATTGGTTATTAAGTAATTGTTTTTACGTTATTAAGGATTGTTTAAGTTCTAAGTGTATTTTTTATGCCTGATAGGTTAGCCTTTGACCACTATCTCACCTAAAGGTACGTGATGATATATATATGTATATATATCTGTAAAACCACATTTTTTTTAAATATTTGCACGTCTGCATGCATGCTGAATACACTGAATCATTAATATTATTAATTTAAGACCACATAATATGTATTACTGTATTCTAGCATATAAAATAATGATTGATTGCTTATGTTAGGTTATTTATAACTAAGTTGGATAATAGTATAGTGTTTTTGTGTAAAAAGTGTATGTTTGAAGCGCTAGGAGCGAAGTTTGCTTAGCCATTCTGAACCGATCAGCAAAGTTAAGCAACGTCTGCCGCGGTCATGAGTTGGATGTGTGGCCGCTGGTGACATTACTACTGAACGTGCACGTGCTTCGGAGAGCACGTTAAGCCGTCGGTCCCGGTTGTTGTCTTCGGATGGCAGTCGTAATAGCATGGTGGTAGGGCATTTTACGAATGCCCGCCTGGCTGTCTACCACCGTCAAGTAGAAAATCTGTCGCCAAGCACCTAACGGTGTATTGCGGCAGCTGTGCTTGAGAGCCAGTATTTTTTCAGGTGAGATAGTGGTTTAAAAAAAGCAGTAAGTCAAGTAGTTACACGATAATCGGAAATCCGGACAATTTACGGCTATAAAAGCATTTTTGACCAAGCTGAAACGGAAAGGGCTGTATGGGTAAGAAGACTCAATTGGTGTAGGTACTTTTTTTTATTTTATTGTAACGGAACAAGCTCGAGGCACACCTGATGTTAAGCGGACTAACCTCTGCCTATAACAGATGCATTTCGTCACAATTCACGAATTGCACTGCGCCCGTCATTTTGAGACATAAGTTGTTAAGTCTCATGTGCCTGTAATTTCTCTGGCTCTCAAGGACTGCTGCCAGAACACACCGCTACGTGCTTGGCGACAGATTTTCTACTTGAGGGTGGTCGCTAGCCAGGCGGGCATAGCCAGGCGGGCACTCGCAAAATGCCCTTTCACCATACGGTGAAGCTCAAGCCCAAGCACGGTGGGATTCGAGCCATGTACCTGCTGCGCGACAGTCCATAGCCAATGCCACTGAGCCATCACTGCTTCAAGTCCTAATTCTCACTGATACACGTGTTCAAAATCGTTCTTAACGTTGAAATTAACAATCATTAATCTTTACTATGATTAAGATTGACTAGTTTAATATATATAATCAGCTTCGAGTTACGTTCAAGGAAAAATTAGTCTCACATGACAAATGACATAATAGCTCGCAATCGTATGTCAAATTTGACAGCTCACTTGACACCTACATGATTTACACCCTCGTTGTAATTACAGAGCGTCATATTCTTACTTTTATCCCGGTCCTAAAGTTGGGCCGGTACAGTCAGCAACAAAAGTAGCTAAAGGTAACATATCTTTTTTAACCGACGTCCAAAAAAGGAGGAGGTTCTCGTTTCGTCTGTTTTTTTTTGTCTTTCTTACCTCAAAACTTTTGTCTGGGTGAACCGATTTCGAAAATATTTTTTTTGTTTAAAAGCTGGTGCTTGTCGTTTGGTCCCATTTAAATTTCATCAAAATCGGTCAAGCCGTTTTTGAGTTAAGCTCCAATAACTGAAAAATATTTACCTATCTTGATGATATAGTTGTTGACAATGAAAGACAATCGATCCCGTAAGTAGCAAAAAAATGTTTAAACAAAAAATGGAAACGACTTCAACACCCAAAAGTGTGAAATAACTTAATGAAGTCGGTACCATGATAGTTCTAAAGTACCTATTATTACAATATTGTGCGCATGGTACTGTCTTCGACAAGTTATTTCACACTTTTGAGTGTTTAAATTTCAAGGCGATTCCATTTTTGGTTAATAATTTTTATTCACTCTTTTTAGTGACTCTTGCTACTTACGGGATCGACTGTCATTCATTGTTAACGACTAAATCATCAAGATCGAAAAATAATTTTCAGTTATTGGGCAGTTAGATGCATTTCGTCACAAGTCACGAAATGCACTGCGCCCGACACCTTGACACATAGTTGTTAAGTCTCATGTGCCTGTAATTTCACTGGCTCTCAAGGACAGTTGCCGTAACACACCGTTAGGTGCTTGGCGTCAAATTTTCTACTTGAGGGCGGTAGCTAACCAGGTGGGAATTTGCAAAATGCCCTACCCCCATGCTATAACGACTGCTATCCTAAGACAACAACCGACATGCGACGGCTTAACGTGCTCTCCGTAGCACGTGCATGCTCAGTAGTAATGTCACCAGCGGTCACCCATCCAACTCATGACCGCAGCGGACGTTGCTTAACTTTGCTGATCGGTTCAGAATGGCTAAGCAAACTTCGCTATGAGCGCTTCGCAATATATAGGTAAACCATATGAGGAAGCCCATAGATAATAAACTAGTTTATGACAAGGTTAATTTTGGATGCACTTGGATGTTGTCCAATATTCCCTACCGTGTTAATTCCGTAACATGTTATATAATTAACGCTGAATGTGGAACTTTAGAATAACATCGTATAGTTTTGGAAGACATTTTCTAGGAAAACGCATCATAATCCCACCCTAGCCCCACACGATGTGAGGTCGGTAAATACAATATGTTTTCTTTAACAATACAAATATAATAAACTAGCGACCCGCCCCGGCTTCGCACAATGCTGATAATAAATCTATACTTATAATAAAACTGTAACAGGTCCAATTCTGTACATGGCAGATATTTTGAAAAAAACAAATGTACAGTACTCTGTAGCTGATACTGATGCCGAAACTATATTTTTTTTTATTTTTGTCTGTCTGTCTGTCTGTCTGTCTGTCTGTATCCCGGCCGCGTATCACTCCAAAACTACTGAATGGATTTCAATGAAACTTAGCATGATTGGAGTTCATACTACAAGGTAGGATAATTTAGCTTTTTATCCCGAAATTCAGCATGGTTCCCTTGGGAGAGGGGATGAAAGTCAAAATATACACTTAGTTGTAATTTATTAACGCGTAGTCCGATTTCAGACGTTCTTTTTAGGGTTCCGTACCCAAAGGTTAAAAACGGTCTGTCCCGCTGTCCGTTCGTCCGTCTGTCCGTCCATCCGTCCGTCCGTCTGTCACCAGGCTGTATCTCAAGAACGGTGATAGCTAGACAGTTAAAATTTTCACAGATGATATATTTTTGTTGCCGCTATAACAACAAATACAAAAAGTTGGCCAAGTGCGAGTTGGACTCGCTCACGTTAAAACAAAAAAAGGTTAAAATATGAAGTCTAATGTTGTATAGCTAATGGTACGGAACCCTTCTTGCGTGAGTCCGACTCGCACTTGGCCGATTTTTTTGTTAGAATAGGGGTACTTTACAATTTATCCTGTAAATATTTCAAAGTCATCGGGTTTGAAGTTCAGAAATAACAGACGTCACAACCTAAATATTACGTTCCAAATAACTTGACACCCAAAATGTACAGAAACCTTTCAACGTACGGCTCATCTTAAGCTGGCGTTTGCACTTTATCGTATAGGTATAATAGATAGGTCTGTAGTCGGACCTCTCCAAAAGACTGATTTTTCAAACGATAAAACACAGTTTTTTTATTACGATAAGCACAACTTCCCTACGTATATTTTTCATAACATGCAATGCTCTAATCAGTCTAATCTATACCTATAACAGGTTGCAGAAGGCGGGTAGGGAAGCGCGAGGGGTAAGACGCTTACATTTATCTATTTATACCTGTAACAGGTCCAATTCTGCACATGGCAGATATTTTGAAAAAAAAATTACAGTACTCTGTAGCTGATACTAATGCCGAAACTGTATTTTTTTTATTTTTGTCCGTCTGTATGTCTGTCTGTATCCCGGCCGCGCATCACTCCAAAACTACTGCATGGATTTCAATGAAACTTAGTATGATTTGAGTTCATACTACGAGGTAGGATAATTTATGCTTTTTATCCCGAAATTCAGTATGGTTCTCTTGGGAGTGAGGATGAATGTCAAAATATACACTTAGTTGTAATTTATTAACGCGTAGTCCGATTTCATACGTTCTTTTCAGGGTTCCGTACCCAAAGCGTAAAAACGCGACCCTATTACTGAGATTTCGCTGTCCGTCCGTCCATCCATCCGTCCGTCTATCACCAGGCTGTATCTCAAGAACGGTGAAAGCTAGACAGTTGAAATTTTCACAGATGATGTATTTATGTTGCCGCTATAACAAAAAATACAAAAATTTGGCCAAGTGCGAGTCGGACTCGCGCACGTTAAAACAAGAAAACCGACCTAATGCGAATAGGACTCGCGCACGAAGGGTTCCGTACCATTATCTGAAATTTTATTGCATGGGTGCCCCCTTATTTATTTATTCTAATTTAATTAATTATATTTAAAGAAAACGTAAAACTAAATATTCTGTGAATAGTTAAAGCGTCTACCAGTCACCGTTATTAGTATCGAGCAAGAAACGGGAAAAAAATCAAGGTTGTTGTATGGGGGTACCTTAAATATTTATTTTATTGTTAGTATTTGTTGTTATAACGACTATAAAAATACATCTTCTGTGAAAATTTCAACTGTCTAGCTATCACCGTTCTTGAGATACAGCCTGGTGACAGGCGGATGGACGGACGGACGGACGGACAGCGAAGTCTTAGTAATAGGGTCCCGCTATTACCCTTTGGGTACGGAACCCTAAAAAGGTTAAAATATGAAGTCTAATGTTGTATAGCTAATGTTACGGAACCCTTCGTGCGCGAGTCCGACTCGCACTTGGCCGATTTTTTAAATTAGAATAGTGGTGCTTTAAAATTATCACGTAAATATCTCAAAGTCATCGGATTTGCAGTTCAGAAATTACAGACATCACAACCTAAATATTACGTTCCAAATAACTTGACACCCCGAATGTACAGGAACCTTTGAACGTACGGCTCATCTTAAGCTGGCGTTTGCACTTAATCGTATAGGTATAATAGATAGGTCTGTAGTCGGACCTCTCCAAAAGACTGATTTTTCAAACTATAAAACACAGTTTTTTTTATTACGATAAGCACAACTTCCCTATGTATATTTTTCATAACACGCAATGCTCTAATCAGTCTAATCTATACCCATAACAGGTTGCAGAAGGCGGGTAGGGAAGCGCGAAGGGTAAGACGCTTAAATTATCTATTTATACTTATAATAAAACTGTAACAGGTCCAATTCTGTACATTACAGATATTTTGAAAATATGTTTTGAGAGCAATCTGAAGCTGATACTGATGCAAAAACTGGTTTTTTTTTCTGGCTGTCTGTCTGTATCCCGGCCTCGCATCACTCCAAAACTACTGAATGGATTTGAATGAAACTTAGCACGATTCGAGTTCATACTACGAAGAAGGACATACGATACTTTTATCCCGAAATTCAGTACGGTTCTCTTGGGAAAAGGGATGAAAGTCAAAATGTACATTTAATTGTAATTTATTAACGCGTAGTCCGATTTCAATCATTCTTTTTTGTTACAATAGAGGTTATTGAATTATTTTCCCGTAAATATTTCAAAGTCCTCAGTTTTGCAGTTCAGAAATTACAGATATCACAAACTAAATATTTCGTTTTAAATTACTTGGACCGCGGAATGTTGCGAAACCCTTGAACGTACGGCTCATCTTAAGCCCACAGGCAGCCCGGAACCCCACGGGAAGCCCGACACCCCACGGACAGACCGGCATCCCACGTGCAGCCCGGCGCCCCACGGGCAGCACGGCACCCTTATTTAGTTTTGCAAGCTTGCTACGATAAAACTCTAAAATGTGGTACATTCACCACAATCAGTTTTTTAAACTACATATCTTTCTTTTGACGGATACATTTCGGAGACTGCGCAATGAAAGTGCACAATGTTGTCTTAGGTTTTCGCGATTGTTACACTTAGTAATTAAACAACTTTAAACGGTTTAAATCGCGTATATTTATCATTATTTTTGTCCCGACGTTTCAAACACTTTGTAGTGATCGTGGTGACGGGGTGACTGTCGGGACAAAAATAATGATAAATATACGTGATTTAATCCGTTTAAAGTTGGAAGTGCACAACTTTAGTAGACTGTTATACAAGGGTCGAAAGGAATTGGTAACTTTCACCCGCGGTCAGCTCTCTACTTTTCATATCGAATTTTAAGAAAGTAAATAATGTAGCTTTTCTAAAAAATATTCATTGATAAAATAACATACTTACTAAAAATTTATTGAGAGGTTTGAACTATTTGTGAAATCTTACGTAAAATTTTGTTTGGAATATTTTCGGGCGGCTATAGCCCGAATAGGAATCTCTCTGCTTTTCACTACTAATATAAGGAATAACGATATAAATATAGTATGTTTTTCATATTATTTATTTTGATTTCAATAACATGAGCAGTATATTTTTAAAATTAATGCGGCTATAGTCCAAGTAGGAATCGTTGACTTACATCCGTGTTAAACACTCTACTTTTCATTTAAAATATGAGGAGGGTAAAAAAATAATAGTTTTTCTAAATATTTACTAAAAATAATAAACATGAGTAGAAGATACAAAGATACACTAGGACTCTAGGAGTTAGAACAATGAAACTTAGGGAAAGTTTGAATTTTTTTTAACCTACACTTTTTACCTTAGATTTAGTTACTACCCTGCCAAACATAGTTGTTATTAATTGTTTTACAACAACATAATATTTTACAACGAAAAATCTTAGACATATAACTTTGTTTACACCAATGTTTTTCCCGGCCTTAGGTGGGAAAGAGCGTCTCCCACCCGCTACTCAGATCAAACAAACACTACTTTCCGAGAATGAGAAATAAAAAAAAAACGATCTACCGTCAAACAAACCGCCGTTTTAAAATCGAAATTCTAAAGAAACGCACAAGGTACTTTGCTTCAACGTTTATTGTGCGAACCGGGAAAGAACTCTCTGAGTTACTTAACTACTGTCTTCTGGAAAATACCACCCGGGAGTTTTGAAATCCAAAGTAGAAAGCTGCATTCTGAGCTATGGTTTACTATAAGAGTGCTTCACCGCAGACCACAGTGTTGCTTAATATGAGATAAACAGTGCACAAATGTGAATAATTAGTGTGCAGGTACGGCAATCGCGAACGAAGTCGCGGGTACAGCTAGTAATTTATAATATTGTTACGAGCTGGGGGTTCGGGATAAATAATGCAAAACGTTTTTGACACACTGACACCTTTATTCAACAGTTCTACAGTCACTTCCAACTACACTATAACACTGCACTGTTCACACTTCACAGAACACTATTCACAAACTTCACTGTACTTCACTATTCGCGCTTGGAGCACTTGGTCCAAAGATAATCGCACTGTTGATCGTTTCGAACTCAAAGTAAGACTGACTGGTTGGCTGTTTGTTTGTTTGTTTAGGGAGGACATAGATGCTGGCTACCGCCTGTGCGGTCGTCCAGCTCCACCGGGTTTTGGGCGAGGGCCTGGCCCTACAATAGCCCGGGAGGGAGAAGTGCCGAAGGCACTTCTCCCGAGACGGGCGTAGAAGGCGAAAAGCGCTTTCTACCTCCGTCTCCTGCGGACGCCGAAAACGTACCGCTATTATAGGAGGGGTTGACAGCGAGCTCAAGGGCACCACTGTGGTTCGGACCTCGGCTTGTCTCGCTGTCGAGAGACATGGGGGGGATCGGAGCAAAATGCCTCTGTGCAACTGCAGTGTTGCACAATTGGGCCCTACTGAATAAGACTGGTTGGCCTGGACCCGACCCTATTTATACTCAAAATTCACATTTTCCAGAATGTTCACTAATAGTCTAGATAGAAAAACAATAAGGGCCATAAATGATCCTTTAAACGTAAACAACTTTTGAATGGAATAACTATTACTTATACTGTGGTTGTTTACTAGTTGCCTGAGGACAAAGGCGACCCCTTTTTTATAACCTTTTGTGTGAAGAGTAGGTACATTCTTGATTTCTTTTACTTGTTTACTGATGTTGGATTATTCCAGATTGTTCGAGCCCTTGCGCCGTAACAATATCATCGAAAATATTCATTTCAATTACATGCTCTAAAGAGCCATATCGATCTATATTAAATGCACAATGTATTTAATGTACTTAATTGGATAAGGATTAATTGGCGTATTGCTTAAAATCGCTTCGTAAACAAGCCATTATTTCTCATAAAAAGTAAAGGATAAACATTGGTTATTGTGGATTATCCCTAAGAGTTAGACATATACCAACGCGGACTTTTTTGTAGCACTTTTTGGTGTACAATACTGTAATACATTATTTTGACCTATCTCGTAGGATTTACAGCGTAAGCGCAAAAAATAGTTTATATAATCTCATTCGGTAATATTCTAATTATGAAATGAAATACAGACTTTACTTATGAAATACAGAAATACTTCTTTAAGAAAATTAAAAAAATAAATTAAAGCATTATTCTCCTAACAAAACAATGCTTTAAAACAATTATTTAATTATTAAAGTACAATGTGTCCCGACAAAGGAGGTTTCAATTCAATTTAAGTACGCATTATCTGTGGTGAACGCGCTGGTTTTTATATTGCATTTTATCATCAAAATCATCAATTCATAATTGGCGTAGTAATCGCGTAACATTAAAAAGAAACATACAGATTAATTGAGATACTCCACTTTTTTCGGAAGTCGGTTGATAACCATTGAACCGCTAAATCATATATATAAAATCAAAAAAAATACTGTACTGTGACGGGCGGGGCTAGCACGAGGCCCACTTGATGTTAAGCGGTAACCTCTGCCTATAACAAATGTATTTCGACACACTGCACTGCGCCCGTCACCCTGACATACAGTTGTAGAGTCTCATGTGCCTGTAATTTTACTGGCTCTCAATGAGTGCTGCCGGAACACTCTATTAGGTGCTGGGCGACAGATTTTCTACTTGAGGGTGGTAGATAATCAGGCAAGCATTCGCAAAATACCCTTCCACCATGCGGTGAAGATCAAGCCGGCGTGGCGGTGGGGATCGAACAACTGACCAGCGGCACGGCAGTCCACAGTTAGTACCGCTCGGCCATCATTGCTTCAAAAAACTTTGTCTATGTGATGACGTCATTTACCGCTGTATTATAACGGCTAGTCTTGTTAGGATTACTTCCTGCTAGGAACTACTAGGAAGCCAGAGCTTAACGACTATCATCCGAAGGTCAACCTAGCGATCACCATGGTGGTAGGGCATTTTGCGAATGCCCGCCTGGCTAGCTACCACCATCAAGTAGGAAATCTGTCGTAAAGCACCTAACGGTGTGTTCCGGCAGCTGTCCTTGAGAGCCAGTTATTTAAGGTTAGCCTGAACAACTACTTGGATCACATCATCAAATACCATCAGGTGAGATAGTTGTCACAGGCTAACCTATCAAGCATAAAAACAAACCCATACATGTAGTGATTGCAGCGAAAATTGTCGTTCAGTTATTAACGATTAGGCAAGATTCACTTCGAGAGCATCGATAAGCTTAAGACATACCTTAAAAAATCATATCGAAAGCAAAAATTATATTAATCGATTAAGGGCTTTGACAAACGTTTTCATAATTATATTATATCATTTGCAGTTTAAATTTCAATGAATCGATAAAACGTTTAACGAAAATAAATAATTTTGTTTTCGGGTTTTTTTACTTTTTAATTCATTTCTAGCTGTTTTGATTAAGTAATAAAGAAGCATGCCTTGTTGCAAAAAAAAACATACCTGATTTGACGATTTCAGACATAGTTTCAAAATCCAGCACACTGCTGATGGGCAGCATGAAGACATCCTCCAGCTTCGTCATCACATCCTTGACGGTCTTCTTCCTCATCTCCAAGGCACCAGATATGATGTTCACTTCGTCCTTGTCCAGATCGTTGACATCGGTCGTCACCTGCGACAGGAACGTCAACTGTGGGAACGAGGTATTGCGTGACGGTGTGGAACGGTCACGAGCGTGACTTGCGGCCGCGTTCTCGAGTGTGACAGCCGTCAAAATAATGTATCCAAACAGTGTTTGTTTAAATTGTGGTGATAGATATATACGCAATTAAATTTATTAGTTACAATCTCGGCTATTAGCGGTCTTCGAATCTGCGAATCTATGTCTCCTGCATTGTAGATGACGCACCGTCAAAAATTACACGTTTTTAATCAACAAAATCAAATATTTCTATAGTAACAAATATTCAAACATTTAATTATTTAAATGATGTTTTAAATATAATTTTGCCTAACTTTTTGAATTTTCGATGCGATTCGTTTTTATACGGAACATCATCAGGTGGTCTAGACTTTACGAGAGCATGATCGCAAACGCGCGTTGGCCAAAAATTAGGCACAATCGTCAGTTATTATATTTGAATACTTTTTAAAGGTTTTCATGGAATATTAATTGAATATTTTCCTTGAATATTTTTTTAATATTTGATACCATTAATTATTGATTTCCGCAAAGTACCTAACGACTAATTCACAATTTTTTTTTATGCTATCCTGATGGAACAAGCACGAGTCACGCCTGGTGTTAAGCGGTAACCTTTGCCTATAACAGATGCAGTTCGTCGCAAGTGGCTAACTCCACTGCGCCCGTCACCTTGAGACATAAAGTTGTTGCCGTCTTCGTGAGTCTCATGTGCCTGTGATTTCGCCGCCACCCGTACCCTTCAAACCTGAACACAGTATTGCGAACATTACTGCTTGGTGGTAGAAATTGGTATGGTGGCAGTAGTTCACCGGACGAACTTACTACACAGTTTGCGATTACTTAAACGACAAAAATGCTTGGACTGTTTCGCCTCTGCCAAGCTAGCGCCTGTCACCTACGTAATGTAATTAAATATTGTTATAATTGGATTTATTGTATATAACGACAGATTATAAAAAGACGTTTAAAAGAATGGCCCCGAGTTTCTTGCCCGTTCTTCTCGCAGTGGCTCTATAAATTTTGTTTGCTGAACGTGGCAGTACAATGTATTATATTTCAATATTAAAATTTGTAATTGACCTTCATAAGAGCTTCGTAGACGCCTAAGTTGAATAAATGATTTTGACTTTGACTTTGAACTCGAAGTTCCATAAGAGTAGTTCCACTGCTATTAAAATTTAAACAAATACATGAAGTGACTGGCGAATGGCGATTTCTTTTATAGCAGCAGCAGAACGATAAAGCCGAAGATCCGGAGTCGCAGATTCGAGTCTAGCTAATAGTCAAATATATCTGTATCAGAAAAAAATTATCACTCGCACCCAGGATGTTGTTATTGCTCAAAAAATTAATATACATAAATTTCCATTTCGTCACGTCACACCCGTGAACGCGTATACAAGTTGCACGTGTAATATTTTTTTCTTACTTTCACGAGTTCCTTCAATCTCTCCCTGTTGTAGACGTTGCCTATCTCCTCGCCTAAGAAATAGTCTAGGAGTTTGCTCACGGGGAATGATAGAGGCGCCGTCAACGCCATAACACCCTAGGGAAGAAAAATAATTTTCATATTGTAAATATATATTTTTATACTATGGCTGTATTGTTCAGATGCATTTTTTTTCTTAATTACCGATGAATAAGCTTTAACAGTATTTCGGGGAGTACAAAACATTTCTAAATATATAATATATAGGTATAAAATATTTTTTAGAGCACTTATTTTTTGCACTTCGAGCGGGAATCGAACCCGCGTGCCTCGGTTTTACACGCCGGGTGCCTTAACCATTGGTCTATCGAAGCTGGCTCGACCGAGCCGAAAATTGTGCTCGCTCTGGATACAGTGTGACCATCAACCAGGCTAATAGACTTCATCTGAATCCAAACAGTTCAAAATACCTAACAGTACTGTAACAACTGGATTGTCCACTGCTGAACACAGCCTCATGGGGGGTTTGCCATAATCCCCACGCTTGGCAGGCGTCTTGGGGATCGCATTGTAAGATATCAGTTCGTCAGAAAGCGCTGCTGCCTACCTTCTGGTGTGTTACCCTAAGTCACCTTTCACGACACCTAAGGGTAGAGATGTGGGGTGACATTCTAGCCCGGCACCCCTCGGGCCAAACAGTGAAGTAATTAAAACGCTCCACAACAGCATAACAGACAAAACAAGATAAAAAAATACAAACACACACATACCTAAAGCTATACCCGTAATATATAAACACGACTCACCTTCGTGACCATGATGCTTTTCGCCCCTACCATGAGACCGTGTCTCGAACAAATAGCTTGCGGCGTTATCTCACCCAACATAACGATTGCGAGCGTCGAGAAAATCACAGCAAACAGACCCGAAGTCAACTCGTCCAACAAAATCGTAAACGTCGAATTGACCGCCACATTTCCTAGCAAAATGCTGCAGAGGAGATAGTTCCCGTGATCTCGTACAGGCATGATCGCTCGGGCGTATTTCCTTTCTTGTTCCGTGCCTGTATTGGATATTATCTTGAGTTCGGTCCGATCTAATGACATCAAACCTAAGTTCAATCCAGAGAACAATGCGGAGAACATGAGGCAAACCAATATCAGACTTATTGACACCCAAAGCGGTAGAAGTTTGTTGTGGGTCGCGATCATTTTCCAAGTCTCTGTGCCTTGATGGAGATACTTCTCCTCGTCTAAGGTCGGGTCGGTTACGCCTGGGCGGAGGTTTTTGGCGCATATGTACAGTTTTGTGTTCGCGTCAGTTACTGGCGCAGGCGTGCGGATATCGAATAGGGCTGTTTTGCCTTGGAGTGAGCCTTCTTTGACCTGCAAAGAAAATTATAATGTAGTCATATTGTATACACAAATTTCACATCAAATGTTTAAATTCAAAAAAAATTTTTTACCAAAATATGGAACCAACTTCAACACCCAAAAGTGTTAAATAAATTCTTGAATTCGGTACCACGAAAGTTCAAAAGTACCTATTATCACAATATTATGCGCATGGTACCGACTTCGACAAGTTATTTCACACTTTTGGGTGTTGAAGTTGGTTCCATTTTTAGGCAAAAAAAAATTTTCGCACTTTTTAGTGACGCTTGCCACTTACGGGATCGATTATCATTCATTGTTAACGACTATATCACCAAGATAGGAAAATATTTTCCAGTTATTTTAGTGTAACTCAAAAACGGAATAACCGATTTTGTTAAAATTTAAATGGGACCAAACGACAAGCATCACCTTTCAAACAAAAAAATAATTTTCAAAATCGGTTCACCCAGTCAAGAATTCTGAGGTAACATTAAATTGTTTCTTAAATTCAAATAATGTCTTCTTTCGGTAAAATGTTCCATCTACAATATTCAAGGTACTTTCCCTCCATGTGGCATCGTCGTGGGACGCCCTGTATAAGTGGGATTTGAATATATCAACAATAATGCGGACGGTTTGAAATAACTGAATGTCATATTTACAAATTATAGAAGCACAATTTTTTTGTTCCGGGCAGGAATCGAACCAGCGTCTTCCGGTTTCGCGCCGGATTCCTATTCCACTCGGCCACCGGAACCTTACTCCTTCATGCCGAAACTTTGTGCTACAATTGTATTACTTTAAACATCATAGGCGACGGTACGCGTGTTCAACACACGTTTAATTTTCACGTACACAAAACCAGTACTAACTATTATCTAAGCTGTGGCGTGTTGGCTCTGAGAAAGATTTACAGTGGGGTATCGGGCTACGATAGCAAAATATCTTCCTGTGGTATTCGTAAGAGGCGATAAAAGGAAAAATATATTTTACCTGTCAGACTACTTGTCTGGTTATCGCAGATATCGCAATTAGTAGCGCCCTTGTCGGCCCTACGATTAGGGTTGCCAGACGTCCAGGAAATCCGGGACAGTCTCGGAGTGCGGTGTCTTTTCCCGTGTCCTATAATTTCGCTGTACTTTCACGGAATTCACTAGTTTTAGGTTTTTTCACAAACATATTCCAATTCTATGCCAATTACGTACGGCGCATGCCAGCAGCGTGTGCTTTCAAAGTTAAGTTAAAAGGCGTATATATAAGGTTATTATATTTATAACGTTACAGAGTTTTTTCTTTTTATATTGATCCTAAGTTTCATAATTAGTTAATAGTTAGCCTTAAAGAATGGCTCAATATTTTTTTTAAGTTTAATTTTAAGTGATATCGATTTATAACCTAATTAAGGTAACATATCTTTGTCTCGAAGAAATACGTGTAACAATAATAGTTTTTTTTTTCTAGATTTAAAACCATTAAATGTAACTAATATATGTATACTTATATATGTATAAGTATACTAAAATTATAAAAATTAAAGATTTGTACTTTGTTTGTAACAAATAAACTTAAAAAGTAAAGGGCCGATTTGAAAAATTCTTTCACCATTGAATCCAACGTTATCCTTGATGAACATAGGCTATAGAATATTTTATATAATCTCATTCGGTAATATTCTAATTATGAAATGAAATACAGACTTTTATTGGCATATTTTATATACATACTTCTTTTACGAAAATTAAAAAGTTAAATTAAAGCATTATTCTCCTAACAAAACAATGCTTTAAAACATTTTTTTAATTATTAAAGTACAATGTGTCCCGATCAAGGAGGTTTCAATTCAATTTAATGACTTATTATCTATGGTGAGCGCGCTGCGCGCGCAACGAGCTGGTTTTTATATTGCATTTTATTGATTGTAGCTACCTATAGCCATGAGATTAAATAAAGTAGTGTATGCAACTGCATATAATTAGGTATTAAAACACTCGAGTAATCTTTTTTGAACTACACTCATGTTTTAATACCCTCTATTATATGACAGTTGCATAAACTACTATTCAAAAACTGAATGTAACCCGACGTGTGAATAAATACCAAAATAAAACATCGTTATATCGCGTACGCTGCGGAAATTGTTGACAATAGAGCAAAGGGATGTACTACAATTAATTTTATAGAAGACATCAATATCTACAAAAATATCCGTAATACTATATGTCTAACTATTGCAGTTATGTCACAATAACTACTATTTATATGTTTAAATTTATATGTTTTGTTTAAAACCGCGCGAAGCCGCGGCGGACCGCTAGTAAATATATATAAGTATATATATTAATTTGTCAGATCAACTGTATATTTATTAACTATATACAACACCACAGCTACTACAATAAAAGCATTTAGACAACCTATAACTCACAGGCAGCTAATTGCTTCCAGCCCACTACTTGTCTTGTTGGTACTACTTATCTGGAAGAGATCGCTATGAGCGATAAGGCCGCCAATTTTTCACTATTTTTAAGTCAAATATTTTTAATTTTAGTTTAGTTTAAGGTGTTCAATAAAGAGTTAAACTATCTATCAATCTAGTTGGCAGCGTGCCCAGCATGATGGCAGCATTGCCCCGTTGAATTGCAATGCTTATTCGTCTAGCCAAATAGGTGCCAGCATTTTGATCACGCGTCGCATCGACCAAGCGCTCAGATAAGTTTTGGAAAACACGATGACCTCCCGGATTTATATAGGTTTAAACTTTTAAAAAGTCAAAGTACCAACTCCCTTTCTAAGCCCAGAAATGTCCAGGTACTGATTTACCTTAATCTGACAACCCTACCTTCATACTACATATATGGGCTATATGAATTGATTTACCTTAATCTGACAACCCTACCTATATACCTACCTATATATAGACGGTGAGTATAACCGGGTAGTTCGATCACAAGTCGAGAGTTACTGCACAGAGGGTGGTTATTGAGGGGAGGTTCAACTTGTCTTTTTTGAATGAAACGTCGACATTACAAAACAAGCAAGACTAATGAAATGAGAGGGTTTACTACCTTTAATGCTTTATTTATTTATGGCTTAATAGTAACAAATATTTTAGTTGTTTTAGTGAGATGTCATAATGAATTATTTTTTTCGATAGTGCGGTCGAAGAGTTAAGACCTGATGATGCTTTGTATTGAAGCAACACGCGTCGGAAGTTCTTCCGTCTATGTGGCGTTTATGATGTCATGTCGGCTTAGCAGGAAAATTAGGCAGAGTATACTATACATTCTAAGTAAACTGAAATGTGCGAAATAGCTTTACTTAAACGGGTTTTTAGCAAAATGTATTTAGTTTGTAGCAGTATGAAAATTATATGTTAATCTTGATCACATTATTTAAGGACAAGAAAAGTCCGAAACACGTTTACTTAAAATTTTCTCAATAGAATAAAATAGCAAAGTTGACTCTAAATAACGCTTGTAACGTAAATATCTTAATTATTTACGTATGAATCTGTATGAAAATGTATTAATAAAATAGCAAAACCTTATCAAGAGGGACAAGAAAAGTTAAATTTTTGATTTAAGTTACTAGTTTTGTGTTATTAAGCTTACTTTCGGATTTTACATAAAATGATCGCGATTTCACCATCGCTGCCTCTCTTTCACTCCTACGCAGTCCGATAGTGACAAAATTACAGCATTTGACAGCGTCTTAAGTAATTAATTTCATGTTTCCTAAAATATAAGCTATTGTTAATTATGGATTTCAATAAAATAACGCTTTAAAGGAATACTTGTTTATGGATCACCTATGTTACATTTATATACAAAGAGCTTTGAACAAAATTAATTCCTTATACAAATTTTACCTGAGACAAAGTGGCGAAAACATTTTTTTACCGATTTCCAAAAAATGAGGAGGTTCTCAATTCGTCTGTATTTTTTTTAATGTTTGTTACGTCAGAACTCTTGACTGAGTGAACCGATTTTGAAAATTGTTTTTTTGTTTGAAAGCTGATGCTTGTCGTTTGGTTCCATTTTAAATTTTATCAAATCAGTTCATTCGTTTTTGAGTTACACTCCAATAACTGAAAAATATTTACCTATCTTGATGATATAGTCGTTAACAATGAATGACAATCGATCCCGTAAGTAGCAAGGGTCACTAAAAGAGTGAAAAAAAATTTTTTTTTTAAATCTAAACGGCTGCAACACCCAAATGTGTGAAATAACTTGTTGAAGTCGGTACCGTGCGCACAATATTGTGATAATAGCTACTTTTGACCTTTTATGGTACCGAACAACAAGTTATTTGACACTTTTGGGTGTTGAAATCGGTTCTATATTTTGTAAAACATTTCAAACACTTAACTCTCGCAATGTCTGTCGATGTCGCTTCGCTACCCTTCTATATTTAGAAATACATTAGTAATCTTCTCAGCCTAGTAGCCTAAACTAGGTTCCTAAGTATATATAAACAGGTTGTAGGTCATTCATAGTGGGGAATATCAAAGGCAAAAACCTCCCCTCACGAATCGGCACAAAGGGCGAGTCGTGTGGGGAGGTTTGACGGGAAATATTCGGAACGGAATCGGAATCGGCGCGATATTACGTTGGTCGCGAGAATAGTGAAATAATATGAGAATATGGATTTAATAAGTTTCTATACACGACTATCAAGAAAGGGTTATGATTTTCGCGCGTTTCTTGTACGTTTGTAAATTTCTTTTTTTCCTCCAATCTTCCAGACGGCTGGGTGGATTTCGACTGAAGATATTATTATATTCATCTTAAGAACCCAAGTATCCTTAGATGTACTGTATCAGCCGGATCGTCCACTGCTGAACACAGCCTCCCTAGGGGGTATTTGTCATAATTCCCACGCTTGGCAAGCGGCTTGGGCATCGCAGTGCTAGATGGCATAGTTCTTAAGGATGCGCTGCTGCCCACCTTCTAGTATTTTTCCCTTAGTCGAATTTTACGACACCCACAAGGGAAGAAATGGGGAGGTACAATTCTAACCCGACACCCCACGGGTAATCCTTAGATGTACGTTTGAAAATCAAAAGGTTTTTGTACAAAAAATTTAACTTCTAATACTGAAAAGTGAGAAATAAATTGTTAAAGTTGGGCCAATTCTAATTCAAAACACTCTGAGATCACATTTTCATGGACCGACTTCAACAAGTTTTTTACACTTTTCAGAGATAGCATCGATTTCATATTTTGTAAATTTTTTTTTACTCTTTTAAGTGATAATTACTGGTAAAACGATCAATTTTCACTCACCTACAATACGGTCATCGACATAACTTGCAACTACCAAGTCATCTAGGTATGTTAAGCATCTATCAGTTAGTTGAGTGTAACTTAAAAACTACTTGACCAAATTTGAAGAAATTTTATGGGACTACATATGAGGTATATCCTTTAAATAAAGAATGATCAAAATCGGGCTACTCTATGTAAAGAGTTATGCGTTGTAATACATTAAAAAAATATATACGTGTCGAATTGAGTACCTCCTTTTACTTTCATGATTGACTACGCATGTGTACCCTTTAACAATACAAGGGTAAGTACGTATAACAGGTCATTAGGTAGATCGTCCGCAAAACAAGAGCTCACATAGGATACTTTCAAAATCACCATTACTTTCATCATTGTCTACGCGTGTGTACCCTTTAACCATACTAGGTAAGTACATATAACAGGTTATTGGGTAGATCGTCCGCAAAACAAGAGCTCACATAGGATACTTTCAAAATCACCATTACTTTCATCATTGTCTACGCGTGTGTACCTAAGTAAGTACGTATAACACAATAATATTTTGACTAACCTCGACCTGTACTTAGAAAGTGCTCGAGTCGTAATATGCCGCCGCGAGCAAGTTCCGATAATGTTAGTGTAGTGTGTCGAGGTGACAGTGATAAAGACATTAACGAAAACCTAACGGGGGTAGATTTAAATCGCTCCCGCTGCTCCTCAAGACTATGACACCCGCTTCTTCAGTCTACTCGTGACCACGGTCAATGCAATTTGATCGAAACGTCGAGGTTAGTCAAAATATTATTTTGATGTTAATTGGTGCGTGGATAGGTACCCGTCACTAATTTAGAAACATGAGTTTAGTTCACGAAAGTTTAAAGAATAGTACGTATAAAAGGTTATTGGGTAGATCGTCCGCAAAACAAGAGCTCACATAGGATACTTTCAACATTACTACTACTTTCATCATTGTCTACGCGGCCCAGCTATCTATAACACCCTATAACTATACTAAGTAAGTACGTATAACAGGTTTTGTTGAGTAGATCATCTGCAAGTCGAGAGCTACTCCACAATGAGAGGTCGTGAGAGGTTTGACTCCGCTTTCTGAAGCGCTACAGCGACATTATAGAAGGTCAAGAGTGAGACGAGAGGGGTGGCTTACTGCTTATATTAATTAATTACTTATTTGTCGAACAATGGCAGAACATTTTGTATGGAAGAACATTTTGTTTTTTTTTTTTATAGGTTTTAGGCCACTTATTGGTGTGTTTGTTATGCTATCGTAATGGAACAAGTATATATAAATTGAAAATTATTTATTTTTGTTAAGCGTTTTTTCGTTCCATTGAAGTTACAACTGCAAGTTATATACAGGGTGATTGGTAAAATGCTAACAACCTCTTAGAGTTGACTTCTGTTAGTCCTAACAAACAACATTGAGATAACTTTTTTTTGTTTTGAAAAAAAAAACAGTTTTTTTTTGTGGTTTAATGCCTACTCTTTGTTTACTGATTGTCCACTGCTGAACACAGCCTCCCCCATTAAAGAGGGCGTACCATAATCCCCACGCTTGGCAGGCGTCTTGGAGGGATCGCAGTTAAAGATATCACTTCCGCAGAAGGCCCTGCTGCCCCCCTTCCAGTTTGAAATGCCCTAATTTCACTATACATAATAACCCCCCTCTAGTCTAAGGCTGAAGAATGAGAGGTTGTATAAGTAGGTACTAATGACTGCTTAGGATTGTTACAATAGTATTTTATGTTAACTCACCATATACTCCCCTTTGACGAGAAACTTGCAGGGTTGTCCGTAAGGCTGCTGGTCGTGAGTGAAAGCGATCACGGTATTAGGAGTAAGTCCAATTCCGTAAACCCTAGAAAATAAATACATTGATACCAAATACGTCTTCGTAGTATGAAAATTACCGCGAGTTTGTTGTACATATTGTTTTATTAGACACTGGTTACGCAGCGCTCGCTTTGCTTACAATAGTAGCACACCTATGTCATTTACGATAGTAGCACACGTTCTGCTGGAGATAAGAGGCCAGGTTAAGTAATCAGTAAGGAACACAATGTTTGAGAATATTCAAGATATTATGCAATATTGTAGAAGTGTCGACCATGATATCATAAAATTCATTGCACAAGCGAAAGCTGGCTATGTGGCGCTCGCTTCGTTTACTATTATAGCACACCTTTGTCGTGAGCGAAGCGAGCGCTGCATAGCTAACATAAAAATATATCATAAAATTTTGGATATTCTAAAAGATTGCGTTCTGGAAGCTTCATGTTTACATAACCTGGCCTATTCCAGCAGCACTCCGCTAATTTGCACAAAAACAATATTTAAGAATTCTCAAATAGGTCTATTTAAGTTATCAGTCTTTAGATAAAACTAGTAAAGAAAACCATTAAAGTCAGAGAAAAACCAGCACTCACCGCAATGTGACCGAAGATTCGGCAAGCACGCTTGGAATTGCTTCGTCTATTATTTTCGGCTCTTTATCAGAATCTTCTACTCTAATTCCTTCGATCATTACCATATTCGGAACTGCTTTTACACTCGTGAAGTCCACTTCGGCACGCGCTTGACGAGGAACCCTTATTTTCGGTAGAATTTCATTAGGAAATAGATCGTTAGTGAAACGGTTTGTTTCCACTAGAGTTTTTTTCATATCGTCTTTTGGAATAGAAATATCTTTCACAGAATCGACCAGGTCTTCTTCAATGGCATTGTCTTTTGAAACTGTACTATCTAGTATCCGAGTAGATATTTCCTTTAGTAGCTTTGATAGTCTTTCTCGGAAATCATCATCGTTTGTATATGAATCAATATTTTTTTCATTCAACAGGTATTTTTGAAAAGCTGTGCCTAAAACTTCATGTAAGGTTTGATAATTGGGTAGAGCATTTAATCCGTGAATTACATAACTGGCATCTCCTATTATTTTATCACATTTCGATTGTAACTTCGATTTTATCGCATCGATTTCTTCATCGTATTTTTCATTAGTAATATTAAGCCTTATCTTAACAGGACTAATGTTATCATTATCATTTATAATATTCAAAGCTTTATAAACATTTCGATTCTTATTTTCCTGTATAGTTTCTTCTAGACTATTTGTTTTATCATTTTTGTTATTTCTAATATTATTATTTGCATCACCATTGCGCTTTTGATCACCAAAAAGATCTTTAAGTTTGGATCGAGAACTGACTTGTTCTATTAAATCGTTTAAAGGTAAAAATTTGTTATGATATAACACTTCTATGTCTTTTTTCTCCTCTCGCGTAGGTCTTGGTACATTAGGTAAGTAGTTTACATTAATATCATTGGTTAGATCTATCCAGTCAGTCTTGGTCTCTTGGATATCGTTGTTAGTAGTTTTTTGAACATTGCCTTCATCAGCTAGATCTTTCAGCGTTTTACTTACTTGAGTATCGGTTTCTTGGCTTTGGAGAGAGTCTGAATTAGGTTTCTCTGTGATTCTGTGGACAATAAAACATATTTGTTAGTATCGCCATGTTTTATTAACGGCGGTTTGTTTGTTTCTTTGTTAAACTAGCCGCATTATTGGTTATTTTTATTTCGATCGTAGATTTATTTTGACCAATCAAAGAGAGGGAAATGATGCGGGGGGTCGTGGGAACTTGGGCACATCAAATTTTGTAAGTAAAGTTTTCCTTAAGATCCTTGTATATTTACTGGCAAATGGCAATATACAAAAAAACAGAAAGCAATATGAGAGTAGATTAATACTTACAATCTGTACAAATGTTAATCTAGTTTTATCTATTCATATTCTTTATTAAATTAAGAAATAGAGCAAAAACACAGAGTAGTATAGTAAGAACCTGTCGGGCATAACTAAAATACAAAAATGGCCACGACTTACACGAGTCTAAATGAGGGAGGGATCCAGCAAAATCTCATCAAATCTCAAATATATAAAAAAAAAATTAACTATTCAATAGTTCCTAAATGGTAAATAACACGTAAGGGCAAGGGATCAAACCTATGTTGTCTACCTCCCTTAATGGAGGAGGCTTTTGTTTCACAGCGGAAGGCAAGGCTGTTAAGCGTAAAATTGATGTGTATGTCTCCAGCTTACTCAATTGAAATTTCTTAATTCTGAATATGCCAATATTTAGAGCCGATTTAGTGCAATTATGAATACCAACTCAAAATTTAGGTGCCAAATAAACTTCGATGCTACACGTGATTATTAGTGTGTTAGCTGGCGTTATGGTCTCCAGCTGACACATGCTGTATATACGAAACGGCTGAAGATGTGATTATATACTATAGCCAGAGATTTAGCGCATAATTTGTGCCAGTGGCACAAAAAAATTGAAACGCCCTACTTGAAAACTGTAGTAGTAATGACCCGATTACAACGTGTAAGCTGGAGACCACGTGTCTACAGCTGCTCATCTGTATCTTCTGAACGAATGGGCCTACGACTTTGTTTAATATGTCAAAATTTAGCGCCAAATTTGTGCCATCGGCACTAAAATTTTCAAGTCTGTGGCTATTAAGGTTTTGGAGCTACAAGCTCAAATAAACGTGTAAGCTGGAGACACATGTCCCCAGCTAGCACATGCTGTACAGCTCAAACGGGAAAGGCTAGACTACTGTTTAATAGCTTAAAATGTTGGGTAGAATTTGTGCCATCGGCACCAAAATTTTCAAAACAATGGGCTTCATAGTTTTTGCGTAATAAGCAAAAACATTTCTTCCCGCCTAAATATTTAAATATTTCGTTGAAAACGTTACTGAACGCGGCGTTGCCGTTCCGATAACTGTAGCTACAATCTGTCTTGAACCTTATTTCTATAGGGTTGGAACCTATTATCGCTTTCATACAAAATAAACGCCGTTGAGACATAGGCTAGGAGCATGAAGGTTTAAATATAATCTGACAAATATTTTATACTATGCATGCTTTCCGGATATCAAAGGTATTGAAGCCGTCACTATTTACGAGTGGTCGTTTTAAAACGTTACTGGTTTCGAAAACTATCTTCCCATCGTTGCTATAGCGGTTTTTCAGTTTTCGTTCTGAAATGAAACTATTTAGAGTTTTGAAAATCCGACGTATTGAATAAGGATATATTACGCGGAAGTCCACGTTTGTAGCTAGTTAGCGCCTATTTCATTCGGCTGTATAAGTATAAAAAGCTCCCATCGGTTTCGGAAACATTCGGTACCATAGTACTCGAACACACTCGAGTTTCTTCGGGTCGCTAACTCGCTAGTCGCTACATGCATGCGTACCTACTCGTATGTATAGCAGGTATGTACCTATCTCACTAGCTTGCTGTTGTTTGTATTATTTGATAAAGCGCGATGTTTTTGCAGTCTGTTTTTAAATTTAGGTAGGGAAGGTCGTAGTGTATTTCGTTAATGTGAACAAATAAAATGTTAAATATTAGTTTATAGATACCTACTTAGTAAGTGTAAATACCTACATATTTTAGTAGCTAAATAACAGATTTTAGGGTTCCGTACTAGAAAACAGGAACCTATTACAAAGCAGCATGGATAGCTGACATTTATAGGTGTGTATCTTTGGAACGGTAATAGGTAACCGGATGAAATTTTCACAGAATGTGTGTGAATGTGTTAGTATGGCAATCTGCCATACTAACAACATATTCAACAATTCTGTGTCGTCAACATATTCTGTGAAAATAAGCATTACGGTGTTTCACCAGGCAGCCGTTGCGCGTAGCGTATTAGAAAAAGATATATGGCTCAGTGGCATTGGATATGGACTGCCGCGCAGCAGGCCATGATTTGAATCCCACCGCGGGCTTGAGCTTCACCGCATAATGGTACGGCATTTTGCGAATGCCCGCCCGGCTAGAGACCACCCTCAAGTATAAAATCTGTCGCCAAGCACCTAACGGTGTGTTCCGGCAGCTGTCCTTGAGAGCCAGTATTTCTAGGTTAAGCCTGTTAACACCTTCGACCAGATCATCACTTACCATCAGGTGAGATTGTGGTCAAAGGCATACCAATAAGCAATAAAAAAAAAGTTGTATATATACATTTTCTTCGACTGGACTGATAATTTCTTATATATTCATATCCTGAAGGTCGTCCAATATTCCCAAGGGAACGTATTAAATGTCATCAATTATTTTAATAGTGCATTTGTGTTTGCATGTCATGATATCGTATGTATATTTTATGAAAGCTTTTATCTTTTTTTAATTGCCAATTTGAAACGTTTCTTCAAACTGTCTCCTTTCATTGCTTCTTTGAACTGATTTCCAGATATATTTTGCAGCCATTACTAGTGCTAGGATTTTGGTCAGTATTATGTTTATATAATTTAATTTCCTGTATCTTATTTCCGGCGGTAAGACGGAGTTTTTACTCTCCTGTTAAGCTTGGTTAATCATTATTATGTCCTTCTCTTAACTCGTTTCCTGTTTTACTGGATAAATCGGTATTCTCTTCTTCTGTTAATGCGATTCTTATTTCGTTTACACATTCGGTATTTTGTTGTCCTGTTAACCCGCTTTTTTTGTTTTTCTACCAAAAGAGAAAAAGTGTGTTCCACACACACATTAGAAACCACACATTCCATACACACAGACCAGAAATCAAAGCGGAAAGTTGTAACTATTTATTTATTTATTTATTATTAATTATTACGGACATACCATTTACAATAATTAATCCAAAAAAAAACAAATTTACATGGTCCTAAAAATAAATTACATAAATTATAAAATAAGTCATTCAGTCAACAGATTATAAATTACAATATTAAATAAACATATAATAAAACATTTGTCAATAGCGACGTGACAGACACTTACTATCAAGCGGTAACAGAAAACATGACACCTATGTTGACCAATGTTTTACTAGAAGAAATATATGCTTAACGTATTATTATATGTTCTATAAAATTATATGATATAGCGATACATAAATTCGCTGCACGTCCGCGCGTCTCTTGTAAGCTCTTGTAAGTCAGCCCTAAGAAAGCGTATCAGTCTTATAATGGTCAATGGTGAATGCTGCTATTATCGCGGGCTGTACATAGCGAAAGTAACACTAAGTCTAGCGCATTAGACACGTATTTGCGTTTACTGATCTGAGAGTGGTAGCGATTAAATTTGTAGGTATTTTTTCTCTTTGAAAGGACAGTGTTATATATATTAGTAAGTAATCTGTGCCCTGGCCTTGATTAGTAAATATAAGAGAACTGAACTTACCATACTGCTTTCGATCAACGTTGCACCGTGGATCCTTGAAACTCGAAATGAGATTCAATGACTGACTGAATTCTTAGTCCGGCAGCACTCTTCATGCCGCAATCGGTATCCTACTAGATTGTATTATATATATGTATCATAATTGCAAATTCTACAACAACAGAACGTCTGCATCGGCCCCCACCATTCAGGGCTGCCGCCGACTCCGGTCATTCACTCACTTTGTTACCGTTTTAGCGCATTTGGTGCTAGGTCTAGAATATTTCTTTCAAGGTCTTTAGCGCTTTTTTCTCATCACCATACGCTAAAAACGTCTAGTGAAATCTGGCGGAAAACTTTACATACATTACAAACAAGATTATCTTGATATTAGCTGGCAACTCAAGTTACATTGTGAGTTTATTATGTTCGCTAGTCTCACGGCAATGGACGAAGGAGAAAAGGCACATGGTTTATCTGATCGAAATAAAGTATAAATTTAAGGGAATGAGTTGCTTTTACTTTTCCAAATTCCCAATTTTTAATTTAAATAAAGAAGTATATACGGTTTTGGGTACCTAATCTACGTAACACATCAAGATGGCTTAAAAAAAATTGATACTACCTATGTAGTTTATAGTTTTTGACTAGGTATTAATTTATTGATTATTTATTAACTTATTTGAAAATGGCTAAAAAAATAAGTTAATCTGGAAAAAACTCGCGATAGTTTTCAAAGTGAAGATTATATATTAAAACAAAAATTTAATTTATTCTTTTTAACAGATTATTGGAGACATTATTTACAAAATGTTATGCCCAAGGCGGGAATCGAACCCGCCATGGGCATAACAAATTGATGGAATCATATTTATTTTTAAAAAGCTGTATAAATGAAAAAATATATGAACTTAGTTTTCATGGGTGTCCGAGTAAAAATCTCACTTTCACCCAAATGTCCGGGTTTTTTAGGTGGTTAAAGTGATAAGTGATGGTGATGAAGTGATGAAGTGGTGGTGGTTAAAGTGATGGCAGCCCTAGGGCTGCCATTACTTTAACCACCGAAGCCGGACAAAATCTTTAACACTTTGACGGCATCTGTTATTGAATATGTTTACTCCGTGTTTAAGCTTATTTGATTAGACTCGGTGAGCATATTCTGTACCTAAATAAACTCCTGAGGTCTAATGACGGAAAAGAACTAGATCGTAGGGACCTGTGCATGCATATGGCAAGTACACTGTGTTTAGGTGTATTTGATTGGGCTCATTCACTTTATTCTGGACATGAAATTCTGAGATACTCTCTGAGACCTTAATATGATACATATAAACATAAGATCTTAAAATAAAAATTTTTGTTATTTAACTCAACTAATCACCTATTCAAAGTTAAATATCGATGTCATAATACTAACTGAGGTTAATATATCTAAGCAAGTTGTTTCTATGTTTGATATAAATGGATATACACTGCACAGCCAATTGCGTAAAAAACGTAAGGGTGGAGGGGTTATTGTTTACGTAAAAAACACTCACACTTTTAACGTAATAAACCACACATTTAATCATTGTGAGTCCATAATAGGTCAGATAACCACACCGTATAATTATTCTGCGTATATCTGCGCATTGTATAGACCACCAAGTGAAAGCAAGCACCTATTCACAAAAGAAGTTAAAAATCTATTTTTAAACACCTTATTTTTAAAACACGACACTTATCTATTAGGCGACATAAATATTGATTTAAAAACTAACAACGGCATACGTTAATATTACATCAGTAGCATGTCCGAGTGTGGTCTAACTAGTGCGATTTCAGACTACACTAGAATCGAGAAACAAGGCGATTTAATAACGCAAACTTGCATAGACCACTTATTTGTACGGTCGCACTCGTTAGACGTATACTCGGCCGCGCTCGGAACTGTTCTCGCTGACCACCGAATGATAATAATGTCGAGTATTGGAAGCGGTACATCACCAATACAGGGTGGTGTAAAAAACATTCAACTATTAGACAATATTAAAACCAAATCTTTATTATCCGAATTAGACTGGTCTGAAATCGAAGATACAGAGTGTCCTTTAAAAATATACGAATGCATTAAGGAAAAATTTAAAAATTGCTACAATAAAACTACATATACAAAAAAGATAAATATAAATAGTAGGAGAAGTCAAGAGCCCTACGAGGGCTTACTGTACTACTAGCTACGAGGGCTTACTGTATGGGCGGGGGGCCCTTTTTCAATGTCCCGTAGTCCCACACTTTACCAAGAAGTCGTGGCGTATTCGACTGGTTTCCTAGAATGTCACAAGAAGACACAAGCCGATATATGTATATAACTTACCCCTTAACGGTTCGCTAGGCGCTCCGTCGAAGGGGGCTTAATGCAAAACACCCTAACCTACGTTAACTGAAGTTAAATAGTCGTAGATTAAGGAATTTTAATTTCATCAATCGTCCCTTGAGCCCGATGGTAACGTAGAGGCCCGCAGACAGGAAACCGTTGCTCCCTTACTCCCAATGAACGTCCGACGCCCAAAATAACGATGACCGCACCGAACACAATCAAAGACAAAACAGCCGCTGTTTTGAAAACGGTATACATTGGCACGCCGCGTGCGTTTCTCGCGAAAAAAAATGTGCGTACACCCTCAAGTAGAAAATCTGTCGCCAAGCACCTAATGGTGTGTTCCGTCAGCTGTCTTTGAGAGCCAGTAATTTTGAGTAAGCCTGAACAACATCTTCGATCAAATCGTCACTTACGATCAGATGAGATAGTGGTAAAAGGCTAACCTATCAGGTATAAAAGAATTGCACAAGCTACTATGTAAAGAAGATGTTTAAATCAATTTAAGATAATTCATTGGTACCCCAAAATCAAAACATAAATTTCACCTACTTTTATGAAAAAGCTTTTAATTACTGGTATCACGTCTTTACCATCAGTGATGCACTCCGCTTCTAAAAACTTTAGTAGCTTCGCATACTGTTGGGTGCGTGATACATATACAATCATTTCAAACGTGGCCTGTTATTTTTTTTGCGATTGCAGAACAACTGTCTTTCTAGATCATGATTTGTAAATGCTACACCAATTTGGACTTTTGCAAACAAACTAAGAACCTTTATATATCACTTAATTTTAGTTGGTTTTCCATAACAGAATTACGAACAATTATCTTTTTTTTTTCAATTATAAAATTACAGTATATTCGTAACCAGTTATCACTGATAGATGTAGAGTGTAGGATTAGATTAGAATGCAATATCTTGGTCAAACAAAGAGGATGTAATAAAGATCTAGTAAATAGGTCAACATTCTGAGAGAAAAAATACCTACCAACATTCAAACAAAGAGGATGTAATAAAGATCTAGTAAATAGGTCAACATTCTGAGAGAAAAAATACCTACCTACATATCTTGTAAATATTGGCATTATATGGTTGTCAAACTACACAACACCTTCTCCTAGTCTATACATTTACTGTTTCTTTGTAACTTCTTCCACATATCCTTAACGTGAAAGCAAAAAGTAAGTTCTAACACTATAGAAATAAGGTTCAAAACAGATTGCAGTTACAGCGAACGGGGCGGCAACGCCGCGTTCAGTAACGTTTTCAACGAAATATTTAAATATTTAGGCGGGAAGAAATGTTTTTGCTTATTACGCAAAAACTATGAGGCCCATTGTTTTGAAAATTTTGGTGCCGATGGCACAAATTCTACCCAACATTTTTAGCTATTAAACAGTAGTCTAGCCTTTCCCGTTTGAGCTGTGCAGCATGTGCTAGCTGGGGACATGTGTCTCCAGCTTACACGTTTATTTGAGCTTGTAGCTCCAAAACCTTAATAGCCACAGACTTGAAAATTTTAGTGCCGATGGCACAAATTTGGCGCTAAATTTTGACATATTAAACAAAGTCGTAGGCCCATTCGTTCAGAAGATACAGATGAGCAGCTGTAGACACGTGGTCTCCAGCTTACACGTTGTAATCGGGTCATTACTACTACAGTTTTCAAGTAGGGCGTTTCAATTTTTTTGTGCCACTGGCACAAATTATGCGCTAAATCTCTGGCTATAGTATATAATCACATCTTCAGCCGTTTCGTATATACAGCATGTGTCAGCTGGAGACCATAACGCCAGCTAACACACTAATAATCACGTGTAGCATCGAAGTTTATTTGGCACCTAAATTTTGAGTTGGTATTCATAATTGCACTAAATCGGCTCTAAATATTGGCATATTCAGAATTAAGAAATTTCAATTGAGTAAGCTGGAGACATACACATTAAAATTGTAAATCTAAAAGGACGTTTAGTGTACGAGTCTGATTAGACCGAATGAGCTACCATTATTTGAGTTGTAAATCACTAGTGAATGTTATAAAAATACCATTTATTTGCAATATATTTAACGATCGCGTGACGTAAAACACGCACTTCCTATACCAATGAAGTGGAAAGCTGAATTCAACGCCAAACGTGTACAACATGCCTAATGACGTCACTGACTCGCCGCACGTCAATGCGTACGTCACGACCAAGCTAGGAGTGGGCAACGTATTGTCATTTCATAAACAGGCATAAATTCAGGTACGTTCTAATATCACGACAATATTATATTTTTCACTACAATAATTTGTAAATTTATGATTTTAGCTTAGTTAGCGGTAGTGCTTGTAATCATAATATTAAGAAATATATGTTTAGAAAATTTAAAACATGCATATAATGCACATTTTTTTTATGTTATTGTGATGGAACAAGCTTGCGATGATGCTAAGCGGACTTACCTCTGCCTATAACAGATGCATTTCGCCACAAGTCACGAATTGCATTGCGCATGTCACCATGAGACATAGTTGTTAAGTCTCATGTGCCTGTAATTTCACTGGCTCCCAAGGACTGCTGCCGGAACATACCGTTAGGTACTTGGCGATAGATTTTCTACTTGAGGGTGGACGCTAGCCAGGCGGACATTAGCAAAATGCTCTTCTACCATGCAGTGAAGCTCAAGCCCGCGGCGGGATTCGAACCATGGACCTGCTGCGCGGCAACCAATGCCACTGAGCCAGCACTGCTTCAAACAGCTACACTTCCATTGTAATACAATTTTATGCCTGCCTGTGAGGAGAAGATTTATTGTTTGGATAATATTTTTTTTTAATTTCTTATCTTATAATCCTGATTTACGATTTCCTCCAATACAATGTCAATTGATAGATAAAGTAACTTTCTACACCGAAAAAGATACTTACTATTTTAGGTTACGAATTACTTGTAGAAGTTGGATCATGAAAAAATATTAACGAAAAAATGGAACCGACTTCAACACTGAAAATTGTGAAATAACTTGTTGAAGTGAACTCGGTACCGGGATAGTTCAAAAGTACCTATTATCATAATATTGTGTTCATGGTACCGACTTCGACAAGTTATTTCACACATTTAAGTGTTGAAAGTGTGAAATAACTTGTTGAAGTCAGTACCGTGATAGTTCAAAATTACCTATTATCACAATATTGTGTGCATGGTACCGACCTCGACAAGTTATTTCATACTTTTAAGTGGTCGGTTGCATTTTTTGGTAAAAAAATTTTTTCACTCTTTTTAGTGACCCGTGCTACTTACGGGATTGATTGTCATTCCGATTTTGATGAAATTTAAATGGGACCAAACGACAAGCATCAGCTTTCAAATTAAAAATAGAATATCAAAATCGGTTCACCCAATCAAAAGTTCTGAGGTAACAAACATAAAAAAAACACAGATGAATTAAGAACATCTTCCTTTTTTAACCGACTTCCAAAAAAGGAGGAGGTTCTCAATTTGTCTGTATTTTTTTAATTTTTGTTACCTCAGAACTCTTGACTGGGTGAATCAATTTGAAAATTCTTTTTTTGTTTGAAAGCTGATGCTTGTCGTTTGGTCTTGGTTTGGTAAATAATAAACATTAAAAAAAATACAGACGAATTGACAACCTCCTCTTTTTTTGGTAGTCGGTTAAAATACCACCGAATCTGGTTGAAACTATAGTCAGAGCTATCAGACTTATTCAAGTGAAATTCAATTCCCGTATTTTTTAATAAAATGGGCGAAAACCAAGTTAGTTCTTTTAATAAAAAAATATATTCTTGACATGAGAACGTCCTTTTATTGAAATCGGTTAAAAGAGGCGACCTAGGGGATATCCGACGCGAAAAGTCTGCGTTGTCCTTTACATGCGAACGTATTGAATGAGTTCTCGTCCAAGCAAGTTTTATAGAATATCTGGTTCAAGGGCGAACGTTTTATTTTCTTTTTGCCTTCCCTTGAGTTATTCCTTGCTGATAACAAGTAAAACTGGTTTGAAACACGTATGTGCTCGGAGGGGTACTTTGTATTTTTTTTCTTACGAGACATGTGATGCGAACTTTTGTGCATGTGTGTGTAAGTAGTTCCCAGGGGAGCGCGAATTATGCTTTGCTTATTTATTAGCATTAAGCCAATGGTAGAGATTTTGTGAACGCGGGGCTTACTAGAAGAACGTTCATTGTAGTCTATGTTACATCTGTATCAGACGGATTGTCCACTGAATATTACTGGTAGTTAAAGCCTTATAACAGATTCGCGCCGACATATACAAAAGAAAAACTGATTTTCATATCCACAGACGCGACGACGACGCGACGCGGCGCGCGGCGTGGCGCCGAGGTAAAGGTCCTTGACCTAATCGTCACTTGTCTGAGGGAAAATCAGACTAGTTCAGTTTTGCCCACCTTCAATCACGCTAAATGTTGATTACTTCACTGAATATGCCCAACATGTAGACTAAACAAAAATGATGAAATATAATTTTAACTTCGTAGTAAAGATGTAGGTTTTCAATCAGAGAGCAAAATCCGATTTTGCTCACCGAGTGAGACAAGGTAAGTTTTTTTTTTCAGTTAGCCGCGAATGTCTTATTCAGTCGGAGTATTATTATCAGTACTATCAGTACTTCAGTACTAATATTATAAATGCGAAAGTAACTATGTCTGTCTGTTACGCTTTCACGCCAAAACTACTGGACCGATTTGAATGAAATTTGGTATGGAAATAGTATGAGACCCGGGCAAAAAAATAGGATAGTTTTTATCCAACTGCGCAAAAAGGGGTTTATGTTTTTGCGCGATAACCGACATCGCGCGGGCGGAGCCGCGCCCGGAAAGCTAGTATGTTATATGCCATGAATTTGAAACATTCACAGTCTCTTTCCCCCATTAGAGACAAAGACCAGCCCTATCGAAGTTTCGATTTTGAATTCGACCTAAAAACTTTGTTGTATTTATTGAATCAACTGGACTGGAACGCGGCTTCCCTCGCGTTAAGAAGTATTATTATTAATTAGGTATAGATTTTGCGGCTTTACTTTTGTTTAGCGTGTAAAAAATTAGGGCCTACAAAACTTTTTTGTACACAATATTCTTAACTAATCTGTCGTTAGGCGCTAAAATTTAATAAAACAAAATGTATATTCGTATACGCACAAAAAATGTTAATTCAAAGTTCTCTCCAAAATAACTCAATGTAAATGGCGCTAGCATACAGTAATTCGTATACTTTAAACTGAAAAATTGCTAATCTTATATAGCCTGCATCTCAAACTCCTTTCTTAGGGGATGCCTACGTCATAGTAGCTTTATGCATGCAAAGTCTCAGCCCGATCGGTTTAAAATTGACAAAGTTTCATACAAACTTTTATCCTCTATTTTATCCCTTTGAGGGTAGAATTAAACAGAATCCTTTCTTAGCGGATGCCTACGTCAGCATCCTGCCTGCCAAATTTCAGCCCGATCCGTCCAGTGGTTTGGGCTGTGCGTTGATAGATCACTATGTCAGTCAGACACCTTTGAGTTATATATATTTAGAGAAGTAGTTTTTATAATATTAAAGTTGAAGGATTCAACTTTAAAATCTTTAATAATTGAATCTTTCGCTTGCTCTGTTCACGTTCAGTCCCGACTTTGCTCTCTTGTTGCACAAATAACTATCAGTACTAATATTATAAATGCGAAAGTAACTCTGCCTGTTACGTTTTCACGTCAAAAATACTGGACCGATTTGAATGAAATTTGGTATGGAAATAGTTTGAGACCCGGGAAAAAACATAGGATAGTTTTTATCCAACTGCGCAAAAAGAGGTTAATGTTTTGCACGATAACCGACATACGCGCGGGCGGAGCCGCGCCCGGAAAGTTAGTTTCTTATATATTATATTAAGCGCTTATACTAGTATATTATATTAAGCGAATAAGCTTACACAATTACAACGAAAGGTAAAATATTAAGGACATACAACCGCCAGCCAAAGCGTGAACCTATTTATAAACTCAACTTGTTATTTTAAAAAAAACTCGCATATAAATATAGTGTTTTATTAGACCTAACGTTTCCAGCTTAAATCCTTTTTTTTTACTAAAATTAAATTTTTTAGTATATAGCGTTTAGTGTGTCTTATTTTTAGGAGTTTGAACGAGTTATTCGTAGTTCCAGTTTTTTTTTTATGTTATTGTGACGGAGCAAGCTCGAGGCCCACCTGATGTTAAGCGGTATCCTCTGCCTATAACAGATGCATTTCGTAACAAGCCGCGAATTGCACTGCGCCCGTCATCTTGAGACATAGTTGTTAAGTCTCATGTGCCTGCAATTTCAATGGCTCTCAAGGACTGCTGCCGGAACACACCGTTAGGTGCTTGGTGACAGATTTTCTACTTGAGGGTGGTCGCTAGCCAGGCGGGCACTCGCAAAATACCCTTCCACCAAGCGGTGAAAGCTCAAGCCCGTGGCGGGATTCGAACCATGGACCTGCTGCGCGGCAATCCATAGCCAATACCCCTGAGCTATCACTGCTTCAAACTTCTTTATTAAAAAATATAGTACACATGTATAAATAACTTCCCATTATAGTAAGTTCATTATATTCCCCATGTTTGTAGTGCAATAGAAATATTAAAAACATGCTTATTTTTCTTGAAAGAGGTGCTTATGGTTGGGTCAATCTCTTACCAAAAAGAACGAGTTTTTGAGCTAGTGTAATTTCAAGACTGTATAATTTAATGAAAATCTGATGCACCACAAACCTAGATATTAGGGTAGTGATTACGTAGGTAAAAAAATAATTGATTTTTATTCGCTATTATTAAAATGAGAATGGAGCTGCTTTTGTATGGGGGCGTTCGTCTAAAATATACCCTTAATCTCGAATGGGATTCCGTCCCTTAAGACGTTTAAAACATAGGAACGAAAGGATAAATTTGGGCTGAGATTCACTCATCACGATAATCCAATTTTTTACAAGCTTTTATTTATTTTCACCTGTCCCGATGTTTGTAATTAAATCTTACAAATTAAATTTGATCCACTTTCCGGTTACCGATTGAGCTGAAATTTTGCATACATGTGTAAATCGCGTGACAATGTAATATTATGATGACATAGTGCTGATCTGATGATGGAACTGGAAGGTGACCAAAGGAACTACGCAATGAAATGACACAACCTCATCGGGCTCATTTGAATCGTCTTGGCGTGTATTTTTCATTTTATCTAGTTGTTTATGTTAACAAGAACTTATAAGCTTGTTTTAAAAAGTTTTTTTTACAGCTTAAAGCTTATTTTACAGCTTATTTTATGTTATTGTGACTGAATAAGCACGAAGGCTACCTTGTGTTAAGCGGTAACCTCGGCCTATAGCAGATGCATTTCGTCCAGTGACGAACTGCACTCCCCCCGTCACCCTGAGACAATCAGTTGTTGAGTCACATGTGCCTGTAATTTTATTGGCTCTCAAGGACTGCTGTACGAACACTTGTTAGGTGCTTAGCGATAGATTTTCTACTTGATGGCAGCTAGCCAGGCGGGCATTCGCTAAATGCCCTACCATCATGCAATACGTCAAGTTATTCCATACTTTTCACGGATTGAAGTGTTGAAGTCGGTACTCTGATTCAAAACAATTAGCCGGGTGCAACAAGATATTTTATTCTGTAAGAAGTCAATTTCGTTTCTTTTATACATCTTCATGTAAAAAATACGACAACAACACAATTCTTTTGCAAGTGCAATGAAAGACTTCTTTTAAAGTAGCAACTTATAATTCTTACCACAATAATCAGCGCAGATATATATATATATATACATATAGATATACCTCGACCACGACAATATTGTAATCTTTACGACGTCTTGCCTAAATCAGAGCTCTGCACCGAATGAATCTCCAAAACTGCCTCCATTTTCGAATGTCATCTTTCTTTGTGGAAATCAAATGAATTACTTTTAAATGGAATATTCAAAATGCGAGTCCAAACAGTTTCCATGAATTGAACAACTTTTAAATTAATAGTATCGTTAAATTACTGAAAACATGACACAAGGTAGTCAAGTTTAGGGGAGCGCGAAAGAGCTATATAAAAACACTATTTTTAATAAAAGATTTTATTTTGCTCTTAACACTAATAAAATATGCGTCCGAACAAAGTCGTATGTTCTTAATGACTAACTTAATCTATCCAGACAGCTACCCACGCGTTATACAGAAATCCGGTGTCGCTGTTGATAATGCATCGGCAGTTTCTAGAGAAACTGCTGACCAGAGAGTTGAAGTACTTAGAGTAGTTATATCCGAACACCACTGCTTTAAAAGCTTACTAGAATTTACCTATGTACATACCTACGCTCATGTATATGCAGTTTGTAATGACAAGGAAAGAACGTTCAAATAGTATGCGTCATATATGTTGTTAGAAAGAGATAATTAAGCAATTCGTGTTACCACCGAACCGCCACGAGACGTTCCGATCACCATTATGCTACGATCTCTTTCACTCTCTCACACCAAACGATACACATATCTCGCTCATACATTTCATTGTGATTCGTTCCTAAGATAAAACAAAATAACGATATTGTCTATTTCAACAGTAAAAGCAATAATTACGCGTGAAATGAAAAATTTTTCTTATCTCTCACAGTGCCTGTATAATTGGTGCAGAGTCTAAAGACACAAGGAAGGTGTATTAACCACAGATTATTCCGAAAAAACACGATTAGCGGCGATGTATTCACCGGACGCTCGGAAGTGCTAGACTGGTAGTGGCTCAGGAAATTACCCTGAATTCGTCTAGTAAATATGGAGGGCATACAACTGATCTACAGGTAAAAAATCTTAGCTGCTGACCCAGTTGTTATCAGGAGATTGGGTGGCCGCATAACTAGGTAGATTATTATTGTCATTATATATTATTATAACTTGTGATAATCAATAACAAACAAGGCCTCCATAAACAGTAAGTAATATTTACTAACTACTCGTATACATTCCGTGACGACTTCATTATTAAAACTGCAATGACATGAAATACGTACTTAAATATCGAAGGCTGCGAAGTGCTAGGCATAACATGAAATTGAGATAACGATCAAATCAGCGTACAATTTAACTCAATAAACTTTTCGTGTCAGTTACGTTTTACATTGAACCTAATTACTTGGGTACGTGATACAAATAAGGCCTGCCTTATTTCAAATCGATTTATGCAGGGTTATTGGTAAAATGCTAACAACCTCTTAGGGTTGACTTCTGCTAGTCCTAACAAATATGTATATTTGTTATGCAATATTTGAGATGATTTGTTTTTGTATTTTTTTAATTTTTTAAAAAAATTTTATAGTTTTAATGCCTAATCCGAGCCAAGAGCGCCCACCGCGGCAACACTGGACCACGCCGGGCTACCCCTTGAATAGAGTTTTAAATATTTACATCGAGCAAAGTAATAGAAAATATGAAATAATACATTACATACACAAGATACTTTTAACATCAGGTGGTCCACTACTTATTCTGTCAAAAACACATAAAATAGTACAAAAAACATTTTTTTTTTCTATTAAAAAAAATAATATCAAAATGTTTGTAAGGACTAGCAGAAGTCAACCCTAAGAGGTTAGCATTTTACCAATAACCCTGTATACTTTTGACATCTAAATAGTAATCTCAAAACGACTGCAAGTCTTGCTCCTTACGAATATTAATTAAACACTCTTTAGATTAATCATATGTCTTTTTGCAACGTATCTTTTAATAATATTTAAAAAATCATGGTCTAACGTAGGTGATAGGATCAGAAGTAGTTTGTAGGGAAAAACACTATAATACATGAACATTTTAGCAGAATTCTCTCGTAATTTTCTATGTTTAACTTGCCTTATCTGACAGTGAGTTTCTAACTAGTATTTTGATGACAAAATTTCCAGACAAGGAGAAAACTCTTCATTTTCACGGAAGTAGTTTTCACGCATTCAGAATAATTAAGACTATTTATAATAAATACACCACCCACTGTAATTATTCAGATACTCATGAAAAATACGTATTAATTTGCATACCAGCTACAGCTAAGCTGCATAATATAGAGACTAGGTATAATATAGCTTGTATATCCTTATATGGAAAAAATTACGTGTCACGTTGTTTGTCCGCGGTGGACTCCTAAACAACTGAACCAATTTCAAATTTGATTTGCACACCGTGTGCAATTTGATCCAAATTGAAAGATAGGATAGCTTACATCTCAATTTATAGTCGTAATTATCCGTGCGAAGCCGGGGCGGGCCGCTAGTATTATAAATTCATAATATAGTATTTACTTTTTCAATGCGCTATCAATTTTTGGCGGGTGTCTCCCGTGTGACACGCGCTCTGCAGCAAGACGTGTGGGTGACTTGCTTCTTGCTTGACTTGGCTTCACATGGATTGAACTAAACGGGGGGAAGGGTTCGGGAACATGCGCTGCTCGTGTGCAAGCATTTTGGTTATGTAACAGCAAATGCTGCGTTTTATATTGAATTTCGACAAAAATTTATTAAATACATGTTTTTTGGAATTTCTCGCGTTCTAGACACGTTTTTCTCGTCTCAACCAATGACAGATTTCCCGGGATTTCTCCGGGAAATCACGACCAGAAACCCCACACCGCAACCCTTCTCGGAGAATGGTGGTCTCTTACAATCAAATTTCACTGAAATCGATAGATTTAATTGTACCACTAATTAAATCTATTTTAAGACAGCAGTTCATCAATTTCTTTTGGAAATTGTACTACTTACCATTTTTTTGTTTTTTGATTTGTAGTAGTCTAAGAGCCGGTGAAGATCGACCTACACCCATCAGGTAACTAAGTGAAACATATTTTTTATCAGATATAATTTATTAACAAACATGCCTATGATAACTTGCCTATCGAAAAGTTTAGATAGCTATTTTTTAATTGAATAAATTTTTTATATAATAATTTCATGTTCATTTCGATTTTTTGCAAGCAAGCTATACGATTGGTTTTATAATTAAAATATCTTACTCATGATATCAATTTCGATTGGATAACAGATCGGTGTAGTTATCTATATTGACTTACCTGTTCACATCTGCTTGCCAGGTAGCCATGCACAGAAATAAGTAGGCAAGCCTACCTAGGCATATTCTGTGTGTTAAACACTATCAGTTGAGATAAAATTCATTCTGTTATGAAAAGAGTGAAGGTGATGAAAGAAAATTGATTAAAATGATTCTATTAAAAATGGCTATGATAACTTTTCGATAGGCAAGTTATCATAGGCATGTTTGTCAAAAATTATATTTGATAAAAAATAATCAAGTTATCTGATGGGTGAAGTTCGACATCCCACGTCTCCTCTACTATAGCCATATGTGGCAAAGCTGTTTGCTGTTCCAAATAGATAAATAAAAAGCCAAGCGAGCATTCGTATTCCATTTTAGGGTTAAAAAAATATTCACTCTTTTTAGTGTCCTTTGTTACTAACGCAACCGATTCATCTATATCATCAAGACAGGAAAAAATTTTTCAGTTATAGGAGTGTAACTCAAAATCGGCTTGACCGATTTGATGAAATTTATATGGGACCATAGAACAATAAACAGCTTTCAACTAAAAAAAATCGGTTCACCCAGTAAAAAGATCCAAGTTAACAAAAAAAATAAAATAAAAAAAATACGTGTGGCACTCGGAGACTGCCGCGGTAAAGCTATAACATAGCATTTTTTATCAACTTATGCAATTATAAATCTCGACACGTTAGTTGTCAAAACCTTTTTTGTGCCAAATTTTAGTTATTTTTACGCACTGTAGAGGCGCTGATCAAATATAGTATCACCGCTGTGCCGGTCGGAGTGGGGGGTGTTAGGTTATTTTCGTTACGGAATTTCTGGATTCGGTCTCCACGCTCAAGGCCCGCGATAGAAGCTATGCAATAGCTTAAAAAGACATACGAATTGAGAACCTCCTACTTTTTTTGAAGTCGGTTATGAATAAAATGATATTGAGTGGATACAGAACCATCCATGACGGCGTGCGAGTACTGGACTTGTATTTTAAATTTATCCATTCCCATCCAATAAAAAAATAGATTTCAATGCTAGATTTTATAATCATCTCGAAAAAAACGATCTTGATCCGTCTGATGGATTCTATCTTTGGAAACGAAAAGCTTTTAACATAGACGATATATAAATCGTAAAATATTGAAATAATAATCGTAAAAATTCAAAGATCGTCGGATGTTTCAATAACAAAACAAACATTAAAAGCGAGTGAATAATATGCCAATGATTATTCAAAAGCCGCTGTTTTTTTTATTTATTTATAGCTGATACGCTAGCCTTTGACCACTATCTCACCTGATGGTAAGTGATGATGTGGTCGAAGATGTTGTTCAGGCTAACCTACAATTATACTGGCTCTCAAGGACAGCTGCCGGAACACACCGTTAGGTGCTTGGAGACAGATTTTCTACTTGAAAGTGGTAGCTAGCCAGGTGGGCATTCGTTAAATGCCCTACCACCATGCTATAACGACCGCCATCCTAAGACAACAACCGGGACCGACGGCTTAACGTGCCCTCCGAAGCACGTGCACGCTCAGTAGTAATGTCACCAGCGGTGACAACTTTGCTGATCGGCTCAGAATGTCTAAGCAAACTTCACTACGAGCGCTTCATATAACACATTTATCAAATCAAGACACTAATTGTTTAAATGTAAACGGTAAACAAGTGTATCCAAGACACAGGCTCGTCAAGTTTGGGATAACTCTTATTCATTTCAAAGTGAAATTCTTATGATATTATTTAGTTCGTACTGTATATCTCTACACTAATATTATAAAGAAGAAAGATTTGTATTTTTTGATGTCACGAACAAACATAAAAACTACAGGACCGATTCAAAAATTCTTTCACCATTCGTATCCCTTTTTTTTCTTGAGGGGGGAAATCCCTTCGCACTAAACTTCCACCATGGGCGCGGTGGAATATGGAAAATGTGTGAGACTTGAACCCACTAAAACCCCCCCGGTGAGCAGCCTCCGCCGAGGTGGCGCAGGATAGTATCGCGTTAGCCGTCACTATCTTGCCCCGATGGTACGCCCGAACTCAATCGGGGCTCTGCGTCTGTGGAAGGGCGATCCGGCTCACCGAGTTCACCCCCCAAACACTTATCCCTGATGAACATAGGCTATAGAATATATTCAAAAAAGTAGTTTGTTTTAAATTTTTGTTAAATACTCGTGCGAAGCCGGGGCAAGCCGCTAGTTATTATATCAATAAGTTCAACATGCCTACGTATTTTTAAGTCTAAATGTCTACGTTCGACAAAAAAGGCAAAATAAAAGAATATTACGTATACGTATATTTAAACTTTCTTAAAGGTAAAAGTTGAAGTTGATAGCATTCTTAATTTAGCTAAAAAAAATAGGTATATACTATAAATTACTGAAGTATTTTTACTTTGCAGAAGCCGTTAAGGGAAAAAGGTTGATTGATCGCCAATAATAGCATTCTAAATTTAACCTATATCTTTTTATAATAATATTAGCCTGACCCCACAAACGTTGTTTTGCCATATAGGCAAATAAATATAAAAAAAAGTTTAATATACAGTCGACACTCGTTAATTCGATACTCGTGGGACTCTTAAAATGTTACGAATTATCGAATGTTTAAATATATCAAACAGATTGAAATTTTTGAGAGAAAAGAAACCAATTCGCCTGGAAGTGTATGCCTTACTAATCATTACCAAAACAAAGGCTTGTGTACGATGATACAAGCTTGAACTAGTTCTACAATATACTTAGATGTCTCCGCGGCGGGATGGATTACTCGGACTTGTTTATAAGAGGATCAAGTGACTTATTCTTTACGAATTGTCGAGTGTTTGACGCCGATAAGTTCGAATTAACGCGTCATCTTGTTGCGTAGCGTTGATTTTTTCGTTCGAATTACCAAGTGCATAAAAATGTATTGATTTAGTTCGAAATATAAAGAGATTTTCTAGGGAACTCGTGATAACTTTGAATTATAGAGAGGTTCGAATTAACGAGAGTCGACTGTACTACCTATTCGAAAATAGTTTATGACCTTGGCTGATGAACGCTACGGCTGTTGACGATGGTACGTGAATATAGAGCACGCTCCAAACCATGATACTTGGACATGGAACCCTGGACAGCGCTCAGGCGTACAAGGACCAGACTTGTAACGAAACAAAAAGTAAATGCTAGGAATAATCTGCTTCGCGACTCAACATTGCGAAGCACTTGTAGCGTAGCTTGCTTAGTCGTTCTTAAATGATCAACTATGTTTTACTACGACATATAATTATTCGTAGAAGTTAACTACGTCCGTCGCGGCCATGACTTAGATGGGTGACCGCTAGTGGCAGTACTACTGAGCGTGCACGTGCTTCGGAGGGCACCTTAGGGGGCGATTCAGATCAATGAGAAACTTGTAACGGGTTTTTTATTTTATTTAAATGTCACGGAACAAGCGCGACTCCCACCGGACGTTGAGTGGACTAACCTCTGACTTTAACTGATACATTTTGTCACAAGTGACGAAATGCACTGCGCCCCTTCACATTGAGACACACAGTTGTTAAGTCTCTCTAAGTTTAAGTTTTCCATATTCATGTTCTAGAGTCTAGACTTTCGGCTGGGTGGGTAAACAAAAATCCTACATTTCGGTGATCACCGTTAATTATTCTCCATCAGAAATATATATTTAGGTACATAAAAGGTTACACTAATGAGGTAGGCTGAAGTAAGGACCCGTGGGGTGCCGGGTTAGAATTGCACCTCCCCATATCATCCCGTGGGTGTCGTAAGAGGCGACTAAGGGAAAAATACGAGGAAGGTGGGCAGCAGCGCCTTCTAAAAACTGCCCTTACACTGCGATCCCCAAGACGCCTGCGAAGCGTGGGGATTATGGCAAATACCCCCATAATACGGGAGGCTGTGTCCAGCAGTAGACGATCCAGCTGTTACAGAAGTAAGGACACTCGGTACAAACGTGTTGAGGCAAATGAGCGCACGAGGCGACTTTTGCAATATCAGCAAAATGCGAAGTTGCATGTGTCCCTATAGATTTCTTTAGACAATATATGGAGAAACAAACATAGCTAAAGACCACACAATAAAAACAAACAAATATTATGACCTAACAAATGTATTAACCAAAAACGGTTATGTGTTTATTTTTCTAAATATTATGATTACAAGCACTACCGCGTACTAAGCGAAAATCATAAATTTACAAATTATTGGACTACAAAGTGTTTTGCCCCGGGCGGGAATTGAACCCGCGACCTTCCGATTTCGCGCCGGATACTTTATCGACTCAGCTACCGGGGGTACGGCTGTGTCGCCGAAATTTCGTGCTCCAATCGAAGGTCGCGGGTCAAAATAATCTTAAACCGTCATAGGGGAGATTCTTGCATTATTATCATTGTACTAGCATACATTAATGTTGTTAATATTATTTATTCTGTGTGAAGATAGGTAGGTTTGTTTATACATTTGAGATAGATTACTGGTTGATAAATATTTAAACAAAATCAACTTCGTAAACTGACACCATACTCAAATGGAAGGAATCTCAATATTAATTATCAAGCTACCATAGATAAAAGATACTGAATAGATTCAGGCGTAAGTTTGCGGAAATTCATATTTAATAATAACAAATATATTCTTTAAAAGTATCTTAAGAAAACATTAAATAACATTTTAATGAATTCCTTATTTTAATTAAATAACACTTAAAAAATATAAAAATATATATCTACTGACACTTCCGCCTAATTTTCCTGTTATGCCCACGTGACGTCATAAACGCCACGCAGTCTAACCGGAAGAATATTCAACTAGTTTCACTTCTAAACGAAGCATCTACAGGAGGTCTTGACTCACCGAGCGCACGATCGAGACTCTCGTAAAAATGTTATTTAATGTTTTCTTAAGATACTTTTAAAAATGATTTTTTTTTGTCTACATAATATGTATATCCATACATACACTACCTACTAATATTATAAAGAGGAAAGATTTATATTTTTGTATGTATCAAATAAACTTAAAAACTATTGGACCAATTAGAAAAATTCTTTACTATTAGAATTCTACATCATCCCTGATGAATATAGACTATAGAATATTAAAAAAAAAGTTGAAATATTTTGTTTAATTTTTGTTAAACCCGTGTGGAGCCAGGGTGAGCTGCTATTATACTATAAACTACAAAAAAGATTTAGATTTTTTTTTTCTACGTATGTGGGAGGCTGGCTTCACATATATTTGTTGAGCAAGATTCTACAAAAATGATGATGATATGTGCATTAAAAAATCAAAGTTCTTAGATAGGCTACGCTTTAGTAGCTGTAGTGCATATCTTAAAATGATGTATTTACTGTATCAGCCAGTTTATTCACTGATGAATCCAGCATCCCTCATTTAGTGGGAGTTTGCCATAATCCCCACGCTCGGCAGGCGTCATGGGGGTCGCAGTTTAAGATATCTGTTCCTCACAGGGAGCTTGATGTATAAATTGAATTAAAATTATTTTTAAATTTTTATTTTGATTTTTATGTCTTTAATTCATATCATTTATTTAAATTATATTTTTTACTTAAAATTAACAATAACAAACCCTTTTTTATTTTTCTAGATTTTGGCATACTGATGCTATTTATAATTTCTATAGGCCTTTGGCTCTGAAACACAGTCAACACTATTTAGGAGCTACTGGATTCACAACTTACATGTCACACTTTTTTAAATATTCTTATGTTTGGAATAACTCATGCTCTGCGGATTACATTACAAAATTACAAATTGACGATAGGAAAAATTTAATCCCGCACATGACTTAAATTTTTCCTTAAATTTGTAGAACTGATAGTCGGTAGTGGTTACATATTGGAGCCGTTTGGTATAGAGATATTAGGGTGCATGGGGGCCAGGAGCTCATCTTATCCTCTAAAACTTAACAGAATGTTTGGTTGATGCAAATCACAATCAAAATGCTGGCACTTATTTGACTGAACTCAACTGCATTGCAATGCAATCCAATAGAGCAATACTACCAGAATGCTGGGCACGCAGCCTATAAAATTGGACTGCCTGTGGGCATGCATGACTCGCCTTTAGTTTGCCTAAATTCTTTCTTTGTGAGCTGTAGAGTTGCATATAGTTTGTAGTTTTTTGTGAAGAAAGGCTTTATAGGCACAAAAAAACTATTCTCAATGTCTTTTGTCTGTGACATCACTAATTCGAACAAAACCCTAGTACTCTAAACCTACCACTGTCTGTATGTCTGCCCTCCCATACTTATTGTTAAACAATAAGGCATTCTTTTTATATTGCTGACTAGATGACCCGGTGTACTTCGTATCACCTATCCTAACAGACAAATGTCAAATGTTTGACAGGAAAGTATAGGTAGAACAGTTAATATGGGAAAACGAAATTGTTGTTTTTCTACCTTCCTCGCCATTTTTCCATATATTTTATCGTTTAAACGTTCCCTAGACTACAACAAACATTTCAAAACCAAAATCAGCTCAGCCATTCTCGATTTTTATCGAGACAAACAATGGCAATTGATTTTTATATATATATATATAGAGATAGGATAGCCTACTTACTTGTGACCACTATCTAACCTGATGGTATGTGATGATGCAGTGAAAGTTGTAATATACATTACCCTTCAATTACTGGGTCTCAAAGAACACACCATTGTGGGATCACACCATTAGATGCTACACAACATATTGTCTACTTGAGCAGAGCTAGCCAGGCAGCCATTCATTCATAAAGTGCCCTTGACCACCAAATGATATATCCTAATATCTAGTCATAATTTTAAAATACTATATTTAACTTCTGCAGATCAGTAATTAAATGAAACAATAGAAATTTGTTGCAGTTGGCATTAGACTCCAGTTGCATGGGGCAGAGATAGGGGAGAGAAGGGTTTTGATGGAAAGGAACAAGGTGTTCAAACTTCCCTATGAAGCAGTTGAGGAAAAAATTACTCATAGTAATGAAATGCTTATTTTTCGAAATTGATTTTCGAAGGACTTGATATACGATAGGTATCACAAGTGTTAAATATTATACAGATACTGGAATTTTTTAGTCTAAAATATATTTTTTTTGCTATAGCAAGAACAACAGGGCAGTGCTTCTAATCCTGCGTTGGATTCGACAGTGAAATGACTAAGGATTTCTTAGAAGTTAATTAAATTAGGTACGTTTAAACACTCACGATATTTTTTCTTTGTTAGAAGAGTTAACATCTTTTTTTGGTTCCAAACAGTGTTCGACGCCCTGGTGCACCCAATTTCCTCCAAAACCTGTATGCTTCGATCTCTCTTGCAAACAGAAGAAAAATTTTCCATCTCCATTCGGTATTGACACTTCCAGCTTAGAAAACCACTGAGATGTTTCGATCTCTTTTATTTCGTAACTTGGGTAAAAAGTCTCACATCTTGTACCCTTAGCACCTTCCTCGGAGGTCAATCTCCAGGAGTAATGCCCTAGAAACTCACCCCCACTTACGTTTAGTAAATATTTACAGTTTTTATTGTCGCATGTTACACTACCCACTTGAAAGGACTGTATCGTTAAGTCTGAAGTCTTATTCACTGAAGCGTGCACTTGGAAAATTATGTAAAATATTATTCCACAAGTCCGTAACAAATTGCATGTTGATGCCATTTTAGTTCGCGTAAAATATAATATCGAAAATTAATCGCACCGCATCAATAATACCTACAGCGACATGCTTGACGTTTACGTTGCTTGACAATTTACAGGCAACTCTCAAAAATTTCAGAAATACAGGAGCGCGTTCGGAACCTTAAATAGAGCGCAATCGGAGTGCAACTTTTCACTCTAACGTCGTTCACAACCTCCGTGTAGAGCGCAACTTTTAACTATCAAAAGCGGTCGTTGACAGATTGCATCTATAAGTGACGTGACTTTGACATGTCTTGACGGGAGACTTATACGTAAATGGCACTCTATTGTATTTTGCAGGTAACGGCAGTTATTGCTTGTCAAACATCATAAAACTTCTATATATTTTACTATTTCACCGCCCAAAATCGATATTTGAGGGTATAAAACAACCGAGTCGTTCGGAACCTTGGAGTAAGTAATAGTCCATTGAAATGTTACAATTTTAGGACCGAATAATGCATTTTTTAGAAGACGCAATTTTATTTTTGAGACATGTCATGAAATAGGTTGGTCAATAGAAGCTTAACGTCAAGTTTGTGGGGTCGCCACCCTCGTCCCTCAGCCACCATCTTGGAAAAAGGGGTGAAAACACTTATTTCGCGAAATCTAAGAAACTATGCGTTTAATAAAAAAAAATTACAGCACATAATTTGAAGAAAATTACTCTGCCTACAAAACTGTACATACAAGTTTTTGCCCTAAATTAAAAAATCAAGAAGTTATAAGCAAAAATGTGAGAAAATTTTTGTATTTTTTTTTGTTTAAAACGTTTTTTCCTCATTTTACAAACAAAATACCTCAGACCAATCTTGTTGATTATCGTTTGAGGAAAATTTTTATTTTCTTTAATTTAATTAATTTAAAACACTGTTACAGTGCTCCAAAGTTGTCCAGGTTCGTCAATGTCAAAATCCTTACCATAGAACTTACCAAATTTAACTTACCTAAGGTTAAGCAGGTAGAAAAGGTCTGAGTTACCTTTTGGAGACAAAGTAACATCTGCCTGCTACGACTATTATTATTATACATAGGCTTAGCTGTTTCCTCTACCTCATTTTATTCTCTTAGTTGTGCTTTATTTTTTGCAACATGTAGACGTATTGAAAATTATGGATAATATTTTCAGTTTCATAAATTTAACTGCGAGTTTCGGAAAAAAAATCTCAAAAGGACATCTACAAGATTGTTCTGGGGTATTTTTTTTTTGGAAAATATATAAAAAAAAGTTATAGAGCAAAAAAAGAAATTACTGCTAAATTTTTTAATTAAGGCAAAAAGTTGTTTAAACATATTTGTAGGCAAAACAATTTGCTACAAATTATGGCCCTGCGATTTTTTTGTAAAACGGATAGTTTCTGAGATATCGCGAAATAAATGTTTTCACCCCTTTTTCCAAGATGGTGGTCGGGGGACAAGGGTGGCGACTCCACAAACTTGAGGTTAAGCTTCTATTGATCCCCACATAATTATGTCCGAAAACAAAAATGCGTCCTCTAATAACTGCAAAGCTCATGTACTCGTAACTTTTCAATGGACTACAACCAAACAACTACATACTGACCCTTGGAACGCAGCGTTGCTGACTGGTGTGGAGACTTCTATAATCTTTAGTCATATTTAAGTCCGACCACACATTATGAGTAAATCCATGATACAATAATATACTACGCCTAAATAATGAGGAAATCTATTAGATATATTCTAAGGTACTCCGGAAGACACTTTGTATATATCTTATAGAACATCAGATATATAAAGCGAACGTGTGTGATGTTCGCTGGATGCACGCCGACCGGTTACCTGAAATTTGTCGTATCAGAATGTCTGAAGGTGTGCTTTCCATACATTTTAGACCCCGCACTACATCGGATATTCACATCAGACGCATCAGTGAATATAGCGCGGAATCCTGTGTGCCACGCACGCACATTTCTGCGACTAAATCGAAACTATAGTAATAAATATCTCCCAAGCTACTGCAAATAACCATTTTGGAAGACATAATTTCCAAAATAGGAAAATATCCTTGACTCATGATGATATCCGTGTGGATAGTAAATCTTAGAGAAAAAAATAAAGTAGGTATTAGAAAATATGATCAAATATTATATGATGTAACTTTTAATAACAAAAAAATAGTGCTATATTTTTGTGTTATTAAAAGTTACATCATATAATTTGGTTTTGTAAATGTTTGATTTCCTAAACGTACCTAAACAAACAGGCCTTTCGAATTGTCTTCACAGCAATGAAATATTTTTAAGGTTCCGTTCTAGAAAACGAGACCACATTCCTAAAAATGAAATCTCATCTGTATCTCCATCCGTCCATCCATCCGATCATTAAAGGCTTGTATCATTGTAACGGTAATAAACAGATAATAGTAATAACACAACTTATAAAATATAATGGAGGTTTCCATACAAGTTACGCATTTTTTAACGTTTTTGATTTTTGCTCTATCCTTAAAACAGTAACTGTAATACTTAAAAGCGTAAAACTTCGTATAATTTAACGCCCAACAATTATCTCAAAGTGTACCTAATTAAATATAACGATTTTATGATACATTCTGAGTTGGTACGGAAGCCTCGGTGAGTATGTCGAACATGCACTTTTTATTTTAAGCCGATTTTAATTCCCTCTTCAGTGCGTTTCTAAAAATGTGCCAGTGATCGAAAAAAATATCAGGATAAGCCCTGGTTTTCGCACCTATGGAGTAAAATTGCAACGTTTTGCAGCTAAGCGGGTGAACCTAGTATCTGCATTTTATTTTCTTTTGACGTCATTATAGCCGAGCGCATTTTAGTTGGCAAAATAAGACGGAGTGGGCAACAACACGTGCACGACTTTGTAGCCAGTCACAAATTTGATATGATCGTCACCGGAACAAAATTCCTGAAAAGTTTGTGAATGTCCACAACGTTAAAGTATCTGTGTCATGTTCAGAACAGTCTAACCAATGTTGATATTGTGAAAAATACCATTAAATTATTTACCTTCGTGATATGTATTTGATGTAATATTGAATAATGTTGTTTCTAAATAATTTTTGTGATGAATAATTTGAGTGAAAATAAAGTAAATACACTTACAAAATTACAACAAAACGATCAAAAATTCCCTAAATAAAATAAAGACAATATAAATTTACACTACAACGCACCTTTACCATATAGGCTCAAATTAAAAAAGCATATCCTGGCCATAGGTCGATATGGAATATATAGATCGATATTTGAATCCTGCTGGTAGTATTTTTTTTCCTCTTGTTGTAATATTGTAAACATTAAGAGCTGATTTTATTTTCTTACTTTACTTTTCGGGTAGAATTCAGCAAGGGCCCTAAAATGTACAGTTTCTTGCTCTTAACATAACAACTATAAAAATTAGTTATCTTACCCAAAAGTAAAAGTAGATAAAATAATACTTGAAAAATGATTCACTGATTCCAAAGGTGCCAAAACGCCAATAGAACAAATTTTCACAATAATTGATGAGAATAGAGAGAGATTGTAATAGATAAACTGTATCGCGAGCTGATAGGAAGTCTACCGCTAATTGAGCCTAATTGGACTGATATATATTGTTTTTCAGTATAATTTTTAACCAAATTTTTGGACAAGGTAAAATTTCGGATAAAATTATATTACTGTGGAAAACAGCAAAACTCATATTGCGTTATTTTTAATAAACAATATCAAAGACTCATATATATATATATATATATATAAAAGAGGCAATAAATCTGACTTCATTTGTTTAACTTCAACTTCTTGTTTGAATGTGGCTTCCGCGGGCTTGCCATAATTTCAACAATGTTGCATGGATAGAGAAAAAAAAAACATTTTTTATTCTGGCATGGACTGGGCAGGCGATTAAAATTTACAGTAAAAGTGTCTGAATCTGTGAATCTTTCATCTACCATGGTAAATGACAAATCCAGATTTGGTAGCCTGGTACCTAAGAGCAAGATACTTGCTCATAGCATGGAACGGTAAAAAACAAAATGTTGTTGCATTATCTACACCTAAGAGATGAATGTAGAGCTGAAGACTAGCATCAGCAGAGTTGTTTGTTTAAAACGTTTGTTGGAATATTTTTAGAGTTTTAAATTTTTTTTACCTTGACATTCAAAGATCAAATAAATCAATGGAAACAATGAGGGAGCATATTGATATTAAATAACACATTAAGGATGATATTTTAACCAAGGCTTTAACGCTTAAACATATTTTGCAAAATTACAACGAGAGGATAATATATAGTCATATGCTGGATCCGAACCTGTGATAATGATAATGATAATGATAATATTTATTGGTAATAATGCAATTACACGTCAATTCACAATATAATTATATCTAAAAATATAACGCGCATATCTCTAATAGTGTAATTATGCATACTAATGAGCATAATAATATTAATAAATATGTAGTTTCTTAATAGATAAGTACAGCGATTATTATACAAGTCATCATAAAAATATAGAATAATTATAATTCAAATAAACATCATAAATATTATGTATCGTTACAACAAAAAAAAAAAAAAAAAAAAAAAAACATCAACTTAAAATATCAATTATTAAAATTTAAATAATAGTCAGACTGAAGAAACAGTACTTATAAGGAAAAATCTATAATGAAATAAATTAATAATACACAATTCGAATGTGAGTATATTAAATAATATACATATTTCATATCTATCATGTCAATTACGATATATTTGGAATGAATTCCTCGACTGTGTATGGTGCCAAGTCAGTGAGTAAAGTCTTAAATTTAATTTTAAAAATCGATAGCGTTTTCGCGTTGCGTATAGGTTCAGGGAGGGCATTGTAAACTTTGACCCCGAAAATCCTAGTAGATTTGCCCAATTTAGTGAGCCTATGACGAGGAATTATAAGGTCGTGTGCGCGCCTCGTATTTATGTCATGATAATCATTGTGTCGTTTGTAGGAGAATATGTTTTTGTATACATATACACCAACATGGTAAATATACAGAGCTGGCAACGTCATTATCTTCAAGTCCCTAAATATCGTCTGAGATGGTGTATTGGGCGCAACTCTCGCGACCACGCGCACAGCTCGCTTCTGCATGACAAATGCACGGTGCCAATCTGAGGATTGCCCCCATAGATCAATACCGTAAGCTAACAGAGAATGCACGGTAGCATAGTAACAGTCGCGTACCGCCTGGTGCGACAAGACGCGAGCTACCCGGCCCAGAGCAAAACAAGCTCGTCCTAACTTCTCGCATAGCGTATCTAGGTGAATGGACCAGGTAAGCGATCTGTCCAGTAGGAAACCCACTATTGGAAACATATCAACCTGTGTCAAAGTCACCTTGTCCATCACTACGCTTAAATCGCGATATCGCCTTCCTGACAAGTTGAAATGTATGACGTTTGTCTTACTTGGATTTAGTGCCATACCATTCACTTTAAACCAGTAAGAAAGTTGACGAGCTACGTTGTTCAACTTACTCTCTAGCTCATTCACATCTGTTGCTGTTACAACTGCAGCTACATCATCTGCATACATCACCAGCCGTGCGTCAGGAACGGAATTTGGAAGATCGTTCATCAGAAGGCTGAAGGTGAGGTTAGATACACTGGAACCCTGAGCTACTCCAACCTTCAACTCTAACGATTCCGATCTGACCTCACCACCTACCGCCACAACTGTCTGTTCCCTCTGTCGCATAAAGTCACTCATGAGTGACAATGCAGGACCTCTCACACCATAGTGATGTAATTTTAGTTCAAGGAGGCGATGGCTACAAACGTCGAAAGCGCGCGAAAGATCACAGCTGATAACAGCGACTTGCTGCCCTGCCTCCCGCGCCTGTAACACCTGCGAAACAAGTTCACGCACTAGATCCGTAGTGGAGCGGCCCGACCGGTAGGCATATTGTTTGTCGGACAATGCTTCCGTTAAATTCAAATGTTTTTGAAGTCTAGTACAGATACCGGTTTCTAGAACTTTCGCCACTGCAGGTATTATGCTTATAGGCCTATAGTCCTGGCAGTTTTCTTTACTACCTTTTCCTTTATAAACAGGTGTCACTTTTATCTTTTTTAGGGCTTTAGGGAATATTTTTTGTTTCAAAATGTTATTATACAGATCATTTAAAGGGGGAGCTATTTCATTTACAGCGCTACGTAACAAACTACATGATAATCCATAAACGTCCTTCGTATTTTTAGGTGCGATATGTAAGATTATTATATTCCGAATTTCCTGAATAGTGAAAGGGGTCAGTCTAATTGATGTTAAGGACACTGGCGTTCCTTTAGCAAGTAGCTTGATAGCTTCAACTAAGTTCACGTCGGGCGCATTTGCAAGTTTTGCTGCGTTCGCATATTGATGATTAAAATAGTTCACTACTTCCAATTTCGATTCAAACCTTGATCCGTCACTTTTTCTTACATCATCGGTAACATCAGGCTTGTATTTAAGATGTGGTTTGGTTCGTTCCCGCACAATCTGCCATACTTCCCTACATTTATTATCGCTCTGCTCAATTCTACGCGAATAGAATGCAGCGCATTCTTTGGCTAAGCATTTGTCATACTTTTTTACGTAAGATTCTATAAACGTATTCAGTCGCTCGTTATTAGGGAAAACAATTTGTAGATTACACAAATCCTGAAGAAAGTCTTTCATTGCTATAATTTCGTTATTAATCCAATTATTTTCGTTCGCCTTAGTAGGTACAGATTTAAGCGGAAAACTAATTTCAGTAGCTCGCTTCATAATATTTACAAAGCCAGTAGCATACTCGTTAGTATTGTATCGGTACTTACAATGTAACGTTTGCCAGTCAATTGCTTGTAATGTTTTTATGAAAAGAGCACGATTTTTATCCGTATACTGCCTCTTCATGACTCTAACTGGTCTAGAATTTGTATTCTTAATCGACGCACAAGTAATATCGATACGAAGACCATAATGATCGCTAATAGGGGCTACTATAGGTCTGACACTTATACAACATTCATCTATGTTACTCAAGCAGTGATCGAGTGTGGAGTTACAGGTGGCGGTGACTCGAGTTGCAAAGTTTACATGCTCGGTGAAATTGTGGGTCGATAAGATATCATTGAATTTACTAAGCACATATAATCGTTCTTTCGAGACCTTATTTATGTTTATATTAAAATCACCTACTATCACTACGTCTAGCGGCTCGTCAACAAGTTTCTCTAAAAGACAATCCAAACAGTCAAGGAATTCATTCACGTCAGTATCTGGCGATCGATATATGCATATGATTAATAAATTGTATACAGTTAACTGAATCGACGAAATTTCACAAGTCATTTCTACAGACAACTTACAATAATCTGTTCTGTTTATATGACAGATATGTGATTTTACGTATATACATGAACCTCCATGTTTAAAGGTTTTTCTACAATACTTTGATGCAAGAATATATCTATTAAATGTAATCATTGCAAGTTTCGCATCAGTGAGCCAGTGCTCGGTTATAGCTAGTAAGTCACCTTTTAGTTCACTAAACAACAATACCTCTATCCTGTTTTGTTTTCCTAATATTGACCTGACATTTTGGTGACAAATTGTTATCACTTCACTTTGACTTGAAAAACACGTTAAGGACGAGTCACTAGAGTAAGACGAGTTTTGATATTTTACATATTCTTTCGAATTTTCATGGGAAAGATACGGCAAACAGGATACGTCATTCTCGTCCGGATGTTCGCGGCTACTAAGGGCAGTGAGTTGCTCCACTGCCAGAGGAGGCGGCGGCGGCGGTGGCGGGACGGGCACTTGTGACATTTTTATGTTGTGGACGAAAAAGCCAGTTAGAAATATGTACTCCAGTAGGCCACGCAGTCGGCTTGCTAAATAGGTCATAGATATTCTCGGGGATGCCGATGACGAATGCAGCATGTCTTTTAGTTTTAATATTCCGTTTCTCCACGAAATAATTCTCAGATGTAGATATCTTGTTAAGATAATTGAGAACGTTTTGTTCATTCGTATCTGGTCTAAATGACCATGCCTGAATGAACTTGAGTCGTTCTACAGTCTGTAACTCATCGTCATTTTTTCCATTACCTACCAGTATTTGTCGTTTTTCAAACGTTCGTTTTTTGTAGCTAACCTTTTGCCAGTCGTTGTCATCTTGAGAATTACTTATGAGTTTGTCCTCATACGAATGCGTATCCACACACGGAGACGGTGGTTGTATTATGATGGACGGGGAACTTATTTGCAGTCCAGATTGGCTAGCGTTACCGGCTTTATTTGGGTCGGTGTGCTTGCCAGCTACACGTTTCTTAGCAGCAGTTATGGTCATCTTTGTAGGTAACGTGCCAGGCACAGCAGATAAGGAGTCAGCAGTTGCGAGCAAGCGAGCTCGACGAACCGGTCGTCTCGGAGTAGGCGGAGTGGGGACACGCAAGGCAGTCGGTTTCGGCGAAAACAGCTGTGAACTACCTCCAACAGCTGATTTTAACTCGGCGATTTCTTGCATTTGCACTTTGATCACTTGCTCAAGGCTTGAAATATTTGATTTTAGGTCGGCTATGTTACACTCCAGCGATACTACTTTAGGCGTTAAGTCAATTACGGCCTTAGTCAACTCGCGCACAGCAGATTCGAGGGCTTTTTGAGCCATTTTAGATTTATACGAATTAAAAAATATGGGACCTCGTATGTTCGTGGTCGTACGTTCGCGCGCGCGCACAGCGACTGTGCAGCCCACCCCTATACCCGGGGTATCCTCTAACCACTAAACCAACATGACATATGACTCCAATATGTCCTTTCGTTCTTAACCATCGCATCGTATGGATCCCCATATATAAATTATATATATACGTTAGGATAAACATATATAATGTATCTAATATTTGAGCTACCATTATTTGTTTACAGCCTATAAGGTTTGTTTGAGACGTAGAAAGATTATAGTAATATAATCGGCGTAATGAATTTTACTAATTATTAGAGAAGGATGCACATACCATAACTGCAATAATAATGAGCGAGACAGATATAAATATTTTTTATCCTTTTCGCGTATACCCTTTTATCTGTTGGGAGCCAGTTACCACTGGCTCCCAACAGATAAAAGGGTATATGCAAGATGACTAGGGTAGATTACTCAGTTTACGGCCATTTAATGGCACATTCAACTTTAAGACGCTAGAAAAAAATCTACAATTTATTGAGCCCTGCGTTGTTTATTGATATATGTTCCCTATATAATGTAGTTTACGTATTTAATGGAACGTCAAGTGCTTCCTTCTTTATAGAAAAATATATAAATCCAAATATAGCGAAATCGTCGGATTTCGGCCATTTTTTTAGTTTTCGGTTAGCAGTACCCAGTTTTCGGTCGGAACATTTAAAATTAATGTATCCATACAATTAATTTAAAAAAAAACATTTTTATGTGTAATATGTATGTATGTATCTATTTAAATATTCTACTAGCCCAACACGCATTTATTCCAACATCCTCATAGTTTTGGCAGTACATACTTAAAACTATACTTTGATGTTTGATTTAATTTGTTACACTTTAATAGTAATACTAGTAATTCTAGGGTGGCCTGAACAACATCTTCGCCCACATCATAATTTACTATCAGGTGATATGGTGGTCAAAGGCTAGCCTATCAGCTATAATTTACTATACATTATTTTTAAAAATCGTTATTTAAAATCAAATACTGTAAAAATAATTATGAAAGAATGACTATAGCTTCTCTCTTCAGCTATAAAACTATTAACAATCAACATTTACTTAGTATAACAGTAAAAAACTTACGGTTGAACGAGAGGTGAGTCACTTTTTTTTTTGTATTTGCGTGCGTAACTCTTTCTCATCTGCCAACGTGAAATTAAACAATTCTTTAAAAATCGTTTGCTATAGTAACCCAACCGAATAATGTTTTAGGGTATCAGGCGATTCAATCAAAGAGTACTTACAAGACTTTCGTTCCTATATTGCAATAGTAAGTAGCTAATATCTAAATAATACTGCAAGAGGATCAGGAATGGCCGATGGATAGGTGCCGGCCGGTGGACCGGTTCCCCTACCCTACTTAATCTATGTATTAACCGACTAGAGAAGATAGTCTTGGCTTACACGTGACCCCAATATTTTTTGGGTTTCCATTGAGTTTGGGATACTATTACCCAGAAAGTAGTTTTCCCATAAAAATTTTTTTTTTTTTATTTATCTCATGAAAACCAACGCCCATAATATATTCGACAAGTTTATACTTAGCTTACCCTACGGAAAATAACGGATTTAAATTCACTTTTATTGTCAGTCCAAGTTTATTGTAGCATTAAAAATACATTTAAACCGTTGTTTAGTTTACCAACAATGGTTTACATTTTTAATGTTTTGACTCCATACATTTTGTCTATTTAGAACAAGTATGAAAAGTGTTGAAGTATATTATTTACTATAGTAAATTAATTCATGACTGTGCTGAAACAGTCAAAATCTGTCACAGTCAGGCCAAAATCATCATCATTACTAGAAGCTTAGGCAACAAGGTAGGTAAAGATTAACTGCATTTCTCACTCGCATGTTGTCTAGAAATTTATACGAGAATTACGCAAATTTTAGTAATAATACAATGGTGCACCATAAAAATTTCCGTCATAACTTTCGTACTTACCTTAATATATTATGTACATAAGAATTATGTTATTTCTATGTTGCCAGTTAAAAAAAAATTAATACCAGATAATTATATGGATTTTGCTTACCGGAGGCAGAAAAAAAACGTAAACATAACGTACAAAGTACGGAATGCTCGAATATGCTCCGAACATTTTGAATCTCATTGCTTTCGCAAGACAACACATAATGTAACTTATTTTAGAACGGACTCAATTCCAACACTATTTATTCCTATAAGTTCTATACTTCCAGTTTACTGTGTGTTGTTTAGATGACGTGATTGTAATAATTTCCCATATTTAGACTATAATAGGAAAGCCAAAAGGAAAACATATCTTCGGGTGTAAAATTATTTTTACAACTTTAGTTTAAATTCTATAAACAATCATAAAAATCCAAAACCTTAGGTTTTATAATGAGATTGGCAACAACTTGAGTATGTGATGATGGGTATTCATGTTTGTCATAATATAATTAAATTAAATCTGGTGCTGCTTTTTACCCCATCAATATGGTTAAATCTTTCACCTGGCATTTCCATAAACAACGTCATAAACTATTGCTATCCCTTAGATATACGCTCATAGCGCTTCTATTACTATAATCTTTCTACGGTTTGAGATAACATTTTTTTTTTAAATTAAATAAGTAACACGTAGATCTGTACCTACAAGTAAGATGAAAAGAAACAAACAACTACACTCTAAGGCTCTGAACATAGCCCTGAGGTTGTGCCTTGACTTCTCTGGTCTGTGGAAATGACAAAAGTTCTTTTCTTTCAGTGTATCAATCTGTCTGTGGTTGAATTATAAATGTCAAAATCGAATGGAGAGAAGTGAGTGCGTTGGCTTTATTTTATTTTGGAATTAAATTAGAGCTATCCACTCATAAATTTTAATGAGATTGTAGCTAAACAACACAAATACATATTCATACAATAAATCGATTTTTCTAGTACTTTCGTGTAATTTAATTGCGAATAAAACACACACTTCTTTGTCTTCGAAACCATGAGCATATTTTGGAGATAGAAATATTGAATTACTAAAATAAATATGGAGATAAGAGAGGCTGGTGATGGTGCAGCGTCGGGCGAACATACTAAAATGCCACAGAAGAAGTATTCTTGGGCCGAAGTCCGTCAAGCGGTCCATGACTTGAGGAAAGAGTTATCATCATTATCAACTATGGTGCCTACAGCTATATCATTTCGGAAGCTCAGCAATGGCAAGATGAGAATATACTTTTTGAGGACTCCACAAAACGGTTGGGAGATCACACTATTGTATACTGATGTATCGCCCAGTGCCCAGCCAACAGATGCAAGGTAAGATAACTAATTTATAATCGAGTTAGTAATATAGAAAGGCCGTGAAATAGGCTATAAATATATCAAGTTCAGTTTTCAGGTAATTAGAAAAGAATTGGAAAAAGATAACACTTGAAATAAAGTACTTATATTTCATGAATGTTTGTTCGTAATAATATTTTGTAGTAACGTTTGTGAATTTCTTGTGATTTAAAAGGTTAACAGATCAACTAAGTTATGCAACGTCTGCTGCATTTATAAGTAGAATGTGTGACTGTGGCATCACTACTGAGCGCTTCCATGATTTTGAGGCAATCACTTCCCGGTGGTTGTGTTAGGATGGCAGTGGTTATGGTCTGAATGTCCAACTGGGTCAAAATCTGTCCTTGAGTGCCAGTATTTTGTGGTTACACATTTTTAGAGTTCACCATCCCTTATGTCAATTAATGTAATAAAAATACAGTATACATTTACACAATTAGAATGTACAAAAACACCCCAAGCGGGACGTCAGTACAGGACATATTGCCCCCAAATAGAATAAGAATAGAGTACACAATTCCGACATAACTGAGCGATCCACGATGGCTCAGTGCTTAAGGCATCCAGTGCGTAAAAAATGGGATTCCCAATTGTGTGCTATCATATATTTTTTCGTTTTTGTCTGACATGATACTGTATTTAATACACATATCCGTCAAACATATTGTTAAGATAGTACAAAATCTAAAGTTAAACAAAATAATTAGGTATAAAAAGAAGAAAGTGTATGACATTGGAAAGTGTCACCCTCTAAGGTACCCGAACTCTTTGAAAAATAGTTTTTTAAATCAGCATAAGTGGAGCAATCAATTTGCAAAAATGTAACCATTAAATACTTTACCTATCATTCATTATCCTCTCAGTTATGTTATGACTATGATTTATGTTTATCAACAAACTTTTCAAGTTAGTAACCTCATTTTACATAAACAATACAATAATATTGTTTTCATAATTATCTCAATTGTTAATATAAATACCTACATACAGCTGAAGCTAGGCTGCCATAGATCAGGGAGACACCAGCTTGAAACAGACAGCTGGCCGTCATTTAGACAGTTGTTAAAAAAACTAAACCCAAACCTTTTAAAATCAGGTTGTTACAAGGAGTTGAAGGATCTAAACACTCTTTTAACAGATGCATTCCATTTAAATATGTGCAATAAATAATATCTGGATTATTGAGTGAAACTGCACGCTACTAATTGTATCCAGCCATAATAATAATAAACCCTTTATTCAGAATTACACTTTGGTTGAACAATGGTACAGTTTTTTTTTCTTATTTCTTAAAGAATATCATGTAATTCTGTGTGCCTCCTGGCATAGGCCTCCTCTAGTGATTTCCATTGAGTTCTGTCTCTTGCAACTCGTCCTCGTCTCCAGTGGTGTCGAGCTCTGATCCTCAGGTCGTCAGCCCATCTCGCTTGTTGACGTCCTCTGCTTCGTTTACTGTCTTTGGGGTACCAGTCAGACACAGTTGTACTCCACTTTCCCTTCATGTCTCTAATCATGTGTCCGGTCCACCTCCACTTCAGTTAGTCTATTTGAGTGAGAATATCTGCAACTTTCGTTTTTTCTCTTATTTCACTGCTTCCTACTCTGTCCTGTTTCTTTAATCCTGTCATGCTTCTCTCCACGGCCTTTTGACACCGCTCCAGCTTTGCTCTGTGTAGTTTGGTGAGTGCCCATGTTTCACAACCATAGGTAATGACTGGAAGTACGCAGGTATTGAAAGCTTTTCTTTTCGTTGACATGCTTAGCTCCTTTGATTTCATGATCTCTTTCAATGACCAGTACTTCTTCCATCCATTGGCTATTCGTCTGTTGATTTCTTTGGTAGTCTGTTCCTCATGGGAGATAACTTGGCCTAGGTAAATGTACTCTTGCACGTATTCTAGCGGATGGTTGTCAACTGTTATGGGTGCTTGTTTGGAGTTTGTCAGAAGTTTGGTTTTGTTCATATTCATGGATAAACCTACTTTCATGCTTTCTACACTTAGTGATATGATTATTTCTTCAAGGTGTGCCGGATCTTCTTCAAACAGTATTATATCGTCTGCAAACCTTAGGTGATTTAGTTTTACGCCTTGTATGTTGAGGCCGAATACATCCCAGTTCAATTTGCGAAAGATACTTTCTAGAACAGCTGAGAACATTTTTGGTGATAAGGGATCTCCTTGTCTAAGTCCCCTCAAGATCTTGAACTTTTTGCCCAGGGTTTCTGTTTGTATCCTAGCATCGCTATTTGAGTAAATGTTCTTGATAATTCTGATGTATCTTAAGGATACTCCCTGTTGTTCTAGGCTCTTCCATATTGCTTTGTGGTGTACACTGTCAAAAGCTTTGGAGTAATCGATGAAAGCCATATACAGGTGTTTTTTGTATTCATTATATTTCTCTACTATTTGCTTTACTGTGTGGATATGGTCCAAGGTTGCGAAATCTTGTCTAAAGCCAGCTTGTTCTTGTGGTTGGTTTTTATCAAGTTTTTTATTTATCCTTTCCAGAATAACTTTGCAAAATACTTTATGAATATTAGACAGCAGACTTATGGGTCTGTAGTTCCCTATGTCTTCAATAGTGCCTTTGAGGAGTTTGTTTATAATATTATCTGGGCCTGGGGCTTTCTCCATCTTCTGGCTGAGTATAGCCTTTTCTATTTCGCAAGGAAGTATTTTTGGTTCTGGTTCTTCGTTGAGATGCCTTTCATTTGGGTGATCCCATTGTTCCTGATCATTTTCAATGTTGGAGTATAGATCCTGGAAAAATTTGGTGGCTGTTTCGTTGATGCATTTTCTGTCTGTTGTTACTTTCTCTTTTTCATTTAATTTTGGTATCCATTCCCTTCTCACCTCTCTCAGCTCTCTCAGTGCCTTCTTTACTCCTCCTGTTTTTTTTTGTGTTTTTCAAGTGTTTGCAGCCTCTTGTTTTTTCTATCTTTCCTGATGTTTTCTCTGATTTCCTTGCTTAGTGCAGTGATTAATTTTATATTCTCTTTCCTCGGTTGATTTGTAAACAAGTTTTTTCTTTTCTCTATAAGTTGAAGTGTTGTTTTTGTTAGTTTGTAGTTTGTATTTGTTAGTTCTAATCTTCCCAGTTCTAACAAGCGTTAGTTGTTTTTCTAGCTTTCCATATTTACTGAGGGCATCATTGTTTTCATCTTTCTTTGTTATCTCGTCTTTTGCTTCTCTTAGGGACTTGGCAATTTCTTTTACGTTTTTGGGGCTATTTTGTACTGTTATATGCATGTTTATACATTTTCTTGCTGATTTTGGAGGATCTGTTTTTAGGGAGCTTCTTAGCTTAGGGGGTTTGCATGGAAGTTGAATCTTGATAAGACCGATGTATCAGTGAAAGCTTTTGGACAGTTAGTTGTAATGTAGTCGATCTCGTTTTTGTATCCACCATCGGGGGATAACCATGTCCACTTTTTCTTCTTGCTCTTCTTGTACATGCCGTTGAGGAGTGTTAGGTTATGTTCCAGTTGAAGTTCGACAAGCAGTTCGCCGTTTGGACTTCTTTTCCCTTGCCCAAAATTTCCCAGGACATATTCTTCCTTATTTAGTTTTGCTCCAACTTGAGCATTGAAATCCCCCATTAGTACAATGTAGTTGTGTGAATATTTTGTTAATGTATTTGTTAATTCTTCATAGAAAAGTTTGGTTTCAACTTTTCTATCTTGCTCTGTTGGGGCATATGCTTGAATTATCCACGGTTTGCGGTATCCCGGTATGTTGATGTTAAGCACGGCTACACGATCCGAAATGCCAAAAAGCTCTTGAATGTGTTGTCTCAATTCTGATTTAATTAAGAATCCTACACCTCTTTGGCCAGGTATTGCGCCTCTACGGAATAGTATATAGTCTTCACATTCCTCAATTTTTTCTCCTAATCTTCGCACCTCGCTTATTCCCAGGATATCCCATTTTATATCCTCTAAAGCTTTTTCCATTTCATGTAGCCTTTCTTCTGTTCTGAGGATCCATGCATTTAGCGTTGCAATTTTGAAGGTTTTGTTTTTATTTCTTTTCACTAGAGGGTAATGGTCTTCTTCCCCCATGGTGACCAACCGGCTTGGGGTGCTTTCTTAAGTGTTTGATGTATATGTAGTTATGTTATTTGGTTTTGTTTGTTTCCAGTTGCCGGTGGTCATTGTTAGTTTTTTGGAATTTCGGATAGTGTCTTGTCTACCTGATTCGATATAGCTAAGTATATATGGTTTAATGGTGGCTACATTTCCCTTCTTCTTTTCTTCTATCACTTGTGTCTCCAGCCATAATTGGTCAATAAGTTCAGGACAGTCGACAGTGCCATTCCTATTATTATATCGCAAAGGTTTTGTGAATGTTATTATTATTTTCTAATACATACATAAAACATCAATAGTTTGTCACACAATTAGCAATGCTTAGCTAGTTTGTTTGTGTGCATGCATGGCAGGCAGCACTCGGTACCAGTTAAAAATAGAAGGTACGGTATATAATATTACAGTTAAGAATCTGATTTGGAACCGGGAGTTAGGCCAACGAAACTTGGCTTGAGTTATATAATCGCCTTGGTTATATCACCTTGGTCTACCTACTATGCTGAAAATTTTTACGGTTTTATTATACAACACATTTGAGATTTGCTGATGATCTAATAATCCTCTCACCCTCAAAAGAAGAAATACAGGAAATGTTAAAAGACCTAGACAGGATAAGTCGTAAAGTAGGACTAATCATGAACACACAAAAAACCAAAATTATGACGAATGGAAAGAAAGAACCTATCTATGTTAATAACAACACTATAAACTATGAAAACGAATATGTCTACCTAGGTCAAGTATTGATTTATTCAAGTATTATTAACACTTGAATAAATCAATTTTCAGACTGGAATGGAAGCCTCTAATAGAAAGCGTAGCACTAGGAGTGACGTCGGGCAAGTGGTCACGCGAGGAACAATTGCTGTGGGAGCGGCAGCGCGTGGCCGCGTGGGGCATCGCCTCATACGAGCTGCACCCTAGCAGCGGCCGAGTGCTGTTCCCGTGCGCCTCTTCACTCTTTGTGGCTGAAGAGAGGCCTCTACAGGTACATACATACACTCTATTTACTATTTACTAGCAGAAAGCTGAGCTTTGTGAGTGCTCTGATACTAGTGGTGCCATCTAGTATTAAGTAGATTACCTACGATGTATTTTAGTATTAAGTTATGTTCTGGTGCAGCGATGTTTTCTATTTGGTTTTCTAACAGATGGCGTTAGTAGTGTAATAACATTCTATCCAATAAATACAAAAATTGTTAATGTTCATTTTTGTAATGGTTGTAAAATTATATTTTTTTTGACAGATAACACATCTATATATGGAGTTAAATTACTACGTTAAAGTACAAATCTATAGGCGTGCTAGTTTTTCAGGAAAAGGGGCCACAAAATGTTCTAGTTGCGGGACAGTGATAGGGCGAGCGAAGCGAGCTCTAATTAAAATGTTTCGGTATGTTACATGCTTAGTAACAGACAGTGTACGATCAATCTACGCAACGTTATTCCCCCATCACCTTTCTTTTAAATATTTCCTTAAAGAAAACGTACGAATTACTTGGAATTCTATGTATTAGCCACATGGATATATCGGTAACGCGATGGGCGTTGCAGGAGAAGTAACAACTGTCACACATGGGACTCATACATGGGCAACCCAGAGTGTAGGGTGAAAGAACTCCTTTGTAACTAGTGGATCCGCGGTTAAGACTTTGAGACTGATATTTATATGTTTCTTTAAATGTTTTTAATCTCCATATGACGTTTTAAGATATTTCTAAAAACTTAGTGGACAAAAAAATTCTACATAATTATCAAATCTTCTCACGAAACTTCACGAGAATTGGTTGAGAAATGCGACGAGTCTCTTAGTATGTTTGATAGTTCTTCACACTCAAACGGCTGGATAAATTTTATTGAAATTTGGTATGGAGGTAGATTAGGCGCTGGATTAACACATCATCATCTATCACCTCGCAGATGAACCCGTTGGGCGTAACTAGTTTGTAGATAAATACTAAAATAAATTAACTGGTTACTGACAACATAGCAAATAAATTTTGATAGAATAGAATATCTTTATTCGCATTGGAACATTGATGTCATACTGGACAAGTCAGGGTTACAATTTAACTTTTTTTTTATATGCTTTTGTGACAGAACAACTACCGGGCCTGATGTTAAGCGATAACATCTGTCTTTAACAGATGCATTTTATAGAATAATATCATCTTCTTGTTCAGTGATGGAAATCGTTTTTTAACTGACATTAAAAAAGGAGGAGGTTCTCAATTCTTGGTGTTCACCGGTAAGCTCTGCCTATAACTGATGCAGTTCGTCATTGAATTGCATTACGACCATTGCCATGAGACAAGGTTCATAAGAGTATATTTACAAATTATTAGAGCACAAACTTTTGTCATGGGCAGGAATCTCGAAAACAACAATCCCGATTTGCCTAAACAACCTAGTTAAGAAAATTATTTTTCAGAAACTCTCGCTCGTAACGGGCCTTAAATGCACCGATTTTAGTGTCATAATATAGTCTATTACACACTCGTACTGTTTGTTTATTTTACTGCACTAGTGTTTTAAAAAAACAACGTTTCCACACTTCTCACCAAGGGGATTGTAGGTAGTTTGTTTCGTTCGTTTTTCATATAAAAATAAACCAAAGAGCATTACCTACTGAAGTAGAACTTTAGAGGATTTAATTATAAACCTTCTTAACCAGATTATTATTGCCATCAAAAAGATCAAAAAAATATTTTCCTATCGAAATTTTCGTATTCGTTCCTCGCAAGTCTGTTGAAAAACGTCGTATGAAACTCGTGCGCGTTGTTTATTACAATCTCTACTCCATTTAGGCCTTCGATCTCAGGCCTAAAACCTGTCTCAATTGTAATAAACAACTTCGCGCATTGTTGCATAATGTTCTATAATGTTATTTCCAGTCACCACCACTAATACCTCGATCGCTGAACACGGGGGGCGGAGCACCCCTGACTCCGGCGATGTGTCCCTCCCAATGTTCTCTTGTGGCGCACGCGGCTCGCGGCGACATCTGGCTCGCGGGCGGAGCCCTACGGCGCCCCACCAGGCTTACATACGCGTGTCGGGGACATGAACCGAACAGGTACGAATTTAATATTACGTAGAAATCCGAAAACACGATTACAAAGTACACAAAATGCTAAAATTTTAGGTTTGTTACTCATTTCGTGTACAAATTTTCAATGTAATGGTAATAAAAAGTTATTATACTATAGTCTGTTTTTTTTTAACAAACGAGTACCAAAAATTTTCTGCGTTGCTATCGGCCCACGTAATCAACATAAAGTCCGTTCCACACAAACTCTCTAGTTACATTCAAATGAGTCTTCGACTACCTACGCCTCGAAAAAATATTCCTTGTAACGAATCAATACTAAAGTTGCAACTTTTGAATTAAGGTTAGCAAAACAAAGATCGTTTTGAAAAAAATGTTGCAGATAAGTCAACAAATCATCTCGTAATACGTTTGCCGACGTAACACTGTGAGCTCACGTGTGGTCTCAAATGAAGGGCTATGGCAGAAAATAGCAAAAATTATAAAATTTATGAAGTCTGAACTCTTTTGTTACAAGGAGTAGGTAAGGTGGATAGATAAAAACAGTGGTCATGTCTCAATTATATTTTGATAACTATGATAGAAACAAAAATGTACGGAGTCGACCATCATGTACAAAATATGTTAGAGCAATTTATTATTGACGTACGTATCTGCAGAAAGTTCATCAGAAGGATGATGATGAATTTTTAAAATTAGAAGAACTGTAGTAGAGTTATTTGATTTATATGTTCCAGTGCACAATATATATATATATATATATACTATTACAATATTGTTTTATATCATAAACGCGAACAGAAAATTTTGTTACAAATATACTAAGTATGCAAATTTAAATCATAATAAAATATAATTTTCTTACAATATGTACATTTTTGAAGTATTCAATATGAACGGGCCTTAACAATTTCAAAACAAGAACAAAGGCATTGACCAATGACGGCAATGACCCATCTCACTCTGTCAATATAGGAAATGTGCGAGAGACATACTCAGTACTCATTTGTTAAAATAAATAGACTATATAAACGAATTCCTTGGTGACAAATTTATATGATAAAAAAAATTAACCAAAAAATGAAACCAACTTCAACACTCAAAAGTATGAAATAACTTGTTGAAGTCGGTAGTTAAAAGTACCTATTATCACAATATTGTGCGCATGGTACCGACTTCGACAAGTTATTTCACACTTTTGCAGTGTTGATGTTGATTTCATATTTTGGTTAATTTTTTTTTTCATATAAATTGAAATTTTTTGGTTAAACATTTTTTCTCTCTTTTTAGTGACCCATGATTCTTACGGGATCGATTTTCATTCACTGTCAACGACTTTATCTTCAAGATAGGAAAATATTTTTAATTTATTGCAGTGTAACTCAAAAACGGATTGACCGATTTTGATGAAATTTAAATTTGACCAAACGACAAGCATCAGGTCAGGTGTAGTATTTGTCATATCCTCTACAATATTATTTATTACAAGTGTTACACCCCGGCTTCGAGCGGGTATTTAATAAAAGTTATAAAAAGAACTATTGGAAGGATAATGTAGGATTCTAATGGTGAAAGAATTATTAAAATCGGTCGAGTAGTTTTTAAGTTTATTTGTTACATACAAAAATACAAATCTTTCCTCTTTATAATATTGGTGGAGATATATCTGTAAAGCTTACATAATTATTAAAAAAACATGTTGATTATTTGCCTTTCTGAGAATTTCACTTTAAAATGTGGAATTATTTGATTATCTTGACATTATTTTCCGATTTCATATTAATTTGATTGATTTAATAGAAATGTATTTAATTTTTTCTGTGTGATAACTTGTAATTATATTATTTGTACGTTTTTTATCACAATAAACAAATTTGAATTTGAATTAGGTGAGATAGTGGTCAAAGGCTAACCTATGAGGCATAAAAAAATTACATAACTACGTATATGTAGAAAGTTCTACGTGTACTCTAGCCGTAGTATTGTTCGTAGGTTAGCTGACGATCCTCGACAAGCAGGTGTGCCGTGCTATGTGACGCAAGAGGAGTTCTCGCGGTATACGGGCTTCTGGTGGCAACCGGACTCAGAAGGTACACTATACGAAAAAAAAATTTACCAAAAAAGGGAACCGACTTCAACACCCAAAAGTGTGAAATAACATGTTGAAGTCGGTACCATGATAGTACAAAAGTACCTATTATCATAAAACTTTGCGCATGGTACCGACTTCGACAAGTTATTTCACACTTTTGGGTGTTAAAGCCGTTACATTTTTTTGCAAAAAAAAATTTTTTTTACACTTTTTAGTGACTCTTGCTACTGACGGGATCGATCATCATTCATGTTTAACAACTATATCATCAAGATAGGTAAATATTTTTCGGGTATTTTTGTGTAACTCAAAAACGGCTTGACCGATTTTGATGAAATTTAAAATGGGACCAAACGACAAGCATCACCTTTCAAACAAAAAAATAATTTTCAAAATCGGTTTACCCAGTCCAGAGTTTGGAGGTAACAAACATAAAAAAACAAACAGGTATTTGCCATAATCCCCACGCTTGGCAGGCGTCTTGAGGATCACAGTGTAAGTTGGCAGTACTTTAGAAGGCGCTGCTGCCCACCTTCCTCGTATTTTTCCCTTAGTCGCCTCCTACGACACCCACGGGATGATATGGGGAGATGCAATTCTAACCCGGCACCCTACGGGGCTACTAAATGATACTACTAACATAATTTTTCATTAAATTTTTCACATTATTAGATTGTTTGTATTTTTATTTTAATTTATTGTGACGGCACAAGCACGAGTCCCACCTGGTGTTAAGCGGACCAACCTCTGCCTATAACAGATGCATTTCGTCACAATACACGAATTGCACTGCGCCCGTCAATTTGAGACATAGTTGTTAAATCTCATGTGCCTGTAATTTCACTGGCTCTCAAGGACTGCTGCCGGAACACACCGTTAGGTGCTTGGCGACAGATTTTCTACTTGAGGGTGGTCGCTAGCCAGGCGGGCATTCGCGAAAAGCCCTTCCACCATGCGGTGAAGCTCAAGCTCGCGGCAGGATTCGAACCATGGACCTGCTGCACGGCAGTCCATAGGCAGAGCCACTGAGCTATCACTGCATCTGATACTGCATATAAGCTGTTTCTGTTTTATTTTATATTGTTAATTTACATAACACAACCCTTTTTTTGTTAAGACCTATACAGGGTGAATTTTTAAGACGGGACAGTAAGGGCAGGTACCTTAATCGTTAAAGTTAAAGGACAACATTTTAGGAGATTATGCATAAATTTTTAAGATATTCTGAACTGCATTCACAGATTTTAGAAAAAATGTACAATCAGCAACAAAATGATAATTTTACACAAAAACAATTGGTTAGAGCATACCCTGGCTAAAGGGGTGGATGGACGCGGGTTCGAATCCCGCACATGACTATAATTTTTTCTCTCGTAAATTTGTAATTTTGTAATTACTATTATCATTTCAGATGACGTATATCGCATAGTTTATGAAGAGGTGGACGAGAGTGAAGTCAAAATATACAGTTTCCCATCATCACAGACCAGCAGCGGGGAAGTCGAAGAGTTCAGGTAGTAGTCATGTTCATCTTCTTTATTGAAGCGCTCGTAGCGTACCTTGCTTAGTCGTTCTTCACCAATCAACTAGGTTAAGCAATGTTAAGCCGCTGCAGTCATGACTTGGATGAGTTTGATTCTGCCATCCCCATTCTATAACCGGACATCCAAGGATACTCAAAAGCGCCATCACCATATGATAGATATTCCATTTAACCGAACAAAGCGATTTGCTAAATTGAATAAATGATTTTGACTTTGACTTTGACTTTGCTTCTTCGTTCATTATACGAACCGCCAGGGAATCGAATACTCTGCCTGAGTCTGTGTTTCCGGTTAAGTACAATATGGGGGTCTTCAAAACGCGAGTGAACAGGTATCTCCTGGGTAAGCGCGCTCCATCATCGACCGCATCATCACTTAACATCAGGTGAGATAGTGGTCAAGTGCTACCCAGTTCGGAATAAAAGAAATAAAAAAAATTACCGCTAGTGACATTACTACAGAGCTTGCACGTGCTTCGGAGAACACGTTAAGCCGCCGGTCCCGGTTGTTGTCTTAGGATGACAGTCGTGATAGCTTGGTGGTAGGGCATTTTGCCTGCCTGGCTAGCTACCACTGTGAGAAAATCTGTCGCCGGACACCGGTTGGTGTGTTCCGGCAGCTGTCTTTTAGAGCCTGTAATTCTAGGTTATGCTGAACAACACCTTCGACCACATCACCACTTACCATCAGGTGGTCAAAGGTTCGCCGATCAAGTATAAAACTTATTACCTATCGAGTATTGTAGTATTATTTTGCAATTGTCATATCTGGATCTATCAAACTGCATTTTTTTTTTCAGGTTGCGTACTAGATTTGCGATCAGTAGATTACACTATCAGTCTGTGCGTCTGTTTACCTAAACAGGACATCTTTGAATCCGTAATAGACAACTGGATGTAATTTTCACAGAATATGTTGTTATTATATAATACACTAGCTTAACCCCTCGTAGACAATGATGAAAAGTGATGACGATGAAAATTATACTAGTAATCCAAACCTTAAACTATATAAATTCGATGTTTCATCCAAATCGGTTCAGCCGTTAACCCTTTGTAGACAATGATGAAAAGTGATGACGATCAAAATAATTATACTCGTAATCCAAAACTTAAACTATATAGATTCCAAGTTTCATCCAAATCGGTTCAGCCGTAAAGGAGTCACAAACATACACAAATAAATTCTCATTTATAACATGCACGCTGTGCCCTGCGGTGCTATCCGCGGATATTTCGGGTAAAAATGTGTCCTATGTGTTATTCCAGTTTGTAAACTAGCCGTTTGACCGTGAAAAAGTTACAAACATACAAACACACTCACAAACTTTCGCCATTGTAATATTACTGTGAAGTGTGATATGTGGTATGTATATTTGGTTATACGCTCCCTTCCCCCCTTCCTGTGGAAGATCTGTCGCCAAGGACCTAACGTTCCGGCAGTTGTCCTTGAGAGCCAGTAAGTCTAAGTTAGCCTGAACAACATCTATGGCCACATCATCACTTACCATTAGGTGAGATATTGGTCAAACGCTAACCTATCAGCTATAAAAAAACGTATATTTTTCAGGTTTCCTAGAGCGGGTACTCCCAACGCGAAGTCTGTTCTAAAAATGGTGACATTTAGACTACAGAAGGCATCCCCGACTACTGTACTGGACTACTACCAGGAGGGCGTTAGTGATCTGCATTGTGAGTACTTATGTTGCTGTCCGAACTTGTATGGGCGGGGGCCCTTTTTCAATCCCCGTAGTCCCAAACTTTACCACGGTGTCGTGGCGTATTCGACTGGGCTCCTGGAATGTCACAGAAAGACAAAAGCCGATATATATGACCGCGTGCAAACAAAAGGGCGGAAACTTACCCCTTAGCGGCTCGCTAGTCGCTCTTCGAAGAGGGTTTATTTGGAAACATCTATCTTAATGTGACTGCAGTCCACTAACGAAAGGAATTAGTTTCTAATAGACCTCCCTGACTCCCGATGTTGAAGCACGTAGCCTACTGAAGTAGGGATGCTCCCTGCCACTGCCACTAGTTCCCACTAAACACAAATTACAGGGTGACCGCACCCTGAATTAAAGTTCACTGGTTTATCACAATCCCGAACAAGACAGACCTCTGTTATATTGCACGACCGCGTGCGTTTATTACGAAATATCGAAAAATAGGTAGCCGAACGCCGTGCTCAAGCTCTGCTACGCCATTGATTTCAAATTCACGTCCGCGCTATCACATATGCACACTATCCACCTAGAGATAGGGTTCAACCCGACCGCATAGTTTACCTTTGTTTACCGAACATAACTTGACATAGGCTATCAGGAAAAATTGACCATGTGCAGTTGAGCCTCGCTGTTTAAGGGTTCCGGATTACAACAAGCCGTTTAAGAATTATTATATTCTTAAAAAATTGAGTAAAGTTAAATTAAACAGTGTCAATCACAACATCACTACATAGTATAAAACAAAGTCGCTTCCCGCTGTCGTGTCTTTCCCTATATGCTTTTATTATTAAAACTAAGCAACGAATATTGATGCGGTTTTTACTAGATAGAGTAATTCAAGAGGAAAGTTTATGTGTATAATACATGCATAATATAGTAGAGAAACACTGATAATTTTAGAGGTTTCTAATGTAATTTTGGAAATAAACACACTATTGTGCGCTTACATTGCAAACGTTGACTGAACCCTACGAGAAAAATCAAATTAATGTACTACAATATTGTAAGTATAAAGATCTACAAAAAAGTCCACCATGGTATACGTCTTATCATTTAGGAATAACCCACAGTAAACATTTAGTATCAGCATTGACTCGTGCGAAGACGGGGTGGGTCGCTAGTTAGGAATAAAATAAAATAGCGGTGCCAGATTTTAGATTAGCAAAGACAAATAAAAGGTCCTTAGGTAAATGTGTATGGTTTTATAATAAAGTCCCCAAACATATTACAACGCTCACAGAAGGAAAATTCAAGTTGCATGTGAATAACATATAGATTAAGAAATCCTACTACACATTAAGAAATAAAACTGCTAATGTACCATGCAAGTAAAATGTGAAAATGCAATAATTGAAAAGTCTTTTTACCTAACACATACGCAAATATAATACACACAACTGTCCACACTAAATTTCTTAAATGAGATTTATTTGAGGGCAACGAAAGAACATTGAGAAATCGAAAGTACACCCTGATGTATTCTTCATTGACACATACTATGTATCATGGAATGCCTATTGTATTGTATATTGTTATGTTGTTTCAGCATCAGAAACAAACGACATGGAGGTGACTGATATCCGATGGTTTGAGATGCGACAACCCCTTAAAGACACCTTCCCCTGGTTTGAGTACTTAGCGAGGGTCGGTTGGACTCAAGGAGGGAAGCAGTAAGTATGAACTACTGCTTTTATTATATAATAGTAGATGGTCGCAAATACACGGGGGGGCGCGCATGTACGGGAGCAAATAACCATTTTAAAGGCGAGAGTGTTTCTTTGAATACGGAGTGAAACGAAGGATTCTAGAGTAGAATCTCGAGCATAGCAAGGGACTCTAAAGTAGAATCCTGAGTGCAGGGAGGATTTCTAAGTTACTCGAGTTTAAAATAGCTATTGCTCAGTGGTGGACACTCTACTTTTCATCACCCTTCATGAGATAATAAATAAGTGCAACTTATGTATAATAGAGCAAGAGCCCGTGAACCCCAGACCTTCGTTATTTTATAAAAGCTGAAAGTTTGTCAGCGCATCCTCCCAACACAGGTAAGAACGAAGGCCCCTTATGAAATTTGGGTTGCCCTGGCTTTGGCAGGTAAACAGTACTAAAGGTGTGTAATATACAAATCTAGTTTCGTCAAATAATAAAGAGAATTTTTTTGGTATTACCTTTAGAATATTATTAAAAATCATATTATTCATTGCCAGACACTTAACATCGTGGCAACCCCTTGCCACGATGTACACCCTTAATGTTCAGGACATAATAATTCTACTTACGTTATAGTGTAATAGCTGATTTTTATACATGATACTTATATAATGAGTAGATGATGTTTTTTTAGTAGCCAGACATTTTTGATAGTTCTAACCCCCTGCCAGACAAGCATGTAGGATCGAGCGCGAGGTAGAATATATATGTGGGTGCGAGTGCGATGGCTAGTTAGGTATATTGCGATCCTTGAACGCGCAGCTGCCATTTCTACTGCGCAAGTATTGTTTAGTGCTCAGTATATGTTTACATCTACAAAAATAATATAATACGTTATCTTGAAGTTTTAATTATTTAATATTCCTTATTTATTATTAACATAGGATATTCTGAAACCAACCAAACTATTAAGTGAATTCAATATGTAACTATTAAGTGGATGCTACGTAGTGTATGATATCCTACTAATATAATAAATGCGAAAGTTTGTGAGTGTGTATGGATGTATGGATTTTTGTTACTCTTTCACGCAATAACTACTGAACGGATTTGAATGAAACTTTACAATTATATAGCTTATACATCAGAATAATTGACGAAAATATCAATAAAGCTGTTAATAAGCCACACTAGAAATTTTTGCGACGTCTCAACCCGGATGAATCCTCGCGTCAACAACGTCATCCGTAGTGCGCGCGCGGGCAGCGTTGCCATGGAAACAAAAAACGGGCAGCGTTAACATTATTAACATTATTTGTTCCGTGCCGATATCCGGAATCCATATTGAGTCAAGCACCTGTCTTTTAGCGTTAGTTCTCCCCAGCGACTTCTCCCTTCGGCTTCCGGCGCCACTGTCGTATTGGTTTTGGCGCGCAAGATGGCGACGACCGGAATGGCGGTAAAGCTTTTCTTCATTATAGCGTCGTTTTTCGTAGCGTTAACATCTCCGCGCTAAATTATAATAAGTGACGTGGAAATGCATAGTAGTGAATGTGAAAAGAACCACGTGTCACGGAAAAGGAGTCGTTCTCCAAGTTCGCACAGTGATTCGTCGGATGAGGATTTGGATGCAAGGATATCAATTAGACAACGTAAGTGGTTTTAAATTTGAAATGTTGTCACAATAAGTGGCTTTCTTGACGAAGATGATTTTTCATAAGAGTCCCATCCATCAAACATTTCACGTGTTGCTGGGCTTTGTAAAGTGTTAACCAAATCGGCTAATGATCTAGGCCCACCGCCTAGTGATAACGAGCTGATTTTTCCTCTTTTAATTTGTAATTTTGTTTTGTGATATGCAACAGCTTAAATAGTCCGATCTGTCAACTACATTACAAGACCAACCTATTTCCTAGAACTAAGGATGAACATGTAGATAAAATCACACAACTGCAAATATTTAACAGTAACCATTGATACGCTATTCGTTTTTATTTCGCTCAAAAGAAATATTTAACTACCCTCGGTTTTGTAGAACTTAGTGTGAGATTTGAAGTAAGTGCACAAAAGTGACTGATGATATTTTTAAAATATCTTGCGGTAGGTGCACTGATTGCATTACTTAAGAAGAGATATCATTCTTAAACCGAAGAATATAATCACGTATCCCTTCAGAAGATCCCACCAAGTGCTGAGAATCTAGCAACATACTTGCCTCTTCAGAAAATTGGGGGTGGGGAGGCCGACAAACTAACTACTTGCTTTCAGCCTGCACAACACTCGGCAGTAGCCTCTATATCGGGCCAAGGCGTGCCAACGAGGTTAAACCCAAAGCATCTACAAGCAAGCCGGGAAATAATAATTTTCGAGGAAATTATTCAAAGGACATGTTCAAGGATAACGCGCGGGGGTCAAACAACAACAACAAGAAACCTAACGATGGGAAGAGCAAGCATCAATATTCCAAAGGTAAGCGACCTCAATCTAACCCGCAGAATAGAAACAATCGTTTATGACTCGAAAACATTTCGGAGGTGCTGTCTAAAGTAATATTTTCATGTATGGAAAATCTAGGCGGCCCCGACCATATTTGCAAATTTTTAGATGAGTATGCATCCCATTCGTTATGAAACTGCCACTTATCTATTCAAACCAATCGATTATAAGAAATTTCGCGACCAAGCTAGTTACGTTTAAACAACGTAACGTTCGTAAAGTTATGTATGACAAAACAGATCAAGAAGATATAGAAAACGGATGGAACGTTCCGTTTAATCTTCAATTGAAAATGTTTGTATTTACCTGCTTGTGAATCAATTCTGACAGGTTATACTAGATCACATAGCATTCACAGTGAACCTAATACGTCAACTCGGCTGGACTGTAAACATGGACAAATCTGTTGCTGGTTCCGACTCACCGTCAAATTTTTTTCGGGTGTCATGTGGGACGCAACTCGACACGAAGTCCCTGTCGGAACCAAAGTGCCATACGCTTCGCAGAGCACTTGCAACTCAGATTTCCAGAGGCAGTTGGTCCCTCACACAGATCCAGTTTCTTCTGGGGGACTCAACTTCTCCTCGTTCGTGATACGAAGTCCTTGTCGGGATCAAAGTGCCAGAAACGCTACGCAGAACACTTGCAACTCAGATTTCCAGAGGCAGTTGATCCCTCACACAGACTAGAAGACCCTATCGGAACCAAATTGCCAAACGCTACGCAGAGCACTTGCCACTAGGATTTCCAGAGGCAATTGGTCCCTCACACAGACCCAGTTTCTTCTGGGGGACTAAACTTCGCCTAGTTCGTGATACGCAGAGAGAGGTTACATTGTCATACTGTACAATACCACAGCCGATTCCTTCCCAAAGAGCACCCTTACAGACAAATTAAGTTACCAGAACCAGTCATTATGGAAATAAAGTGGTGGTCAAAAATACCGCAGGGCTCATTACCAATACATACAGATAAGTTCAGTCACCTTACCACAGACGCGTCGGACTTCGGCTGGGCCTGCCCAGCTGGTGGAAGTGAATACGTCAGGGCGATGTACAAAACAACGTCTGTCATGGCATGTGATATCAGAGCTGTTTGCAGTCTACGCAGCGATTCAATAAAACACATTCATCTCGACAATGCTCACATCTTATTACAGAAAGTCAAACTAACAGTTGTAGCCTATATCAACAAGGAAGGTGGAAACAAATCAAAGAAACTTCTCAGAGACTTCATCTGAGACACACGTGTTAACAATTTTGCACCAAGTGAACAGTTTGCATATCATTTGACAGCTCAGTACTTTCCGGGCCAGTTCAACTGCGATGTATGCTCTATCGCTAGGCAAGATGTGCCCCGAATAGCATCTGACCTCTGCAGTGCACTACATTTTCGCGATTCGCGCACTCCTCAGCTCCTATTTATCTAAACTTTGATGAAGTGGTATACGAGATAGGTTCGTGTTGTAAGCGATTACAGCTCTCTGTACACACATGGAGGCACTGTCTCACAACGCACCCCTACAACAATGGGACTAAGAGTTACCATGGTTATTCCCTCCACCGAACATCATGCCTCAAGTATTAGACCAACTGAAAGCAGCCCAAGGTCAGTATATTCTGATAGCTCTGAGGTGGCACAAAGTTTTTGGGAGAGCAAATCTACAAGCCCGATCCAGCCAAGACCCGTACCCTATTCCGGATCTTCCACAGGTGCTGGGAAGGATACAACCGACAGAAATTCAAAACATATGTTTAGAAGCATGGTTGTTTTCGGCTGGACAGATTTCATAAGACTGGTTAGAAGAAGGAAAAACCACTTTTACTATCTAGCTGGCGGGACTCTGCCTAAAAATACTTACAGGCCCGTATGGAACAAATAGAAAGCATGGTGTGCTTCAATAAACACTTTAGCACACCTACACGACAAAGGTTTAGCTTTCATAACTATTTTTGTTCAGAAGTCTGTAATAGCTACGTTTAAAAATTTATCAAAAAACCTGTGTTATTTTCAAACCTTTTTATCAAACATGTAATTAAAGCTATTTCGAATTTGAAATGCAAAATATGTATTAGAATATTTAGAAATTAGTCACCAGATGAAAATTATTTGTATCAAGTTTCCAGACGTCCAGCGATACGCAGCTAGCAGCGGGACGCAGTTTATAATCCCTACTTTCTGAAAATTGATACCGAAAATTAGCTGATAGACGAGGATCACGCTCTTGTTTTGGCCTTGTTTTGAATCGAAGACCGTTTACAGCAGCTACAGGCAATCTGGCTGGGAGCTGACCGCTCATCCGAAGAAAAACCTGGATTGTGTACATTGGAAAAGTCAGCTAATCAATACTTCACAGTATCATCGAAAATCAGGTACTCTGACAGAATTATTTATAACCACCAGAGCAAATTTCAAACCAGCATCGAGGACTATCATAGGAAGCTGGATCAAGTCGGTTTGGTACTCAAAAAAGCGTTCAAACATCTCTGGGCTCGGTATGTTCAGCAGTAGCTTCTCTAAACTGGCTAGGAAAACTCCCAGATGATAATATACTTTTGGATTTAAATTAGTTTATTGTTAAACTGTGTTACACTGGGTTCTTATATTATAATTGATAGTGTCAACAGCTTTGTTCGTAGCGAACATACAATTAACAATAATACTTGAAACAGCAATTGGAAGCAGGAACACACTTCTCGGAAGTTATTGCTTGAGAAATTGCTGATCATCGATTTTTCTCTGGTCAATCAATCTAGTGAATAATTTATAAGATTCCGTTTTATTGTTCAACTATTATAAATCAGTGCGGTAGGAAGTTGTAATTAATTATCTTCACCTGATTATTAATTCATTACCGAATAATATTTTTTTTCAATAACATTTGACCTTTTATTATTGGGTAACACATTATAGCGTCATCATAACCTACATTTTGGCTACCAGGAGATAACAAACACATCACTCAATATGGATTCCGGATATCGGCACGGAACAAATAATAGAGGGTTTTACCTACCAATAAAACTTACCTATTATTTTTCCAACGATATCCGGAATCCAGGTAATATCTACCTGGTATATCGTGAGTATAATGAAGAAAAGCTTTACCGCCATTCCGGTCGTCGCCATCTTGCGCGCCAAAACCAATACGACAGTGGCGCCGGAAGCCGAAGGGAGGAAGTCGCTGGGGAGAACTAACGCTAAAAGACAGGTGCTTGACTCAATATGGATTCCGGATATCGTTGGAAAAATAATAGGTAAGTTTTATTGGTAGGTAAAACCCTCTATTAATGTAATTATGATAGCGAATGAATTAACAGTATCTTTTATACACTATAATAATATGTCGTATCATCGATCTATTTTTTTACCCTTCATAACTTGTAATGTCAATAATCTACCTTCAATAAAAAATTTAAAAAATATTTTTATTTGGCTTTTCTTTTTAACTATTTACTGACAGAATAAATTAAAATTTTCAATAATTTCTATAGTAGTAGTAACAACGAACGTCATTTCTGAAGATATTTTTAAAATTTACATCAATTAATAATCACATAAATCGGCCAATAAGCTTAATTAGACAAGTCATTCTTATCACGAATCTATTTTCAATTAATTGTCTGGCATAGAGGTTGAAACTATAAAAAATGTCTTGCTAAGGAAGAAAATAACTACCTATTAAGTATATAAAATCAGCAATTTCATTACAACGTAAGTAATGGTATAAGTAATATTACTCTTGTAATTAATTAAGAATATTGAATTTCTTTGAAAATAGCATACATTATTTTTACAGATATACGCATTTACAAACTATTAAACAACACAAGGGCATCTCACTCGCACCCACATATATATTCTACCTCGCGCTCGATCCTACATGCTTGGCAGGGGGATGGAACTATCAAAAATGTCTTGCTACTAAAAAAACATCATCTACTCAGTATCATGTATAAAAAACAGCTATTACACTATAACGTAAGTAGAATTATTATGTCCTGAACATTAAGGGTGTCTGGCAAGGGGTTGCCACGATGTTAAGTGTCTGGCAATGAATAATATGATTTTTAATAATATTCTAAAGGTAATACCAAAAAATTTCTCTTTATTATTTGACGAAACTAGATTTGTATATTACACACCTTTAGTACTGTTTACCTGCCAAAGCCAGGGCAACCCAAATTTCATAAGGGGCCTTCGTTCTTACCTGTGTTGGGAGCATGCGCTGACAAACTTTCAGCTTTTATAAAATAACGAAGGTCTGGGGTTCACGGTCTCTTAGACTATAAGAATAGTACGTTTATTTGATGTCTGTCTTAATTTGATGTTTTCGCGATTGTTACACTTGGTAATTAAACAACTTTAAACGGTTTAAATCGCGTATATTTTATCATTATTTTACTGTCACCCCATGACCATGATCACTGCAAAGTGTTCGAAAAGTCGGGACAAACATCATTGATAAATATACTCAATTTAAACCGTTTAAAGTTGTTTAATTAGTATGTTTATGATATAGATATAATTTGGAAAAATAATACATAGCCTGAATAGTTAGAGGCTAATGTATTTGAACAATAATGGAAGTGCATCGTAACAATTTAACTACTACTTTCGTTACAGTTGTCTATTTACAGCTTGAGAATTATAGTTTCAGAAAACGTCGTCTAAGAATGTGGTTTTTGAGAAACTATATTATTTTTTATGTTGTCATTAAAATAAAATATATTTAATTAAAAAAATACAATCACTTTATACAAGGTTCGTGATTGATCTCTTTGGTGATTGGAACTTTTAATAAAAATATCCACATTCGAAATTAAAATCACTTTTAGTCCCTCAGGAATTGAAAAGCTATTTTAGTCCCTGTTTACGAATAATAAACTAGCTCTTTTCGAATAGATGTGAGACGAATTACTTAGCATTCCATGGATTCACCGTGCGGGTGCCGGGTCCATAGCGTTGCAGAGGAAGAGGCCCAAGTCAAGGTGCCTGGGACTTGAAATCCAGGTGTAGGGCTAAGGGGCCCCTTTACAATGCATCAATGCTCCCCTTTACTGCTCTAGCCTCCTCCCTTACCTAACCAAAATGTTTCTAATTATTATTAAAAACTGGATATTTACCGTGTTTTTGGTTACTTTTGAGCTCTCGATATTTCAGCACTGTTGCAAGCGCCATGATCACGAAACGTATTAGAAAGAGAGTAGACCGGTTCATCTGCTCTTAGTGCCGACCATCCACTCGCATAGACTTCAGTTTACTCGTGATCATGGCACTTGCGACAGTGCCGAAATCTAGAGCTCAAAAGTAACTAAAACTTGGTAAATATCCCGTTTTTAATAATAATTATAAAGTTAATGACCGAATAAAAACTCATATCAAAATGTTTCTTTATGTCCAGTGTATGGGTACAAATACTAGACCGCAAACAGCAGCGACTAGAGCTGGCCCTGATCCCCGTGTCGGAGTTCAGTGCCCCCTGCACGTATGAGCACGCGCCGAGGGACCTCAACGCTAATGCGCACGCGCCTACATCGCCAAATAAACAGGTAACTTTTCGCCAAATAAACAGGTAAATTTTCGCCTAACAAACGGGTAACTTTTTGCCAAATAAACAAGTCACTTATCGCCAAATAAACAGGTTACTTTTCGCCAAACAAACAGGTAACTTAACGCCAAATAAACAGGTAACTTTTCGCCTAATAAGCAGGTAACTTTTCGCCTAATAAACAGGTAACTTTCACCAAATAAACAGGTAACTTTTCGCCTAATAAACGAGTAACTTTTCGCCAAATAAACAGGTAACTTTTCGCCAAATAAACTGGTAACTTTTCGCCAAATAAACAGGTAACTTTTCGCCAAAATATACAGGTAACATAAACGTAACATTTCTACTGCTAAGCAAAACAACTAAGTAGCCAAATCGACCAATTATCTGACTGTCATATGAGTCTAAGTTGTAGAATGTTTCAATCGCAATATGACCATATAGCTAATAAATCTTTTTAGTCGTTAATAACAATGAATAAATAATAGCTGTGCGTCTAAGTAGCAGAATGTCAGAATCGCAATATGTCCATATAACTGTGTGTACATATACCCGTCGCCGACACAAATCTGCAAGACCTCTGGACACTGTGAATGAATACTGCGTGAATAGGGAACGTTATGATTAAAATTGAACTTTAAAGTTCGTCACATGTTGAACTGCATTTTTTATAGGCAGATTTTACCGCTTAGCTACAGCCACACAGGTCTCGTGATTGTTCCTTAAAAATCTGTCATTTTCCTTAAAAACTTTGCTTAGGTGATTGTATTTGATTATATTATAAAATTCCTAAAGATATTACAGTTCTCATACAAAGAAAATTCACGCTGCATGTAAAAAATCTCGGGATCTCGAAAAAGGGCGGGAATCGAACCCGCGTCCTCCGATTCCGCGCCAGATGCCTAAACCACTCGGCCACCGGGGCACGCTCTTTCTAGCTGAAATTTCGTGCTTGTATTACTTGGAACGGACGGTGCGCGGTGATTTTAACTTTAACTTTGACTGAGTAAAACCTTCATAAGAGCTTCGTAGCCTAATTTGAATAAATTATTTTTATATTAACAGTATTTTGTTTTATATTCATAGAAAATAGAAGAAATACAAGTCCTTGTAACTGAGACAGCGCCAGAGGCATGGATAAACGTGCACGACATACTGTACTTCCTGCCGTCTCCGTGCGAAGAACAAGTCTCGTTCATATGGGCCTCGGAGGAGACCGGACATCTACACTTGTATTTGTACACTTGTGCACTTGTACATAAACAGAGAGAGCATAAAAGATGTGAGTATATCATATATATTTTTATAGCAGATAGGCTAACCTTCGACCACTATCTCACCTGATGGTAAGTGAAGATGTGGTCGAAGATGTTGTTTAGGCTAACCTAGAATTATTGCAAAATTACAAATTTATGAGAGAAAAAATTATAGTCATGTGCGGGATTCGAACCCGCGTCCATCCACCCCTTCAGCTGGGGTATGCTCTAACCAATTGAGCTAACATGACACAATGACTCATAACATAACTAGAATTATTGGCTGTCAAGGACAGCCGCCGGGACACACCGTTAGGTGCTTGGCGATAGATTTTCTACTAAAGGGTGGTAGCACGCTAGGAAAGCGTTCGCGAAATTCCCTACCACAATGCTGTAACGACTGCCATCGTGACATACAACCGGGACTGACGGCTAAACGTGCCCTCCGAAGCACGTGCACGCTCAGTAGTAATATCACTAGTCGTAGTCGTATCGTTTCACCCATCCAAGTCATGACCGCGCCGGACGTTGCTTAAGCTGCAGCTGATCGGTTAAGAACGGCTAGTGAAACCTCTATCATCCTACAAAACCTTCCCTTTTGGTGTCGTAACAAGCGACACAATGGTAAAATACCAGAAATAATATATATGGTGACCAGCAGCGCCTTCTGAAAAACTGCCATCTTGCATTTCGATCCCAAGACGCCTGCCAAGCGTGGATTATATGGAATTCCCCAAAAATGGACGTTGTAGCTGTTGATGGCGATAAAAATGTATGTTTGTTTTATTTCAGCGGTGATAGAGCTGATGATAACTGATGAGGAAACGAACGCGGTCGGGCCCAACATCATCAGCAAGGAACCGCTCACGGCTGGAGACTGGGAGGTTATGGGCAGGAAGATATGGGTGAGTAGAACATCAAATGTAAATACCAAGCTGGTCTATTACAAAGAAGGACCATAATAAACAGCGGAAATATAAAGTGTTTCTGTAGGTTTTAAATTAATCAAAATCGGTTAAGCCATTTTTGTGTTAGCTTAGCTTTTTTTCAAAACGATCTTTTTTTACTTACCTTAATTCAATAGTTGCAACTTTAGTATTGATTCGTTACAAGCAATATTTTTCGACGCGCAGGCATTCGAAGACTCAACTGTATGTACTGACATATAACTACAGAGTTCGTGTGGAACAGACTTTATGTTGAATACGTGGGCCAATAGCAACGCAGTAAAATTTTCGGTACTCGTTTGTTAAAAAAAAACGGAATATAGAATAACATATTTAACACATTTTTTTTTAAATGTTTACCTAATTTTAATAATTGTTAACCTATTCTCGCAAGTGAATAAATTATAACTAATAATTAAAAAAAAAAGTTTAACCTTCAAGAGGTCACGCGGCGTCATATCGACCGCACTTGATACATTTTTGTTCATAATATCGTTACTTCCTATTTACATGCATTTATCATCCCCTGTAGCCTGTTCTTATTTTATTTATTTATTCATTTATTTACATCAAAAACCTTCAGTCAATGACCAAAACGTTTTTAAGCTAGAATTAAGTTAGGAATAAAAACATAATTCAGGTATGTGTCGTATACAATTTGATTGAAAAAAAAATTATACAATAATAATATTTTTTTTTATTCAAAAAAAAATTATGCTATATTTTTTTTTATTTACTGTGCATGATATAGACAGTTTTTATTTCTCGCTCGGTCCCCCCCCAGCAGTGAACAGATCGTTTGTTTTAGTCACGGCGCGGCGTGGGCGTCGAAAACACGCCACGCGCCTGTCTTGAAAATTTTAACAAATATCATCGATTTAAATTAGTTAAGTATTTTTTCAACACCAATGGTCATAAAGTGAGCTTTATTATATTGTTCTTAGGGCCATAAACCGAACTATAACCCTCGTGCATAATACAGATTTGTACAAAGAGGTTGATATGTAATCAACCTTGAAACATTTGCCGTGCACAAAAAAAAAACTTACGCGCTATTTCTCATAATTTTCGAATGTTGTTTGTGTAGCATTTGTGCAATATTTTTTCCTCGCAAGGTAATTGAAAAAGTGCGTATGAAACTCGTGAGCAACTTGCTCATTATACACTCGGCTGATTTACGCCCTCGCCTACGGCTCGGGCTGCAACCCACAGCCTCGTGTATAATGAGCAACTTAGCGCACTTGTATCATAATATACTATTATAAAACTGGTTCGTCGACAGTCTATTTAATAGTAGACTATTTGCCCAAATAATACGAAAGGATAGATTAGGTTATTATTATTAGGCTTAGCGATTTTGTGTTGCAAAATTGCTTCCTAATTCAAAGAAAATTTGAATTATGTTATATGATTAAATAATATTGTTAGTTGAGTTTAGGATATTTTTTACAGATTTATTGTGTCCTAACATAGAGATAATGTCTCTGAATCCAAAAAATAAATATTGATACATTAATTAGAGTTTGTAATCCCTAATTGTCCCATAAGTCTTTTAAGTTACGCGCGCCTGTTTGGAGGTTAATATAATGATAATAATTTTTAAGTGTTATATTTAATTTTTGCATTTTGCCCCGTGCGGTGCCGGGTTAGAATTGCACCTCCCCATATCATCCCGTGGGTGTCGTAAGAGGCGACTAAGGGAAAAATACTGGAAGGTGGGCAGCAGCGCCTTCTAAAGAACTGCCAACTTACATTACGATCCCCAAGACGCCTGCCAAGCGTGGGGATTATGGCAAATACCCCCTACATAGGGGAGGCCGTGTTCAGCAGTGGACGATCTGGCTGTTACAGTACAGTACATTTAATTTTAGTTTAGTATGTTCATAATTGCATTCAATGCCGGTACCCAATACTCAATCATTTTTTGCAATTATTAGGTACATTCAAATGGGGTTTACATGAGTTATTTATACCAACCAAAATTAGGTGGAATGGTGCATAATGACCCTGATAGGGTATAGCAACGTGTAGCGGAGTGGGACGACCTATTCTATTATCGAAGGATCTTTAAAAAAATCTTCAAGAGTATAGTATCACTTTTGGAGCAGCATATTTTTTAGGACGTCGAGGAACAATATCTATACTTTTTATTTTAACTGGTAATTTATTATATATTTTAGCGGCCATTGCGTGTATAATAAGTAGGTGGTTTATGGGCAGGTAGACGAGCCCCGGCAGCTGGTGTACTTCGTAGGGCTTCGCGAGACACCGCTGGAGCGACATTTGTACGTGGCGCCGCTGTCTCCGGCGCGGCCGCATGCTGCCGCCTTGCTCACCAGCTTCGGGCACTCGTGCACTCTCTATCTAGACGAGGTATGTATACTAGCGGGGCCCCCACAGCTGGGGTACTTCGTAGGGCTCCGCGAGAGGCTGAGGCAAAATCCAACTAAGCACAAAAGTTTTGAGTAAGCAAAATATATCCATTTGCTTGGTAATGATGCATTTTGAGAATATCCGTTCGGCTAGCTACCACACTCAAGCAGAAAATCTGTCGCCAAGCTCCTAACGGTGTGTTCCGGCAGCTGTCCTTGAGAGCCAGTAATTCTAGGTTAACCTGAGCAACATCTTTGATCACATCATCACTTACCATCAGGTGAGATAGTGGTCAAAGGCTAGACTACCAGATAAATATAAAAGTAATTGCTTTTTAGTGTAATTGTAAATTTAATTTATTGAAGTCGGTACCATACTTTCTTACGTAGGTATTTGGCATAATATTATTGAATCAGTACTAATATTATAAATGCGAAAGTAACTCTGTCTGTCTGTCTGTTACGCTTTCACGCCAAAACTACTGGTCCGATTTGAATGAAATTTGGTATGGAAATAATTTGAAACCCGGGATAAAACACAGGATAGTTTTTATCCAACTGCGCAAAAAGAGGTTAATGTTTTTGCGCGATAACCGACATACGCGCGGGCAGAGCCGCGCCCGGAAAGCTAGTATGGTATAGCAGTGTTTTTCAATCTGTGGGTCGCGAACCCTAGGGGGGTCGCGTCGCGTTAGTTGGGGGGTCGCCGGCAGAAGGAAAAAGGCACGGGCTTGTCTAATTTACAAAAATGTCAAATTGAGGTACTATTTTTGAAACGTTAACAATCAAATCATTTTCTAATTCCCGTTTTGGTTATAATGTCCACCATTAAAAAGAATTACAGTTAATACAGGTATGAAGTGGCGAATGGTACTACTTAATCATTTTAGAGCTTCTCCCTTACTAGATCTGGATATGTTTGCTTTCTTTTCTTTCAAAATTCATCTTTGTGAACAAAATTCAATTTGAAGCATTCCATCAGCAGCTAAATCTATGCAGAATTCTTCTAAATTTTTAGAGAGATCAGTCAGTTCTGTTGACTTATCCAAGAAAAGATTTAGAATCCACTTGTCAGATTCAGAGTATTACATATTAATTACAGAAAGGGGAAAGGGATAGGGAACTAAAAGTTTATCTTGCAAATTATGCCAACTCTGTATCTTGCAAGGAATGTGAGCACTTACCACAAGCGTGGTCTGATGCATTATTTTTAACAATCTTCTGAACAGATAGAAAACACTTAAATATATGGCTTTGGAAAGAGGTTGATCATAAATTAAGATATGCATGAAATGCTTTGACTTAGCTGTTAAAATATTTTCTTCTCTAAAAAGTAAAGGTAACAAAGTCAAAGCAAGTCATTATCCTACGTACTCATTTAAATTACAAATTCTCTGTCTGTATAACAAGAGGGTCGCCAGAATTTTTGAATTTGTAAGGGGGTCGCGAAATCTATAAGATTGAAAGACACTGGTATATAGTAATAATCATAGATAGTCACAGTGTTGTCTGGCAGAACTTACACTAAGGAAATATTGTGTCATAGAATCTGCGTACTCTTCATATGCACAGTGAGAAAGAGGTAAGTCTATGTAGCTGACAGAAAGATGTTCTTAAAATTTTTATACATACAAGGTTGTTGGTAAAATGCTTACAACCTCTTAGGGTTGACATCTTCTAGTCCTAACAAATATTTTGATTTGAAAAAAATAAACATTTTTTTTTGTGTTTTTGACAGAATAATTACGAGGCCCATCTAATGTTAAAAGTCTTTTGTGCCTGTAATGTATTATTTCATATTTTTTAAGGTAAATATTCAAAATTCTATTCAACGATAGCACGGCACGGTCCAGTGTCGCCACGGTGAACGCTCTTGGCTCGGAAAAGAGTGAGCATTAAACCACAAAAAAAAAAAACATTAAAAAAATATTTTTTTCAAAACAAAAAATATTATTTCAAAAGGTTTGTTAAGACTAGTAGATGTCAACCCTAAGAGGTTGTTAGCATATTACCAAGTACCCTGTATATGACATGACAACTTGTATGTAATCATTTTAACTTTAGTAATCACTGTACGCTTACTTTTTCGATTGGAAGGTTCAGTCGTAATACATCTTTCCACGAAGAGAAAGTCTGAAAGTATTAGGATCTGTTTTACCTAATAATCTATACAAATACGTTTTTTATATATTTATTCGTATTTGAAGTGTTGGAAGGGGAAGACCTAGGGCGAATGTTCCGAAATCAGATTGAAGACTTCCTATTTTTTTTTTTTTTTTCTTTTATGCCTTATAGTTTAGCCTTTGACCACTATCTCACCTGATGGTAAGTGATGATGTGGTCGAGGATGTTGTTCAGACTAACCTAGAGTTACTGGCTCTCAAGGACAGCTGCCGGAACACACCGTTAGGTGCTTGGCGACAGATTTTCAACTTGAGGGTGGTAGCTAGCCAGGCGGGCATTTGCAAAGTGCCCTACCACCATGCAAAATACTTTCTGAAAAAAGGCCAGGTCAGGAGTAGCTTAAACCGACGCTTGTGTATGAAAGGATATAGGAGTGCAGATGAAGCGAAAGAGATAATGTAATGTTCGTAGCAAGTTGAAATCTGTGGTCTCTGCCTACCCCTACGGGAAAGGGCGTGATGTTATTGTATTTGTATTTTGTTACAGGATTGCACCATGGCAGTGATAACAACATCTAACATAAGTTCAGCGCCGACGACCCGCGTGTACAACATAGTGCACTCCCCGCACGCGCGGCTCCACGCCTCGGGCACTCTGTGTGAACATAACAATGGTACGTGTCAAGGGGAGCTGGAAGGGGGAGGGGGGAGGGGGGTGGGTGGTCACTGGGGGAAATTTGACGAACGTACACTCTGTGTGAACATAACAATGGTACGTGTCAAGGGGAGCTGGAATGGGGAGGGGGGAGAGGGGTGGTCACTGGGGGAAATTTGACGAACATTGATGTGTTTATGAGTTTTAAATCTGCGTCTAGGTTTGCCATTCTATGATAACAAAGGCCTAGATTTTTAACTGACATCAAAAAAGGAGGTGGTTCTCAGTCGATTGTTATTTTTTGTGTGTACGGGATGTAACGATTTTTGTGTTTCTTTTTACATTCGTAAGATGTTGCTTGTCATATGGTCCCAATTGAGTGAGATCTGACGAGTAGTATTTGAGTTATCCCTAATAATAGCGTATTTAATTGGCTTTGGCTACATAGATGATGTTCTCGTTTTTACTTTTGAAGCAATGATGGCTAGGTGGCCTTGGCTATGGACTGCCGCGCAGCAGGTCCATGGTTCTGTTATACCCCACTTCCCCTTACCATTCTGCTTACCTTTCCTCAATCTACTCCTTTGGGCTAAGTCAGCATTTATTACTTCTCAGACACCTCACCCTCCTGCCTCAGTCCACATCAATATACCATTCGCGCCGGTCAAATGACCGGCGCGACTGGTGTTCCATGATAACAAATGTTATAATGCACAATGTTAACAATTGGGCACTAGAATTATGAAAATTCATAATTCTAGTTCGTTTTCTATTATTTTCCAATTTTAATAAACATTAATTAATTGTTTGGAAATCAAATATTTTTTTAAAAACCTAAATCCCGGTCTCCGGATAATAGTTCGAATCCCGCCGCGGGCTGGAGCTTCACCGCATGGTGGAAGGGCATTTTGTGAATGCCCGCCTGGCTAGCGACCACCCTCAAGTAGAAAGTCTGTCGCCAAGCATCTAACGGTGTGTTCCGGCTACAGTAATAATAATAATAATAATAATAAGAAAGATGGAACTCAATAGAAGAAATGGAATTTGGTGAAATTTCAGAAGACGAGATAAGAAATATTACATCAAAATTGCATAATTGGAAATCACCAGGTAAAGATAAAATTCATAATTTCTGGTATAAGAAGTTAACGGCATTACATAATTGTTTGGTTAAAATTTTTTCAGACATTATCTCAGGAAAGCAGAATATACCAAATTTCATCGCAGTCGGAATAACGTATATGCTACCCAAAACTAAATTCTCTCCACAACCATCCCAATACCGGCCAATAACATGCTTACCAACCATATACAAAATCCTCACATCCGTTATATCAAAACGCATCAACATCCACATAGAGCGTCACAATATACTCGCCGAAGAACAAAAAGGGTGTAGGCGGGGCCACATGGGATGCAAGGAACAACTGATAATTGACTCAACCATATTAAAACATGCTACCTCAAAAAATAGAAACCTTCACTGCACTTATATAGACTACAAAAAAGCTTTTAATAGTATTCCACATACTTGGTTGATTAAGATTCTAGAAATATATAAAGTAAATCCAACAATAGTTAACTTCCTACGCAATATAATGATACACTGGAAAACAACACTACAACTCCATACTAAAAATGACAGCATTAGTACTAGAAAAATAAACATAAAAAAAGGTATTATTCAGGGTGATTCGTTGAGTCCACTGTGGTTCTGCCTTGCCCTAAACCCATTATCCTACAGACTGCATAGTATACGGGCCGGATATCGCCTTAAATGTGATAACGTAGAAACATTATTGTCACATCTTATATATATGGACGACATTAAACTCTATGCCAGGAATGATAAAGAGATGAAACAGCTTATTAAAACCACAGCACATTTTAGTAACGACATAAACATGCAATTTGGGCTTGATAAATGTAGAACCATTCACATAATCAAGGGAAAAGTCCCGGTGACTATGAAATTAGCGACACTGACACAATAACAGCTATGGAACAAACTGAACTATACAAATACTTAGGATTTCAACAGCTTAAAGGACTAGATCATACCACGATAAAGCAAACATTGACCAATGAATATAAAAAGAGACTAAATGCCATCTGCAAGTCAAAACTTTCTGGAAAACATTTAATAAAAGCACTCAATACCTATGCCCTCCCGATATTAACATACTCATTTGGAATTATTAAGTGGACTAAAACAGACTTAGATCAAATAGAACGCACCACTCGCACAACACTTACCAAGCACAATAACCTGCACCCCAAATCTGCAATAGAAAGGCTAACTATTAAAAGACAAGACGGAGGTAGAGGAATGATAGATATCCAACATCTGTGGCAAAAACAAATTTTCAATTTAAAAACTTTCTTCTTAAATAAATCCCAATCAAGTGTAATGCATAAAACAATAGCCCAAAATGATAATAACTACACGCCACTCAATCTCACGGAAAACTCAGAACTAGAAAATCCAAGTAATACAGACCCACATAAAAGGAAAATAGAAGATTGGAAGAAGAAAGTTCTGCACGGTCGACACCCACATGACATAAACCAACCTCATGTTGATGTGAAAGCGTCAAACATGTGGCTGAAAACTGGCAGTTTGTTTCCAGAAACTGAAGGATTTATGATAGCAATACAGGACCAAGTTATCAATACACGAAACTATAGAAAATTCATCATAAAAGACCCTACAGTTACAAATGACAAATGTCGCAAATGCCTAAGTCAACCGGAAACCATTCAGCATATAACTGGAGCGTGTGTAAGCCTCACACAAACCGACTACACTCACAGACACAACCAACTCGTCAATATCATCCACCAAAAACTTGCACTCAAACATAAACTCATTCACGACCTTTTTTTTTTTTTTTTTTTTTATTTAGTAAATATTACACACTACAGACTCGTGGTCCGTACTCTTGTTTGTTTGGCTTTTTTTTTTTTACATAAAATATGTTTAATAACTTTGAGATCATTCTCCAACTTATCAATATTCTTCCTGAAGGGAAGATACCCTAGTGTTAGTTTAAAATATTATAAATCTTAAGGCTATAGTGAGTCCATAATTATATATATATATATATATATATATTTTCTCCTTATATCTAGTTTGTTAGTATATATTACGTTTTAATTAGTACCCATTCAGTTTGTCGTTGAAGGGCCAGCCACAGATTCCGCTGATGCCCTTGATGTTTTGATAAGAGCCTCCACGACCTCTTCGTTTCTGTTTTGTATAGCCATTTTAAGATTGTAGTCGACTATGTTTTTGAAGTTAGCCTCCGTTGCCCGCCTTACGAATCCTCCAATGGCATCCGAGCTGTCGTCGGTATAGTAAACGCAGCATTTTGTATGGCGTGATACTGCTACTACCGCATGAGAAACGCTGTCCCGGAGCTTGGTGACTCTTTCCCTCATCTGTATGACGATTACCGACTCATACGTCAAACCCTGCGCTTCGTGTACGGTTAAGGTGCAGGAACCTGAACCAGACCCATATCCTTTGCCGACGAGTGAGGCCTTTTCCTCCTGCGTCAGCACAAGATAGAGAGTATTCTGGAGGTCAGTTGGTATATTTGCACCTGTGTAACGTTCTAGCTTCAGGGATTGAACTTGGGATCGTGATGAATAAATGCCCGTGTACACCTCGCTTAGTGCGTATGCCACATCCATGGGGTTTCTGTGGGTGCAGAACAGTTGTTGGCTGATGGAAACCAACGTTTTTGGACTACTGTACCTTATATCGAAGAGATTATCTCTGTCAATATAGGGCAGTTGGTTGACATCTCCTATGATGACGACATCCTCAGCTTCCAGTAACCGTGCAGCCATTATGATGGCCCCGAAGTGGTTCATGTGAGCTTCATCTATTAACAGACGGTTTTCTCTACGCTCCATGAACCCATTAGCCAATACAGAGGCCATTCACGACCTTAAAACCCCGTACTATAAATATACACCCCAGACAGTCTTAGAAAATACCTCACACAAACTCTACTACGACCGTGCCATACTCACCAGATAGAACCATTCACCACAATAGACCAGACATCACTCTACAAAATAAAACTACTAAGACCACATATTTAATAGACATCGCAGTACCTAATACACATAACTTACAGAAGACCATATCAGAGAAAATTAGTAAATATGCTGAACTAAAAGAAGAATTATTAAGAATCTGGAAACAAGAAAAAGTTTATGTAGTCCCCATAGTGATTTCTACCACCGGAGTAGTACCAAACCATATTCACCCAAGCTTAAAAGTCATAGATCTTAAAGATAGTATAATAATAAAATTACAAAAAGCTGCAATCCTTAACACTTGCCGGTTAGTAAGAAAGTTCATGCAGTTGGAAGAAAATGAAGTGACTTCACACCCACATTAACTTCTACGAATTACACGCTGTAATTTACTTGGCCAAGGCCCGTAATTACAGTCAAAACCGGCTTAAAGCCGAGAAAAGTAAAAATTTAAATGAAAATAATAATAATAATATTTATTGTTCATAATTCAGGGTTACAATGTTTTATCTAAATAATCTAGATCTTGGTAATAATAATGTAACAGTCCTTGAGAGCCAGTGAAATTACAGGCACATGAGACTTAACAAATATGTCTCAAGGTGACGGGCGCAGTGCAATTCGTGACTTGTGACAAAATGCATCTGTTATAGGCAGAGGTTAGTCCGCTTAACATCAGGTGGGCCTCGAGCTTGTTCCGTCACAATAACATAAACAAATAAAAACTTGTTGATGTAAAATGAACAAGAATGACTGGATAGAATGGTTTGGTTTATATTTAATTTTAGTTTTAGAATATTTTCAGTTTGCAGTAGTTTTTTTCGTTATGATTTTTATTGTTTAATAGTAGATTATTAACCAAGGGCTGTATGACACCAATTGCATACGAGGTTGGCGCCTGAGCGAAGCGAAGGCGCTAATTAACCCGAGTATGCAATTGGTGTCATACAGCCCTTGGTTAATAATCTACTATTAAACAATAAAAATCATAACGAAAAAAACTACTGCAAACTGAAAATATTCTAAAACTAAAATTAAATATAAACCAAACCATTCTATCCAGTCATTCTTGTTCATTTTACATCAACAAGTTTTTATTTGTTTATGTTATTGTGACGGAACAAGCTCGAGGCCCACCTGATGTTAAGCGGACTAACCTCTGCCTATAACAGATGCATTTTGTCACAAGTCACGAATTGCACTGCGCCCGAGATAAATACTCTGCTTTACATATCGATTGTGAGGTAAGTAAACAACAAGACAGCAGGTTTCAATGAACATTTATTAAGAAGAAAAAAATGTGTATTTAATTAAAATTAATAGTAAAATTATTACAATTTGTAAGAGATATGGTCACGTTCTTTTTAGGAATATTTATAGTTTGAATATGAGTTTGTGATGATAAGACTTGAGTTTGAGTGACTTGAGGTTCTTGCATCGTAAATGGCGGCAGTTGACTGGTACTATTTTCTTCATTAAAAAATGGCTCAGATGATGTGCTTTGACGTGGTGATTTCAAGTTTATATTTTCTGTTATTTTAGAAGTAATTTTGCTTTTGTTTGCCATCGAATCTTCGATATAACCTTCGGCCACTTTGCTGGACTTCCAGCTGCCGTGCCTTTTTAAAAGAGTGAGGTTGGCTCCCGAATCAGCCAATAGAGTCGCTGATGTTCTGCGAAAGCAATGCCCGGTGTATAACTCTACGTTACTCAGTTTTAAATATGTGGCTATTTGTTTTGGCATGCCTGTAAATTTGTTTTTTCCTATTACTTGTCTGTGGCATTTTCCTTTACTGTAATTAAGAAAAAAACGATTTGTATCCACGTTTTCAGGCCGAAGAGCTTGATATTTTTCAACATAATTTGCAAATTCTTCATGCACAACAAATGACCGGTCAATTTTAGTTTTCGTGTTAGGCAGTTTTATGAGTAGTAATTTGTTATGTTTTTCTACATTTTCTATTGTCAAGTTTGTCAATTCCACGGTTCTGCAGGCTCCCGATATCCCAAAAATTAGAACAACCTGTAAAAAAGACATAAGTTGTATTAAAGGCACCAAATTCGCATAGTATTTTTGTGAAATATTTTGGTAACTTATTAAAAAGGGCAAGTAAATACGTAGGTACCTTTATTGCTAAATAAATTTCATCCGGAGCTTCATTTAAGAATTTCTGTACTTCTTCTGCAGTAAATACCTTCGATTTCTTGCTTTTATAGCCGTCAGACTGCCTTTTCAAGAAAGCAGTAAGTTTAGAAAAATCTTTCAAATTCACGTCATGTTTTGTCATCATTGTAGATTTTAGCATGGAATAAAAGCACCATAAACTGGAAGTTTGTAGCCTCTTAGATAATTCATCAAAATATGATATAAAAACACTTTCAGAAAGAGATTTCACTTTTTTTCTGACCGCCATTTCATAAATTCGTCGTATGCCTTTACATATCTTTCTTTCGAGTTCGGCGGTAATATATTTTCGACAACTGTTTTTGCCCTTTCTTTTATAAAATCGGGCGTTAGATCTATGTCTTCGTCACTAGACATGTTTAAAACTTTTGAAAAAGAACTCAAACAAGAAAATTAATTATTTTCGCGATGCTTTCGCGCCTACTAGTAGACTGTCTATTTTTTTTTTCACGCACGCAAGCGCATCAAATTGCTGGCCAGTTTGATTTTTAAATCGATTCCATCTAACATACGATGTGGAAACAAATAGTTACATACTTAAAATAAAATCTTTATAAAATAAATTGTCTAGATTCCGATTCGAGTAATTAATCGATACCGAGAAAAAAATATTAACTTTTTAAAAATATTCTTCGTGCAGTATGAGTATGACAGTTCTTTTTTCAAATTCCAAAACCTATGCTGTAATGATAGTCATACACCCCGGCATTCAGGGGTGTAAGGGTGTACTTACAGAGCAAGAGATATGTAAAGTATATTGTTAACCTCGTTTTAATTTAACCTTGAAATAAAATTCTAGTTAACCTAGAAATAAATTTAAATTCTAGGTTACCCTGAAGAACATCTTCGACCACATCATCACTTACTATCAGGTGAGATAGTGGTCAAAGGCTAACTTATCAAGCATTAAAAAATAAACCCTAGATCGGGCATTAATGAGTTATATACATATAACATATATTAATTAACATCTTCCTCTATATTTGGTTGCAGAATCTTCGGAGCCGAAAAGCTTCAACGGTTCCTGGGACAGTCGACTCGGTGACGACGATGATTGTACGGACACTGGACTCGTCAGAGGTCACTACTTTATATAGTGATATACAGTTTTATATATATTTATATTATATACATACAGGGTTATTGGAAAAATGCTTTCTAAGGGTTTTTTTTTTTTTATTGGTGATAGGTTAGCCTTTGACCACAATCTCACGTGATGGTAAGTGATGATGTGGTCGAAGGTGTTAACAGGCTTAACCTAGAATGACTGGCTCTCAAGGACAGCTGCCGGAACACACCGTTAGGTGCTTGGCGACAGATTTTCAACTTGAGGGTGGTCGCTAGCAAGGCGCAAAAATGCCCTTCCACCATGCAGTGAAGCTCAAGCCCGCGGCGGGATTCGAACCATGGACCTGCTGCGCGGCAGTCCATAGCCAAAGCCACTGGACTTTAAAAATAAAAGTTTTTTGTTGTGTTTGTTGCCTGCTCCGCGCCAAGAGCGCCCGCCGCGACCACACCGGACCGCGCCGTGCTCTCTATGAAGTGAGTTTCGAATATTTACGCCGAGCAAAGTAATAAAAAATATGACATAATACATTACAGGCACCAGAGACTTTTAACATTAGATGGTTCTCGTACTTATTCTTTCAAAAACACATAAAAAACACAAAAAAAATGTTTTTTTTTTCAAATCAAAATATTTGTTAGGACTAGAAGATGTCAACCCTAAGAGGTTGTTAGCATATTACCAATAACCTTGTATATATACAATTTTTAAGAATATCATTTCAGGTACAAGAGACTTTAAAAATCAGGTAGTTCTCGTATATATTCAGTCAAAAACATTAGAAAAAACAAAAAAAAAAATCGTCTCAAAATGTTTGTTGAACTAGCAGAAGTCAACCCTAAGAGGTTGTTAGCATTTTACCAATAACCCTGTATATATATGACAAGCTTTCCAGTCGCGGCTCCGCCCGCGTTTATTTTGGTTATCGTGCAATACCATTAACCTCTGTTTGCGCATTTGGTTAAATAGTATTCTATGTCCTTCCCCAGGTACGAAAAAATTTCCATACCAAATTTCATCCAAATCGGTCCAGTCGAGACAGATAGACAAACAGAGTTACTTTCCCATTTATAATATCTTCTACACTCTCGCTCGTAACTGGCCTTTAAATGCACCGATTTTAGTGTCATAATATTATTGTCTATTACGCACTCGTGCTGTTTGTTTACTTTACCGCACTAGTGTTTTAAATAGAAAAAAAAACAACGTTTCCACACTTCTCATCAAGGAGATTGTAGTTTGTTTCGTTCGTTTTTCATATAAAACAAACCAAAGAGTTTTTTACTTACTGAAGTAGAACTTTAGAAGATTTAATTATATACTTACCTTGAGATTATCGTTTTTCATATAAAATCAAACCAAAAATATTTTCGTATTCGTTCCTCGCAAGTCTGTTGAAAAACGTCGTATGAAACTCGTGTGCGTTGTTTATTATAATCTCTACTCCATTTAGGGCTTCGATCTCCTAAAACAAGTCTCAATTGTAATAAACAACTTTGCGCACTTGTTGCATTCTGGTAATCAGTACTAATATTATAAATGCGAAAGTAACTCTGTCTGTCTGTTTTTTTTTCACGCCAAAACTACTGGACCGATTTGAATGAAATTTGTTCTGGAAATAGTTTGAGACCCGGGAAAAAACATAGGATAGTTTTTATCCAACTGCGCAAAAAGAGGTTAATATTTTTACGCGATAACCGACATACGCGCGGGCGGAGCCGCGCCCGGAAAGCTAGTGTACTATAGTATGGATTTTGTTTCACTATTTTATGTTTATTTTTTCTTAGAATCGTCATTGAGTTATTTATAAACAAAAGTGTTGTCTGTTTTCTAGAGAGTTCTATAAGTGCTCGCATCCCCGTAGCACAAATATACGAGACGCGGCTGTCGTGCGGCCTCACCGCCTACTGCACGCTGTGGCGCTGCGGCCGCCCGGGGCGAAGCCCTACGGTGCTGCATGTGTACGGAGGGCCCGAGGTGCAGACCGTCACTAACAGTTACAAGGTAATATTCATATATTTTTTGCAATGAAGCATGTACCGCGGTCCCACTAGGTGGACTGACGACATCGTGAAATTCGCTGGTAGCCAATGGTTACAAGCGGCTAATAGCCGTTCTTTGTGGCGCTCTATGGGGGAGGCGTTTTTTCAACAGTGGACGTCTTCCGGCTGGTGATGATGATGATGATGTACCGCGGATTCCATTACAAAATTACGATCGGAAAAATTATAGTCATTTGCCAGAAAAAAAAAGTTAAAGATATAGAGACTAAAAAGGAAACACATTTTAACCCTCGAAGAGTGTAACTGCAAAATGAGCAGGTGTTCAAAGTGGAGGACTTGTTCATCAATAACTTAAAAACACTTTTAAAGCAATGATAGCTCAGTGGCTTTGGCTATAGACTGCCGCGCAGTAGGTCCATGGTTCGAATCCCGCCTCTGGCTTGAGCTTTACCGCATGGTGGAAGGGCATTTTTGCAAATGCCCGCCTGGCTAGCGACCACCCTCAAGTAGAAAATCTGTTGCCAAGCACCTAACGACGTGTTCCGGCAGCTGTCCTTGAGAGCCAGTCATTCTAGGTTAAGCCTGTTAACACCTTCGACCACATCATCACTTACCATCAGGTGAGATTGTAGTCAAAAGGCTTACCTATCAGCAATTTCATTGCTTCGGAGGGCACGTTAAGCCGTCAGTCCCGGTTGTTGTCTTAGGATAGCAGTCGTTATAGCATGGTGGTAGGGCACTTTGCGAATGCCCGCCTTGCTAGCTACCACCCTCAAGTTGAAAATCTGTCGCCAAGCACCTAACGGTGTGTTCCGGCAGCTGTCCTTGAGAGCCAGTAACTCTAGGTTAGTCTGAACAACATCCTCGACCACATCACTTACCATCAGGTGAGATAGTGGTCAAAGGCTAACCTATCCGGCATAAAAAAAAAATACCACTGAGGATATGTTAGACGCTTTATGTATGTAAATGCGTTTTATATTTATATAACTATATCTTTGATCTAATGTGTATTTACTGAACTTTTTAATTATAATTTTTTTTTTCTAACATTTTTAAAATTTACCTTACTAACTATATTATAGCTTTGGCATATACGATATTTGTAATTTGTATAATTCAAATTCAAATTCAAAATCATTTAATGCATGAACATAGGTACATAAAATGGTTAAGATGTAAATAAACCTTAATTTCTTCACTACATTCAACCCAATTAGGGTGTGCAAAACAAACTGTAGAATATAAGAATATATTGTGTGTTAGTTATCGTTGATTTATATCAATACAAAATTCACATTGCAAACACAAGTAAATTATATGTCAGTTATACATATAGGGGAAGCCTTTGGCTCTGAAACACAGTTCACACTAGTTTGGAGCCAATGGATTCACAATTTACCTGTAACACATTGATATGTCAAATAAAAATATTTTGTATTTGTATTTGTACTATATTATTTTAACCTCTATTATATTTTATTGTAATTATGTTAAAGTAAAATAAAATGAAAATAGTAAACGCACTAGAAATTACCGCCTGCATTACAATCGATGAGACAAACTTTTATACATAACTAGCTTTCCGGGCGCGGCTCCGCCCGCGCGTATGTCGGTTATCGCGCGAAAACATTAACCTCTTTTTGTGCAGTCGGATAAAAACTATCCTATGTTTTTTCCCGGGTCTCAAACTATCTCCATACCAAATTTCATTCAAATCGGTCCAGTAGTTTTGGCGTGAAAGCGTAACAGACAGACAGACAGACAGAGTTACTTTCGCATTTATAATATTAGTACTGATGTGAAATGAGGTGATGATGGACTGGTTCCAGGGTATCCGTCAGCTCCGTATGCACATGCTGGCCGCGCGAGGGTTCAACGTGGTGGCTGTCGACTCCAGGGGGTCGAAGCATCGCGGCCGGGCCTGGGAGCAGGCCATCCGGGGGAAGATGGGCCAAGTCGAACTGGACGATCAGGTAAATCTACCTTGAATTTTAAATTTTAAAAAAGAAACGAAAGGATAAATTTGAGCTACCAGTCGCTCATCACGATAGCTCAATTGGCAGTTCACGTCCCAGCTCTTAAATTACAGGTCTTAAAACTACATTCATAGAATAAAAAATACCTTTTTTTTTCGAACCCAGTTAAATGGAAAAAAAAAATATTACTATTTCGATATCGATTGTGTAGGTCATAAAGCAGTAAATTTTTCCATGAATCATGATATCTAAAATTAATAAACGTTGGTTTCAATTTTGCTATGCACCACAAATATACGAAAAAATAAATTAAGTAAAAATAAGTTAAAATCCAAATTGGTATATAAGGGTTTATATTTATAGGGATTATTCAGGTCGCCATGATACTCCTCGAAATCATACGAAAAGCGGCGAGTCTCTAGGTAGCTAGATAAGGTTTGGCCACGAACAAACGACACGTCGATTTTGTAAAAGAAGCGTCATCTACTTAATCTATATCCAAGCCTTACTCCATCTTAGGCGCAGCTCCCGATTGGACTCTTTTCTTCTAGGGTCGTATAGTTCTAGAACTAACCGTCCCTAGAGCTTAGACTGAGGTGCGAATCTCGCTCTTGGATCAAATTTGTCCGTTCGTTTTAATTTTGTAAATAGCTGTCTACTTTCAATAAAGCAGCAATCACAAACTGGTAAAAATGTATCTATACTTATCGTTAAAATAATAGGAAGGAAAGAATACATTTGAGCTTTCACTCATTCACCACGATAGCTCAATTGGCGGTACATGTCCCAGTTCTAGAGACGGATGGCTGCGGGTTTGAATCTCGCTCTTGGATCAAATTTTTCCTTTTGTAGTTTTGTTAATAGCTGTTGATAAATGATGTTGCCATTGGCTATTGAGCCCCGTGGGGTGCCTGGCTAGAATGTCACCCCATTTGCTAACTGTGGGTGTCGTAAGAGATGACTTAAGGTAAAATACCGGAAGGTGGACAGCAGTGCCTTCTGAGGAACTATTTTCTTATACTGCGATCCCTAAGACGCCTGCCAAGGGTAAGGGATTATGGCTAACCCCCATGGCGCAGGCTTTGCTCATCAGTGGATAATCCGGCTGATATCCGGCCCCTTTCTATCAATCATATAAACTTCTGCTATGCAAAATAACAATTGAATCTACAAATCTACTTGAAATCAACACTTATCACTCACACTATCCAAATTCACAACTTTTCTACCCAAAACAGTTGGAGAAATAGTATAACGGGAAAGAAAAACATGCAATATTAATTAATGAAATAACATAAAATGTATTTAATGTCTTGTTTAATTTTATTTAGATAGTTTTTTAGTAAGGTCTTAAATTTAGCTATTAAATATGTTAGTTAGAAATGGAGTGAATCCACCCACACCCTGAATCTCACACGAGGGTGACACAGGGCCACCCTAGTGTGAGATTCAGGGATACTTGTTTACACAATACATGTTATTTGTACCTTGCTATATTTAGGGCCCGTTTCAGAATGTCCTAATAAAGTTTCGGATTGCTAACCAACACATAAACTAACTGAATGATAAAAATTACAGTTGAAATGCAGCGCGTTTCAAACTTTAACCGATGGATAGGCTAAATCGATGACTGTGAAACGAAAAGATAGGGTTTTGTGTAGTAAATATGTTCTGGGTAGTATAACAGGAACTTACTCGAACATTCTGAAACAGGCCCTTAAATCAGTACTAATATTATAAATGCGAAAGTAACTCTGTCTGTCTGTCTGTCTGTTACGCTTTCACGCCAAAACTACTGGACCGATTTATATGAAATTTGGTATGGAGATAGTTTGAGACCCGGGAAAAAACATAGGATAGTTTTTATCCGACTGCGCAAAAAGAGGTTAATGTTTCCGCGCGATAACCGACATACGCGCGGGCGGAGCCGCGCCCGTAAAGCTAGTTAGTTATATTCATAAATTACATGTCAGTGTAGCCAAGTTTCGGTATGAATAAAGTTTATTATTATACAGTACAGTTTATGTGAGTGTAAACAGTAGTACAGTTTATGTATTGTTTTTTTTGTAACAAAAAAAAAAACTTATTTTTACCGCCAAGCAGTTATGTACACATTACTGTGTTCAGGTTTCAAGAGTATGGGTGTCGGTGAAATTACAAGCATATGTGACTTAACAACTTTATGTATCATGGTGATAGACGGAAGCATACATAAAAAAATTACACTAGATGTGGGTAGCAGCGCCTTCTGATTTTGTTTTTTTTTTTTTATTGCTGATAGGTAAGTCTTTGACCACAATCTCACCTGATGGTAAGTGACGATGTGGTCGAAGGTGTTAACAGGCTTAACCTAGAATTACTGGCTCTCAAGGACAGCTGCCGGAACACACCGTTAGGTGCTTGGCGACAGATTTTCCACTTGAGGGTGGTCGCTAGCCAGGCGGGCATTCGCAAAAATGCCCTTCCACCATGCGGTGAAGCTCAAGCCCGCGGCGGGATTCGAACCATGGACCTTCTGCGCGGCAGTCCATAGCCAAAGCCACTGAGCTATCACTGCTTCACTGCTGATGAACTAGTTTCTTACACTGCGGCCCCCCAAGACGCCTGCCAAGCGTATGATGCCTCCAAATGGGGATTATGGCTAACCCCGCTATTATGAGGGAGGCAATTGTTCAACGTTCGACGTCTTCTAGCTGTTTATGTGATTGATCTATATACTAATACACTCGAGAGCAATGAATCCGGGTCACTTAAAGAATGTTAAAAATCTCGGAAACTAAAAATGATAGGTTAATGCAATAAATTGTATTTAATAGACAATGTAATACTCCTTAAATGAAAGTAAAAAAAATATGAGTCACCATACATTTTATTAACACAAAATTACATAAAGAAAAAAACTGCTGATCTCTCCTTAAAACAAAAATAGGAAACATGAAATTTTTGAACTTTATTACGATTTTCTTGAATTTTAATACTTCGTATTGCCTCCTCGTGCTTCCATTACTGCGTTTACGCGGTTTGGCATGCTGTACACCAAGTTCCTTATACGATTTTGGGGAATATTCTCCCATTCCTCTGTGAGAGCAATTTTGAGCTCACGAAGCGTGATTGGGGGAGGGTTTCGTTGTTTTACGCATCTGCCTAGCTCGTCCCAAGCATGCTCGATCGGGTTGATATCCGGGCTGCGCGCTGGCCACTCCATACGAGTAATGTTCATCTCTTGAAGGTAGTCATTCACAATCCTACCTGTATGAGGTCGGGCATTGTCATGCATAAATATAGCATCCTCACCTAAATTGACCATAAATGGACCAACGTGATCATTGAGGATTTCTTCCACATATCTTACGCTAGTTAAAGAGCCGTTTTCTATGATCACCAGCTCTGTGCGACTTTCAGAAGAAATTCCGGCCCACACAAGTACAGACCCACCACCGTAGGCTACTTTTTCTTCGATGCATGCTTGCTTGAATCTTTCCCCTGTTCTTCGATACACTCTGTGTCTTCCATCGTGCTTGTAGAGCATAAATTTTGATTCGTCGGAGAACATAACTTTTGACCAATCTTCAATACTCCAATTTACGTGGCTCTGGGCATATCTTAGTCTCGAAATACGATGCCCACGCTCCAGTTTAGGGCCGTTTGCAGGTCTAAGGGGTTTTAAGTTAGATTCAGCAAGCCGACGTCTTACTGTCCATGCACTTGGGTTACTTCCTCCGAGGCGTCGAAACTGATTGGTGAGTTCAGTTCCTGTGAGAAAGCGATTTCGAAGCATGGTGTTCACCAAGTATCGGTCTTCTCGTGCTGTGGTACACCTGGTTCTGCCCGTTCCTGGTCTGCGTAGGTTAGAACCAGTTTCTTCGTAACGTCGGGGAACTCTTTGTACTGTTGACAGCGACACACCGACAGTCCTGGCTGTATCGCGCTGACTCCGGCCGGTTTCCAGCATTGTAAGTATTCTGGTGCATTCTTCAGGCGTAAGCGACATAATTTCAGCTTGAATAATGAATATAGAGCACTATCAACATGGTTTATGTACCCACATAAATGACAGATTACAAACAAAAGCAAAACCAAATGCTGTAATTTCGTAGTTCCATCTTCGAAAGTGGCCCTTTTTCAAATTTGATTTTTTTATGATATAACTTTACAATAACTAAGAAGTTTTAATACCTTCATTTAAGGAGTATTACATTGTCTATTAAATACAATTTATTGCATTAACCTAGCATTTTTAGTTTCCGAGATTTTTAGGATTCTTTAAGTGACCCGGATTCATTGCTCTCGAGTGTATTATAAAGAGGAAAGATGTGTACGTTTGTATGTAACGAAAAAATTTAAAAACTACTGGACCGATTTGGATGAAATTTGGTATGGAAATAGTTTGAGACCCGGGGAAAGGGCATAGAATAGTTTTTATCCAACTGTGCAAAAAGAGGATAATGGTTTGCGCGATAACCGTCATACGCGCGGGCAGAGCCGCGGCCAGAAAGCTCGTTATTTTATAAATTATATTGTACAGTATTCGATATTGTTATTTTTAGGGATGCCTAATAATGAGACTCCGCTGTCTGTCTGTCCGTCCGTGTGTATGTCACGGGTAAGATTTCATACATTATGTATGTTTTTTTTAATATTGTTATGTTCACTATAACGCCTGCACTGCCGATTACATTAAAAATTTACGAGATAAAAATCCCATACGGTGTTTGAAGAATGAGAGAAATTATAAGAGTTATGACTCACAATGTCATGTTAGCTCAGTCGGTCTGAGTATACCCCGGCTACAGAAGTGGAAGGACGCGGGTTCGAACCCCACACACGACTATAACTTTTTCTCTCGACAATACTCTCTCTGTACAAATTAATGTATTCTTTTTTTTTTGTTAAATTTTAATTATGTTTTTATCCTGAATCTAAATATGAAATCGCATAGGAAAGGAAATATTTGTGTTCACGTTGTTTGTTATTGTTTGTAGGTAGAAGTATTACAATGGCTGGCGAAAGAGACCGGGTGCATCGACATGGAGAGGATCGCGATACACGGCTGGAGCTATGGTTCGTACATCAATACTGGGTTCAGGTCATCAGCATCAACATCACCGTCCTGCTATTGTCTATTTGCAGGTCCATGGTTCGAATCCTGCCGCGGGCTTGAGCTTCACCGCATGGTAGCAGAGCATTTTGAGAATACCCGCCTGGCTAGCGACTAACCTCAATAACAAAATCTGTCGCTAAGCACCTAACGGTGTGTCCAAGGAGCCCTTGAGAACCAGTGAAATTGCAGGCACGTGAGACTTAACAACTATGTCTCAAGGTGACGGGCGCAGTGCAATTGGCCACATGATGAAATGCATCTGTTTTAGGCAGAGGTTTATGCGCTTAACATCGGGTGGACCTCAAGCTTGTTCCGTCACTATACAATTTAAAAAAAAAGCCAATTGTTATAGATGACACCCACGGAGATGGGAGGACATTTTTTAACGATAATAAAATAAAAATAAATAAAAATATTTTTTACACATATTTAAATATTATACAATTATATAAACGGGCACGTGCCCGTCGGGAGCTCGCAGGCACAGCTGCACACTCGCCCTGATGACGAGCATCTCATATGCTCGAAACCAGAGAGACGTATTCGATCCCCAACGTGAGTGTTTTTGCCGATTAGTAGATAAAGTTTTAAGATTGAATGATGAAAGTTATAAAGATAAAAATAGATCTATTCAACATGTTACTATTCCCATTTTGATATGTAATAACTATGACTTTCCCAGTTGAAAGTAATTATTTCGCATAAACTTGTTTTTTTTTCTTATTGACTCCAGTTTCTTCCGTCGAAGCTTCGATTTCTCCCACCGTAACTCCGATTTCACCCACCGTCACTCCGATTTCACCCACCGTCACTACAATTTCTCCCACCGTAATTCCTTTTTCTCCCACCGAAATTCCGTTTTCACCCACCTACACTGGTATTTCTCCCACCTACACTCGTATCTCCCACCTACACTCGTATCTCCCACCTACACTTGTATATCTCCCACGTAGACTCGTATATCTCCCACGTAGACTCGTATATCTCCCAGTGTAACTCCAGTACTGTGTCGTTGGTCAGGCGGGTACCTGTCGCTGCTGGGGCTGGCGACGCGGCCCAACATCTTCAAGGTGTGCGTGGCGGGCGCGCCGGTGACGTGCTGGCGGCTGTACGACACGGCGTACACCGAGCGGTACATGGCGGCGCCGGCGCGCGCGCCGCACGCCTACAGCCGCGCCAGCGTGCTCGCGCATGCGCCATTCTTCCCGGACCAGTCAGTATTGTATCTACTCTACTCTACTCTACTCCACACTACTCTATCACTACTATACAGTGCCGAGCTAGAATTTCTCCCCCCTCCCCCCATTATTAATTAATTTAGGACCCGTTTCAGAATGTCCTAATAAAGTTTCGGATTGCTAACCAACACATAAAATAACTGAATGATAAAAGTGACAGTTAACATGCAGCGCGTTTCAAGCTTTAACCGATGGATAGGCTAAATCCCATGACTGTGAAACGCAAAGATAGTGTTTTATTTATTATGTTCTGGGTAGTAAAACCGGAACTTACTCGAACATTCTGAAACAGGCCCTAAGTGTGATTGTGTTAATAAATTACTTTTCGCTAGCTAAAATGAACCATAATTTACAAATTATTGGAATACAAAATGTTTTGCCCCGGGCGGGAATTGAACCCGCGTCCTTCCGATTTCGCGCCGGATGCTACTGAACCATAATGTTTGCTAATTGCGATTGACTATACCAACACACAAATAACTCCAAATCTAGGTTACCTGCTATTTTTATATTATTGGGGTCCGGGCTACAATGTCACCCCGCCATTGTGGGTGTCGTAAAAGGCGACTAATGGTAAAATTCTGGAAGGTAGCCTTCTGAGGAACTGCTATCTTAAACTGCGATCCCCAAGACGCCTGCCAAGCATGGGGATTATGACAAGCCTCTATATTGAAAAAAAAAAGAAAGATTTGTATTTTTATCAAAGAGGAAAGATTTGTATTTTGGTTTTTAAAGAATAAACTTAATAACTACTGGACCGATTAGAAACATTCTTTCATCATTTGAATCCTACATTATCCCTGATGAACATAGAGTAAAAATACCCGTGCGAAGCCGGTGTGAGACGATGCTATATAATATATTTAGTATTGAATATAAGAGTGAGATTGTGTTGTTCCAGAGAAGGGCGGCTGCTGATAATCCACGGGCTGGCGGACGAGAATGTGCACTTCTGTCACACCGCCGCCCTGCTCTCGGAGCTGGTGCGGTTAGGGAAGCCGCACAGAGTACAGGTTACGTATATATTGTACTGTAGTTTACACTGATCATCTCCCACGCTTATCTGTCACATCTGGGGATTTTTTTATATATTTTTTATGTTATTGTGACGGAACAAGCTCGCCCCCCTGATGTTAAGCAGTTACCTCTGTCTATAACAGATGCATTTCGTCACAAGTGACGAATTACACTGCGCCCGTCACCTTGAGACATAGTTGTTAAGTCTCATGTGCCTGTAATTTCACTGGCTCTCAAGGACTGCTGCCGGAACACACCGTTAGGTGCTTGGCGACAGATTTTCTACATAAATTTTCTTAAAACATTTTTTTTGGACATATGTTATTATTAAATACGTATTTCCGCAAAGTAACGCCTGAATGTTTGAAACATAGAGATATAAAATACTATTTAGAGTGGCAGCCATGTCAGTTTTCTTAGAAAACGAGCGTAGCCAGTTCAACACATGTAAATGATACGTGACATTACATCTTTATTGTTCACTACAAACAATCCGATTCCCTGATTAGTCCCACTTTTACCCAATTGAAACGTTTAATAAGCCAATTTATAACAGTTGAAATTACACCTTATGTAAGAGTGGTAAGATTTAATTTCTTGTGAACATTGTCAAACTATCCCTTTCAGTGAGAGAGACAGATATATGGTAATTCACCTAATATCTGGTTAAATTTGCCGGTCGACAATATCTGTACAGTAATTGTGCAGTCTCTCAGTCAAGTAAAATTCAATTATAAAATCGTTCCTTGGTAAAATCTGAGCATAGACTATTGAAAAATAGTTCACAAGTTACTGCACGCAAAATGATTACGAGAAAATAATTATTAGGATAGCTAGTAAAATTTTACCTTTTTTTATTTATTTATTCGGAACAAAAAGTGGTATCCCATTGTCAAAGTAGCCAGTGATGCAGTACATTTTTATCGATAAACTTTTCCATAGCCTTAAAACGATTTAACGATTTAATTTTTAGGTAATGCGTTGATGTACTGTGCGTTTGAGCTATAAAAAGTTTTTATGCGGTTTTATATAATCATTTGAATATGTAGTAATGACAGGCAAGTAAGCGTCTTGAATGAACCCTATAGCTTACTAGTATGTCTGTACCAAAAGCTTTAAAGATCGCTGAAAACAGAAGCACGTGGAAGAGCATAGTACATCGAGCGACTAACACTACTTCAGACTAGACACGACCTTCAGCAGTGAAGATGCTGAATAAGAAGAAGACGATAAAAAGTAAATAAAGCTATTACTGCGAAGAACAGCTTAATTTCGATATAATATGTTATAGGCTCGTTTATTTGTAGTAACATTATAACAAACACATGAAATTCGTGTAGAGGGTGGTACTAAAGATAGGCACAGATAGGGATTCAGGAAAATCAGGGAGACCGACACAATAGTAACTACCAGCTACTTAAATTGGTAATCATTTTACTTCCATTGAAACGAATTGTACTTATTGCATAATCGGCGATTGCTATTTCTAGATATTATTATTTAGCAAAAACTGAAAACAGTATATTTGTGTACATAGTACACATACTCTATTACACATTTTAACAAATGAATTGAATGGCAGCCAATGAGATATTTTCCTTATTGATGATAACGAAAATCTCCAAAATAGACTAAGTCATAACCTAAAAGTTCGCGTGTTCGGTTCCGTTCACGTCTACGTTGCTGCAACACACCCCGCGATGCTGCAACGCAGTCTGCTGTACATATGAACTAATCCAAACGGAAAAAAAAGAAAAAAAAATCATGTGATGTTGTCAAAGTAGCTTTGGTCTGTCATGGTGAAAGAACACTGCTTGAAATCCCTATCAATGCCATTCAAATTGAGTGTGTAGAACTTTTTTTTTTTTTTTTTTTTTTTTTTTTATGCCTGATAGGTTAGCCTTTGACCACTATCTCACCTGATGGTAAGTGATGATGTGGTCGAGGATGTTATTCAGACTAACCTAGAGTTACTGGCTCTCAAGGACAACTGCCGGAACACACGGTTAGGTGCTTGGCGACAGATTTTCAACTTGAGGGTGGTAGCTAGCCAGGCGGGCATTCGCAAAGTGCCCTACCACCATGCTGTAACGACTGCTATCCTAAGACAACAACCGGGACCGACGGCTTAACGTGCCCTCCGAAGCGCGGAAACGCTCAGTAGTAATGCCCAAACCAGCGGTCACCCATCCAAGTCATGACCGCGGCGGACGTTGTTTAACTTTGCTGATCGATTCAGAATGGCTAAGCAAACTTGGCTACGAGCGCTTCAAATCTCCTCTTAGCCTTCGCATAAACTGTCTCTCCGATAAATTCCTTTTTAAATTAGCTTAAAGCTCAAACTGTTCTTGAAAAAACTAGATTGTTTACTGACATTATATAACTCATGCAATAAAGCCTCACCTGAGAACCTCCTTTGTCTCCTCCGCAGCTATTTACAATTCACCCTTCTTCCTTATTCCCTCCTTCAGAATCCTGTTATGCCTTTGTACTCATCATCCTACGAATCATTCGTTTTCAAACCTAACATTATTTTGGATTTTGGTATTGATAAAAACACAATAGAAGCTAATAAGGTTTTAATAAATAAATTCTTCACAGAATACAAGGTCTGGACTGCCATGCAGATGCTTCTAAAAATCTAGATAGTCCAATTGGTGTTGTAGTTTGGATCCCATCTACGAGAATAATTTTCAATTATAAATGTCCTTCTACCACTTCCGTCTTTTCAGGAGAAGCCATCGCAATTCTGGAAGCCATCCTTTTTGTAATATCACACAATCTGAACAAAACTATCATATTTTCAGAAACCAAAAGCTGCCTCCAATCTATTCTTGCTAACCCATTTGGGTCCAAATCTAGGTTCCCAATTGTTTTAAAAATAGGAGATGCCCTTTTCGAATGTAGCTCTCACGGCAAAAATGTGATCCTTGCCTGGATTCCTGGTCACGCCGGTACAGTGCCCAACGAATCTTCAGATCAAGATATCTGTTCGACTTTAAAACCATCTTTAAAAAAACCTTGGAACCAGAAATGGCAAATTTCTAGAATATTAAAAGCTAAATTCTATGGTAACATTCAACCTGAGATGCCCAATAAACTCTGGTTCTCAATATTCCAAAACGCTGATAAAGTGACCACCTCTACAATATACCGTCCGAGTCGAAACTATTCCTGTAACCCAGTCTTCCTGGCCAAACTTATAACTCCCTCTGTGAATGTGGTTTGGACGAAGTAAATGTGAAACACATATTCTTCTGTTGTCCCAAAATAAACTCTTCTCTCTACAATATTATCCCTAGAGATATCCCTCGTCCTTTCTCCCTCAAACGTATCCTCTCTTTAGTATTTATCCATATTCAAATAAAGCTGTAAATTAACTGTTCATATATTATATAACTTAACCAAAAGTTGTTCCCAGATGTTCTATATTTCCCCTATATATAATGAATTTGTGTGTGTATACATTTGTGTTCTTCCAGTAGTTAGATGAAGTAACATCTAATGTTTCAGCACCAATTTTGGCTTGGGCAGTTCTCACCGGACATGACTAATTAAAACTAAACAATCTCCTTTGGTTGATAGTCCATCTAACTACGTGACATTGTTGAAATTGTGGTGGTGCCCACAGAAGCAACAAAACAAGGGTTGAAGTTGAAATCACAACCTTGAAAGATTGCGTGTTCTTGAAAATATTTGAATAATTTGTTAATTTAATTGATGTTTACCTTCTGACCTACACGTGTATTTTTACGTCCAGGTAAAAGTTTAATATGCACTAAAAGCAGTGGGACAGATGGTGCTTGCTTTCGTAGGTCTAACAGGAAAGTTCCAAATTAGATATTGGAATGAGGTGACATTTAGTGACTAACAATTTATCGATAAATTTGTCGATAAAAAAATCATGAATCACTTATATGTCAGATTGCACCGACTGTGTTCATCAGCGAAATATAAAACATTTAGGAATAATTTATTAAGTATTCCGGTGATAGGATATTCCTACTTTCTTTACTTTTGTGACATTGCTATTAAATCTGCAACTTATAACAGCACAACGCGGCATTTTCATATAAATTGACGGAGATGCATGCGGCGCGTTAACCGCGGGTCGACTGTCAGTAGCATTATAGTCCGTTGACGTAAATACTCCTGTTTAGGAGTATGGTGAGCTCGCGTGCCACGCCCCCTTCACCTTTCTATTGCTTTCTCTTTTCTGTGGTATGAAATAACTTAATGGCGATCAAAGATCGAAATAGCGCGGTAATGTTGGCCATATTAAAATTTGACGTGGGAGAATAACAAAATATGTAAATTTCTGTAGGTATATTATTTTATTGTAGTCCCAAATTATGTTTATAATTGTAATCGTTGGCACGGGTATCGGGAGCGGTCATGCTCACAGAAAGGTGTTGTCTAGCGGCGGTGTTGTATGTAGGGTCGACATCTTTCCTTAACAATGGTTGAGGAAGGCGATGGCTGGCACATGCGTTCGTGAACGGGTGCTGCCAGAGGATACTGGTTGTAGAATCCTATTTGCTAATACTGGCAACTTTTTATTATCTTTGGTTAGATTTGGTTAGATCCGTAAGCAGTGTTTTTAATGTTGAGTATAATTATATTAGAAGTAATGAATAACCGGTACTTGTTTTATTGAAGACTAACATTATGTCACACTGGTCTGCTCTGGATGTTAGTGCTGTAGTAGACCTTACCGGAAAAAAAAACTTTTAATCCCTTGGAATGTTGCATTTCCTATTTCTTGTTTTTAAATAAAAAATCCTCTCCGGATCCTGGAGTCTGTGGAATGTAGATTAATAAAAAAAAAAAACGAAATGTATATTTTTCTCTTTGACAGATATATCCCGGAGAGAGGCACTCGCTGCGAGCGATGCACGCCGCCAAGCACTACGAAGCCACGCTGCTGCATTTCTTGCACGAAAACCTTTGAACTTTACTATGTACATATACTCGTGACCCCGCGTTAGGGCATTCGGTGTCACGGCTGGCATGGACACAATATTACAGACATTTTCGACCTGGGGGCTTATTTTATAACTAGACTGGTAGGTTGAATATCAGTTTAAAATTTAAAAAATAATGCCTTTATTCATAGACATAAATAAAAAACAAGTATATACCACACAAGAACCAATAAGAGTCCGTTCCGTATGTTATTGAAACTTTTAGTAAAACTTGTTTAATAATACCTTTTTATATAGTGATTAATGATTTAGCTACGAATAAATATGTAAAGAATTATAACTCTCATACAGTTAGAAAAATTGGTTATATAATGGTTTTTTAAAGTCCTTCATTTTGATACACCATACGATAGGTTTGGAAGAAGAAAAAAATTTGTGCATCAGCGAACATGCCCACAATATAGTTTGCGGCTTGCAGCATATTTTTAAGTCACAAGAATGCTGTCATTTTCGTATATAAGCTTAGCTTAATTATCAAAAGTATTGTGGACACATTTCTAAGGCAGCCGTTGCATGATCAATCTAACGTCAAACCAATCCGTCAGTCTTAACTTTAACGGTGGCTTGCTTTACAGTCCATTGCCCCTGCTCACGAATTGCCGCCATCCTCAAGCAACTGTTCACGTATCACAAAAAAAACTTAACAAATGAACGACTTAAAACATTTATGTTTGAATTGATAAGAATTATTAGGGATAACTCGTCAGATTTTACTCAAAATTAAATGGCGCCAGAAGACAAGCACCAGATTAGGTATTTAAAAAAAAACATGTAAATCGGTACACCATGTGAAGAGTAATCTTGTTTTTAGTATAATAAAATATAAATAATCGAATTGAGAACCTCTTCTTCTTTAAAGTTGGTTAAAATAAATTCTGTCTCTAAACATGATTACAAGAACTATCAGGTGCTAAGCTAAAATCACACCGTCCTCCATGACGGCTAAAGTAGTACAATTAGAGCACAAAATTTCGGCTCAGCCGAGCTATTCTCGATGGCCCAGTGGTTTAAGCACCTAGTAATTAAACAACTTTAATTACTAGGTGAAATAATGATAAATATACGCGATTTAAACCGTTTAAAGTTGTTAATGACTATGTGTAATGATCGCAAAAAGGTTTTAAAACACCTTTTGCGTTATACCGAGGGACGTGAGTTAAATGCCCACTCAAGGTGAGAAATTTTGTGCTCCAAAAATTAGCAGATGTGATTTCCGCTCAGCCCGCGATAGTCCTTGTATATTTAGAAATATAGAAGGTTAGCGACATCATGGCTAGAGTTAAGATTTGATAAAGCACTTCTTTCCATCAGATAATGTTTAGTAGTCATGGTTGATAGCCGCGGACCATCCCGCGGCGACAATGAGGTTGTTCTTTTCTAGTGAGATCCGTATTGGAGACCCATCCATGATTGTCGTATATATTATCTGTTCCATTGAACAAGCACTTGACGAACTTGACTGATGCAAAGATTGATCGTGTGATTATTGCTGTAAGCTGTGACTGATGGTCTAAATATTTAGGAATCATGACTGACACCGAAAGTATTATATTTCTTTACGAAATACGACTAAAATATACAAAGATTTGGAAATTTATTATTAAAATTTGGGGTTTTTGGAAATTTTTCGAAGCCATAAATGGATGAAAATTGTTTTTTTCAGGCTATAAAGCGATGATGTGTTGATGAAACTCGTGTCCTGTAAAAAGAAATCAATAATTAATTAAATCTAATATATAATAATATAGTAAATGTATTTTGTAAAAGATCTCTGAAAACTTTGTTGCGTGTATAAGTGATTCTGTCCTGCTTCTGCGACGTGTGTTTCGAAACATTCAACATAATCTCATACGCAATACTTAGTATTAGAAACATTTCACTGGTTAGTTTATCAGGGCCCTGTTCCTGTTAGCGACGCGCTCCTTGTTTTTATCTTAAACTAGTGGTCCGCCGCGGCTTTGCACGGGTGTTTAAAAAAAAAAAACTTTTTTTGCCAATATTCTATAGCATATGTTCATAAGGAATAATATAGGAATCTAATGGTGAAAGATTTTTTTTCAAATCGGTACACTAGTCTCAGAGCCTATTATATGCAAACAAATAATGAAATATTTCCTCTTTGTATAATTATTAGTTTAAAACAAGAGATAATTATGAATATACTAAAAACATATTCATTGTTTTGTTAAATGTATATGTCATACGACATCGGCTACCACAGGCAGTCCGTACAAAAAGCGAGCGATTGCACTGCGCCGACTTTATTAAGTTAGCTGTCTAAATCTCATGCCTTTGTGATTATAAACATGTTAAAAAATTCAACTGAGGTTGTTATTTTATTGGCTTACACCCTTGGTTTCCACCTTTTACCCGCGCGGAATGTAAATGTGCAGACGCTTTCACCCTGCCACGGAAAACATGCAAACGAGTTTTTGTTTAGACTATTTAGTTAGTTAGTGATTCTTGAAAAACGCTCGCAGACAGTCCTTAACGTCTTAGCATCGGTGAAAGCAAATTAGAAAAAAATATAGATAATTGTTTCAATATAGCGTTTAAAGGTTAGCTGATAATTATTTCTAACTAAGCATAACTTCAATCGACGGCATTTTGATGTGAATACGTCTTTAAAATTGCTACCGGACACAATTTAAAACAACGAATGATAACAAAATCGGGGGATACAATTTAGTGTTGTAGTTAGGTACATATCTATAATCCCCATCCAAATTTCAATTACACCACTGGATAGGTAAAGAATCAAAGGATTTATTACGCTAAGAGCCTGTTTCAGTATGTTCGAGTAAGTTCCGGTTTTACTACCCAGAACATATTTAATAAATAAAACACCATGTTTGCGTTTCACAGTCATCGATATAGCCTATCCATCGGTTAAAGCTTGAAACGCGCTGCATGTTAACTGTCATTTTTATCATTCAGTTATTTTATGTGTTAGTGTAGCAATCCGAAACTTTATTAGGACATTCTGAAACGGGCCCTAAATAAGGACTGTAACACGTCGCGCGCGGCGGAGGGAGGAGCCCGCCATTTTGAGACGGGTTCACGTACAACAAACAGCAGTGTTGATAACACAGCCACACCCAATTTTTTGTATATAAATAGTTCTATTTTTTGAATAGCGTGATTTGTACGCGGAAGTGTACAACGTTACCCTGGTCTCCAATCAGTCCCTTAACATCTTCGACCGCAGGTAAGATAGAGGTCAGAGTCTATGAGCACTAAAAAGGCACTACAGGCTCATTTATTAAATTAATAAATCGTTCGATGCGATTGCTTCCTAGCTATAAGTATGTTTGATAGCCGGCCTGTGAGGAAGAGATATGTAATTCTTAAAATGCACGTCCATCTAATGTGTTTACCCCTACATGTAAAGGTATAGATATCATTGGTTCTTGAGTCATCGATGTGTGCGTGCGGAGTTCGCGGACGAGTCTTGTGTATACAGTATACATCGCTGCACGCACACAGACACACACTTTTAGAGTAGGTGTGCATGTCATATTTTAGAACCAAACTCGGTGAAATTTAGCATGCATAGACCTATCCAAATGTTTCTGTAGCTTATTTTATCTCAATGATTCTATAGCTTAAAAGAATTGATTAATAATAATTAAATCACATAAATATACTTCATAAAATTTGCACGTCTGCTTGCAGGCAGAATACACAACTTACTACTCTACATTTAAGATCTTTTATGACTGTATTCTAGCAAATAAACCATTGATTTGGTTTATATGCATAGCCTTATATATATGCTTCTGGTTTGCCAGTTTCCGTAAAATTAAGTATTAACTATAATTATTAATTAAAATTATAATTATTATTCACTAAAATTATTAGTATTTTTTTTTTAGTTTTTGTTGTTTATATTCTATCCTTTTACCACTATGTCACCTGATGGTAAGTGATGATGTGATCGAAGATGGTGTTAATGCTAGCCTAGAATTACTAGCTCTCACGAAATCTATATTATTTTAATTATACTCTTAAATATTAAAAAAACTTTTACTTTAAGAAGTAAAATAAATGATAAATCAAAAAACTGGCAAAACAGAAGCATACATATTAGGCTCAGGGACATTCATGCAACATTTCACAGATTGAACATTTGGTATTTTAAAATGTGCCGAAACCGCGTTTGCATGGAAAGCGCGGCGTGCACACTAGCCTTAAATAATCACGATACGTGGAGGGGCGCGTGTTTTTAGACTGACACATCTAACTTAACACATATGTATATTAATTGTAAATATTTTTACACCTTGTTATGAATTTAATTAAATATACTTTGAAGTTGTAACTGCACTGATTTCATGTAATACAGGAAATGTAACGCAATTATTTGAATTTCCTAAGAAACTGCTCCGTAGACCATTGTTAGACCAATTCCTGTGAAACTTTAACTATACGTCTGCTATTATTGTATATGGATATAAGATTTATTTAAAATTTATATGTCCTCGCAATTTATTGGATTTTTATTCATTTCAATATAGCATTGTCAAGTTGATTTTTACATACCTACAATTTTAAATGATTTTTTACAAACTTAGGAATTTCAAATAATATGTGACAAAAAAATGGTGTTTAATTAGTAATATATAGTAAAAAAACAACTTCTTTTATTTAATTCCGCAATCCAGATTTCTTGCTAGATACATATTTGTAATGTTCTTTCGATAAATATTTTGTGTATACATATTTTAATATATTTTATGAAAACTTTAAATGGACAGGTGTCAATATTTATTTCATTAATTTCTCTACTTTATTCCATTCTGTCTGGTTCGCCCAGATGTTTCAATTTTTTTATATTTTTTTATTCCTGATAGGTTAGCCTTTGACCACTATCTCACCTGATGGTAAGTGATGATGCGGTCGAAGATGTTGTTCAGGCTAACCTAGAATTACTGGCTCTCAAGGACAGCTGTCGGAACACACTGTTAGGTGCTTGGCGACAGATTTTCTACTTGAGGGTGGTCGCTAGCCAGGCGGGCATTCGCAAAAATGCCCTTCCACCACCTATCAGCAATAAAAAAAATAATAATATTTGAACAAATAAAATTATTATACTTACAAGAAGACTTACAAGTTCCCGCAACTCTCTTTTACTTCTAATTTGGGCAGAGGTTCTACCTGAAGGGAACACTAGTAGTTTGGCGACTCCTGGAGTTATCACAAGAATTCTGAGCACTTAATTTTGGAAGCTATCGTTTACATAAATATACTGCTGACAACGCGTACATTTGTGAAGAATTCGGGTCAGCAATATATTAAGTGTAACAGTGCGCATCTACAGTTTCGTACCAAAAAATGGTTTCCTTCTCAGTTTTTCAATCGATTCTTCAATAATGACCACTCTAACAAGGAGCCACTTCAGAATTAGGTAGTAGGACAAATTCTAGAATTTGTAGTAATATCCATTTAAAACATCTGAATTGAGGAGCCACCTGGATCTCTGAAAGTAAGTATTGATCCATTACTGTTCGCGCCAACTATTGGCACTTTCTTTCTTTCTCTTACCTTTTCCTACCCTCATTTTCCCACGAAAACGACGACTATCTACGGTTGACATTTCGTCGCCGATGAGTGAACTGCTTGTCATTGCAAGTAGTGTGCGGTCGACCCTTGTTGACGGCGGATGCGTCTGTTCCTGTGAGCTCCCTCGAAGCCAAGGAAACCGCCATTTTGTTACTGACCGCGCTCGCGCTGCTTTCGTGTGTGCCCCATCGCACTGGGATATCCGCGATCGTCCTTTTGGGAGCTGTGTACTAACAGCTTCCCGCGCTCGCGCCGCGAGTCTACAACAGCGTGAAATAATTCGAAGAGCCACTAAATCTGAACACCAGCAGGACACCTTGGAGTGCCGCAGCTGTGCTCGTCAGCCTGAGGATATCCAGGTTAGTCGCTCCTTTTCATATACAGTCTTCTTTTCATCACCTTGTTCCGCATTCCTTCGATTTACCAGTGTCCTTTCAACCCGCGCCCGCAGTTCGGAGTGCTCTGCAATATAGCTTGGTGGCCGCGCTAACAATTACCTTCATATATTATTGGTGTATTTTACTGTATACTTTAGTTTTTAACTAAAATTTGTCCTACAAAATATTTAGTTTTAGTACTAAATAAGTTTATTTTTATAATATGGAGTAGCTCCTCAATCCATACGCCTTCCGCACCCATGGGATTACTATGCTCAACTGGTTGTGCCATGGGTACTTTTGATTCCCTTCTACACAATGGAGGTACCAACGACTCAACCCAGATCTATTAGACAACTACTAAGCCCAACTGGTTGAGTGGTAGGGAACTTAGAAATCACTCCGATTCCCCACAGTACAACTACCTCTATTTTCTCAAGCAATGATAGCAAACCTCTTTGTTCAAGTATAGCACTTAACATTCGTTATCGTTTTAATATATATACATGAAAAAAATATGCTGTTTTCTTGGATCATGCATATATAATACTATCAATTTGCTGTCTGCTTTGACGGTGAAAGTTAATAAAATTTCTATTTAGTTGATCAAATTATTATTTATTTTATAAAAATGGATGAAAATTTGTATGGGCGTTTGTGTCCAGTTTTCGTCAGATATAGGTACATTTTTTCCCCCAACGGACAAATGAGTTGTGTCTGAAAAGCACCCACGCGGGCACAACCAGGGATTTGAGTTTTCGTCAGTTGTGCCATAGGTACGTTTTTTCCTTAACGGACCAATTTTTTTTTGTATGCCTGATAGGTAAGCCTTAGACCACTATCTCACCTGATGGTAAGTGATGATGTGGTCGAAGATGTTGTTCAGGCTAACCTAGAATTATTGGCTCTCAAGGACTGCTGCCGGAACACACCGTTAGGTGTTTGGCGACAGATTTTCAACTTGAGAGTGGTCGCTACAGGCGGGCATTCGCAAAGTGCTCTACCACCATGCTATAACGACTGCCGTTCTAAGACAACAACCGAGACCGACGGTTTAACGTGCCCTCCGAAGCACGTGCACGCTCAGTATTAATGTCACCAGCGGGCACCCATCCAAGTCATGACCGAGGCGGACGTTGCTTAACTTTGATTCAGAATGGCTAAGCAAACTTCGCTACGAGCGCTTCAATCAGTACTAATATTATAAATGCGAAAGGAACTCTGTCTGTCTGTCACGCTTTCACGCCAAAACTACTGGATGATGTGAATGAAATTTGGTATGGAAATAGTTTGAGACCCGGGATTGATACATAGGATAGTTTTTATCCTACTGCGCAAAAAGAGGTTAATGTTTTTGCGCGATAACCGACATACGCGCGGGCGGAGTCGCGTCCGGAAAGTTAGTATAAAATATAATAATAATTAATTAGTTGTGCAGAAGGAAATCAAAAGTACCCATAGCACAATCAGGTGAGCATTGTAGTTGTGTAGGGTCCGGCAGGATCCATTCGGCCATCTTGAATAGTCTAAAGCGGTTAAATACGTTCCTTTGCCGTGGTACCATTAAGATAGTTCCTTTAAATTTGCCGTGGTACTATTGACTCAATGGTACTACGAAAATGCTGATTTCTATTAACTGTGGTACCATTGAATCGTTAGACTGAAAATACCCCTGGCCTTGCTTAATACAACGGAAAAAGGAATACTAAAGAACTATTTTTATGTACATGTAACCACAAATGAGACACAATTTAAAATCCATTTTTTATTTATTTCCTTATTGTATAGGGTAAAGTAGAGGCTATTCGGAGTCGCTAGTGTCGGACATGGCCTCTGCGACCTCCACGTTGAACTTGTACTCCTGATCCGCGCCGAGGTACGCGTCCGACATGAAGTACAGAGTGTACGTGTGCCGACCAGACGAGCCGCATACGAAGTCCAAACGCACCTGGACATACAACCATACCGAATATGTATATAATTTTTACATTTTAAGAAAAAGAACTATATTTATATAAGTTAGCACTAATTATAACAAATAATTAAAAAATAGAATTGTCTAGTACAATTCTACAAAAATATCCTGCTAAGCCGACCAGACATCTGAAACGCCACCCAGGTATAGTTTTCAAAGCATTTCGATTCTACACGAAGCATTTTTAGAAGTTCTTACACTCCTAGCGCATGATTAGTTCACAATCGCGTACTAGGGTGATGATGATGACCTTGCACTTTAGAATAGCTAGTGCAACGCAGTACCAGTGCTTGGCGACAGTTTTATTATTAATGTTATACGACTAACAACATACCTTAGCGCTCCTCGCGAGAGACACCCTCTTGATGGAGAGGAGAGTGTTCGACTTCGGATCTCCAATCACCACCCACCATCCCTCCTCGCGTTTCTGTTACATACACAAAAAATTACATTTAATTTTGGAAAATATATATGGGCAATGATACTTCTACAATATACGCGATACGCGCACAAATAGGTTTATTATATACTAACTTTCCGGGCGCGGCTCCAACCCGCGCGTATGTCGGTTATCGCGCAAAAACATTAACCTCTTTTTGCGCAGTTGGATAAAACTATCCTATGTTTTTTCCCGGGTCTCAAACTATTTCCATACCAAAGTTCATTCAAATCGGTCCATTAGTTTTGGCGTGAAAGCGTAACAGACAGACAGAGTTACTTTCGCATTTATAATATTAGTACTGATTTTTTAAATACTTTTATTTTTGCAATAACGCATGCTCTTCGGATTACATTACAAATTTATAAACATGTGCGGGTTTCGAATATATATGGGGTATGCTCTGACCAACTGAGCTAACATGACAATGACTCATAACTCTAATTTTTCCTCTATTATGACATTAAATTATATGTTACCTGTGGGAAGAATGGCGCGATGACAGGGCCGACGATATCGTCTTCTCTTTCTAACGACACCTCCACAACTATCGGCTTGCCCGCGCGCAGCCGCCGCTCGTTCTTTACCTAAATAAAAAAAATACATAAATAATAGTTAAACGCTGAATCAAAGTTCTATAGGTCTATTGCTCACAGTCCAGTCCAAGTGATGTTTTTTTTATTTTTTATTTGGCCTCGTGTGGTTTGTACATTTGCCATGCATCAAGTAATATTATTATAACTTTAAACAAGCAATTCTTGAATGTACAGGGTGGGTCTTTAATTAGTTTACATATAATATTCAATTCCCATATTTGTATGTGGGTGAGTCTTCAGTTTTATGCAATTTTAATCAATGATGACTCAATGGCATTGGCTATGGACTGCCGCGCAGCAGGTCCATGGTACGAATCCCGCCGCGGGCTTGAGCTTCACCGCATGGTGGAAGGGCATTTTGCGAATGCCCGCCTGGCTAGCGACCACCCTCAAGTAGAAAATCTGTCGCCAAGCACCTAACGGTATGTTCCGGAAGAGCCAGTTAAATTACAGGCACATGAGACTTAACTACTATGTCTCAAGGTGACGGGCGCAGTGCAATTCGTGACTTGTGACGAAATGCATCTGCTATAGGCAGAGGTTATCTGCTTAACATCAGGTGGGCCTCGAGCTTGTCCCGTCACAATAATATAAAAAAATATTAATATTAAATTTCTGTGTACATGGTTCCATTTGTATGTGATTCTTTAATTAGTTTACATTAAAATCAGAATTCCCGTGTAATTTTGTGTATGGATTAGTTGTTTGGGTATAGAAGTGCCGTTACCTCGTAGTTTAGTTCGACATTGGGATATCTGTTGCAGAAGCGTGCGACGTCCGCCATCTCCGTGGGCGACAGTTGCAATAGCTTCGCGCGAGCGCTGTCCTCCAGCTCCATCACGTCGAACACCGTCTCAACGCCCTTCACAAATACAATAATATCATTTATGTAATCTCATTCGGTAATATTCTAATTATGAAATTAAATACAGACTTTTATTGGCATATTTTATGTACATACTTCTTTAAGAAAATTTAAAAATTACATTAAAGCATTATTCTCCTAACAAAACAATGCTTTAAAACAATTTTTTAATTTTTTAAAGTACAATGTGTCCCGACCAAGGAGGTTTCAATTCAATTTAAGTACACATTATCTGTGGTGAGCGCGCTGGTTCCGAGCCAATAGACCAATAACAGACTTTTTTCTTTTGCCAGAAAAATCAAGGAAAGCGTTTAGCCATGAGACTAAATAAAGTAGTGTATGCAACTGCATATAATTAGGTATTGAAACACTTGTGTAATCTTACTTAGAAACTCGCCTGCGGCTCGTTTTAAAAAACTACACTCATGTTTTAATACCCTCTATTATATGACAGTTGCATAAACTACTATTATTTACAAATATTTGTAACTACAATGCTTACTGCCATTGACGATTTAGACGAGACAATTATTTAACTAAATAAATAACAAATAGAAAATCCATTTCATTACTACCTGATTTAGGGTCCGTTTCAGAATGTCCTAATAAAGTGTCGGGTTGCTATGCAACACATAAAATAACTGAATGATAAAAATTACAGTTAATATGCAACGCGTTTCAAGCTTTAACCGATGTATAGGCTAAATCGATGACTGTGAAACGAAAAGATAGTGTTTTATTTATTAAATATATTCTAGGTAGTAAAACCGGTACTTACTCGAACATTCTGAAACAGGCCCTTAGAATAATAAATAATAGAATAACGTTTATTTGCAACACACACAAATATACACAAATTAAATATAACAACCGAAAATTTAAAAATAAAACAGTGTGTGTGTTTATTAAAGCGTATCGTTCCAAAATTAATAAAAAAAAAAATGGTATATAATACTAAACTTGTCAATTAGGCAAATTTATTAGGAATAGAAATTAAATAATGACTGAAAATTTAATTATAAAGATGGCCGACTGAAGCTTGCTTAGAAGTCTTCTAGATTTTATTCGGATGGAAAAGATAACTTCCAGCGGGACTTGACTTGAACCCATCCGAGAATATCGCCTTGGTGGGACCTTCCAGGAGGTACACATAAGTAGGAAACAGAGCTCAGGTCACTGTCCACGGGTAGAGTACCCAAAAGGCTGGCACCATTCAAATTCAAAATCATTTATTCAATTTAGGCGTCTACGACGCTCTTATGAAGGTCAATCACAAATTTTAATATTGAAATATTCTACATTGTACTACCACGTTCAGCAAAAAAAATTTATAGAGCCACTGCGAAAAGAACGGGCAAGAAACTCGGGGCCATTCTTTTAAACATCTTTTAACAATGTGTTATATACAATATAATACGATTATTACAATATTTGTTTATATTACGTAGGTGACAGGTGATAGCTTGGCAGAGGCGGAACTTTCCAAGCATCTTTGTCGTTTAAGTAATCACAAACTTTGTAGTATGATTTCTTAATCAAAATATTCTTCACATGCAACTTGAATTTTCCTTCTGTGAGCATTGTAATATGTTTGGGAATTGTATTATAAAACCGCACACAATTACCTAAAAAGGACCTTTTATTTGTCTTTGCTAGTCTAAAACCTGGTACTGCTATTTTATATTTATTCCTAGTGTTGTAATTGTGGTTGTCACTATTTAATTTAAATTTACTCAATTTTTTCCGAACATACATAATATTTTCAAATATATATTATTTAATTACCCCATTGAATGACAATACTAATTATCTGGCCGAGACAAGCGAATGGAAAGAAAATAGTCACCTTCTCGGCGCACCTGGCGACCAGGTCGTGAGTGAAGTGCGGCAGCTGCCTCAGATAGGAGTCCTTGGCCCACATGGCCTGCGTCGCCATCTGCGCCAGCTCCATGGCGGCCACCGCCGGGGACAGCCAGCCGCTGCTCGAGACCACGTCCACGCACGCTTGGATCAGACGGATTGCCTATTAACACATTTATTTATTTATTACATATAAGGAAGACTATCGACTTACTATTTGAACCGACTAGCGGCCGCGCTTTCTTATTTTTTTTTTTTTTTATTATTTTTTTTTTGCCTGATCGGTTAGCCTTTGACCACTATCTCACCTGATGGTAAGTGATGATGTGGTCGAGGATGTTGTTCAGACTAACCTAGAGTTACTGGCTCTCAAGGACAGCTGCCGGAACACACCGTTAGGTGCTTGGCGACAGATTTTCAACTTGAGGGTGGTAGCTAGCCAGGCGGGCATTTGCAAAGTGCCCTACCACCATGCTGTAACGACTGCTATCCTAAGACAACAACCGGGACCGTGGACAACAACGGATTAACGTGCCCTCCGAAGCACGTGCACGCTCAGTAGTAATGTCACCAGCGGTCACCCATCCAACTCCTGACCGCGGCGGACGTTGCTTAACTTTGCTGATCGATACAGAATGGCTAGTCAAACTTCGCTACGAGCGCTTCAAAAATTACATCTATTGTTTCGTTATCGTAGGAATCTAGCATACCGCATCTCACTTTATTCATTTTAATATTTGGTATCGTTATTGCGGGTATGCGAGTTTGTCATTGACAAAGCAGTGGCTATTTCGACTGCGGACTGTACGCTCTAATTAAATCGTGGAGCTTTGCATATGTGTGAACTAATAAATCTAATCTAATCGCGTCAATTTACATCAAAACATCGGCTGGGTTTGGGTTTCGGCTCGGTGCGAATGCTACACTATCAACTGTTACCTTATTTATATTTTATATACTATATATAAGGTAACAGTTGATAGATATAAATAACCTTAATTTGTAGACATTAGCAGTATTATATTTCAAGTGAACTAGATTTATTTTATGTATTAAATTTAAACACATAAAAAAAATTGTCAATATTTGAGTTTGACGTTTGTGGACACGCTGCTCTACCTGTTTTCTGTGAGCGTTATAAACAGCCGGAGATGACGTCATAGATGACATCTTAGAGCTACCGTAATGTCTATTTAGCACATTAAAAAAACCGAGCGTTTGCGAGAATATAGTGCAAATATATCGCGCATATTTGCGCGATTTGAACCGAAAACAGCGCCATCTCTTGTTTGGTCTAGACAAACTGCAATAAACTTGTATTAATTTTACCTTGGTGAGCACAATGGCGGTATCCGCTTGCAATTCCGCTGGTAGTTGCGTCCGCGAGAGGTGCGCTTGTAGCAGTACATGCGCCTTCACGTGGGGGTCGTTGTACTTCACGGAGCCGCCGCCGCCGGGGGCTGCCGACGGCTTGTGGGGGACTCTGCAACAGATAAAAGTACATTTTCAAATTACAAGGTTTTGTCTGTTATTCAAAAAGCACTGTTTATCCGCAAGCGTGGAAAAGTTTATCAAATACGATTCTTTATTAATATTCCTCAAATATAAGTTATGCGCGGCTGCAAAGTTATTATTTAGCGCGAGTACTTGTATTGGCACCTGAGAAAGTGTTTAAGAGTGGTTTAGAAATAAAATCTTGAGCGAAGCAAATGCTTGAACCATTTGCTAGGTACGGGACGAATAATAACTTAACTGCCGAGCGCAACATAAAGTTTTTCACCTCATTCTACTTCACTTAATTACCGATTAATGCTTGTTTTTTTTCTTTATGCGGCTTTCCCGCTTACACTATTTTCAACATTTTTGAGGAAAATAATATTGGTTTTCGATAAATTTCTTCTATTTCTTGGCTATAGATTAACCTCGTTTTATCACAATCTTAGAAAATGGTAAATTAAGCAGGCTTAATTTTCAATGGGACAGGTGACGAAGCACACCGTCAGGTGTTTCACGACTAGCAAAACTAGCCAGGCGGGCTTTCGCAAAATGCCCTACCACCATGCATATGAAGCGCTCGTAGCAAAGTTTGCTTCGTCATTCTGAATCAATTAGCAAAGTTAAGCATCGTCCGCCGCGGTCAAGAGTTTTGGATGGGTGACCGCTAGTGACATTACTACTGAGCGTGCACGTGATTCGGAGGGCACGTTAAGCCGTCGGTCCCGGTTGTTGTCTTAGGATGGCAGTCGTTATAGCATGGTGGTAGGGCACTTTGCAAATGCCCGCCTGGCTAGCTACCACCCTCAAGTTGAAAATCTGTCGCCAAGCACCTAACGGTGTGTTCCGACAGCTGACCTTGAGAGCCAGTAACTTTAGCTTTAGGTTAGCCTGAACAATATCCTCGACCACATCATCACTTACCATCAGGTGAGATAGTGGTCAAAGGTTAACCTATCAGTCATAACAAAAAAAAATAATGGGGTTAGACATTCTAATGCAATTTAATGAAAGTTAATAAAACAAATATTAAGTATGACAGGAAAAAATGACAAAATTTAAAAACAAAAATATTACTAATAATAAGTACGATTCAATAGTATGTGCTATCTTGTGTGATATGACGCAAGCATTTGACTATGTCAATCACAAAATATTAATCTGTAAGTCAGAGTCATATGGAATAAGAGGCAACGTTTTGGAATTAATAAAATCTTACCTTGAAAAAAGAAATCAAGTTACAGAAATTAGTAGTCAATTTAAAAACTAAGTTTGTAGAGTCCTATAGGTCCGATGTACGATCAATTGCATGCGGTGTTCCGCAAGGCAGTGTATTAGGGCCTTTATTGTTTTTAATATTTATCAATGACCTTCCCAAAGCTACTAACTATCCAATGACGCTATTTGCTGATGATAGCACTGTAATAATTGACTGTAAAATAAAAGAACTGTACGAATCTGACATAAATAAATCTCTATCTTTAATAATTTCATGGCTTGACATTAATAACTTGAACATTAATTTAAATAAGACTCAAATAATTCATTTTAATCAAAGGCCGCCAGAAAAAACTGACATTGTCGTAAAATACAAAGATGACACCATATGTGAAGTTGACACTGCTAAGGTTTTAGGGATGACCATTGACAAACGATTTAACTGGAAGGCACATATAGAAGCACTCTGCAGAAAAATAAGTAGTTCGGCATATGCTCTATTTAAATTAGCTCCAACAGTCGATGAAACTGCTTTGCTTACAGCTTATCACGGTTTAGCGGGCTCTGTGCTGAGGTATGGTATTATCTTTTGGGGCAACTCAACTGATAATGAGTTAGTATTTAAGGCACAGAAGCGTTGCGTACGATCCATGTTCGGCTTAAAAACAATTGATAGCTGTCAACCATATTTTAAAAAGTATAAAATTCTGACACTTCCGTCACTTTACATTTTTGAAGTAGCAATGTTTGTAAGAACCAATCCTGATTTATTCTTAAAAGAATCAGATGCCGTTACGCGTAATAGACGAGATAATTTAAAATTGTCTATACATCCAGGCAGAAGCAAGATGTTGCGCAAAGGGATATTAGGAATGGCACCTAATATTTATAATAAAGTACCAAAATATATTAGAGATATGAATCATAATTTATTTAAAAGGACATTGAAAAATATACTGACTGCAAAATGCTACTACACAATAAATGACTTTTTAAATGATACATTTTGACATATTATTATTATTATTTTCTATTTTTATTTCACTGACACAATATCAATATCCTTTTATTTCATTTAATTATTGTAATTTCCATATGATTGAAGTTAATATTGTATAATATAATTTATTATAGTCAAAAATATGATATGTTGCACACCTTAATGGTATACCACAGCGCTCACCCAATTTATAACACCATATTTTGTATATAACCTGTGTTAAAGCAATAAAAATAATTTGAATTTGAATTGAATAGGTCATTTAATTTAATTTTCTAAATATGTTGTCTATATTTTATTTTTACCGGCGATGTGCCTCTATATACAAAATACATATACAACACTACAGCTATTACAATGAAAGCATTTAGACAACCTTTAAGTCATTGCAGACTCATAGGCAGTCTAAATGCTCCAGCCCAATGCAACGTGTGATCTGAATGATGGGCGCACTGCCAACTGGTAGTGGGCTGGAGCATTTAGACTGCATATGAGTCTGCAATGACTAATAGGTTGTCTTAATGCTTTAATTGCAGTAGCTGTATTGTATATAGTTTGTTATATCTATATGGTATATAATCATAAATGATGTTTCAAACAAAACTTACTTGGCGGCGAGCGCTTTGATGATGTTCTCTTCTCGATGCCTGATGCTGAGATCTGAGTACTCCGCAGCCGAGGATATGATCTCCAGGAGGCCACGGATCTTTGTCTTGTTGGTCAGGGACAGGCTGAACAGTTCTGGGAATTTATTTAAAATAGAATAATATTTATTAGCTTAAAATGTCGGTACATAAACATGGATAATATATTCAGTAAGGTATACCTTCCTGGTACATTTTGCCACAAAGCGGCGTGCAAATTATTGAGTTATATTTAAAAATTGATTTTTATATAATACAATTAAAATGTTATGAATTCTTAATATCTAATTAATTATATCATATGTGTCTATATAAATTTGCTAATTCTGAGACTGGGTAAAATGGTCTCTCTATCAGCCATAATTTTAACTTACCCTAAGTAAATCTACGGGTTGGTAATTGTTTTATTTCTTTAGGTATGACGTTGTAGATACGTATACATATAACGTAAGTTTTTTTATATAATGCCGTTTTTGGCACTTTTGGTAAAATAATTCTGTCTGAATTCCGAGTATTTCTGGGAAACATTTCTTTAGCTGTAATGAATTTACAGTGAATTACATTGGTATACCAGCTGAGCCACAACCTTACTGTCTAATGGTGGAACGGTATTGGAGATTAACTTCTATACATTCCACCTGGGGCGTTTTTGGTAGGAAATAGTATGAACAGCGACGAATATTTTTGTCCTCCAGTTATAGGTCATTTTAGTAAATAATACGGGATAACTCACGTGAATCAGTCAGATAGCTCCGACTATAGTTTCAACCACATTCGGTGGCCTTTTTCAAGGAGAGCTCGGGACGCCCGCGTTGACGTCTCGCTTAGCACTGTTATAGGTCGTCTGGAATAGATCGCTCTAAGCGATAAGACCGCCTACTGGTTTTGTTGTCTTTATGAGCTTTTTTATGGTGTCTCAATAAAGTGTTATCTATCTAATATAAGAGGAGATTCAAAAATGCATAAAAAATATTACAATTATGGATATTAATGTTTCTTTGGTGTACTGTATCAGCCGGATTCTCCACTGCTGAACAGAGCCTCCCCCAATAATGGATTCCCATTATCTCCACGCTTGGCAGGCGTCTTGGAGATCGCAGTTTATATAGTAATAATAAATAATAATAAAATAATATTTATTGCTTTCCTTTAGTACTATTACATAGGTAACAATTAATATTTATAACCAACTAACTATGAGGAGGAAACAAAGCAAAGGGAGGTGGCTCAGCTTGTGCCACCCGAAATATACATTCCGGGTGGCGCTGATTTTCAGCCACCCCCGTTTCCTTAGGTTTTGTACGGAAACATTGTAATGGGGGCCACGGCAATTTCTTACACTTACTGAACATAAGTACATAAAAATAGAAATATTGCAGAACAACATATATATATAGATATAAAAAAATTACATATGAGCAAAAAAAAACAAAAAAGTAACAATGCAGTGAGGTCTCTTATCTCGTGTGTGTTTGTGTGTGTGTGTGTGTGAGGGTGTGTGTGTGTGTGTGTGTGAGTAATGTATGTATTGATTTTGCATATGAGTTAAGGCAGTCCTTTATAGGGTTATAAAATAGTTTTTTAAAGGCAAACATTTTTCATAGGCATGTCTCAGATTTTCAGCAGCAAGTTGTCTTTTAAGCAGTGCAGCTTTATATTTCATCTTGAAAGACTCTATACTTAGTTTATTCCTAAGAGGAGGAGGTAAGTCATTCCATATACGTGCTGCTGCAAACCTGAAACACTCCCTGAAACGCGCTGAACTGTGAGCTGGTATTTTGAGAAGGTTTGTCGTAGTGGAACGGGCACTTCTTGAAGTTATATCTTTTATCCATATAATTTATTCAAATAAGTATTCAGGTTTTTTGGTGTAGAAAACTTTTTTGACTATGCATGCATATTGTAACTCTCTTTTTGCCTTCATGTTTAAAATACCATGTTTATTTAAATATGGGGTTATAAAATCTCTCTTTGGAACATTATAAGAGAACCGTATGCAAGCATTTTGCACTCGTTGAATTGCCTGTTCTAGGTTGTGATTTATCCTAGGACCATATATTAAGTTACAATAGTTAAAGTATGAGAGCATGAGTGATTCTGTTAGACGGTGACGGAGCTTCTCATTGATGTAAGGCCTTATTTTGTAAAGAGCTTTTAATTTAAAAAATGCTGTTCTTATTATATTATTCATATGTTGTGTAAATTTCTGTTCACCATCTAGAATAAGTCCTAAATTGCATACAGATTCTATCTCTTCTATATGAATATCATTTATCCTAATTTTTTCTTTACATTGCAAGGCGTAGTTAATTTGATGCTTAGTTCCCAATATTAGCATTTGTGATTTAGATGGGTTTATTTTTAAACAATTCTTGATTGACCAGGTGTGTACATTATTTAGATCTTCATTTATCCTTTTAATCGCTTCTTCCACATCTTTACCATGAAAAGAATACAGCTGTGTATCATCAGCATATAAATGGTATTTACAAAAATTTATATACAGGGGTAGATCCGCAGTAAAAACTGTGAAGAGGATTGGACTTAATAAGGAACCTTGCGGCACACCCTGTATCACAGGCAGGGGTGATGAGTTTGTCCATCTATGCTATCAGTATAGATAGATATCAGTTCCTTAGAAGGTACTGCTACCCACCTTCCGATATTTTACCTTTAGTCGCCTACTATGACAACCACAGGTAGCAATGGGGGGGAGGCGAGTGGGGGGGGGGGGTGACATTCTAGACCGGTACCCCACGAGGCATATGTATCTTTGGTGTAAAATTTGATATTTATCAATTTTATGTTGTAAGTAAAACAAGACAGTACATATAGAAAAGTTTAAAAGTTTCACGTGGATTTACGTGAATCGCTTCGAAAGCCTAATATGATTACATGTCATATAATATTATTAAGTAAACAGTCTTAATCTAAGAAGTATAGTACATACTGAAAATTTACGGTACGTGTTGCCTTCTAAAGCACTTACATGGACATAAAATTAATACAATGAGTCTCCGGGTAAATTAGTTTCACACCAAATTAGCGCGAAATATCGCACCGCTGCACGTGGATGCCACTTAACTCAAATTTCAAATATCCATTAAGCAGTGATGGCTCAGTGGCATTGGCTATGGACTGTGTGACGTCAACATATGTGCATCGCGTCAACATATGTGTATGGCTTAATTTGATTACATGTCACATAATATTACTATAGTTTGTTTTTTTTAACAAACGAGTACTGAGTATGTCTCTCGCACGTTTCCAATATTGACAGAGTGAGATGGGTCATTGCCGTCATTGGTCCAATGCCTTTGTTCTTGTTTTGAAATTGTTAAGGCCCGTCCATATTGTCCACTCCTAAAATTTACTGTTGAAAAATTACGTTATTATTTTATGATTTAAACTTGCATATATAGTATATTCGTAACAAAATTTTCTGTTCGCGTTTATGATATATAACAATATTGTAATAGTATATATTGTGCACTAGAACATATAAATCAAATAATTCTACTACAATTCTTGTAATCTTAAAAATTATCGTCATCCTTCTGATGGACTTTCTGCAGATACGTCAATAATAAATTGCTCTAACATATTTTGTACATGATTGTCGACTCCGTACATTTTTGTTTCTATCTTGGTTATCACATGATTGAGACATGACCACCATTTTTATCTATCCACTTTAGCTACTCCTTGTAACAAAAGACTTCATACTTTATAACTTTTGTTATTCCCTTCCATAGCCCTTCACTTGAGACCAAACGAGTTCAATTAGATTGAGCTCACAGTAATACGTCGGCAAACGTATGACGAGGCGATTTGTTAACTTAGCAATCTTACAACATTTTTTTCAAAACTATCTTTGTTTTGCCCTAATTTAAAGTTGCAACTTAGTATTGATTCGTTACAAGCAATATTTATCGACGCGCAAGTAGTCGAAGACTCAACTGAATGTACCTACATGTAACTACAGAGTTCATGTGGAACGGACCTAATGTTGATTACGTGGGCCAATAGCAACGAAGACTTTTCACCATCAGCGACGAAGAGGATTCACATCAGTCGACGACACGACCAACTGCAACCCACCCCTCACACCAACCGATGACGTCACGCGGACTACGAGCTGCCGCCCGCAGTGCTAAGCGAGACGTCAACGCGGGCGTCCCGAGCTCTCCTTGAAAAAGACCACCGAATGTGGTTGAAACTATAGTCGGAGCTATCTGACTGATTCACGTGAGTTATCCCGTATTATTTATAAAATAGCAACGAAGTAAAATTTTCAGTACTCATTTGTTAAAAAAAATAGACTATAGTGACTCTCCGAGCTGTAGATACATCCAAGATGTAGACCTCGCGGGTCTGCATGTGATGAATGGAATTTTGTAATGAAATCCGCAGAGCATGCGTTGTTGCAAAAATATTAAATATAAAAGGAAGACGAGCTGACGAAGTGTTTACCGATAGTAGTATAGTTGATGTAGTAGTAGGAAGCGATCATGCCCAAGTTGAGAGGCTGCACGTCCATCTCGTCCTCGATGGCGATGCACTTGGACTGCTCCAGGTCCGTCAGCGTCGTCTCCACCAGCTCCGACAGGTGATCCGACAAATGTCTATCGAAAATATCAAATAAAATCGATTCATATACGATGGTTCAAGAACAATTAGAATTATAGCTTGCATGGATCTCTCTGTTCGATCTCTTTATATATGATTTTATATATATTTATATATCATTATCGGTTTATAATGGTGGCGTTTCTGTATGAATTCTTAAAGTATAAAATTCCCAAAATTATAGTAGGTATTACAAAATTACAAATTTACAAGAGGAAAAATTATAGTCATGTGCGGAATTCGAACCCGCGTCATCCACCCTTATAGCTGGGGCATGCCCTGACCGTCTGAGCTAACATGACAATAAGTCATAACTCTAATGGTAAAAAAACGATAGGAAAAATTAGAATTATGACTCATTGTCATGTTAGCTCAGTCGGTCACAGCATACGCCGGCTAAAGGGGTGGATGGACGCGGGTTCGAAACCCACACATTACTTAAATTTAACCCCTCGTAAATTTGTAATTTTGTTATAAAATCAATTCATTCATTGATTGAATCTAGAATTAATCTAATGTTATAAAGAGGAAAAATTAGAATGTTTGTTTGTATTGATTAGGCTCTGAAACTACTGGACCGAAAAAAAATCTTTTATCATTAGAATTCTACACTATCCTTGATCATAGACGATAGAATACTATCAAAATAGGTTATATTTTTAATATTTGTTAAAACTTTAACGTTTATAACGTCGTCAAGCCCGAATTCGCACGGGGTGTGCCGATAGTTTCTAATAACACAAAAGAGAAGTGATTTAAATTGTAACATAACTCAAGTTTTACAATATAATATTTTTATTTCTAATATATTTCTAACAAAGTTCATATGAGGAGGTATTTTTTTATGTTTGTAACCTCAGAAGTTAGTCTCTGTCATTTATGCACCGATTAAAAAGGATTTTTTAAGATTTTTTTAATACTAAAAAATAATTTCATTTCAACAATGAAAACGAGTTGTGAAAAATTATTCGCAATGGAGGGAAAAAAATATCAGTTTTCCCATTGCGCGCGCATGCCGATCGGCCATAGACTAAAGAATGAGGTTTCGTTTTTGGCTTATCGCGGATAGCGTTATGGCACGTACAAAATGGGGAATTTAAAGTTTTCTTTATTACAGAGAAAATAAAATTTGCATTTGAGTAAAAGTTTCATAGTAAATTTTTTCAACACGTGCAAGTTGAAATGATGTATTTGAATACGAAGTTGTATGATATGAGCAAACAATAAGTACATTAATTTATTTGTACTACTGAACACGATCTTTTTTATATCGAAACTTTTTTAAGAGCCTCAACCAATAATTTCTGGAACTCAACTAATAATCAATTTTTGCATGGTGGTAGGGCATTTTGCGAATGCCCTACTAGCTACCACCCTCAAGTAGGAAATATGTCGCCAAGCGCTTAACGATGTGTTCCGGCAGCAGTTCTTGTAAGCCAGTAATTCTAGGTTAGCCTGAACATCTTAGAATACGTCATCACTTACCATCAGGTGAGACAGTGGTCAAAGGATAGCCTATCAGTTATAAAAAACATACTTAACAAAATAAAGTAGTATTAAGCTAGCTTTCGTATATATATATATATATATATATATTTTTTTGCTTGATAGGTTAACCTTTGACCACTATCTCACGTGATGGTAAGTGATGATGTGGTCGAAGGTGTTGTACAGGCTAACCTAGAATTACTGGCTCTCAAGGACAGCTGCCGGAACACACCGTTAGGTGCTTGGCGACAGATTTTCCACTTGAGGGTAGTAGCTAGCCAGGCGGGCATTCGCAAAATGGCCTACCACCATGCTATAACGACTGCCATCCTAAGACAACAACCGGGACCGACGGCTTAACGTGCCCTCCGAAGCACGTGCACGCTCAGTAGTAATGTCAACAGCGGTCACCCATCCAACTCATGACCGAGGCGGACGTTGCTTAACTTTGCTGATTGGTTCAGAATGGCTAAGCAAACTTCGCTACGAGCGCTTCAACTGACCTGTGTGTGACTCCCTGTAGATTGTAGTAGTTGGGGTTCTGCGTGAGCCGCCGGTACAGGAACGTCCACGTGAGATAGTCTACTGCATCCTGTTTGTTCTCTATCGTCTTCGTAACGATTTCCGCATTGATGTGGTCATGGAGACGGTGGTCCAGATGGCTCTGTAAAGAAACATCATTGTCAGCTTTTTACGTTTATAAATTATTTGTTATTGGCATCAGATATAGTAACATATAACAAACAAAAATAGTAAATGATCACCTTTACTTGATTTTCAAACCCGCATTTTAATGTAAACTTACAACCAAAGTTTTAACATCTCGCTCTCCTATTTAAGCAGAATGACTCCAAATAAATCATTGCTAACCCAAAAGTAGTAAATGATCAACAAAATTAATAAAGCATTTGAATGTAAAATTACAACCAAAGTTTTAACATCTCGCTCTACTATTTAAGCAGAATGACTCCAAATAAATCATTGCTAACCCAAAAGTAGTAAATGATCAACAAAATTAATAAAGCATTTGAATGTAAAATTACAACCAAAGTTTTAACATCTCGCTCTACTATTTAAGCAGAATGACTCCAAATAATTAATCATTGCTAACCCAACAGTAGTAAATGATCACCAAAATTAAAATAGCATTTTAATGTAAATATGTAACCAAAGTTTTTACATCTTGCTATAATTCTTCTTGTTGCGGCCACAAGTAACCTAACGCTGCTCCTCGTTTCGCTCGTCGACGCACCTAAATATGACTTTATTGATCATTTACTACATTTGGTGATCATATACTACATTTGGTGATCATATACTACATTTGGTGATCATATACTACATTTGGTATTGGATTACAATTTATGGTGGTCATTATATTTAATCCCTTTGTTAATAGCAGTACAACTCTTTGCAGCCCGTGGAGTGCCGGGCTAGAATGTCACCTTTCCATTTCTACCTGTGAGTGTCGTAAGAGGCAACTAAAGGTAAAATACCGGAAGGTGGCATTAGCACCTTTTGAGGAATTGATATCTTATCTGCGATCCCCAGGCCGCCTGCCCAGCGTGGGGATTATGTCAAATCCCCCTAATGAAGGAGGCTCTGTTCAGCAGTGGACAATCCAGCGGAGAAGTACCATACCTTTTTCACAGTAAAGTTCACATTACTGTGTTCCGACGTTAGAAATAGGTAGGGTATGGTAGTTTCTGTTTTAAGGTTGTGGGTATCGATGAAATTGAAGGAACATACGACTCAACAAAAATACCTTAATCTCAGTGATAGGTGCAGTTTGCTCTATTACAGGTAGAGGTAGCCGCTTAACACCAGGTGGGCATCGTGCTTGCTCACAAAGACATTAAAAAAAAATGGTGATGAGACGGAGAGGTCAACTGCCCGATTGTAAGCGTCCCGCCTGTCCATTACAGTGGCTGTGTCACCGTTCTCGTTCTGCATGACATTGCACTGCGCTCCTCACTCGGAGACTTTCGTTGACACAGTAATTTAAATTGACAGCCTTTCACGCCTAAACACAGCAGTGCACACTACTGCTTCGAGGTGGAATCAGGACTAATATTATAAATGCGAAAGTAACTCTGTCTGTCTGTTACGCTTCCACGCCAAAACTACTGGACCGATTTGAATGAAATTTGGTATGGAAATAGTTTGAGACCCGGGAAAAAACATAGGATAGTTTTTATCCAACTGCGCAAAAAGAGGTTAATGTTTTTGCGCGATAACCGACATACGCGCGGGCGGAGCCGCGCCCGGAAAGCTAGTATCTGATAATGCCACCCACTAAATAGGGACAAGTGCTTAAGAGATCTACAACCTCTGCATGATAAAGGTAAGACAGACTTACAAAATTAGTTAAGTTTGTGAGTAAGTGTTGTGTGTAATAGAAGCAGTGATAGCTCAGTGGCTTTGGCTATGGACTGCCACGCAGCAGGTCCACGGTTCGAATCCCGCCGCGGGCTTCAGCTTCACCGCATGGTGGAAGGGCATTTTGTGAATGCCCGCCTGGCTAGCGACCACCCTCAAGTAGAAAATCTGTCGCCAGCACCTAACGGTGTGTTCCGGCAGCTGTCCTTGAGAGCCAGAGTAAATCTAGGTTAAGCCTGTTAACACCTTTGACCACATCATCACACCATCACGTGAGATTGTGGTCAAAGGCTAGCCTATCAGCAATAAAAAAATAAAAAAAAGTAAGTATGTGAGTGTATAAGTGTGTTGCTTTCTTCTAACTGAACCAGCAGTACTACTTTGGATGAAATTTGGAATGTACACGGTTATTGGTAAAATTTTAGGTAGGGTTGACTTCTGCTAGTCCTAACAAACATTTTGAGACTTTTTTTTTTTTTTTTTTTTTTTTTTTTTGTGTTTTCCAAGGAATAAGAACGAGGACCACCTTATATTAAAAGTATCTTGTGCCTGTAATATATTATTTCATATGTTTTATTACTTTGCTCGATGTAAATTCAAAATTGTATTCAAAGGGAGTTCGGCGCGGTCCAGTGTTGCCGCGGTGGTGAGGCGCAGAACTTCAAACAATAAGTTTTTCTAGTAAAGTCGAAAACTTTAAAAAAAACATCTCAAAACGTTTGTTAGGACTAGCAGAATGCAACCCTAAGATGTTGTTAGCATTTTACCCTGTAGATAGTTTAGGTCCACGATTAACACAAAGGGCACTTTTCATTATTGTCTAAGTAGAGAAAAATGCCGGGCGCAGCTAGTGTAAAATAGAGCTAATTCATATAAAAAGAGTATTTTTTTTAATACAGAGATGTTTTTTACCTCAAGCGGCAGGCAGTCGTTGAGTAGTTTAGTGAAGAATGGCTTCTGATGCGCGACGCACATGAGCACACACACCGAGTGCTCGTCTTCTAGCGGGCGACAGGCTCGCCCCAACATCTGCAGCACCGTCGTTATCGGGTACTGCTCGTAGCAATGGAGTTTACCATTGTAACTGTAACAAAATGTACGAATACTTATTATTGAAGCAGTGATGGCTCAGTGGCATTAGCTATGGACTGCCACGCAGCACGTCCATGGTTCAAATCTCGCCGCGCGGGCTTGAGTTTCACCGCATGGTGGAAGCGCATTTTGCGAATGCCCGCCTGGCTAGCGACTACCCTCAAGTAGAAAATCTGTCGCCAAGCACCTAACGGTGTGTTCCGACAGCTGTCCTTGAGAGCAAAGCCTTTTGACACCTTCGATCACATCATCGCCTAACATCAGGTAAGATTGAGGACAATGGCTTGCATGTCAGCAATAAAAAAAATTTGGCCTTATTTCAGCAGAATCGAAGAATCATTTGTGGTGGTCATCGGCCACTTTGATTTTTTGACAGATGTCATTCAACTATTCTCCCGTGATATCTTACGTCAATCTGTGCCAAGGTCATTGACCAAAGGAAGTTTAGACTCTACTGCTGCACCACCTATCTGTTGCTATAATCTCAAGCTAAAGATTTACAGCGATGGTTCATATGCAGGTCAACTCGAAAGCCAGTAGGGACTACTCATTCAATATTGGCGTTTGAACAATGTACTAGAATAAGCTTCAGTCACTCTGCTGCACATTTAAGTAAACGTATCTTCTGCTGGCAGAAGTTGCGTCTGTGTTAGGTAGGGTAGTGTGTAAGGGAATGAGAGTATGTGTATGTAGCGATTGATTATACGTATAATTATGAAATAAAGAGTGTGTGGGTGTGTATTAGGGTGTGTGGGTGTGTATTAAGATGTGTGAGTATATATTAGGGTGTGTACTCACGTGTGTGTATCGGCTATAATGACGGTGTGCACGTGCGCGGCGAAGGCCCACGCGAGCTCAGCGGCCACCACCACCAGCTGTGCGGCGCCCGACTCCACTAGCTGCTGCACCAGGCGACGGTCGCTCTGCTCTACTCCCTCGTGGAGGTACGCCACGCCCGCTGCTAGAGTTTCTTTCAACATCTGGAGACAAAATATGTTTTTTTTTTTCATTCTTAATATTTTAACTACAACCCGCCGGAAGGTTAGTGACAATGCGATCGACGATGTTATTCAGGCTAATTTAAAATTACTAGCACTCAAGGACAGCTGCCAAAACACACCGTTTACAACATAAATATTTTCCCTCTAAGCACTGTTTTTTTTATTAGAATATATCAGACTGATATAGTTTTATCCAACCAACCTTATAACAAGCAGAACTTTTCTTTCACACATCTAACAATCGTTCATTCTATATAGGTTGTATACATTAATTCTTAGGATGATGATGTAGTCCTGACCGATTTCGGCCACAGCGACTGCTAGTTCTGGATAGGTATTCTGAATTTAGGGATTTATTACTAGGTTCTGTTGTTCAACCCTTTGGTGTGCTCTCTGGTGGCTTGAGTACCCGATTTTGTTGGAGAAGGTTCGGGAGCACTTGGGGCATGTTAATATTCCGCTAATGTAATTGTAGGTGATGGCCGCTGGTGGTCGGGCCTTGAGCTCATCACGCTTTTTGTCAAGCTCTTCGTGGCGGGCGGCTTCGAAGGCATTCAAATTCTTAGGAACAGTAAATATAAGAGTAGAGCGAAGAGCCGTGGGTGTTCCAGCCACCCAATCAGAAACCTCGCGGGCGGCGCTGCGCTACGGCGAGCGTCAGTATATCAGCGGCCAGGAGATGGGAGACTAGGAAACACTGCATGCACATCAGCCAGTACAATAGTTGGTTCTTATTAAGTTCAAGAAGAAGTATAAAATAGTTCAACTATTGTTCCTTCGAGCCGGACACGGCAAGTAAACTTAGAGCGCATTCTGTAGAAGAAGGTAATATTTATAGGAAAAATATTTTTAATATGAGCGGATTTCTCTCGCAATACAGCGGGGAAATACGGCTAGCCTAATGGGCACGTTTGGGCAAGGGAATAAAATTGGGACGTAATCTTTTATTTAGATTTAATGTAATTTTATTGACGAAATGATTGTTTTACTTTGTGTATATAATAAACTGTGACATATGATACTAGTCAATATGTAAATATGAGCATAGTGGCATATGGTAATGTTTTAAGAGCTAAATTGAATAGTTGGCTAACTGACAATTGTTTTTACAGCATTAAAGAATACGCAAACTTCACTCAGTGATGGAAATTTAATTAATTATATTCATAAAGCTAATTTATATTATATTGATGTGACATTTTAAATAATATATAATATTAAAAATTTGCACGCCTGCTTGCAGGCTGAAAGCAGTGACCTAACATTATTATATACAAACTAAAAATGTAATTTGATGATGTATTCTGGCAAATAAACATTTGAATTTGAAGAGCTACAATAGGGTCGCGAACAGAAAGCTGGAAAGTTTAGGTAGTAGTTCATATAGTTACAAAAAGTATATGACCTTATCGCGCACTCTATCCAGGAAGGGCTGCAGCAGGTCGGGTCTGGCATGCAGGAACCTGGCGGGGCGGCGCTGCGCTGCGGCGAGCGCCAGCAGGTCGGCGGCCAGGAGGCGGGAGAGTCTCCGCCCCGGCACGAACACGCAGCAAGGGCGCGTGCCCGCGTGCCGCACCACCGCGTTGTAGATCGGCTTCGTCATCGCCGCCAGCCGGGACGCCGCGTGCGATATGTTGAAGCCCTGAAGTCACAACACATATGGTTACTGATGTGTATTCTTAGTAAAAGGTCCCTTTTCTTTCCTAGTTAGTAGATAAAACATTAATAAATTATAGGTAGAACATCATTAATGTATAACATTTTAATTAATCATAACTGGTCAATATATCGTCCAATAATTTAGAGATAACAAAATGATTGTAAGATAATACCCTAAAATAACATTTATTGGTAGATTAAGCCCTAGATAAAAAAACCAATTGGTAGATAAAACCCTAGGTAACACACCAAGTGGTAGATAAAACCCTAGGTAACACACCAAGTGGTAGATAAAACCCTAGGTAACACACTAATTGGTAGATAAAACCCTAGATAACACAATGATTGTAAGGTAAAACCCTAAAATAACATTTATTGGTAAATTAAGCCCTAGATAAAACACCAATTGGTAGATAAAACCCTAGGTAACACACCAAGTGGTAGATAAAACCCTAGGTAACACACCAAGTGGTAGATAAAACCCTAGGTAACACACTAATTGGTAGATAAAACCCTAGATAACACAATGATTGTAAGGTAAAACCCTAAAATAACATTTATTGGTAGATTAAGCCTTAGATAAAACACCAATTGGTAGATAAAACCCTAGGTAACACACCAAGTGGTAGATAAAACCCTAGGTAACACACTAATTGGTAGATTAAACCCTAGATAACACAATGATTGTAAGGTAAAACCCTAAAATAACATTTATTGGTAGATTAAGGCCTAATTTCACCATACCATGTTTGTTTACGCTAAATCAGGCATTAGCTAATGGGTCTTTAAAAATAACAGAGCTGTTAAATCAGTCTACGTTCTATGAAGTTAACTGAATTAATCATCCATTAACAGTTGGTGGGACACTCGGTTCAGTTAACAGTCCGTTAAAAGGATTAACAAGGCGTCAAATAAATAACAGAGTATGGTGAAACTAGGCCTAAGCCCTAGATAACACACCAATTGGTAGATAAAACGCTGTCTAACACACTAATTGGTAGATTAAACCCTTTAGGGTTAAATACATTTTTTAGACACGAGTAATTGGTAGATAAAGCCCTAATGAACACTCGAATTGGTCAATAAAAAACGAGATAACATAGTAATGGATAGATAACACTAATTGGTAGGTAAAATCCAAATTGGCACATAGCACACCAACTATTTAATCAATAATTTAATTTATCTTTTCTAATTTCTATTACAGTAGTATTGTATTCCGATGGCCTAATTGTATATACTAAAAGACAAACACTTTATAACTATATTTTTTTTTATTGTAGGTTCATAGAACTGGATATACACAAAAATAAACACAAGTGATTATTTTTATTTTTTCACATTTCAAAACATGTAGGCGCGTAAGTCCCTCTTTCTGTGAACACAGCATGCTTAAAAGTGTTGAGTACAAATCATTTATTTACTAAGGTTTTTAAATGTATAATTATAATAGAAATTATATATATTTAGTAATTATAGGTTAATTATATATATTTATTACCAATAACATTATGCCATTTAGATATCCGTGTACAGTACCCACAAAGTCGTCAAACAATAGTCAAAACATTACGTGCATCCGTTTATCGTCTGCTGCCGGAACACACTGATATATTTGTTAGATTTTCCACTTGAGGGTGACAGGTGGTAGCTGTGGCTTGGCTCCGGGTCATCTCATCTCATCTCACAGCTTCCATCTGTCGTACCAATCCCAATGGGTTTGTTATAGGAAGATGACTAGCTCTTACCTGTATGTGCAGTTCGAGAGGCAGCGGCCGCACGCTCGGGTGGAAGTTGAATGACGCGTTGGCGCTGCAGCCAAGCCATTGTGAGACGTCGCGGGCTATGGCCAGCGGGAGGGACAGTGCCACTATGCGGATCGGTTTACCTGTTCACAATAGTACAACATTAGGTTAGTTTTAAACACTTGCAGAGCGCAAAGTTTTCATTTGGAGAGGGAATCGACTCGACGTACATATATTAAAATAATACGTAGTGGCACCAATTAAAACTGCATTAGAATCCAGTCGCACAAATATAGGGATGCAGAGAGGAGGAGCGGGAAGGCAACCCACTCTAAAAAGGAAAAGTGAGGTACCCTTTTTGAGATATGATTTTTTGAATATTCTTACTCGCCTACTTTGATGCTTGGTCACTCATATAAGTGCATGTAGGGAGGGGGAGAGGAGTGACATGCGTTAAAAGTTTTGTAAATGTGACAATCGCTTAGCATGCGATGGATTTTTAAAAAAAACCTCAAAATTCGCTTTTGTCAGATCAGTCTCGAAGGCCGAGCGGTTGGGTATCTAAACCGCTCGGCCTTCGAGACCGAGGTGCTTAAAATCTGGACACGCGGTTTCGATTCCCTTATTAATTTCTATTGAAAGTTTTGTACTCTAAAAATGTGTTATTAACATTATTGTTAAGCACGCTATTGTGCTTGTAACCATATTTATATACATATTTAATGGTTCTTTTTATAATGGTTTTGACAGTATATAACGCTAATTTGCATATTTTGCTTTAATGGTATTAGTAGGGAGGGCAAAAAAGTAGCGGCTCTCCTGGTGGTAATTATCATTGTCGCCCTCAGACATCCGCAACACCAGAAGTGTCAAGGTTGCGTTGTCAGCCTTCAAGGAGGGAACATACTTATTTTTTGAAGGTTCCTAAGGGAATACTTTCGGATGGTGATGAGAGCGGAAATCAGAATCTATTTGTAGATCTATGTGCTTTCAGGAGCTCCCAACAAACGGACCTCCTCGAGCTGCTTATATCTAAAACTACTTAATAGAATACAAAATATTTTATTTGCAACATTACAATGTATTATAACAGAAAATATAAAAACAAATCAAAGCTATAAAAATGGCACAATACATGTAATTGTTACAAATTGGCCCCAACTCAGCATAGTGGGGTGTAATTGCGGGATAGAATTGCACCTCCCCATATCATCCCGTGGGTGTCGTAAGAGGCGGCTAAGGGAAAAATACTGGAAGGTGGGCAGCAGCGCCTTTTTAAGAACTGCCAACTAGCACTGCGATCCCCAAGACGCCTGCCAAGCGAGGGGATTATGGCAAATCCCCCTTAATAGGGGAGGCTTTGTTCAGCAGTGGACGATCCAGCTGTTGCAGTACAGCATAGTACCAGCTGTTCGCCAGCGCTGATCTAATAGTCAATCTAATAGTACCCAAGGAGCTGAGACAGTGGTCAAAGGCTGTCGTATCAGATTTATAGCACATACCGATCTGAGAGGCGATGTAGCGCATCCTGGAGCAGACGACTTCCAAGACGGGTCCTTCTTCTCCTCCCAGCAACTGCAGCGCGTCTACTATGAACAGCGAAACGCTTTGGACACTCTTGCGCACTTTCCATCTGTGTTAATGAAAGAAATAAAGTTTAGTAGTTAGGTTAGTACTGTAGCGCTTATTATGAATTCACTCGATATGAAAGACAGTTTTAAGTCTACTGTTCTTTCATCTTCCACAGCGACATTAAGTGCGTTTTGAGGCGATAGAGTTTGTAGCTGTTTCGGTATTCGTATCTAAGCGTATGGAACACAATCTTTGATAATTTTGCTATTTCAAATCGAATGGCTGATAACACTTTTTAAAAAGATGTCATATTCAAAGGATATTGCGTAAATTTTCATTTGATTTGTAAAACTAATAAAATCAATAATCGAAAATATATCTGGTGACAATTCCGCCAAAATTTCCTGCTAAGCCGACGTGATATCAGAAACACCTACATGGTGTTTCGTTATCGAAATAGATTTCGATGCGTCCCGCTTCTAATCTTTTTTGATATTTGTTATCATTACATTCAAACTTTCAAGGTTATAATATTAGTAGGGATGTCAAAGCATAGTACATACCTTCTGGACAGCACGTCCCATTTATCAGCGGTGGTGATGATGATCTGTCCCTTGTTGAGCAGTTTGTGGTCGGTGGCTGTTTCTCCAGTCAATTGCACTACCTGCCAATAAAATTGTGATATTGCTCTATAAAGTTTTATTTTATAGCTAATAGGTTAGCCTCTGACCACTATCTCAACTGATGGTAAGTGATGACGTGGTCGAAGATGTTGATCAGGTTAACATAGAAATATTGGCTTTCAAGTACAGTTGGTGGAATACACCGTTAGGGGCTTGGCGACAGATTTTCTACTAGGGTGGTAGCTAGCCAGGCAACATGACGTACCACCATGCAAGCATAATTATTCAGTAATTTATGACGTTGACGTCGACCTATGTTTTAGCGGCAAAATATTTAGTAATATTCAGAATATTAAGGGTGTATTTAATCAATCTAGGGTAATACTATACGAGGATTATTTTAATATCTGTAACCAACCAAATATGATAGGGGTTTGTCGTCATAGACGTTCAATGACGTTGCAGTATTTTATATTTTGCTTTATATTGTCTTTAATGAAATTTCACGTCAGGAATAAAGTAGAAAATCTAATCCAAGATTAAAATTTTAACCGTTGAATTTGTCGGTATAGCCCCATAAAATAAAAACAAACATGGCCACTTTGCTACAGCTGCTAATACATACTAATCCTATATGCACAGCCGCTGTCACGTGTCATATAAGTCAAGCCATGTAGTTTTATTTTTCCCACGACAGCAATTCATTAAATTTAGAAGTTGCCTCTTGGTTTGACGTTGTATGATATTAAAGATATTACGATAAAAAACATGTCCGCTTTGCGTCAGCTGGTTATACAGACTATTCCTATGTCTACAGCTGCTGTCACATGTGATAAAAGGCTACACCAAGGAATTTGCTTTTGCCACGACCAGAATCAAACAAGTTTCAAATCTCCTAGATATTAAAAGCATATAACATTAGAATGTTTTACAGTAAAAAGTTATACCGTATCCATTAAACCATAGATTAGTGGAATTGGGCCTAAGTATAAAAATATTGTTATGAAGGGAGATAAGGACGGATTCATTCCAGTTATACAAAAGACATAACGCATGTTGTATGGACACAATAAAACAAGAATATCAAGAATTTCTTCTTATTGCCTTTGTACCAGACAAAGTCTTCGGGCGTGGCCAATTCCCAAACTGTTTAACAAGAGGCGCCAGATATGTACTAACGCTCTCCATCACCGCACACCGTATTTTTTCTTTTTATTCGTAATAAGTTCGCGTTTCGTAATAAGACCACATCCTGCCTGATGTTAAGCATTGCTGTGGTTCTGATGTAGCACGCTTAACTAAAAGAAACCATTTACTCTGGATTTGAAGACACTTATCGACAATAGCGATCCTCAAGACGTCTGCCAAGCATGGAGATTATGGCAAATACCCCCTTTATAGGGGAGGCTGTGTTCAGCAGTGGACGATCCGGCTGTTATGAGAACAGTGATACGAAGACCACCTGATGTTAAAAGTCTCTTGTGCCTTAAATGTATTATTACATATTTTTAATTACTTTGCTCGATGTGAATATTCAAAACTCTATTGAAATGGAGCACGGCGCGGTATAGTTGCCGCGGCGGACGCTTTTGGCTCGGAGTAGGCATTAAAACACAAAAAAAAAACTCAAAACGTTTCGTCGTTTGTTAGGACTATAGTCTATTTCTTTTAACAAACGAGTACTGAAAATTTTACTTCGTTGCTATTGGCCCACGCAATTGACATAAAGTCCGTTCCACATGAACTCTGTAGTCACATTTAGTGACATTCAGTTGAGTCTTCGAATACCTGCGCGTCGATAAATATTGCTTGTAACGAATCAATACTAATGTTGCAACTTCTGAATTAGGGTAAGCAAAACAAAGATCGTTTGGAAAAAAATGTTGTAGCTAAGTCAACAAATCTTCTCGTCACAAATTTGCCGAAGTATCACCGTGAGCTCAACCCAATTGAACTTCGTCTCAAGTAAAGGGCTATGGCAGAAAATAACAAAGTTATAAAATTTATGAAGTCCGAACTTTTTCGTTATGAGGAGTAAACTACTAAAGTGGATAGATAAAAATGGTGGTCATGTCTCAATCATGTGGTAACCAAGACAGAAACAAAAATGTACGGAGTCGACAATCATGTACAAAATATGTTGAGCAATTTATTATTGAATGTATGCTGTGACTTTTTATTATATTGTGTATTCCTGATCCTATCTTACTATAATTCTATGTTTTTCTATTTTATAATATGGACTGTTTTATGTCTGAAATAAAGATTTTTTGATTTGATTTTGATTATTGACGTATCTGCAGAAAGTTTAGCAGAAGAATGACGATATTTATTAAGATTACAAGAATTGATGTAGAATTATTTGATTTATATGTTATAGTGCATAATATATATAACTATTCCAATATTGTTTTATATCATAAACGTGAACAGTTTCTTTTTACGTACATACTACGTATGAAAATTTTAATCATAAAATAATTACGTAATTTTTTCTACAGTAAATTTCAGAGGTATTCAATATGAACGGCCCTTAACAATTTCAAAAGCAGAACAAAGGCATTGACCAATGACGGCAATGACCCATCTCACTCTGTCAATATCGGAAATGTGCGAGAGACATACTCAGTACTCGTTTGTTAAAAAAAACAGACTATAATAGAAGTCAACCCTAAGAGGTTGTTAGCATTTTACCAATAACCCTGTATAACTGAAAGCTTACCTTCAAATTGAACTTGTTAGCGAACTTGTGATACCAGTCTGCGAAGACGATGTCGGCGAGTGCGTCCTTGGGCGCGAGGTAGACGCAGCGGCCGGCGCTGTTGGTGGACAGCAGCCGCATCAGCGCCAGCTCCGCGATCACGGACTTGCCCGACCCCGACGGCGCGCCCACGAACACGTTGTCGTCGGAATTGTACACTGCGTTGAACACCTGCATGCAATGAAAAACAATCTCTTGTATTCTATATGATTACAAGCACTAAACGTACAGCGCACCGTAATTTTTTATTTTATTTAAATATTCAATTAGAACTGTTACAAACACTTACATTAACGATAGAAAATTATAGAAACATTAAATATTGAATAAAATGACAAAAATTAAAATATATGTCGATTTAAAAATACAGTGTCAACTGAGTGAATATTCAAATGGTCATTCAAAATAATAGAAATAACAATTTAAAATAATACACACAATTTAAAAAATACTAAAATTTTAATAATTATACCATTCACAGGGCTTTAGCATTTAGTGAGGACCTCCTTCCATATTATGTCATTAAATACGTCACACGTCAAACGCGGTTAAACAATTAGAGCACGAAATTTCGGCTAGAAATAGCGTGCCCATGTGGCCGAGTGGTTTAGGCATCCGACGCGAAATCGAAGGACGCGGGTTCGGTTCCCGTCCGGAGCATAAAATTTTGCGGTGGGAGAGCATTGGTACCTAACAGTTTATTCCGGCAGCAGTCCTCGAGAGCCAGTAAAATTACAGGCACATAAGACTTAACAACTGTATGTCTCATTGTGACGGGCGCAGTGCAATTCGTCACTTCATCCCGCTTGAAGCCATGACCGCAGCGGACGATGCTTAACTTAGTTAATCAGTGAAGAAGGGGTAGACAAGCTCAACTCTACGAGCGTTCCGGAGATCCCGACCTGCTAATAAGATTTTGGTTATAAGACTTCATGTTTCGAATCCCCCCGCGGGCTTGAGCTTCACCACACGGTGGGAGGGCATTTGTCGAATGCCCGCCAGGCTTGCGACCACCCTCAAGTAGAAAAACTGTCGCCAAGCAGTGTGTTCCGACAGCTGTTCTTGATATCCAGTAATTCTAGGTTAAGCCCGTTTACACATACGACCACATCATCACATAGCATCAGGTGAGATTGTGGTCAAAGGCTTACCTAACAGCAATTTTCATTGTCATGAAACTTCAATATCTATCCTGCCTAGAGATAGATATACAAGGTGGCAGGCTTTTCTAGATAGTGTCCTTCTTGATGGTTACCACCACATTATCACAAATTCTGTACCAAAGCAGTAGTGTGCAAGCATCACTGTGTTTAAGCGTAAAGGGTACTGTAGCTAGTGATATTACTGGGGGAACGAGACATAAGAACCAACGCCTCGGAGTGATGATTGCAGTGCAGTGTCATAGAATGAGAAAGGTGACCTCACCTGCGTCTGCACAGGGTTGAATTGTGGAAACGTCTCGGAGTACAGATCCTCGTATTTGGGGTTCCGAAGAGCTGATATCGGCAGCGGCTGCAGGTCTAAGAGCTCCGTGGGCGGCAGGTTCTTTTCGGGCAGGATGAGGTGTCGGAATGAAACCGGCAGTTGGGTTTCTGAAGCTATCCATCTAAAATAAATATTAAGGCATCAGTAATTCGTTTTGAAATAATTTATTTGCTGATATAGGTACAATTATGGTCTTGTATTATAAAGTCTTTTTATATTCAATCAGAATCCTGATGTGCAAATCTTGGTTCATTATTTCATATTATAGTATAGACTAAAACATACTATATAATATATGTAATCATATCTATATCCCATAAAATTAATAGGTATTACGAATACTACAATGCACTTCCATATACGTAAAACAAATAGGTCTATGCGCTATATTATTATATTTTACACATTTGTAACTTTAACTCAGAACAAGTTCAAAAGTTTAGAAATGCCTTTAGCAGATTATTCAAAATTAACGACCTTAAAGCTTTTACAATTATCAGATTTTGTATTTTCGTTCCTCAATTAACATACCTACTAGTTGAGATATTGTCAGCTATGGAAAAACAGTGAGATATTTTTAAGCTTAGACAACTAAGTAAAATAAAAACAAATATTTTATGAAAACATCAAATTGATATTTTAATACAACACACATGACCACATCATCACTTACCATCAGGTGAGATAGTGGTCAAAGGTTAACCTATCAAGCATAAAAAAAAATCTAGAATACGGACTATTCCATAACTATAACATTTGTGGCCCCTTTTACTGAAAAACTATCACGGCTATAGATTTGTGCTTTAACATAGTAATTTAACTTCATATCTAGATGTGTTATCTGTAAAAAATTATACAAACTTTAAAATAAATAACATTTTCAAAATGTCCCTCTTTGTTCTTTTGTTTACTTTTCGTTATAATTTTGTAATACACGCATTAACGTAACCTTCTCTGCTCTAACAGAAGCATCAATCATCAAATCACAGAAGCATTAATCATCCAGTAATTATTATATCAATCGTATTGTGACAGAACCTTTAGACCACCTTTTAGGAATTGATAAGGCGATGCTGTTTAGAAAAATATGCTGAATTTTCTTTGGCATGATCACCTTTCCTTTCGTTCAGATGCGACCATGATACACGTTTTATGAGTATAACTGCAACTACTACTGCCTACCCGAGCATAAATGTATATTTTTTTAATTTACTGTAAGTATAATTATTACACATACATTTTTAAATTTTTAATTAATTTTTACAAAATTTTAATTCAGGTATAAGCAGACATTTTGTTCAGGTGCTGACTAAATAAGTTTTATACGAATCGTCACCGCTTGAATATATATTGTCTTCTGTTATACCTATTCGTATTTCTATTTAATATAACTAACATTAAAACATAGTTTATTATATGTATACTAACGTGTTGCCATTGTAGCCTGAATAAAGAAATGTATTATTATTAAGATGTACAAACAAGGCATAGGTACCCGTATAAATTCGCATCAAAAATTTTATATGGCGGCGCGCTGTCAGCGAACAGGTTTGTACCTTAAAATGGGGGATTTTTTATTTCCTGGACATTTGATATAAATATATTTTGACTATACTAACTACGTAATATAATCCATAGAGCATGCGTTATTGCAAAAACGAATATATTAAAATTATCGGGTTGCGACATCATTAACAAGTTTAAAACTAATTCCAAAATTAGACCCGTTTGTAGTAAAACGTAAGTTGAACTATAGTTGTCGCTCCATCCGCGTATGATGGTTAAGAACTAGAGAACAAATTAGAGTCATATGTCATGTTAGCTTAAACGGTCAGAGCATGCCCCGGCTATAGTGGTGGTTGGCAAGGGTTCAAATCCCGCACATGACGTTATTTTATTTTGCGCGCGTTATTTTGTAATTTTGTAAAATAATAACTACGTCCTGTTAAATGAGTCAATGAAATTTTCTCGATAGAAAATAATTTTAGACACGTTTTTTCTAATAGATCGCTGAAGTTCTTTTGCATATTCTAGTTACGTAAAGATACGTTACTATGATGTCAGGTAATCATCATTACCAAGGTCTCACATTAAATATTTTCGATTGATTAAAAGTCATCCATAAAGCAACTATCAAATACAATGTATGTATAAGTCGAAGGACCACTTTTCGAACGCAATTTCATCATATTTTAAACGTCTTCAAAGTCGGTGAAATTTTGCACATTTTGCCTTGATACTAATACCTAGGATATGGCATTCCATAAATTATAAAAGCTGAATACAAGCCGCTTCCAACCGTTCTATTTGAGAATCTACGGAATAGGCCTCCTCCATAGATTTCCAAAATTATTACTATACTCCGGCCGCCGAGAGAATGCGTTTGACAGTACGTATTTTTATTGGCGTTGTGGCTTGTAAATGGAGTAAAATAATTTACCCTATTTTTATATACTTCGGTGCCTGACTAATACAATATTATGCAGTCAAACTGTCTATGTTACTTTGAACTGGGGAAAAAATATTCACAAAACGAACTGTCAAACGCATTCTGTCGGCGCCCGGAGTTTTTATATGTTCTATGCCTATATCCAGCAGTGGACTTTTTGTGGGTGCAATTAGATGATAAGTTATACCAAAAAAAATAATTAAGGACATGGATGCAAAGTTTCATAGAATTCCAGTACCTTTATGATATTTAAAATTTGACGAAACTACGTTTTGTATGATAAAAAGAACAACACTGCCCTTAAATACATATATCATTACGTTACCGTTAGTAAAACACATTAGTTAATTGTACTCCAGCTGACCTATCTACATAAACCAAATTGAGTGCTCGGATCCGCCCACAAGTCATGCCGTCTGCAAACACAGCGCAGGTTTTCTATGTCGTGTATATATTTATTTGCATTGGAATTACAATCAGGCTTGTCTTGTGCGTATTTACAGTTTTGTGTACTCAAATCTTTATAGGAAATCAGTGCTATCACAAACAAAATCTAGTATTTTATTTCGATAAAGGCGACTTTGGCTAGCACGTTAATAACTGTAGTCTCTCAAAGGCCCCTTGGGACAGATTTTTATGTACACTGAAAATTATATTCTGTTTTCAATTTTAAACGGTCCTGAAATGTTAAATCTACTGTGTTATACGTTTATATTGACAGCGGCTAGCGGCATCAATACATCGATATTCGGCGACCTAGCAATACAAGCTGAGGCAGACGTTTCTAACTGCATACAAAAAGTGATACAAGATATCGTTGACCACGAACCATTTATCACAGATGTCACTTTAATGAACGTTCATAATTTTCTGGATATTTCCAGACTTAATGGTGTAAAAGCTCGCTTTGTAACAAGAACTTTATCGTGGGTTACGAGTAAATTACCTCAGCGAGTTTACGTCATCAGTTGCACTGACTTCAGCGAGTTCAGCAACGGTATCAGAAGCGCTTCAAAAGATTCATATTTCAATTATTTAGCCATTTTTATCATCGTGCTTAACAATTTTAAACAAGAAAACTATAGAAACATGACCCAGTTTTTGACGCACAATAATATGTACAACGCCACTGTTCTTCTCAGAGATGAAGCTGGTTTTAGGATCTATACATTTCAATCACCGCTACACCCTTGCAAGGTGAAAAGACTGGTCGCTGTTACCCACTGTTCCAGCTATACAATGGGTCCTCAAATATTTCCAGAAAGAACCAACATCCACGGCTGCAAATTCAAATTGTTAGCGCGCAACTACTATCCCTTGATCAATTTCGACGATGACAAAGAAGGCACCGAGCAGCGTGTCATAAGACAATTCGCGAAACATGCCAATATCACGATAGATCTGGTACCGTACAGTAAAATTAACAAGTTTGGACAACTTGTTTTGAATTCCACTTACGTAGAGATGCTGGCCCAAGTAGCGAGCAACGAAGTTGAAGGAGCAGTGGGGGGGTATTTCATTTCTGTCCAAGGTTTGACTAATTTGTCGTACAGTTATCCGTTGACCATAGACTACACGGTTGCTATTCTGTCACATGCAAGTCTAATGAGCACTTGGCACGCTCTGGTACACAAAGCTATCGGTGTCGTAATTCTAATTTTCGTTCTCATTACAATTTTCTCAATTTCCGCGTACGCTTTATCATTATTTCCAATCGAACACACAGACGCAATACGGGATCTCTTAATAATATTCGGATGTTTTCTGAATAAGATCACCATACGCAAGTTTAAATCGGGAATTCCTGAGACCCTTATAATATCTTCTCTAATGCTATCAATATTTATTATCCCGTACACATTGCAAGCTTATTTGTACAGCATAAAGACCAATCCAGTGAGAGGGTATGAAGAGAAAGTTCTTGCAGAAGTGTTTAAAAAATACGATCTTGTCGCATCGTCCGCTTGGGAAAATCGAAACATGACAAAACGGCGACACGACTGCGTAACTGCTTTAGATTGTCTCATGATAGTCAAAGACGGCAAAGACAAATCATTTTATACATTAGTAGCGAATGAGCTGTTTGAGACATTCAAATGGTCGTTAACAGACGAGCAATGTAATATGCGCTTGTACAAAATAAAAGAGCCGGTGTTGACGATGATGCGCACGGTATACTTTCGTCGCGGGTCCGTATTGGTGCAACCTTACGACAGATTCTTTCTGCAGTTGATGTCTTCTGGCTTAGTTCAACAACATTTTAAGGAGATAGTTTTTAAAGAACAGCTTAGATGCAAGGCCAGGTATAATCCGACGGCCGTTGCATTGAAATTGATGGATTTGAAAGTGGGTTTCGTTTTGCTCGTTGGGGGAATTTCGGTGTCTATCCTGAGCTTTGCTTGCGAAGTATTATCACAGAAGCGATAGTTATTTTTGAAAATTGACGCAACATTTTTTGTAAATACATTTTTAGTAACTGATACCGTTTGCTTTTCATTTTGGCTGCCTAACCTTGTCCCTGGCTAAATCGGATCGGCACAATATGACACTTCATACATACATACATACATAAAATAACGCCTCTTTCCCGTAGGGGTAGGCAGAGACCACAGATTTCCACTTGCCACGATCCTTACCTATATCTTTCGCTTCATCTAAACTCATCAATCCTTTAATACATAAGCGTCGGTTTAGGGTACTCCTGCACTGGTCTTTTTTCAGAACGTCTTCAATCTGATTTCGGAATGTTTGCCTGGGTCTTCACCTTCCAACACTTCCGTTCACTTGTGCCACGTATACCTGTTTAGTCAATCTCATTTCCCGCTAACCTTTTTATTTATGTGTATACATTTTCCAATCATTTATAAACATCTACTATTCTAGATTACGACTGCGTATCCACTACAAAATTGCAAGGAACATGAGGGGTATGGCAGAAAATAAATATGGAGCATTAGGAATGTTGCGCTTAGCGAGGGAAGGAAAATGAAGCGACTTTATTGGTGCATTATTTCCCAGCACCGGGCTCATCTTCCACGTACATATCTATTAGATACGCAGTTCTTTTTACCATCTTCATTCTTACAATCAGGAGAGATTTTGGTCCAAGACTAGTCTACGGAAATAAAACTTGGAAAATTATTAAATTACTGGGCTGCACTACCAAAAAGTTTATAGCGAGCGTCACTCGGGATGATGTAAAGATTCTAATGATAACCCATACATCCAAATTTGTTGAGGTATCCAAGTTTTATAACACGCAATGCTATATATTTGTTGTTTGTGGAACATCCACCTATATCCTCTTGGTGTCCTTCAGGCAAAATATCAATTTTATTTGTATGGTTCGTATTCTATAACTGTAATGGGACTGAATGTAGTGACAACACGACCGCCATATTAGCACTAAGCTTATTTGCAAGCACCAGTGGTGTGACGCAGCCCACGCTACTGTATAAATATAGTTACGCATCTTTGTAACAGTTCGCAGAACACCTAATTCTATGTCCTAATTAGCTATCGCAATACGACATACTACACAGCATGTGTTGTTAGACCGATCGAAAACGCGTCAAAATTTAATTATTCCTAACTGGCTACACGCACATTCTTGCAATGTCGCATTTTCTTTATGCCTTACTAGCTTGTCGGTTATCGCGCAAAAACATAAACCTCTTTTTGCGCAGTGGGATAAAAACTATCCTATGTTTTTTCCCGGCTGTCAAACTATTTCCATACCAAATTTCATTCAAATCGGTCCAGTAGTTTTGGCGTGAAAGCGTAACAGACAGACAGACAGAGTTACTTATAATATTAGTACTGATAGTACTGATAGGTTAGCCTTTGACCACTATCTCACCTGATGGTAAGTGATGATGTGGTCGAAGATGCTGTTCAGGCTAACCTAAAATTATTGGCTCTCAAGGACAAGCTGCTGGAACACACCGTTAGGTGTTTGGCGACAGGTTTTCTACTTGAGGGTGGTAGCTAGCCAGGCGGGCATTCTCAAAATGCCCTACCACCATGCCATAACGGCTGCCATCCTAAGGCAACAACCGGGACCGACGGTTTAACGTGCCCTCCGAAGCACGTGCACGCTCAGTAGTATGTCACCAGCGGTCACCCATCCAAGTCATGACCGAGGCGGACGTTGCTTAGCTTTGCTGATCGGTTCAGAACGGCTAAGCAAACTGCGAAGTTACGATGAATCGCTCGTAGCGATACGAGCGATTCAGAATCTGTTCGCATTGAATCGCATTTGTTGGTCGGCGCGATTGATTATCAAACCGTTTCGTTATTGTCGTGTTGTGTCATGGTTACTTTCCATTGACTTTCTCTTTTAAATGGCCACCGGAAACACGTTGTCTCACGATATTCTCGCCAACTGCTAAGGGAAAATGTGTTGATGAGATTGGCGGGCTAGCAATCACTTCTTGTTGAGTCGTGTGGCAGTAAAGTCGACTGTATGAAATATATACAACTAAGAAAGAAGTTTTCTTTTTATTTCTGTCGCATTATTTTCATGTGTTTTATGTGCAAAAATTAAACTGTTAATAACTGAACTTACAGGGAAGACCAATTTAATCATTATATATGTATTTCTGCCTTTATTCTATGTGTATGTCTCCAGCTTACTCAATTGAAATTTCTTAATTCTGAATATGCCAATATTTAGAGCAGATTTAGTGCAATTATGAAGCAGTGATAGCTCAGTGGCTGTGGCTATGGACTGCCGCACAGCAGGTCCATGGTTCGAATCCCGCCGCGGGCTTGAGCTTCACCGCATGGTGGAAGGGCATTTTTGCGAATGCCCGCCTGGCTAGCGACCACCCTCAAGTTGAAAATCTGTCTGCCAAGCACCTAACGGTGTGTTCCGGCAGCTGTCCTTGAGAGCCAGTCATTCTAGGTTAAGCCTGTTAACACCTTCGACCACATCATCACTTACCATCACGTGAGATTGTGGTCAAAGGCTTGCCTATCAGAAATAAAAAAAAAAAAAAAAAAAACCAACCCAAAATTTAGGTGCCAAATAAACTTCGATGCTACACGTGATTATAAGTGTGTTAGCTGGCGTTATGGTCTCCAGCTGACACATGCTGTATATACGAAACGGCTAAAGGTGTGATTATATACTATTTAGCCAGGGATTTAGCGCATAATTTGTGCCAGTAGCACAAAAAAATTGAAACACCTTACTTGAAAACTGTAGTAGTAATGACCCGATTACAACGTGTAAGCTGGGGACCACGTGTCTACAGCTGCTCATCTGTATCTTCTGAACGAATGGGCCTACGACTTTGTTTAATATGTCAAAATTTAGCGCCAAATTTGTGCCATCGGCACTAAAATTTTCAAGTCTGTGGCTATTAAGGTTTTGGAGCTACAAGCTCAAATAAACGTGTAAGCTGGAGACACATGTCCCCAGCTAGCACATGCTGTACAGCTCAAACGGGAAAGGCTAGACTACTGTTTAATATCTTAAAATGTTGGGTAGAATTTGTGCCATCGGCACCAAAATTTTCAAAACAATGGGCCTCATAGTTTTTCCGTGACAAGCAAAAACATTTCTTCCCGCCTAAATATTTAAATATTTCGTTAAAAATGTTACTGTACCCGGCGTTGCCGTCCCGTTCGCTGTAACTGCAATCTGTTTTGAACCTTATTTCTATAGCGTTTGAACTTACTTTTTGCTTTCACGTTAAGGATATGTGGAAGAAGTTACAAAGAAACAGTAAATGTATAGACTAGGAGAAGGTGTTGTGTAGTTTGACAACCATATAATGCCAATATTTACAAGATATGTTGGTAGGTATTTTTTCTCTCAGAATGTTGACGTATTTACTAGATCTTTATTACATCCTCTTTGTTTGACCAAGATATTGCATTCTAATCTAATCCTACACTACATCTATCAGTGATAACTGGTTACGAATATACTGTAATTATAAAATTTAATTTGAAAAAAAAAAGAAAATTGGTAAAAAGATAATTGTTCGTAATTCTGTTATGGAAAACCGACCAACATTAAGTGATATATACAAGTTCTTAGTTTGTTTGCAAACGTCCAAATTGGTATAGCATTTACAAATCATGATGTAGAAAGACCGAGTTTTACCCGGATTATTTGTAAACCCCTACTGGACGCCTCCCGGACACCCTCTAGACTAGGACAAATCCGGGGAATCCCGGACGGATGGCAGCCCTACGTATGCCGCATGTCGTAACAGAACAGGTACTTACCAAACGACGGCGTTGCTATGGTAAATGTGTAAGGGAAATAAATAATGTTGTTTAAAAAAAATCGTAGGTATTAATCCCGCACAAGACTATATTTTTTTCTCTCGTAATTTTGTTATTTATGAGTACCTACTAACTGTGTCGAGCTAACTATAAACAACGCATGTGACATTTTTTGTGAAATTGAAATGTATACATATTCGGAATCTACGGAACGAGATCTATTTGAATCAATTACCCAATTTTTTTTACCTAAAGTGCAATATATTCATATTTCTTCTAAGGAGAAACAACGCATTGCTCTATGCGTTAAACATTTCTAAGAAAGATCCTAAGCATAAGCAGCGTAAGAGCAGATGTGATTTAATCTTTGGGATTATTCGATTCGTTTTCAAAGGCTGAATAAGCATAGGAACTTTATATCCATGTAGAATGTTTATGACTAGTATTCAATAGAAGAATTGTTTTCGAATACTACAAATAAAAACGCAATGTTACATACTAATTTAGTATCAATTTAATCAAAACATCAAATCAATTAGTCATCCTTAGTATATCTAACGCAATTACAGCACATTATGAATTATGATACATATTTATAATACAATCTAGTAGGATACCGATTGTGGCATGATGAGTGCTGCCGGGCTAAGAGTAATCTTAATCCGAGTAATCTCATTTCATTTCATTTTATTTACTAATCAAGACCAGGGCACAGATTACCTACTAATAGATCTAACTCTGTCCTTTCAAAGAGAAAAAATACCTACAAATTTAATCGCTACCACTATCAGATCAGTAAACGCAAATACGTGTCTAATGCGCTAGACTTAGCGTTACTTTCGCTATGTACAGCCCGTGATGATAGCAGCATTCACCATTGACCATCATATGACTGATGCGCTTTCTTAGGGCTGACTTACTGAATCAAAAATAAAAGATTAATAAAGCAGCCGCAAGCAAGAGACGCGCGGACGTGCAGCAAATGTATGTATCGCTATATCATATATATTTTTTGTAATTAAGCCATAGAACATATATTTCTTCTAGTAAAACATTGGTCAAAATTTTAGGTGTCATGTTTTCTGTTGCCGCTTGCTAGTAAGTGTCTGTCACGTCGCTATAGTTACAACTTTCCGCTTTGATTTCTGGTCTGTGTGTGTGGAGTGTGTGGTTTCTAATGTGTGTGTGGAACACACTTTTTCTCGTTTGGTGGACAGACACAAAAAGCGGGTTAACAGGACAACAAAATACCGAATTTGTAAAGGAAATAAGAATCGCACTAACAGAAGAAGAGAATACCGATTTATCCAGTAAAACAGGAAACGAGGTAACAGAAGGACATAATATTGATTTATCAAGCTTAACAGGAGAATAAAAACTCCGTCTTACCGCCGGAAATAAGATACAGCAAATTAAATTATATAAACATAATACTGACCAAAATCCTAGCACTAGTAAAGGCTGCAATATATCTGGAAATCAGTTCGAAGAAGCAAAGAAAGAAGAAACGTTTCAAAATAGGCAATTTAAAAAAGATAAAAGCTTTCATTATAAGATCCATACAATGTCATGACATGCAAACACAAATGCACTATTAAAATAATCGATGACATTTAATCAGGGACCGTACAACCCCGGTTTTCGGTTAAGCCTTTCGAAAGGGTTTTTCATTTATCAAAAACCATTTCTATGAGGTTACCAATTTAAACGGTTACCCTGCCTTCAACCCAACGATAGGGTAACCCTATGCTTATGGTTTTCGATATAAGCGGTATTTGTAACTTTCTGTAACCTTAAAAGAAACTGTAACACTAACCAAAGGGTAACCCTACCAAAGGGTAACCCTTCCATAGGTTAGGTTCCACCATTTAAAAACCTGGGTTGGTGGTGGGTAACCCTGGGTTACCCTATACTTTGGGTTTTTGATCGTAAATGTCTTATTTGAAAGGTGAGGGGAAAAACGTGTTATATAATAGTTACCTAAAATCCATTAGTCATTCGGCTTGGGTTGGGAGTGCGGTAAGTTAAAATACCTGAGTTAGTGGTTTATACTAGCCATTGATATAAAAAAAATATTGCATTTAAGTAAAACTCTACCTAATTGATTGGCCCAAAACTAAGTATCCCTTAAGTTTGCGCATTTTTCACTAGCGGCCACTACAAGTAAGTAATATTATATTACAAGTACATAAAATATTATGTAACCTACTTATATATAGATAGGTACTTAATATTTTCGCAAATTAGGTTTTGAATCATTTAAATTTTCCCGGTAGGTATATCTGATCTTTTGAATTATCCGGTATCTTTATTTTTAGTCAAACTGAGTCTTTATCCATGAGTTCTGTGATGAAAAGTATAAATAGGTAGGTATGTTATACTAGGGTATCTATAATCTCCTCACGAAACTTTACCCAATCTAAGCCGTTACAGAGCTGATGGGTAAAAAACTGGCCAAGAGCGAGTCAGACTCATACATCGATAAAGGTTTTGTATAGTTCGCGCAAATCTTTATGAGCCCCTCGAACATCGCGCTTCTGGTTGCGCAGATATTATATTTTAGGTTTCAGAGGGACCCGTAAGTGGTTTGAGGACGGCGCGCGGTGCTGCCCGCGTGCCTATACACAGCGTCTCACACCCGCGCCCATGTAGAAAGTTTAGAAACCCAGCTAGAATGTTTGCTTATATTATAGTTGGTTATAAAGTATTTTGTTAGTTTCCATTTTCGCTGTAAATTTTTATTATACGTGAATATTTAAGCTGAATCTTCTAATTATTTACTTGTTATATTGAAAGAAAAGTTATTAAATTTATATATATATATAAAATATGATATAAAAATACCTTTTTTCTAATAAAAAGTTATTTTGTTTTTTTTTATTTAAGCACAGAAAATGTTGATGAGAAAAGAAAATCATAAATAAGTGTTAATTATGCACCACTTCAAGAAGTTATTTCTTTTCCGCGAACTATACCCAGTTATTAATTCAGGATTTTGCGGGGAGTGCCGAATCGTACTTGCGAACATTTTAGTATGAATTTGTTGTCCTTCTTTAGTATACTAATATTTTGTTCTTTGGTGGATAGCGTTATTACTCTATAGGTGAGACTTATCCACTTATTAGAACGTCTTATTGCGTCTTTACGGCAAGTTGAAGGGTTTGTGCAGCGCAGAGCATTACACGTGGCTTGATCGATTCACTGTTCATGGTGTTGATAATGCTATCAACATTTAATACATTTTGACTTTCTTCTTGTGCAACACTAATAAAGTTTTGTGGCTCTGCATAAACGTATTCGTTATCATCATCTTTGGATTGGGAGTCAAAATCTTGGGTTTCTGTGCTGCTGTGTTCTATCAGTAGTTTTGTAATTTTTTTTAAGTTACTTAACAATACGACACATTATACACCGACACATAAATCCTTAACTTTTTCAGAGATTGATATTTCTTTAGACGTACATGGCTGGCGTGTGTTTTCTTTATTTATGTTAGATAAAAGTAAAGGTATATGTCACTTAAAATTAGAGGTCCGCGCCGCGGTCATGAAAGTCGGCAGCGGCGCGCTGGTAAACGTACCCGGCGCGGCGCGGCGTAGCCGGCGTGTTATTGATTTTTTTACCTATATGGTGGAATAGAAAAATTAAATCTGCTGTATATGTACTAAAAGGGTAAATGTTTATTTTCTTGCATACAAGTAAGTTCCTACTCAAATTAATTAGTCAAAATATTGAAGAAACATGATCTTGCCACCAACCGATACACAAACTTCCACAAAAGCCCAAAATCGACTGGCCTAAGTTTATGAAAACCGCATGAGATACCTCAACTTCAAGGCATGTCACAACCCCATCAGAAGTGGACAATCTTGCAGAAGAGATCACTCAATGCACGCAGAAGGCACTTCATACCTCCACAATTAAAGAAAACCCCTAAGGAGAATCGACATTGCCCATCCTCCCCCGCTGTATAAGAGAGCTCATAAAAGAAAAACGCCTGCTCAGAAAAACCTGGCAACATTAATGAGACCCCATCCACAGAACTGGGCCTCACTCCACAAACTCTGCAGGCAACTTAGGAAACACTCAGAACCAATTCGTTGTCTTTTCCACGAAAATTGCAACTTGAGATACAGAGCAGAGGACATGGCAGAAATATTTGCCCAATCCCTTGAGAACTTATTCAAGCCCAATCCCACAGTGAACAGAGAACACTCAGACTCTGTGGAACAGTTCCTCGATGAATACTTCAGTGTCCCATAAAACACAGAAGAAGATATTGGACAGTGATCCGTCACCTGTCCTCTAAAACCACGGCAGCTATCACGCGCCTGTTTAACGGGATCCTGCGCACGGAGCACTTACCCTCTCAATGAAAAATGAGCCACGTGGATATGTTCCCGAAACCCGGCAAAGACGTTTGGAGACCCGAGAATTACAGGCCTATCACTCTACTTACATGCATTTCGAAAGTCTTTGAACGCCTCTTCTTAAGTCGGATAGCCCCTCACATGAAGTCCCGACCGGAGCAGTTCGGATTCCGGTCGGAGCACTCCCCCACACCTCAGCTATCCAGGGTAATGCACCTCACGGCAGAAAACTCTAAATTGATTTTCGACGTCGGCGCGAATTTGTTCATGACCCGGCGGCGGCGGCGGCGCGCCGAGGTAATTCGGCGGCGACACGCCGGCGTGGCGCGGATCTCTATTCGGTGGTAACACGAATTGCTCATTTATCTCTTTCTAACAACAGATATGACGCATAATATTTGAACGTTCTTTCCTTGTCATTACAAACTGCATATACATGGGCGTAGGTATGTATATAGGTAAATTCTAGTAAGCTTTTAGAGCAGTGGTGTTCGGATATAACTAATCTATGTAAGTATTTCAAATCTCTGCCTAACTATACTTACCTTTGCTTTGCTAAAACCTTTGCTTCTTAAAGCTTTGTTTTAGGACACTTGTTTGGGAATGGGGCCCCTTTTGATCCCCGTAGTCCCAAACAATGTGATCAATTAACAAATGCTATGGATTTTTTGTAAGGGATACGCTCCTTTGTCCTCGATGTTGTCCGCCCGCCAACAGCTTGCTCATCCTTCCACCAAAAGGAACGCACGGCGTCCAAAATAACGGTCACTCACACAAATAAACCACATGTTTATATTCACTAATATCTATAGCAATCCTTGCTAGCACATCCGATCGCCGCGACCGGAAACCTGTCTAACTCCGTTTGTTTGGAATAAACGTACGTCCGCGTACGAGAAAACCTTAGAGCGCACTGACTGCCCTTCAAAATCAGAGGTGAACGCAATTATAGACTTTATAAAGTTAAAAAAATCAATTTCTTTATTTTTTTTTAAATTTTATTTTAAAAAGAAGATCAATTTATTTAACTGTCGGCGTCGGTATCAGAAAGGGCGTCGGCGTTGGTGTCAGTAAAAAAATAAGTGTCAGTGTCGGAATAGGCGTCGAACTCGGTGTCAGTGTCGGAAAAGGTGTCGGTATTAAAATTGGTGACAGCATCAGCGTCGGTGTCCGAATAGGTGTCAGTTTCGGCGTCGCATCGGCGTCGGCGTCGGCGTCGGTGTCATTGTTGGAATAGGTGTCGGCGTCGGCGTCGGTGTGATTGTTGGAATAGGCGTCGGTGTCGGAATAGGTGTCAGTTTCGGCGTCGCATCGTCGTCGGCGTCGGCGTCGGTGTCATTGTTGGAATAGGTGTCGGCGTCTGCGTCGGTGTCATTGTTGGAATAGGTGTCGGCGTCGGCGTCGGTGTCATTGTTGGAATAGGTGTCGGCGTCGGCGTCGGTGTGATTGTTGGAATAGGCGTCGGTGTCGGAATAGGTGTCAGTTTCGGCGTCGCATCGTCGACGGCGTCGGCGTCGGTGTCATTGTTGGAATAGGTGTCGGCGTCGGCGTCGGTGTGATTGTTGGAATAGGCGTCGGTGTCGGAATAGGTGTCAGTTTCGGCGTCGCATCGTCGTCGGCGTCGGTGTCGGTGTCATTGTTGGAATAGGTGTCGGCGTCTGCGTCGGTGTCATTGTTGGAATAGGTGTCGGCGTCGGCGTCGGTGTCATTGTTGGAAAAGGTGTCGGCGTCGGCGTCGGTGTGATTGTTGGAATAGGCGTCGGTGTCGGAATAGGTGTCAGTTTCGGCGTCGCATCGTCGTCGGCGTCGGTGTCATTGTTGGAATAGGTGTCGGCGTCGGCGTCGGTGTCATTGTTGGAATAGGTGTCGGCGTCGGCGTCGGTGTGATTGTTGGAATAGGCGTCGGTGTCGGAATAGGTGTCAGTTTCGGCGTCGCATCGTCGTCGGCGTCGGTGTCGGAATAGGTGTCAGTTTCGGCGTCGCATCGTCGTCGGCGTCGGCGTCGGTGTCATTGTTGGAATAGGTGTCGGCGTCTGCGTCGGTGTCATTGTTGGAATAGGCGTCGGTGTCGGAATTGGTGTCAGTTTCGGCGTCGGCGTCGGTGTCATTGTTGGAATAGGTGTCGGCGTCGGCGTCGGTGTGATTGTTGGAATAGGCGTCGGTGTCGGAATAGGTGTCAGTTTCGGCGTCGCATCGTCGTCGGCGTCGGCGTCGGTGTCATTGTTGGAATAGGTGTCGGCGTCTGCGTCGGTGTCATTGTTGGAATAGGCGTCGGTGTCGGAATAGGTGTCAGTTTCGGCGTCGCATCGGCGTCGGCATCGGCGTCGGTGTCATTGTTGGAATAGGCGTCGGTGTCGGAATTGGTGTCAGTTTCGGCGTCGCATCGGCGTCGGCGTCGGTGTCATTGTTGGAATAGGCGTCGGTGTCGGAATAGGTGTCAGTTTCGGCGTCGCATCGGCGTCGGCATCGACGTCGGCGTCGGTGTCATTGTTGGAATAGGCGTCGGTGTCGGAATATGTGTCAGTTTCGGCGTCGCATCGGCGTCGGCATCGGCGTCGGTGTCATTGTTGGAATAGGCGTCGGTGTCGGAATAGGTGTCAGTTTCGGCGTCGCATCGGCGTCGGCATCGGTATCATTGTTGGAATAGGCGTCGGTGTCGGAATAGGTGTCAGTTTCGGCGTCGCATCGGCGTCGGCATCGGTGTCATTGTTGGAATAGGCGTCGGTGTCGGAATAGGTGTCAGTTTCGGCGTCGCATCGGCGTCGGCGTCGGTGTCATTGTTGGAATAGGCGTCGGTGTCGGAATAGGTGTCAGTTTCGGCGTCGCATCGGCGTCGGCGTCGGTGTCATTGTTGGAATAGGTGTCTGCGTCGGCGTCGGTGTCATTGTTGGAATAGGCGTCGGTGTCGGAATAGGTGTCAGTTTCGGCGTTGCATCGGCGTCGGCGTCGGCGTCGTTGTCATTTTTGGAATAGGTGTCGGCGTCGGTGTCATTGTTAGAATAGGCGTCGGTGTCGGAATAGGTGTCAGTTTTGACGTCGCATCGGCGTCGGCGTCGGCGTCGGTGTCATTGTTGGAATAGGTGTCGGCGTCTGCGTCGGTGTCATTGTTGGAATAGGCGTCGGTGTCGGAATAGGTGTCAGTTTCGGCGTCGTATCGGCGTCGGCGGCGGCGTCGGTGTCATTGTTGGAATAGATGTCTGCGTCGGCGTCGGTGTCATTGTTGGAATAGGCGTCGGTGTCAGTTACGGCGTCGCATCAGCGTCGGCGCGTTAAGCGGCAGGGGGCGCCCCTTTTTGATACAATTAATATTATTCAAATTATAACTAACGAACAATCGTCGCTCGTGGCGCGTCTCATCGTACTCCCGCTGCGGATTGGGATAAAAACAAAACACACTTTTTGTGTTCTTTTATAATAATGTAAATGTTTTTACTTTTTACTACATGTTAAAGTCAGGTGTTCGTAAGTAGGTAAGTACGTACGTAATGTGTGTAAGTGTATTTTCCAGAGTATCTATCTTGGTACAGTTTTCTCTCGGATTCGGAAGCTTTTCGAATGGTATTGTACCTTGTACTTGTATGAATGTTATTTAGAATACGAATGAAAACGTTTCCTTGCAAATATGAATTAAGTACCTACTAGGTATGCAGATCATCACATTATGTGCACCTTCAAAGGTCGACACCCTTTGTTTACCGACCTCCAAAAGAGGTGGTAGTTTTCAATAGAACGCGTACCTATCTAAGATTTTCTTACCTGTAGATGATTTGTATGCCTTTCATATTTACTAGACGAATTCAGGGTAATTACCTGAGTACCAGTAGTACTACCAGTCTTGCACTTCCGAGCATCCGGTGAATACCTACATCGCCGCTAATCGTGTTTTTTAGGAATAATCTGTGGACAATATGCCTTCCTTGTGTCTTAGACTCGGCACCAATTATACAGGCACTGTGAGAGATAAGAAAACTGTTTAATTTCACGCGTAATTATAGCTTTTATTGTTAAAACAGAAAATATCGTCATTTTGTTTTATCTTAGAACGAATCTCAATGAAATGGATGAGCGAGATATGTGTATCGTTTTGTGTGAGAGAGTGAAAGAGATCGCAGCATGATCGGAACGTCTCGTGGCGGTTCGGTGGTAGAGGTCCGCGCCGCGGTCATGAAAGTCGGCAGCGGCGCGCTGGTAAACGTACCCGGCGCGGCGCGGCGTAGCCGGCGTGTTATTGATTTTTTTACCTATATGGTGGAATAGAAAAATTAAATCTGCTGTATATGTACTAAAAGGGTAAATGTTTATTTTCTTGCATACAAGTAAGTTCCTACTCAAATTAATTAGTCAAAATATTGAAGAAACATGATCTTGCCACCAACCGATACACAAACTTCCACAAAAGCCCAAAATCGACTGGCCTAAGTTTATGAAAACCGCATGAGATACCTCAACTTCAAGGCATGTCACAACCCCATCAGAAGTGGACAATCTTGCAGAAGAGATCACTCAATGCACGCAGAAGGCACTTCATACCTCCACAATTAAAGAAAACCCCTAAGGAGAATCGACATTGCCCATCCTCCCCCGCTGTATAAGAGAGCTCATAAAAGAAAAACGCCTGCTCAGAAAAACCTGGCAACATTAATGAGACCCCATCCACAGAACTGGGCCTCACTCCACAAACTCTGCAGGCAACTTAGGAAACACTCAGAACCAATTCGTTGTCTTTTCCACGAAAATTGCAACTTGAGATACAGAGCAGAGGACATGGCAGAAATATTTGCCCAATCCCTTGAGAACTTATTCAAGCCCAATCCCACAGTGAACAGAGAACACTCAGACTCTGTGGAACAGTTCCTCGATGAATACTTCAGTGTCCCATAAAACACAGAAGAAGATATTGGACAGTGATCCGTCACCTGTCCTCTAAACCCACGGCAGCTATCACGCGCCTGTTTAACGGGATCCTGCGCACGGAGCACTTACCCTCTCAATGAAAAATGAGCCACGTGGATATGTTCCCGAAACCCGGCAAAGACGTTTGGAGACCCGAGAATTACAGGCCTATCACTCTACTTACATGCATTTCGAAAGTCTTTGAACGCCTCTTCTTAAGTCGGATAGCCCCTCACACGAAGTCCCGACCGGAGCAGTTCGGATTCCGGTCGGAGCACTCCCCCACACCTCAGCTATCCAGGGTAATGCACCTCACGGCAGAAAACTCTAAATTGATTTTCGACGTCGGCGTGAATTTGTTCATGACCCGGCGGCGGCGGCGGCGCGCCGAGGTAACTCGGCGGCGGCACACGAATTGCTCATTTATCTCTTTCTAACAACAGATATGACGCATAATGTTTGAACGTTCTTTCCTTGTCATTACAAACTGCATATACATGGGCGTAGGTATGTATATAGGTAAATTCTAGTAAGCTTTTAGAGCAGTGGTGGTCGGATATAACTAATCTATGTAAGTATTTCAAATCTCTGCCTAACTATACTTACCTTTGCTTTGCTAAAACCTTTGCTTCTTAAAGCTTTGTTTTAGGACACTTGTTTGGGAATGGGGCCCCTTATGATCCCCGTAGTCCCAAACTATACCACGATGTCGTGGCATATTCGACTGGGCTCCTGGAATGTAACAGGAAGACACCAGCCGATATATATGCCCTTAGGCACGTGGGAAAAATGGGCGGGAAGGACCTACTTTCAGAGGACCCGCTCGTCGCTCCGTCACAAGAAGCCTATCACTAAACACACCCTACAAATGATTAATTGATCAATTAACAAATGCTATGGATTTTTTGTAAGGGATACGCTCCTTTGTCCTCGATGTTGTCCGCACGTATTAAATGATTTAATACGTTCCTTTGGGCATATTCGAAGACCTTCAGGATATGAATATATAAGAAATTATCAGTCCAGTCGAAGAAAATGTACTCGTATATATATAACTTTTTTTTTATTGCTTATAGGTATGCCTTTGACCACAATCTCACCTGATGGTAAGTGATGATCTGGTCGAAGGTGTTAACAGGCTTAACCTAGAAATACTGGCTCTCAAGGACAGCTGCCGGAACACACCGTTAAGTGCTTGGCGACAGATTTTCAACTTGAGGGTGGTAGCTAGCCAGGCGGGTATTCGCAAAACGCCCTACCACCATGCTGTAACGATTGCCATCCTAAGACAACAATCGGGACCGACGGCTTAACGTGCCCTCCGAAGCACGTGCACGCCCAGTAGTAATGTCACCATCGGTCACCCATCCAACTCCTGACCGCGGCGGACGTTGCTTAACTTTGCTGATCGGTTAAGAACAGCTAAGCAAACTTCGCTACGAGCGCTTCGAAATAACAGAGATTATTATATATTAACAGAGCTTTTACGAGCATAATAAGTTTTTATTTTTGATATGATTGCGATGGAACAATCACGTGGCCCACCTGACGTTAAGCGGTCGCTGTCTATAACAGATGACGCATTTCGTCAAAACACACGAACTGCACTGCGCCCGTCACACTGAGACATACAGTTGTTAAGTCTGATGATCCTGTATTTTACTGGCTCTCAAGGACTGCGGCCGGAACATATTAACAGAGCATATTCCCTCCTTAAAGGCCGGCAACGCATCCTCGAGACCTCTGGTGTTGCGGATGTTTGTGGGCGACGGTGATCACTTACCATCAGGTGAGCCGCCGAAAAAAAACATACTGGTAAGCGCTTGGCGACAGATTTTCTAAATGAGGGTCGCTAGCCAGGCGAGCATTAGCAAAACGCCCTTATGCAGGGAAGCTGCACCGGCGGTAATGGAGATCGAACCAAGGACTGTCTATAGCTATTACGATCATCATTTTCTCGTCAGCCTTTCTGGCTGGTCGAGGTTTCGAGCCATGGCTCCTCATCATCATTTTCGCAGCCTTTCTGGCTGGTCGGGGCTTCGAGCCATGCATAGCTATTACGATTGGGCTATCTATGAAGAAGGGTTGAAGTACTTTACCTGTCAGACACAACGCGGAGATAGTACTGCGGCGGCAACGGCTCGAACACCGGCACGAAGAGCTTCACCTGCGGGGCAAATATAATGGTCATACCCTTTCTTATAAAGCAACTAGCGGCCCGCCCCGGCTTTGCACGGATAATTACGACTATAAATTGAAATATAAGCTATCCTATCTTTCAATTTGGATCAAATTGCACACGGTGTGCAAATCAAATTTAAAATCGGTTCAGTAGTTTAGGAGTCAAACAATGGACACGTAATTTTTATATACAACGATATATAAGGTGGATTAATATATGAACAATATTGCGGAGGGTGGTGTGGAATCGATAACAGAATGTATTTATATTTTCATAAAAATTAACGTGAGTTGACATACTTATTAACTACGTATACCGGCTAGAACTCACGGTGTTTACGACGATACGGAGATAACGACTAAACACCGTGAGTTCTAGCCGGTATACGTAGTTAAGAATGTATTTATATGTTATATTATAAATATATATATACATGTATAATACATCACGAACATCTTCGACCACATCATCACTTAGTATCAGGTGATTGGTCAAAGGCTAACCTATCAGATATATAAAAAAAATTACAGACTTTCGCCTAGTTTACAAATTTACTGGTTAAATACTACCGCTACACTTTAACAGTATACATTGGAGTTCTTTAGTTAGCTATACGCCGCAGGGTGCCGGGTCAGAATGTTACCCTTCCATTTCTTACCGTGGGTGATGCAAGAGGCTAATAAGGGAAAAATACTGGAAGGTGGGAAGCAGAGCCTTCTGAAGAACTGCCATCTTCTACTGCGATCCCCAAGACGACTGTCAAGCGTGGGGATTATGACATACCCCCCAACGGAGCAGATTTTGTTGAACGGTAGACGTTCAGGATGATGGTGATGACGAATTAACTATATATTTCACATTTTCGGAAAACAAGTATTTTATTATCATTATCTTTTTTATTGTCCTTTATCTGAGAGTAAGATGGTTATGCAACAATTATAAGTATAGTGGATAATATAATAAATATGTTACCAAGTGCTCGTCCTTGCAGTATTTCTCCTTGAGCAGGAAGTACTCGTGATGGAGGATCACCTCGGAATCGACGTCTTCCACCAGGATCCAGAACGCCTCCGACTGTCCGTGGATCTGATAACAAACAATTTACTATAAGCTGTGGCAGACTTCAATACATATATTAAAGCTATCATCATGAAGAATGGTAAATCTGAATGCAACTTCTCTATAATATTTGAACGCAACCATACAAACTAATATAAATCCTTTAAAATTTCCTTACACGAGTGTTTTAATGCCTAATTATATTATGTAGTTGCATACACTACTTTCTTTAATCTCATGGCTATACGCTTTTCTTGATTTTTCTGGCAAAAGACTATTCGTCGGTTTCGTAGCTGTTTCTAGAATGTCAAATGGAGTTAAATTTTCATCAGTATCGTGGGTGTTGCTTGACATTTTTGCTACTAAAGTTTTATCCAACAAAATATTACTCAAATTCGTATGTACGAAATAGCGCCATAATGGAAAAAGGTCTGTTATTGGTCTATTGGCTCGGTTCGGAGTTTCCGATAATGTGTACTTAAATTGAATTGAAAACTCCTTGGTCGGGACACAATGTACTTTAATAATTAAAAAAATGTTTTAAAGCATTGTTCTATTAGGAGCATTTGGACTGCCTGTGAGTCCGCAATGACTTGTATGTTGTCTAAATGCTTTTACTGGAGTAGCTGTAGTGTTGTATACAGTTCCTAGTATTTCATTCATAACGCCATAACGCCGGTTAAAAAAAAATATTACATACATATTTTTTTTGAGGTTGGTATAATAAGTTTGCGAACTTGGCTCGTTTTTGGCGTGAATATATTTCGCTTCGCATTTTGAAGTGTTCGGTATGGTCTTTTACGAATAGACAAACATCTCTGATGTACATGCATGGTAGCAGGAGAATATTACATGCATTGAATAAAGGTCGGCAGCTATCCAGAAACCAAGGTTTAAAATAAATAAAGATTGGTTTCTGGATAGCTGCCGACGCGCAATAAGCGCGGATGCAACGTTTGACGTCTGTCCAAATTTACTCAATAATTATGAATAATGCAAGGGTACAAAGCTGTTTACCGCGAGTGCTTTTATTAAAACTGAGGAAGCGAAGTTTTCAAAGATGCAAAATAACTTTACAGCCAAGCGAAACATCATTTTTCATCTCACCACAGCGAAGAAAATATTATAGGTGCAAAAAATGAGCTTAATAGTACATTGTACACTGAGGGGAGAAAACAATCTACTTCTGTTAGAGGGTATGTTTATGCACACGCGCAGCGGAGGGCTTAAAGGAAACCCGAGAACAGATATAGAACTTTCTCCCGAGTGATACATAGAGCTTGATACTACACCTACGAGGAAAATAAAATCATTATAAGTTTTCTCGTGTTTTTCCCGAGACTTCTCAGGAAGTAAGTTATGGACTTTTTGAACTGTATTTTTTAATTCTGATGGCGTTACTAATACAAATCTCTCAAAAATCATCACTTTCACTGTTATATGACATTTTGGAAAATTATTTAGAAAAAATTAAAAGCATACTGTAAAATTATCAATTTAGTAAAATCCAAAATTTAACAAAACAAATAAATTGCCGAACTTTTCCCGCCGCACATTTACAAGACAGAAATGACGAACTTTTTAGCCCGTTATTTTGCCTTTGTATGCACAAATAATGAGACACTTTCGGAGTGAGTGGTAAATACAAAAAGCTATGAAAACATATTTGCACAAATGCTTTCATAGCTTTTCGTATTTACTTTACCTTTTCGTCCCAGTGGAAGTCAGGCGTGACGGTGAGCTCGACTCGCAGCGTGGACCTCGTGATGGGCTGTATGTGCGTCGACAGCTCGAGCTTCGGGAACTGGTGCACGTATTTGTGTATCATCTTGCCCAGTTTGGGCGCTCTCACCAGCTCGCCAATCTCGTTGGGGCCCAGCTCGTACAATTTCTCCCATGGGAAGTTCTTCTTTTCTAGTTTCTTCACTATCTGTGGGGGAAGCAAAGCATCATTAATTTTCGGAAACAACGGTTCAAGATTTTGGTTTACATTTATTTTGTGATTCTATTGAAAGTATTTGAAATGTCACCGTCGGGACAAATGCTTTATTAACACTCCGTCACGCACGCGGGGCGCTAGTGTGCCCCAAAAACATATATTTGCGTATTATTTAAAAAAAATCTTTACATCCGTATCATCTATTGGGTAGTTGGGAACAAGGACATAAAATGCAACATAAGTTCTGCTTAAATTTTATGTCCTTGTTTATTTATTTACCTTTATTACAAAATCCACAGATCTTAAAAAACATATATTTGCTTATTTACTATATCTTACATCTAATGACGGATTTACTTTATCTATATTATATACATATAGAGAGCAGAGCTATATATTTATATGTATGTGAGATTGCGGGAAAAAGATTGTGTTCGTGCGCATGTGTGTGTGTGTGTGTGTGTGTGTAAGGGTGGGTGTGCGTGTGTGTGTGTAAGCTATTTATTTGCAGTTAATTAATTTATTGGTCACAAGATTTTTAAATTGTAGTAAGGTATTATTAAATAAGTCGATTGAGCTAAACTGTTCGTTATGTCTTTTGAGATCTAAAAATAATTAAAAAAGTTGTTCTTAACTACTTCTCAGCAAACTATCTTGCAAAGCGCAAACAGCATCATTTTATGCAATATTGGGTCCAAAATTACTTCAAAGCAACTAAGGCCCCTTTTTTCTCATCTTCGGAAACTGGCTGAGCGACGACTTCAATTGTCACATATGTATAGTCAGCGTTTTGTCTAACATTGGGTCTTTAGTTATTTTCATAATAAAAATCCAGATAATTTTTCTTGCCTGGTCAGGCGTCTTCCTTAAGTGCCATTAAGAGAAGAATATTTTTTTGTAAAACATTCCCAAGTATTTATGCACGAAAACAGGTCCAAGTTCAGTACCTTATTATATGAACCGGTCGCCCGAAAAGATTTATACTTATATATTGTATATTTTATATATTTTTTAATGAACTTTTATAATATTTGTATAAAAAAATATCATTGCGTACCTAATGACATTAAAATATAGAATGAAAAGAAATTTAAGAAACTAACTGGCTTCTATACAATAGTTTTAATAGTGTAAAGGAATGTATAGATATTGTGAATAAATAATAATAGTTTTAGTATTTTATGGTAAAAGATAATTAATATAAACTAGATTTCCGGGCGCGACTCCGCCCGCGCTTATGTCGGTTATCGTGCAAAAACATTAACCTCTTTTGCGCAGTTGGCTGAAAACCATCCTATGTTTTTTCCCGGGTCTCAAACTATTTCCATACCAAATTTCATTCAAATCGGTCCAGTAGTTTTGGCGTGAAAGCGTAACAGACAGACAGAGTTACTTTCGCAATTATAATATTAGTACTGATTAGTGTCAAAAAACATTAGCCTGCCTGCAGATTTATACTACAAAATAATTGTATCTTCATGACTAATATTAAGATACTTTTAACATATAAATAAATAAATGACTTGAGTGAGAGGAATAGGAAGAAAGTTGAGTCGCCTGTTTTCTTCTCCAAAACTGGCATGATTACATTATTTTTGGCATAATTATTGCAAGAAGGAAAACTCTAGTCTTCTATTGATATTTTTTATGTTAAAATCTATGCTAATTGTCTGACCTGATTAAGAGGCCTTATTCCAGCAAAGCCATTTTACAGCCGTTTTCTCAAGGCTGTTGCAGCTAAAGTATAAAAGTTTTTGTTTTTTAAATGATGCAGGAAGAAAGTTCATTGTTTTTTTAATGGAGTGCATTAAACAAAACATTAAAAAAAACAACAGAAATCCGACAAAAAAATTTTTACCAACTCATGTTTTCATAAATTTCTTCATCAGTGTGACTTCAACAGTCTTTTTATCGAACAAAAATTATTCGTTTTACAGATTGAAAAATATCAGTAAACCAATCATATTACCACCAATGGAGTGCATTAATAACATTTTGATAAATATATGTTACAACTGAGTAAATAAGGGATTGAAAGGGCACTTTTGGCACAAAAATACCATTCAAATTTCTTGTTATTTCTACAAAATCTGGTATTTTATCAAATAAATAAATATGCAATTCATTAGTTGAAGTTTTTATTTAATAGATAATAATATTTTGTCGTTCATTTAGTGAAAAATGTATTTTATAGAATTTTTTCAATATGACCTATAAATTACGGAACACAACGCCTTGCATCTCCACACAATCAAACACCGAGCCCGCCGGCGAGCTCGAGGCAAAAACAAGGTCACGATAAATTGCTCTCCAAATAGTCAAAGAGTATTATTCAGTAGGGCCCAATTGTGCAACACTGCAGTTGCACAGAGGCATTTTGCTCCGATCCCCCCCATGTCTCTCGACAGCGAGACAAGCCGAGGTCCGAACCACAGTGGTGCCCTTGAGCTCGCTGTCAACCCCTCCTATAGTAGCGGCACGTTTTCGGCGTCCGCAGGAGACGGAGGTAGAAAGCGCTTTTCGCCTTCTACGCCCGTCTCGGGAGAAGTGCCTTCGGCACTTCTCCCTCCCGGGCTATTGTAGGGCCAGGCCCTCGCCCAAAACCCGGTGGAGCTGGACGACCGCACAGGCGGTAGCCAGCATCTATGTCCTCCCTAAACAAACAAACTTGCATCTCAGTTTGCGCCTAGCGCTCGCGGAGGGAGGACGTATCGCTGCTCGTCCCGCGCCCTACACGTGCCGCAACTACGGTGCGCAATGAAAATATAGCGTGACCGAGTTGTTTTGATCTATGCGTATGCTTTTATTATTGTAAAGGTATTTTTGTTGAGACCATGCCTTTTTCATTATTAACTAGGATTTATTATTTCCTGATCGGAATTGAATTTTTAACCGACTTCCAAAAAAGGAGGAGGTTCTCAATTTGTCTGTATTTTTTATGTTTTTACCTCCGAACTTTTGAAAGGGTGAACCGATTTTGAGTATTATTTTTTTGTTTTAAAGCTGATGCTTGTCGTTTGGTCCTATTTAAATTGCATCAAAATCAGTCAAGTCGTTTTTGCGTTACACTCCAATAACTGAAAAGTATTTACCTATCTTGATGATATAATCATTGACAATCGATATCGTAAGTAGCAAGGGTTACTAAAACTAGTGATCAATTTTTTAACCAAAAAATGGAACCGACTTTATGGTTTTTGCCATAGTAAAAAAAAATTGCGTAGTTGCTATATATAAGAAAAAAGTTTTTAAAAAAACTTGAAACTAGCTAGAGGCTAAAATGTATATATTTTCTTATTTGTTCTTTATTTTTTTTTATTTTATATTAGTTATTAACTTGGCCAAACAGATGGAAACGAAGTAATACATTTTTACAACAAGTGTCTTTTACACGAAATAATTGGCCATCAAAAAGCACGATCTATGCCTCTAAGAAATAATTTTATTTAAGGCAAGACTATCTAACGGTCTGTACCGTGTACTGATTTGCTTAAAATAAAAGATGTTTATAATAATATAGACGTTATATATTTTATTAAACAATTAGTACCGACCCTGAGTTAGGATTGAAGACCTCTATATTAAACGCACCTTATTTTCTTTCCGTAGCGACCACTAAAGCCGCTCCGCCAACGGGGCAGTTATACACATATAATGAACCAAGATATGCATGCACAAAGCAGGTATACAAACTACAAAACCAAGTTGTTTGCCTATATACAATGATGGTTAGAAGTACATAATCGAATATAGATACCTACACAGTAGTCCATTGAAATGTTACAATTTAAGACCGAATATTGCATTTTTTAGAGGGCGCAATTTTACTTTTGAGACATATGTGGGTGGTCCATAGAAGCTTAACCTCAAGTTTGTAGGGTCGCCACCCTTGTCCTCCGGCCGCCATCTTGGAAAAATGGGTGAAAACACTTATTTTGCGATATCTTGGAAACTATGCGTCTTACAAAAAAATCTACAGCATATAATTTGCAAATTATTTTGCCTACAAATATGATTATATAACTTTTTGCCCTAAATTAAAAATTTAAGAAGTTATAACGAAAAAGAGTGAGAAAATTTTCATATATTTCTTTTGCTCTATAACTTTCTTTTTCTCATTTTACAAAAAAGATACCTCAGACCAATCTTGTTGATTATCATTTGAGGAATTTTTTAATGATTTTTTAATTTATTTCATTTAAAACACTTACAGCGCTACAAAGTTGACCAGGTTCATCAATGCTCATGGGAATCCGGTCAAAATGAAATGTTTAACTTATATTTTTCATATCCTTAAAAAAAAATCCTACAACTTCACTTATTCATACCTAACTGTTTTCCTTACCATAGAACTTACCAAATATAACTTACCGAAGGATAAGCAGGTAGAAAAGGTCTGAGTTACCGTTTGGGGATAAAGGAACATCTGCCTGCTACGACTATTATTATACGCAGGCTTAGCTGTTTCTTCTACCTCAGTTTATTCACTTAGTTGTGCTACATTTTTTGTTACGTGTAAACGTGTTGAAAATTGTGGATATTATTTTCAGTTTAATCAATTAAACTGCGGGTTTCGGAAAAAAAATCCTCAAAACATCATCTACAATATTGTTCTGGGGTAATTTTTTTGTAAAATGTATAAAGAAAGTTATAGAGTAAAAAAATATATTTTTGCTTATAACTTCTTTAATATTTAATTTAGGGCACAAAGTTATATAAGTACCATATTTATAGGCAAAATAATTTGCTACAAATTATGTCCTAACGAATATTTTGTAAAACGCATAGTTTCTGAGATATCGCAAAATACGTGTTTTCACCCCTTTTTCCAAGATGGCGGCCGGGGGACAAGGGTGGCGACCCCACAAACTTGAGGTTAAGCTTCTTCTATAGACCCCCATACATGTCTCAAAAATAAAATTGCATGCTCTAAAAAATGCAAAGCTCATGTAACTTTTCAATGGAATATAGTTATAGATAGGTGTGCTAATGTTAGTCAATGAGAGGTTTATTATTAGGTTCATTTAAGTCTACTTTGTATGTAAACTGTAAAGATGCGAAATGAATTTACAAAGTTACATAACATTCCACATTATTTATCAAAATAAATAACACTTCAAAAAGGATCAAAATGTTTTATTCCATGCGATATCGTCTTTGACCGCTCGATCCTTGCTAACGGTGTGCTCGTGTGCGCCGCGCTACGATAAATGCCTAAATTTGAACGATAGCGCAAGGCGTAAAGACTCTTAAGGCCATAAAACGAGGCACTTTTAAGATTTTCAGGGTCATAGATAGATAGATAGATAAACTCTTTATTGAACACCTTAAACTATACCAAAATTATAAATATTTAGCTTATAATAGTGAACAATAGGGTGGCCTTATCGCTCAAAGCGATCTTTTCCAGACAACCTTTGGAGAGGAGCAAGTTTTGACAAGGGATGGCATATTTTATTTAGTAACAATAAGTTGCTGAAAAAAAGGAAATGACAGCTCACCTAGATTTTATGCAAAAAGACATAATTGAAACGGCTGTTTTGGAAGAAAAACAAAAGCAATACAAAAAGTCACGTAGGATTTGATTTTTTTAATTTTTTATTTTTTTTTTATGGGATAGGATGGCAAACGAGCAGGCGTCTCACCTGATGGTAAGTGATCACCGTCGCCCACAAACATCCGCAACACCAGAGGTCTCGAGGATGCGTTGCCGGCCTTTAAAAGTTGCCGGTTAGGTTGGCCTTTGACCACTATCTTTTTTTTTTTTTATGCCTGATAGGTTAGCCTTTGACCACTATCTCACCTAATGGTAAGTGATGATGTGGTCGAAGATGTTGTTCAGGCTAACCTAGAATTACTGGCTCTCAAGAACAGCTGCCGGAACACACCGCTAGGTGCTTGGCGACAGATTTTCTACTTGAGGGTGGTAGCTAGCCAGGCGGGTATTCGCAAAATGCCCTACCACCATGCAAATTTTCTTTGGCAGTCATCGTTCCCACTGAACTGTCACTTACGCAGAGGGAGCGTTTTGTCCAATATTGTGCCCAACATGACAAACATTAAGACTGAATGAAGTTACTACGGACTGCCATGCCGCATGTCCACGGTTCGATACCCACCGCTGGCTAAAGCTTCACCACATGTTGGAAGGATTTTGGGAATGCTCGCCTGGCTAAGAACAAAATTTGTTCCGGCATTTTACCGGCTTGAGAGCCAGTAAAATTACAGGGTAATGAGACTTAACAACTGAATGTTTCAGTGTGACGGGCGCAGTGCAATTCGTCACTCGTGATGAAACGCATCTGTTATACGCAGAGCTCATTCCACTTAACATCAGGTGGTACATGCACTTGTTTCGTCACAATAATAAAAAAAAGAAGACTATTCCATACCTCCTCTGGCATCTTCCTGAACTGCCTGAGCGGCGACATCGACTGCCACATGCGGCGGTCAACCATCTTGCACAGGGCGAGCGTTTTGTCCACTAGTTGCGCCCAGCCTGACAACACGAAACAATAAATTGAAATATATATAACTGCCTACAGTTGGTATGTGTGTGTGTGTGTGTGTTTGTGTAATATGGGGATTTTCTGACAAAGAAATTTTCAGACTGTGCATGGTATATGGCAATATGTTTGCCACCTATTTATGTGAAACCAAAACATGACTGAAATTTTGCCCTTTGCCTTAGGGGAACATAAAATAATTTGAAGCAGTGATGGCTTAGTGGCATTGGCTATGGACTGCCGCACAGCAGGTCCATGATTCGAGTCCCGCCGGGCTTTAGCTTTAACGCATGGTAGAAGGGCATTTTGCGAATGCCCGCCTGGCTAGCGACCACGGTCATGTAGAAATTCTGTCTCCAAGCACCTAACGGTGGGTTTGAGCTGCTGTCCTTGAGAGCCAGTAAATCTAGGTTAAGCCAGTCAAAACCTTCGACCACATCATCACTTATCATCAGGTGAGATTCTTCATCGCAAAATTGTGACTACCTTGAATATGGCCCTGATCAGTCTGTTCTCTCGCTCTAGGTATTTGTATTTGTCACTCACCCCGATGCAGTACAATCTCAAAGATGGCCCTGAACAGTCAGCTCTCTCGCTTTGGCTAGATACATCCGTCTCTGACACTCACCCCAATGCAGCACAATCTCGAATATGGCCTTGATAAGTCTATTATCTCGCTCTAGCTAGATACACCCGTCTCTATCACTCACCCCGATGCAGTACAATCTCGAAGATGGCCCTGAAGAGTCAGTCTCTCGCTTTGGCTAGATACACCCGTCTCTGTCACTCACCCCAATGCAGCACAATCTTGAATATGGCCCTGATCAGTCTATTCTCTCGCTCTAGGTAGATACACCCATCTCTATCACTCACCCCGATGCAGTACAATCTCGAAGATGGCCCTGAGCAGCCTGCACGCGGATTGTGTCACGTAGACCATGTCGGCCATTAGCGCGAACCCTTCAAGCTTCAACTGAGAGATGTACGCTTGGAGGAGCACGTTGATTTTAGCTGAGGGCTCTTCTATGCTCTCTTTTATTGGAATCGGGACCTGGAATAAATGAAAAATTTATTACTATTGTATTGACAGGGACAGTTTTATTGTGTTGTTGCCCTTGGTTTGACTTACCAGGAGCTACTTATTTGCCCATAGTTCTTCTAAGCAAACCAAAAGCTTTTTTAGCCTATACATAGAGATATAAAATACTAATTAGAGTGGCAGCCATGTCAGTTTTCTTAGAAAACGAGCGTAGCCAGTTCAACACATGTAAATGATACGTGACATTACATCTTTATTGTTCACTACAAACAATCCGATTCCCTGATTAGTCCCACTTTTACCCAATTGAAACGTTTAATAAGCCAATTTATAACAGTTGAAATACACCTTATCTAAAGAGTGGTAAGATTGAATTTCTCGTGAACTTTGTCAAGCTATCTCTTTCAGTCAGCGAGACAGATATATGGTGATTCCCCTAATATCTGGTGAAAGTTGCCAGTCGATAATATCTGTAGAGTAATTGTGCAGTCTCTCAGTCAAGTATAATTCAATTTTAAAATCGTTCCTTGGTAAAATCTGAGCATAGATAATTGAAAAATAGTTTACAAATAACAGCACGAAAAATGATTACGAGAAAAGATTTATTGTGATAGCTAGTAAAATTTTAGGCTTTTTTTTATTTATTTATTCGGAACAAAAAGTGGTATCCTAGCCAGTGATGCAGTACATTTTTATCGATAAATTTTCCATGGACTAAAAACGATTTATAGACACAACCTTCAGCAGTGTAGATGCTGAATAAGAAAATGGCGATAAAAATAAAATAAAGCTATTACTGCGAAGCACAGCTTAATTTCGATATAATATGTTATAGGCTTGCTTATTTCTAGTAAAATTATTACAAACACATGAAATTCGTAATGAAATAAGAGATAAGAACAGATAGGGATTCACAAAAATAAAAGACGAGGTTAAGGTCGAAATCATGGTACATATAACAAGAGGTAAATTGCAGATGAGTTCAAGTAAATGTTGTCAGTCAATGTAAATTGTCAAGACAAATTTTACCACGTAGAATCTAACTATACTTTTAATTTTTGTTTTGATATAATTATAGCGGTCGAAGCCGCAGGTTAGCGCAAAATTAATTTGATATAAAAAAGTGCCTTATTATAGTGGGTGGGTGCGGAAGTACAGCCTACTAGTGATATATTCGTGTCAAATAAAGGGCTTTGTGCCAATTCACCCTGCTAACCTTGACATAAGTGAGATCATTTGCATAGCGCATTGAGGGCTTTTACTTAAAAAAACTTTACATTTCTCAACATAATAATACAATCAAGCCATTTTTATGTGAGATTTAAATCTTTTTATGAAATCTGAAACCAAGTGAAATAACAATATCATGTGTATAGGAAAAAAGTGTTAAAATAAATTTAACCGATAAGATATTTAAAGTAGGTATCTAAAATTAACTTTTTGATTATAAATAATTTCCGTTATAGTAGAGAAATACATTTTTATTCTAGTTAGCCAATGATAGTTGCTTTCAAAAACCTGATTATGAGAATCTTATTTAATTATTCTGAGAATCAGATTACGCAAGTCTCAGGGTGATTCTATAAATCTGGATATCGTCCGCCAACCGGGATTCCGATTTGTATACATGAATGAAAATCAGGGAGACCGATACAATAGTAACTACCAGCTAATTATATTGGTAATCATTTTATTTCCATTGAAACGAATTATACTTAATGCATAATCGGCGATTGCTATTTCTAGATATTATTATTTAGCAAAAAATTAAAACGTATGTTCGTGTATTTCTCTATTACACATTTTAACAAATGAATTGAATGGTAGCCAATGAGATATTCTCCTTATTGATGATAACGAAAATCTCCAAAATAGACTAACTCATAACCTAAAAGTTCGCGTATTCGGTTCCGTTCGCGCCTGCGTTGCTGCAACACACCCCGCGATGCTGCAATGCCGCCTGCTGTACACATGTCCTAATCCAAACGGAAGAAAAGGAAAAAAAATCATGTGATGTTGTCAAAGTAACTTTGGTCTGTCATGGTGAATGAACACTGCTTGAAATCCCTATCAATGCCATGCAAGTTGAGTGTGTAGAACCTCCTCTTAGCCTTCGCAGACAGTTTCTCTCCGATAAATTCCTTTTTAAATTAAGTCAAAACTCAAATCACCCTGTTCGTGAAAAACTAGATTGTTGACTGACATTATATAACTCATGCAATAAAGCCTCATCTGAGGACTTCCCTTGTCCGCACCTATTTACAATTCACCCTTCTCAATTATTCTCTCCTTCAGAATCCTGTTAGGCCTTTGTACTCATCATCTTACGAAGCATTCGTTTTCAAACCTAACATTATTTTGGATTTTGATATTGATAAAAACACAATAGAAGCTAATAAGGTTTTCATAAATAAATTCTTCACAGAATACAAGGGCTGGACTGCCATGCAGATGCTTCTAAAAATCCAGATAGTTGGTGTTGTAGTTTGGATCTCATCTACGAGAATAATTTTAAATTATATCCTCATACCACTTCCGTCTTTTCAGGAGAAGCCATCGCAATTCTGAAAGCCATCCTTTTTGTAATATCACACAATCTGAACAAAACTATCATATTTTCAGACTTCAAAAGCTGCTTCCAATCTATTCTTGCTAACCATTTTCGGTCCAAATCTAGGTTCCCAATTGTTTTAAAAATCAGAAATGCCCTTTTCGAATGTAGCTCTCACGGCATAAATGTGATCCTAACCTGGATTCCTGGTCACGCCGGTATAGTGGGCAACGAATCTCAAGATCAAGATATCTGTTCGACTTTCTAACTAAAACTATCTATGGTCTAAATGGAAAAAGGATGGTCTAAAACCATCTTTAAAAAACCTTGGAACCAGAAATGGCAAATTTCTAAAATATTAAAAGGTAAATTCTATGGTATTATCAACCTGAGATGCCCAATAAACTCTGGTTCTCAATATTCCAAAACGCTGATAAAGTGACAAACTCTACAATATGCTGTCCGAGTCAAAACTATTCCTGTAACCCAGTCTTCCTGGCCAAACTTATCACTCCCTCTGTGAATGTGGTTTGGACGAAGGAAATGTGAAACACATGTTTTTGTGTTGTGCCAAAATAAACTCTTCTCTCTACAATAATATCCCTCGTCCTTTCTCCCTCAAATGTATCCTGTCCTTAGTATATTGTCCATATTCAAAGAAAGCTGTAAATTAACTGTTCTTATACTAAATAACATAACCAAAAGTTGTTCCCAGGTGTTCTATATTTCTCCTATATATAATGAATTTGTGTGTGTGTGTGTGTGTGTGTGTGTGTGTGTGTGTGTGTGTGTGTGTGTGTGTGTGTGTGTGTGTGAGGGTGTGTGTGTGTGTGTGTGTGTGATACATTTGTGTTTGTCCAGTAGTTAGTCCATATAACTACGTGACATTAGTGAAATTGTGGTGGTGCCCACAGAAGCCACAAAACAAGAGTTGAATTCTTAACCTTGAAAAATTGCGTGTTCTTGAAAATATTTGCATAATTTGTTAATTTAATTGATGTTAACCATCTGACTTACACGTGCATTTTTACGTCCAGTAAAAAGTTCTATATGCGATAAAAGCAGTGGGACAGATGGTGCTTGCTTTCGTAGGTCTAACGGGAAAGCTCCAAATCAGAGATTGGAATGAGGTGACATTTAGTGACTAACAATTTATCGATAAAATTTCACGATAAAAAAAATCATGAATCACTATATGTCAGATTGCACTGACTTTGTTCATCAGCGAAATATAGAACATTTAGGAACAAATTATTAAGTTTTCCGGTGATAGGATATTCCTACTTTCTTTACATTCGTGACATCGCTATTAAATCTGCAACTTATAACAGCACAACGCGGCATTTCAATATAAATTGACGGAGATGCATGCGGCGCGTTAGCCGCGGGTCGACTGTCAGTAGCATTATAGTCCGTTGACGTAAATACTCCTGTTTAGGAGTATGCTAGGCTCGCCGGCCACGCCCCCTTCACCTTTCTATTGCTTTCTCTTTTCTGTGAGCCTATAGTGTTATTCACACCATAAATAAGGTAACAGGTAAGGTCAGTTGATTTAGTGCCTTTAGCGGTCGCTCGGGCGTTATCTATGTAGCAAAAATGCATGATTTGGAATCAATAGACGGTACGCTGCCTTACTATTATTGCCTGATCATATTAGCGGTCAAACGAAGTTGGTTTTCCACTCAACTAGTTATGTTTTAGTAGGCGCAAATAGCTTTTACTCTTATTATCCTTATATTTTAATTACTGTTTGAAGAAATGGACCATTAAAACTTTCGCATGAACATTAAGATTAACAGACCCAAGTTTGGTGCCAAACTAATTTTATACAACTCTAAAAAAAATATCTGAAGTCTCGGTGTACTAGAAAACTTTCAAACAGTTCCTGGTGCTAATTATATCCTACTATAACTAATAAAATGCAATTTATTTTTTTACAAAATTTTATTTCTTGTGGCGTTATGATTATATAAATGTCACTTTCACTATCAGATGACATATTGGAAAATTATTTAGGATAATTAAAAGCGTACTGTTCAATTAAGTAACAAAATAAATATGACAACACAAATATTTGCCGCGCTTTTTTTCGTAGTGCAGAAAGAGGTCGCCAACCTCCTTTCATTGAAAATCGAGTACAAAAATAATCCACCTCTTTTCTCTAATTGTTTCATATAAAACCTTTTTGAGATTAGACGTTTGTATTTTTTTTATGTTCGAAGCTGAAGGAACAAAAGAACGCTAGCAGGGCAAGTATGGATTTTCATACAACATTCCTTCACTGCTACTGAGGGAAGGAATAAAATTCCATGTAACTTTTCTATCTGCACATTTATAAGGGAGAAATGACGAACTTTATAACACGTTTTTGAACGAGCAATGAGACACTTTCTGAGTGGGTGTGGTGTAAAGGTATACGATACTTATATATATATATATATATATATATAAGTATCGCAGTTATACGCAGCAACTCACCCGCTCCATCAGCTTGTGCAACTCGAGCTTCTCTTCGTCCCTGACAGCGACGTGTTTGAACTCTGCCGACAACGAGAACACTCGGAACAGCTCGATTTCGCCCAGAGTCGGCTTCAGCAGCTGATTGTACGACTGCATCGTCTCGTACGTGCAGTAGAAGTGAGACGCTATACGACCCAATTCGGTCGGCTGAAAATGGCCCGATTTGCGTTCGTATTTTATTAAGCCCGCTCTGTGGAGAAACAAAGACAAAATTATATTTAACACATAATGAATAGATTCAGGCGTTACTTTGCGTAAATCGATACTCACTAACAAATATTTAAATGAAAAACCAGATTTAAGAAAAAAACTAAAAATATATCTAGTGAATATTCCGCCCCATTTTCCTGTTAAGACAACGTCTTTCTGGCCACAGTCTCACCTGATGATAAGTCAAAGTGATGATAATATGGTCGAAGGTGTTAGCAGGCTTTACCTAGATTTAGTAGAAATTATATAGCTAATTTGAATTTCAATGCAGTCGAAGCGTGTACGATGTAAGCATAGTACATTGCGCGCGGTCAGCGGTTTACGTATTCATGCCACAATTACTAAACCGCTGCACCAGTGCATTTTCGGACACCATACCATCCGCGTGTACTCACCAACCATTAACCATAATAAGCTAAGATTTTGGATTATTAAAGAACACTTTATTCCATAAACTTGCTTATAATTTTCTTATGTACGGAGAGCACCATAGTGGTCCTTCGAGCCGGATGAACCGGCTCGAAGGACCACTATGTATATGTATATCCTTCGAGCAATGCACTGGTGCAGCGGTTTAGTAATTGTGGCATGAATACGTAAACCGCTGACCGCGCGCAATGTACTATGCTTACATCGTACAAAGCGAATTAAATACGCATTATTAGGGATAACTCAAATACTACTCGTCAGATCTCAATCGAAGCTAGTGTTGCGTCATCATTAACCAGTTTAAAGTTAATTGCAAATTTAGTCTTGTCTGTAGTACATTATAAGTTGAACTATAGATGTCGCTCCATCCCAATACGATGGTTCAAGAACAAGAGGAAAAAATTAGTTATGACTCATGGTCATGGTAGCTCAATTGGATTAGAGCATACCTCGGCTAATGGGGCGAATGGACGCGGGTCCGAATCCCGTACATGACTAAAAATTTTCCTCTCGTAAATTTTAATTTTGTGATGTTATCCGCAGAGCATGCGTTATTGCAAACATTAAAAAAATATATGATTTCTACTTACTTGTCCAACAAACTGGCGGCGGTATGCACCAAGTCGGCCCGATGCAACTCGAGCAGCGTGTCGTCTTTGATCTTCTCCGGCGATATGCCGTACAGAGCCGGCTGACGGATCATACGTATATATAGATACGTGTAACCTGATACATAAATAGAAGAAAACTATTATAATAATTAAAAATGTAATCTTTGTTACAAATCTGTATTACCCGGTTAAATTGAAAATGCTCTGTTTACTCGCATATAATTTGCAGTTAGGTACTAACTTAACTTTGTAGGGATAATTCTATTACACACTAGTGTATAATATTATTATGCACGAGGGTGTTATAGTTTGGTTCATGGCCCTAAGAACGATATTATAAAGCTCACTTTACGTGCAAAGGTGTTGAAAAATATAACGCGACTTTCGGCACTGAAAACTATGAAATAGCAAGTAGAAGTCGGTACAAGCGCAAAACACTAACTTGATATTATCAAGGTCCGACTTCATACTTTTGAGTGTTATGTTCTTTTTTGTTCATAAAATATTTATCTCTCTTTTGATGCATGCTGATTACAACATCATTGTCACTCGCCTAAAATTCTATTCACCATCGACAAGAGTTGCTATTACAATTATATCATCCAAGTATGCAAATACAGTGTAATAAATTAATAAATTTTGAAACAGTGATGGCTCAGTGGCATTGGCTATGGACTGCCGCGCAGCAGGTCCACGGTTCAAACCCGACCGCAGGCTTGAGCGGTGAACGCATGGTGGAAGAGCATTGTGCGAAGGCCAGCCTGGCTAGCTACCACCCTCAAGTAGAAAATCTGTCGCCAAGCACGTTACGGTGTGTTCCGGCAGCCGTCCTTGAGAGTCAAAAATTCTAGGTTCAGCCTGTTAACATCTTCGACCACATCATCGTCTACCATCAGGTAAGATTGTGGTCAATGGCTTACCTATAGCAATAAAAAAAAATTCTACATCTACACACTGTAAACGTCAGCGAAGCGTGACGCTTACAGTGTGTACCATAATACCATAAACTGACGAAAAACTAATACGTCACTTTCACACTTCGCATCAAGGGTGGTTTGCCATAATAACCATGCTTGGCAGGCGTCATATAGAATTCGCAGTGTCAGATAGAAGTTCTTCAGAAGACTCTGCTGCCCTTCTGGTATTTTCACTGAGTTGCTTCTTAAGACTCCCACAGGAAGAAATGGAGGGGGGGAGAAGAAATGGAAATGGAGGTGAACTCTTTCCCACTTTGACACATGCCCCGTAAAGTCAAAGTCAAAATCATTTATTCAATTTAGGCGTCTACGACGCTCTTATGAAGGTCAATTACAAATTTTAATATTGAAATATACTACATTGTACTGCCACGTTCAGCAAACAAAAGTTATAGAGCCACTGCGAGAAGAACGGGCAAGAAACTCGGGGCCATTCTTTTAAAGGTTTTTTTAAAAATGTGTTAAGTACATACTATATAATAAAATTATTACAATACTTAATTTACATTACGTAGGTGTTAGGCGCTAGCTTGGCAGAGGCGAACCAGTCCAAGCATTTTTGTCGTTTAAGTAATCACAAACTGTGTAGTAAGATTTCTTTATCAAAATATTCTTCACATGCAACTTGAATTTTCTTTCTGTGAGCGTTGTAATATGTTTGGGCAATTTATTATAAAACCGCACACAATTTCCTAAGAAGGACCTTTTATTTGTCTTTGCTAATCTAAAACCTGGCACCGCTATTTTATCTTTATTCCTAGTGTTATAATCGTGAGTGTCACTGTTTGATTTAAATTTGCTCAAATTTTTACGAACATACATAATATTTTCAAATATATACAGACTTGGTAAAGTTAAAATATCAATTTCTTTAAAAATATCTCTCAGGGATTCCCTAGGATCCATTTCATATATGGCTCGAATTGCACGCTTTTGTAAGATAAAGATTGTCTCTATCTCAGCAGCAGCTCCCCACAGCAATATACCATAAGACATAATACTGTGGAAGTACGCGAAATAAACGAGCCTAGCAGTAGCTACGTCTGTTAGCTGTCTTATCTTACGAACTGCATATGCAGCAGAACTAAGTCTTCCAGATAGATCATGTATATGTGGATTCCACTGTAAAGTTGAATCCATTTTAATTCCCAGGAAGACTGTCGCATTGTCAAAAGAGAGTTTTTCTAGGCCAAGCTTAATGTTTGGTTCAACATAAGTATCATTTGGTAAAGAAAACTTTAAACATTTGGTCTTTTTTGAATTTAAGAGAAGATTATTAGCCGCGAACCACTTAGAGATCATAGATAACACATTATTTACATGAATAAGTTCACTATCCCTCCTATCTACTTTAAAAATTAGGGAGGTATCATCTGCGAATAAAACTATATCGCAGAAATTTTTAACCATGCAAGGCAGATCATTTATATAAGCTAGAAACAGAAAAGGTCCTAAAATTGATCCTTGCGGTACGCCTATTCTTACCAAAGACCCGGAAGAAGTATTGCCATTTATTCTAACCTTCTGTAGCCTGTCTGACAGATATGACTTTATAAGATCCAGAGCTTTTCCACGAATACCATAATGTGAAAGTTTTCGAATCAGAGTGCGGTGCTCTACACAGTCAAATGCCTTAGAAAGGTCACAGAATACGGCAATAGCATCCTGTGAACTCTCCCAGGCTTCAAGTATATGTGACATCAATTGAGCACCTGCATCTGTTGTGGATCTGCTCTTTGTGAAACCAAACTGATTCTCATTTAATATATTATGCTCATTAAAATGGGATAGAAGTTGTTTGAGCATAATTTTTTCGAATACTTTACAAAGAACAGGTAAGATAGAAATAGGTCTGTAATTGCAAGGGTCAGATGTAGCCCCCGACTTCAAAATTGGAGTGATTTTACTTTGTTTCATTAAGTCGGGGAAGTTTCCTTTATCAATACAAAGATTGAATATTGTTTTTAAATATGGTGCAATAATGCATATTATAGACTCTGCCACTTTAACTGACATACCCCACAAGTCTTCGGTGCTCTTAACATTTAAATTTTTAAATGTCTTTATTATTTCAAATATTGTTGTGTGTCTGAAAGAAAAGTCCGGTGATTTGCAGGGGAAATTATGTATTAGCAGAGTTTCTGCTACATCGGGACATGCATCCAATGACTTAGTGACTTCTAGGGGTAAGTTAGAAAAAAAATTGTCAAATATATTTGCCACTTGTATTGGATCAGATATTTGATTTTTATCAACATTTAAGACATATGTAGAATCTCTAGGTTTATTTTTTCCGGTCTCAGTATTTATAGTATTCCAAATGGTTTTTATTTTATTTTTAGACTTGCTAATTTTATTTCTAATCAAAAGAGATTTAGCACACAAGCAAACAGACTTAAACATTTTTGAATAGTTCCTAACATAATCACGAAACTGCTTGCAGGATGTCAAATTCTTCCTGCGATACAGATCATACAAATAATCTCTACTTTTTCGAATACCTGTAGTTGCCCAATCACCGAACTTCAACTTTCCATTTACTTGTTTCTTTATTTTTGGACAAACTTTTTGAAACTCAGTATTTACTAGAGAGAATAAACTATTATAAATGTCATTCGGGTCACTATGAGAAAAACTTGTAATGGCAAGCTTAGCTTCTATATTGGTACTGAGTATTTCTAGCCTACTGGTTGTTAACGGCCTATGTTCAATTTCATACCTTGCAGTTTCTTTGCTTCCATCAAATCTAATTGCCAGGCCCTCATGATCAGATCTAACACCCTTCATTATTGACTTTTGTTTAGTCTTACAGTTCGAGTATATATTGTCTATACAGGTAGCTGAAGTATCTGTTATTCTAGTGGGCTCACAGAATAGAAATTTCAAATTAAATGACTTAAACAATGAAATAAGATCAGTCTTATTTTTAGATTTCAATAAAATATCTACATTAAAATCACCACATACAAATATGGGTTTTTTACATTTAGAAATTTTTAGTAGTATACTTTCCAGAGCCGTAACTTCCCTTGCCTGTCTTATTATACTCCCCTTTGAAAAAACTTACAATGCACTCGATATTCCGCTTGCACGTATGTAACTACCAACGTTAACAATAAAACCGGTCGCCGAGCACTCACCGAGCCACGTGACCGCGTCGCGAACACTCTGCACGGTCCCCAGTACAATCTCCGCGTTGAGCATGTCCGGCAACTTGCTCACCAGCTGCGACTCTATGGGCAGTTGCTGGTTCAGTAGGGACAGATAGTACTGGAGTTCAGAATGGTTCGTGATCAGGATACCTGCGATAACAGAAATGTTTTATATAGACTTAGAAAGCTGTGATGGCCTACGGGCAATAACTATGGCCTGTTGCGCAGAAAGTCCTTAGTTCAATCCCGCCGCCGGCTTGACCTTAAGGGGGCACCGAGCTTTTTAGGCGCGCCGCGTAAGTGTGCGTAAGGCACGCCAACAGCATCCGTCTCCGTCCGACGGCCGAATTACTAAAGCGGATAGAGACAAAGCATCGCGGCTCTGACTAAAATGGGCGGAACATGCGTGAATTTGAGTATTTCCTTCGTATAATAAAAACAAATACCTATTTGAAAAATGTAATGTGTATACGTTATAGAAAACATGTTGTTTTTTTTATTATTGAAATACAGATGACTCTCCGTTAAGTATTTACGCCGTACTAAGGGTTTTTTTTTATAGAGAAAATTTTAAGAAGTCGTGTTTCCAAAGTGTATGATTTATAGAATGAATCCTTAAATATAATTTATATTAATTACATAAATCAAAATTCAGAAATAAAGATACAGTAAGGGATCTAACGAACCACAATTACGTTTCACTGCCTCGGTGCAGGCTTAAACTGCTTGGTATAGTCAATTTTGTTTTAACAAACGAGTACTGAACATTTTCCTTCGTTGCTATTGGCCAACGTAATCAACATAAAGTCCGTTCCACGTGAACTCTGTTTACCTGTATGTACATTCAGTTCAACCACGTTGGTGGTTAACTAAGATAGAAACACAAATGTATGGAGTCGACAATCATGTACGAAATATATTAGAGCAATTTATTATTGACGTATCGGCAGAGAGTTCATCAGAAGGATGACGATAATTTTTAAGATTACAAGAATTGTAAAATAATTATTTGATTTATATGTTCTAGTGCACAATATATACTATTACTATATTGTTATATATCATAAACGCGAACAGAAAATTTTGTTACGAATATACTATATATGCAAGTTTAAATCATAAAATAATAACGCATTTTTTTTCTACGGTAAATTTTAGATGTACTATTCAATATGAACGGGCCTTAACAATTTCAAAACAAGAACAAAGGCATTGACCAATGACGGCAATCACCCATCTCACTCTGTCAATATCGGAAATGTGCGAGAGAAATACTCAGTACACGTTTGTTAAAAAAAAACAGACAATGGTAGCGCATTTTTCAAGCTGCAATATTTTCAAAATAAAACTAAAACGAATTCTTTTAAACCGTCAAAATCATAATTTTAAAATACACAGAAATGTCTCTCCCATAAACTCTTAATATTAATATTTTTATGTTTGCAATAACGCATGCTCTGCGGATTACATTACAAAAATACAATTTTACGAGAGGTAAAATTTTAAGTCACTCTTGTACTCTCACTGTACTTTACACAAGTACACTGCTCAACACAGCATTCCTCATTATGGGGGTTTTGCGAAAATAATTCTTTATTAGGACATTCTGAAACGGGCCCTAAGTCTACTATCTAATTCTAAAGCGAGCAGGATATAACTGAGCGCTTGGTACTTAGAACGAAGTAGCGAGTAATCATACCCTCTCCCTTGGTATCGTACTGCGGCCGGCCGGCCCTGCCCAACATCTGCAGCACGTCGAGCGCCCCCAGCTCGCTCCAGCGGCCCTTCTCGGGGCTGTACACCTGCGTGCCCTTCACGATCACCGTGTGCGCCGGCAGGTTCACGCCCCACGCCAGCGTCGCCGTCGATACCAACACCTGCGACAAACATAATCATTTTATTGGTAACTAGCTTTCCAGGCGCGACTCCGCCCGCGCGTATGTCGGTTATCGCGCGAAAAGATTAACCACTTTTTGCGCAGTCGGATATATCCTATGTTTTTTCGCGGGTCTCAAACTATCTCCATACCAAATTTCATTCAAATCGGTCCAGTAGTTTTGGCGTGAAAGCGTAATAGACAGACAGACAGAGTTACTTTCGCATTTATAATATTAGTACTGATACAAATTACAGGTCATATTTCTTAATCGTTACCGGGTCAATTCACGCACGAATTAATATCAAAATAAAAATATTTTGACTGACCTCGACGTTTCGATCAAGTTGGATTAACCGTGGTCACAAGTAGATTAGATCAGTCAAAATATTTTTATTTTGATAATTAATTCGTGCGTGAATAGACCCGGTAACGAATAAGAAATATGAGTTCACGAAAGTTTCAATAAAATTACAGATCAACAAGTGTTATATCATAAACTTATTATTTAATTTAAAAAAATATAATGTCAGAATACAGTTTGTACCAAATGCAAATGAATTACAAAGTTGAAATAAACATTTATAATCCTAAAAATTAGTCAAAACTAGATAACCTCTGTTCAATAAGCCAGCGTTTTTAGCGAGACTTAAAGCAGACCATACTTGGCGCAGTGGTTACTTCTCCTGGGAGCTTGTTGTATACTGTAGGTCCCATAACATGAAAAGTTTTGAAGGTTTTCCCTAGACTTCGAGATATACTACAAAGTTTATTCCTATAACTGGCGCTGTATGAATGCTTATCACTTATTGTAAGAGGCCTGGTTTATCCTGGCATATACTGCAACCTGAAAGATTGCAGTTTATGCCAGGCAGGCAAGACAAACCTCTTAAAATGAGGGCGCACGGATGTACCCTGTGGGATTTTAGCTATAGCGCGTACTGCGCGCTTGTGTTTAAAAACGCATCCCAGTATGCAGCGCGTGCCGAGAGCTCCGCACCATACTGAATCAGTGAGTGCACTGTAGCGAAGTAGCACGACCTTACCATTTCTGCAGGTACAACTCAAGAAACTCGACTGAGAGCAAAGCACGCGCTACCTAACCCTGCCGCCGATAGTACTATCTTTTTTATCTTAAGATGAACAATTTTTGTTAGTTATATTAATTGTAATAAGAAAGTACAATAAAGTGTTATCTATCTATCTATCTAACCTACCGCATAGCTTATTGATATGGGTGTTCCATTTTAACCCTCGATCTAACTCAAATCCAAGGAAAGAAGTAGTTTCTGTTTGTCCAATCGTTTTCCTTCAATCATTACCAGAATACAATGGCTCTTAGTGACTCAGACGATAGCGTAAACATATGGGAGCAATAACTGATATAGAGACCATTGTTATTCTGCAAAAGAGGGCAATTCATGCCAGAAATGGAATGGATTCTAGCGAATTACTGAGAGGAGTTTTATAAAGAAATGTATGAATATGCACATGTTGATATTAGTATTTTGCCTAAGTTTATTTAATTATATTCACATTATATACAAAAGAAACACAAAACTAAAATTAATGTAACTATATCTATAATAGAGCTCACAATTTTTAAGATAACATTTTTAGGTAAAATGCCAGTGTGGTGAATCCTGACTCCAATGAAGCGGCAGTTTCTAAGTTTTGAATTCCTTGTTCTTTGCATAAGAAACAGTTTGAAAGTGCATGAATTGTGAGTGTGTGTGTAAGCGTGTGTATATGTGTTAGAGGGTGTGTAAGTGTGTGTAAGCGTGTGTGGGTGTGTATATGTATAAGCATGTAAGGATGTGTATGTGTGTAATACGAACCTGTATATGTCTGTCCGCGAAGAGATCCTCCACAAGGGTTCTGTCGACTCTGCTCATGCCGGCGTGATGGATCCCGAACCCATACGGCAGCAGTTCCCGAAGCTCAGGGTTCTTTACTTGCTCCGCTTCAGTTCTCAGCACTTCCATACTAGCCGAGCCTTCTCTGTGGATAATACACAATTTTATAGTTTACTCTATAATCTTCAGGCAACTAAATAGCCAGCTTGCTGGGCACGCTGCCAACTGGTAGTGGGCTGGAGCATTGATACTGCCTATGAGTCTGCAATGACTTATACGTTGTCTAAATGCTTTTATTGTAGTAGCTGTAGTGTTGTATATAGTTCGTAGTATTTTGTAAATAACGGCATACCGCCGGTAAAAAATCCTAAATTCAACAAATGGGTTATTAAATACCGTAAGTCTTTTTCTAAGAAAATCTGCCTTAAGAGTCAGCAAGTGTGCCTGGTAAAAGGCAATAGACCCACCCCCTATTCACAACCTACACATCCACGGCTAAACAAAGATCCATCATTAGGAAGGGTTTGCCTTAATCTCCGCGCTTAGCAGGCGGTTTGGAGATAACAGTATAATAGTGCCCCAAATAGAAAATTAGTCGCCAAGCACCTAACAGAGTGTTCCGGCCGCAATTCTTGAGAGCCAGTAAAATTACAGGCTCATGATGATACTTAAGGTGAACGGCGCAGTGCAGTTAGTCAATTGCAACGAACGGAAATGCACCTGTTATATAGTTTTGCCATAAACCCCACGCTTTGTAGGCTGTTAGGATCGCAGTATAAGATATCAGTTCCTCAGAAGACGCTGCGGGCCACCTCTCTGTATTTTTTTTTCTTTAGTCGATACTCTTACGATCTCTTACGACACCCACGGGCAACAATGGGGGTGACATTCTAGTCCGGCACCCCACGGGGCGTACAATGCAAGGTACAAAAATCATACTAAAATTCATTTCTGATTATTCTAGAAAGACCTTAAAGCCAAGAGATGCAACAGAATGATTACCTCAAGAATTGTCCCAGCGTGTCCTTTTCCAAACACATGTCCCGTATGGCGCGCGCCGTCTTGCCGGTCTCTTTGCGCGAGTGGACAAACACTAATATCTGCAAATAAACAAACAAAAGAAACATTGATGCGACAAGAGGTGGTACAGCACGACTGACAAAGCCAAAAGGTCCAAACTGATGTTTTCAGGTCCATGGTTCGAATCCCGCCACGGGCTTGAGCTTCACCGCACGGTGAAAGGGCATTTTGCGAATGCCCGCCTGGCTAGCGACCACACTCAAGTAGACAATCTGTCGCCAAGCACATCAAGGACAAGCTGCCGGAACACACCGTTAGGTGCTTGGCGACAGATTTTGTACTTGAGGGTGGTAGCTAGCCAGGCGGGCATTCGCAAAATGCCCTTCCACCAGAAACTCAAAACCAGCGGCGGTGGGGTCGATCGGAGCTGCCGCACGGCATACCATAGCCATAACCACTCGGCCATCAGTGTTTCAAATCGTCCAGCACTTGCCCATTTCTATCCTGGAACCCCACGGGAATGGGATAAGCATTAAACTACTCTTTCGTCAACGTCCGTACCTGATTCCGTCCGGCATGCTCCATGGTCTTCTCATACACAATGTCATTCATCACTTGGAACCGTTTGAGCGCCTTCTTCTCAGTCACGCCGATGTACTGCTGCTCCAGCGCTACTGGCCTGAAAAAATATTAAGTGTCAAAATTACTTTATTCCTAGCATTTGTACGTCCTTCTACATGAGAAGCCTGTGGGTGGCAAATACGATTTTGAAAAAAATTGGAATCATCTTCCAACACTGAACAGTATTAAATAACTTGTGGAAGTCGGTACCATGCTGTTTCAAAACACCGACTTCACAATAGCATGATCTGACTTCACAAGTTATTTCATAATTTTCAATGTTACAAGTAGGTTCAATTTAAAATAATAAAAAATAAATCTATTCTTAACCGACTTCAAAAAAGGAGGTGGTACTAAATTCGTCTGTATTTTTTTTAATGTTTGTTACTTTAGTACTTTTTACTGGGTGAACCGATTTTGATGTTTCCTTTTTTATTTGAAAGCTGATGCTTGTCGCTGCCATTTAAAATTCATCAAAATTGATCAAGCCGTTATTGAGTTACACTCCGATAGCTGAAATATTTTTTCCTATCTTGATATACATATTCTATACTAGTGAATGAAAATCGAGTAAGAAAGTAAGTAAAGAAAGTAGCAAGGGGCACTTAAAAGGGTGAAAAACAAATGTTTACCTAAAAATGGAACTGACTTCAACACTCAAAAGTGTGAAATAACTTCGTCGAAGTCGGTACCATGCACACAATATCGTCATAATATGCACTTTTAAACTATCACGGTACCAAATTAACTTATTAGGAAGCGGCTAGGACCCGCATTATATTTTTTTTTAAACCACTAAGGTGGCAAACAAGCGTACGGCCCGCCTGATGGTAAGCAGTTACCGTAGCCTATGGACGCTTGCAACACCAGGGGTATCACTCGCGCGTTGCCGACCCTGAAGAAATCTCTTCACGCCCTTTTTGAAGAACCCCATGCTGTACTCTATCGGGAAAAGCACGGCGGGGAGCTCATTCCACAATCGGAGCGTCCGCGGAAGGAAGCTCCTTTGAGCCCGCACAGTACAAAACCGTTCTGGATTCAATGTGTGAGGTTGGACTCCCCGTCGATGGCGAGAGTTGCGATGGTGGAAGGTAGCCGTGGGGCATCAAGTCGAACAATTCCTTAGAACACTCTCCGTTGTACAGACGGTAGGAACACACATAAGGAGGCCGGAAAGATTCTTTTACCAATAACAGTGACAGTGAAACAAGTGACAGTTCTGACGGCGACTTGACAAATGCAACTGAGCCGTGGGTGCGTTCCTCCTAGCCGTCGGCCAAGACATATTATGATCTAAACGCAGATACACGCCGTTCCAGCACTCTAATCGAACTTAATTTTATGTATATTTGTAAGGCTTGATGACATAATATGTAAAATTACAATGTTTTTTAATATGTAGATAATTACAATATTAATGTTCAATCTATACTTATAATAAATCTGTAACAGGACCAATTCTGTACATGGCAGATATTTTGATAAAAGAAAATGTACAGTACTCTGTAGCTGATACTGATGCCGAAACTGTATTTTTTTTTATTTTTGTCTGTCTGTCTGTCTGTATCCCGGCCGCGCATCACTCCAAAACTACTGGATGGATTTCAATGAAACTTAGCATGGTTTGAGTTCATACTACAAGGTAGGATAATTTAGCTTTTTATCCCGAAATTCAGCATGGTTCCCTTGGGAGAGGGGATGAAAGTCAAAATATACACTTAGTTGTAATTTATTAACGCGTAGTCCGATTTCTTACGTTCTTTTTAGGGTTCCGTACCCAAAGGGTAAAAACGGTCTGTCCGGCTGTCCGTCCGTCTGTCCGTCCATCCGCCCGTCCGTCCGTTTGTCACCAGGCTGTATCTCAAGAACGGTGATAGCTAGACAGTTGAAATTTTCACAGATGATGTATTTCTGTTGCCGCCATAACAACAAATACAAAAAATTGGCCAAGTGCGAGTTGGACTCGCGCACGTTAAAACAAAAAAAGGTTAAAATACGAAGTCTAATGTTGTATAGCTAATGGTACGGAACCCTTCGTGCGCGAGTCCGTCTCGCACTTGGCCGATTTTTTTGTTAGAATAGTGGTACTTTAAAATTTATCCCGTAAATATTTCAAAGTCATCGGGTTCGAAGTTCAGAAATAACAAACATCACAACCTAAATATTACGATCCAAATAACGAATGACATCCAGAATGTACAGGAACCTTTGAACGTACGGCTCATCTTAAGCTGGCGTTTGCACTTTATCGTATAGGTATAATAGATAGATCTGTAGTCGGACCACTCCAAAAGATTCTGATATTTCAAACAATAAAACACAGTTTTTTTATTACGATAAGCACAATTACCCTATGTATATTTTTCATAACATGCAATACTCTAATCAGTCTAATCTATATCTATAACAAGTTGGAGAAGGCAGGTAGAGAAGCGCGTGGGGTAAGACGCTTACATTTATCTATTTATACTCATAATAAAACTGTAACAGGATCAATTCTGTTCATTTCAGATATTTTGAAAAAAATTTTTTAGAGCAATCTGTAGCTGATACTGATGCAAAAACTGTTTTTTTTTCTGTCTGTCTGTATCCCGGCCGCGCATCACTCCAAAACTACTGAATGGATTTAAATGAAACTTAGCACGCACGATTTGAGTTCATACTACGAAGAAGGATATGGAATACTTTTTATCCCGAAATTCAGTACGGTTCCCTTAGGAAAGGGAATGAAAGTCAAAATGTAAAGTGAGTTGTAATTTATTAACGCGTAGTCCGATTTCAATCCATATTTTTTTGTTACAATAGTGGTAATTTAATTATTTTCCCGTAAATATTTCAAAGTCTTCAGTTCTGTAGTTCAGAAATTACAGATATCACAAACTAAATATTTCGTTCTAAATAACTTGAACCGCGGAATGTTGAGAAACCCTTGAACGTACGGCTCATCATAAGCCCATAGGAAGCCCGGAACCCCACGGGAAGCCCGACACCCCACGGACAGACCGGCATCACACACAATTATTTAGTTTTGCAAGCTTGCTACGATAAAACTCTAAAATGTGGTACATTCACCACAATCAGTTTTTATAACTACATATCTTTCTTTTGCCGGATACATTTCGGAGACTGCGCAATGGAAGTGCACAATGTTGTCTTAGGTTTTCGCGATTTAAGTTACACTTTGTAATTAAACAACTTTAAACGGTTTAAATCGCGTATATTTATCATTATTTTTGTCCCGACGTTTCAAACACTTTGTAATGATCTTGGTCACGGGGTGACTGTCGGGACAAAAATAACGATAAATAAAATATACGTGATTTAATCCGTTTAAAGTTGGAAGTGGACAAGTTTAGTAGATTGTAATACAATGGTCGAAAGGAATTGATAACTTTCACCCGCGTTCAGCTCTCTACTTTTCATTTCGAATTTAAAAAAAGTAAAAAAAGTAGTTTTTCTAAAAATTATTCATTGAAAAAATAACTTACTTTAAAAAAATATTGAGAGGATAGAAGTATTTGTGAAATATTATGTAAAATTTTGTTTGGAATATTTACGGGCGGCTATTGCTCGAAGAGGAATCTCTGCGTTTCACTACTAATATAAGGAATAACGATATAAAAATAGTATGTTGTTTTATATTATTTATTTTGATTTTAATAACACGAGCAGAACCTATTTAAAATTAATGAGGCTATAGTCCAAGTAGGAATCGATGACTTACATACGTGTTAAGCACTCTACTTTTCATTTAAAATATGAGGACAGTAAAAAAAATTTAGTTTTTCTAAATATTTACTAAATACAGAAGATACACTAGGAAATAGAACAATGAAATTTAGGGAAATTTTTAGTTAGTTATTTTTTAACCTACACTTTTTACCTTATATTTAGTTACTACCCTGCCAAACATAGTTGTTATTAATTTTTTATAAAAGGAAAATCTTAGACATATAACTTTGTTTGCACCAGTGGTTACAATTGTTACAAGTCATTCCGGCCCAAGAGAAGGAAGCATTTACTATGAGTTTTTCCCGGCCTTAGGTGGGAAGGAGCCTCTCCTACCCGCTACTCAGATCAAACAAACACTATTTTCCGAGAATGAGAAATAAAAAACATATGTTTGATCTACCGTCAAACAAACCGCCGCTTTAAAATCGAAATTCTAAAGAAACGCACAATGTACTTTGCTTCAACATTTATTGTGCGAACCGGGAAAGAACTCTCTGAGTTACTTAACTACTGTCTTCTGGAAAATACAACCCGGGAGTTTTGAAATCCAAAGTAAAAAGCTCCATTCTGAGCTATGGTTTACTATAAGAGTACTTCACCGCAGACCACAGTGTTGTTTAATATGGGATAAACAGTGCACAAATGTGAATAATTAGTCTGCAGGTACGGCAATCGCGAACGAAGTCGCGGGTACAGCTAGTTAACAATAAGATTATTGATGTATTCATATAACTGTGATTAATATTGAATGCTCGATGTGGGCAAACTGACTAATAACTCTATTGCTGTAAGATCTGGCAGACTTGTATAATTTTATCAGTTGACAATAAATATTTTCTAATTCTGATTCTGATTCTGATTAATTTGATCCTGACAAGATTTGATCATACCCGTTCCGGGCGACCTGTCAGAGCAAATTTTGCTCTGCCTGGCCAAATTTTTACTACCTATTGAATCGGCCAAATCTTGGCTAGCTGTCAAATGCGACATATTCTACAATAAATAATAGATTTTGTACAACGCTACTGTGTCAACATTGCTTAATTACGTATTATGTCCCATTTAATAAAAATGAAGACTGTATTTTATCACCTAAAAACATGGCTGTCAATTGCAAATTTTGAAAGGAGCTTTATAGGTCGTTCCAGGTGCCTTGGAGCAAATATAGCTCGAACAATATTTACTGGAACGCACCCCGGAGCAGACAGCGCCATCGCAACGACAGTTACGCGCTGAGGCCCGTGCTCGTCGCTTCGTGCAATCGTAACTCCCAGACGTAGGACTTCAAAACAGTCCGAAACTGGTCGGAATCTGTCCGGTAAATATTACCCGGGTCCTAGCCGTTTCATAATAAGTTAATATGGATAAAACTCGCGATAGTTTTCAAAGTATCACGGTACCGACTTCAACAAGTTATTTCACACTTTTGAGTGTTGAAGTTGGTACCATTTTTAGGTAATCTTTTTTTGTGATAAAGACTGCTTACAAGATAATTCACTTGCATAAAATAATGTTCATCATCGACAGCAAATACCATACAATCATCCAGATATGCAAATACATTGTTCAGTTACTGTATCGGCCGGATTATAAATAGATAGATAGATAACTCTTTATTGAATACACCAAAATAACAACAATAAATTTATTACTAAAACATATTTATCCACTGCTGAACACAGTCTCCCCCATTTTGAGGGGGGTTTTGCCATAATCCCCACGCTTGGCAGGCGTCTTGGGGATCGCAGTTTAAGATATCAGTTCCTCAGAAGGCGCTGCTGCCCACCTTCCGGTATTTTACCTGTTGTCGCCTCTTACCGACACTCACAGGTAAAAATTGGGGAGTGTCATTCTAACCCGGCACCCCACGGGGAGGTTTTTGCAGTTAATTAGATGAAATTCATGTGGGGCCACCTCGGAGGTATCCCTTTTTAATAAAGGGCAAATAAAAATTAATATAAAATTATCAAAATCTGTGAAAAGTTACACATGGTCATACATAAAAATAATATACGTGTCAAATTGAGAGCGTTCTCCTTTGTTGGATATCGGTTAAAAAAAGTACAATGTGCTTTTTGACTGTTTGATTCATAACTCTAATTTGTCCACTCGTTCTTGACCATCTAATGGGGATGGAGCATGAAGGAGATGGATTTGGAATATATAGGGAAGAAGCCCTTACCTGAAAGAGTTGTCGAAGTAGAAGAGTCCCTTGTCAGGTTTCACTCGTAGGAAAGCCGCTACGTCCGTGTAGTTGGGCAGCGTGGCGGACAGACCGACCAACCGAACCTGTACAAAACATTTTTTTTATTTTCAAAATAAAAAATATCTTCTCAAAATGTTTGTTAGGACTAGCAGAAGTCAACCCTAAGAGGTTGTTAGCATTTTACCAATAACCCTGTATATTAGTTAATTAATAGTTTTATAATATTCTTATCATTTTCATTTTTATATTAATATGTATTGTTTAGTTAACAGCAATAAAGGCTTATTTTATTTTATTTTTTACTATACTTAGAGCGTGTTTCAGAATGTTTGAGTAAGTTCCGGTTATACTACCCAGAACATATTTACTAAATAAACACTATCTTTGCGTTTCACGGTCATCGATTTAGCCTATCCATCGATTAAAGTTTGAAACGCGCTGCATGTTAACTGCCATTTTTATCATTCAGTTATTTTATGTGTTGGTTAGCAACCCGAAACTTTATTAGGATATTCTGAAACGGACCCTTAGTCTATTTTTTTTAACAAATGAGTACTGAGTATGTTTCTCGAACTTTCTACAGATACATCAGTAATAAATTGCTTTAACATATTTTGTACATGGTTGTCGACTCCATACATTTTTGTTTCTATCATGATTATCACATGATTGAGACATGTCCACCACTTTTATGTATTCCACGCGAACTCATTACTATTATGTAATGTTTAGTTAACATTAATAAAGGCTTATTTTATTTCATTTTTTACTATAGTCTATTTTTTTTACAAATGAGTACTGAGTATGTTTCTCGAACTTTCTACAGATACAGTATCAGTAATAAATTGCTTTAACATATTTTGTACATGGTTGTCGACTCCATACATTTTTGTTTCTATCATGATTATCACATGATTGAGACATGTCCACCACTTTTATGTATTCCACGCGAACTCATTACTATTATGTAATGTTTAGTTAACATTAATAAAGGCTTATTTTATTACATTTTTTACTATAGTCTATTTTTTTTAACATATGAGTACTGAGTTTGTCTCTAGAACGTTCTACAGATACGGTAATAATAAATTGCTCCAACATATTTTGTACATGGTTGTCGACTCCATACATTTTTGTTTCTATCATGATTATCACATGATTGAGACATGTCCACCACTTTTATGTATTCCACGCGAACTCATTACTATTATGTAATGTTTAGTTAACATTAATAAAGGCGTATTTTATTTCATTTTTTACTATAGTCTATTTTTTTACAAATGAGTACTGAGTATGTTTCTCAAACTTTCTACAGATACATCAGCAATAAATTGCTTTAACATATTTTGTACATGGTTGTCGACTCCATACATTTTTGTTTCTATCATGATTATCACATGATTGAGACATGTCAACCACTTTTATGTATTTTATATACCCTTTAATAAAAGGGTATACCTCCGAGGTGGCCATATAAATTTGTTCAAAGCCGATTTTGATTAAATTTAAATGGGACCACTGGACAAACATCAGCTTTCAAAGTACATGTAACTACAGAATTCGTGGGGAACAGATTTTATGTTGATTACGTTGGCCAATAGCAACGCAGTAAAATTTTCAGTACTCGTTTGTTAAAAAAACAGAGTATAGTACATACCTCCTCCTGCGTCTGTTCGATAGTCCCGAGAGTCCTGGCGACGAGCGCCTCCAGCACGGGCCCGCGCTCGTCGTGCAGCAAGTGCACCTCGTCGATGATGATCAGCCGCACCAGGTTTGTGAACGAACGCTCCCCTCCTAGCATATCAAAAAGGAATTAATAGTACATTGTACATCGAGGGGAGAAAACGATCTAGTTCTGAATGAACGATCTCTTTCAGAAATAGAACTTTCTTCCGAGTGATACTTAGTATATTTACTTTATAATACTTCTACGAGGAAAATACATGAATGATAATTTTTTTCGTATTTGTCCCGAGACTTCTGAGGCAGTAAGTTCTTTATGACTTCTTGGGCTGTATTTTTTATTAACGGTGGCGTCATCAAATTGTCACTTTTACTATCAGATGACATTTTGGATAATTAAAAGGGTACAATTAAAATTATTTAGAATAATTAAAAGGGTACCGTTCAATTTAGTAAAAATAGTACATTGTACATCGAAGGGAGAAAAATATCTATTTCTGTTTGAGAGTATTAAGCCCGACGCGCAGCGGAGGGCTTGAAGGAAACTCGAGAACAGAAATAGAACTTTCTCCCGAGTGATACATAGTGCTTTATAATGCACCTACCAGGAAAATACAATGATTAGGTACCTATAAGTATTCTCGTATTTGTCCCGAAACTCAGGAAGTAAGTTCTTTATTACTTTTTGAGCTGTATTTTTTTTCTAGTGGCGTCGTCACTTTAATATCGTTACTTTCACTATCGGATGATATTTTGGAAAATTATTCAGAATAATTAAAAGCGTACTGTTATATTAAAAATTTTTTAAAAAATAATTAAATTGTCACGCTTTTTTATCATAGTGCAGAGAAAGGTTGCCAACCTCTTTTCATTGAATATCCAGTACGAAAAAAATGCCACCTCTTTTTTCTAATTAAATTTGATATAAAACCTTTTTTTTGCAGGTTCTAGAGCTGTATTTTTTATTTTTAGTGGCGTCATCTTTATAAAATCGTTATTTCTACTATCAGATGACATTTTGGAAAATTACATATTTTGAATAATTAAAAGCAAATTGTTAACTTATTTATTTAGTAAAAAACAAACAATTTGCTGCGCTTTCTTCGTAGTGCAGAGAAAAGCTGCCAACCTCCTTTCATTGATAATTGAGTACGAAAAAATCCCACATCTTTTTCTAATTGTTTGATATAAAACCTTTTTGTGATTTGACGATTGTATTTTTTTTGTTAGCAGTTAATAAAAGAAAAGAGCGCTAGCAGGGCAGGTATGGATTTTCATAGAACATTAGTAGATACGGGGTCATAAATGTAACTTTGACAGATAAAATGTATCATGTCAAAGTTCAATTATTATATGAGCGCGACCAATCGGAGAGATGATTCAATTAAGGTCGTTATCAATTGATAGCCAATTAAATATATGGTGCGATGGTAATTGACCTCGAAATTAAGATAAGTACAGGCAATATGGTGCCCTAATTGATTTATATTTTTGAAGCGCTCGTAGCGAAGTTTGCTTAGCCATTCTGAAACGATCAGCAAAGTTAAGCAACGTCCGCCGCGGTCATGAGTTGGATGGGTGACCGCTGGTGATATCACTACTGAGCGCTTCCGTGCTTCGGAGGGCACGTTAAGCCATCGGTCCCGATTGTTGTCTTCGGATGGCAATCGTTATATCATGGTGGTAGGACATATTGCGAATGCCCGCCTGGCTAGCTACCACCCTCCAGTAGAAAATCGGTCGCCAAACACCTAACGGTGTGTTCCGGCAGCTGTCCTTGAGAGCCAATAATTCTAGGTTAGCCTGAACAACATCTTCGACCACATCATCACTTACCAACAATTGAGATAGTCCTCAAAGGCTAACCTATCAGGCAATAAAAAAAAAAGTACCGTAATAGGCAAGGTAATAAATAGGCAATATAAGGTATGTGTAGCGTATATGTCCCGTGGGGTGCTGGGTTAGAATTGCACCTCCCCATTTCTTCCCGTGTGGGTGTCGTAAAAGTCGACTAAGGGCAAAATACTAGAAGGTGGGCAGCAGCGCCTTCTTAAGATCTATGCCATCTAGCACTGCGATGCCCAAGCCGCCTGCTAAGCGTGGGGATTATGGCAAATACCCCCTACATACGGGAGGCTGTGTTCAGCAGTGGACGATCTGGCTGCTACAGTACAGTAGCGTATATAAGTCTTATATAAAAGATCATAATTGTCAACTTTTCATGTGCTACATCGGACAGTACAATTAAGAGAAAATAGGAAATAAGGAAACCTAAAATCAGTATCAGTACTTAATATTATAAATGCATAAGTAACTCTGTCTGTCCCTCTGTCTGTCCTCTTCCCCCCGGACCGCCTTACAGTGTAGACGTGTAAACCGACCGCAGTAAATTTTATTAAATAAAATTAAACACAAATCACTGAAATTAAATCAAACATAAAAATTAGGAGTGCATAAATTAGTAGTAGGAGTATCGTAGCACCGAAGCATACAATAGAACTTACAACAGGCGCAATCTACTCTGCAAACAAGTCTCGCACACACGCACGCAAGTACAATATTATATGTTTCAATGATCAGCTATTTGAAGTGACGTCACGACGAACTGTATAGCACACATCTAGACATCTCTCTCTCGCACGGGTATGTCCTGCTCACACATTTACTGCGATTGATGGAAGGCGCTGCTAAAATATAGACATCTCGTTCTCGCTTGTGTATGTCCTGCTCACTCATTTGGTGCGGTTGATGGAGTGCGCTGATTATATATAGACTTTTCATTCTCGCTTGTGTATGTCCTCCTCACTCTCTGAATACAGCTAGACATTGCCTCATCGCTTCTGTTACCCGAGTACTACGATACTGGCAACGCTCGCCGCGTCTGGCGACTTACTTCTGCGTATATAGTAAACTTCTACGGCACTTATATTTGCCTGGTATTTATGATGAGCGAGTCCGTGATCAACAAGTCACATTCAGAGAGTAACTTACATAATATGAGCTCGGATTCTACACCTCCGAGCTACGTTTTCCAAAGAGGAAAACGAGCAAGAGAAGCTGAATGGATTGAGGACTTGCGCGCTCATAGAACTGAGATGAAAGCCATGATGAGAGAGTTCATGACTGAACAAGAAACAGAACTCAAAAAGCTGTTTACGCCTTCTCTGGCAGAAATACAAAAATCAAACCGTAATATTGAAGCCTCTGTTACCCAGGTAATTAGACAAAACGAAGAATTGACGAAGAAAATAGAGTTACTGGAAAAGCAGAGCATGAAAGATAGAGAACGTATTGCTTTATTAGAGGAAAGGCTTGAGGAAATACAGAGAAGCAGTCGTAAAACTAATATAGAGATTAAGAATGTTCCAAAGAACAACTCTGAAGATAAAGAAACTCTTATAAATATGGTTCTGAGCCTAGGAAAATCAATTGACTGCAACTTCAACAAGGCAGATGTAAGAGACATTTACAGAGTACAAGAAAAGAAAGATAGGCAGAAAAACACACCAATTGTGGTAGAATTCTCCTCCACAATCGTCAAGACTGACGTTCTGAAAAAGACCAAAGCTTACAATATTAAAAACAAAAGTAAACTCCGCGCCAAGCACCTTGGCTTTACGAAGAACGAGGAGACACCTGTTTTTGTGGCTGAGCAATTGACGGTAAAGGGTTCTCGCCTTATTTTCCTTGCCAGGGACCTCGCTAAATCAAAGGGGTACAAATTTTGCTGGACATCCTATGGCCGAGTTTATGTGAGATTGTCGGAAAATACTCCAATTATACTAGTTAAATCTGAAAATCAGATTCAGAGCCTATTTCAGGCAGCATGACTATTTCATTTAATACAGTGTACTTTTCTGAATTACTGTAAATTACTTAGAAAACCTTTTGTTAATTTTGCTATATTTTTGTATATTTATACCAATCTTGTCTTACACTATACACTTAAACATAACACACAATCATACGAAACACTACTATTAGTAAACATAAAACTGTACCACAATAATTTGGCTACTTATATTTTTACATCTTCCATGAACATGCCATATAAATTAAACATGCAAAGCCCAATAGAAAAGAACGAAATTCCCTTGTTCGAAACTATATGATGGATAAACCTTTAGAAGCAAATGAATTAGACAATTCTGAAATTGCGTATTCCTTTGAATGTGACACTACTGAACTGTCAAAAAAGATATGTGTTAAACCTACTGATATAACTATAATTTCACAAAATATAAGAAGTATTTACAAAAACCTAGATGACCTACAATCTAATCTGACTCTACTAAAATTTGAAGTAGATATTATTGTGCTAACAGAGTGTAGTCTAACAGAGAACAAACCTGTTCCATACCTAGCGAACTATAACTCCTTTGCCACTACACTTCATTTAAACAAAAACGACGGGGTCACTACCTATATCAGAAATATACATAAAACAATCGTAAAAGAAATAAAATTAAATCATGCATCCTGCCTACAAATTAATATAAATAATACGATTATTCTATGTATTTACAGATCACCATCTAACGATAATGCTGAATTATTTATAAATTCCTTAGACACATATTTAGAAAACATAAAAAGGTACGAAAATATTATATTAGTAGGGGACATAAACATCAATATCTTAGCAAGTCTAACAGAAACTAGTCAAAAAAGGAAAAATAGGTTAAATTATCTAAATATGTTATCTGTGCATGGCCTATTACCCGGTCATAACCGACCTACGAGAGAACGTAGCTGTCTAGACCACGTCTTTGTAAAAATAAACAAAATTAAAACCTCCGCGGTAGTTGCAGTCTTACAAACTACTATTACCGACCATTCTATGGTCATTCTTAGCCTTTCCAAAGTTACACATAAAAATATTTGCAAGTCAAAGATAATTGTTAATTATGAAAATGCCCTAAAGAATCTAGCTGAGCAAAACCTTGTAAACTTACTTACACAAAATGATCCTAATACACTTTGTAAACAACTAATAATCACCATACAAAAATGTCTAATAGATAACACAATAACTATACGAATGCCTCGGAGTAAACAAATAATAAAGCCCTGGATTACACAAGGTATCTTACGCTGCATCATTAACAGAAATAACATGCAAAGAAAACTACGCACCGACCCTTTTAACGAAACACTTAAGATAACCTATAGAAGATATAGAAATTATTGCAATAACCTAATAAAAAAGCTAAAAAGAAAATATAACAAAGAGCAACTCAATAAATCTTCAAACAACAGTAAAGCCTTATGGAATACTATAAATAACATAACTAATTATAAATCTACAAAAACACCAAACATATCATTGCTTAATACAAAGACTTCACCTAGGGAATCAGTAAATTTCGTAAACACTTTCTTCTCTAACGTTGGTAAATCCTTGGCTGAAAGCATATCTCATCAAAATATAACAAATAACTATTCATATTCAGCTTTTACTCTGCCTTCTAGTCAAGCTTCATCTTTTGTGCTATTAGAAACAGATCCCAAAGAGCTTCATAATATAATAATGAATCTTAAAAATGAAAGTGCACCTGGATGGGATAACATACCTACTAAATTTTTAAAACTATCCAAACATATTTTAATTCCAGTTTTATGTCATCTAATAAACTTATGTTTCAATACAGGAATTTTCCCCCAACTCCTTAAACAGTCTATAGTAACACCAGTCTTTAAAAGTGGAGAGAAAGATGACATTAATAATTATAGACCTATATCAGTTTTACCATCTATTTCGAAAATATTAGAAAAAGTAATTAATAACCGACTCTTAAATTATCTAAATAAATTTAACATTTTATCATGCTCGCAATACGGTTTTAGACAAGGATTTTCCACAGAAGATGCCGTTGCAGCTATATGTAATCTTATAGTGCAACAAGTTGATAGTGGTAACAAGTGCTTGGCGGCTTTCCTTGACCTCAAAAAAGCATTTGATACGGTGTCTGTAGATATACTTATAAAAAAACTAGAAAATGTTGGGGTACGAGGAATGCCACTAGCCCTTCTGTCAGACTATTTACGTGAACGTAAGCAAAGTGTTAAAGTGAATGAATTTGTTAGTGATTATAGTACTATTAGTTATGGTGTGCCTCAAGGAAGCGTACTGGGCCCGACATTGTTCTTGATCTACATAAATGACCTCTGTAATCTCAAAATTAAGCACGCGAATATTTTTACCTATGCTGATGATACTGCAATCGTCTTTACTGGCACATCCTGGCATGATGTTAAAAAAATAGCTGAAGAAGGACTCTCTATCACATCTAAATGGCTAACCCAGAATTTGCTTACCCTAAATATCTCTAAAACTAATTTTATGACTTTTAGTAAATATAATAGCAGCCAACCTCATTCCGAATATAGCCTCAAAATACACAAATGTAACCTCGTTGACTCTTCATGTGACTGCCCTTACATCTATAAAGTATCAACCATAAAATACCTTGGAGTCATGTTTGACCAATGTTTGTCCTGGCATGCTCACATTGAACTTCTCATGGCCAGGGTTCGTAAATTAATCTGGATTTTTAAAATTCTACGTCATGTTGCATCAAAAGACTTAATTAACCAAATCTACTTATCTTTAGCACAATCAATTCAAAACTACTGTATACCAGTTTGGGGAGGAGCTACTAAGACCAAGTTCTTGGAACTCGAAAGAGCACAGAGATCTTTATTAAAAGTAATGTATTTTAAGCCCTACCAATATTCTACAGACATGCTTTATCGAGAGTCCGGATTGCTATCCGTCAGAAAACTCTACATCCTAAATGCCGTTTTAAAGCTACATAGATCTCTTAAATTCAACCCTATTAATCTGACTAAGAGAAGAAAAGGTAGCGTAGCTGCTAAAGTCACTACTTGCTCTCGATTTGCATCGAGACAGTATGTTAAGCAATCTACCTACCTCTATAACACCATAAATAAAACTTTGAATATATATCCCTTAAATAATTATAATTGCAAAAAATCCCTCAATAAATGGCTATTGACGCTAAGATACGAAGAAGTTGAAAAGCTTTTAGAAGTTGTTTCGTAACATGCATTAAAACGTAAACTTTACACATTTATCAAATCATTCATACTAATATTCACATCATTATACTTTTACTCACATACTCACCATCCTCCTGACACACACTTACACAAGCCTACACTTATAAATACACACACGCATACTTTCACATTAACAGTAATATAAACATACATACACTCTCATTCACACTCTACATACATATACAAATCATAACCTAATATTTAAAACATATATATATATATAATATACTAACTTTAATTTTTAATAAGTATTCTTGATTGTAACAAGCATTTTTTCATATACAAATTTTAATTCTCTGTAATTCACCACTTAATCACAATTATCTTAATACGGAAGAGCGAGACCCTCTAACACAGGTATGTTAATACTTAAAAGAGAGTCTCAAACATATAAACTGTAAATTAGATTAAGTTTACTGAAATAAATATTTTGTATTTGTATTGTATTGTCTGTCTGTAACGCTTTCACGCCAAAACTACTGGACCGATTTGAATGAAATTTGGTATGGAAATAGTTTGAGACCCGGGAAAAAACATACGATAGTGTTTATCCAACTGCGCAAAAAGAGGTTAATGTTTTTGCGCGATAACCGACATACGCGCGGGCGGAACCGCGTCCGGGAAGCTAGTATAAATATATAGAATCATCAACCCTGGAGTTTTCTTCCTAACGTGAACCCTGCGACCGGATTCAAGTAGACGCAACGAGAACAGCAACAATACAGTCCACTGGTCTGTGTGTGTGTGTGTGTGTGCATGCATGTGTGTGCGCGCCCACGTCCGTCAACTAACCTTTCCTAGTGATGATGTCCCATTTCTCCGGCGTGCACACGATGAGCTGCGTGGCGTCGATCTGTTCCCGCGTCAGCTGGTGGTCGCCGGTCAACTCGGACACTTTCATGTTGTACGCAGCCAGGCGTTTGCTGAAGTTGCCCACCTACCATAAACAAGATAATTATAACTCTGTTTTCGCTACACTTTTTGACCAGCTTCAAAAAAGCAGGAGGTTCTCAATATTTTTTTCTCTTATTTTTGTTTCCTTAGAGCTTTTGACTGGGTGAACCGAATTTGATAATTTTTTTATTTGAAAACTGAAGCTTGTCGTTTAGTTCTATTTAAATTTCATCAAAATCGGTCAAGCCGTTATTGAGTTACAGAACACCAATAACTGAGAAATATTTTCCCATATCGATGATATAGTCGTTGACAGTGAATGACAATCGATCCCATAAGTAGCAAGGGCACTAAGAGTGAAAAAAAGTGTTAACCAAAAAATGGAAACGACTTCAACACTCAAAAGTGTGAAATAACTTGTCGACTTCGACACCATGCGCACAATATTGTGATAATAGGTACTTCAATCTTTTGAGTATTGAAGTAGGTGCCAAAAACTTTGTTTCAATTTTTTTTTTACGTTTCCATGTGAGGCATTTAATTTAATGTGCAAGAATTTTGTTATTTTAACATATCCGTGGGCGCCGGGCTAGAATGCCCTCTACCCATAGGTGTCGTAAGAGACGACTAAGGGATTACCCTTGTGTGTTAACACCAGAAGGTGAGCAGCAGTGCTTTCTTAGGAACTGATATCTCACACTGCGATCCCCAAGACGCCAGCCAAGCGTGGGGATTATGGCAAACCCCCCCCGTAATGGGGTAGGCTGTTGTTAGCTATGGGCAATCCGGCTGATACAGTAGTTATTTTAAACGACTTCCAAAAAATGAGGAGGTTTGTATGTTGTTGGAGGTTTGGAAGTCGTGTAGACTTCCCAAAGAGGGAGAGTTATGTTTTCAGGATTCATGTATGTATGTTTGTGAGTTTCTTTATTCCATCATAACTTCGAAACGGCTTAACCGATTTTAATGTAAGAGATATCTATTAATAACAAATACTTTTAAAAGTAGCCTAAAAAATATTAAATAATATTTTAATAAAACACTTAAAAAAGCATAAAATTATATATCTAGTGACAATTCCGCCTAATTTTCCTGTTATCTACGTGACGTCACAAACATCACGCAGCCTAACCGGAAGAATACTCGACTAGTTTCGCTTCTAAACGAAGCATCTTCAGGAGGTCTTGACTTACCGAGCGCACGATCGAGACTAAACGGCCAGCTTGTTTGTTTGTTTAGGGAGGACATAGATGCTGGCTACCGCCTGTGCGGTCGTCCAGCTCCACCGGGTTTTGGGCGAGGGCCTGGCCCTACGGCACTTCTCCCGAGACGGGCGTAGAAGGCGAAAAGCGCTTTCTACCTCCGTCTCCTGCGGACGCCGAAAACGTGCCGCTACTATAGGAGGGGTTGACAGCGAGCTCAAGGGCACCACTGTGGTTCGGACCTCGGCTTGTCTCGCTGTCGAGAGACATGGGGGGGATCGGAGCAAAATGCCTCTGTGCAACTGCAGTGTTGCACAATTGGGCCCTACTGAATAATACTCTTTGACTATTTGGAGAGCAATTTATCGTGACCTTGTTTTTGCCTCGAGTTCGCCGGCGGGCTCGGTGTTTGATTGTGTAAACGGCCAGCGGCTAAACACGCCTTTATATAGGCCCGATCGTGACTCACTGTTCTTTGTTGTAGCTTACAATTGGTAAAGATATACGTTTTTAAAGTGATAATTATATAAAAAGGTTATTGAATTGTTAACAGAATATTTTAAGTTATATAACGTGACTATTAATTCATCAACAATACTGCGGGGGATAGTGTAGAATCGATAACTGAATGTGATCCACTCATAATTCATTATCACATAAACAAAATTAATAATAACTATTGCCTAAGCTGTGGCGCGTTGACTTTGAGAATGATAGCGACGACAACACTCGCGGCCGCCGTGGACTAGACTCACACTTATACACACGTTCTAAGTATTCTAACGCATTGCGAGGGCAATGAACTCGGTAGGTATACCTACGCATTGCGAGGGCAATGAACTCGGTAGGTTTACCTACGCATTGCGAGGGCAATGAACTCGGTAGGTATACCTACCGAGTTCATTGCCCTCGCAATGCGTTAGAATACCTAGAACGCGTGTGTATGTGTGAGTCTTGTCCACGGCGGCCGCGAGTGTTGTCGTCGCTATCATTCTCAAAGTCAACGCGCCGCAGCTTAGGCAATAGTTAGTATTTACTCATTAATACTAATATTTATACTCTCGTCCACTTATGGCCGAACTTTTTATGGACGACTTTGAGTGCAAACACATAGTTAAAGAACCTAGAATATTATTTTATTATAGATACGTTGATGATATAATCATTTGTTGGACTGGCACTTCCCGCCAAATTGATATCTTTGTTAAGAAACTTAACAATATACACCCAAAAATTAACTTTAAACTGGAATTAGAATCAAACCAATCTATCAACTTTTTGGATCTAACGCTTACAAGAGTGGACAGTAAATTGCATTTCCAAATATATCGAAAAACAACACACACAGATGTTGCTATTCCCTCCACTTCTTGTCATCCTATTCAACATAAATTAGCCGCTTTTCGGAGCTATGTCCATAGATTGTTATCGGTTCCTCTGACCCAAGACAACTATAATAAAGAGCCTAATATAATATACCAAATTGCTATTTCCAACGGCTACAATAAACAGTTAGTTGATCGATTAATTCAGACCAAACAACGTAATAGGGCTAAGTCGCTTCTTTATTCTTGCCCTTCTGATAGAAATATCAAGTACGTAGGCAGCTTAACGTATATGGGGCCAATATCTCAAAAAATTTCCAATATATTAAAGAAAAATAACGTCCATGTAGCTTTTCGTCAAATCAAAATCTACGTCATTTATGTAACGGTAAGGATCGATTGGAAGACGGTAAAAAATCCGGTGTTTACAAAGTTACCTGTGACGAATGTAACAGCGTTTATATTGGTCAAACTGGCCGTAATTTTGATATCCGATATAAAGAACATAAATCCGCGTTTAGAAACGACCATCCCGAACAGTCTCATTTTGCCAAACATTTAATTGAAAGCGGTCATCAACTCCTCGATTGTAACACGTTTGAAATCTTACACTGTTGTGACAAGGGGTTTAGGTTACGTGTATTAGAACAGTTAGAAATATCAAAACATAGTGTAGGCTTCGCGCTGCTGAATGAACAGACTCAATTGGTTTCATCCCCACTGTTACATATTTTTAGTGATAATCTGCCGCCACAAACTATTTTGTAATAAAGCTCCGGCTTACCATGTCACAACTGCTGTATTTCACACTTATTTTATATTCCACAATTAGGGTGCACTCACTATCAAACACTGTATACCTATGTGTAGTGCTGTCGTATATTATACATGGCACTTTGCGTATTAAGTGGAGTGGCGTCCGTCCACTTCGAGAATCTATTGAAGACTGACTCGAATTCTCCCTGCAACTGGCCACGTTTGCTCTCCCCTCCAAGTATTACGTCACGAGTCAAATCAATGTCTAATGGACTACGTAATTATCAAATAAGCTATTAAAGGAGTCAAATTGAATAATTACAAGTAAAAATGCTAAGCATTAAATTAAGTACAGATTAAATCAAATTGAAACCAACAATTTAATCATTATTTGTAATTCTTGATTATTATTTTTTCATAACGTGCTGAGCCAAGCCACCCGTCGAACCAGCAACCAGTGATGACGTCACGCTACGAGTCACGCCACCCACCGTGTCATCCCCACGTGTCCCGAGTAGCTACAAGCAGGTCCTGTGACTGTTTCATCGTGGAAGCTGCCTACTTGCCGAACCGAGCTACCCGCCGAACCAGTGTTGACGTCACTCTGCGACCCTTTCATAATTTTTAAGTTTAAAACTAGTTTTCGTACATTGTTTACTTAGTCTCGATCGTGCGCTCGGTAAGTCAAGACCTCCTGAAGATGCTTCGTTTAGAAGCGACACTAGTCGAGTATTCTTCCGGTTAGGCTGCGTGATGTTTGTGACGTCACGTAGATAACAGGAAAATTAGGCGGAATTGTCACTAGATATATAATTTTATGCTTTTTTAAGTGTTTTATTAAAATATTATTTAATATTTTTTAGGATACTTTTAAAAGTATTTGTTATTATTAAATATGGATTTCCGCAAAGTAACGCCTGAATCTATCCATTACCTTAAGAGATATCGTTAGATTTTTCTCAAACATAGTTACCACACAATATTTCATTTTAACACAAACAAAATAAAGCACATATCTTTTTTTTTAATATGATTACAAGCACTATCGCGTGCTAAGCGAAAATCATATATTACAAATTATTGGAGTACAAAATGTTATGCCCAAGGCGGGAATCGAACCCGCGTCCTCCGATATCGCTTCATATGCCTAAACCTCCTCGGTCACCTGGGACTTGGCATTGCTGCCGAAGTTTTGTGTGAAATTACTTTAACCGTCATAGGGGACGGTGCGCGGCCATTAACCAGACTACTAGACTTCATCTGATCCGATGGCCGAACAGGTTAAGGCATCCGACGCGATATTCGAGGACGCGGTCGATTCCCGCCTTGGGCATTAAATTTTTTTTTTACTACAACAATTTGTAAAATTTAAAAAAGCACAAATCTCCTTACCATTTCCTGTACAAGCGACCTCATGGGCGCGACGTATATCATCTTGAAGTCGTTGACATTGACAGTTCCGTCATCGTTGACGTGCTTCCCGACCTCCCTCATAATGCAGAGCAACGCCACGTTCGTCTTACCGGCGCCGGTCGGGGCGCACACCAGGAGGTTCTCGTCTGATTCTAACGCCGCTTTGGAAATTCGACTCTGTTGACAGGTGATAAGGTTTAAATTAATAGTAGCAGTATAACTCTTTGTGCTAGTTCGTCCGGGATACTTCCTGGAATTTAATTCGTCCGGGGTACTGCTATCATACCTATTTATACCGATAAGTAGCATGCTGGTGAAATTATAGGGACATGAGACTTAACAACTTTATGTCTGAGGGGGATGGGCGCAGTGCAATGGGCAGAGGTTGCCGCTTAAAATCAGAGGAGCCTCGTGCTGGGTTCATCACGATAGCTTATATTTTAACAAAGCAATTGAAATCTTTGCGACGATTGCCAAACATGCATACGTCCCGCCTGATGGTAAGCGGTAACCGTCGCCTGTGGACATCTGCAATACTATGGGTACTGTCAATGCGTTGCCAGTCATCAATTTCTATATCCTAAAAATTATTAGAATAATAATAAATCTTTGATAAATAACTACTTTAGTCGACAATAATATATAATTTTTTTTTAACTCAACATACTTCAATTCGTGTACAATTGCTACCCATTATATTCATACCATACTCTTTGTCTACACCAGCGCCATTCTGGCAGGTTTTTGAACTGTAATTGATAGCTTACAGCTGGACCCTTTTTTAAGTTTTCTACCATATGAGATGACTCTCTTTACCTCTACCCTCTAAAGCATTTTTTTATACTATTGTGACCAAACAAGCTTGAGGTCCACCTGATGTTAAGCGCACTAACCTCTGACAGACTGACTTTAACAGATGCATTTCGTCACACGAATTGCACTGCGCCCGTCACCTTGAGACATAGTTATTAAGTCTTATGTGCCTGTAATTTCACTGGCTCTAAAGGACTGTTGCCGGAACACACCGTTAGGTGCCTGGCGACAGATTTTCTACTTGATGGTATTCGCGAAATGCTCTTCCACCATGCGTCGAAGCTCAAGCCCGCGACGGGATTCTAACTATAGACCTGCTGCGCGGCAGTCCATAGCCAATGCCACTGAGCCATCACTGCAAATATCTATGAAGAACACCTATACTCCCGCCATCTATGAGTTACAGACGGAACATCTCACCTGTATCCGGTTTAAAGTCTTAAAGCCCGTGAACGCAGGCTGCACGTACTTTGGCAGCTTATCGACCGCCACCAAAGTTTCGTCTTCCTCGAAAGGCTTCGGCTTCAACGCTGGCACGTGAACCTCTTCATAACCTGAACGGAGTAATGGATAATTTAGTTCTTTTTCTTTTATTGCTGTTAGGTGAGCCGCAATCTCACCTGGTAAGTGATGATGTGGTCGAAGGTGTTAACAGGCTTAACCTAGAATTACTGGCTTTCAAGGACAGCTGTCGGAACACACCGTTAGGTACTTGGCGACAGATTTTCGCTAGCCAGGCGGGCATTCACATATTGGTGGAAGGGCACCATGCCAGGCCAGCGTTGGCATTCGAACCACGGGCCTGCTGCGCAGCAGTCTATAGCCAATGCCACTGAGCTATCACTGCTTCAACATTTTCAACAGTGTTGGTGTGCGTGTATAATGGGGCAGTAATTGAGGTACTTGTCGCTACAAGACGTAACGATTTTCTACTTGAGGAGGGTAGCTAGCCAGGCTACCAAAATGTCCTACCATATGTGCTCAGTGCTTTAGTTTTTAATATTTGTTAGGCAAGACTTTAATCACTATCTCACCTAATAGTAAGTGATGTGGTCGAAGATGTTGTTCAGGCTAAGATAGAATTACTGGCTCTCAAGGACAGCTGCCGGAACACACCGTTAGGTGCTTGGCGACAGTTTTTTTTTATATAAGATTGGTTACGGTAAATGCTAGTAACGGATGCAGTTTGTCACAAGAGACGAACAGCACTGCGCCCGTCACTCTGAGACACAAAGTTGGTAAGTCTCATGTGCCTATAATTTCACTGGCACCCATACCAATCTAACTGGAACACAGTAATGTGAACATTTTAGCAGTTTTCCTTGAGAGCCAGTAATTCTATCTTAGCCTGAACAACATCTTCGACCACATCACTTACTATTAGGTGAGATTGTGGTCAAAGGCTTTACATATCAGCAATAAAAATAAAAATAAAAAAACATTACTGTTAGATGAACTCGTTCACAAAGTGTTCTGCTGCTACTATATACTATTTCTACTTGAAGGTGGTAGCTAGCCAAGCGGTCATTCGCAAAATGCCCTACCACTATGCGGTGAAGCTCATGCCTGCAATATGAGCCCCTCTAAGGCAGTAAATAACTATTGCCATAACTCCTTATGAGATGTAACATAATATAATGAAAAAAAATACCTTTTCTCTGTTTCCGGAAGGAGCCAGGGGGCAGTTGACACCGCTTGTTCGCCATGAAGTGCGCACCGGCAGCGAACACCAATTCCTCCAACTGTAAGACCTTCCTCGCGCCACCGACTTGACCGGCGCCGCCAGCGGCGTCAGACTCTAGCTTGTGGCGCTTACGCGGTGCTTCAGATTGTTGTGTCGTCTGTACATAAGGAAAATAATATGTTACATAATATAACCGATAACATTGGCACAGGGGCATTTCAATCTCTCGTAGCGAAGCTTGCCTAGGCTTTCCTAACCGATCAATTAAGTTAAGCAACGCTAAAATATTTTATTCTATTACGAGATTATGTGAATGGTGGTAGGGCATTTTGCTAATGCCCGCCTGGCCAGCTCCCACTCTCAAGAAGAAAATCAGTCGCCAAGCATTTAACGGTGTGTTCCACCAGTCACCAGTCCTTGAGAGCCACTAATTCTAGGTTAAGCTTGTTAACACCATCGACAACATCATATTTTTTGCTATTATTGGAGTTGATGTATTGACATATGATTGTGTTTTGATTGTTTTCCGATATTAATTATTTAATTATCTTCAAATATTATTATTTTCCGATTCTTGATTTAATTTGATTGATTTAATATAAATTTATTTAATTTATACTGTGTGGTAATTTGTAATTGTATTAATGTACGTTTTATATAACAATAAACAAATTTTTTTTTTTTTTAATTGTATCATCACTTACCATCAGGTAAGATTGAGGTCAAAGGCTTACCTTACAGCAAAAAATATTTAAAAAAAATACAATATGAGGGTAAATAAAATGAATGATGTAATGATTATTAGTCAATTTACCTCATCCTCCCCTTTTCCAGTTTCCAGCTGCGCCAATATCTTCTGCAGATGCGGTTGCCGCGACATCTCCTCGCGGATGGAGGCGCGCTCGCTCTCCGACTGCGAGGAGGCCAACTTCGTGCAGTACAGAACTGGAAACGACACGGTTATATGAGATTTTTTTAAGCGCTCGTAGCGAAGTTTCCTTAGCCGTTCTGAACCGATCATCTAAGTTAAGCAACGTCCGCCGCGGTCAGGAGTTGGTTGGGTGACCGCTAGAGCACGTTGAGCCGTCGCGCGTCTGTCCCGGTTGTTGTCTTACGATGGCAGTCGTTACAGCATGGTGGTAGGACATTTTGCGAATGCCCGCATGGCTAGCTACCACCCTCAAGTAGAAAATCTGTCGCCAAGCGCCTAACGGTGTGTTCCGGCAGCTGTCCTTGAGAGCCAGTTCTAGGCTAGCCTGAACAACATCTTCGACCACATCATCACTTACCATCAGGTGAGATTGTGGTCAAAGGCTAGATTATCAGTTATTAAAAGAAAAACTTTTTAGGGCCTGTTTCAGAATGTTTGAGTAAGTTCCGGTTTTACTACCCAGAACATATTTAATAAATAAAACACTATCTTTGCGTTTCACAGTTATCGATTTAGCCTATCCTTTGGTTAAAGCTTGAAACGCGCTGCATGTTAACTGTCATTTTTTTTGCCCTAACTCTAGTTTTGAGCGGGATTGACAAAGATGTGTAAAAGCAGACCCAGCACAGAGAATATTTTGTCGGTTTTTAAATCCTGCATAAACCGAACAAAGCCTTATAAGCGAGTATAAAATAGTAGTTCATGCAACTTGTCATATAATAGAGGGTATTAAAACATGAGTGTAGTTTTTTGTTATTACGAGCTGCGGCTCGTAACGAGTTTGAAAATAAAATTACACGAGTGTTTTAATACCTAATTATATACAGTTGCATACACTACTTTATTTAATCTCATGGCTAAACGCTTTTCATGATTTTTCTGTCAAAAGACTATTCGTCAGTTTCGTAGCTGTTTCTAGAATGTCAGGTGGAGTTAAATCATCAGTATCGTCGGCGTTGCTTGACATTTTTGCTACTAAAGTGTTATCCAACAAAATATTACTCAAATTCGTATGTACGAAATAGCGCCATAATGGAAAAAGGTATGTTATTGGTCTATCGGCTCGGAACCAGCGCTCACCACAGATAATGTGTGATTAAATTGAATTGAAACCTCCTTGGTCGAGACACATTATACTTTAATCATTAAAAAAATGTTTTAAAGCATTGTTTTGTTAGGAGAATAATGCTTTAATTATTTTTTTTAATTTTCTTAAAGAAGTATGTAAATAAAATATACCATTAAAAGTCTGTATTTCATTTCATAATAATTAGAATATTACCGAATGAGATTATATAAAATTGTTAATGCAACTTACTTGTATATCGATACTTGTTGAGCAGTTTGACGAACTCGAAGCAGTCGTAACCAAGCAGCAGCACCAGTCTATTCTCCAGGTCTCTGTCGTCAGCCGCGTCGCCCAGCGCTTTCAGCACTTCGCTAGATTTAGCCTGGAAAAAGCGAAAGCGAATAATTAATATAATTTTAACATCAATCGAAATAATTACAACGAAGATGGTGAGTTGAATGTCAGTGAAAAATAAGTATAAATTAATTAAAAATTCGGCCAAGTGCGAGTCGGACTCGCGCACGAAGGGTTCCGTACCATTAGACTTCATAATAACAACAAATATTTTTATAAGTATTTTAAGAAAACATAAAATAATATTCAAGTCAAGACCTCATGAAGATGCTTCATTTAGAAGGGAAACTAGTAAAATATTTTTCCGGTTGGGCTAATTAGGCTGGAAAATTAGGCGGAATTATCACTAGATATATATATATTTATACTTTTTTAAATGTTTTATTAAAATATTTTTTCATGTTTTCTTAAAATACTTTTAGAAATATATGTTATTATTAAATATGGATTTCCGCAAAGTAACGCCTGAATCTATTCATTACATTAGACTTCATATTTTAACCTTTTTTTGTTTTAACGTGCGCGGGTCCGACTCGCACTTGGCCAACTTTTTGTATTTGTTGTTATAGCGGCAACAGAAATACATCATCTGTGAAAATTTCAACTGTCTAGCTATCACCGTTCTTGAGATACAGCCTGATGACTGACGGACGAACGGATGGACAGCGAAGTCTCAGTAATAGGGCCCCTTTTTTACCCTTTGGGTACGGAACCCTAAAAATAACAGAAAAATGTCTTAATACTTTTATTTTTGTAATTACGCATGCTCTGCTGTTCAAGGCATTATTAACGCGGGAATAAAGCATCCAGCCCACTAGATAGTTAGATAGTTATACAGGGTTATTGGTAATATGCTAACAACCTCTCAGGGTTGACATCTGCTAGTCCTTACAAAAAAACATTTAGAGATTTTTTTTGTTTTGATTTCTTTTTTTTTTACGTGTTTTTGACGGAATAGGTACGAGGCCCATGTATTGTTAAAAGTCTCTAGCGCCTGTAATGTATTATTTCATAATTTTTATTACTTTGCTCGACGTAAATATTCAAATCTCTATTCAAAGGGAGGGCGCGGTCCAGTGTTGCCGCGGTGAACGCTCTTGGCTCGGAGTAGGCATTAAAACACAAAAAAAAATCAAATATATTATCTTTTTTTTTTCAAAACAAAAAAATGATCTCAAAATGTTTGTAAGGACAAGATGTCAACCCTAAGAGGTTGTTAGCATATTACCAATAACCCTGTATAGTGAAACATGGACACGAATTGCCAATTTATTTTAAGTACTATTATATTGATATATTACTAGGCCTGAACGAGTTATAAGTGTATTTCTACAGACAATCATCGATGTTAAGTAAATGGAGTAGAGATACTGATTGCACTGCTTCTGTATGTGTTCCTATGACAAACATGAAAACCGGCTGATAAAGTGAAGTATCAATAAGCATACCTGCGACACCATGGCATCAGGGAAATGTCTGGACAGCCGCCTCTGCAGCCAATACGCATCGATGTCCATCGGGTGGAGGGACTGGTCGCGCCGCTTCTGTGTTTGCTCCTCTGAGAGCTGTACAATAAAGTACATATGGTTAGCATTTCTTACATCATTATTCTTGGAAAGACGTGAGTAACAATTGTTGATGTATTTAATAATAACAAATGTTGAAGAGGTTTTTTTTTCATGTTATTGTGAAGGAACAAGCTCGAGGCCCACCTGATGTTAAGTTTTTGAAGCGCTCGTAGCGAAGTTTGCTTAACCATTCTGGATCGATCAGCAAAGTTAAGCAACGTCCGCCGCGGTCATGAGTTGGATGGGTGACCGCTGGTGACATTACTACTGAGCGCTTCCGTGCTTCGGAGGGCACGTTAAGCCGTGGGTCCCGGTTGTTGTCTTAGGATGGCAGTCGTTACAGCATGGTGGTAGGGCACTTTACGAATGCCCGCCTGGCTAGCTACCACCCTCAAGTTGAAAATCTGTCGCCAAGCACCTAACGGTGTGTTCCGGCAGCTGTCCTTGAGAGCCAGTAATTCTAGGTTAGCCTGAACAACATCTTCGACCACATCATCACTTACCATCAGGTGAGATAGTGGTCAAAGGCTAACCTATCAAGCATAAAAAACAAAAAAAAAAAAAAAAAAAGTGGTATCCTCGGCCTATAACAGATGCATTTCATCACAAGTCACGAATTGCACTGTGTGAGTCACCTTGAGACATAGTTGTTGAGTCTCATGTGCCTGTAATTTCACTGGCTTTCAAGGGCTGCCGCCGGAACACACCGTTAGGTGCTTGGCGACAGATTTTCTACTTGAGGGTGCTCGCTAGCCAGGCGGGCATTCGCAAAAAGCCCTTCCGTCATGCGGTGAAGCTCAAGCCCGCGGCGGGATTCGAACCATGTACCTACTGCGCGGCAATCCATAGCCAATGCCACTGATCCATCACTGCTTCCAAAAAAATAATGGTAACTGTTTGGTGGTCTCAGCAATAGCTTCTCCGATCTGGTCAAGCAATAACGACAGATATCTACTGTGCCGAACTCCTAACAATGATAGCAAAACTAGCAGTGAAACAGCCCCGACTCATGAATCGATCTTCACCATTATTGCTCCATGATAACGCGAGACCTCATACAGTACGAGAAACCGTTTCAACTCTACAGGAACTGCAATTGGAAACCATTCGTCACCCTCAGTATTCCACAGACCTTGCTCCAACGGACTACCATTTTTTCCGTGATTTGGACAATTTTCTTTTGCACCTGGAACGCTAAGGGGCGGATTATTCGATTGACTAATATATTTATTATATTTTTGACATTGTAACGATTTTGTTATCAAGAAATAAAAATATGAATTTTCTGTTATAAAAAGTTATCTTCCCAGGAGGCAGTGCAAAATGTTTTCACAAAGTTTGTTGAATCTAGATCACCAGAGTTCTACCACATAGGCATAAGCTACCCTATTAGATGGCATCGATGTATAAATAATAATGGTCATTATTTTGATGAAAATATATCAGTATCAGTACTAATATTATAAATGCGAAAGTAACTCTGTCTGTCTGTTACGCTTTCACGCCAAAACTATTGGACCGATTTGAATGAAATTTGGTATGGAAATAGTTTGAGACTCGATAAAAAACATAGGATATTTTTTATCCAACTGCGCTAAAAGAGGCTAATGTTTTTGCGCGATAACCGACATACGCGCGGGCGGAGCCGCGCCCGTATTGCTAGTATGTTATATAAAAAGAAAACTAATCAGGGATATTGTAGAATTCTAATGGTGGAAGAATTATTCAAATCGGTCCAGTAGATTTTAAGTTTATTCTTTATATAACAAAATACAAATCTTTCCTCTTTATAATATTAGTGTAGATAATAACGATTTTCAGTTAGTACAAATACAGGGTGTCCCAATATGTAGTTATATACTGAAGCTGGGAGGTAGAGGACCTAGAGGGCTATCTGAATCACCCCCATGTATGTTCCGCGATTTTTCGTATTTTCGGAGTTTTTTTTTTAATTTTTCATCTATCGCCGAGTACGATGAGATTTTTATTTATGGTGACGTGAATTATTGCGGTAGATGCTTGTTTTCTTTATGTGCTAAGCTGATAGATAGGCCAATTCAGTACGGTAACATTTACTATCTTTAGATCTTTGAATGGAATAAAAAAAAATTAAATGCCAAGAGAGATATTTTTTTTTATTGCTGATAGGTAAGCCTTTGACCACAATCTCACCTGATGGTAAGTGACGATGTGGTCGAAGGTGTTAGCAGGCTTAACCTAGAATTACTGGCTCTCAAGGAAATTACTCAGTATGTTCACAACTTCTTTTTAAGGGCCTTTGAACTCCCAGCTTCAGTATATCACTACTTCTTGGGACACCCTGTATATAATCTAGATTTATATATGGAAATTCAACTTACATTAGCGTGTATTGCGTTCTTTTTCCCCTCGGTATCGCTGTCCTCCTCACCGCTGCTCTCTTTCTCTTTCTCATTTTCCGAACCCTCGCCGTCTTCTTTGTCTTCTTCATTTACCTGAAACCAATGATATCTGTTATATATAAAGAAAATACATTTATTCATTTGATGTATGCATGTAATTATTTTTTTTTTAACTTACTTCCTAAAAAGGAGGAAGTTCTGAATTCGTCTGTATTTTTTTTTTTAATGTTTGTTACCTCAGAGCTCTTGACTTGGTGAACCGATTTTGAAAATTCTTTTTTTTGTTTGAAAGCTGATGCTTGTCGTTTGGTCCCATTTTAAATTTCATCAAAATCGGTAAAGCCGTTTTTGAGTTACGCTCCAATAATTGAAAAATATTCACCTATTTTGATGATATAGTCGTTGACAATGAATGAGAATCGATACCGTAAGTAGCGGTCACTAAAATGAGTGAAAATTTTTTTTTTCCTAAAAATGAAACCGACTTCAACACCCTAAAGTGGGAAATAACTTGTCGAAGTCGATACCATGTGCACAATTTTGTGATAATAGGTACTTTTGAACTATCATGGTACCGACTTCAACAAATTATTTCCCACTTTTGGGTGTTGAAGTCGGTTCCATTTATTGGTAATTTTTTTTTTAACATGGTGTGAATATGTTAACTATAAATGATTTTCGTTCCGTCTTTTAATTGTCTTTTAGGTTACTCTTTGACCATCGTACCAAAGACAGGCGATGAACTGGGGTCTAACTCCTTCCAGAGGCAGGGAGGCCTGTGAGATCTTTGACCTCGTCAGACCAGCGGCCGATGATGTCTCGCAGTCTTTCCCCATCAACCTTTTCCACTACCACCAGCTTATCTATGATTTCTGGTTATCGTCTGGCTTCCGTATGCCTCACCTGTCTCGCTGTTGCCTTCCATGGCTTTGCTGATGTTGGATCTGTTACATACATCAGTTAGAGCATCCACTGCTGAACAAAGTTTACCCCGTTTAAAGGGTGGTTTGAAATACTCAATCTTGTCAAGGGGCTTCAGGATCGCAGACTAAGATAGCAGTTCTTCAGATGGTGCACCTGGTATTTTTCCTTTCATCTCCTGTAATGACTCCCATTGGAAGATATCATGATCATCAGCCGGAAGACGTGAACTGCTGAACAAAGCCTAACCTATAGAGCGCCACAAAGAACAGCTATTAGCCGCTGGCTACCCGCGACTTCCACGATGTCGTCAGTCCACCTAGTAGGGGGCCTACCAACTCTACGTCTTCCAGTGTAATGTGGTAACCACTCGAGAGCTTTTCTTACCATCGGTGATCAGTTCGTCGAGCAATGTGGCCCGCCCATTGCCACTTCAACTTGCAAATTTTGAAAGCTATGTCGGTGACTTTGGTTCTTTGGCGAATATCTTTTATCTATATTATTTATCGATCAAAGAAACTCCGAGCATAGCTCTCTCCATAGCTCGTTGAGCTACTCTGAGCAGGTCCATATGGGCCACAGTTAAGGACCACGTTCTCAGTGCCATAACTCATCACTGGCACTGAGTTTGGAAGATATGGGTTGAGACTCGGTACAATTCTAGCCCACCACCTCGAAGGCTACATTCTTACTTCCATTATAGTTATTGTACATCTTTTGAGATGAAACAGAATATATTTATTTACGACAGCTTGTAACACCAAATTAACATACTTATTAGAAACTAGGTTTCCAGCTGCGTCTCCGCTCGCGCGTATTTCGGATATCGCGCCTAAACATTAACCTCTTTTTGCGCAGTGAACAAAAACTATATGTCCTTTCCCGGGTCTCAAACCATTGCCATGCCAAATTTCATCCAAATCGGTCTTGTAGTTTTTAAGTTTATTCATTGCCTACAAAAATACATATCTTTCCTCTTTATAATATTATCATAGATTATTAAGAAATTATGTATTGTACATGAAACATTAGGTACCCATGAATTAAATTAAATAAAGATATGTATTACAAAATTTAATTTAGTTAAATTAACCGGTCAATTGGAGCATAGGCTAGTTATAAACCAGCGCTGGTCTTTCGATGGTCTCACCTCTCCAAAGGCGTCTTCGTCGTCTTCCTCCGAGGACTCCTCGAACTGCACGTTGATGCCGTACGTCTCGTCTATCTCGGCGTTGCCTTCCGTGGCCGAGCTGATGTTGAAGTCAGTTATCTTCTTACCTGTGGAATACACAATATAAGATAACCACGAAGTTACTATTATAGTTAATATTTATAAAATTTGGCGAATTAAACCGCCAAATTTTACGAGCGCTTCAAAAGTATAGAAGCATTCGTAGCATAGTTTGCTAAGCCGTTCTTAACCGATCAGCTGAGTTAAGCAACGTCCGGTCATGAGTTGGATGGGTGACCACTAAGTGGCATTACTACTGAGCACTTCCATGCTTCGGAGGGCACGTTAAGCCATCCGTTCCGGTTGTTGTCTAAGGATGGCAGTCAAGTTAGTATATCATGGTGAAAGGGCATTTTGCGTATTGGCTAGCTACCACCCTAAATGAGAAAATAACTGCCGGTACACACATCAGTAACTATAGGTTAGCATTAGCAATATCTTCGACCACATCATCACTTGCCAGCAGGTGAAATAATGGTCAAAGGTTAGCCTAAAGGCTATAGATTGATACCTGACACGCACTGGGCAAAATGTTATCTTTAGTTTTTATAATTATTTATTGGAATCCGCTAAACTAACGCATCTGCTGTGAAATTGTCAACCATCTACTAGGGTTTAAAAGATACAGCCTTTTTAAGGTTTTTAAAGACGCACGGACGAAAAATGGATCTAATACGGTACCCTTTTTTTGGCTTGGGGCAAATGCATGAACGCATACCCACCCATCGCACCGGAGAGCAATTGGGTGATGTCGAGCTAAACGACCCCACCACTCCACCGACTAAAAACTCTATGGTGTTCTATTCACCTCGGCTGCGGCGGATCGCTCGAGGAACCTCTAAACGAACATCATTCGTCAATAATAAGACCAAACTTGCTTTTTATAATTTACATAAACAAAAAATATATTAATAATAATAATAATTAATTTATCTATACAACATTCGACACTATATTATAACCTTTTTTAAGTAAGCGTTTATGTAACGTTAGATGTGTGAAAGAGATAGAATGAAAGGAGTATTCGTGTGTGGAACAGAGTGCACAGAAAATAATGTAGTTCGGAACGTGAGGGGATCGCGTGAGTGAGATGTATAGATATAAGATAGGTAAGTAAGAAAGAGAAAAGAAATAAATAGTCAATTAAAATGAACGTCTTCGTTTTTATTCATTCTTAATAGTTTTCACTAATTGTACGGAATCCTTCGTGCGCAAGTCCGACACGCACTTGGCCGATTATTTGTTGTTATAGAGGCAACAGAACTATATCATCTGTGAAAATTTTAACTGTACTGACAGACGGACAATGGAGTGTTTTTAATAGGGTCCCGGTTTTACCCTTTGAGTACGGTACCCAAATAGCAGGTAATACCTACGTCTAAATGAAAGATCTAGCAATCTAGGCCAGAATACTTATCGTCTCGTCTTCATGGACTGTTTGTAATCGTCACAAAGCAATCTATCAAGCCACATAGCAACTATTCTTTGACCTGTGGGCTCGTACGATAATGGCGGTGATCCATTGGTGAATTCGTTCATTGCGTCACAAGCTCTGCGAGCACTCTACCACAGCTTTCTCTACCCAAAGGCATTGCTAAAGATATAATATAATCCATCAAAACATCTCACATCTCAACAAAATCATCTCCTACAAAACCTCGGCTTTAAAAACAGATGGATTGGCAAGCAGTATTTGAAATTCGAAATACAGGTCCATGGTTCGAATCCCGCCGCGGGCTTCAGCTTCACGGCACGATGGAAGAGTATTTTGCGAATGCCCGCCTGGCTAACGACCACCCTCAAGAAGAAAATTTGTCGCCAAGCACCAAACGGTGTGTTCCGGCAGCAGTCCTTGAGAGCCAGTGAAATTACAGGCACATGAGACTTAACATCTATGTCTCAAGGTGACGGGCGCAGTGCAATTCGTGACTTGTGAAATAGATAGATAGATAAACTCTTTATTGAACACCTTAAACTATACCAAAATTAAAAATATTTAGCTAGAATTACATCTGTTATAGGCAGAGGTTAGTCCGCTTAACATCAGATGGGCCTCGAGATTGTTCCGTCCCAATAACATAAAAAAATACAGGCGGTGTAATATAGCGCTGCATTCCAAATGATTGGCTCTATAACCTATCGTATGTGTATCGTATGATATTCTCGGAAACCGACCGGCATGTCTGAATCACTATAAATAATTAAATACTGTAATTCACATTTAACAATTCCTCACGGCCAAGAACGAACACGTGAATGTGAGAATGAACGGAATATAGAGTTGTGACGTACACTTTGGCCGGACGCATTCGGACGTCTAACCCCAAATACTGAACTCGTTCTATTTTTAAAATGGTCACGGAATTCTATTTTAGAAGAGTAATGGTCTCTATTTTACGTGTATTCTAGACATTTCTAGGTTATTCTTATTCTGTTCAATAATATTCATAATAGTGTAGAATTTGGCTAGAGTGCTCGTGATGCAATCCATACAGATGTAGTTCGTCATTTTAAATGTTGTTTTAAAGTTCGGAGATAGATTAAATTTTACGCTTAAAAGTACACTTCTTTGATTATTTGTTATTAATTATGTCGCTTGATACGAAGAATAAAAACCGCTCTACAAATTGGGATGAAGAAGAGAGGGTAAGCAATTTGTGAACGATTACGACACGAAATAAGAAAAGATAATATTATACACACACCTAATAGTATACAATGAAGTCTAAGACGCAACAGCTGTTTTTCTCCCGAAAATTGGCAGCCATTTTGCGATTTAACTTTAAGAGACATTTAAACCTGGATAGGGGTCTGCTTAAGTTGACAGCTACTTTAATAGCTACGCTCTAAACTTTAAGAATCATTTATAAGTAAGATTTTATTTAATCAGCAGTTAATCTCCGGTTTATTTTTATGCAGGTATTATAAGTAAGCATGTAAGTGTTCAAACTCGTTGAAACTCAGCATGTATGGCCTTGAGCCTAATCTATGCTTCTGCTTTGTCAGATTTCCGTAAAATGTGGTATTTCCAAACAAAATCAAAAAATCGTTTTGTACGGGAATTGTTATTTTGAGATTTAGGAATAAAATAAACAGTAAAAAGAACAACTGGCAAACCAGAAGCAAAATTTATCTCGTAAATTTGTAATGTAATTCGCCTAGAAGGCGTTATTGCAAACTTAACAATATTAAAACTAACGATGTGTTTCGGCAACAGTCCTTGCACTCTGATACACGTACACGCTCAATAATAAATACCACTAGCGGTTACCCTAGTACTCGCAGCAAATGTTGCTTAACATAGGCTGGCTACGAGCGTTTCGAAAGGGTTCGTCAGCGTTCCTCATACTTATCGCTCTCTTGGATACCTATATATTATATTCGGCCGATTTTTATCCGATCGAATAATAACTACATAGCGCAACTCTAGTGCCCGTTCATTCCGTTCACTCATTTCATAACGTTAACACAAAATTTCTAAGATGCTGATCTGTAGCCGCCTGCAAATAGTGTTGTGTGAGTCGATTCTTTTCTTTACTATAGATTTGAATATAACAGTATCATCGATACCTTGTCCTAACTAAAATACGTCGAAACAAAAATATAATGTTCATAGAGATAGGAACGGACGGATGATAGGACGGTTCCTACGGCCCACCTATTATTGTAAGAATTGTAGTTATTCGATTATATTGGTAATATTCTAATTATGAAATGAAATACAGACTTTTATTGGCATATTTTATCTACATACTTCTTTAAGAAAATTAAAAAATTAAATTTAAGCATTGTTCTCCTAACAAAACAATGCTTTAAAACATTTTTTTTATTATTAAAGTACAATGTGTCCCGACCAAGGAGGTTTCAATTCAATTTAAGCACACATTATGTGTGGTGAGCGCGCAGCGCGCGCATCGTGCTGGTTTTTATATTGCATTTTATTGAATGTAGCTACCTATAGCAATGAGATTAAATAAAGTAGTGTATGAAACTGCATATAATTAGGTATTAAAACACTCGTATAATCTTATTTTGAAACTCGCCTGCGGCTCGTTCCAAAAAACTACACTCATGTTTTAATACCCTCTATTATATGACAGTTGCATAAACTACTATTAATGGAGTAGCTTCAGTGTTGTATATCGTTCGTAGCATTTTGTTAATAAAAGCCGGGCGCCGGAAAAAACTACGTAATAGGTTGAGTATAATAATTATTCATTTAAAATGTTATTTCAAGCTGGCCGTATTGCATGCTAAGCGAATCATTATAATATTTTATTTATTAAGTACATATTCTTAGAACACTACATTTTCACGGTGGCCAACTTACTAACCAAACATAAAAAATATTCAAGAGTGCATACTTTTGTATTAAATTTATATCGCTAAACTCAAGCAGAATTAATCGCCGCAGCAAATAATCGATATTATCTACACCCCTAGCATTGTCGTCATAGTATTTTGAATGAACTATATATGTGAACTAATTGAATGAACTATTTGAGTGAAAGTAAATTGATAGTTGGACTGTGGTTGGACTTGGTTCTTTGTTCGGCCGGGCGAGAACATTCATATTTGCTTTTATGATAATTTGTCGAGAGTATTTTTTTGTTAATTTAATTGTGTGTCTTTTGTAAGGTGAGTGAATTAGCATATTATTTTATTACCATGTTGATTATTTTGGATTAATGAACATAAGTTTATTTATAAATAGTTAATGATTTATATACAGATCTTGTTTAATAAATAGGTTTGTTTGTGATTGTGACGAAACAAGCACGAGGCCCATCTGATGTTAAGCGGAAACCTCTACCTATTACAGATGCATTTCGTCATAAGTGACGAACTACACTGCGCTTGTCACCCTGAAACATACAGTTGTTAAATCTCGTGTGCCTGTAATTTGACTGGTTCTCAAGGACTGCTGCTGGAATCCACTGTTAGGTGCTCTCACCTTGCGGTGAAGCTCCAGCCAGAGGGGGGATCGAACCCGCAGCACATCAGTCCATACCTATTACCGCTCGCCTATCACTGCTTCACAAAATAATAATGAACAGCTCAAGAATAAGCCACCATCTAATCAGTACTAATATTATAAATGCGAAAGTAACTCTGTCTGTCTGTCTGTCTGTTACGCTTTCACGCCAAAACTACTGGACCGATTTGAATGAAATTTGGTATGGAGATAGTTTGAGACCCGGGACAAAACATAGGATAGTTTTTATCCGACTGCGCAAAAAGAGGTTAATGTTTTCGCGCGATAACCGACATACGCGCGGGCGGAGCCGCGCCCGGAAAGCTAGTATAATATACAACTATGTAAATAGTATCCTCACATTTTTGCATGGTGGTACGGCATTTTGCGAATGCCCACCTGGCTAGCTACCACCCTCAAGTAGAAAATCTGTCGCCAAGCACCTAACGGCTGCCGGAACACATTCCGGCAGCTGTCCTTGAGAGCCAGTAATTCTAGGTTAGCCTGAACAACATCATCGACCACATCATCACTTACCATCAGGTGAGATTGTGGTCAAAGGCTAACCTATCGAGCAAAAAAAAAAAAAAAACATGCAGTAAGTGCTCAAGAACGTTTACTGCTAAATGTGGGTATTAAAGCCATGTGAGGTCTCATCAGTAAATATATCATATTATTATTTTATTTTTTATCTCCAACTATTAATTTCTACAAATTAACACCGCCTATTTTTATTCCTCACATATCTATATTTTCCATTCTAAGGTTGACTGGAAGAGATCGCTTTAAGCGATAAGTCCGCCCATTGTACTTTAGCTTTAATAATTCTCTATAAAAAGTTTGTTTGTAAAATTTTTGGTGTACAATAAACAATTTTTGTATTGTATAGTATTTTGTATTGTATAAGATAGAAGAAGGTCGTCATTGCAGAAATCGGCATGGAAGACATCTTTCTAATCTGTTTCACAATATAATCAGTACTAATAATATTATAAATGCGAAAGTAACTCTGTCTGTCTGTTACGCTTTCACGCCAAAACTAATGGACCGATTTGAATCAAATTTGGTATGGATATAGTTTGAGACCCGGGAAAAAACATAAGATAGTTTTTATCCAACTGCGCAAAAAGAGGTTAATGTTTTTGCGCGATAACCGACATACGCGCGGTTGGAGCCGCGTCCGGTAAGCTAGTAATAAATATATGTATAAGTTTATTTGTCTGTCGTTATATAATATTATCGATTCGATAATATTATAAAAGCTGTGTTTGGTCTAAAATTGAACAGCGCCTTGTGGAGTTACGGTGGCATAGGCTATACCGTCTGTAATAGAATAGAATACTCTTTATTGTTACACCACATAAAATACATGTTGAATAAAACTAATAAGTGTTACAATGGGCGGCCTTATCACTAAAAGTGATCTCAACCAGGCAACCTTAGGATGTAGTTATAAACAAGCTAACATTTTGAAAGTTATAGTGTGGCGAATGTAATACGGTGCAATACCTACGTAACATTACGCAATCGTGCATTATTGTGACGATTCGCTAACATATACGCCTGTTTCCACACGTTTGTATGGTGATAGGGTACATTGTGAATACCCGCTTGGGTAGCTACCACCCTTAAGTAGATAAATTGTCGCCAAGCACTTAACAGTGTGTTCCGGCAGCAGTCCTTGAGGCAGAAAAATTACAGGCACATGAGACTTAACTACTATGTCTCAAGGTGACGGGCACAGTGCCATTCGTCACATGAAATGCATCTGTTATGGTCAGATGATAATCCGCTTAACATCAGATGGGACCCGTGCTTATCCTGTCATAACAAAAAAAAGCACCGATTTCAATACCGTTTGTAAGATTGCTTTATTGACGCGGAGGTATAAAATTTAGCAGTAAGATTTAGTACATTGTATATGAAGGGCGGTAAGTAAGGAATTGCGATCGAGGCTCTAGTAGAAGCCCGAAGTCGTTGACTGAGTGCTTTCTGAGTCGAGGGTCGTAATTCCCATACCGCCCGTGAAACAAACAATGTTTTTCATCAAATGTGCGAGTAAATAATTATGAATATGCTTTAATACACAAGTCAGAAAAACTATTATTACGAAATACGTGAACTTTTTTGAAAGCGGATGGCGGGCTTTTTGCCCACACCACAGATTATACAAATGTTTCGTTCAGAAACGTTACGGACAAATACTTACGTAGATAATATATATCCATGACGGAGTGTAAAATATTTTGAATAATTTCGACGATTTGATACACAAACTAAGAACATTATTTAAGAACATTCATATTATTAAAATCAATTATTAAGAACATTCGTTGAGTATTTAACTAACATGTAGCGAGAGTGCAATAAAATTCCTGTTTTGAAAGAGCGATATATTATAATAAGGGGCCATGTGAAACCACTCAAAGCGCGACGAAAAATCTGATGCTGTAAAGGCTATATTGATCTATATTAAATGCACAAAGTTTTTAAGGTATTTAGTTTGATAAGGATTAATGGTGTATTGCTCAAATCGCTTCGTGAACAAGCCATTACTTCACGTAAAAAGTAAAGGATAAAAAATGGTTATTGTGGGTTATCCCTAAGAGATAGACATACCATCATTTGCATGGTGGTAGGGCATATTGCGAATGCCCGCCTGGCTAGCTACTACCCTCAAGTAGAAAATCTGTCGCCAAGCACCTTACAGTGTGTTCCGACAGCTGTCCTTGAGAGCCAGTAATTCTAGGTTAGCTTGAACATCTTCGACCGCATCATCACTTACCATCAGGTGAGATAGTGGTCAAAGGCTAACCTATCAAGCATAAAAAAAAACCATCGCGGAATTTTTTGTAGCCCTTTTTAAGGTGTACCATACTGTTGGTAGTACATTATTTTGATCCATCTCGTAGGGTTCAGCCAGCGTTTGCTATGTAAGCGCAAAAAATGTGTTTATTTACGACATCACATTATCCTAAAGAAGAAACCTCTAAAATTATCAGTGTTTCTCTACTATATTATGCATGTATTATACATAGAAACCTACCTCTTGAATCGCTCTATCTATTAAAAAAAACCGCATCAAAATCGGTAGCGTAGTTTTAAAGATCTAAGCATATATAGGGACAGACAGACAGCGTGAAGTGACTTAGTTTTATACAATGTAGTAATAAATAATACTTAATCTTACTCTATAGAAGTTTTTATGCGCTATGCTACAAAGAGTTGCATAGCGTACCATGACCCCTAATGGACAGTGTCCTATAAAAAAAATTGTTTACTTTTTTATTTAGTAGCGGAGTATTTTTTCAATTGATATGCTAAGAGACTGCCATATAAAAGTTTTTATTTATTCCAGCCAAAAAAATGCCGATTTCCGTGAACATCTCGAGCAGATATGGCAACGTCACAGCTAGAGCCACAGGGCAGACCAAAACGAGGGGTTACGGCCCTATCTTTCGCGAATTCGGCCTAGATCGTGACGAGGTCCTGGAAGCCATGCAAGAGATCGACCACCGCTTCACCAGCTTCAGCTTGTACGAACACACCAAGACATGCGTCCCCGACGAAGACAGCGTTAGAGTTATTCCACGCGACCCAGAGATCCTGACAGTCGGCAGACAGTACCTGAAGAACAAAACTTCAAGAACTTCAACCTGCACGTCGAGTCTTTCCGAACGCAAGACGAACAAGACTTCTGTCACCTGGTCTGAAAGCAACGGAGTAACTACCGGGTGGAGCGCTGGGTTCTCTTGTAAAATCGAAGGTATCTCAATCATATGAGTACTAATATTATAAATGCGAAAGTAACTCTGTCTGTTACGCTTTCACGCCAAAACTACTGAACCGATTTGAATGAAATTTGGTATGGAAATAGTTTGAGACCCGGGAAAAAACATGAGATAGTTTTTGTCCAACTGCGCAAAAAGAGGTTCATGTTTTTGCGCGATAACCGACATACGCGCGGGCGGAGCCGCGCCCGGAAAGCTAGTAAGAGAATAAGTGTAAACTGCATGGCATCTTCAATCTATTACAAAATTCCATTACCAATTAGGTCTCTTGACGGTAATAAACGGTTTAAAACTGCACTCAATGGTCTCCTTGCGGAAAAAGCATACTATGACTTAAAGAGATTTTTTGAATGAAATCAAAGTACCATGAAAACAATAATAATTTAATGAACTTTGTTTTGAATCTTATATTTTCTTTCGTAAACTATTGACATTATTAATTCTTAATTTTTTTTATAGTATAATTTTCGCAATTTATGACCTAATAATTCAATTTTCATTTATTAATTTTATTTAATGCCATAATGTAGTAAATTATGTACCGAAATTTTCATATGCCGATAAGGCGAAACATGGCTGTACTTTTCCTAATCGTCATCATCGTTAACCTATGTTGTATGAAATAAATAAATATTAATATGAATATTTTAGCGTAAGGAAAAGGAGATATTAGCGATTTGAGACGCTCGTGGCGAAGTTTGCTTAGCCATTCTCAACCGATCAGCTGAGTTAAGCAACGTCCGCCTCGGTCGTGACCAGGGGCCCAACTCCCACCTTTTAAAAACTATTATAGTAAACCAACGTCATTATTTTAAGCTTAAAATATTGATATTGACATTCGTACCGTGGCCATCACGAAACAATAATGTTCATATAGCGCTATCTCTATCGCACAGATGACTTGATTCAATGCATGCATCTCGCTCTCACGTTGAAGTTCTAATGTAAGTTTACTATAGTGATATGTGGTAGTGCGAATTAAAATTGTAAATATAAGGTTAAAATAAGACTGAATTAAGAGATGGGAGTCGGCCCCTTGGATGGGTGACCGCTAGTGACATTACTACTGAGCGTGCACGTGCTTCGGAGGGGACGTTAAGCCGTCGGTTCCTGTTGTTAGTATGACAGTCGTTATAGCTTGGTGGTAGTTTGTGAATGCCCGTTTACCACTCTGAAGTGGAAAATCTGTCGCCGAGCATTGAACAGTGTATTCCGGCAGTTGTACTTGACAGCCAGTAATTCTAAGTTAGCCTGAACAACGTCTTCGACCATTACAAATTTACGAGAGAAAAAATTATAGTCATGTGCGGGATTCGAAACCACGTCCAAGAATTAAAGTAAGATGTCATTGTGTCATATTAGCTCAATTGGTTAGAGCATACCCCGGCTAAAAGGGTGGATGGACGTGGATTCGAATCCCGCACAAGACTATAATTTTTTTCTCTCGTAAATTTGTAATTTTGTAATGTAATTCGCCTAGCAGGCGTTATTGCAAACTTAACAATATTAAAATCTTCGACCACATCATCACTTACCATCAGGTGAGATAGTGGTCAAAGGCAGCTATCAGCTATAAATCAATAATAAAATAGACTCTTAAAGTATCAGTTTAAAACCTAGTTCGAGGTTTTGTGATATAGGTTAACTTAAGTCACCGTGTACAGATCTGTTAAGATTTTTTATTTAAGTATTTATTTTTTTATTCCTGATAGGTTAGCCTTTGACCACTATCTCACCCGATGGTAAGTGATGATGTGGTCGAAGATGTTGTTCAGGCTAACCTAGAATTACTGGCTCTCAAGGACAGCTGCCGGAACACACCGTTAGGTGCTTGGCGACAGATTTTCTACTTGAGGGTGGTAGCTAGCCAGGCGGGCATTCGGAAAATGCCCTACCACCATGCTATAACGACTGCCATCCTAAGACAACAACCGGGGACCGACGGCTTAACGTGCCCTCCGAAGTACGTGCACGCTCAGTAGTAATGTCACTAGCGGTCACCCATCCAAGTCATGACCGAGGCGGACGTTGCTTAACTTTGCTGATCGGTTCAGAACGGCTAAGCAATCTTCGCTACGAGCGCTTCAAAAGTCACGAAATCACGCATTAAACATTAAATTATCAATGATAATTGTTAGGAATAGGCCACCATTTACTTGTCTTAGGGCCCGTTTCAGAATGTCCTAATAAAGTTTCGGGTTGCTATGCAACACATAAAATAACTGAATGATAAAAATGACAGTTGACATGCAGCGCGTTTCAAACTTTAACCGATGGATAGGCTAAATCGATGAATGTGAAACGCAAAGATAGTGTTTTGTTTAATAAATATGTGCTGGGTAGTATAACCGGAACTTACTCGAACATTCTGAAACAGGCCTTTAGTGTGAGTGTAAATGCTAATTGTAGTCAATGTAAAAAAATAACAAAAAATGGAACCGACTTCTAACACTCACCTACAATACTGGTAACCATCGACAAAACTTGCAACTGCCAAGTTATGTTAGTTCAGGATAACTCAAAAACTATTTGACCGATTTTGATGAAATTTATACGCGACCACTTCAAAGGTATACCCTTTTCAATAAAAAAATAACTATCAAAATCGGACTACTCCGTAAAAATTAAGCAGTATTTATACAATACTGTACTGTAACTGCCGGATCATCCTCTGCTGAATACAGCCTCTCCTATTAAGGGTGTATTTGCCATAATCCTCACACTTGGCAGGCGTCTTGGGGATCGCAGTGTAAGTTGTCAGTTCTTTAGAAGGCTGCCCACCTTCCAGTATTTTTCCCTTAGTCGCCTCTTACGACACCCACGGGATGATATGGGGAGGTGCAATTCTAACCCGGCACCCCACGGGGCGTTTATACAATAAAATACATAAATTTAAAATAAAAATGTGTCTTTTTGGAAGTCGGTTAAAAATTAGAATATAAAAAATTTCGCTTGGGTAGGCAGTAGTGGCTCCAACTACACTTTTAAACATGTTTGAGCGTGTACACGGCACTTAACAACATCAAATTTCGACAGGCTCATACTCGAAATCATTCAATACCGAATCCGGAGAGGACATCACAAACGCAGAAGAATACATCGTAGGATCAGACTGCTCCATGTCGGTACCTGTGCCACCAAAGTCGGAAGTACTAGCCACCCTTAAAGTCACTCGGCGCAAAATGAGAGTCAAAGTGACGTACGACGTCTACGTCTGCGGGGACGTCGCCGGTGTGTACGGCACAAGTAGACAACCATTGACTTGCAAGATCAGCGAGGTGCTGAAGAGAGCTGGCAAAAGCAACAAGCTTCGCATCACCCAGACCATCGACATCGATTGTTACACAGACTCCAGGATCACCCAAGCGGATTACGACGGTTCAGATTCTGATTCTGACTGAGTCTTAACTAATGTTTATTCCAGTAATGTATAATTGTAAATAAAATTATCAACAAGATCTTACTATTATAATTATTATAACCAACTTGATATTTACCGTGTTTTTGGTTAGTTATGAGCTCCCGATATTTCGGCACTGTTACAAGCTCCATGATCACGAGTAAACTGAAGTCTATGCGCGTGGATGATAGGCACTAAGAGCAGAAGAATCGGTCTACCCTCTTTCTAGTACGTTTTTTCGGCAAGATGATACTATTATTGTCATTATCACTCACACCACTATTTAAATTTCGACATACAAAACTAACGGTATCAGGTCGTGAACTATTTGTAACATTTCTTCGGCTCTTGCATAGGTTAACCGCTGGATTCCATGTTCTCGACAGTTGAAACCCATCTTCTCTATTGAAATTTCGATACTTCGTTATTTCGATCATGGCGCTTGCAACAGTGCCGAAATATCGGGAGCTCATAACTAACCAAAAACACGGTAAATATCTCATTGGTAATCATAATTATACTTTTAATGACCGTCACAGCTTAAAAACTCGAGATCTTACTATCCTACAGAACATATTTTTATAAACTAACGGCCCGCCCCCCCGGTATTTAACAAAAAATTAAAAATTATAGTTCGCATAAACTCTTCTAATTGTGTCAGGTTACTAAAATAAGAAAATAATAAAGAAAGTTTGAATATTATTATTTTAATGAACTATTATTTTTTATTTGTTAGACAGAGTAGAAAAATCATTTTTATCATTTTCTACCTCTATCCTACTTATGTGCAGTTAGTACAATACAGAGTTATTGATAAAATGCTAACAACAACATTCTACAAGTCCTAACAAACATTTAGAGATTTTGGTTTAAAAACATTTTTTTAAATATATTAGTACTAGGTAGTAACTAGAAGAATGCTGAAGCTCCTGAAGAATCACCAACAAAAAATTATTTGTAAATAATCACTCACCCAAATTGACTAGCAGCGCAAATCTCTCATCGGGAACAGCCCCCAAAAGCAGTTCAATCTCTTTCTTCTTCTCTGGATCTTTTAATTTATCATTTTTCAGTACAACTAGTACCTGCAAACAAAATTTAATTTAATTATTATTACAAACCAGCAAGGTCGACGGACAACATTATTAAGGTTGCAGGAAGATGCTGGATGCAAGCCGCTTCCGACCATTCTATTTGGAAATCTACGGTGGAGGCCTATATCCAGCTGTGGACATGTTGCAGCTGAAATTATGATGATGATGATGATGATTGTTTCAAATTGCCTGTGGGTTGCCAGGCTAGAACTGCACAAATATTTCTGCGGAAGTTGTAACTAAATCAGCCGGATTGTGTACTGCTGAATACTGGCTCCCCTATTATGGGTGTGTTTGCCGTTATCCCCAAGCTTGGCAGGCGTCTTGGGGATCGCAGTTTAAGACACCAGTTCCTCAGTTGCGCTTGCTGTAGACGAATAATTTTTCTTCTCGTAATTTTGTGATGTAAACCGCAGAGCACGTTATTGCACAAAAATAATTTAAAAAATACAATTTATTTTGTATAAGCATACTAACCTCATCACAAGCACCACACAATATATCTCTCGGTTGGTCTCCGAGTGCGCTCTGCATGAAGGACAGTAGCAGTTCATATGCATGTCTCGTGTGTTGGGCTCTCGGTCGGTACAGGACTCCAGGAGTGTCATCGGCCCACGTTACTCTTGCCGATTTGGATTTTGACAGGTCATATGATGCTTCATCGCGTTTTTGACGTCTGTTGGTTGAGATATAAAGACATTTTTACTAGCATATACAAGACGAACGACGGCCCAAAAATTCAGGTATAAGACACAAAGAACGTTTGCAAGTCATCAGCAATGGAAATTCTTGATGAAGAGACCGAGGAATACATACTATTGCACAGTGAAAGCATGGAAAAAATAAGAGTTGAAACAGGACTATGTGAGCCATTCTCACCTACGAAATCCTTACAACCACCACATACGCCACTGGAGCAGCTATGCCGGCAACCCAGAGTCCTTCTCCGCTACATTAAGGAGTTGGGATGGCTCGGGTAGAAGCTGGCAGGGAAATGCACAAAACAACCCCAAGCTGGACATCAGTGCAGGTCATATTGCCCCCAAACAGAATAAAAATAGTATATACAATTAATATATTCAGATGTTGCTTTGCAAATATTTAATTATCATCTTCCTGATCACACATGTGTGGGGTCTGTACAATAAATCTTCTATAACAACACAAGAACATACAGTGTAAACTCCATTCGATTACGTCATTCGATTTAACAACAAACTCCCTAAAGCGTTAAAATCACTTAGCGTTGGTTGGTCTAGCTTGTCTTCCATACAACGATACACTTTTTATAGAATTACACTCGCTCTCAATAGTAAAACAGTCAAGGATGAAATGCGACTTTTTTAGCTATTAACAAAAACCAACTGACCATGCATTCAAACCCATTAGCCATACAGCTAACTGCCATCAGCTTCCCAAAAACAGCTGTGCATAGAAGACATCATATAATTAGTGAGAAATTATGTATCAAATAAAGGAGATATGCTGATGGATCATATCTCTTACATACCCAATATTCTACATTGTTGTAGACATGCTCAAAGTCTGAAGACTGATCACAGATTAAAATATGATCAAAAAAATTGGGTGTGGCTGTGTTAAGGACATGGTCGTTTGTTGTACATGAATATGTCTCAAAATGGCGGGGTTCTCCCCCTGCCGCGCGCGATTAGTTAATGCCCTTACTACTGTAATAAATTATTTGATTCTTTAGCTATCCAGTGGTGTTGGCATTTGTGAATTTCTGGAAATGCCAACTGTAAAGCAGGAAGTCAGTTACCACAGCAAGAAATATAGAGAAAGACTCAATAAGCATAGTAATGAACTGGCAAAGAAGCTATTGAAAACAAATAAAAATGTAAAACGCCTAAAAAGATGGCATGTACTGGACCTTGACCAAAGAAACTAATTTTAACTACATATACGGTGATCATTTAATGGAATGACACCAACACCTCAAAATCCTGGAACACATATGATTATGGCTAGACAGCCAATTGCAGATAACAAAGAGGAACAAAAAAAAAACAAAAAAAAACCAGTGGTGTTGAAATTGAAATTTCGATGGGGATGATAGATTTTGTTGTCATTTTAACAAAAGCTCTACTACCAATCATAAATAAAAATCTCAAAGGGTAGTCTACAAATAATGAATAAGTTATTAAAGTGTGTCTGCCTATTCAGATGGTGGTATAATAACACTCCTTATCAATGCTTAGGAAGGGAAAAAACATTTTCTTTTAAAATAGTAAGATCTCATTTAATTTTTGACATGGTCTTGCCACGGTTCGCTTGGATGCCAAGTCATATCATAGTGATGCAGCCTGTTGATATGCTGAGTGACAGAATTTCTGCATGAGGAGAATAACATACTAAGGAGAACAGACTGCAACCAGGTAAAATTCCCCATCATCATCAAAAAGAAAATCATAAATTTGTTAAAATTAATGAGATTTAAGACAGGCCATTGCAATTTAAACTATCACCAGCACAAGAGTTGGAGAAGTATGTTGAGTGAAGTAAGCTAGAGAATCAAACTGTGGAGAGCAAGTGCTATTGGAATGCAAGACCACAGAAAAAAATTAAGCAAAACACTGTCTGGCATCAAGAACAATCTCAACAAGGAAGGCATGACCCCGTGGGTTAGACCCTCAATAATAAAGCCCGCAACCTAACGTCATACTTCCGTGTATAAAGGAGTAAGGATAGCTTGGGTAGCTGGCAGGGCACAATACACCCTATGACTTCAGTGCAGGACTTTTCACTCTCATACAGAATAAGGAAAATAGCAAGCCAAATTACTCTTCTACCTTGCGTGTGATTCAAGCTCACTACAGGATTTGAACAATATCCATCCCCCTGTGGGTAAAATCATAGCCATTGCCACAGGGTCATCATTGCTTTGAAATTGAACTTTTGGCTACTTTGTTTAACTTTAAATATGATTGTATTATAATCACATTTACACATTATTGGAGCATAAAATTTTCATCCCGGATGGGAATCAAACTCGCACCATCCTATTTTGCACCAAATGCCTAAACCATTTGGCAATCGGAACACACTCTTTCGAGGGGAAATTATGTGCTCTAATTGAATTAACAGTCATAGGGGATGCTGCGCAGTCATCAACTAGACTACAAGACTTCATCGGATGATGCTAAGAAGTTTTTCAAACACATAATTGCCCAATGGTGGTCCCTACAACGTAATAATGACGGCATAAGATCGTAAGACGCGGGTTCTATTGGAACCAAGAATAAGTGGTCTAATAATTTTTATATGTGATGTTTTTCTTAGCCCGTAATAGTGCTTGTAATCAGTTAAAACTCAAACCTTGTATGGATTACATACATTACCATGTAAACGCTCTAAGACCTTGAAGGATATATGTTAGTAAGCAAAGAATTAATCTTTATTTTCCGTACTTAGCTTTCCGTTCCTCAGCCTTTTCTGGTTTAGTTCTTTGTGCCCTGTCTCCCATACGGGTGCCGGTGAGCTTTCCCGACAACGACAGAACTTCTCCTGTCGCCTCATCACGACCTCGACGCTCTATAAGTCTTACATCCGCTTGAAGTACGAGATTAGAATTCTGAAATTCATATCAAACTTATAACACATACATTTTGTGCATAGTATTATGTTGGTATGTTTATTATATAGTGGTTGGAGTAATCATTTGATTGTGTTATACGCAATTATTCAGGAAAGATTTCGCCTAACATGTTCTAACAAAATCAACATACAAAACATCGAACTTACGGCTTTGTATTCGTATTGCAACTGCCTCGCAGCCGCATCCGCCATGCCGCTGAATTAATATTGCACTATTAATAAAACAGTAACATGTAATCACAATATTATTCGTACTCTTCCCAATAATCGTATTACGCGTTTCGTAAACAAAATTCACTTGATTTCTTCTTCTTCTTCTTTAGATGGCTTTTAAACGCAGCTTGGCGTTTTTCTGCCAGTGTCAGAGTGTGGCCAATGTACGGTTTAAATAAAGAATGCGCGGTTAATTAGTAAAAAAATAATTAGGATTATGTAGCTAATAAAGTAAAAATAAAGGTTTAGAAGTATTTAAAAACTAATAATAACATCTATAAACGAATATTATTGGACTTAATAAAATTACATAAAATATTTATAAACGGTGTAAAGACATATGAGAGAAGACATTTGAAGTTAACAGGTCTAGGGATATCAGGACTTAAAACATCATACAGAGAATAAGATAACTTAGGACAGCAAAAGAAAATATGATCTAATGTTCCATCTTCAAGGCCACATTCACAAAGAGAATGGTCCCTGACCCTAATTTTGGAAAGGAAAACTGGTGAGCAAACATGTCCTAGGCGCGATCTGAGTATTGTAGAGGTAACCATTTTATTAGACTTTTTATATTTAAAAAACCATGGCTTAGTAGGAATATCTGGCTGAATGTCCCCATAATGTCTACCTTTAATCATTCTTGTCCTATTCCAAATTTCAGACCATTTTTCTCGAAGATTTCTTTCCGCTAAAGTGCGTAGGTCTCTGGAAAATCCTTTTGAATACATGTCCAGGCCTATTTCAACAGCTTGCTTAGCATAATAATCTGCATTTTCATTACCCTCAATACCACAGTGACCTGGAATCCAGGCAAGGGCTACCTCGATTCCAGAAGAGTGGCATCTGTAAAGGATTTCTCTAATTTTTAGGTTGGTGTGTAAGAGGTCTTTAGATCTAAATGGGAATTTATTAATGTCTTGCAAACAACTTAGAGAGTCTGAAAATATTATAGATTTATTTAATTTACGGGATTCTACATATTTGACGGCTTCTAATAAGGCGATTGATTCACCAGAATATACAGATGAATAAGGAGGACATTTATGACTCAGAACTATTCTGAATTTAGGAATCCAAACCGCAGAACCAGTCGATCCATTATCTGTTAACTTAGATGCATCGGTGAATATAGCCATCCAATTCGGCCATTGACGATTCATAGTATCATGAAAAATTTTATCAGCTCCAGGGGAATCTTTGTCAATACCAAAATGTAAGAGAATATTTGGTCTATATATTAAACAATCGTAGGGAAAACTAAAAAGAGGATGTATAGGAAATTGATATAACGAAAAAGGCATACTTGATAATTTATTAAAAGAATTTAAAAGACAAGAAGGGTCTTTATTACGCCAATAGTCTGAAGACCTAAATAGAATAGAAAGACAGTGAAGTCTATTCAAAATTGGATGAAGAGAAAATTGAGCAGCTTCAAAAAAGAAACGATCACTGAGTAATTGTCGACGAAGATAAAGAGGGGCTTCAACACATTCAACTTGAAGAGCATTTATAGGAGAAGATTTCATAGCACCAGAAATTATACGAAGACATTTGTGTTGGATTGAATCAAAGGATCTTAATAAGATTTTACTGCATGGTTCTAAGAGAAATGAAGCATAATCCAAATGGCTTCTAATGATGGCATTATAAAGAAGTTTTTGACTGTATGGATGTGAACCCCACCAAACCCCAGACAAAGCACGAAGAATATTTATATTCTTTTCACATTTATTTCTTATATAGTCAATATGGCAAGAACCTGATAACTTAGAGTCTAAAATAAGCCCTAAAAATTTTGCTTTATTACTAACATCAAGACAAAAATCACCTATATAAATTTGAAGATCAGGAATTAATTTCTTCCTAGAAAAAAATACCACTTTACTTTTATCTGAAGCTAAGGATAGTCCATGATTTTTTAACCATTCATTGAGATACATAAGAGCTGTATTAAGACGCGATACCAAATCTGACATAGAGCCAGAAGCATAATATAGAGCTATATCATCAGCATATTCCAGTATTTCACAAAATGAATCTACACTTTGATGTAGGTCATAAGTGTATAAATTATATAATAAAGGGCTCAAAACAGACCCTTGAGGTAAACCCTTCCAAATCAACCTTGGTGAAGAAAGTGTATTTTGGAACCTGACAGATATAAGTCTACCTATTAAGAGACTACATATAACATGAGTCATCCTCGCTGGCAAATTAAGCTGAATCATTTTTTGTTTAAGGACATGAATAAGAACATTGTCATAAGCACCTGTAATGTCTAAAAAGACTGCAACAAAATTTTCTTTTCTAGAAAAAGCTATACGTATATCAGACATGAATATACTAAGACTATGAGTTGTACCAAAACCTTTCCTAAATCCAAATTGAGACTTCGATAAAATTTCCCGTTGTTCCAATAACCATTCCAGCCTAATTTTAAGAAGGTTTTCAAAGATTTTTATCATCACTGATGATAATGCGATTGGCCTATAAGACAACGGACTTAATGGGTCTTTACCGGGTTTTAAAATTGGAATTATTATTTGATGTTTCCAGGTTTCAGGAAAGTTACAATTTTCATAAATTTTGTTAATTAAGCTCAGAAAATATATTTTGGTAGCAGTAGATGAACGACATATAAATGAATATGGAATCCCATCTGATCCTGGAGCAGAATCTTTGAGATGATTTAATGTAGTACAAAGTTCATCAAATAAAAAGGGACCATCCATAGATGAAAAAGGAAAATTGACAGGCGTGGAAGAAATAAATTCCTGGGAAGGAACAAATGGAGGAGCTAATTTATCTATGAATGATTCTAACCAAGAAGTATCATTAGTAGGAGTCGGGCGGGGATCATTTCTAAAGTTACGAAATGCTTTAATTTTCCGCCAAACAATTGAAGAAAGGGAACGGGGTGAAAGACTCTCACAGAATTTTATCCAAGAATTTTTTTTTTTTTTCGATAAAAACCTAATAGATCTGGCTAAAACTTTTTTGAAAAGAAGATAATTCTCTATGCTAATATTTTCATTGAAATATTTCTCTGCATTATTACGTTCTTTGACAACAGAAGTACATTCTGAATCCCACCAAGGAGGGGAAGGAATACCAGAGAAAGGTTTTTTTAAAGGAATTATTGAATCTGCGGTTTCAATAATAGCATCAACAAATTTTGAATAAAGTAGCAAATAATTATGATTATCGACAGGTGGAAGTTCAGCAACTTTGGAGTCAAGAATGGATGAAAATTTGTTCCAGTCAGCATTGGCAAGTCTGTATTTTAGAAGAGGTGGTAAGGGAGGGGATGATGAACTTTGAAATGAGGTAGAAATGAGAATAGGAAAGTGGTCGCTTCCATGAGAATTTGGAAGAACAGACCAAAACAATTGTGAAGCCAGAGAAGGAGAAGAAAAGGATAGGTCTACAGCACTAGGATTTTGAAGAGGAGAAACAGAACGTGTAGGGGAGCCATCATTTAGAAGACATAAATTATAATCATCCATTAAATCAATCAAATTGGATGAAAAAGAATCTGACACAGGACAACCCCAGATAGGATGATGACAATTAAAATCACCAAGGATGATTACAGGAGGAGGAATAGAGGAAAATATAGGAGACAGTTCTGATATTATTGAAGCGTTAGGGTGAGGGATATAAATGGAAACAAAAGAAATATCTGAACATCTCACAGCAACAACATGAAAGTTACAACTGTGAGGTGGAAGAGGGAGAAGAGAGTATGGAATAGTTTTTTTTATGAGGAGGGCGCAACCTGCCCACCCGTCGTCACGGTCATCTCTGAAACAGGCATAGCCAGGCAGCCGAAAAATGGTGTCAGGCTTAAACCATGTCTCAGAAATGGCCGCAACGACGGGTTTATACTTATTGATCAAATAAATTAGTTCAGGCTTTCGGAGGCGGGCACTCCTGACATTCCATTGAAGGAACCGATCCATGTTGAGAGTTTGTAACTGAGGAAATTTTTTGCAGAATCTGCAGGATATTGTTCGGTAAAGCATCATCAAACTTAGAGATCATATTTAGAAGTGTATAAGATAGTAACTCAAGAAGGTTTTCAGATTGAGAAGGAGGACAATTATCTGATTTCAGACAACAACCGTTGCCAACGGACGAAGATGGAGTTCCAATTATGTTATCATGAGTAACTTTGTCATAAGATTTGCCTAGTGCTGGAGTAGGACGTTGAGGGATGATCACTGTTTTTCTATAAGATACATTCTGAGATTTTTGGGGAGATGGAGCTGGATTGGAACTGACTATATCAGCATATAAGCGGCGATTCACAGTTGGAACTCGAGCAGCTGCCTCATTGTAAGAAATGTTTTCGTCGGAAACCAATGACTTAATAATTTTTTGTCTCCCGTGTTCGGGACATTTTTTGTCGATAGCGAAGTGCCTGCCGGAACAGAAAACACAAGTTGCTTCAGCTTCTATAGTTGGACATGAGGATCCTAAATGTGGTTGAGAACATTTGAAGCATCGAACTTTGGAACGACACGCAGTTTGGATATGTCCAAATCTGCAGCAAGCCAAACATTGTATGGATGGGAGTTGATAAGACTCTACGGCTATTGCGGCATTAAAGCAGTATATTTTTTTGGGGATAAGTCTGCCTTTCATAGTTATGCAGACTGTCTGGGAGGGCACCCAAACAGGCTTGTTGTCAACATACGTTTTTCGGTTAAGTCTTCGCGCTTTCAGGACTGGACCACATCCAGGAGGGCAATGTAAGGCGTTTACCAACTCCTCCATGGACCATTCAGTTGGAATTCCTTTTATAATGCCCATCCGAGTTACTTGAAACGTAGGAATTTTTGCCTCAAATTTGTTACTGGACAAGAATGATCCGTTTAAAAAGTTATTACCATCATTAGCGGTTTTAAATTCAATTGACGCTTTATTACGGCCAATAGACTTAATTCCCTCACCAGTAATACCACATACCTTATTATTGTATAACATTTGGGCTAATTTTAAGAGTCTCATAGATGAGCCTGAAGTAGGATCAGAAACCAACCTCGTAACATGAACCACAAACGGGCCTAAGTCTGTTTCGTCGAATCGTAAGTCTTTGGGCTGTTGAAATTGTGGTACAGTGTATACATGTTGTGTAGAAGATGCAGGATTCACTATTGTTTTTTTTGGGATGGAACTGTCTTCTATTATATTGTCTCGGGGTCTTTTACGAGACTCCCCAGAAGATTGAAGATCCATGAGGATCTCAGGAGGTTCGTCCGGAGGATCACTCCACAAATCCGAACTAACGCTCATTTTTCCGAAGAAAAATGAGTTTTTCTCAAACGGGCATTCACTTGTTTATAAAAAAATGTACAGCAAAATAAATCTAAACCAATTTAAAAAAATATGCAATATTTAGCGACCGATACACTAACCAACACACAGTCAACACGCTTGTAGGCACTTTTCAACTGATTACAGCCATAAAAATATTAATATAACATTTTTTTCCATTTTTTATAATTTTCAAACATATCCGACATTAGACCATCGACAATCTCCCCTTAGCTCTCTTCACTTGATTTGAAGTTTGGATCAAGCAAAGTGAGGTTAGGCTATAATTATTATGTATTATTATGTATCCGAATTGAACAAATGGTCTCAATCAATAGCACGCTAAATGCTGGTCCGAATTGTATGAAAGGTACTAAACATTTGCATAACTGTCAACGACAAGTGTCGTAGGTGACGTCGATGATGTTACATCACATAATTCTGGCAGTGCAGCGGGTGGCATGGTGGTAGCATAGAACAAATAATAATTCTAGTGGTTAACTCCACAGATAGCCTCTGTAAGCACTCCGTGCACAATGCGCAGCGTAATTCGAATAAAGGCCATCATAAAAATCTAGGGTTTAATAGTTACAACAACAAAAAATTAAAAGAAATAATTTGAGATCCTTTTATAAATATTTTACACTCTCTCGTCGTAATTTTCTCTCTCAAAAATGTTTAAAACGCTTTTTTTTGTTCATGCGCAACTGACCATGTTTTATTTTGGGGTTGCACGTTATGTAGTATGTGGTGTAGATGGATGTTGTCATAACATGTGAGATGAAGGGGGAGAGGCGGGGCCGTCCACAAATTATACCTTAGGTACGTTCGTTTTGGCTCGGTTGCGTTTGTAGCATTTTCAAAAGTGGCATTTGTATCTTAGCGTTCGGAAAGAAGCTTCTGTTATTTTTGACCACCAATGACTGTATGCTATCCGAACGACTTAAACATATTTTGACAACCACTGATAACCAAAATAACGTTTTCTGGAACTGCAGCTAAAGATATAGGTGCAACAACTGAAGCCAAAGATATAGGTCTGTAATTGAATCTGTCGGAGGCATCGCCAGTTCTATTCTTTATGATAGGAACCACAATATATCTCATAAAATGTTAAGGTAGATATGAATGTCCAAGTTGTCAAAAAACGATCACAACGATCCTACGGTAAGACGTGGGTCAAAAATAGCACTTTTCTCTGTCATTTAGCGTTTTCAAAGCTATCTGAACGGTAAGCGAAAACGATATAAATGCTCACGAAGTCCCAATACGAACGCCCTGTGTGATCATTTTTAGCGTTTGTGAGTGTTATTTTTGGAACTGATAGGCTATCCGAACGCCCTACGTGACGAAACGTGTTGCCATTTTGCGGGATGAGGGAGGGTGAAAAGCTAGCCTGGTCCCACCTTTTTCCTAAAACCATCTCACGGTGAATAGCAAAAGCTCGATGATAGTTAATCCACCCACAACCACGATGAATACAGCCCTGCTTTTGTGCAAATAGAATAGTCACTCGGTGAGAAAAAGCGCCCTTATATAATATTAATATAATCTAAAAATAACCAGTCGTCAGAAAAATACAATAATATCTAAAATAATAAATTAATTACAGAAGTAAAAAATCTGACTGCAAATTATTCAATTTCGTTAAGCATTTAATCGTATTTTTGTTGTATTGGAATAAAAACTGCAAGTTATATATATGTATGATATTGGTTTTAAAACCATTTATTTTGATTTGGAAGAATTGTAATGGATTTGGAAGAAAAAGAAAAAAAAAATTCACGATATGACGTATGAAATCCGCCAGTTTGTGTTTTTTTTTGTACACCCAATGTTACTTGGGTTATCAAGTCGTACCTAATGATATATCATACATTAAAATACAATAAGCCGTTTAGAATTTATGGTAGAATAAAGAAACTCACAAACATACATACTTATATGAATCCTGAAAACATAACATTCCTGTTTTGGGCAGTCGTGTAAAAAAAATGAATACCTAAAGTTGGTAGTTATATGTGTAATATGCTATTTACTGTGTCGTTATATGTTTATACGGTGGTACAATGAGTTCCAAAAGATAACGACATCTAGTACTAGGTATTCAAATTTTTGAGCCAATATACAATAGAGAAAAGTAATACATCGGTACTGCACCTAGTATTGTAACAGCCGGATCGTCCACTGCTGAACACAGCCTCCCCTATTGAGGGGGCATTTGCCATAATCACCACCCTTGGCAGGCAGCTTGGGGATCGCAGTGTAAGTTGGTAGTTCTTTAGAAGGCGCTGCTGCCCACCTTCCAGTATTTTTCCCTTAGTCGCCTCTTACGACACCCACGGGATGAAATGGGGAGGTGCAATTCTGACCCGGCACCCCACTGTACCTAGTAATGTCAATAATTTTAAAATATATTATTATAAACATTTACATATGAAATATAATGCTTTCAGTTGATCAGAACTATTCTTGAAATTTAATTCCATCAGCTGCCTTTATCAGTTGATTAGAACTATTTTTGCAAAATAAAATGCAACAAGACAACTTTGGGACGTAAAGTCGACGAAAATGTATATAAAGGCACGATATTTTCAAACGAGGTTCACATGCAAGTGCCTAGAGAAGATTAATCTGAACCACGCCCCTACCATTGACATCCTGGGCGACTTGAGGGAGACAGGGCCGACTTATATATTACTCCTCCATTATTCCATATTGTGTCGTAAGCACGCTTTCGCTTGGTCCAAACAGATAGTAATGCAAACGGCTGTGAGCATTCAAGTTAAAACGGACTGATAGAGAGTTATTGTAGCTTCGTTGGCACTGTTGGCATAATTCGAACCGCAGTACGTAGTATAATTTATGTTCTATGCCGCAGCCGTATGCCGGCCGGCCCCGTAGTAGTCAAATGATTTGTATATTGTTGAAATAAAATGCAACAAGAATTGAATTATTGAACAGAATCGACCCTTGGTGCGTTCGTTTTGGCTCGGTTGCGTTTGTAGCAGTTTCAAAAGTGGCATTTGTATCTTAGCGTTCGGAAAGAAGCTTCTGCTATTTTTGACCACCAATGACTGTATGCTATCCGAACGTCTAATACTTATTTTGACAACCGCTGAAACCCAAAATAACGTTTTCTGGAACTGCAGCTAAAGATATAGGTGCAACAACTGAAGCCAAAGATATAGGTGTGTAATTAAATCTGGCGGAGGCATCGCCAGTTCTATTCATTATGATAGGAACAACAATATTTCTCATAAAATGTTAGCTGTCAAAAAACGATCACAACGATCCCACGGTAAGACGTGGGTCAAAAATAGCACTTTTCTCTGTCATTTGTAGCGTTTTCAAAGCTATCCGAACGGTGAGCGAAAACGATATTTATGCTCACGAAGTCCATATCCGAACGCCCTGTGTGATCATTTGTAGCGTTTGTGAGTGTTATTTTTGGAACTGATAGGCTATCCGAACGCCCTACCTGTATGCCCAAACTGAATTAACGCTTCAGTTAGAACTGTATTGTTGGCAAACATGGAAGTTTTTTTTCTAAAATTTTTGATTCAAAGTACGAGATAGCATCAAGAACAACCCCAATCAAACATAGTATTACTTGCTCGGTGACCCAATTATGCCCAACAAGGCCCAACATGAATTAGGTCACCACTAACACGGCGGAAAATTCAAAATTTAAAATTATTTTGATACTTATTGTATATAATTGTAGCCCTTCTATAAAGTATTTTTTGTTTTTTATGTAATGATGAATAAAAAATATTAATTATTGATAGTATTGCAAGTGATCATTACGTAGTCCAGTCAAATTCGGTTAAACTGTGGAAGTTATGTATTCTTGTGAAATCATTAGGTTAAAGTTTAGTTCTATTAAGTCTCATCCCGCTTTACATCGTTCCTCGCAGGTACGGAAAATTTATAAATATTAGATACACATTTCAACGAGCCATATTAGGTTTATTAAATCGAACCGAATCGACCGAAAAATTCTATATATAGTTATTGAACCTGCTCACTGGTTATGCATTATCCCCACGCTATATTTTATTTTAATTCCTAGATATTGTTATAATTATTGCAGTTTTATTTTGTAAGTTTGAACACATAAGTCAGATGAATTATATTTTATTTAAATGAAAGTTTTCGTGTCAAAATAGTAAACATTATATTGTTTCCTTTTTTAGGGTTCCGTACCCAAAGGGTAAAAACGGGACCCTATTACTGGGACTTCATTGTCCGTCTGTCGTCCGTCTGTCACCAGGCTGTATCTTAAGAACGGTAATAGCTAGACAGTTGAAATTTTCGCAGATGATGTATTTATTTTGCCGCTATAACAACAAATACAAACAGTTGGCCAAGTACGAAGCGGACTCGCACACGTAAAAACAAAAAACCTTAAAATATGAAGTCTAATGTAATATATCTAATGGTAAGGAACCCTTCGTGCGCGAGTCCAACTCGCGCTTGGCCGATTTTTTGTATCTACATTTTCAGCCAAGGGCCTGCGGTTACAGTGCGGTTACTTCAGTTTAGCCAGTTAATGATAGAAGAAACCAACAGTAACATCTTCTCGAAGATAAATCTAAGTATAGCTAGCTAATCTTATGTTTATGTTCACACCTAGATTAGCAAACATGCGCCGCTTGAGTTTCTACGGCGATGTAGCCGCGACGTCACCCATCACCTTTTATTCAGGCGTTTATTCAGTATCACGCATGTAGTGTTGCATCAACGCAACTTCCACACATCAAGAATCATTCCGTCAGGTCTTTTTTGTTTATAGCCCTTCTCATGACTTGCCCACACTCTAATCCAGTGTTTCCAAACATTGTTCTGCTATGGCCCGGTAATTTTCAAAGTAACCCATATAATATTTTTAAAACCAAGCTGGTACTATTAGGTAAAATAATACAAATATATAGTTAGTAAAAATGATTTATTCATATTATATATTTTGCTATTGCCTATAATTTAGTCACTAAATTTTAGTATGAAGTATGCAGCTGTCGCTTATTTTTTTACTAAAAAAATTCAAGTTCTCAGAAAAGGATGAAAGATTTATCCTAAGGTCTGGTTCCACTTCAAGTCGGTTTCTATTTAATTTTTAACGTAAATTAGTGTTAAAATTTAGTTCACATATTTTATAAGTTGTGACAAAAGGCATTGCGGCGTCGCGTGGGCACTGTGGGAGTGCATTTGGCGCTAGGTCTAATGCAATTTTAGGGTCTCTAGCGTTTTTTTTTCTCATAAGAACGCGCTAACAAATATGTAGTGGAATTTGGCGCCTGATACTAGTTATTAGCAACCCAAGATTGATAATATTAACATCAACACCGTAGCATGGAATTCAATTTGTCAAATGGCGCTTCCACATTCAAATACACAAGTAGAACGAATCTTCATCGTTCTGAACATTGTCAAATGTAGGCGTCGTGACCGGAAATTTGCTTTAAAAGAACTCCGGTACAATGTTACGTCATCAATAAAAAAATTGTAAAGCTAATCTACCACATTTATGACTTAGCTGAAAATGTTCTCGACAAAGTTACCAAGCTTTAAAAATTTTATAAAATGGGATGGTAGCTGGTGCAGGCCATCATCGGCATCTGGGGTGATGATGAATGAAGATGTTGCAGAATTGTTTCATTTCATTGATTTTAGTAGCAAACATAAGGTAAAAACAAATATGAAAATGTTTTATTATAAAGATATTTTATTCCTTCCTTATTTTTACATACTTATTAACAAAGCGTTTAGTGGAATCGCATTTTTGATAAGTGTCTAGGTCATTTTATTTTCTTTAGACGGTCAAAACATTGAATCGCGCTCTCTTGTCAGTTTGTCAGTCAGCAGTGTTCACATCGAATTCACGCTCTCCCCTTACGAATATTTAAGATGCATCCATCGATAAGAGAATACCAGCAAAAAGCTGAGCTTTGTGAGGGTTCGCGTTTATTTTAAAACCTGTTTCAAGTGGTGTCATCTAGTATTAAGTAAACTAACTACGATGTATTTGAGTAAAGAGTTTAGTTCTGTTGCAGCGATGTTAAATCTTTGGTTTTGTAACAGATGGCGTTAGTAGTCTAACCCTTTATCCATTGACAACAAAATTTTTAAAGTTCATTTATTTTAATTGTTATTAAAATATATTTTTTTACAGATAATACATCTAGATGTGAGGTTAAATTACTATGTTAACAGTTAGCACAAATCTATAGGCGTAATAGTTTTATATTAAATCGTGCCACAAAATGTTCAAGTTGTGGGATAGTTGTTGAGGTTGTTATTGGTGGATTTTTTCCTCTTACACCGCTTATCTCCTTGCACATCTGGGGTAGATTGGCTATTAGGCTGCTTGTCTATTTTATATCTGACTAGCGGCCCGCCACGCAGGGGTATTTAACAAAAAATATAAATTTAAATACAAAAAAAAAGTAGTTATTGTTACATAAAATTTAATAGTTAGACATATACAGCGAATTTTTTATTTTTATTATTGATGTCCTCTATAAAATTGTAGTATTGTAGTATTGTAGTAAGTACATCACTTTGTTCCTTTGTCAATTACTTCCGCAGCGTACACGATATTACGATTTTTTTGTATTTTTTTCACACGTTATATATTACCAAAACTTTCATACGGATTCCTAACTTTTATGAAAATATTCTAAAAATCTAATTGAAAATGCCTATGTTCACTTATAGTAAAAAAGTTTCAAATCGGTCAAGCAATTTTTATCAGGCCCTATTCAAGGCAAACTAACAATAAAATATTTCCTTTTCATAATATTAGTTTAGACACGGGTTTAGATATCGGCTATCCTTTCACCGCTGTCTCACCTGATGGCTCTGACAAAATAGAAGAATCATCTTATTCATTTCTCTGAGCCTGATGGTAGTGATGACGTGGATATTGTTCAGACTAACCTAGAATTTCAAGTACATTGTCTCCAGTACTTATTACTTATAGTATAAACTTGTTACAGTAGTTGTTACTTATTTGAAACAAAATATTAGAGTCAACCGGATTGCAAAAGATTTTTGGGAGTTTCATGCTATAATTGGGATTAATGTCCTTTGCTCTGTCCAAATTGTTTCCAAGTTGTCGACTATAGTTTCAGTGGTCAGTCCTTGTGAGTCAAATGCTTGCAGTATCGTGGCACCGATCGATAACATTAGCCATCCCAGCATTTGATTGATAAGTTTATAAACTTTTTGTGTATCTCTAAAGTTATTTTTTCTATTATCTTTATTATACCTGTTTCTCTTATTTTTTCATAATTTATGTTCTGCAACTTTTATTATATTTCAGTCTAAATTTCGAATTATTTAAACTACTTTTCCGAGTGTTATACTAGAGTATAAAGAGTGACTTTCTACTATGGTTATACAGCTTATCACGTTTTTCACATACTCAACCCAGGGTACAAGCACTAGTAATTGAAAAATGTATACGGATAAGCTCTCGTTTTTGCATGCTTCAGGTATAATTCGCTGTCTTGCAGTATTTTGCAGCCAAGCGGATAAATGCAGTTTAGTTTTTAGGGTTCCATACCTAAAGGTAAAAACGGGACCCTATTACTAAGACTCCACTGTCTGTCACCAGGCTGTACCTCATGAACTGTGATAGCTAGACAGTTGAAATTTTCACAGATGATGTATTTCTATTGCTGCTATAACGTACTACTAAAAATCAGTCAAATGCGAGACGGACTCGCGCAATAATAATAATAATAATAACAAATACTTTTAAAAAGTATCCTAAAAAACATTAAATAATATTTAAATAAAACACTTAAAAAAGCATAAAATTATATATCTAGTGACAATTCCGCCTAATTTTCCTGTTATCTACGTGACGTCATAAACATCACGCAGCCTAACCGGAAGAATACCCGACTAGTTTCGCTTCTAAACGAAGCATCTTCAGGAGGTCTTGACTTACCGAGCGCACGATCGAGACTAAACGGCCAGCGGCTAAACACGCCTTTATATAGGCCCGATCGTGACTCACTGTTCTTTGTTGTAGCTTACAATTGGTAAAGATATACGTGTTTATAGTGATAATTATATAACAATGTTATTGAATTGCTAACAGAATATTTTTAAATTATATATGGTATGTTTAGTGTTTACAAATATGAGAAATATTGAATAATATAGTAAACAATATTAGGAAACTAGTTTTAACTTAAAATTATGAAAGGGTCGCAGAGTGACGTCAACACTGGTTCGGCGGGTAGCTCGGTTCGGCCAGCAGGCGGCTTCCACGATGAAACAGTCACAGGACCTGCTTGTAGCTGCTCGGGACACGTGGGGATGACACGGTGGGTGGCGTGACTCGTAGCGTGACGTCATCACTGGTAGCTGGTTCGACGGGTGGCTTGGCTCGGCACGTTATGAAAAAATAATAAACAAATATTACAAATAATGTTTAAATTATTAGGTTTCAATTTGATTTAATCTGTACTTAATTAAATGCTTTACATTTTTCTTGTAATTATTCAATTTGACTCCTTTAATGGCTTATTTGATAATTGCGTAGTCCATTAGACATTGATTTGACTCGTTACGTAATACTTGGAGGGGAGAGCAAACATGGCCAGTTGTAGGGAGAATTCGAGTCAGTCTTCAAAAGATTCTTGAAGTGGCCGGACGTTACAGTACTTAATACGCAAAGTGCCGTGTATAATATACGACAGTAATATAGGTATACAGTGTTTGATAGTGAGTTTACCCTAATTGTGGAAGATAAGTGTGAAATATAGCAGTTGTGACATGGTAAGCCGGAACCCCATCACAAAATAGTTTGTGGCGGCAGATTATCACTAAAAATACGTAACAGTGGGGATGAAACCAATTGAGTCTGTTCATTCAGCAGCGCGAAGCCTACACTATGTTTCGATATTTCTAACTGTTCTAATACACATAACCTAAACCCCTTGTCACAACAGTGTAAGATTTCAAACGTATTACAATCGAGGAGTTGATGACCGCTTTCAATTAAATGTTTGGCAAAATGAGACTGTTCGGGATGGTCGTTTCTAAACGCGGATTTATGTTCTTTATATCGGATATCAAAATTACGGCCAGTTTGACCAATATAAACGCTGTTACATTCGTCACAGGTAAGTTTGTACACACCGGATTTTTTACCGTTTTCCAGTCGATCTTTACCGTTACATAAATGACGTAGATTTTGATTTGTACGAAAAGCTACATGGACGTTATTTTTCTTTAATATATTGGAAATTTTTTGAGATATTGGCCCCATATACGTTAAGCTGCCTACGTACTTGATATTTCTATCAGAAGGGCAAGAATAAAGAAGTGACCTAGCCCTATTACGTTGTTTGGTCTGAATTAATCGATCAACTAACTGTTTATTGTAGCCGTTGGAAATAGCAATTTGGTATATTATATTAAGCTCTTTATTATAGTTGTCTTGGGTCAGAGGAACCGATAACAATCTATGGACATAACTTCGAAAAGCGGCTAATTTGTGTTGAATAGGATGACAAGAACTGGAGGGAATAGCAACATCTGTGTGTGTTGGTTTTCGATATATTTGGAATTGCAATTTACTGTCAACTCTTGTAAGCGTTAGATCCAAAAAGTTGATAGATTGGTTTGATTCTAATTCCAGTTTAAATTTAATTTTTGGGTGTATATTGTTAAGTTTCTTCGCAAAGATATCAATTTGGCGGGAAGTACCAGTCCAACAAATGATTATATCATCAACGTATCTATAATAAAATAAAATTCTAGGTTCTTTTACTATGTGTTTGCACTCAAAGTCGTCCATAAAAAGTTCGGCCATAAGTGGACTTAAAGGTGACCCCATAGCTAATCCCTCTTTTTGAAAATAATACTCATCATTAAACCTAAAATAATTTTGCTTCATACAGACAGTAGTCAAATTTATAAGGTCATTTACTTCCCCAGGATGTAATCGTTGTTTCTCAAAATGATTCTCTAAGACGCGTAAGCAATTTTCGTAAGGAACGTTGGTAAATAGACTGTCGACATCAAGAGATAATAATTTGGCACCGGAAGGGATGTCAATATCTTTAACTTTGTTAATCAGATCTAGGCTATTCTTTAAACTATATTTAGGTTGAAAAGATGATTTGGTACACAACAAAATATTGAGATGTTTTGCTAGGTTGTACGCAGGGGCGCCAACATAAGAGACAACGGGTCGAATAGGAATGTTCACTTTGTGTGTTTTAGGTAAACCGTATAGACAGGGAGATCTAGGATTCATTGGTACTATATTATTGAGTGAATGTGTAGGTATAAATGAAGTAGACTTAATTGCATTTTTGACATCTAAAGTGAAATGTTTAGTTGGGTCGGAATTCAACTGTTCAAATTCTTCACCTTGAATAATATCGTTAACTTTTTGATTGTAATCATTTTTGTCTAATATAACCACACTGTTGCCTTTATCTGATTTGGAAACCACTAGATTGTTTTGGCTTAATTTATTTTGTAAAGAATGAAACTGCCCAATCTCAGAGCTATGGTGATTACTAGAGGAGTAAGCTTTTTTAATTTGAACAGCTATTTGGTGTTTCACTGCAGTCTCAACTTTACCTTTAACACAAGAGATTTCAGAATCTACTAACAATGTTTCGAGAGTTTTCTGTGATAAATTAGGGGTCAAATTATATTTTAAACCTTTTTCTAAAAGAGAAAGTTCTGACGCTTGAAATTGTGTATTACTTAAGTTTTCAACACGTGGGTGAAACGTATGAGCCTGGCTCTGGTCAATTGAGGTAACATTGCTATTATTAGGTCGTGAATTACGTGATAATCTCTCCAACACGACCTTTCACGACCTAATAATAGCAATGTTACCTCAATTGACCAGAGCCAGGCTCATACGTTTCACCCACGTGTTGAAAACTTAAGTAATACACAATTTCAAGCGTCAGAACTTTCTCTTTTAGAAAAAGGTTTAAAATATAATTTGACCCCTAATTTATCACAGAAAACTCTCGAAACATTGTTAGTAGATTCTGAAATCTCTTGTGTTAAAGGTAAAGTTGAGACTGCAGTGAAACACCAAATAGCTGTTCAAATTAAAAAAGCTTACTCCTCTAGTAATCACCATAGCTCTGAGATTGGGCAGTTTCATTCTTTACAAAATAAATTAAGCCAAAACAATCTAGTGGTTTCCAAATCAGATAAAGGCAACAGTGTGGTTATATTAGACAAAAATGATTACAATCAAAAAGTTAACGATATTATTCAAGGTGAAGAATTTGAACAGTTGAATTCCGACCCAACTAAACATTTCACTTTAGATGTCAAAAATGCAATTAAGTCTACTTCATTTATACCTACACATTCACTCAATAATATAGTACCAATGAATCCTAGATCTCCCTGTCTATACGGTTTACCTAAAACACACAAAGTGAACATTCCTATTCGACCCGTTGTCTCTTATGTTGGCGCCCCTGCGTACAACCTAGCAAAACATCTCAATATTTTGTTGTGTACCAAATCATCTTTTCAACCTAAATATAGTTTAAAGAATAGCCTAGATCTGATTAACAAAGTTAAAGATATTGACATCCCTTCCGGTGCCAAATTATTATCTCTTGATGTCGACAGTCTATTTACCAACGTTCCTTACGAAAATTGCTTACGCGTCTTAGAGAATCATTTTGAGAAACAACGATTACATCCTGGGGAAGTAAATGACCTTATAAATTTGACTACTGTCTGTATGAAGCAAAATTATTTTAGGTTTAATGATGAGTATTATTTTCAAAAAGAGGGATTAGCTATGGGGTCACCTTTAAGTCCACTTATGGCCGAACTTTTTATGGACGACTTTGAGTGCAAACACATAGTAAAAGAACCTAGAATTTTATTTTATTATAGATACGTTGATGATATAATCATTTGTTGGACTGGTACTTCCCGCCAAATTGATATCTTTGCGAAGAAACTTAACAATATACACCCAAAAATTAAATTTAAACTGGAATTAGAATCAAACCAATCTATCAACTTTTTGGATCTAACGCTTACAAGAGTTGACAGTAAATTGCAATTCCAAATATATCGAAAACCAACACACACAGATGTTGCTATTCCCTCCAGTTCTTGTCATCCTATTCAACACAAATTAGCCGCTTTTCGAAGTTATGTCCATAGATTGTTATCGGTTCCTCTGACCCAAGACAACTATAATAAAGAGCTTAATATAATATACCAAATTGCTATTTCCAACGGCTACAATAAACAGTTAGTTGATCGATTAATTCAGACCAAACAACGTAATAGGGCTAGGTCACTTCTTTATTCTTGCCCTTCTGATAGAAATATCAAGTACGTAGGCAGCTTAACGTATATGGGGCCAATATCTCAAAAAATTTCCAATATATTAAAGAAAAATAACGTCCATGTAGCTTTTCGTACAAATCAAAATCTACGTCATTTATGTAACGGTAAAGATCGACTGGAAAACGGTAAAAAATCCGGTGTGTACAAACTTACCTGTGACGAATGTAACAGCGTTTATATTGGTCAAACTGGCCGTAATTTTGATATCCGATATAAAGAACATAAATCCGCGTTTAGAAACGACCATCCCGAACAGTCTCATTTTGCCAAACATTTAATTGAAAGCGGTCATCAACTCCTCGATTGTAATACGTTTGAAATCTTACACTGTTGTGACAAGGGGTTTAGGTTATGTGTATTAGAACAGTTAGAAATATCGAAACATAGTGTAGGCTTCGCGCTGCTGAATGAACAGACTCAATTGGTTTCATCCCCACTGTTACGTATTTTTAGTGATAATCTGCCGCCACAAACTATTTTGTGATGGGGTTCCGGCTTACCATGTCACAACTGCTATATTTCACACTTATCTTCCACAATTAGGGTAAACTCACTATCAAACACTGTATACCTATATTACTGTCGTATATTATACACGGCACTTTGCGTATTAAGTACTGTAACGTCCGGCCACTTCAAGAATCTTTTGAAGACTGACTCGAATTCTCCCTACAACTGGCCATGTTTGCTCTCCCCTCCAAGTATTACGTAACGAGTCAAATCAATGTCTAATGGACTACGCAATTATCAAATAAGCCATTAAAGGAGTCAAATTGAATAATTACAAGAAAAATGTAAAGCATTTAATTAAGTACAGATTAAATCAAATTGAAACCTAATAATTTAAACATTATTTGTAATATTTGTTTATTATTTTTTCATAACGTGCCGAGCCAAGCCACCCGTCGAACCAGCTACCAGTGATGACGTCACGCTACGAGTCACGCCACCCACCGTGTCATCCCCACGTGTCCCGAGCAGCTACAAGCAGGTCCTGTGACTGTTTCATCGTGGAAGCCGCCTGCTGGCCGAACCGAGCTACCCGCCGAACCAGTGTTGACGTCACTCTGCGACCCTTTCATAATTTTAAGTTAAAACTAGTTTCCTAATATTGTTTACTATATTATTCAATATTTCTCATATTTGTAAACACTAAACATACCATATATAATTTAAAAATATTCTGTTAGCAATTCAATAACATTGTTATATAATTATCACTATAAACACGTATATCTTTACCAATTGTAAGCTACAACAAAGAACAGTGAGTCACGATCGGGCCTATATAAAGGCGTGTTTAGCCGCTGGCCGTTTAGTCTCGATCGTGCGCTCGGTAAGTCAAGACCTCCTGAAGATGCTTCGTTTAGAAGCGAAACTAGTCGGGTATTCTTCCGGTTAGGCTGCGTGATGTTTATGACGTCACGTAGATAACAGGAAAATTAGGCGGAATTGTCACTAGATATATAATTTTATGCTTTTTTAAGTGTTTTATTTAAATATTATTTAATGTTTTTTAGGATACTTTTTAAAAGTATTTGTTATTATTAAATATGGATTTCCGCAAAGTAACGCCTGAATCTATTCATTAATAATAATAAAAAAAAATTATAATATAGTGTCTAATGTTGTTAGATAATGGTACGGAACACTTCGTGCGCGAGTCTGAATCGCACTTGAACGACATTGTTTCTACTCTTTTCTGAAAAAAAAATTAGTTTTTGAATGAAATTATGGTGCTTCTTATTCTGTCTATTATACAAAATTCAAATCTGTAAGTATAACACTTGAGATTGACAGTCAATAGTTTACTTCTGTGTTCAATAATTGTGGTATGTTTTACGGAAATTTTGTCGACAAAATTTTTGTTGGTGCTCTGAGAACCGATTCGTAATATCCTATTATTTGTGTAGATTCATTATTACTTTACAATAAATACCCACTAGGTCTACTGACCAAATGATTACAAGCGGCTAATAGCCGTTATATAGGGGTGGCGTTTGTTCAACAGTGGACGACTTCCGGCTGATGATGATGATGATAAAATATATACATATATTATATATGTAAGTAGCAAAAATTTCTACCAAGATGTTATGGAGTACGATGGTTTTTAACATACTTCAAAGACGAAAGACCAAATTAGTTAAAATAAAGAAGCCAGGTATCTATTATAAATTAATGATGTATACAAACTTCCCTAGAGTTGAAACAGACTGCTCATGAGTTTAAATGTAAAATAAAAAGATTCTTAGAATCCAATCCATTTTATTCACTAAACGAATATATGACGAACGATTGCGCCTGACTGAATCCTAATTTTAACATGAAATATAGGTTAAAATATGACGATTGACTGTGTAAATCTGTTTGTTTTATGCCTGATAGGTTAGCCTCTCACCTGATGATAAGTGATGGTCGAAGATGTTGTTCAGGCTAACCTAGAATTAATTGTAATTTATACCTGAATGTATTAGTAGATATTGTATTCTGAAAGATATATAGATGGTGATATTAAAAACTATAATCCAGTATACTTTATTTTCTTTATTTATTCTCAGTGCTACTGTACTTTTTTGTGTGTCTCCTCATAACTCTTTACAGAATGTACCGATTTTGATGATATTTTTTATCAAAAGCTGGTGCTTGTCATGTGATCCCATTTAAAGAGTGAGATCGGGCGAGTAGTATTTGAGTTATCCTAATGTGTATTTTATGATTGAAGGCGGTTGTTTTGTTTTTAATATGTAACGGAGCGCCATCTCACAGAGTTTTGAGGTATCAAGGTTAACATCCAAGAGTAACAATGCAGTAGATGCCCCAAAGATTTACGAGATGGCGCTTTTTGACATATATGTCGTATGGTGGGCTCTATCGATTCATAATACATTTTTTTTAATATATTTTATCATACTATCAAAATTAAGTTTTCTTAAGACAAGACGGGTAAATATATAAACATTTAAAGGTTCGTTTGATCCCTTGCTGTATCTTTATTTCTTAATTTTGAGTTATGTCATTAATTTATATTATATTTAAGGATTCATTCTATAAATCATACACTTTGGAATCACGATTACTTAAAAATTTCTCGATTGAAAAAAACCCAAAGTTACATCTAAAAAACGAAATAAACCCTTAGTACAGCGTAAATACTTAACGGAAAGTTATCCGTATTTGAATAATAAAAAAACAACATGTTTTCTATAACGTATATATATTATATTTTTAAATAGGTATTCGTTTTTATGACACCAAGGAAATACTCAAATTCACCCATGTTCCGCCCATTTTAGTCAGAACCGCGATGCTTTGTCCCTATCCGCTTTAGTAATTCTTCGGCCGTCGGACGGGGACGGATGCCGTTGGCGTGCCTTACCTACGCACACATACACGTTGTTAAGTCTCAAGTACCTGTATTTTTTCTGGCTCAAGGACTGCTGCTGGAACACACTATCAGGACCTTGGCGAGAGATTTTCTATTTGAGGCTGGTAGCCAGTCAGGCGAGCATTCACAAAATGCCCTTGCACCATGTGAAGCTCAAGTCGGCGCTGGTGGCGATCGAACCCTGGGCCCTCGGCATGGCAGTTTATAGCCAACAAGCATGTTAATACTTGGCAACCACGACTTCAAAAAACATAGGAACTTATAATTTAGTGTCTTTTTGCTGGGATGGCTTCAACAGCCAATATCATGTTTATTTATATCATAGTACAAAACATGGAAGGCAAATCAGTCATAGTAAGTTCAAGTAAAATAAAACAATGTCATTTAGAAATAGTCTTAAATGTTATTTACAAATTAGCAAGTCATTGTGTAGACTTGTAAAAATCTCTATGAATTATACCTACTAGAATAAGCGATAAATGACAAAGTACATACTAAAGCACTTACATGATAACTATAAATGTACTCTGTATTCTTGGATAGGATTTTTCAGTAGCCACTTAAAATATCGAGTATGTAGGTTCTTAGATTCAGTCAAAAATGTATCGAGAATGGATTTGTTTATGATTCCAATTTTTTTTGTTGTTATTAGATTGGCACAACTGTTTATTTCGGTCCATTTTGGCGCGGGGTTTAAGCTTCATCTGTTATTTAAATTAAATAAAGTGCGGTTTTAGTTAAGTGTAGCATATCTAATGTTTATTGCGTATTTCATAATCGACGAAAATTGCCAAGTTTTTGAAAGAAAATTCTTGGTTTTTGCACAAGGCCATCATTATGAACGATGAAATTTTTGACCAAAAACTCAACAAATGTCATCGAGCATCCACCTTATTTACTAGATGTGGCTTCAGTCTACGCCTTTCTCTAAACTTAAACTACCACTTCGTGGCACTCGCTTTAATTCGGCATAAGACATAAAGGAGAATTCGCGGCGAGAACTGAATTGAATCAATTCCGGAAAAAGTGCTTAAAAATGTTTTGATTCTTGAATTATTTGTTTTGTGTATTATTGATCTTTTCCCGTTACTTTCTTGACAGAGTAGTATAAACGGACCAATAGGTATTTGAAAGCAACAATATCAAAATCAAGTAATAATACCAGTAGACGGTAGTGAACAAAGGATTTGCATAATTACTTTTGCTTGCTGAGTTGCTACTTGTTTACTTGACTATGTGGACTTGGATCGGATTTACAGCGAATGCTTCATAATATTGGAATTAATTTTTGTATTTGTTTTAAGAGAATAAAGAGAAAAAAGAGTTGTTGTACGGTAAACGCTTTATTTACTATACATTTGTTGGTATCGGTTTACAATTTTTTTTTTATAAATTTGTTTAAAAACAAGGGTTCTCGTAGGAGGTTGCTGGGCTAGAATTACATTCTCCCGCATATCGTCGCTAACCCACACCTCCAAGCCGGCCAGTCACCGTCGAGTTAGATATCCTACTTCCTAATTTTAATATAACTAAGGCTATTAAAATAAACAGTCACAACGGAAAGAAGACGAAGAGAATACCTGTGTGCCAATGAAAAGTGGAAAGAAGTATGTTATGTATTAAAATTTCAGACAAAGTGAGTATTAGAGCAAGAACAAAGATAATAGATGTTAGAGAAGGTCACTTAAGGTCACTAAAATGTTTGGAGTATTTTCTTTGTCTAAGCTAAAATGGAACTGTACATGTTACATATGTAGGTTAGACAATTATAGATGGACAAAGATTGTGACAGAGTGGATCCCGTGGTAGGGTAAGAGAAACCAAGGAAGGCAGAAAAAAGGTGTAGATAATAATATATTCACTCAAAGATTTGGACCAGATTGGATGTCGAAAGCGAGGGAAAGGGCACTACAAGACTTTAGGGGAGGCCTACGCTTATGTGGCGACTACTACAAATATAAATAAATAATTAATAGATAGATAGAAAACTCTTTATTGTTACACCACATATAAAATATTAAAGTTTACATCATAACATTTAATTAAATAATAATAACATAGTGTTACAATGGGCGGCCTTATCACTAAAAGTGATCTCTACCAGGCAACCTTAGGATGGAGTTGAATAAACAAAACAGTTGGGGCGGGTGTAGTCTAACAATTAACAATGAAAATAGTACAAATTCATAAAAATATTTTAAAAATAAAACGAATTTTACTATAGTTTCTAAACAAATGTATAAAAATAGGATGTAAGTTTTTAAAATAAATAAATACATAATATATATACGCATAAATAAATATATACATAAATATACACACATATCAACATATAAAACTTTTTAACTTGATCCTTGAACATTCTGAGAGTCGGTGCTTGTCTGATAGATACAGAAAGAGAATTCCACAAGCGAGCAGCCTGAATGGTGAAAGATTTGCTATAGAACGAACTAGTATGAGGATGGATTTCAAGTGTAAGATTTTCTGATGACCTTAAAGTGTATGAAGATCAGTAAAGGAAATCAAAACGTTCCTTGAGATAGCGCGGGGATGTAGGATTAAACAATATATTGTAAAGGAGACTAAGAATATGAGTATTCCGGCGAAAACGTATTGTCAGCCAATTGAGCTTAGAACGAAACTGAGAGACGTGATCATATTTGCGTAAACCAAATATGAATCTAATACAAACATTTTGAAGACGCTCAAGTTTATCTAGCTGTTCCTCCGTGAGATCGAGATAGCAGGCATCAGCGTAGTCAAGAATTGGAAGTAATAGAGATTGAGCTAATGCAATTTTAGTGGCTGTTGGAAGAAAGTTGCCCAACCTTTTTAAGGATCCTGCTGCGGCAAATAGCTTGCGACTGGTAATTTGCAACTGTTGATCCCACCTCATATAGCGATCCATTGTTATTCCAAGATTCTTTACAGAGCTACTAAAGGGAATAGCAATACCACCAAAGAACTTGAGGAAGTAATACCCAGTCTATTGTTGACATTAATCTTGAGCTACCAATAACTATTGTTTGTGTCTTAATGGGATTTACTTGTAACCCAAAAGAATTGCTCCATTTAGCTATGCGATCAAGATCAGCATTAACAATCTGAATGGCTTCAGGTAGTTTATTCACTGGAACCTTAGAATAAATCTGTAGATCTTCTGCATATAGGTGGTAGGAAGAAGTGAGGTTGTGAGATATCGAATTAATAAATAAAGCAAACAAGAAAGGAGATAAGACGCCACCTTGCGGGACGCCTGCGGTCGTGTTACACCAGGAAGAGTATTCATCTTCAAGGCGAACACGCTGCCTGCGCCCGTACAGATAACTGCGAAACCAATCAACTGCCGTAGGAGAAATGTTAATTGAGCTAAGGAGAGCAAGAAGAATGTCAAAATTCACAGTGTTGAATGCGTTGCTAAAATCTAAAAGAGTTAATACAGTAACTTCGCCATTGTCCATTCCAAGACGGATATCATCAGTAATTTTTATGCGAGTAGTTACTGTACTGTGCTATGCCCAGGTCGAAAGCCAAATTGAAATACTTTTCTTATTGAAACACTTCGAGCACTTTTGACAGGAATGGAAGGATTGAAAGGGGTCGATAATCGGAATAAGATTTAGGGTTTGATTTTTTAGCCAAGGGAATAATTTGAGCGTCTTTCCTAATTGAGGGAAATACTCCATCAGAGACAGAGTTATTAAAAATGTGACAGAGAACAGGAAGTATAACATCTAGTATGGGCATAACCATGTTACGACTTATGCCGTCAACACCAACAGCATTAGAAGTGATTGAAATTACGCTCTTCTTAACATCGCAAGCGGACAGTTGATTAAAAATAAATGGCGAATGGTCGGGAGTCGGTAAAGTTGAAAGGTAACGTAAGGTATTGTTTTTATCTGAGATGTTAATATCAGACAACGAAGAGAAATGTTGGTTTAGAGAATTGATATTTACATCATTTGGAATAGATTCTTGTCGTGATTTACCTATTCCCAATGACCTGAGAAATTTCCATACTTTGGCAGGGTCCTCATTAGCGACAGATTTGTGAACATGGTGGCGTAAAGCATCCCTACACACCATATTGCAGCGATTGCGAGATTTAACATACACAGCTTTATTTTCATCACATGGTCTACGCTTGTACTTACTTTTAGTGACAACTTTTTATGCATTAACACTTTTATATCATTGGTTAGCCAAGGTGCTTTAATTTTATAGCTCGAAGAGGGGCATGCTTATCATACAACTGTGTTAATAAGGAGTTGAATATAGCAACTTGGTCATTCACAGTCACTGCATCATATACCGGAGACCAGTCGACTACTTGGGCATCATTAAGAAATGCTACCTGGTCCATGCCACTAAAATTGCGCTGAAGTATGATTTTAGGTTTTGCTTTCGGAGGACGAATTTTGTAAGATAGGAATATCAGATCATGATACGAAAAGGCACCGGCGGAACATTGACCGTGCTTAGCAACATGCTGGGTGGATGATACTATAATCAAGTCGAGAAGTGAAGGAGAGTAGTTAGGGGAGTGATGAGTAGCATTTAAGGTAGAATATGCATGTTGCAGGAATTAATGACAGCTTCTAGTGAAGAAGTACGACAATCACGTTAGAGAAGACAGGTGTTGAAATCACCCATGATAATGGTATGGATATATGAAGGGGTAAGATCTTCAAGGATCTGTTCAAATGATGAGAAGTAATTATTACAAGAAGAGTTGCTATAATAGGCTCCGAGTAAGATTTTATTATGTGAAAGAAGAACCTCCACAAACTGATGCTCACCAGCATTTGATATAGGCGGTTGGGATGAGGTACTGACTACTGAGAAAGGAATATGTGATCTAAGATAAATAGCTACCCCACCCCCACGGCTGTCACTACGATAATTTCGGATTAGGTTAAAGCCGGGCAAGGAATATGATAAAGAGGGTAAGCACGGCTTGAACCATGTCTCAGAGACTATTATGGCGTGAATATTTTTGTGAACTAGAGATGCCTGCATATGGGGATAATGTGCCGGAATACTTTTCGCGTTGATATGAATCACGTTAAAATTCTTCGGTACATCAGAAAACTGTGCGTCGAGAGTATCGTTAAGCGTTGGAATGCTTTCGAAACTCTGGTCACTAAGGGAGCTGTAGAAGACAATGACAAATACTCAGCACTATCACTATCATCCGCGTTTTTAAATAAGTTTAACATATTTCTTAATATGAGATATTTATTACTTACCAGTGTCAAGATAATTAAGTTTCAGACATAGTATATGAAATTGTAAACAAGTAGTAGGAATAAAGGCTTTTTTATTTAATATTTTATTTTATTTATATATCTAGAATTGCTACCCATATATTCGCAATAGGAGATGATGGTAAAAAATACCAGGAAGTGGGCAGCAGCGTCTTCTGACTAACTGCCATCTTACACTGCGTTCCCCGAGCCAACTGCCAATCGTGAGGATTATAGTGTCATCCATTTCCAGATTTCAGATTCCAGAGATGTAAGTATTTAATATACTGAATCCATTTTTAATATACGAAGCCCCGGCCAGAGAGGTGAAATACTTAGAGTAGTTATATCCGAACACCACTGCTCTAAAAGCTTACTAGAATTTACCTATCTACATACCTACGCACATGTATATGCAGTTTGTAATGACAAGGAAAGAACTTCAAATATTATGCGTCATATCTGTTGTTAGAAAGAGATAAATAAGCAATTCGTGTTACCACCGAACCGCCACGAGACGTTCCGATCACTCTCTCACACCAAACGTTACACATATCTCGCTCATCTCCTAAGATAAAACAAAATAACGATATTTTCTATTTCAACAATAAAAGCAATAATTACGCGTGAAACGAAAAGTTTTCTTATCTCTCACAGTGCTTGTATAATTGGTGCAGAGTCTAAAGACACAAGGAAGGTGTATTGTCCACAGATCATTCCGAAAAAACACGATTAGCGGCGATGTATTCACCGGACGCTCGGAAGTGCTAGACTGGTAGTGACTCAGGCAATTACCCTGAATTCGTCTAGTAAATATGGAGGGCATACAACTGATCTACAGGTAAAAAAATCTTAGGCCCCGGCACAGCACCCGGTCTGTGTCGGACCAGTGAGTGGAAAAGCGTCCATTCGGGACATGGAATACTCTGATCCCCGATTTCACGTTATGTTTGGAGGAATCAGAACCATTCTTACATCTTCCGATCAAAGTGGAAAGATCTAAGCACGGATATAGGTGAGTTAGATAGTTTATACTCGTATTTGAAGCAAACACAAGCACGATATAACATATCATAGACATTGACAGAATGTACAATCGATTCGTAGGCAATCGGACACTTTAGTGGTTTTTATTTTATTATGTTGGCATTAATGATTATTAGATAAAAACAGGTCGGGTGAGAGTCGGACTTGCGTGAAAGGGTTCCGTAGATAATTATGAGAGCTTCACCTGGGCGGTAGGTACAAATAAATACTAAATTTGTATCAACTATTTTGTTTAATTTTTACTGTAAACCTGAGTCAGCTCAAGTATAATAAATCGTATAGTTTACTTAATTTTAAGCTTTTTAGTTTCAAAGATAAGATCAGGAAATGGTCTCCTTTTATAAGTATTTTCTTTGAAATTGCGTATGTCATATTAAGCTCAAAAACAACTAAAACTAACCTAACCTAACCTATAGTACTCTTTTTTTACTTGTAAGATTTTTTTAAAGGAAATTTGTACATATCCCATGTACCTATGGGATATGTAGGTACAAATTTCCTTAATAGGGATGAAAAGGTGAAATGGGAGTTTATTATGTGGAAATAACTATGAATTCTTACTACTACTAAGTTTTTTGAATCTGTGAGATTTACTCTTAGGTCTCTATCAATAAACTGAGGTCATGGATTAGTGTCATATTAACAAAAAAATATGTACGTAATGTATTATAGAATACTATGCAGTTTCACCAACGTAGACTATGATGGAAAGTGATGATGAAAAGTGTCTATGTGTTTATCCAGGACCTCAAATATCTTGGAATGTTTCATCCAAATTCGGTTCCGTTTGAATAGCTTGAACGAGTAAAAACACACACACTCACATTCCCACTCAAAAACTTCCGGAATGATAATTAGTAATAATTTTATTTTAAGAATATCAGTGTAAATAGGCAAACATACACATATTCAAGATTTTGTAATATAATCCGCAGAGCAAGCGTTATTGCAAAAATAAAAATATTACTCAGATTTTTTTTTTGTGATATGATAATAGTAACAAAAAGTTAAAATTATTGAGGAGTCTCCATACAAGATACGTGCTTTGTAACGTTTGTATTGGAGCTCCCTGAATATATATATATATATATATATATATATATATATACTTGGAAGAACTTTATAATCGGTATATATACATTTGTACTAGAGAAAAAGGTACAGGGGAGAGGGAGGGTCTTCCTCTAATGGTGGGGTTTGCTTAAACCTTGAATAATTCACGATCAGTTACAGTCGGACGAGTATTTTGAATTCATTAGGCCATGTTAATAATTGTCAGAAAGGTACAATTAAAGTCGTATATTTACTCGTATATTACGCGAACAATGCACTTTACATTATGAATAATATTTTGTTATCTGTAAGTTATTCGATAAGTAACTAAGCATCCAATGTGCATGTTGCAAAGTGCAAAATTTGTAGTTATTTAAACGTAAAATAAAAACATCAATAATTTATTATTCAAAAACTATTGATTTCCACAAGATAAAATTTCGCGTGGTTATTCAAGTTAACTATATCTATCGGCAAAAAATAATGAAGGTATGTTGTAGTGTGTACCGATTCTAAAGTTGAGCCGTCTGCTTTATATTTATGTTCGGAACCCCAAAAATAACGAGTTTTGGTACAATCAGTGATGGTACGGAACCCTCGGGGTACGAGTCCGACTCAGACTTGGCTGTTTTTTTACATACTTCAAAATAATGGGGATATTTTCATTCGACTGTATTTTTTTTGTGTGTCTTACCTCATAATTCTTTACAGGGTGTGATGTATTTTTGCTTGTCCTGTAATCCCATTTAAATTTGAGTGAGATCTGACCACTAGTATTTGCTTTATGCCTAATAATACATATATTATGTTAGTAGTCGGTTGTTTTTAGGGTTCCGTACACAAAGGGTAAAAACGGGACCCTATTACTGAGACTTCACTGTCCGTCCGTCCGTCTGCACCAGGCTGTATCTCAAGAACGGTGATAAATTTTCACAGAATTCAATTTTCTGTTGCCGCTATAACAACAAATATAAAAAGTTGGCCAAGTGCGAGTCGGACTCGTTCTGTATAGCTAATGGTACGGAACCCTTCGTGCGCGATTCCGACTCGCACTTGTTACTTGTACATATAATACAAACGATTGCACTACCCTTGTATTATATGGTAGTGTAATCTTCATTGTATTACACTAGCTGCGACCCGTGATTTCACCTGCTTACACAATGATAAAAGTAATAATAGTGTAATGAATAGATTCAGGCGTTACTTTGCGGAAATCCATATTTAATAATAACAAATACTTTTAAAAGTATCTCAAAGAACATTAAATAATATTTAAATAAAACACTTAAAAAGCATAAAATTATATATCTATCTTGTGACAATTCCGCCTAATTCAACCTTTTTCAAATCTAGACCCTTAAATAGCTATATTTTATTGTTTTTTAAGTGTTTTATTTAAATTTAATTTAATTTTCTTTAAGATACTTTTAAAAGTATTTATTATTATTGATGATGGTGTCTAAAAGTATCCCATTTGTTAATTCAGAATCTAAATTATTTATGCTCCAAATGTCATCCAAATCGGTTCAGCAGTTTCAGTGTATAAAGTATTAAACATACATCGTCAAGTCTGTCGCCAATTACCTAACAGTATGTTCTGGCAGCAGTCCGTGAGAGCCAATAAAATTACAAGCGCATGACACTAATAACTGTACGTCACAGGGTGAGGGGCGCGGTGTAGTACGTCATTTGTGAAGAAATGCATCTGGTATAGGCAGATGTTACGCTGAACACCAGGTGGGCCTCGGGCTGGTTCCGTCACAATTACATAAAAAAAAACATTCTTACTCACGACCTCACAAACTTTCGCATTTATATTATTAATATTTTATCCTATTTGAAAATTTGTATCAGAACTGCAGCTTATTACGGTTAAAAAGATAATATGATCCGATTTGTCCCTCGCGAGGCGGAATGTGACTCTCTGTAAATCAGTACTAATATTATAAATGCGAAAGTAACTCTGTCTGTCTGTCTGTCTGTTACGCTTTCACGCCAAAACTACTGGACCGATTCGAATGAAATTCGGTATGGAAATAGTTTGAGACCCGGGAAAAAACATAGGATAGTTTTCATCCAACTGCGGAAAAGGAGGTTAATGTTTTTGCGCGATAACCGACATACGCGCGGGCGGAGCCGCGCCCGGAAAGCTAGTATTGAATAAGTCATATTATGTGGCACGAGCTGGGCCTCGGCTTCGTGCAAACAAACTTTATTCGTTGGGTATTTCCGGTCAGATTCTTAGGCTCAATTTGCATCGAAGTGGCAGAACTTTTCGACTATCGCTATCAAAATTATTTTTTATTTATAGTTCACTCATTCAAAATTATACAACCTTTTTCAAATCTAGACCCTTAAATAGCTATATTTTTGTTGAAAGTTTATCATTCAATAAATTTTATCACTACACATTAGTACCAAGCAATACTTTATAGCTCTAAATGTACCTACAATGGTGCTCTTAGGTTTGAAATAAGCATGGCAACGAACAAATGATGCGACTTCCCCAAATTCTTATTTGATATTTTTTAGGCTATTTTCAACATTTAGCCCTCACACTATCCTAGAACCAGAGCATTTTGTGGTACACTTTACTGAAAAACTATAACGCCCATAGATTAGGGCTTTAACTCGGTAATTAAGATTAACACACAGATGTGTTATCTGTAAAAAAAAATTGTAACCATTAAAAATTAAACATTAATTTTGTAGTCATTGGCTATGATGTTATTGTACTACTAACGCCATCTGTTAGAAAACCATAGTGTTATGTCGATGCAACAGAACTAAACTCAATACTTAAATACAGCGAGTATTATGTAGATTAACTAATCTACATAATACTCGATGACACCACTAGAATCAGGTTGTAAAATTTAAACGCGACCCCTCACAAAGCTCAGCTTTTTGTTTGCATAATATGCAATGCAAACGTATACACGAGAATGTTATCTAAATTGACATATCGATATATCATTCAATTATTGTATTTTTTTACTTAAGTCGTATTTAGTGAAGTTTTTAACTCTCCATATATATAGCATAGAAATATGAATAAAGAACCGACTTATCGGTGCTTGTACTGATTAGTTGCTGACTAATCGCCGTCTACAAATATGTCCGGATAGTCGGCTTACCTGAGTAGCCAGCGCCTGGCTCATCTATTATACCTAACTACTTACTTTTATGTAAGTTAAATTCTAAATTCGTATATCGCTTGCAAATGAAATTATAGTGGTTCTTATTCTGTTACACTAAAGTTCAAATTCGTATAACGCTTGCGAATGATGGTAAGTACTTAAAGTTGTGTGTAAATTGTGGTATGCTTTACGCAAATTTAGTCGTCATGTAACTTCGTGCGCTTTAAAATGGTGCAAAATTACTGATAATTAAATATAATAAATAAAAATAATCCTATTTTTGGAATGGCCATTTTAAGTATTAAATGAATGTGGATTTTAGTGTGATTCTTATTCTCTTCACACTAAATTCTTTAGATAATTTTAAACCTAGACTTTGTGTCAAATCGATACCATGATTACCTTATGAAATCGACTTTGATCTGAACGGTACACTCAAACGAAATCGATTAATCACTAAGTAAGTGTATGTTGGAAAATGACACAGTTCTGTACGATTTTTCAAAACTCTACACAGTTGAACGGAGCAAAAATTATAATTCGAATAGATAAATCGGAATCGGCGGAACAACGTACGATGGAGGAGTACGGTTTAAGTGTCAGTTTCACCTCGATTGCGCAATTATCGGTCGTGTCGGTCAAATTCAAAATCATTTATTCAATTTAGGAGTCTACGACGCTCTTATGAAGGTCAATTACAAATTTTAATATTGAAATATTCTACATTGTACTGCCACGTTCAGCAAAAAAAATTATAGAGCCACTGCGAGAAGAACGGGCAAGAAAATCGGGGCCATTCTTTTAAACGTCTTTTTACAATGTGTTATAAACAATTTTTGTCGTTTAAGTAATCACAAACTGTGTAGTAGGATTTCTTAATCAAAATGTTTTTCACGTGCATTTTGAATTTTCCTTCTGTGAGCATTGTAATATGTTCGGTCGTACATGTTGTTTAGAAACTATAATATTAACATTATTAATAATAAGTTACACTATACTTAAGTTTCTTAATAGATCAATAAAAAATAATTTATTTTCGTATCTGTCGTTATCTTATATATTTTCCTTATTGCGAGCCCTAAGCCGCCATCAGCTAGTTCATCATCTGTCGAAGTCACCATACAACGAGATGAAGCGGAGATATCGTTGTCAGTCTGTCGTAGTGTTTGGGGTGGATGAAATCTGTACACTTTTAAATATAATCCTTGGTCGTATTGGATGTGTGGGGGACCCACTAAAGCTAGAAGTAATCTTTTTTTAAGAGTCCAGAAGTCCATAATATTGATATAAATTGTTTATCACATTTGTTGTGTTTAGCTGTCTAAGCAGCAAATTTTTTTATCAAATATACCACTTTCATCACAATCCTCAAAGTAGTGAGTGAGTGAGTAAAGTGCCACGACTATTTAGTGAATTTCGTACATTCGTCAAGTAACGTTACTCTATGTGACAACATAGAATTTTTATATGTTAAGTAGCATCGTTAAGGCTAGGTTAATGGCGGATCTCCTGCCAATGTTTTACGATACATTGATCATTTTAGCATATAACGTAAAGTTTAGATTTCTACTCATTGATAAGAATATGACACTACCTAAGATTTTTTTACCTGTAGATGAGTTGTGTGCCCTACATATTTACTAGACGAATTCAGGGTAATTACCAGAGTCACTACCAGTCTTGCACTTCCGAGCGTCCGGTGAATACATCGCCACTAATCGTGTTTTTTAGGAATAATCTCTGGACAATATGCCTTCCTTGTGTGTTTAGACTCTGCACCAATTATACAAGCACTGTGAGAGATAAGAAACTGTTTCAATTCATGCGTAATTATTGCTTTATTGATGATATAGAAAATATCGTCATTTTGTTTTATCTAAGGAACTAATCACAATGAAATGGATGAGCGAGATATGTGTATCGTTTGGTGTGAGAGAGTGAAAGAGATCGCAGTGTAATGGTGATCGGAACGTCTCGTGGCGGTTCGGTGGTTACACGAATTGCTTATTTTCTAACAACAGATATGACGCATAATATTTGAACGTTCTTTCCTTGTCATTACAAACTGCATATACATGTGCGTAAGTATCTAGATAGGTAAATTCTAGTAAGCTTTTAGAGCAGTGGTGTTCGGATATAACTACTCTAATATTTCAACTCTCTGGACACTTCTGGTCAAGACGAGCCTCACGTCCGCACTGTCCGCCTTAAACTAAATGCTCGCATAGTATTGCCTAGCACGTCAGTCTCCTGTCTGCCTGACGTACGCTGCACTGACGCTTACGGTCCTCGACCGGCGCGTCGTCAGTATTGCGTATGCGGACGCAGTCAGTATACCTAACCTAATACTAAACTCACAAACAGAGTCCATAACTATGTCTACGTACGACTGACGACGTCAGTGCTAACATGCCTACAATAGATGACATTCTATCGCAGAGGTCAAAACTGTCAACTGTCATCCAAAATGACAGACAAAATAAAGATATATATTATAACAATTATTTGCTAACATGATACGTAATTGCGCGGTCCAAAGTAATTAAATAAAACTTTACTCGAACAAAGTCGTTCACATTAGATAAACAATATACATTTATCTCATTTGGAAAATATGCTTATTTAGTAACAATTTGCACCAGTGTATTGAGTCACGCATCGACTTTTACAGAGTGAACGGATCGTTCACTTCATTCACGACAGTACTCTACCTCGTGCGACCTTGAAAGGTTATTGACCTTTTTATGAAATGTGGAGTAGAAATAGCTATTGCAAATATGATATTACTTCTTAGGTGTACAATTTCCAAACAAAATGGACACATTATGTTCTGAGCTTTTCTTCAACTCTTATAGAGGTTAAGTGGGTGGAAGTTTGAGGGCATACATACCATACTATCATACCTTCCCTAATGTTGTTTATAACTAATATCTTAATATCATCAAAAACTTTGTTAGTTTGAAGAAAAGATAAGAACATATATATTAAAACTGTTTCGATTCGAGAGTAATCAAGAAGAATGAAGAACGGAAGGTCATTGCCCTTTTAGATAGTAGAAGTTGACGTTTGTGATGTAAACAAAGTTGTTTCAGTCACGTGGTGTAAACAGAATGATTCATTTCCACGTGCACGCACGTAGCACACGAGAGAGATGCCTGCGCTTGCGCGCAGTCTTGCCTTGGATTGTATGGTTGGCAGCAGATTGCTGAAAATTTATTTCGTCCACGTCCAGGAAAATTATGGAATAATTGATGCAATTTATCTTATCAGTCATGCATGATTCGTAACGATATTGAAGTCATTTTTAATTTGCAAGCTTATATCGTTGTGTTATAATAAGTATAAATATAAAGCAACATATACCATTATTGTACTCTGGTAGTATATTTTATTAAAAGAACGAAGGATTGGCTAGTTAAGCAACAATGTTTTTAGTCGCAAAAGCCTAGTAGTCTTAAATTAAAACTGACTTGTAAGTGACGACCCTACATTTTATCATTTTTGTCAATAGTGTAAAAGAAATAGAACAAGCAAGTACACTATGGTGCGAAAGAGACGAATATATTTTTATGAATCGTTTCTACTCTAGTGACGTTGTCTCACCCAGCAAGTTCGACAAAATTCACTTTGAATCGGATTGCCCACTTGTCAAGGTGTTAGTGAGTGACAGCCCTAAATAAATCGTAATAAATGTGATAACAAAAATGGCGGCACCATCAAATGGCAGTGGAAATCTCGTAGAAGAGTTTGAAGAATCATTTCAGGTAAGCAGAATAACATATAATTACCTAATTTACTGATAGAAAGGCACAAAAATATAACATTTCTAACCTCTAGAAATAGATTTGTATTTACAAGTGTCAAACTTCACAAACGATACCAACATTGCAAACCCAACGGGAGTGATATGCTATGCTAAAATAATCTCTCTCTCACCCATTGAAAGAACTTTCGTGTGTACGTGACCTAATTCACCCTACGCGTCTCCGAGTGTTCCTATCCTACCTAGAAGTTGTGAAGGGATTTTGTTGCAAGCGCATCTCAGTTTCGTCGGCCATTTTACTGATAATGTTTTCAGTACTATAATTACGAAAAGATAGTCGCGTGTTAATATAAACGTTTATCGAACTGAAACCACGGTGATGCTATGTTAAATTGTGTTACATCAATAAAGGACCGTGCCGTGATGAACTATGGCGTAATTGTGGTGATTTTGTGATGAAATATTGTTAAATCGTTATCATAGTTCGTGTGTTTTATAAAGACAATGTCAGTGGTTGCGGAAGACGCTGGTGGTTCATCGGGTGGCGCATATATTCAGACGTTTCGTCCGACATGGGAGGAATTCAAAGATTTCAACAAATACATCCAGCACATGGAATCGAAAGGTGCACACAAAGCTGGCCTCGCTAAAGTGATTCCACCGCCAGAATGGGTTCCTCGCAAGTCTGGTTACGATTTGGACCAGCTGGACGTCGTGATCCCGTCGCCAATCTGCCAAGTGGTGACCGGAAAACAAGGTTTGTTTCAACAAATCAACATCCAAAAGAAATCAATGTCTGTAAAACAATTTGCTGTCATGGCCAATTCTGCCAAGTATTGTACACCTAAACATTCAAGCTTTGAAGATTTGGAGAGAAAATATTGGAAAAATGTCACTTATGTGGCCCCTATATATGGTGCCGATGTGAATGGGAGCATAACAGATCCCGATGTAAAAGAATGGAACATCAACCATTTGGGAACCATCCTTGACTTTGTGAACTCTGATTATGGCATTGAAATAGATGGGGTTAATACCGCCTACCTATATTTCGGTATGTGGAAGACAACATTTGCATGGCATACAGAAGACATGGACCTGTACTCCATCAATTACCTCCATTTCGGTGAGCCTAAAACTTGGTATTGCATCCCTCCCGAGCATGGCAAACGATTTGAGCGAATCGCAGCAGGGTTCTTTCCTACCTCGGCCAAAACATGTCAAGCATTCTTACGACACAAAATGACTCTGATATCTCCCCAAATATTGAAACAGTACTCGGTACCTGTTAATAAGATTACACAAGAGGCTGGAGAGATTATGATTACATTCCCATATGGTTACCACGCTGGGTTTAACCATGGATTCAACTGTGCTGAATCAACTAACTTTGCTGCTCCAAGATGGGTTGAGTATGGCAAGAGAGCAACTCAGTGCACTTGTAGTAATGATATGGTCAAAATCTCCATGGACACATTTGTGAAAAGATTCCAACCTGATCGCTATGAGCTGTGGCTAAAAGGCCAAGATATTGGTTGTCATCCAGAACAGCCTGAAAAAATGGTGCCAGCACCTCATCCCTCAGGCCAAGATATACTTTGCAATAAAAACAATACAGAGCTTCCCGAGTCCTTTATTGAAGCTGAAGAAGAGGGCTTTAAAAAGAAGAAGCGTCATCCACTGCACTTGAAAAGAGCTATGGCTAGTAAAAGCATATCTGAAGGTGCTATTGCTGTGTCTATTTTAGGCCACGATGTGATGGACGATGATGAAATGACAATGGCTGAAGGAGACCTTGACATGATGACATCTATGAAGCCACGGATGCTGCAGTTACAACCAGATGACACACAACTGGATGCCCTTGAAGATATCTGGCTGAAGGGTGATGAGATGGATCCATCAGAAGCACAGTTACCTGATGTTGGCTACATAGACTCTGATAAAGACTCTGATTATGAAGCTCCAACTCCCAAGAAAAATGCAAAGAAAAAGAAAAAAGAACAAAAAAAGGAATCAAAGCCCAAAAAGAGTGAAGATGATACAACCAAGAAAAGTAAAAAGAATGTAGAAGGTAACACTGAAACAGATGAAAAGAAGACAACTCCTAAAAAAGGTGGTAAAAAAGTTAAAAGTAAGAAGCTGTCCTCCGAGGAGCTTGATGTTATGAACGCACTTGTTTCAACCTGGGAGTCCCCACCACATGCAGAAGAAACTCTTATACCTGTTAAGGAACCAGTCGATAATGACCCAGATCCATTGGTAGGTCCTCCCACTGAGACGAAGCCTAAAGAACCCAAGAAACGGAAATCTTCTACAAATAATGTAACAGTAAAGGTAGAGAAACCGAAAAAGGAGAGAGTTAAGAAAGAACCCAAACCCCCCCAGCCTAAAAAAGAGCCCCAAGTTGATGGAGTCAAGACTGAGAAGAAGCCAAGAAAGCCCCGCACGCCAAAGAAAAATCCTAACCTTGAATATAACTCTCCAATGATACCAGTTATGTCACCCAAAGTGAAAACATACACAAATAATGCAAAGCCTCTTACAAACACTCAACTTCCAACATCTCTCAAAATGATTCCAAATTCACAACCTTCAACATCAATGAAGATGGACACCCTATCTTCAACTTCATATAAAATGTTCCCTAACTTGCAAGGTTCAACTTCAGCTTACACAGCCCATATTAGGCCTCAGCCATCTACATCACATTCAATGAACACAGGTCACCATCAGACCAGCAAACCAAGAATACTTTCACAGCCAAGTCCCAGAAATTACAGCAATCTAAAACCAGGACAATCTTTAATCAGACCACAAACAAAGACGATTGTTCCACCCCCTGCTCTACCAGACACCAGTTTACGAGTACCAAAAGTTGTGCAACCGCTGAATAAAAACCCAAGTGCATTTGAAGGAGAGTTCTATAAGTTTATGGCGAAAGTGCAAAATTCTCCAATTGATGTAGACCCTCCAATCAAGAAAGCTACATCTCGGAAAAAAGCTCAACCGAAAGAGAAAAATCCACCTAAAGAAAGAATTCCACAGCAGAAGCCAGAAGAGTTTCCGACACCAGTTGGTCAGTATAATGACAATATTTTCTTGCCACAACCTGAATACAGGGCTTATCCTGAAAGTATTCCCCAGCCAATGTTCGACCGGAGCCAATGGCCTGACCAGTACTACCAAACCCCTGGTCCACTTCAAAATGTTGCCATGTTTGAGCAGATGCAGACTAACTACTACAGGAGTCCATACCAATCCCCATGGGCTACATCATATGAGTATCAAAAATAAAGACGGTATTAATTAAAAAAATTGGGACTTAAATCATATAGTGTGACTATGCTAAGCAATTGTCAAGTGTGAATTAATTTATAGTGACTGTTGAACAATGATAGTTAAGTCACTTAATTGAAGCGTGTATCACTTAGGGTCACTCTGTTTATAAAAGAAAATGTGATTTATCAAAACAGCTTTTGTTTGGTCTGCACGAGATGATTTCAAAGATGTAATTATGTTATCAATAACATATGCCCCTCGAGTAAATTATGTGTCATGGCATTATATGTGTAATTATAGATGTTTGAAATTAAAATTGTGTAAGGTAACACATTGAAGTAAAGTTTAAAAATTTATGAATAGAATTGTTGTTAATAATAATAAAATTAAGGTAAAAGAGGCAAGTGCAAAAGCATCTAATTTTGCTGCACAAATGCAAATAATTTGCATCTGGAATTAAAACCAATTTTAAAGTAATAAATGTTAAATAATTGATAATTCTTTGAAATCATATATCTAGCTTAACCAAACTAATAAGTGTGTTTGTGTAGCAAGAATTATAAGTGTATAAGTCTCTTTTAAATGACATAATTTTCTGTCCTAACTAGTTTACCTAAGGCAGTATCTAAGGATAGGTCAGAGTTTATTTATTTCTTAGAATATATGATTTAGTGGCATAAATTATTATCACAATCTTCCCATGAAATAAGTGTTTGTACTGCAAATATAATGGCAAAATCAAATTCATTTTAACATTCAAAAATAAAAGTCAACATGAACAACAGATCTCTGATAATCTTCCTATATCATATAGTGATGCCAATATTCAATGACCCCCAATAAAATTCATAATATAAAGATTTTAACTTGAATATACCGACCATTTTATTACTATATTTCTAAATATGATTACAAGCACTACCGCATGCTAAGCGAAAATCATATTTTACAAATTATTGGAGTACGAAATGTTTTACCCCGGGGCATTTTATTACTAATCAATTTTCATTGTTTGTCTATGCCAGCATTAAATCAGATTTTAACAGTAACAAATAACAATTGGACCACAGAGTTGTTTTAATTGGTCACATGTCCATCGATTTTAAAAGTTAAACAAAGGGCAGGGGTAATTGCATAATTTTCTTAGGCCACATTTTTTGCACACAACACAAATCTTGTGAAGTGACAATTGCTATTAAAATGTCTTAAATTTAATCAAGTGATTACAAATATGAGGGAAAGAGTGAATGAATAACTGAAAAAAATTTATATAGTATATTTTTCAGTGCAAGCACCTAGTTTTGTTTTACCACTGCTTATATATTTCGATTATTAGTTTATGACTGAATTTTGTTTAAGATAACATTAGTTAGTTTGTAACATAGTAGTTAAATTAGCTATATGCGGATCTCACACTAAACTTATTAAGAAAGTTCAGAAATATAATAACCTTCATGTATATTTTATAATGGCAAAGGCTTAAATTAGTTAACAATAGTTAATGTTATTCAGATTAGCTATCCATTCTCTTCTGTCATCTGTGTATCATCATTAATAAAGACGGTTAAGCCTTCCACACACACACACACACACACACCAGATGGGTGCCTGTATAGTATGGTATTTCAGTATTAACTTATGTGCATCGTAGATAATTAAAACAAAATAAATTGATGATATCGACTTAGGTTGAAACGTATGGTTAATACTAAAGTATACAATTTAAATACCAAGAGATACCAAAGCTAGTTGCCAACTCGTCAATATGTCAATTTCATTCCAGATTATTTTCAAAATTTTATATGAGTATCTAGTCTAACATATATATTTATTAGTTTAGTGTGTCAGCCGCCTCTCAGCTTTACGGTTTTAGTAAAATGTACCTATTAATAAGATAATTATTGTAAGATGTATTTGAAATTAGATTTTATCTGAATGATTGGTTTAAATTAGATTTTTATCTGTTTTCAATTATATTGCTCTTGTGAATTATTCTGGGCTTATTTATTTTATCTTGAAGTACCTCTAGCATGGAATTTGGTTATATATTGCACAATGTTTGTTTGTTCTATTCAATCTGTTAAATAGTAGAAAAAATGTTGACAGAAAGGCAACTCCCAGTTCTAATAAATATCATCATTATCAGTTGTTAAATTGAAGTCGTTCCCACACCATGTTGATTCAAAAGTATTGAATGTAAGTTTTATATAGGTTGTCTTGTAAAATAAAGTTATTGATAAATATGGAGTACTCGTTTCTCACACTTGCTCAGGTGATGGTCCCTTGACGAACCCAAAATTTGAATGTGAACTTTGCTTTCGTTGGTAATTTGATGTATGTGAAAGCCGTAAGACACTCAAATGCTTATATTTTGTCATTATCGGACTGCATAGGAGTGAAAAAGATTCAGTAAAATCCGAAAGTAAGCTTAATAACACAAAACTAGTAACATACATCGAAAATATAACTTTTCTTGTCCCCCGTGATAAGGTTTTGCTATTTTTTTTCTATATTTTCATACACATTCATACGTAAACATGTAAGATATTTACGTTGCAAGCGTAATTTAGAGTCAACTTTGCAATTTTATTTTATCCAGAAAATTTTAAGGAAACCTGTTTCGGACTTTTCTTGTCCTTAGATAATGTGATCAAGATTAACATATAATTTTCTTACTACTACAAACTAAATACATTTTGCTAAAAATCTGTTGAAGTAAATGTATTTAGCACTTGCCAGCGCCTCAAGAATATAAATATTAGGGTGGTCATAATAAAGTATGTAGTAATATTACCTTTGTGGGTTTATACAAGGAGGAAGTACATTTTTAGTAGAAAAATGAGTAGGTCTGGGATGGTAGCAAACCTGTTTGGTAATCAACACTTTTCTAACATTGTACATAATTCTTGCATAACACCTGCTATTCTTATCAAATCAACACTTTATTTTAAATCTTTTATGAATAGCTGACAGTTAGCGTTTGGCCACCTGATGGTAAGTGATGATGAGGTCGAAGATGTTGTTCAGGCTAACCTAGCATTACTGGCTCTCGAAGACAGCTGCCCGAACACACCGTTAGGTGCTAGGCAACAGATTTTCCACTTGAGGGTGGTAGTTTCAGTATAGCTCATAGCTCGTTAACTTGTTGTTTGTCTGCCTGTTTGTTTTTCCGTGCAGGACTCAAATTTGGAGTGCTTCCCAAATAGTTTTATTGTTTTTAAGGCGAGTAAAAACGTGATTTTTTATATTATCTTAAATCTAAATCAAATCTTGTTTACAAATACTTCTTGTTGTTCACCATACAACGCTACTGGAGGACAGTAACTCATTATTGAAAAAGTTGTGCCTACGTCTTCCAGCTGTGGACCGTGGTACCAACTTTTACTCTAGTCAGTACCGTGATCTAGCCACGCTATACCCTGAAAGGAGTTTTATGCCAGGAACCGCTAATCTCCTCCGATCCCTTCTTCAAACCTCCCCATCGCCGATCAAGGCAGTTATTGCACGAACCGGATCACCCCATCGCTGTCATTACGTTGGCTGCCGTGGCGTCATCCGCAAGTCGTCCCGGTAACATGATAACGGTGTGAGGTAACACAATCAATCACTGAGCTCGAGGCATTAATAAAGTCCCGCTTAGTGTCTCTCCAAATAGACAGAGTTAATATCTGTATACATACGGCCTACTCTCAACGGTAGAACCCTTCAGTTGTACCGGGGCAAGTAGTTCTGTCTGACGCTCCCAATCTCTCTCGGCAGCAACTCAAGCCGAGGTCCGTACCACAGCGGTGCCCTTGAGCTCAAGTTGTCAACCCCTCCTTTAGCATCGGTGCGTGTGCAGCCGCAGGAGATGGAGGTAGAAGTAGGATTTCCATTCGTCAAGATTTATCCTGGAATTTTTTGACTTTTTCAGGATTCACCTGACATTGTCATCAGTGTTGTCAACAGACTTGGACAATGTCAGGACTTTTGGATTTAGAAACAAATCGTAGAAATCAAGTTTTATTTATTATTATTTGGGTAACAATTAACTAGATACATTTCCAAAGAATAAAATTTAACACAAAAAGCAAGAAAAAATACATATCAAATCTTTCTTATTATGTATTTAATTTTACGCATCATTATGACACGAAACAATAATAATAATATAATTATTTGAATAAAAATCAACGATGAAAATAAAACATCTGTCCAATTATTGAATGCAAGTTTGGTACATGTTTGTGTTTGGCTCGTCTTGCTTAAACATATTTTAATTCTCCGAAGTATACTCTTTGGGAGAAGTTCTGTAACTTAGATAGACATAAAGTTTGCTTCTGCTGGTGAACACTAAGTTCCATATAAAGATTGTAATATTCTGGCAACATCTATTATAGAGCTACGTTTCTATTTCCAGAACATTTTTTTCAAGTTTTGTAGGCACATCCGATGGGAACCCTAGTCAGAAGGCGATTTTCGCCTTCCTATCCTATTATCCGATAAAGGTTCAAAAGCCGACGGCCACTCCCATAATCTTATCAAGTTATCAGCCACAATCTAATGTAACGTGTCCTATTCGTTAGATAAAACATGTTAAAACGACCGAAAGTAGTACATTATAATTCTTAAAGATGATATTGCCCGCGGGTTTTTTCTTATGTGAACTTCACAATCACATAAGAAAAAACCCGCGGGCTTGAAGAGCTTGAAGCCTGCTTGACGTCCGACATCAATACGTTCCTTATAAAATTTAACCAATATCCCTGTCACACTCAATCAGTAGAGCGTTGTGTAAAGGCTGTTACTGAAGACGCTTCGAAAGTATGTGGAAAAAACAACAGAGGACTTATTGCCACCACTTTAAGCTCGAGAGAAGCTATGCCAAGAATTGAAACAAAACAAGATTTTGTTCCAGAGTAATCTTAATATTTTTAATATTGTTAAGTTTGCAATAACGCCTGCTAAGCGAATTACATTACAAAATTACAAATTTACGAGAGAAAAAATTATAGTCATGTGCGGGATTCGAACCCTTTTTTTTTCTCTCGTAAATTTGTAATTTTGTAATGTAATTCGCATAGCAGGCGTTATTGCAAACTTAACAATATTAAAATTATAAGGTTGCGTCATCATTTACAAGTTTAAAACCAATTGCAAAATTGGTCTTGTTTGTAGTACAACGCAAGTTGAACTATAGGTGTCGCTCCATCCCGATACGATGGTTGAAGAACGAGAGCAAGAATTACAGTTATGAGTCATTGTGTCATGTTAGCTCAATTGGTTAGAGCATACCCCGGCTAAAGGGGTGGATGGACGCGGGTTCGAATCCCGCACATGACTATAATTTTTTCTCTCGTAAATTTGTAATTTTGTAATCTTAATATTTCTTTTTTTTTCATTTGTATTATTAATTCTTATTAATTGTTTAGTATTTTTGTATTTTTGGGTTATATTAGATATGTTTAGCAACATTCTTTGTAATTAAAATTGTAATAACACTTACAGGTTTCATAATTATCTACACATAAATTTCGAAATTTAAAAAAAATCACCTTCCTTGCGGAACCTGAAGATAAAATGAGTACCACACGCAACTTTTCCACACTAGTACGTTTTGATAGTTGATAAAAAATTTTCTTCATACTACTGCGGCCCACCTTATTGTGATGGCAAAAGCTCGAGCCCCGCCTTGTGTATAACCCAGACGTCCGGGAAATCCGGGATTGTCCCGGAATGGTGTGTCTTGTCCCGTGTCCAGTAATTTCGATCTACTGTCCCGGATTCCTCTAGTTTAAGGGCTTTTCACAAATAAAAAAAATTACAGAGTTTATTTTTAATTTTGTAAATTTATCCTCAAAGAGTGGCCCAATTTTGTTTTAAGATTATGTTATGTCGATATATTTTTTTAGATCGTTTCATTTTTACAGGCGGTTTGCCTTTAACAAAATACTACGAACTATGTACAAGACTACAGCTAATACAATGCATCAGACAACCTATAAGTCATAGCAGACTCACAGGCAGTCTAAATGCTCCAGCCCAATTATTATTTACTAGCCGACCGCGCGCGGTTTCACCCGCTTTACTCCGCTCCCGTCGCTCATAGCGTGATGCGATATAGCCTATGTTCACCGAGGGTAGTGTAGCTTCCTAACAGTGAAAGAATTTTTTAATCGGCCCAGTACTTTTTGAGCCTATTCATTACAAACATACAAACATACAAAAATAGGTACAAATCTTTCCTCTTTATAATATTAGTATAGATTACATAATTTAGGTAAGAAATCGATGTTTAGGTAATAATTTGTCCTAATTAATTATGCGTAACAATAATTCACATTTATGTTTTCCTATGTTTAAAAGCACTTAATTTAACGAATATTTTTTATATATTAATTTGTCAATTTAACTGTAGATTTATTTAGATTTTGAACTTGAGGTCAAAGTAACAACTCCCTTGCGATCCCAAAAATGTCCAGGAAATGATATACTTTGATCTAGCAACCCTACATGCAGTAGGTACATGACAATGCCCAACACTCTGAGACATCAAGTTGTTAAGGCTCATGTGCCTGTAATTTCACCGGCACCAGTTCCAAACCGGAATGTAGTAACGCGAACATTACCATCTGCTTGGCGGTAGATATAGTTATAGTGACTGAGTATTTTTTTCCGGATGAACTCTTACACAAAGAGTTCTACCGTTGCAATAATCGAAGTGTTAAAATTTTGACAGAAAAAACATACTTCAAACAGAAAATATTCTAAGACAAAAAAATCACAAGTCTCGATTGTTTGCTCGGTGAGTCAAGACCTCCTGAAGATGCTTCGTTTAGAAGCGAAACTAGTCGAATATTCTTCCGGTCTTGTGTGGCGTTTGTAACGTCACGTAGGCTTAACAGAAAAATTAGGCGGAATTGTCACTAGATATATATTTTTATACTTTTTATATATTACATAATGTTTTGATAAAACACTTAAATATTTTTATACTTTTTTTTAGTGTTTTATTAAAATATTATTTAATGTTTTCTTAAGATACTTTTAAAAATATTTTATATTATTAAAAAAAAACACTATAAAGTAAATGAACCAAATCATAGTTTTTACATCGACAATTGAACATGAACACATCTATGTAGGCCAATTAAATACACATTATTTAGGATAATTCAAATACTACTCGTCAGATCTCACCGGTACCACATGACAAGTAACATCTTTCGAATATAAAAAAAACATCATTAAAATAGGTATACCAAGTAAAAAGTTATGAGGTAACAAAAATAAGTATCTAAAGCTGAATTGTGAACCTCCTCCTTTTTTGAAGTCGGTACATAAATGAGTGCAACAAGGATTGTGGCTAATAGTAAATCGCAATAGAAAGTATTCTGTATTAACTGCACGGCACTAAGAGCTTTGCAACCCTAATGCTATTGTAGTCCTGGTCTTTGAAAGCAGTAATGGCTCATTGGGAATAGCTATGTGCTGCCGCGCAGGGGCCGTGATTTGTATCCCGCGGCGGACTTGAGCTTCATATACACTTGAGCGTGATACAAATGCGGCCTACCTAATTTCAAATTTATAAATTAAAAAAAAACATATAATGTCTCAATATTTTCTCGTTACGACTGCAATTGTTGCTTCTTTTTTTTATAAATAAACACACATTTAAATTAACTATGTCTTTTTCATCGTATTTCATGTTAGCAATGAAACAAAACAATGGCATTGCATAGTAGGCCTGGGCAGTTTATTAAGGCTTATAGTTGTTTTCAGCTTTTCATAAAATCAAGAGAACATTATGAATACATTTACTGTAAATACTCCTCAATCTGTACATAGTTACGTATATATATCATATACGAAAGAATTAACTTTTGCAACAAAATTGACATTTAAGATTGAACAGGCCTTAAATGTGAATAGCTTTATATACACCTCTTTTTAGCATGTTTAATATTATAAGAGATAATTAGGATACAGTTTAAAGTGAATTGCTCTTAGCTGTAAATCTCTATTCATTTATAACCGACTTCCAAAAAAGGAGGAGGTTCTCAATTCGTCTGTATGTTTTTTTAATGTTTGTTACCTCAGAACTTTTGACTGTGTTGAACTGATTTAGATTTTTTATAAAGTGATGCTTGTCGTTTGTTCCCATTTAAATTTTATTAAAATCGGTCAAGCCGTTTTTGAGTTTCACTCCTATAACTGAAAAATATCTTGATGATATAGCCGTTGACAGTGGATGACAATCGATCCCGTAAGTAGCAAGGTCACCAAAGAGAGAATTTTTTTTTTTTACCAAAAATGGAACCGACTTCAACACCCAAAAGTGTGAAATAACTCGTCGAAGTCGGTGCCATGCGCACAATATTGTGATAATAGGTACTTTTGAACTATCATGGTACCGGCTTCAACAAGTTATTTCACACTTTTAAGTGCTAAATTCGGTTCCATTTTTAAAAAAAAAAAACCTTTGCAATATTTACTGTTACTTCACGGTATTATAAAAACGTAATATAAGGTATAAATTTACGACCGTAAAATGTTTGCAATGTCAATTTGTCTAGATAAATTATATCTATATTTCATGTATAGCATATTCATTAATTTCTGTGTAATTGAAATTTCGCTGGAGACTTATTAGTGACATTAACAAATAATCCTAATTAAATTATTAGCAGTGGCAACCCTAAGGCCCACTGGCGCCAACGAGGAAACGAGATTTAATTATGCACTAAGCCTCGTATCTCAAAGTAAAGATCGATCGTAATGCAGTTTTGCCGTTGAAGAGCGCACCGAGCTTTTTAGTCTCGCCCCGTATGTGTGTGTGAGTAAGGAACGCCAACGGTATCCGTCCCCGTCCGACAGCCGAAGAATTACTAAAGCGGATAGAGACAAAGCATCGCGGCTCTGGCTAAAATGGGTGGAATGTGCGTGAATTTAAGTATTTCCTTCGTATCTTAAAAACAAATATCTATTTGAAATATGTAATGTGTGTATACGTTATAGAAAACATGTTGTTTTTTTATTATTCGAATACGGATGACTCTCCGTTAAGTATTTACGCCGTACTAAGGGTTTATCTAGTTTTTTTGATATAACTTTGTTTTTTTTTTCTATCGAAGAAACTTTAAGTAATCATGTTTCCAAAGTGTAGTATGATTTATATAATAGAATGAATCCTTAAATAAAATATATATTAATTGCATAACTCAAAATTAAGAAATAAAGATACAGCAAGGGATCAATCGAGCCACAATTACGTATTGCTGCCTCGGTGCAGGCTTATTGTATAGGTACATTATTTATCAAAAACTGCATTTTAAAATCGATCTCATTCTTGAGATGCATACGAGTCTCGGTCGAGTTAGTGTCCAGTTAATTTACAATTTTACTGAAATTAAAGAAATTGTATGATACAAAATCTCAGTGAATAAAATCACTTATTTTTATATCATTACAACAATGATGTCTCTGGTATAAATGACAGCTAACTATCACTTATTAAAAAAATTTTTAAAGAATATAATTGGAGTAAAATTTGGTGAAAGTAGTTAAGTAAATGCATGTATGTGTGTGTCGATTTGTTCATAAGTTAATAATTTATAAACTGTTCTAAACAGATATGATGATGTAGTTTTTTTTTCTTATGAATTTTAAACCCAATGACCTCAGCCTACTGCAAGTGCAACGGCAGCACGCGATGTCACCGCCTGCTGCAGGGGGCCAACTCCCATCTCTTAAGGGACAGAATTCTAAAACCAGATGTTAGATTTTGTCCCCACTTCTCCTCGCGTGTTTACTTCGCGGTGTACATGGCGCCACGTCCGCAAGTCAACGGTAATATTTTATTTGATTAAAAATTTAGAGCGCTCTCTAGTAGAACTAGTAGAAACTATCTTGTCACACACGAATGTGATGTGTGCTGAAGCGCCATCTAGTACGCATACATGATACCAACCATTAGTTAATTGTATGCTGTAAATATCATAGTGTGACCCAGTTAATAAATTTACCATACCTACAGTAGAACAACTTTAGTCTTGATTATTACCAACTTGTTTAATTTTTGCAGTTTTTGTGTATGTTCATTTTTAATGAACATGAACTATGGTTTTGATGAACATGAACTATGTATCTACTTTGATGCAAGGCGTAAGCTGTTACACAAAAGATGGTTTATTTATTACAAAAACAAGTATATTGTGTAAAATTTACACAGAAAATCATAAAAAAACTTTTTTACCCCTGATCAAAATACAAATTGCGGGTTATACTATTGGATATTTTTAACTGACTTCAAAAAAAGGAGGAGGTTCTTAATTCGTCTGTTTTTTCTTATATGTTTGTTACCTCAGAACATTTGACTGGGTGAATCGATTTAAAAAAAATCTTTTATTGTTTGAAAGCTGATACTTGTTGTTTGGTTCCAGTTAAATTTCATCAAAATCGGTCAAGCCGTTTTTGACATACACTCCAATAACTGAAAAATATTTACTTATCTTGATGATATAGTCGTTGACAATGAATGAAAATCGATCCCGTAAGTAGCAAGGGTCATATAAAGAAGTGTTTTTTTTTTAAATAAAAATGGAAATGACTTCATCACCAAAAAGTGTGAATTAACTTGTCGAAGTCCAACACTAGTACCACGTGCACAATATTGTGATAATAGGTACTTTTGAACTATACTGGTACCGACTTGAACAAGTTATTTCACACTTTTGGGTGTTGGAGTCGGTTCCAATTATTTTTTTTTTTTTATCAAGTAGCGTAGTTCATTCAGATCCTGGCTTTGTTTCCGCTAACAATCAAGGGTACCTGCTCGTGTCATTACTACAAGTCATATTAAGATTTCACTAACAAAAAATCACATGGAGAATGTAGTAGGTAGGTACAGTTATTGTTTCAATTTGTTAATAATAATAAATACATCTCATGGATGCTATTGTGTAGATGGGTGGAACAACAAAACTTCTAACAAAATAATACCATTATTGAAATCACCCAAGGAGAAAGATAAGTATTTTGTTTGAAAATTTATTACTTTGTATTACTATTCATACGTAATACCACATTATTACATATCGATTATAAAACCGTGGTATTACTGTTATTAACTGTATTTGTCAAAGATTACGAAAGATACGTTTATGTTTGTAAACGACACCCGTGCCGTCACTTGATGTATGTACTTGTATAGGTAGTTTGTAGTAAATTGATAATGTTGTTCTACTGTAACTATTACGCTGTGGCAACTCGTGTCCATCAAAGACATACTTTTTCGAGATCTATGAAAAAACGTGTTCAGGTAGCTAGATTAGGTAGTACCTATTTAATGTTCACGTTCATTAGATATACTAAACTCTCTAATTATATGAAAACATGGAAACTCGAGATACCTAATAAATTTGCAAGCATTGTAATCGTAAATTGAATACGCGTCAGAAAACTTAATTATACGTAAATATAATACGTATCAAATAAAAAGTAATACAAATAAAAAAGTCACCAAAAAGAATCTAGGTATGTGAGATTCGATCCACGGTATTCGATCTTCTGATTCGACTTCAGTAGTTACACACTATACAATCATTGACCAAGGTGTCGAAAATTACACACATATCGTTTATGCCTTACTGTCAGACACATTATATTGGTCCACGTACATACGTAATATTATTATTGTATTATTAAGAATTATGTCGTAAAATTAAAATTTGACCAAAAAGAATCTCTTTACGCTGGATTCGATCCACGTGCCTCTCAATTGCGAAGCGATGTTACTTACTATGCGCTATTTGAACGACGATTGATTAGTCGAAAATTATGTACATAACCTTTGTGTCTTATTGTCAGAAACTGTATAAATTAATCATGATCCATCTAAAATAATTACAACACATTCATTACGAAAAATTCTGAATATTGCTTATAATAATTATTTTAGGTAGCTAAAGTTGTACCCATGTCTTGTAAAATGTTTGAAGTGTTTTTTATATTGCGTTAGGGTTCACAATCATATCATAATTTCATTAATATAAGAGATATATACATAGGAACATGGAGAAAGGAAGCCATAGATGCTTACCTTATTATGTCCATCATGCGTTTTTGACGATTTTTTGCATTCCCAAAGCGTTTATTTATAATTTTACCCATGTTTTATTTTAATTGAGATCGCCGAGAAAAGTGACACAGGTCCGACGCATGACGCGGCTGACCGCGATATGAGCGAGGATGATAGCAATATACGTAGATCGCTGGAGTAAATAGTGCGACATGATGTTAACGCTTCTCGGAATGAAAGGGCGTATGTGACATTTTGTAAACAGGCTCAGTACGCATTAACTGTGCTTTTTTTGGATTAAAATAATCAATGAAATTTATTGTACTTAAAAAATCAATATTTTAGAAAAAAAAAAACAAATTTTAATACACTAAAATCTGGCGGAAAAAGTAGGAATCCTCTATTTTCAGAGGTGTTTTTGAGATTTTTTTCTATCGAGCCAATTATTAGGAAACATGTTTTGAAATCGATGATAGTATTACTTATATCCTTGAGTATCGTGTATTTAAATTGCAGTACCATCCGGTACCTGGTTTATGAGATTTTCCATATCATGTTGGCACTATTTCGTAATTTCCGAGCCTTAATTCAGTCTTATTTTAACCTTACATTTACAATTTTAATTCGCACTACCACATATTAACCTTACATTAGCAGTACCAATCTTAGTATCAGCAACAGAATCACGTGAATACTATGAGGCCGATTTTTATAAAATTTGGTCAACACATATAATGTAGTGCAACCAAGGAGCGTAACAAGACACTTTTTATTAGGATTCTGCGGAAAGATACATAATCCTGTTATTAAATTCGTGACTGCGTATCCCCGTCCTTACAACTCTTCTGACTTTGAATCTTATATACCAAAGATTATGAACCAGTGTTGCCAGATCCGTGAGTTAAAAACTATCCGAGATTGAATGCAAAATTATCGTGTTTTTATCGCAAAGTCCAAACTTTTGTAAGTTATTTAACCGAGTCGAATAATACATTATATATTATTATACGGCAAACAATTATAGTGTGTAAAACTCAATGATTCTATTTCTGTGGATGAGGCATGTAGGTCTTGACGGGCTCTGGTTTTCTCAGTGCTGTAAATATCTGAGCAATGGTGAACATTCAATCACGCTTGGTTTGGTATAAAATCAATTCAGCAGGTTTTAGCGCTACCACTGTCACAGCCTTCTACAGCCCAATTAACCAAAACTATGTCAGAAGTGGTTATAAAACGGTGTCGGCTTTTTTATAACTGTAATTTGAAAAACAAAACATTTCACATTCCATGTTTGACTAGAGTCTGGACTACTATAAATTACAGAAAAATATTACAAAAAGTTGCGTTCCGTTACAGAAATCTGAATTCATAACAAAATTATCGTGTATTTGAAAGAAATATCGTAAAAGTTTGATAAAATATCATGCGATACGTGCTTATTATTTTTTATCGCATGATACTCAAATATACCGTAGATCTAGGATAATTATCGCACGTCTGGCAACACTGCAATGAACCCTGTTGCTCAAGGATACGGCTTCCCCTCAGCCGCCCATTAGAAGTGTATTTCAACTGTTAGCCAATGATAGACCGGCAGTATCTTTTGTTCATCAGCGAAGAGCGTCAGTGTTTAATATAATAATGGCTTATCGAGCAAACGTTTTACAGCATTGAAGAATTTTGTGACCGTAAAATATAAGTTGTTATATGACTTGACAAAACATTACTTGTAGTAATGACATAGTTTTTAGAATATTCTAGTATAATTAATTATTACCTATTTTATATTTTATTATCAAGGACAATTCTATTTTAATGTGACATTGTATTAATGTCTATTTTAATTAAAATTACTATGTATTCTTAAAATAAAAACAAATCAATGTATGCCTTGACGTGTAATTTTGTAATTACCAATAAATTGATTTATGATTTATGATTTATTTATGATTTAATAAGACCCTGTTCCACATGACGTAAAGAACGTTATTTTCGAAAATTTTGTCCACATTTAGTGTCTATGGTACATTTAATTACATACAGTCGACTCTCGTTAATTCAAACCTGCGGTGATTCAAACCTCTATAATTTAAAGTTATCACGAGTTGTCTAGAAAATATCTATATATTTTGAACTAAATCAATACATTTTTATGCACTTGGTAATTCAAACAAAAAAATCAGTGCCCCGTAACAAAATGACGCGTTAATTCGAACTTATATTTATTTAATTATTTTATATATTATTACATTAAGCTTATCAAACACTCGACAATTCGTAAAGAATAAGTCACTTGATCCTCTTATAAATAAGTCCGAGTAATCCATCCCGCCGCGGAGGCATCTATGTACATTGCAGAACAAGTTCAAGTTTGTACATCGTACACGAGCTTTTGTTTTGTTAATGATTAGTTTGACATATACACTTCCGCATGGATTGGTTTCTTTTCTCTTAAAAATTTCGAACCATTTGATAATTCAAACACTCGATAATTCGTAACATTTTAAGAGTCCTTCGAGTTTCGAATTAACGAGTTTCGACTGTAGGTACATTTAATATAACCATAGATTCAATGTGGTCAAAATAATAGAAAATAACGTTATTGGCTTCAAGTAGAACAGGGCCTTACAACAAAATATTAACAAAAAAAAACGACTTCAAACATAAAAAAACGCATTATCAGGGATAACTCATATGCTACTCGTCAGATGTCACTCAAATTTTAATGGGACCACATGTCATGCACCAACTTTCGAATATAAAAAAATCTATCCTCAAAATCGGTGCACCCAGTAAAGAGCCTGCAGTACGAAGAATCACCTCTGAAGTAAAAATATACCAAACAAAAAACGATCAAAATCATATCATATGATTTTGATCCTAATCAAAAAGGATCAAAATAATATCATATGATTTTGATCCTTTACTGGTTTTTTCGTATTTTAGTTATACTCGTTTAAACGCATAACTAAAATACGAAAAAATAAACACAGTCGACTTAAAAACCTCCCGTTTTGATGATAGTAATCATTTTTGTTGCATGGTGATAGGGGATTTTGCAAATGACCACCTAGCTACAACCCTCAAGTAGAAAATTCGGCGCTAAGCACCTAACGGTGTTTTCCGGCAGCTGTCCTTGAGAGCCAGTAATTCTAGGGTAGTCTGAACAACATCTTTGACCACATCATCATTAACCATCAGGTGAGATAGTGGTGAATGGCTTAATCAAATAATTTTTATTTATTTCGTAAATAACTAGTGACATACATATCATTGAGTAATCGTTGCTTCTTACTAGAAGAAAACAAACTAGCGGTAACAAACTTTGGAAAATACGTGATATGATAAGTAGGTATGTACAGTCGCCTGCAATAATAAGTATACACATGGTAATTTTCAAAATTGTGACAAAGACTCCTGTTTCTGTCTATGTACACAAAAGTATTTTAAAATCTAACAATAATTTATTGTTTCTCATGTTTATGTTAACTTGGATTGTTAAGAATTTAGTGATAGCACATTATTATGAAAATAACGAAGTGTATACTTATTATTGCAGGCGACTGTACATTTATGATTATGTCTTATGATACGTAGGTAGAGCTCGTTATAGACGTGTTATCATTTTATCATTCACTTATCATTTATGTGCTAAATTTTAAGTCGATTATTTTTATTGTATAAGTATGACAAATGGGTAAACACGACGCTGACGGTGATTGGCAATTGCCCAGGATAATACCGTGGGGTGTCTTACCAGAATTACTTATTTGTTTATATTTTGCATGGTTGGTGGAAGGGCATTTTGCGAATACTCGCCTGGCTAGCGACCACCCTCAAGTAGAAAGTCTGTCGCCAAGCACCTAACGGTGTGTTCGGGCAGCAGTCCTTGAGAGCCAGTGAAATTACAGGCACATGAGACTACAACTGTGTCTCAGCAAGGTGCAGTGCAATCCGAATGACTAAATTAATCTGTTAAAGGAGAGGTTAGTCCGTTTAACATCAGGTGGGCCTCGAGCTTGTTCCGTCACAATCACATACTTAAAAAAAACTCTTTTAAGAGAAACATAAGAGCTGCATTTATGATTTTTTCTACCGAGAGAAATATATGAAACTAGCTTTCCGGGTGCGGCTCCGCCCGCGCGTAAGTCGGTTATCGCGCATATTAATGTTTATTAACCTCTTTTTGCGCAGTTGGATAAAAATCCTATGTTTTTCCCGGGTCTCAAACTATTTCCATACCAAATTTCATTCAAATCGGTCTAGTAGTTTTGGCGTAAAAGCGTAACAGACAGAGAGAGTTACATTCGCATTTATAATATTAGTACTGAAGTACTGATTTTATTCATATCTCTAAGTCGTACACTCTTTTTTTGAACGCGCGATTGACGGTAAGCTTCAAGCGTGCAGTGTACGCCCTGCGCTCGTCACTTTTAGACTTTAGTTCTTATGTCTCCTCTGCCCAGTAATGTCACCTGCTACAGTGACGTTCACGCACAAACACATGTTTGCGCTCAACTAGCACAATATCTGATACTCCGGTGCTGAAGGTGTCTTCAGGATTTTTTTTTTATGCCTTATATAGGTTAGCCTTTGACCACTATCTCACCTGATGGTAAGTGATGATGTGGTCGAAGTTGTTGTTCAGGCTGACCTAGAATTATTGGCTCTCAAGGACAGCTGTCGGAACACACCGTTAGGTGCTTGGCGACAGATTTTCTACTTGAGGGTGGTAGCTAGCCAGGCGGGCATTCGCAAAATGCCCTACCACCATGCTATAACGACTGCCATCCTAAGACAACAACCGGGACCGACGGCTTAACGTCCCTCCGAAGCACGGAAGCGCTCAGTAGTAATGTCACCAGCGGTCACCCATCCAACTCCTGACCGCGGCGGACGTTGCTTAACTTTGCTGATCGTTTCAGAATGGCTAAGCAAACTTAGCTACGAGCGCTTCAAAAAAAAAAAAAGACGCAATCTAGCTGAAAAGACCTTCTACCTGGTGATCTGGTTCCTGGCACTCTCTGACTGCTGCCGAAACATACTGTTAAGTGCTTGGCGACATATTTTCTGCTTGAGGATGAATATACCCTGTTTCTTACTATATTATACTCATTTACTCATGTGCCTGTAATTTCTTACTGGCTCTCAAGAACTGTGGCCGGGCTACCGATTTTAATCGGATTATTAAAACTGATTATTAAGACTGATTTGAAATACCAAGTTATTGAAGGGATAGTTCCTGGTTCACAGGCATGCCTGAACGTGCTGACGAAGCAAGAGGCGTCGCCATGTGTGGAGAAGGAAGAGGTCAAAGTCGAGGTCGAGAGGTTCATCGACCTCGCAAGGCAGATGGAGGCTTTCTTTTTGCAGAAGAGGTAATATTTTTATGAATATAATTACCTGATCTTACTTCTCTTGTCCCACTTGTTGGGTATTTGTTGTACGATATGTATTCTTTAACAAAACAAACGACATTGCGATGGTATAAAAAATAATATAATTAAGTAAGCAGAGTTCAGCATAAGGGCGTAACATTGTAAAAAGTTTTTAGGACCTACAGCAGGCAGGCTCGTAGGACTGAATTTACATTAAAAATACATTTAGGTTCTGCCACAAAATAAAAAGGAGTACATTGATTATTTCGCAAAGACATTCCAATAAATAAGCGACTATAGATGCGAATTTTTGAAGCAGTGATAGCTCAGTGGCATTGGCTATGGACTGCCGCGCAGCAGGTCCATGTTTCGAATCCCAGCAGGTACAAGCTTCACCGCATGGTGGAAGGGCTTTTTGCGAATGCAGCCTGGCTAGCGACCACCCTCAAGTTGAAAATCTGTCGCCAAGCACCTAACGGTGTGTTCCGGCAGCAGTCCTTGAGAGCCAGAGAAATTACAGGCACATGAGACTTAACAACTATGTCTGGTGACGGGCGCAGTGCAATTCGTCACTGGTGACGAAATGCATCTGTTATAGGCAGAGGAAACCGCTTAACATCAGGTGGGCCTCGAGCTTGATTCGTTGCAATAACATATAAAGTGCACGTCAGCTCGCAAAGCACGGAGTACATAATGTTTATATTCACCTACAATGCGTCTCTCTATCGCATGTGCTCTGATCTCTTCTGACGCGGCACGCAACTTACAATGATCCCATCCGGACGGATACGCCAATGTGCCTGTAGCATGGTAATCTTATCTATACAGTAGTGTAACTCGGCTCTGTCTTCGAAATAAGTACCTACAGCCGCGCTGTACGTAAACATGCGATAGGGCTGCCCGCCTCCAGCATTTTAATTACATTTGCCTACTTTTCTATTTAGTTTTGTGATTGTAAATATACTTTTTTTTTATATAAACAAATAAAATACTCTGTGAATTGAACAGGAAGTGTTCACTAAAAATGCGTGTTGTTTTCTTGACCAGTACGTAGATTTAAACAAAAAACCATGTTTATGCTTAAATAAAAAATCGTTCTTAAAAATTGGCCACCGAAAAATATTTGTGAGACGTACGTAATGCTTCATTATTATATTTTAAGGTATTAAAAATCCACATTCTAATATCTACCTGTAATATTATTATAACTTGCTTATAACTACTACCTATTTCACTCGTGTCAATCACTTTCCTTCACTCTATTCACTTTTTTATGAATTGAGACATTTTTTTCGCGGGATAAAAGGAAATACTTGTCCATTAAAAAGACACACATTATGTACCGTCAACTATATGTAGACTATAAAAAAATTTTACTTAGTAAGTAAAATTTTTTTATAGTATTAAATTTTTTTATAGTATCAATTTTACTTACTAAGTTTTCTTTATTTACAAACCATTCGCTCGTCACTGCGGCTTAGTCACGACACTCGAGACTGTCTGCGGGCCGAGCGCGGGCCGAGATCGAGGCGCGTAGGTATAACTCGCATTTCGTCCGTTTCTATGAAGTGAAATACTGTATAGATAACATTACCGTGCCTGTAGTTTGTGCCTATAAAGTGCAGAGTAAGCCAGGCTTGTTTCTTTCACAGAAAAAGGTCCTAAATTTGTAGAACCCTTAGGGTAATCCAGGAAATAGGAGGAACATTTTTTTTGGGATACCTATACACAACTACAATTAAAAGAAGTGTTTGTTTTATTTATTGTTGATAGCCTTTGTTTAGCTTTTGACAGCAATTCAACATGTCTGACCGCACTTAACGTTGATCGTTTTAGAACGACTAAGCAAGCTACGCTACGAGCGCTTCAAAGCGGTGCCGATGCGGAACGTCTACGCTGCCATTATATGTTTTTAGGGTTACCTATCAGATGATAATAAAATTATGTTACAGGTTCCTGTTATCGGCCATGAAGCCAGAATTGCTTGTGAAAGAAGACAACAATGAACTTAAATGTGAATTGCAACGCAAGGAGGAGCTGCTGCGGCGGCATTACGATAAAATTACGCAGTGGCAGAGCTTACTCGCTGACTTACAGGTAAAATAATACTGAATAACAAGCGCTGACTTACAGGTAAAATAATACTGAATAATAAGCACTGACTTACTGGTAAAATTATACTGAATAATAAGCGCTGACTTACAGGTAAAATAATACTGAATAATAAGGACGATGCTGGAATAATATCCCACTACCGATGAGGAGCCTGCAAACTTAGTTTAATACAATAATATTGCTTAGTTTTTATCGATGTAGCTTAGCTATTATTATGTTATATATATAGGTACAGGGTTATTGGGAAAATGCTAACAACCTCTTAGAGTTGACTTCTGTTAGTCCTAACAAACATTTTAGTAACTTTTTTTTTGCGTTTGTAATGTAACAAGTACGTGGCTTTCCTGATGTTAAAAGACTCTTGTGCCTGTTATTTACTATCTCATCTTTTTTATTACTTTCCTCGATGTAAATACATGTTCAAAACTAAAATGACTTCGGTGCAAATCAAAATGTATGAAAAAATTTAGGGTTCCATACCATACCTAAAGGGCAGATCGGAGCCTTATTAATGAGACATCGCTGTCTGTCTTTCCGTCCGTCTGTATATCCTGACGGGTCTCTACTTCTCTAGTTCATAAGACATAGACGATTATTTGTTTCATCAGCACTTTTATATTTACACTACACAAATATGAAAAAGTGCTAAAACAGAAGATACCTACAAATACAAAAAGTAGTTAGGGTATAAGACAATACAACAATGAAATATGAAAAAGTAAAGTATATATAATAGTAAGTAAAGTGTTTACGAATACTTACTATTACTTGTTTACTAGTTACTCGAGACCAAAGACGACCCTTTTTTTATAATATTTTGTGTGAGGAGTATGAACATCATCGATCTTTTAGAATTGTTTATTGACATAGGTTATTGACCGAGCGAGAACTTAGTTCTAGCGAAGCGTCTCTGCTTCAACTTAGACAAAATGCTTTCGTACATCCGGTTGTTCTCCTCTATAGGTCGCATTTCTCAACCGATTCTCACGAAACTTTGTGACGAGGTTCGATAAGTGCATATTTTTTTTGTCGGTTCAGTTTTAGGAAATTTTTCTTGATGACGGAGATATATACATTATAAGGTGTTGAAAGTATGGACGCCTGCGCTTAATTTAATGGCAATGTTCTGATACGCACGTCAGATTCCTAAAAGTGCTCTCTCTCTCTCGTATAATCAATCAATTATTTATTTTCCATGTTTTTGTAGCCAGTATATTAATTCGAGATAAATACATTACCAAGTATGTAAAATTATTGTATATTTACTACTTGCCTACTTATTCCTGATACAACTAGCAATCGCTGGGGCCCGCGCGTGTCATTGATTTTCTTGGACTTAAGTACAAAAAAATCATTTATTATTTACATTAAATATCTAGATTTTTGGATTTCTCGACCCATTCTCCCATTAGCATATCTAGATTTTTGGATTTCTTGACCCATTCTCCCATTAGCATATCTAGATTTTTGGATTTCTTGGCCCATTCTCCCATTAGCAAGCGCAGTGAAATGAATGTTATATCGAGTTTACCTTTATTCAATTAAAACCTATGCAAGGGCAGACTCACTAGGTCTACAGCTCGGAGAGCCACTAGATCTAGATTGTTCGAGCACTTGCGTCGTAACAATAGATTCAAAGATTCAAACGTTTATTTGCGTAATTATAGAGTACATAGGATGCTGATATTAGTGCATGAACATTGTCAATCTCTATAACTTACTATTTAGCATGCAAATTAGCTTTTATACATAACTTGTTTAAGTATGTATAGTTTATACAAAAACTGTTCCTAATAATATACTGAACATTTAGCATCATATACTGAATATTTTAAACATCTCACGCATTATTCGATTTGATTTCATTAGTAAATTAATGGATTTAAATGTTAATAATATTTCAATACAATTAATACCTACAACAGTCACAGAGTTCATTACGCGTCAAAGTTATAAGACATAAATTCATTTAATGTGTAAAAACAGTTCATAGTCAATAATTTAATTAATATTTTTTTGAAATAGTCGAAAGGAGCATTTTTAATATTTTTCGGTAAGTGATTAAATAAACGAAATATTATATTGGGTCTAAATGAAAGCGTAAAGACGACTTAAAAGTCATATCCATTTGGCCGTTCAAACATATTAGTGGCGATAGAGCACAGGCATAGTATAATCCTATAATACTTACCTATAATTTCTTATCAACAGGGGCACACGGTCTACAACAAATGTCAACAACAACAGCAGCAGTCCCAGCCGCCTCCGCAGCCGATACAACAGGCACCATCACCGCGACAGCCTTGCAGTGTGCAACAGAGCGTACAAGTAAGTAACAAGTCACAGCAACATAAGAACACATACGGCTTGACGCAACATAAGGGGCAGATACGCAAAGTGGCGCATAATAAGGGGCAGATACGCAAAGTGACGCAATATAAGGGGCAGATACGCAAAGTGACGCAATATAAGGGTCAGATACGCAAAGTGACGCAACATAAGGGGCAGATACTAGGTATATACACTATATATATATATACTCTAGGTTAGTCTGAACAACATCCTCGACCACATCATCACTTACCATCTGGTGAGATAGTGGTCAAAGGCTAACCTATCAGGCATAAAAAATAAAAAAAAAAGATACGTAATATAACACAACATAAAAAACCAAACCAATAGGGTCTAATAAATAGGTTTAATCAGTGACGACTGTGAAGATTGAGTATAAATAATATGTAATTTAAGACAAACGTATCACTGATGCAAAACCTAAAAAACAGAATGAATTCTATAATGTTTTGGCAAGTGTCACGCACACTTAATTTCCATTCTTTTTTACAAGACATAAAGGGTCAGATAAACAAGGTAATGCAACATAGTTATATTAAATCGTCGTGTAAAAATAATTTTCATTATTAATGACAAAAAGTAACATAACGCCAGGTACATCATATCTGCGATTATCATACAATTTTTGCGACTACGTATTAATAATGACATACGCATAAAATAAAAAAAATATTTAGTTACAAATCATGAGGCGTATTATGAGCCTATGGAACGTAGGGGTAAGGTAGGCTTCGTAAAATTAAATTAAAGTATGAATATCTTACTAATATTTCTAATATGATTTCAATCTGCACTATCATATTATCGCATGTTATGCGATTATCACATAATACATTGACCACAGACTACAACACAATACGAGAGACACGCTGTTTTCGTCTCGATGAGAAAATTGTTCTCTCTAAAAGTTTGTAAATGTATCTTAATGATAGTTTTTGGTTATGACAACAAAAACGTATTATGAGCATAGACTAGTATAATAAAACATTATAAAATGGTTTACAACAATTTATTTCGTTTCAAATCACTTTACAAGGCAACGTATGGGGCAGATACGTATGGTGACGCAACATACGGGGCAGATACGTAAGGTGACGCAACATACGGGGCAGATACGTAAGGTGACGCAACATACGGGGCAGATACGTAAGGCGCAACATACGCTGCGTTGTTGACGCGAATGTCGTATTGAGAGCTTGTTGCCGTGACGATCGGGGCGGCTAGGGGTGCCGCTAGGAGCGCTGGTTTGGCCATTGTGGCGGCGAAGAGGGCGAACAAAAGAACAATCTGGAAACAGTACATAATCTTAATATATAAAAATTACATTCACGTTGTTTATCCGTGATGGACACCTACTGAACCAATTTTAAATTTGATTTGCACACTGTGCAATTTGATCCAAATTTAAAGATAGGATAGCTTACATCTCAATTTATAGTCGCAATTACCCGTGCGAAGCCGGGGCGGGCCGCTAGTTTTATATAAACTACAATTAAGTGTTTAGCTACTTGATACGTCTTCCATTTATGTGAGATCGATAAGATGTCTCTCTCTAACAGCACAAAACATATGTACTAAGTATACACTAAACTTTTCAAGAGGTTTCTATAGCCGGTAAACCATCTTTGAAAGTTCTCGATGGCACGATAATCACTGCCAGTGTTAATAACGGTGAAAAAGATAAGCACTGAGTCTAAAGATTAAAGATAGGATAACTTTAATCTTAAAACATTTATCTCCGAATAAATACGATACAGAACAATAAGTCATTATCCAATAATTCAGGATGTAGAGACTATTACCTTTGTATCAAGTTAAGTAGGTATATCAAACATGACAGACAAACTCCCTTTTTCATTTATCTCGCTTAGGGATACGATCAAAATTTGTATTATAAATTTATTGTTATCGTGAAATAAAATAAAAAAAAAAACAAAAATAAATAATAATACTTACAGACTTCATCATCTTGTAGCAATCTCTTGTACAATACAAAAGAAGCGCACGCGCATTGTTTTATAACGCGAGAGTGGTGACATTTGACATTGGATGCGCGTGATTCGACTCCCGCGCAGCCGTGGGGTGTGCCGCGAATCAACAATCGGTGTGTTGGTGAAATGGAGAGTAAATTGATATAGATTTCAAAGTTATCGGTTAAAAGCCCCCAAATTAGCCTCTCGTTTCCGGCCAGTGCGAAATTCAAACAAACCATTGTTAAAATAAAATAAAGGATGACTCACGCTAGACCGTGTCGGGTCCGAGCCGAGTGTCGGCCGGAGCACGGTCAACTAATATTACCTATATTACGTATAGACACACTCACGCTATACCGAGCGGCAACCGAGTGACGGCCGAGCAACGGACAACGCTCGGAAACAACTCGGTCCCGGCTCGGCTCGGCCACGGCCCGTTGCATGAATACAGTGCCGCCGAGCTGCGCCCGAGCAGTCGTAGTGGTGCTATGCAAGTGCACTGTCGTTTTTGTTCGACATTGGAAAATGAAAAAAAATGATTGTAGTCTAGTTACATCACTATTTTTGCTCGGGCGAGTATATTGCATCACGGTGCATCGGTCATTGCTCGGTCGAGGCCCGTCTTTGTAATTACAGGTATGGGACCAGCTCGGTGACCGTGCTACGGCCGATACACGGCTCGGACCCGACACGGTCTAGCGTGAGTCATCCTTAAGGCTCATAATAGCCCGAGATACGGTACTTGCTCCGTCCGAAATGTATGAAAATTTTAGTCAAAGTTAAAATCATTTATTCATTTTAGGCGTCTACGACGCTCTTATGAAGGTCGATTACAAATTATCATATTGAAATAACTTACTGTGTACTGCCACGTTCAGCAAAAAAAACAGTGTGTAGCCACTGCTAGAAGAACGGGCAAGAAACTCGGAGCCATTCTTTTACCGTCTTTTAAGCCTGCACCGAGGCAGCGATACGTAATTGTGGTTCGTTTGATCCCTTGCTGTATCCTTATTTCTTAATTTTGAGTTATGTAATTAATATATATTATATTTAAGAATTCATTCTATAAATCATACACTTTGGAAGCACGATTCCTTAAAATTTTCTTAATAGAAAAAAAATTCAAAGTTACATCTAAAAACGAATTAAAACCTTAGCACGGTGTAAATACTTAACGGAGAGTCATCCGTATTTGAAAAATAAAAAAACAACATGTTTTCTATAACGTATACACATTAAATTTTTCAATTAGGTATTTGTTTTTATTATACGAAGGAAATACTTAAATTCACGCATGTTCCACCCATTTTAGCCAGAGTCGCGATGCTTTATTGTCCCTATCCGCTTTAGTAATTCTTCGGCCGTCGGACGGGGACGGATGCTGTTGGCGTGCCTTACTTACGCACACATACGCGGCGCGCCTAAAGAGCTCGGTGCGCCCTTAACAATGTGTTACAAACTATGTTATAAAATTATTATAATATTTGTTTAAATTACGTATACAGGAGGAAAGCGGTGGCATGGCAGAGGCGGAATTGTCCAACGATTTAGAATATAATAAAGACATATACATACGAGACAAAAGCCATAGTCATTTTATTTATATAATACACGTCAAACTAAAATAATATTATACAATAACCTGCAAAATTTTTTTTTGTTGGAGATCGATACGTCGACCTGGGGTTCGGGCATATCAGATGCTTCTTAAAAATTAGCTGATTCAATATTTATGCATTTAAATTTTACAAAGAGTAATCGAGGCTTATGTTTATTTTCTTTTATTATAAAAACTTTTAAAATTTTTGTTATGTTACTTATTGATGTCTATCTCTGTTGCGAACTCAAGTCACGTCTGACGCGACAGCGATGTAACTAAAACTACGGGCATGTTTGATAAACTTGTTTAATCGTTTACGCTCCCGTTTGATGGAACATTGCATGGTCATTTGCGTAGTGATAGGGCGTTTTGCGAATGCCCACTTGGCTAGCTACCACCATCAACTAGAAAATATGTCGCCAAGTACCTAACGGTGTGTTCCGGCAGCTGTCCTTGAGAGCCAGTAATTCTAGGCTAGCCTGAACAACATCTTCGACCACATCATCACTTACCATTAGGTGAGGTAGTGGTCAAAGGCTAGCCTATAAGAAATAAAAAAAACGTATACCGGGCACTTTAGTCAATCATGTTTGACGGTGTGTGTCCGTGTTCGTCAAACAAGTTTGATGGCTCGTTTGACCGTTTACGCGCTCGTTTGAAGGAATATGTGTGATCGTTTACCGAGTGTGTGATCCTGTTCGTCAAACAAGTTTGACAAATTTGTTTGATGTCTTGTTTGATCGTTTACAAATTTTTAAATTAGATTTTCTGATACTTTAAGATGATAATTTATTTCCAGGCACAACAAATGGCGGCCGCTGCGGCAGCGCAACAAGCCGCGCTGCAACAGCAAGCGTTGCAGCAACAACAGGTACCGCGCCCCGCGCTCCCCCCCGCGTACCCAGCTAACGTGCAACGGAGATAGGGCATAATGAACCTTTTGTTATACTAGATAGGGACTATTTTAAGTAAATGTATATAATAGGGTTGGTACTTGACAACATTTCTATGTGCTGGAGGTTCTTAAGTCTTGTCCATTGCGCATGTTCCTAAAAAAAACAAGATGATGACCTGTTCACTCACGAAGGCGCGGCTTACCATCGTTAATTATTGATGCGCATTTATACGTATATGTCTCGTTTATAAACAATTTTTTATAATTTATCTTAGTGTGGGTGTAAGTACTGTATACTGTATCAGCTGGATCGTTCACTGCTGAACACAGCCTCCCCTATTAAGGGGGTATTTGCCATAATCCCCACGCTTGGCAGGCGTCTTGGGGATCGCAGTGTAAGTTGGCAGTTCTTTAGAAGGCACTGCTGTCCGCCTTCCGGTATTTTTCCCTTAGTCGCCTCTTACGACACCCACGGGATGATATGGGGAGGTGCAATTCTAACCCGGCACCCCACGGGGCGTAAGTGCCAATGGTAAATACAGTAAAACAATATGAGTAGAGAGATATTGATAATACTTGATGGGTAATCATATTTTGCCTCATAATAACAAAGACCTATCAAATTTTGGCGGCTTATAGTAAAATTGCGCCATTATTTGTAGAGATTTATTAAATTCGATTAAGATCATTTATAATATTTACTAATTTTCTTTTTGTAAAACGTAATCTCTTTTAGGCCTAGAATACAATAATGATTATTATTCATAAGCGAAATACGAACAGTGTATTTATATTTATGTAAACGATTGCACTAATATTGTGAAGAAAAATTTCGTTGTTTTCTTAATTTTTTAAATATTATTTTGTAATGTAGTTTTAATTTAAATGTGTTTTTCTTAAATTACGTTTGCAAGTGCATAGTAGATTTAATAAAAATAGATCTTATTATTTCTTTATTTTGTGTTTTAATACATTTATTTCCTTAGAACACCGCTTCTTAAGTAAAGTGCACAGAGTTTTTGAAGGTATGTATTTTTTATTACTTTTGACAATTGTATTGATAATTTTCTGTTGCATGTATAGTTTGTAGTGAAAGAAGTTATTTTCAAAGTAATTATTATTCGTTTGTGTAACGAAAGTCTATTTTATTTTTACAATTGATAATTTAATTTGCAGTTTTTTACCTACACATAGTTATTTTTTACATATCTTTCTACTTGAATTCGACTGATAGCTTTTTATAGATTGAGCGCGCTGTTATTAAGACATATCTGCTAAGCAAGTTTTTTTTATGCTTGATAGGTTAGTCTTTGACCACTATCTCATCTGATTGAAAGTGATGATGCGGCCGAAGATGTTGTTCAGGCTAACCTAGAATTACTGGCTCTCAAGGGCAGCTATCGGAACACACTGTTAGGTGCTTGGCGACAAATTTTCTACTTGAGGGTGGTAGCTAGCCAGGCGGCATTCGCAAAATGCCCTACCATCATGCGCTGATCCTGATCGTTGAGTCATAACATAATATCTTCTTTGCATTTATGAAATAGTAGAAATGAAAGTAATTTATTTAGAACAGTACGTAATATTATATTGACATTAAGAAATAGAGTAAACAAAATTTGCAAATGTAAATATATAACCTTATAGTATCATAACAATAATTATTACCTCAAAATTTACAGCAAAGATAGGTATATAACCTGTTATCTACATAATAGATTTTCAAATATGGATCAGGATCTATCCTTTTGGGAAATCCCTACTATATTTGCGTTATGTTATATACAATTTAGATTATAAATAAAACAAAACATTAAAGATTTTGTAGTCTAAAAATGCACGCACCTCCAATGTTTTACGCCCACATGTGAAGTATTGTATAGATACTATACATGCGACGTCATCATTGGTTCTTCAGTCATCGCTGTGTCCGTGAGTGCGCAGACTTGTTCGAGTTCACAGAACACATCGCTATACATAGGACAGAGATGTTGGCTGTTCTGTCGGCCGTTCTTCGTTCTTCGTTCCACACCCCGTGGGGTGAGGTCGATAGGGTTCAGGGCTATGCCCTCTGCCCTAGGCTTCAACCGCTACCTATGATGATAGGTAGGTCATTTGCACCTTTTCATTGGTGCTTGGCGGACTCATTGTGCAACTCATTGTGCAACAGGGCGGCCTTGACCCGGCCACCGCTTTTGTTGGCAAGGGCGATCACGGAGGCCGCACCAGGTTGATCCCCCGCCTACACGGGGAAAGCCCAGCGAGCCGATCAGCGACACAAGCCGCGGCGGCCGGCGACCCCGCTCCTGTTGCTGTCTCACTCTCTTCTAATGCGTCGTCTCTTTCTTGTTGGGTATCTTTGGGCGGAATTAAATCTCGCGAGTATGGCTTCATGAGGCGCTTCCCTTTTTCGTCAGGTGGCCTGGCGTGCTGCGGGGCGATGCCCCGAAGGTGTTCGTTGTCTGCTTGATCCGCTCTTTCAAACATTTTGGCAGTCAGGTGCTTGATGAAGGTGTCTAGCGATGTGTGCTTGAGGTCCCTTATGATAGTATTGTTGCGCACATATCTAGGCGCGTTTACTATCATCCGTAGCGTCTGGTTTTCCTGTGATAGTAGCCTCTTCTTGTTTGTGGTTGATGCAAAAGCGTACCACGCCGGCGCTGCATACGTGAGACGGGATCTTATGTATGCTTTATAGATCCCCGTCTTCGTCCGGAGTGGTAGTTTGGACCTCAGGATCGGTTGGAGGAGCATCCTCGCTCCCTTAGCCTTCCCAATGGTGGCGTCGATGTGATGCTTGAAGCTTAAGCGGCGATCTATCTTTACACCTAGGTAGGTGACATGTGGGCTCCAAGGAATATCTTCGCCTAGGAGTTTCAGTGGCGCTGGCAGCTGGGTATTGCCTGAGAGCATTGCTTGTGTCTTGCCTACGTTAACTGCAAGTCTCCATTTCTGCAGCCAGTCAGGCAGGGCGTCAAGTGTGGGTTGGATTCTCTTTGCTGCGAAGGCTGGTCTGTATGAAGAGGCGAAGTATGCTGCATCATCAGCGTATAGAGCGAGCTTCGCCTGCCCAACGACCGGGATGTCGTTGGTGTACCAGGCGAAGCATACAGGTGAGATGCAGCTGCCTTGTGGTACTCCGGCCTTCACTGGCTTCTTCGAGGATAATGCGTCTTCAACCGCTACCATGTCTTTTAAAAAGGAGGCTATGACGTCTACTAGTCTTCTGGGGGCAGCGTTCGACAGTTTGTACAGTAAGCCTTCGTGCCATACTCTGTCGAACGCTTTTTCCATATCTAGCAGTATCACCGCGACGTATTCCTTCTTGTTGGCGCTTGTAGCCACCTCGTTTACCATCCTTGTGATTTGTAGCGTCGTAGAGTGTTCGTACCTAAACCCGTACTGTTCATCTCTTGGCTTTATATATGGCGTCAGGTGCGTAAGGAGTAGCCTCTCAAAAAGTTTTGAGAGGGTGCTTAGAAGCGTGATGGGACGGTAGCTTGCCGGTTTCTTGAGGTCTTTTCCGGGTTTAGGTATCATAATGACTTTTCCAGTTTTCCACAAGGATGGGAAATGCCCGGTTCTCATTATTCCGTTATATATACGGGTGAGGGCTGCTACTGTCTTGATCGGAAGGTGTCTTAGCGTCGCGTTGGTGATACTGTCTAGGCCCGGCGCTTTTCCCGTGGGGAGCTTCGCTATCATGCGTTTTACCTGGCCTGGTGAGAAGACGATAGGTTCCTCTATTGCTATCTCAGTCTCGCCAGTGCGTTCCGCGTGTGTCTGTGCAAAATATTCTTGCAGATGGCTCTCTACTAGTTGTAGGTGTTCGGTATTGTTACAGGGATTCGGTTGAAATTGTTGCTCTAAGTGCTCTGCGAATATCTCTGCTCTATCGGCTGCTTTGAACTTGAGCAAGCCGTCGTTTCCCTGTAACGGTCGCGTAGGTGGGCGTGTCCCCGCGAGGTGGCGGCACAGGCGGTGCACTGACGGAACGCTCTCACTCACTCTGTCTATATGCTCCTCCCACGTTTGCGCAGAGAAATCTTCGAGTGCTACTCTCACAGTCTCAATAAGCGCGTTGAGCTTTTTCTTTATACGCGGACATCGTGTATCCTGCCACAGTTTGCGGGTTTCTTTCTTTTCTCTTATCAGGTCCCTTATCCGCCGGGGGAGGGGGTCGGTACTCGCTCCCGGGGCGGAGGTGTGAGATGCGGTTTTGATCGATTCCTGCAGCGCTGTGGTTAGTGATTCCGTTGCTCTATCGACTTCTGTGGCGGACTCAATCGGCATCGTTGGCGTGTTGATGCTAATCTCTTGAGTGAATGCCTCCCAACAGATTTTCCTTCTCCCCGTCGGGGCGGCTACTCTAGCTGGGAGGTCTTGGAAGGTCATCAGCACGGGCCTATGATCGGAGGTAAGGTCCGGTAGGACTGTGAGAGTAGGTATCGCTGTTATGTTCTTCATTAAGGCGACGTCAATGACGTCACCCTCGCCATTTGGGGCGTAATGCGTCGGTTCGCTAGGTCCAATAATATCGAAATTCTGGTCCACCGCGGCTTGATAAAGGCGCCTCCCATGTGCGTTTATCTTCGTGGCATTCCAATGGGTGTGCTTGGAGTTAAGGTCACCGGCTATGACCGTGGGAGTATTTCCATCGAATAGCTTCTTTAGTTCTGTAGCGTTGAGATCGCTATGTGGAGGTCTGTATATCGTGTAATAGCGGTATTCTTGCCCCGCGAGGCTCACAAGCACACCCATTGCTTGGAAGGAGCTGTATTCTACAATGGGTAGGAGTTGATGAATGATGCGGCGGTGGACCATTATGGCGAGTCCGCGCATTGCCCTGCCCTCCGCGTTCGTTTCGTCTTTCCTGTAGACATGGTAGTTGGGTATTTTATATCCCGTCTTGGGGTTTAGTAATGTCTCACTGACCAGAAAAATATTTATCTTATGCTCGCGAAGGAAAGAGGTCAGTCGTGTCCTTTCCCTCGCGAGCCCCTGGGCATTCCAGTAACATATTACGTTATTGTTGTGACCCATTGTGGGTGTTAAGTATTCTCATTAATCCGCGGAGGGTGGCGGTTTCTGGGTCCATCCCTGTTTGCACAGCCTCCAGTATGTCCTTAAGGACGACGATGGTCTGCCCCAGGGAGTCCCGGCGTTCAGTGGGGGCTGCGGTAGGTGTGGGCGCCGTGGGTGCCTTCTGCTCATCTGCTTTTTGCACCTTCTTGGTTTTGGTTTTCTTGGCACGTTTACCTCTGCGCTCGTTTGTCATTTTGGGTAGGTTGGCAGGCGCCATTAGGGTGGTTGGCGCCGTTTCCTCTACTGTGGCTGGAGTGACCGGCGCAGTGCCTTTGCGGCCGCGTGGAGCCTTGGATTCTGCGATGGTTCCCGCCTTCTTGTTTTTGATTTCCTGCTTGAAGACGGGGCAGGATTTAAAGTTTGCAGGGTGTGATCCCTCGCAGTTTGCGCAGGTTGCAGGCTGCTCTAGGGGGCGTGGGCATTCTTTGGCCATATGAGGCTCTCCGCATCTTACGCACGCTTGTTGTCGGTGGCAGTTATGGGAGCTGTGCCTAAACTTCTGGCAGCGGTGGCACTGCGCGGGGCCCTTTTTTCCGCGCCATGCCTCAATTGTGACTCCCGGCATAAGTAGCAGCTCATCTACTTCAAAGATAGCCGGTATCAGATTCGCTGTTTTCTTTAGCTGCGAGTAGAAAATGCAGCCGGGACGCCCTTCTCGGCCCTGGATGCATTTAACGTATTCTGGAGAGAATCCTTTCTCTTCCAGGGCCTCTTTTATCTCTTCAGGCGCTGTATCCGCTGGCAGGCCGCGGATCGCTACCTTTAAGTTTCTTTCTGCGGGGAGCGAGTACGAGAACCAAGATATGTTTTCGTCTCTTTCTAGCTCCGTGAGGTATGCTTGGATGATTCTGTACTCGGTTTCTTCGGTGGGTGTGAAGCGTATCCCTTGTCTAAAGGGCCTGCCATTTGGTGGGCGTCCCAGTTTGGATGCGAGTATTTTAAAATGGCGCGTCCAGGAATCTATTTTCTCCACAATCAGTGGCGGGTAGCTAGGCCCTTTTGCCTCTGGGGCCTTAGCTGCGGCGGCTTGGGAGGTTTGTTTCTCTTTCTGAGAACTCTGGCTCGATGTCAAATCAATGTTAGCGATCTGCGCTGTCATTGGTCGAGCGGGCTGTATAGCCGACTTGGCGCTCCCGGGTCTAACCGCTACTTGTGCGGCTTCGGCGAACGACAGTGTTTTCTTTGGGATGGCTCCCTGGGGTTTTGGCTGCTGCTGTGCATGCTTTGGAGGTCTCTGCGGCTTCGGTGCGTCTATCTGCATAGGTTGTGATGCACCTTTCTCAGACTCTGAGGACTTAGTCACTAGCTCGAGGCTTTCTATAGGGCGGCCCGTAGGGCTCTCTACCCTGCGAGGAGGCTTTTTAGCTGACAATGGGGAGGCCGATAGCGAGCGTGTGCGCGGGCGCTTCGCCGCTATACGTTCTGGTGGCGTCAGCGGTCTGGTTATGATCTTCCGGCGGAGTTTAAACGTCTCTTCCGTGACGGGTGGCAGTGAGAGTACAGATTTAGCGGCGAATTCCAATATCGATCGGTCCTCCCCGCTCAGCTCTGTCCCTTCTAACTCGGCCTCTTGGAGGCGTAGGTACAATGCCATCCATGTCAGCATCCCCTCAGAAAGGACCCCGATTACGACAAGTCGGGCGAGATTGAGAATATCAATCTCGTGCTGTCCCTTCGGGGAGAGTGCTGACGCGCACGGCATTGCCTGCGACGGGCTGGTGGTAGCCGACGTCGGTGTGGTTACATACCAGGAGCTCTGAAAAGAGCTTTTTTGCTCCTCTTGACGGAGCGGGGTCTGTATGGTTACAGCATCTGTGCCCTGGGAAGGGCTGGTTTGGTCCTGAAAAGGTCCTTTTTCAGAGAGCATGGTTGACTTACGTCCGGCACTAGTGAAAGATGGTCCCGGTGAAGGGTCCATGTCGGCAGCTACGTGGGAGATGACCTGCGTGACCACAGGGGAAGGTAGGTATCAGTGGTTACTCTGACATCACTACCAACCCCGGCTTCCGCTAACAAAATAATCCCCGCCGCAGCTACACGACAGCTACGGGCGCAATCACCAGGAAATTTCTCTAAGAAATTTTGGAGATTTCGCTTGCGAGTATGGTATGGTCCGTACGACGGTCAACAGCACACTCCTCTGTCGGCCGTCAAACTCCACCGGGCTTTATACGAAGGAAGACGCTCTTATAGCCCTGGAGGGGGAAGTGCTGCAGGCACTTCTCCCGAGACGGGCGTAGAAGGCAAAAAGCACTTTCTATCTCCGTCTCCTGCAAAGTCAAAGTCAAAATCATTTATTAAATTTAGGCGTCTACGACGCTCTTATGAAGGTCAATTACAAATTTTAGTTTTGAAATATTCTACATTGTACTGCCACGTTCAGCAACAAAACATTATAGAGCCACTGCGAGAAGAACGGGCATTAAACTCGGGGTCATTGTTAACAATGTGTTACATGCTATATAGTAAAATTACTACAGTAATTCTTTACATTACGTAGGTGACAGGCGCTAGCTTGGCAGAGGCGAACCGGTCCAAGCATTTTTGTCGTTTAAGTAATCACAAACTGTGTAGGTAGGTAGTAAGATTTCTTTATCAAAATGTTCTTCACGTGCAACTTGAATTTTCCTTCTGTGAGCGTTGTAAAATGTTTGGGCACTTTATTATAAAACCGCACACAATTGCCTAAGAAGGACCTTTTTTTTGTCTTTGCTAATCTTAAACCTGGTACCGCTATTTTATATTTATTCCTAGTGTTGTAAATTTAAATCAAATTGTCACAGTTTGATTTAAATTTACTCATTTTTTTACGAACATACATAATATTTTCAACAGACTTGGTAAAGTTAAAATATGAATTTCTATAAAAAGATCTCTCAGGGATTCCCTATTTGCGGGCGCCAAACACGCTCCGTTACTAAAGGAGGGTTTGACAACTTGTTCAAGGCCACCACTGTGATTCAGACCTCGGCTTGAGTCGTTGCCGAGAGACATTGAGAGGATTGGAACTAATTGCCCCGGTACAACTGCAGTCTTGTACCCATCCCGTGTGTTGAGAGTGCGCCTTACGGAAATTTACTCTGTGACTATTTGGAGAGACACTAATCAGGACTTTAGGAGTACACATCGCCGTACGCGCACGCATTTTATAGTCGCGTTTAGTGGAGGACGCGCATTTTTAGACTAAAAGATCTATTATGTTATTAGATATTTTTTGACGATTTACTAGATATCATCTGAACATATATGATTGACGTACAGATGCAAAACAGCCTGGTCTCCCAGGGGATGTTCTTAGCGGGCGGGCGCGGAGGCTACTCCAGCGCTGCGCTCCAAGGCCCGCTCGCTTACTTGGAGAAGACCGCCACCAATATAGGTAAGCCGTACGTAGCGTTCAGATTGTAAGATGGTAAGTTACTAAAAACATAATATAAAAACTGTAAAAAAATTTATTCTAATATATAAAATTCTCGTGACACAGTGTTTGTAACAAAACTCTTGCGAAACTGCTCGACTGATTATGAAATTTTGTGTTGTAGGTCTGAGAATAGGACGCTAACTATATTTAATAGGTATAAAGTAACCTTTTTAGGGTTCCGTAACCAAAGGGTAATAATGGGACCCTATTACTGAAACTTCGCTGCCCGTCCGTCCGTGTGTCACCAGGCTGTATCTCAAGAACGGTGATAGCTAGACAATTGAAATTTTCTCAGATGATGTATTTCTATTGCCGCTATAACAACAAATACTAATAATGAAATAAATATTTAAGGGGCTCCCATACAACAAACTTGATTTTTTTACCGTTTCTTGCTCGATAAGTACTAATAACGATTACATGTAGACGCTTTAACTATTCACAGAATATTTAGTTTTATGTTCTCTTTAATTAGTTAAAATAAAATAAATAATTAAAGGGGCTGCCATACAATGAAAGATATTTTCGCCGTTTATTTGATAAAAAATATAATCATGAAAACAGGTAGAAACTACAAATATTCACCGAATATTTAGTTGTAATTTACTTTAAAATCACTATTTAGGGTTCGTACCTACCTAGGATAGGAACGTATCTACATCAATCGGACACTGCGAAAAGTGTCTGTAATTTTCAAGATTAGGTTACAGATAATGATACGGAACCCATCGTGCGCGAGTCCCACTCGCACTTGGCTTTTTTTTTAATTTTTATTTGTCTATAGGGCAAAACAACGTTTGCCGGTCAGCAAGTTTTTCTATTAAATAATGATGGCGACTACTAACCCAAGGAAACCAGGAGCCTAGCTTCCACCTTTTATAACCTATTATGCAAAATCAACGCCATTATTTCAAGCTTAAAATATTGATACTGAGATTCCGTGGCATTCACAAAACAATAATGTTCATATAGCTATATCTCTTTCACACAAATGACGTGATTCAATGCATGCATCCCGCTCTCACGTTGAAGTTCTGATGTAAGTTTACTATATGATGTGTGGTAGTGCGAATTAATTAAATTGTAAATACCTAGACTGAAGACTGAATTCAGAGATGGGAGTTTGCCCCGATCAGGGGCAACCTCAACGCTCAGATTTATGCGGAGAGTATTGTTTCAGAAGTGATCTTCCCTTTGCGAAGCCGTTTGGGTAATTCGTTTCGTCTAATGCACGTCCACACACGGCTAGAGTCGTAACTCGCACTCTCGCACCCATTGAACATGCATGAAAGCACAAGAAATTACTGCAGTATTATGGTTACAGATATGGTGGGACTTGGTGACGGGAGGAGGTGACGCGGCCGCGGGAGGGGCAGGGGGCGGGGCCGTGGCAGAGGCCGTGGTAAGACTCTTAATATCTTCGAAACTGATTGTATAACAGGCTTTCTTTAAAAAATATTACGAATGAAAAATACAACAAAACTGTAATAATTATAGTGTATTGAGTGTTTTTATTTTACAGTTTGTATTACAACGCGCACATTTACCTCTAATATTCAGAAATTATCACATATATCAAAAAATAAACCGTGTCCCCGTGTGTGTGTAAAAAACTTATGGATGTGTAATACACTTCTATTTGTAATATAGACTTTTGCGTGTCTTTGCATCAATTTAGGCTCGGATTTAGATTTTGTAGATGAACCTTATTTTACAAAAACGACGTGTCGTTTGTTCGTGGTCAAACCTTTTTTTGCTCTAGCTACCGAGATACGCTTCTCGTATGATTTCGAGGACTCTATCATGGCGACGTGAATAATGACCCCTATCAAGGAGCACCTTGCATCTTATCAATAAGTGCCTTGCTGTACCTATCGCATCCCGACAAATGCCGCAAGACTTTTCGGTGGCTTTCTCCCATCTTACTAAGTTACTTTGGTCTGGGAGGATCATCTGAAAGTCATTTAGATACAATTTTTGTATATATTTATCAAGTATGGTAAAAAAATCCTATTTATCTATTATATAACACTGTATTTATTTGTATATATTTTATGTTATAATTATGTATTGTATTACAATTTATGTGTAGTTATTTATTATGTATTTAATAGCTTAATATATATTTATCATGCTAGTATGTTATAGGTTTGTGTTTGTATTTATCTAATATATTACGAAATGATTAGTATATGATTTTTTTTATAATACCTCTTTTATGTAAACTATATTTATTGTTCACCACCGACTATCTCTTCTCTTGTTTCTGTCCATCCAAAGGTTGTCTGGAAGAAATCGCTACACAGCGATAAGACCGCCCACTGTTCTACCTTAGAAATGTATGTTAGTTACTCTAAAATGTAAATTAGCTTGGTAAACAATAAAGAGTTTTTGTATTGTATTGTATTTTAATAAGGCAGGTGACCAATCGATCTTATCTAGGAACAGATCATGAGGAGCTCGGAAAGAAAAATATTGAAATCTCGCCGTGCCCAATGATGGGGCAGGGCAATTAGGACTACGGGAAAAATAAAAGGTTTCGTCATCTTGTCCCCATCAGCAGAGACTGGGCAATGAAGACAGGGGATACATCGATTTGTTTGTCTAGACTAAATTGCTGTGTTGTTTCAGGCCGTGGAGCATCCCCTGATTATGGCAGCATGACGCCGCCATAGCGCGCGCCCCTCCCGCCGCGCGGCGGTCTTACACACACACATAACATACAATATACCACACATAATATATGATTACACGGTCGAAATCTGTACAGCGGACTTACAATTACCCAGCCCTTCGGTATTTGCGCTGTTTGCACACAAACATTCGGTTCATAACGTGCTAAACTTACATTATAGCAATATGATGTCATCTGTGACGTCACCTCTGGCTGCATATAAAGCTCACAGAAAACCGATAGAGCAGGGCCGTGGTCCAAGCGTCAGATGTAGTTGTTTGGTTGCTTTAACTTGATCCAAGGTTCCGAACGACTCTGTTGTTTTATTACCTCAAATATCGTTTTTGGCGGGAACTAGCAAAATATATAGACGTTTTATAATATTTGAAAAGCAATAACTGCTGTTACCTGCAATATACAAATAGTGCCTATGATTCTCCCATTAAGAAATGTCAAGGTCATGTCAGTTAAAGATTCAACCTTTTAACGACCGCTTTTGATAGTCAACAAGTTGTTCTCTACTCGAAGGTTGTGAACGACGTTACAGTGCACTCCGAGTGCGCTCTAACCAAGGTTCAGACTGACCTCCAGAGTGGGCACAAACGTCAAATTCAAATTTTGACAGGTAGATGAGATCATGGTACAATAATATATTACGCCTGGTATTACACTCCGAGACCGGATGTCACGTAACCGGGACACAAGCTTGTCAAGCATACCGTCATCACTTCATCAACGGCTCTCAAACTTTATACATAATTTGAGGAAATTCTGGGGCAGTAAAATAACAGTTAAGTAATAGAATTCACCTTTTTTTAATAAAGAAAATCACGTGAAATTAGTGATTTAGATTACACAGATTAGTGATTCTTGAATGAATTATGGTTATCAAGTTCGTAAAGAGTGTTTGACACCGAATAGTTTTCTTATAATAGGTACCGTCGAAGCTACTATCTGTTTTTTTAACAAACGAGTACCAGAAATTTTACTGCGTTGCTATTGGCCCACGAAATCAACATAAAGTCCGTTCCACACGAACTCTGTAGTTAGAAGACTACTGAATATACCTACATTGGTACATTCAGTAGAGTCTTCGAATACTTGCGCGTCGAATTTGCTTGTAACGAATCAATACTATAAAGTTGCAACTTTTGAATTAGGGTAAGCAAAACAAAGATCGTTTTGAAAAAATGTTGTAGCTAAGTCAACAAATCGTCTCGTCCTACGTTAGCCGACGTATCACTGGGAGCTCAACCCAATTAAATCCGTTTGGTCCCAAGTTAAGGGTTAGGCAGGAAATAACAAAAATTATAAAAATGATGTATGAACTCTTTTGTTACAAGCTGTAATTAAAGTGGACAGATAAAAATGTCATCTATAAAAATGTCTCAATCACGTGAAAACCAAGATAGAAACAAAAATGTACGGAGTCGAAAATCATGCATAAGATATATTAGAGCAAATTATTATTGACGTATCTGCAGATAGTTCATCAGAAGGATGACGATAATTTTTAAGATTACAAGAATTGTAATAGAATTATTTGATTTATGTGTTCTAGTGCATAATATATGTACTATTACAATATTGTTTTACATCATAAACGCGAACAGAAAATTGTATTACGAATGTATTAAGCATGCAAATTTAAATCATAATATTATAACCTATTTTCTTCTAAAGTAAATATTTGAAGTATTCAACAGAACGGGCCTTAACAATTTCAAAACCAGAACAAAGGCATTGACCCATCTCACTCTGTCAATATCGGAAATGTGCGAGAGACATACTCAGTACTCGTTTGTTAAAAAACATAGACTATAGGCCTACATTTTTCAAAGACTGAAATCAAGTAATTGTTTCCTATGCCAAAAAATGCAGTTATCTGTATTTTGGTGTTCAGTTTAGTTTCAATGAATGCTCAAAAATATCGGAAGTAAAAACCAATTAGGTAGGTACGTTATATAACCAAATATACATTACATACCATATTTAGTAGTTGTTTGAGGTCCACAATACCGAAGCCATTCTTCAGCTACAGACTATTTTCTAGAAATTAAAAAAAAACGCAATTCACTGCCTCGTCTACTTCTACTCTTACATTTCCGAATAGAACAAAGAACAATTTTTATGTATTTATTTTAGCAACTCGTAGCTAACAGAAATGAACACCATACGGCCCGACCACATTACACACAGTTTGCGAATCTCTGCGCATTGTGTATGAGCGAGAACAAAATAGATGCACATCATAAACGTGCGACAGAGACGGCGATATTTGTCAAAATGGTGGAACCATAGGGAGACAACTTTTTTCATACCATTTACTGTGATGAACATTGATTCATGTGTGACTTTCTATTAGACGTTTGAAATATTGTATTGATATTTTAGAACAAAACATTGACATGAAAAAGAACCATGAACTTGTATGATGCTGCAGTCATGTTTTAATAAAGAGCCAATTTGGTAGTGACGCAAGCTTGTGATTCTTCGGGAGTAGAAGACCTTGTTTTCTTAGACCATGGATGAGATGATTTTTGTTGTTGTAGTTGGAATTTTATACGCAAAACAACCTTGTTTACAAAATAATGAAATAATACTAAATTGACAGTTGAAATGTAATAATATTAATGTCGATAATTGAAGTGTACATTATTTTGTGTTCTGTGAAGAAGCAAATTGACAGTTGACAGATTGTTTGCGTGCAAAACAGTGAATATATCTCTGATCTATGGTGAATATTCCCGTATTTCTATTATGAGCCGAGCATTTGCATATATGCAACAAAGACAGCAGTGTTTGCGTGATTTAAGCCTTAGTTACTGGAGGGCGTGTTATTTTCCTTCCTTCCTTGAATTCTTTGGCGATAAATTGTACATAAAGTTATTAACTATTTTAGTCGTGTTCCTATAACGAACTATCGAACTAGATCACCTAAAACGGATTGTTTTTAATAGATGTTGTCGATTCATATTATCTAAGTTTAAAATTATCTAAACTATGATAGTTCTTATTCTGTTCAGACTAAAATCTATAACCGTGTAACACTTAAAATGGCCTAAACATAGGATTATTCTATTGAATTCTAGATACTTTTGCATTTTTTAAATATTGTTGTGTTTGCACTTTGCAATAACGCCTGCTCTGCGGATTACATTACATATTTACAAATTTACGAGAGAAAAAAATATAGTGATGAGCGGGATTTGAATCCGCGTCCATCCCTATAGCCGTTGTATGCTCTGACCGACTGAGCTAACATGACATATTGACTCATAACTATAAGTTTTTCTTTCTTCAACCATCGTATGGGGGTGGAGCGACACCTATAGTTAAGTAATATAGGTGTCGCTCCATCCCTTATTATCCTCATTATGTGTCCTCTTGTATAGGAACCACTATTGGAATATACGTCGCCACCAGTTCAAAATAATACCGCAGAATAAAAAGGACATAATAAAGCTTTTTCGGTCGAGAGTCGGTCGCAATTTGTTTAGCTCCGTGTACTTACACTTAAAATAATTAGTAATGTCTTCTGAAAGTTCCGATAATGTGCTCCGCGAGTTTACCAAAACTGTGATTGCACTGCAAGATGAAGTGAGGTCACTGAAGAAGCTCATAGTTGATCAAAATGATCTAATAAAGAAATTGGTAGGAAACACAAAACCAATAGTTGAGGGTAAGCAAACTCCAATCACAGCGCCATCGTCCCAGCAGCGGCCCGTCCGCGAAGCGAGTGTTCGTGCGAAGTCGACGATCAACGGACTAGCGCAACCAGCCAAAGTAAGAAAGGCAATATCGCCGCTCTCTCTCGTAACCGATCCACCCCTTCCACCGCTACTACATCTGCGTCATCGAGCCTCGTGTCAGCTCCGGTACAGAGAGTACCTGTTACGCCTACTACACCAGAAAATAACAATGTTGATGTTGAAGCGAATTCCAACAATGCCGTAATAGATGATAACGCTTCCGAATGGACCGAGGTGAAGGCGCGTAAGGCTCGCCGGCCGATAACGAACGCCACATGCGGTACGGCCGCCCCGGGTACGACTGCGCTGCAGGCTGCTGATCGTAAATCCTATCTTCATCTCTAGATGCTGAACAAGTGTCCGTTCATCTGAGTACTATCTGCCCTGAAGATAAGTGTGCAGTTGAAGCCTTGAAATCCAGGGGCGACTATGCATCCTTCAAATTATCTGTGCCTACGAAAAATGTCGATAAATATCTTTCACCCCACTACTGGGCCGCTGATGTTTATATAAAACCTTGGCGTAGTGGGTTTCGCAGATCAGTCCAGAAACCAGGAGGCGAAAACTAAACACAAAACATTTAGGGTTGCTTATCAAAATGTTCGAGGATTACGCACAAAATTAGATAGATGTAAATTGGCATTATTGAATGAATCACCTGACATGTTCGCGTTCACCGAAACTTTTTTGACGAGTAGCGTAAGTGATGCTGAATTTATTCCTGCGGGATACAAGGTCGTGCGCCGCGACAGGACCGGTGACGTAGGGTGGGGAGGTGTCCTTCTTGGGATCAGGGACCACTACAGAGTACGCCAGGTGCTAAATATAGACGGCGACTCTCCTGATATTGAAATTGTAATGGCTATTGTGACTCTAAAATATCGAGATATTTTGTGTTGCGTAGTATACATTCCCCCGAATTCAGATGATCTGACATATATGAAAGCGTTCTTGGTGTTAGAAAATGTTGTAGTAAAGTACTCAAAATTAGATGTTCTATTGTTGGGAGACTTTAACCTAAACTCTTGTAGCTTAAATATTAGTTTACAGTTTAATTCTCTCCTAGCGTATTGTAAACTGAAACAATATAATAATATTCCTAATAAGTTCAATACGATACTGGATTTGGTGATGTGTAGTCTCGGTGAGGAATGTGTGAGTGTGCTTGGTGACATAAAGATCGTGGAGCCAGAGGACGCGTATCATCCCGCGCTCGAGGTGCGCCTCCGCATCCCGCGGCCGCGCTCGCGCTCGCGCCCTTTGCAGCACCCACCCCCCGATACGGTGCCGGAGTGGAACTTCCGTAAGGCTGATTTCCACGCTTTATATGACTCATTTCAATGTATCGATTGGGAAGAAATTACCTCGATTTACAATGTTAATATAGCAGTAGATCTATTTTATGAAAAAATTAAAGCATCACTGGTTAACTGTGTCCCTCTAAAAAAAAGGCCTGCTGGTAGCTTACATCTTCAGTACCCAACATGGTTCACTACAGATATTATAAAAAAATAAAAAATAAATATTTTCATTTGAAAAAGTTCCGGGAACTTGGATACGAATTTAACTCCGAAATGTTTAAGTATTATAGACAACATTCGAAACTACTTATAAGGGAAGCGTACGAATCATACATTCGCAAAACTGAGCATAGCATTAGCAAAGATCCGAAGAGTTTTTGGAAATATGTAAGGGAACAACAGGTCAGTAGGAACCCTTGTGACGAATTTGAGTTTAAAGGTCAGCTAGTTACCGGAAAGGACGCCGCTAATGCATTTGCGAAGTATTTTGAATCAGTATTTTTGAGCGAAGCTCCTACCTTGTCTGTGGAGGCCGCCGAGCGGGACGCCAGCAGCGGCGCGGGCGCGCTCTGCTCGGCGCGGATAGCAATCGACCACATTAGCTTATTAGACCTCAATTTTGCAGTTCGGCGCCTTAAGGCGCACTCTTCTACCGGTCCGGATGGTATACCATCATTTATTATAAAAGATTGTAGATACGCTTTTGAAATACCGCTTCTTCACATATTTAATTTATCGCTTAGCACCGCTGTCTATCCTTCAGTATGGAAAATTTCCCGAGTCACCCCTATACCTAAGAATGAAGTCAGATCGAAAGTCGAGAACTATAGGCCTATAGCCGTTCTCTCAGCATTTGGCAAGGTCTTCGAGTCAATATTGAATCGTAGCATTTCTTTGCAAGTTCGGCCCTTACTAAACGAAAACCAACATGGTTTTCGTGCTGGAAAGTCTACAACCACCAACCTAATCAACTTTGTGGACTACACGACGACTGGCATGGATCGAAATAGGCAAGTAGATGCGGCGTACTTCGATTTCAAAAAGGCATTTGATCGAGTGCATAATGACATTCTCTTAAAGAAATTTGCTGAAATCGGGTTTTGTCCTAACTTGCTAAAACTGTTTAGTAATTACTTTACCAACCGGATCCAATTTGTACATCATCATGTATACCGATCTGATCCATATACCACACTATCTGGAGTGAGTCAAGGAAGTATATTGGCACCGACTCAGTTCACGATCATGATAAATGATCTGCCGAATGTTGTCCGAACGGCCAAATGCCTCATGTTTGCAGACGATCTGAAGTTATTTTTGGGTATAGATGACCAAGCTGACTGCGAGGCGCTGCAGCGTGATATTGATAGTGTTATCGAGTGGAGTCAGAGGAACAAGTTAGAATTCAACGTGTCCAAATTTAAAATAATTACTTTTACAAGATCCCGCTCACCTCATGTTCACAACTACACTATGTCTGAAGTACCGCTGGAGCGCGTCACAAAAATGCAGGACCTAGGTCTCACGCTTGATTCGCAGCTCACGTTTAACACCCATATCACAGAGATATGTAAGAGAGCTTATAAATCCTTAGGTTTTGTGATGAGGCAATCAGCTAGATTTAATGATAAACATGCTTTACTGTCTCTCTTTAATGCTTTAGTCCGCAGTAAATTAGAATTTAATGCATTGATCTGGGACCCTCACGAAAAGAAGTATACGCTATTAGTCGAACGGATACAAAGAAAGTTTGCTCGGTTTATGTATAGGAAACTGTATGGATACTACCCCACTTGGGCATATCCTTCTTTATTTGTTGGCGGTATGGTGGGAATGAACACGTTGGAGCTGAGACGAAAGTGTGCACTCGTTGTTCATTATTATCTGCTGCTTAACAATGGAATAGATAATCCCAGTGCGTTATCTCAGTGTGCACTATATATCGGCGGACGCGAGTCGCGAGCGCGTGCGCAGATGCGCGACCGCAGTGTGCCCCTCACGGATTTAGGAAGGGAGCCCTTCCTAAATCCGTGGTGCCCCTCTTCGCGGCGCTAGTACCACCGCGCTCAAACACCGCGCGATACGCGCCGACACACCACGCACTCATGCTGCTAAACAACTTAATAGTTTGTCAACCGGAAATTGATTTATTCTTGTCTGATATTAATGCAGTATTGCAAAATTGTGTTAGATATTTACCAAATTTTTGTTGTTATAGTTAAGTTTATCTCTTATGTTTTTCTTTTCTTCATTTGACTATGTATACTAATACTATATTATTATATACTATTACTATGTTTGGCTCAAAACGTTTTGGTCGTAGACTGTAAGTTTTTGATGTTATGGTAAATAAATAAATAAATAAAATATTTTAATGTCGGGAATACCATGATTTTGTAAATTTTTTACGAAACCTATGCACAATCTTAGAAGATTTTTTTTCTGAGCAATGATAGCTCAGTGGCTTTGGGTATGGACTGCCGCGCAGCAGGTCCATGGTTCGAATCCCGCCGCGGGCTTGAGCTTCACCGCATGGTGGAAGGGCTTTTTGCGAATGCCCGCCTGGCTAGCGACCACCCTCAAGTAGAACATCTGTCGCCAAGCACCTAACGGTGTGTTCCGGCAGCTGTCCTTGAGAGCCAGTCATTCTAGGTTAAGCCTGTTAACACCTTCGACCACATCATCACTTACCATCAGGTGAGAGTGTGGTCAAAGGCTTACCTATCAGAAAAAAAAAAAAAACTTTCAATTTTTTAATTTCCTGCCACAGACGTTGTTGTAGTTGACATTGTTTCCTCCAATGAAGTTCGACGACCCTAACCTCGTACGTGATAACTTATGTTACTGAGACATGGTTCCTAACTGTGGCCCCTGTGGACAAGCTCAGTGACTTATGTTACTGAGACATGGTTCCTAACTGTGGCCCTTGTGGACAAGCTCAGTGACTTATGTTACTGAGACATGGTTCCTAACTGTGGCCCTTGTGGACAAGCTCAGTGACTTATGTTACTGAGACATGGTTCCTAACTGTGGCCCTTGTAGACAAGCTCAGTGACTTATGTTACTGAGACATAGTTCCTAACTGTGGCCCTTGTGGACAAGCTCAGTGACTTATGTTACTGAGACATGGTTCCTAACTGTGGCCCTTGTGGACAAGCTCAGTGACTTATGTTACTGAGACATGGTTCCTAACTGTGGCCCTTGTGGACAAGCTCAGTGACTTATGTTACTGAGACATGGTTCCTAACTGTGGCCCTTGTGGACAAGCTCAGTGACTTATGTTACTGAGACATGGTTCCTAACTGTGGCCCTTGTGGACAAGCTCAGTGACTTATGTTACTGAGACATGGTTCCTAACTGTGGCCCTTGTGGACAAGCTCAGAGTTACTCAACGAGCTATAGAGAGAGCTATGCTAGAATATAATTCGCTTAGCAGGCGTTATTGCAAACTTAACTATATTAAAATTATAAGGTTGCGTCATCATATACAAGTTTAAAACCAATTGCAAAATTGGTCTTGTTTGTAGTACAACGCTAGTTGAACTATAGGTGGCGCAACCCGATACGATGCGATGATTGAAGAACGAGAGCAAGAATTAAAGTTATGAGTCATTGTGTCATCTTAGCTCAATTGGTTAGAGCATACCCCGGCTAATGGGGTGGATGGACGCGGGTTCGAATCCCGCACATGACTATATTTTTTTCTCTCCTAAATATGTAATTTTGTAAGCTATGCTAGAAGTTTGTTTGCGCGATAAAATCCGAAACGTGGATATTCGCCAAAGAACCAAAGTCATCGACGTAGAGACTTTCAGAATATAAGGCAAGTTGAAGACATCCTTGATACCTCGGGTGTCGTGGATGTTCTTAGGTGACGATGATCACTTACCCAGTCGAGTCGCCTGCTCCTTTGTTCTCCTAACCCATAAAAGTTAGATTGAAGAATTTCACATCAAATTTTAAAATTCGTGATCTTCCTTTTATTTCTGACACTATGTTATTTAGCAAAAAAATTATCCTTATGATGAAATCTTTCGGTCGGTATGATAAAACTACTTAATTATTTATAATTAAGTATTTAACTACTTAATTAATTATTTAACTACTTAATTAATTATTTAACTACTTAATTAATTATTTTTCTCGTTTAACGGGTTCGATTCCCGGTTCAACCATGTAATTATTTAAATATCTATGAATACAGTTTAAATTGTTTTTTTTAAATTCAAATAATGTCTTCTTTTAGTAAAATGTTCCATCTACAATATTCAAGGTACCTTCTCTCCATGTAGCATCGCCGTGGGACGCCCTGTATATATTTAGTTTAAGGTGCACTTCTTGAAGGAAGTATGTATTCCAATGTTTATTTTATATTATTTTCAATTATGTAAGCTACGATATATTTCCAGTTTTGTGGTCTACCAATAAAAAAAAAAGGTTTTGGTAACGATTTTGAACTTTTACATAACATAGGCTTATCATACCTCGTTAAGAGGTTAGTAGTTAGTACCTACTGCTCAAAAGAGTATTTCTTTGCGCCGAGTATGTTTAGAAATAGAGTGGACTAGGAAGTACTAATGAAAATTTAATTAAATTATAACTATAGCAAATTTCAGCTATCGCTGTCTTTATTAATATATAATTTTAAAAAAGGAGGAGTTTCTCTATTCCACTGTGTTTTTTGTGTTTATTACCACATAACTTTATAGTGAGTACCAATTTGATGATTTTTTTTATATTCGTAAGCTGGTGCTTATAATGTAGTTCCAATTTAGAGTGAGTTCCGACGAGTAGTATTTGAGTTATCCCTAACAATGCGTATTTTGTTATTGATGTCGATTTTTTTGTTAATATTTTAGATTATCAATGTGAAGTGTGAAGTTCACTCTCTTTCTGAACATACTCTATATAGGTACTGGGCAAAGGAAAACTTTTTTATTAAGATACTTCTTGAAGGAAGTATGTACTAAACTTTAACTTAGGACCTGTTTCAGAATGTTCGAGTAAGTTCCGGTTATATTACCCAGAACATATTTAATAAACAAAAAAAAACACTATCTTTGCGTTTCACAGTCATCGATATAGCCTATCCATCGGTTAAAGCTTGAAACGCTCTGCATGTAAACTGTCATTTTATCATTCAGTTATTTTATGTGTTGGTTAGCAACCCGAAACTTAATTAGGATATTCTGAAACGGGGCCTTAAACTTACTTCTGATGAAGTTGGATTAACCTTTATTGTAAAGTAAGGAATCGATTACGAATAAAACCTTTATTTTAGTATTTTTGTTGTAAGTATTCCAATTTCGTTATTCTTAACCAAGATACTGTAAGTCCGTTTTATAGATTTCTGACCTATTTATTGGAACACAATGTATGTAATATGTTTATATTTGTTACAGTCAACGGAATATTATTTTTTTTCAAATATGCGCGGGTGACCTTAATTAAAATCAAAATAATTGAAAGAGTCAGAGAGAGTAAGTATTATTAGTGTAGCGTGCGGCACAACAACATTACCTTGACAGGACCAATCCGATGCGATCATTAATTTCTAAGTGCCAAATCAATTATCCAATCTAATTAAATTTGTAGGAATGTGCATGTTTTGTTAATTGTGAACTTGTAGAGTCCGAAATCAAAGCGGTAACTGTACGAGAGTTACTCTTTTTTACATATTTATTCGTAGTACACAACCAATATAAAAAGAACGAATGTTTGTTGTTTAAAAGAAAAGTTTCTTTGTATTCAATTTTGTCGGTTAATATTTTATCAGTCTGATATTTTTTTATCAGACGATTGAAAAACCAACTCATCAATTACATATATGTGTTCTGATCATATTTAAATCACTTACCAAAAAGGTTTATATGAAAGTTTCTAAAACCGGAACACGAACTGTACTTGCCTAGACTTATTCTCAGCTGGGTTATAATAAGTTATGTGTGCCGTGCCATGTATTGCTTCGCTTTTTTATGGAACTTACCTCTGTAGTTCTATATTTTAAAATCTATATGAATCACAATTTTCTTAAAACGGGTAAAAATTATTGAATGCTATATTGCAATTACTACTCCCATTTGCTAGATGGCGCTTTTAGACATGCAGAAACTTGCAAGTTTCAAAATAGGTCAAATAATTGTGAAGGTTATTTTTTTTATTGAAAATGCAAATTATGAAATTGGTTATTTTGGGTTCGGTCTCAGTTAAATTAGATTTTAGAAAGTATGTAGGTACCGGCTATACACTAATATATCTATATTTTATAATATAATAAAGTAGAAAGATTTGTATTTTAGTATGCAACGAATAAACTTATAAACTACTGCATCGATTTGGATTAAATTTGGTATAGAAATAGTTTGAGACCCGGGGAAGGACATAGGATACTTTTTATCTAACTGCGCAAAAAGTGTTTAATGGTTTTGCATGATAACCGACACAAGCCCGCGCGGCCGGAAAGCTAGTTCAATATATTTTTATATTCCGCGACTGTAACATGACTACTGCACAAAATATACTCTACAAAATATATACTATATTATGTTATTTTAAAATTTACAGCACTCATGCTGTAAAATAGGAAATATAATTGACATATATTTCCTATATTAAAATAGGAAATATATTAAAACATCTTTTTTCCGAATAAGTGCAAAAAAGAAACATATATCAATTTAATACATAATAATATTTTAATTATGTATTAGATGGGACAGTAGACCTAGAAGACCTAGATAACATTAATGTTATTCCAAGTTTTATTTAATTTATTTATTGTTTGTTGAATTTGTATTCAACAAACAATTACTATAAAACTTATATTACTATAATTCTGTAGAAATCCAAATTGAGATGGTAACAATGAGTAAAAATATATTTAGAACGAAAGCGGTAAAAAAACCTACTTTGTGAAGGTAATCTACAATTGGGTGCTTACTAACCGTTCAACCGGGCGCTCTTTTCGCCGCATTCTTCCATATAATTCCCACGCTCATCAATTATGTCCAATAACACAAGGCCATATTGTTATAATTAATTATAAGTAATGGAAAATATGTAAATCCGCGTACTTATCGAAGTTTTTGAACATTTAGGCTGGGTTTCCATCTTCGATTTACGTCAAACCGATCGTTAATTTCCTTAGTCTGTCGAAATAAGGTTGAATATGGAACGTTTGCAGATATAACATCGTCAAATTTGGTGCAATCCAACCTAGATATATTCACTTTAATGTATTTAATTCAATATTATATGTACGACAATATAATGCACTGTTAATAGCTGTAAAAAAACTTATTATGTATATACCTTCTCATTTATAGGTGCCTAGTATAGCACAATAGTAACAGTACAAAATTTAAAAAAATAATTAAATAATTAAAGTATTGTACTAATTTTCATACTAAATTGAATCGTATTTGGAATGTATATCAATTTGATTAACCTTATAAAATTAGTTATAGTACATTGGCGTGCATAAAAGTTAAGCCAACTTTAAATTTTGGGAATGGCTCCGACATATTTTTCAATATAATTTTTATACACGCCAATATGTCTTGATAAATTCTTAAATGTATTATGAAATTCTGTCTGAATTAAATTGCTTTTTTTATCTATGGTGTATTTTTACTGGCCGAACAAAAGGAGGTTTGTATATACTAACTTTATATTTTTAGGGTTCCATACCCATATGGTAAAACGGGACCCTATTACTGAGACTTCGCTGTCCGTCCGTCCGTCTGTCACCAGGCTGTATCTCAAGAACGGTGATAGCTAGACATATGGAATTTTCACAGATGATGTATTTCTATTGCCGCTATAACAACAAATACTAAAAATAAATAGTTATTTGTTATACAAGAGTGCAAAGTTGCTTTTTAACCGCGTGTTCAATTTTGATGACCGAGCAAGCGAAGGATTCTAAAATTGAATCACGAGCGCAGCGAGTGATTCGAAATTAGAATCCTGAGTGTTAGCGAGGGAATCAAAAGAGCACGAGGTGAAAAATCTTTGCACTCGAGTGCAACACGTAACTTTTCATTCCACCTCAGCGAGGAAATTACTAAATGCCAAATTGAAAAAAGAACACCAAGAAGGTTCCGAGTCTGAGTTTTTAACAAATTAAAAAAAAGTTATATGATATATTCGGCACCATAGAGGTAGCAGTAAATAGGTTTAATGTTTTTTTAATTCACAAACTTAGTGCACACGATGTTCTAAATTCAATTTACTTTATCCTCTAGAGAATAAAAACGGCTTTTCCACTCAGATATTGAAGATTAAAAATACTCTTTCCGAGATGGTGGGATGAAAATAAATATTAAAGGGGGCTCCCATACAGCAAACTTGATTTCTTTACTGTTTCGTGCTCGATACTAATTCATGTTGACGGCTTCCATGTCATAACATAATGCGTAAGTCAGCGGCCTCGATGCTTAGCCGTGTCCGTGGCAGCGCCAATAGTCTTTTGCGTGTTATAGCAAGTACATATGACTGCCCCTTCATCACCCATGCAGCTCGGCTCCATATTATTATAGATAAGTAATTGTATGTGAATGTTTTGAACTTTTTTATTAATATTATGTTTTATTTTAATTATTATTGCTATTGAATTTATATATTATATTGTAAAACTATGGACTTTGTCTGAAATAAATGAATTGAATTGAACAAATAACGGTGACAGGTAGACGCTTCAAATATTCACAGAATATTTAGTTTTATGTTGACTTTAAATATAATTCATTAAAATAATCTAAATAATTAAGGGGGCTCCCATATAATAAAACAGGTTTTCGCCGTTAATTTGCTAAAAATAATAATAATGAAAACTGGTAGAAACTTGAAATATTCACCGAATATTTAGTTGTATATTTACTTTAAAAATAAACAATTATTGACATAAGATAAATTTTAAGATAAGATAAGATAAATTTTTATTTTCATAAACTACATGTATCCATATAACATTGTGCAGAGGCCTTCTTTTAAGTAAATATATACCTGTACCAGAAAACCTCGCTCTTCCATATTTATAGAAAATTCATAAGTACTAATTAACATAAAATTAAATTAAGAACTAAATACTTTAGATTTTAATTAAGTGTGCGTCGAGGGTGAGTGAGAGTGTGTGCGTGCGTGCGTGTGTGTGTGTGTGTGTGTGTGTGTGTGTGTGTGTGTGTGTGTGTGTGTGTGTGAGGGTGTGTGTGTACGCGCGCGTGTGTGTGTTGTGTGTGTTTTGTTTGACATATTATATAATAGGATGAAGAACTGCCTCAGTTTCATCATAAGTAAGAGTCCTAAGCCATGAAGATAGGGTTTTTTTACACTCATAATAAGACTTTGAACAAATCGCTAATTTCCTGTTCACCACATTATAGAGATAGGTAGTTTGAGATAAATATTGTCGTTTAGCGAAAGCTGTACGTACTCTTTTTCTCGACATACTAACATAGTTTCGTCGTTTTGTTAAATTTATTGGTTTATATTCAGTTGTTTTATGTATCTTTAGTATAGAGAATAGTATGTACAGCTTCCTTACTGTTAGAAAGTCACAATATTTATAAAGTTCGTTTGAAGAGAAACGATATGGCTTAAAAAATATAGTCTTCAGCAAAGCACGCTGTGCCCTTTCTACATCTAGAAACTTTATTTTTGAAGCACCGCCCCAAACGGGAATGCAATAAGTCATGATTGACTGAGCTAGAGCAACGTATATTTGATTTAGCAAATTAACTGAAGTTACGTGTCTTAAAAGTTTAAAAATCCAAATGAGTTTTTTTGAGCGTTCACTAACTAATTCTATGTGATTATACCAAGATAGCCTCTGGTCCAATATAATACCTAAGTATTTTGTTTTCTCAACCTTATCAATAGTTGGACATGTGCAATTGCTATTTTTAGTATTTTTACATTTGTGTATCTTAATGCTGAAGTTTGTATCCGGTTGTGTTTTATTACTTATAGAAAAGCACATGTAGTTTGTCTTCAGATTATTAAGCGTAAGTAAGTTAGACTTTAACCAGGATGCAACCGTAGCCATCCCAGATTCTGTGTCACTACGTACTGATTCCCAATCATTACCAGTAAAAACTATTGCAGTGTCATCTGCGTATGAGAAGATTTGGGCATTTCTTATTTCCAATTTACACAAATTATTTATGTAAATAAGGAACAAGGTAGGCCCGAGAACACTTCCTTGTGGCACGCCAAATGTGACTTTGGCATCAACACTGGTTTGCTGTCCAATTTTAACCTTTTGCGTCCGATCTTGTAGGTAGTTTTTGAATAATTCTAGGCATGTGCCTCTTATCCCTATGTATTCCAGTTTGCGAACAAGAATGGGGACAGAGACAGTGTCAAAGGCTTTTTTTAGATCAAGGAAAACCGCGAGACATTTTTTACCTTTATCAAGCTGTTCAGTAATGTGAGAAGTTAGAGATATTACTGCATCTTCAGTTGATTTGCCCTGTCTAAAACCATACTGGGATGTTGATAAAATTTGATATTTATTTAAGTAGTTTATTAGACGTTTATTTAAAAGCTTTTCTGTTATTTTTGATAAAGAAGGTAACACTGATATAGGCCTATAGTTACTGACATCATCTCTGGCCCCACTCTTATACACTGGTGTGATAATAGATTTCTTCAAAAGCTTAGGAAACGTACCATTATTAAAACACAAGTTTGTAAAATGAACAATAATTGGTACAACTTGGTTTTTAGCTTTCTTAAGAAAGCTGGTTGGAATATTGTCCCAACCTGGAGCGCTACTTGATTTAAGATTCATGAGTATATGATTCACTTCTTCTTCTTCTGTATCCAAGAGCACAAATGATTTCAATTGTGAATCATATACTCTAGAGTCAATTCCAGTGTCAGAGTCAAAATCATCTAATATTATTTTTTCTGCAAGCACTTTACCTATCCCCATAAAATAGTCATTAACATAGTTAACTGATTCGCTTGGCGAAGTTTTGATTTCTAAGAGTGTGTTGTTGTCCGTTTTAGTTTGTTTAATATTTGTTATGTGTTTAATGTTATACCAAAGGGTTTTATTATTTTTAGTAGAATTTGCCAGCTGTTCTCTTTCATATTTACGTTTAAGTTTTTTAATGAGTTGGTTGCAATAATTTCGATATCTTTTGTAGCTAATTTTAAGTATTTCGTTATTTGGATCACCTTTAAGGTTTTTTTGCAGTTTATTCCTATTTCTGATGCACCTTAATATACCCGTGGTGATCCATGGTTTTATAGTCCGTTTATTTTTTGGTACGTATATAGTCTTTGTATTTTCATTTATAGCTTCAGTAATTTTATTAATTAAAAGTTCAACGATACGTTCTGGGTCTGTCGAAAATAACAGTTCTCCCAGATTTTTATCTGCCAAGGTTTTTAATGCCCCATTAAAATATGTAGTAATTTTTGTTTTGTGACTTTTGTAGTGTTTTTGCTTGACTTTAGATAAGTTTAAGAATAATAGGGAATGATCTGTGATAGACGTATTTAAAACCGCAATATGAGCAGAAGATATCTGTTTATTAAGTTTTATCATTAAATGATCTAGACAACTATTGAGTCTGGTAGGAAACATGTGTCCTGGCATTATGCCATGTACACTTAACATTTCACAGTAATTTTGTCTATTTTTTCGTTCCTGGTTTTGCTCTGATAGTGTAGGTGTTAAGTTTATATTTATATCTCCAGCAAGAACAATGGTTTTACAGGATTTTATAGATTCTAGGTATGCATCAAGAGAGCTAATAAACATATCAGCATTAGTGTTTGATGGAGACCTGTACACACCTAAGATTATGTTATTATTAACATTTATTTCCAAGGCTGAGGCATGGTTCAATCTAATTTCTTTAACCTTACATTTGATATTTTTTGTGACATAAACTACTACTCCATCGTTTTTATTTATATGATTTGTTGTTTGGAACTCAGAGAAATTTGGAATAGTAGGTATAGTAGTAGTTAGTTGACTTTCAGTAAGTATCAATATATCTGGATCAAATTTTAAGCTAGCAAGAGCCAATTGTAGTTCATCAAAGTTGCAATATACGCTTCTAATATTTTGACAAAAAATTTTTAAGTCACGTGTCTCAACATTTATATGTTTTGATAAATTTTCAATGTCACATTGGATAGCCTGTGCAATAGTTGCATTGTCTATCTCATTCAGTGTGTTAAGTGAACTATCCATTTATATTGGCGTTAAGTGGACTGAAGGAGTGCTGTGATCCGTTTTTAAAAATAATTAATGTATTTAACTGGCAACATAATATTGGCAATTGAAAAATATATACAAATATGTGATATGTAAAAGTTTCACAGAGTATAAGTGGACTGATATGATATAGCGTAAGGAGAGTATATGTGTATGAGTACAGTTTAGTTATGTTACGACTGGTAGAAATCAAAGCTTGTGTACATGCTGGATTTTTTTTGTAAGTGTATAGTAAGTGAGATATGGTGTGTATTTTAAGAATTTTTAACAACTTAAGAAAATAGAACAACAAATAAGTTGAAGTAGCAATAAAACTAATACAAACAAAATTATAGGCCTTAAGATTTAGATATAGTCATATTCCCTGTGTAAGCTGGTGTATCTGTGCTTCCGACTTAATTGTAATTTTCGGCGAATTTTCATCCTTTTTGAGGTATATTTTGCCATAAGCCGTCCAACAGAATTTAAACTTTTTAGTTTTGACTAGATCTCGAGCTAAAAAGTGGAGTCGCGAGCCCTTAGCAGTAAGATGCTCCGACACAAAGATGGGGACGTCCGTATTGGTTCGGCATCCTACATGCTTAGCAGCAAGTTTACTTTTATGTTTAATATTGAAAGTCTTGCACATTTTCAGAAAATCAGTCTTCAAGAGTGTTGAGGTAGTTTCCACTATAATAGGAGTATTGTTCGCCTCTTCCTTCTTACTGCTCACTCTGTACACGTCTTTAATGTCGTTTTTCTCCATCTTGCAGTCTATGTTATTTGAGAGACAGAGAACCATTTCCATTAAGTCGTCTTTCGTTTCTCCACTTCTTTTGGGCACGTTTTTTAGTTGTAAATTAGACTTACGACTAGACATCTGGATATCTTCAATTTTACTTTCCAATACCATTATATATCCTCTGTCTTTTTCCGCCTGTCTTTCTAATCGCTCAATTTTAGTTTGTAACTCCTTGTTTTGTGTTGAGAGAAAAGCGACGGAATTCTCAATATTTGTGTTTGTGTCCTTTATCTCTGACAATACCTTACTAATCTTTTTTATTTCTTTTTGTTGTTCTGTCATAAGTGAAGATATAAAACTCCTAATATCAGATGTTTCCTCATCTTCCCTTCTTCTTTTTGCGCGAGTAAAACAATAGTTAGGCGGAGTTTGGTTTTCTTGACCCGACTGGTTTAGATCTGGTTCTGATAGTGATTTGTCCATTTTTGTCTATGTGTGTTACTAGGGTATCAACACTGAATAGGAGATATTGTGTAAGCACTAAAGTTCTACCAACGGGCTCTCTAGGTCGAAGTATCGATTCAATGTATTAGGACAACAGTACTATGCCAGTGATGTATTCAACAAACCAAAAGTTTTGTAACTTTAAAAATCATGCACTTTGTTGAAGTGTTCTGTTCAAGAATACCAGGATTTCATAAATCATAAAAAATATTCACACCATATCCGTCCGGCATAGGTCAATGTAAAGTGGAACTATCGAGGATTTCATACAAAAAGTTGTTACGTCCACTATATGTTGACCTCTGTGAACACTAGTGTGCCGTCCAACGTAGATATTAATGTCACACAAAGCACAGTGTACGATCTATGTTTTTCTCACCCGATTAGATGCACTCTTCACTCCAGCCCACTGACATGAATGACTCCTAATATGTTCTGCACTCCTATTATTCACGATTATATTTATTTGTAAATTATTCGTTAAATTAATTTGTAACAAATTGTTATAAAGTTTCGAAGACACGTCTACTCCATTCGGAGGTCCGGGGGGACATCACTATTTAGGGTTCGTACCTACCTAGGATAGGAATGTACCTACCCAGCACAATCGGACACTGCGAAAAGTGTCTGTAATAGTTGCGGGTTCAAATCGCGTTTGTGGATAAATCTTTCCTTTCCTTGTATTTTTGTAACTGCCTATGTATCTGTAATTTTGAAAAGCTCAACCTCTGTAGATCAGTCGACTGTAGCGTATGCGTCGTCCTTTTTACACGACTGTCCAAAAAAAGGAGAGTTATAATGTTGTCTTAGGTTTTCGCGATTGTTACACATAGTAATTAAACAACTTTAAACGGTTTAATATACGATGGGATAAAATAATGAAAAATATACGCGATTTAAACCGTTTAAAGTTGTTTAATTACTAAAGGAGAGTTATGTTTTCAGGGTTCATGTATTTTTGTGAGTTTCTTTATTCCACCATAACTTCTTAACGATTTAACCAATTTTAATGTATAATATATCATTAGATTCGTCTTAATAGCCAAGGTGACACTGGGTACATAAAAAAGTAAAAAAAAAAACCAAACTGACGGATTTTAGACGCCATAAAAGAAGAAAAAACATTTTTTTTTTCTATCTCACCCATCGGGGTATCAAAATGAATGGTTTTAAGAAACGATTCCATTAATATATGAAATTGACAGTTTAAATTTAAATGGAACGATAAAACGCTTATCGAAATATAATAATGATTAATTTGCAGTCGGGTTTTTTAATACTTGTTACAAGCTTTTATTTAGTTGTACCTGTCAAGAAGTTTGTCATCAATCTTGCAAATTTAATTTTATCCACTTCCCGGTTACCGATTGAGCTGAAATTTTGCATGTGCAAATCATGCGACAATGCAATATTATGATGACACGGTGCTGATCTGATGATGGAGCTGGAAGGCCAAAGAAACTTCGCAATGAAACGACACAACCTCATCGAGTTTGGGCTCATTTGAATCGTCTTGAAGTGAATATTTTCAATGTTTTAGTTCTTTTTTTTAACACGAACGTGATAAATGCTTATTTATAAAAAGTTTTTTTATATAGAGAAAAGCTTATTGCCTCTGGAAATGCCTGACTTAACGTAAATAACGTTACCATTTAAAACAAACAGAACGAGCTTGTACTAATATTATAAATGCGAAAGTAACTCTGTCTGTCTGTCTGTCTGTTACGCCTTCACGCCAAAACTACTGGACCGATTTGAATGAAATTTGGTATGGAATTAGTTTGAGACCCGGGAAAAAACATAGGATAGTTTTTATCCAACTGCGCAAAAAGAGGTTAAAGTTTTTGCGCGATAACCGACATACGCGCAGGCGGAGCCGCGCCCGGAAAGCTAGTGTAGTATAAAATTAATACTTTTAGAATTGATACTGCAATAGATAGAAAGATAGATAGAATAATGGAGTATCAATACTTTATTACATCGTGGAGCCGCCAAAGCGGGGGGCGAAGCCCTACGCCTATTAAATAGACTGTAATGCAAAGAATTACATGTGATTTCTGATAAACACTATCAATATGCACCAACCTTGCTACTGCATCCAGTCTATCACGCCGGCCGGCAGGTCTTCAAGTTGATGATGAGCACACGGAATCACATGTACGGCTAAGCTCCAATAGAAATTGCGGTATATACACAAGTGACGGATTTCACAAAAACATGTACTAATTTAATGCTGATTAGCGAGCTTGACAGCGATTATTTTTGATTTTGAATATGCGGAACCCGTGTTAGCTTTGAACTAACTTCTTCTACTAGCGTTTGACGGCGACTGACAGACGTCATCCACGAGGGGTCGGTGCATTTCCTTTAAGTGCATTATCGTATAAAATCACATGAAAAGGTAGTTTTAAGAAATGCCAATAGATGGCGTAAACACATCGTATTTTCCTAAAATAATCACAGTGCTTGGTCGTTGCGACGCGTGATCAAAATGCTGGCACTTATTTGGTTCGAGTATTACCATGGAATGGGGCAATGCTGCCAGGCATGCTGGGCACGCTGCACACTGCCAGTGGGCTAGCTAGAGCATTTGGACACCCTGTAGGCCTGCAATAGTCTACAGTGTCTATTCAGAATAGTTCGCTCGTTCCACTAAGATCCCCTATTTCATTCCTCCTGGGGACTGTACAGCACTCATTATTCCACTACAGTACCTTGGCTGGGGGACTAAAAAACACTCACTATTCCTTTATCAGTCCCTCATGGGAACAGCGCTTACCAATACAGGAATATCTCGGAAACTATGCGTTTTATACACCTAATTTCTTTACAGAAATGATAGACGTTGTTGAGAATTTTATTTAGCTTTCCGGGCGCGGCTCCGCCCTCGCGTATGACGGTTATCGCGCAAAAACATTAACCTCTTTTTGCGCAGTTGGAAAAAACTATCCTGTTTTTTCCCGGGTCTCAAACTATTTCCATACCAAATTTCATTCAAATCGGTCCAGTAGTTTTGTCGTGAAAGCGTAACAGACAGACAGAGTTACTTTCACATTTATAATATTACTAGCTTTCCGGGCGCGGCTCCGCCCGCGCGTATGTCGGTTATCGCGCGAAAACATTAACCTCTTTTTGCGCAGTCGGATAAAAACTATCCTATGTTTTTTCCCGGGTCTCAAACTATCTCCATACCAAATTTCATTCAAATCGGTCCAGTAGTTTTGGCGTGAAAGCGTAACAGACAGACAGACAGACAGACAGAGTTACTTTCGCATTTATAATATTAGTACTGATAGTACTGATAAGTACTGATGACACATGTCAAATTTTTAACAGCAATATCGACAGCAAGTTGACAGCAAGTTACTTCAGGAAATTGATAGATCTAGTTCATTTTGGATAAAAGCTTGTAGTGTAGTTTCCTAAATATTGCTCTTAACAGTTTTGAACTGTTTTCTGGCATTTTGACATCTGTCATATGTGATATAAATCACTAAGACGATTTCTGTAAAATTTGACATTTCTTAATATAATATAATAACATACTAATTAAGATAATAATCTTACAAAATAAAAGCAAATAGGTGTTAGATGTGTCAGATGTCAAAGTGACACCAATTGTCATAAAGCTCGATTTTGATATCGTATTTTGCCTAAATTCTTTCGTTGTAGTATTGTTTCTAGTTTTGTGAAAATGGCATACCGTCGTTAAATAAATGAAATAATATGTACTTTTTATAAAGTTTTATTGAGTTATTATTGAGCTCAAATGGTATAAGTACTGACTCCGTAGCCCCACTGGTTCATCTTGTTGTCGATCCAGTTCCGGAAGGTGGCGACTGACGCGTATACAGCAGGCACGTCTTTCTCCCCACATCCGATGCCCCACGCTACCAGACCTGATAGTTTGTAGCGGTTGTTACCGATCGGACACGCGAGGGGGGCGCCACCGTCACCCTGCGAAAAATATTAAGTAATTTATATACATATGAAATGAAATGAAATGTATTTTACCGTTTTAACAAACGTTATTAAACTTAAATATATCAGAGTACAATAATATAGAAGTATATTTTTACATAAACATTGGAAACACATTGGTACCCAAACTATGATAGACCTGTGATATGATTGAATATGTTGTATAATAACGAAGTTAATCATGTTCTACTTATTTCGAAATCCAAGTAATGAAATTATAATAAATATGTTATTTAGCATGCATATCTATAAGCGTACCTATAGATTTGCGTAGAAGATGTGTTTAGGAATGAGTGTAAGACGGCATGTGAGTGAAGGGGTGAGTGTGTGAAAGAATGGGTGTGTGTGTTAAAGTAAATGTATGTGTAAAGTAGTCTCTTTTACCAGATCTACAAATCCCATTGTATATCCTTATACCTTGGGGACTCCATCTTGGTAAGAGAAACTAAAGTCAAGGATCTAGGAATTATCTTGGACGATTGTCTCAACTTCCGCGAACATATTGTCTCAATTTGCAAAATTGCTAACAAAACACTGGGTTTTATTATGAGAACTGCCTCACAGTTCCCAGACATCCAAGTAGCAATCACACTGTTTAACGCATTTGTTCGAAGCAAACTTGAATTTGACTCAGTAGTCTGGGATCCCAGGGAAGCTAAGTACACGCTCCTAATCGAAATGCTCCAGCGCAAATTCGCTCGCTACGTGTACAGGAGGATGTACGGGTAGGTACTATCCGTACCTGTTTCCATCGCTCTTTGTATCAGGTATGATCGGAGTAGATACACTGGAGTTGAGACGAAAAATTACTGTTGGCCATACACTATTGCCAGTTACTGCATAACAAGGTGGACAACCCGACGACTTTGGGTGCACTTGGCTTATTTGTACCGGACTACTATGCGCGCAGCCAGCGCCGTAAACACCAGCTGTTCCATCATCCCACTAAACGAACTCGCCACGCCCAGAATGCTCCCACGCAGTGAGCGTTGGTTCTTTTAAACTTGTTTACGCATGAGTTCCAGCATGTGGATTTGTTTTGTAGCTCTATGAGCATTATTGTTAATAATCTAAGGACGTATTTAAGTCACACAAATAATGTTTAAGTTAGGTAGTAAGTGTTTTGGTGTTAGAACAGTAAGCTTTCTACTTGTATGAAATAAATAAATAAATTTGTTTTAATGTTGAAAACATTAAGCTGAGTGATTTATGTGAGAACCTTTAATAACTTTTCAACTGTAGTGTAATACTTTTTTATTATACATAGTATAGTTTGTCTTGGTGTATACCTAGGGTTGCCAGACGTCCGGGAAATCCGGGATAGTCCCGGAATGAAGTGTCTTGTCCCGTGTCCAGTAATTTCGCTCTATTGTCCCGGAATTGATTTGTATTAGGTTTTTCAAACCTATGGAAACAACAACGGCAGACAAAATCCCGCTTGTCCTTCAAATTTGCTGTACCACACTTCACACTTAGATAACTGGTCAGAATATATCCGGTAAATATAATGTGAGTCCCAGCCGGGTGCCTCTTTAGTTATAATGGACAAAACTCGGCATAGTTTTCAAAGTTTTGCGTGGTGGTAGGGCACTTTGCGAATGCTCGCCTGGCTAGCTCCTCTAGTAGAAAATCTGTCGCCAAGCACCTAACGGTGTGTTCCGGCAGTGTCTGAGAGCCAGTAATTCTAGGCTAGCCTGAACACCTTCGATCCCATCATCACTTACCATCAGGTGAGATAGTGGTCAAAGGCTAACATATCAGGCATAAAAAAAAATGTCTTGGAGTGACGAATGCACTCCAAAGACATATCCAATAAAGGTCAATAATAATAAGTTTGTCTACTTTTTTGGCTGTCGTTACATCGCCTCACAAGATCTCCAAACTAAACTAAAAGCATAAGCGGAACTTGATTTCCGTATCCATTTATCTGTCAAGTGATCTGTCAAACGTTACCTGACAGGTGTCCTTCCCCTCCTCCCCGCCGGCGCAGACGAAGCTCGAGTGCAGCTTGAAGTGCGACCCGAGGCGGGTCCGCTGCAGCAGCGTGTTGCAGCGAGCGTGATCCACCATGTCTTGTTCTACCTTCTTTAGAATCACTGCGTAGGCATTCTCTTTACCTGAAGGCAAAAAAAATAATTACCAAAATATTGAACACTCAAAAGTGTGATATAACTTGCTGAGCTCGGTACCGTGATGGTTCAAATTACCTATTATCACAATATTGTGCGCATGGTACCGACTTCAACAGTGACCCTTACTACTTACGCGATCGATTATCATTCACTGTCAATTACATATAGTAATTCATCAAGATAGAAAAACACTTCTCAGTTATTAGAGTGTAACTCAAAAACGGCTTCACCGATTTTGATGACATTTAAATGGAACCACACGGTAAGCATCAGCTTTCAAATTAAAAAAGTCATCAAAATCGTTTCACGCAGTATCGAGTTCCTTCACAAACATAAAAAAAATACACTTTGAATTGATAACCTCCTCCTTTTTTAGAAATCGGTTAAAAATTACACTTGTTTCATACAAAATTTTTACACCCTGCAACACATAACTGTTCTTGCTTCAAGATAACAGTAAAGTAAAAGTAAGAAAGCCTTTTATTTAACTACACATTTACAATCTATTTTTCAAATCTGCTATTCATTAACATTGCATTTATTATTTTCTTGATATTCATGATATTAATATATATGATAATATTATATTATAATATTTAAATTATTTATTTATTTTTGTGTTCGTATATTGTTTATGTCAGAAAATAAACAATATATATAAAAAAAAGGTTTTATATTGTTCGTGTTATTAATAAAATGAATTCAAAATATTATATGTCAAGTTTCGTATTTCTTATTTATTGTAATTAATTTAATGGATAACATATATATCCAATTATATTACATAGTGTGTATATTTTTATAACTTGCTAGGTTTATTATATTTTATGTGTAGATGAGGCGACTCAATGGCGTAGGCCTCCCCCAGTTGTGACCATAATTTTCTGTCTCTTGCTATCCTCATGCACTGTACTCCGTGTGTTTGTGTGAAAACATCTTCCCATCATCTGTTTGGGCTTCCTCTTTTCCTTTTATCTTCCCTCGGTATCCACTCCATGACTTTTCGTCCATCTCTGGTTATCCCAAAATATCTCAATATAACAGTAGATCATATAATATTTACCAAAGAATCTCTTTCCCCATCCATTGGCGACGCAGTTCTTGTAGCCGTCGAAGCTCTCGTCCTGGTTCGGGAGACACAGCATGTTGATGTGGTCTGCCAGCTGGACGGGGCTCTCCAGCCGCAGCAGGGCTATGTCGTTCTTCAGACTTTTGGTTTTGAAATCTGGATACAGACATAATCATGATCTTTAAATGCTTTTTATGATGAAACAAGATTTTGTCAATGCTTTATTTATGTTTTTGTGATGGAAATAAGTGCTTACCTAATGTTAAGCAGGCTAACCTATACATATAATAGATGAATTTCATCACAAGTGAAGAATTGCACTGCGCCCGTCTCTCTGATACATACAGTTGTTAAGTCTCGTTTGCCTGTATTTTTTCTGGCTCTCAAGGACCGCTGCCGGAACGCACTGTTAGGTGATTGGCGACTGATTTGCATGCACTTTCAATATTACGTCCTCTACGACTTGAATTCATTAGTTAGATTTCATGGGACATCAGTCTCACCAATTTTTTCAGCCATTTCCTCTACTTCTTAGCGATACCAGTTCTATAGGAAATTATTCTCTCCCATGACACTATGCCATGGTAAAAATAGATTTTACTGTAATACTACTCCAATGCAAGTGTTGTAAGTAAATAATATGACAAAGAATTATCTAGGTTTATTTCTTTATCCCTGCAGAAGAAGGCAGAGGTGCTATAGACACACTTTTCGCTTTCCGCGTCCTAAGGAGACGCGAATGGGGCGACATCTGTGGCCAAAGTGAATTGAACTACAAACAAGACTTTGTAATAACAACAAATATTTTTAAAATATTTCAAGAAAACATTAATTAACATTTTAGAAAAATACGTTTTGATTCATGACATTTGTGAAGTCACGTCGGCTCAACAAGAAAATTAGGCGGAGTTGTCACTAGACATATTTTAAGTGTTTTTCTCAAATATTAATAAAATCTATTCTTAAAATATTTGTTTGTATTAAATATGAATTTCCGCAAAATAACGCTTGAATGTATTCATTATCTTAAGACTAATAACAAAGAGCTTTAAATTTGTGTAGAATGTCGCACGCAACCCCATAATTAATATATAACCCCATAATTACTTAGGTACACTGTAATATTTTCTCGTGTGGTGCAGGGCTAGGAATGCTCGTCACTCATATTCCTGTGAGACTCTTACGAGACGATAATTAGAATAATACGACGGAGCAGCGCTCTCTGCAGTACTGCCATTTCACACTGCGACACCCAAGACGCCAGCTAAAGAGCGTGCCAGACAGTTCGAAACCATGGTCCCGAACCATGGTTTACAACTGTGGAGATGATGGTTTGCGACCAAACTATGCTCGACTTTCCAACCGTGGTGAGCAACCACTATTTCCCACTGTGTAGACGCCGGTCGCAAACCACGCGAGGGCAGTATGCGGCTGCCACCGGCGAGAGCGCACACATGGCGGGAGCGCACTGTTACACCTAATATATTGCTGACCTAGGCCCGAATCCCTCACAAACCTATTTACGCGTTGTCAGCAGTATTTTTCTCTATATAAACGGTGGCTCCAAAATTAAGTGCTCAAATTTATTGTGATAACTCCAGGAGTCACCAGACTCAGCACCAGTATACCCTTCAGGTGGAACCTCTGCCCAAATTAGTACCAAAAGAGAGTTGCATAGCGCGTTTCCTTCTTTGAGATACGTAGATATAAAAGCCACGACCAAATATAATGCATTATTTATGACATATTTTTCTTTCAAATTTCATATATAGATAGTAATTTTAAAACGTATAAATTAAGCGATATCGTGTGTAGTTTGGCCTTCGTTGGATGCGTGTTATCGGCGCGGGAGTTCGAAACACACTGTGGTTTCGAACTGTGTAGTAGCAAATTCCGACGGTGGTTTGCAACAAGCCTCTCGCCAAGGCCAATGGGCGGGGCCCGTGGTTTCGAACTGACTGGCACGCTCTTGAGTATGGTAATTATAACAAACGAAGGATATAGGCTACTTTTCATACATAATAGTGTTATCCAGTATTGTGTAGTAGATTGACTATGGTGTACCTATTTCGGTATTGGGTTTAGTTCTGTAGCAGCAATGTTATTTCTTTGGTTTTTTACCAGATGGCGTTAGTAGTACAATAACATTATATCCAATGAATATAAAATTGTAAATGTTCATTTTTATTGGTTATAATATTTTATTTTTTTGACAGATAACACATCTAGATATTAAGTTCAATTATTATATTAAAGCACAAATCTATAGGCGTGATAGGTTTTCAATAAAGTGTACCACAAAATGCTCAGGTTGTGGGAGTGATAGAGCTCGCTTCGCTCACCCTAATTAAATTATACTGACCTTCATGTACGTACATCTCTTGCACATCACGTTCCTGGTTATCATACAATTCTTTTTCCGTCTGTGTGTCCCACTCTCCAGCTCTGACCAATATCTTCCCGGGGCCATATCTGTGAATTGGGAATATTAACAATTAAAATCACATAATCACTGCGTGAGATTTGCACCCAAGACCGATCCGTGCCGCTGTATCCTCTAGGACATGCTTCTCCATATGAGCTATCGTGATGATGAGCTATAGCTTTAATTAGCCCTTTCGTTTCTTATGCATTTTACCTTTTAAAGCGGACGCTCGTGGTTCAAATTTTAAGTAAGAAAAGAACGATATTAGATTCTCATTTTTTTCATCTGATAAAGATGAAGCCTGCTTATGGGCGTAGTCTTTGCAAAAAGAGAACCACGGTGACGGTACGGTGAACTAAGATTAGCATATTGTACATATACACCTACCTAGTAGCACCCGAGTATTGACTTGCGTGCGACTTGAACACATAGTTATAAAACGTCGAGGTAAATAAATATACCTATAAATGTTTTAAAGCGATTAAGTCCCGTTAAATACTGTTTATTATTTTTTAAATTAATAAACAGTTTAATTTGTTTAATTTAATTTTTACTAAATATTTTTATAAAACAAAAAAATTAAGTTTTGGATGTTGTTGTTGCACGCTGAGTATTTGCTTGAAAATATAATGCTAAGAAATTAATAGAATACCAAATCAAGGTTCAGATTCAGAAATTGTAGTGGTTCTTTCGTATTGTGTTCACACTGATATCTGAATTCGTATGAAGCTTGAGAATCGACTTTTGTGTTCAATTCAGAGTATACCACACTATTCGCAAATTTAGTCGTCGTGTAACTAAGTGCTCCCTAAACTGATGCAAAATTGCCTACAAAGTATTAATTTTACTTCAAATGCTTGTATTTTGTCACTAATAAAAATGATAATAGTAGGTTTTATATAAAGCTATGAGTATATCGACATTGCCAACAATTGAATAGAATCGTCCTATTTTTAGAATGGCCATGTTACACGAATATAAGCTTCAACAGAATAAGAACTATCATAGTTCAGATAATTTGAAATTTATATCGACACCACTAAGTCATCTAAGATAAATAATCACATCACATCCTCGTTTTGGCCATAAATGTTATTATTGAATGGACAACTAAGATACGCATGGGCGACGGGGTCAATGTCCTATATTCTTTTAGTCTTATATTTTTTCAGGTCAGTGCGCCTAGTGAGACTCACTTGTGAACGACGTGGGCGCCGGTCATGACCACCTGCGGGTGAATGAGCACTCCCACGCCTACGTAGCTCTTGTTCAGTGCGTCTGTCAGCGCCACCACCCACGGGTACTCCCCGTACTGAGCTTCGTTGCCCTGCAATTTGCAATTACAAATATATCATATCCCTGTAATTTGACTTATATATTACCCGAACGTAATTTTGAAATTATAACATTTGTCGGTGTTAAAACAACGGCGTAACACCGACGCGGGAACAGTCTGTGACGCATTTCCGATGTAATTTTTACCTGCGTGGAATATACCCACGTTGTGTGGTGATGAAGTGCACGAACTATATTTTTAAAGTATAAAGTAAAGGTGGCATTCTAAGCATCCCCACTAAGTAAAAAAAAAACATTTTGCGTGTCAAATCTGTAAATCATAACATATTTTCTTTATTAATCTTTATTACTCTTACCACATAATTGATAATAGTTCCTATAGTCCGGCCGTCAAAAGAAAGCGTCCCTATTTTTTAGATAAATGCCTGACTAATACAATATTATATTATGCAGTCAGACTGTCGGCTGAGATTCAGAGACATTTGTGTAAGACGGTCAAAGACCAGTCTTAGCCTAGCGTCGGCTAAGTAAATCTTTGAATTTTATATTCAGAGATATAGTCTTGAGTCCTACTTACCTTGCTCTTTGTTAAGATCACACTCTATTATCCATGGCACATTTTTCCTTATGGAATGTTTACCGGTTCTTGTTTATCTGTGCATCCTGATATAAAAAGAAAAAGACAAGAACAACAGTATATAAAATGTGATTTGAGTGAGTGAAACAAAATAAATGCCTTTTTCAATGTTCTTATAGAACTTTTTGCACCATTCGCCTCAGTGTCTCACTTGGCGGCGCCACTCCTGCTTTGAGACAGGTTAAAGTAGTCGATTTCCACTACTTGGCTTAGCATAGCACGCGCTGAGTTTAAGTACTGTCTGTCTCTGAATACAGTTATGAGACTAAGCACTACATTTTGACGGATTAAAACATTAGTTCACGCTTAGACTTGTCTCTGAATCTTAGCCTAAGTTACTCTGAACTGGAGAAATAATTATTCACAAAACGAACTGTCAAACGCATTCTGTCGGCGGCCGGTCGTACGATATCTAGTACCACGCGTTACTGATGTTGAACGTAGTGACCACGAAATCCAAGAGATGGCGTTGTCTTTTTGTCAAAGAGTACTTGCTGTCCCTACAATATATTTGCTTAGATGTATCTTTACATCCCTGAAGTACACAGAGGGCTGTCTTACTATGCACCCATGCACGTTTCATCTGACATGTTTAATTTACATGTTTTGTTGTAATACAGGACAAGTCTATTGTCATCTACATCTATCAGCAGTATAACAATATTTCTAAATAAATGACATTCTATCAGTTTTCTACAAAATATGCTTACATTTCCACCGACAACTGTGGCTCCCAAGCCCCAAGGGTTCCTGTACCCACACCCTTTAAGATTGGAGGGGTTAGGTTTCGGTTTCTCTACTGGAGGGTCTTTGGGAACCTTGCAGCACACCTCCACGCTTTCCTGGCAGGTCCTGGTTTTCTCATCGCCTTCTCCGAACCTAGGAACAAGGGTATATTATGTCACAAACAATGTGAGATAAACGAATCTTTAAAATAAAACCGGCTTAGTGCAACACTCACAGAGAGTTCCGCACCAAAATGGAATGCACCATAAAATCGCTATTATTATTATACAGTTCGAGATCTTTAGCCAGATTTGGCTAAGTCAACCTCATCCGTGGAAGATACCCTTAATCTCGATATCCCACACGCGGTCCCCAGGTAACAATCAGGTGACAAACCAGGTGATAGGCCTCTTAAGCAAGAGGCCGTAATTGTTGGTACCATGTCTGTGTAAGAATATTATCCAAGCAGCAGTTACAGTGTCAAAGCACTGCGCGCTCGACACTCCGAGACATTCGTTTCAAGTCTCGTTTGCACAGTAATTTCACTTGCTAAAGTGCCCTTCAAACCTAAACACAGGAGTGTTAGCACATATTGGCTGGTATTGCCATGTTTGGTGATTTACCTGGGAATACGTAATCTAAACCTTATAAGTACATATAAAGTCATGTTTCATCACATTTTTAAAAGACGTCCCTGAATTCTTTGCCCGTTCTTCTCGCAGTGGCTCTATACGTTTTTTTTCAGAACGTGGCCGTGTACTCGTTTACCTAGGTCATTTTTATGTAAAATACACTATTAAGTTTATATTCGAATGACATGTATGTTAATTAATTAATCGTGTATGTATAATGTAACTAGCTATACGGGCGCGGCTCCGCCCGCGCGTATGACGGTTATCGCGCAAGAATGCGCAGTTGGATAAAAACTATTCTATGTTTTTTTCCCGGGTCTCAAACTATTTCCATACCAAATTTCATTCAAATCGGTCCAGTAGTTTTGGCGTGAAAGCGTAACAGACAGACAGGCAGATAGAGTTACTTTCGCATTTATAATATTAGTACTGATATGTGATAAATGTAAGTACCTAAGATTAGTAACTAGTCAGAACTTTAAAACAATATTATTAATTTTATAGATTCTTGGCTGAAAATCAGCGCTTTTTGTCTTAGACAATAAGCATTATGCTGAGACAAGGCTAATTCAATACTATTGGACACCTCAACCGTAATAATTATTAAGAAAATTGTTTATTCAAAGTTTAGATTAAGTTTTTTTGTACTATTGAATAATATTCTTTTCTTTCTTTCTTTCAATTTAGAATATATCAATATTAAATTTTTTTATTGACGTTCAAGAGCGTTGTATACCTACGTCTAAATTAGAGGTCCGCGCCGCGGTCATGAAAGTCGGCAGCGGCGCGCTGGTAAACGTACCCAGCGCGGCGCGGCGTAGCCGGCGTGTTATTGATTTTTTTACCTATATGGTGGAATAGAAAAATTAAATCTGCTGTATATGTACTAAAAGGGTAAATGTTTATTTTCTTGCATACAAGTAAGTTCCTACTCAAATTAATTAGTCAAAATATTGAAGAAACAGGATCTTGCCACCAAACGATACACAAACTTCCACAAAAGCCCAAAATCGACTGGCCTAAGTTTATGAAAACCGCATGAGATACCTCAACTTCAAGGCATGTCACAACCCCATCAGAAGTGGACAATCTTGCAGAAGAGATCACTCAATGCACGAAGAAGGCACTTCATACCTCCACAATTAAAGAAAACCCCTAAGGAGAATCGAGATTGCCCATCCTCCCCCGCTGTATAAGAGAGCTCATAAAAGAAAAACGCCTGCTCAGAAAAACCTGGCAACATTAATATGACCCCATCCACAGAACTGGGCCTCACTCCACAAACTCTGCAGGCAACTTAGGAAACACTCAGAACCAATTCGTTGTCTTTTCCACGAAAATTGCAACTTGAGATACAGAGCAGAGGACATGGCAGAAATATTTGCCCAATCCCTTGAGAACTCATTCAAGCCCAATCCCACAGTGAACAGAGAACACTCAGACTCTGTGGAACAGTTCCTCGATGAATACTTCATTGTCCCATAAAACACAGAAGAAGATATTGGACAGTGATCCGTCACCTGTCCTCTAAAACCACGGCAGCTATCACGCGCCTGTTTAACGGGATCCTGCGCACGGAGCACTTACCCTCTCAATGAGGGTAATCCAGGGTATGATGCTATCCAGGGTAATGCACCTCACGGCAGAAAACTCTAAATTGATTTTCGACGTAGAGGCGAATTTGTTCATGACCCGGCGGCGGCGCGCCGAGGTAACTCGGTGGCGGCACGCCGGCGTGGCGCGGATCTCTATTCAGTGGTAACACGAATTGCTCATTCATCTCTTTCTAACAACAGATATGACGCATAATATTTGAACGTTCTTTCCTTGTCATTACAAACTGCATATACATGGGCGTAGGTATGTATATAGGTAAATTCTAGTAAGCTTTTAGAGCAGTGGTGTTCGGATATAACTAATCTATGTAAGTATTTCAAATCTCTGCCTAACTATACTTACCTTTGCTTTGCTAAAACCTTTGCTTCTTAAAGCTTTGTTTTAGGACACTTGTTTGGGAATGGGGCCCCTTATGATCCCCGTAGTCCCAAACTATACCTCGATGTCGTGGCATATTCGACTGGGCTCCTGGAATGTAACAGGAAGACACCAGCCGATATATATCCTCTTAGGCACGTGGGAAAATGGGCGGGAAGGACCTACTTTCAGAGGACCCGCTCGTCGCTCCGTCACAAGAAGCCTATCACTAAACACACCCTACAAATGATTAATTGATCAATTAACAAATGCTATGGATTTTTTGTAAGGGATACGCTCCTTTGTCCTCGATGTTGTCCGCCCGCCAACAGTTTGCTCATCCTTCCACCAAAAGGAACGCACGGCGTCCAAAATAACGGTCACTCACACAAATAAACCACATGTTATTCACTAATATCTATAGCAATCCTTGCTAGCACATCCGATCGCCGCGACCGGAAACCTGTCTAACTCCGTTTGTTTGGAATAAACGTACGTCCGCGTACGAGAAAACCTTAGAGCGCACTGACTGCCCTTCAAAATCAGAGGTGAACGCAATTATAGACTTTATAAAGTAAAAAAATCAATTTCTTTATTTTTTTTTAAAATTTTATTTTAAAATGAAGAACAATTTATTTAACTGTCGGCGTCGGTATCAGAAAGGGCGTCGGCGTTGGTGTCAGTAAAAATATAAGTGTCAGTGTCGGAATAGGCGTCGAACTCGGTGTCAGTGTCGGAAAAGGTGTCGGTATTAAAATTGGTGACAGCATCGGCGTCGGTGTCGGAATAGGTGTCAGTTTCGGCGTCGGCGTCGGCGTCGGCGTCATTGTTGGAATAGGTGTCGGTGTCTGCGTCGGTGTCATTGTTGGAATAGGCGTCGGTGTCAGAATAGGTGTCAGTTTCGGCGTCGCATCGGCGTCGGCGTCGGCGTCGGTGTCATTTTTGGAATAGGCGTCGGTGTCGGAATAGGTGTCAGTTTCGGCGTCGCATCGGCGTCGGCGTCGGCGTCGGTGTCATTGTTGGAATAGGTGTCGGCGTCTGCGTCGGTGTCATTGTTGGAATAGGTGACGGCGTCGGCATCGGTGTCATTGTTGGAATAGGCGTCGGTGTCGGAATAGGTGTCAGTTTCGGCGTCGCATCGGCATCGGCGTCGGCGTCGGTGTCATTGTTGGAATAGGTGTCTGCATCGGCGTCGGTGTCATTGTTGGAATAGGTGTCGGCGTCTGCGTCGGTGTCATTGTTGGAATAGGCGTCGGTGTCGGAATAGGTGTCAGTGTCGGCGTCGCATCGGCGTCGGCGGCGGCGTCGGTGTCATTGTTGGAATAGGTGTCTGCGTCGGCGTCGGTGTCATTGTTGGAATAGGCGTCGGTGTCGGAATAGGTGTCAGTTTCGGCGTCGCATCGGCGTCGGCGTGTTAAGCGGCAGGGGGCGCCCCTTTTTGATACAATTAATATTATTCAAATTATAACTAACGAACAATCGTCGCTCGTGGCGCGTCTCATCGTACTCCCGCTGCGGATTGGGATAAAAACAAAACACACTTTTTGTGTTCTTTAACAATAATGTAAATGTTTTAACTTTTTACTACACGTTAAAGTCAGGTGTTCGTAAGTAGGTAAGTACGTACGTAATGTGTGTAAGTGTATTTTCCAGAGTACCTATCTAAGTACAGTTTTCTCTCGGATTCGGAAGCTTTTCGAATGGTATTGTACCTTGTACTTGTATGAATGTTATTTAGAATACGAATGAAAACGTTTCCTTGCAAATATGAATTAAGTACCTACTAGGTATGCAGATCATCACATTATGTGCACCTTCAAAGGTCGACACCCTTTGTTTACCGACCTCCAAAAGAGGTGGTAGTTTTCAATAGAACGCGTACCTAACTATCTAAGATTTTTTTACCTGTAGATGATTTGTATGCCTTCCATATTTACTAGACGAATTCAGGGTAATTACCTGAGTACCAGTAGTACTACCAGTCTTGCACTTCCGAGCATCCGGTGAATACCAACATCGCCGCTAATCGTGTTTTTTAGGAATAATCTGTGGACAATATGCCTTCCTTGTGTCTTAGACTCGGCACCAATTATACAGGCACTGTGAGAGATAAGAAAACTGTCTAATTTCACGCGTAATTATAGCTTTTATTGTTAAAACAGAAAATATCGTCATTTTGTTTTATCTTAGAACGAATCTCAATGAAATGGATGAGCGAGATATGTGTATCGTTTGGTGTGAGAGAGTGAAAGAGATCGCAGCATGATCGGAACGTCTCGTGGCGGTTCGGTGGTAGAGGTCCGCGCCGCGGTCATGAAAGTCGACAGCGGCGCGCTGGTAAACGTACCCAGCGCGGCGCGGCGTAGCCGGCGTGTTATTGATATTTTTACCTATATGGTGGAATAGAAAAATTAAATCTGCTGTATATGTACTAAAAGGGTAAATGTTTATTTTCTTGCATACAAGAAAGTTCCTACTCAAATTAATTAGTCAAAATATTGAAGAAACAGGATCATGCCACCAACCGATACACAAACTTCCACAAAAGTCCAAAATCGACTGGCCTAAGTTTATGAAAACCGCATGAGCAAGGTGTCGGTATTAAAATTGGTGACAGCATCGGCGTCGGTGTCCGAATAGGTGTCAGTTTCGGCGTCGCATCGGCGTCGGCGTCGGCGTCGGCGTCGGCGTCGGTGTCATTGTTGGAAAAGGTGTCGGCGTCGGCGTCGGTGTCATTTTTGGAATAGGCGTCGGTGTCGGAATAGGTGTCAGTTTCGGCGTCGCATCGGCGTCGGCGTCGGCGTCGGTGTCATTGTTGGAATAGGCGTCGGTGTCGGAATAGGTGTCAGTTTCGGCGTCGCATCGGCGTCGGCGTCGGTGTCATTGTTGGAATAGGTGTCGGCGTCGGCGTCGGTGTCATTATTGGAATAGGCATCGGTGTCGGAATTGGTGTCAGTTTCGGCGTCGCATCGGCGTCGGTGTCATTGTTGGAATAGGTGTCTGCGTCGGCGTCGGTGTCGTTGTTGGAATAGGCGTCGGTGTCGGAATAGGTGTCAGTTTCGGCGTCGCATCGGTGTCGGCGGCGGCGTCGGTGTCATTGTTGGAATAGGTGTCTGCGTCGGCGTCGGTGTCATTGTTGGAATAGGCGTCGGTGTCGGAATAGGTGTCAGTTTCGGCGTCGCATCGGCGTCGGCGTCGGCGTCGGTGTCATTGTTGGAATAGGTGTCGGTGTCAGAATAGGTGTCAGTTTCGGTGTCGCATCGGCGTCGGCGTCGGCGTCGGTGTCATTGTTGGAATAGGCGTCGGTGTCGGAATAGGTAACAGTTTCGGCGTCGCATCGGCGTTGGCGTCGGCGTCGGTGTCATTGTTGGAATAGGTGTCTGCGTCGGCGTCGGTGTCATTGTTGGAATAGTCGTCGGTGTCGGAATAGGTGTCAGTTTCGGCGTCGCATCGGCGTCGGCGTCGGCGTCGGTGTCATTGTTGGAATTGGTGTCGGCGTCGGCGTCGGTGTCATTGTTGGAATAGGTGTCAGCGTAGGCGTCGGTGTCATTGTTGGCATAGGTGTCGGCGTCGGCGTCGGTGTCATTGTTGGAATAGGTGTCGGCGTCGGCGTCAGTGTCATTGTTATAATAGGCGTCGGTGTCGGAATAGGTGTCAGTTTCGGTGTCGCATCGGCGTCGGCGTCGGCGTCGGTGTCATTGTTGGAATAGGTGTCAGCGTCTGCGTCGGTGTCATTGTTGGAATAGGCGTCGGTGTCGGAATAGGTGTCAGTTTCGGCGTCGCATCGGCGTCGGCGTCGGTGTCATTGTTGGAATAGGTGTCGGCGTCGGCGTCGGTGTCATTATTGGAATAGGCATCGGTGTCGGAATTGGTGTCAGTTTCGGCGTCGCATCGGCGTCGGTGTCATTGTTGGAATAGGTGTCTGCGTCGGCGTCGGTGTCGTTGTTGGAATAGGCGTCGGTGTCGGAATAGGTGTCAGTTTCGGCGTCGCATCGGCGTCAGCGTCGGCGTCGGTGTCATTGTTGGAATAGGTGTCGGCGTCGGCGTCGGCGTCGGTGTCATTGTTGGAATAGGTGTCGGCGTAGGCGTCGGTGTCATTGTTGGAATAGGTGTCGGCGTCGGCGTCGGAGTCATTGTTAGAATAGGCGTCGGTGTCGGAATAGGTGTCAGTTTCGGCGTCGCATCGGCGTCGGCGTCGGCGTTGGTGTCATTGTTGGAATAGGTGTCGGCGTCTGCGTCGGTGTCATTGTTGGAATAGGCGTCGGTGTCGGAATAGGTGTCAGTTTCGGCGTCGCATCGGTGTCAGCGGCGGCGTCGGTGTCATTGTTGGAATAGGTGACTGCGTCGGCGTCGGTGTCATTGTTGGAATAGGCGTCGGTGTCGGAATAGGTGTCAGTTTCGGCGTCGCATCGGCGTCCGCGCGCTAAGCGGCAGGGGGCGCCCCTTTTTGATACAATTAATATTATTCAAATTATAACTAACGAACAATCGTGGCTCGTGGCGCGTCTCATCGTACTCCCGCTGCGGATTGGGATAAAAACAAAACACACTTTTTGTGTTCTTTAACAATAATGTAAATGTTTTAACTTTTTACTACACGTTAAAGTCAGGTGTTCGCAAGTAGGTAAGTACGTACGTAATGTGTGTAAGTGTATTTTCCAGAGTACCTATCTAAGTACAGTTTTCTCTCGGATTCGGAAGCTTTTCGAATGGTACCTTGTACCTTGTACTTGTATGAATGTTATTTAGAATACGAATGAAAACGTTTCCTTGCAAATATGAATTAAGTACCTACTAGGTATGCAGATCATCACATTATTCCTTCATGCACCTTCAAAGGTCGACACCCTTTGTTTACCGACCTCCAAAGGAGGTGGTAGTTTTCAATAGAACGCGTACCTAACTATCTAAGATTTTTTTACCTGTAGATGATTTGTATGCCTTCCATATTTACTAGACGAATTCAGGGTAATTACCTGAGTACCAGTAGTACTACCAGTCTTGCACTTCCGAGCATCCGGTGAATACCAACATCGCCGCTAATCGTGTTTTTTAGGAATAATCTGTGGACAATATGCCTTCCCTGTGTCTTAGACTCGGCACCAATTATACAGGCACTGTGAGAGATAAGAAAACTGTCTAATTTCACGCGTAATTATAGCTTTTATTGTTAAAACAGAAAATATCGTCATTTTGTTTTATCTTAGAACGAATCTCAATGAAATGGATGAGCGAGATATGTGTATCGTTTGGTGTGAGAGAGTGAAAGAGATCGCAGCATGATCGGAACGTCTCGTGGCGGTTCGGTGGTAGAGGTCCGCGCCGCGGTCATGAAAGTCGACAGCGGTGCGCTGGTAAACGTACCCAGCGCGGCGCGGCGTAGCCGGCGTGTTATTGATATTTTTACCTATATGGTGGAATAGAAAAATTAAATCTGCTGTATATGTACTAAAAGGGTAAATGTTTATTTTCTTGCATACAAGTAAGTTCCTACTCAAATTAATTAGTCAAAATATTGAAGAAACAGGATCATGCCACCAACCGATACACAAACTTCCACAAAAGTCCAAAATCGACTGGCCTAAGTTTATGAAAACCGCATGAGCAAGGTGTCGGTATTAAAATTGGTGACAGCATCGGCGTCGGTGTCCGAATAGGTGTCAGTTTCGGCGTCGCATCGGCGTCGGCGTCGGCGTCGGCGTCGGTGTCATTGTTGGAATAGGTGTCGGCGTCGGCGTCGGTGTCATTTTTGGAATTGGCGTCGGTGTCGGAATAGGTGTCAGTTTCGGCGTCGCATCGGCGTCGTTGTCGGCGTCGGTGTCATTGTTGGAATAGGTGTCGGTGTCAGAATAGGTGTCAGTTTCGGCGTCGTATCGGCGTCGGCGTCGGCGTTGGTGTCATTGTTGGAATAGGTGACGGCGTCGGCATCGGTGTCATTGTTGGAATAGGTGTCGGTGTCAGAATAGGTGTCAGTTTCGGTGTCGCATCAGCGTCGGCGTCGGCGTTGGTGTCATTGTTGGAATAGGTGTCGGTGTCAGAATAGGTGTCAGTTTCGGTGTCGCATCGGCGTCGGCGTCGGCGTCGGTGTCATTGTTGGAATAGGCGTCGGTGTCTGAATAGGTGTCAGTTTCGGCGTCGCATCGGCGTTGGCGTCGGCTTCGGTGTCATTGTTGGAATAGGTGTCGGCGTCGGCGTCGGTGTCATTGTTGGAATAGTCGTCGGTGTCGGAATAGGTGTCAGTTTCGGCGTCGCATCGGCGTCGGCGTCGGCGTCGGTGTCATTGTTGGAATAGGTGTCGGCGTCGGCGTCGGTGTCATTGTTGGAATAGGTGTCGGCGTAGGCGTCGGTGTCATTGTTGGCATAGGTGTCGGCGTCGGCGTCGGTGTCTTTGTTGGAATAGGTGTCGGCGTCGGTGTCGGAGTAGGTGTCAGTTTCGGTGTCGCATCGGCGTCGGCGTCGGCGTCGGTGTCATTGTTGGAATAGGTGTCGGCGTCTGCGTCGGTGTCATTGTTGGAATAGGCGTCGGTGTCGGAATAGGTGTCAGTTTCGGCGTCGCATCGGCGTCGGCTTCGGTGTCATTGTTGGAATAGGTGTCGGCGTCGGCGTCGGTGTCATTATTGGAATAGGCGTCGGTGTCGGAATTGGTGTCAGTTTCGGCGTCGCATCGGCGTCGGTGTCATTGTTGGAATAGGTGTCTGCGTCGGCGTCGGTGTCGTTGTTGGAATAGGCGTCGGTGTCGGAATAGGTGTCAGTTACGGCGTCGCATCGGCGTCAGCGTCGGCGTCGGTGTCATTGTTGGAATAGGTGTCGGCGTCGGCGTCGGCGTCGGTGTCATTGTTGGAATAGGTGTTGGCGTCTGCGTCGGTGTCATTGTTGGAATAGGCGTCGGTGTCGGAATAGGTGTCAGTTTCGGAGTCGCATCGGCGTCGGCGTCGGTGTCATTGTTGGAATAGGTGTCGGCGTCGGCGTCGCATCGGCGTCGGCGTCGGTGTCATTGTTGGAATAGGTGTCGGCGTCGGCGTCGGTGTCATTATTGGAATAGGCGTCGGTGTCGGAATTGGTGTCAGTTTCGGCGTCGCATCGGCGTCGGTGTCATTGTTGGAATAGGTGTCTGCGTCGGCGTCGGTGTCGTTGTTGGAATAGGCGTCGGTGTCGGAATAGGTGTCAGTTTCGGCGTCGCATCGGCGTCAGCGTCGGCGTCGGTGTCAGTTTCGGTGTCGCATCGGCGTCGGCGTCGGCGTCGGTGTCATTGTTGGAATAGGTGTCGGCGTCTGCGTCGGTGTCATTGTTGGAATAGGCGTCGGTGTCGGAATAGGTGTCAGTTTCGGCGTCGCATCGGCGTCGGCGTCGGTGTCATTGTTGGAATAGGTGTCGGCGTCGGCGTCGGTGTCATTATTGTAATAGGCGTCGGTGTCGGAATTGGTGTCAGTTTCGGCGTCGCATCGGCGTCGGTGTCATTGTTGGAATAGGTGTCTGCGTCGGCGTCGGTGTCGTTGTTGGAATAGGCGTCGGTGTCGGAATAGGTGTCAGTTTCGGCGTCGCATCGGCGTCAGCGTCGGCGTCGGTGTCATTGTTGGAATAGGTGTCGGCGTCGGCGTCGGCGTCGGTGTCATTGTTGGAATAGGTGTCGGCGTCGGCGTCGGTGTCATTGTTGGAATAGGTGTCGGCGTCGGCGTCGGAGTCATTGTTGGAATAGGCGTCGGTGTCGGAATAGGTGTCAGTTTCGGCGTCGCATCGGCGTCGGCGTCGGCGTTGGTGTCATTGTTGGAATAGGTGTCAGCGTCTGCGTCGGTGTCATTGTTGGAATAGGCGTCGGTGTCGGAATAGGTGTCAGTTTCGGCGTCGCATCGGTGTCTGCGGCGGCGTCGGTGTCATTGTTGGAATAGGTGTCGGCGTCGGCGTCGGTGTCATTATTGGAATAGGCGTCGGTGTCGGAATTGGTGTCAGTTTCGGCGTCGCATCGGCGTCGGTGTCATTGTTGGAATAGGTGTCTGCGTCGGCGTCGGTGTCGTTGTTGGAATAGGCGTCGGTGTCGGAATAGGTGTCAGTTTCGGCGTCGCATCGGCGTCAGCGTCGGCGTCGGTGTCAGTTTCGGTGTCGCATCGGCGTCGGCGTCGGCGTCGGTGTCATTGTTGGAATAGGTGTCGGCGTCTGCGTCGGTGTCATTGTTGGAATAGGCGTCGGTGTCGGAATAGGTGTCAGTTTCGGCGTCGCATCGGCGTCGGCGTCGGTGTCATTGTTGGAATAGGTGTCGGCGTCGGCGTCGGTGTCATTATTGTAATAGGCGTCGGTGTCGGAATTGGTGTCAGTTTCGGCGTCGCATCGGCGTCGGTGTCATTGTTGGAATAGGTGTCTGCGTCGGCGTCGGTGTCGTTGTTGGAATAGGCGTCGGTGTCGGAATAGGTGTCAGTTTCGGCGTCGCATCGGCGTCAGCGTCGGCGTCGGTGTCATTGTTGGAATAGGTGTCGGCGTCGGCGTCGGCGTCGGTGTCATTGTTGGAATAGGTGTCGGCGTCGGCGTCGGTGTCATTGTTGGAATAGGTGTCGGCGTCGGCGTCGGAGTCATTGTTGGAATAGGCGTCGGTGTCGGAATAGGTGTCAGTTTCGGCGTCGCATCGGCGTCGGCGTCGGCGTTGGTGTCATTGTTGGAATAGGTGTCAGCGTCTGCGTCGGTGTCATTGTTGGAATAGGCGTCGGTGTCGGAATAGGTGTCAGTTTCGGCGTCGCATCGGTGTCTGCGGCGGCGTCGGTGTCATTGTTGGAATAGGTGTCTGCGTCGGCGTCGGTGTCATTGTTGGAATAGGCGTCGGTGTCGGAATAGGTGTCAGTTTCGGCGTCGCATCGGCGTCCGCGCGCTAAGCGGCAGGGGGCGCCCCTTTTTGATACAATTAATATTATTCAAATTATAACTAACGAACAATCGTCGCTCGTGGCGCGTCTCATCGTACTCCCGCTGCGGATTGGGATAAAAACAAAACACACTTTTTGTGTTCTTTTACAATAATGTAAATGTTTTAACTTTTTACTACATGTTAAAGTCAGGTGTTCGTAAGTAGGTAAGTACGTACGTAATGTGTGTAAGTGTATTTTCCAGAGTACCTATCTAGGTACAGTTTTCTCTCGGATTCAGAAGCTTTTCGAATGGTATTGTACCTTGTACTTGTATGAATGTTATTTAGAACACGAATGAAAACGTTTCCTTGCAAATATGAATAAAGCACCTACTAGGTATGCAGATCATCACATTATGTGCACCGTCAAAGGTCGACACCCTTTGTTTACCGACCTCCAAAAGAGGTGGTAGATTTCAATAGAACGCGTACCTAACTATCTAAGATTTTTTTACCTGTAGATGATTTGTATGCCTTCCATATTTACTAGACGAATTTAGGGTAATTACCTGGGTACCAGTAGTACTTACCAGTCTTGCACTTCCGAGCATCCGGTGAATACCTACATCGCCGCTAATCGTGTTTTTTAGGAATAATCTGTGGACAATATGCCTTCCTTGTGTCTTAGACTCAGCACCAATTATACAGGCACTGTGAGAGATAAGAAAACTATTTAATTTCACGCGTAATTATAGCTTTTATTGTTAAAACAGAAAATATCATCATTTTGTTTTATCTTAGAACGAATCTCAATGAAATGGATGAGTGAGATATGTGTATCGTTTGGTGTGAAAGAGTGAAAGAGATCGCAGCATGATCGGAACGTCTCGTGGCGGTTCGGTGGTAGAGGTCCGCGCCGCGGTCATGAAAGTCGGCAGCGGCGCGCTGGTAAACGTACCCGGCGCGGCGTAGCCGGCGTGTTATTGATTTTTTTACCTATATGGTGGAATACAAAAATTAAATCTGCTGTATATGTACTAAAAGGGTAAATGTTTATTTTCTTGCATACAAGTAAGTTCCTACTCAAATTAAGTAGACAAAATATTGAAGAAACAGGATCTTGCCACCAACCGATACACAAACTTACACAAAAGCCCAAAATCGACTGGCCTAAGTTTATGAAAACCGCATGAGATACCTCAACTTCAAGGCATGTCACAACCCCATCAGAAGTGGACAATCTTGCAGAAGAGATCACTCAATGCACGCAGAAGGCACTTCATACCTCCACAATTAAAGAAAACCCCTAAGGAGAATCGAGATTGCCCATCCTCCCCCGCTGTATAAGAGAGCTCATAAAAGAAAAACGCCTGCTCAGAAAAACCTGGCAACATTAATATGACCCCATCCACAGAACTGGGCCTCACTCCACAAACTCTGCAGGCAACTTAGGAAACACTCAGAACCAATTCGTTGTCTTTTCCACGAAAATTGCAACTTGAGATACAGAGCAGAGGACATGGCAGAAATATTTGCCCAATCCCTTGAGAACTCATTCAAGCCCAATCCCACAGTGAACAGAGAACACTCAGACTCTGTGGAACAGTTCCTCGATAAATACTTCAGTGTCCCATAAAACACAGAAGAAGATATTGGACAGTGATCCGTCACCTGTCCTCTAAAACCACGGCAGCTATCACGCGCCTGTTTAACGGGATCCTGCGCACGGAGCACTTACCCTCTCAATGAAAAATGAGCCACGTGGATATGTTCCCGAAACCCGGCAAAGACGTTTGGAGACCCGAGAATTACAGGCCTACTTACATGAATTTCGAAAGTCTTTGAACGCCTCTTTTTAAGTCGGATAGCCCCTCACATGAAGTCCCGACCGGAGCAGTTCGGATTCCGGTCGGGGCACTCCCCCACACCTCAGCTATCCAGGGTAATGCACCTCACGGCAGAAAACTCTAAATTGATTTTCGACGTCGGCGCGAATTTGTTCATGACCCGGCGGCGGCGGCGGCGCGCCGAGGTAACTCGGTGGCGGCACGCCGGCGTGGCGCGGATCTCTAGTCTAAATTGAATTATGATTTTAACTTTAACTTTGACTTTGAGACGAGCCTGGGTCCTTGGGGGCCTTGAGGGGCCCAGTACTCAAATTCGACGAAGTTTCGAACTTCGGGTCTAAAAGAAAGGTATTCGCAAAACACGTATTGGCTCACTTTTGTTTAACTTCGTTCGTAGCATAGACTAGGAAGCATTTGCCTGTGTAGATTCTGAATAAGATATTTTTTTAAATCGGAGTCGTATGGTTTGTACATTTTCAAAATATGAAATTATAATTTATTCATAGGTAGTTAAAGTTGAGTTCTAAATGTGCATAAAGAACACAAATACTAATGAGGATATAAATACCTATGGAGAACATATAAATTATCGTAAATTTTAAATACGAGTATCTAACTTCTAGAACAGTAGCGACACCTCTCGCTGATCCAAACTACTAAGCTAAGACTTAAAATTGATAGTGTTCTCAGAGTAGTATGGAAGATTCCCTAGAGGGCACGATTTGTGATGAACGATGGGATCCGACCATAGATTATATGAAACACCGAACTTCGTACCACAAATTCGATTTTCGTTGTCTAAACTGTCACTCGTAACACGAAAAACGAAACTTCGTTGAATTATAGTAGCGGCCCTGCTGCGTTGCCAATGACACTAGAAGTAGACTGCTAAAACCAAATTGGTATGGGTTTCGCAGCGAATAAAATAGATGGCGTAATAAAGAAAAAACTGTAGATTTGGAGGTCTGAACTAAAAACGGTGCAGATATCGAAAAAAATTGTAAATCTATGGTTAAAATTGAGGAGTTGGCTACGCTCACCTGGGTAATCTATACCTGACATAACTAACCTGATGTCTAGTTCCCCCCAGCCCGTTACCGATGCGTTGTTCGCATCCACTGCGATGCGTTTTTCATCGCACAGGTAGTACGGTACGCATTGGCAAGTATCACCGTCTTTGTCGATGGCCGTTGTCGGACGTTCAGTTGGTCTTACAGTCACCTGCAACATAGTTTAAATTAGAAATTATTTCGGATGGAAAAAGATAACTTCCAGACACAGGACTTGAACCCGCAACCCCCAGAATACCGTCCTGGTGCATTACCAAATTATGCTATGGAAGCGGGCGCTGGACAGTCGAAATTTTCTCCATCCTATTGAATGTACGTCTTTCTGACGTTGGCGACATCTACCCAAATAGCAGAAGACTATTTACAGGAAGTTATCCATCCAAAATATTTTCTGTTTACGCTTAGCATGCGTCAATGCTCAGAAACTTGACTGTCAGAATATAATTTAATCATAATGTATAATGTAATTGATTGAGATTGTTTAATTAGAATGAGAAATAAATTAGGGGCAATCTTTGCTGATAAATCTGTTAAACATTTCGTAACAAAAAACGGAGGAGGTTCGTTTACAGGTTTTTTATGTGTATTAACGCATCACTCCGTCATTTATGAACATATTTCAAAATATCATCTTTTGTTTGATATCGTATACAACAAAATTGATCCCATAGAAATTTCATAAAATTCAGTTCAGTAGTTTGGTTTTAAAATAACGATCACATTGTAAAGAAAACCAAATTATTTCTTACATAAATATAATCTTATTCTAACATTGCAATTTCTTATATACTTACAAATAAATATATGCAAAATATCCATTTGCATTAAATTACTCCGCTCTTTGTAAATGTCAATGTTCTTTATAAGTAATTATTATTATTATTTATAAGTTAATTATCTTAATGTTCTCTTATAAGTGTGATCTCATTATAACGAAACATGTTTTTTTTAAACTTAAACGCGTATTTTATAAAGGGCTATTGGTAATATGCCAACAACCTCTTAGGGTTGACTTCTGCTAGTCCTAACAAACATTTAGAGATGAATTTTCTTGTTAAAAAAAAAGATTTTGGAATAAGTTCGAAGACCACCTCTTCATCGTTAAAAGTCTCTTGTGCCCGTAATGTATTATTACATATATTTTATTAGGTACTTTGCTCGATTACAATATTCAAATTTAATTAAAGGGAGCACGGCGCGGTCCAGTGTAGCCGCGGCGGGTGGTCTTGGCCCGAAGTAGGCATTAAAACACAAAAAAAAATATGAAAGAAAAAAACAATACAAAAAAAACTTCTCAATGTTTGTTAGGACTAGCCCGACTAGCAGAAGTCAACCTCTTAAGGTTGTAAGCATTTTACCAATAACCCTGTATTTTACAACATTATAGTTTTTGAACAACATTATCGTATAGCTCTTTACTGCATTTCAACCAAAGTAAAATGTGAACAATAGGTACCTACATATACAAAAACAATGATTAACATATAAAGCAACTAGCGGCCCGCCCCGGCTTCGCACGGGTAATTACGACTATAAATTGAGATGTAAGATATCCTATCTTTCAATTTGGATCAAATTGCACACGGTGTGCGAATCAAATTTAAAATTGGTTCAGTACTTTAGGAGACCATCGCGGACAAACAACGTGACACGTAATTTTTATATATGAAGATAGAAGTTATATGTAAATAGGTATTCGTTTACAAATATAGGTATAATTAAATATATAAAATAGCAATACAATCGGCGGACTTATCGCTAAAGCAATCTCTTAGAGTTAACCTTTGGTTAAACAGCACAACGAAAAATGGTGAATGGTAGTGTGCAACAAAAAAATATTAAACTTTAAAATAAAATAAAATTAATACGCATTGTATATAAATACATAAAGATTATTGATGTATTTATATTAATTTAAACCGACATTGTAACATTACTAATTAATATGACCTTAATGCAAAACATACGCGATATGGATTTTTTATGAATAATACGAAGATAATTGATTTTGCATGCATAAACCGGTTAATGTTATAATAAAACCATATATTTTATTGTACACATTTTAACCGACTTCAAAACAAGTAGGTTCTTAGTCGACTGGTTTTTTTTGTATATATAGTACAATATTGTCATAATATAATAATAATATAGTCCCGATAGTCATGTCGGCCTAACAGCGAAGAGCCTCGAGTCTCGACCAACACCTCAGGAGGCTCTCGCTAGAAGGTTGGATCAAGGGTCAGATGCAGAAGGCAATGATACTCGACACGACACGCATTGTGCGGAGGTTCCTCTCTCTGCGTCTGCAGCCCTAACCGCCGCCGTGCCCGCCGGTAGCTTGGGCCATGTCCCGCTGCCGGCGGCATCCTAGTGTAAGTTTTTTAAATATTTGTTTTTACATTAATGTTGTAAAAATTTAAAATTATGTAAGAAAATAAATAACGGTATAATAATATATATCTTTTAACAGGGTGTATTGATTTTGATGTTTTTTTATATTCGAACTAGCTTTCCGGGCGCGGCTCCGCCCGCGCGTATGTCGGTTATCGCGCAAAAACATTAACCTATTTTTGCGCAGTCGGATGAAAACTATCCTATGTTTTTTCCCGGGTCTCAAACTATCTCCATACCAAATTTCATTCAAATCGGTCCAGTAGTTTTGGCGTGAAAGCGTAACAGACAGACAGACAGAAAGACAGACAGACAGAGTTACTTTCACATTTATAATATTAGTACTGATGCTGGTAATGGGGCCTGACGAGGTCCCATTTGAATTTCATTTTTAGGTCTGAAGAGTAGCATTTGAGTTATCCTCAACTAGCTTTCGGTTATCGCGCAAAAACATTAACCTCTTTTTGCGCAGTTAGATAAAAACTATCCTATGTTTTTTCCCGGGTTTCAAACTATTTCCCTACCAAATTTCATTCAAATTGGTCCAGTAGTTTTGGCGTGAAAGCGTAAAAGACAGACAGACAGAGTTACTTTCGCATTTATAATATTAGTACTGATAATGCGTGTTTATTAAGCTTTTGGCTTCGACTACATTAAAGTTGTTCTCATTTTCAATGTAATATCTTGCGATATAAAAGGAACAAAAAAGCTGTATAGGTACGATTGTTTGGTTTATCTAATTTTTAGTTCAATAGTTTATTTTAGAATATTTTCTGTTAAAAGTTGTTGTTTATTGTTAATTCGTAGATTCAGAGAGAATTAGTCTTGTCAGCCAGCATGAGGAGTGATGACGAAGGCAAGGTACTCACATCCTCAAGGTTTCTCCCTGAAGACTCCGTGGGTGGTGGAGTGCCGAAGATGCCGTACAGCACTGAAGGGTCAATGGTCGTCTCCTGGCATGCTACCAGACTCAGGAAGGTGAGGAAGAGCAAACTGTAACAAGAATAGAAGTTTTATTCGAAGATTTCCTTTACCTTGCTATTTTAACCAACTTAAAAAAAGGCGGAGGTCTTCACTTTGATTGAATTTTTTTGTGACTGTGTTTTGTGAGTAACATTTTACAGGTATCCAGATTATGAGCTTTTTTTTTATTTTCGAAAGCTGGTGCTTCTCAAGTTCTCATGTGGTCCAATTTGAATTTTAGTGAGATCTGACGAGAGTGATTTTATATATGGAGTCGGTTTTTTTATGTAAAAAACTTCACCAATTATTTATTACACAAACAAAAGCAGGTTAGTACGTTTGTATATTATGTTTTGTTTTGTATTTTACGCCTGCTCAACGAATAAGCTTATAAAATAGGGAATGGCATGTCCAGTCACGGAAGTTGCTCGAATCGCGCTGTGGTTTTTCTTTGCTTTTGTTGTTATTTTGTGTATAAAAGTGTAATGTTGAAAAGCGTTACCGACTTGGCGTAGAAGGCGTCTTTAGACGACTTCCCAAAAAAGGAGGATGTTTTTTTTAATGCCATTATATCCTTATACCAAACAAATAATATGCGGCAAAACTGCGATCCTGTAAGTGTCTGTTCCTTTCTTTTGAGGAATGGATCCTTAAAAAATATGACAGCTTCTACTTTAAAAGTATAATTACTATTCTAATAACATCTACGAAAGCGAAGTTGCAAGCCTGTTTAAAATGTTCCAGCCTAATGCCAGTTGGTACCGTGACCAGGATGCTTTGCTCTGTTACATTGCAATACTGCATTGAATACAATAAATGCCCGTATTTTGGTAAAGCGTCGAATGACTAAGTGCCAAAATGCCCTCTGTTACGTTTTGGTAAAAAGTTCTTTCTAATATTTCGCAGCAAAGAAAATTATAACCCAATAGTTATAATCTGTAAAGCGGACTGCTGATCCATCAGTAGTATTTTTGAATCCTAGTAACGCCATGGGCCTATGCTATAGATTAGATAATAGTACTATGGCCCTGGGTTGAGTTTCAGACCATGGCAGAGTATATTTACATATCATGATCAAAGCAAACCAAATAATTTATTTTGTAATAATGTTGCAATAAATAAAATAATGTTGTTAGTACAGTAGTAGTAGTTGTTTTACAAAAATAACTTAAATTATTGTTAGTCAATATATATATATTAGGTAATCTTTGTAGATTTTTTTAGGTGATCCCAATACGATGGTTAAAGAACGATAGGAAAAATTTGAGTTATGACTCATTGTCATGTTAGCTCAATTGGTCAGAGCATACCCCGACTAAAGGGGTGGATGGACGCGGGATCGAATCCAGCACATGACTTAAATTTTTCCTGTCTTAAATTTGTAATTTTGTTACCTATTAGGTGTTGTGTGTATCCAATGTAACACTGGAAATTCCCACCTGTCACTCAATGCGTTCAGGATACTGTTCGAGCTGGTACTGGTAGGCTTAGTAGCGAGGCGCTTATTTTGCGTATGATGGAACAGAATTCATCAACGCTTGCCTCCGCGAACATACCAGCGCCCCGATCGCGCTAAATTGAAACAACGCCAAACGGTTAATGTTCAGCAAAAGCTAGGTTACCCCAATAATATCCTGAACGCATTGTTGTACCCTAAGAGCATTGTACGTCTTTTTAGTATAGCTGTTAACCCAGAGACTGCAAGTGTAAAAAGTCTGACAAAATGCTTTAAAAAGCGTTATCTTGACTTCACTCGTACACCTTGCAAATCCCCGGGCCAACATGTTAGCGCGAATACATAACGCCCTTCGTTCTCTGTCCAGATCAGAGTCATCGCTCATATTATAAGTGAGCCAGTGACCCAGATACTTGAATCCTGTAGTGAGATTAATTGGCTAGCCTTTTATTCACACAGACGGAACGTGAGAGTAAGTTTTACTTCCTGACTTAGGTAAATAATATTAGCTGACACTTATTTTCATTATATCTGAGTCCATGGGTAATGTCCAAGTATATGTCTCATAAAGTGCTACTAGTTTTCGAATTGCACTGATCGCGGGAGTTAACAACACCATATCATCAGCATAACATGTTTAAAATATTACAATTCAACACCCAAAAGTTTGAGAAACGCATTTAACTCGACAGTCTATACTTTAACTTATTGTAACCTGCTGCTCGGAGGGCCGGTCATGCAGTTAACGCACGTAAGTTTATACCAGTTTATACAATTCTCGCACGGGCGCGCATCTGTTTGTGTTGCACTTCAGGTTATTATAGCTTGCGGGGTAACTACCATACGAGAATATCTATTTTTGCTTTCTGACGTCCCATATATTCACTTAGCAATAGTAAGACATTGTTTTTACACTACCCGATCTTTGCATCAAAAATTATTGTTGTTTTCGAAGTTATCCTTTGTTTTCATTTATTTATTATTCCAAATTAGCTTAACATATACAGTAAACATTAGTTTATGCGTCAGTGGCAATACAAACATTACACTTTCATATTATAACCATATTATTATACCACAACAATTTCTTTTTAACAGAAAATTAGTTTGGATGAGTCATAATTATGGCAGCTATAAACATTGTAACTTGTTTCGCTTGAGTTATGTATTATTTCTTGTTAATGATGGCTTTCAACGTACTTAATGTCTATTACCAAAATACTCGAGGGCTTCGCACAAAAACACTTAATTTTAAGAGAAATTTACTTCTTAATTCCTACGATGTGATTTCGCTAACTGAAACATGGTTGTTAAGTGGCATCAACGATAGTGAATTATTTGATGATAGGTACGTTATTTGGAGGCGTGACAGAATGTACTCTTCTACTCACCAAAAGTACGGTGGCGGCATTATTTTGGGAATACGAGTACGTTCTGATCTCACGGCTACATACCGCCCGGAATGGTCTTCATCCGCAGAAGATTTATGGGTTACTGTCACTCACAAAAATAAAAATAGTAACTTTAACAATATACATTTTTGTACAATTTATCTATGTGATGAAAAATTTGGTTTTACACTTAACACGCAACTAAGTAACTTTACTGAAAAACTATCGTTTATAACAACCTCGTGTCCAAATGATATATTTGTTATTATGGGAGATTTTAATTTGCCGAATATTCATTGGACACCCGATTGTGACCCGCAATACGCGGGTGTAACAGGCAGCTCTCAAATATATTTTTTTGATACCCTATCAGAATGTAACCTAAAGCAATTTAATTTTTGCTACAACATTAACAACCGTATTTTGGACTTGATGTTGTGTAACTATAACTTGCATGTAACGGCTTGCGATGATCCTTTAGTGCCAGCAGACTTACACCATAAACCACTAAATATAATTTTAAACTTTATGTCCTCTGACATGCTCAAACCTAAACCCAGAAAAAAGTATTATTATGAATCAGGTGATTACGACAATATTAATCTGTCATTAAATAAAATAGACTGGGACTATTTACTTACGATTCCGTTAGAGAACGCTATCAGCTATTTCTACAATTGTTTGTATGACATAATTGAAAAATATATACCTTATAAACAAATTACACCGACAACTACCTTTCCGCCGTGGTATACAGCTCCCCTAAAAAAAGTTATTAAAGAAAAGTATAAGTTTCATAAAAAATATATTATATATGGCAATAAAGCAGATTATGATACTTTTTCTTTACTTCGTAAAAGAAGTAAAATATTAGAAGCTAAATGTTATAAAAATTACCTTATCAAATGCGAAGATTTAATTATACAAAACCCTAGACTATTCTGGTCATATATAAAATCTAATAATAAGAATGCCAACGTTATACCATCTTCTTTCAAATACGAAGGAAAATCTGCAGATTCAGGCGAAGATATCTGTCTTCTCTTCTCAACCTATTTTCAGTCAACTTATCTTAGCTCAACCATTAATCAAGACGTTCAGCAGGTACCACGTGAATCATGCTCAAATTATATTAATACCTTAAGTGATATTGATATAATTCCAGAAGATTTATACAAATTACTCAAATCTTTAGATTTAACAAAAGGGGCCGGACCAGATAAGATAACACCACTTTTTATCCTAAGATGTTCTAATTCACTGACGAAACCTCTTACAATATTGTTTAAACGATCTTTACAAGACGGTATATTTCCCAAAATTTGGAAGTCTGCCTTTATAACTCCTATATATAAAAGTGGTAATAGAAATGACATACATAATTATAGACCAATCTCGAAGATATGCATCTTTGCTAAAGTATTCGAGCGAATAGTCTATACTCAAGTATATAATGCTTTTTCCGCTACCTTTATTTCTGAGCAACATGGATTTCTGAGAAATCGTTCTACAACTTCTAACTTGTTATTGTTCAACGATTATACAACCGAATGTATGGATTCGGGTGGGCAAGTCGATTGTATTTTTACTGATTACAGCAAATGTTTTGATCGCATAGACCATACTATACTATTACAAAAACTTTATTATGCTGGTATCCATGGCAATTTATATAGGTGGTTTTCCTCTTACATTGTAAACAGATCTCAAGCAGTTGTTCTTAATGGATACTCCTCTACGTGGAATGACGTACCCTCCGGGGTACCTCAAGGCTCTCTATTAGGCCCACTATTATTCAACATATTCATTAATGACATAAGTTCGTGTTTTGTACATAGTAAATTTCTTCTATATGCAGATGACATGAAGATTTTTAAACAAATCCATTACATGAATGATTGCCATCTCTTACAGGAGGACTTAAATAGGTTCGAAGAATATTGTCACCTAAACAAGTTGGATCTGAATGTTTCAAAATGTCACTCTGTAATCTTTACACGTAAAACAGTAATAACAGAATTTAAATATAAGGTAAAAGGACAAGAGCTAGAAATATTGGCCGAAACACGTGACTTAGGCATAACTCAAGACTCAAAGTTAACTTATGAGAAACATATCGATAAAATCGTTACTAAAGCCAACATGTCTATGGGGTTCATTAAAAGGTCATGCTCACAGTTTAATAGTGTAAAATTATTAAAAATTCTTTATTGCTCTTACGTGCGAAGCAACCTCGAGTATTGTTCACAAATTTGGAACCCTCAATATGAAGTTTACATCGATAGGATAGAAACTGTTCAACGTAAATTTATGAGATACCTACAATTTAAATGCAAAAGTTACGATGATAATTATGAAGCGAGATGCAGGAGACACCATATACTGCCTCTCCATGTTAGACGAAATATTGCAGACATAACACTATTATCAAAAATAGCCCAATCAAAAGTGGACTCTCCATACCTTCTCTCTAAGATAGGTCTAAGAGTTCCTACAAGAACACAGAGACAACCAATCCCACTTCAAGTTCCTCACACCTATACTAAATATAGATCAAACTCTTTTCTCATTAGATCACTTAATAGTTTTAATAAACTGCATGATTTTCCCAATCTAGACTTATTCAACACTTCTACACATTCCTTTAACAAAACTATTTCGAAGAATTGGTTTGATGCGGTTCCCTAACTGACTTGTTTATTGTTTATTTTTTGTTTACTTCTAATTATAACAAATTAGTGTTGATTGTTTACTGTTTTGACACTATTGAATGTTTTGACTAATTCTATTATTATAAACTATGCTATATATAAACATGTAAAAAGATTTATGGTACCTAAATTTTGTAATGTAACAGATAAGTAACCATTGAGTTTCTATATGTGAAAACTTTTAAATGGTGCTAAGCTATATACATTTATAAGTAACTCTGTAACATATCACTGTTTGTTTTCCGAATAAATAAAAATAAAATAAAAATAAAATAACTATAGTTGTTGACATTTAATCCGTCAATGGAGCATCCGACCTTAGTGTTGATGAGTTCCACGGTCAGCTGACTCATGTGCAAGTTAAACAATCGAGGTGACGATGGCCCACCCTGCTTAGCTCCCCCCCCCCCCACCCCCATCGTATACAGTTCACCTGATTCACAAGGGGCCCGATTCTCTTAGCTATTGAACGGCGTTAACGCAACTTAACTGCAGGAAAATTATAGTCTGCCGCTATTTAGGTTCGATCGCACGTCAGTGGCTTGCTATCAATATTTTGACATATTTGGTATGCTGTAAGCTATTTTGTTGCTATTGCGTTGCTACAGTGGCATAAAATCGGTAGTCTGTTCCATATTTTGACGTTTCTTATTATCTTCTCATTACGTATCTGATTTCAATGGCAACATTTGCCAGCCATAGCACAGCCGTACGATAGCGAAGTGATTGCTATACAACTGCGATTAGGAACTAGAATTAGCAGACTACCGAATTTGTTAGATCGCAGAAGCATCGCAGTAGTGTGGCGTTTGGTCAATAGCTGAAAGAATTGGGGCCCAGTACTGGAACATAAATATAAGTTCCCGGGGTAGTTTGGTTTCACTGCGTAGCTTCTGCAATAGTATGTCATTAGATACTAAATTGAATGCTTTCGATAAGTCCATGAAACAGGCGTATACAGGGTGATTTTTTGAGACGGTACAGTAAGAGCAGGTACCTTAATCGTTATAGTTACAGGAAAGTGTTTTTAGGAAACTATTCTTAATTTTTTAAGATATTCTAAACTGCATCTACATTGATTTTCTTGCTGACTGTACATTTTGGAAAAAATGTACAGTCAGCAAGAAAATTGTAATTTTACACAAAAACCTTTTTTGGTGACAATCGATCCTGTTTCGCGATTTCTGATATTTCTAGTACTCAAACCTCAAGTAGAGCATTTTGATTCCTATAAGAGACAGGAGCGATTGGCACTAAAAAAAATTTTGTGTAAAATTACCTACCATTTTCTTGCTGACTGTACATTTTTTCCAAAGTCTGTGAATGCAGTTCAGAATACCTTAAATATATATACTGTCCAGTCGAAAAATACACCCTGTATAAGTGTTTTCCATTTTGTATACATACACAACATTTTTCTTCTCATATCGCTATTTCAGCACAATTATATTTGGAGGCCAAGTTCAAATTAAAACTCGCAGCCATTATTGAGGTATCAAGGTGAGGAAGTCAGGATAAGCCTTCATTTTACTTATCAAGCGACCTCAATAATTTTTAAGAGCATATATTTATAGGTATCTTACAAAAGAAGACGAAAATACCAATGAAAGAATTATTCCGATAGTTTTAAAACTGTATTATTGACATATTATTTTTACTCTATATTAGAAGCGCGTGCAGACAATAATTAGGTAATAGAAAATTACTCCTTAAAGCACGCACTGTGATATGACGTCATATCGCCGTACGCCGTAGTAGCAATTTTTTTATGATCCTTTGACCCCTATCTCACCTGATTGTAAGTGATGATGTGGTCGAAGATGTTGTTCATGCTAAATAATAATGGCTGTCAAGGACAGCTCCTGGAACACACCGTTAGGTGCTTGGCGACAGATTTTCCACTTGATGGTGGTAACTACCCAGGCGGACATTCGCAAAATCCACCACCATGCTGTAACGACTTAGCATGGTCCTAAGACAACAACAGGGACCGACGGCCCTGTGACGTGCCCTCCGAAGCACGGAAGCATCCAAGTCATGACCGCGGCGGACGTTGCTTAACTTAGCTGATCGTCTATGAACGGCTAAGCAAACTTCGGTACGAGCGCTTCAAATGAACTAATCTGTGATGCCGTAATTTGAAACTCTCAAATAGATTCGTTACAAAACAGTTTTTAATAAATCGCAATCAATTTTCTCGATTACTAGGTATTGTATATGAATTTATTTTTTGAATTCTGAAATAACATTCATTTTTTTTTAAATTCATATGTTTGCGATTCTTTGAAGCAGTAATATTATGTTTTATTTATAAGGGCCTGTTTCAGAACGTTCGAGTAAGTTCCGGTTATACTACCCAGAACAACATTATCTTTGCGTTTCACAGTCATCGATTTAGCCTATCCATCGGTTAAAGCTTGAAACGCGAAGCATGTTAACTGTAATTTTTATAATTCAGTTATTTTATGTGTTGGTTAGCAACCCGAAACTTTGTTAGGACATTCTGAAACGGACTCTAAGTACCTGTACCTGAAGCCGTTATATATTTTTATTTGTGTGATATGAAAATGTTAAATTAAACCAAGATTTTATGTTTTTTTCCTTCGTTATCTGTGCATATATTATATGTACTATATGTCTTTTTATTTTAGGGAATTCAGTGAAGAATTTTCAAGATTTTTATTTTGAAACTAAAACGAAGCGTTTTAAGTTAGTCTAAATACCTACGTAACTAATTTAATTTCTCTCCGTGTCGTCGCATAGGTAAATGAGACATCCTGTAGTGCAGGTACGTTTATATTTAAGAAAAAGTAACTTGATTAAGAAACAACCAATGACCTTTAAATAAAAAAACTTGATATTTTTATATCCCAGACAATCTAATCAGTTTTTATGAAATAATCTTTGATTTATTAGAGATATACTCGTATATTACATCCGTCTGACTTAATAAATCATTAAAAGCTGGACTGATGATCAGCAGAACCAGAATAGAGCACCTGTTCTGCGAGTTTGATGGTATATGTCCGATTTTTTCCAGTGAGGCGAATTTTGAACATATTGTTTTTAGAAAGAGTGTGCATTTAACAGATATTAATAAAATATATAGTATTATAAAAAGTGGAGATAGTATGTGACAGTATGGTACCCAAGAGGCACAAATGGAGCCGAGGTCGTAAAGCAATAAGATGGGAGGATGACCTAAAACTGACCCTCGGGCTTGTTTTGGTTGGTTGGATGAGAGTAGCGGCTGATAGAAAAAAATTAACCAAAAAATGGCACCGACTTCAACACTCGAAAGTCTGAAATCACTTGTTGAATTGAACCATGATGGTTCAAAAGAACCTATTATCACAATATTGTGCGCATGGTACCGACTTCGACAAGTTGTTTCACACTTTTGAGCGTTAAGTCGAAGTCGGTACCATGCGCACAATATAGTGATAATATGAACAATCATGGTACCGACTCTTCAAAAGTGTGAAATAACTTCAAAGTTATTTCACTCTTTTGAGTGTTGAAGTCGGTTCCATTTTACGTTGTTTTTTTGTTTTAAATGCCTGCTATGGTAATACTCATCATTGTCTTAGTAAATCTAATCGCCTAATTAAATACCGTCAACCTACTGATTTTACATACATATTTTGTTTTTTTAAAACAATATACTACGAACTTTATACACCACTACAGCTACTACAATAAAAGTATTTACACAACCTACAAGTTATTGCAGACTCACAGGCAGTCCAAATGTTCCAGCCCACTACCAGTTGGCAGCGTGCCTAGCAGGTTAGCAGCATTGCCCCGTTGAATTGCAATGCTATTAGTTGACCCAAACAGGTGCTAGCACTTTGATCACGCGTCGCATCGCTGATAAGTTTTGAAAAATACAATGAGCTTCCAGTTCCTACATAAATTATATACAAACAACGAGATACTTTGCTTCTGTCATCATTGGGGATTTATAAAATCCCTGATGAATGATTAATTATATATTCATATTATACAAAACCACAGAATGTATAAAAACTACGTATATTTCCATAATTACGCAGGCACAGCGCAAAAAACAAACAGTAGGATCGACTATGACTCGTCATTTCCAAATTCAAATATATGTATTCATAAGAATATTGTACATTGTGTTCTTAAATTAATATCTTAGAATCAAATATTCTACCGCTTCCGGTGTACAAATATTTTATATACTCTATAATAAGGACATAATAATTATTAAAACAATTATTGTAAATGCAATTAATATAGATTACTACTACTACAAATTTGTATATAATACTAGCAGAACCGGCCACGCGTTGCTGTGGCTAAGGTTCTTATTATATTACATTGTAATAAACTATTCAAGGGGAACAGTAGGAGGTAATCAGTCATCAAAACCACCATGCTTTTTGACTAATCTAACATGTATATAGGTATTATATTTAAAGAGTTTTGAACAATGAATCACTAATTCTTGAAAAGTAGGAATCATTTCACTGTTTTATCGTCACAATAATATGAATTTAATTTATACTTCAGTCTCAGTAACACGTGGCCGGCTATGCTAACACCAAAAATTTTAAAAGTGAGAACAATAATTGAATTTCACTCTATTTCGTTTATTACAAAATTTAGGTTATACCTTAGCCTAAGCAACACGTGGTGGTTATGCTATTAAATTGTAGCCTTTATGAAACGTTTGTTTTTTGAACATAGCGCATCTATTGAATACTTACTCAATCCAGTCAACAGATATCGCCATCTGTTAGAATCGTTTGGAGTAACAGATAATTGTGACTGTGAACTAATAGACAAGCAATTTGCAATAAAATAATATATCGACTAAAAATTGACATGTTAGTTATCCTATCTTTCAATTTGAATCAAATTGCACACGGTGTGCAAATCAAATTTAAAATCGGTTCAGTAGTTTAGAAGTCTATCGCGGACAAACAAAGTGTATGTGAAAATTAAACATGAGAGGAACACATTCCGTTATCGATTCTACACCATCCCCTGCAGTATTGTTGATGAATTAATATCCACCTTATATAAAGATGTCAAAGATAATAATTACAATATAAATATTTTAATGTCACAGGTAATATACATATGGGTGACCTGTACGATGCCACTTCCCTCTGGGTGGCTACAGCCCAGTACTGGCAGTCATCATCAACAAGTATGTCAAGTACCTACATAATTAGTCCTGCAATTTATCGTCTAGGGGTTCTATACCTTGAAAGTAAAGCCGAACCCTATTAACGAGGTTTATGCAGTCTTTCTTCACGGGTCTATCTCATCAACAGAATGATAAACAAATCTAAAATGTTGATATTTGGTGTAAAATCAGTAAATCGTTGACTAATATTGGATTAATAGATAATAGGGAAAAAACTTATATGCACCGTAACACATACATGTAATCACACCTCTTTCCCATAGGGGTAGGCAGAGACCACAGCTTTCCGCTTGCTACGATCCTTATATACCTCTTTCGCTTCATCTACAGTCTACACTCATCAATCCTTTCATACATAAGCGCTGGTTTAGGGTACTCCTGACCCGACCTTTTTCAGAATGTCTTGAATATTATTTCTGAACGTTCGGCAAGGTCTTCCCCTTCCAACACTTCCGTTTACTTGTCCCATGTTTCCCTGTTTAGTCAGTATCATTTCACTCATTCTCTCTATTATCAATTTTAGACCACTTTTCTGTCTATCTCTAAAACTAAATTATTAAGGAGTCTGACATGGTATGTTTTGTATCATATGCTCCACTGAACCAAAAAATTAAAACGACGATTCATATTGTTGTTTGGTTGGTATGATCATAAACTAATTATTATTTCTTTAAAGGCTTTATATAAGCTTCCTAAACCAATATACAAACGCTTGCAAGCGGGCGCAGCAAATGGCATGCGGCATACGGAGGGTAGATATTTTGTTATTTTCTATTATAAAATTCTTACGTGGTGTACCTATTTGTTGATTTTGTTTTATGTACGCTTAGTAACATCTGTAGTTTTGTACACTACGATCTGTGGCACAATATGTATATTATAAGCTAATTTAAGTATCTCGGTAAGTGAATAAGTGTATTCTTATGAGATAATAAATATTCTGATACCGAATATACAATCCAGTATATCCCCGCTGAACACCTTATCGAATACTTGGGTGTTCCACGGGAAAAATATCCTGGAAAACACCTGCGGTTTTCGGGTGTTTAATGGGCAATTTAAAATTCTTAATCAGTTAAAATAATAATAATAATCTTTATTCGGAACTTCAACATATGCACAAAAAACAAATGAAAAACGATGACACTCGCGAAAGTTTTAGATAAAAAAAACTGTGTTGCGAATGTCAACGCCCTCCTCGTTAGCAACTAGGGTACAATAAGTTCCACAGAATACACAGAATCAACAGAATTAAGCATATTGCAAGCATATTTATAAATAACATTATGTGTATGTGTGTGTGTGTTTTTTTTGTGTGTAAGTATGTAATAGAGTTACGAGTTACGTGTTATATTGTGTCACATGAAAATACTAGTAGCTCCTAAGTTTTAAAATTCACTATCTGCTCGTTTTCGTCGTATGTGAGAGATTGTAGCCATTCTGTAACTTTATTTTTTGATTTCTTTAATGGGAGTGGGTAAATATTTAGAATTTGATTCAATCTATTGTATAAGGAATTACTTATACAATAATAATGACGGGCTGCTAATGTAGTGCGATGTGACTCAACCTTACAGACCCTGTCAGATCTACGCTTAGAGTGAACTAGTAGAGGATCATAATTCAGTTACCGATGCTTTCGCCAAAGCCAGACAGACCCAGATAAGCCGGACATGTGCAGCTAAATCCAGACACCTAGCAATCGTACACTGTGCCACAGAATAAAAAGTACCAGAAGGATGACTCCGCAAAGCCATTCCAATAAATAAGGGACTCTAGCTACGAAACAATAAAGTGCACTTCAGCTCACAAAGCTCAGAGTACCTAATAATTATATTCACTTAAAAAGCGTCTCCTTTTTCTATCGCGGCACGAACGTAGAATAATCCCGTTCGGTCGGATACGCCGATGTACCTTTAGCTTTGTACCTAAAGTGTGGAGTGACCCAGGCCTGACTATGCGTTGAGTCACTTTACTGCATGTTACATTACTGTGGCAGGGACGTCTATCTAATTACTTTGTTTTGCTTTGGTTTTCCTCAAACCACAGCTCAAACGTCGACCGATGCAAACGATTGCCACACCAAACGGTGCGAGTGTGCTACCTACCGATCTTGTTATGTATATAAATTCAACTGTGGACTTGGATACTAGGTATGACGATAAAATCTACAATACATCATCATTATTTATACTACTACGTCAGCTTTGGAAACTCGAGGCCCTGGGTTCGATATATGTTATTATATTGCATTTTCTGATAAAAGAACAGGTTATGGAAGGCTGAAAATTTGTTATTGTTGTAACGTGGAAAATAAACGCTTGGATAATATAGAAAATTAAAGTAAGTTATAATCTTTTTTGGAACTTGTCTTCGTTACAAAGGTTCGCATTTTGAAATCTTTTCTCCATTTAGGTACCTCAAAAAACTGTAAATATATTACAAGCGTGAAATTTGTTAGTTCGATTATTTATGGTAAGTACTAACTATATCAACAAATGATAAAATTACTCTTACTCAACTCTTACTTAACTCCGTTCCACGCGCGGGGCACAAGAAGTGTGCCCCAGGGATAAATATTTGCTTATTATTTTAAAATATATGGACTCAGAATGTCATCTACTTCAATAGCTGTCTCCTATATCCTGATGTATTTGTTATTGACTCGGCAACAACTACAGTGCACAGGTTTATTTTTTATAAACACATTAGTCATACTACGGTTCCCTTACTTCCTACGTTTTGAATAGAAACGGGGATCATGCAACTAAAACAACACTACAAATGGATGTGTTAGGACCATAAATTATTTCATTTTTTAAATATTTTGCGCAAAGAAGTAACTTTCTTTGTTATTGTTCTAAGCATAAATAAACGCTGATTTTGTAAACACTAATACTGTGTGACATTTATATTCTATTATATATGTAATCCTCTTTTAAAAAAGGGGCACGGTGGTGCCCCGCGCATGTAATTACGTGATAAATAAGACAGCGTGTAACGGAGTCTTAATTTACGCTTACTATCTTGCGGTTGGAAAGGCATGGGTATTGGTGAAATTATGGTTAAATGAGATCTAGGGGCGTTGGCCGCAGTATTTATTGATTGTATTTATTTATTGACTGTCACTCGTGACGAAATGCATCTGTTGTAGGCTCTATAGATACTATAGTCTTAGGCTAGTTCTGCTACATTCATAAATAAATATTAAGTATTATATTTTGTGTTAACCCTTCTCCGAATCTGAGCAAGTATGAATAGTAAGACTATCTAGCAGCGAAACCAAAATAATAATGAAATTATGACTTTCCCGCCAAAGGGCTCAAAAAGAAAACATGGCCGATGATGGCGACCCGTTTGAGAAGTAGTTTTGCATAAATCTAAAATTGGCAATTTTCACATTCTGTAAAGTTTTCTATTATTACGTCTCGTATGAGTATTTAGTATCTATACCTAATATTTCAAGTTGACCCCCTATTACATGCTTATTTTTAACTGACTTCCAAAACAGGCGGAGGTTCTCAATTCAACAAAGCTGATGCTTGTCATTTGGTCCCATTTAAATTTCATCAAAAACGGGCAAGCCGTTTTTGAGTTACACTCCAATAACTGAAAAATATTTTCCTATCTTGATGATAATTCGTTGATCCCGTAAGTAGCAAACGTCACTAAAAAGAGAGAAAAAAATAATTTCATCCAAAAAATGGATAGACTTCAACAAGTTATTTCACACGAGTTTCAAAAAGTTATTTTTGTGTATTGAAGTCGTTCAATACTCAAAAGTCTGAAATAACTTGTTGAAGTCGGTACCACGCGCTCAATATTGTGATAATAGGTACTTTTGAACTATACTGGTACGGACAACAAGTTATTTCACACTTTTGAGTATTTAAGTCGTTCAATACTCAAAAGTGTGAAATAACGTGTTGAAATCGGTACCACGCGCACAATATTGTGATAATAGGTACTTTTGAACTGTCGTGGTACCGACTTCAACAAGTTATTTCACACTTGAGTATTGAAGTCGGTTCCACTTATTGTTATTTTTTTTAGATTAACATAGTTTTAGCTCTTCACTAATGTTTTGTAGCGATTTCTGAGCTAATAACGCCCTGGCATAAACAAGACGGTTAGGCTCGTACGCAATAATTGCTAAACAAGTAATGTGGGCAGGAATTCTAGTAAATCCATCTCAGCTGACAAGGAAAACGAGTTCTCTGAATCTCCATGTTGATATTTATTTTAGAATACATTTATCTGATATAATGCACCTTTGTAACATTTATTTTGCCCTAAAGAGCTGCGTAAAGTAGAGTGAAAAAATAGTGCTTCTTGATGATTTAATTTTTTGTAGTTCTAGTTGAAAAAAAGCAAGTAGCGTATGTACTGCCCCTACCCATCAATCCGATCTATTCAGAACACTTAAATGTTCTTACTGGATCATAAACTTTGGTTTGATTCCTAAAGTAAGGTTGGGTAAATTACCTATTAGTAGATATGATTCAAAGAGCTTAAATCAAGGTTAATTTTTTTGGCGTTTTTTTGCGTAAATTAAGATTTTACACGTAAATATGGTCGACGTTGTCAATTTGGTTTTTTGTTTTGCTTTTCTGTGACCGTTGGTGATGATGGTCATTGGAGAGGTCAAACTACTTTTTATATATAGACAACCAGTTTTGTGAATAAGTACCTATTAATTAATAGAGTTATAAGTATATAAGTACCTATTAATTAATAGATTTATATTTAAAACTAATTAGGTATTTTTTTGGTTGGTTGTTACACCTGTCCGTGTTTTATTTTCTATCGGAACTTGCATTCATTTTTATTTAAAATCAAAATTTTATTAAAGTATCTTCAGCAGCACTTACCTACCAAAAATGATTGCTAAATACATTCTTTTTTAAATCTTGTAGACCTGGATAAAACCTTTTAAATATAATTTGTTATATGAGCGCCAAATTCACCAAATTATGGCATTACTAATACAAGAATAACTTTCATTTATTCATAGCAAAATACAGAATACTATCAGAACATGAAATAAATACAAATATAAGACTTGCTCAGTGGGTAGACCTACATTCTTTATTATCACTTTCCTTTTATATCTGTCATGTTATTTTTCATAATTTGTTACTTTTATATATCAACCTTGAACATCATACACGAACAAAAAGGCTTTCCAACAAAAAGTCCTTATTAGAACTTGAACTAAGTACATAAATCTTAACACTAGGTGACCCCAAACAGAATAAAATTATAAAGAATGATCAAACTCACCAACAGCTAATTTTTTCCATTATTCTACTTATAATATTATCACAAACACAGCACTAAAAGAATATTTAATTAATAACGTTAATTTTCAAACATGGCGTCTTTAGTTTATTAATTAAAATATATTTTGGCACATTTATTAAGGTGTGTACAGACGCAAAGGTCGTGGTGAACTGGTCAATGATTTTATGAACTTATGTCTCTTGTGTATTTTAATAGCTCTCTGTGTGAATAAAACTCGTCGTGGATGTAAGGCTGCGTGCATAGAAGGTCAGCTCAAGTTTGCATTATTATTTTCTCGATTTTACCTAGTCATTTGCTTTTTATTTATACATGAATGTGGGAGGTAGGGCTGTAACATTTCGTGTAGGATTTTGAAGTGCTTGCAGCGGAGGTTGTCTACTCGTTCCTAACCGATCCAACTAAGTAATTAACAAATTTAGGCTAAGTAGTCCTTATCTATAAAAGATAAATAAACAGTATATAGTAATAACAGTATAAACAGTACATACATATTAGCACACATATAAATTGTTTCATTCAAAGACGTGTGGTAAGAAATAAATGTTATCATTTTACGGCGTGTTACATGTAAGGACTGTTATAATATATTATATAGGGACTGTATTATTTGTTATTTTTAGAAGCTATTTCGTAGATTAAATAATTCTATTTCTTTGGTTCGAGGTGAGGGCCAGGATTTCCATAGCACAGGATCTACCTAGTTTGGAATCCTGTTCCTTCCCATCACTGTTCTTAAGATAAGAAGCTGCGTTATGTACTATTATTAGTTTAGCAAGTAAGAACTATTGGTGAAGGAAAAATAAATTATTATTATTATTAGTATATAAACCGCTTTCCATTCAAACGTACTAAGTCTTGTCATATTTTATATACTTGGGTACCTACCCAAGTTCAAACTCGTTGATTTTTAGGGTTCCGTACCAAAAGGGTACTATTACTGTGACTTCGCTTTCCGTCCGTTCGTCCGTCTGTCACCAGGCTGTATCTCAAGGTGACAGCTAGACAGTTAAGATTTTCACAGATGATGTATTTCTTTTGCCGCCATAACAACAAATACTAAAAATAAAATAAAATAAATATTTAAGGGGGGCTCCCATAATTACCATACAACAAACTTGATTTTTTTACCGTTATTTCATAAATTGATATGCAATCATCAAACTTCGTGTGAACACAAAAAAAATCTAAAATAGAACATTTTTTTTATGCCTGATAGGTTAGCCTTTGACCACTATCTCACCTGATGGTAAGTGATGATGTGGTCGAGGATGTTGTTCAGGCTAACCTAGAGTTACTGGCTCTCAAGGACAGCTGCCGGAAAACATCGTTAGGTGCTTGGCGACAGATTTTCAACTTGAGGGTGGTAGCTAGCCAGGCGGACATTCGCAAAGTGCCCTACCACGATGCTGTAACGACTGCCCTCCTAACAACCGGGACCGACGCGACGGCTTGACGTGCCCTCCGAAGCACGGAAGCGCTCAGTGGTAATGTCACCAGCGGTCACCCATCCAATTCATGACCGCGGTGGACGTTGCTTAACTTTGCTGATCGATTCAGTATGGCTAAGCAAACTTGGCTACGAGCGCTTCAAAAATTATCAAAATAGTGTAGTCATTTATCAAAATAGTATAGTAAGAAACTCTCAGTGTACGTATCCAACTCCCGCCTTGCTGTTTTTTTTTAAATCTTATGTAAAAAACAGGGTCTTATTGATAGTATCACCTGCTTAAGTTAGCAATGTGACCTTTTTAAGGCAACTTGTGTTAGGTAAGGTACAAGACAATGAACTAAATTTTTTGTACCTAATGAATATTTTATCAAGTGAATTGAAGATAATGTATGCATCTACCTACGCTCTTGTGTACCTACCTACATATGTAAGTTGTTTTTACGTAATAAAAAATTATATATTGCTGTACAGTACTGTATAATTATGTATTACTGTATCAAACGAGACAAAGCAGTCCACAACCTTGCGATTTTCACGGCATTTTCTACCTCGCACTGCCACATTATGGAACCAGGCTGCCAGGTGAAGTAAGTATTCCCGAACAGATACGACTTAGGAGCTTTCAAGAAGAGAGCATATTCCTACCTTAAAGGCCGGCAACGAATCCTCGAGACCTCTGGTATGTTTGTGGGCGACGGTGATCACTTACCACCAGGCGAGCCGCATGCTCGGTTTGCCATCCTATCTCATATCCTAAAAAACAACCAGATTGTCCACTGCTGAACCTCCCCCATCAAGGCAGGATTTGCCATAATACCCACGCTTGGCAGGCGTCTTGGGGATCGCAGTGTAAGATAGCATGGCATATCCGTGGGACGCCTTGTATAATAGGACACGTAATTGAGCTAACGTAGCTATACATTATTATGTACGTATTATATCGTTTATTTAAACGCAGCCTTATTCTGACGTCACCAAACGAGATTGTATCATTTCCAATCTCCATAGAGAATACATAATAAACTCCTTCATCTCGAGTCGACATACATCGATGCGATTCGACCTTCGACACGACGCAACACACGATAACGCGAATAAAACAGTATCAAGTAAATAAATATATTACTTTGACCCCCTTTTAGCGTAATCTAAATTGAAATTAATGCATCTGTAATAGGGTCGTATATAGCTCTTATTAAAAATTTTTCTGCGAGACATTTTCTGATGATAGGCAAAGTTATGCCAGATGCAGGCGTCCACAAATATTTCAACATAGATTAAAAATGATTAGGTAGGTATCAGGTCAGAGCATACCCCTATAGCCGCGGTATGCTCTGACCGACTGAGCTAACATGACTGAGTTATAACTCTCATTTTTCCTCTCGTTCTTGAACCATCGTATGGGGATTACCCCGGCTATAGGGGTCCATGACGCGGGTTCGAATTCCGCACATGACTATAATTTTTCCTCCGTAAATTTGTAATTCTGTAATATAATTCGCAGATTCGTTATTGCAAAAATACAAAATATAAAGTTGTTAAATCTCACATGCCTATCTTTCAAACTGCAACACAGTAAAACGAACATCACTGCTGGGCGGTAGAAATTGGTGTGCTGGCAAGCGATGTCACAAGCCCACTGCCACTTCTACTTACAAATTCTGGGAGCTATGTCGGTGTCATCAGATTTTCGGCGAATTCCCAAGTTTACAAATTTTGTCGCGCAAAGAAATTCCAAGCGTTATCTCCAAGGCACGTTGTGCGACTCTGAGCTTATCTAAAACGGTCATGACCACGTCTCAGCGACGTATTCATCACTGGCAACACACACTAGTTCAATAGTTAGTAAATAAATTAATAATTCTTTAGTCTTATTATACAAACTGACGTGGTCTTCACTAATTTTAGTAAACAATACGGGATAACTCACGTGAATCCGTCAGATAGCTCCGACTATAGTTTCAACCATATTTTACAGGATTAGGAAGGGCATTTTGCGAATGCCCGCCTGGCTAGCGACCACCCTCAAGTAGAAAATCTGCCGCCAAGCACCTAACGGTGTGTTCCGGCAGCAGTCCTTGAGAGCCGGTGAAATTACAGGCACATGACACTTAACAACTATGTCTCAAGGTGACGGGCGGAGTGCAATTTGTGACTTGTGGTGAAATACATCTGTTGTAGGCCGAGGTTAGTCCGCTTAACATCAGGTGGGCCTCGAGCTTGTTCCGTCACAATAATATAAAAAAAGGTACAGATAAACTTGTGTTTTGACGGTTTTTTGCGCTACGATGTCGCGTCGTCGTCGTGTCGAATGTCACATTCGCGTTGTCGTGACGTCAGAATGAGGTAAACAAACAAAAAATACTGTAATAGCTTATTTCCCACTATTTCTTTTAGTAGTATAGTATAGGTAGGTATACTTACAGTGAATTTAAACAATATAATACTAGGAAGCTAAGTCCTTGCCTGAAATACAATGTAAACTCTATATAACGACACTGAAGGGACTGTGTGTTTTATGGCGTTGTAGAGAGTTCTCGTTAAACGGAGAGAAGAAAAAAGTTTGTGAGCAACTAAGTATATAATAACATATAGATAATACATGACTCCTACTTTATATTCAACAATAGTGAACACGTGCAAGCAATCCCAATTTGTAAACAAAAGAACGAATTCCTTTAGTAAGTTCAGTATGCATCATGCCAACAGTCGAGTTTATTACGAGTTAGGATAATCAAGTGACAAAATAACGTACCTACATAGATGCGCAGTTTTTGTGAAAACTTAAAACACACTTTAATATTTGTCATTATTGAGAGTGGGTGTAATGCTATATAAAGTGTATCATTGTATGGAAGACAAACTAAACCATTCAAAGCCAAGTGATTTCGGCACTTAACGGAGTTTACCGTTAAATCGAGTGGCGATACATGTAGTTCATATTGTAGATAATGCGGACTGATTTTGCTGTACTGAAAGTCACCTATTGAACTGGTCCGCAACTATACGATTATTTCAAAGTACTTAAGCCTTTGACCACAATCTCACCTGATGGTAAGTGATGATGTGATCGAAGGTGTTAACAGGCTTAATCTAGAATGACTGGCTCTCAAGGACAGCTGCCGGAACGCGCCGTTACGTGCTTGGCGACAGATTTTCTACTTGAGGGTGGTCGCTAGCCAGGCGGGCATTCGCAAAAATGCCCTTCCACCAAGCTGTGAAACTCAAGCTCGCGGCGAGATTCGAACCATGGACCTGCTGCGCGGTAGTCCATAGCCAAAGCCACTGAGCTATCACTGCTTCAATACTTAGTTCTTCATAGAGAGATACCAAACGCCGCTTATGTGTGCGCGTCACCTGTCACTTCATACACAATAATGCAAATACCTAGCGTGTTAAGAGTGCGTTGATTTATTTAAAGATAATTATTAAATATCATCATGACCGTGTCTGTAGGTAGCTACAAATTGATTTGCTACAGTATACATATTATAACCTATAATAAAACTATAGAGTTATGGACAACTTGCGTATCCAGACTAGAGTGGGCATTTGAATCTCCTACGTACTTCCAGACGAACTACTTTTCTGGTGTTACTATGGCGTTTTGAAGCAGTGATGTCTCAGTGGCATTGGCTATGGACTGCCACGCAGCAGGTCCATAGTTCGAATGCCACCTCGGGCTTGAGCTTCACCGCATAGTGGAAGAGCAGTTTGCGAATGCCCGTAGCGACCACCCACAAGTAGAAAATCTGTCGCCAAGCACTTAACGGTGTGCTCCGGCAGCAGTGCTTGATAGCCAGTGAATTTACAGGCACATGATACAACAACTATGTCTCAAGGTGACGGGCGCAGTACAATTCGTGACTCGTGACGGAATGAATCTGTTATATAGGCAGAGATTAGTCCGCTTAACATCAGGTGGGCCTCGAGCTTGTTCCGTTGCAATGACATAAAAAACAAATAGCTCCCCTCAACAACTACCTAGGCCAGGGCTTCCTAAACTTTAAAGATAACAGAACACCAGCCAAATACCTTTTATTTTGTGAAACCAAAATCAAAGGATCAACACATCAGTGTTCTTAAAATAAATTGTTTTATAAATATAAATTTATTGAAAAATTTATTTTAAGTAATATGCAATACAACTGAAAAACATATATAATAGCTAGATATATAATATAATTCCAAAAATATATATAAATAAATAAAACGAAAATGCACTTAAAAGTATGTAAATAAACTAAACGATTGTATACAGTATTTTTTTTATGTTCATTTTGCATTCGTTAAGTGAAAACGAGAATATCATCTATGTAGTCGAAGCAATTAAATACGCATAATAACACAAATACTACTCGTCAGATCTCACTCGAATTTAAATGGGAACCATATGTCATGCACCAGCTTTTTAATATAAAAAAAATATCATCAAAATCGGTATACCCTGTTAAAGTTTACGAGGAACACGCACAAAAAAATACAGTCGATATGAGAACCTCCTTTTTTAAAGTCGGTTAACATATATGTAATTCAATAATAATTAATATAACAAAACAATTGTTGATTAATCCTAAATTTATTTACAAACAAATTTCGCAATCTTTTAATAACTTGTGTCATTGAAATTTTCTATTTCTTTATAATAACTTAATGATTAGCGCGCACTCATCCAACAGGCACCGCATCGACGACATCTCCTCAACTCCGCGCTCCGTGGGCTTATGCGTCTTCTATCGTTTGAATTCTAGCGTGTAATAAACCTATATGAGAAAATATGGAGGACATAAAACCTCGTTTAAGACCATATTGTAACCCATACTGCAATAAATATTCTTGATTCTTGTTTTTGGGGAGTGTTCTGGAGAGCTTTTTCACCTCCGGCATCGGATTTTTGCCACCGAACATCCCGACATTCTCTAAAGGCTCATCCAACATTTTTACAATGCTGGAAAAGCGACTCAGTCCGATTCTCTCGACCTTTTCTTCCGAGGACCTCCTTCATGATGTGGAGTGAGGATATCCACATTCCTCCGAAGCTGTTTCCGCAGTATAACAGCGGGGGCGTTTTAAAAAACGGGGTCTACAAATTCCTCTCCAGTACTTCAAAACCTTCTGAGGAACTGATCTTAAACTGCAATCCCCAAGACGCCTGCCAAGCGTGGGGATTATGGCAAATCCTCACTTAATGGGGAGGCTGTGTTCAGCAGTGGACAATCCAGCTAATACAGTACAGTACTTCAAAACACAAACATCACCCCTGGTGCTGGATTTTGATTAACACCAGACGTACCATCTGATTTTATGCAGCCATTTATTCCAATAAAATAATCTTGTCGTTATGTATTCTCGGTTTAGAACGTACACAATGTACAATGCCGTATCGTCATCGCCACGCCTACGGGACTACTTGTGAGAATGTGACGAGCCGACGTTGAAACGGTGCCGACGCGATAAGTCTGTGTTGTCCTTATATCTATCTCAATTTGACAGTTGGTAACGCGGCGTTGCAATTAGCTTTTTCAATCCGCTCCCGGAGTTGTTTTAATCGTGCTCTGGCTAATGTTAAATTTGCATTAGTTGCTCGCATGCTTTCCTGGAAACAAAAATATATTGATGAGGAAACTCACGTCTGTGGCGGTAAAGCTAAAATATAAATAATTTTTTTCGCGCTTGCAGCTACGCTACTCTCAACAGGATCATGCTATTAGAGAGTTGAAAGTAATATTCGGGCGGATCGAGTCGATGGCAGAGTGGAATGAGCTTTCTGCGCGAAATCGGAGGAAGCTGGTTCGATTCCCACCCGGAATAAAAAAAATGTGCTCTTATAAATTGTAAATTTGATTTTAGCTTACCACACTATGGTGCTTGTGCATATTTTAGAAATATAGAAAATTTAACAAAAAGCAACCAACTTCAAACATAAAATCGCATTATTAGGGATAACCTACATATTACTCGTTGGATCTCGATCAAATTTAAATGGAACCAAATGATAAGCACCAGCTTTCGAGTATGAAAAAATCATCAAAATCGGTACCCCCTGTAAAGAGTTCTGAGGACACAAAAAAAGTTGAACTGAGAATCTCTTCCTTTTTTTGGAAGTCAGTTAAAGTGTTGTGTTTCAAAATGCACTTATTTTGATCAGTTAGTCTACAAGTCCAGTTGTTATAGATTGAAATAATAAAATCAAATAAGCAATTCAATTCAACGGGCCAATGCTGCCAGCATGCTGGGCACGCTGCCAACTGGGAGTGGGCTGAAGACTACCTGCGAGTCTGCTATGACTTATAGGTTGTCTAAATGCTTTTATTGTAGTAGCTGTAGTGTTGTATATAGTTCGTAGTATTTTGTTAAATAAAGGCATACCGCTGATTAAAAACAATAAAATTAGAGCAAAAGATTCATCTCAATCGAACATCCTCTGATAGCCTAGAGGTCGCATTCGGCGTGAATACAGGGGTCGCGGGTTCGATTACCGCTCGGGACATGAATTTTTTGCTCTAATAATTTGTAAATGTGATTTTTGCTAAGCACTAAATAGTGCTTGTAATCATATTTAGAACAAATAAGTTGAACAGTTGTTTTAGTTTTTAACATTTTTATGTTTGCTACACATGCTCTGCAGATTACATTACAGAGGATTAGATTACTTACGTTAGAGCATATCCCGGCTAAAGGGGTGGATGAACGCAGGTTTGAATCCTGCACATGACTTAAATTTTTCCTCTTGTAAATTTATAATTTTGTAGTTGTTTTAGTTACCTGAACATTAAGTAGAGTCCTGTCAGATCTAGTCAACTTCTCGACTGATATATCAATGGAATGCTTCACCAACCCTTCAAGGTTTGCACGGAATGAGACATTGGCTTCCCCTGTAAAAAAAAACCTGCTATTAGTCCAATACAGACCCTCCCACCAATATTCAATTTACAAGGGGAGTTTCAAAGTATTCTCGGCATCACAACTTTTTTGTTAGTTAAGGGTTATTTTTGTCTATGGTTCTTAAAGGATATTGATATTCCAGATTGTTTTATATTCCTTTATTATGTTTTTTGAGCTCACACGACACAGTCAGCCAGGCACATGAGACCGGAAGAGAGAGACAGAGAGAGATAAATAGGTGAGATTCTTCTCACTATTTATCTTTAATATACTTTGAACTCGCCTCATACTAAAACTATTTTTTTTAATATACAGTTTGGGATCCTAACAATATCTTCCTTATGGGGAACAAAAGAGGCGACAAGAAGAATAACAGAAGACAAACAGGCACATTCTGGAGAATTCCCATCTTACACTGGTATCCCCAAGACGCCTGCCATGGGAGGGGATAATGGGCAAATAATCGTGGAGGCAGTGTTCACCAGTAGATACCTCGTATTATAAATTTATACACATAGAACTTGGATTTAATCCTAAACTGGCAAAATTCGCCCTAAAGTATTTATGTAAATTCTAATATTTACTAAGTGCAGAGCTTCTATAAATTAAAACTTCCCATCGCAGTTCAACTCGGGCATCAAACCCAGGAAACCTATGTGAAATTAATTTTAAAGCCACAATTTCTTACATAATTTCTGGTGTAACAGTGAGTTGTGGACAGTGGGTGATGATGGAGGCTTGGGAGCTGGTACCACAAGCCGCTCTGGCTGTATGATTGGTCGCAATGGTGGTGGCGATGCCTTTGATTCTGAAATTTAAGAAAATTTTGTTTGAAATTAGCTTAAAGAGAAGTTCTGTCATTTTCTACATTCTCAAATCCATGAGAACAACAACCAAAAATGGCTTCAAGTAAAAAAAACATGGCATTATTTCTAATAATAAATACTTTTAAAAGTATCCTAAAAACATTAAATAATATTTAAATAAAACACTTAAAAAAGCATAAAATTATATATCTAGTGACAATTCCGCCTAATTTTCCTGTCATCTACTTGACGTCACAAACATCACGCAGCCTAACCGGAAGAATACCCGACTAGTTTCGCTTCTAAACGAAGCATCTTCAGGAGGTCTTGACTCACCGAGCGCACGATCGAGAATAAACGGCCAGCTGTTGTTGTTGTTTAGGGAGGACATAGATGCTGGCTACCGCCTGTGCGGTCGTCCAGCTCCACCGGGTTTTGGGCGAGGGCCTGGCCCTACAATAGCCCGGGAGGGAGAAGTGCCGAAGGCACTTAAACGGCCAGCGGCTAAACACGCCTTTATATAGGCCCGATCACGATCGGGCTTCTTTGTTGTAGCTTACAATTGGTAAAGATATACGTTTTTATAGTGATAATTACATAAAAAAGTTTTTGAATTGTTAACAGAATATTTTTTAAGTTATATACGGTATGTTTAGTGTTTACAAATATGAGAGATGTTGAATAATATAATAAACAATATTAGAAAACTAGTTTTAAACTAAATATTATGAAAGCGTCGCAGAGTGACGTCAACACTGGTTCGGCGGGTAGCTCGGTTCGGCAAGTAGGCAGCTTCCACGATGAAACAGTCACAGGACCTGCTTGTAGCTACTCAGGACACGTGGGGATGACACGGTGGGTGGCGTGACTCGTAGCGTGACGTCATCACTGGTTGCTGGTTCGACGGGTGACTTGGCTCGGCACGTTAGTGTTTAAATTGTTACGTTTATTGATTTAAACTGTACTTAATTTAATGCCTAATTGTGGAATATAGGATAAGTGTGAAATATAGTAGTTGTAACATGGTAAGCCTGAGCTTTATTACAAAATAGTTTGTGGCGGCAGATTATCACTAAAAATACGTAACAGTGGGGATGAAACCAATTGAGTCTGTTCATTCAGCAGCGCGAATCCTACACTATGTTTTGATATTTCTAACTGTTCTAATACACATAATCTAAACCCCTTGTCACAACAGTGTAAGATTTTAAACGTTCACTTTGTTAATCAGATCTAGGCTATTCTTTAAACTATATTTAGGTTGAAAAGATGATTTGGCACATAACAAAATATTACCTTACGAGTCAAATCAATGTCTAATGGACTACGTAATTATCAATTAAGCTATTAAAGGAGTCAAATTGTATAATTACAAGTAAAATGTAAAGCATTAAATTAAGTACAGTTTAAATCAAATTGAAACGTAACAATTTAAACACTATTTGTAATTTTTGTTTATTTTTTTTTTTCATAACGTGCCGAGCCAAGTCACCCGTCGAACCAGCAACCAGTGATGACGTCACGCTACGAGTCACGCCACCCACCGTGTCATCCCCACGTGTCCCGAGTAGCTACAAGCAGGTCCTGTGACTGTTTCATCGTGGAAGCTGCCTACTTGCCGAACCGAGCTACCCGCCGAACCAGTGTTGACGTCTTCGAAATACAGTGCTAAGCTATGTCGAGGACCAGAGGCTTCAAAATTAACATTGTACACAACATTAATGATTTTTTAATGTTATGATATGCTTACCATCATCAGACTCGGGAGCCTCTCCAGCTATTACAAATACTTTTGTATTTGAGGGTGAATCAATATCCTGCAAAAAAACAATATTTAATTTTTATAATATATGATTACAAGCACTACCGCATGCTAACCGAAAATAATATTTCACAGATCATTGAAGTACAAAATGTTTTGCCTCGGGCGGGAATTGAACCATTATTTTACATATAAAAAGTTACCTTAAATTCTTTGAAATATGAACCTATGATGATAACTAACAAATCTAATTATATTTTATGTATTTTTATATATATTTTTTTACTTATTTTGACAACTAAAAAGTGTAATACAGTGGGGAACATTACTTTATTACTTAAAATAGTGCTAAGATTTAGTGGTTTGTACCGGTTCTTAAAAAACCGGATAATCACCAATTGGGATGGGTACCGGAGACTAATCGGTGTTTCTATTAACTACAGGTTAATCGATTATTTGATGAGTAACCATTTCTGAACGCACGATTCAGTCGTGATTAGGGTAGGGATGTATCTTTGTTCGATACTACTCATATGAATATCATAAAATGATAATATTAATTTCATCTCATATCATTTGTACTATATTTGCTTCTATTAACCTACACGGGAAACCATTATTACTACTACCCCATTGGCTCTCCTCCATTTATGCTACCCAAGAAAAACACTTGTTCTCGGTAGGTAAGTATTTTGATAACAATAAAAACCTTATGTTTTCCTTGGATTGCATTCAAAAATATTTTGTATAATCTCATTCGGTAATTTCTAATTATGATATGAAATACAGATTTTTATTGGCATATTTTATGGACATACTTCTTTCAGAAAATTAAAATATAAAATTAAAGCTTTATTCTCCTTACAAAACAATGCTCTAAACATTTTTTTTAATTATAGTAGTACAATGTGTTCCGACCAAGGAGGTTTCAATTCAATTTATATACACATTATCTGTGGTGAGCGTTTTTCTTTTGCCAGAAAAATCAAGAAAAGCTTATAGCCATGAGATTAAAAAAAGTACTGTATGCAACTGCATATAATTAGGTATTAAAACACTCGTGTAATCTTATTTTGAAACACGCCTGCGGCTCGTTTCAAAAGACTACACTCATGTTTTAATACCCTCTATTATATGACAGTTGCATTAACTACTATTATTGGTCACATTAAATTCGATTGCATGTCAAGTGCTTTCTGTGCATCAGTAATAAAATATACTGACTATCCGGAGAATAACCGGAGAAACACCGGTTATTCAATAAAATCACCGCAAAATCTCCGGAGGCTGAAATTGCCTCCGGTCTACTAAGATTGTAAACAGGTTGCAATATTGTTTTTTTTTTTCAACTTTCTACTTTGGCATATTAATTATTTGACTTATATTTAGGCCAGAATTTGGCAGTCTATGATTAAGTACTAACAAGGACAATTATTAGCATAATACTTAAGGATACATGTAAAAATATCATGTTAGGAAAACTTACTGGAGAGATTCCGATTTCTACTTCAGAATCTGACTCAGATGCTTCTCCATCTACGACGTGAGCTGTTTGAGACATTATTCAAGATCAATCTTGGTAACTGGAGTTGTACACGCCAGAGAAAACAAATTTATCAAACAAAATTGGTGAATTCAGCAAACAAAAAACTTGAGAAAACATAACATTGCCTTTTTTGACATTAACAATTTATCATTATCCGTCACTGTCAGTAGCGATAGCGAGGTATATTCGATAAAATAAACATCGATATTTCATAAATACTCGATGTTCATTCGTCGTTCAATACATCGAATAGATCTCTTGTTTTTCACAGACAAGAATATATTCGATGCATCAATGTATTGCCAACTATTTTAATACTTACCTACTTCAAAAACCTGTCGTTACCAGGGTAGCCACGTTGACCGTACCTATCTTAATAGAAATGGTGGGTTACGTACTAGAAAATCTCACACACATAATTATATTTTTTTAAACTAAGTTACCACACAAAACATTTGAGTTATTATTACGTTGAAATTGACTTCAGGCCTCTGAAGCCTAATATCACAACCATTCTACCAAAAAAGGCAGATTAATATTTATGTCACAGCTTAAAGAAATGTCCGACAGCGCAGCGTCAATCCGTCATGTCACATGATCTGTTCTCGAACCTTTCAATCGTAAAATCTCTACCAAACGAGCATTGCAAATAATGTGTTGTTGAAAAAATAAAACAAATGGTGTTTATCAACTATGCTAGGATAACAAAATTAAAATGACAGAGAAAATTTGAACTACGACTGGAATCCGAACACGTGTCCGTACGGTGTAGTAATTCTTGGGGCAAGATTTGTAATTTTGTAAACGTATTCACTAAGAAGGCGTTACTGCGAATATTACTATTCTTTTATATTTGATTATTCAATTCTGTAATATAGTCTTAGTGTTGTATGTAGTGTAATGATACAGAGTTATCTATCTATCTTATGTACCTATCCTAGCCTCTCCTATAATAGGAGTAACAAAGCCCTCAAATATTTCCAAAATGTATTCGATGTATTGTTATTGAAAACATCGATTTTCAATCGATTAAAACGGAAAAAACGGTGCGTAATTTCATTCGTTATACAATATCGATGTTGTGTTCAAATGGACATCCTTATTTTATCAGTCAGTTGTTAGACTGCGCGCAAGGTAAGTCTATGCGTGGTACAAGCTAAACTTACCGCTAATTCAGCTTGATAAAGACTTTGGCGTACGCAGACTTATCGCGCGCGCACTATATCATCAGCTGATGACTATATTTATTTTTAAGTTGGGTTCGTATAGTTTGTACATTTGTAAAGATATGTTATCCTACTATTTGTACACTTACGTCGTAATAAATATACGTCGGTAGTAGGCACATACTAATAAATTAGGCACTTACGGGTAGTAGGTACCGTAGAAAGAGAAGTGGACACAACTATCTATAGAACGATTAGAAGGTACCTACCTACAAACATTAAGATTATGATAGTGTGTTGAAATGACACGATGTTAGCAAAAGTGCATAAGTTTATAAATCAGTTGTTTTAATCAAATTCCAAGAGGTTTCAGGGAGCTCAAAATATTTTAAAGTCAGGTAGCACAAATGGTTGGTGTAAAAGTGTATTTTTTAATGTTACTGAGTTTTTTAATCGTTAAAATTAGCCATAGTAATTAAATGATGCTTAATTGACATAATATTTTATTTTTATTAGATTAAATATATTTTTTATTATTACTGACATGTATATTTCTAGTACAATTACTTAATGTTTTTTTTGGTGTTTTTTAATTTGACCACAGTGGAAATTGTAGCTATACAAATTCAACAATTTTATTCCAAAGATAAACCTATAGTCACATGATGGGGATGGAAATTTGTAATAATGTAATGTAATCCGCAGAGCATGCGTGATTGCAAAAATAAAAATATTAAAATAAACCTATAGTACTTCCCTCTACTTAGTAATCTTCTTTTTATCCGGGAAGAAAGAGAAGTTTATAGTACATTGCATCTCGCTCCGCGTGTCAGATTTTTCAAGATCAATGTACCAAACAACTTTGTCTTTATTCAGTTTTTTTTTCAGATTTTTATTTGAATATTAAAACTTTCGTAAATAAAAATGCGTAATCGACATTTTGGTAAAAAATATATATAAAATATGAAAATGAAAAATGAGTCATACATGCCACACATTTAAAAAACCACTCTCTCATGCGCTTATGTAGTTATTACTTTATATCATATTGTTATCTCAAACATACCTGATGGGTAGTTAGATATATATAATATATATCTAACTGCCCATCAGGTATGTTTGAGATTGAGAAGTATTTCCTTTTTCACTTTTTTTTTATTCCTGATAGTCTTTTTTTACACCTCTATCTCACCTAATGTGGTATTGTATATTATGTAAATGATGATGTGGTATTCTTGTGAATTACTGGCTCTGAATGACAGCTGCCGTAACAAACCGCACCTAAGTACTGGGCGACAGATTTTCTACTTGAGGGTGGTAGCTAGCCAGGCGGTCATTCGCAAAATGCCCTACCACCATGCACAAACTACATAGGTAAATCCCTAATGACTTATTTAATGTTATTAAATAAGTCATTACATGTAATTAACGTGACATTGGCTTTTCTTACTTTTTAAATGGCAACCTGGTTCCATTAATAACAACGTATCCAATATGTGCATGACAGCATGCATTCTTTGAAGCGCTCGTAGCGAAATTTGCTTGGCCATTCTGAATCGATCAGCAAAGTTAAGCAACGTCCGCCGCGGTCAGGAGTTGGATGGGTGACCGCTGTTGACATTACTACTGAGCGCTTCCGTGCTTCGGAGGGCACGTTAAGCCGTCGGTCCCGGTTGTTGTCTTAGGATGGCAGTCGTTACAGCATGGTGGTAGGGCACTTTGCGAATGCCCGCCTGGCTAGCTACCACCCTCAAGTTGAAAATCTGTCGCCAAGCACCTAACGGTGTGTTCCGGCAGCTGTCCTTGAGAGCCAGTAATTCTAGGTTAGCCTGTACAACATCTTCGACCACATCATCACTTACCATCAGGTGAGATAGTGGTCAAAGGCTAACCTATCAGGCATAAAAAAAAAAAAAAAAAAAAAAAAAAAAAAAAAAAAAAAAAAAAAAAAAAAAAACATTGCATACGTTGTTATTGAGTGGTTAACCGCGCTCTGCTAGACTGCATCAGTACTAATATTATAAATGCGAAAGTAACTCTGTCTGTCGGTCTGTTACGCTTTCACGCCAAAACTACTGGACCGATTTGAATGAAATTTGGTATGGAAATAGTTTGAGACCCGGGAAAAAACATAGGATAGTTTTTATCCAACTGCGCAAAAAGAGGTTAATGTTTTTGCGCGATAACCGACATACGCGCGGGTGGAGCCGCGCCCGGAAAGCTAGTGTATTATAAATTGTTTATGGCATTGAAGTCTTGATGAAGGTCGGAGGTACTTTGGCTTTTGGGAGAGTTACGACAACATCTTCTAGAGATATTTCTAAGTGCGTTTTGGTGATTCTCAGTTGTTTATGTTGCTTCGATGATTTCTTTTATTACACCCCAAGCCTAGTTTATGCTCTGAATGAAGTAGATGTGTCTGCTGAAAGTGCCAACACCAACCATGACTTCAATTTTCTTATGCGTTGAGATCTAGTTTTTTAAAGAGTTTTACTGATGTCGTATATTAGAAAAGGCGAAGTCAGACGTGGTTTTAATATGTATATCCAAGCTTTTTTAAGGTTAACGTAATAGCTATGTGCGTACCTTACTAAGGTCCTTTAGAAAACTATCAACAACTGGGCCTAGATATAGTGCGTGACCTTCTCTCTCTGCGCGATCTATCTTTGTCGGAGTCTGACACTGTGTCTGCCCTTGCCATACAGTGTCAGACTCCGGACAGGTTCTGAGAATTTCTCTTGGGAAATTATAATGAAAAATAGTATAAGTTTTGAAGCTTGCATTTGGAATGTTATAAACTGACTTCAAAAAAGGAGGAGTTTCTCTAAACGTCTGTATTTTTTTTTTTTTTTGTTGTTGTTACCTTCGAACTTAGGACTGGGTGAACCGATTTTGATAATTCTTTTTTTATTTGAAAGTTGATGCTTGTTGTGTGGTCGGTCTAATTTAAATTTCATCAAAATCGGTCAAGCCGTTTTTGAGTTACACTCCAATAACTGAAAAATATTTTCCTGTATTGATGATATAGTCGTTGACAGTGAATGACAATCGATCCCGTAAGCACCAAGGTCACTAAAAGGAATGATTTTTTTTTATACATACATGGAACCGATTTCAACACTCAAGTGTGAAATAACTTGTCAAAGTCGATACCATGCGCACACTATTGTGTTAATACGTACTTTTGAACTATCATGGTACCGACTTCAACGAGTTTTTTCACACTTTGAGTGTTGTAGTCGGTTCCATTATATGATGAATTTATTTATAAAATAAAACACATATTTAACATGAAGAACGTTTTTACTATCAGATGTAACGTGGACGTCTTGACATAGCGATAAAACTATTTACAATTCACGACACGCATTCAATATCCTTCTTTTTTCACAATCCTCTTTTGATAAGTAATATTACAGACTCAAAACATTAGCCTACATTTTACTTCAATTACATATTGCAATAACAAAAATTATACAATGAATAAAGTATCTACGGGTAATAAGGCCCGCTTAATTTCAAACGGTTTTATAAACAAATTATTACTAATATAATATTTTACCAAAACTGATATTTTTAGAGATTTATTTCAGGAAGAAAAAGGCTTTATTATGTGATACATCTAGGCCTTATTAACCAAATTTTTTTTAACTATAAAGTATTTGACATATCGTTTTTCTATTGCTCTTATTACACTCCGATGCATTGTTACAATAAACATAAATAAAAAATGTATTCTAACTTAGTAGAGACTATAAATTGGGATGAGCATGCCAGAATACTTGTATTCTACAAGGTACTTAGTTTGTGCATGACAGTTATTCTTACCATAGTAAAACATTTAGTAAGTTTGAATACATTTTTTATATTTATTCATTAGATACATCTGACGTGGATTCAATAAAAAAAAACATTTATTGATAAAGTAATAATAATTAAGTTGATTAAAACCATATTATAGGTGCTTAATGACAATCAAGTAGGGAACTTAAGTAATACGTAAGTTTAAAGAAACTTGTAAGTACGTAAACTTAGGTTTTCTTTCTTATATCTCACGCATAGACTAATACATTCAGAACCAATGCAATGGAACAATTTCAGCTTATATAAAAACACTATGACATGACTCTTGCATGTAAAGATCTTAACTTTTATTATACCACTTAAAAAAATTATCAAACGTTAAAATAATCATGCAAATCGATGATTGATATCGCGGAAATTTCAGTTTAAAATAAACAGTATGTTAGAATCAGTACTAATATTATAAATGCGAAAGTAACTCTGTCTGTCTGTCTGTCTGTCTGTCTGTCTGTCTGTCTGTTACGCTTTCACGCCAAAACTACTGGACCGATTTGAATGAAATTTGGTTTGGAGATAGTTTGAGACCCGGGAAAAAACATAGGATAGTTTTTATCCGACTGCGCAAAAAGAGGTTAATGTTTTCGCGCGATAACCGACATACGCGCGGGCGGAGCCGCGCCCGGAAAGCTAGTATATAATAGAATTACAAATTTGCAAGTGGAAAAATTAACAATAATGATTACTGAGCTAACAATTGTCATAATATCTCACTCGGTCAGAGTATACCCCGGCTCAACTGGTGGATGACACGATTACGAATCCCGCTAATGACTTACATTTTCCCTCTCGTAAATTTGTAATTTTGTAATGTAATCCGCAGAGCACGCATCTTTGCAAAAATATAAAAAACTAATACATTACTTCCTTTTAAAATGGCGTTTTTAATTCGGGTAGCTTTTGTGCATTTTAAAAATAGATCTTTAATTTAGATACATACGTATTTAATATCGTCTGCCATAGTGATAGCGTTTATGTTGTGGGTTTTAAAATAGCAGGCTCAGCTAGCGGTCTAACTTTACTCAAATACCATTTAATTATCTCAGAGAATTACATCAAACATTTTAACACATTCATTCCGAAATACGATTTAAACAGATTTACGAAAATGTAGCATACCGATTCCTTTCAACATATTCCGTCACAATCACAATCCACGATTAATTTAATTATTAATTCTATGATTCATAAGATATTTTACCTAATTTAATTGCTACTGTAGTAATTCTAAAGAATACTAGTGTTAATAGCTCTGCAAAATATGTTAATAATATTTAATATAAATTCGCTTAACATCAAATAATATTTATTTCACATTTTGTTAAATATTAATAATATAGTCGTAGATGGAAGATGTTACACATTATTTGAGGGTGGAACCATTGTATCGAACATATTATTATTTGTGAGTCGTTTTGAGGCTTTGTAATGCAATATCCGCCAAAAGCAACATATTATGCGCTTCAACGTAATATATGAAGAGAAAATATTAAATACTACACAGTAATTATTAATCCATACAATTACAAACTTTTTCTCACGCGTTCTCGTAACTCGTTATTTATGGCGAAGAATTGTATTATAAACTCATGATTGGTAAATAATAATTTTGCAGAGCTAAATACACTTGAAAAACTGAGCTGCAAATCTAAAACTAGTTAATTAAATCAACTTTATGATGCCAATTCCTAATAAGTTAAGTCCATGTTTTTACGATTTAAAGGATACGAATATCAATATTCAACTATAGTTCGCATCCTTGAATTCTTAAAATCAATTCCTAAATACTATTTTATTTATTAAAATTAAAATAATATCTAAATAATCTATTAACAAAAAAAAACTATGAACTAATATTCTATTTCAAAATAACACAAATAAATGCTTTCATTAAATCTAATCTAACTTAAATGATAATCGAGCTACAAAGCAAAAATGATATGATTCAAATTGCTTAGAAAGTTTTTATACTCACAAACATTTTTCACTTTAAATTATTATACAAACTTGATTCTTGTAATAAGATTTTTCAAATAAATATCCTGTATTATTCCTTTAAAACTCTTTAAAAAGAAAGCCTACCCCATAGTTTGAATTCCAATACATAGTATCATGTTGGTATGCTTTATAATAATCAACCAACAGCCAAAATCATCAAATCTATTAGCGTCCTGGCAAATGATTTGTAGAATTTGTCAGTGGATGAGACTCCATACAAAATGGTTAGATAATCGTAATACAACGAAAGCATGTAGGCAACCATAAGGCTATTATTGCAGGCCTACAGGCAGTCCGAATGCGCCAGCCGACTACCAGTTGGCGGCGTGCGCAGTATGCTGGCAATAATTAATATTTGTTTTGAGAGTTTTTGTTTTACAGCCGCAATTTTACACTTTTTGGTGTCAACAGCGTATAAAAGGCCAGTACGCAAGAGTTGTGAAACTGCACATAATTCAGTAATACAAGTTTCAGAATGTTACAAACCTAACACTAGTAGTATATTTTTTAAGCAATATTAATTTGCTTAACATAAATAAAATGAAGAATAATATTTTACATTTTGTCAAGTGTTATATGGTCAAAGATGCCAGCTGCCACACCGTTAAGTACTTACTTGGCGACATTTTTTTCCTTGAGGAAAGAACTAGCCTAACCTATCGGTCTTATTGTGTGACGGGGCATTTTGCTTGTGGCTCTGTCATGCAATATATTAAATCCTACACTGTAATAACTCGTGTATTTAGGCTGGTTCCGTAACAAAGCATTACTACGCAACTACCATTGTAGAGTTAGAAATCCCTCGTGTAATTATAAATTAAAATTATTCAGAAATAATTTATGTAAATAACAGCATTTCAGAATATTCGCGAGCAGTTTTCTAAAGATACGTAGCTGGCCCTGTATACATTGTGAAATAAGTTTTATATAACAGCTGTCAAAAATTTAAAGGTTAATTCAAAAGTAACAGCTGTCGAAAATTCAAGATGGCTCGCATTATATAGTACTTGACCTCCACCATAACTGTATGCAATTGAAGTTTGTCAGTTGTTTATTGATTATTATTTGCCAGCAACTCTCTCATTCAATTGGTATTTGTTATTAATGTTATTATGTATTATACACGGATAAATTGCAGAAAGTTTTACCAACATGATTATTACATAAAATTACAGTGCATTTAACATTTTCCTTTTTTTATAAAACATCATAAAATTGGATAAAAGCCGAAAAATTAAAACATTTAAATATGATTTTTCATTGTTCGAAAAATATAATTATCGAGGTATAAGCACATCCAAAAGTTGTTACACTTGTAAAAAGTTGTTAAAATAAGTTTCTTGCAGCTGTTTTAGAGGAGCGGCTTTTTACCCTGTTGCTTATGGTATAAGATAAAAATATAAGAGATTTACAAAAAAAAAAACCTGCATACTAATTTTCACTCTCATGCAAATGGATATCAAGGTTCGAATTGTCATCGTTTGACATTTCTAAATTGGTTAGAAAATCGCACTCCTGTCTTCTTTTGTTTTTATATAATCTCGAAAAGAAAGGTTTTATGGTAGTTAATACAATCAAATATTACCAACATTTTTCACAACTACAAAGGACAATATTTTATGACAAGTATTCAGAATCGGTTATTCATAAGTAATTACAACCCGGATATCCGCAATAGACGTATCTGATGCCCGATTACGTAACTTTGTAGTAAGGGGACACTTGTAGCCTTCAGATTTTAAAGCTTGTAACATTAAAAAATAGAAATTATCTGATACATGTCACTTCAAACGTCAGTTCAGTAGGGCCGCGTTCCAAGCCTCAGAGTGTAGTTGTTTGGTTGCTTTAACTTACTCCAAGATTCCGAACGACTCGGTTGTTTATAACCTCAAATATCGTTTTAGGCGTTTTATGATGTTTGAAAAGCAATAACTACCGTTACCTGCAAAATATAAAAGAGTGGCTATAATTCTCTCATCAAGAAATGTCAAGATCATGTCAGTTAAAGATTCAACACTTTAACGACTTGCGCTCTACTCGAAGGTTGTAAACGACGTTAGAGTGAAAAGTTGCACTCCGAGTGCGCTCTAACCAAGGTTCCGAACGACCTCCTGCTTTTAAGGTATATAAGGTACTCATGGAAGTAATAAATACGTAGTACTTATTACTTCCATGTATTTACTACAAAAGCTGTAATCTGTGTGTATCATAAATTGATACCTACAAAGTTACGTAATCGAAAGGCAGCCCGTCATCAAAATCGTTTGACAGTTCGATGCTGATTTTGGCTTTTTCAATAGCAGTGGCACTTTGGTTGCGTCTTTTTCTTCCGCGATCCGGAATAAAGATATCACGATATCAGACGATGCTAATTCAAACATGATCTGCATCAACACAAGAATGACAGTCAAGTTCTCCACATACCGAAAGCAGAATGTGCGCGGTGCGCGAGTCGAGCGTTTATTAAGCTCCGTTTATTAAATTAAAACATGTATAAGGTCGGCGCTGACTGCCCGCACGGTACGGCATTTTTTACCTTATTTTAATGAATTTAGAATACTTTATTTCGATACACCGGATAGCTTCTCGTATCATGACACAAGAAGTATTGTACATATTTTCTTGAACTTAGCAGTTCGTCTTTGTCTTTCTTCATCTTCAGCAAGAACTGATATTCTAAATCCCAGTCAATAATGACAATGCCATTAACTTTGGGAATACGCTACATTGGCTGGCCTTTCAAGGGATGCCGCGGCTTACTACGGCGTCCTTCAGGTTGGCGAAGCATGCCGTGCCGTGCTGTCAGTCAGCACCGGCCTGTACAAACCGTGCGGGTCTTATTGAGCTCGTACCGTGTTCGGTGTGTGAAGAACTTTAGGCCGACAATGCATTACAACTCGATTGTAAGTTCGAGACAACATAGGTAGTGTTTTACTGGTGTAGTAAGTCTCTGACACTGAAAAAAATAAGTATTGAAATAATATAATAATTACATTATATAATACGTGTGAAATATTTCTATGTGTTTCCTTGGCATTTTTTTGCTAGGAACATGGTGTAAACTGCTTATTATTAGAAATTTATGATATTATACTATTAACTAATTCTATTGCATTGTTGTATTTTGACAATGTTATGTAGACATAAAACTTTGGATCTAAGATATGGCACGATCTAGCATTCATACAAAATAAAGTACTAATAAATTAATGTTAGTTTACGATACAGCGCAATCGTGACATACAATACGTAAACGCTATTATAATACAAACGAACTGAAAGATTCTATAAAAATTAGAGGTGATATTCCTTATACGAATAGATTCGTCGGTCGAATAAGTTTGTGATTAAAATTTCAATTTATTAACAAACTGAAAGTAATTCTATAGGAAAGTATCAGTGATTCAAAGACGTTTATGGAGTTAGTGTTGCCACCTATTTAATCACAATTATTCAATAAGAGTTCTTATCTTCATCGTCAAATTTAAATTATAGCTTATAAGAGTAACTTACTATTTTTTTTATTATATTGCAAAGAGACGGCTTTTCTAAGGTTTAGAAATTATGTTTATTCCTAGTTTTATAACAATTGATTTTGCACTATTGAAGTACCTACCGACTTACAAATTCAAAAGCTTAGATCACTCTTCTAAGCCAACTTCTTCTTCTAATCGAAAAGAAGACGAATTTGACGTTGACAATAAAAATAATAGTGTACCTATTCAAATTAACTCAAAAAATTCAGCAGCGTTCATAAATATTACGAACATTTATGAACGCTATAGAAAACATGCTGCTGATACGTTATAATTTAAAATAAAAAAAGGTTCCTTTCTACTCGTATCATGTTATAAAAAAGTTGTATATGTTAAATGATTTTTGTAAAAGTTTAAATAAAATTTTAATTATATATTAAAAATTTTAATTTTTGCAGAGGTTGAATGAAAATGCATAGACTAAAGTCAAAATAAAAAGTTCTGTGAAATATGAAAAACTACGAAATATACATAAATTAATAATAAATTTTAATATTGTAATTTTTGTACCAATGCCTGTGTAACGGATTAGTTAACCGTCTTAAGGGTTATATAATAGGAACTAAAGGATTTCGAGATAACTCATTCAATAAGATAGCTCATTTTGTAGAGCATGCCATAGACCAGCTATAGCGATGGTTGATCGCGAGTTCGAATACTGGAGTTCAAATTTATCCTTTCGTAGTAATTTTGTAAAACCATAAACCAAGATTTTCATTGCTTTCGTTTGCCAGTGGCGCCCTCATTAATAAAACAGTTGAGCTGTTTATCGTAAGACTGCAACGGAATTTTCTTAAATTCAAATTCAGATATTGAAAATATAAGTTTTCATTGAAAAATTTAGCCCCTCGTCATTTTGGGTTTTTTCACGTCTTCAACTAGACGTTGACAAGTAGAATATGTTAGTTTCTCCTATTCTTAAAATGAAAATTTAGATAACTATTCAAAATATGACACTCCATCACCACAGACGTACGACGCGGTAAGTCAACTCGTAAAGCTTGAAATCGACTTCTTATGAATATATATCGTTCTTAGATAAAAATGGAGAAATGTATAACAAGGCGGTCTGAATATAAGACAGTAAAAAGTCATCTCGCGTAGTATTGGGGTTTAAATCTACAAAAAAAACTAAGACCTACATTTTTCATACTTTAGATTTTTTGAGGTTTACTAGAACTTTGTTGTTTGTTGTGATTCAGGTTGTCAGTGGTTTAAAAGCCAACTAATTAAGATCCATTACCATTAGACAGTTGTCTATGGATTTTAAGATTTATAGGTATATGATGATGTGTCTTTTTTGTCAACAAGGTAAGCATAGTAAGCTAAACTTGAATTCGGCAACAAATGTCTTGATACACCCTTTATGAAATAACTCTGTAGCGATGAATTGATATATAGGTACCGTACAAAATCATAAATTTGATTACTGACAGCTTACTGACAGCTGAAGTTGCAAATAAATCTTGACAGCTACTAAAATAACATTAGTCATGACTCATGACATTTTAAAACTAGTTATCAAAAAAGTTATTCAGTATCTTTCACATTTAAAAACTTTTTATATATTGGTTAAGAAAGTTTATCGGACATGTGAATCGGACGAATAATCTATAATTCAATTAACTTCTGAGTGCAATTTATATGGATATGACGAAAACAATAATAGCTACATATATTTTTTATCTTCACTTGGCCGTTTGCGACTATACTACAGTAACATAATCCAAGGACTGTTTTGTTTTAAGTACCTACTTACACATTTTATATCCAACTTTTCTTTTATAAATGGTTTATAGTGGTGCTAAGGCCACTATTACATCATCTTATATATGATCAGATCCATAGACAACGATTTAGTTTATCTGTAGTTTTCAAGCCAACTCATTAATAACCATATCTATGGATGTTATGATATGGTATATATACAAAAATGATGATGTGGGTAATATGAGCCAAAGGACCTTAATACACAATCATATAGATCTCCCATAAATATGTATGAACACATATATGATAATGTAATTCGTAGATGTACATATGACTCGGTTTGCCCAATCAACCAGATATGATGTTATAATACGTAGTCTATGGATAATCATATATTGTAGATTACAGACAGATTGTTAAAGAATAAGTTGCTGTGAATTTTTATAATTCTGATGATAGGTATACTAGAATGACTTATGATGATATACTAGACATTGATTGCTAGGAATAGCAACGTACGTAACTCTCGGCACGAATTACTAAAACAGTCCAAAATAAGAAATGAATGAATAAACATTCCTAACTTGACGGTTGACGTTGACTGCAAGCGCATAAAATCAGCGCGAATTTCTAATATTCAAATTCAGACATGGAAAACAAGACGCTCCGCAACAATAGACGCACGACGCGGTTTCAAAAGTCATCTCGTACAGCTTGACATTGACAGCTAGCGCAAACTTCAGGCGCGAGGTTCTAAAATTCAAATTTAGAAATGGAAAATCATGACGCTTCTGAGCGTGGGGCGCACGACGCCGTTATAGAAGTTGTCTATGGCAGCGAGGTAGTGTCGGTACTCGCGCGCTCGGAGCCGCCACGCTAGCGCCACCGACCGGAGGTACCCGCCCCCTCCGCCTCCGCCTCCGCCAGTCTCACACGCGCACTGCACTCGGTATACCACATAGCGTTTTATTTCCGACCTGGAACCAGAACATTACAAATAAAGATACCAACATATTATCGACCTTATTATCTATCACTACCCCACAACTGGAACATTTTGTGGCTCCTTTTACTGAAAAACTATTACGCCTATAGATTTGAGGTTAAACATAGTAATTTAACTTCAAATCTAGATGATCTGTTAAATAAAATTATCCATTAAAAAATTAACATTAACAATAAAGTAAGTAGGTATTCATTGGATACAATCACGAACCAACCCCAGGGTGGTTAGTCCGTGGATACAATATTATTGTAATACGAACGCCATCTGGTAGAAAACCAAAGAGTTAACATGACTACAACAGAACTTAACTCATTACATAAATACATCGTAGTTAATCTTCTTAATAGACGACACCACTAGAATCAGGTTGTAAAATCAGCATCACAAAATCCTTTTTGCTGGCAAAGAAACGCTACTTAAAGTTTAATCAATGGCAATGAATAGATTCAGGCGTTACTTTGCGGAAATTCATATTTAATAATAACAAATACTTTTAAAAGTATCTTAAAAAAACATTAAATAATATTTAAATAAAACACTTAAAAAAGGATAAAATTATATATCTAGTGACAATTCCGCCTATAAAGAATTTGACAAACACGTAACCATGTTTATTTATTATGTGTTTGTCAAATTGTTTGAACGTCTGCGGCCTTGTTTGACGCTTTTGTCAAATAGACAAACGTGTTTGTCAAACATTTATGATCGTGTAACGGGCACATAATACAGGCACAATGTTATGTCTTTTTTGATTTTTTACAGCTAAAAGCTTAGTCTCCAAAATCTGAAATGGTTGTAAGTGATGATGTGATCGAAGAGTGTAAGCTCGCCTAACCCAGGGTTATTGGTTCTTGAGAACAGCTGCCGGAATTCAATATTTGGTGCGTGGTGGGTATCCAGGCTAGGAAAAATCCAAACAGAGCGCTTAAAAAATAGAGAAACCACTGAAGCGCTCGTAGCGAAGTTTGCTTAGCCGTTTTCTACCGATCAGCAAAGTTAAGCAACGTCCGCCGCGGTCAGGAGTTGGATGGGTAACCGGTGAAATTAATACTGAGCGCTTCCGTGCTTCGGAGGGCACGTTAAGCCGGCGGTCCCGGCTGTTGTCTTAGGATGGCAGTCGTTATAGCATGGTGGTAGGGCATTTTAGCGAATGCCCGCCTGTCTAGCTACCACTCTCAAGTAGAAAATCTGTCGCCGGTGTTCCGGCAGCTGTCCTTAAGAGCCTGTAATTCTAGGTTAGCCTGAACAACATCTTCGACCACATCATCACTTACCATCAGGTGAGATAGTGGTCAAATGCTAACCTATAAGGCATAAAAAAAAGAAATTCCACCCGTTTCAATTTATATAGAGTTTATTCTCGAAAATATTGTTCCTTCTAATGATCTCAACAGTATTTACAGTACCTACCTATATACAGGTAGTCGTACCTGGGTGGTGGCGGTGAGGCGGTGTGGGCGTCGCGCGTCTGCGCAGCGTCACTCTGACGTCATAGCGCCGTGTCAAACATCTGCAGCGAGCGCGTGATGACGTCATCCTTCAGGCACGACTCGAGGAACTCCTCGATCGTGATCACTCCGTCCTGGTTCAGATCCAGCTTCCTGAACACTCGGTCCACCTGGAAACCATTTTTTGTTGTAAGATTTAAACAAAATACATGGTCATTAGCAATTAATAAACACAATTTTGCTTACAAATCTATAAAATATTTGAATATTGATCGAAAATAGCGAGGGAATCAAAAGAGCACGAGATGAAAAATCTTTGCACTCGAGTGCAACACGTAACTTTTCATTCCTAAAGAACCGCGTACAAAGCAAATTGAAAAAAGAACACCAAGAAGGTTCCGAGTCTGAGTTTTTAACAAATTAAAAAAAAGTTGTATGATATATTCGGCACCATAGAGGTAGCAGTAAATAGGTTTAATGTTTTTTTTAATTCACAAACTTAGTGCACACGATGTTCTAAATTCAATTTACTTTATCCTCTAGAGAATAAAAACGGCTTTTCCACTCAGATATTGAAGATTAAAAATACTCCTTCCGAGACGGTGGGATGAAAATGTTTTTTTAATACCGCCTACTTTTTGGTCATTGGGATAAAATACAACAGAGTCAATCTTATAAAGATCAATTAAAAAAAGCTATTAGAAAAACCAAAACAGGATGATTTATCTTTGTTTTAAATATATTAATCTCCTTAGCTTAAGGAAAATATCTTGTTTTTTATAAAATGTGATGGAACACGCACGAAGCCCAACTGATGCTAAGCCTTAACTTTTGTCTATAACAGATGCATTTCCGGCTCTCAAGGGCTGTTTCCGGAACACACTGTTAGGTAATTGGTAACAGGTTTCTACTTGACGGCGGTATCTAGCCAGGTGAGCATTCGCAAAATGTTCTACCACCATGCAAAGAATAAGATTGAGCAAATTTGCAAAGATTAATTCGAGATTACAGCAGATGTAAACCTTTCAGTCTGTTTGTCTGTCTTAGCATCATCTACCGTAGAAGCGAGCGAGCGAGATGCTGTGCCTCCCTATCAAATCATGCACAATATTCAAATGGATACTTTACAGTCAATTATTAAACTAACTACGTTCAATTCAAATTCAAATTCAAAATCATTTATTCAATTTAGGCGTCAACGACGCTCTTATGAAGGTCATTTACAAATTTTAATATTGAAATATTCTACATTGTACTGCCACGTTCAGCAAAAAAAAATATAGACACTGCGAAAAAAACGGGCAAGAAACTCGGGGCCATTCTTTTAAACATCTTTTAACAATGTGTTATATTATTATTATTTATTATTCCTGATAGGTTAGCCTTTGACCACTATCTCACCTGATGGTAAGTGATGATGTAGTCGAGGATGTTGTTCAGACTAACCTAGAGTTACTGGCTCTCAAGGACAGCTGCCGGAACACACCGTTAGGTGCTTGGCGACAGATTTTCAACTTGAGGGTGGTAGCTAGCCAGGCGGGCATTTGTAAAGTGCCCTACCACCATGCTGAGTATTATATACAATATAATACGATTATTACAATATTTGTTTACATTACGTAGGTGACAGGTGATAGCTTGGCAGAGGCGGAACTTTCTAAGCATCTTTGTCGTTTAAGTAATCACAAACTTTGTAGTATGATTTCTTAATCAAAATATTTTTCACATGCAACTTGAATTTTCCTTCTGTGAGCATTGTTATATGTTTGGGAATTTTATTATAAAAACGTACACGATTACCTTAAAAGGACCTTTTTTGCTAATCTAAAACCTGGTACTGATATTTTATATTTTTTCCTAGTGTTGTAATCGTGGTTGTCACTATTTAATTTAAATTTACTCAATTTTTTCCGAACATACATAATATTTTCAAATATATACAGACTCGGTAAAGTTAATATATCAATTTCTTTAAAAAGATCCCTTAGAGATCCATAGGATCCAATTCATTTCTCTGAGAGGATCCATTTCATATATGGCTCGAATTGCACGCTTTTGTAAGATAAAGATTGTCTCTATCTCAGCAGCAGCTCCCCACAGCAATACACCATTAGACATAATACTGTGGAAGTACGCGAAATAAACTAGCAGTGCAATAGCTACGTCTGTTAACTGTCTTATCTTCTCTTATCTTATCTCTGTGAAACTGCATATGCAGCAGAACTAAGTCTTCCGGCTAGATCATGTATTGGATCCATTGGTAAAGTTGAATCCATTTTGATTCCCAGGAAGACTGTGGCATTGTCAATAGAGAGGTTATCTGGGCCCAGCTTAATGTTTGGTTCAACATAAGGAACATTTGGTGAAGAAAACTTTAAACATTTGGTCTATTTTGAATTTAAGAGAAGATTATTAGCAGCGAACCATATTACGGGTTACATAATGTGCAGACTGAATTTATAACGCCGCCACACCCCCTTGAAACTGATAAGATAACAGAGGAAGCAATATTTAAATAGCCGATATTTTGTTGCGTTTTGCAAGTTGTTATAATCTACCCACGTACAACAAGACGTCTTGATTTCAAATATCTTCTAACAGAAATGTTTAAACTGAATTAAATGTTTCACAGGTACTTAAGTGAATTTATTTGTATAAGAAATAAATAAAATGAAAAATTAATGTGTGTACATATTACGAAAGTTTTAATCGAAGGGAACCCCACACACCTGTTCATTAGCCTTAGCATCATCGACACGAGAAGCCGGCGAGCCGGGGGGCGCGCGCCTCCCGAGCAGCTCGTGCACCGCGACCACCACCTCGGCGAGCTCAGCGCGGGTGATGGCGCCGTCCCCGTCCACGTCGTACAGACGGAACGCCCAGCGGAGACGCTCGTACACCGATCCACGGAGCAGGGTCGATAAAGTCACTAGCAGTTCCTGAAACAAACGTATACTGAAGTGTAAGTGAATATTAAATAGTTTCTTTTTTGACAGAGATTGTGACAGAACGAGCTCGAGGCCCACGTGATGTAAAGCGGACAAATCTCTGCCTATAACAGATGCATTTCATCACAAGTGAAGAATTGCACTGCGCCCGTCTCTGAAATATACAGTTGTTAAGTCTCATGTGCCTGTAATTTTACTGGCTCTCAAGGACTGCTGCCGGAACACACCGTTAGGTGCTCGGCGACAGATTTTCTACTTGAGGGTGGTCGCAAAATGCCCTTCCACCATGCGGTGAAGCTCAAGCCCGCAGCGGGATTCGAACTATGGACCTGCTTAGCGGCAGTCCATAGCCAATGCCACTGAGCCATCACCGCTGCCAAAAATAGTTGAGTGTAAGTGAGAAGATACAAATCATACTGTACCTATGTATATTCCATAATTGTCTTTTCGATAAAACATTTTCTAATTATTTTTATATAATAAAAAATCTACGGCCTTAGCCTTACCCATATCTAACAAATTACCTAATGTGATAGAATTGTGTAAGTATTAAAAACTAAATTGACATATTGACTGTTAGACTGATGTTTTTTTACTGTGTCTGAATATTTAAAAAGCTAACCTGACATTATTAACTCTATTTTATGCGCTTGCAGGCAGAATATAATTATGGAAACAAATATAAGATCTTAGTCCAATAATTTAGAAAGATATAGAATATTTATTGTATTTTGTAAATAAACGATTGATCGATTGATATATAAATGTTTTTAAAAACAATTTAAAAAAAATACGAAATTAATATTGTAATAAAAAATAAAATTGTCCAAGAAATATCATATTTTATTGAAGGTAAATGGGGAAGTTTGTATAAGTTTGTTTGATATCAGTCAATTATGAAACTATATAGGTATATTGCCTTCGATTTGAGATGATGGTGTTTGTAGCAGTTTCAAAATCGGTATTAATATCGGAGCGTTTGGAAAGCAATCTATTGATGATTTATATGATTGCTATTTAAGTTCATAAATAATTTGCCCCAAATCGATCGATAACCCTTCTGGACAATAGATGTCATTATCAAAGAAAAACGTACGCTCGTAATATAATTTGCAAACACTACGTATTTGTAATTACTATGCGACTTACAAAAGTAGATTTTCACTACATTTAATTACGAAGAACTTGATATATCAATATAAAAGAAATTCAACAGTCAAACTAGCAGTGGTCAAAAAATGATCAATTACTTATTATACTTCAACTTATTTATTTTATATATTATATTAACGCGAAATCATTTGTAACGGTTTTCAAAACTTTCCGAACGATGTCAAAAAACGTTCAAAACTCTTGTTAAATTGAATGCGTTTGACTCAAAGATTTTTTTTTATTTAATCAACATTTTTCTATAGTTCAAAGTACATAACTTAATTATACTCACGAGTCGCGACAGCAAGAACACGAAATGTCAAAGTCACTGTCTATGTGACAGTAGCGCGGCAATCGGTCTTTTCTTTATTGCTAGGAGGAAGAATGTCTATGACTTTATTGTCTACCCTACGCGACATGTACGAAACATTGTCTTTAGTGTGACTGCAAAGGTCAAAAATTTAAATAGTTTAAGTTGCAATATGTATCTACAAATTATACATAGGTACCTACATAATATCATTACAACTATATGCGGTGTCTATGCATCCACGTATTGCCAGACATGTTTTCTTTTTACAATCTAATAAGAGTTCCTAAAAGCACATTAATTTATATCGTATCTTCTATCAAAATGAAAATTAGGCTATTGAAAATAAACACACTCCCACTGACAATGTAAAAACAAATAAAATTAACATTTAGCGATAGTGTCTGCTCCCTTTCCGTCAGTAAATCAGTAGAATAAATAATAACAATGGATTAGTCATGTCATGATTTTCAATAAAATAATTTTATTGTGTTAGCTCTTCTACAATTATCTATGACATGGAGCAACACTTTTCGCGCCCAAAATGCGTTGATGTTTTTTAGATCTTGGATTCGTATGGTTTGTTAATATTTTCTATACACAAAGTTTTGTTATGGCAACATGTAACTTCGCGATTGTTGTGTGTAATTATAATTAAAACTATTAGCGTTATCTTGTGAAGAAACTGGAGAATAGTCACTTAAACTCTACAACAAAACAACATCGTAGCCGTGTTTGGGCTTTAGGACAATCACTAAGTTGTTCTAACTCAGAAATTCTGAGGTATGAGCTTATTGTTGTGGTCTTGAGATATAATCTGTCAAACTACCTAACTCGATGACAGGCCATAAAATGTATTTTTTTAGTTTTCTACTCTATTAGTTGATTACGTGTAGAACATATTTGCGTTCTACGAGCAAATAAGTAACCTACAAGTAATGAACGTGGACAAAAGTATGATGCCAATACATTTCTATTCAAACATTAGTCAGAACTCTATCAACTGTTTTACTACTTACTACTTTCACGGATAAGTATTATATGCAGTGCATTTACGAATTATGTCCAATCCAATACCTACCTACGTTAGTTGGCCGTCATCCAAGCGATTCGAAGACGACCGCCGCGCCGCGCCGCCGGACTTGTTCTAGGGTTGCCTCAAGGAGAAGTTTGGAATACCTGGTTTAAGTTTCATTACGACTTTAACAGATCATTAAACTTCATGTGATAAACTCTAGATGCCGCTAAAATCAAGATTTATTTCAGTTACCTTGCCAGTAATTCATCTATCAATTATTGTTCTTGACATTGCTGTGTTCTAGGATGAGAGGATCATACAAGGTGACAATAATGACGTCTGGAGCGTGTAAATGCACCCGATAGATTTTTGAAGCGCTTGTAGCAAAGTTTGCTTAGCCATTCTGAATCGATTAGCAAAGTTAAGCAACGTCCGCCTCGGTCATGACTTAAATGGGTGACCGCTGGTGACATTACTACTGAGCGCTTCCGTGCTTCGGAGGGCACGTTAAGCCGTCGGTCCCGGTTGTTGTCTTAGGCTGGCAGTCGTTACAGCATGGTGGTAGGGCACTTTGCGAATGCCCGCCTGGCCAGCTACCAGGTTTAAAATCTGTCGCCAAGCACCTAACGGTGCGTTCCGGCAGCTGTCCTTGAGAGCCAGTAATTCTAGGTTAGCCTGAACAACATCTTCGACCACATCATCACTTACCATCAGGTGAGATAGTGGTCAAAGGAAAAAAAAGGAAGAAGTCCCCTTTAGTCGGCCTCTCGTGGATCCCCGGTTGCAGCCCATTTTTTAAAATTATTTTTTTATGCCTGATATGATAGGTTAGCCTTTGACCAATATCTCACCTGATGGTAAGTGATGATGTGGTCGAAGATGTTGTTTCTTTACGAATGTAACAGATATAAGGATTGAAGGAAATTTTGTGGAGATGACGATGGTTAGTGCAGGAACAACGAAAATCAGATTATAAAGCTATAATAGTTTTTAATATACCTATCAATTTATAAATTTACGTTTAATGTTAAGTAATATTAATTATAAAGTAGGCTGACTGGTTTAGGGCTAGATAGTAAGAAAAGTATCTGCCGGATGAGAACTTCTGTCCACGAATTGAACTCAGTATTATTATAACATGGCTCAGCATCAAAAACGTAAGCGCAAGAAGTTAGATGCGGAATTTAATTGGCATTCATATATGAAAAAAGATGTAAATGTGATATGAGAGGGTGGTTCAATAGGGCCCAGCCGCTATTACCGTTGTATAGGAAAATAAACATGTCGAAACAATAGGATGTGTTTGAACACATGTAGAAGAAGGCAAATTCAATACTGGGCGAACATTTACATATTCCAAAGCTGCGCACGCCAAAGTAATTGAATTCCATAGATTGGGGTGATCTGTGTCGAATTCAGCCCAGATAGATCGTGATTAGTAAAGGCAATTGTGTGCGGTTTTATAATAAATTGCCCAAACATATTACAACGCTCACAGAAAGAAAATTCAAGTTGCATGTGAAAAATATTTTGATAAAGAAATCTTACTACACAGTTTGTGATTACTTAAACGACAAAAATGCTTGGCCTGGTTCGCCTCTGCCAAGCTAGCGCCTTTCCCATAGGTACGTAATATAAATAAATATTGTAATAATTTAACTATATAGTATGTTAAAAAACGTTTAAAAGAATGGCCCCGAGTTTCTTGCCCGTTCTTCTCGCAGTGGCTCTATCATTTTTGTTTGCTGAACGTGGTAGTACAATGTAGTATATTTCAATATTAAAATTTGTGATTGACCTTCATAAGAGCGTCGTAGACGCCTAAATTGAATAAATGATTTTGACTTTGACTTTGACCTTACATTAATTCGATGACGGCGGCCGATGCGGTGCTTCTAAGTGCATCGTAAGCGGTGTCTGAACTGCTTCTAGTTTGTTTTATATAGCCTAGACACCTAACCAACGAAGAAAAATAACTCTTTCAATACTTACAGAATAGAGACAACCCTATCCAAATATCTGCGACATTCCTAAACATGTTTGTAGACGACACTTTTGCACTAGATATCATGTCGGGGATTCTTTAGAAATGTCGCGTAGAAAATATCCGATTTCAAAAATAAAATTGCACCGTCGGAAACTCTGATCACATTTTTGAGACTTGTGATTCAGAGACTGTTTTGATGAGTTTGGGAATTCTTTGTAAGTTTAGACTAGCTGTTCCGCTAATGACTCATCTGTCTGGGGCAATCGATTAATCACGGTCTCTCGAAATATACTTCCTACCCGTATTCTCTTTATTTGGGGCTAGTATAGTATAGGTATATTCTATCTGATCTATGGTTACTACATTTGATGACGTAATCTTCATTTTGATTTCAACTTCGGGATACTCAGAATCTAAAAACTACATCAAACGGGTTTGATGCGACAGCTGTCAGATTGACAGGTGCTGACGTAGGTTTCATTATTTTTGTCTGTATTGCTGTGTTTAAATAGGGATAAAAATAAACCTTTGTGTTTATATATGACCTAAAGAATATTAGGTATATGTTCCAAAAGGTTATAATAATAATAATTTAACAACTTTAACGAAGCAAATCGGTTATATATCACGTTATTTTTCTCCTGACGATTCAAATACTTTGCAGTGATCGTGGTCAAGAGTAGTAGTGAACGAGGCTTGTGTTGCTATCCGCAAATAGAAAATCTACCGCCGTGCACCTAACGGTGTGTTGTGGCAGTTGTCCCTAAAAGACAGTTCTAGGTCTTATATCCATCACAATCTCATCATCACTTTGGTGATATAATTAAAAGCATGCCTGTAATAAAAAAAAACTCTGCACACAGAAGGTTCCTTACCAACATGATTTGTAGTAAGTACAATGCGACCATGATGACGGTACCATGATGGTTCAAAAGTACCTATTATCACAATATTGTACGCATGGTACCGACTTCGACAAGTTATTTCACACTTTTGGGTGTTGAAGTCGGTTCCATTTTTTGTTAAAAAAATTTTTTCAATCTTTTTAGTGTAACTCAAAAACGGCTTGACCGATTTTGATGAAATTTAAAATGGGACCAAACGACAAGCATCAGCTTTCAAACATAAAAAGAATTTTTAAAATCGATTCACCCAGTCAAGAGATCTGAGGTAACAAACATAAAAAAAAACAGACGAATTGAGAACCTCCTCCTTTTTTGGAAGTCGGTTAAAAACTGACAAACCTCAGATATTGGGCTCAGGGATATACATGATCATACAATATCTCCAAATTTGTATACTTGGTATTTAAATTTAAAAAAAAGTACGTTTCTATGGAAAACAGTACGTTAAATTTAAGGTCGAATAGGCATTCCTATTTAAGAGGGAACCAAAAAAAAAGGAACCGACAACTCAAAAGTGTGAAATAACCTATTATCTAATGTACCTATTATCACAATAGTGTGCGCATGGTACCGCCTTCGACTAGTGATTTGACACTTGAGTGTTGAAGCCGGTCAAAAATTTTTTTTCACTCTTTAGTGACCCTTACTACAAACGGGATCAATTGTCATGCACTGTCAACGACTATACGAAAATATCTTTCAGTTATTTGAGTGTAACTCAAAAACGGCTTGACTGATTTCGTTGGAAATTTAAATGGGACCAAACGACAAGCGCACCAGCGTTCAAATAAAAAAAATATTAATAATTAAGTTCACCCAGTCAAAAGTACTGAGATAACAAACAAAAAAACAGACGAATTGAGAACATCCTCCTTTTTTTAACTCGGTTAACAAAACCCAAAAATATTACAACGACCCGGACGACATGATTCACTAAACACAAATTCTTTAAAAGATCAAAAACTTGGCTGCAAGTTGCCAGCGGATGTCAAGATTGCAACGTTTTCAGGGAGAAAGTTATGGCAACATTGAGATCCGTTCAAAAGTTTGTCCGCCGCCCGTTCAGAACTTCGTAACTCCCTAATTGAAACTTGCAACATCGTCACAAATTCATAGAGCCCTGTACGTCAGCGTATAAGTTGTTTTATAATAGTTGCATCCATAAAACAATTTGTAGTTTTAGTGCATGAGATGGGTCTACTTGCTCCTACTTTCTACTACACCTAAGAAGTCCTTTTTGATCCATCTCCATACGATGGTTAAGAATGAGAGCAAATTAGAGTTTGAGTTATATGCCATGTTATCTTAGCTGTCAGAGCATACACATGACTATATTTTTTTCTTTCGTACTTTGTTTTGTAATAAATTTAAAATTAACTGCAGAGCTTAAAGTTAGGTATATTACTATGATTTTGTTATATATAAAAAAGTGCTCCGATCGCGCTCAATCCAACGGGAAACGATCGGGGATCGCGGCCCGCGTGTTTTGATGCGTGGAGCTATTTAAAAAGGTTGAAATCGGATTTTTAATTTGGAAAATACACGATATTTTGTTAAATATTACTGTAAAACGTTGATAACTTTTGACTATTGAAACTAAAGACCTAAAAACAACGCAGGACGGTCCGCTACCAGCGGCCGCAATTTACAAAACACAAAAACAACACACAATTAGGAAACAAACAAAGACAACACGAATATATGAAATTTCTTACAAAAATATTAAAATTTGTAATATTTTAAAGATCACCTTTTTTTATTCGTTACGATACTGCATTTTTTTTTAATCTCACAATGTACCTACTTTTACATTCAGGCCTGCTAAGCGAATCGTTCAAATTGGCAGAGCACGTTGCGGCCCCAGGAACGGATAATCGCGGGTTCGAGTCTCGTGTATAAATTTTTTCCTTTCGTTGTGTTTTAGTAAACATAAGTAATACATTAATATGCAAATAAAATACATTAAAAATAGACTAGGTATTATACTTAAATAGTTTATATAACTTTATAAATCATCACCCCGTGACATCTGTCACAGAAAATCACAGCAAATAGAAAAATTGTTTAGTGTCGGAATGAAAATAATGTTGTAAACTTTAAAAAAACAATATCATACATTGATATGCACATGAAATACATTTAAAATAGACTAGGTATAGGTAGGTTTTCCGTCCCGTCGACCACAAACATCCGAAACACCAATTATTCCATAATAAATCGTACTATATTTATATAACTACATATATACTAACTATTATAGTTATATAACTATTTAAGTCATCAGTGTCACAAGGTCTTTATGATACGTGAAGCAGAATTTTTGTTACTAACTGATTTTTATTCACCGTTGATTGTTTGTTCAGGTAATAAATAATCACCTTAATGATAATAACTTTTTTTATTTATAAGGTATTCATTTTATTTGTATTTAGATGTAACATGCTATAGCGGGGTAAATAATACTTGATCCGTGCCATCTTCCCCGTCAAACGCGATACCGGGGTAAATGATACTTATTGTGTGCCATCCTCCCCGTTAAACTCCAAAACCGCGACTAAAGGGGTCGATGAAACTGTTTTTCCCATCTGCCCCTTCAACGGGACAAAGACAACGGGGCGGATGGGAGCAAGTCCAGTTTAAATCACAGCAAATAGAAAAATAAAATTAAATCGTCGCGTCGGGATGAAAGTATACTCGATTGCAACCGTATACATTTGTTTAATTAGGTACTATACGTATTAGGTTCTTTTTGCGCTGGCTATACTATACCGACCATACATATTCAATACTTCCCGCGCTTTTTCAGCAGCTGCATTTCATTGCGGAGGCATTGTAAAACATTTAATTGGCAGCAAAAGTGTTGGTTCCGCGCTTCAATATTATTCTGACAATAGACTTACCTAGTTAGCGAGTTTTGCTGACTTGTTGACATAGCTCGGAATGAAACTTGGTTTTCGCGTTTATTTCTTTTTGAATGCAATTTATAATTTGTTGCTTGTACTTTAGAGATACGCACTCAAGGAGCAGAAATATCACATAACAATTACGGTCTTGTAGTTCCTGTGATACCCATGATGTCATGGGTCTCAATTATTTTTTCGTGTATCAGTGTTTTAGTCGGTTCCATTTTATGGTTAAATTTTTTTTATGTAATTGTGGCGGAACAAGAGCGAGGACCATCTGAAGTTAAGGGAACTAACTTGGCTTATATAACAGATGCATTTCGTTACAAGTAACGACTTGCACTGCGCCCGTCACCTTGAGACATAGCTGTTAAGTCTCATGTACCTGTAACTTCACTGGCTCTCAAGCACTGCTGCTGGAACACACCGTTAGGTGCTTGGCGACAGATTTTCAACTTGAGCTTAGTCGCTAGCCAGGCGGGTATGCGCAAAATGCCCTTCCACCGTGCGGTGAAGCTCAAGCCCGCGGCGGGATTCGAACCATGGACCTGCTACGCGGCTGTCCATAGCCAATGCCACTGAGCCATCACTGCTTCAAAATGAAAATAAACTAGGTAAAAAAAAACTCGTCAAAGAAGTTAACATTAACATTGTGACGTCCCGTCAGCATCAGCACGTCACATACGTCAGCATCAGCACGTCACATACGTCAGCTTAAGTACGTAGGCACAAGTTCATGTAAAGCAGTGCTTCACATCACATTAGCCCCCATTTCAGACGCTCTTGGCAAGCGTTTAAAGTATGTACCTACATCTTAAGTGTTCAAAGAACGGATATTCTCGGCAAGTCTGAAGAGCGATTTGGAAAATGCCTTGCCCTGTACTTTACATATAAAGTATCGTTGAGATGCGGTAGCAGAATCACGCCATATCAGCACGATCAAAACAAGGGTATTGCGTTCAAAATTTTCTTGAAAGTTGCCAAAAAATATATAATAAAACAATAAATTTAAATAAAACAAGAGAATAGGGTACGCTCTAATATAACGACAATATAATATGGACTTCATAAAAGGTAAGGCTAGTTGAAGTATAAAGTTGATTTTTCAACAACCTTGCTCGTAAAAAAAGCTTTATTATATCGTTCTTAGGGCCATTAACCGAACTATAACACCCTCGTGCATAATAATATTATATACTAGTGCTAGAATTATCCCTACAAAGTTAACTTAGTACCTAACTGCAAATTTTATGCGAGTAAACAGAGCATTTTCAATTTAACCGGGTATTACAAATTAGTAGCAACAAGGAGGTTTACGTTTAGAGGCAGTGCATTTGGCGCCCGTCAACTTGAGACATAGTAGTGAAGTCGTGAGACTGTAATTTCACTGGCTTTCAAGGACTGCTGCCGGAACACACCGTTAGGTGCTTGGCGACAGCTTTTCAACTTGAGGGTGGTCGGTAGGCAGGCGGGCATTCGCAAAAAGTCCTTCCACCATGCGGTGAAGTTCAAGCCCGCGGTGGGATTCGAACCATGGAACTGCTGCGCGGCAGTCCGTGGCCAATGCCACTAAGCCATCACTGCTTCAAAAACTTCTACTATCGATAGCCCAGTAGTTATGGCACCCGATGGGTAACCGGGAGACTCGGATTTACGTTCAAGATTAAAAAACAATTTTATGCTAGAAAGAAACAATTTTATAGTCATCCGGGGGCATGTCAGTGAAAATGTATATATATAAAATATATGTATAAAAAACTCACTCTGAAGCTGATGGCGCCGCTGCAGTTGACGTCGAATGCTTTGAACACATAATGGGCGTACAGTGCTGAATCTGAAAATACAAAACAAAAGAACAATTTATATACTTAGATGAGCAGGAACTTAGACGGACGAAGTTTTTACATTGAACGTTTTATGGCGTTTTGCTTATTGCCTGGCTAGCCTCCGTCAAATTATATGTGATAGTCCTTGTAAACATATTTAGAAGTATTACCTGCTTAGGTACCACAAGTCAAGTCACAAAAATAGAATTCCATAAACCATACTTCATAAAATATAAAATCCTAACTGTTGCATCCATCTATATCTTAGAAATTTGTAATTTCGTTAAAAAATACACATATTTATTGAATATTTCAAAAAACTTTCAGACAAACCACGCAATTACCCGCTCAAGTTTAAACATAAACTAGAAATACCTAAGTGCAGATTATTAATGCAAAGTAGTGGTCCCCATGCAATGGCCATAAAATATTTAATAAATTACCGGACGAATGAAAGTATGATGAAAATGAACATGACCTTACTAAAAAACTTATTGATAGAAAAAAAATATTACACCTTAAACGCGATTATTGCTAATATGCTAACAACCTCTTAGGGTTGACATCTGCTAGTCCTAACAAACATTTTGAGATAAAAATGTTTTCGTTTTGGATTATTGTTATTGGATGTTTTTTTATGTGTTTTTGGCGGAATAAATACGAGGCCCATCTAATGTTAAAAGTCTCTTGTGCCTGTAATGTATTATTTCATATTTTTCATTACTTTGCTCGACGTAAATATTCAAAACTCTATTCAAAGGGAGCACGGCGCGGTCTAGGGTTACCGCGGTGAACGCTCCTGGCTCGGAGTAGGCATTAAAACACAAAATAGAAATAAAAAAAAATACAAAATATAGATATTAATTTTTTTTTTCAAAACAAAAATAAACCTCAATATGTTTGTCAGGACTAGCAGATGTCAACCCTAAGAGGTTGTTAGCATATTACCAATAACCCGGTATAGAACAATACTTATGTGACAAATATTTATAAAAAAACAAATCGGGCCGCTCCACACTAAGTTGCCATACCCAAACCTGGGTCATTAAGTAGTGGTAAGTAAATAGTTATGATACCTACATAATATGCAATAAATGATTTGATTTGATTTGAAGTATTTGCTAAATACCTATCGACTTGGCAAACGGTTCAATACCGGCTTACAGAACCGGTATGGAGCCGTATGCAGACTAGTTTATCAGTACTATCAGTACTAATATTATAAATGCGAAAGTAACTCTGTCTGTCTGTCTGTCTGTTACGCTTTCACGCCAAAACTACTGGACCGATTTGAATGAAATTTGGTATGGAAATAGTTTGAGACTCGGGAAAAAACATAGGGTAGTTTATTTCCAACTGCGCAAAAAGAGGTTTATGATTTTGCGCGATAACCGACATACGCGCGGGTGGAGCCGCGCCCGGAAAGCTAGTCTATAATACATTTTATTCCAAGCTTAGAAATGAGTTTTAATTACTTGGCCAAAAAAGAGTTTAAATAAATTAGGTGCTGTATTAAAAAAAAAGTGATTTAATTCAGCCAATACAAAGATATTCGACGAGAAAATCAAAACCACAACATCTTAGATTATATTTGTGAATACTTACTTCCATGCGGAAAGAATTTGGCATAGATGTCTTTGAATGATTCTTCCTGTACCACACCCTCTGGACATTCCTGAAAATTTAAGAAGATGCACATTTATTTGCTGGAATATCAAAGTAGACCAAAAAGAGCTGGAAATATTGCAGTTCTGATTATTGAGAGAAGGATCACGAGTCCATAATATGTGTGTGTGAATTTCGGCCCATCCCTAATGTATATGTTTATGAGTTTCTTTATTCCACCATAACTTCTAAATGGCTTAACCGATTTTGATGTAGGTGTGATATATCGTTAGATTTGTCTTGATAGCGCAAGTGACACTAGGTATTTAAAAATAAATAAAAATACATACTGGCGAATTAAGTGCCATATTGAGAGATAAAAAAAAAATCTTGAAATTCCATCGAGTGGGTTATCAAAATGAAGTTTTAATAACAATTCAATAAATATATAATAACTTACTGTTTTCATTTTAATGGAACGATAAAACGTTTCACGTTAATAAATAATGTGCAGTAGGGTTATTTTGACTTTTTATCCAACTTTCAAAAAAGGAGGAGGTTCCCAATTCGTCTGTATTTTTTTTTATGTTTGTTACCTCAGTTCTCTTGACTGGGTGAACCGATTTTTAAAATTCTTTTTTTGTTTGAAAGATGATGCTTGTCGGTTCGTCCAATTTAAAATTTTATCAAAATCGGTGAAGCCGTTTTTGAGTTACAATCCAATAACTGAAAAATATATACCTATCTTGATGATATAGTCGTTGAGAATGAATGACAATCGATCCAGTAAGCAGAAAGGGTCACTAAAAAGATAAAAATACAATTTTTTTTTAGCAAAATATGGAACCGTCTTCAACACCCAAAAGTGTGAAATATCTTGTCGAAGTCGGTACCGTGCGCACAATATTGTGATAATAGGTACTATTGAACCATCATGGTACCGACTTCATCAAATTATTTCACACTTTTGGGTTTCGAAGTCAGTTCCATTTTTTGAAAATATTTTTTTTTTTCATTAATTTATACTTGTTTTCCCAATCCACAGATATGGCCCCGGGAAGATATTGGCCAGAGCTGGAGAGTGAACCAAATAACTCTGCAGATTAGCATATAACTATTAGGTACAATGTTCTTGGACTGTTCTTTGTTTTGTTAGTGAAAACTTTGTCGATCACTATTGAGACAAGGGCAGGAAAAAGACGATTAAGTACCCACATTAACTAAGTGACTTCCAAATTATAAAATACCCTCAAGAAAAGCTGACGACACGCGAATTCGCGTGATTTCCAAACATTGCCGTAATAGCATGGGCGCCGTAAACAAGGATTTATTCGGAAATTTCATGGTTAATCCTTATAGATGGTGTTCTGCGTATTAAACCAAGTATCTATCTATACAGGGTTAGTGGTAAAATGCCAACAACCTCCTAGGGTTGCCTTCTGTTAGTCCTAACAATAATTATGAGATATTTTTTTTTGTTTAGAAAAAAAATTTTTTTTTAGTTTTTTTAATTTGTTTTTATTTTTATGGCGTACTCCAATTCAAGAACACCGCGGCAACACTGGACCGCGCTGTGCTCCGTTTGAATATTTACATCGAGCAAAGTAATAAAAAATATAAAATAATACATTAGGTACAGGCACAAGAGACATTTAAGATCAGGTGGTCCTCGTGCTTATTCCGTCAAAAAATTATAATTAAACACAAAAAAAATTAAACAAAAAATTTCAAAACAAAATAAAAACATCCCCCTATGTTTGTTAGGACTGGCAGAAGTCAACCCTAAGAGGTTGTTAGCATTTTTCCAATAACCCTGTATACGATAAAGACAGGCTACGACAATCTGTATGTCCTAGCAGGTTGCATGAGAAACACACTTGTGGCATGTCTTTTCAATTAATCATGATGTATTTGCATTCAAATACCAGAAGTGTGTTTCTCAAATTATCTTTCGGGTCCCCAAGATACAGACCTAGCCGAGCCAAACCCGGCTATTTGTATTATTATGTACACACTTTATAGTGTGAGCTACATAATATTAGATATACCTACATCATCATGATTACTTTCACGGTTAGATAAGCAACAGTAATGTAACATGTTCATTATATTTTTAAAGCGCTCGTTGTGAAGTTTGCTAAGCCGTTCTTAGCCGTCTCAGCGTCCGCCGCGGTCATGAGTTGGATGGGTAACCGCTAGTGGCATTATCCGTCGGTCTCCGTTGCCTTAGGATGGCAGTCGTTAAAGCATGGTGGTAGGGCATTTTGCGAATGCCCGCCTGGCTAGCTACCCTCAAGTAGAAAATCTGTCGCCAAGCACCAAACTGTGTGTTGCAGCAATCCTTGAGAGCCAGTAATTCTAGATTAGCTTGAACAACATCTTCGACCACATCATCACTTCCCAGGTGAGATAGTGGACAAAGGCTAGCATATAGTTGTAAATAAATAAAAAACATATAATATACATTCTGTGAAATCAAAATTTAGTTTATTTACTTTAATTAAATAGGTGCTTGTTATATTGATATATTTGGAATAACTATGGTGGCTACTGGCTATGGTATCCAACAAGAGGACGAAACCAACAGTCCAAGCCATAGAACATATACCTAAAAATACTCAAGTGCAACATGAAAGTAATAAGCGTGTGTTGGTTTTGATAACAGTTATAAAACTACATTATCTACCGTTTGCAGTATTTGTAGGTAAAATAGAGGAAATAATTCATACTCTATTGAACTCTATTGAGTTGGCGGCGTGCCCAGCATGCTGGCAGCATTGCCCGGTTGAATTGCAATACTTATTCGTCGAGCAAAATAAGTGCCGAAATTTTGATCGCGCGTCGCATCGACCATGCGATTTTAACCAAACCACTGACAATTTTTTTTTAAATATTACTACTGACTAAGCAAACTACGCTTTGAGCACTTCAATATATGTCATACGCTTTCAAAATTCCACTTGTGCATTCCTTTCAGAACCATTTTAATGAACAATAAGGGGAGGCATTTGTTTTTAATACTTTCAACACTCTTGCTCGTAAAGTGAGCTTTATTATATCGTTCTTAGGGCCATAAACCGAACTATGACACCCTCGTGCATAACAATATTATACACTAGTGCGTAATAGAATTATACCTACAAAGTTAATTTAGTACCTAACTGCAAATTATATGCGAGTAAACAGAGCATTTTCAATTTAACCGGGTAATACAGATTTGTAACAATAAAGAGGTTTATATGTAATCAACAACCATACATTTGCCGCGCGCAAAAAAAAACTTGCGCGCTATCTTCCATAATTTTCGTATGTTGTTTGTATCGTATTTGTGCGATATGTTTTTTTCTCTCGCAAGGGTGTTGAAAAAGTGCGTATGTAACTCGTGAGCAACTTGCTCATTATACACTCGGCTGATTTACGCCCTCGACTACGGCTCCTCGTGTAAAATGAGCAACTTAGCTCACTTGTATCATAATATAACTATTTCTTTATGACTGTTGATGATATCTGCCTGTAATAGTCGTAAGAGGAGACAGAGCGAAAAATACCAGATCATTATATGACAGTAAGCAGTCTTCTACCAGCCCACTGGGCACTGCGACCTCCAAGACGCCTGCCAAGCGGGGATTATGGCCAACCTGAATGGGGGAGCTAGTATCTGTTCGACGGTGGACATTCCGACTGTTGACAAATTTTAGCGCTATTATAATATAGTTCAGAAGTACTTATTATGACAATATTGTGTGCATGGTGACTTCGACAAGTTTTTTCACACTTTAGAGTGTTTGTCCTTTTTTTTGGAGTCAGATAAAATGGTGCTTTGTTACATCTCTGAATCGGCAATTTGGCGTATAATTTCCTTTGACCTACCCATTGTGGTAAATCCGGAACTGTCCTGATAACAAAGCCGAGAACTGTACAGCAATGGCGGCGGCTATTTATTCCAATTTATGCTATTTTGGCAGCGATATAATCCGACTAGGAAGCCCTATACATTTTATATCCAGCTTAACATTGCATGACCACTTCTAATAACAGGCAACCTTGAATTAATTAGGTATTATGAATCTTTCCAGGCATAAGGACTATATATCCAGTTGCCAATATATCAAAAAAGGTAACACGATAATGTTACCAGTGAATGGAAAACAATATTTCAAAAAGTGAAGATGTTTTTTTTACCGAAATATGGAACCGACTTCAACATTCAAAAGTGTGAAATAACTTGTTGAAGTCGTACCATGATAGTTCAAAGGTAACTCTTACATATCACAATATTGTGCGCATGGCACCGATTTCGACAAGATATTTCATACTATTAAGTGTTGAAATCGGTTCCATTTTTCTATAAAATCAAATTCACCCTTTTTAGTGTCCCTTGCTACGTACGGCATCGATTGTCATTCATTGACAATGACTATATCTTCAAGATAACAAAAAACTTTTCTGTTATTGGAGTGTAACTCAAAAACGGCTTGACTGATTTTCATGAAATTTCAATGGGACCACAAGCATCAGCTTCCAAATATAAAAGAAACATCAAAAATCGGTTTACTTAAAAAGTTCTGAGGTAACAAAAATAAATAAAAAAACAGGCGAGCCAAGCAGTAATGTTCGCATTACTGTGTTCCGGTTTGAAGACAATGGGTGCCGGTAAAATGACAGGCACATGAGACTTAACAACTTTTATGTCTTGAGGTGACGGGCGCAGTGCAGTTGAAGCGCTCGTAGCGAAGTTTGCTAAGCTATGTTCTTAACCGATCAGCAAAGTTGAGCAACGTCCGCCTCGGTCATGACTTGGATGGGTGACCGCAGGTGACATTACTACTGAGCGCTTAAGCCGTCGGTCCCGGTTGTTGTCTTAGGATGGCAGTCCTAAGACAACAACCGGGATACACATCGATATCCAGCCAAATCGGAGTAACTTTATTCACTTGGCAGACGTCATCGGAGAATGAATTCCAAATTTGGCATAAGGACTTCCAGAAAAAACCTAAGTATCAATTTTCAGCCAAATCAGAGTAACTATGTTCACTTGGCAGATGACATCGAAAAATAAATTCCAAATTCGGAATAAGGACGGCAAGAACAACCTACATTATAAATTTCAGCCAAATCACAAAATTCACAAAATTTGAAAAACCTAGGTATAATTTTTCAGCCAAATCGGAGTTACTTTATTCACTTGGCAGATGAAAAAAATATATTGAAAAAATAAGTCCATATTGGGAATAATGACGCCAAGCACAACATTGACATCAATTTTCAGCCGAATCAGAAAAACTTTCTTCACAAAATTTCTGGTTCTCAAGGACACATAGCGGTACACAATTGGGGACAGATTTTCTTCTCGAGGGTGGTAGCTAGCCAGGCGCGCATATGCAAAATGCCCTACCACAATGAAAAAATTAATGGTTCTCAAGGACACATAGCGGAATGCGGAACACACCGTTAAGTGCTTGGCGACAGATTTTCTTACTGAGGGTGGTAGGCGGTAGCTAGCCAGGAGCGCATTCGCAAGATGCCCTACCACAATGCAAAATTACTGGTTCTCCAGGACACATAGCAGTACACACTGAAAAGCGCTTGGCGACAGATTCTCTTCTCGAGGGTGGTAGCTAGCCAAGCGCGCATTCACATAATGCCCTACCACCATGCAAAATAACTGGTTCTCAAGGACACATAGCGGCACACACCGCTAAGCGCTTGGCGACAGATATTATATTTGGGTGTGTATTATATAGGGTGGTAGATAGTCAGGGGGTAGATACTCGCACTTTTGTAATTTGAAATATTATTTCAAATTACAAAAATACCCAAACGTATCGGTAGTTGCATCGGTTAATTTTATCATATTTTATGGATAACCGACCTTTATAAAGCGGCCTTCTAATGCTTTCGTGATTCAGACAAAATAAACTGTTTCCAAAAACATACTATATTTGCCATCGAGAAAGTATTTTATTTATTTAGGGAGAACATACATGTTGACTGCCGCTGTTAGCTGTTCAACTCCTTCGTATTTTGAATTTTTAATTAATTTATTAACTTATTTCTAGCTCGTAATTGACCGGCAGAATTTTGTTGGAGAAAACGACACGCGTCCTACCTCGATGGCGCCTAGGCGCTAGGTTTAGTACCTAAACGGAGTGCGCGAGAGCTTGAATCGTTAGATTTGTAGTTTTTTTTTTCTTGTTAAAACACTATAGCTGAATTAGAAAAAGTGTCTTCATACGTTCCTAATAAATAACAAGCTCTATCTAATGGTATAACTTTCACATGGGTTTATGATAGTATCTTTTAGTTCTAGTCATTTGAAAAGCGAAATGATGTCATGTTTGATAATTTTTTTTATCGAAGAAATTATTCAAAAACACTTTTTTGTCTTCATACGTTCCTGGAGAGTATGTTCAACTTTATGTCAATAATTTTTTTATGCTAAATTTTCAGTGTTATTTGAGTTACAGATTTTAAAAAATGTTTAAAATAACTACAATAGGGCCTTAAGTGATTGGCGACAGATTTTCAACTTATAGCTAGCCATAGTAGGGCATTCGCAAATGCCATGAGGACTGTCATCCTAAGACATCAACCGGGACCGACGGCTTAACGTGCCCTCCGAAGCACGGAAGCGTTTAGTAATGTCACCACCGGTCACCCATCCAACTCATGACCGCGGGGACGTTGCTTAATTTTGCTGTTCGGTTCCGAATGGCTAAGTAAACTTCGCTACGAGCGCTTCACAAACTTTGCTGAAGAAAACCTAATCAATCTGAAAACTCATGATACCTTTTTGATTCGTTGGTAAACAACATTGACAACGATTCAAAGTTGAAGACGCTAAGTTCAAAATATTTCTTTAAAATGTTAAAAAAGAAATCCCCATTTTCAGTGATAATTACTATCGATTTTCACTCAATACTGGTCACCATCGACAAAACTTGCAACTACCAAGTCATGTCAAGTTTTTTTTTTGTTGAGTGTAACTTAAAAACTACTAGACCGATTTTTATGAAATTTATATGGGACCACTTCAGAGGTATACCCTTTTCACGAAAAAAAGATCAAATTGGACTAAACTGTAAAAAGTTTTGCGTGGTCAAATATAAAAAAATACGTACGTGTTGAATTGATAACCTCCTCCTTTTTTGGTAGTCGTTTAATAATTAAACACTGAATTCGTTTAAGCCAGAGAGTTGAAATACTGGAGTAGTTATATCCGAACATCACTGCTATAAAAGCTTACTAGAATTTACCTATCTACATACCTACGCATATGTATATGCAGTTTGTAATGACAAGGAAATGCCGTTCAAATATTATACGTCATATCTGTTGTAAGAAAGAGATAAATAAGCAATTCGTGTAACCACCGAACCGCCACGAGACGTTCCGATCACTCTCTCACACCAAACGATACACATATCTCGCTCATCTCCTAAGATAAAACAAAATGACGATATTTTCTATTTCATCAATAAACGCAATAATTACGCGTGAAATGAAACAGTTTTCTTATCTCTCACAGTGCTTGTATAATTGGTGCAGAGTCTAAAGACATAAGGAAGGCATATTGTCCACAGGTTATTCCTAAAAAACTTGATGCGGCGATGTATTCACCGGACGTTCGGAAGTGCAAGACTGGTAGTGACTCTGGTAATTCTATTATTCGTCTAGTAAATATGGAGGCCACACAACTCATCTACAGGTAAGAAAATCTTAGGTGTAAACCATTATGGCTTAACTATCGTTAAATATAGGAAAGACGTTCCTCTGTACAATTTCTCGTAAAAACACTATTTTGTAAATAAGCGCGTTCTATGCCGGACACTGTTTTGTGAATGCGTTACCGTCATTATCAGAGAAACGTAATGCACAGGAATGTTACTGTCAAAAATAGCGGTTGCCGATATTGTAACTTTTTCTTAAGGGACAGAATTCTAAAACCAGATGTTAGATTTTGTCCCCACTTCTCCTCGCGTGTTTACTTCGCGGTGTACATGGCGCCACGTCCGCAAGTCAACGGTAATATTTTATTTGATTAAAAATTTAGAGCGCTCTCTAGTAGAACTAGTAGAAACTATCTTGTCACACACGAATGTGATGTGTGCTGAAGCGCCATCTAGTACGCATACATGATACCAACCATTAGTTGATTGTATGCTGTAAATATCATAGTGTGACACAGTTAATAAATTTACCATACCTACAGTAGAACAAGTTTAGTCTTTTGTTTGATTTTTGCAGTTTTTGTGTATGTTCATTTTTAATGAACATGAACTATGGTTTTGATGAACATGAACTATGTATCTACTTTGATGCAAGGCGTAAGCTGTTACACAAAAGATGGTTTATTTATTACAAAAACAAGTATATTGTGTAAAATTTACAAAGAAAATCATAAAAAAACTTTTTTACCCCTGATCAAAATACAAATAGCGGGTTATACTATTGGGTATTTTTAACTGACTTCAAAAAAAGGAGGAGGTTCTTAATCCGTCTGTTTTTTCTTATATGTTTGTTACCTCAGAACATTTGACTGGGTGAATCGATTTAAAAAAATCTTTTATTGTTTGAAAGCTGATACTTGTTGTTTGGTTCCAGTTAAATTTCATCAAAATCGGTCAAGCCGTTTTTGACATACACTCCAATAACTGAAAAATATTTACTTATCTTGATGATATAGTCGTTGACAATGAATGAAAATCGATCCCGTAAGTAGCAAGGGTCATAAAAAGAAGTGTTTTTTTTAAATAAAAATGGAAATTACTTCATCACCAAAAAGTGTGAATTAACTTGTCGAAGTCCAACACTAGTACCACGTGCACAATATTGTGATAATAGGTACTTTTGAACTATACTGGTACCGACTTGAACAAGTTATTTCACACTTTTGGGTGTTGGAGTCGGTTCCAATTTTTGTTTTTTTTTTATCAAGTAGCGTAGTTCATTCAGATCCTGGCTTTGTTTCCGCTAACAATCAAGGGTACCTGCTCGTGTCATTACTACAAGTCATTATTAAGATTTCACTTACAAAAAATCACATGGAGAATGTAGTAGGTAGGTACAGTTATTGTTTCAATTTGTTAATAATAATAAATACATCTCGTGGATGCTATTGTGTAGATGGGTGGAACAACAAAACTTCTAACAAAATAATACCATTATTGAAATCACCCAAGGAGAAAGATAAGTATTTTGTTTGAAAATTTATTACTTTGTATTACTATTCATACGTAATACCACAATATTACATATCGATTATAAAACCGTGGTATTACTGTTATTAACTGTATTTGTCAAAGATTACGAAAGATACGTTTATGTTTGTAAACGACACCCGTGCCGTCACTTGATGTATGTACTTGTATAGGTAGATTATGTTGCGAAGATGCACCGGAGTGCGACATAAAATCGGACATTCTATGAGAGTAGGGCTGCCATCCGTCCGGGTTTCCCTGGATTTAGCATTTTACCAATAACCCTGCATATTAATAAAAAAATAATCGAAAGGTGAATGTTTCGAGATTTGTCTTAATATACTCTTTGTGTAATAGTGTATATCAACAATGCGTCGTTCTTCTCCTCCATTTTCTATACTAGAAAAATAACAAACTTTTATTGATTTTCAAATAATATTTTTGGTGAAGAATTTTATTGGTAAGTAAGTTATGGGATAGTATCAATAACCAAGAAGCATCCTCGTATCCTACAATATATGGGGTTGTTTATATGGCTACCATATGTTGTTTATACAACACAGAAGATGTAACATTTAAAAACATAATGGCTATAATGTGTATAATTTTAACTTTTGTTGAATTACCGGCCGCCCCTTAACACCAAAACGTCCTGGGGAATACTCTCTTTGGTAGTATATCCGCTACACTTTGGTTATTAAGGGCGTTATAGTTAAGTCCCCTATAATGCACCTTACTCGATGTTCTTACGTAAGTATTGGTATGGTGCTAATTATTTCATTTTCTTTTAGTCAGTTCTTAATTCTTATGCTATTCAAGAAAACCATGGAAAGTCTCATTCTAAAGCAGAAGCTTAGGCTTCTTCTTTTTGTATTAAGTTTTCATTTCAGAATTTCATTATCTCTATCGCATCAAACGTTTACGGCCATCTTTTTACTACTAATTTATATGTACTAATATATTACGTACTCGATAATACCATGAATATTTCAATAACTTTCCATGTATGAAAGTTTGTGTTTTCTATAGTAGTGGACAGAAGGACGGTGTTTACTCAACATAGCTTTGTAGTAAATTGATAATGTTGTTCTACTGTAACTATTACGCTGTGGCAACTCGTGTCCATCCAAGACATACTTTTTCGAGATCTATGAAAAAACGTGTTCAGGTAGCTAGATTAGGTAGTACCTATTTAATGTTCACGTTCATTAGATATACTAAACTCTCTAATTATATGAAAACATGGAAACTCGAGATACCTAATAAATTTGCAAGCATTGTAATCGTAAATTGAATACGCGTCAGAAAACTTAATTATACGTAAATATAATACGTATCAAATAAAAAGTAATACAAATAAAAAAGTCACCAAAAAGAATCTAGGTATGTGAGATTCGATCCACGGTACTCGATCTTCTGATTCGACTTCAGTAGTTACACACTATACAATCATTGACCAAGGTGTCGAAAATTACACACATATCGTTTATGCCTTACTGTCAGACACATTATATTGGTCCACGTACATACGTAAAATTATTATTGTATTATTAAGAATTATGTCGTAAAATTAAAATTTGACCAAAAAGAATCTCTTTACGCTGGATTCGATCCACGTACCTCTCAATTGCGAAGCGATGTCACTTACTATGCGCTATTTGAACGACGATTGTTTAGTCGAAAATTATGTACATAACCTTTGTGCCTTATTGTCAGAAACTGTATAAATTAATCATGATCCATCTAAAATAATTACAACACATTCATTACGAAAAATTCTGAATATTGCTTATAATAATTATTTTAGGTAGCTAAAGTTGTACCTATGTCTTGCAAAATGTTTGAAGTGTTTTTTATATTGCGTTAGGGTTCACAATCATATCATAATTTCATTAATATAAGAGATATATACATAGGTACATGGAGAAAGGAAGCCATAGATGCTTACCTTATTATGTCCATCATGCGTTTTTGACGATTTTTATACATCTTTTTTGCATTCCCAAAGCGTTTATTTATAATTTTACCCATGTTTTATTTTAATTGAGATCGCCGAGAAAAGTGACACAGGTCCGACGCATGACGCGGCTGACCGCGATATGAGCGAGGATGATAGCAATATACGTAGATCGCTGGAGTAAATAGTGCGACATGATGTTAACGCTTCTCGGAATGAAAGGGCGTATGTGACATTTTGTAAACAGGCTCAGTACGCATTAACTGTGCTTTTTTTGGATTAAAATAATCAATGAAATTTATTGTACTTAAAAAATCAATATTTTAGAAAAATAAAACAAATTTTAATACACTAAAATCTGGCGGAAAAAGTAGGAATCCTCTATTTTCAGAGGTGTTTTTGAGATTTTTTTCTATCGAGCCAATTATTAGGAATCATGTTTTGAAATCGATGAAAGTATTACTTATATCCTTGAGTATCGTGTATTTAAATTGCAGTACCATCCGGTACCTGGTTTATGAGATTTTCCATATCATGTTGGCACTATTTTGTAATTTCCGAGCCTTAATTTGTTAGCAACTGCATGCATAATCGTTATGCCTTATTGTCACACATAATGTTTAGTGTTGCCGTTATATATTGCTTGGATCTTCCAATAAAATTAAGTAAATGTTGCTAAGTTAGAATAAAAATATAATTATTATAATGAAGACTCTGGTGAAATTACGTTCAAGAGGCAAAGTCAGCGGAGTTTTAATAACTACTAGAAAACTGGATGTAATTGTTTTCTGACTAGGTGACTACATTATTAGCAATGCATGTCAGTAAGGGCAGACCATGTAAAACTAGGTATATTTTGCCCGCGAACAGTTCACGTCTTCGTCATACTGGTCGGTTTATAAATAACTCTCCTCGAATTTCTAAAACATGCTGATGCTGACATTTCTAGCTCTTACATAACCTCAAACACTAACAATCCAACATGGCCGACAACTGTCAACCTGAGACAAGAAAGCGCGCGCTTCTACTATTTTTGGCGCCAAGGGTCGTTCACACTATCACCTAGTGACCTTTTCAGCTGACATCTGAACATTCATAAATATATCTGGCTTCTTTGAGCATCTTTGTTTTGTGTGACGCTGTCTTGGTTTGATTTATTAACTCGACTCTAACAGATACTCGCACACAATTTTTCGTAATGAGATTACCGATTTAGAAGCCGCTGTAAATTCAGTTAGCTCATTTTCGGATAAAAATTGTGGAGAGGTTCTTATGAAGGTGGAAGTTCAAAATGAACTCTGTAGATAGAGGCACTCTTTTAACTGAAGTAATAGATAAAATAATTGGATTTATCCATTTATTGTTTTGATTTATTAACTCGACTCTAACAGATGCTCGCACACAATTTTTCATAATGAGATAACCGATTTAGAAGCCGCTGTAAATTCAGTTAGCTCATTTTCGGATAAAAATTGTGGAGAGGTTCTTATGAAGGTGGAAGTTCAAAATGAACTCTGTAGATAGAGGCACTCTTTTAACTGAAGTAATAGATAAAATAATTGGATTTATCCATTTATTGTTTTGATTTATTAACTCGACTCTAACAGATGCTCGCACACAATTTTTCATAATGAGATAACCGATTTAGAAGCCGCTGTAAATTCAGTTAGCTCATTTTCGGATAAAAATGTGGAGAGGTTCTTATGAAGGTGGAAGTTCAAAATGCCTTTAACTCTGTGTGAGGCACTCTTTTAACTGAAGTAAAAGATAAAATAATTGGATTTATCCATTTATTTATCCTTTTCTTTGGCAATGCTGAGGCAAACCTTCAACATCAACCTACCAAAATAACGTAATATTATCTTCCGTAAGATGTCAAGAAGGGATCCATCCTCTTAGTCCCCAGCTATCTTTAGCCTGGTCATCCACTGAATAATTTAATATCTCCAATAAAAATTTAACGTTTGGTATTTGGGTAAGAACATTAGGAGGCAATGCGAACACTGTATTGGATGATTTGAAAGTACTTACCAATTGACGAGTTTTAATGGCCTAGAACAAAATTTTCCCAAATGGGAACTTTTTGTGATACTTGTTCGGATATTTACGATTGTTGTAAAATTCAATTCCCTTACGCCTAGTATAAAATTGGTAGAAAAATTTTCGCTTTGTCTTTTTGGTTTACCTATTCTTGACTAATCATTGTCACCTTTTGTTGAAGAATAAATTCAGAAGTTTTGATATGCATCCAGCAGATTATTTAAAATTTACGCTCAAAAAAAAATAATATGGTTTTTATTATTACTAAATTGGAACTATTTGTTCCTAAATCAGTACTAATATTATAAATGCGAAAGTAACTCTGTCTGTATGTCTGTTACGCTTTCACGCCGAAACTACTGGACCGATTTGAATGAAATTTGGTATAGAAATAGTTTGAGACCCGGGAAAAAACATAGGATACTAACCTCTTTTTGCGCGATAGCCGAAGTACGCGCGGGCGGAGTCGCGCCCGCAAAGCTAGTTTTACTATAAATATATACTTAATAAGTAAGGATGTAACACATTGTTGAAATACGTTTAAAAGAATAGCCCCACATTTCTTGCCCTTTCTACAGTTGCAGTACAATGTGGATTAAATATATTATATTTCAATATTAAAATTTGTAATTGACCTTCAAAAGAGCGACGTAGACGCCTAAATTGAATAAATGATTTTGACTTTGACTTTGTTATAATTTTGTAATGTTAACTGCGGAGTAGGCTATGTTGCAAAAATAAAAAGATGTTTTAATTTCAAAACAACATTGTTGGACACAGCACGCGTAGTAGTATTATTCCCTATCTAAATCATCATCGGCCCCGTGGGGTGCCGGGTTAGAATTGCATCTCCCCATATCATCCCGTGGGTGTCGTAAGAGGCGACTAAGGGAAAAATACTGGAAGGTGGGCAGCAGCGCCATCTAAACAACTGCCAACTTACACTGCGATCCTCAAGACGCCTGCCACGCGTGGGGATTATGGCAAATACCCCCTTAATAGTGGAGGCTGTGTTCAGCAGTGGACGATCTGGCTGTCACAGTAAATCATCATAATGTAGATTATATATTATTAATGTAGGTTTGGAATGTATGGTGAACAGAAGATGAGCATAAGTGGTTGTGTACTAGTGGCATACTGAGTGAAAGGGAGAGCGATAGAGGATGAGTGAGAGGGAAGGGTAGAAAAGTAAGATGGCGGATTGTGAGAGATTGAACGAAGGACGAAAGACGTAAAATAATATTAAGAAGCAATTTGTAACAGATTTAAGGAAAATAAAGAAGTAAAATTATTGAAGACGAAGAATTATTGAAGACACATCCCTTTTATTACCCAGTAACTTCCTACATTAATAATTATTGGGTTGGATTAGTTGCTTGATTGTAGAATACCTACCAACTTTTTTTATGGGATAGTGCCGGCACAAGCCCCATGTCCACCTGATATTAACGGGTATCATCTACCTATAACAGATGCATTTCGTTACAAGTAACAAACCGCACTGCGCCCGTTACCCTGAGATATACATTAGTCTCATGCACGTGCCTCTAACTTTACTGGTTCTTAAAGACTGCTGCCGGAACACACTGTTATTTCTACTTCCATGAATAAGGTCGGTACAACACTATATAACGCATTTATATAATTTATTCATAAATATGTGGCTCATAAAATAATATGATAATTTAATATGTTGATTCATATCAGAATACTCGCAGATGAACTTGGTCTTGAATGGTCATCATCAATATTCATCAAGATTGTAACCCCTGCATTTCTCCCCGGGGGGGAAAGAGGAGACTAAACGCCAGGGCTATAAGTGTGTGTGTGTGACTTCTGAAGGACTGATAACTTCTACTGCGATTCCCAAGACGTCTGCAGAGCGTTAGTGAAAATCATCCCAGAAAATCACATCGGTGGGGAGACCAAGTTCAATGGTAAACTTTTCAAGTGATGATGATTATGATCATAAATACACAATTTAAAAAGTAATACCGGCCCTTAAATTTATAAAATAATAATTTTCCTATTAAAATCAAATTTTTGGGAAAATAAAATAATAAGAGGGCAACTCCGCAGAAAGTGTTACCACCTCGGCATGGGTCATTTCTTCTATTTTCATCCTATAGTGTTTATTCAAAAGTTCAACAACTTTAAATGGCTTATTTCCGGAACAATGCCTGGATTTGGCAGCTTTCTCAAAACTTTCACATTTCTGCTCATAAAATAAACCTATCTTTTGATTCTATTGAGCAAATTAACATAAAGCATACAGCGTTGACATTTTGCCAAGATCGGCGAAGAAAAATGTTGCATTAAGGTGAAAACTCACATTCGTGCAATAAATTCAAGTTAAGTGATCATTCTGTATAATTTACGGTTACTAAACCTATATCTTCATTATATTCAGCAAATCAACAAACTCTAATTACGGTAAAAATAAAATAACATGAACTGAGTCTCAAGGAAAATTTTTAACATATTTTTTGAAAGAGTGTACGCTTTATTGATATGAAAAAAATATACTCTGGAGGTTATGCGAAATTAATGTCTCTCAGTCATACGCCCTCAGTCTGAAATTTTTCAAAGTCCACTTCGTCTTAAAGTCACTCACGTTTGTGATAGGAATTCATAATTTTAACAGTATTACCGGTCTTACCGCTAGGTTTGGTAACCGTTGGAGTTGGTTAAATAATAAATAATTCCACCTATTTAAATCCGTATATTTATAAGAATTACGAGTCACGTTCTTTGTCCGCGATGGACTCCTAAACTACTGAACCAATTTTAAATTTTATTTGCATACCGAGTGCAATTTGATCCTAATTGAAAGATAGGATAGCTTACATCTCAATTTATAGTCGCAATTACCCGTGCGAAGCCGGGGCGGGCCGCTAGTATGTATTAGATGTATAATAAATATATTCTCCGAATCTTGCATTTACGTGAACAAGTGCTTACAACAATTTGATGATCTACGAGTATTTGCTACACGTAAGAAAATTATTTAAAATTTTGAATTTCGCACACTAGTCAGCGTCCACCTTAATCAGGTTTTAGAAGTTTTATTATTTACTGGCAACTGATACCAAAGTTTTAACGGATAATGTTGCCAGGAAACAAAATTTATCACGTTGGAAATCTTCAGCTCTCGATTCTTTCATAGGTACTGTCTATGCTGATTGCTGCAACCTTCAAGTAGAAAATCTGTTCCCGAGAAATCTAGCTGTGCTAACCTGGTGTATTTCGGAAACTGGCCTTGGGAGCGTCAGCAGTCGAAAATGTCAGCGGGCTAGCCAAAATGGGAATTGCCCATTTGGGCTAGCATGCTGACATTTTCGATCTAGAGACATTGCTCAAAGGCTTTCCAATCGCAGTTACAAAACATCTATATACTAAGGATCTTCTTTTTCTTATTTATTTTTTACATATGTGATTGTGACGGAACAAACACAAGGTCCACCTGATGTTAAGCGGACGAACCTCTGCTTATTAGACATAAGTGACGAATTGCACTACCCCCGTCACCCTGAGAGACACAGTTGTTTAGTCAGATGTGCCGTTAATTTTATTCGCAAGGACTGCGGCCGAAACTCATTTGAAGCGCTCGTAGCGAAGTTTGCTTAGCCATTTTGAAACAATCTGCAAAGCTAAGCAACGTCCGCCGCGGTCATGAGTTGGATGGGTGACCGCTGGTGTCATTACTACTGAGCGTTTCCGTGCATCGGAGGGCACGTTAAGCCGTCGGTCCCGGTTGTTGTCTTAGGATAGCAGTCGTTATAGCATGGTGGTAGGGTATTTTGCGAATGGCCGCCTGGCTAACCCTTTAGTAGAAAATCTGTCGCCAAGCACCCAACGGTGTGTTCCGGCAGATGTTCTTGAGAGCCAGTAATTCTAGGTTAGCCTGAACAACATCTTCGACCACATCATCACTTACATGTGAGATAGTGGTCAAAGGGTAACCTATCGGGCATAAAAAAAAAACTAACTGTTAGGTGCTTGGCGAAAGATGTTCTACTTGCAATATGCCCTTCCACCATGCGATGAAGCTTGGCAGTGGGTATCGAACCATGGACTCGCGGCAGTCCATAGCTATTATTACGTGGCTATCACAGCTTTAAATCTTTGTACCAAGCCAATGACCTTGAGGCACTGGTTGTATGGATGAGCGCAGAATGTTTTAGACAAGATTTTTAGAGTCAGACGCATTTATTATTATTAACTAGTGGCTCTCCGAGCTGTAGACTTCGCGAGTCTGCCCTTGCATAGCTTACAATTGAATAAAGGTGCACTGCGCATGCTAACGGGAGAATGTGTCAAGAAATCCAAAAATCTAGATATGTAATGTAAATAATAAATGATTTCCTTAGACATAAGTCCAAAAAAATCATTTATGTCCGTGTTTATGTCAATGGCCCGCGAAAACATGGATATTAATAATTGATTATACGAAATAGAGAGTAAGTAAGCTCTCTCATAGGCAACTGACGTGCGTATGGACATTGCCGTTAAATTACGCGCAGGCGTCCATACTTTCAACACCTTTTAATGTGTATCTCCGTCATTTTGAAAACTTTCCAAAATCAAACGTCATTTTGAAAAACTTACTCGACAAAATTTTTTTATTGACTTATTAAACCTGCTCACAAAATTTCATGAGTATCGGTTGAGAAATGCGACCTGTAGAGGAGAACAACCGGACATACGAAAGCATTTTTGTCTAAGTTGTAGCAGAGCTAGACGCTTCGCTCGAACTAAGTTCTCACTCGGTCAAAAATGATTATTTCTATAATTGTCAAACCTTATTATGGTTTATCGATAAGTCAATACATTTTCGTGGCTAATTAGTAAAAAGCAGAACGAAGCATTCGCATGATTCCAACTATTTATTGGAGGTGCTTTTATAATTTTGTTTCTATTTATCTAACAACAACAAAAAAAATATAAAAAAACGCATGTTGTAAACGTTTAATTATGTTTTTTTGATATTGTTAAGATTGCAATAACGCCTGCTAGGCGAATTATTAATTATTTTGTAATATAATTCGCCTAGCAGGCGTTATTGCAAACTTAACAATATTAAAATTATAAGTGTGCGTCATCATACAAGTTTAAAAATTGGTCTTGTTTGTAGTACAACGCAACTTGAACTGTAGGTGTCGCTCCATCTCGATACGATGGTTGAAGAACGAGAGCAAGAATTAAAGTTATGAGTCATTGTGTCATGTTAGCTCAATTGGTTAGAGCATACCCCGCTAAAGGGGTGGATGGACGCGGGTTCGAATCCCGCACATGACTATAATTTGTAATTATGTAATATTTTTTTTCTTTTTTATAATTAATAACTCAAACTTATCAACAAAAAGTTACTTCATCATCGCACGCTTCTTTTTAAGCCTTTTAGTAATAGCGGCTGGTACTGTATCACTTCTTTACAGTCTGCATCTGCTTGTTCACTTGTAACACGTTGCTATCAGTGCTTTGATACATATGTACTCGTAGGTATATGTGTGTTTTGTTTCCTGACACAAAAACTGCTTACAAAGAGACTTGGAGCGACACGGGCGACAGCAAAACGACATTCTAGCGACATCGCTCTCGTTTCCGTTCCTAGCTCACGGCATAATAGCGACGGTGTGGGCTAAGTCATGAGCTTAAGGCCTTCATAGCGCTTTCTATACAGGCATGGTGGTAGGGCATGTAGACCGCCTGGCTAGCGAACACCCTCTAGTAGAAAATCTGTCGCCAAGCACCTAACTAGCCTAACCTAAGTAATTCTATAACTAGGTTAGCCTGAACAACATATTCGACCTCATCATCACTTACCATCATGTGAGATAGGGGTCAAAGGCTAACTAATAAGTCATAAAAAAACAAACGTAGGTTGGTCATATTTTAAATACCAAGGTGTTCAAACTCGGTGGAATTGTTCCGGAGTTTAAAATCTATGCTTTTGGTTTGTCAGTTTAAAAAAAAATTGTCTGTATAAAATTATTTGGAAATTTTGTTTAGTATGGGAATACTTACTTTAAATTTTTATGTGTATTGCCTACCCTAATCTTTTGTATTAAAGGACTTCTATGACAAAACTTATTAACAAATATGTTATATGCACCCGGAAGAGACTAGCCACCCACAACACAGGGAATCCTAGTGTGGGGGCTAGTGTGATTAAGGCAGTAAGCACCACTTGATAATTATATGTACTCAAACTACTAAATCTGATTAATACAAAAAGATATAAAACTTATTTTAAATTATAAACTATTATCTAAAATAGTGTAAGTTGGCACAGCTATCTATTTATAAGTCTAAGTTATCTATTATCTTAACAACCATGTAAAGTTTTTGAACAATAAATATCATTATTATTATTATTATTAATTTAAGAGGTAAAAAGAAAAGTAAAACGAAAAACTGGCAACCAGAAGCATAGGTTTTAGGCTCAAGGACATGCATGCAAAATTTCACCGAGCTTGAGCCCATGCTGTTTAATTAAAACTAACGAACCAACCTAGCTTCGCACGGGTGCAATGCTGATACTAAATATACTACAGAATATCTTTATATACAACGTTCACAGCTTTTTTGTCATTAGACAATACAAACATGTTTTCTTTAGAGGTTACTCTTGAAAGGTTAAAGGTTACTCGTGACATCAATTGGAAAACTTAAAATTATCGGTGTTTCTGTAGTGTATTATGCATGTTCTATACATATAAACCTTCCTCTTGAATCACTCTATCTATTAAAAAACAACATCAAAATCCGTTTCATAGTTTTAAAGATATAAGCATAAATAGGGACAGACAGCGGGAAGCGACGTTGTTTTATACTAGTAGTGATATGACGAAACTGCGGTTGTATGGAAAGAGCCACGAAGACCTTGAAATGAAACTATAATTCAGTTCTTAGCGCCAAGTCAAAATTTCAACTACAAACATTAAGCTTGAACTGGCCGTTCACTGCTCCATACAAACGTCAAAAGATGATCACTTAGTGCATGTGCATGAGTGCATGATTTATCTCTTCATAATCAAGACTTTACTAATTTGTGAAATAACAACCGACTTGACCATCTGCACTCACTGAGAACATATGATAAAGATCATGTATGCACGTTCCAAAAATGTTGGGCAGAGGTATGGTAACGCACACATTTTGCTAGGTACCAACAGGCGGTGATCCATCTCACTCGCCGAATCCAGACAAGTTTTGTCTTGATGTAGTTGTCAGCGTCTTAACAAGAGTTGATGACGTCTAATCATAAACGGTAGCTGGCTGGAACTGTATATAGAACTGGCTTTTGGCGCCAGCAGCCGTAACATACTCTACGTTCATAGATGCCAATTTACTATGTGTAGCTTAAGAATTTGACTTTATATTTTGAAACAATGATGGCTCAGTAGCATTGGATATCGACTGCTGCGCAGCAGAGGGATTTGGTCCATGGCTCAAATCCCGCCGTGGCATTGAGCTTCACCGCATGGTGGAAGGGCATTTTGTGATTGCCCGCCTGGCTAGCGACCACCCTCAAGAGAAAATCTGTAACCAAGCACCTAACGGTGAGTTCCTGCAGGAGTCCAGTGAAATTACAGGCAAATGAGACTATAACAACTATGTCTCAAGGTGACGGGTGCAGTACAATTCGTGACTTGTGGCGAAATGCATCAGTTATAGGCAGAGGTTGGCCTCGAACAGGTGGGCCTCGAGCTTGTTCCGTCACAATAACAAAAAAAAACTAAAATCAAGCCATTTCCTGCTAGATCTTATGCCTTACGCGCTCGCCCCACACACCGAAATGAAGGCTAAAATGGCCCGTCCGTCGCTTTAATGCGGATGACTAGACTAACAATGTTTATATGGCACAAATGTTTGTGCAAATAGCGGTACATAACCGGGCAAACTAGGTCTCTATCGCACGCTGGTACACTATTCTGCTGTTATTGGCCTCAGTGCCTAAAAACTTAAAAAAAATAGAATTACCGTCGTTCGTTATTAGTTTTTACCGTCGCGTCGCTCCGATTTTGAGTGCTGCCAGCACTTGCCCGTACCTCCCTGGCTAAGTTGCCAAAAATGCACGTGGTCCACCTACATAGATCACCTGCGGCTAGCATCTGTCGCCCAAGAGCATTGGCAACACCAGAGATTTCGAGGATGCGTTGCCGGCCTTTGAGAAGGGAATATGCTCTCTTCTTGTAGGCTCCTAAGTATTTTTGGTTCGGAAATACCTCACATGGCAGCTACTTAATAAATACTTTACGAGGCAGAAAATGCCGTGAGAATCGCCGTGGACTTCCAGACGTTGACATAAAATTTATATGGAACATCATGCTCTGTAGGGTCATCCGATGGTCATCGAAATTCTGCTGCAGGTTTAATACCTGCAGCCGAACAGTTTTTCGTAACGGGGAGTGTTAAGAAAAAATGATAGATACGGTAAGAGATGTAGATTCAACCTCACTACGCAGTGCAAAAGGGTCGAGCCGATCGAAGATAGCTTGATGAGCGATGATTCGAGTCGCTCTGTGTTAAATGCGGTCAAATGGATAAGCTGGTACAGGAGAGCCCGTTCCCAGAAGTGAGAGCAGTACTCGACGTGAGGCTGAACCTAACACTTATAAAGTTGCAGACGATGGGCCCACGTGAAGTACTGTCTTAGAGGCTAACTTATACTTTTAAATTTGAAAGACAGCGAATTTGAAAGACATTCGATACATCAACGCTAAAAAATCCGGTACTGGTTGAGATGGCAAGGGTCTTCAAAAGGCTTCAAAAGGATACGCCAAAGGGGGCTAGTTTAGTGGTAAACGCACAAACTTGTGTCTTCTTGGGGTTTAATTGGACTAAGTTCAGTCGGTTCCACTTCGAGATATTTGACACTTTGGTCTTGACTTCAGACACACGTTTGTTCCGATTCTTGACGTTTTCCAAAAGAAAATTAGCACGGCTGATCTATGAGTCATCTCTATACTGTCATCCACGTAGCAATGAATATCGCTGAGCTGCAACATGTGATCGTTGTGCAAGAGTAACAGAGTCAGTGATGGAAGTAATCTAGTAACAAAACATACGAATAGAGAACCTACTTATTTATTAAATCTACAAACACTGAGATCCCTGTACGTCACTAGCTTGGACAAAACTTATTTTCGTTAGAGGTTACAAATAGCTGAATCGGTTCTCCGACAATGTTTTGTGTACCTAGTGTAAGATATATTTAGTTACGTACTACGTATATATTATGTATACTTCATTGTAGCTTAGTGAGAGGTAAGTAGATGTAGATGCATAGTAGATGGGCTTTATCTTTCACATTTAGATTTAATTACCGTCTGTACTAAAATCCATAGAGCTTCTTTATCTTTTGCACAGTAAGGAAACTTTAACTTTTCCTCCTAAAACGAGTTCCTTATTAAACAAACACCCCTAATGTCATACCATCTGAGAAAATTTTACCACCATTAATCAAAATAATATACAGTTTATATATAGGTACCTAATAAATAAAAGTATGGCTAAGAAAAAACGCACCATGAGTCAGAAATTTAAAAAAATATATCGATAATGTAGCTAGGTTTGATGGCTTTTGTATAATATAGACAGCAAAAAAATATTGATTTTAATATATATATATTGATTTTAATATATATATATTAAAATCAATATTTTTATAGATACGTTATTAAACCGCACCGTCCCCTATGAAGCTTAAAGTAATACAATTGGAGCACGAAATCTCGGCTAGAAATGCCGAGTCTAGGTGGCCGAGGATGTTTAAGCATCCGACGTGATATCGAAGGACGCGGGTTCGATTCCCGCCTTGGGCATACATTTTTTTACTCCAATAATTTTTAAAATATAAGTTATTAAACATATATGAATAAGATAAGATAATAACCCTTAAACAAGTCTTACATATAGTTAAATACGTTTAAGAGTATAAATCTAATCAACTTCAAATTATATTATTAAAAATCTATACATTGATTATTATAGGTTTATTCGCCAAATAGCGCGTATTGCATGATGATGTACAAAGAATTACCCGATCTAGCTATAATATTGTAAGAATGTATAAATTTGTAATTTTACTCCAAAAAATTCAGAGTTTTCACATAATTAACTTATGCTTTCTTCTTGCTAATTTTTAAAAGATTTTCGCAAGCATGAAATTATCTCTATAGAATAGAAAATGATCATATTACAAATAGCGGAAGTTAGTGTCTGTTCAGCTAAAAGCTTTCATACATTATCCATTGATAACCTAGAATAATTAAACACTTGGCACTGGCCAAATGCACGGATTACTCAAAGCCAGAAAGAAAACTGAATAAACGTGCCTAAGGAAGTGAGGGGGTATACGCAAGAAGGCACTCCCACTTTAGTATATAAGCCTCACATTATTATTTCTAAGTCGAGTGCTTACAATTGCGTATGTGGGTGTTGTTTTCAATATCAAATAGTCTAAGCCTTTGACTACTATTTCACTTGATGGTAAGTGATGATGTGATCAAAGATGTTGTTCCGGCTAACCTAGAATTATTGGCTTTAGACCACAGATGCCGGAACACACTGGAGTGTGTGCCTAGAGATATTAAGTAATTTATTATGTATCAACACATATACTCACAGTTTTAAATCCTCGATACATGACCCTGATTTCCTGTTTAGAAAACTTTGTTTGCCTGCACAGCTCTTCCAACGCGACAGGAATCGGCTTCGGCGTCCGACTTGGTTCCAACTCGTACGCATGTTCTTCCACGGGCGATTCGGGAGGTGTCGCCATTTTATATCACTCACGCCACTAAAAACACATACTTAAAATAATCTCCCTAAATTCCGGCTAGCTTCTCAACTATGGCAGCACTGAGTCATTTTGGCGCGAGTTTTGACATTGACAGTTGCGAAGCGTTTACGGAGGTTGATTGATATTTTATATTTTTTATGTAGAGTTTATAAAAGGCGTAGACGATGGAGGGTTTCCAAAGGCAGGAGCAGTTTCTGAAACAAAAGAAATATATTGTAGAACATAAAAACAATTAAAAAATGTTTCTTTTTCTAATGTTTGCTTCTTTATTGTGGATAATGTTAAATTGTTATCATACAATAAGTGTAGGTATTCTTAAGTATATAGAAGCGTATATTCTAATAATCTATCATATATATTTTCTAGTTATAGTCTATGGGTACAACTAACTATACAAAGGTGCCGCCAAAACAACCATTTGGACAAGAGATTTATAGCAAAACGAATGGGTATAAAAATATTTGTCGAGAAACCTCGGTGATAAATGTCCTCAATCGTAGTCAACAAATACAGAGGAAAGTGGAAAATAAAATATATTCCAGACTGAATAGCTACCATTTTTTTTTCTATTCAGTATGAGTAGCAGCAAGTAAGTATCTAGTCGGCTAGCCCTAGGTGGACTTAGGTTTATAGCTGAAAGTTAAAATTTAAACATAACTTTTATATCGCCGTAGGTATTGTATTGTAATTTTGTAATGTAATCCGTGAAGCATGTGTCATTGAAAAAAAGAAATTAAATTATAAAGTGACGCTCCACACAGCGGCTCCAGCTGCAGGAGATATTAACTATGACGACAATACCAACGTACTTATTCTACTCACATATTTTGTTACGATTTAGGACAAGCTTTCTGATTTTTTTTACCGGCGCGCGGTATGCCTATAAACAAAATACTATGAACTTTATACAATACTACAGCTACTAAAATAAAAGCATTTAGACAACCCATAAGTCATTGCAGACTCACAGTCCAAATGCTCCAGCCCACTACCAGTTGGCAGCGTGCCCAGTATGCTGGCAGCATTGCCACGTTGAATTGCAATGCTTATTCGTTATTGGACAAGCCTGTCTCCATGTGTGTTTTCGGCCTCAGCCAGATATGCTACATCAAAAGAGCCTAAAGATCGTGCAAGATTTCTTTTTACTAATGTGTGTGTACTGTGTACAGAAGACAAAAAAGCTGGTACACGCTAGAACCCAGCCACACTTGAAATTTTGCGTATCCCTTTACCCCCCAACCTCACAGGGAGGGAAGCTTGCAACCAAGCCCTATCATCCATCTCAACATTCAAAACCGACACTTACGTATATTTTACTAAGTTGTCTAAGCTTAACAAAAGCTCACTGTGTTGCCACAGCTGACAACATCTTCCCGCGGCGGAAGACACGGCGCAGCACACCCTAGAGGTGTACCCATCATGGTCCGACCTGCGCCTCGGCTTGGTCGCAGTAGTTGGGCCGGATCTCTCGCTTCCCAGTGTGGTCAATGCCATGTTGGGGAGCGAGGGGTCCTGGGCAGCGGTCGCCTCCTTTTGCGAAGAGGTTATTTCTCAAAAAGAGGCGGCAGAGCGCGCAAGGGAGGACGACCCCCTTGCTGCGCCTCTGCGTAGGCGAAGAAGGGGTGGGAGAAGGCGATTGAATAATCACCTTCCCCAGCCCGGTGGTGAGTAGCGAGAGAAAGGCGCGGGGGCGTCTTCTCTCGCATTGCACATACTCACCACCTCCGTCGGGCGGGAATGGCCACGCATTCCTGGTCATTCCCGGGCCCCTCCTGTCGGGAGGGGCGTGCAGGCCCCGCTGTAAAGGCGGGCGGTCGTCGGCGGAGGACTGGACGTAAAGGCTCTGCCAGTCTCCCAGTCCTCCTCCATACAGACGATGCTGGAATGCCGCTGGGTCGTTTAGTGGGTATACCGGTCTTCTACCGGGGAGTCCCACATAACCCCCCCATCCCCCAATGGGGGGGTATGCGTAACGCAGCTGACAACATCTTAAATAGTATGTAAATTTACGCAAAATCTAATAATTGTAAAAGCGTTAAGAGCGCACCGAGGTTTTTAGGCGAACCGTGTATGTGTGCGTGAGTAAGGCACGCCGCCCGCCAGCATCTGTCCCCGTCTGACCGCCGAAGAATTACTAAAGCGGACAGGGAGGAAGCATCGCGGCTCTGGCTAAAATGGGCGGAGCGTGCGTGAATTTCGGTATTTCCTTCTTATAATAAAGACAAATACCTATTTGAAAAATGTAATGTGTATACGTTGCATAAAACACGTTGTTTTTATTATTTTTCAAATACTAATGACTTTCCGTGAAGTATTTACGCCGTAGTAAGGGTTTATTTAGTATTTTAGATATAACTTTGATTTTTTTTTTCTATCGAGGAAACTTTAAGTAATCGTGTTTCTACAGTGTATGATTTATAGAATGAATCCTTAAATATAATATATATTAATTGCATAACTCGAAATTAAGAAATAAAGAAACAGCAACGGATCAAACGAAACACAATTACATATCGCTGGGTCGGTGCAGGCTTAATTTTGAATAAACTGCTAAAGGCATTTCTAAACTTTTGAATTTGTTCTTCGAGAAATGATGATAACGGTTCGTCAAGAATCGGTGAACCCAAAACACGAAGCATTCTAATTGTGTTACAAGTCAAGCAACATTCAAAACATTCGGTTCAATAGTTGCATGTTCCGGAGGGAGCGCTATTTTTAGCATGACCCGACGAAGCCTGCACTTAACCTATTTCGTTAAATTTTTGAATTGTTAGCTACCCATTCGGTTTATTTGACACGATATAAGTGAATGTCGGGGATTTTTATTTTTTTTTATTTTTAAATCTACACTCCACAGACTCCAGGATCCGTGACTTTTTTCAACTATGACATATTTTATTAATAAACAAGAAATATGAAATAAGAAACATGCAACATTCCAAGGGGGAACAGTGTTAAAAGTTTTTTTTGTTTTTTTTTCGTTAATGTCATTAGCACTAGCATCCAGAGCAGACCAGTATCCTCGTATGTCGGGGAATTAAGAACTCTTACGGGAAACACATGGTGGTAGGGCATTTTGCTAGCTTCCACCCTCATGTGTGTTCCGGCAGCAGTCCTTGAGAGCCAGTAAAATTACGAGCATGAGACTCAACATCTATAAGTCTCAGGGTGACTGGCGCAGTTCGTGACTTGTGACGAAACGCATCTGCTATAGGCAGAGGTTACCGCTTAAAGCATCAGATGGGCCACGTGCTTGTTCGGTCACAATAACATAAAAAAAACTTAGCATCCTATTATGTTGTTTAATATTACAAGATTTACAAGTTAAACTTAATCTATCTACACTACGAGTAATATTATAAAGAGGAAAGATTTGTATGTAGAGAATATTGAAGTGCTGGTAGCGAAGTTTGCTTAGCTGTTCTTTTTTTTTTTTTTTTTTTTTTTATGCCTGATAGGTTAGCCTTTGACCACTATCTCACCTGATGGTAAGTGATGATGTGGTCGAGGATGTTGTTCAGGCTAACCTAGAGCTACTGGCTCTCAAGGACAGCTGTCGGAACACACCGTTAGGTGCTTGGCGACAGATTTTCAACTTGAGGGTGGTAGCTAGCCAGTCGGGCATTCGCAAAGTGCCCTACCACCATGCTGTAACCACTGCTGTCCTAAGACAACAACCGGGACCGACGGCTTAACGTGCCCTCCGAAGCACGGAAGCGCTCAGTAGTAATGTCACCAGCGGTCACCCATCCAAGTCATGACCGCGGCGGACGTTGCTTAACTTTGCTGATCGATTCAGAATGGCTAAGCAAACTTGGCTACGAGCGCAAAGTTAAGCAACGTCCGCCGCGGTCAAGAGTTGGATTGGTGACCGCTAGTGACATTACTACTGGGCGTGCACGGCTTCGGAGGGCACGTTAAGCTGTCGGTCCCGGTTGTTGTCTTAGGATGGCAGTCGTTATAGCATGGTGGTAGGGCATTTTGCGAATGCCCGCCTGTCTAGCTACCACCCTCAAGTAGAAAATCTGTCGCCAAGCACCTAACGGTGTGTTCCGGCAGCTGTCCTTGAGACCCAAAAATTCTGATTAGCTTGAACAATATCATCACTTACCATCAGGTGAGATAGTGGTAAAAGGCTAACCTATCGGGCATAAAAAAAATATATAAAAATCTAGGTACTGAACTGATTTAGATGAAATGTGGTAGGTATGGAAATAGTTTGAGACCCGAAGAAGGACTTAGGATAGTTTATATCCATCTGCGCAAATAGAGGTTAATGGTTTAGCACGATAACCGACAAACGCGCGGGCGGAGCAGCGGCCGGAAAGCTAGTGTTAATGAAACGTACAAGCGGGTAATACTACCAACGAGAGCATTACCACGAAGGGTTGCGTGAGGCAGGCTATAAAACCAAAGCCAACACTTTTACTATTATGAACTTGTCTTATGACTTGACACCCATAGGAAGACCTATGGGTGTCGAGACAAGGAACGGAAAATAAGTAAATATAACGGATAAATAGCGCCTTCTGAACAACTGCCATCTTCGTCAGCGATACTCAAGACGCCTGCACATGAGACTTTACAACTGTATGACATATTATGTCTCATTGTAAAGAAATTCATCTGTTATAGGCAGAGGTTAATTCGCTTAACATCAGGTGGGCCCCGAGCTTGGTCCGTCATAATCATATAAAAATAACAATTATTTGTCCATATTCATGTGTACAATTAAATAGATCTTAATTAATTTAAATGTACTAACAACATGAAACCCTAGTGGGTACTCTAGAGTTTATTGGACTCTGGGTAGAACTAAAGTTAATAACTATTAACTTAATTAAAATTAGTTCTAATGTGACCGAAATTAGTCACTAGTTTTGAAGCAGTGATGGCTATGGACTGCCGCGCAGCAGGCATGGTTCGAATCCCATCGCGTGCTTGAGCTTCACCACATGATGGAAGAACAACCCTCAAGTAGAAAATCTGTCACCAAGCACCTGACGGTGTGTTCCGGCAGCTGTCCTTGAGAGCCAGTAATTCTAGGTTAAACCTGTTAACACCTTCAAGCACATTATCACTTACCATCAGGTAAGATTGTGGTCAAAGGCTTACCTATCAGCAATGAAAAAAAAAACTAGCTTTGCCCAGTAGGGTGCGGGGCTAGAATGTCATCCCCCGTTACTACCTAATGAGGCAACTAAAGGTAAAGTATGGGAAGGTGGGCAGAAGCGCCTTCTGAAGCACTGATATCTTAAACTGCGATCCCAAAGACGCCTGCCAAGTGTGAGGATTATATCATCTTTTATGGGGGAGGCTGTGTTAAGCAGTGGACTATCCGGCTGATACAGTACAGTGTAGTATATTAGTAGTAGACTTCTTTACTGAGTCTTTCTTATCAGTAGAGTAGTCTTGTAATTAGTAGTAACATTTTTATTAAGATATCCTTTAAAACTATCGAAAAAGGTTGAATATTTTTCAAACTTTTTCGATAGTTCTTTCACTCATAATCTAAAATCTGGGAGGGATGTTCTTTCTTTGTGCCTTAAATCATAAGGCCAGTGTAGCAGTCTTCAACTTAATAAAAGAATTGAGGATATTTTCTGACTAGCTTGGGAATTTGTAGGATATTTATGGAAGCTGAAGTATTATTATATGTTCTATGGCTGAAGTTAAAATATGAAATTTAGATAAACTTCATAATAATCTAACATAGATAGATAAACATACCTAATAATTGAATACCTAGCAACTGTTTCAACAGTTGCTAGGTATAGTAATTAAACAACTTTAAACGGTTTAAATCGCGTATATTTATCGTTGCATATCGTTTGCAGTCACCCCGTGACCACGATCATTGCAAAGTTTTTGAAACGTCGGGATAAAAATAATGATAAATTTACGCGATTTAAACCGTTTAAAGTTGTTTAATTACTATGTGTAACAATCGCGAAAACCTAAGACAACATCAGTTGCTAGGTATTCAATTTGTTGGTATTACGTTTTTTTATTTTCTACAGTTTAATATTTTACGTAGGTATGTAGTATTCAGAATTATATCCAGTTTTAGGTCCGTTTCTATGTTTGCAATACAAATGTACACATTAAAAAGGATAAATAAGGATGCGTTCCTAGTTCCCGACTACTGGCCGGAAGGCGTAGTATACAGGCGCTATAGGGAGGCGAGGCCGAAAATGAAAACTGTTTAATAAGTCCCAAAACTGTTGAAAGGTGTTTTTTTTTATTATATTATATTGTTTATGTTAGTCTGTAAGGTATATATTTCTATGGGTCAGTGTTTATTCAATCCTGTTACCTGAAATAAAGAGTTATTATTATTAAGTAAACTTGTCATTTCTCTGCTAAGTGAACGTACCTATATTCTTAAGAGAAATAAAAAAACTGAAACCATAAAGTTTGGAGTTCAATAAAGTGTGGCTTCCAACTTTCAGTTGAGTCTATGTTTGCGATAATTCTTACACATTTTTCTTTAGTATAATTAAGTTTTTTTTTATGATATTGTGACGGGACAAGCATGAAGCCCAACTGATGATAAGCGGTATACTCTGCCTATAACAGATGCATTTCATCACAAGTGTCGAATTGCACTGCGCCCGTCACCCAGAGACATACAGTTGTAAAGTCTCATCGTGTGCCTGTAATTTTACTGGCTCTCAAGGAATGCTGCCGGAACACAATACACATACCACCCTCAAGTGACCAGGCGGGCATTTGCGAAATGCCCTTCCACCAGGGATTGAAGCTGAAGCCAGCGGCGGGGATGGAACCATGGACCTGTGGCACCGCTGTCCATAGCCATAACCACTCGGCTATCATTGGCTCAAACAAAAATAACCAAAAAACAAAAAAAAAAATTTAAAAAAATGGAATTGACTTCAACACCCAAAAGTGTGAAATAACTTGTTTGAATTCGGTACCATGATGGTTCAAAAGTACCTATTATAACAATATTGTGCGCGTGGTACCGACTTCGACAAGTTATTTCACAGTTTAGGGTGTTGAAGTCGGTTCCATTTTTTGTTAAAAAAAATTTTTCAATCTTTTTAGCGTAACTCAAAAACGGCTTGAGCGATTTTGATGAAATTTATAATGGGACCAAACGACAAGCATCAGCTTTCAAACAAAAAAAGAATTTTCAAAATCGGTTCACCCAGTCAAAAGAATCTGAGGTAACAAACATAAAAAAAAAACAGACGATTGAGAACCTCTTCCTATTTGTAAGTCGGTTAAAAAAAATAAGTTTCCGACATCCATGCTATTTCCCCACAAAATGATGCCGTTAACCAAGACCGTATTCCACTTGACGCCACTATCGTTATTTTCAATAATGTTGACCACATTTTGTGTCTATGGTTATATGGTTACATTAAATGTTATTTATAACCATAGACGCAAAATGTGGTCAAAATTTGCGTCTATGGTTATAACATTTTGCGTCTATAGTTATAACATTTAGGGTCTGTTTCAGAATGTTGGAGTAAGTTCCGGTTATACTACCCAGAACATATTTCGTAAACAAAACACTATCTTTGCGTTTGACAGTCATCGGTTGAGCCTATCCATCGGTTAAAGCTTGAAACGCGCTGCATGTTAACTGTCATTTTTATAACTCAGTTATTTTATGTTTTGGAGCAACCTGAAACTTTATTAGGACATTCTGAAACGGATCCTTAATATAACCATAGACACAAAATGTGGTCAAAAATATCGAAAATAACTATAGTGGCGTCGAGTGGAATACGGCCTAAGTGTGGCCATACGCAAAATGATGTAGACATAGATTGGGTCACTGTAACACACAGTAACTTCTACCTAATCTATGTTATAGTTAGGTAAATTTCGTGCCATTAGCACACTGATGCTTATCTATGATTTATGAGTCAAGGAGGTAGGGACGTGAGTACAGACGCGGTCGTGAGTCAAATGTGGCGGTTGGAAGTAATTAACCCAGACACGAGCTCTCAGGTTCGATCCCGGTGGTTCGTCTAAGTGCTTATTGGTTATTCCTATAAAAATATTAGTTATTATACTGATTCAAAAAATAATTTTAACCAAAAAATGAAACCGACTTCAACACCCAAAAGTGTGAATAAGTACCTATGGTCATAATATTGTGCGCATGGTACTGACTTCGACAAGTTATTTCACATTTTTGGGTGTTGAACTCAGTTCCATTTTTGGTTAAAATGTTTTATTTACTCGTTTTAGTTACCCTTACTACTTACGGGATCGATTGTCATTCATTGTCAACGACTATATAGTCATCATCATCAAGACCGAAACCAAACCACAAGCATCAGCTTTCAAACAAAAAATAATTTTCAAAATTGGTTCAGCCAAAAGTTTTGAGGTAACAAGCATAAAAAAATTTAAAATATACAGACGAACTAAGAACCTCCTCCTTTTTTGGAAGTCGGTTAAAAATGGAGGAGGTTCTTAATTTAATAGTAGTTTTTTTGTGTTTGTTACCTCATAACTCTTAACAGGATGTTTTTTTTATATTCAAAAGCTGGTGCGTTTCATGTGGTCCCATTTAAATTTGAGTGAGATCTGACGATATTTGAGTTATCCCTAATAATGCGTATTTTATTGCTGAAGTCGTTTTTTTGTTAAAATTATTTTAGTACAGTGTTCACTAGATAGCGATAGGCTCGCTCACTATTATAAATGCGATCAAAACAATTTGGAAAATGTGAGTTAACCTCTAGTGAATTTTTGATTAATACATTACAGCCCCACGTTGAGCGCCAATGTAATCTATCTAATGTCAGAATATAGGGGACAGAAAACAATAATCCAAGGGGTACAATACAATACCAACTCTGCCAACCCATTCGGGGTATTTTAAGATTGCTGGAACACAAGTTGAAACAAATGTTGTAAATGTTAAATTGTTAAAAAAACATAATCGATCACAACCTAAAAATGGCTATACGAAACAGAAACGAAGAGGTCGTGGAGGCTCTTATCAAAACATCAAGGGCATCGCCGGAATCTGTGGCTGGCCCCTCAACGACATACTGAATAACGTAATATACTAACAAACTAGTTATAAGGAGAAAATATACATATTATATATATATATATATATATTTATAAATATATAAGCATGGACTCACTTTAGCTTTAAGATATATATATTTTTAAGCTATTGCATAGCTTCTATCGCGGGCCTTGAGCGTGGAGACCGAATCCAGAAATTCCGTAACGAAAATAACCTAACACCCCCCACTCCGACCGGCACAGCGGTGATACTATATTTGATCAGCGCCTCTACAGTGCGTAAAAGGAACTAAGTTTTGGCAGAAAAAACGGTTTTGACAACTAACGTGTCGAGATTTATAATTGCATAAGTTGATAAAAAATGCTATGTTATTATTATTTCTAGCTTTACCGCGGCAGTCTCCGAGTGCCACACGTATTTTTTTTGTATTAACTAACATTAGGCTAACTTCCCTTCATGAGAAATATTGATGTTGGAGAATGATGTAAAATTAAAAAATGTATTTAAGTAAAACAAAATCAAACAAGTGTACGGACCACGAGTCTGTAGTGTATAGAATGTGTTAATAGAAAAAAAAATTCTTGATGCAATGGAGATAGCAAACCGAATGGACTTTCAAACTGCCTACTTTATAACCTTCCACAACTCGCAGACTGTGGCATATATATAATGTTAGATTATGGATTGGCTTCTTGGGGGTGATAGAATAGTAAAATTAGACAACTAGTTTGTCTTAGAACGCTAGTAGCGGCTAGTATGTGTAGGTGCCCGAACGCACGCCCCACAGTAGAAGCAGTGATGGCTCAGTGGCATTGGCTATGGACTGCCGCGCAGCAGGTCCATGGTTCGAATCCCGGCACGGGCTTGAGCTTCACCGCATGGTGGAAGGGCATTTTGCGAGTGCCCGCTTGGCTAGTGACCACCCTCAAGTAGAAAATCTGTCACCAAGCACCTAACGGTGTGTTCCGGCAGCAGTCCTCGAGAGCCAGTGAAATTACAGGCACATGAGATTTAACAACTACGTCTCAAGGCGACTGACGCAGTGCAATTCGTGACTTGTGATGAAATGCATCTGTTATAGGCAGAGGATACCGCTTAACATCAGGTGGGCCTTGAGCTTGTTCCGTCACAATAACATAAAAAAAAACATTAAAAAAAAACAGCGTACGTACTCTATATGACAAATATCTAGCGTTTCCAGAGTGCGCCACTCAGGGCCACACTACGCGCTCAGCGCAGCGACCGTTAACGTCCTACCGCGTGCGTGCGTTTGTATATTTGTACTGTACAAAACGAGTGTCCGTGGCAGAACCGGCTAGCGTAGGGTCAAAAAAAAGAAGACATACATTCCAATCTATTACACATTTCTTATTATTAGCGCCGTCACATCTTTCTGAAACCAACGTGAGGGCTAGCGCTGCGGCTACTTCAGCAGAGCGACTAAAGCGGCGCAAATATGCTAACCTCGGTATGGGTTACATATTTGAGCTGTTTGGTGTAGAGACGTTGGGTCCGTGGGGACCGGGAGCTCATCGTATTTTCCAAACCTTATCTGAGCGCTTGGTCGATGCGACGCGTGATCAAAATGCGGGCACATATTTGGCTCAACGAATAAGCATTGCAATTCAACGGGGCAATGCTACCAGCATGCTGGGCATGCTGCCAACTGGTACTGGAGTGAAGCATTTAGACTGCCAATGAGTCTGCTATGACTTATAGGTTGTCTAAATGGTTTTATTGTAGTAGCTGTAGTGTTGTATATAGTTTGTAGTATTTTGTTTAATAAAGGTATACCGCCGGTAAAAAAAAATCATAATATTACTAACACTAAACTATTTCTTGTCATACCAGGTTATCTCCGGTTTCCTCTTATCCCTGCTACAATTGTGTACGACCCCGTATATCCTGATTATAGTAGGCATTTAAATCCCCTACATTGAAACTAAGACCCTCCTTTTACTTTTTTAATTTAAACTTTTTAATGCCTTTCCCCGTGTGGTGCCGGGTTAGAATTGCACCTCCCCATTTATTCCCGTGTGGGTGTCGTAAAAGTCGACTAAGGGAAAATACTAGAAGGTGGGCAGCAGCGCCTTCTTAAGAGCTATGCCATCTTACACTGCGATCCCCAAGCCGCCTGCCAAGCGTGGGGATTATGGCAAAATACCCCCTACATAGGGAAGGTTGTATTCAGCAGTGGACGATCCGGCTGATACAGTAATGCCTTTCATTTTGATAACCCAATCGATGGCTTTGGAAGAAAAAAAAAATTCTCATAATATGGCGTCCACAAACCGATATTTTTTTATGTTAATATTGTCCCTCGCGTTGTCGAGACGTATCTAATGATATTTTATACATTGAATTAGGTAAAGCCTTAAAAAGTTTTGATGGAATAAAGAAACTCACTAACATACATACATGAACCCTGAAAACATAACACTCCTTTTTTGGCAGTCGTGTAAAAAGTTAACATTTTTTGCAAAGCCTAGGTGGGCCGCTAGTCAGGTATAAATAAATAACTATAAAGCAGGGAAAATTATGATCTTGTTTGTGATTACTTAAACGAAAAAAATGCTTGGACTGGTTCGCCTCTGCCAAGCTAGCGCCTGTCACCTACGTAATGTAAATTAAGTATTGTAATAATTTTACTTTATATAGTATGTACTTACTTAACACATTGTTAAAAAATGTTTAAAAAAATGGCCCCGAGTTTCTTGCCCGTTCTTCTGCAGTGGCTCTATAATTTTTGTTTGCTGAACGTGGCAGTACAATGTAGTATATTTCAATATTAAAATTTGTATTGTGTGTGACCTTCACAAGAGCGTCGTAGACGCCTAAATTGAATAAATGATTTTGACTTTGACTTTGAAAAAAGCTCTGCTGTTATACCGCTTAAAAATCATCTTCTGGCACTTCCCTTTTCATTAGTCACTCTACTTATTCAATAACAAAGTGTTTTCGTAGTTCACACGTTTATTTACTGTAGGGGCATGTTAAGGGGTTAAAATCGTGGCTAATTTTTACGCGTTAATTAGAAGGCCACACCACTCATGCCATTTTTGTGGATCCGTATTAGAAGGACATATTAAGACCCAGAAAATACGAAATAATGCCAACATAATACAGATCTCCTAAACCAGATACCGCATGGTACTGCAATTTATATACACGATACTTATGGATATAAGTTATATTTTTGTAGATCCCAAAACATGTTTCCTAATAAAAAAATGTGGTGCCTTTATTAACAAAATACCACGAGCTATATACAACACTACAGCTACTACAATAAAGCATTTAGACAACCTATAAGTCATTACAGACTCATAGGCAGTCCAAATGCTCCAGCTCACTACCAGTTGCCCCGTTGAAATTGCAATGCTTATTCGTTGAGCTAAATATGTGCCAGCATTTTGATCACGCGTCGCATCGACCAAGCGCTCAGATAAGTTTTGCAAAATATATATGTTGTAAGCAATGTAAATTCTGTAAAACAACACAACATTAAGTATTACATACGTAGAAAACAGTAAATAAAAGCAGAGTCAGGTTACGGAACCTACTGTACTCGCACTATAGTAGTATGACTCGCACTTGAGTAGGTCTTGTTTTGATTGAATGCCATGATAGCATTGTGACCTGTAATTTAGGTAATATTATAAACTACTTTTATTAAAATATATTAGACATTGTAGCTAACTATCAACTATATTAAAGGCTTTCCGGGCGTGGCTCCGCCCGCGCGTATGTCGGTTATCGCGCGAAAACATTAACCTCTTTTTGCGCAGTTGGATAAAAACTATCCTATGTTTTTCCGCGGGTCTCAATCTATTTCCATACCAAATTTCATTCAACTCGGTCCAGTTATTTTGGCGTGAAAGCGTAACAGACAGACATAGTTACTTTCGCATTTATAATATTAGTACTGATTCAGTAGACGAAATTTTTTAGGCAATGATGGCCGCGGTAATATCTATTGACTGCAGTTCCGCAGGTCTTCGGCTCGATCCCCATGCACCGCGCCGGCTTGAGCTTTATCGCATGTTAGAAGGGCATTTTGTGAATGCTCGCCTTGGCTAGCTACCACCATCAAGTAGAAAATCTGTCCACCTAACGGTGTGTTCCGCCAGCTGTCCTTGAGAGCCAGTAATTCTAGGTTAGCCTGAACAACATCTTCGACCACATCATCACTTACTTAGGTGAGGTAGTCTAACCTATCATGCATAAAGATAAAAATATCGGCATATCTTTCTATGTCTGCGCACACACACACATGCAAAATTAACTGTGATATTATTTACTTATGAATCATAACTTATAACATTTTTTTACCGGTCGTATGCCTTTATTAACAAAATACTACGAACTATAAACAATACTACAGCTTAATAATAAATACTTTTAAAAGTATCCTAAAAAATATTAAATAATATTTAAATAAAACACTTTAAAAAGCATAAAATTATATATCTAGTGACAATTCCGCCTAATTTTCCTGTCATCTACGTGACGTCACAAACATCACGCAGCCTAACCGGAAGAATACCCGACTAGTTTCGCTTCTAAACGAAGCATCTTCAGGAGGTCTTGACTCACCGAGCGCACGATCGAGAAATTATTTTTATGAGAATTCGTTTAGAAGCGAAACTAGTCGGGTATTCTTCCGGTTAGGCTGCGTGATGTTTGTGACTTCACGTAGATGACAGGAAAATTATATTCATATTCATATTCATTTATTGGTAATAATTGATTACAAGTCAAATATTTGCGTTACATAAACATATTATAGGTAGGTATATTAAATAAGTATAAAAAAAAATCATTAATACATTTAACCATTATCTGCTCACATTTATAAATGCGAAACTCATATAACTTGTCAAAATAAAATTAAAAATACAAATGTAAATTACAATGTCAAAAATTAAAATCAAATTCATAGAAATAGGTTAAAATTAAATCCTCATCATCATAACAATAAATTATGAAATTGGTAAAAATATGTCAACATAGTACAATTTAAATTATTATAAAGAGTATGAAAAATGCGAGTAATAGAGGTCAAAATTAGAAAAAAGATTAAATAAAAATGTCAAAATAAAATAAGTAGAAATTGTTAAAATAAGGTCCTCATCATCATAACAATAATTTGAAATATGTCAACATACGACATTTAAAATAATTATTACAATACAAATTCGTCAAATGAATAAAAAGACTTCTCGACAAGCCAATCTTTTATTCGACATTTAAAGATGTGCGTTGAAGGGGCATTGCGAATGTTATCTGACAGCCGGTTATACACAGCTGGTGCTATGACATGCACTAGCCTAGACGACTTGACGAGACGGTGCGGCACTGCGCGGAGCTTGTGCGCATAACGCGTATTGTAACCACTGTCACCGAATCTCGAGTATTCCTCCAGGTGACCTCTAGCGTAAAGAGCGGCTTGGAGGATCACCAAACAAGGTACAGTCAGGATTTTTAATGTTTTGAACAGTGGTTTCGCAGGAGTGTCTTGTGGCACTCGCATTACTGCTCGTACGGCTCTTTTTTGCATCCGAAAGACACGTTCCCACTCAGCCCCGCGCCCCCAGAGCTCAATGCCGTACTGCAGGAGCGAGTGCACAGATGCGAAGTAGCAGTTACGGGACATTTCCGTTGGCAGTACTGCCCACACACGCCATAGTGCGAAACAAGCACGACCTATCTTCTCACATAGCTTGTCTATGTGGGACTCCCACGTCAGACCACTATCGAGCTGGAAACCTAAAAAGGTTGTATGTTTCACCTGTTCTATTATTTCGTTCCCAATAGTTACCTTTAGATGTGCATTATTTAAGCCTGATAGGTCAAATCTAATGAACTGCGTTTTGTTAATGTTTAGGATAAGCCCATTTTTTCTGAACCAGAGGTTTAACTCAGCCGCAACCTCATTCAGTTTGACCTCCAATTGTTGATTAGAGGGCGCAGTCACCACTGCCGCGACGTCATCTGCGTACATAAAAGCACAACCTTTATGCACGTTTCCTGGTAAGTCGTTTAGAAGGAGGGAGAACATAATATTGGAGAGTGATGAACCTTGTGCTACTCCTATATATGTCTGCAATGGTATCGATTTTACTTCGCCTCCCTCGCCGACAACTATTTGATGGCGGCCTGTCATAAAATCTGTCAGTAATGCAAGTGCTGAACCCTCGATCCCATAGTGCTGCATCTTAGCGGCAAGTACACTGTGGTCAGCGACGTCGAAAGCCTTAGACAGGTCACAGAAAATTACTGCAACCTGCTGTGAACCTTCCCGTGCCTCCAGTACTTGTCTTACCACTTGTCGAGCCAGACACGTGGTAGATCTCCCGGTACGATATGCGTACTGCTTGTCTGACAACGCCCCACAGGCCGTCAAGTATTCAATCAGTCTTGCGCTAATTCCGTGTTCAAACACTTTCGCTATTGCTGGAATGATCGATACTGGCCTGTAATTATTTACTTCCCCTTGTTTTCCCTTTCCTTTATACAGAGGAGTAATTTTGACATATTTCAAGGTTTCTGGGTAGATACCTTGCTTTATGCATTGATTGTATAGAGAAGACAACGTTTGAGCTAATGGTGCTGCTACTTGATGAAGAATGGAGACGGAAATGTCGTACACGTCTTTTGACTTTTTCTTTGCCAAGCTAGTCGTCAGAATACGGTACACCTCAACGTCAGAGAAAGGTTTGATCCTGAAAGTCCGGTCAGAAGCAAGTCGCACTGCGGCGAGCGCGCTGCTCGCTGCGACAACATCGGCTGCTGGTGCGCCACATGTCACGGCCGCGCGCACAAAATGCTCGTTCACCGCGTTGACTACATCATGTTTGCTCTGAAACTTGGACCCGTCAGCTTGAACGAGAAAGTCTGTAAAATCACGGTGCTTTCTCGACCTCCCCGTTTCAGTATTTACCACATCCCACATTGCTTTAATTACGTTAGGGGATTTGTTTATGTTTTCGCAATAATAATTTATTTTTTTCAACTTTAGGATGTCATTGTATTTATTCTGGTATTCGTCAATTTTTAAAGCTAATTCATTATTTGTAGGGAACTTCAATGTCAAGTTTTTCATGTCACGTATTAGATCCTGTAAATTTATAATATCAAATGTCACCCAGGAGCTTTTTTTCGTTATGATCGGTATAGCTTTTACAGGAAAACAAATATTAATTATATTTTTCAAACTATTAACTATTGCCGTGGCGAGGCAGTTAGGTGATCCTAAGTACTTGCTAACCAACTCCTTCCAGTCTACACTTTCTACAGCAACTATAAAGTTGCAAATGTTGGACTGAGTGTAGGACCGGCCGAGCCTGGTGAGCGCGGGCTTGGGGCCAGCTCGCGGCTGGCACGGCACCACAGCTTGCACTGCATAGTGGTCGCTGAGGCCGGAGCGCACAGGAGAAGCGCGCGACTCGCGCGCCAGGTCTCCGCTCACGTATACGTGGTCGAGGCTAGTGCTTGTCAATCCCTTCTCTCTTGTTGGAAAATCTACGATATTAATGAGATTATTATTGTCCAACATTTTCTTTAATTTTTTATAGTCACTACATAATACATTGCTTATATCGATATTTAAATCACCTACGACAGTGTAGCTCTTCCCAGTTTCAACTAGCATGTCGAGCGTTTGTTCAAAAATAGGAAAAAACTGTGAGGTTTTAGTTAAATTAGAACGGTAAATACACATAATAATGATATTTATGTCAGACAATTCTATAGCCGAAATTTCACATATTTGCTCAGCAGATAAACTGGTAAAACAATCTAAGTTTTGAAAATTGAAATTACTAGTATTATTAATATAAATGCATGAGCCTCCGTGACCGATGGTCGGCCTACAATAGTGTGACGCTAACGTAAAGTTATTTAAATTAATACAGGTCAGTTCATGATTCTTTAACCAATGCTCTGTTAGGCAGAGAATGTCACATTTCATTTGGGAATGTAATAATACTTCAAGCCTATTAGTTTTAACTTTCAGCGAGGCGATGTTTTGGTGACATAATCGCAAACCGGTTACGTTATCATCACCACTTACCGCTGCAGAATGGGTATACACGGTCCCGTGTACTTGTGAAGTGTGCGTTCTCATTCTGGCAGGCACGTCGATTGCGGGTGTGAGTGAAAAAACCACTCGGTGAATCTGATGCCCTGAGGCCAAGCAGAAGGCGTCGTTACCTTGTCATAAATGCTATCGGGCATACCGATCAGGAAAGATGCATGCCTTTTTGATCTAATATCGCGTTTTTTAACGGTGTATTCTGCGATGACTATTTTATTCAGGAAAGATTTCACTTGTTCCGGCGTTGTTTCTATTTTAAAATCCCAAGCTTGGATGTGTCTTATTCTCTCTGCAGCTTGTATTTCGTCATTCTTTCCTACACCTATGACCACGGACCGTTGTGTATGTTTTTTAGAAGGCCTTTGGCGCTTAGCAGCCACCTGCCACATATTTCCATCGTTGTTTTCGTAGTTATCTACACTTGCAGCAATCGTGGGCACCTGTGATATCGTCTCAGTCACCAAACGCTTTGTGTTTGCGCTAGTTACAGCTGCACCATCCTGTAATGTAGGCGTCATGTTTGTCATTGTCTCACTCGCAGCGTCAATGAGTGTAGTCGGTGGTTTTTGAAGTGATGACTTCTTGGTGGCAGTTGCATATAGTACTTTAGGCACAGTAGACACAGTGTTAGCAGTACCGGAGGCGATTGCGGGCTGGCGAGCTCGTCGGACCGGTCGTCGTGGTGCGGGCGGAGTGGTAACGCGCGCCGTAGTTTGTTCCGGTGATGTTTTCTGCGGTGTACCCGCAGCTGATTTCAAATCTGCGATCACTTCCACTTGTTTCATTACAATTGCTTTTAATTCATTCACTGTACAATCCAAGGTTACCACCTTAGATGTCAAGTCGTTCACAATGTTTGTTAGCTCGCGTACTGCGGTTTCGAGCGCTTTTTGCGCCATTTTCCGATTTTAATTTAATAAAAAGCGGGACTGCGATGCGTCGTGTGTGTGGCCGCGAGACTGAGATTAGGCGGAATTGTCACTAGATATATAATTTTATGCTTTTTTAAGTGTTTTATTTAAATATTATTTAATGTTTTTTAGGATACTTTTAAAAGTATTTATTATTAAATATGGATTTCCGCAAAGTAACGCCTGAATCTATTCAATACTACAACTACTACAATAAAAGCATTTATTGCCCCAAACTGTAATTGCGTATCTAACAATTGTGTGTATGTATGCGAAATATACTGGTATAAGTGCTTTCCTCTCCAGCAATGGTTTTAATTTCAGTAGCGCATAATTAGCTTTTTCAATATGTGCTGTATGACTGACCGTGTGGTCTATCGTATATCCTGAAAACACATTTTCTTTTACATTATTATTCCTATCCAAGCCTTTTCGCGTTTGATAATGCATCACCACACTCTTATTATCGTTTAGAATGATGCCATTGGCATTGAACTATTGATAAGTCCTAATCATCTAGAAGTCATAGCTATATCTAACACAATCTTATGAAAAGAACACATTGTTATAACTGTCACATTTCAATTTTTTCCCGCCGAAGCTCATTCATTGTTCGTTAACAAGAACAAATGAATAACACAAGTGTCAATGTCAAGTATCTTTTGAAGATTGACATTGATGTTTAGCAGACATTCGGAATGCCCACTTGAGACGGGCTGAAAAATAGAAGAAAATCTATCGAGCGCGAAGCGGTAGTAATACAAGATGGTTCCATAGTTTATATTAATAACTGTTTTAGAACGAAAAACATTGTGTATGTGAGGGTGTACATGTGTGTGTATTGCAGCTGTATATTGCATTATCTACACAGTTAATGAATTGAAAATACTGAAATTCATAAAGAAAACTGTTTTGGAATAGCAATCTAAGACTTTACGGGCATATTTAGAATTAAATTTTGTAAAATATTAATTGTCTTAGGACGATTGTTCCAAGAAGGGGACGAAATATTATTACAAAGAAGCAGTGATAGCTCAGTGGCTTTGGCTATGGACTGCCGAGCAGCAGGTCCATGGTTCGAATCCCGCCGCGGGCTTGAGCTTCACCGCATGGTGGAAGGGCATTTTTGCGAATGCCCGCCTGGCTAGCGACCACACTCAAGTTGAAAATCTGTCGCCAAGCACCTAACGGTGTATTCCGGCAGCTGTCCTTGAGAGCCAGTCATTCTAGGTTAAGCCTGTTAACACCTTCGACCACATCATCACTTACCATCACGTAAGATTGTGGTCAAAGGCTTACCTATCAGCAGTAAAAAAAAAAACATAGACGGTTGTTCCAAAAAGGGAACAAAGTATTTTTAATTATTTTTCGATGTTGTCCTCAATCTGTATGCTCCAAAAACAGAACAAAATGAGTTTGAATTGAGCTCTTACTGTTTTGAAGTACGACGTAAAAAGTTTGCTCAATGACAAATGCCACTTTCAAAAGTGTTAAGAGTAAGTACGAATTCAGTCCTTAAGAATCATGATAATCCACGTGATATATTTTTCAGTGTAATAATTTCAGTCCCCTCTTAAACGCCTTAAATACTTACCGTGTTATAAGATATTCAGATGTTTTACAAACTGCAAATAAATATTTCTAAATATTACGATTACAAGCACTAGCGCGTACTAAGCTAAAATCATAAATTTACAAATTATTGGAGAACAAAATGTTTTGTCCCGAGCGAAATTGAACCCCCTGAGTAGATAAAGCATCCGGTGCGAAATCGGAAGGTCACGGGTTCAATTCCCGCCCGGGGCAAAACATTTTGTACTCCAATAATTTGTTAATTTGCAAATAAATAGTTAAAGAATAACTTTGTCAGATTATATACGTAATAGGTATTTGCAATTTACGAAAAAGTTTCAAAAAGGAAAGTGTATGTCGACGCTGTTATATTTTCTTTCTAATTGACAATCTCAATTCGACTGTATTTTTTTTGCGTATTACATACCTCGTATCTCCTTACAGGGTGTACCAATTTTGATGTTTTTTTTTTACATTCGAAAGCTGGCACTTGAGATGTGGTGCCATTTAAATTTGAGCGGGATCTGACGCCTAATATTTGAGTTATACCTAATAATGTGTATTTTAATTATTGTTTGCTAAAATTGTAATTATTGTTTAACCTATAATGTACACATAATAATAATAACAGACCTGACCTAACTTTAATAGACAAGCTAAATAAAACAGTGTATATAATCAATATAGCAGTACCCAATACTCATAATCTTCAAAAGACAATTACAGAAAAAATAAATAAAAATAATGAATTAAAAGAAGAAATACTCAGAATATGGAAAATGCACAAGGTATATGTATATTGTGCCACTGGTATTATCTAGTACAGGAGTAACCCCAAAACACTTACTTCAATCACTTAAGGGTATATTTTAGACGAACGCCCCCATACAAAACGCAGCTCAAATCTCATTTTAATATTAGCGAATAAAACTCAATGATTTTTACCTACATAATCACTACCCTAATATCTAGGTTTGTGGTGCATCAGATTTTCATTAAATTATACAGTTTTGAAATTACACTAGCTCAAAAACTCGTAATTTTAGATAAAAGAAAGACCCAACTTTAAGAATCTTATTCAAGAAAAATAAGCATGTTTTTAATATTTCTATTGCACCACAAACATGGGGCATATAAAGAACTTTCTATAATAGGAAGTTATTTATACATGTGTACTATACTTTTTAAATAAATCTGGAGCTACGAATAACTGGCTCAAACTCCTAAAAACGAGTGCTATATACTAAACGCTATATAATAAAATTGTTAATTAGTAGTACAAAAGAAAAAGGATTTAAGCCAGAAACGATAGGTCTAATAATACACTATATAAACATGCGAGTTTTTTTAAATAACAAGTTGAGTTTATATAAAAGTTCACGCTTTGGCTGGCGGGTATATGTCCTTAAGGTGAAAAACACTTATATGACCATGCATAAGGGTGTAATTTTAAAAACTTGTCCTATTGTAAGAAAATTCCGACAAGACGACATAACAAACCAACAACCATAACAACAGGTTACAACATTAAGGGGGGATTATGAAAAATCCCTACTTAATGGGTCAGGCTGTGTAACAAATGTAATAAAATATCAGTACTATTAATATTATAAATGCAAAAGTAACTCTGTCTGTCTGTCTGTTACGCTTTCACACAAAAACTACTAGACCGATTTGAATGAAATTTGGTATGGAAATAGTTTGAGACCCGGGAAAAAACATAGGATAGTTTTTATCCAACTGCGCAAAAAGAGGTTAATGTTTTTGCGCGATAACCGACATACGCGTCCGGAAAGCTAGTAACTAATAAATGGTATATAATTATATCGTACAAACTCCAAATCACACGTTTACGTATTATGTGATCAAGTAAATCCGCCATTGACTCCACCGCTTTGTCATTGCTATTTTATTGATGCTTTTTATCAACTTGGGAGTATCATTCTCCAAATAGATCTCATTTAAATTTCATCAGACATAGTTTCAGAGTTAACTGCATATAGCTATGGTAAGCACTGATTATGTGTAAGTCTTTGTCTACATTGGAGTATGTTGTTTCATTCGCTGAAGCAATCATTTTATTAAAAAACACATAACTATGTATAGCGAAGCATGTAGGTATAGCTCTATAAAATATATCACTCATGTAAAGAAACTGTGGTCTTGCATAATAGTTTCCGAAAAAAATCTTTTCAGTTTGACAGCTGTCATCCGAAACGTGTACTTACTTAATTAAATCTATCACTTATGTAAAAAAACGAATAGTCTAGCATCAAGAGTTTCTAGGTAGACGCTTTAACTATTCACAGAATATTTAGTTTTATTTTCTCTTTAAATATGATTAATTAAAATAAATAAATAAAGGGGTTCCCATACAATAAAAGAGGTTTTCGCCGTTTATTTAATTTTAAAGTGTCTGTAACTTGCAAGATTAGTTTACAGATAATGGTACTGACCCTTTCAAGCGCGAGTCCCACTCGCACTTGGCCAGTTTTTTTCTTTGTTTCTTTTGCTGTTAATGTATCAACTCTGATTTTTTTAACGACAGCTAAAGGTTTTCCTCTCCCTAAAACTTCAACATACTTCATCGCAACAGTGAAGTATATAAAATATCAGGCTGAAAATACTGGAGGCCTTTCTGAAGCAGAGCCGATGAGACAGGGTAACGCAGGGTAGACAGGACCAACACTCAGATCACTCTGCTTTCCAGTCATAAACAAATAAATAAACTATGAAATAAACAACTCTAGCTGTAAAGCAATAAAGTGCATTTCAGCTCGCAAAGCACGGAGTACCTAATATTTATATTCACCTACAAGGCGTCTCTCTTTCTATCGCATGGCCACGCATAGCTCTGATTCCCTCTGACGCGGCACGCACGGTACAATGATCCCGTCCGAACGGATACGCCAATGTACCTGTGACCAGCACGTTTCTTGAACATATTTGAAGCGCTCGTAGCGAAGTTTGTTTAGCCGTTCTGAACCGATCAGCAAAGTTAAGCACTGTCCGCCTCGGTCATGAGTTGGATGGGTGACCGCTGGTGACTTACTACTGAGCGCTTCCGTGCTTCGGAGGGCACGTTAAGCCGTCGGTCCCGGTGTTGTCTTTGGATGGCAGTCGTTATTGCATAGTGGTAGGGCATTTTGCGAATGCCCGCCTGGCTAGCTACCACCCTCAAGAAGAAAATCTGTCGCCAAGCACCTAACGGTGTGTTCCGGCAACTGTCCTTGAGAGCCAGTAATTCTAAGTTAGCCTGAATAACACCTTCGAGCATATCATCACTTACCATGAGGTGAGATAGTGGTCAAAGGCTAACCTATCAAGCATAAAACAAAACATAAAAAAACCAAGAGTACACAAAAAAGGCAATACTCATTTTGCTGCGATCCTTTATTAATTATTCTTCGCGTAACTCTTATACTCGTGAGTGCTCCAGCGGCAAAAGCGTCGAAAAATGTGAGGATATGTGTAATTTATAATATGTAGGTAGACTTGAAAAAACGTCCTTTTTTCTTTGACCATATCAAAATTTCGTAATCGAGACATAATTTAAGTTTTTTTAGGACTATGACGGACATGAGGCCTAACTGTTACCTCTGCCAATAACTTGCATTAAGTAGGTATGTCACAAGCGACGAACTGCACTGCACCCGTCACCCTTAGACATACAGTTGTTAAGTCTCATGTGCCTGTAATTTTTATAATCACTTACTGACTGTCAAGGACTGTTACCAGATTACGCTGTTAGGTGCTTGGTGACAGATTTTCTACTCGAGTGTGGTAGCTAGCCAGATGAGCATTCAAAAATACCCACCTTGCTATGAAGCTGCAAGCCTACAAAACTTATGTATTCGTTTCATATACGGTCTACGTAAGTATGATCACGTGTCCACCTATCGGTCTCAGCTTAAATGGCTTCCCATCTTTCTTATCTTATATACTATTCTCAATAATCCTCTTGCCCCATATTATCTTCGAGAACGTTTTGACTACCTGGTGCCCCGTGGAGTACAAACCAGAACGATGAAGTCACTTCTGCTAAAAGTGCCACCTTGCGAATCCAGTAGTTAAGATGGAATTTAAATAGACCTTTTCTCGAAATGTCCATACGCTAGTTAACTTTAAAAAATCTAACTTTATTCGCATAAAAAATAGAAATACGGTAAAAATAAATTAGTGTCACATTAATAGACAATGTAATACTCCTTAAATGAAAGTAAAAAAAATATGAGTCACCATACATTTTATTAACACAAAATTACATAAAGAAAAAAACTGCTGATCTCTCCTTAAAACAAAAATAGGAAACATGAAATTTTTGAACTTTATTACGATTTTCTTGAATTTTAATACTTCGTATTGCCTCCTCGTGCTTCCATTACTGCGTTTACGCGGTTTGGCATGCTGTACACCAAGTTCCTTATACGATTTTGGGGAATATTCTCCCATTCCTCTGTGAGAGCAATTTTGAGCTCACGAAGCGTGATTGGGGGAGGGTTTCGTTGTTTTACGCATCTGCCTAGCTCGTCCCAAGCATGCTCGATCGGGTTGATATCCGGGCTGCGCGCTGGCCACTCCATACGAGTAATGTTCATCTCTTGAAGGTAGTCATTCACAATCCTACCTGTATGAGGTCGGGCATTGTCATGCATAAATATAGCATCCTCACCTAAATTGACCATAAATGGACCAACGTGATCATTGAGGATTTCTTCCACATATCTTACGCTAGTTAAAGAGCCGTTTTCTATGATCACCAGCTCTGTGCGACTTTCAGAAGAAATTCCGGCCCACACAAGTACAGACCCACCACCGTAGGCTACTTTTTCTTCGATGCATGCTTGCTTGAATCTTTCCCCTGGTCTTCGATACACTCTGTGTCTTCCATCGTGCTTGTAGAGCATAAATTTTGATTCGTCGGAGAACATAACTTTTGACCAATCTTCAATACTCCAATTTACGTGGCTCTGGGCATATCTTAGTCTCGAAATACGATGCCCACGCTCCAGTTTAGGGCCGTTTGCAGGTCTAAGGGGTTTTAAGTTAGATTCAGCAAGCCGACGTCTTACTGTCCATGCACTTGGGTTACTTCCTCCGAGGCGTCGAAACTGATTGGTGAGTTCAGTTCCTGTGAGAAAGCGATTTCGAAGCATGGTGTTCACCAAGTATCGGTCTTCTCGTGCTGTGGTACACCTGGTTCTGCCCGTTCCTGGTCTGCGTAGGTTAGAACCAGTTTCTTCGTAACGTCGGAGAACTCTTTGTACTGTTGACAGCGACACACCGACAGTCCTGGCTGTATCGCGCTGACTCTGGCCGGTTTCCAGCATTGTAAGTATTCTGGTGCATTCTTCAGGCGTAAGCGACATAATTTCAGCTTGAATAATGAATATAGAGCACTATCAACATGGTTTATGTACCCACATAAATGACAGATTACAAACAAAAGCAAAACCAAATGCTGTAATTTCGTAGTTCCATCTTCGAAAGTGGCCCTTTTTCAAATTTGATTTTTTTATGATATAACTTTACAATAACTAAGAAGTTTTAATACCTTCATTTAAGGAGTATTACATTGTCTATTAAATACAATTTATTGCATTAACCTAGCATTTTTAGTTTCCGAGATTTTTAGGATTCTTTAAGTGACCCGGATTCATTGCTCTCGAGTGTATTTTATATGTGTAGTTATACTACTTGGTATTTATTTTGTTATAAAGTATGTATTTTGTGTAAGTTTATTTTGTATTTATTATATGTATTGTTAGTATATTTGATATTTTAGTTAATTATTATATACAATAATATATATGTTAAATTTTATTATATAAAAATTACTATTCATAACATTTAAATGAAAATATATATGCCTATTGATTATTAATTTTATGTACACAGTGGAAAACTGCAATTAACATTTCTCTCTACGCTAAGGTTTGCTGGAAGAAAACTCTTTTAGTGTTAAGCTCGCCTTTGTACACATTTTATAATTATAATTATTTTCTGTCTGTACTGTTTGTGTGCAATAGAGAATCTAAGAATCTATGAAGCTGAAGAGCGGGGTGGGTATCGAACCAAGGACTTGACGCAGTCCATTGCTATAAAAAATATTGGCACAAGACATTTAACAACTCTGTCTCAAGGCGACGCGACGGGTGCATTGTAATTAGTCACTTGTGATGAATTATTGATTATGTTGTAGGTATAGGCTAGCCCGCTTAACATCAGGTGGACCTCGTGCCTGTTCCGTCGCAATCCCATTAATAAAAAAACACCTACAGCAGCGAACAGTAAAATATCACTTAGCTATTTTTTTTTTATTTTTTTTTTTTATTGGTGATAGGTAAGCCTTTGACAACAATCTCACCTGATGGTAAGTGATGATGTGGTCGAAGGTGATAGCAGGCTTAACCTAGAATTACTGGCTCTCAAGGACAGCTGCCGGAACACACCGTTAGGTGCTTGGCGACAGATTTTCAACTTGAGGGTGGTCGCTAGCCAGGCGGGCATTCGCAAAAATGCCCTTCCACCATGCGGTGAAGCTCAAGCCCGCGGCGGGATTCGAACCATGGACCTGCTGCGTGGCAGTCCATAGCCAAAGCCACTGAGCTATCACTGCTTCAAAAGCTATTACGTCTATATAGAATTTATTTGTTTTGACTTTCCCACAGCTTGAAAATTTTTGGTCCCTTTTACTGAAAAACTATCGCGCCTATAGATTTGTGCTTTAACATAGTAATTTATTTCATATATAGATGTGTGTCAAAAAGTAATAATTTTATAACTTTTAAAAAACACAATTTTGTATTCTTTGGATAGAATGTGATTGTACTACTAACGCCATCTGTTAGAAAACTAAAGAGTTAACATCGCTGCAACAAAACTTAAATCAATACTAAAATACTTGAAGCGCTCGTAGTGAAGTTTGCTTAGCCATTCTGAATCGATCAACAATGTTAAGCAACGTCCGCCGCGGTCAGGAGTTGGATGGATGACCGCTGCTGGTGACATTACTACTGAGCGCTTCCGTGCTTCGGAGGGCACGTTAAGCCGTCGATCCCGGTCGGTTGGTTACAGCATGGTGGTAGGGCACTTTGCGAATGTCCGCCTGGCTAGCTACCACCCTCAAGTTGAAAATCTGTCGCCAAGCACCTAACGGTGTGTTCCGGCAGCTTTCCTTGAGAGCCAGTAATTATAGGTTAGCCTGTTCAACATCTTCGACCACATCATCACTTACCATCAGGTGAGATAGTGGTCAAAGGCTAACCTATACGAAATAGAAAAAAAAAACATCGTAGTTAATCTAATTAATACTAGATGAAACCACTAGAATCATATTGTAAAATAAACACGAGCCTTCACAAAGCTGAGCTTTTTGCTAGTCTAGCAAACATTCTGACGCTAAGCACCTAACAGTATGTTCCGACAGCCCAGCAGTATGCCCTTGACATTCAGTATTTCTTGGTTAGCCTGAACAACTTCATTCGACCACATCACCACCAAGGCTAGACTATCAGCCATAAAAAATCGGCCAAGTCGGCGAGTCGGACTCGCGCACGAAGGGTTCCGTACCATTAGCTATACAACATTAGACTTCATATTTTAACCATTTTTAGTTTTCACGTGCGCGAGTCCGACTCGCACTTGGCCAAGTTTTTGATTTGTTGTTATAGCGGCAACAGAAATACATCATCTGTGAAAATTTCAACTGTCTAGCTATCACCGTTCTTGTGATACAGCCTGGTGACAGATGAACGGACGGACAGCGAAGTCTCAGTAATAGGGTCCCGTTTTCGCCCTTTGGGTACGGAACCCTAAAAACAAAAAGACCTTCATCATCCGCGAGCACTTATCATTGAGATTTATTTTTTGCGCATTTACGATCAGTGTGCTGAAAGCGTAATATAAAAGTATATGCTACGCCATTTTTACTCAAGTATTACATATTATACTCATAAAATGAATGCTTTATGAGAATATATACGATTGGCACTTGATGTTTAAACAGACAAATTGTGATACTAGCTTCTGCCTGTGGCTGCGCTCACGAAATTCAACAATTTGCATGGTGGTAGGGATTTTGCGAATGCCCGCCTGGCTAGCTACCACCTTCAAGTAGAAAATCTGTCGCCAAGCACCTAACGGTGTGTTCCGGCAGCTGTCCTTGAGAGCCAGTAATTCAAGGTTAGCCTGAACAACACCTTCGACCACATCATCACTTACCATCAGGTGAGATAGTGGTCAAAGGCTAACCTAACGAGCGCAAAAAAAAAACATTAGATCGCATGCAAACTTTAATAAACCATTATTTTATTTACATAAAAATGGAACCGACTTAACATTCAACAGTGTGAAATAACTTGTTGAAGTCGGTACCATGATAGTTCAAAAGTGCCTATTATGACAATATTGTGTGCACGGTACCGACAATGTATTTCACACTCTTGAGTGTTGAAGTCGGTTCCATTTTTAGATAAAAAAATTCACCCTTTTTGATGTCCCTTGCTACTTACAGGATCGATTGTCATTCATTGTCAACGACTATATCATCAACATAGGAAAATAATTTTCAGTTATCTGAGTGTAACTCAAAAACGGCTACACCGATTTTGATGAAATTTAAATGGGTTCACACTACAAGCATCTGCTTTCAAATAAAAAAAGAAACGTCAACATCGGTTCACCTAGTAAAAAGTTTTTAAGGTAACAAATTAAAAAAAACAGTCTAAATGAGATGCTACTCCTTATTTTGAAGTCGGTTATAAAATAAAAATTATCTTGATAGGTTTAACGACTTCGCCGCAATGCACATTGCACATATTTTACATCGGTACTAATATTATAAATGCGAAAGTAACTCTGTCTGTCTGTCTGTAACGCTTTCACCTGTACTGTTATCGCGCAAAATCAAAGAGGTCAATGATTTTGCGCGATAACCGACATACGCGCGGGCGGAGCCGCGCCCGGAAAGCTAGTTGTATATAAAGATTGCTACACATAATCGGTACTATCATCAGTACTAATAATATTCTAAATGCGAAAGTAACTCTGTCTGTCTGTTACGCTTTCACGCCAAAACTACTGGACCGATTTGATTGAAATTTGGTATGGAAATAGTTTGAGACCCGGGAAAAAGCATAGGATAGTTTTTATCTAACTGCGCAAAAAGAGGTTAATGTTTTTGCGCGATAACCGATAAACGCGCGGGCGGAGCCGCGCCCGGAAAGCTAGTTGTATATAAAGATTGCTACACATAATCGGTACTATCATCAGTACTAATATTCTAAATGCGAAAGTAACTCTGTCTGTCTGTCTGTCTGTTACGCTTTTACGCCAAAACTACTGGACCGATTTTAATGAAATTTGATATGGAAATAGTTTGAGACCCGGGAAAAAGCATAGGATAGTTTTTATCTAACTGCGCAAAAAGAGGTTAATGTTTTTGCGCGATAACCGATAAACGCGCGGGCGGAGCCACACCCGGAAAGCTAGTGTAAAATAAGAAGTAACAGACAGCTATATACCCTACAGATAATGTTGTAAACTGCTCGCAGCGTGCATAAAACCTGTATATGTTTGAGTAGAAAACATTAAAAACTTTATTCCTTGTTTTTATGACAATATAAACATTTTTAAGCTCACTACTGATATGACGTGAGGACGCGCATCAAATAACGTTTCCGGTAGTTAGAGATAGGTAGTTTGTTCAGAAAGATATTGGACATGCGATTTTACTTTTGGACTGTGCTAAATTTATAATACAATACTAGCTTTCGCGCAAAAATATTAACTTTTTGCGCAGCTGGACAAAACTATTCCATATCCCATAAAATTTGAATAGGTATTACGAATACTACAATGCACTTCCGTAGACGTAAAAACGACATGACATTTTATTTAGCAAATCTTCGATTGTGTAAAAACTTTCCTCAACCAGCCAGTTCTTTAAATTAAAACAAAACCTATTATAAGGGAGGTTTACTATGTGATAGGGCAGTGAATTGTATATTAATGGCACCATGTAGGAACAGTTGTTCCTAAATACTTGTTGAGAAGGAATAGGCATCTTAAGACGCACATGAGTAGTGGTTCTTTTATTCTCATTGTCGTTACTTTCAAAGAGAAGAATACATATTGCTCCTTACAAAGTTAGACATTTCATCAGTACTAATATTATAAATGCGAAAGTAACTCTGTCTGTCTGTCTGTCTGTCTGTCTGTCTGTCTGTCTGTTACGCTTTCACGCCATAACTACTGGACCGATTTGAATGAAATTTAGTATGGAGATAGTTTGAGACCCGGGAAAAAACATAGGATAGTTTTTATCCGACTGCGCAAAAAGAGGTTAATGTTTTCGCGCGATAACCGACATACGCGCGGGCGGAGCCGCGCCCGGAAAGCTAGTAAATATATATACAGGGAATTGTTAGCAGTTTTTTAAATTTAAACAATGGAACATACATAGGCGTGATACACCATTAAGACTATTATGTGTCCTTCCCCGGGTTTCAAACTATTATCATAACAACTTCATCAAAATCGATCCAGTAGTTTTGGCGTGAAAGCCAGACAGATAGATAGACAGAGTTACTTTCGCATTTATAATATTTGTATGGATTATAGTGTTCCGAACCACAACTTGCAGTGGCGCCATCTACTTACTTGCTTTACGATCTGTGGGTGACATTTGAGTTATGACGCTAAACTCGAATTGGAGCGAAACCTTTTTTTATATGTGGCATCACTTAGAATTTTTGGAAGATGTCCGAAAATTTACTTTAATGTTGTAGTTGGTTTCTCGTGATTGATTTGTTCTTTAAACTTTGATTTTGATGGTGGTGGTTGGTGCTGCCTTTTGTTGTTGAACTATTTGATGATTGGAGATTATAATAATTTGATAATTTGAAGAAAACCTTGTAATTATTATAAAAGTGCAGTGCATGTGATGAACACCAGTTTGGTGTGGACATTGTGGTGTTAGAGATTGCATCACCCCAGCACGTGAGTTTACTTAAATTAATGCTATCTTGCCAGTTTAGTATTAGTTAGTACGCGTGTGGGTGCAAAAATTGAAAGGACGAGTAATTTTATGTAATTTGAATGTCGTTTAGTTTTAATTTTAGCTCCTCGTATCGCGGATATTTATGTTCATAAAGAAACTGTCTAGGTATAATACTCTGCTATTTATCATACCCAGCTAGGCAAATCTAGAATCTAAACATAGAGGATAAGCGAATACTATACCTGAGCCGAAAACAATAATGCATGTAAGTATTTATCTCGATATTAAAACGAATACAGTTCTAAAACTTCGCTTGATCAAGTTTTTTGTCCATTAAGTAAATCGTATCAATACAAATTTTATTTCTAATTATTAAGTAGCAACATAATATTTATATATATATTTACTATATATTATTATATATTAAATGTATGGGAGTGAAAGTTGGGTATGGCAGAAAAAGCATGAAAGTAGAATAAATGCAGTGGAGATGAGAGCATTGAGAAGCATGGTTGGAGTCAAACGGATTGACAGGAAAAAGGAACGATGTGGTGTGAATGTGGATGTAGTGACAAAAATCGAGAAAGGTATGTTAAGATGGTTTGGACATGAAGAGAGAATGAATGAAATGAGATTGACTAAACAGGTATACGTGGGACAAGTGAACGGAAGTGTTGGAAGGGGAAGACCTAGACGAACGTTCCGAAATCAGGTTGAAGATGTCCTGAAAAAAGGCCAAGTCAGGAGTACCCTAAACCGACGCTTATTTATGAGAGTATTGATGAGTACCTATAGATGAAGCGAGAGAGATATGTAAGGATCGTAGCAAGTGGAAATCTGTGGTCTCTGCCTACCCCTACGGGAAAGAGGCGTGATTTTATGTATGTATAAGTAGCAACCATGAGATTACAGTAATTATATGAATAATTCAGTTTTTAAAAAGCTCACTTCTATATGAGTTTATTAAAAATATCGTCATTTTGTTTTATCTTAGGAACTAATCTCAATGAAATGGATGAGCGAGATATGTGTATCGTTTGGTGTGATCGGATCGGAAAAACTTTAAACCTGCTTCCAATCCTGACATGAACTAAAATTGATGCTATCTAAATCAAACACGCCAAGTATCGTGTTAATGCATCCGGCCTTTACAAAATATTTTAACCTTACATTGCATGCAGTGCCATATATGGCACAACACAACAAAATTGCCTTTACGGTTTTAATGACGGCTATCACATGCAATTATCCAAACGTTGTAATTTTTAACCGACTTAAAAAAGAGGAGGGTCTCATTGCGACTGTTTTATTGTGTGTGTTCCTCATAACTCTTACAGGGTATAACGATTTTGATGTTTTTTTATATAGTTAACTAGCTTTATGGGCGCGGCTCCGCCCGCGCGTATGTCGGTTATCGCGCGAAAACATTAACCTCTTTTTGCGCAGTCAGATAAAAACTATCCTATTTTTCCCGGGTCTCAAACTATCTCCATACCAAATTTCATTCAAATCGGTCCAGTAGTTTTGGCGTGAAAGCGTAACAGACAGACAGACAGACAGAGTTACTTTCGCATTTATAATATTAGTACTGATAAGTATTTACATTTATTTACCCCGTGGGGTGTCGGGCTAGAATTGCACCTCCCCATATCATCCCGTGGGTGTCGTAAGAGGCGACTAAGGAAAAAAATACTGTAAGGTGGGCAGCAGCGCCTTCTAAAGAACTGCTAACTTACACTGCGATCCCCAAGACGCCTGCCAAGCGTAGGGATTATGGCAAATACCCCCTTAATAGGGGAGGCTGTGTTCAGCAGTGGACGATCCGGCTGTAACAGTACAGCATAAGTATTTAACGGGACTCCCTCCTCGAGTCGTAGCTCACTGCTGAGCGTCGTGATGTCCCCGACCATCTGTTTGTTCACTACATAGCTGTTTCCACCTCCCTCGATCGTTGGCGTGGCTCAGAGCATCTGTGATCGTAGTGATCGTAATTTTAGTTTAACACATTATTATAGATCTGTAACACATGCATTGGCGGTAGTCACGAGTCGACTAAAAAGGCGGGTTTCAACGTCTTGAAGGGCTGGTATTTTGTCCAACTACCCCCATTTTTTTACATTCGAATGCTGGTTCTTTTTGCTTCTCATATGGACACATAACACATTAAGTTTGAGTGAGTTCTGACAAGTATTTGAGTTATCTAAGAACGAGTAGTATAGCTTTCAGCGATAAGACCGCCCTTTGTACTATTGTTATTGTTTCTCTGTAATCCTTTTTTTGGTATCAATAATGAGTTATTTTATCGAGTCGTTTCGTAATGTAATAAAAATAGCTTTGAAGAGGCAAGTTAAGCAAAGACCGTAGTTAAAGTATACAAGAAAAGCCTTGCAATCCATAAACTCCGCAGGTTATTTGAAGACTCTAAAAGGGAAGGAATGAACGCCGAGGAATAGAAGCATTCAATGATATTAAACTTTATATCCAGTTAGAGCATTTATTTGTTTGCTCTATAAATTTCATGCTCCAATAAATAGAACGCAATCGAATCTCTTCGTCGCATCGTCGTTCGTTCCGTTTCTAAGTTGTTAGTTCCGTTCTGTTCATATATTTTATGCGGAATTATAATCTCGTATTCATAAAATAGTCTCTCATATTCATACTATCGTCGTATTACTAAAACCAACCAATAACAATATATTTATTATAATGAGAAGGTTAGAAACTGAAACTTTTACATTGAAGCGCTCGTAGCGAAGTTTGCTTAGCCGTTCTGAACCGATCAGCAAAGTTAAGCAACGCCCGCCTCGGTCATGACTTGGATGGGTGACCGCTGGTGACATTACTACTGAGCGCTTCTGTGCTTCGGAGGGCATGTTAAGCCATCGGTCCCGGTTGTTGTCTTAGGATGGCAGTCGTTACACACCATGCTGTAACGACTGCCATAGGGCACTTTGCGAATGCCCGCCTAGCTACCACGCTCAAATTGAAAAATCTGTCGCCAAGCACCTAACGGTGTGTTATCCGTCAGCTGTCCTTGAGAGCCAATTATTCTAGGTTAGCCTGAACAACATCTTCGACCACATCATCACTTACCATCAGGTGAGATAGTGGTCAAAGGCTAACCTATCAGGCATAATAAAAAAAAGTTAGCTACTTATGATTTTAGGTAGGTAAGGGTTAATTTGGAGTAGTGATGTGCCGGATCGTTAAAAATGTATATCCGCGGATACGAATCTGTATACGGATATTTGGTCTCATTGGTACATCTATCTATCTATATATCTATGAATAGAAAATTGAAAAATTAAGGTAAAAGATCCGTGAATGATCCGCCAAAACTAACGGATACGGATCTTTCTTCTCCCTCGGATATCCGCGGATACGGATATCCAGCACATCACTAATTTAGTGTATTTAGAAAATATTGTATTTATGTCAATGTGTATGTGTTTTGTTTACTATATAAGTACTTTTTTTACTATTTTATATTATTTTACTATTCTATAATTCTTCTCTCGCTGTAATTTTGTAATGTAATAGGCGGAGCATGCGTCATTGACAAAAAATAAAAATATTCACAGTAAAACTATTATTATAGTATAAGTATGATCATTATGTATGATCATTTGCTTGATTGAACCGTGATCAATTGCGAGCCTGGCAATCCGACAACATATACATGGTTATTGGAAAAATGCTAACAACCTCTAGTTAGTCCTAACAAACACATAAAAAAAATCTACTAAAAATTTTTGTTAGTACTAACAGAAGTCAATTCTATGAGGTTGTTAGCTTAGGCACGGCTACGTGTCATCTGTTCTGAGTTACGGACTAATAATGTGGGGAAACTCTGTAGACTCCGAGAGAGCATTCAAAGTTCAAAAAAGATGTGTCAGAGTTTTGAACAAGGCGTGGTTTTTAGATAGTTGCAAGCCATTATTTAAGAAATGTAATATACTTCCACTTCCTTGTATGTACATTAGAGACGCATGTGCTTTTGTCAGAACTCATCCAAAATATTTTCAAAATTATAATGAGGTTTATGTAAGGCAAAAAGAGCTAAGTTTAATAATCTACTGTTTTTTTTTTTTTTTTTTTTTTTTTTTTTTTATACAAAAGGTGACAAACAAGCAGACGGTCCACCTGATGGTAAGTGGTCACCGCCGCCTATGAACACCCGTAATATCCGCAGCATTACTGGTGCGTTGCCTACCATTGAGTGAAAGGACTCTATTCACGCCTCTTTTGAAGCGGTTTAGGTTGTAGACCTGAGGAAAAACCTCAGGGGGAAGAGCATTCCACAACTTACAGGTACGTGGCAGAAACAGACGATTAAATCGGGTAGTGCGAGACTTCCACGTATCTATAATGTGTGGATGGCCCTTCTGACGATAGCGGCCAGTTCGGTAATAAAAGCGTGAAGGAGGAATGAGGTCAAAAATCTCTTCAGAGCATTCCCCGTTATAGTACCTGTAGAACAGGCATAGCGAGCCAACGTCACGACGTACGCTCAGCGATTCCAACCTGTTGGTCAATTTTGGGTCATCGACAAGTCTGACGGCTCTTCTCTGTAAGGAGTCAAGTGGGTCTAACTGATACTTCGGTGCACCGCTCCAGAGATGAGAGCAGTACTCCATGTGCGGCCTAACCTGCGCTTTGTATAACAAGAGGCGTTGGTTAGGCGTGAAGTACTGCTTGGCTCTATTGAGTACACCGAGTTTTTTAGCAGTTAGTCCTGCTTTGCTCTCCAAATGACTCCTAAACTGGACCTCGCCAGATATGTCGACTCCCAAAATGCCAATGTTGTTCGTCAAGGTAAGGGGAATGCCTTGAAAACGTGGAGTGAGGTTAAATGCGCTTTTTTTGGCAGAGAACGCGATGGCTTGAGTCTTCGAGGGGTTAAATTGCACCTGGTTTCGCTTACCCCAGTCAGTAACTTGCTCTAAGGAGCACTCAACGGAAGACACAAGCTCTGCTCTCTCCTTCGTCAACTCAGATATAGGAGCATTTGCACGGCCTAAATAACGGGCGTCGCCAGTGCTATCATCCGCATAACAATGAATATTACTTATTTGCAATAAGTCATTGATATGCAAGATGAATAGTGTGGGCGATAGCACAGACCCTTGTGGAACTCCAGCATTAATTGACATGGTCTCTGAACAAGCTCCATCAACGACGGATCTTATGCAGCGACCATGCAAAAAATTGCCAATCCACGTGCAAAGCCTCTCTGGTACGCCGTAGGAAGGTAACTTTGCTAGAAGCGCCCTATGCCAGACCCGATCAAAGGCTTTTGCGATATCAAGGCTGACTGCAAGAGCTTCGCCTCTACTCTCGATGGCCTCTCCCCAGCGGTGAGTGAGGCACACAAGAAGATCACCAGCAGATCGACCGTGACGAAAGCCGTACTGGCGGTCACTAATCAGCTGATGTTCCTCTAGGTACCTCAAGAGCTGGGAATTAATCACTCGCTCCATCACTTTGGAGAGCAAAGAGGTAATCGCTATAGGCCTGTAATTTGTTGGGTCAGAACGGTCACCCTTTTTCGGAATAGGGTGGACATGGGCTAGTTTCCAGCTAGACGGCACGATACCAGAATTGTAGGAAAGAGAGAACAGACGCGATAGGACGGGAGACAGTTCCGGTGCGCATTTCTTTAATACGATGGCCGGAATACCATCCGGCCCACTCGACTTCCTTTCATCAAGAGTCCACAGTACCTTCCGCACAGCCGCCTGCGTGATGCGAATCTCCTGCATCGAACATGAGCAATTAGGCAGTGAGGGAGGCACTGCGCCCCCGTCATCAAGGGTCGAGTTCGAGGCAAAAAGAGAACCAAGAATATCGGCTTTCTCTTTTGCGCTATGGGCCAAGGAGTCATCCGGTTTGCGTAAAGGTGGTAGAGCAGATCGGCAAAAATTACCTTCTGCAGCCTTTGCTAGCGACCAGAAAGCACGACTGCCAGAGGGGTGACTCGCTAACTGATCGCCGATCCGGCTTATGTGGGCGCACCTTGCTCGATTAACAGTTTTCTTGGCTGATCTGGAAGAGGCATTCAGTTTTTTCTTGAACTCATCAGTTCTTGGATCTTTGTCCTTCGACGCCGCAGCCCAGGCTTTATAAGCTGCAAGCTTGGCTTTTGCAGCGTCGGCGCAAGACCTGTTGAACCACGGCTGACTACGGCCGCCTACGCGCACTTTGGAATTAGGAATGAAACATTCCATTCCTTGGAGTACGACGTCAGCAATAGAGTCAGCACAGATGGAAGGATCATCTGATGCATAACATAACTGAAGCCATGGATATGAAGAAAAAAACTCACGCAACCCATCCCAGTCGGCAGATTGATAATGCCACACCTGACGCGTTCTGAGAGGTACAGCGTCAGGTAGAGTTGTCAGCACAGTTGTTCGTACCAGGCAGTGGTCTGATGAACCAAGCGGTGCATTTACCGCTACCTGGTAATTGGCTGGACGTGTAGTCATTATCAGGTCGAGTAAGGAGGGTTCGTGGTTGTGAACATCCGGCAATCTAGTAATTCCAGTCACAAGCTGAGAAAGACCATAGGTGAGTGCGAGTTCGTGAGCAGCTCTCCCTGCATGATCGGTTTTACGGGATCCTAACCAATCGGCATGGTGACCGTTAAAATCACCGAGTACCACAATTTCAGCAGAGGGGAACTTTTCAAGCACTCTGTCCAAACCGTTTGAGATATTCTCATAAAGACGAGTAGTCTCTGCGTCGCCAGAATGCGACCTATACACACACACGTACACACGAGATTGACCACCATAGTCAACACTTGCCCATAAGGTAGAAAAATCTAGCACTTCAAAACCGCTTAGGCGGCGACAGCAAATATCGTCCCGGACGTACATGCACACACCGGCGCGAGGAACAAACGCGTGCTCTAGCTTATATCCAGGGTAGTGCAGATATGAAGTGTCGGCCGGGGGAAAAATTTGCGTCTCCGTCAGGAAGAAAAGGGATGGCTTTGCCGTTTCTAGGTGGTGATGCACGTCGTTAAGGTTAGAGTGGATACCGCGAATATTACAGAAGTCCACTTTGAATGTGGAATTTGGAGCCGCTGATGAAACCAATTTCCTTTTATTTTTATTAGCCATGATTGTGAATTAGAGTACTTAAGATTAGATGATATACTTCCAACTAATAACTTCAGAACAAGAACAACAGTGTTACAAGAAGCAACTGGAGAAAACAGCTAGGTGACTGGTGGGTGTGGGGTACGGAAGGGCCCCCGGTCCCCCCTGGAAGCAACTGCCGGGATCCACACCGGTCTCCTACTCCGGCACGACAGTCACTTCGCAGGATTATGCGCGGAATGGCAGGACAGCTTCCCTGGGCGGAGGTGATACGTGATCCCTGGGTTCAGGTCCCCAACTATCCCGCGGGCGGCCAGCGGTCAACCGTTTCACCGGGTCTCCCTGGACCCCAGGCCCACCCCTCACAACTGCAAACAACAGTCGCTCCCTAAAAACACTCGGTCCCAAAGTATTCGCCGGTATAGTACATCATCTGGGAGGGGACTGATTCTCCCGCAACAGTGGCGGAACACGTTGTCAAGAAAGACAACATTTGGCGACACGCTTACACGGGAGGGTGGTAATAAACCAGGCGGGTATCCAAGGATACCCTACCACCATGAATAGTTTCAAGTGGAGTTGAGGCTCTGACAGCACACAGGCAAAGCTTGTATATCGTCAGGGCCTGCAGGGAATGCGGCGAGCACGCCTCCACGCTTATTCCCCCTATATACTGTACCAGCCAACTTGCCCTAGACAGATTTATAAAAAAAATGTTTACAACATGTGCATAATTATTTATAATAAATTACCACAAAGTATCAAATTATTACAAAACTATAAGTTACTAAGTTACTGGACAATTGTTTTTATAGTGTTGATGAATATATGAATTTTCAAATTATTTTAATGTATAATGTATTTAATTGTAATGAAATTTGATGTGATCCTGACAATAAGTAAAATAACATTTTTTTAATTATTTGTATAATAGTTTGCACGCCTGCCTGCAGGCTGAATACATGGACGGAAGTCATTTTAAGACCTTATATATATCGAATTATATTCTATCAAATAAATGATTTGATTTGATTAGCATTTTCCAATAACCCTGCATAAATGTCACCTGCGTATCAGGTACACTTTTTGTTTCTGGCACTATTCATTAAAATCGTATCGTATGCTGTCATTGAAGCCATTATCTAAATGAAAGTAACAACCACAGAAAATAAAGTGCCAAGTTCCCGCCAAAACCATTTTGGCTATCGCCACCGAGTGCGGTTACAAAATTGAATCGCAAAAACTAAAATGTTGAGGATGAAATGGCAAAACGCCAGACTGGGCGTAATATCTCGTAGGATGATAGTTCGTATCACTATTTTGATTAATGCTCGAGATAATTAAGATATTTCGATACTTATAAACACTAGTGGTTCTCCGAGCGAGAGTACACCTCGCGAGTCTGCCCTTGCATAGCTTACAATTGAATAAAGGTACACTGCGCATGCTAATGGGAGAATGGGTCAAGAAATCCAAATAATATGTTATGTAAATAATGAATGATTTTCTTGGACTTATGTCCAAGATCAATAACACGTGGGCCCCAGCGAAGGCTAGTTGGATCAGAAATAAGTACATAAGTAGAAAATATACAATAATCTTACATACTTGGTAATGTATTTGTCTCGAATTAATATACTGGCTACAAAAACATGGAAAATAAATAATTGATTATACGAGAGCTCAGACCAAATAAAAAGTCAAGACAGAATGTTGTGAACAGAGAAGTGAGGCCGGTTTTCGAAACATATGTGTGTGTGTCGGTGTTGCCATGATAATCAAATTACCTTATAATAACGTTACCAATTTAATAACGTAATTAGTATTAATACAACAATAGGGTTCTGATGTAACGTGTCGGCAAAAGTAGTGTCGTTAAGTAGGGGAAGGGAATGGAAAAAGTGTTTCAGAAATAACATTACTGGGTATTTAATTTACATGCATTTATTTCTTGTAACTAATGAGTGATGGGTTTTTTATGCAATTGGGGAAAAAAGCACAAAGCCCACCTGGTGTTAAGCTGTAACCTCTGCCAATACAGATCATCACAAGTGGCAAACTGCACTGCACCCATCACCTTGAGACATAAAAATGTTAAGTCTCATGTGCCTGTAATTTTACCGGAACATAGGAATGTGACATTAATGCTTGGCGGTAGAAATAGGTATAAATAAATATTAGTCGTCGATTTAAAAATATTCCCATGATAGTTCCTTCTTACTTTTCCGAATGATTTCGATCCAATTTTGTTTAATTTTAGGACTTAATTCGGAAAATGAAAAAATAATTAAATAGTAACACTGGTAAGTGACCAGTAAAGCGTGAACAGTTAAGAGGGAACTTAAATTTGAATATGAGGTATCAGCAATTATAATTAAAGGTATCAGCTTTCCAACAAAAAATAAAATGACGGAGTTATCAAGTAACAAAGATTTAATCAAATAAAATAAATTTAAAAAAATACACCTGAATTGAAAACCGGGTCCTTTTTGAAGTCGGTTGAAAATGGACTGAATGAATGAAATCCATCTTTTAAATTTGCAATTAAACCACTGAACCGATTTCGATAATGGTATTGCGTCGTAGGCATCTACGACGCAATATCTGTATTTAAAAAAAATATAGTCCAATTGAGAACCTTCTTTTTTTTTAAATCGGTTAAAACCCATTGATCAACTATTAAAAAATACTAATAGCAATAAGTTGTGTATTATCACCCAATAATAGGGTAAACCGTATAGGCTTAATAACGGCAACACCAATGCCACCAAGCCGCAATAGTTCGACTGACCAGTCAAGGCGTAGTTTCGTTGTACATATGTGTGTGTAATCGTGTTTGTACACGGCGAGGCGTAGTTTTACCGGCCTCACTGCTCTTTACACAACATTCTGTCTTGACTTTTTATTCGGTCTGAGTACGAGAGATGGAGCCTATCATTTTTAGGCAACTGACGTGCGTATCAGGAAGTTGTCATTAAATTAAGCGCAGACGTCCATACTTTCAACACCTGATAATGTATATCTCCGTCATTAATGGACTTATCAAACCTGCTCACAAAATTTCGTGAGTATAGGATGAGAAATGCGACCTGCAGAGGAGAGCAATCGGACATACGGAAGCAGTTATGTCTAAGTTGAAGCAGAGACGCTTCGCTCGAAATAAGTTCTCCCTCGGTCAATTAAAAAATAAATTACAAATAAATTTAAATTACACGCGCTTTACGTGTCTTTTAATTTACTGAGGTACGGCTACAAAAACATGGAAAATAAATAATTGATTATACGAGAGAGGGACCTATCACTATTAGGCAACTGACGTGCGTATGGACATTGCCGTTAAATTAGGCGCAGGCTTCCATACTTTCAACACCATATATATCTCCGTCATTTTGAAAAAATTCCAAAACCTGAATCGACAAAAACAATTATGGACTTATCAAACCTGCTCGCAAAATTTCGTGAGAATCGGTTGAGAAATGCGACCTGTAGATGAGAACAACCGGACATACGAAAGCATTTCTGTCTCAGTTGAAGCAGAGTTAGCAGAGACGCTTCGCTCGAACTAAGCTCTCGCTCGGTCAATAACGAACAACATGTTGCGAAGCAATAATAGCCGAGCAGTTCTGGCTATGGACTTCGGTGTCGCAGGTCTATGATTTTATCGCGGCTTGAGCTTCCCCGTATGGCGGGAGGGTATTTAGCGATAGGTCGCTTGCCTTGCTACCACCGTCCGTAAAAAATAATCAGTCAGCACCTAACAGTGTATTCCGGCAGCAGTACTTGAGAACCAGTCAAATTACAGGCACATGAAACTCAACTATATGTATAAGGGTGCAGTGCAGTTTGTCATTTGTGGTGTAAATATGCCATGAGGAGAGACGAAAGACTTTCACGATTGGGGACGATGAATGAAATTCTTTATATTTGGTGAACTGAAATGAATGCAGGTAGATTAAACGCCGGTTTCTTATCTTAAATACAGTATGATTCTTGTAGGTTTGCAATCTTTCACGTGCGTTTGCAAAAATATCGTTTGATCTCTAAAAAGTATAAAATAAAAACAAATAATTCAAAAAATTAAAAAATAACAAGATTTTAATGTTGAATGGACACAAGGTAGGTACTAAATAGATTATATTTACTAATAACAAATACTTTTAAAAGTATCCTAAAAAACATTAAATAATATTTAAATAAAACATTAAAAAAGCATAAAATTATATATCTAGTGACAATTCCACCTAATTTTCCTGTTATCTACGTGACGTCATAAACATCACGCAGCCTAACCGGAAGAATACCCGACTAGTTTCGCTTCTAAACGAAGCATCTTCAGGAGGTCTTGACTTACCGAGCGCACGATCGAGACTGACTATATTTGTTATTATTAAATATGGATTTCCGCAAAGTAACGCCTGAATCTATTCATTATATTTACTGTGCAATTAAAACACCATTGTGCCCAAAAATGGGTAACTCATAACGAATCTTTTCATAGCAGTCGGGGGACTCCCTGTAAAGAACTATTCCAGGGACCGTCCGCCGGGACGGGTACACCGTACAATAGTGTTTTAATTGCACAGTAAATATAATCTATTTATTACCTACATTGTGGCCATTCAAAATTAAAATCTTGTAACTTGTTTGTAATTTTTTAGTTCACTTTTTTGGTACGGCTGGCGTATTTTTGAATTTTTTTGAATATTTTTTTTTTATTTTCTTTCATTCATCAACTATTTGCCTGGGTATTTAATAATACCCTTACATGATGGTATTTTTAAAGACCCAGATATAAATTTTGACGAAATAAAGTGCCCGTGGGGTGCCGGGCTAGAATGTCACCACCCTCTATCCGTGGGTGTCGTAAAAGGCGACTATGGGTAACACACCAGAAGGTGGGCCGCAGCGCTTTCTAAGGAACTGATATTCCATACCGCAATCCCCAAGTCGTCTGCCAAGCGTGGGGATTATGGCAAATCCCCCATGATGGAGGTGGCTGTGTTCAGCAGTGGACTCTCTAGCTGATACAGTAGATCGTTATAAATCTACTATACACTAAAATTCCAAGTCTCCTAAAACGACCTAAAAGTAGCACAGATTAAATATCAGTGACTGAACGTTTTTGCGCTTCGTTCAAAAATACACACTTCTCGTAAACTACGTGTTATTTTTATTGCCTCATATTGCTCGGACAATGTTGTTTGCAACAACAAAGTGACTTCAAAAGCTTCATCCATTTCTAATTTGAAAACAAAGGCAGCATTATACAGCGGATACCATTTTAAGGTTCTATACCAGAAAATGGGACCCTATTAATTATTTCTAAATATCATTTATGTTTCATAATTCTATAACATAAAATTCAAAATATTATTTTTTGTAATTTTTCTATAAACATCCTATTATTTATGCCTAAACCACTCAGCCACCTGGGCACGCTATTTCTAGCCAAAAAAATCGTGCTCCAATTGTATTACTTTAACCGTCATAGGGGACGGTGCGCGGCCATCAACCAGACTATTGACTTCCTGTTTAGTATTCCGCCGCGAAAGCGTGGAAAGGGGCTAGCGACCACGCTGAAATAGAAAATATGTCGCCAAGCACCTCACGGTGTGTTCCGGCAGCTGTCCTTGAGAGACCGTAATTCTAGGTTTGCCTAAGCCACATCTTACATCTTGGAGCACATTATAACTTACCATCAGGTGAGATAGTGGTCAAAGGATAACCTATCAGGTATAAAAAAAAATAGTTTAGGGATATATTGACTTGTTTTGTTTATGATTGGTATTTGAAGTCTTGACTAATTGTTAAAACTGAATTTATTAAACAAAATACTATGAACTACCTTTATACAACACTACAGCTACTACAATAAAAGCATTTAGACAACCTATAAGTCATAGCAGACTCACAGGCAGTCTAAATGCTCCAGCCCACTCCCAATTGAATTAAATTTTATAGTTAGGTATCCACTGTGTATTGTGTAAGAATATAAAATAACTCTAAATAGGTGCTCTGCAGGTATAGTTTAAAAAAATATTTAAGGGAGGTGTCCTTGTAGCGTTTCCATACACACGTTTGTCAGTTTTTCGTTTTGTTATTTACTAGCTTTCCGGTCGCAGATCCGCCCGCGCGTATTTCAGTTATCGCTCAAAAACATTAATCTCTTTTTGCGCTGTTGGATAAAAACTATCATATGTCCTTCCCCGCATCTCAACCTATTTCCATACCAAATTTCATCCAAATCGGTCCAGTAGTTTTGGCATGAAAGCGAGACAGATAGTAGACAGACAGAGTTACTTTCGCATTTATAATATATTAATATTATAAACGCGAAAGTAACTCTGTTTGTCTATCTGTCTCGCTTTCACGCCAAGACTACAGGACCGATTTGGATGAAATTTGGTATGGATGGATGTTATGTCTAAATGTTGGAGTAAGAATTCTATTATAAAATCCTCAAGGGCATACCTGCAACATTTAGAAAATACGACGATGCAGACACGTAAACGTTTAATCGCAACTACTCGTTCAAAAACACCACTTGTACTCGTAAACACGGTGTTGTTATTGCCTATTACTCGAACAATGTTGTTTGTAAATACAATAGAAGTTCAAACGATTCACCTATTTCAAATTCGCAAACAACACTATCTTAGTACTTTAATCTTTTAGTAGTCTGATTTTATAATCAGACTACTAAAAGATTAAAGTACTGTGTCCTAACGGTGTCCTTCAAACAACTTGATATGATATTGGGTTCTTACAACAGTTAAATTTCCAATAAAATGGTGTTGTACTAACAAAGTCATGTTGTGTGTTTACAGCAATTAAATTTTATTCAATTAAATTGGTGTTGTTGTATCAACGCCATATTGGGTTTTAACAACAATCAATTTTTTTATAATATAATGTTGTTCTAACAACGTCATATTGGGTTTTTACAACAATTACATTTTTAGTAAAATGACGATGTTCCAACATCATTTTAGGTTCTTATGCAACAATTTTTTGAAGTAGTGATGGCTCAGGGGCATTGGCTATGGACTGCGGCGCAGCAGGTCCATGGTTCGAAACCCGCCGGGACTTGAGCTTCACCGCATGGTTGAAGGGCATTATGTGAATGCCCGGCTAGATAGCGACCACCATCAAGTAGAAAATCTGTCTCCAAGCACTTAACAGTGTGTTCAAGCAGCAGTCCTTGAGAGCCAGTGAAACTACAGGCATAAGAGATTTAAGAACTATGTCTCAAGGATCGTGACTTATGACGAAATGCATCTGTAATAGGCAGAGGTCAGTCCGCTTATCATCAGACAGGCCTAAGATTGTTCCGTCACAAAAACATGCAAAAATATATATTAAGCTTAAAATAAAATGATGTTGTTCTATCAACGTAATATTGGATTTTTCTAACAAATTTTTATTTTTTAATTTATGATGTTTTTCTATCAACGCGGCAACGTCGTGTTAGGTTTTTACAACTTCAAAATTTTTAATGAAATGAAACTAAATATTCTATAACGAAATATGCCCTCAAAAATAAATAAACAAAGCCATCGTATACAGTTATATTTTATTCATTTTAAATCGACAAGTGAAAATGAGAATATCATCAATGTAGTCGAATCCAATTAAATACAGATTATAATGGATAACTCAAATACTACTCGTCAGATCTCACTCAAAGTTACTTTACACACAAAAAATACAGTCTATTGACAACCTCCACCTTATTTTGAAGTTGGTTAATGATATTGTTCTATCAACGTCATATTGCGTTTTTATACCAATTAAAGAAAATATATAGGTATAATGATGCCGTTCTCACATCATCTTATTGGGATTTATAATGTATGTATAATAAAATTGAAAAAAAAAATAGTTTTTGTACGAATTGGGTCTCGCTTTGTAGACCATTGGTCTCCATTTTTAGGGTTCCGTATCCAAAGGGTAAAAACGGGACCCTATTACTGAGACTTCGCTGTCCGTCCGTCCGTCTGTCACCAGGCTGTATCTCAAGAACGGTGATCTAGAGAGTTGAAATTTTCACAGATGATGTATTTCTATTGCCGCTATAACAACTAGACTAAAAATAAAATAATATCAATATTTAAGTGCCCCCCCCTTAAATATTTATAGGTCCCATACAACAAACTTGATTTTTTTACCGTTTCTTGCTCGATACTAATAACGATGACAGGAAGACTCTTTAACTATTCACAGAATGTTTAGTTATATGTCTTTAAATATAATTAATGAAAATAAAATAAATAATTAAGGGGGCTCCCGTACAATAAAAGAGGTTTTCGCCGTTTATTTGCTAAAAATAATAATAATGAAAACAGGTATAAACTTGAAATATTAACCGAATATTTAGTTGTATATTGACTTTAAAAATAAACAATTAGTGAGATCACTATGTTGGGTTCGTACCTACCTAGGATAGGAACGTACCTACCCAGCACAATCGGGCACTGCAAAAAGTGTCTGTAACTTGCAAAATTAGGTTACAGAAGTAGTACGGCACCCTTCGTGCGCGAGTCCCATTCGCATTTGGCCGGTTTTTTCCCTTTCTTTGGGTACGAAAACGCTTATTTCCCCCATATACCCTGAAAAGTGCTTATTTCCGGCATCGCTATCGAGAATACATCGACATAATAATCGAGCACTTGTCATTTTCCCTACACAATCGATATCACTTATGTGAAGTAAATTAATAAATTGATGCACCTGGTGGTTTCTGTGAATACATCTGGAGTCTGTACTTCCAATATGGCGTTGAAGTACTTGTACGTATTAATATTATTCTGACATATAAGTATTCATCATATATCATTCGCAAAACTGACGAGACGTAGTAGACGTCGTAGGCCGGCCGGAGCGAGAGTCATCTTCAATACTCTCTGGTCCGCGTTTAAATTCAGCAACCCACTTTTTCACAGTCGTATACGACGGAGCCAGAGAGTTGAAATACTTAGAGTTGTTATATCCGAACACCACTGCTCTAAAAGCTTACTAGAATTTACCTATGTACATACCTACTCACATCTATAAGCAGTAATGACAAGGAAAGAACGTTCAGTGAGGTCAGTTACATTAAAATAGTTCAAGTATTTATGTGTTAGGCCGCGAACTTTTCAATCCACCCTTACCATCTCGGCCACCCCCTCGTCCACTATGACGGTTAAAGTAATACAATTGGAGCACAAAATCTGGGGCAGAAATGATAAGTCCCAGGTGGCCGAGATGGTATTAGCATCCGACGCGATATCAGAGGAGACGGGTTCGATTCCCGCCTTGGGCATAAATAAAATTGTAAGTACTTCAATAATTTGTCTGATATATAAAGGCATGTGTTCATCAAAACGACACGAGCTATGAAGCTGGAATTTGAAGGGTAAGTATGTAGTTTATTAAGTAGAAGAACTGCGTCGTCTAAGATCAAGTTTTATGAAAGGGCAAAATTAAGGAAGTTAAATTGGTTATTTTTGATGTACCTACATCACATGGAACATGAAATTTAGTATCAAGTTATAATCACAAGTACCTACAGTAGGTACTTTTGTATTTTTTTTACTTGAACCTACTGATTTTACTATAGGTAGGTACGAATCAAGAGACAAAAAGGAGGATTGGGAAGTCTTATGTTTAAGCTGCAAACTGCTTACTCTACGAAGCTGAAATTTGACAGGTAGGTAATTTATAGATAGGAAACGTCAGCTATCAACGAGTTATATGAAAACTCTGAGCGAAGAGGGTCAAATTGGGGGTGAAAGTTTGTATAGAGTATTGACTGGGAGAAATATGTCATCTGAATAAATGTTTTGCAATGATAATATTAATTTTATTTCTTTTTCATTTGCTTTATAAATAAGTTAGTAGTCCAAAATTTTATCAGTAGTAATTTGTACTAAAAATTTTTATTCTGGTTTTACAGTAAGTAAACTCTAAGTCTCGATTATTGAGGTAATTAAAAATTCTAAACTTTGAATTGACAGTGAACATGATATTTAAAAACAGAGATGGGTGGAGTACTGTAGAATATAGGGTTGCCAGACTCGGTAACGTGGTAGCATTAATTATGTATTTTACCCGCTAACCGCTAACATTGCATTATATAATGGTGTACTTATACTGTTTTGAAGCGCTCGTAGCGAAGTTTGCTTAGCCATTCTGAACCGATCAGCAAAGTTAAGCAACGTCCGCCGCGGTCAGGAGTTGGATGGGTGACCGTTGGTGACAATACTACTGAGCGCTTCCGTGCTTCGGAGGGCACGTTAAGCCGTCGGTCCCGGTTGTTGTCTTAGGATGGCAGTCGTTATAGCATGGTGGTAGGGTATTTTGCGAATGCCCGCCTGGCTAGCTACCACCCTCAAGTGGAAAATCTGTCGCCAAGCACCTGACGGTGTGTTCCGGCAGCTGTCCTTGAGAGCCAGTAATTCTAGGTTAGCCTGAACAACATCTTCGACCACATCATCACTTACCATCAGGTGAGATAGTGGTCAAAGGCTAACCTATCAAGCATAAAAAAAAAAAAAACTTTGGTTTGCTAAATGATTACTTATGATGTCGGTAATTTACGTTTTAATTGATTCTTTCTTGTGTTGGAAATTTATGTTTATTTTGTAATTTTTATTAGTTTTGTTAAAGATAGACCGCCGTCCATATCTGTTTATAAATTTCCCTTTGAAAAGAGTTATCTGGAAGATCGCTTTTAGCGATAAGACCGCCCACTGTCACACATAGTCTTAGTTATTATGTTTTAAGATATTTAAGTGTGTATTTTTTTTAAATGTCAATAAAGTGTAATCTATCTATTATAACATTGTTCTGCTTGCGACCATGGCCCTGTTCCACTTGACACCAAGAACGTTATTTTAGATAATTTTGTCCAAATTGTATGTCTATGATTATATCATTCCCCCCCCAGCTGTCAAATAAGTGAGACCTATTGAAAGTTGCTCCTACAAAATTATTGATTTTTTGTGTCAAAAACTAAGTTCACAGTTTTATTTAGTGATATAACAAACAAGTGTACCTTTGTTCAGGTTAACAGTGATTTGTTTCAAAGAATAAGTGTAATACTAAAGTTAAATAAGGACTTGAAAACTTCGCTAAAATTGTATACAGTAAGTCTACCCCCGTATACATATTATTTGTCATCTGTCGCATTATACTGAGCAATTATTGTCAGACTCAACTCGCCTGGAAGAATTGTAATAGCAATCTCAAATACGAACTTGCTAGATCACTTCATCAGGATGCCTCTTAAACGGACCCCACCTGCTACACCTGAAGCGGGACTAGTTGAAGCTAACCCATTATTACATCGGTGTGAGTCTGAACCCAAATTAAAGGGTAAAAAAGGTGAAGTAAATTCGAGTCTGAAGAGGAAATTTGAAGGCAAAGATGACAGTGCTACACAATCAGTTATCTCTGAAATGCGTATTTTGTTTAATAATTTTACTTCTGACCAGGAAAAGAAGTTCAATACTTTGAATAAATCTTTCGAGGCTATGGTGCTGAAGATGACCGACCTTACACAAAGCATGGACTTTATGTCAAAAATGAGTGAAGAGTTTGAACAAAAATTTGATAGGATAAATAAGGAACGCTCGGAGGACAAAGCATATATAAAGACCTTGGAGGATAGAATAGAAGCACTTGAGCGTGGATGGATCGGAACTCGTCTATGGAAATACGAAGTGTGCATTCAGTTCCGATGGAAACGAAATCAGATCTCTGTGACCTTGTAGTGGCCTTGGGTGACACTCTTGATATAGTTGTACAGAAAACTGATATAAGGAGCATATACAGAGGTCCGTCGAAGAAAAATACTCCTAAACCTATTGTTGTAGAATTCAATTCTGCTATTATGAAAGAAGAAGTATTGAGTTCATGCCGGAAGTTCAATAAAGGAAAGAAACGAGACGATAAATTGAATACCCGTCATCTTAAGATAAAGGGAACCCAAATGCCAATATATGTATCGGAGAATCTTACGTTCAAGTCAAAGAAACTCTTTTATCTTGCACGGGACTTCGCTAAAACAAATGGATTCGCTTATTGTTGGACCTCAAACGGAGTTATCTATTTGCGTAAGAAAGATAACACACCCTTCTTTCGAATCGCGGCGGAAGAAGACTTAATTAACTTAAAAAACTTGTGACTAGTAAATAAAACTTACTTCATAATTGTAATTTTAAAATTAAGTAGGAATTGGGCAACTTTGCTATACCTTCATTCACACAAGCTTTCAAGAGTCATCATGAATACATGTTCATCTCATTCGTTCACCACACACACATTCATTATTTCTTATAATCACTTGCTATATATCAGAATACTGTCTGATAACTATTTGTTATCCACCCTTTTTCTCAAATTGAACGCAACAGTTTTATATCGTCTGAGCAAAAACGCTGTGACTTTAATCATGTACTCGCATCATCATGGATAGTTTAATTAATGAAATAATAACGGAACTCGACGAAATTAACGTGTCCAAGACATTTTCATGTGATCCAGAAGAATGCTCTAATTATTTGTCAAAACAAAATGCTAACAAGTCAAAATTAACTATTATATCACAAAATATTAGAAGTATTTCCCGTAACATTGATGACTTTTGTATACTCTTGACCAGAATGGATATTGAACCTGATATAATTATTTTCTCGGAGTGCTGGTTATCCTGTACTCCGATTGTACCTCAACTATCGAATTATGAATCTTTTCCATCAACTAAACTTTACAATCAAAATGATGGACTGGTACTGTTTGTTAAAATGCAATGCAAACATAATACATTTGAACCACCTTTTCAGGAAGCTAACTGTTTTGTAACTATTATAGAAAATAACATAGCGATAATTTCAATTTATAGACCCTGTGAATTTAAAAACATTGACAATTTTATAGACTCTTTAGATAAACTTCTCACCAATTTAAAATCATATACTACCATTATTATAACTGGTGATATTAATATAGACATAAAGATCGATACACTGGACCGACACGCAGCTACATATTTGAACCTTGTTGCATCTCATGGAATTTTGCCAGCACATACTTTCAAAACAAGGTTAAATAGCTGTTTAGATCATTTAATGCTAAAAACAAGATTTGACGCTACTACTCTAGTGGTAAATAGTAGTGTGACTGATCATTACACATTAGTTTTATCCCTTGAATCGATTAAAAGGTGTACAGTTCCAACAAATATAACAAAAATTAATTATAAAGCCATAAAGAATGATTTTAAAACAATTAACTTACAGGACATACTTCGTATAAATGATTGTGATGTAGCTGCCGAATACTTAGTTAACAAAATAACAGACATTATACAGTTACATACAAAAAACATTAATCTTCCACGTCGCAAAAAGCCAATTAAGCCGTGGGTAACGCCTGGTCTCATAAGGTGCATGAGAAATAGAGATGCAATGCATAAAAAGTTAAAAAAATCACCCAATGATGAAACTCTAAAATTAACATACTCTAGGTATCGAAATTACTTAACTCGATTACTAAGGAAATTAAAACACCAGTATGAGCGTTCAAAATTACAAAATGCAAAAAACCCTAAAGATTTATGGCGGGTTATAAATGATATAACACTCTTAAAACCCCAAAAAAACCAAGCTCACGATCTAGTGTCGTTATGCTCCTCTACATTGGATTCTGCAAACGAGGTTAATTCTTATTTTGCTGGTATCGGTGAAATTTTAGCAAATGAAATAATGCAGTCTCGAAACTCAATAATGATAAGTTATATACGTAATTTCTCCTCATCCTCCGACTCTCTCGTAACTCTTCCTACAGACACTTCTGAGATTGTCTCTATAGTCGATTCAATCAAGAGTTCTTGTTCTTTTGGCACTGACAATATTCCAATGAAAGTCATAAAAGACAATATAACATCTATAGCTGGTTTATTGGCTTACATCTTTAATTTAGCGTTTTCCACGGGTTGTTTCCCTTCCATCTTCAAAAAGGCTGTTATTGTTCCAATATTCAAAGCCGGGAGGAAGGATACAATTAGCAATTATAGGCCGATATCAATTTTACCATCCCTATCAAAAATACTAGAGCGTCTTGTCAATATAAGATTGACTAGTTTTCTTGATAAAACCAACGCAATCTCATTAAACCAATACGGTTTCCGTAAAAATAGATCTACAGCTGATGCGGTTTCTCATTTAACTAACTATGTCGTAAAAGCTGTCGATACTGGTGATAAGTGCCTTGCAATCTTTATAGACCTTGCAAAGGCGTTTGACACCGTGTCAATACCACTACTACTTCAGAAATTGGAAGACTTGGGGGTACGAGGTCTACAGTTACAATTTTTTTCGAGTTACCTAAAAAATAGAACGCAATGTGTAAAACTGGCAGGACATTTGAGTGAACCTCTACCAGTAAAATATGGTGTACCTCAGGGTAGCGTATTGGGTCCAACTCTCTTCTTGGTCTACATAAATGAATTATGTAACCTAAAATTATGTAACGGCCACATTTTCACCTTTGCTGATGACACAGCTCTGGTGTTCCGGGGAGAGAGTTGGGACCAAGTTTTCCAAGATGCACAGGACGGATTCAATAAAGTGTCAGATTAGTTAACGCAAAATCTCTTAAGCCTGAATGCACAGAAAACTAAAGTTATGACATTCTCAATTTTAAACATATCCCAACCTCCCTTGACCGAATATAACATCATTGCTCACCAAAGTTATAACGCTCCAAGCTTATGTTCCAATAATACATGTTCATGTAGTAAACTAGAGCGAGTTCATTCAATTAAATATTTAGGTGTTACACTGGATTGCACTGTACGCTTCCAGTTACATGTAAAAAATCTGGCAGCCAAAGTACGGAAGCTCATAGCCATATTTAAGAATATACGCCATGTAGCAGACAAGAAAATATTAAAATCTATATATTTCGCACTTTGTCAATCGCTGCTTATGTACTGCGTAGATACTTGGGGAGGATGTGCGAAAACGACATTGATAAGACTAGAGCGAGCTCAGCGTGCAGTTTTAAAGGTGATGAACTTCTTACCTTTTAGGTTTCCAACTGATACATTATATGAGCAGACCAAAGTCTTAACAGTAAGGCAATTATTTATCCTCAGACTGATACTAAGACAGCAAAAGATCCAACCACACGAGCTTAAGTGGAAGAATAAACGAAGAATCAGCAATGTTTTTGTCGTTCCTAAATGTAACACAGTTTTTGCCAAGAGATTCTCTGGCTTTCTGGGTGGTCATATATACAATCAATTGGCTAAAGACATGAATTTGCAAAAGCTTAATTATTATAAACTTAAAAAAGCTGTTACAGATATATTATTCACTTATAGTTATGAGAAAACAGAATCATTATTAAAATAAAATTCCTTACTCCAATAAGATATATAATAACTCCAATAAGAGCACTCGCTTAACTGCACTCCTCATTCCGCATATACACACACACCACACACACACACACACACACTAACACACACGCACATGCACCCTCATGCGCGTTCATTCATACACAAGCAAACATTTTAACAAATAATATGATATGTAACTAGGGGAATCGCAGATGCCTATATTACAGGCTTTCTTAAGTCTAGCTTAGGCATCTTAGGTTCATCATACAATAAGTGGCCTATAAAATGTTTGTATTAATTATGGTTATGCATTGTAAATATTGTAATTTTCTTTTGTGGCAATAAAGATTATTATTATTATTATTATATTATTATATTAAATGTATGTAATTAATTGTACCATAGACGCAAAATATGATCAAAATTATCGAATATAACGTTATTGGCGTCAAGTGGAATAGGACCTATAATGGCACATCCATGCAAGTCTGACAACACTACTGTAAGCTGGTAATACTTAAGGTAAAATGTTGCGTTGAACTATGAACAAGGTAAACTGGTCTGTTGTCCTCTTTCACAAGGTATACCGTTTGGTTTACTGTTTTACTGTTCTGTTGAACCATTTCAGAAGGACTGCTCTGTTGAACCGTTTCACAAGGACTGTTCTTTTGAACCGTTTCACAAGGTATACTGTTCGGTTGAACTATATCAAAAGGACTGTTCTTTTGAATCGTTTCATAAGGTCTACTGTTCTTATGAACTGTTTCACAAGGTAGACTGTTCGGTTGTTCTGCTGCTCAAGGACTATTCTGTTGGACTCTTTCACAAGGTAGACTGTTCGAATGAACTGTTTCACAAGGTAGATTGTTCCGTTCGGTTCTGTTGTACCGTTTCACAAGTTATAGTGTTCGTTTGAACTCTTTCACAAGGTAGACTGTTCGAATAAACTGTTTCACAAGGTAGACTGTTCGGTTGTTTTGATGCACAAGGACTATTCTGTTGGACTCTTTCACAAGGTAGACTGTTCGAATAAACTGTTTCACAAGATAGATGGTTCCGTTCGATTCTGCTGTACCGTTTCACAACTTATAGTGTTCGGTTGAACTGCTTCAGATGGTATGTTTGGATGGGTACAATCGTCTTGTCCATTAATTTTATAATACACTTGTACGTAGCTTGCCCTTAAATAAAACCTCGCTCTGCATACTGAGTTTTGTACATTTTACTTTACATATCAAATAAAACCTGCCAAGTGAGAAAGGCACACCAAGACTGAAGTCATACTAACATTACGCAGTACTGTATTACCGTTGTCTGTAAACTGTGTCTAAAATGAACTACAAAAAACACCAAACAAATCCCCTTCATGAAACACTCAACTTGACCTGATTTAGTCATTTAGATAATAATTTAAACCCTATTATCTAAACAACTACGAATAAATAAGTAAAGAAATGTAAATCAAATTTACTAACGCAAACCTTAGTACAGCGGGCGTGTTTTAAAAAGTGCACCGTGCGGCGGAACAATAATACCTTGACCAATCAGATGCGATTATTTCTAAGCGCCAAATCAATTAACAAATCCAATTGAATTCGGAAGATTGTGCATGTTTTGTTAATTGAGAACTTGATGAGTCCAAAATTAGAGCGGTAACTGTATGAAAGTTACATTTCTTTATATATTTATTCGTCGCTAGTATTCACATTCCCGTTGGGTTGCCAGGCTAGAATATAACCCCTCCCTATTGCTACCCGTGGGTGTTCTAATAATCGACTAAGGGTAAAATTTATAAATGTAGAAATGATAATGTGTCTGTTTTAGGAGCAAATTCCGTGATTCCCAGACTGAGTAGGTCTTTTAATAATTGGCCCGATAGCCGACGCACTTGCGGAACCCCTAGGTCGGATTCGCAAAAATATAACTGACTGCTTAATCAAATAATCAGTCAAAGTGCAAAAGCGCACATTCTACTTATTGTTATTTTTTAAAACTAACAAATAAATATTATTTATATTTTAATTACATGTAATTACTAAAAGCATGTTGTGTTAGCCTTTAAGAGATTATACTTGTACATTAAGCAATGTACTATAGTAGAAAATAATGTCGTGTATGTAAAAATGTAATAATTGTTGGCTGACCAGAAATAATAATACCAACACACCTATGGTATATGTATTTGTATAATAAACCTAAAGATATCTAAACCAAAATGAAATGACTGCGATACACTGACAGGGTGAATGTACCTACTTAACTAAGCCATATATAAGATCTTTGTTATAATACATTTGAACAGAATAAATAAATTAATACCGAATGGTTGGCAGCAGCGCATTCTGAGGCACTGCTATCTCAGTCATATCTTATGGCAAATCCCCCGCGTTCAGCAGTGGACCATATAATATATAGCATATTTGAAGCGCTCATAGCCAAGTTTGCTAAGCCATTCTGAAACGATCATTAAAGTTATGCAACGTCCGCCTCGGTCATGACTTGGATGGGTGACCGCTGGTGACATTACTACTGAGCGCTTTAAGCGCTGGCACGTTAAGCCGTCGGTCCCGGTTGTTGTCTTAGGATAGCAGTCGTTACAGCATGGTGGTAGGGCACTTTGCGAATCCACCTGGCTAGCTACCACCCACAAGTTGAAAATCTGTCAGCAAGCTGTGTTCCGGCAGCTGTCCTTGAGAGCCAGTAACTCTAGGTTAGCCTGAAAAACATCCTCGACCACATCATCATTCGAAGCGCTCGTAGCGAAGTTTGCTTGGCCATTCTGAATCGATCAGCATAGTTAGGCAACGTCCGCCGCGGTCAGGAGTTGGATGGGTGACCGCTGGTGACATTACTACTGAGCGCTTCCGTGCTTCGGAGGGCACCTTAAGCCGTCGGTCCCGGTTGTTGTCTTAGGATGGTAGTCGTTATAGCATGGTGGTAGGGCATTTTGCGAATGCCTGCCTGGCTAGCTACCACCCTCAAGTGGAAAATCTGTCGCCAAGCACCTAACGGTGTGTTCCGGCAGCTGTCCTTGAGAGCCAGTAATTCTAGGTTAGCCTGAACAACATCTTCGACCACATCATCACTTACCATCAGGTGAGATAGTGGTCAAAGGCTAACCTATCAAGCATAAAAAAAAAAAAAAACTGGTTTGCTAAATGATTACTTATGATGTCGGTAATTTACGTTTTAATTGATTCTTTCTTGTGTTGGAAATTTATGTTTATTTTGTACTTTTTATTAGTATTGTTAAAGATAGACCGCCGTCCATATCTGTTTATAAATTTCCCTTTGAAAAGAGTTATCTGGAAGATCGCTTTAAGCGATAAGACCGCCCACTGTCACACATAGTCTTAGTTATTATATTTTAAGTTATTTAAGTGTGCAATTTTTAAAAAATGTTTATAAAGTGTTATCTATCTATTATAACATTGTTCTGCTTGCGACCATGGCCCTGTTCCACTTGACACCAAGAACGTTATTTTCGATAATTTTGTCCAAATTTTATGTCTATGATTATATTAAATGTATGTAATTAATTGTACCATAGACGCAAAATGTGATCAAAATTATCGAATATAACGTTATTGGCGTCAAGTGGAATAGGGCCTATGATGGCACATACATGCAAGCCTGACGACACTACTGTAAGCTGGTAATACTTAAGGTAAAATGTTGCGTTGAACTATGTACTAGGTAAACTGGTCTGTTGTCCTCTTTCACAAGGTATACCTTTTTATTCACAAGGTTTACTGTTTTACTGTTCTGTTGAACCATTTCAGAAGGACTGCTCTGTTGAACCGTTTCACAAGGACTGTTCTTTAGAACAGTTTCACAAGGTACCTATACTGTTCGGTTGAACTATATCAAAAGGACTGTTCTTTTGAATCGTTTCATAAGGTCTACTGTTCTTATGAACTGTTTCACAAGGTAGACTGTTCGGTTGTTCTGCTGCTCAAGGACTATTCTGTTGGACTCTTTCACAAGGTAGACTGTTCGAATGAACTGTTTCACAAGGTAGACTGTTCGGTTGTTTTGATGCACAAGGACTAATCTGTTGGACTCTTTCACAAGGTAGACTGTTCGAATAAACTGTTTCACAAGGTAGACTGTTCGGTTGTTTTGATGCACAAGGACTATTCTGTTGGACTCTTTCTCAAGGTAGACTGTTCGAATAAACTGTTTCACAAGATAGATTGTTCCGTTCGATTCTGCTGTACCGTTTCACAACTTATAGTGTTCGGTTGAACTGCTCCAGATGGTACGTTTGGATGGGTACAATCGTCTTGTCCATTAATTTTATAATACACTTGTACGTAGCTTGCCCTTAAATAAAACGTCGGTCTGCATACTGGGTTTTGTACTACCTTACATATCAAATAAAACCTGCCAAGTGAGAAAGGCACACCAAGACTGAAGCCATACTAACATTACCCAGTACTGTTTTACCGTTTTATAATACGGATCCTTGAAAACTATGTCTAAAATGAACTACAAAAAACACCAAACAAATCCCCTTCATGAAACACTCCACTTGACCTGATATAGTCATTTAGATAATAATTTAAACCCTATTATCTAAACAACTACGAATAAATAAGTAAAGAAATGTAAATCAAATTTACTAACAGCAGAAAGCCAGCCTTACCACAGCGGGCGTGTTTTAAAAAGTGCACCGTGCGGCGGAACAATAATACCTTGACCAATCGGATGCGATTATTTCTAAGCGCCAAATCAATTACCAAATCCAATTGAATTTGGAAGATTGTCCGTGTTTTGTTAATTGAGAACTTGATGAGTCCGAAATTAGAGCGGTAACTGTATGAAAAATACGTTTCTTTACATATTTATTCATCGCTAAGTAATCATTAATCACATTCCCGTTGGGTTGCCAGGCTAGAATATAAATAACCCCTCCCCATTGCTACCCGTGGGTGTTCTAATAATCGACTAAGGGTAAAATTTATAAATGTAGAAATGATAATGTGTCTGTTTTAGGAGCAAATTCCGTGATTCCCAGACTGAGTAGGTCTTTTAATAATTGTGCCGTGATAGCCGACGCATTTGTGGCACCCCTTGGTCGGATTCGCGAAAATATAACTGACTTCTTAATCAGTCAAAGTGCGTAGAAGCGCACCTTCTACTTATTGTTATTTTTTAAAACTAAGAAATAAATATTATTTATATTTTAATTACATGTAATTACTAAAAGCATGTTGTGTTAGCCTTTAAGAGATTATACTCGTACATTAAGCAATGTACTATAGTAGAAAATAATGTCCTGTATGTAAAAATGTAATAATTGTTGGCTGACCAGAAATAAATAAATAAATAAATAAATAATTTATAATAATACCAACATTCACACCTATGTTATATGTATTTGTATAATAAACCTAAAGATATCTAAACCTAAATGAAATGACTGCGATACACTGACAGGGTGAATGTACCTACTTAAGTAAGCCATATGTAAGATCTTTGTTATAATACATTTGAACAGAATAAATAAATTAATACCGAATGGTTGGCAGCAGCGCATTCTGAGGCACTGCTATCTCAGTCATATCTTATGGCAAATCCCCCGTGTTCAGCAGTGGACCAATATATAGCATATTTGAAGCGCTCATAGCCAAGTTTGCTAAGCCATTCTGAAACGATCAGGAAAGTTAAGCAACGTCCGCCTCGGTCATGACTTGGATGGGTGACCGCTGGTGACATTACTACTGAGCGTGCACGTGCTTCGGAGGGCACGTTAAGCCGTCGGTCCCGGTTGTTGTCTTAGGATAGCAGTCGTTACAGCATGGTGGTAGGGCACTTTGCGAATCCGCCTGGCTAGCTGCCACCCTCAAGTTGAAAATCTGTCAGCAAGCTGTGTTCCGGCAGCTGTCCTTGAGAGCCAGTAACTCTAGGTTAGCCTGAAAAACATCCTCGACCACATCATCACTTACCATCAGGTGAGATAGTTGTCAAAGGCTAACCTATGAGGCATAAAAAAAATAGAAAAAAAAAATAGCTAATACAGTACAGAAAATAACCACATCGATTTAAATTTAGATGTTCCAAGCTACCTTACTAGAAATTTCATAAAGATCAACATCCTTATTGTCGACGTAGAATGTTAATGAGGTTGAACTTCATTTTGGCATTTGAACTTCAGAATATGTATTGTTATCGGAGGAATAGGGTTGATTACTAACTTTCTCGCAGAGGGCGCTGTATGTTTGTTACCGGGCGGAAGTCTCGTTTACAAATTGAACATGATGTTGTCTTAGGTTTTCGCAACTGTTACACATAGTAATTAAACAACTTTTTTTGAAGCAGTGATGGCTCAGTGGCATTGGCTATGGACTGCCGTGCAGCAGGTCTATGGTTCGAATCCCGCCGCGGGCTTGAGCTTCACCGCATGGTGGAAGGGCTTTTTGCGAATGCCCGCCTGGCTAGCGACCACCCTCAAGTTGAATATCTGTCGCCAAGCACCTAACGGTGTGTTCCGGCAGCAGTCCTTGAGAGCCAGTGAAATTACAGGCACATGAGACTCGTCAACTATGTCTCAAGGTGACGGGCGCAGTGCAATTCGTCACTTGTGACGAAATGCATCTGTTATAGGCAGAGGTAGCCGCTTAACATCAGGTGGGTCTCGAGCTTGTTCCGTCACAATAACATAAAAAAAAAAAAAAACTTTTAACGGTTTAAATCGCGTATATTTTTCATTATTTTATCCCGACGTTTCAAACGCTTTGCAGTGATCGTGGTCACGGGGTGACTAATTGATTTTATTTGTCACATGAGTTATTAAGAAATTATTTGGTCTAGACCAAATCTCACATGTAATTACTTGATCTAGAAACACGAGGCCCACCTGATGTTAATGGGTAATCTTTGCATACAACAGATGCATTTCGCCACAAGTGACTAGATGCACTACGACCATCACCCAGAGACTCACGTTGTGAAGTCTCATGCGACTTGACTCTTCGATCGTGCGCTCAAAGAGTCAAGATTTTTTACATGACTGCACAAAAAAAGGAGTGTTGTTTTCGGGGTTCGTGTATGTATGTTTCTATATTCCACCATACTTTCTAAACGGCTTAACCGATTTTAATGTATATCGTTTCGTCTTACTAGCGCAAGTGACACAAGGTAATTTAAAAAAAGGCGATTTATGGATGCCATATTGCATGCGTGCTGATAAACATTTTGTTTTTTTCCAAACCCATCGATTGGGATAGCATAATGAAGAGCTTTAATAACGTTGCCCTAAATATATGTAAGTTGCAGTTTTAATTTCAATGGACTAGCCAGGACACATTTTGACACAATTATTATCAAGAATTATCGCCTGCGTTGATTTGCGGCTATCTTCTACGCGAGCTCTGTGTTTTTAGCACCACCTCACAAAGTTTTGAGACACCAGTAGGCTTACAATATCAATATCCAAAAGTAACAATATAGATAGATAGATAGATAATTCTTTATTGTACACACCATTAAATTACAAAGTATTAAAATATGAAGGCTTACAATGAAATGTTACAATGGGCGGCCTTATCACTAACAGCGATCTCTTCCAGGCAACCTTGGAATGGAGAGGAAATACAGGAATTATAAGACGGGGGTGCAAAAAACTAATATAAAAAGTGAGGTTAAACAAACTATGCTAACTTAAAATTAAAGCAAAAAATAAAAAATATTTTTATCAAAAACAGACAGATGACCTAGATACTAATAATATACATACCATAAATACTAGATAATAATAATATACATATTTCAATACTCTGTCAGACATACACAAATATAATAAATTATATTCATATATATCTATATACATACACAGACACACTATACAATACAATATGCCTTATTATGCTATTTGCGAATAAGAACATGTACATTTCGTATACATATCCTACAATTGTGATGATAAAGTGCAAGAGATAAGCAGTTTGAAACAGAATGGGTGTTATTACTCGGACAAGTAAAACTTTTTGACTTGGCTTTTAAATATGGATAAAGATTGAGCTTGCCTAATAGAAATAATAATATACAAGTACCCCAAACATTTACGAGATGGCGCTAGATGAAATTGTAGAAAAAGACTATCAATTCATAATAAAACAATATAATTTTGTGCAAAATAGTGTTCTTTTTCAAGAAACATGTCTAAATATATCAACAAAAATAAGCAATATCTTATCTTTGTATACAATTTAATCCAAATCGTTAGAGCCTTCTCTGAGATCAGAATATTAATATTTATACAACAGTTGCTCGTATAAAGTTATTATATATTATTTAAATTACATTATTTAGATAAATAGATAGACAAGAAGACGGTGCAAACAGTCTACTATACTTCGTCTGAATAAAATAAGTTTAAAAACATTCATACAACAACAATTTTAATCTATATCTATAATTATATTACTAATATTATAAGGAGGCAAGATTTGTATTTTTGTATGTAACGAATAAACTTAAAATTGATTTAAAACATTCTTTCACAATTATAGAATCCTACACTTTCCCCTCAGAGAAAGTATGTCAGAGACTTTCCCTGATGAACATAGGCTATAGAATAATTTCAAAAAATCAGGGATCCGTGTGAAAACTTTGCTAATATAACCAAACTTGTGAAAAAAATACCAAATAAATTATATATCGCGTACGCTGCGTAAATTTTTGACAATACAGCAAAGTGATGTACTATAGTTTTATAGAAGACATCAATATCTACAAAAAATTTACAATAACATATGTCTAACTATTACAGTTATGTCACCCTAACTACTCTTTATGTGTTTCAATTTATAATTTTTTAGGGTTCCGTACCCAAAGGGTAAAAACGGGACCCTATTACTGAGACTTCGCTCGTTTCGTCTGTCACCAGGCTGTATCTCAAGAACGGTGATAGCTAGACAGTTGAAATGTTCACAGATGATGTATTTCTGTTGCCGCTATAACAACAAATACAAAAAGTTAGCCAAGTGCGAGAAGGACTCGCGCACGTAAAAACAAAAATGCTTAAAATATGAAGTCTAATGATGTATAGATAAAGGTACGGAACCATCGTGCGCGAGTCCGACTCGCACTTTGCCGATTATACAGTTAAATAATCGTGCGAAGCCGGGGCGGGCCGCTGTACGTAATATGGAATATGGTGCTGCTGTCAATTTGAATGTATAAATATTTTCAAAAACAACCGCCTGCTTAGCGATTATCGCATCTGTCATGTGCTCTTTATATTTTGTGACTAAAAAAATATAACAAACATATTAAAGTCGATCACAACATAGTAAATCAACGCAACAGTAGCGCATGGCTTGGAAGTTTGCCAACTGGCTCCAATATAGAGGTTGGTTAATCTGAGTGTACCTAATGTGCTGTCAGGTAGACTCTTGCTCTAGAATCCAGCAGTTGACTGTACAGACTTAGCTAATTCTGTACTTATATTATTTACCTATTAATAACAATGTATTACATACTGTAAGCAGCCGGATTATCCACTGCTGAACAGAGCCTCCCCCATTAAGGGGGGTTTTTTTATGCTTGATTGGTTAGCTTTTGACCACTATCTCACCTGATGGTAAGTGATGATGTGGTCGAAGATGTTGTACAGGCTAATCTAGAATTACTGGCTCTCAAGGACAGCTGCCGGAACACACCGTTAGGTGCTTGGCGACAGATTTTCCACTTGAGGGTGGTAGCTAGCCAGGCGGGCATAAGCAAAATGCCCTACCACCATGCTATAACGACTGCCATCCTAAGACAACAACCGGAACCGACAGCTTAACTTTCCCTCCGAAGCACGTGTACGCTCAGTAGAAATGTCACCAGCGGTCACCCATCCAAGTCATGACCGAGGCGGACGTTGCTTAACTTTACTGATCGGTTCAGAATGGCTAAGCAAACTTCACTACGAGCGCTTCATGACCGAGGCGGAAAAGGCGGTATGCCATAAATCCCGCGCTTGGCAGGCGTCTTGGTGATCGCAGTTTAAGATATCAGCTCCTCAGAAAGCGCTGCTGCCTATCACGGGTATTTTACCTTTATTAGCCTCTTAAAACTGAAGAATCAGGAAAATGCCTAGCTAGCGAAATTGTCAACCTACCAAAACTGTCTAATGAGTAAACTGGCGAATCAGTGAAATTGACGAATAAGGAAACTGACCAGTGGTACGCTAACTCCTTACGACACTCACAGGTAGCATGGGGGTGACATTCTAAGCCGGCACCCCACGGGCCGTAATAACATTTTATACTTATCATAAAAAATGTAACAGTTCGTGAACGCCTGAATACTCGATTATGTGTAGTTTATTAAAAATCTTATGATTCCAGATGACAAACCCCTCTGAATGAAGGAGGCTGTATTCAGCAGCGGGCAATGCGGCTGATACAGTACAGTACATATTGGGAAGACTATCGGTTAATTACTCAACCTAGATATACCGCAAAGTATCTAATGAAAAGAGTCATATAAGATCATTATTTACAAAATTATTAAACATAATGAAATAAGAATCATAACATTTTTAATACTCAAAATTTATAAACTAAGGGCACGGTAATGTTATCTATACAGTATCCTAACTCGGCTCTGTATTCGAAATAACTACCTTCCACCGCGCGGTACGTAAACATGCGATAGGGCTGCCCGCCTCCAGCATTTTAATTACATTTGCCTACTTTGTGGTTCCATTTAGTTTTGTGATTGTAAATATACTTATTTGTATAAACAAATTTAAGACTGTGAATTAAATAGGTAGTGTTCAATAAAAAATGCGTGTTGTTTTTTGATTGGTAGATTTAATTAAAAAACCATGTTTATTTTTGAATAACAAATCAGTCTTATAAATTCAGTCCAGTCCAGTAGTTTTGGCGTGAAAGCGTAACAGACAGACATAGTTACTTTGGCATTTATAATATAAGTACTGATTATATATTATATATTAGTACTGATAAAATACCACGTCTTTATTTTGAATTATACAAAGTAACAAAACACACATGCCCCGAGGTTTTAACACAAGCGTACCTACCGTATCGTGATTCATGAACCGCCTATAACTACCTATTTCACTCGTGTCATTCCTTTATTCTACTCTATTCACTTATTTTATTATTAATCCCGCTAGCTTTTTTCGGGAGATAAAAGGAAATACACTTATCCATTAAAAAGATACGCATTATGTAGGTAACCTACCTACTAGTAAGTAAATTTATTTTATAGTCTCATCTTTCAGAGTTTTCAGGTAATCTAAACAAAGTTATCTCTGGATGCTTTATTGACGAATTCATGCAACCAAAAACAGCACAATATATACTATAAGTCATATTAAATATGTACATGAACTTATTTTTTGTTAAAGAAAATTACACACCGTCCATTCGTCACTGCGACTGTCTGCGGGCTGAGCGTGGGCTGAGATCGAGGCGCGTAGGTATAACTCGCGTTTCGTCCGTTTCTATGAAGTTGAAATACTGTATAGATAACATTACCGTGCTAAGGGCCCGTTTCAGAATGTCCTAATAAAGTTTCGGGTTGCTATGCAACACATAAAATAACTGAATCATAAAAATTACAGTTAACATGCAGCGCGTGGACAGTGTTTTACTAAGATATACCTAATAAATTAATATCTTAGTAAAACAGTTAGAAATATAAAAAATAAATATCTTGTGACAATTCCATTTAACTTTCTTCCGAGCGCACGATGGTTGACCGCGTGGCGTTTGTAACGTCACGAGGGAAAATTAGGCGGAATTGTGACTAAAAATATTATTTTAAGTGTTTAACTACAATATTAATATAATGTTTTTTTAAATGTGTTATTATAAAGATGTATAAAGGTATATCATATCTTCAAAAACGAAAGGTGAGTAAGAGTAAGTACGTACAAATCCACTTTTAGACCGCGGCCCATCCGTTTAGGGTTACCATCCGTCCGGATTTCACCGGCCATGTCCGGACTTTTAGTCTCTTGTTCGGACTTTGTCCGGCCCTTTAATATGTCCGGATTTTGTAAATTAGATGAAATATGACTAATAATACTATATATATTAAGTAAGCTAATATTAAAACAGTCTTTAATCAACAACTAATACAACAATCATCTTAATAAATCTTCTATTACGAAATTTGCATTCAATTCAATCAAAACAAAAATAATTTTAAGTAAAATAATTAAATTGAACGCCAGTTTTTGGTAAGTATATTATTATTGTATTATGTTTGTATTTTTCTGCGCCAGATACTTTAGGTTAAGCCTGTTAACACCTTCGACCACATCATCACTTACCATCAGGTGAGATTGTGGTCAAAGGCTTACCTATCAGCAATAAAAAAAAAAAAAACTGAGCAGCGCCTGTTCATTCAAAGTTTTCTTGTAGAATTCTTCGCAACTCATATTTTTAAGGTTGTATTGATTAACAATGATCTAACCGAGGGTACAGATAATATGTTTCGCTCTTTTATCCATTGTGCTCCCATTAGCGAAAACACTCTTTCCACACTTGCGTTTCCACCCTGCATTGCAAAAATAAACTCGCAAAATACTCAATAAAACAGGCAGTCTGACGATTTTTAAGTAAGTGGGTAATGTTTCCATTTTGTGACCTAAATGCCCGGACTTTTACCGAAATTTCCGGTATTTTGTCAGGACTTTTAAAATGCCTAAATGGTAACCCTACATCCGTTTAAATATTTAAAGCGAAGCCAGAAGTAACCACAGATAAATCACCATGTTTATTGCTAAGAGGTTAGCTTTCAACAAGAATTGTGGAAGTGGAGAGTCTCGTAAATAACGAAATGTGGATAAATTATGCGTACTTGACGACATGAAAGTTCTGCAGGTCAATCACATCGAGTAAGAGATGAAGCTGGATTCAAACTTAACAATTATATGTAACCAGCTGGAAGGTCACCACCAAGTTGTACCTTTTTGGTTGGTATATAATTTAAAGATATGGTGAAGATGCACTACCTATTAGCACAGCTTATTTTTGAAAAATAACATTTATTGTTAACAAATATAAATTAATCAAAAAAGTAAAAAACACGACTGCAGATTTTTTATTTTCGTTAAACGTTATATCGTTCTATTGAAATTAAAACTGCAAATTATATACATTTTTGTAATAGTTTTTTAAAGACCTCCATTTTAATACCCCACTGGGTTTGAGGATGGAAGAAAAAAACATATGCTATCTCAAAATATGGCGTCTAAAATCGCCAGTAAGTACCTATGTTATTTTTATTAAATACCTTCGTTGTGTCACTTGGGTTATCAAGACTAATATAACGATATCTCAAGCAATGAAATCGGATATATATATCGATACCAACATAATTTACACTTTAGAATAACTAACATACTTTTATATGGTAGTATAATAGGAGGTCTTATCTCTGTGTAGCTATTTCTTCCAGACAACCTTTGGATGGATAGAAACAAGAGAAATAGACGGTGGTAAAGTTAGAATACCGCTGTATACTTGTTTCGGAATGTTTGTCCTCCAGCACGGAGACTGATGGATGGTTAGTCCGAGCGCGATACGTTTAGGTGCAAAATTTTAGAAAACTTATTTATAACACTTAGGGCCTGTTTCAGAATGTTCCAGTAAGTTCCAGTTATACTACCCAGAACATATTTATTAAACAAAACACTATCTTTGCGTTTCACAGTCATCGATTTAGCCTATTCATCGGTTAAAACTTGAAACGCGCTGCATGTTAACTGTATTTTTTATCATTCAGTTATTTTATGTGTTGCATAGCAACCCGAAACTTTATTAGGTTTTGTAGGTCCATGAAAGTTAGCAGAAGAGCAGAAATGCTTATTGAGTTTATCAATGTTTAAATCATTAGGAATATTATGATGAGATCTACCAACTCCTAATGTTCTAAGAAACTTACAAACTTTTGAAGGATCGTACTTATACCTACAATACTTAAGTGTGTTTTAACTCATAACTCTTTACCGATTTTGATGATATTTTTACATATGAAAGCTGGTACTTCTCATGTGGTCCCATTTCAATTTCAGTGAGATCTGTCGAGTACCTAGTATATGAGTTATAATTAATTTTTCATGTGAAGTCGGTATTTTTTGTGAAATATTTTTAATTAACCTTTTTCTCTACGCGGGGTGCTTGTTTAGAATTTCATACCCACCCTCCCCTCTCCCTTCAAAGACAAAATCACAGAAGATGTGCACCAGCACAAGTGACGAATTGCACTGCGCTCGCCACCCTGAGACGTACAGAGTATCAAGCAAGGTCACTCCTCCCAGTTAAAGTAGGATCTACACGGTTCGAAGCCCATTGGCCTTGGCGAGACGCTTGTTGCAAACCACCGTCGGAATTTGCTACTACACAGTTCGAAACCACAGTGTGTTTCGAACTCCAGCGCCGTTAACACCCATCCAACTAAGGCCAAACTACACACGATATCGCTTAATTTGTACGTTCTAAAATTACTATATATGAAATTTGGAAGAAAAATATGTCATAAATAATGCATTATATTTGGTCGTGGCTTTTATACCTACGTATCTCAAAGAGGGAAACGCGGTATGGGTGCGCTCCCGCCATGCGTGCACTCTCGCCGGCAGTGGCAGCGGCATACTGGCCATACTGCCCTTGCATGGTTTGCGACCGGCGCCGGCGTCTACACAGTGGGAAATAGTGGTCGCGAAACACGGTCGTTGGAAAGTCAAACGTAATTCGGTCGCAAACCATCATCTCCACAGTTCGAAACCATGGTTCGGGACCATAGTCGCGAACTGTCTGGCACGCTCTTAAGTCCAGGCCTGCCGCCGGGGCAAGATGGTGAATGCTACAGCGATCCCATCTTGCCCCACCTCGACTGAGGACTGCTCACGGGGAGCTTTATTGGATTCAAGTCCCCATCTTCCCTTGCGCCAACCCCGTGTTCAATGTAAGTAAAATGGCATTTCACAAAACAAAAATAAATAGAATGGCAACTGCCTTTCAAAGCTTACGTAGGTTTTAAGCTTTTTAAGCGCTAGGTGCTTGTTGACATGGTTCTTGCTTGAGGAACCACCCTCATGTAACTTAATGGTGTGGCGGACATTCGCAAAATGGGGTTGTTCTCAGACACTACTATCAGGTAAAAGTAACTCTACCACATGAATAAAGGTTATTTATTTTCCAAAAAGGAGGAGATTCTCAATTCGTCTGTATTTTTTTTGTGTTTATTGCCTTAGAACTTTTGACTGGGTGAAACGATTTTGAAAATTAGTTTTTTGTTTAGAAAGCTGATATTGGTCCCATTTAAATTTCATCAAATCGGTCAAACCGTTTATGAGTTACACTCCAATAACTCTCAATTATTTTCCTATCTTGATGATAATATAGTCGTTGACAATGAATGACAATCAATCCCGTAAGTAACAAGGGTCACTAAAAGGAGTAAAAAAAATATTATCCATTATCAGTTCCATTTTTACCATAAAAATGGAACTAAAAATAAAAATAAATAAACCAACTGATTTCTACACCCAAAACTGTGGAATATCTTGTCGAAATCGATGCCATGCGCACAAAATTGTGATAATAGGTACTTTTTATCTATCATGGTTACCGACTTCAACTAGTTATTTCACACTTTTAGGTGTTTAAGTCGGTTCCGTTTTTTGGTAATTTTTTTTTCATGAATCGACTGCACGTTTGTGACGTAGGCGTATTTTGGGATCTTTAAGCTAAATTAATATAAACAAAGTCTGTAAGAATCTTACTACAACATTTCATATAATATGTAGGGGTGGGCCGAATATTCTTTTTATATTCGGTATTTGGCAGATTTGCCGAGTATTCGGTATCGGCCGAATATTCGGTTAAATCACCGAATATTCGGCAAAGGGGTACTCAAAGTGTGATCATGAGTTGAGTGCTAAGTAAATGTGTCCTATATTTTTATTTGTGGTGAGCAATTTGGAGTGCAGCTTTATATTTATGTCGACACTGTAGCTACTTTTACAATAACGACAGATAAATAGATGGTTATTAAAAACAATTCATAAATATGTAGCAGGTTTGGGGTTAAACTACTGTGAACTCTTTATAATATAATAACGTTATTATAATCAGATCTTTATTGTCAGAAATTAAGCAAGGTTTTTTTGGACTCACTTGTGGACTTTTTATATTAGCTGGAGATGTATATATCTGTATAAGTACGCATTAGCGCGGGGACATTGTTGAGGTTCGATTTTCATAGAGCCTGTGTCTCTTCTATAGTATATTTGATTGAAGCGTAAGTTTATCAATTATGCCGAAGATTCGGCCGAATATTCGGTTCGGTAAAACTTATACCGAACATTCGGCCGAATGTTCGTATTCGGTGAAACCCATGTTCGGCCCATCTCTAATAATATGTATATATTTCTTACGAGTAGCAGTCGCCGTTACAAATGATTAGTTTGTTTGTTACGACAGTCACGAAGTTCTATCCCATTCGGAAGTATTTACGACTTTTGTTATGAACTTGGTCACAATGTATGTACGTAAGTACCTCGTTTTAATATATCCCTTATTTTGAGGTGGGGTCTGTGATTATTGGAATAACCTTCTTACTATTAGTTCGCCTCATACTATACTGTTTTTAGGGTTCCGTGCCCAAAGCATAGCATAGATTAGACTCAGCATTATGCGTGCGAAATTGCAAAGTGTTTAACACTTGTATTTAAAAAAAATACCATTAAATGGAACCCACATCAACACTTAAAAGTGTGAAATAACTTGTTGAAGTTCCCATGACAGTTCAAAGTAAAAACTGAAAAAAAAATTCACTCTTTTTAGTGTCCCTTGTTCCTTACGGGATCTTCACTGTCAATGACTATATCATCAAGATAGGAAAATATTTTTCAGTGGAGTGTAACTCAAAAACGGCTGCACCGATTTTGATGAAATTTAAATGGGACCACACGACAAGCATCAGCTTTCAAAGAATTATCAAAATCGGTTCACCCAGTAAAAAGTTCTGAGGTAACAAACATACAAAAAAATACATACGAATAGAGAACCTCCTCCTTTTTAAGTCGGTTAAAAATATGACGAAACAATCTTTGCATGGAGAGCTCTACGAGCACTCTGGTCTTAACAATTTTTTACATAGTTCTATAATAATAAAAACTGTCGTGGTAGTACGTTTGGATGCAAAATACCCTATACTTACTCAATTCGGCATTTTATCCATAAAGGGCTATGGTAACTAAATAGTGCAGTATGTACCAGCATTCAAGTCTTTATTACTAAGCACATTATCTATTTGAGTATAACCCGTTGTGGTTGCAACTTGCAACACATTGACCTATATATACTAGACGCGACATCTCAAACGAAAATAGTCGACCAGTGCAAGTATGCTGGCCGGCATACTCTCCCCCACACGTAGCTGGGCACTCGTAAAATTTACATGTACTTTACATGCGAATATTGTGTATTTTAAATACATAATATTCGAACATAAAGCGCGTGTAATCTCTGCAACTGTATGCCGACCAGCATACTTGCACCGGTCGACTATTTTCGTTTGAGATGTCGCGTTTAGTATATATATATGTCAATGTTGCAACACGAGGAGAGCAGATCATTTCAACCTGTGGTTTATTTAATAATGAGAAAATCACGTTTACTGTTGGTATAGAGCCCTCCTAAACTACTTAATTTATTTTAATTTACCTAATTGTTTATTTTTAAAGTAAATATACAACTATTTATTTGGTGAATATTTCAATTTATCCCTATTTTCCTTATTATTTTAGCAAATAAACGGCGAAAACCTCTTTTATTGTATGAGAGCCCCCTTATTTATTTTATTTTAATTAATTATATTTGAATAGTACATAAAACTAAATATTCTGTGAATAGTTAAAGCGTCTACCTGTCAACACTCTTGTCTTAACAATTTTTTACATAGTACAATAATAAATGTCGGTATGAAACTGCTCTTTCCTCAACTTTACCCTATCCTACACTATGGTTTCTACTAGGATATCAAATACAAATACAAATACAAATATCAGACGCCGCGTCACAAATTATTACTTTGTTTGTCACAACGCTCACGAAGTTCCCTCTCCCATTCCGAAGGTATTTACGACTTTTGTTATGAACGCGGTCACAATGTATTTTACGTCTCCTTTGTTGAGATTTTACATATCGGATAGATTAAGGTGAAACTACGTTTTTTTTATTGCTGATAGTCTAGCCTTCGACCACTATCTCACCTGATTGTAAGTTATGTGGTCGAAGATGTTGTTCAGTTTAACCTAGAATTACTGGCTCTCAAAGTCTAACACACCGTTAGGTGCTTGGCGACAGATTTTCTACTTTGAGATTTTACATATCGGATGGATTAAGGTGAAACCAGGTAAATATACAGTGTTATTGGTAAAATGCTAAACAACCTCTTAGGGTTGACTTCTAGTCTTCTCCTAAGTTGCTAGTCCTAACAAATATTGAGAGATGATATTTTTTGTTTTGAAATATTTTTTTGTGTTTTAATGCCTACTCTGAACAAAGAGCGTCCGCCGCGGCAGCACTGGACCGCGCTACCATGCAAAGGCAAAACACTGTAAGTACCAGTCATTTTCCGTAGTTCCATTGGACGTCCCATTGACGGGACTATACAAATAATGCATTTTGAGAAAAGGATCATTAAAACTTTTTTTGTTTTTATTTGATTATTCTTTTTCGTGATAACTTTTGAGAATTTTTTTTGGTACAGAATTCAAAGTATTTTAAATCTATCTAGCCATATGGTATTTTCTGTAGTATTTTCAATAGTAAGTAAAATATAAGCAGAAAAGTGTTTTGCCATGTCAAAGTTCTTCGGTTATGTAGCAATTGTTGTGGCAAAACACTGTATGTGGTAATACTGTACTAATCATTGAGTGATTTACTGTATAATATCATCAATTCATAATACTTACAGCGAGCACTCTATGTTATTACCAGCGTTGTGATGAAAAATGGTGGTAATGATGACGAAAGTGAGCAATGCCTTTCTCCATAATTTAAGCTGTGTCCATTCCAAGTTCCAGCCATTTCGGCTGGACAAACATACACATATATCTTTGGATCCGTAATATAAGTGTGATTAATCAATCAAATTTACTATTACTGATTAAAAATAAATTGGTGGTAATGAAAATAAAAAACAAAACGTCATGATTTTTTTTATTAATAACTTTGCGTTTGATCTCTTACTGAACTTAAGTTTTCCCTCAATTGTGTACTTAATGCGTATTAAGATATGTACACTGCTTACATACTATGAGGTATATCATATAAGGCGCCGCGCTCCCTTTGAATAGAGTTTTGAATATTTACATCGAGCAAAGTAATAAAATAATACATTACAGGCAAAAGAGACTTTTAACATCTCAGTGGTCCTCGTACTTATTCCGTCAAAAAATATAAAATAAAACATTTTATTTCCAACCAAAAAAAATCATATCAAAATGCTTGTTAGGACCAGCAGAAGTCAACCCTAAGAGGTTGTTAGCATTTTACCAATAACCCTGTATAATATTAGATATAATAAACTTAAAAAAATATGAAGCACACTTAGCGTAGTTTGCTTAGCCGTTCAGCAAAGTTAAGCAACGTCCGCCGCGGTCATGACTTGGATGGGTGACCGCTTTTGGCATTACTACTGAGCTTGCACGTGCTTGAGGGCAATTGTTGTCTTAGGATGGCAGTGTTACAGCATGATGGTAGTGCATTTTGCGAATGCCCGCCTGGCTAGCTACCACCCTCAAGTAGAAAATCTGTCGCCAACCAGCTGTGTTCCGGCAGCTGTCCTTGAGAGCCAGTAATTCTAGGTTAGCCTAAACATCATCTTCGACCACATCATCACTTACCATCAGATGAGTTAACTATCTCACCTCATTCTAAGTAATAATGTGGTCCCATGGCTGGCCTATAGGCTAGCCATGGGACATATATGTAACCTAATATATAAATACACTAGCGACCGGCTTCGCACGGGTGCAAGCTGATCAGTAGGTACTACTTATCAGTCAGTACTAATATTATAAATGCGAAAGTAACTCTGTCTGTCTGTTTGTTCACGCCAAAACTACTGGACCGATTTGAATGAAATTTGGTATGGAAATAGTTTGAGAACCGGGAAAAAACATAGGATAGTTTTTATCCAACTGCGCAAAAGGAGGTTAATGTTTTTGCGCGATAACAGCACCCGCGGGCGGAGCCGCGCCCGGAAAGCTAGTACTAAATAATCTGTAATATCTTCGAAAATACTCATTTAAATTACATGCTGTAAAGGGCATATTGATCTATATTAAATTAAATGCACAATGTATTTAATGTACTTAATTGGGTAAGGATTAATGCTGTATTGCTTAAAATCGCTTCGTAAACAAGCCATTATTTCTCGTAAAGAATAAAGGATACACAATAATTATTGTGGGTTACCCCTAAGAGATAGATATATACCTTCCTAGACTCTTTGTAGCCCTTTTCAGGGTCTAGAATACTGTAGTATATTATTTTATTATTTATCTTTCTCATAGGGTGAACCTGAGTTCAGTGCTTGCAATGTAAGCGCAAAAAAATGTGTTTTTTTTAAATGTATTTTTTTTAAACACAGTGGTGCTTGCACACTACTGCTTTGGTACAGAATTTGTGATACTGTGGTGGTAACCATCAAGAAGGACTCTATCTAGAAAAGCCTGCCACCTTGTATATCCATCTCTAGGCAGGATAGATATTGAAGTTTCCTGACTATGAAAATTGCTGATAGGTAAGCCTTTGACCACAATCTCACGTGATGGTAAGTGATGATGTGGTCGAAGGTGTTAACAGGCTGAACCTAGAATTACTCTGTTAATTAGTGTTTATTTACGACATCACATTAGAAACCTCTAAAATTATCAGTGTTTCTCAACTATATTATGCATGTAATGTAAATATATAAACCTTTCTCTAACTTTAACTAAACTTACAATATCAGCGACGTAGGAGCCCAGTGGTTAATGCCGGCGGTACGTAAATCAGGGTAGGTACGTAGATTCGATATCCAAGCAAGGTAAGAAAGTTCGTTCTCTAAAAAAGCTATAATATGTTACTTACTATTTTTGTACTTGATATTTTTATCTATGTATCGTCATTATTTACTAAGTAGATAATAGTAACAAATTAGGTATTGTTTTTTTGTTTTTTAGTGAACTAAATTTCTTACTAAGTACTAAATTTCGAATAAAATATTCAGGATATCCATTTCCATTATATAGATCGATTATATCTAGGTATATCCATTTCTCAAAGTTAGAAATTTATAGTTAGGTAATAAAAAAATCAGAGTGCTTAATAAAGTCGATATAGTCTCCAAAATATTACCCAAAATATTATACCTGGTGCAATAGTGCATCTTTTTAAATTAATATTTACTAAAAATACAATTTATTTATATGAAGTACCTAACTGTATGGGTAGCTTTTTATACGAATAAGCAGGGCAATCTTAACTGATCTACCTATTTGACAGATGAATGTGCTAGTAGACGACTTAACAATATTTCTTTTTATAGCTTCATTGTAACCAAATATTGTGATTTTTTTGAGTATACGTAATAAAGTAGTAGGTACCTAGTATTTTAAGGAAAAAGACAACATAAAAAGCTCAAATTATTTATGATATAAAAAAGCACCCATAATATCCTTGCAACACACGAAAAACAAAGCAACCAAACGCATGGGAATAAGCAAAATAGGTAACATTCCGTACGATATAATTAGGTAAATGGCATAAACGAAACAAAATCATTAAATAAAAGCATTAAAATATACCATTTTAGAATCATTTTAAAATCATAACTCAATTAAAGCATACTCACAGTAATTCTCAAATCAGCACAAAGACAAAACGTTGTACAAAAATTCCCACAGTTAAACACGAAATCATTTATTTTTAAAACTCAATCACACTTGTACACGCACGGAACAGCACATTCAGACATTAAATTATTAATTAAACAACACACACACCTTGTCTCTTAAACCATTCGTTTCTCTAACACGTATATTTTAGCAAAACATTCAGTTTGTTGATGTTTAAGTATCAGCTTTTTATTTTTTTATTCATGGTTTGGGTAGTGCCACCGTTGGCGCCGCGCGGGTTTATTCTTGTAAATGCGTTGCGATCGATACAGCCAAACATGCGGCGCTCCCCGAACCCGGGCGGACACTGAAAACTGAAACTGAATAGAGCAAGGTGTCGCCATCTAGATTGACTTATCGATGTCGTACAGATAATAGGAGGGAACTGCGTTTTGTTTCACCTCAAGGCGCTATTTTTATATAATTTAGTAAATATTTTCGGCGGGAAAAATGGAAATGTATTATGTGAGTTACATACTAAAATATTATTAAATTCGAGTGTTTACGTGAAATTAAACCGGTAGATTATGCATTAGTCGTTAAAATTCGTGACCGTGCACGTATGTAGGCAAATGGAACAATATTAGAAAAAATATATCTGTTCCGTGCTCTCAATCTCCCTTTGAATTTTATACACTGGCAATTATTTATAATTGTTATAATCACGACGATATCTGATTACAACTTGATTGTGACTTGTTTTATGTAAATCAAATATTAAATGTACTAACCATACGAGTCTAAATGAGAACTAAATAATTAGCTTTATTATCTATGAAACCGAATGTAACCGTATCTATCGGACACAAATTTAAATTTAAGGAACCTATCAAAAATAATTGTAAATAGCTCACCAGCGTAAGATTCAAATAACTACTTGTCTGGCATTTTTATTATTATCAATTATACTTACTAAGCTGATAGGCTAGCCTTTGACCACTACCTCACCTGATAGCAAGTGATGATGTGGTCGAAGACGTTGTCCGGGCTAACCTAGAACTACTGGATCTCAAGAACAGCAGACGGAACACACCATTAGGTGCTTAAAATGTTGTCTAAAAACTAGATTTTTTTTTGTGTTTTAATGCCTATTCCGAGCCAAGAGCGCCCATGAAAAAATTCTTCTCAAAATATTTGTTAGGACTAGCAGAGAAGTCAACCCTTAGAGGTTGTTAGCCATTTACAAATAACCCTGTATATTATTTTATATAAAATATTAAATTGAGTGATATTACTGTATTAGCCGGATTGTCTACTGCTGGACACGGCCTCCCCCATTAATGTTTGCCATAATCCCCACGCTTTGCTGGCGTCTTGGGGATCGCAGTTTAAGATCTCAGTTCCTCAGAAGGCGCTGCTGCCCACTTTCCGGTATTTTACCTTTAGTCGCTTCTTACGACACCCACAGGTAGGTAGGGAGGTGACTTTCTAGCCCTGGGCCGGGTTATTCTTATGTTGGCAAGAATATTATTATATTAAATTGAGTGATATTAATACTCCTTTATTCCTTAACTATAATTAAAATATTGCTCCAAAGTTTTTATTTCGAAAATTTTCAAATGACAACGTTTATCTTTTCGAATCTAAACACCTGTACAAAAAAACTGTGCTGAAGCGCGGCTTGAACGCCCATCCACACGTACGAGTAAAACTGTGCATGCCAGAACTGTGCAAACCCAATCCAAAGCTTGCACAAGCTACTATTTTTCTGTCCACATGCACCTGTTTATTCGTGTTAACTGGACTATACGGGTTAACTTACAGGCAAGACGTTGTGTGGCGACGGCACATAAGGATAAAAAATCCGTATTTGGCGTTTCTGTGTGGTAAGTACCTACCAATCCTCTGCTAATCCGCAGAGCATGCGTTCCTGCAGATTTAAGAGAGGGATAATTATAGTTAGGTATGAGCGGGATTCGAACCCTCGTCATCCATCCCTTTAGCCAGGGTATGCTCTGACCGACTGAGCTAACATGACAATAGGGGATCGCTATTTAATATGGCAGATATTTAGAAGGTGCTTCTGCTCACCTTACAACAGTATATTTCCTATATTTGTCTCTAACGACACCAATGAGAATATATACTCGGCACCCTACGGGGAATTAAAAATTAAAACGACAATTGATAAAAATATATTGATATTTATTAACAAAAAATAAATAAACAATAAGATGTCTTAATATGTTACTTATAATATAGGTTGTTACTTTGGAATGTAGGTAACATTTTCACATAAAAATGCCAATGCTTGAAGACCGTTGAGTTAGGATCCCCCCTCCTGAGAAAGAAACGTTCACTTAGGGCTTACCAATCTTAACATAGATTAAAAATGGGGTGTAGCTGTGTTATGGTCACGGCCGTTTCTTGTACGTGAATACGTAATAGGTACGTCTCAAAATGGCGGGCTCTCCCCTCCGCCGCGCGCGATCTGTTACAGTCTTATTAGTCTCGTATTAGCCTAAGATTTTTTTACCTGGTATTAGCGAAATAATTTATTTGATTCTTTAGCTATCCAGAGGTGTAATTGAAACATGGATGGGGATGATAGATATGTAGCTGCAACATTAAACTGTATTCCCCGATTTAGTTATCATTAGTTTTTTTTTATTGCGTTCCTATGGAAGGAATTTTAAAGACGTAGTCACGTCAAAATATAGTAACTTATTAGTTTATTCAGGTTAATATATGCGTAACATTTTAGATGTAAAACGTTTTAACTGTTTAATTTTACACACTCGTTGGTACCTTGCAGCGCCAACTAGCCTAGTAGGTATAACCTACCGTACTTTACCGTATGTTAGGATACTACACTGTTTTTTGTTTTTTATGTTATTGTGACGTGACAAGCTCGAGGCCCACCTGACGTTAAGGATTAACTTCTGCCTATAACAGATGCATTTCGTCACAAGTCACGAATTGCACTGCGCCCGTCACCTTGAGAAATAGTTGTTAAGTCTCATGTGCCTGTAATTTCACTGGCTCTCAAGGACTACTGCCGGAACACACCGTTAGGTGCTTGGCGACAGGTTTTCTACTTGAGGGTGGTTGCTAGCCAGGCGGGCATTCCAAAATGGCCTTCCACCATGCGGTTAAGCTCAAGCCCGCGGCGGCGGGATTCGAACCATGGACCTGCTGCGTGCAGTCCATAGCCAATGCCACTGAGCCCATGACTGCTTAATTTTCTTATAAAGGGTATCCCTTTTATAAGAAAATTCGCCATTGAACCAACGCATGGCAGGCGGCTTCGGAATGCGGATTGAAACGGAGGTTCCGCTTAAATGTTACATTTAGAGACGACAAACACTATATTGAGAAACCAGCAAACCAAGAGCATAGATATTGGGCTAGAACGTACATATGCAAAACTTCACAGAGTTCAAACGTTTGGTTTCTACAGTACGACGAAACTATGGAAAACTCTAAGCATGTACCCTTAATTGGTCGACCTCGCTAATTATTTTCTCGACACTAAGGTTGACATTCAGAGACGAGATAGAGTTTAGAATCAAACTTCACTATGTCAAAATACGAGTCTTAACTCAAACCCCAAACAGCTTTATATTCATAGTCGAGTTTGGCATAACGGAGCATGAGTATATGCTCAACGGAGATGGTCCAAGTCACCAAATCGGCTACTCCAGCCGTGCTCGAACACGCCAAAGCGGTAAAAAAAGGTTGAGGTTCTATAGATTTGTACATTTATTCTATGACTTTATTTATTATATTGCCAATATCTCTGGCTCCTGATATCATATTAATCCAGGCCTTTTAATTTGTTAAAGCGTATTTAACTTAAAACTGAAGCCATGTTATAATTTATAAGTCACGCTCAAAATATTTATCTAGGTAAGAACGTATTATTTTCCACTTCATTATCTTTCAAAGTTTAAACTAATACCGGCTATCACTCGTATTTTGAACAAGTACGATAACTTCTTAACAAAACTTTGAGCAGAACAGAACTTTGTAAATGACAACTTATAAGTAAGCCGACCCCACTTAGAGTGAGAGAAGGGTAGGACGTGGACGAAATTTTCTATTGGAACCTGTTTGGTATTCCTATCCCAATTACTATACCTTTATCTATCCTTCTTTATCTGGTATCAACTGTTGTCTCTTTCTAATGTCATCGATCTCCATCGAGTCAAACTTGACGGAGCCTACATGACGCAATCATTGGTTCTCAACTCTGAATATCACAAGCCGAAGTAAACTGCGCTTGGAGTTGGAACTCCGGTGAGACTAGTCGGAGTAAACCCGACCCATTGTCTCTGAATATCAGTCTACACTGTCGCAACTTCGCCATTGAATCTTGTCAGTTGTCAACTCTAAATGCAAAGAGTTATTACATTATTGACTAGACGCACCAGACAGTCAAGAAATTATGGTTCAGTTTAGCTAGCCCAAAGTAATTTATGAAGCACAATCACAGTTGTAATAATATAGACAAAGGGTGCAATCATATAGAGGGTGTCCCAAGAAGTAGTGATATACTGAAGCTGGGAGATAAAGGACCTAGACGGCTGTCTATAATATCCCCGTGTATGTTCCGCGATTTATCGTTTTTTCGGAGTTATGACTTTTTTATTTTATTTTTCACCTATCGCCGAGTACGATGAGATTTTTATTTATGGTGACGTGAATTATTGCGGTAGATGCTTGATTTTTTTTTGTGTACTAAGCTGATAGATAGGCCAATCCAGTATGGTAACATTTACTATTGTAAGATCTTTGAATGGAATAAAGATTCAGATAGCCCTCTAGGTCATCTACCTCCCAGCTTCAGTATATCACTACTTCTTGGGACACCCTGTATACGCCCAAAACAACGCGTTCAGATGCATCCGCGAAGGCGTGTCCATCTCATCTAGGTGGTGATCTGTTCAGTTCTTTTTTTTAACAAGCCTTATACTCCTATTTATGCCGTAGGGCTTTAATAAAAGAGCAATTATATCTTAAAGAATATATTTACAAGAATATAATTAATAAAATAACGAAAACTATGTTTACAATATTCATGATAACCCAAGAAATTGATGATTGGTGGATGATAAATATGGCAAATAGAAATAGAAATCAGCCAAGCACGAGTTGGACACGCTCGCAGAGAGTTCTGTACAAGCGCAAAATGTACCCAATAATAGTATTTTTTCTTACAGTTCGAGATCCTTAGCGGGGTCCGACCCGCACTTGGTTGGTTTTAATTAATTCTTCTTATACGCTAGACATTGGACTATAATCGCGCCAAGTTTGACGTTTGTGTGAATACCAATTTTACGATAGGTCAAAAATTAAAAACACCGTAAAAATACATGTTTTGTTGTATCCCCGTATAATGGTAATAAATAATGGGGACTCCCCATTCCCCATTTATTTGAAACTATATGTTATTATCAGGAAATCGCATTAATTTTTGTTATACGCCAGATATTGTTTTATAATCGCGCCAAGTTGAACGCTTTTATGAATTAATGATTATACGATAGGTCAAAATTAAAAACACCTTAAAAATACATGTTTTGTTGTATTAGGAATCCCCATCACTTTTTTTTATAATTATTAGGAAATTACATTATTTTTTGTTATATGCTAGATATTAGACTTAGGACCTGTTTCAACATGTTTGGATAAGTTCCGGTTATACTACCCGGAACATATTTATTAAACAAAACACTATCCTTGCGTTTCAAAGTCATCGATTTAGCCTATCCATCGGTTAAAGCTTGAAACGCGCTGCATGTTAACTGTCATTTTTATCATTTAGTTATTTTATGTGTTGCATAGAAAACAAAATATGTTCTGGGTAGTATAACCAGAACTTACTCGAACATTCTGAAACAGGCCCTTAGACTATAATCGCGCCAAGTTTTTTCAAGACGATTGTTCGAATCATCGATTATACGATAGGTCAAAATTAAAAACACGTTAAAAATACATGTTTTGTTACCTTTTTTTAACTATTTGTTATTATTCGTAGGCAATCCGTTATTTTTTTGATATATGCTAAATATTGGACTATAATCGCGCTTGTATGAATCACCAATTTTACGGTAGGTCAAAATTTAAAACACGTTAAAAATACATGACTTGTTTTATTGGGAATACCTATTTTTTTTTATTGTTATTTTTTTTTATTTATTCAGTATAGGTTTGCGTTTGACCACAACTTGCCTGATGTTAAGCATTGGTGTGGTCTAAGATGGAGCACGCTTACCTAGAAGAAACCTATTTACTCTCGATTTGAAGACACCCATGTTGTATTCATCGGGAAAAACAGACCATGGTAAGTAATTCCATATAGTTATTATTACTATGCAGTCCGCATTTTTAAATTTTGGGGATTAATTTTTAATATTTGTCGTTTGGGCTTCTCCAGATATGATACGGTTAAATCATTATTTGTAAAATATATGACTTCTTATGCTTCTGACATAGACAGTCCGGTACAAATGACACTAGCGACCGCCATGAGCGTTGACGGTGAACTGACAGAGCGCAAAAGCCGATGCTCCCCCCCCCTGTTAGTTTAATAGTTATTAGCGATTGTTTGCTACAATAGACATCAGAACGTTCATTAATCTGTGGATTTGGATCATATTTATCAGCTACAAAATAACTTAAATCCTGGACAGAAATAGAATTCAGCTGTGACAGCTGTCAAAGTCACTTTGATGTATTATTTATCAGTTATCACACACTTAATGGAGAGTACCGGCGCGCCATAGAAGACGAGCCGGAGGCGTACGCAGACGTCAGAGTGCGGACTGCGCTTTCTTTCAAACCACGCTTCCATGCTTTGTCGGGTGGCCCAGTTAACACACATAATATGTTATAGTTGTACTAATCCCAAAAACCAAAGTAATTACTATAGTGTCAATAGACCTTTAAGAATTCCCCATTGCACACTCAAAGGTAAAATCCGAAAATAAGCTTAACACATAACTACTAAAATAAATCGAATATGTAACCTTTCTTGTCTTTCTTGATAACGTTTCATTATTTTTTTAATATATTTTCATACACATTCATACCTAAACAAGTAAAGTATTTGCGTTCAAGCGTAATTTAGAATCAACTTTGCAATTTTATTCTACAGAGAAAATTTTAAGGAGACGTGTTTCGGACTTTTCTTGGCCTTAGATAATGTGATCAAGATTAACTAAATAATTTTCTTACTCGCAGTCGGAGGCAGAGGATGGACTGCGCCTTTTTACATACCACGCTTCTGCTTTGTCAGGTGGCCGAGTTAACCCACGATTAATATTTACTACACATATGTTATGGAATAACAATATATTTTCTCCGAAAACCAAAGAAATTTATATCATGCCAACAGATAGACACTTAAGAATTCTCCACTGCACACTCAAAGAGCCGCCAATGGGGATTTTAGACAAGTTTTTATTACTTATTATGGTATACGGTAGTATATAGACAAATCCCGAAAACCAAAGCAATTACCATCGCTACAATAGACCATTAAGAAATCCCCATCACACACTCAAAGAGCCATCAGAATTTAGACTAAACTCCAATAATACCAACACTTAATAATTTATTGCATTGTATGGTAAACGGTAAGATGGACAAATCCCGAAAGCGATTACTATCGTCTGAATAGACTAAACTATACCCATTGCACACCTTTGCCTTCAGTGGAGATTTTTACATGAAACCTCCACAAAATACTGGTGGGGAAAATTAATAGTATATTACATCGTATGGTGTACAATACGATTAAAATAAAAATAGGATCGGCCTAGCACCATGTTGTGACGTCAAAACTAGAATTTGGTACAGTTTGCAAAAAAAACAAACGACATAACGACTGTACATTTAAAAAAAAACCGACTGTAAATTATTACTTTAAATTCTATGTTGTAATTACTTTTATTATTATTCGTTTTAATTATCCACTACCTAATTTTTAATGCATGGACCCGTTCGGGTAAAAGCCTCCCTCAAAGAATGCCATCCTTCTCTGTCATTAGCTCTATCTAGCCAACTTCCACCCGCGACAATTTCGTCTGCCCATCTGGCTCTTGATCGACCTATCGATCATCGATATATATATATATATGGATATCAAAATGAAGGGCTTTTAAATATATATATATTCTAGCAAATAAAATATTGATTGATTGATTAACAAACACAAATTAAACTAGAAGATCACAAGAACTCAGAAATGTATCGCGTAGTACACGCGTCGGTGCTGTCAACATTATGTTTAATACTTTCATATTTTATGTATTAAAATAAACAATTGCGGGACACTCATTTAAAATTACGTATAAATAAATGGCGCTGCCCTATTTTTAAGTTTGTTCTGCTGTTCGTACTTATATGAGTGAAGTTAGCCGAGAGCCCGTCCAATTCTTATTTTAATCGCATTGTACGATATCATATGGACAAATCCCGAAAGCAATTACTATCGTCTGAATAGACTAAAGAATACCCATTACACAGTCAAAGGGCCTTCTTCAGTGGAGATTTTTAGATAAAACCTCCAAAACATACTTACTGGTGGGGAAAATGTCCCCACAAATTTCACTAGTTAGAATTTTCTGTAGCGTTTATTGTATTAAGCCATAATTTCATATCACCCCTTTCAATAAAAGTATATCGCACATCTAGCAAGCGTTTATTCCACACACGTATAAATAACGAACGTCCACACTGGCGCGATATATTACACTATATATATAAAACTGTCTGTATGTCCGTACACACTATCATACCATGTTGCGGCCCGTGTCGCCCGCTATCCGATTCACGATCTGAAAAAAAGGAGGTAGTATATATTAAGTAATTTATATTTCACGTCACAAGCTTAGAAAGTCGTTGTTTTTCGTTGCGTGAAAAGTGCTTTTCATCCACTAGCGTGGAAAACCTTTTTGAAATTCGTACCTCTATAAAAAAAAAACCCTTTTCAAAACGTAAAAATAATATCTCAAAATGTTTGTTAGGACTAGCAGAAGACAACCCTAAGAGGTTTTTAGCATTTTAACAATAACCCTGTATAGCTGAAAGGCTAGCTTTTGACCACTACCTCACCTGATGGTAAGTGATGATGTGGTCGAAGACGTTGTTCAGGCTACCCTAGAATTATATTATATATATATATATATATATATAATTAGTCTCAATCGTGCGCTCGGTAAGTCAAGACCTCCTGAAGATGCTTCGTTTAGAACCGAAACTAGTCGGGTATTCTTCCGGTTAGGCTGCGTGATGTTTATGACGTCACGTAGATAACAAGAAAATTAGGCGGAATTGTCACTAGATATATAATTTTATGCTTTTTTAAGTGTTTTATTTAAATATTATTTAATATTTTTAGGATACTTTTAAAAGTATTTGTTATTACCCTAGAATTCCTTTAGGTGACGGTGATCGCTTTCCATCAGGCAGCCTGTTTGCTTGTTTGCCAACATAGCATCAAAAAAAACTTGTATTATCTACGAGGATGTAAGTAAAACCAGTTTTCCAATGCTTAAGCGCTCGTAGCGAAGTTTACTAAGCCGTTCCTAACCGATCAGCTAAGTTAAGCAACGTCCGCCGCGGTCGTGACTTGGATGGGATGACCGCTAAATGATATACTGAACGCTTCCGTGCTTCGGAGGGCACGTTAAGCCGTCGGTCCCAGTTGTCTGAGGTTGGCAGTCGTTATAACATTGTGGTAGGGCATTTTGCGATTACCCGCCTGGCTAGCTACCACCAGTAGAAAATCTGTCGCCAAGCACCTAACGGTGTGTTCCGGCAGCAGTCCTTGAGAACCAGTAATTCTAGGTTAGCGTGAACAACATTTTCGACCACGTTCGAAGCAGTGATGGCTCAGTGGCATTGGCTATGGACTGCCGCGCAGTAGGTCCATGGTTCGAATCCCGCCGCGGGTTTGAGCTTCACCACATGGTGAAAGGGCATTTTGCGAATGCCCGCCTGGCTAGCGACCACCCTCAAGTTGAAAATCTGTCGCCAAGCACCTAACGGTGTATTCCGGCAGCTGTCCTTGAGAGCCAGTCATTCTAGATTAAGCCTGTTAACACCTTCGACCACATCATCACTTACCATCACGTGAGATTGTGGTCAAAGGCATACCTATCAGCAATAAAAAAAAAAAAAAAAGATGTGCAATTAGCGCTACAGCGTACAGTACTAAGCGAGACGTCAACGCGGGCGTCCTGAGCTCTCCTTGAAAAAGGCCACCGAATGTGGTTGAAACTATAGTCGGAGCTATCTGACTGATTCACGTGAGTTATTCCGTATTATGTACTAAAATATTAAATTAAATAACCACGTGAGTTTTTATAATAAAACGTACAGATGTACAAATATTTTTTTCAGATTATATATATGGAATAGACTATAACATAAAAAAGTACTTGACAGATGTTGATGAAATTTTTAATGAGACCAATTTAATATTCTCTACCCAACGAAAAAAAAAGTCAATGCATATTTGGCGGAGTAATCGCGTAACAAAAATAACATACAGTTGAATTGAGAATCTCCTCCGTTTTTGGTATTCGGTTAAAAAGTAGAGAGTTTAACTCACCCCACTGATGATTGGCAAATTTAATAACGATCCCAATACTGGAACCATTCTTAAGAAATTAACAGCTGCAGGCAGGAACCCTCTGAAAAGAAAAATATATTTGTAGATTAAAGACACGAGTATAGTTTAGTGTTTATTAGTGTAAGGGTGTGTCTTTAATTGTAAGAGGGTGTCTGTAAGTGTAAAAGGGTGTGTGTATGTGTACTTATACGTATGGTGTGTAATTGTAATGATTGCAAGTAACACAAGCTCCCCGCAATAATAACAAAAGCTCGTATATATATTACAGGGTGTCCCACGGGAAATTCTAAACTTAGCGATAAAATATTTTCAGCGCGGCTTATAATAAGTTAAACGCGCTCTTAGATGCGCCACAGTAGCCGCACGCACCATTTCATTCACAAAAATGCCGGTCATTTGACGTGGATAGGGGCGAGACCTCAAAAGTCAAAGTCAAAATCGTTTATTCAGGAGGAGGCTCGAGTAGCCGAGGGCGGAGCATTGATGACATCGTAAAGAGGTCTCTTGAGCCTCCTCGCTGGGTTGCAACTCTGGCATGACTTGAACGTTTCCCTCTGCTACGCGAAAGACCCAGCACCCGCACGGAAAATCCAAGAGATGCCAAGTACTTTGCCCGTCCAAATTAAGCTCCAGACAACACGCGCAATAAAAAGGAAAGGCAAACACACCACACACCACAAAGATTATTTAGTCTAGTGTGGAATACAATTTTGGTGTCCTTGCAGAAAAAATTACAATAATATGACGTATACTTGGAGGGACTACATTTTGTCAGCTTGGGGGCGATCTGTCCTGCATTGACGCTTGGGGTGTTTTCTGCATTTCCCCCGCCAGTTTCCTACCCAAGCCATCCCAACTCCTTAATGTAGCGGAGAAGGACTCTAGGTCGCATAGCTGCTGCAGTGGCGTATGTGGTGATGAGGATTTCGTAGGTGAGAATGACTGAATTAGACCTTTTAGTTTTAGTTTCAATTCTTATTTGTACTGTGGCTTCACAGGGCAATAGTACGTACTCCACGGTCTCTTCACGCTTACAGCCTCTACATAGAGGAAAGTCTGTTTGAATACCTTAGTTTTGTGCCAGTAATTCAGGTTACAGTAACCTGTAAAGAGGTCTACAAGGCCTGCCCGCTCCTCCCGCCGTAACTTTAGCAGGTCATTTCTCAGCTTCTTGTTTATAGTTGGAAACATGGCCTTTGTCTGTATCAACTAATACCAAAGATTATGTTGTTCTCTCACAGTGTGACGATGTAATAGTTCTCGTATATTAATGGCTTACAAAGGCCCTTTGCATCATCACATACCTGTTTTTTTGCCCCGTTTTTGGACACAGTATCTGCCATGGTGTTACCCGGGCACATGTTTGCCTCGGCCATGTTACCATTACTTTGTAATTGTTTGAATTTTTTTGTAGGGCAGCATGGCACTCAGCAATAACTCTAGACCTGTTTACTAGTTTTCTAAGAGCATATACTGCCACACTGGCTGTATTGAAAAGACGAAACTCATTTTCTTAATTGAGTGTTATGTCTAGACGTGATTATGCCCTCGCAGATGGTAGTAGTAGACCATTGCCTCTGTTTGCATTACTGTTGTCATCTTGTACACTCATTTGAGCCTGAGAATCCAAGTTCCAGTGAGTAGTAACCAAAGCCTACACATGTTTTGTCGCACCATACGTGAAAATATTGTATGACAGTGATATATCTGCCACAGTGCTGTTTTTAGTAGCTAGCTTGTACTTCCTGTTTTCAAGGTAGGTACTGGCTATTTTGTCAGTGCCTTGCCTCGTTTCTTGTATTATTTTAATGGCTTTGTTTTTGTTTGTTATATGCATAACCATTAAAAAAAGAGTATATTCCGTTAGCCGAGTGGAATAGGCATCCGGTGCGAAATCGGAGGATGCGGTTTCGTTTTTCTTTTTTTATGTTTTTTTTTAATGTTATTGTGACGGAACAAGCTCGAGGCCCACCTGATGTTAAGCGGTATCGCCTATAACAGATGCATTTCGTCACAAGTCGCGAATAGCACTGCGCCCGTCACCTTGAGACGTATTTATTATGTATCACGTGCCTGTAATTTCACTGGCTTTCAAGGACTGCTGCCGGAACACACTGTTAGGTGCTTGGCGACAGATTTTCTACTTGAGGGTGGTCGCTAGCCAGGCGAGCATTCACAAAAAAGCCCTTCCACCATGCGCTGAAGCTCAAGCCCTCGGCGGGATTCGAACCATGGACCTGCTGCGCGGCAGACCATAGCCAATGGCACTGGGCCATGACTGCTTCAAAATTTTCACTCGGTACAAAAATTGTGTGCTTCAATAATTTGTAAATGTGATTTTAGCTTAGAAAGCGATGGTGCTTGTAATCACGTTTATAAATAATAACTTCCAGTATCTATAACATTGAAACATCATTGTAATGTCTCTCATGAACACCACTGGCGCTATTACTTGTTTAATCATACGACAGTTCTTTTTATTTCAATCAATAAATACCAGCTTGCAATATAAAATGTTTTCCCATTTCGCGTTACACAATTATATGTTATAAAACATTAGGACATGTCCACTCTTAGAGTTTAGTGTAGTCACGGTAATATTATTAATATTACCGTGGTGTAGACACTCCGTTACACGCGGTCTTATTTATCACATAATTACACGCGCGGGGCACAACCGTGCCCCTATTTTAAATTAGGATTACATATATAATAGAAGATAAATTTCACATAGTATTAGTGTTTTCAAAATCAGCGTTTATTTATGCTTAGAACCGTATATAACAAAGAAAGTTGCTTCTTTGCGCAAAATATTTTAAAAAATGCAATTATGTATGGTCCTTACACAACCATTTGTAGTGTTATTTTGGTTGAATGATCGCCGTTTCTAATCAAAACGAAGGAATTAAGGGAAATCTAGTATGAATAATGTGTTGATAAATAATAAACCCGTGCACTGTCGCTGTTGCTGATTATATTTATACCATGGGGCACATTTGTGCCCCGCGCGTGTAACGGAGTGATAAAGATGCATCCAAACAAAAAGTTACTTTTGGTTACAGCATTTTGCTATAATATTATAACATTAAGTATTACTTTATTAATTATTTATGTTATCGGTTGTGTCCAATAATGTTGCTTCACAAAAAGTAACTTAAGGATGGTTATCACTCAAAGAATCAGTGTAGTATAAGTGTAAATTGTAACAATTCTGTATAGGTAGATAAATTAAACATAACCTCACCTAAATAATAACAAAAACCCGTATATCTCCGCGATCATGCCGATCATCGGCCATCCTAGCAGCACGATTGTGATGCCGCCGAAGAACGCCACTGACGCCTTCACTTTGTGCCTTTGGAAGAAGAAAAAGAACGTCCTCTGCAGACCGATAACTGCTGCTAGACCACTGATGAATAGAATCTGAAATAATATTTTTTAACTTACAATAAATACCTGCGGGCTATACTTATATGCTCTCTTCTTCAAGACTCCTAAGTCGTATCTGTTCGGAAATACTTCACCTGGCAGCTGGTTTCATAATATTGGTCCCTATAATATGGCAGTGCAAAGTAGAAAATGTCGTGAAAATCGCAAGGTTGTGACTTCCAGACGTCGACATGAAATTTATGAAACATCATGCTTTGTCGGGAAGTCTGATGGCGAAATTGAGCTGCAGGTAGTAAATCTAACAGTTCTTCAGAACACTCCCCATCATAAATATGGTAAAAGATGCAGAGTGATCCAACATCTCTACATTGTGAACATGCCCAGGACAAACCCAACCACTACATTCGGTTCGACAAGCCACAAATCCTCGCTAGAGAGAACCGGTTTATGCCAAGAATGTTATGCGAGGCTATTGAGATCAAAAAGTACCTAAATTTCAATAGAGATGATGGTTGGCAAGTACCACCTGCTTGGGATCCTGTGATCAAATTAATGAAATCCCAAGGCCGACACAAATCTGCAAGACCTCTGGACACTGTGAGCGAATACTGCGTGAATAGGGAACGTTATGATTAATATAAAAAATTCTGACAGTAGACCAAATAATTTCTTAATAACTTATGTGACAAATAAAATCAATTAGTCACCCCGTGACCACGATCACTGCAAAGTGTTTGAAACGTCGGGATAAAATAATGAAAAATATACGCGATTTAAACCGTTTAAAGTTGTTTAATTACTATGTGCAATTAATATATTAATATATTAATTTAAATAATTAATTAAATTAATTTAATTTATTAATATATTTGTATATTTATTGAAATTAAAACTGCAAGTTATATATATACATATATATTTATGAAATTGCTTTTTAAAGGCCTTCATTTTGATACCCCACTGGATGGGTTATGAAGAAAAAATTTTTTTTCTCACAATGTGGCGTTTGCACCAGTGTGTTTTTTTTTATTTGTATGTACCTAATGTCACTCGTCATCAAGATGAATCTAATGATATATCATGCATCATGCAGAAGTTATAGTGGAATAAAGAAACTCACAAACATACATATTATATGAACCCTGAAAACATAACTCTCTTTTTTTTTGGGCAGTTGTGTAAAAATAGGGAGACTTGGAAGGAGATGAAGGAGGTATATATACCCGGATGGGGTAAAGGCTATAAAATAAAATAAAACTTACTATAGTTTAAGAAATTTTATTACTAACATATTTTTAGAATAATATGTAGCAATACTGTATTGAATAAATATGCTTTTCATCCCACCATCTCGGAAAGAATGTTTTTAATCTTCAATATCTGAGTGGAAAAGCCGTTTTTATTCACTAGAGGATAAAGTAAATTGAATTTAGATCATCATGTGCACTAAGTTTGTGAATTAAAAAAAACATTAAACCTATTTACTGCTACCTCTATGGTGCCGAATATACAACTTTTTTTTAATTTGTTAAAAACTCAGACTCGGAACCTTCTTGGTGTTCTTTTTTCAATTTGATTTCTTTGCTGAGGTGGAATGAAAAATTACATGTTGCACTCAAGTGCAAAGATTTTTCACCTTGTGCTCTTTTGATTCCCTCGCTAACGCTCAGGATTCTAATTTTGAATCACTTGCTGTCCTTCGCTTGCTCGGTCATCAAAATTGAACATGCGGTTAAAAAGCAAATTTGCACTCTTGTATAACAAATAACTATTATTATTTACTACTTTATTATAATCTCGCCTTTTGGTAGGTAGAGTGACATCATGGTTGAAGATCATAGCAAAAAAGTCCTACCACTAATGATAAGCAAGAAAATAGAAATGAGTTAGGGAACAGCGAGTAGCAAGAGTGTAATTCTAATAGTTTTGTACTTTTGTAGCCGTACCACAAACAAGTGAGCAAGCGTAACCGGCGATAACTTACCCACCTGCTCAGGGTACACGCAAGTGAGTATCTAAGAGCAGGAGTCTCACCAAACACTTAAGCGAGTTTCTCACCAAGTAAGCAAGTATATTGACGAGTGTATTGATAGCAACTATTACAAAATGTCTCTCTCTCTCTGTCTGTGGATCTCTTTTGTTGACATGGCTTCAGTATATATTATGTTTTTGGAGCGAGGCAGACTGACTGGATTGACTACTACTCAACATCTCTCTAGCTGCGAGACAAGTGCCTCAGAATGGGAACATTTGCTCGAGGACAGTTGGATTTTAACTTGAGGTTAAAAACTAACCTGGCGAGCAAGTATTTACATGCTCATTACATGCCCTAAAAATATACAACATATTTTTGGCCATACTTACATTACCAATAGCTAATAATCCTTTATCAAATAGTAAAAGTACTCCGAGAAACAGGAAGAACATTCCAAACCCAGCCAGGCCAACACCAATTTCTGAAATAAATGAGGAAAGTAATAAATTACAAACATCCATTCACAAAAAAATCCAAAATTATTACAAATGATATTTTTTATTTCTCTTTTCCTTCTTTTAGAGGATCTATGGCCAGAGTTGCGCTCTGTTATTTTGGCTTAATGATTGTGTATGTTATATACATTCACAAATTGTGCATCTCCTTTATAGCTAACTTAAAATACGATTGGGGTTCTAAGGGCGATGCACATTTAATGTATTATTTATAAAATATGTGCTTTAATTTTTTACTCTTTTACTGTATATTAATATCTAATAAAAAAAATAAGGGTTCATTTATGTGTGATCAATACTTTCTTTCGAACAGGGTGTACTTTATTATCAGTCGCATTTCCATGTCATGCACTTCAAGAGGCCACTATTAGAATTCCACACAATAATATAAAAGTTTAGACTTGAGGTATTAACTGGTACAGATTGAATTTAAGTAGTCACAATCATCTTTTAAGAGTATTGATAACGTAATTTTTCGCATATTTAGATAGTGTATTTGAAGTGTTGCCTTTAATTATAAATTTTTCAGTAATAATTATTGAATTTCTAGATCAAATATATAGATAAATGATGATAACAAAAGTAACTCTGTTTATGATCACTTATACTCACTTTGGGTGTCAGATATCTCTATCATTTTGAACTAAATATTTTTCACTTGCTCCTAATTAACTTGATTCGTTTTATTGACCCAATTAGTAATTGAATGTTCATAAAACATAAATAAATTCATAACCTTCTTCTCCACGTCATTTTCGATTCGCTCAATTTTTGTTTTTGACATTGTATCAGTGTTGCCAGCAAAGATTACATAGTCCCTTTGTTGCCAAACTAGTGTTTTTTTTTTTTACACTAATAGCGTATTCCATTTGACGCTATGAACGTTATTTTCGATAATTTTGATCACATTTTGCGTCTATGGTTTGATCACCGTGAGCATTTGTAACTGTTTCTCCCCTGTTCCACTTCGGTTATGAACGCTAGAAATGCCATTTTTACCAAACTGTCAGTTGTGAGTTGTGAGTTGTGACAGCTCTCGCGTGGTGCATAAAGTCGAAATTTGAATATATTTTATTGATAGAAGACGAATTTTCGTACGTAAACCAATTTATTTAGTGTCTCATAAATAAAATACGTTAAAGGAATTGTTGGCAGGTTTTCTTGTCTTCGTAGTATCAAAGTAAAAGTTATACGTTACATGGTTTATGAGTAATACTTCAGTAAAATACAAAGTGTTAATTAGCTGTACAATTCATTTTAAACCTTTTTTTAATCGAATTGTCTAATAACGATTAATTAACTCTGTTTCAGATTATGGGTAATCATTGGATAATTCCAATCAATACTAATATCTACAAATAATCAGCCTCTCAGCTTGGAAACTTCACATGGTGGCAATGATGGTGAATTTTAAATCTCTGTGACATGTTATATTAGACGGTGAAATTTAGTTATTCCCTAGTGACTAATTGGTATAAAATAATGAAACTTGTGTTTGCAGACCTGAACAATACTAAGTAATTTATCTACACGTATAAAGTACGGAAGAAATATTGTGAATGCAATTTATTAGATTTTTGCCATTATCATCTGTATTATACAACCAATTATTAAAATTAAATCACCACTTGCATATCTGGAATAGTCAATAACCAAGTGCTGCTAAGGATTGTGTGTAAAGTTCATATATACAGTATATGGATAAAGTATTTGGATAATGGGTAGTTAGAACCAGTAAAAAAAATATTCAGAGATATCACTGGTGGGCGCTGTGCCAAAAGAGTTGGTAACATCAATTTTGTTTGCGTTCTCACTAGTGAGTATGATATATTATTCTCACATTATATCTCATATCTGTATCTATAACTTGTGTTAACGATAAAATACATATCTATGTTCACCATCAGCGGGGAGGCTTTATTGACCAGTTTTGGTTAATAATGTGTAAATAACATTATTGCATGGAGCTGTCTTAAAGATACTATAGCTGCTTATTAGAATATTGTGAAGTATGACAGGTTTATGATTTTTACCAATATAGCAGCACTTTTAAAAATAAGGATTTGCAAGCAATTTTAGCTGTTTTATAGTATGTTATTAGTTTTGTATTGTTTATAATATGTAAATGTTATAGTTAATAAATTGTCACTGGAGTATTTCCTTATGTATAGTGTTGTACTTAAAAGAAATGAAAAAACCTCTGCATCATATAGCTTATTTATTTAAGTTCTTAATAATAATATATCTGGATATAAGTTTGTTTTCAATAATGATGTATATTTTGATTATAGAGATAGGTTATATACTCATTTCAGTCCTATCAACATCTTGCTATGTATCCAAATAATTTTCAACATTCAACAGTAATGTTCAATTTTCCACTGATGATTATGCAAAAGCACTGTCAAATGGACATCAAATTTGATTTCCAGCTTATATCTATCCACATACTACATTATTCTTTACAATAATGTTTTTTTTGCGTTTCATACCCATGGGTAAACCTAACAGCCAGACAGTTGATTTTTTTCACAAATGATGTCGATATGTTGCCGGTATAACAACATATACAAAAAATAGGCCAAATGCAAGTCAGACTCTCGCTCAAGGAGTTCCGTGCAATTATTTATACAACATTAGAGGTTGAAACTGAATTAAAGGTTTTATTACAGTGTCGAATGTTTAATCAGTATGATGGAACTTGTCATTCGCGAGTCCGATTCGGACTTAGCCGATATTTATTTATTTATTAATAATTTGGAACACAGCTATTTATATTTTGCATCTAACTATATTTATTGTAAAAAATATTTTATACGTTTTGTTTAACTATTTCTCTGATGCTGTTGAAGCTTAATATCCTTCTGTGACATCACAAACCGGCGCCAACAGACCAGCATATCGACTGTGAACTGGCAATAAGTCTAGAGTTACTACTCAATTTATTGCTGTCTGAATAATTGCTGATGCCATAAATGAATGTATTTTCTGGATTATTGTAATGCTTTATGAATAAATATAAGAAAAGAGGCTGGTTCGAGTATTTTATCAATTTAAGTGTGCATTAATTCTAGTATACCGTTCATCAATACTTTGCCAGACTTAATTCAACATCTACTTGCAAACACTAGTCTGCCTAGATACCACCCACAAATAAAAAATCAGTCGGCAAGCACCAAATCGCATGTTCCACCAGCTGTTCGATATTGAACTCTCCTGGAGATCCATTCTAGTTTTAGCCTGTTAAACATCTGCAACCACAGTATAATTTACCAATAAAAGAATATAGATATCTATTCTCCACAGTAAAGATAAAAATATATTTATTGTCCATAGTACTCATTTTTCAAAAAATCAATTAGTCACCCCGTGACCACGATCACTGCAAAGTGTTTGAAACGTCGGGATAAAATAATGAAAAATATACGCGATTTAAACCGTTTAAAGTTGTTTAATTACTATGTGTAACAATCGCGAAAACCTAAGACAACAGTACTCATTTTTTTTAATAAGTTAATGCAACTCATATTTTAAACTAACAATATATAGATAAAACAATATACAAACAAGCAGTACCTACAATACGAATTACTTAAAACATAGAATGCCTACTATGTAATTGCATTCAGTGGAATAACATCAGGATATCCCTTAAATGCTGTTGGAATGTATACATTCTTCATACATAGGTAGGTGTTAATATTAGAACCTTAGCAGTTTTCATTATTGCTATTTATTCTTAGTATTGGACACCTACAACGGTTCATATAGTTACTAACTTCCTTCTTAGAGCGTTTCTTATTTTAATATAATACAGTTATTTCCAATGCATTGTGTCTAGGTACATATTCTCATCCAGCATCAGCACAATTATTATTATCATTTTGTTTAATGCTGTGGCCTGCTTATAAACACTTACTTTATTATGGTTACATCAACGTAGGAAGGAATTCTAAGCTGGAATTTCTGACATTTTATCACTATGTTAATATTTTTTTCTTTTTATAATTCAGTAATATTGGAGTTTCGCAAAGTAACAGCTTAATCTATGAATTCTGTTGCTTCTACGTAGAATCCCGTCCTTATTGTTATACTGTAAGGATATTGAAAACTCTCCGCTTATTTGTAATATTTTTTTTTTTTTTTTTTTATTTGGTTTTGTTCATTTTCCACAGACTCCGGGGTCCGTGCCATTTTTGAAGTTAACAGAGAATTTATTTAGTAATTACATTATTAGGGGGAGCATTCTCACATACTAGGGGAACACAATTTCAAGGAATTCACTAGTACTAAACAGTTGCAAACAGATTTGCACTGGCATTCCGAACGGACCAGTGTCCTCAAGCAGCACTCGTTCACGAGTTGACTCGCGTGCCAGCCATCGTCCTCCTCAACCATTTTTGAGGGAAGAGGGCGACCCGAGACACGATGCCACTGCTTGCCAACACATTTTCGTGAGCATGACTGTTCCGAATGCCTGCACGAATCCGCTTGCTAAAGGGGAAGAAAACTATAACTAAGTACTAAATTTAACACTACAATAAAAAAGTGGACTTTGAAATTTTCTTAGTCTGCATCTCCGACGTCCATTCCCACCAGGGCCTCTATCACCACACTGTTGCGATCTCTGATTGCCATCTTCAGGTTGTAATCGCGGATATCTTTGCGTCTTGCAGCCACCGCTCTCCGAACGAACCGTCCAATAGCATCATTTGCGTCGTCAGCGTAGTACGTGAAAGTCCCGGTGTGCCTTGAGACTGCGACGACTGCATGTGGGACGCTCTCGTGCAGCTTCATTCTATCCTTGGTCTTTATTGCGATAACTGACTCGTATGTCAATCCCTGTGCTTCGTGGATTGTGAGGATACGAGATCCCATGCCTGCTCCGTAACCCTCGTTGGTCAGGGTCTCTTTTTCTTCCTGTGTTTGAACCAGGAACAGGGTGTTTGGGATGGTTTTGGGGATTTTCGCATCCGTATATCCTTTCTGCTCTAGGGACTGGATACGGGGAGCCGAGAAATATATACCTGAGTATATTTCCCTCAGCGCGTACGTGACATCCATTGGGTTCCGGTGCGTGCACAGCAACTCTTGGCTGATGTTTGTGACCAAGTTTGGGCGATTGTACCTTATCTCGAAGAGATCTTCTCTGTCGATATAAGGTAACTGATTTACATCTCCGATGAGGACAAGTTCGCTTACTCCAGACAACCTTGAAGCCATCACTATGGCCCCGAAATGGTTTATGAGAGCTTCATCCACCAAGAGGCGGCTGTAGCTCTCCTTCTTCTTAAAACCATTTACGAGGACCGAAGCCATGGTGCGCACTTTGGTCTTTGCCAAGTCACCGATTCGGTGCGCAAGCTTCTCCCTCAGGTCTTTGGCAACCTCTTTTGTTGTGGTGATGATGGCGTCTTTGTCTACATCGAAGTTGCGTATCACCCAAGTTGTCTTGCCGCATCCCGGCACTCCATTGACCCACTGTATATTAGGTACTTCCCAGCGTTTCCAACATGCCTCGACCTCCGCATCCTCCGAAATGGATTTAGCCATTTCAAGGATCCGGTCGTCGAGCATTATCTTAGTACACCGGGCAGTGACTACAATGGGGTCATTTTGGGGTTTCTTTGTAATTTTCACTGTGTTTGACTCTGATTAGGGCAGTATATTGCATGTCGGTATAGTTAAGTCATCACTGGAAACATAATACTGGATGAAGATTTGTTCTACTTGGGCTCTGCGAAATGTTGGACTAGAAATTGACACGTGACTGCTCCTCCATTATGGATTCTTCAGGTGTTGTCTTTTTCAAGGTGGAAGTGCTGGCACTGTGTTTTATTTGAATCAACTCAACACAATAACAAAGTCGGCTAAACATGGATCAGTGAAGTCGTCTTGCATGAAGGAATAGGTTTCTAGACAAACGAATAAATATGAGAGTAGATTAAAATTAGCATAGAATCAAGGAATTTACAATGTTAAATTTACAAATTATTGGAATACAAAATGTTTTGCCCCGGGCGGGAATTGAACCCGCGTCCTTCCGATTTCGCGCCGGATGCTTTATCTATTAAGCTACCGGGGTACGGCTGTGTCGCCGAAATTTCGTACTCCAATCGTATTTCTTAAACCGTCATAGGGGACGGTGCGCGGCCATCAACCAGACTACTAGACTTCATCTGACCATGATTTGTATTCCAATAATTTGTAAATTTATGATTTTCGCTTAGTACGCGGTAGTGCTTGTAATCATAATATATAGAAAAAAAAATTACAATGTGTTTACGAATTCAGTTACGATAGTCCAAACGTCTTACTCATTGGCTGTTTCTGTAGCATGAGTCGAAAATAACGTTAATTTGCTCTCTCTCAAGTGAAACGGATTATTAAGAGTGTGATCGTTATTAGCGTTTTTGGCAAACTTAGCACTAAGTGGAACGCACCCTAAGAGGGATTGGCCTCGTCATCGCCACCGCCACACCGCCCCGCCCCGCCCGCCGCCTTGCCTTTGTGCGGTAGAGATACTATCATGTACATATTAAAACTTCTAGCAGGTCTTCCATGTTTTACGTATTTTCATGTTTTAAAAGATATAGTAGACTTCGAAGCAACAAATAATGTTGCTTTAACATATCGGTACTAAATTATTATTTATATTTAGAAACATATTAGAAGTAAATGTTTTTACTTCATTACATTACATCAACCGCAAATTTTTCTACAAACAACGAAAGGATTGAACTCTAATTTCAACTCTGGCAACTCTAAGTCACTGTTAGAATGGGACACAGGATTCAGTGGTAGCCTTCTCACTCGTGTTCATTTTTATTTTGCGCGCAACAAGACTCGTACGACCTTAGCATAAGGTTTTATTTTCTTTATTTTAGCTGCATGATGCACAGATAGAGCTCATTCCTGTTGTACGTAGTACTTATTACTTCCATGCCATCACGTCACGACCTCGTACATAGGAAATGGTGATTTCAAGTAGCGTTTTCTAAAAGAAAGACAATGACAGTATGCTGTCAATAGCTGTTATTATATGGTATCCCGGCCGTGTCTCACTCGGTTCTCCAGTAGAGAGTAGTGGTATATTATACTTTGCTCTGGTCTATGTTCAACAAGAATTATAGGTAGTGTTGCCAGACATGCGATAATTATCCTATATCCAGGATATATTTGAGTATCATGCGATAATAAATAATAAGTACGCATCGCACGATAGTTTATCAAACGTCTACTATTTTTTTAAAACACACGATATTTTTGTAATGAATCCAGATCTCCATAACGGTACTAAATTTTTTGTAATATTTTTCTATAATATATGGCAGTCCATACTCCAGTCGAGGGTAAAGCAATTTTTTTTCCAAAATACTTAACTCAAGTGGGGGCGCTATGGGCATTTTGCCCCCTTAGTAAAGAAAAACGTTACAAATTCGTAAAATAGTTGCTTTTGAAGAATGAGCTTTTTAGTAGCTGCCCCCAATATTGTTCGCCGCCTGTGCCGAAAGGCTGGACGCCATCAGTGCGCAGGAAGCCGCTAGAAGAGGTAGTTGTTACCGTTGGTCGCCGCGAGGCGGCATTTTGCTCACTGTGCACCTTCTCATGTAGGTAAAAGTTGTGTCAAATATTACTCGAAAAATTGAAATTTACTTTATATTTTATTATTTATTTACTGAATTTTTTTTTATATAATTACAGGTTTTAAGTGCCACGCAAAAAAAATAGAGGATCGTATACTATCTTGGTAAGAGGAAGTGTAAACATATACTAAAAACTTAATGCTATGCCGACAATATTTCAAAGACATAGCAATGGTCCTAGTTAAGCCATACATGACCATAAGGTCTACCATTATGAAATTAAATGTTCCTTTGAGGAACCAAATAGCTCTGGTTGTACCAACAGAAAAAGCATCATCTTCAATAAAGTAGGGAAAAAAGAGTATTCGCCCATCAAAGAAAAATAGACGCACGAAAATAGGTTGTTGCAGATACTACAATTTACTGTGCAATCAACCTTGCACATACTCAAGTGAAAACTGTAAAATTTATATATACATAGATACTATAAAATTTCGTTATTCTTTTTAACTAGTCTTTCGGAAGACAATCTAGAATAAGTTAAAAATTTCAATTAAAATGTAACTTTCTCGTAAAACTCTAAGTAACCAAAGTTCCTATAACATAAGTTAGTAAATATATTGATTTCTGATTACATATATAAAACATAATTTGTAAAATCAAATGCAGTATTTCTACTACTACTATTTTTATTTTATTAATAGTCAATGAAGAGAAGCGGCAAAATGCTCCTCACGCGCCCACTGACGTTACGCGGACAGACGTGCCCACTCTGGGGTTAAATTAAGTTAGCAAAAAGCCGACTTCGTCTTATAAACTGTTGTTAATGGCATAGTTTTGGCTGATCAGGCTGTTGAAGGATATGACAGTATTAGCGCAAAAACCTGTTGAATTGATTTTATACCAAACCGAGCATGATTAAGTGTAAGAACAAATCAGGAATTCACGGCCTTGAAACCAGAACCCATCAAAGCCTACATGCCACATCAATTATTGAAATTCAATTATTGAGTTCTGATTCTGAGGAAGAAATTACTCTTAGATTAACATTATAATAAGATACATATTCAAGAAAAAACAACTATTTATTTTTATATTTTTATTTTATAAAAGAACAGAAAGAGCCTGCGCGTAGTTTCCAGAAAAGTACTCGTAGGTGGGCGCCTACAATTGCCTAATAGATATGTTAAGTAATAAGTCTTATCTACATATAAGAACTACTTAAAAATTTAACGATATCTATTAAGGTGCCATACCCTTAATTTTATCCTTATAATATATTGTCTTTATAGACAAGGTTGAGAAACGTATAAAGTAAATTTGGACTTGCGATAAAAACACGATAATTTTGCATTAAATCTCGGATGATATTTACCGACCTGGCAACACTGATTATAGGCCCTCCTTCCTTCGGGAGACGATATTAGCCGACCACGATAACTGCCAACCTGAAATTTACCGGCCCGATAATTGGCAACCAAGTATTTCACGTCCACGTACACGAGTTATCAGGCCGGTAACTATTGGGATGGCTAATCCTTGGTCGAATTAAATCATACCGAGCGGTAATATCCAGCCAATAGTCACCGATTCGTGATTTACCGCCCCGATAATTGGCAACCCATGAACTGACGACCATTATAGTACATGGATTATTGGGCTGAGAGATATTTTGCCGGTACGATATTTACCATCCATGGATCTGCCGGCCTGATAATTGAAAGCCAATTATAAGGTCTTGTCCACCATAATTCGAACAATGTTTAGTGGTCAGAATCGTATACCAACGTTAAGGAACTAATTAATGATGCGTTCAAGTTATATTATTTTAATTATACTGTCAACATGATATGCGAGTTTTCGTTCAGATAGGTAAATTAAATTTTTGTCTACCATTAGGTTCTAAATAGATTTGCGCTTGACTACAATCGCCAATACAGATACAAATAATTAATTTGAGGAAGTGAACTGCTTAGTACCGATTGTACGTGCTGGCGCAATATTAACCATGTAACGGTTGCCAAAATATAAAATAAAATACAAAATTTTTCTATACCCGTCCGTCGAGTGGCGTATCCAAAAGAAGGGCAATGAAAAACAATTTCATAAATGTATAAAACTCGCTGTTTTAATTTCAATGGAACGATAAATAGCATAACGAAAATAAATATATTGCAGTCGTGTTTTTTTCCTTTTTAATTTAATTTATACTTGTTTCTTATACCTACGCCGAGATTGGTTTTTTTTGCTCGTGTGTTCTAATAGGAAGCATGGTCCAAAACAATGACAGCACGTGCAAGCAAATTGGGAAACAACTTTTCGTCGAGCCGTTTAACATACTTATTATCATAACTCATGTTCTCTGTGGCCTTTTGAATATATCGGTTCGAGGATATTTAATTGATTAATATTTTACCGCGCTCTTCAAAACTTCTGAAGTACGAATGAATGCATAGTAGTCATGGAAGTAATAAGTACTACGTACAACAGTAATGAGCTGCTGTCGCAAAATTGAAGCTGAACGAGAGCTCAGTAACTGTACCTCTTATCCCTCTCTGGCAACGGTGACAATATTGAAATATGATTTAAGGCCAATAATTGTATTATAAAAAAATATTTTAGACTGACGTCAGCAGCTCATTGCTTCAGATTTTAATCGAAGATGCTAATGATAAACTTGCTCTTTGCGGCACTGTACATTTCCTGTTTTTGCTTGCTTTTCACACTCGCGTCGTATAGGTAGGTACTTACCTACTGGTCCTTGTGGTACACGGCATGCAGTTGGACTGAGATAAAATTACGATATACTACCTATTGTGGTATATTTCATTAATTAAGTAAGAAAAACAATTAAGTTTACATTTAAGTGTAATTCTAAAACAGATATTGTTAAATAAAACAGCCTTGTGAAGTTTCTGCCGCAAACCCAGCTTATGCCTTATATGTTTCATTGTTTCTAATTTTGCATTATGAGTTAAACTAACATTTGGATCTTTAGGGAATCTGAAATTGAAATAAAGTCATTTTAATATTGAAAGGAATAAAATATACATATGTATTTAATTTGTTCTTGAACTAGGATTGGATAGTCATGCATGGTCACCATAATTAATCACTATCAAATTATTAATTAGTGCGCGTCGAGCAGCCCTCGAGGCTGCCCGCATTCCTTGAGAATGAACATCTTTACTGTTCGAACACCGGTCGGAGATTTCGACTAAACACCGTGAGTGCTAGCCGGTATATTTAATTAATAATCATGACAACTCACGTAAGTTTTTATGACAACTATCAAATTATGTTTAAAACTATTGAACCTGTGAAAAGATAAACCATAATCAGGATAATACTCGCTAACGCAAGCTTCCACGACACAAATTCTCCCCATTTTTACTAAACTTCTTCAAAAATATCACGAAATCAAAAAAAACTCCGCTATTAACGTCCGAGTTGGCAATTTCATGTGGGGTTGTCAGGTCAGGTGTCCGTATTTCATACACATAAAAGAAAACCTATACGCCAATCGCAAAATTTTTGCGTTAGTAAGGCTTTACACGTAGCAACATATAATATTGCTTTAACATGTTGGTACTAAATTATTATTTATGTTTAGAAACATTTTAATAAGTAAATGTTTTTAATTCATTACATTACATCAATCGCATTAATTTCGACAAACAACGACAGGATTGAAATCGACTTAAGTCTGGCAACTCTAAGTCTAAGTCCCTGTTAGAACAGGACACAGGGTTCAGTGGTAGCCTTCTCACTCGGCTTCATTTTTATTTTGCGCGCAACATGACTTACCACCTTAGCATAAGGTTTTATTTTCCATAATTTAGCTGCATGACGCACAGATAGAGCTCATTCCTGTTGTACGTAGTACTTATTACTTTCATGATAGTAGTATAGTAGCCATAGACACTTTTTTTGTGATGATTGCGTTGCGTTCGTATACTTTTACATGTTTCTTTTTTTCGTTTCGTTTGATTTGTCGGGTTTGTCCATCTTAAAATATTACGTATTATTGTATATTTAGTTTGTAGTATTATTGTATATATTATCGTATTATTGTATTAATTTCAGTTATACTTTAATTGCTATTCACGGATGTCAAGTTTTTGGTTGTGATGGAAATTCAATATGTTTATTCTGTTGTAACTGTTGGCTTTAACTAAAAATTTAGATCAGTAAAAAGCATTCTGTATTTTTAAACTTGATACATAAAGAATGAAGATCAAGTAGGTATAGCCAGTCATATTTTTGTCGGATATGCTTTTGTAAAACTATAAGAATTGGTCAAAATTCGATTTTACGTCAGTTTACGGACACCTACTGCCTCTTTTCGATCGTCTTTTTTGTCAGTTCACGACCATATGAAAGTCACTGTGTACCCTTGATATTTTAGTTTTATGGCTGGAATTTAAAATATTACAAATGTTTACAGGTTTAATTCGGTCAAAAAAGGAGACAAATAATGAGGCCGATTCTACACCACGAACATGATTAAAACTTGACTATTATTGGTCTTAGTCCTGTCAGATACATAATTTGGTATTCGGAATAAGTTGAACGAACATAATTTTAATCCCCAAAATTTAAATCAGAGACTATAGTTAGTGGCTGTGTTATAAACTTTCTTGTTAATTTTACCAGCTCATCTGGCAAATAGTTATACAATTTAGTGCACATTACATAATATATACTATTTCTATTATCTATATTCGCCGCGGTCATCACTTGGATCGGTGACCGCTAGTGAATTACTACTGAGCACTTCCGTGCACACGGTTGTTATCAGTGGTAGTAGGGCATTTGGAAAATGCCCGCATTGCTAGCTACCACCCTCGAGTAGATAATCTGTCGCCAAGCAAATAACGGTGAGTAGAGAGCAAGTAATTTTAGGTTACCCTGAATAAAATCTCCAACCATATCATCACTTACTATCAGGTGTGATAGTGGTCAAAGACTAACCTTTTTTTTTTTTTTTTTTTATGCCTCACCTGATGATAAGTGATGATGTGCTCGAGGATGTTGTTCAGACTAACCTAGAGTTACTGGCTCTCAAGGACAGCTGCCGGAACACACCGTTAGGTGCTTGGCGACAGATTTTCAACTTGAGGGTGGTAGCTAGCCAGGCGGGCATTTGCAAAGTGCCCTACCACCATGCTGTAACGACTGCTATCCTAAGACAACAACCGGGACCGACGGCTTAACGTGCCCTCCGAAGCACGGAAGCGCTCAGTAGTAATGTCACCAGCGGTCACCCATCCAAGTCATGACCGCGGCGGACGTTGCTTAACTTTGCTGATCGAATCATTAAAAATTAGGCCAAACACAGTTACTGTGATTTGAACAGGAGTAACATGAACTATGGACTCAGCTTGTTGATGATAATAAATGTTCGTAATATTTCGCTAACGTGCGTGCGAATTTTTACATACGAAATAGAAACTAGGTTTCCCGGTTATTAGAGGATCACGCGCGCAAGCCCGTGGCAATCCCCAAAATTACAACCAAAAGTCATAATATAACGGTTGACTAATAATAATATGTATATATAATTATAATAATACGCTATCATAATATCATGACCCGGAGCGGAATTCATCTTCACAGTGAATAAAGGCTTTAAAAAATGAAACTCAGCCTTAAAACTGGTGTATTCAGCTATAATTCAGCTATTAATTCATTACGTTCGTACAAAGTATGTGTTGACAACTCGTAACTGCGCGCAAAATGTAAACAAGGTGATACTTGAAACTTGTGAGGTAACTTTGGGTAGAAATGTTAGTGACCTTTTGTGTAGGTTACGAGCTAACAATCGCTAGATTTGGCGTGTTATTTTGAATTTTTTCATGTGCATAACTTATTTCGTAAAAAAATTAAGTTACGAGGTGTGGTGTGTGAGATATGCAGATATTACTGCTTAACTAGGTACATCTAACATGCAAATGTTCAGTCACAATCAAATAAAAAAAAGTTCTTGGCGACAGATTTTCTACTTCTTGAGGGTGGTGGCTAGGCTACGCAAGCGGGCATTTGCAAGATGCTTTACCACCAAACTGTAACAACTGCCATCCTAAGACAACAACTGGGATTGACGACGACCCTCCGAAGCACGTGCACGCTCAGTAGTAATGCCACTATAGCGGTCACCCATCCATTTATTACCGCAGCGAACGTTGCTTATTATCTTAGCTACACTTCAAAAGCTTCAAACCTAGAATCTATGCAGATAGATTTTTTAAAAGTAGGTAACAGGAAGTAGGTATTTAGCACACGCGGGTGTGAAAAGATTTCTTATTTTGATTCAGCATTTCAATCTTTGGTTACTAGAACCACATCAACTCCGTGGGTGGGAAGTCTGTTTCACGAGCATTTACAAATTACGATCTAGAAAAACCGTAGCTCTGCAATCGTAACCAAAATAATAGGCCACGTTTGAAATGCTTGATCACGCACACAGTATGCGAAATTTCTATTTTTTTTATAATCGGAGTACATCACTGATGGTAAAGACGTGCTTAGTGATACCAGTTTGTAAAAGCTTTCTCATAAAAGTAGGTGAAATATATGTTTTGATTTTGGGGTACCAATGATTTTTTTTTATGCCTGACAGGTTAGCCTTTTACCACTATCTCATCTTATGGTAAGTGATGATGTGATCGATTGTTCAGGCTAACCCAGAATTACTGATTCTCAAGGATAGCTGCCGGAACACACCGTTAGGTGCTTGGCGACTTTAAAGTGTTTTTAGGTAAATATATGTGTAATGAACATTATTAAATAAATAATATACATGATCATGATCTCTGATTCGATGTTAATAAAATATTCGTATTTCGTATGTAGCAAGAAACCTCGAAATTGACGTAGGTACATATCAGTATAATAACTGTAAGTACTGAGTAGGCATGGTAGGTCTAAGGTTCCATCAAAAACAACGTTTATTCAACACTTACTTGGGTATGGTAAAATTGATGAGAAAAGTCTCGAAATATACACTTTTTGGATTAAGTATATTTCTATTTTTTTATTTGTTAATGCTTATTGCTTACTTATATAATTTTTAATGCGACGAACACATAGTTATGTGTTCAAGTCGCGGAATTCTAAAGATTACTGTTCCAGTCGATGTTTTCTTATCCTTCACCAGACCTCAGAAATGCATGTCCAGAATATAGTGAATGAGCCCAATCAAATAAGCTTATAGGTACAAGGTGTACTTGCTATATGCATGTACGTCCCTACGATCTACCTAATTCTTTTCCATCATTAGACCTCAGGAGTTTATGTACAGAATATTATGCTCACCGAGTCTAAACAAATAAGCTTAAACACGGTGTATACATATACAATTACAGATGTTGTATGCCGAATATGCCGTAACAGGATAGGTACCTACCAAACGACGGCGTTGCTATGGTAAATAAATAATGGTACGGAATGTGAACGGGGAGTAAATAATGTTGTACCTATAAAAAAAAACGTTGGTGACTATAACTAATCCCGCTCATAACTATAATTTTATTCCAGACCCATTAAGAAAGTGTATCATAGCTCGTTCAAAAACGTTTTTTTTATGCCTGATAGGTTAGCATTTGACCACTATCTCACCTGATGGCAAGTGATGATGTAGTCCAAGATGTTGTTCAGGCTAAGCTAGAATTACTGGCTCTCAAGGACAGCTGCCGGAACACACTATTAGGTGCTTGGCGACAGATTTTCTACTTGAGGGTGGTAGCTAGCCAGGCTGAATGGGGGCAAATGGGCGAATGCCCATTCGCAAAATGCCCTACCACCATGCTATAACGACTGCCATCCTAAGACAACAACCGGGACCAACGACTTAACGTGCCCTCCGAAGCACGGAAGCGCTCGGTAGTAAAGTGGTCACCCATCCAAATCATGACCGCGGCGGACGTTGCTTAATTTTGCTGATCGGTTCAGAATGGCTAAGCAAACTTCGCTACGAGCGCTTCAAAACGCGTTATAAAGTTAGTAATTTCTCCCTTACACCTAAATGTGCGGCGGAAAAAGTTAAATTGAAATTCATTCCTTCCCTCCGTAGCAGTTAAGAAATGTTGTACTGCAGTCTGTCTGCACTTCGGAAAAAAGCGCGGCAATTTGTTTTGTGAAAAATTTTTTTTAATGAATCAATCTAATCAAATCTAACAACACGCATGTATATTTAATTCTTGGTTTAAAAAAAACCTATTGTGTGCTCCCCAAATTTGACTAAGTACGAGTACATTCCTTTGGGGATATTCGAGGACCTCCAAGATATGAATATATATAAAAAATATATCAAATTATCAGTCCAGTTGAATAAAAATTATATACCTAATAATAATATTTATTGTTCAGATAACATGATCCATTTTGTTAGTAAAAGCTTATGTCAATGTGTTATTTATTCTAATATCATAAACACATCAAAATCCTATCATATCACATCAAATCACATTATGTTTTAAAAAATAATAATAATACATATATTTTCATCAAAGTCAAAATTAAAAACAAAATTAGAAGTTAGGAATCACAATTGAAATTTAAATCCTAATCAACGTCAAAATTAAAAATCATATAAAAATGAATATAAAAATCCACATTACGACATACCTATTGTATAAAATATAAATAAAACATTAAAATTATGTGATTGGCTACAGACAAAGCACATGTGCTCTGAGGCTCTACCCTGGCCCAGATAATTCAAGGATATTTAGTTGGTCGTACACCTATCTTTTTCTAATACCTACGCTACGCGCAACGGTTGCCTTTTGAAACATCGTAGGTATTGCTAATTGTCACAGAAATTCACGTTCTGTGAATTTCTGTGACAGATGGCAATCAGCCATACTAACACATTCTGTAAAAAATTCAACCAGCTACTTATTACCGTTCCAAAGATACAGACCTATAAAGGTCATCATAAATATAAATATAAATATCATTATTATTACCTATAAATATCATCCATGCAGCTTTGTAATAGATTCCCTCTTTCTAGCACAGAACCCTAAAATCTGTTATTTAGCCAATAAAATGTGTAGGTTTATTTACACTAACTAAGTAGGTATCTATTTACTAATATTTAACATTTTATTTGTTCACATTAACGATATACACTACGACTTATTACTTACCTACCTACATTTAAAAGCAGACTGAAAAAAAATCTCTATCAAATAATACAAACAACAGCAAGCTAGTGAGATAGGTATATGCTACACATACGAGTAGGTAAGGTACGCATGCATGTAGCTAGCGACCGAGTCCGAGTAAGTGTTCGCCCTAAAGTCGTTATACACCTATTCTGAAGGTGTATAACGTTATACATAAAGGATGATTATTTTATTCATTAGTTTTACCTTCAAACAGCTTAGTATTACCATCATCTTATAATATTGAAATAGTTATCTAATTATACCATAAATTATAAAACTATATGAAGTATAGAACACATTTTTGTGGTAATGTCTGAACCTTACAAACAGTTCAATTAGTGACATATTTACTGTACTGTATCAGCCGGATCGTCCACTGCTGAACACAGCCTCCCTATGTAGGGGGTGTTTGCCATAATCCCTACGCTTGGCAGGCGGCTTGGGGATCGCTGTGCCAGATGGCATAGTTCCAGCGCCTTCTAATAGTATTTTACCTTAGTCGACTTTTACGACACCCACACAGGATGAAATGGGGAGGTGCAATTCAAACCCGGCACCCCACGGGGGAGTGACATACATACATCATATTTATTAGGTAAGTGTGTAAAAATGATTTTCTTTTTAAATAACCAAATTCAATGTAAAGTTTTGCATTTATGTTAATCTAGAGAAAGAGAAGTTCAACATTTAAGTTACTATGCATTATCTAGCAATTATTAATTAAATTGTTACTTAACTACTATTATTCATTTAATAAAAAAAAACAAAATGTTTCTTATATGAAATTCTCGTGAGTTTTATACATTTTTGAATATTATTAATGGACCGGTTGATAAGTAATTTGATAATAATAGTAAATAAAGTTGATAATAAAGGTAATCTCAAGTTTTGGTGAATTTCAAACTAGTCTTGCCTCTTGGGCCAATCACCTTGACTGTTTGAGGGCAAAGGCTAAAACTGGTTTCATCACCATTCATAATTCGACTGGGGTTAAAATAGTAGTTTATGCAACTGTCATATAATAGAGGGTATTAAAACATGAGTGTAGTTTTTTGAAACGAGCCGCAGGCGAGTTTCAAAATAAGATCACACGAGTGTTTTAATACCTAATTATATGCAGTTGCATACACTACTTTATTTAATCTCATGGCTATATTAATTTTTTTTACCTGTATTTCAACTCTCTGTGGCTATACGCTTTTCTTGATTTTTCTGGCAAAAGCCTATTCGTCAGTTTCGTAGCTGTTTCTAGAATGTCAGGTGGAGTTAAATCATCAGTTTCGTGGGTGTTGCTTGACATTTTTGCTACTAAAGTTTTATCCAATAAAATATTACTCAAATTCGTATGTACGAAATAGCGCCAAAATGGAAAAAGTCTGTTATTGGTCTGTTGGCTCGGAACCAGCGCAGCGCGTTGCGCGCGCATCTCGCTCACCATAGATAATGTGTACTTAAATTGAATTGAAACCTCCTTGGTCGGGACACATTGTACTTTAATAATTAAAAAATTGTTTTAAAGCATTTTTTTGTTAGGAGAACAATGCTTTAATTTAACTTTTTAATTTTCAAGAAGTATGTACATAAAATATGCCAATAAAAGTCTGTATTTAATTTCATAATTAGAATATTACCGAATGAGATTATATAAAGTATATTTTCATTGCTAGTTCAGTGAAAATAGTAACATGCTGTAGTTACCAGGTGTCGTTAACGATGCCTTAATAAATTACCGTTGAAAAAAGTATGTTGACCTTCGGTTCTCTGTCTAGAGTTATTTCTAGTCGACTACTTATGTCAACTTTTAGATTATTTAATAAAACTCAGTCCTCAGGTCCGACACTCCTTTATTTAAATAAAATAATTGTTTGAAACACAATATAACTATAGAATACCTAATGCACCTCGATCTCATTACGACATGTAAAAACTAAAAATACTACAAAAAACGCGCATAATTATATTGAAATCACATATCGCAATAAGCGCTTGTAGAGTAAATTTAAGGAACAATCTGACGTTTTTCTGAATCTTTCTCGGCTTTCGACTTCCCGGGTGCCATTGAGATCAAGGAGCATTAACTTTCCAGTTTAGTAGTTATGTTACATAGTAGGGAAAATACAACGAAAATTTTTGCATTAAAATCTTTGTCACATAAGCAATGCTAAGTATTTTAACGGAGTTTAAACTAAAAAATAACGACTTTAGGATGGTTTACCCTATAAAATATTTGTCAGATTACATCTAAACCTTTATGCTCCTAGCTTGTCTCAAAGGCGTTTATTTTGTATGAAAGCGATAGTAGGTTCCAACTCTATAGAAATAAGGTTCAAGATAGAATATTATAGCTACAGTCATCGGGACGGCAGCAACGCCGCACTCAATAATGTTTTTGCCTAAAATATTTTGGCGGGAAGAGATGTTTTTGCTTATTATGCAAAGACTATGAGGCCCATTGTTTTGTAAATTTTGGTGCCGATGGCACAAATTCTACCCATAATTTTAAGTTATTAAATAGTAGTCTAACCTTTTCCGTTTGAGCTGTGCAGCATGTGCTAGCTGGGGACATGTGTCTCTAGCTTACACGTTGATTTGAGCTTGTAGCTCCAAGACCTTAATAGCCAGAGACTTGAAAATTGTAGTGCCTATGGCACAAATTATGCTCTAAATTTTAACATTCTAAACAAAGTCGTATGTCCATTCGTTCAGAAGATACAGATGAGCAGCTGTAGGTAGACACGTGGTCTCCAGCTTACATGTTGTAATCGGGTCATTAGTGCTACAGCTTTCAATTACCTAGGGCGTGTCAATTTTTTTGTGCCATTGGCACAAATTGTGCTCTAATTCCCTGGCTATTGTATATAATCACATCTCCAGCCGTTTAGTGTATACCTGCAGCATGTATCAGTTGGAGACCATAACGTCAGCTAACACACTAATAATCACATGCAGCATCGAAGTTTATTTGGTACCTACCTAAATTTTTAATTGGTAGGTATTCATAATTGCAATAAATATTGGTATATTCAGGGGTGCGTTTTTATATGTCGTCCGACGACGGATGATCGCTCCAAGCAGAGCGACGCTCGTCGTCCGCCTTTTAAGAACGGCTCTGTATCATATCTGTATCAAGAACACTACTTAAAATGTTTAACTGACTCGGAAGAAATGTATTTACAATTATGTACTTTTCCACGACACACAACTAAAACAAACATACAAAATATAACAATAATAATAATACAATTTTGTAAACAGAAGTCTACGTAAACAAAAAGTAACCTTAAGGCGAGGCTTTCCACGGACTTTAGGTATTTTATGCGAGCGCGACGTATTCATTTACGCGACACAGAGTTGTGTGCGATGCGCCGCGTGCACGCTTTTAGCTCTCCAGGTAAGGTACAGTACAGTCCTACCTACGTAGCGGAGATCACGTCAGTATGACATTTTAGAATGGAATTAACATTTGTCGTGTATTGGTACATACTCCGGAAAAATAATCGGGTCTTGTAGGGGTTCGATCAGTACAGTAGTGTTTATATATCTATACAGTTTATTGTGTACCTACTTTATTTTTATTGGTTATTTTAGATGGGTAAATTATCATTCTTAAGAAAAACATTTTTATTTGTGACAACTACATTAAATTAATATATTAAGGTTCTATTATATTTTTACTAGCTTTCCAGGCGCGGCTCCGCCCGCGCGTTTGTTGGTTATTGCGCAAAAACATTAACCTCTTTTTGCGCAGTTGGATACAAACTATCCCATGTTTTTCCCGGGTCTCAAACTATTTCCATACCAAATTTCATTCAAATCAGTCCAGTAGTTTTGGCGTGAAAGCCTAACAGACAGACAGAGTTACTTTCGCATTTATAATATTAGTACTGATTATAGAGAAAGCCGTTTAATGCACCTATTCATAAATGGTAATTTGGTAATATTATTATATTTTAAATAAATATATATATACATAAACTTCATTAAAAGAACACATTAAATGTCACAACCATGTCATTTGAGATTCCCAGAATTCAGTAACAAGTCTGTCTGTCACAGTTGTCCTATTAATTAATGGCGTCGAGTGATATAGCTGCGTAAAAATAAGTTTGATATTAGTTATTTTGTAAAACGAGTACCCTTATGCTGTCAAGACCGTGGCTCTTAAAATATGTATTTATGAATATGTCTTCGCAGATTTTTATTAATTTGGTGTGTTTAATAACAATTAATCTAGTGATTGTTTTAAGATGGCTACTTTTGTTTAATCTTTGTAGTTATAGCACGGTGCGAAGATTTCACATCCATGGACGTCACAACCGTGGTTTTCATAGAACCACGGTTGTGGCGAGTGGCCCATGGTCGAGACAGAATCGTTTAGTTTTAGTTAAGTTTTTTTAAATTATTATTTTCAGACCATGTATTCAACATAATAACAAATCTCAAAGAATTATATCTCGCGTTTAAAATAAAACCAAATTTCACAATATTTTTGATATAATTTAAGCTCATTCCAATGAACTGTTTTGCAAGTTTAATAAAAAAGATATTATCCAAAACGATACTTGTTAAATTGAGCGCTTATAGAGAGCATTTTTGAAACTAAAAATATGTATCAATTGTCTTGGTTGTGACAGGAGCCCCATTGTAATAAATTTCATAAAGCTGTCCTGTACAGAGTGCTCAATTCAAAGTCAATGAGTACAAATCTTACTTCATAATCATCGCTCATTAAGGCAACCATCTTCAGGCAGATATTTGCCTTCTAGCAAAATTGGCCAGAAATAAAAATAAAATTTGCCAGATAGTGTCCATTATTGAAGATACAGTAGAACCATATCCCGTAAAACTAAAAAAAATTAAGTCATAAAACAGGGCAACAGATACTATATTTAGATATAATGTGTCTATACGCGCACTGTTATAAATCAAAATGTTATTTGGAATTAAAAATAAATGAATTTTAAGTTACTATATAAAAGTAGTTTATGAAAATTGTAAGATAAGGTTTTTAACATATTTCTAATAAACTCAGTTAGTTAGTATGTGTGTTAGCTTCTGAACCGACTTCAAAAAGTAGGAGGTTCGCATTTAGTCTATATTTTTTATTATGTGTGTTACCTCAGAACTTTTGACTGGGTGAACCGATTTTGATAATTCTTTTTTTATTAAAGCTGATACTTGTCGTTTGATTTTTAAATGAAATTGAACGACAAGTATCATGAATGACACTCCAATAACTGAAAAATATTTTCCTATCTTGATGATATTATAGTCTTTGACAGTGAATGACAATCGATCCAGTAAGTAGCAAGAATCATTAAAAAGAGTTTAATTTTTTTTAACAAAAAATGGAACCAACTTCAACACTCAAGTGTGAAATAACTTGTTGAAGTCGGTTTCATGCGCAAAATATTGTTATACTAGGTACTTTTGAACTATTATGGCACCGACTTCAACAAGTTATTTCACACTTTGGAGTGTTGATGTCGGTTTCATTTTTCGGTAAACATTTTTTTATATTGAGAAATTGCATTAGTATTGGATTTGTTAGTAAATTTAAGTAGTATTTTTTTATAACTATAGAAGTAATATGTAACATTAAGTGATTTTTAATACTAGATGGATATAAATTGAATTATAAGTAAAAACGTAAATCTGGCTGTATGGAAACTCATGTTACGTCACGACTATGGTACTCAATGTCACACCCGAGACTTTGAACTAGTATTTTAATATTTTTCTAGGTTCAATGAGCTTGCGAAAATGTAAAGAGTTTTTATGTGTGATATACATAAAAAAAATCTAAATATATATTTTATTACAGTTGAGTTGAGGATTCCCCAGATAACAAGTATAAAGAGATACAACAGAATAAATTGAACTCATATTTTTTGGCATTGGACCTAACAATAGTGATAACAATTTACTAACCTTAATTTAACCATTGTGTACATATTAATAGTATATGGTTCGCAAATTGCGTTAAAAACTACACGAGTTAGATATAGTTTCAAACAATCAATTACAACATATCTAGATTCCATTCATCAAAATTGGTTTTCCTGATCCTTCAGGAACCGTTCGGAAAATCGAGATAAAAATTAGAATACGTTTTATGATATATCATCTAAATCCATTCAGCGGTGTTAAGCAAATTTTTGGCGAAAAATGGGCTTGAATTCAGCACTCAAAGGTGCAAAATAACTTGTTGAAGTCGGTACCATGATAGGTCAAAAGTACATATTATTACAATATTGTGCGCATGGTCCCGACTTCAACAAGTTATTTCACACCCTTGAGTGTTAAAGTCGGTTCAATTTTTGGGGTAAAAAAAATTCCCCCATTTTAGTGTCCCTTGCTACTTGCGGATTCGATTGTCATTAATTAGCAATAACTATATCATCAAGATAGGAAAAAACCTTTCAGTTATTGGAGTGTAACTAAAAAACAGATAAGAGTACAACTACACCGCGGTTTCCACAGACGAGTGAAACTAATTCTACACGGTCGTGAACTACAAATATTTGTTAAAGAAGTTGGAGTTGGTTACCCCTCACTATGCTTAAGTTGGTGGGGTGGGCACCTAAAACGTGTTCGCTAAAATAGAGCAAAATTTTTGAGTTCGTCCGATATGTACCTTACTAATAGGCGTGCGCCTAGAGCGCTTGTTATGACTAGTAGTATCCTAATAGATGCAGTGTTCATTATGGCAGACTAAGGGCATCTCGTTTGTGACTGAGGTTAATTAATTATCAGTAATACATAATTAATGATCGATTAAGTGGCTACTGCGGGCTTGCCACAAAGGTGCTAAAATGAATGTTGATGATTTCATTTAATCATAGTCACTGACAACTTTGTGTATCATTCTACTACGAGTATTAATAAATGCATGTTTTTTTTATAATTATTGATAGGCTAGCCTTGGACTACTATCTCACTTGATGGTTATTAAAGATGTGGTCTAGGATGTTGTTCAGGTTACCCTAGAATTACTCCTAGAACTCTCAAGGACAGCTGCCGGAACACACCGTTAGGTGCTTGGCGACAGATTTTCTTCTTAAGGGTGGTTGCTAGCCAGGCGGGCATTCAAAATGCAAAACGCCCTACTACCATGCTGATACTACTGCCATCGTGAGACAACAACCGGGGCCGAGGGCTTAAAAAACGGCTTGACCAATTTTGATGAAATTTAAATAGGACCATACGACAAACATTCAAAGAATCATATAAATCGGTTTATCAGTAAAAAGTTCTGAGGTAACAAACATTTAAAATAAATAGACGAATTGAAAACCTCCTCCTTTTTTGAAGTCGGTTAAGAAGCTAAAACACATACTAACTTTTGAATTTATAATATATATATTAATATTATCATATAATAATTAAAAAAGGGTGGAGTAAATCTATACTAAAAATTATAAAGTACAGATTTGATTATATATGGTAATGAAGTTAATACTCAAAGCCCAGTGTATACCTATACACTGGGTTTTGATTATTAACTTCATTATCTTAGACCCTGGGTACGAAATACTAGGCATTTGGCTAAAACTAGATATAAAAACAATAATTTCATTGCATTTAAGCAAGCTTATTGAACCTAGAAAGTTATCAAAAAACTAGGTCAAGTCACAGGTGTGACATCGCATATCATGGTCGTGACGTGACATGAGTTTCCATACAGCCAGATTTATGTTTTTACTTATAATTTAATTTATATCCATCCAGTTTTAAAAACCGCTTAATGTCACTTATTATTTCTATAATCATACAAAAGACGACTCAAATTTACTAACAAATTCAATACTAAATTCAATAATTTTTTTTTTACCGAAAAATGGGCTTGACTTCAACACTCAAAAGTGCGAAATAACTTGTTGAAGTCGGTACTGTGATAGTTCAAAAGTACCTATTATCACAATATTGTGCGCATGGTCCCGACTTCGAAGAGTTATTTCACACTTTTGGGTGTTGAAGTAGGTTTGATAAATAAAAATACTCACCCGTTTTAGTGTCCGTTGCTACTTGCGGGACCGATTGTCATTCATTGGCAATGACTATATCGTCAAGATAGGAAAAAACCTTTCAGTTATTGGAGTGTAACTCAAAAAACGGCTAGATCGATTTTGATGAAATTTAAATAAAATCACACGACAATCATCAACATTCAAATAAATCATCAAAATCAGTTCGGTAAAAAAAAAACGGACAAATTGAGTACCTCCCCCTTTTTTAACAGACTTCCAAAAAAGGAGGAGGTTCTCAATTCGTCTGTTTTTTTTACGTTTGTTACCTCCGCAACTCTTGACTGTGTGAACCGATTTCAAAAATTCTTTTTTGTTTGAAGCTGATGCTTGTCGTCTAGTCTCATTTAAATTTTATCAAAATCGTTCAAGTCGTTTTTGAGTTACACTCCAATAACTGAAACATATTGACCTATCTTGATGATATAGTCGTTGACAATGAATGACAATCGATCCCGTAAGTAGCAAGGGTAACTAAAAAGATTCAAAAATAATTTTTGGTACCAAAAAATGGAACCGACTTCAACACCCAAAAGTACAAAACAACCTTTCGAAGAATATTTTGCGCTACTGTGATAATAGGTACTTTGGAACTATCACAGTACCGAGTTCGACAAGTTATTTCAAAGTTCCATTTATTTGTAAAAAAAAACAGCCCTTTTCTTAATATTAACACACATATTAACCTTCACGATACTAACTTTCACTACTTACGAAATCAATTGTCATTCACCGTCAATCAGGAAGTCATCAAGATAAGCGTAACGAGTCGAAAGTTAGCCCAGAGCATGTTTTATTTTGTTGTTTGATATTCATTTTGATCCTGTTCTGTGTGGCGCTGCGTAGATCGAAAAAATTGACACAGGTCGACGTAGGCGTCGACGAGCTCTGCGAGCGCACTGGCGGTCAAGTGAGCGAGCTCTGATGCCATGAATTCATGTTAAAAAATCATATAAAATTAACATGATAACTTTTTTACATTTTTATTTATGATTTAATTACTTTTATTGATAAGTAATGTATAAAAAATAATTTAAAATTAAAGATTGGTAAAAAGGGAGTCAAAAATCGTTTTTAAATTCGAAATAGAGGTAACTTTAGGATTTTTTTCTATCGAGTGAAGTTATTTATTATGTGGATCAGATTTATGAATTAACTCAAGAATATGCTTAAAAATAACATATATTTTTTTCAGTTTAATAACCGAGTTTTTTCTTTGAGAAAAGTTAATTCTTGTATGGCGTTTTTTGGCCAGGATCGCCTTAACAAAAAAAAATCAAGTCCCAACTGTCAAATGAAACGTCAGGGCGATATTTATCCACCGATTTCGTGGGGCGACCGGTGCGTCGTCGAGCGATATATAAGAACGCTCCGGAAGATCATCGGACGATCGCTCCGGGCATATAAAAACGCTCGGGGCGTCGTCGGACGACAAATAAGAACGCACCCCAGAATTAAGAAATTTCAATTGAGGAAGATGGAGACAGGCATACTCAGAATTTTCCTCTGTACACAGAATCTTCATACTTCCATTTAGAAACCACTTTTAATACTTTTAATCTAATTTATTAATTAACAATAGCTAACTTACACTACTATACCAAAGTGCTAACAATTTTTGATTTAAAAATATTTGCGGCAGTCCATATTGTGTCTAAAACACATCCACATCCTGGATCTGTGTATATCTATCTATATATAATATAGATAGCTTGAGCCAGTGCGCATTGGTGCATGTCTGGCATAGCTCGTTCTTGAAATAGGACTAGTAATAGAGTAGAACTATCTTACCATGCAGTGTACCTTGTGAAGCAGTGATGGCTCAGTGGCAATGGCTTATGGATAGCCGCGCAGCAGGTCGCATGGTTTGAATCCCGCCGTATGCTTGAGCTTCACCGCATGGTGGAAGGACATTTTGGGAATAACCGCCTGGTAGCGACCACCCTCAAGTAGAAAATCTGTCGCCAATCATCTATCGGTGTTCCGGCAGCAGTCCTTGAGAGCTAGTGAAATTACAGGAACATGAGACTTAACAACTATGTATAAAGGTGACAGGCGCAGTGCAATCGTTGACTTGTGACGAAATGTATCTATATATAATCTCTGTTATAAGCAGAGGTTAGTCCACTTAACATCAGGTGGGCCTCGAGCTTGTTCGGACACGATAACATTAAAAAAAGAATCATACTGTAGTAAATGACATTAATGCTTATAATAATTATATAAACCATAATAATTACAGAGTTAATCCAATAGCAGAAGTAATATTCATGTGTTTGGTGACATTTATTTCTTATTACTAATAATAGCTTTCCAACCGCGGCTCTGCCCGCGCGTATTTCGGTTATCGTAAAAACATTAACCTCTTTTGCACAGTTGAATAAAAACCATTCTGTCTTCTCCCGGGTCTCAAACTATTACCATACCAAATTTCATCCAAATCGATCCAGTAGTAGGTTGTCGTGCAAAAACATTAACCTCTTTTTGCACAGTAGAATAAAAATCATTCTATGTCCTCTCCCGGGTCTCAAACTATTTCCATGCCAAATTTCATCCAAATCAGTCCAGTACTTTTTAAGTTTATTCTTTGCATACAAAAATACAAATCTTTCCTCTTTATATTAGTATTTATAATTATTCATAGTAGTTTTGTAGAAGCAGTTGAATTGGTTTCAACTCTTCGATAGGTGTAGTTAGTGGCGGGGGAACCTGAATTTTCCATCCACCCACTAGTGGGAAAGTCTAGTGGGTCAATGGGGCATCCCCCAAAGTATCTACTAACTTTTAGTACAGTACAATATGAAACTAATATGAATAACCATCAGTTTCAGTGTCTGTCATTCTTTTCTCAAATAAGGTAAATTTGTATTCCAAACAATTTGTATCATCTGTATTACTGGCATTATTTAATTTTCCATACATTAATATCATAAAATAATAATCTATGGCTATCAATTATAATAATTATAATAACAGTGATAATTACAATACCCTCAACACTTTAAATTCTTCAATTATATCTTAATAAATTCACCCACTTCCTAGGAACAAGGGTAAGTTTTCACCGTCTTGTGTCTGTCAGAAACTATCTTTATTAGGTGTATGCTTTGAAATAGAGACTTATTTATGGACAGATGGAAAAGACAATGGTGTCTCTTGCCTGCCAAATTGTCAAGTTCAATATTACAAAGTTGCCTTTTATCATACTATATAATCACAAATTATTACTACTGTAGCCTCAAAATTACACAGTCATTTATATTTCTTTATTCTAGTTGACAATAGTTAACAAATAAAAACATTATGTGTAAGTATGTTATTGCACAGTATAATAGGTTCTAAGAAAACAATTATGTGTATATTTCGAATAGTCACAATTTTTTATGGAATTTTATGAAAAACTAATTATGAATGATACACTATCAGATAATGAACAAACCATTTTGTTTTTTGATAAACACCTGAGAGTGAAATTCAAAGAAGTATTTGTTAATCTTTACCAGCTGGATGAATTTTCATCCAGTAGAATGATGATAATATAGTATTTTATCTTTAAAATTTGTTAGCTGTGATAAGTACCAGAGGAAATCATGAGTTTATGCCATCAATGTATAAGTACTCTTAATTTTGTCGTTAAATCAGCAAGGATCAAAGTTCAGCTATTCAAGAGTAAGAATGTATATTATGCCCAATTACAAAATTTGGCAAATTTCAGGTTTTACCAAAAGTAAGATGTATATTGTTTTTTTATTTGCTGCCATAGATATTTATAGTTTTAAGTAACACCCACATAATCATTTCAAAATGCATTATTAGGTAGTCTTCTGTTCTGTTGCAATTCTTGTAGATTATGGCGCAGTAGTATAGGTTATTTGATTCACTAAAAAGTAGTGGCAAGTTTATCTATATAATTCAGGCTTTTAAATTTAGACACTTCTTACAGAATACATCAGTAGGTACATAATTTAAATGACATCAACTCAAGCAATTGCTGGTAACTAACACTCGCTTATCGGTGGAAACAAGGCTGGCAAAAACTACTTGTCACCAAGTTCTTCATGGAATTGGAGCAATAACGGCGGCCCTGTGTTGCATCCGCATTGCCAGAATCCAAGACTTGCCAAATCTTTCATAGGTTTGTTGAAACTGCCACCAGTTCAGATTTTTTCTGTGTATTTTGCTTTGATTTATTATTCTGGATTCGGTCCTGAAGTCTAACCTAAACAGCGTTATCTGAAACTGATACATAACCTTAAATTAATACACCAAAGAAATATATGTAGCACCACTGAATTTCAACCATAAGAAATATAATTCGGAAGTTTAACTTATAAATAGTTTGAAGACACCTACCGTTTCTAAGTATTGGCTGATGGATCCGTTTTTAATATGGTAGGTTTTACTACATTCAATAGAATTTAATAAGTTTAAGTATTAATCAAATCACTATGATTGTTTGTTTCTTTCACAACAATCACTACGACAATTCATCGCTGTGATTCATCGCCGGCGCCATTATTTATTTGGTTTGCCAGATTGTCAGCATTGCGATTTTGTTTTGTTTTGTAAGCAATAGTATGAGTACAGCCTTACAATTTTTACCATGCTGTCAAAGATATTCCACCAATAGCATCGATTCTGACGTCATTACTGACCAATAGGAAAAATGACCATCAGCCAATAGGAGGTGGTCATGGATTATCAGGCTGGTATTTCACGGGCTGCGCAATACAGCCTGGGAAACAAGCGACCCAAGAATTACCGACCTGATAAATGGAGTACTTCATGTTGTACATGAGTTATTGGCCGGGTATTATTAGGCCGGGCAGTATGAGCCGTATTATATCCCCATCGGGGTGGAAATCTCAGCCCAATAATGCGCAGCCTGTGAAATACCGGCACGATAATTGAAGTACACATGCATGAAGTATTTGGTCGTGTATTATTGGGTCGCCAGTTATCGAGCCGGTCATTCCATGGCCGGTGGTTATACACACTCCTTCCTTCCATGGTCTCTTACGCTTACGGCTATGGTCTGTTATTAGTCTGGGGTGCGTTCTTATTTGTTGCCGACGACGTCCGACGACGCCCCGAGCGTTTTTATATGCCCGGGGCGATCGTCCGATGATCATCCGGAGCGTTCTTATATATCGCTCGACGACGCACCGGTCGCCCCACGAAATCGGTGGATAAATATCGCCCTGACGTTTCATTTGACAGTTGGGACTTGATTTTTCTTTGTTTTAAGTTACTTTTTGTTTACGTAGACTTCTGTTTACAAAAATTTATTATTATTATTGTTATATTATGTATGTTTGTTTTAGTTATGTATTCTGGAAAAGTACATAATTGTAAATACATTTCTTCTGAGTCAGTGAAACATTTTAAGTAGTGTTCTTGATACAGATATGATACAGAGCCGTTCTTAAAAGGCGGACGAAGAGCGTCGCTCTGCTTGGAGCGATCATCCGTCGTCGGACGACATATAAGAACGCACCCCTGTGGACTCTGTGGTCGTCTTAGAATTTTCTTTGTTTTCTATGCGTTTTCGTTACTTTCGTACTTATAACTATACAAAACATATAATGTTTACAATGATTATTATTAGTTTGCCTCCCAAACTATTTTGTTAAAAGGGGCGGGCTTCCTCGCCCGGGTGTCTGTGAAACATGGTTTATTCTACGAAATTCTACATCTACGGCGGCGGGAGATGGCGGGAAGTCGACATTAATGACGGTCGCGTAGAAGGTTGGGGCCGTGCGCGATTTGTTTACCCTAAGCGCGGGAAAGTTCAACTAGCCAAAACACAACCTGTGCTCTCTGCGTTGCGCGACTTAGCTGCGAATCGAAAAAGTGCACTGAGAGATGGTGCTCATTTGCCGTTTAAATTGTAAGTAGGTTTATTCTAATCTGAATAGACAATGGTGAAAGTGACCCATACTAAAGCAATATTGTTCCACTATCATTATTATGATAGGACTTCTCTTTAGAATCAGTATATATCTTCTAAAGATTGATTGTGCGAATTCTTACACACGTTACCTATACATGTAGATCAGCATCTAATTTGCAAGTTCAAACTATAGAGGATATACATATGTACTATAAGAAGGAGCAGGTGGGAGCATCATTCCTGAAGAGTGGGAATTATGGAAACTTATAGTTTTCTAATGAGACTTTGCTGTGAACACTAAAGCATTGTTTGCCTACGTAGCTGTAATAGAACTACTCTACTTCTAAAAAGACATTTATTGTGAAACCTTCCTTTGTATAATCTGTATCATTCACTCTATTCTCATATAATTTAATAATCAGTATTTTTATTAAATCTGTTGGTATCCTCTCCTCCTCAGGCAGGGTGCTCTAGCCCCCCTCCTCCTCATGTATATATACCGATACCAAAGTCTTTCCTTATAGATTTATATTTATTTATTTATATTTATAGATTTTTCCTTTAGATTTTATTATTTAATCTAAATTATCATTTCTATTTTTTAAAACTGATAATCACTTCCTAATGGTTACTTATTTGACAACATCATCACTTAATAAACACTTAATTTATCACACACAACACATCACTGTATACCTGCTAATCTTTATGTATAAAAATTATGTGTCATGTTGTTTGTTCGCGATGGACTCCTCAACTACTGAACCGATTTTAAATTTGATTTGCACACCATGTGCAATTTGATCCAAATTGAAAGATAAGATACCTTACATCTCAATTTAATATATAACATAATTACCAAAGAATGGCGAAGGTGGGGATGGGCCACTAGTTGGATTATAAACACTAATGATACATTCAAATGTACATTTTGACTGGAATAATTTTTAACACATAAATAGCATGTTTGTTTACAACAACTGATCCTCGCCCTAGTACTTGAATGGCTAACAGACCATTTTTTACCAAATTGACTTTTTTGTTCCCATTCATAGACAAGTTGATTACGCATTGTTCAATATGTATTATTTTGTTTTATTTCTAATATAACTTTCAGAACTAGCATAAATAAAATACCCTATCTCCGATTCTTAAATTGTGTTGAGTGCTTGTTTGCCTGAATGCCATATTTTGCCCAACCGAATGCATTCTAACATTAAGCTTTGTTCTTGTATGCCCAACCACCAGTTGATGGTGGTTGGGCATACAAGACCAATCACAACTGTTCAATCAAGTGAATGGAACGCGGCGCCATCTTATTTGATATGATTTGAGTCTAGCAGCGATATTGTATCAAATATTATTAACAGTTAAAATGATAAAATATTTTTAATAAAGTGCTCAGATTTGACAGAATTTACTATAAAAGAAAGTTACATGCACAGTGCATTGGATTTAGAAAGTTACGTGTACATTTTGTTGAAATTATTTAGTTTTAGTGTCTGAACTTGGAGTGCACTGTTCATACAGGCTGATTTTATTTGTTGTAACAATATTTTTTATTCTCTATTGGTGATGTGATATATATTTTTTAAAATTTGTATAAATATTTCTTCAAATAAAATACAATATACTAATTCGCAAATTTTAATATTCTTTTAATTAAAATATAATATAAATTAATATATATACAGGATTATTGAAAAATGCTAAAAACCTCTTAGAGTTGACTTTCGTTCGAAATCTGTATCAGCTGGATTGTGTACTGCTCAAAACAACCTCCCTTATTATGGGGGTTTGTCATAATCCCCACGCTTGGCAGGCGTCTTGGTGATCGAAGTGTGCGATTTAATGAACAAATATTGTATCAGCTGGATTGAGCAGTACTGAAAACAGCCTCCCTTATTTTGGGGTTTGTCATAATCCCCACGTTCAGCAGGCACCTTGGGGATCGCAGTGCGATATAATGAACGAATACTGTATCAGCCGGATTGTTCACTGCAGAACATAGCTTTCCCTGATATGGGGGTTTGTCACAATCCCCAAGCTCGGCAGGCGTTTTAGGGATCGCTTGGGATGTTCTGGAGGGTGACATTCTAGCCCGGCATCCCACGGGCACTTATTATAATGAAGGAAAACTGAACATGCTGTATATTATATAGATTACTACACAAGCTAGAATTTGTGAGAATACGCGGGAAACTACTAACTTGGATCGAGGCATTCCTATGGCAAAGAACATTACGAGTGGGTAATACAATGTCTGACCACAGAGAGATACACAGTGGTGTACCACAGGGCTCAGTGCTGGGTCCAGTGCTGTACGTTATATACACCTTTGATTTTCCCCATTGCCTAAAATGTGATGTTAGTATCTTTGCTGATGATACCAAAATATTTGGAAACCTTCAAATCAACTATGACCGCCTACAGGATGATTTAAACAAAATAACCAACTGTTCCAAAGAATGGCTAATAAATCTCAATCCATCAAAATGTACAGTATTGCACATAGGCAGTTGCAACCCTCATCTGACATACAAGCTGGGTGATACTAATCTGATGGAGGTCAAAGTGCAAACAGACCTAGGAGATTTCAGAGGACTTGAAGTGGGAAGCGCATTTGACATCAATCACTAAGAAAGCTAAAAGTCTTATTTACCTCATTAGAAAAGCCTTTAGCGCTTTGACCCTGAGATGATGTTACAGATCCACAAAACCTTTGTAAGACCAATTCTAGAGTATGCATTTCAAGTCTGGAGCCCTTATTTTGTTAAAGACATTGAACTCCTTGAGAAGGTACAATGCCAGCCATATGAAGAATGCTTAAAAGTTTTGAAGCTCACAAGTTTAAAAGGTCGCAGGGATCGTGGAGATTTAATTGAGACATATAAGATCTTACATGGTCATTGTGACCTTAAAGATTTTGAAAAAATGTTTATACGCAATGAAAATGTCCATTTAAGAGGCCACCATCTTAAGTTATGTGCCAGCACTTCAAATAACAATGCTCGCAAACATTTTCTCCGCAATCGAGTAGTCAATGCATGGAACAAACTTCCGGAAGACGTAGTTTCAGCACAAACTGTAAATCAATTCAAGAATCGACTCGACAAATATATTACTTGTAACAAGGGGAACTAGTAGAGAGTAGCAGGATACAGGCAACTATCAGTTGATACAACTGTCTGCCTGATAATAAATAATAATGATAATATTGAAAATGATGGTCATTCAGACAAATAAGCACGTAACTGACACTCAATATGAGTGCCCTAAATTCTGATCATTGGGCCTTATATCCATCTACGCAGTTTAGTTTGTGGTGTTTTGCCCAACCTTCACGTATAAATTGAAAACATGCAGTACTTGGCTAATATTTTAATGATATATGTATATTTCCAAAAAGAGTCTATCTATACCAATCATATATTAGCATTCGTTGTAATAAAATTTCCCTGAATCGATAGCAAACTAAAATTAATGTCTCCTGTAAAATTGGCTTTCTAGTCGTTTGGCTATTCAAGCACTAAGGCGGCGTGATGTAAACAGCAACAGTCAAGCCCCAAACTGTGACTGAACTTTGATGGCTGCCACTGCTCACATATTATTTCAATGTATAGTAATATACAAACTAAAGCAAACCCGTCATGACAGTGAATCTATTTATGTACGATTCATCAGAGTCCAATTTCCTAATAGTGAAGAAATGAGCACTCGAAGTGTAGCCAGCTTCTGGCCGTTGCTAGTTTATTCTACTGGGCGAATTTTTACAGCTAATCTAGATATATGGATAACGAGTATGTGAATGTGCACGCTAGATCATTAAAGGTTCAATTTCATCTCTGAATAAGGAGCGTCAACATGTTAACTTTTTTTTTATCCTTTATTAAACAAAATACTATGAACTATATACAACACTACAGCTACTACAATAAAAGCATTTAGACACCTATAAGTCATAGCAGACTCATAGGCAGTCCAAATGCTCCAGCCCACTCCCAGTTGGCAGCGTGCCCAGCATGCTGGCAGCATTGCCCCGTTGAATTGCATGTTAACTTACTAATCCCACCTCTAAATGGGTAAAGAGATGATGATAATCGTAGCTTTTTGAAATTTAGGTAATATTGTATGTTTCCAGGTGTGAAAAGCTCAAAAGGAAGGAAAGTCATCATAAGAGGATTTGCGATATTCCTCGGTGCTGCCCACATTCCAACAATGATGCGTATGTATATTATTGGTATAAGAATGAACAAGTATAATGTGTTAAAATATACAATACTTTTGTTAATAATAACAAATATTTTTTAAAATATCTTAAGAAAACATCAAATTAATATATTAATAAAACACTTAAAAAGTACAAAATTATATCTAGTGACAATTCCGTCTAATTTTCCTGCTAAGCCGACGTGACGTCACAAACGCTACACACGTATTTTCTCGATCGTGCGCTCGTAGAAAATTATTTTCTCGATCGTGCGCTCGTAGAGTCAAGACCTCCTGAGTAGGGCATGGCGGTATTGGACTTATTGGCAATACCGGTATTGTATCGGTATCAATATTTTCAATACCGGAATACCGGTATTTCGGTATTTTTTCGGTATTTCACTATAAATGTTAAAAACTCAGAAAAAATATATTTTCCACGTAATATTGTTTTAGACTGAACTAATATACCTATTTTATTATAATAAAATCATTGTGAAACAGTAATTTTTTAATCAACTTAATTTTTTAATAGTTTTTGGTACTTTTTCTTATGTTTTTTCGTCACCGAAAACGCTATTTCGGATTCAATACTAATTGAAACTTACTATTACTATCAGCAGGATTTTTTACGGCATTTTTTACCTCGCACTGCCATATTATGGAACCAGCTGCCTGGTGAAGTATTTCCGAACAGTTACGACTTAGGAACCTTCAAGAAGAGAGCATATTCCCTCCTTAAAGGCCGGCAACGCATCCTCGACACCTCTGGTGTTGCGGATGTTTGTGGGCGACGGTGATCACTTACCATCAGGTGAGCCGCCTGCTCGTTTGCCCTCTTATCCCATAAAAAAAGGATTGTCCACTGCTCAACACAGCCTCCTTCATTAAAGCGGAGTTTGCCATAATGTCCACGCTTAGTAGTCTTGGGGATCGCAGTGTATATGAACTGATATTGGCGTATGTGGCAACTGGCCCGTTCAAAATGTGGGATGCGGCCGAGCTTACCACATTTTGAAAGTGCTAGTGGAATATCATAGATTTTCATGGTACTGGCCACTTGAGTACTTGCAGAATTACTGGTGGAAAGGTCGCCCAAAGCACTTATAGTGTAAACTGTACTACATATTCACGCAAGGTTCAAAGAACACCGGGGCGTGTCGTCATCAGGTGCAGCGTGGCTCAATGCATTGTTTAAAAGGCAGTGTTATCGTAACACGTAGCTGATATGCATTGACCTTGTTATTTGCCATATCGGCAGCGTTGTCCTACATCGAGCTAATTGCTTACAAAATCACGAGGTCCTAGAAACAGTAAAAGCGCTTTACAGCATATCTTACAGCATTCTAGCGTACACAAGGATTTTGCTATATATACACTAATATTGCAAAAAGTAAAGATTTTTGTTTTTGTATGTCTTAAAAAACTGAACCGATTTGAAAATAGGCTATAGAATTATTGAAATGAATTTGAAATTTTTGGTTCAATACCCGTGCCAAATCGGCACGGTTCGCTAGTCAATGATATAGTAGTGCGCAGGAAAATAAGAAATAATGTTAAATAGCAATGGAAGACGTAAAATTAGCTTAACAGGGTAATCGTGATAAAAATTATAACATATTGTCAATACTAGATAATAGATATATAGGAGCCCCGTGGGGTGCCGGGTTAGAATTGCACCTCCCCATATCATCCCGTGAGTGGAGTAAGAGGCGACTAGGAGAAAAATACTGGAAGGTGGGCATCAGCGCCTTCTAAAGAACGGCCAACTTACACTGCGATTCCCAAGACGCTTGCCAAGCGTGGGGATTATGGCAAATACTCCCTTTATAGGGGAAGCTGTGTTCAGCAGTGCACGATCCGGCTGTTACAGTCAATACTAGGCAAGTTTAAACCCGTATGCTGCCGATATTCTATATTTAGCTCGTTAAGGCCAGGCCATTTACCCCGCTTTATGCTCTTAATAACAACTTCCAACATCTTTGTGTGAACAGTGCAATCTTTGAGGCAAGTTATACAGTATATCCGAGACTGATATGTTTGTATAAATGATTCATAAAACCTTTGGTGATATATTTTGGTTCAGAGGCTTGGGGTTGAGCCTGTTACTCTGCTTCCTGATCCCTTTAAGCCTGCACCGAGACCGCGATACGTAATTGTGGTTCGTTTGATCCCTTCCTGTATCTTTATTTTTTAATTTTGAGTTATGTAATTAATGTATATTATATTTAAGGATTCATTCTATAAATCATACACTTTGGAAACACAATTACTTCAAATTTACTCTTTAGAAAAAAAAACAAAGTTACATCTAAAGAACGAAATAAACCCTTAGTACGGCATAAATACTTAACGGAGAGTCATCCGTATTTGCATAATAATAAAAACGACATGTTTTCTATAACGTATACACATTACATTTTTCAAATATATATATTTGTTTTTACTATACGAAGGAATTACTCAAATTCACGCGTGTTCCGCCCATTTTAGTCAGAGATGCTTTGTCCCTATCCGCTTTAGTAATTCTTCGGCCGTCGGACGGGGACGGATGCTATTGGCGTGCCTTACTTACGCACGCATAAGCGGCGCGCCTAAAAAGCTCGGTGCGCCCTTAAGTCTTTGGACAAGTGATGTGTGTTTAACATATCAATTTTATCTGTTACTCATCCTCTGATACCACTTTATTTAGCTTTGGCTTTTTAATATCAGTCAGAGGTTCTAGTCATTGTTGCCCACAACACAAGTGTGCGTACACAAAAAAAATTACAAAAAAATGGAACCGACTTCATCACTCAAAAGTGTGAAATAACTTGTCGAAGCCATGCGCACAATATTATGATTATACTTAAATACTTTTGAACTTGCATTGTACTGACTTTAAGAAGTTATTTCACACTATTTGGTGTTGAAGTCGGTTCCATTTTTAGTAATAATTTTTTTTATCTGGATTATTACATATTCAACAACTGCATTCTGTAGGCATTAATGGATAGTCTGTGTCTCTCAATAGGACATTACGTAGATTGTATTTCACAATGTCGGTCACAACGCCTACTGTTCTAACGTGTTCTAAGTCATCCTGTGAGATCTCGGATACGTACTGAATTTGGACAAAAGTAATATATTCTATTGTAAAATAATAACCACACTTACTAACGTCTTTTACCATGTGCTTCGCTCATGATTGACCTAGCATTCAACTTGCTGTGGAACTGATTTTATCGTGATTCATAGTCATTTTATTTCAAGTTTTTGGTACAATAACATTCTCTGCGGAAAGTAACGAGCTCTTAAAACTTTCCGAAGTAATAGATAGATAACTCTTTATTGTACACACCACTACATTATAACAAAACAAAATATAATACAATGGGCGGCCTTATCACTAACAGCGATCTTTTCCAGGCAACCTTTGAATGGAGAGAAAATAGGAGTGATAAGACGGGGGTGCATTAAATTAATTTTAACAGTCTGGTTGAACAAACTGATAAATTAAAATTTTAAACAGAAATATTTTCTATACAAACAAACAGAGATGACTTAAATACTAACAATAATACTTTTACAAGCTTACAACAATACTATATTATATTTACACATACACATACATACATTATCGTATAACTATCCTACAAATGTGATAATGAAGTGACAAGCAGCGTCGAAATATTACAGGTGTAATTAATCAGACAAGTAAAACTGTTTCACTTGGCTTTTGAACGAGTTTAAAGATTGGGCTTGCCTGATAGAAATCGGTAGTGAATTCCACAGTCGAACAGCCCTGACTGAAAAAGATTGATCGTAAAAAATTGTGCCATGTTGAGGCATACTGAGGGATAGGTTTTCTGATGACCTTAAATCAAGAGCATTTGCAGTGTGAAGGAAATTAAAACGTTATAGCGCGTTATACACACATTTAGCAACTTATCGGTACAAATAACTTAAAATAGTTCTGTTCTTTTTCTCGCATCTGTACACTACTTTATTTTCCGTATTGTCGTCAGGCCTGGCTCACTCCACACTTTAGGTACAAAGCTACTTGTACTATTACGGTCGTCCGTAAGCGACCATTTATAACCGACTTCAAAAAAGAGGAGATTCTGAATTCGTATGTATTTTTATTAATTTTTTTTGTTTGTTACCTCAGAACTTTTGACTGGGTGAACCGATTTTGATAATTATTTTTTGATTTCAAAGCTGATGCTTGTCGTTTGGTCCCTCAAAAACGGCTTGACCGATTTTGAGTTACACTCCGATAACTGAAAAATATTTTTCTCTCTTGATATAGTCGTTGACAGTGAATTACAATCGATCCCGTAAGTAACAAGTCACGAACAAGAGTGAAAAAAAGGGTCCATTTTCTTGTACTGTGCTCATGTCGACATTAATAATATAATTTTACCGTCCATATCAATTTAAATGACTTTATTGTCTTTTTCTTTGTACAGTTTTCCATACCTCAGTTTGGTATATTTTTTATTAGTGAAAACATAACCAACTAACTATTTCTATGTACGTCCTTTTGTAGAGATTTATTTGTACGTGAGTTATAAACGCTTAGCTAATCTTTCCTCTTACTGATAAGGGTGCACATGCATACTTCCGCGTTAGACATATTCTTATCTACCGGCTGGCTGCCGGGTAGATGTATGAACGAGATGGGCGTATCAGGTACATACTTGTGCAAGAAGGATAGTTGCTTCACTCGTAACTGTTTATTTTGAACGGTCCCGTTAGGCATCAATGGTGACTCATTGTAATTTTGTATGGAATTCGTACTGTTACTGTTTGCTGAGACCATACTTGGGCATTGCGTTGATGAACCCCTTGCCTATAATACATGCATTCCTTCAACAAGTATTTCATACTTTTCAGAGTTAAAAGTCGGTTCCATTTTTTGTAAAAAATGTTTACCTTTCCTTTTTAGTGATAATTACTGGTAAGACCAGTGGCTCCCAACCAATAGCCCGCGGGCCACCGGTGGTCCTCAGGAGTCAAAATTTGATCCGGGAACATATGGCGAAAGCGCGGGTGACGCGTACCGAGGAGCGGAAAGCGCACCAGAACTTTTGCGAATTAGATTCGCTTGAGAAGTTTTGGTTTCAAAAAGCAATTCTTACACTAAAATTTGGATAATAAGCCTCGCCTTATTTTTCCTTTATTGTTTTCTCAACCACTTATTTATATGCGAACGAGGTTTCCGTTGCTAATCAAAAAGAAGGCCAGAAATTAATTGAAATGAAATGATAATTTGCGTCTAACTTTATGAATTCTTAGTAGTCCCAGGATTACTGAACTTGACCTGAATATAAAAGCTCAAAAATCACATTGATCCAAAATTTACCTATTTGGCTTTCTACAAAAAAAATGTATTTTCTATTAAATAATGTTATTAATGCATGGATACTATTGAGGTTTTATTTAAAATGTATTTTTGGTTTAAATCATTTTTTTCTCGTACATCGTGGTCCCTGCTGACAAAAGGGAAACAGAAGTGGTGCCTGGTCAATAAAAGGTTGGGAACCACTGGGTTAGATGAACGATTTTTCATTCACATTTAATACTGGTCATCAACTTGCAATTAACAAGTCATCTAGGTATTTCAAACATTTTTCAGTTAGTTGAGTGTAACTTAAAAAAAAATACGACCGAATTTTATGAAATTTATATGGGGACCACCTCAGAGGTATGTCCTTTCTAATAAAAAAAAAGAATTATCAAAATCGGACTACGTCGGTTAAAAATATTTTCTTGTTGGTATCTTAAGATACGAAAATGTAAAGATATTATATGTTATAGCTGCCGAGTGTTGTCTCTTGTAAATTTATTAATTTAATTAAATTACAATAACAGGGTGGAAAATAGTAAGACTCAGTTTTTGTTTTGGAAAACAGAAAAAGACCGATTTTTCGAAAAATGTTCAGTATCTTGAGAATCAGGGGCTACGTTCCCACAAAAGTGGTCTGGTGCCTGTAGATTGAGGTGGCAAAACCGTTTTGGAGTGGAGAGTCCCTTTAAAATTTCTTAATATATCTTTTAATATTAACTACAGAAATATATTAAAAAATGGCATGTTTTGGACCCTACAGAAATATTAAACAGAAATATTTTTAATATATCTGTAGGTAGTGTAAACATTACATACATTACAAAAAAATATATCAATCTCTTTTACTGTATATACGAGTATATTATACACTGTCACTTTAGTACAACCACGTGGGCCGCGTGCCACAGTGATAAATTATTGGGAACAATATGATATTCTCATTTGTATGGGGCGTATTATTTTTGTACGTTCAGTATTAAGGTAGCTTCCCACGGTCCGCGATTCTACGGACCACGGTCGGCAACGCACGCAGACAGGGCTCTTCCAACGGTGCGTGTCGGTCTGTGTAGATCTTTTGATAGCCTCATTGCAAACTGCAACGTGAAAGAGGTATTAATTAACAATTACCAGATTATGCGATCTAGTAAAAGTAAAAAGAAACCACGTCGCTGGTGGATATCAGCAAACAAAAAAGTCGTTTAAGGTAAGTTTACTTGCATATATATATATATATATATATATATATATTATATATATATATATATATTTATATATATATATATATATATAAATATATATATATATATATTTATATATATATATTTGTTATGTTTTGGCACCCATTAGTAGCAGTGGGATCACGGTAGTAAATTAACGAATGACATAAAATATTCCCTGTCCTGGGGTGCGTTTAGGCGAGTAGATTAAATTTTCACCAGGCGAAAATTTCGCCGAGGTGGTCCGCCTAAACGGTGTCATAGACCTAAGTCAATTATAACTGTCAAATTCAATTGACACTTGACATTCGGCAACGTAGTTTTTATATTTCTTAAATTATAATAATTCCTGGATACAATATAATTAAATATTAAAGACTAAAGCTTCTAAACATGGACACAAGCACGAGACATCAATTTGCGGGTATTATTTTACAGTTGGTGATGTACAATTTTGGTCAAATATGGCAAAACGGATTCATTCATTTGGAAGGGAATGATGAAGAGGAAAATATAGCTATGCTTCATGTTTTGAGTACAGCTAAGACCAAAGCAACTCGGATACAAAATTATGTGGAACATACAGTATCCAATTACAGTGAGCAAGAGTTCCAAAGTCACTTCCGCCTACGTTACGCAGCATTCGAAGCTGTAGAAAACAAATTGGGCCCTGAGCTAAGCTCACCTGGACAACCACAATACATACCACCGAGAAAGCAACTGTTAACAGTCCTGTGGTTACTTGCGACCCCAGACTCATTCAGGTTTGTTTAATTTAGTGTTTGACTTTGAAATTAAATATTTAATTTTAATTAAAAATGTACAAGAAGTTAGTTAATGTTATGTATGTGTATGTATTTTAAGAACATTTCTGTGTTGCATACTTAATTATCCAGTAATAGAACCTCAATATTTTAACGATTGGTGGAAACATAATATGAACATAAATTAAGTTACTCTTTGTCATTATAAATTGGAATAAACAATCTATATATTTTTCAGGTCTGTTGGTGAGAGGTTTAACCTATCAAAAGGTGGGGTGTACCGTTGCTTTGTTAGAGTAATAAAGCTGCTCAATAATATTGCGGGCAACATAATTAAATGGCCATCAGCTACCTCAAAGCCCCATATAAAACAATCATTTAACCATTTTGGTGGACTTCAAAATGTAATAGGTGCAATTGATGGCACTTTTATTGAAATTAAAGCACCAAAGGAGCATGCTTTTGTTTACACATGCAGAAAATGCTTCTATGCAATGCAGCTGCAAGCAATTGCAATTCCAAACCTGAAGTTTGTGGACATATTCACAGGATACCCTGGTTCTGTTGGAGATCGGCGAGTATTCCAAAACAGTAACATATTTAAAAATATAGTTGCTAATAAAAATTATTATTTTGAGCATGATGAATATATACTTGGAGATAAAGCATATCCTGTGCTGACTTGGTGTGTACCACCATTTATAAATAGAGGAACACTCACTCAAAGACAAGTTCTTTTTAATGGACAGCATGCAAAAACCAGACAAGTTGTAGAAAGAGCTTTTGCCCTTCTGTTTGGCAGGTATCGCCGTCTTAAATATTTGGACATGAATAAATTTGAGCTCATGCCTGCTACAATTTTGGCTGTCTGTGTTTTACACAATATTTGTTTAGACCATGCTGACCTAGACTTCAATCAACAAGCAATTGCTGAAGGAGAAGCTTTTATGGAATCTCAAGTACAAAGGTTGCTAGCAAGTACTAGTGATGAAGCCAATGAACCTTTAGTTGACGCTCTGAACAGCAATGAAGGAATATTGTTCAGAAACAATTTAGCCGAGACCCTTGTTGCTTAAAGGTGTTGTGTTAGCTGCTAGATAAATGCATATAAAAAAAGTAATAAAACACTTTTCATAATTACAAAAACATAATTATTTAAAAAACGAATGAATCATTTTGTATTATTACTAAGTTATTACTTAAAAATACAGTGTAAACTTCATGTAATGTCACTTGATATAACGACAATCTTAACTTATTAGGAAACGGCTAGGACCCGCGTTATATTTACTGGAAAGATTCAAATTCATTCAAAGTGAAGTTAATGACAATCTCCCTAAAGAGTCCAAATCACTCATCTTTGGTTGGTTTAGCTTGTCTTCCTTACAATGATACACTCACTACAGTGTAGTGAGAGAATGCTAGTAGGTGTAGTGACTACACCTACTAGCATTACACCCACTCTCAATAATGAAAAAAATTAAATAAAAAGTATGTTTAAGTTGCCAAAACTAGTAAAAACTGCACAGCTGTGTTATTTTGTTCTTTTGTCGCTTTATTATCCTAGCCTGTAATAAACTAGACTGTCTACATCATACATACCTACCGAACTTTGTAAGAAATCCATTCTTTTGTTTACAAATTGATATTGCTCATATGTGTAGAATGTTGTTAGTAAGAGTCATGGATTATATATTTGTATTTCATTATATTATTCTTAGTTTCTCACAAACTGAAAACTTGGCAAGTATGCGAAAATCACAGAGTATTGGCGAAAATGTTTAACTGATACCCGCAATAGATAGGCGGGAGAGAAGATCTCTATGTAACGCCAGCTGTAATAGCTCTAATGTCAAAATATGCACAGTCCCTTGAATGTCGTTATATAGAGTTTACACTACATATCTTTTTTATTTTTATTGTAAGCTATAAATATCTAGAATATATTGTAGAAATAAAACAATTTTATACCTTTTGTATTCTTTTTTGTTAAATTTACTAAGAAATCATTTTAACAATAAGGTTATTGATATGTTATAAGTTATCATGCCTCATGGTCATTACTAAATCATTGAGTATAATAGTGCTGAGCACTCAGCTTGTTGTCTAAATTTTTTCAATATACAATATGGAATGCTATATTTACAGTTTCATCCCTGTGAAAACAAACAGTTGCTATTTTATGCAGCTAGGAACCGCTGGCAGGTCACATCCTGACTTGTCAAAGCTTTTTTTTTTTAAGTTATTTTGACGGGACAAGCTCGAGGCCCACCTGATGTTAAGCGGACTAACCTCTGCCTATAACAGATGCATTTCGTCACAAGTCATGAATTGCACTGCGCCCGATACCTTGAGACATGGTTGTTAAGTCTAATCATGTGCCTGTAATTACTCTGGCTCTCAAGGACTGCTGCCGGAACACACCGTTAGGTGCTTGGCGACAGATTTTCTACTTGAGAGTGGTCGCTAGGCTGGCGGGCATTCGCAAAATGTCATCCACCATGCGGTGAAGCTCAAGCTAGCGGCGAGATTCGAACCATGGACCTGCTGCGTGGCATTCCGTAGCCATTGCCACTGAGCCATCACTGCTTCAAATTAGCTGAGTATATACTGAGCGGTTGAACCGCGTATTAGCTTGCGTAAAAGTATTTACCGAGTATTTACGGGAATGTGGTTGTTCTAAAGAAAGGAAAGAATCATCAGAATTAAGTCGCTTTAGCTCCTTATTGGAAAAATATGCTGATTCCAATTAACAGCTCATGAAAACAATGTAGGAAAACATACATGAAGATAGATCTTAGACCAAAAAGCAATACCCTAACAGCAACAATAGACCTCGTAACTATAATAAAACAAAATATTGATTTTAAAAAATATAATTCTGGGTGTTCTTAAAGTCTTAAAAACAGTGATTGATACAGTTTCATATAAACTATTCATTAAAAAAATTAAAGACTATAAATATCACTGGTTAGAATTGCACCTCCCCATATCATCTCAAGGGTGTCGTAAGAAGCGACTAAGGGAAAAATACTGGAAGGTGGGCAGCAGCGCCTTCTGAAGAATTGCCAACTTATACTGCGATCCCCAAGACGCCTGCCAAGCGTGGGGATTATGGCAAACTCCCTTAATAGGGGAGGGTGTATTCAACAGTGGACGATCCGGCTGTAAATATCACTGGTGGTGCTTTAGATATATAAAAATCCTATTTGTCGAATATATCTCAAGTTGTGAAACTAAATAATAATCATAAAAGCGAACCAATAAAATATGGTGTCCCGCAAGGATCCACATTGGACCCATTACTTTTTTAAATATATATATCAACAACATACAAGACATAGAAATCAAAGGTCATCTTACAATCTATGCTGATGATACATGACTATTTTACTTTGACCCATCAATACACGATCTTATTCCACATGCACAACTTGACCTTAATAACTTATTCCTATGGTTTCAACACAACCTACTTACTAACTACATACTTACTTACTTACTTAATAGTTAGAATTTCTTATTATAATCAGCCTTTAGTATTTGTCTATCACAATAATCATCATAATCATGGTATTTTTGGTGTCTATTCTGAACAAAGTATCTTAATCTTAATACAATATGGATTTAATAAATATATAATATGGAACGTAAAATTTTGTTTCTGCGAGATGGACTGTCCATCTAGAACATAATATAATATTTAATTATTATATTATTAAATAAGTCTAATAAAGCTATCCAATAAACAAAATTTAGTACTGTGTCAGCTGGATCACAACATCTCCTAAGAAGGCTCACCTTCCAGTATTTTACCCTTAGTCGCCACTTACGATACCTACGGGAAGAGATGGGGAAGGTGACATTTTAGCCGGCACCCCAAGGCCTTAACAACTTAATATATATTATAATTTGTCTATAAATTTTTGCATCATATCGCAAATGCGAATAGTGCATGCTTCTTGCTGGCTCAAAAATTTGTTGAGACGCTGCTCTTGAGCTTGCTCTCTGAGTTCCATATTTTTTTGGAACTTCACCAACTGAATTTCGAGGCGAGTTCTTTTTCTTTTTGGAGCTCGTGCAGAAGTGTTTGTCTCTAAATTCATTGGACTTCCTATAGCATCTGTTACAGCAGCCTCAGAAGCTGGTGCTGTTCCAGCTAGGCTTACTGCCTCAGCAATACTACTGCTGGACGCAGTAGCCACTGGGGTTATGTTGGGTTCTTGATGGAAAATTTCATCGAATTCCTCGAAATAATCAAATATTATTGCAGGGGCCCCACTGCTGGTAGAACCCATATTGTCTTTTCGTTTTGTATATAAAGACTTTATATATTTAAATTTTGCCTCGCATTGTTTCGGATTAAATCCAGGAACATCCACAGCAACTCTGCGCCATGCCTCTGAATTTTTTATTGATGTTGAGCGAAATATTTCGCGGTGGGCCTTGTATGCCTCAATTAAGGTCAAAATTCTTGGTCTGCTCCAGTTTGCACGGCAGCTACTGGTCTCTAAAACATAAATAAATAAACTAAATTAAACATTTGCATATATTATTGTAGGTTTAAAGAGTAATATACTAACCAAGTCCTGCGCTTTCATTCTGTGGCATACTGGTATGGCTGGCATCTAGTAGTGGTGCATTTTGACCTAAAACAATATACAAATACTATGTTAAAATACTGTTAGCAGTATACAAATTCAATATATTTATTTATCAGCTTTAAGCACTTTAGGCCCAGACTCCACCAAAGCGGAGATGTGTTTTGACAACCAATAGGAACTTGTTGCTCTGTGATGCGCAAACAATGAGTTTATATTGGTTGTCAAAACGCATCTCCGCACATCTCCGCTTTGGTGGAGTCTGGCTCTTAAGGTTGTGTTGTAATGAATGGATAACTAATAAATTAAATATGTACATAATAGAATACTAGACAGTACTTATAAAATATTATTACCAAATGACATTAAAATCTGGTAGATGTGGCTCTACTAATTTCTTTATAAAGTTCTGGATCAAGTGTAAATGTTTGTTGAATGGATCAAAAAGATTAATATACTAACCAAATCCTGCTCTTTCAATCTGTGGCATACTGGTATGCCTGGTATCTGCTAGTGATGCATTATGACCTAAAACAAAATACAAGTATTATGTTAAAATACCATTATTAGTATACAAATTCAATATATTTATTTATAACCTTAAAGTACTTTAAGATTGTGGTGTAATCAATGGATAACTATTAAATTAAATATGTACATAACAGAATACTTTTACAACACTATGTTGTAAAAGTCACACTATGTTTATGTCACAAAGTATCCTATTAGTTGGTCCATAATAAAGAGTATTCATAAAACAATAATTCCAAATGATATTAAAATCTGGTAGATATGACTCTACTAATGTCTTTATAAAGGTCTGGATCCAGTTCAAAAGTTTGTTGAATTGAATGAAAAGAGTAATATACTAACCAAGTCCTGCGCTTTCATTCTGTGGCATACTGCTATGGCTGGCATTTGGTAGTGATGCATTATGACCTAAAACAAAAGCAAATATTATGTTAAAATACTGTTATTAGTATACAAATTCATAGTGGCTGAAGTAATTTTAAGAATCACTTACTGATATTTATACATATTTGGTATTGATAATACCCATTGCGGACTATTCCATGTAAAAATACATTTTGTACCAGTGACATAAATATTTATTCAACAGAAAAAAGTTAAGTCACACCCAACACTGAAAAGTGTGAAACTATGTGTAGATGATATAACATCTTAAGATCACAACCCCTGTTACCTATTATTGCATCTTGTTTAGAAATAACAAAATCAAAATTAATGAAATTTATACGGGTCCACTGCAGGACCTTCAAAGAAAATACTAATTGAAATAAGAATGTCATACTTTTTGGAACTTGCATAATACAAGTAAGAATAAGTAGGTATACAATCTGCAAAATATACTAACCAAATCTTGCTCTTTCATTCTCTGGCACACTGGTTGGTAGGCATGCATTATGATCTGAAATCAACTTTATTGATAAACTACATACTATTAAGGTAAATAAAAAATGATAACAATCTTCAGATTCGTCAACATATTTTCATCAAGTGATGTTTAATTACTGCAGCACTTGCTTTATGAATTATATAACATTAGAAATACTTGATTAGCATTTTGATAATTAATTGTCTAGCTTTACAGTGACACATTTGAAAACTGTTCGTTGACAGGTTACATAGAATGTGTACCTGATTGAAAACCTGCAACATCTAATGCTTACAAGATCAACAGATTATAACATCGGAAAGATGTTTCATCAAATGGTGATTTTATCGCATGAATGGTTTATCTTACTGTGGATTTGGAGGTGTTGAATTTTATTTACTCTCCCTTGAAAATTGCTCAATAAATGGAAAAAAGTAGTAACAAATAGTATGTATCACTTTTCATAAAATTCCCATCAGTCCTTTAAGTGGTCAGTGGTTTGGTTACAAACAAACAACCACACACTCTAATAAATAAATATTTTTACAAATGATAAAATTATGAACATAATAAAATGAAAACATGTTAAATGAATAAGAGTTCCCTGAGCATTAGTTTATGGAGATGCAATGGGTTATATGTTGAGTTTTGAGTTCAAACATATGGCTTTGTTAATATGTAGGAAGGGATGTGGAGTCAGCTATCGTGCAGTAAGCTGTATGCATATTATTCATGTAATTTTCACTCTCAAGAATCCAATCACCATAGCAGTTCTAAACGTGGATATTAAACACTATTATTAGAAAAGTAATAAATTGCAAATAACACCTACCATGCAAAAAATTTGGTGGCAACAGGTCAAGTGAAACAAAGTGCATTGTACCTAAAAAAGCAAATTAAATGAGTTACTACAGTGTACATTCAATGTTAAATAATCCTTCACAACATTGGCAAACATGGAAGCAAATTCGAGGATGTATTATAAATGTGTGAAGTTAATTGGTAACCGATGGGTTCATAATCATGCCAATGCTTGTAAAATGTATTTTATTCGGAACTCTATGTAATGTTTTTGAAATATTAATCCAAATTTATGAAAGTAGTAACCACATACCCAGTAAGCATAAGCTTTTGATGAGCGCACATAACAGAACAATAAAATAAGTACAATCAGTAAATAATGAATAGGATGTACTTTTATCAAAGCTGTTTATTTACCATTCATATCGCGCAAGCAAACTGTACCACTTGCATCAAATATAAGTTTTCCACTGTCGTCCGTAACAATATGCATGTATTCTTGGTTCATTATTGTTTTCTAATCCCGCGATTATATAGAAAAAATGTAAACCAAAACCATTGTAAAACAAAAAAACAAGAATACAGGAAAACAAACGTATGTACACAAGTTCTCGTGTTAAAATATGTCTTCCATAACTTTGGTTTGGTGTTGTGATTGAAGTGACATGACATATAGCTTAAATCTGACAGCCGACGAAAATTTAGCGACCTCAAAAGGTCGCTAAAATTTAATCTACTTAGCGAAGATTTAACCAAGCGGACGCGCCTAAACGGGGCATATAAAATTTTAGTCTGTGCAAATTTTCGCCTCGAGGAGGCCGTAAACGGGGTGTTTGACGTTTATCTAGTTTAAATCTTATCCTGGCTAAGTCGCCTAAACGCACCCCTGTATGAGCGCTCGGATCGCGTCGCACCTCACCTTTGAAGTTACCGCCTCGCGACGGATACCGGCGCACCGCCACAGACCGCCTATGCTACCACGGACGAGACCCTCCCCACGTTGTGTCGTGCGAGCTGGTCCCTGCCCGTCCGCGATATCGCGGACGGTGGGAAGCTACCTTTATAGAGATTTGATCAGTATTTTAGAGGGTTTTAGTCACTCAAATCAGAATTTTTATCCATGGAAAAGGTTTAAAGATATTTATTCCCCATAAGACAATACAGTCAGTCACTTACGTGATAACAGTAGTTAAACATAAATTAAAACTATACATTCGTCATGCCGTCTATCATAATTAATACTATAGTAGCCACCTATCCAATGGATTACCTATTATCATAAAAGTGAATGATCAGTGATAACATGTTGAGCTAGTTAGAATCAGTTCCCCCCTACAATAATTATAGTTGATATAATTTTTATAACGGGAATTGTGGGTAGTTTTAACTCCACGATTCAGTCAAATACTTACTCTCGCTGCTTCATTGTAGTAATAAACTTGGTCGAGACGATTCGGAGGATATGTCAAGGTATGCTGATATATTATATTTCTTTCAGTCGAGAAAGCTATTTTTGAACTAAATTGAAAAAAGTGTGTGTTTTTCTATTGTAGGTAAATTAACGTGTGTTGTGTTAGGAATATTATGTTGAATTAATACGAGGTGACTGTTATGAGTACGCGGAATATGCAGTGAAATATTGTTGTCCTTCGCATTTTTCTACTTACACTTAGCTTGTGTGTGTCCTCATAAAATATGTTTTGTCTATAACTGAAAATACTACGAAGAAACTGCGTTCTTAAAATCATCGCTGGAAAAAATATTTTCGAATATCTTTTTTTGTTTTGGCAACATTAGCTCTGGGAGCCAGGTCTGGAATATAGTGTGGTGATTTAAAATATCGAAGACCACCGTATATAGGACTAGCCAGTGCGCCTCGACTCCTATTTATACTTGTAAAAAACAGTTTTTTTATAGGTTTAGTTCATTTTCCACTGACTCCCCAAGTCCGTGCCATTGTTGAAGTTAACCGAGATATTTATTAATCAATTACATTGCTATGAGGAGCATTCTTACATATTTAGGAGGAACACAGTTATAAGGGATGCTAATCATACACTATTACTAAACAGTTGCAAACAGATTTGCACAGGCATTCCGAACGGACCAGTGTCCTCATGGAGCGCTCGTTCACGAATTGACTCGTCTTCCAGCCATCCTCCTCAACCATTTCTGAGGGAAGAGGGCGACCTGACATACGATGCCGGCGCTTGCCAACACATTTTCGTGAGCATGACTGTTCCGAATGCCCGCGCGAATCCGCTTGCCAATGTGGGATAAAACTATAATAAACACGTTGGCTACCGTTATTTAACCAAATTATTGATTAGAGACCTATAAAATGCAGTTATATAACGATTAATTGTCCAATAACGGTAACGAACGCTAAATAACTTCGTAAATTATTTATTACGATTAATTATAAACAATAACCATTTATCATAGGTACACGAAACTCGTTCCCAATAACACGCACCTATCATATATCTATACAGTAGTAGGGCGTAATCCTAGAAAAGGCGCATTGCCATGCAAAACAGCACACATCTTGTAAACTCTTCCTTTTATATGTAGCATCTTTTAACTGCTCCAGGATGCGTAGTATTGTCCGTCTATTGAGGCATCTTTGTTCTTAATCGATTGACGATTCCTTCCGAGGCCCAAAAGGCCGCTGCCATTAGTTTTCTAGCCGACTCTTACGCCGTCAATATCTTGGGTTGGGTTCACCCTCATTTATGCCATTGCATGGAGCAGGGTTACCAGATCAAGGTGTTTCAATTCCTGGACATTTCTGGGGTTAGAAAGGGAGTTGGTACTTTGACCTCAAGTTAAAATCTAAATAAATGTACAGTTGAACTGGCTCATCTTTATCTATAGAAATGACGTGTCACGTTGTTTGTCCGCGATGAACTCCTAAACTACTGAAACAATTTTAAATTTGATTTGCACCCCGCGGCTCCGTGTGAAATTTGATCCAAATTGAAAGATAGGGTAGCTTACATCTCAATTTATAGTCGTAATTACCCGTGCGAAGCCGGGGCGGGCCGCTATTTAATATATATATTATATATGTATATACTGTTAGTAGTAGTTAGTAAGTAGTTTTATACCTAGGAAAAAAGACATGGTCATTATTGTTATAGATATTTGTTTGAGATAAAGATATGTTACCCTAAAAATATGTTACCTATCCATATAACATATAGTTAAACATAAAACAAAATTTTCATTGGTGGCTGTATGTTTGTAAAAAACCTAAAACTTTTTTTTTTTATTTTTTTTTTTTATTGCTGATAGGTAAGCCTTTGACCACAATCTCACGTGATGGTAAGTGATGATGTGGTCGAAGGTGTTAACAGGCTTAACCTAGAATGACTGGCTCTCAAGGACAGCTGCCGGAACACACCGTTAGGTGCTTGGCGACAGATTTTCAACTTGAGGGTGGTCGCTAGCCAGGCGGGCATTCGCAAAAATGCCCTTCCACCATGCGGTGAAGCTCAAGCCCGCGGCGGGAGTCGAACCTGCTGCGCGGCAGTCGATACCACTGAGCCATCACTGCTTCAATTACGGCCACATAATGAAGGCGCTATACTCAATTTTCTGTGTTTTACACTTCCTTCCCCGTTAAGTTGCTTGGTCGACGATAGTTCAAAGACTAATTACAACAATGATAAAACTTTATAGTGTACTTAAACTAATTCTGAGCCACTGAAAATGTAAATGCCTGAATGAGGTCAGTTATCTGCCTCAATTACCATATATATTCCTAAAGAAGTCGTAAATGAATAGATTCAGGCGTAACTTTGCCGAAATCCATATTTAATAATAACAAATATTTTTAAAATTATATGTATTAAGAAAACATTAAATAATATTTTAATAAAACACTTAGGGCCCGTTTCAGAATGTCCTAATAAAGTTTCGGATTGCTAAACACATAAAATAACTGAATGATAAAAATGACAGTTAATATGCAGCGCGTTTCAAGCTTTAACCGATGTATAGGCTAAATCGATGACTGTGAAACGCAAAGATAGCGTTTTGTTTAATAAAAATTTTCGGGGTAGTATAACCGTAACTTACTCGAACATTCTGATACAGGCCCTTAAAAAAGTATAAAAATATAATATCTAACGAAACTATTCGAATATTCTTCCGGTTAGGCTGCGTGGCGTTTGTGACGTCATGTAAGCTTAACAGGAAAATTAGGCGGCATTTTCACTAGATATATATTTTTATACATCTTTAAGTGTTTTATTAAAATATTATTTTATGTTTTCTTAAGATACTTTTAAAAATATTTGTTATTATTAATTCGTAAATGTTGGCGAATGGAAAAATATTACGACACACGGATAGATCGGGCCGCGCCTCTGCCGACGCGAGCTCCAACGATGCGCTCGGCTGGAGCGCCCGTGTAGTTTGTGACCGTACACGGGTTTGTCCAGGTATTTGTAAGGAGCAGCGTAAGGCTCCTGTAGAGAATGGGGAGTTTTATCATCATCTTTTCTGTCACTGCCTGATATTCACAATCCTGTTATTTTCCAGTCTAGTAACATATCACGTGCCTTTTTAATTCATATCTCAGCCATATGCAGAGAGCATACAGCACTCAGCATAGCACTTTCATTCGAATTACATTCTGATTGACTAACATTTCTTGATAATATATAAACTGGTAATGACTAAAATTTATTGTGAATCATCTTCATCAGCCGGATAATGTCTACTGTTGAATGCCTCCCTCACAGAACGCCACAGTTATCGGCCACTTGTATCCATCAGCTACCCGTGACTTTTAAAATGTTTTCAGTCTACCTAGTAGCCTATAAACCAACTCTAAGTCTACGTATTGTACTGTATTGCATCAGCCGGATTGTCCACTGCTGAACACAGTCCCTCCCATTAAGGGGGGGGGGTCCGCCATAATCCCCACGCTTGGCAGGCGTCTTGGGGATCGTAGTATGAGATATCAGTTCCTCAGAAAGCGCTGTTGCCCATCTTCTGGTGTGTTACCCTTATTCGCCTCTTACGACCCCCCACGGGTAGAGATGGGCGATGACATTCTAGCCCGGCACCCCACCGGTAATGTTGTAATCGAGAACCCTTCTTCCCCATGTGGTCCATTGCCATTTCAACTTGCAAATTCTGAAAGCTTTGTCGATAATCCGGACTTGAAACCTTGGGGTTTTTTCAACCGTCCCGGTAGAATAACAATCTACCAGAGACCAGTATAACTTCTAATCTTCATAACATTTCAGCGTAACTTGTCCAGTTCCTTCTCCAGCTCGATAATATTTTGTTCCTTCCTAAGCGTGCGTTGTGTGTATTTAGGGCAAAAGGTCATCTTTTAATAACCGAAATAGTAAGCTAAAATTAATAATTATGTATTAACTGTCCTCACTCATTATTTTGACAATTATCTGTATGTTAAAAGTGTACTAAGTGTAATAATCTTACTATATCTATTTACAGGTGTATTGAATTCAAGAAAATTGAGCAAATAGCTCCCAAAGTGAACATTGGTACGCAGTGTATAATAAAAACGGATGCTGGCATCCAGACATCACTAACTTCGCAGACTCTGACATTCACTGATACATTCAATTATAAAAATATACGGAAAAAGAGACAAAGACCATCCACAAGCACAGAAGAAGACATCCCGACAAAAATTGCTGTAGTACATAACAATAGTAGGCCATTAAAAAACCTAAACAAGAAACTTCATAGAACAAGAACTATTAGTTCTGAAGGAAGCATAGGTGGCACCACTAAAATCAGAGTACCGAGCTTAAAATTGGAAAAGGCTGACTCAGAAAAATATAATTTGTACAAGCGTAGAAGAAGCAAGAGCGATGATTCCATTATTTGGGTTGTACTACCTAAAAACAATCAAAAAAGCAGCAGTCCAAAGAAGAAAATATCTGATTATTTAAAGCCTAAATCAAAGAGGATTAAATCAACTAAACGTCGGGAGCGTTCAAGCTCAACCGAAAACTCTGAAGAACGGCCCTTAAATAAAATAGTAGAGTCAGTAGATCGTACCAATAATAAATCTAAAAAGAATTATGAAAAACGCAAGGAGCAAAACACCAAGGTTAGGTCAAATGAACATACTTTAACATTATCAAGGAGTAATCTACCAACTACTTCAAACACTGTACAAACCAGACTCGACGAATGCAAAGAGCTAATCATAGATGAACAAGATGTGGATATACTACGTAATTATTTAATGAACCGCGAATCCGATTTTGACCTGCTCAAATTTGATCAAGACGATGAATATAAGAAGAAATATTTTTTCAAAATAAATCCTCTTGTGAATGTAGAGAGATGCGCTAAAATAGCGCAAATGTTGATGAAGGACAATCAGGAAGTGATAAGTCTGAAAGACTTTGCATCACAGTTAGGTTTAAGATCTGTCTCAGATAAATCTTCTCAGCCTAATAGGTATAAAATGAGGAATTTGGTTCATAGAAGAAGTTATTTGAATAGAAATTCTTTAGAGTCTCAGGCTGATAAAGAAAATTCAAAGCAGTATATTAAGAAGTCGGATCCAAGGAATGATCACAACAGATCGAATAAAATAGTAAAAAAAAGACACAAAAATGAGAAAAACAAAATAACTGTATCGAGTTCAACAGATTTATACACAGAAAGTTCTGAAGAATTTTTTCATGAAAATTCAGCAAGAGAACGGAGATCTGATAAGTTAATTAAAAAACCCATTAATGACAATGAAAAAGGCAATTTAAATTCCAAAAAAAATAATACTAGAAAATCTATTAATAAGTCATATAAAGAAAGTACTGTTACAAGTGATACAGATGTAGATGAACTTAATACGCCAATACCAGAAAACAGAAGACCTGGAAAAACAACAAATAAACAAAAAAAAAGTAGTATGGGTAGAATAGATCTAACTATCACAGATACAGATACCGATAGTGCAAGTTTTATAGATAGTAAAGTATTGAAACCAAAACGGAACAATAAAACAGATAAAAACAAAGTTCAAAACGACAAAAATCATAACGAAGATTTTACCAATTCAAATGATAAAAACAAAAAAGCAAAACTTGTGACATCAAAAGAATTAAGCGACAAAAAAATTGATAAAATAATAAAAAAACAAGATGATATTGCAGATCTATCAACCACTGATTCAGATAGTGACGATTCAAATGACCGAAAGACAACAAAGCTCAGAAAAAACGATACTAAAAATAATGTAATCAAGCGCAAACATCATACTTCTGAATCCGATAGTAATGATTCGGATTTTGAAGAAATCAAATCACCAAATAAAATGAACAGAAGTCAAAACAAAGCAAATGACAATACAAAACCTAAAGAGCGTCCAGTCGTAAAGAGTACTCGAACAAACACAGTATCCATATCGTCAAACAAAGGGAATGACAAAGATCGTCACAGAGTTACTGAAAATAAAAACAGTAGAAACCTCACAAATTCGAGCAATGATGTTTCAGTGATAGAAGATTCTCAAAAACCAGAGGTTTCAAGTAAATCTAAACAAAAGAAAGTAAATAACAATAAAAACATAATCAATCATATAAATAAGATTTCAGACCAAAGTGTTAGCTCGGACGATGATACTCCGGATGCACCTAAAGAATCGAAACGACACATTCAAAATAAACCCAGTAAAAGTGCAGCTAAAAGCTCTACAGGAAGAAATCAAAAAGAAATAAAAAATAGGAAAATGGACTCAAAGGACAAAACACAAAGAGTATTATCCAAAGAAAACGATAAAAACATTAAAAACAAAATGAACGGTAATGTGACCATAGACACTTTAGATAACACAGAGAAAGATGAAACTATCAAGAATAAAGCTAGTTTCACAAAACCTGAAATCGTGAAAACTATGGCAACGGCATCCAAGCATACAATATCAAAACGGTAAGCAAAAGGACAACGCACAATTTTGAAGCAGTGATAGCTCAGTGGCATTGCATACGGACTGCCGCGCAACAGGTCCATGGTTTGTATCCCGCCGCAGGCTTAAGCTTCACCGCATGGTGGAAGGGCATTTAGCGAATGCCCGCCTGGCTAGCGATCACCTTCAAGTAGAAAATCTGTCGCCAAGCACCTAACGATGTGTTCCAACAGCAGTCCTTGAGAGCGAGTGAAATTACAAGCACATGAGATTTACAACTATGTCTCAAAGTGACGGGTACAGTGCAATTCGTGACTTGTGACGAAATGCATCTATTATAGGCAGAGGCTAACGCTTAATACCAGGTCGAGATTGTTGTTGTTTTTAAAAACACGTATTTTACCTGACAATATATCATGCCGCCGTGGGGTGCCGGGTTAGAATGTCACCTCCCCATTTCTCCCCGTGGGTGTCGTAAGAGTCGACTAAGGGAAAAGTGCGCCAAATGAGCAGTATGCCATTACTCACGTGGATGTGAGTAGGGTGTTGTGTGCAATAGACGCACAACAGGGCTGTGTACCATCTTAGTGCCCAGCCGGGGTTTCATACAATATGTTCTTGTGTTCCTGTCTTATATGTTGATAGCGTAAACATATTATTCGTAATATGTTCTTGCGTTTCGTCCAGTGTGTTAGAGAAAAAAAATTGGTGAATGGCAATAGGCTCGCCCCCTATTACATGGGACCAAAGCTCAATTGGCGAAACGTGGGTGTTTACACCTCCGCCTACCCCTACGTACAGGCATGATAATATGTATGTAATATATCTTGACAAAGCAAATGAGCTATGTTCTTTATTGTTGTAAGCAGTATTGTGTTAAGGACATATACCCGCCAGCCAAAGCGTGAACTTTTATATAAACTCAACTTGTTATTAAAAAAAAACTCGCATGTAAATATAGTGTATTATTAGACCTATCGTTTCTGTCTTAAATCGTTTTTTTTTGGACTAATAATATTTTTTTTTATTATATAGCGTTTAGTATATAGCACTCATTTTTAGGAATTTGAGCCAGTTATTCGTAGCTCCAGATTTATTTAAAAAGTATAGTACACATGTATAAATAACTTCCTAATATAGAAAGTTCATTATATTCCCCATGTTTGTGGTGCAATAGAAATATAAAAAACATGCTTATTTTTCTTGAAAGAGATGCTTAAAGTTGGGTCTTTCTTTTATCTAAATTAACGAGTTTTTGAGCTAGAGTAATTTCAAAACTGTATAATTTGATGAAAATCTGATGCACCACAAACCTAGATATAAGGGTAGTGATTACGTAGTTAAAAAATCATTGAGTTTTATTCGCTATTATTAAAATGAGATTGGAGCTGCGTTTTGTATGGGGGCGTTCGTCTAAAATATACCCTTAAACAATTACTCGTATAGTAGATTACTATTACTGCAGCAGACTGCAACGTATCGACGTTGGTTGGCCATTGCCACCTGATTTATTTGTATTCAATTTTATTCTTATTTTTCTACAATGGATCATGAATCCGAAATAAAGTTTATGATTATTATTATTATTATAGTAACCCAAAACAATATATAATTCAGTTTATTTATCTAAGTGACTTATTGAAGTCAAATTTGATTTAATTCGAATTATTGTAGTGCGGTTATAGTTGAAAATAAAAATTAAAAAACTAAGAAAATATGATGCGATGTACGTAATCTTTAACTTTATTAATGATAATGGTATTAAATTAATAAAATAACATTTATAAATTATTCGCGCTGAATGTTGACCTCTAGGCTGTCGAAACATGCTCGACTGAGCCGAATCTTGTGCTCTATTATTATTATTTCAACCTTACAATAGTTCAACATATGTATTTTTTTTTCAATTTTATACTATTGTACTGTATCGGATCGTCCACTACTGCACACAGCCACCCCTAAGTAGGGGGTATTTGCCATAATCCCCATGCTTGGCAGGCGGCTTGGGGTTCGCAGTACGAGATGGCATAGTTCACAAGAAGGCGCTGCTGCCCACCTTCTTGTATTTTTCCCTTAGTCGACTTTTACGACACCCACACGGGAAGAAATGGGGAGCAATTCTAACCCGGCACCCCACGGGGGGTATAACGTAGTATAAAATCAGTACTTTAATATTATAAATGCGAAAGTAACTGTCTGTCTTTCTGTCTGTCTGTCTGTTACGCTTTCACGCCAAAACTACTGGACCGATTTGAATGAAATTTGGTATGGAGATAGTTTGAGACCCGGGAAAAAACATAGGATAGTTTTTATCCGACTGCGCAAAAAGAGGTTAATGTTTTCGCGCGATAACCGACATACGCGCGGGCGGAGCCGCGCCCGGAAAGCTAGTTATAAATAAAATTGCTTTGGTAAATATTTATTTAATTAAGTTCTGTTTATTTGTAACTTTAAAATGATCAGGCATGTTCTTTTAACATGGAGACTTGTAAATTACTTTTTCATTAGTTTCATCATAATACTGGAAGGGTCTTCCAAAAATGTTATGTATGTTCGGAAAAAATTGAGTAAATTTAAATAAAATAGTGACAACCACGATTACAACACTAGGAATAAATATAAAATAGCAGTACCAGGTTTTAGACTAGCAAAGACAAATAAAAGGTCCTTTTTAGGTAATTGTGTGCGGTTTTATAATAAAATTCCCAAACATATTACAATGCTCACAGAAGGAAAATTCAAGTTGCATGTGAAAAATATTTTGATTAAGAAATCATACTACAAAGTTTGTGATTACTTAAACGACAAAGATGCTTGGAAAGTTCCGCCTCTGCCAAGCTACCACCTGTCACCTACGTAATTTAAACAAATATTGTAATAATCGTATTATATTGTTTATAACACATTGTTAAAAGAATGGCCCCGAGTTTCTTGCCCGTTCTTCTCGCAGTGGCTCTATAATTTTTTTTTGCTGAATGTGGCAGTACAATGTAGTATATTTCAATATTAAAATTTGTAATTGGCCTTCATAAGAGCGTCGTAGACGCCTAAATTGAATAAATGATCTTGAATTTGAATGTTATAAATATTTTTTCATTCAGACCGTCAGCAACAGCCGCTAAAGAGTACTCGAACCTAGAAGATCATGCCATAGTGACGTGGGTGAGTGTTGGGGGCCGCGCGCGCTGTGTCAACGGAAACAGGATATGGAGGGAGTTGCAAGAACAGTTCTCGAGCGTTACTGGACAGAGTGAGTTATTATACTAAAGTGTGGGGTTACAAAATTACAAATTTACGATAGGAAAATTTAAGTCATGTGCGGGATTCGAACCCGCGTCCATCCACCCCTTTAGCCGGGGTAAATTCTAATCCAGTTGAGCTAACTTGACAATGAGTCATAATAAAATTTTTTCCTATCGTTCTTTAATTCCCAATACGATGGGTATTGGGATGGAGCGACATTTATAGTTCAACTTAAGTTTTACTACGAACGGGACTAATTGCAATTAGCTTTAAACTTGTTTATGATGACGCAACCCTATAATTTTAATATTTTTATGTTTGCAATAACGCATGCTCTGCGAATTACATAACAAAATTACAAATTTACGAGAGGAAAAATTTAAGTCATGTGCGGGATTCGAACCCGCGTCTATCCACCCCTTCAGCCGGGTAATGTAATCCGGCAGAGCATGCGTTATTGCAAACATAAAAATATTAAAATAAAGTGTGGGATGCTGGGTTAGAATATCACCTCCCCATTTCTCCCCGTGGGTGTCGTAAGAGTCGACTAAGGGAAAAGTGCGCCAAATGATCAGCATGATCACCACTTCTCACGTGGAAGTGAGTGGGGTGTTGTGTGCATTAGACGTACAACAGGACTGTATACCATCTAAGTGCTCTGCCAGGGTTTCATACTATATGTTCTTGTGTTCCTGTCTTTTATGTTGTCAGCGTAAACATATTATTCGTAATATGTTCCTGTGTTTCGTCTAGTATTAGAAAAACATTTTGTAAGACCTTGAAATTGTACCCTGTCAATGGAAAAGACCTCGCCCTCTATTACATGGGACCAAAACCCAATCCGCGAAACGTGGGTATTTACACACCTCTGCATATCCCGTCGGGGAATACAGTCGTGATTATATTATGTATGTATGTATACTGAAGTGTTTCAGTCAGCCCAAAGATATTAAAAAATACGACGAGAGGAAAAATTATAGTCATGTTCGGAATGCGAACCCGCGCCATCCACCCCTATAGCCGGGGTATGCTCTAACCGCTAAGCCGTTACAGAAAGGTGCTAGGTTATCAGTACTAATATTATAAATGCGAAAGTAACTCTGTCTGTCTGTCTGTTACGCTTTCACGCCAAAACTACTGGACCGATTTGAATGAAATTTGGTATGGAAATAGTTTGAGACCCGGGAAAAAACATAGGGTGGTTTTTATCCAAAAACCACCCTATGTTTTTGCGAGGAAAAAAAAAGAGGTTAATGTTTTTGCGCGATAACCGAAATACGCGCGGGTGGAGCCGCGCCCGGAAAGCTAGTTATACAATAAAGTTATTTGTATTGTATTGTAATTGAACACCAAACTAGGGACTAGGTCCTTATAGGATTACTGTACAAAGTGAGTAGAGAGTAAATACTATTTTCATAGCCCGCTAGGAGTTGAGCCTCACAGCAAGGTGCTAGGTCGTTATTATATATTAGCGATCACTATTTTTGAAGCGGTCATAGCGAAGTTCGCTTAGTCGTTTTTTACCGATCAGCAAAGTTAAGCAACGTCCACCGCGGTCAGGAGTTGCATGGGTGACCACTAGTGATTTTACTGAGCTCTTCCATGCTTCATAGGGCACGTTAAGTCGTCGGTCCCGGTTGTTGTCTTACGATGGCAGTCGTTACAGCATGGTGGTAGGGCATTTTGCGAATGTCCGCCTGGCTAGCTACCACCTTCAAGTTGAAAATCTGTCGCAAATCACCAAGCACCTGACGGTGAGTTCCGGCAGTTATCCTTAAGAGCCAGTAATTCTAGGCTAGCCTGCACAACATCTTCGACCACGTCATCAATTACGATCAGGTGAGATAGCGGTCAAAGGCTAGCCAATGAAGTATAAAAAAAAAGTTCCACCTTATTTCGTACGTTCAGATCTACCACTATACGTTCAGTGTGCTTATAGTCTATTTGTGTAGCACTACTTGAGCTTCACCGCATGGTGGAAGGGCATTTTTGCGAATACCCGCCTGGCTAGCGACCACCCTCAAGTAGAAAATCTGTCGCCAAGCACCTAACAGTGTGTTCCGGCAGCAGTCCTTGAGAGCCAGTATTTCTAGGTTAAGCCTGTTAACACCTTCGACCACATCATCACTTACCATTAGGTGAGATTGTGGTCAAAGGCTTACCTATCAGCAATAAAAAAAAAACTACGAAATTAACAGAGTTAGAACTAGTTTTATGTGAATGCAGCAGATTTATCCCAATTGTGGATTATATATATTTCAGGTCGGTCATGGCATTCCCTTCGTAACCGTTACCTGCGCTACATCCTCCCGTCGCTTGGGTCGATGGCGCTGCCTCACGTGCAAGTAGCCAGGCTTCGGGCAGCAGCCGCCACTGGTACGTATCTATAGTGCTGTACTCGAAAACAGGTCATCATATTTCTAAAATGTTTCATACTGGGGTATAAAGATATATGTATTGTCCAAACATTACCGTTATCAATCAATCAATCAATCGTTTATTTCAGAAAAATCCATATTTTGTACATGTCAATAGATACTTAATTGAATAAATATTAAAATTAAATAAATAAATAGAATTAATTATGTCATACGAAGAGTCACTTAATATTAAATTTAACATTAAATTTTTCCACGACCGACCTCATAAGTACAATGTTCCAGTGACGCACCACGGGGCAATGTATTTTATCTAAAATCATATTTAGGAGACTGTTGGTGCTGTCTCGCACGCGTTGCATCAAGGAGGCCACCCTTTTCCTAACTATTACTCTGAAGCAATCTGTGTTCGTTTCTACATTCTGGAACGGGATGCCATTACCGGGAACAGGGTTTCATATCTAGGAACAGTGTCATACTTGGTAACCAAGTGAAATATACTCGGGTATGGGATGCCATGTTTGGGAACAGGGTCATACTTGGTAACAAATGTCATATAAACAGGAATAGGATGCCATAACTGTCATAAATAAAATTTACCGGGTCGTCATACTTGGTAACAAGATGTCATTTACTTGAGAAAATTATATGCCATTCCCAATAACAAGGTGGCTACTTAGTAACAAAATGTCATAGACTCGAAAATAGGATGCCATAGTATCATATAAAATTCAATATTTTTTAAGTACATACATTCAAATTATATAAAAAGAAAAGTAACACAAAAGAAATAAATAATGAAACTATACCTATGACCTAAAAATATTATACATAAAAATTGGGAGCTCTGTTTTCTACCAGGAGACAGGAGTCATAGGTAGAAAACCGAGCTCAGGTATTCTAGGTTAAGCCTGTTAACACCTTAGACCACATCATCACTTACCATCACGTGAGATTGTGGTCAAAGGCTTACCTATGGTTTCTGTCCACGGGTAGAGAACCCAAAAGGCTGGCAGCATTATCCCGTTATATGGCAATACTAATTATGTAGCCAAGGTAAGCGATATGACAATCGACCAGCACTTTGGTCGATTGTCTTTTCTATCATCCCTTTTACTAATCTTTATATAGAATCCATGCGCTTGGACCCCACGGACCTAAAGTTTCTACTACAAAAGGTAGAAATATGTAACCATCGTGTCATATTAAAAAAGTGTCATGTACCCGGAATAAGGGTGCCAAATATATGATATCATGGTATCATATACTTAAGAATAGAATACCATCCCCGTGAACTGAGTGTCAGACATGGTAATACAGTCGTAAAGTCGGGAAATAAATGCCATACCGGGGAACATGAAATAATATCTAGTAATATCTGGCAACAATATGAGATGGGAAGCTAAGAATGTCATACGTGATCACAAAATGTCATAAACTCAGGCATGGGATGTCATGCCAGGGAATAGGGGTGTCATATTTGGTAACAAATAGTCGTATACTCGGGAATTTTTCCTCGAAAATTTAGCATGACTGTCGGATAGTGGGCTTCACATTTAATATACCGTGAGATATACAGTTGTTGAGTCTTATGTGCCTATAATTTCACTGGCTCTCAAGGACAGCTGCCGGTACACACTGTTAGGTGCTTCAGAATTTCTACTTGAGAGTGGTAGCTAGCCAGGCGAGTGTTCACAAATTGGCCTTCTATCTACCATGCGGTAAAATAGGTAATTTGATATTTTTCTTCAAATTTTAATTCTCACCTGATGGTCAGTGATGATGTGGTCGAAGATGTTGTTCAGGCTAACCTAGAATTACTGGCTCTCAAGGACAGCTGTCGGAACCCACCGTCAGGTGCTTGGCGACAGATTTTCTACTTAAGGGTGGTAACTAGCCAGGCGAAATAATCAACATCATGTTCTGTAAATATAATGTATTTTATTCCTCCAGGAGAAATTAAGTCACAGAAAAAGACCGGCCCCCGCCGCAACTCCATATTCGGCGTTCCGACCCGCGGGGCTCTGTCGCGGCGACCTGTCGCTTCGAGGAGCAGCTCTGAAGAACCGGTGCCGCCGAAGCGACATAAACACGACAACGCTAGGAAAGGTGAGCTCATTAAGAATCTTTTCAAGCGCCCGTAGCCAAGTTTGCTTAGCCATTCTGATTCGATCAGCAAAGTTAAGCAACGTCCCCCGCGGTCATGACTTGGATGGGTGACCGCTGGTGACATTACTACTGAGTGCTTCTGTGCTTCGCATGGCACGTTAAGCCGTCGGTCCCGGTTGTTGTCTTAGGATGGCAGTCGTTATGGCATGGTGGTAGGGCATTTTGCGAATGCCCGCCTGGCTAGCTACCACCCTCAAGTAGGAAATCTGTCGCCAAGCACCTAACGGTGTGTTCCGGCAGCTGTCCTTGAGAGCCAGTAATTCTAGGTTAGCCTGAACAACATCTTCGGCCGCAACATCACTTACCATCAGGTGAGATAGTGGTCAAAGGCTAACCTATCGTGCAAAAAAAAACATATATGTAACTTTAATAACTTTGTAATTTGTAAAGTATATAATCATTTAATGTTATGGAACGGATATGGAAGATTGAGGTCTTCTGAAACAAGTATTTGTATACTTACTAGAAAGTCTCAAACTTTTGTTTTACTTCTGATAGGCTAGCCTTTGACCACTATCACACCTGATGGTAAGTGATGGTGTGGTCGAAGATGCTATTCAGGCTAACTAGAATAACTGACTCTCAAGGATAGCTGCCGGAACACACCCTTAGGTGCTTGGCGACAGAATTTCTGCTTGAGGGTGAAAGCTAGCCAGGCGGGCATTCGCAAAATTTTATTTATATATATATATATACATATATATATATATATATACAACAACGTATCCATAATATTTTGAAGCAGTGATGGCTTGCGAACACCCTCAAGAATCTGTCGCCAAGCACCTAACAGTGTTTTCCGGCAGCAGTCCTTGAGAGCCAGTAAAATTACAGGCACATGAGACTTGACAACTATGTCTCAAGGTGAGGGGCGCAGTGCAATTCGTGACATGTGACGTAATGCATCGAATATAGGCAGAGGATACCGCTTAACATTAGGTGGGCCTCGAGCTTGTTCCGTCACAATAACATTAAATAAAAATAGCTATAACTCAAGTTGTGATAATTAATTACAGTGGATCAGAAACCAGGTGCCTTATTTTTTGTCGTTGTTTGTTCGTATCAGGCATCCATCGTTGTGCAAAGCTTTTTTGCCAGTTGTATACCTTTAATAGGAACTACCTCTGTGAATCTGCTACTGCCAGATTCACTTAAGTTGCTTGGCGACTGTTTTTCCACATGAGGCGTAGCAAGTCATGTGGACTATTGAGGAATGTACACATATATATAGATTATGTTCTCGATTCCCTAATTTTTTTTTGGATCGTGTCTTAACGACAAAGAATCTTATACATGTAAACGTGTTTAATTTTAATTTCAGTAAAATCGCCAACTCCGAAGCGCACGCTTCGTTCATCCCTCACATCTCCAAAAGCACGTAACCCCCCTCGCTACTCCGAAATCACACGAAATTTCGTCGACAAACACCGACAAGACGAATCTACACCAACGCAGTCGCCAGACAGACAAACATCGGATGCGACAAAAAACATTAGTTCTCCGCCGAGACGAAACTTGTCGCTTGCCACAGAGAAAATAAACAAGGAATCGAAATCGTCGTCTGCGACAAAAAAGACTGATTCTACGACAAAAACGTCGCCGATGATAAAGGAGAGGACTAGTCAAGATTCGTCGAAGTCTGATTCAAAGAAATTATCGCTAAGGAGTTCGTTAAGAAATAAAGACTCGCCGGTTCCACAAACGTCAGTTAAATCGCCAGATCGCCCAACACGCTCTAGAAAACTTTTCAATCCTGGATTAGCTTTATAATAACTATACTGTACAGTAAAAGAGATTCCAGTACTAAAAACTATTGTATTGTGTTATTACTGACTTTTATGCTAATACTGCTGTGAACTATAAAAAATATGTAAAAAAAGAACTACGCGAGCCTTTACTGGTAGCTTTATGAATGAACTCGGTTTTAGTTACATTTCCATTAGCTTGCGAGGAACGCCGGAATTTTTACAAGCGGAAATCCATGATCTCTACCTAAACCTCCGGGAAATAGCCGTAAAGTTAAGTATATACATGCATTGTCATTTTCTAACAAACTTATCGCTCGTACAGTCACAGAAAAGATAATATCGGCCGTCATGCGATTCAGAGAGAATGACTCAACTACATAAATAAAACATAGATGAACGATGAGTTCATTGACCGATATTCCTTATCCTAGACTAGCGGCTCGCGTAGGTATACTAAATAATTATTTAGTTACTAGGCAGATGCCGTCTTTGTAATATTATTCATTACGGTAAGAGGGTTAGATTTAACAATCTGTTGATAACTTTTGTAAATCCATGCTGTTTAAACTCTCCTCACAAAGTGCCTAATCTGTCCTTAAAGAGAATTTTCGCCAGATTGGCGAAAATTCTCTTTAAGGAGACTGGAAGATATAAAATATCTTAAATTTAGTTAAAAAGTAAAAATTTAAAACCTATGGTTAGCATTAATCTATGCCGTGTCAGTTCTTTTTGCGTGCATAATTTAGAATGACTTTAAACTTAGGTAGGTGATGTTTGGAAACTAAATAAATCGTTATTTATTGATACCTAAAAGTATGAAAAGTGCAAAATGGCACAGAAAATGATCTGAGTTTTTTAACAGAGACTTGTATCTCATAGTGTAGTTTAGTTACGACTTTATTTTTTTATTTATGTTTAAAAAAACTTGTTACTCTTAAATTGATTAATCAGCTTCTATATCGTGCTTTATGTTTATATAGTTTTGTTGCAATATATATATAGGGTGGAAACTGTAAGAACAAGACTTCTAAAACGCATCGTCGCGTCGCCATAGAAACCTTTCTCTATTTTTTCAAGTTCTCCCAAAAAAGGAGTATTGTTTCTAGGGCTCATATAAATGTAAGCCGGTCTCTTAATTCCACCATAATTTCTAAACGCCTGGACCAATTCGGATATAAGTGGTAACGTTTGAATTCTTTTATTATCATGTGTCAAAAAATCACGGTACGAGTATGGCACATACATGTAAACTGACAGATTTGTTTTGAAAAGAAGGCGTGACAATATGCGGCGATTTGTTAAACTGCTGCCGTCACCAAGCAGGAGTTATTTCGTTCATTGACTTCATGCCTGTCATTGATACCTATCATCAATGTCTTTGACTTTAGCTCTGTTATGACCTCATCCCTGTCATTAATATATTTGACCTTAGCTTTGTCATTGCCCTCACCCTGTTATTGATACATATCTTCAATAGTTTTGATCTTAGCTCTGTCGTTGACCTCATGTCTGTCTTTGACCTTAGCTTTGTCATTGCCCTCACCCTGTCATTGATACATATCTTCAATATTTTTGATCTAAGCTCTGTCGTTGACCTCATCTTTATCTTTGACCTCAGTTTTATCATTGCCCTCACCTTTGCATTGCCTTCACCCTGTCATTGATACATATCTTCAATAGCTTTGATCTTAGCTCTGTCGTTGACCTTAGGTTTGTCATTGCCCTCACCTTTGCATTGCCCTCACCCTGTTGTTGATCCATATCTTCAATAGTTTTGATCTTAGCTCTGTCGTTGGCCTCATGTCTGTCTTTGACCTTAGCTTTGTCATTACCCTTACCTTTGCATTGCGTCATCCTTGTCATTGATATTTTTGATCTTAGTTTTTTAGGTTCACTGTCTGTCACCAGCCTGTACCTCATAAACCGTGATAGTAGACAGTTGAAATTTTCACAAATGATGTATTTCTGTTGCCGCTATGACAACAAAATACTAAAATCGGCCAAGTGTGAGTCGGATTCGCGCCCGAAGAGTTCCGTACCATTATCTACAACATTAGCCACTATGTTATATATTTTTTCTTTAGTTTTCACGTCGGGTAGGGAGTTTTTTTTTCATGTACTTTGATGCACCATTTACGTTTTGTAGGTATCGCAACGGTTTTAGAACGAATAGTGTCATTACTAACTTGTCTTCAATTTCCACCCTATATAATGTATTCTATATATACGACTACAGTTTTCTTTGGTCTGTTCTTGAGAAAGGCGCGGTGCGGTGTGCGGGAGGGGTTACGTTACAGCATGTTACACACGTGATGTTAGACACCTTGTATGTATAGCTCAGGAATCGGCACCTAACTATAGAACTGTTTTTCTCAATAATATGTTTGTTATCATGTGGAAGTCTTCTCGATAATTTCTAGTTTCTTTCTTTACTTTATTCTCCTTTTATCTGTCAAGCGCTTCCAATGTGTATAATAATATTGTATGAACAAATAGATTGTGTTTAATAAATTTAAGGGTTTAAAATCGTGTCTTATTTGCTCAAATCGTATTCCAATCTGTTCGGTTAGTATGTCGGCCATCTTGGATTTTTGACAGCTGTCATAAATAGCCTTTTTTATAGGGGCCTCCCCAAGTTCCTACGTTTAACGACACGTAATCGGCTTAAATTGGTCAGAAAAAGCTCTATAATAATATCTACGACATAAGGGTGATATTGATATCGTTCTCATTGGCTAAACTTGGACGACGCGATCCGTTGCTGGCCGTCGGTGAAACGGCTGTTTGGCGAATTTCTGATCGCATCCGTACGCCGCTGATAATACAACAGGGTCACGTTCAGAGCCTTAGTGCGCACTCGGAGTGCAAATTTTTACACTAACACCGTTCACAAACTTAGATTTATTCTTCGAGTTGCGAACAACGTTAGTGTGAAAAGCTTTAAAAAGTGTTCAGTTGTTCACAACTCTATAGTTCCGAACCTCTGAAGGTTGCAACTTTTAACATGAAAATCGGTCGTTAAAAGATTGCAATATAAACTGACATGACTTTGACATTTGTTGATGATAGAATTATAGGCACTCAAGTTGAAAATCTGTCGCCAAGCATCTAACGCCGTGTTCCGGCAGCTGTCCTTGAGAGCCAGTAATTCTAGGTTAGCCTGTACAATATCTTCGACCACATCATCACTTACCATCAGGTGAGATAGTGGTCAAAGGCTAACCTATCAAGCATAAAAAAAAAAAAAACATTTATATTTTGTCGGCAACAGTGGTAATATACTCTTCAAATACCATATAACGTGTAATTTTATTGCTACTTCCTCGCAGAAATAGAAAACAACGGCCACCATAACAAAGATAATTATTTTAATATCACTGATGATATTTTAGGTTATAATACAACCGGGTCGTTCCTAGTAATTTGGAAAACAACCAAACAACTACATTCTGAGGCTCTGAACGTAGCTCATTTATAGCGTGGTCATCGGTATGCCCACGTCTGCGGCGACCGCCGAACTACGGCCGAAATGCCGATCAATAAATGTGGGGTCACTCTTAGATCTACTATAGAAAATTATAAGATCGTCGCTAATCTTTATTGGTTTATTTTTTCATAATTATAACAATATGTAGATATATTTGTTGTATGTTTGACAGTAAAATATCCCTGAATTTGGTCTCAAATCGTTTAATATGATATTCTACCATTTTGGGTATAACTTGATTAAAACTAACGTAAGTTTGACACATACTAAAAGACAGTAAGTTGAATCGGCTCAAAATGTCGTTTATGATACGATAACTCTTCATTGAATACCAACAAAAGAAAAATTAGGACAATACATTTACAAAAAAATGATTAACATATAAAGCAATAGAAGTTAAATGTATGTGTTCATTTACAAATTAAGTACCTAATTAAATATGTACAATGGCAATACAATCGGCGGTCTTATCGCTAAAGCAACTTTAAGTATGTGTTTAACTTCTTCGTTTGAAGTTGACTGTATTTCTGCCGTACAGCGAATCTGCCGTAAAACGATCGTTCAGATATGAGACACTTGGTATATAACATTGTGAAGCAAATAAATTTAAAATGATTATTGTTGTAATATGACCATAATCTATATTTTATGATATAGTTAAATCGTGAATAAAATTAGAAAATTTAATTGAATTGTCAATTAAATAATCAAAAGTTGCTTATTTGTCAAAGGCTCGGTTTATCATCCTTAAATAGTTACTATTCTTTAGAGTAAATGTATTTATACTCAACTTTGATAAGAATTTACGAATGATGGTTGAAAGGAAAGATCTTTTTTTTTTTAAATTTGGTCCTTAACATATCAGTCATTGACCTATATATACAAACCAGTTCCCAGCTACGTGTGAGGGAGAGTATGCCGGCCAGCATACCTGCACCGGTCGACTATCCTCGTTTGAGACGTCTCGTCTAGTATATATAGGTCAATGATATCAGTCTAATATTATTATCTCACGATTGATAAACCGGGTCAGAATGTTTTTTATAGTTTAAGTACTTATTTTTTATTTCACTCTAAGCTATCGGAAACTGGTGTTGAACTTTGTGAGGTCATATTATTTATTTAAATTATATGTTAATCTTGATCGCATTATCTTTGGTAAAGAAAAATGTGAAACAAGTTTCCTTAAAATTTTCTCTATAGAATAAAATTGCAGAGTTCACTCTTAATTACTCTTGTAACGTTTATATCTTATTATTCATGTATTTATGTGTATGAAATTCAGTACTATAATATTATAAATGCGAAAGTAACTCTGTCTGTCTGTCTGTTACGCTTTCACGCTAAAACTACTGGACCGATTTGAATGAAATTTGGTATGAAAATAGTTTGAGACCCGGGAAAAAACATAGGATAGTTTTTATCCAACTGCGCAAAAAGAGGTTAATGTTTTTGCGCGATAACCGACACACGCTCTGGCGGAGCCGCGCCCGGAAAGCTAGTATAACAATAAAATAGAGAAATACTATCAGGAGGGACAAATTAAGTTACATTTTCGAATTAAGTTACTAGTTTTGTGTTGATACGCTTTCTTTCGTTTTTTTTGTCCAAACTGATAGTTATATAATTTCATCATTGTCAGCGTATCACCTATATCGTCTAGGATCAAAGGTCATATAATCTTGGATTAGACGCGGAACAAACGGAAAATGTCAAGTAGGCAACAGTTAACGATAGGGACAAATCATTCCCAATCGTTAATAGTGTTAAGAGTAATGTTGGCGTAGTATTTTTCATATAAACGTGTTTTCGTTGTATTTTAAATACACCGTGTCCTAACTCGGTGAAATTTTGCATGTGTCCTTAAGCCATTTTTTTAATTTTTTTATATCTAAATATAAAAACATAATGATATTTATTTTAAAATCATTTAAGTTTGTTGTCGTTGGTTGTGTTTTTATAGTGAAAATACGTAACTGCGTGTATACCGCTCAATTCAGTTTTGAAGCAGTGATGGCGCATTGGCTATGGACTGCCGCGCAGCAGGTCAATCCCGCGGCGGGATTCGAATAATGGAACCCCCCCGCGGGATTGAGCTTTACCGCATGGTGGAAGAGCTTTTTGCGAATGCCCGCCTGGTTAGCGACCACCCTCAAGTTGAAAATCAGTCGCAAAGCACGCCAAGCACCTAACGGTGTGTTCCGGCAGCAGTCCTTGAGAGCGAGTGAAATTACAGGCACATGAGACTTAACATCTCATGCATTTCGTCACTTGTGACTTGTGACGAAATGCATCTGTTATAGGCAGAGGTAACCGCTTAACATCAGGTGGGCCTCGAGCTTGTACGTCACAATAACAATAAAAAAAAAAACTCCATTGCGGCTTTTAGTTACAAAGTTGTAGGGCCTGTATATTAAAACACGCAATGAAAATTAAACAATCGATACGCTCACACTTTGTGGTACGGTACGGTTATTACAATTAAAAAAATTAAACAATTCTGTTACCTACACTGAGTTGACACACTCGCTGTAGGTTACTAATACATCCCTCCTAATTGAACAATATTTTACATAATAGAAGGTACCTATGTGTAACTTTCAATATAAAAATGATGTGAACCAAAAAATGGAACCGACTTCAACACCCAAATGTGCGACATAACATGTGGAAGTCGGTACGATGATAGTTCAAAAATACCTATTTTATTGTGCGGCTAGTACCGACTTCAACAAGTTCTTTCACACTTTTGGGTGTTGACTTCGGTTCCATTTTTTGGTTAAAAATTTGTTTCACTTTTTAGTGACCCTTGCTACTTACGGGGATGCGTTCCTCCTAGCCGTCGGCCAAGACATATTTTGGTCTAAACGCAGATATACGCCGTTCCAGCACTCTAATCGAACTTAATTTGATCCTGACAAGATTTGATCATACCCGTTCCGGGCGATCTGTCAGAGCAAATTTTGCTCTGCCTGGCCAAATTTTTACTACCTATTGAATCGGCCAAATCTTGGCTAGCTGTCAAATGTGACAGATTCTAAAATAAACAATAGATTTTGTACAAGCTAAGCCAAGGATTAGTGACATACTGTGTTAACATTGCTTAATTACGTATTCCCCATTTATTAAAAATGTAGACTGTATTTTATCACCTAAAAACATCGCTGTCAATTCCATATTTTGAAAGGAGCTCTATTGGTCATTCCAGGTGCCTTAGAACAAATATTGCTCGATCAACATTTACTGGAACGCGCCCCGGGATCGATTGTTATTCATTGTCAACGACTATATCATCAAGATAATTAAATAATTTTCAAGTAAGCCACAAGGCTCAAAGAAATGTATGCAAAATTTCACTGAATTTCAACACAATGGTATTTAAAATATGGCCAAACTATGTTTGTATTAAAGCGTTCCGCTAAATTTAATACCCACATACTCGTACATCAAATTCATATCGCTGTCACATTGGTACTTAACCTAGGTTCCATTTTTAGAAGACATCTTATTTCTAGGTTAGCCTGAACATCTTCGACCACATCATCACTTACCATCAGGTGAGATAGTGGTCCAAGGCTAACATATCAAGCATAAAAAAAATCTGTTTTCCATTTTAGAAGACATCTTATTTTCTGTTTCCAACCCAGTTTCTGATGCTTTGAATATTCCGTGGCATTTAATGTTATGCCTTTAATAATATAATTATTTCCATAAACTTGTGTTAAAACTTGCTGTATTTAAATAAAAATGTGTTTATTTTAATAGTAAATTGGTTGATTTAAAACTTTTTAGTTTTATTGGAAGTTTGATTTTCCACTCCTCTAGGTATACGCCTTACGCTTCACCCTATTCTCTTATAGGTCTTTAGCGATCGTCCGATAATGTTGACCTATCCAAACTGGATTCAGAATGTCAGTGGTTTATCAATCAAAGCATGGACCATATAATAAAATTAAAATATATAACAAAATACCTACTTCTGTGACAAATTTACCTATGTCTAATTTTTAAACAAAATTAAAAACCTTGGAAAACAATCCATTATATGATATAAATGAATTTATGTCTATGAATATATACGAGTCCTATTTTCAATAGTAACGTTAAAATTATGTAATTTGTTATACAGAATTATAATTAATTTCTATTTATTATTGCACCTACAGTTTTTATTTCTTTTTATTTGGCATTATTTCTATATGATCAATTATATAAATATTGGAATAATTTTTGAATTGTATATTTTGACGTTAATTATTTGTAATTCTACTATGAGGACTGACATTTTTATAAATTTATTTTGTATCTAGACCTTATAATTATTATTATAGTATGGAATATGTTACTTACATTAGTGATACGATGGTAATTATTCATAAATTTGTAAAATGACATACCTAATATAACGGATCATTGTTATAATAAGGAGAATAAAGAATCTGAATCTCCTACGCGCTTTAACTTTAATATAGGGCGGTTAGTTAGCAACAATCTCAAGACGTCGAGCTACGAATAAATATTTCAAGAATTGTAAGGCAAGCTCATAAACAGCAGAACGCAAACCTGACCGCGGAGGGCGTGGTTTAAACTGTACCTACCGTGCGGCGCATCATTATATGCTGCAGGCGACCAATCGGATGCGATTATTTCTAAGCGCCAAATCAATTGAATTTGAAATATTATTCGTGGTTTGTTAATTGTGAACTTGATTAAAGTCCGAAATGAAAGCGTAATAACTAATAACCTCAGAGTAACTATTACTAAAGTATTCGTTTTTTTTATGGTATTATATGGTATAGGTTAGCCTTTGAACACTATCTCTCGTGATGGTAAGTGATGATGTGGTCGAAGATGTTGTTCAGGCTAACCTAGAATTACTGGCTCTCAAGGACAGCTGCCGGAACACACCGTTAGGTGCTTGGCGACAGATTTTCTGCTTGAGGGTGGTAGCTGGCCAGGCGGGCATTCGCATAATACCCTACCACCATGTTATAACGATTGCCATCCTAAGACAACAACCGGGACCGACGGCTTAACGTGCCCTCCGAAGCACGGTAGCGCACAGTAGTAGTGTCACCAGCGGTCACCCATCCAACTCATAACCGCAGCGGACGTTGCTTAGCTTTTCTGATCGGTTCAGAACGGCTAAGCAAACTTCAATAAAACTCAAATAATTAATAAGGATCACATTTACTGCATCTTTTGGACAGCGGGGTATCGACGAAGCGACACACTTAACTTATTTATGAATATAATTTAATTATAATATTCTATAACTAACACTATGTTGGTAGAATGCGCCTGACGACCTATTTGACTAACGAAATACGGACAATATAGGGCCGCGTTCCGAGGGTCAGAGTGCGTTGTTTGGTTGCTTTAACTTAATCGAAGGTTCCGAACGACTCGGTTGTTGTATAACCTCAAAAAACGTTTTTGGCGGGGAATTTTGCTATTTTTTTAGACTTTTTATGATGTTTGAAAAGCAATAACTTCTGTTACCTGCAAAATATAAAAGAGTGCCCATAATTTTCTTACAAAGAAATGTCAAGGTCGTGTCAGTTAAAAGTTCAACATTTTATCGACCTCTTTTGATAGTAAAAAAGTTGCGCTACCCGAAGTTCGTGAACGACGTTGGAGTGAAAAGTTGCACTCCGAGTGCGCTCTAACCGAGGTTCGGAACGCGCTCCAGTATAGAAACGAAAGGAAGCGAATTTTGAAGTCAACGTTTAACTGTTCAATTGGAAGGTGACTCGTCCAACCACTGGACTTTCCCACTGGTAGGTGAACGGGTACTTCAAATGAACCCCATTGGACTAGAGTGGAAACTAAATCAACTGTTTCATCGACACAAAATCACAATTAAATTGATATAAAATTATAATTGCCAAGAAAGCCATGGATATTACTTTTGCGATTGTTAAGCACCAGTTGCAAACATAAATGTCATATTAATAAGAAATCTAAAATAAAATCGCCGAACGCCTCAAAAAAGTATCTCTTATCGGATTAAGCATTTGGTGGTAAGATAATAAACATGAGTTTGAGTAAAAAGGTAGTTATATTTTTTTTTAAAAGGTATACATGCAGTATTATATATATATATATAATACATGCAGTATTATATATATATATATATAATACTGCATGTATACCTTTTAAAAAATATATATATGGCAAGTATTATATCATTCGTAAAGGACTATTAGAGTTCGGATTCCTAGGATCTTATTTTTCGTGGAATGGAACGCAAGGGAGAGTTAATTCTAGGACTGCCCCATTCACTACTGGGCTTACTCTCCACAATTTCATGGCACGACTGGCAGTCATGTGGCTATTAATATTTTGCAATTATTGTATCAATCTACTATATATGCATCTAAAGATAATTTCCAATTACTTCTTGATACTAACCATTGGTTATTCAACACATCTGACTTAATTTCCGACTTTCTATTGTACTTGCACCTTCAAATTCGCGTCGTTTCGTTACCTACCCTTTATATACGCGTCCAGAACATGCTTTTCCAAATCAAAGAAATTATGGCACTACTTGTGTCGAAATCTTCATTCAGCAATCACATCCCTAAGGGTAAAAAATCACAGCTCTATAAGGGGGAAATTTAAAAGCGGGTTTTTGGACTACGCCCAATTTACAAGGTGATGACATGTTTTCAACTACGCTGCGTCATAAATAACGATATATTATTGAGAAAGTATTTAGTATATACGATTGATTTAATATTATATATATTCAATCAATCGTAATAATTATAGATTGTTTACTGCAATAAAAAAAAACACCGTTCAAGGCATGCCGTCTCAAAGTTACACAATAAGATACTGATAAGCTGCGTATCCATCCACAAGATATGTGCGAGGGAGATGAGCGGTGTGCGAGAATAATGCCACCAATGGGATCGCAGCGCTCAGCGAGGCAAGGGAAATGAAGCGATGTGATTGGCGGGTTTTATTATACTAAGTTTTCAGGTCTTAATTAATAGTTCTAAATTTGTATCTGAGGCCTACTTTTTATAGGTTTATGAATATAACAAGACCGTCCCTTAACAGCATATGGTAAAAATTCAATTAAAAAACTTAGACACTGGCTTACGTATATATTTACAAAAAAGTATTTGTCTGCACATACTCATGTGTTCGTGGGAGATTGTACTGTACTTGACTGTCGATGAAGATAAGTTTTGAATGGTGTTAGGGCGTTGCGAATGCCCGCCTAGCTAGCTACCACCAACAAGTAGAAAATCTGTCACCAAGCACCTAACGATGAGCTCCGGCAGCTTTCCTTGAGAAAAAAAAAATTTTTCTAGCACGCCCCATCTTCATCTTCCTTGCACATCAGTGGTCTGTGGTGCATACGCAAGAAGCCAGAGTCGAAATTAGATTTCTAACATAAGTGTTTTGCCTGTACATCAATAGTATAAATACTGTGGGCGAACGTTAGAATTTCATTAAAAAAAAACACCTTCACAAGTATAATTTCAAAAACTTCACTTAACATTGAATGTTTTATTTATTACGTAAAATATTTACAATAAAACCGATACAATTTATATTTAAATCTTTACAACAGTACATTTCTAATTAATTTTAAGTACTTTTAGGGAATAAAGACAATAATTACTTAATTACACTTAAACTATTATTTCATTTGAGCCATAATTGTAATAAATGCTTCAATCTAAAATTATGTCAATTTATTTTAAAAATATCAACAAATATTTTATTTTATATTTTAAATCTATATATTACATGATAATACCACGTTTTTTTTACATAATATGATTTTATATTGTGGATTTAAAACTTCAAATTCTAAAACTATTATCATATAGTCATGAGATATCATCGAAGTTTAAAATTTATTAAACAACTAGCTTTCCGGCCGAGGCCCCGCCCACGCGTGAGTCGGTTATCTCCCAAAAACAATAACCTCTTTTTGCGCAGTTGGATAAAAATATCCTATGTCCTTCACCGCATCTCAAACTATTTCCATATCAAATTTCATCTAAATCGGTCTAGTAGTTTTGGCGTGAAAGCGAGACACACAGACAGAGTTACTTTCGCATTTATATTAGTATGGATTATTAATGCATATATTTATTTAAATAATTTGCGGCATTAATGTGCGCGTCAGAATACGAACTCCTGTTTGATAATTCTAGCTGAAATTTAGATTATAGTTACGCCGAAATCGTATTATTTAATAATTTTGTCGGTTTTGTATGTAACAAATCAAATGGTGGAATGGCGTAATTTTTTATATAGATGATAGTATCAAACGTTAATTTATAAAATCGTGTACATTGGTGTTCTGAACTGAATTTTAGATTATAGTTACGCCGAAATCGTATTATTTAATAATTTTGTCGGTTATGTAGGTAACAAATTAAATGGTGGAATGGCGTAATTTTTTATATATTTGACAGTTTCAAACGTTAATTTATAAAGTAGTGTACAATGGTGTTCTGAACTGAATTTTAGATTATAGTTACGCCGAAATCGTATTATTTAATAATTTTGTCAGTTTTGTAGGTAACAAATTAAATGGTGGAATGGCGTAATTTTTTATATATTTGACAGTTTCAAACGTTAATTTATAAATTCGTGTACATTGCCGTTTGACAAATTTTAATAATTATTTTAATCTCTCGAACGCCATGAACATTACTAACCAAAACCTGCTTAAAACCCGATAAAACTGATACAATTTTGGATTCCCCGCCACTAATGTTTCCCCCTTACATTTGGACTGCGTTCAATAACATGGCTCGACAACGCACTGTACGCACTTTTACGTTGTCAAACCAGTTTAAACCGTGCAATCACACCAAAACGTTCTCAAACATGATCGGACGTCGGCTAGCATCCGCACAGTTCACCCTGAAAGATAATCGAGTGAAAATAGCTCTTCTGTCATTTTGAACGATGATCAAAGTTGAAAGTCCTACTACTGTCATATTGACTTATTATGTCAGGTGAAAGTGTCTCTTCTGTCATTTTGACATGATCTTCGGTGGAAGTCCCTCTGCTGTCATTTTGACAGGTGATATATCACATAGACGAGATGCGATGCGTATGATATTCTGGCGAAATGAGATTCAATTTAGAATATTTATTTATTAATAATATTTGTTTATTAGGTTTTTCGATATAATGTTAATAGATTTAAGAATAAATTTGGAAAGTGAAATAAATTAAAAAAAAAAATATATATATATGTTTTTTTTTAGTTTAACGTCATTGTGAGGGTTGGTATACTCATTTCAAAAGGTGGAATTATTTAATTTTTGTCACTTGACAAGTAGAACTTGAAACTGATCATGGCGGAACGGTCAAAGCCGTTCACTAAGCCCATCGGGACCAGTGCGTGGATGATCAATCGACATTCGCCTGCACGGTTTTCACACCGAGACTTACCGTACACCAAGTAATTAATAAAGACTTCATTGTAGTAACAAGAGAGCATGAAAAATAAACCCCTACCTTCCTGTTAGATCAAATAGTTCCTTAATATTCCAATTTGCCACTTAATGCTACATACACACACACATTTCACTATGTTCAAAAGCTGCTTGAGTTATTTATCACATATTCTATGCATTCTACAGTAACTGGCACATTAAAGTCCAAATTTGACACTTAAAATCCATATTAAAAAGTTCGCTAATATGAACTTTACACTTGGAAGTCCATATTACATTGAAGTAGAGGTCCATATTACACTGAAGTAGAAGTCCATATTACACTGAATTAGAAGTCCATATTACACTGAAGTAGAAGTCCATATTACAACAAAGTCCTTTTTAAAACTCAAAACTCATTTTAACGAGATGAACATTAAATACATATCCCCTTAATCATAATACCACAATATTTCTATCCATATCCCACATATGTTTTCCCAAGCACAAAGGTTGACACAAGATCATATCATAGAAAGCTTTGGCGTCAGTTGATGCCGACCTTATTGGGAGTGCATTTGATGGTTGAAATCTTTTGGTAACTGAAGGCCTAATGATGGTGAAGAGCTTTGTGAGCCTAATGTGCAGCAATATACTACTAACATCAGCTGTCATTCTGCTCATTCGGCACATTCCAGCAACAGGGAGACATTTAACATTACTTACAGTTCAGCCGTCTCAGCATGAAGAGGTATCTACATACCCCTACATGCTGAAACACATCTTCACTCGCTCGTAAACAATTACATTTATAATATTAATGTAATAATAGTACAGCACATTACGATGCAATACTGTTCGATGTTTATTCCTAAATCTTGATAATTTTTTGTTTTTGTAGATTTGATTCATCGCTAACACATTAAATGCTACTTTGAATTTTTATTTACACATCTGTTTTAGATTTATTTTCGCATTGAAGTCCATATAAGTCCATTTTACGCTCCGAAATACTTATCCAAAACTCAGTAAAATATGACAATTTAGACTCGACATTACACTCTGATGTATCTAACTAATGTTCGCTCATAATAAAGTCTACATTACACTCTGTATCTAACCAGAGTCCACTTATATGTGACTCTCATAATTCAATATTACACTAATACTTGACAATGTAAAGTCTATATTACACATTTACAAATTATTGGAGCACACTTTTTCCGGACGGGAATCGAACCCTCGTCCTCCGATTTCACGCCGGATGCCTATCCCTCTCGGCCACCGGAACCTTACTCTTTCCATCCGAAACTTTGTGCTACAATTGTATTACTTTAACAGTCATAGGGGATGGTGCGTCTAAGTATCACTCTTGATTGTCTAACCAAAGTTCATTTATATTATGTCTCACGTAAGTCAATATTACACTCCGATGTAACTTACCAATGTTCACTCATATTGGCACATTAATCCAGAATATCTTTTCACTAGTTCTAGTTCTCTTCTACATGACACTTAAAAACAATACTCACATGTATATCTTACCAAAGTTCGCTTAATTTTGACACTTTAAAGTCTATATTACACTCCGCAGTAGCACAACAAAGTTCACATCTGAGGCTTTTAACTCCATATTACACTGCAAGGTGGCGCCACTAGTTTTCGAATAACACTTTGCACAAATCCCGGTGAGGTCTGAAGTTTTAGACGAGTTCTAGCACTTTGATGGTGCCCTGGCTGTTGGCAGCGAGCAACACCTGTTGCTCCTGGGACCGTCTCCAGCAGACAGCTGACACAAACTCTGATGGTTCTTCGTCGCGACGCTCTCTCTCGAGGAAACCTCGGACTGCATCGAACCTGAAAGAAACATTTCTTGGTCATAGCCAATATTTTTTTTTTCCTTTTTTTTCCTTTGACCACAATCTCACCTGATGGTAAGTGATGATGTGGTCGAAGGTGTTAACAGGCTTAACCTAGAATGACTGGCTCTCAAGGACAGCTGCCGGAACACACCGTTAGGTGTTTGGCGACAGATTTTCTACTTGAGGGTGGTCGCTAGCCAGGCGGGCATTCGCAAAAATGCCCTTCCACCATGCAGTGAAGCTCAAGCCCGCGGCGGGATTCGAACCATGGACCTGCTGCGCGGCAGTCCTTACCCAAAGCCACTGAGCTATCATTGCTTCAAAAAACCTCTCGTCTACACTCGACTACAGTTAAATTTAAAAGTTCTGTGGCAGTATACACTAGCGCGTATTACCTGTAGGCTAGCAGAGGACGCGACAGCCCCGAGTAGTACACATAGAGCGCGTTGTTCTCGGAGCCGCACGCTATGTACTTGCCGTCCGTCGCCAGACCAACGAAGTTCTTCTCGTTAGCGTGCCCCGTGAACGATCTGAAAAGTAAATACAAAGTTAGGGCCGATTGCATCGTTGAAACTGAATCAATTCAAGTAAACACGCGTTCAAAGAGTGAGGAGGTTCAAGTTCAAGGATCCAATTTTTTTTTCACACATATTTTAGCGGAACCTGTATCTGAATCTGCAAAGCTGTTGTTCAAGTTATTTGAGGGCATATAAGTAAATATTTTGTTTATTAGTGTTTAGGTTACGATGGGACTGGCATGCAATTTTGTAAAAAGTACCTAAAAAAATAAGATAAAAAAAAAAGGATCCACTTTGAATTTAACCAACATACATTGAACAAAGTTCCAGCTAGAGCAACCTAAGTTAAATCGGCGCAGGCGTTTAGAAAATAATCTTCTTTTCAACGCCCGCGCCGATTTTACTAAGCTTTTCAAATTCAAATTCAAAATCATTTATTCAATTTAGTCGTCTAAGACGCTCTTATGAAGGTCAATTCCAAATTTTAAATTACAAATTTTAATATTGAAATATTCTACATTGTACTGCCACGTTCAGCAAAAATAATTATAGAGCCACTGCGAGAAGAACGGGCAAGAAACTCGGGGCCATTCTTTTAAACATCTTTTAACAATGTGTTATATACAATATAAAATGACTATTACAATATTTGTTCAAATTACGTAGGTGACAGGTGATAGCTTGGCAGAGGCGGAACTTTCCAAGCATCTTTGTCGTTTAAGTAATCACAAACTTTGTAGTATGATTTCTTAATCAAAATATTTTTCACATGCAACTTGAATTTTCCTTCTGTGAGCATTGTAATATGTTTGGGAATTATATTATAAAACCGCACACAATTACCTAAAAAGGACCTTTTATTTGTCTTTGCTAATCTAAAACCTGGTACTGCTATTTTATATTTATTCCTAGTGTTGTAATCGTGGTTGTCACTGTTTAATTTAAATTTACTCAATTTTTTCCGAACATACATAATATTTTCAAATATATACAGACACGGTAAAGTTAATATATCAATTTCTTTAAAAAGATCCCTTAGAGATTCCCTAGGATCCATTTCATATATGGCTCGAATTGCACGCTTTTGTAAGATAAAGATTGTTTCCATCTCAGCAGCAGCTCCCCACAGCAATACACAATACGACATAATACTGTGGAAGTACGCGAAATAAACTAGCCGTGCAGTAGCTACATCTGTTAACTGTCTAATCTTACAAACTGCATATGCAGCAGAACTAAGTCTTCCGGCTAGATCATGTATGTGGATCCCACTGTAAAGTTGAATCCATTTTGATTCCCAGAAAGACTGTCACATTGTCAATAGAGAGTTTATCTGGGCCAAGCTTAATGTTTGGTACAACATAAGGAACATTTGGTAACGAAAACTTTAATCATTATGTCTTTTTTGAATTTAAGAGAAGATTATTAGCTGCGAACCTTTCAGAGATCATAGTTAACACATTATTTACATGAATGAGCTCACTATCTTTCCTATCTACTTTAAAAATCAGAGAGGTATCAGCTGCGAATAAAACAATATCGCAGAAATCTTTGACCATGCAAGGTAGATCATTAATATACGCTAGGAACAGAAAAGGTCCCAAAATTGATCCCTGCGGTACACCTATTTTTACCAAAGACCCGGAAGAAGTATTGCCATTTATTTTTGTAGTACGAACAAATTTAACAATTTGTTCATACTACAAAACTGTTGTTACTACATGCGTTTAACTCAACTATGTACAGCTTAAATGAGCTTAAGGGCGCACCGAGCTCTTTAGGCGCGTCGCGTATGTGTGCGTAAGTAAGGCACGCCAACAGCATCCGTCCCCGTCCGACGACCGTAGAATTACTAAAGCGGATAGGGACAAAGCATCGCGGCTCTCACTAAAATGGGCGGAACATGCCTGAATTTGAGTATTTCCTTCGTATAGTAAAAACAAATACCTATTTGAAAAATGAAACGTGTATACGTTATAGAAAACATGTTGTTTTTATTATTTTCCAAATACGGATGACTCTCCGTTAAGTATTTACGTCGTGCTAAGGGTTTATTTCGTTTTTTAGATATAACTTTGGATTTATTTCCTATAGAGAAAATTTTAATTAATCCTGTTTCCAAAGTGTATGATTTATAGAATGAATCCTTAAATATAATATTTATTAATTACATAACTCAACATTAAGAAATAAAGATACAGCAAGGGATCAAATGATACACAATTACGTATCGCTGCCTCGGTGCAGGCTTAAACGTTAATTTCTTTGTTCTCCATAGGTATTTATATCCTCATAAGTATTTGTATTCCTTCTGCATATTTAGAACTCGACTTTGACTATGGATAAATTATAAATTAAAATTTTGAAAATGTACAAACCATACGAATCTAATTTAAAAAATATCTTATTCAGAATCTACACAGGCAAATGCTTGCTAGTCTATGCTACGAACGAAGTTAAACAAAAGTGAGCCAATACGTGTATTGCGGATACCTTTCTTTCGGATCCGAAGTTCGAAACTTCCGACGAATTAGAGTAGTTGTTCCCTGGTTCTAGAGCGCACGGAGCGATATCCATATAAACATAGTTTCGTCTTAATTTAAATACCAATTGTTCATACTCGGTGAAATTTTGCAGACATATTGTTGAGCCTAATATCTATGCTTCTGGTTTGCCAGTTATTCGATTTATTATATCATTAAATATCAAAATAGCAACTCCAATACAAAACGACTTTTCGAAACTATTGAAAATACTTAATGTAACGGAAATCTGGCAAACCAGGCACGACCATTTGGCACTGCATAGAGATGTTGGATCTTTTACCGTATCTATCACGGAGAGTAGTGTTCTGAGGAACTGTTCGATTTACTACCTGCAGCTCAATTTCACCACAGGACTTCCCGACAAAGCATGATCTTTCATCAATTTCATGTCGACATCCGAAATTCCACAACCTTGCAATTTTCACGGCATTTTCTACCTCGCACTGCCACATTATGGAACCAGCTGCCAGGTGAAGTATTTCCGAACAGATACGACATAGGAGCCTTCAAGAAGAGAACATATTCCTTCTTTAAAAGCCGGCATCGCCGCCTCGAGACCTCTGGTGTTGCAGATCTTTGAGGGCGACGACTATCACTTACCACCAGGCGAGCCGCCTGTTTGTTTGCCCTCCTAAACCATAAAAAAAAACAAAAGCATAGATATTAGACTCAAGGACATGCGTGCAAAGTTTCACCGAGTTTGACCGCTTAGTATTTAAAATTGACGAAACTAATTTTGTATGGAGAGCGCCACGAACACTCTAGCCTTAAACGACACAGTATTCAGGGACTAGCAGAGAGACAACTAACTGGAGAACTCTCTTGAGACCAATGTCTTAATTCACAGATTCTCAAAGAGCACATGTTATGTAGTGTCACGGAAATATAATTTTTTTTATACATATACAATTTAGATTCAGGTATTTATGTTCTATGGGTCCGTACATTTTTAAATTTATTTATTATGTCTGTTACCTGAAATAAAGATTTATTATTTATTATTATTATATTATTGGACTATTGTCACTAAACTCCGGCCGCCGAGAGAATGCGTTTGACAGTTCGTTTTGTGAATATTTTTTCCCCAGTTCAAAGTAACATAGACAGTTTGACTGCATAATATTGTATTAGTCAGGCACCGAAGTATATAAAAATAGGGTAAATATTTTATATTTTACTCCATTTACAAGCCACAACGCCAATACAAAAAAGTACTGTCAAACGCATCCTCTCGGCGGCCGGAGTATAAACAGATGCAAGTAGCAGCAGAATTGAAATGGAAAAAAAAGTGACTATACCTGACTACCCGAGGTGACTCAACATTCCAAAGCTTCAATTGCGAGTCAGTGGAGGCGGAGACAAGGGTCCTTGAGTCGAGGAATTTTACATATGAGACTGCCTTGCGATGGTCTTTGAATACGGCGAGCGGGTGCCGCGGGGCACGGAGGTCGTAGTAGTGCACGCAATGGTCTGGAATTAACAAACATTTATATATTATGCCAATCTACGAATAAATATGTACAGAAATGTAAGTAAAGCTTAAAAACAGCAAACCGCAAACGTTACCGCGGCGAGCGTGGTTTATACTGTACCGCGTGGCGCAACAACATTTCCTTGATCATTTCTAAGCGCGTTCAGCTGTATATATACCTATGGTACTAGCGTTCAGCTCAACGCTAGTACCATAGGATTCTGACGCTTGTTAACTCAACGCTAAATAAATGATCTCATATTTTTATGTACTTTTTCTCACATAGAAAATGTAAAAAAAATAATATGTAAGTACTTGAGCCATTTATTACACTCCTAGGAATCTCGGCTTAACAACTATAATGTAATGTTTCTTGAAAAACGCCGTAAAATGACAGACATTCTGATGCTATTCAAGCTTATAAATAACTTAGTTGATTGTCCAGAACTACCTCCCAAGTTTTTGCTTGAAGTTCCGAGTCCTGGTAGCCGCCTATCGGATAGAAAAACTTTAAGTTTTTTTCAATTTGTTAATCTTATTTGTTAAAACACTCCCCGGTTTATCGTATGTGAAAGTTACGATACCGTTAACCAAGACTTCGATATTTTTCACCGTAGTTCGCTTTCCTCGGTGAAATGTACTTTAAATAGATCACTTTAACTATTTACACTACTGTAACAGCCGGATCATCCACTGCCGAACACAGCCTCCCCTATTAAGGGGGTATTTGCCATAATCCCCACGCTTGTCAGGCGTCTTGGGGATCGCAGTGTAAGTTGGCAGTTCTTTAGAAGGTAGGCCCTTCCAGTATTTTTCTCTTAGTCGCCTCTTACGACACCCACGGGATGATATGGGGAGGTGCTATTCTAACCCGGCACCCCACGGGGGGTTTATTTACACTACTTATTCATAATTATTATTTATATTATTAATAGAAAGTTTCAACAATATTCATTATATCATTTGCTAGTTACTTATCACTATGTAATAACATCAAAGAATTTACTGTAATATACATACATGCTAAGTCCACTTCTTGAAGGAAGTATGTATTTCAATGTTTATTTTACATTATTTTTAATTATGTTGGCTTCGATATATTTGCAGTTTTGTGGTCTTCCAATAAAAAACATTAATAAAAAAAAATTACCAGCGAATCCAAACGCGAGAAGACACAATTACTACGAGTGGAACCTGACACAACATATGTTGACACAACATACGTTGAAACAACATATGTTGACACAACATACGTTGACACAACACACGTTTAACTTGGCATGTAAGTGAATCTTCTTTGAGCGTTCACTGACTACAGTTCAACACTATTACTGTAGATAGATACTAACCTAGGAAACTAAACTCACCCGCGAATCCAAACGCGAGAAGACACAATGACTACGAGTGGACCCTGACATAACATACGTTAACACAACACACGTTGACACAACATACGTTGACACAACGCACGTTTAACTTGGCATGTAAGTGATTCTTCGTTGAGCGTTCACTGACTACAGCTCAACACTAGTACTGTAGATAGATTTACAATCTATCTACAGTACAGGTACTAACCTAGGAAACTAAACTTACCCGTGAATCCAAACGCGAGAAGACACAATGACTACGAGTGGACCCTGACATAACATACGTTAACACAACACACGTTGACACAACATACGTTGACACAACGCACGTTTAACTTGGCATGTAAGTGATTCTTCGTTGAGCGTTCACTGACTACAGCTCAACACTAGTACTGTAGATAGATTTACAATCTATCTACAGTACAGGTACTAACCTAGGAAACTAAACTTACCCGTGAATCCAAACGCGAGAAGACACAATGACTACGAGTGGAACCTGACACAACATACGTTGAAACAACATACGTTAACACAACACACGTTGACACAACATACGTTGACACAACGCACGTTTAACTTGGCATGTAAGTGATTCTTCGTTGAGCGTTCACTGACTACAGCTCAACACTAGTACTGTAGATAGATACTAGCCTAGGAAAATAAACTCACCGGCGGATCCAAACGCGAGATGGCACGACGACTTCGGGTTGAACCTGACACAACACACGTTGAACTTCGCCTCTAACGTAGTGACGCTGCGTTCTGCGTTCAGCGACCACAGCTTGACGCGAGCATCGTCCGAGCCTGACGCTAACAAGCGGACGTCAGCTCGATTGAAGTGGACTGACCAACACCGTTTGTCGTGTTCCTGACAAAAGTTCATTTTTATAGTGATACAAAACACAAAAGTGATGCTGTGGTTGAAGATGTTGTTCAGGCTAACCTAGAATTACTGGCTCTCAAGGACAGCTACCGGAACACACCGTTAGGTACTTGGCGACAGATTTTCAACTTGAGGGTGGTCGCTAGCCAGGCGGGCATTCGCAAAAAGCCCTTCCACCATGCGGTGAAGCTCAAGCCCGCGGCGGGATTCGAACCATGGACCTGCTGCGCGGCAGTCCATAGCCAATGCCACTGAGCCATCACTGCTTCAATCCAAAACTGAGACCTTAATATACAGGGTTATTAATAAAATGCTAAGAACCTCTTAGGGTTGACTTCTGCTAACAAACATTTTGAGACGATATTTTTTCAAGTACGTCTTAAGGTGACCGTCGCAGTGCAATTCGTAACTGCGACGAAATGCATCTGTGGTATGATATGTACCTGGCAGGAGGTCAGTCCGCTTAACATCAGGTGGGCCTCGACCATGTTCCGTCACTATAATATTTAAAAAAATGTACCAAGATAGACTCACCATGAGCGCCCGTGTCCGCTGCGTGGTGCTGGCGTCCCAGACGGAGACGCAGCCCTCGTAGTCGGAGGAGGCGAGCACGTGCTTGTGGTACGCGTTCCAGGAGACGCACGAGATCTTGTGGCTGCACTGCATCTCCGCGCAGGGGTAGTGCACGTCTACTGCGTCGCGGACCACCGCAGAGAAGTCGAACACCTACACACAAACAAATGCTTCTTCGATTTTCGTTGGTATAGATTATGGCATTTAAACTAATTAACCCGGTTAAATTTAAAATGCTCTGTTTACTCGCATATAATTTGAAGCTAGGTACTAACTTAACTTTGTAGGGATAATTCTATTACGCACTAGTGTATAATATTATTATGCACGAGGGTGTTATAGTTTGGTTTATGGCCCTAAGAACGATATAATAAAGCTCACTTTACGAGCAAGGGTGTTGAAATAGTAGTTTATGCAACTGTCATATAATAGAGGGTATTAAAACATGAGTGTGATATTTTGAAACGAGCCGCAGGCGAGTTTCAAAATAAGATTACACGAGTGTTTTAATACCTAATTATATGCAGTTGCATACACTACTTTATTTAATCTCATGACTATAGGTAGCTACAATCAATAAAATGCAATATAAAAACCAGCGCGTTGCGCGCGCAGCGCTATATAGATAATAATGTGTACTTAAATTGAATTGAAACCTCCTTGGTCGGGACACATTGTACTTTAATAATTAAAAAAATGTTTTAAAGCATTGTTTTGTTAGGAGAATAATGCTTTTATTTAATTATTTAATTTTGTTAAAGAAGTATGTACATAAAATATGCCAATAAATGTCTGTATTTAAATTTATAATAAGAATATTAGTCATTTATCAATTTAGGCGTCTACGACGCTCTTATGAAGGTCAATTACAAATTTTATGATTGAAATGTTCTACATAGTACTGCCACGTTCAGCAAATTAAAGCTAGCCAGACTAATTGACATGGTAGCTCAATTGGATTAGAGCATACCCCAGCTAAAGGGGTGGATGGACGAGGGTTTGAATCCCGCACATGACTTAAATTTTTCTTCTTTCTACTTACTTTCCTATACTAATTTCGATCAGTAAAACAAATTTTGAGTATTATGATTATTACGATAAGTTATTCGTAACCGTTTATTTCAACAAAGTAATCTCACCTTGATCCGTTTAGTGACGCCGGCTATAGCGAACAACTCTTCGTCCTTATCGAACTCTATCGTCGACACGATGGTCGAGTAGTTGATCGCGTCGCTGCAGTACGAGAGCGTCGCTAGAGGGCGCAGTGCTCTGAAATGTACACACAACATGCTTTCATTTCACGAACGCCAAGGATATATTTTAAACTATGTAACAGGTAACCAAACAGACGAGTCGGTTATTTACCATTTTTTTTTACATGTGAATTTGTATATAATATGTATGCTACGCTTGCGTTACAAGGAACAAGCACTGCCTATAACAGATGCATTTCGTCTTAGGACGAATTGCACTGCGCCCGTCACATTGAGACATACAGTTGTTAAGTCTCATGTGCCTGTATAATTTTTCTGGCTCTCAGGGACTGCTGCCGGAACACACTGTTAAGTGCTTGGCGGTAGATTTTCTACTTGAAGGTGGTAGCTAGCCAGGCGGGCATTCGCAATATGCCCTTCCACCATGCCATCAACGTCATCGCGTATGGATACTTGAGACACTTGCTGCCGACCTGTCGTTGAAGAAAAGCTACGCTTGCGTTACAAGCAATCCAAACAGCGCCATCTAGTGACAATTTATGTTCACAACGGTGCGTGTTACGACACGCACCAATAGTAACTGTAAATTTAAGCTCACCAACTATATCAGTAACTACTGGATAGTCTTATTTACCGAAAGTCGTTCGAAGCGAAGCTTTCCGCCCGAATTAACATTTTAAAGTGCCCGATAATTAATAATGAAATATCACGTGTCTATGTCAACACGTCGCGCTTTCTGCGTTTCGCATATCCAGAACCGCCGCCGGTTTCAACCCTAAACGGTAATAATACCGAAATCTTAGGACACCACTGTGATTAAATGATTTTGACTTCAGCAACAGAGCCATCCTGCTATACCTTTATTCACAAAACACTTCAAACTTTATACAACACTACACCTACTACAATAAATCTCCTCTTGACTACCTCTCTTCACTAAGTTGATCGGTTAAGAACGACTAAGCAAGTTACGTTAAGATCGCTTCAAAATTCAACCAGCGTTTCGAGAGCAGGTGCGGCCATGGTGACCGAGTTGATCAACTGCAGTACCACACTGGCAATGATGTGCAACACAACACCTTGCACCCAAGCGTAAGCTAATAGCTAGACGAAAAGCGGATGGATCTATAAGACTATCAGATTTGTAAGAAGGAATGGTCTGTAACCAAAGACCAGATTCCCACACAGAAGCAGCGAGATTATCAACACGATCTAGTACTAGTCCGCAGAGTAGCCGATCCTAATGCCTCTGAGAGCAAAAAACCTTAGGGAATTAAGGGTTTTGACAAGCTCCAATGTATTTTCTCTGTATTCCCAATGTATTGCCTCAGTCAGATATGCTACTTTAAGAGAACCTTAAGATGGTGTAACAATTATGACATCAAATTAGTTTACATTGGCAGCACTTTAAACAGCGCTACTTTAGTTAAACTAGCCTCAGTTACGACTAGATCTTCTATGACGGCATCTAATCCTTTAAATATGGAGCCATGATACAATAATATACTACGCCTGTTACAGGCCACTCCGAGACCGGATGTCGCGTAACCGGGACACAAGCATACTGTCATCACTTCAATCAACGGCTTTCAAACTTTATACCTAATTTGAAAGAGTAAAATAACAATTAATAGATTTCAGCTTTTTTAATAAAGAAAATGACGCGAATTTAGTGATTTAGATTACACAGATGAATGATCACATTCACACTCGAATGAATTATGGTTATCAAGTTCGTACAGTGTTTGTCACTGAATAGTATTCTTATACTTACTGGGTGGGTAACATCGATGCAACTAGGTCTAAAATTTTCATAGATTGAAATAAAGTAATTGTCTTCTACGCTGAAAAAAAAAGGTAGTTATCTGTATTTTAGTGTATAGTTTAGTTTCATAGAAGGTCAAAAATACAATATCGGAAGTAAAAACCAATTAGGTAGGTACGTTGTATAAACAAACAAATTTTACATTAAGTACATACCATATTTAGTAGTTGTTTGAGGTCCACAATACCGAAGCCATTCTTCCGCTACGGACTATTTTGGCGAAAATGTAAAAAACTTCAAATCACTGCTTTTTCTACTTTTACTGTTAGAGTTACGAATAGAAAAAAAATTATATGTTTTTATTATACTCGTAGCTTAAAGAAATGAGCACTACATGACCCGACCACAAAGTTTGCGAATCACTGCACATATGTGCATGAGCGAGAGCGAAATAGATGCAAATCGTATACGTGCAACAGATATGGCGATATATGTCAAAATGGTGGAACCATAGGAAGACCATTTTGTTTGACGAACATTGATTCATGTGTTACTTTCAATTAAGCGTTTGTAATAATTTATTGATATTTTACAACAACATATTCACAAGAAAAAGAACAATAATATTGTATTTTGCAATAATCGTGTTTTAATAAGGAGCTTATTCGATTGCGACGTAGCTCTTGATTCTTTCGGAGTAGAAGACCTTGTTTTTTTGGATCATGTATGGAGCTTAGTAAAACACATCAAGCCACTGTAGGTGTTACCTATGCTTACATTGGCATTATTGCAAACAGCGCCATACAGCGACACCATAGGAAAACTAGCTTCAATTACCTGTATCGACTCATGACGTCTATATTATCTTCTCTGAAAGCGTCCAATACTCTAGTGTGAGACACAGCGGGACACGTGTCACTGTTGTTTACACATTGGCAGTATATTTTATTTTATTTTATTTTATTTTTATTATATTAGGAAAACTAACAGCTAGTTACAAGAATATTAATAAAACATAAAACAGAAAGCCAATTATAAGTTTTCACAGATATATAAAATGACGTTAGGCCCGCAATACACAATCATACCAATATATATATAAGCGATTCAATATATGAGTTATAGAAATAATTATTTGACTGAGTTTGAGTGTCATATATACATGATAATACTATAAACAAAAAATATATTTTCTATTGAAATATATAGGTATGTATGAAAATGTAATACCGGCCTTAAATAATATATGTAGTCAGTAGACACAGATAAGAATACAGTGCAACACTGTAAGTAATGAATAATCATATTAATCATTATAATTAAGTACACCACACTAAGAGAAATATCTGTCATTCAGCAGCCGTTTCAATTGCAATGCTGAAGTATTAAATAGATCCAGATCTATATCTTTAGATGTACTGTTATAACACCTGCATGCCCTAATGAGGTAAGTATTTTTCCTGTATTTGCACGATGCACTAGGAATGTGTAAGAGTTCCGGATATCTAAGGGTGACCGCTGGGGTACGTAACCCCAGTTGACCGAGCAACTCCGGACAGTCTACCTTGCCGTTTGCTATGTTAAGGAGGTAGGCCATGTCTGCAACACGTCTCCTCTCCTGCAGTGGGAGTAAATGAAATTTTTTACAGCGAGAGCTATAATCTGGCATATACACTTTTGCGCGGTATTGAAGGTAACGGAGGAATCGTTTTTGTATGGCTTCAATACGGGTTATGTAGATGTTGTAACTTGGATTCCAAACTTGAGAAGCGTATTCGAGGTGGCTTCGTACATAGGTACAGTATAAAATTTTTAAAGTTTTAATTTCCATAAACTCCGAAGACATCCTTAAAACAAATCCCAAGGCTTTCGAGGCTTTGTTGATGATATTGCTAATATGTGCATCAAACAGTAACTTTGAGTCAAAGATGACTCCTAAGTCATTAATGGTAGATATTCTGGCAATGGGGGAGTTTTTCAAGAGGTAACTGTGGATGAGAGACGACGGTTTTCGCGTAAATGAGCATACGTAACATTTTGACACATTTAAATCTAACTTATGAGAATGACAGTAATCTTGAAATCTATCTAAATCGTCCTGAAGGCGTGAGGCGTCTTCAATGGTTTTAACAGGACACAAAATTTTCAAATCATCGGCATAAAGAAGAATTTTAGAAAAACGAAAGCAGTGTGATATATCGTTTATAAATAATATAAAAATGAGGGGTCCCAACAACGATCCTTGAGGAATTCCCGAAGGAATACACATAGAGGAAGATGTATAACCATTAAGCACTACTGTTTGACATCTATTTTGTACATAAGATGAAAACCACCTAAATAAATTACCGCGAATGCCGACATGGCCAAGTTTATGCAACAAAATTACGTGATCTATTCTGTCGAAGCACTTGCTATAATCAGTGTAAATAACGTCTACTTGAGATGGTTCCGACATTATGTTTGATAAAAAGTCACTGCATAATAAAAGGTTAGATGTGGTAGACCTACCCTTAAGAAAACCATGTTGCTCTTCGCTAAGTGTATGCTTAAGTGAAGAGTATAACTGTTTGTAAATAATTTTTTCTAGCACTTTGGCAAACACACATAGCTTAGATATAGGTCTATAATTTTCAATGTCATCCTTTGGGCCTTTCTTATGAATTGGAGATATAAATGCAGTTTTCCATAGATGAGGAACTTCACCTTCATTTAAAGATCGTCTATATAACAAGGTAAGTGGAACCGCCAGACTTTCAGCACACCTAATAATAAAAATCGGAGGTATGTTGTCTGGGCCGGCCGATTTGCTTTGGTCTAGTGATTTAAAAAGTTTCAATACTTCTAACTGCAGTACCTCTATAGATGCTATATCTGTAACTTTTTCAACGTATAAGGTATGTGGAGGACACATACCTACAGATGAAGACGAGGGTTGTAGAAAGGTAGAAAGAAAGTAATCACCAAACATATTGCATATATCTGCCCCTTGATCAGAAGAGCGCTGGCCTAGCCTGAGTAATGAGGGGTAAGCATTGGACTGCTTCTTGGTCTTTACATACGACCAAAAGGCTTTAGGATTTTTCAAAATATTGGTTTCAATACTAGTTATATAATTGGTAAACATATCCTTCTCCATGTCTTTAGCGCGGTCCCTCAATGTATTAAAAGAATTAAGGTCGCCTTTGTTACCATATATCTTATACTTAAGACGATACTTATTTTTTTCTTTTAATAGTTTTAAAAGTGGGGGTTTGTACCATAGAGGATATTTGCGATTTGGAGAGAACAATTTAGAAGGAATAAACTCATTACGTAAATTATTCAAATTATTATATAAATAAACAATAGCATCATTAAGAGGTTTGTTGGATAACTCCATTTCCCAATTAATAGTATTTAAATTTAAAGAAATGGCATCATAATCTCCAAAATTATAAAAATATTTTAAATAGGATTCACACTGCAACGAGTGAAGTTCTACGAAATCGGCAGCAATACAAAGTGATTTGTGATGGAGATCTTCTTTAACTAAGGGGCTGCTAGAGTGAGAGACCGATACATCGTTATTAGATAGTACTAGGTCTAAAATTCTATCGTTACTGTTGACTATGGAGTTGTATTGCGATAAGTTACACAAAGCTAATTTATCAAAAAACTCAAACTGATATGTACCTTGGATATTATGCGGCTGGTATGAGCATCAGTCTTCTGAAAGGCTCCATGTTAAATTTGGAATATTAAAATCACCCATCACAATAAACTTATCCAACGGGCAACTTAGTACAATGTCATTAAGAGTATTAGAAAAAATATTAGTTTGTACTACCATTGAATTACCCATGTTTTGGTTACAAATATATACTACACAAATGTGCATTTTATAAGCAACTTTTGGTCGAGCATGTTGTAGCGATATGGTCACCCAAAAGTCCTCAGCAGCGGAGCACCATTCACTGCGACCTTCGGCGGCAAGGCCCCTGAGCAAAGCGATCAAAATTCCTCCACCGCGAGATTGAGAAGTTTTTTGAAAATCCCTATCTCTCCTCCATATAATGTACCGGTCATCAAATAACTCGCTATCACTTATACCATCAAGGAGCCAAGTCTCAGTAAGACATATAACGTCATAAGTATTGATACACACATTTCTATAAAATTCGGCAGTTTTAGTGCGTAAGCCCCTAACATTTTGGTAATAAATTGTTATTGGATCCATTTAAAATACCAGATCATTAGAGTCTGAATATGCATAAAGAATAGGGGTATAAGATTATTATAATAAGTTAAATACACTTTACGGTATTCGGTAATGCGTAAAATAGCTTTTTGTAATATAAAATAACAATATGCATTGTAAAAAAGGGCATAACAAATATTGGTTGTAGATGAGATATGACAGCAGCAAAACAATAGCAAATGGCCGGCGACCAGCTGATTCAAAGCGATAAGAAAACAATAGATCGACGCGTAGCAACTGCATTGGTGTTTTAAAATATAAAACAGCGCGTGTCCTGTATATATAACCACACTCATTACAAGCAAGCAGGTGTTACTGTAACTAATACAAACATTCCTAAAAAAACAGCATAATACAATATTTCAACTCGACAGTCTCTTCAAATCTGCTTCTGATTTAATGACAAGAACTGGGGAAGTCGGATTTTTTCGCATAAAAATCTTGCATCCTCTTACCCACGTAAATGCGTAATTGCGCTCTTTGGCTAACGCTTTGGCCTTATTGAGTAAAAGCTTATTTTCAAGGGTAAGGTGGTCATTCACAAATATTCGCATTTCTCCCTGCAGACCCAAATCAGCGGGAGTGATTGTGCGTTTCTTAGCGGCAGCGACAATGTCATCCTTTAAATACCGGTTATTAACAGACATCACGATAGATTTGTTTACTTTATCGTTGCGCATAGGCACTCGGGCTATATAATTTATCTGCTGCTTTGAAATTGGACACATGATAAGATCGCCGATCTTTGATACCAATGAAAAGAGGTTCTCGCTATTAGATATGGGGACTCCTTTAATCTCAATATTATTCAGCCGCGACCTCTGATCTTGATCTCGTATGGCACCACGCAAGTGCTCCAGCTGTTGCTGAAGATTTTTCACGTCATCTTTTGTTTTAAGCAGCCCTTGCACTTGCTTGTCGATTTCTGTAACCCTACCGGTCAAGACGTCCATTGATTGCTGCACGAATTCAATAGAAACCTTTAAATCGGCGATATCCGGTTTCATCTGTTTTAGTTCTGCGATGTCATTCTTCATTGTTTTAAGGTCCGCGATATCTGATTGAATAGCCTTCACACTAGTCACCAGAGCTGGTAGCGAAGAAACCTGGGTAGTTAAGCGTTTAAGTTCGAGCGCAATGTTATCCATGTCGCTACGAGTAGGAGATTTTGACAGGGTACCGGAACCCTTGCAGGTGATACACCTCCACACATTCCTTCTGTCACCGAGCTTGCGATAACCGGTCTCCGTTATACCAGCGCAACCAAAGTCAAAGCGACACTGGCAGGCAGTACACTGTACTCCATCATTGAACTCCATATCACAGGTCTTACACTGATACATCGTAAATGAAGTAAACAAACAAACTCGCGAAGCTGAATGAGTAAATTAATAACTTTATTACGTGAAATAAAGGTGCGAGAAACAGGCTCTGCGCAAGACGAGTGTGCGTTCCGCCGTCTACGGAGTGACTGAAGTATAACAAAAAGTGCCATCTAGCGACATAATAGTAAAACTAGCTTCAATTACTTCAATCGAGTAAATGCGACTAGAACATTTCTGAAAGCGTATAGGTAATCCTCTAGTATAAATACACAGCGGGAAACGTGTCATTGTTGTTAACTATGCTTACATTGGCTGTGTTGCAAACAGCGCCATCTAGCGACAGCATAGAAAAACTAGCTTCAATTACCTGTATCGAGTGAATGCGACTAGATCTTCTCGAAATGCGTCCAATCCTCTAGTATGAGGCACGGCGGGACGAGTATTAGCGCTTGTGTCAGCTACGCTCACATCAGCTTGCATTTCATCTGGTGCGCGTTGATCCCCACCTGAAGGAATATCACCATCATCATCGTCATCAGATCATTATGTTTTAGAATAAAATGTAACGTGGTTTTTATAAGCTAGTCTTTGACCGCCATCTTACCTGATGGTAAGTGATGATGTGGTCGATGATGTTCAGGATGAGATTCTAGGTATCATCTGATTGGCCGTTGAGATAGAGTCTCAAGCCATCGGTGGTTAATCGATTGCCTTAAAACTACGTAAGTACCAACTATTATTTTATTACACAAAAGTGATTTATAGATAGAACTATTGACTTTTATCCTATAAGCTAAAATGTAGATTGCACTTAATATTTTTTTTTTAAATTAATTTTTTATGTTATTGTGGCGGAACAAGCTCGAGGCTCACCTGTTGTTAAGCGGTTACCTCTGAGATGCTTTTCGTCACAAGTGACGAACTGCACTGTGCTCGTCACCCTGAGACATACAGTTGTTAAGTCTAATGTGGCTGTAACTTCACTGGCTCTCAGGTACTGCTGCCCGAAAACACTGTTAGGTGCTTGGCGACAGATTTTCTACTTGTATCATTTAGTTTAAATTTACTTATCCCGTCACCGAATGGGTCGTGCGTCCACTCCAGACAAACCCAGACCGATCCTGTTCAAATTACGTACGTCGGAAATGAGAAATAAGATCTGGTTCGCAAAGACGGGTTTCAAGGGATCAGGTATAACACTATCTGAGTTTTTAACGAAGTCGCGGCATCATACATTTATGGTGGCTCGTCAAAGATATGGTATTGGCAAATGTTGGACGAAAGACGGTTTCGTGTTCATATCGGGTGCTGACGGAATAAGACATCGTATCAGCTCTCTTGTAGAGCTCGAAAAGATTGGTGGTTCGGAAGCGCCGATTACAGCGCACGGTGTTCCCAAGGAGACGATAGCTACATCCAAGCCGAGACGAGCTGCTTCCAAAAAGCGTTGACATGCCTGCTTCTATTTCTCGAGTGTATAATTACTACACAATTTTGTTTACAAAATGGTTTGTTCGAGTGGTACCCTCTACTTATGTCTCCGAATTTTAAGTTAATATGTAGCTTTAGACCACATTATGCATTATTCACTTATCTTATCTTGAAATAATTTTACTACCTACTACTCGTATCAGTTTTGATTTGACACTTTCAATTTGTTTTGACGTTGACGTTATTATTTTAACTTCACATCAAACCATAGAGTTTATCACTATAGTTTATTCCGTTCAAACCTGGTGACATAATTATCATAAATATGGACCAGGATGTGAATTCACTCATATTGTCATTATGGTAACTTAAAATATAATATGTGTATATTATATTTGATGTGGTTATAGTTTATGTCTATGTGTTAGTATTTTTTTTTTTTTCTTTTTCTTACCTGGGTAAAAACGAAAATTTGTACGTGTGTATATTGTGTGTTTTTGTATTTTTTGAATTACTGATACCCAACTGGCAGGTGGAGAGTTATAAAAAACCTCTTTTATATTTTTATCTATCTATATATATATATGAAGCGCTCGTAGCCAAGTTTGCTTAGCCATTCTGAATCGATCAGCAAAGTTAAGCAACGTCCGCCGCGGTCATGAGTTGGATGGGTGACCGCTGGTTGGGCATTACTACTGAGCGCTTCCGTGCTTCGGAGGGCACGTTAAGCCGTCGGTCCCGGTTGTTGTCTTAGGATAGCAGTCGTTACAGCATGGTGGTAGGGCACTTTGCAAATGCCCGCCTGGCTAGCTACCACCCTCAAGTTGAAAAATCTGTCGCCAAGCACCTAACGGTGTGTTCCGGCAGCTGTCCTTGAGAGCCAGTAACTCTAGGTTAGTCTGAACAACATCCTCGACCACATCATCACTTACCATCAGGTGAGATAGTGGTCAAAGGCTAACCTATCAGGCATAAAAAAAAAATATATATATATATATATATTTTCATTATTATTTATAAGTATAAATAGTATTTATTATTTTATTATATAATATTTATATCTCACATTACAAACTATGTTAAACCTATTTGACAATGCAGATAATACTGGTAGTGAAGAGTATTTGTCATTGTCTTCTAACAGTTCCCTCAGTGACCAGAGTTTCGAAAGCATTCCAACGCTCAACGATACTCTCGACGCACAGTTTTCTGATGTACCGAAAAATTTTAACGTGATTCATATCAACGCGCAGAGTATTCCGGCACATTATCCCGATATGCAGGTGATAGATTATTTGAAAATTGACTTACTATGTAATGAAATATTTGGTCATCTTCAATTGATTAGCTTTAAGCTTAAGATTAAACTACTTGTTTAATGTGACATTCTCATTTCGTTTTAAATATACTCTGTGGTTTTAAAAGGAAAATAAGTATTGGTTTAATTATCCATGTGTATACCTTATCTGTGGTGTGAATTTAATACTGTACCTAATTGTGTTTGTTGTTAGACTGTGATTAAGCATAATATATGGATTATCATGATCACTTTAATTATTATTTAATGATAATATTACTGGAAGTATATTTTATAAGTAGCGAAATTGATCACGTGACAGTGTAAAGTACTTATTAAAAATAGTTTATAATAATATGTTCTTTATTTATGATGCGTAAAAACATTGAAGATTTTATTATACTTATTGCCATATGTATAGATCACTTGAATCATTATTTGATGTTATTAATACTGTAAGTATATTTTATAAGTAGTTTAACTGGTCATGTGACATTTGTTAAGATACTTATATAAAATAGTTTATATTATGTGCTTTATTTTTATGTGTAAAAACATTGAAGATTTTATTATACTTATTGCCATACGTGAGCTTGAGATCACACAATTGTCAATTATAAAGAGTAATGTGTTTGTGACGGTAGTCGCTTTGTCACCTTGTTTGTTCACTCACTGCGAGTAGCTTCAGTGTCTGTCGGACCGCCGTGCGGAGCGGACCTCTCATGGTATCGAAATAGTCTTTAATAACGAAGTGCTGCCCGATTCAGTGTCTGTTGCACCGCCGTGCCGAGCAGACCTCCAGTGGTTTGGAAATAGTCTTTAACGACGAAGTGCTGCCCAATCAAGATGTTGTGAAGTTAAGTAATTTATTATACTCTTTTTTTGGTATTATATAACGACGAATATGTCAATCAATAGTTGATAAGTGTAAATGAAGTGTATATAGTAAGTAAGTATCACATTGTTAAAAGACATTTAAAAGAATGGCCTCGAGTTTCTTGCCCGTTCTTCTCGAGGTGGCTCTATACAACTTTGTTTACTGAACGAGGCAGTAATGTTAGAATATTTCAATGTTAAAATTTCATTAGAGCGTCGTAGACGCCTAAATTTAATAAATGGTTTTGACTTTGACTTTCATTCTTCCAACTATCACAGGCATCTCTAGATCACAAAAATATTCACGCCATAATAGTCTCCGAAACATGGTTCAAGCCGTGCTTACCCTCTATATCGTACTCCTTGCCCGGCTTTAACCTTATCCGAAATGATCGTACTGACAGCCGTGGGGGTGGGGTGGCTATTTACCTTAGATCACATATTCCTTTCTCAGTAGTCAGCACCTCATCCCAGCCGCCTACATCAAATGCCGGTGAGCATCTTTTTGTGGAAGTCCTTCTTTCACATAATAAAATCTTACTCGGAGCCTATTATAGCAGTTCTTCTTGTAATAATTACTTTTCATCTTTTGAACAAATCCTTGAAGATCTTACCCCTTCATATATCCATACCATTATCATGGGTGATTTCAATACCTGTCTTCTCAAACGGGATTGTCGTACTTCCTCACTTGAAGCTGTCGTTAATTCCTGCAACATGCATATTCTGCCTCTAAATGCTACTCATCACTCCCCAAATTACACTCCTTCACTTCTTGACTTGATTATAGTATCATCCACCCTGCATGTTGCGAAGCACTGTCAATGTTCCGCCGATGCCTTCTCATATCATGATCTGATATTCCTATCTTATAAAATTCGTCCTCCTAAAGCAAAACCTAAAGTCATACTTCAGCGCAATTTTAGTGGCATGGACCAGGTTGCATTTCTTAATGATGCCCAAGTAGTCGACTGGTCTCCGGTATATAATGCAGCGACTGTGAATGACCAAGTTGCTATTTTCAACTCCTTATTAACACAGTTGTATGATAAGCATGCCCCTCTGCGAGCTATAAAATTAAAACACCTTCCAGCTCCTTGGCTAACCAATGACATAAAAGTGTTAATGCATAAAAAAGCAGTCACTAAAAGTAAATACAAGCGTCAACCAAGTGATGAAAATAAAGCTGTGTATGTTACATCTCGCAATCGCTGCAATATGGTGTGTAGGGATGCTTTACGCCACCATGTTCACAAGTCTGTCGCTAACGAGGACCCTGCCAAAGTTTGGAAATTTCTCAGGTCATTGGGCATAGGTAAATCACGACAAGAGTCTATTCCTAATGATTTAAATATCAATTCTCTCAACCAACATTTCTCTTCGTCATCTGATATTAACATCTCAGATAAAAACAATACCTTACGTTATCTTTCAACTTTACCGACTCCCGATCATTCTCCATTTATTTTTAATTAACTATCCGCTTGTGATGTTAAGAAGAGCGTAATTTCAATCACTTCCAATGCTGTTGGTGTTGATGGCATAAGTCGTAACATGGTTATGCCCATCTTAGATGTTATACTTCCTGTTCTCTGTGACATTTTTAATAACTCTGTCTCTGATGGAGTATTTCCCTCAATTTGGAAAGACGCTCAAATTATTCCCTTGGCTAAAAAATCAAACCCTAAATCTTATTCCGATTATCGACCCATTTCTATCCTTTCATTCCTGTCAAAAGTTTTCGAGCGTCTTATCTACAACCAAATTAGCAAATTCTTATCTAGTCACAATCTCTTAAACCCTTTTCAATCTGGCTTTCGACCTGGGCATAGCACTGTAACTACTCTCATCAAAATTACTGATGATATCCGTCTTGGAATGGACAACGGCCAACTTACCGTATTAACTCTATTAGATTTTAGGAACGCCTTTAACACTGTTAATTTTGTCATTCTTCTTGCTCTCCTTCGCTCAATTAACATTTCTCCAACGGTAGTTGATTGGTTTCACAGTTATTTGTACGGGCGCAGGCAGCGTGTTCGCCTTGAAGATAAATACTTTTTGTGGTGTAACACGTCAGCAGGCGTCCCGCAAGGTGGCGTCTTATCTCCTTTATTGTTTGCTTTGTTTATTAATTCCATTTCTCACAACCTCACTTCTTCCTACCACCTATATGCAGACGATCTACAGATTTATTCTAAGGCATCAGTGAATAAACTATCTGAAGCAATTCAGACTGTTAATGCTGATCTTGATCGTTTAGCTAAATGGAGCAATTCTTTTGGGTTACAAGTAAATCCCATTAAGACACAAACAATAGTAATTGGTAGCTCAAGATTGCTGTCTACAATAGACTGGACATTACTTCCTCAAGTTTTCTTTGGTGGTATTGCTATTCCCTTAAGCAGCTCTGTAAAGAATCTTGGAATAACAATGGATCGCTATATGAGGTGGGATCAACAGCTACAAATCACCAGTCGCAAGCTATTTGCCGCAGCAGGATCCTTAAAAAGGTTGCGCAACTTTCTTCCAACAGCCACTAAAATTGCATTAGCTCAATCTCTATTACTTCCAATTCTTGACTACGCTGATGCCTGCTATCTAGATCTCACGGAGGAACAGCTAGATTAACTTGAGCGTCTTCAAAATTTTTGCATTAGATTCATATTTGGTTTACGCAAATATGATCACGTATCTCAGTTTCGTTCTAAGCTCAATTGGCTGAATATACGTTTTCGCCGGAATGCTCATATTCTCAGTCTCCTTTACAATATATTGTTCAGTCCTACATCCCCGCGCTATCTCAAGGAACGCTTCGATTTCCTTCACTGTTCTTCATACACGTTAAGGTCATCAAAAAATCTCACACTTGAAATCCATCCCCATACGAGTTCGTTTTATAGCAAATCCTTCACTATTCAGGCTGCCCGCTTGTGGAATTCTCTTCCTGTATCAATCAGACAAGCACCGACTCTCAATATGTTCAAGGATCAAGTTAAAAGGTTTTATTTGTCCAATTAATTTTGCACTAAGTATATTTTTATATAATTTATAGGTATATGTATATATCATTATCTATTTATGTATGTTGCTATGATATATATATATATATGTTTATAATTGTATCTGTTTAATTATTATAAAAACCTATATGTATGCTATTTTTTATATATTTGTTTAGAAATTACACTAAAATACGTGTAATTTAAAATGTTTTTATGAAATTTGATTATGTATTTGGACTACAGCCGCCCCAATTGTTTTATTCGTTCAACTCCATCCTAAGGTTGCCTGGTAGAGATCACTTTTAGTGATAAGGCCGCCCATTGTAACACTATGTTATTATAATTTAATGTGTAAACTTTTATATTTCTAAAGTGGTGTAACAATAAAGAGTTTTCTATCTTTTCTATCTATCTATCTATCTACTTATATCATTCTGATTATTACTAAACATACAAGGTATATTAGTCCTTACCTTGTGCAGTTTGTGGTCGAGAATCGTGCGCTTGAGGCACGTGGTCTTCGGTGGCGGTGAGCGTGGTCATCGAAGACAGCGCTGACGTCATCGCCGGGGTCGATGACGTCAGTGGGCTAGTGGAGATAGGGAGAGGCGTAGGTGCAGGGGTATTGTCGGGAGGGGCGGGGGTCGGGGCGGTACTACCCGGGAAGTAGAGCTCGTCGGCTCGATGGGCGAAGTAGCACTAGAAGAAAAGTTTTTTTTTATTGTTGTGTCTTGCACACCACAGCCTCATGTGATAGTAAGTTATGATGCGGGCGATGTTGTTAAGGCCAAACAAGAATTACTGGACAAGGACAGTTACCGAACCCACTGTTAGGTGCTTTGGCAGAATTTGTACTTGAATGTGGTAGCTAGCCAGGCGGACATTCGTAAACGCCCTACCACAATACAATAACGTCTGCCTTCCTAAATCCGAAACCGACAGCTTAACGTGCCCTCCGAAGCACGTGCACGCTCAGTAGAAATGTCACTAGCGGTCACCCATCCAACTCATGACCGCGGCGGACGTTGCTTAACTTAGCTGATCCGTTAAGAACGTCTAGACAAGCTACGCTATGAACGCTTCAAACTCAAAATTCAACTTGTATATTGCTCATCATGACTATTATCAAGTTTAGCCTGAACAACATCTACGACCGCATCATCACTTGATCATCAGATGAGATAGTGGTCAAAGGCTATCAAGTGTAACAGAAAATAAAATAAAATCGGCCAAGTGCGAGTCGGACTCGCGCACGAAGGGTTCCGTACCATTAGCTATACAACATTAGACTTCTTATTTTAAACTTTTTTTGTTTTAACGTGCGCGAGTCCGACTCGCACTTGGCCATTTTTTTGTATTTGTTGTTATAGCGGCAACAGAAATACATCATCTGTGAAAATTTCAACTGTCTAGCTATCACCGTTCTTGAGATACAGCCTGGTGACAGACGGACGGACGGACGGACAGCGAAGTCTCAGTAATAGGGTCCCGTTTTTACTCTTCGGGTACGGAACCCTAAAAAATAGGTCTAAATGGTCATATAACTCTTTATGCTGACGACACCTGTTTATTCTACTTTGGCTCATCAATACATGATATAATCTCACAAGCTCAACATGACCTGAATATTCTGTATGAATGGTTTCAATATAATCTATTAACAATTAATATTTCCAAGACATCTTTTATCATATTTAAAGCAAAAAACAAAGCCATCCCCCCACATGCCCCTCTTACAATTAACAATGTTCCTTTACATCAGAAATCTCATGAAAAATATCTTGGTTTACATATGGATACTCATTTAACATGGAATGTTCATATTGGTCAAATAAAAACTAAATTAGTTTCACTACTAGGCTCGCTTCGTAATATTGTTAGATGCATCCCACATAAATTAAAATTAACCATTTATAACGCACTAGTGAAACCACGCTTACTGTACCTTATAGAGATATGGGGATGTGCTGTTAAAACTAAATTAGCTGAACTACAAATATTACAAAACAAAATTATTAAAATGATTTTTAATTATCCTCGCTTAACATCGACAAAAAAATCTACAATGAAACAAAAATAATGAACATAAAAACATTATATCATTTTAACACTTGCATATTTATTCGAAAAAGTCTTAATAGGAACATCCATACAAGTTTAACGTTTACCAAACAAAAAAAGGTTGCGAACCGCTGCACTCGCCGGGCTAGTTATCTTGTACTTCCGAAGACTCGCACAAATTATGGCAAAACAATGCTTACTTTTGTAGGAGCGCAACATTATAATAAGGTACCCTCAAATATAAAAAATGTTAACTCATTTAAAGCATTCAAAACGCAACTAGCTCAGTACCTTATTGAGGAGCAATAAGAATACGAATGTGTTAAATAAGTGATGGATGATTTGTATTTATTTTGTATAAATATTTTATTATATTGTAGTTTATAAGATACTGTTAAGTGTGACGACGAATGTCTATTGAATATTTTAAGTCTAACCATGTTCTCGTGTAAGTGACTTTATGTCTTATTTGAGAATAAACTTCTTTAAACCTAAACCTAAAAAACTTAAGATAATTTTGCAACAAAAGCTGTGATAACGTGAATAATCTTGGATTTACCTAACTCAGTAGCTTTCGATATCTGATCGTTATCTATTTCTTATTATCTAACTATGTAGCTATGGATCTCTTATCTATCTTCGATTACAACACTTTGTAATCATCGATTTCTAATCGATATCTATCTTCGATTACCTAACTTTGTAATCCTAGATTTCTTAACCTTACTTTGTAGCTATCGATTTTTGATCAGTATCTATCTATAATTACGTAATTTCATAGCCGTCGATTTGTAAACGATATCTATATTCGATTACCTAACTTTACAGCTATCGATTTCGGATCTATATCTATCTTCAATTACGTAAATTTGTACCTATGAATATTTGATCGATACTTATCTTCGCTTTGCTAATTTTGTAGCCATCGATTTCTGATCTATATCTATCTTCAATTACCTAAATTTGTAGTTATGATATTTGATCGTTATCCATTTTCGATTATATAACTTATTAATTATCGTTTTTGATCGATATCTATCTTCACCAAATATTCATAGCTACAAACCTAGGTATGTATAAGTTTGTAGCTATGAATATTGGATCGTAATCTATCTTCGATTACATAACTTGTTATCGTCGTTTTATGATCGATATCTATCTTTAATTACCGACCATTGTAGCTATATATTTCTAATCCATATCTATCAGAAGGCTAATCCAATTCATTCAAGTTCTGACAGCTGGGCAGGCAATACAACAAGAGTACCTGTACGAAGTCATCGAAATGCGCCGTGAGCCTTCTCCAGCGGGCGGCCAGTGCATCTCCACCGGAACTGCTGCCGCCGGCGAAGCTCTCCTCGTCTGCCACCGTCGCAGCGCAACCTACATCGACAATAGACACCATTTAGTAGGATAATGCCCCGTGGGGTGCCGGGTCAGAATTGCACCTCCTCATATCATCCCATGGATGTTGTAGGAGGCGACTAAGGGAAAAATACTGGAAGGTGGGCAGCAGCGCCTTCTAAAGAACTGCCAACTTACACCGCGATCCCCAAGACGCCTGCCAAGCGTGGGAATTGTGACAAATACCCCCTTAATAGGGGAGGCTGAGTTCAGCAGTGGACGATCCAGCTGTTGCAGTACAGTAGCATAAGAACTCTTTGTGAAACAATTCGTCCGTTGATGTACTACCATCATACCTCAGATCAGGAAACAATGGAGATAGGTAATGGAGGCGTGGCACGTGCGAACGTGTGTGTTTGTAAGAAAACCATTGCGCGCTTAGTACAAATCAATAAACGAACACGTTCTTTCGATAATGCAATGGATCAGTGAGAATGGGAGGGCATGACTCAAGGCAAATCTCTCTATTTCTCTGATCAGTGCACCATCTACCTCCAAGCAGTAATGTACACATTACTGTGTTCCTGCGTTTATTCTTATGTCTAGTCTGCCCAGTAATTTCAGTTGCTACAGGGCCCTTGACAACTAAACACAGTAGTAACTTTCTGCTTTGAAGCCGTAGTGTGCAACTACTGCTGCCCCTAACTTAAATTTTACTATAGCCCTTAACCACACTGCGGTGGTAGCCACCAAAGCAATCTCATGCTGAAGAGACCTGCCACCCGGTAAAACCTGCCACCATCTGGTGGTCAATGTCCGAGTTATCAGGCATTGATGAAATAGCAGAATGAAATGCCCATGGGATGCACCATCACATCACCCTCCATCTATACACGTGGGTGTCGTAAGAAGCGACTAATCATCTTACACTGCGATCTCCAAGATGCCAGGCAAGCGTGGGGATAATGGCAAACCCCCCCATAATGGAGGTCTGTGTTCAGTATTGGACAATCCAGCTGAAACATTAGCAGTAGATGAAATGAAGTGTAAATATTGCTGTTATTTTGTATGTCAGACACGCTGCTACAAATTAATAGCTAAAATGTTATATTTGTATTTTTTTTGTGTTTGTATCACTGCTAGATAGGTCTAGCAGCGAGTTGCTTAAACTTTATTTATTTATATAATTTTTCTTTTTATCCTATGAATTTTGTAATATTTGTGATATTATGTATTGTATAGTGAGACGAATTACTTAGCATTCCATGGATTCACCGTGCGGGTGCCGGGTCCATAGCGTTGCAGAGGAAGAGACTTGAGGGGCCTGGGGCTTGCAACCCAGGTGCAGGGTTAAGAGGCCTCTTAACCCTGCACCGGCATAACAGTATTTATGCATACACATATACAGTAATATATATCTGTAATATTCTATGTATTTATTCTTTGAGTTTTCTGCACTAAAGAGGATTTAAAATTTTTGATGCACGCCTACGTTTTTTCTCTGTAACTAATATATGGATGTGTGGTAGAAAATGCTTTAGAATTAAGTCCTCCATTTTTACTGTAGTGCAATAAAGAACTAAATAAATAAATAAACTGTCAGAGCCGTGGCACTCACCATCTTCATGAGCGGCGGTGTCCCCGACACTGCCCGCGATGTCCGCCAGCTCCCTCCTGAGAGCGCGCACCGCGTCCCCCTCGCCCTGTCCCGCGACACTGCCGCTCTCAGACGGCACTCTAGCTAGGCCGACGGCGCCGGCGCGGAGATCTTTCAATACAATCGCTACATGATCCATATCCTGACGAACAAATGTATGCACATCATAAAACTTAAAAATCTGTATTGATCATTGAACTTAAAGTTAGTGACTATAACTATGAGGATAAACAAATGTGCGAGACAAAACCTCCCCAGTGTGCTCAATACTATGTGATATGACGCAGGCGTTTGATTATGTAGATAACGAGTAACGGTAGATAATATGTACATAACATATTAATAAACAAACTGGAAGTCTATGGGATACGGGGTAACATTTTAGACTTTCTTAAATGTTTTTGGACTGACACTGACAGAATACAAATAGCAGAAATCAGTCGGGTAAATCTTGACACTAAAACTGAAGAATTATGAAGATCATATAGTAAAGTGACATATGGGGTCCCACAGGGAAGTGTTTTGGGCCCATTTCTGTTAATAATTTACATCAATGACTTACCTAATGCTACAACTCAACATATGACATTATTTGCAGATGATAGCACGTAAGAAAACAGACTCGCATGAAAATGACATCAATGACTCTTTGACATCGTTTATAATATGGCTTAGCAATAATAACTTAAAAAATTATTTAAACAAAACAAATGACTTTAATTTGTATAGAAGGGTTTGTAAGTTACCAAGGATTTTGTGATTAAAATTGGGATATAAAGTGACACGCATAAGTAATAGTGTCTCGCATAAGGAATAAAAACACACGCAAGGAATAAACTGACAGTGTATGTATATTAAAGATGCTTTTGTCTCAGTCAAAGAACAGCCTGACTTCTTTACCAAACGCGTCCAAATGTTTACACGGCAAAAAAGAATTGAGCTTATTTATTTATTTATTCATAACTGCTTACACACATACAGCTACGCCAAGACGTGTGATAAGCCAGTTATATATAAGGTGACTATTAATTCATCAACAATACTGCGGGGGATGGTGTAGAATCGATAACTGAATGTGATCCACTCATAATTAATTTTCACATAAACAAAATTAATACTAACTATTGCCTAAGCTGTGGCGCGTTGACTTTGAGAATGATAGCGACGACAACACTCGCGGCCGCCGTGGACTAGACTCACACATACACACGCGTTCTAGGTATTCTAACGCATTGCGAGGGCAATGAACTCGGTAGGTATCAAGCATTGATACCTACCGAGTTCATTGCCCTAAGTTATTACTTATTTAAACAAAAATTAATGTTAAATTACATAAGTAATTACATTACATAAGAAATTTAATACATACATCTACAAACACGGAAAATCTAATATTAAAGTAGTCTAAATCTATTTGCTGAGCAACCAGATCGTTGAGGAGTGAAACCGCCTGCACCGAGGGAGAGTAATGTGTGGTGATTGTACGCGGGGGCAGCGCCGGGAGCGCGAGCAGGCGCCGCACGCACGGCCGCCGCACGTGGTAAGGTACAACAAATGAGAGACTCGACAGAGTGGTAGGGTTATCAATTTTGTTGTGGAGCAACAGGTAGTAGTGAATCATTATCGCGCACTTGCACTTGAGTTCCAAAGTATTCATACCTACCATATAATTATAAATTTTATAAATTTTACTATATAAACCTGCTGCCCGAAAGGACTTATACAAAAAGAGTGCATTTAATATGTGCAGATCTCTTTAAACTGTTTATTATATAGCATTAAAGTATGGAATAGATATAAGTTTAAAAGAAAATTAACTGACTTCTCACTAATTGTTTTCACAGTGTGAAGGAACTTCAGGAACCGTAAACTTAGTATTTATCTATTTTATTTATTTCGTACACAACTTTTTAAAAGTATCTTAAAAAAACATTAACTAATATTTAAAAAATATAAAAATATATATCTAGTTACAATTCCGCCTAATTTTCCTGTTATCTACGTGACGCTTCAAAACTTGTTTTTTTAATCTGAATTTTATCTATGGAAAGTTTGTTAATGTTAAGAAAATTTGCTTTTTTTTATATTTAATTTTCATAACAGTTTTGATAATAATATCTCTACCTTTTATTTGTCAACAAATAAATGATTTGATTTGACTTGCCTTCCTTACGAGCGAAGTCTCCCTGACCAAATGTTCCAGTTGGTGCGTTCTATGTCGATGCAAATGTGCTAGGAACTCATATAGAAGCCGATGGTGGGCCGCGGCGCATTCTGCTTCTAGTAACCTGAGATTTTAAACAAAATAATAATTATAAATGTATATGCTTGGTGTTTAGCCTCTTCAAAACAAGGAGGAGGTTTTCAATTTTACTGTATTTGTTTTTTTTTTGTGTATGACACCTCATAACTTTTTACAGGGTGAAGAAACTATGGTGATTTTATTTCCCGTGGTTGTCATAAGAAGTGACTTAGGGATAAATACCAGAAGGTGGGAAGCAGCGCCTTCCGAGGAACTCACAACTTCTACTGCAAACTACAAGACGCCTGCCAAGCGTGGAGATTATGGCGAATCCCCCCAAAGTAGAGAGATTGTTCAACGTTGGAGTTCCAGTTGATGTGATGACGGTGATGATGACGTCATAAGATTATGTCAGTTACCTACATAAGTTATATTATAAATTATTACAGTTTTACATTTAGATAATCATCAAGGGAATAAAAAGAATTGTGCAATAGTCAGGTATGTGTTCTTTACATATATAAACAATATACCTCTTCCGCCTAGTAAGAAGTTCCAGCATAGACTCTACTTCAGGTAAAGCGAGGTGGCGCGACTCGACGGCGAGAAGAGATCTTAGTGCAGTAGCATCGCTGCCAGAGGCAGGAGCGGCTGGACGGGCGGAGCGCAGGCGACGTTTGGCCACCTGTAAATACCAACATTTTTATTAATACATATCAGTACTAATATTATAAATGCGAAAGTAACTCTGTCTGTCTGTCTGTCTGTCTGTCTGTCTGTCTGTCTGTCTCTGTCTGTTACGCTTTCACGCCAAAACAAATGGACCGATTTGAGTGAAATTTGGTATGGAGATAGTTTGAGACCCGGGAAAAAACATAGGATAGTTTTTATCCGACTGCGCAAAAAGAGGTTAATGTTTTCGCGCGATAACCGACATACGCGCGGGCGGAGCCGCGCCCGGAAAGCTAGAACTAAATAATTCGAAAAGACGTTTTCTATGCGGAAATTCTTATTTATTCGACAATAGCTAAACAAATCTTATGAAGAAATAAATTTACATTTTCCATGCTAGGTCCAGTAGTACCAATTCAGCTATTGTGATGCACCAATTCAGCTATCGTGATGTACTAATTCAGCTATCGTAACGTACGAAATCAGCTATCGTGTAGTGATGTACCAATTCAGCTATCGTGATGTAACAATTCAGCTATAGTAATGTGCGTAGCGTCTTCTTCTCCTGCAGTTACCTGCCTGAGGTAAAAGGGTTTCAGGGCGTTGCCCTCTTTCCCTAGCTTCTCCTTCGCTCATAACTATGAGCGAGTCTATTTTATTGGCTCATATAAAGCCCGACTTCGTGACTCGACCGCTTAGCGGTCGGAGGATTGTCTGGGCGATCCCGGAGGCACCGCCAGGTTGATCCCGCTGGTGGGAAGCCCAGCGCGCCGATCTGCGACCAAGACTGGGACCGCTAAGGGTTCCGTCATTTCGGTCGCGGCTTCTTCTTTGTCTTCGACTCTAATTAATTCTCTTGCGAGAGGTTTCGATTTCTTTCCCCTTGTCAGTTCTGGTGGCCTAGCGTGGAGTGGTGCTATGCCCCTAATGTGTGCATAGCCCGAGGCGTCCGCTTTTTCGAACATCTTTGTACTGAGGCGTCTTACGAAACTTTCTATGTTTTCTATCTTTAGATCACGGGCGATTGTTGCATTCCTCACGTAGCGTGGTGCATTTACAATCGTCCGGAGGCACTTGTTTTCTATTGTTTGTAGCTTCTTCTTGGATGTTGTCGAGATTTGAGCGTACCACGCTGGGGATGCGTACGTCATTCTCGATCTGATATATGCTTTATATAGCATCAGTTTTGTTCGGTGTGGTAGCTTCGACTTCAGTATCGGATTCAGTTTTGCCCTAGCCGCCTTTGCCTTTCCTACTATGGTATCTACGTGCTTCTTGAAATGGAGGCATCTGTCTATCTTCACTCCAAGGTACTGCACTTCGGTCTTCCACTCTAGTTCCTCACCTTTGAGCTTAAGGCGGGTTGGAAGGTAGCTTCTAGTTGTTATCATTGCCTGAGTTTTCCCGACATTGACAGATAGCCTCCATTTCTCTAGCCACTCTGGTAGCGCGTCTAAGGTCGGCTGCAGTCTTTTGACCGCATTCTCCGCCTTGAATGACTTCGTATAGAAGGCTGCATCGTCCGCGTAAAGGGCTAGCTGTGCGTGCCCAATGACCGGTATGTCATCGGTGTACCACGCATAGCAGTACGGGGAGATGCAGCTTCCCTGAGGTACCCCCGCTAGTACTGGCTTCTCGCTTGATGTGGCGTCTTCTACCGCCACCTGAATCTTCCTGTTTGCCAGGAAGGATGCGATGATTTGGACGATTCTCCTGGGGGCTGTTGATTTAGACATCTTATATAGTAGGCCCTCGTGCCAGACTTTATCAAAAGCTTTCTCCATATCCAGGAGAACCGTCACGACGAACTCACTCTTATTTAAACAGACTGCCATCTCATTGACCATCTTGGTTATCTGAAGCGTCGTCGAGTGCTCCGCCCGAAAACCAAACTGCTCTGGTCTTGGTTGGATGTGTGGTTTCAAATGGAAGAGCAGCAGCCTTTCAAACAATTTAGAGAGCGTGCTCAGTAGAGTAATCGGGCGGTAGCTCTCCGGTTTCTTGGGGTTTTTGCCCGGTTTGTGCAGCATGATCACCTTCCCTCTCTTCCAGTTTGTTGGGAAGTGTGTGGTGCGCATAATCCCGTTAAATATGCGGGTGAGGGCGGTGATCGTCTTAGGAGGCAGGTTTTTCAGTGCTTCATTTGGAACCCCGTCAAAGCCTGGTGCTTTTTTGGATGGCAGCCGTTTTATGAATCTCGCCACCCTTCCTGGCGAGAAGAAAAGCTTCTTTTCGGCTTCTTCGTCTTCTGTGGACCTCTGTCCGAAGTAGCTCAAGAGGTGCTCTTTTACCATTTCCTCGTGTTCTGGTTTGGTCGCTGGGTTTGGTTCGAACTGCCGTTGTAAATGTTCAGCGAAGATTTCTGCTCGACATTTCGCTTCGAACATTACATTCCCATGAGCATCTAATAATGGTCTCACTGGAGTCTTTTCGCCTGTCAGATTTCGACATAATCGGTAGACAGAGGGGAGATCATCAGTAAGGCTGTCAACATGATCCTCCCATGACTCTGCTGCGTGCGTTTGGAGTGCTGTTTTGATCTCTTCTATTAGTCTGTTAAGCTTCATTTTTAGGCGCGGGTCACGGGTACACTGCCATTGCTCTCTTGTGTCCCTCTTGTCGCGTATTAGGTTCCTTATCTTTGCCGGGATGGAGTCTTTACTCCCTCCCGGTTTAGAGGTGTGCGCAGCTGTGTTAAGGGATAACTGGATCGCTATGGTCAGTTCTTCCGTCGCTTTTTCGACGTCATCTGGGGTCTGGATCGGCATTGTAGTGGTCCGTTCGTGGACGTCTGTTTTGAAGGCCTCCCAACAGATTTTCCTTCTCCTCTCGGGGGCGGCGACTCTACTTGGGAGGTCCTTCAATGTCAGGAGCACCGGTCTGTGGTCTGAGTCCAGGTCCGGGAGCACCTCTTGAGTTGGCATCGTTTTCATCCCCTTGAGGATCGTAATGTCTAGGACGTCTTCAGATCCGTGTCCCTCATCATAGTGAGTGGGCTCATTGGGCCCTATGACGTCATAGTCATAGTCCACCGAATCTTGGTATAATTTTCTACCGTCTTGGTTTATTTTCGAAGAATTCCAGTGCGTGTGCTTCGAGTTTGCATCGCCGGCTATGAGCGTCGGTAAGTCTGAGTTTAGCAGCTCTCTGAGTTCGGTAGTTATCCAGTGACTGTTTGGTGGGCGGTACAATGCGAACACTCGGTGGTTTTGGCCGGCGATGTTCACGAGTATTCCCAGTGCTTGAAACGACTGGAATTCTTCTTCAGGAATCAACTGATGTACTGTTCTTCGGTGGACTATGACAGCTAGCCCTCTGAATGCTCTTCCATCTGGGTTTACTTCGTCCTTACGATAAACAAAGTAGTTCGGAATCTTGAATGGCCTGTTTTTCTGCAGGTGCGTCTCGCTAACCAGCATTATATCTATATCATGCTCGCGGAGGAAGGTGGTTAGCATTCGTGCCTTCCCCGCGAGCGTACTGGCATTCCAGTGGACGATTTTAATTCCGTTGTGACCCATTATTGAGGATCCTCATCAGACCTTGGAGGGTAGCTGTTTCTGGGTCAGTGCCTTGTTGCACCGCCTCCAGTATTTCTTTCAAGACTCCGATTGTCTGTCCAAGCGAGTCACGGCGGGGTTCTTTGACTTTGCTCGGCGCGTCCGACTTTTGGGGTTGCGTATTGGCGTCATTTTTTGGCCCCTTATTTGACTTCTTCTTCTTCTTCTTTTTATTTATGGCTTCTTTTGGTAGGTTTGCTGGCGCCATTAGTGACGCTGCCGCGGTCTCCTGTACGGTCGTTGGTATGACCGGGGTAGTGCCTTGCCGAGTCGGGATGGTCTCCGCTACCGTACCGGCTCGCTTGTTTCTAATTTCCTTCTTAAAGACAGGACAGGAAGCATAATTGGCTGGGTGTGTACCACCGCAATTTGCGCACGTTGCGGGCTCTTCGCGGGGGCGCGGGCATTCTCTGGCCGTATGTGTCTCGCCACAGCGCACACATGCCAGTTCTCTGTGACAGTTATGCGAACTGTGGCGGAATTTTTGGCATCTGTGGCATTGAGCCGGCCCCTTTTTGGCTCTCCACGCTTCGATAATTATTCCAGGCATCATTAATAATTCTGTGGTTTCATATATTGCAGGCGTCAGATCAGGGGTCTTTTTCAACTGGACATGGAAAATGCTGCCCGGTCTTCCTTGTCTGCCTTTAATATTTTTAATATATTCCGGCTCAAAGCCTTTTTCTTGTAGGGCTTCTTGTATCTCCTCTATTGGGGTATCAGATGGCAGTCCACGAAGTGCCACCTTTAAGCTTCGTTCTGACGGTAGCGAGTATGAGAACCAACTGATGTGTTCCGTACGTTCTAGCTCCGTCAGATATGATTGGATTAGCCGGTATTCTAATTCTATAGTAATGTACTAATTCAGCTATCATTATGTATAATTCAGATATCGTGTGTAACAATTCAGCTATAGTGATTGTAAAGGACGCCGAGCTAGCTACATGCGGACTCCGTACTTAGATTAAGAATTGTATATATTATTATGTTTGTAAATTAGTAGTCAGGCTAGGATACGTAGAATAAGGTTGTATTGGTATCGCAATAGTTCACTAGTTAATAAATAAAGTGTTAGATAAAGATAGATAGCGAGCGAGAAGCAATAGGTGCTCTCCGACCGGTAAAGATAGGTTATTAAACAGTAAGAAATTGTGTGAGCTAGACAACAGTATCTCTGTCCCTTTCTACGTTGTAATTGGCTAAGTAACAAATTGATAGGATTGCACTACGCAATAGTAGAATAGAAAATATGTTAGGGCCCACTGTATATAAACAGCCGAGTTTTGGGCAAAATCATCCAGTTGCAATCCAGTAGCCATCCGACCTCCTAAGGAAGAACAATAAATAAGCGAAGAATATCGAAGGAAACAAATAGTGGTTTTATTACTACGCACCAACCGAGTCTGTGTCCACTACATCACCTCTTCGAGCCGGATACGGATCCCGATCAAGTTCAACATGGTCATCACAAGAAGTCAAGCCGACGCTAATGAACATGAGCGTCACGATGAAGAGCTCGGGCAAGGGTCGCTAGATCCAATGCAACCCTCCACGAGCGAAATACAGCGAATCGACCAGGAACGTCGGAGGAGAATGTCACTGGATCCGCCGGCGTCACCGGCGTTACGTGGCAACGAGGTGCTCGGGCCGTATGAAGACGCCCGGGCCGCGACATCACATATGAGCCGAGTGAGGGAACGATCTCCCGCTCGTTCTGTGAGGTCACAGCGCTCAACCGCTAGTACAGCGAACAGAGCGCGTTTGGCAGAATTGGAAGCGGCTGAGAAACTCGCCGCGTTACGCAAGCAGGAGTTGGCAATTGAAGCGGATTTGATACAGAAGAGGTTGGCCGCGGACCTAGCGGCTATTGAGGAAGACCAGGAAAGCCTTCGAGGGGAAGCTACGAACGAGCAACATCAGAAGGTCGACACCTGGCTCCGCGACAGTACCGCCGCTCCACGGGGGGAGCGACGGACCAACCCGAAGGCTGAAGCAGAACGACATTTACGATTCAATGTCCCAGAGGCTCGCGTCGAGAGATCTACACCTTTGCAATCAAGGAGTAACGTCGACGCACTCACGGAGGCACTAGAGAAGATAGCGCGACCGCGTGTTAGATGTCCAGACCTGCAAACCTTCACTGGAATTCCCAACGAATGGCTGGCCTTCAAAGCCGCATTTTGGGATTCTACCAACGTGTATCAACTTACGCCCGCCGAGAACTTACAACGACTGCGAAGCTGCCTCAAGGGAGAGGCGCGAGAAATGGTGGCTGCATTATTATATACAGCCAGTGAGCCCGAAGTTATTATGAAGACACTGGAGCAATGTTTCGGGAGGCCCGAAATCATTATCGACCGGGCCTTGGACGAGTTAAAGAAAATGCCGAAACCGGGGTCTTCCGCTATGGAATTGAATAACTTCGCCGTGAAACTGCAGAACGTAGTCTGCGTATTCCGAAGCATTGGCCGGCATGGGTACCTCTTCAATCCCATGCTGGCTAGGGAGGTGCTTGACAAGCTAAGCCCTCACGTCCGAGCAAGATGGTGCGACTACGCAAGCGAGAACGACGGCACTGCGGATCCAGAAATCATCGTGCTGTCTCGCTTCCTCATGCGAGAGGCAGATAGAGCATTACGATATAGCTATGCCCCGTCGTCGTCAACATCGAGTATTACTGCGAGAAGAGAAATGAAAACCCCAGTGCATACGGGGAATCGGCGAAAACCGAACGCCGTGTACAACATCGCTGAAGAAGATCAACAAGAGCCGTGCCCATGTTGCGAGAAAAATCACCGCCTGCTAGAATGCCCGAAGTACAAATCTCTGCCAACCGATCAACGGTGGGAAGTAGTGCGCGGCAAGAAATTGTGCTTCAAATGCGTGTCTAAGAAACACCGACGCCAGAACTGCAGAGCCAAGCCGTGCGGGGTCAACCAATGCCCGCACCCGCATCATGCTTCGCTGCACAGGGAGATAACGAACGAAGAACGCCCGACTACATCTGGGGCGCAGGCGGACAACAGCAGCACAGAGTCAGTTCTGACGGTGGCAACCTCAACCGCCACCAATCAGAAAACAGTGCTGCTGAAGATGTGTCCGGTCACAGTCGTCGGACCGAGCGGAGAGGTCGACACCTACGCCCTCTTCGACGAAGGAGCCACGATATCTCTGATCGACAGCGAACTGGCACAAAGCATTGGCGCAGAGGGTCCGTCGCTACCACTGCGCATGCAAGGCGTAAACACGACGCAACGGGAAAGGGACAGCAAGTTGGTCACCGTACATCTGCGAAGCGCCGATAACGTGCTACACCGACTACGAGCACGAACTCTGAAAAATATGAAATTGCTCCGGCAGTCGATTCCATGTACACTGCTGGAGCAAGAGCATCTTCGGAACTTACCAGAGCATCAAGTTTGTTACGACACGGTGCAACCCGGAGTCCTAGTGGGGGCAGACCACTGGGAGTACATCGTGTCGCAAGAGCTACGAGTTGGCGAACCGAACCAACCAGCCGCGTCACGCACTCGACTCGGCTGGGTGATACATGGAACGATGCCACGACACATGGTCAGAAGCCAGGACAGCGTACTGCACGTCTACACACCCGAACACGGTGTAGACGCGAACGAGCAGCAGAACCAACGCCTCCACGACCTGGTGGAGCATCATTTTGGTATAGATGCCATAGGTGTCTCTCACAAACCACGCGTGAGTGACGCCGACGCACGAGCAAGGAAGATCGTCGAACGTACTACAAAAAAGATCGACAATGGCTACGAGGTCGGCCTACCGTGGAAGAGAGACGGCATGCGACTACCGTCGAGCTATAACATGGCACTACGTCGTCTCACTAAGATCGAACGCAAGATGGACGCCGATCCCGACTTCGCCTGCGAATATACTCGGCAGATAGAAAACTTGCTGAAGAAAGGGTACGCCATACCATGCGACGGTACCGAGAAGAAGAGCAATGTCAGTTGGTACCTACCGCACTTCGCCGTACAGAACATCAACAAGCCCGGCAAGCAGCGGTTAGTCTTTGACGCAGCAGCGAAGAGCCACGAAGTTTGCCTCAACGACCATCTGCTAGAAGGTCCCGATCTACTCAGATCACTGCCCGGAATACTATTCAGATTCCGGGAGAAGCAAGTCGCCATCACCGCCGATATACAGGAAATGTTCCTCCAGATAAAGATACGCCCCGAAGATCAACCGGCGCAGCAATTTCTATGGAGAGGCAGCGACAGAAACACAGCACCGCGGCACTACAAAATGACGAGCATGATTTTCGGTGCAACAAGCTCGCCCTTCATGGCGCACCATGTGAGGGACTACAATGCGACCGTGCACGCCAACACGCACCCGCTTGCATACGACGCCATAACACGAAGTCACTATATGGACGACTTCGTAGCCAGCTACGATGACATCAACGAAGCGAGGCGCGCCGTGTCAGAGCTACGCACAGTACACTCCGTAGCAAAGTTCACGCTACGGGGGTGGAGCACGAACGAAGAAAGTGTGCTACAAGACGTGCCCGCGGAGCTACAAGCCTCTACGCCGACGCAATGGGGCAAGGATGGACCAGAGAACAAGATCCTCGGTCTATATTGGAACGCCGAGCGAGATGAACTTGGGTTCAATATCTCAATGAACCGAGTATCGGCAGATGTGCGAGCGGGACGACGCGCGCCAACGAAGAGAGAAGCACTCAGCGCGGTCATGTCAATATATGACCCTCTCGGATTACTGAGTCACTACACCGTACGTGCGAAAATCATACTTCAAAGCTTGTGGCGGCTCAAAATGTCGTGGGACGAGCCGATACCAGACGAAGAAAACGAACAGTTTGCCGCGTGGATTGGTCACCTTTCAAACCTTTCCACTCTACGGTTGAAACGGCAATACGCGCTTGAAGTACGTCACGCGCCTGAATTACACGTACTGGTGGATGCGAGCAGCCAAGCCTACTCTGCTGTGGCATACTGGCGCATCGAACGACAAGATGGAAGTGTCAGCCTGAGTCTCGTGGCTGCCAAGGCGAAGGTGGCTCCCCGACGTGCACAGACCATACCACGTCTCGAGCTACAGGCGGCTGTAATCGGCGCTCGACTGGCGGACGCGATCAAAAGGGAGCATCGCGTCGAAGTGAAGAGGACGGTATATTGGACCGACTCAATGACCGTCATCCACTGGGTACGACACGACGCCCGGCGATACACTCCGTTCGTCGCGCATCGCCTAGGTGAGCTGGCAGAGTTAACTCACAAGGAAGAATGGCGATGGGTACCCACCGGCGAAAACGTGGCCGACGATGCGACGCGGATCACCAACAATCGCATCGTCGCTGAAGACAGATGGTTCAAGGGGCCAGAGTTCTTGCATCAATCTGAAGACCAATGGCCAACAGAGACACAGGGGGAAGACACGGAAGAAGAGGTACTCTTGCACGTCACCGAAGACGACGAGACGTGCGACGATTGGCTACCTAACCCCGAGCGCTTCTCCAAATACGAGACAATGGTCAGAGCTGCGGCGCGCGTACTGGCATTTGTCGATAAGTGCCGGCGCCGAGCAACGAAAATGGAAAATCGACACATTGAAGAGGCGGAACGTGCACTGATTCGCCGTGCGCAACGAGACAGCTTTCCCGACGAGTTACAACGACTGAAAGCATCTCGTCCGATAAGCAAGTCGAGTCGTTTGTTCCGGTTGGACCCAGTGATTGAAGATGGAGTGATGTGCGTGCGAGGGCGCATCGGTGCCGCTACAGCGCCAATAGAGACGAAGCGACCCGCCATCCTCGACGGCCGGCACCACATTACAAGACTCATCGTCGTGAAGAAACACTGCGCATCGGGTCACGCTAATAGAGAGCGCGTGACAAATGACCTACGACAACAGTACTGGGTCATTCACCTACGACCTACGGTACGCGCTATAGAAAAGCGATGCACGCTCTGCAAGGCGAGGAGAGCGAAACCACAACGACCGGCGATGGGAGACCTACCCCGCGCGCGTCTCGAGCCTTTTCATCGTCCCTTCTCATTTTGTGGGACGGACTATTTTGGGCCGATGATGGTGAAGATCGGACGTCGCAGAGAAAAGAGGTGGGGAGCGATCTACACGTGCCTCACAACGCGCGCCATCCATCTGGAGATGGTGAATTCGCTCTCAACAAGCTCAGCGATAATGGCACTTAGAAGAATGGCCGCGCGAAGAGGATGGCCGAAGATTATGTACTCGGACAACGCGACCAACTTCAAGAGTGCAGACCGCGAACTTAGAGCCGCGCACGAAGAATGGGCGCCTGCGTTAGAAGAAGAAGGCCTACGACATCGCTTAGAGTGGCGATATTCGGCGCCGGGAGCACCGAATCAAGGCGGCGCATGGGAGCGACTGGTGCGATCAGTAAAAGTCGCACTAGCCGCTACACTCAATACGAGAGAACCAACGGAAGAGGTGTTGAGTACTCTGCTGACCGAGGCAGAGTTCTCAATAAATGCGAGGCCGCTAACACACGTCAGCGTGAACCATGAAGACCCAGAGGCGCTGACCCCGAATCACTTCCTTTTGGGATCGTCAGATGGTCTACCCCTCACCGGACCGTGCAACGAGAACGATCGACGGACATGGAGGGCCAGCCTAGCGCTCGCTGATCACTTCTGGCGACGCTGGGTTAAGGAGTACCTACCTACCTTGGTACCCCGTGGAGAACCCACTAGTATAAAGAGGCCACTCCGAGTTGGTGACGTCGTGATCATCGTCGACCACACCCTGCCACGGAACGTGTGGCCGAGAGGAGTCGTCGAGCGCACTTACGAGGGACCTGACGGCGGCATTCGAGTAGCTGACGTCCGCACCCGAACCGGCACCTTCAAGCGGCCAGTACGCAAGCTCGTCGTGTTAATAGAAGAGGAGTCTACGCGAGCTGCGCCGGGGGGAGAGATGTAAAGGACGCCGAGCTAGCTACATGCGGACTCCGTACTTAGATTAAGAATTGTATATATTATTATGTTTGTAAATTAGTAGTCAGGCTAGGATACGTAGAATAAGGTTGTATTGGTATCGCAATAGTTCACTAGTTAATAAATAAAGTGTTAGATAAAGATAGATAGCGAGCGAGAAGCAATAGGTGCTCTCCGACCGGTAAAGATAGGTTATTAAACAGTAAGAAATTGTGTGAGCTAGACAACAGTATCTCTGTCCCTTTCTACGTTGTAATTGGCTAAGTAACAAATTGATAGGATTGCACTACGCAATAGTAGAATAGGAAATATGTTAGGGCCCACTGTATATAAACAGCCGAGTTTTGGGCAAAATCATTAACTTTCAAACCTCGTGAACTTTCAAACCTCGTGCCAAGCCACCAGGCTTATTGGGACTTGGCGCGAGGTATGAAAGGAAGTAACTACAACGACATGCCTCCCTTATACAGACCAGTCCCACTAGTCCCAGCGTTCTTTGACGAAGACAAAGCTGAGTGCCTAGCTGATAGCCTAGAGGCTCAGTGTTCCCCTAACGTAGATCACGTTGACCAAGCTCACCTTGATTCGGTGGATGCTGAAGTCGAACGTAAAAGCTCTGTGGTCACCTCTGAACTCCCACCAATCACCTCAGCGACTTACGCTGAGGTGGCGAGACTGATCAAGGCCCTCCGACCGCGCAAATCCCCCGGTGCCGATGGCATCTCCAACAGGGTTCTTAAAACCCTCTCTCCTCCTCTCATCCATCTCCTAGTCAGCATCTTCAATGCTGCTATGAGCCACTGCTTATTCCCAGACACCTGGAAATGTGCAAATGTCATTGGCATTCACAAACCAGGCAAAAGCTCATCTGACCCCACCAGTTACCGCCCCATCAGCCTCCTCAGTGCCTTAGGCAAACTTTACGAGCGGTTACTTGCAAACCGTCTCCAGTCCCATGCTAAGGAACACCACCTTATCCCAGATGAGCAGTTTGGCTTCAGGCCCGGACACTCATGCGTCCAACAGGTGCACCGCCTCACGGAGCACATCATTGAGGGCTTTAACAAGTACCCCAAACCCCAGACAACGCTAGCAGTCTTCCTCGACGTAGCGAAAGCTTTTGACAAAGTCTGGCACAATGGCTTGATTTACAAGCTATACCAATTTGGCGTGCCAGAACGTCTTGTGCTCATCCTACAAGACTTCCTTAAAGCCAGAAGCTTTCGCTATCGCGTGGAAGGCACCCTCTCCTCCCCCCACCCAGTCAGAGCCGGAGTCCCTCAGGGCTCCGTGCTATCACCCATTCTTTTCGCGCTGTATACCAGCGACATCCCACGCTCTCAGCCTAACGTCCTATTAGCCCAATACGCGGATGACACCGCTATTTATACCACTGGGTGGCATATCAGTAGAAAGTCCATTCCCGCCCTCCAACGGGCCATCACCGAGATCGGTGACTGGTTCCGTAAATGGCGCATCGCGGTCAACCCAGTTAAAAGTGCAGCTATGTACTTTACTGAGAAGGGCCGCCCCCGTTACCCGCAACCTATAACTTTGTTCGACCAACCCATCCCCTGGGTTAGTAAAACAAAATATCTCGGAGTCACCCTTGATCGGAATCTCACCTTTAGCGATCATATAACAACCGTCCGTAACAGAGCGGCCTTTGTAATGGGTCGCCTTGGTCCCCTGATTCGCAAAGAGAGTAAAATGTCTCTTAGAAATAAGAAGACACTTTACACTGCCTGCATCCGCCCCATCATGACTTACGCATCAGTAGTGTTTAGTCATGCTAGTGAGGCCCATCTCCATAAGCTTCAAGTCATTCAAAACCGTTTTCTTCGTAGTGCAACCGGCGCTCCGTGGTATATCCGGAACACCGAGTTGCATTGCGACTTAAACCTTCCCTCTCTAGCGCAGTTCAATAAGGACTGCGCCCGCCGATACTTTGATCGAGCGCCCCACCACCCGAACCCATTGGTTGTCCAGGCATCGAACTACTCGACTGCCTCTTCTATCCCATTTTTCAAACCCCCCCGTCGCCGACCACGGCAGGTATTAGACGACCCGGATGACCCCATCGCAGCCATTACGTTGGCAGCTTTAGCGTTATCCGCAAGTCGTCGAGGTAAAATCCCCAGGTGTGAGGTAATCAGAGGTCACACAATCAAACACCGAGCTCGCCGGCGAGCTCGAGGCAAAAACAAGGTCACGATAAATTGCTCTCCAAATAGTCAAAGAGTATTATTCAGTAGGGCCCAATTGTGCAACACTGCAGTTGCACAGAGGCATTTTGCTCCGATCCCCCCCATGTCTCTCGACAGCGAGACAAGCCGAGGTCCGAACCACAGTGGTGCCCTTGAGCTCGCTGTCAACCCCTCCTATAATAGCGGTACGTTTTCGGCGTCCGCAGGAGACGGAGGTAGAAAGCGCTTTTCGCCTTCTACGCCCGTCTCGGGAGAAGTGCCTTCGGCACTTCTCCCTCCCGGGCTATTGTAGGGCCAGGCCCTCGCCCAAAATCCGGTGGAGCTGGACGACCGCACAGGCGGTAGCCAGCATCTATGTCCTCCCTAAAAAAATAAAAAAAAAAAAAAGGCAAAATCATCCAGTTGCAATCCAGTAGCCATCCGACCTCCTAAGGAAGAACAATAAATAAGCGAAGAATATCGAAGGAAACAAATAGTGGTTTTATTACTACGCACCAACCGAGTCTGTGTCCACTACAGTGATGTATAGCTGAATTAAACTAATTCAGCTATCGTTTTTATGAATCATAGTTCAAATTAGAGCTTTCATTTCTATTACTAAACCGTTATAACCCTACGTGCTGATCGACCCCTGCATAGAGGGTAGTTGGTGTCACGACTCAATTATTTATTGCAACATATGTAGGTCTTATTTAATTTTTTTTTGCTTGTAACACATATGACTCCAAAAAGGGTGTGGTATTGGTAGGAACGGAACAATCTATTTTTGTGTCATTCAATTTATCATTACAAAAATCTTTTAAGGTATATAAAATTTGGATTGAAGTAAGTATTTTAGGTTTTTAACAAAACATTCTACCTTTTCTATGTTTTTTTAGCGTATTAGGCAGCTTATTATATATTTATACTATATAACTATAGCCATTGAGTTAGGGCCGGATCTGTACATTTCTAGATTGGACTATGGTTTTATCCGTATATGTTTATATTGTGATCTAATATCAGTTGATCAACATATTTTTGGAATAAAGGTCGGTGTTTTTTTACAAATTTCCAAATTTCTATATATAGTCGACTTTTGAAGCAGTGGTAGCTCAGTGGCTTTGGGTATGGACTGCCGCGCAGCAGGCCATGGTTCGAGTCCCGCCGCGGGCTTGAGCTTCACCGCATGGTGGAAGGGCATTTTTGCGAATGCCCGCCTGGCTAGCGACCACTCTCAAGTAGAAAACCTGTCGCCAAGCACCTAACGGTGTGTTCCGGCAGCAGTCCTTGAGAGCCAGTCATTCTAGGTTAAGCCTGTTAACACCTTCGACCACATCATCACTTACCATCAGGTGAGATTGTGGTTCAAAGGCTTACCTATCAGCAATAAAATAAAAAAAAATATAAAAAAAAATTTAGAATTCAATCTCGATCAGTTGCACATGGGACAGTCTATTTTATTTTATTGATAAATAGCTGTCCTAGTCCGCCATCACCACACCATCTAGTAATAAAACGACTGAAGGTCAGCGCAACGGACACACCGTCCATTGTGGCAAATATATTTGAGCCAGCCATGCTGTATCATCTATTAGTACTTTAATATATAACTTAAAGACCTACTATAAACACTGCATATCCAAGACTACTCGTAAATTAGCCACTTGCATCTCCTAACCTCCAAATAACGGGACTCCAAATAATGTACTTTTATGGTTTTACTATTATGTAATCTTTTGGATATGACGCAGATGCCATAGTACCAAAGGTAATACAAGAAGAACGGTCTTACCAGCTCATTGAGTAGGAAGTTCGGGAATATGTGTTCTCTGGACGCGAGGGCGGCGCCACACTTGGGACACCTCCGATGGAGCTCCACTGACTTGGCGATGCACGCATAGCAGAATGAGTGTCCGCAGCGAGTGACGTACGCCTCCTCTATCAGCTCGAAGCAGACAGGGCACAGGAAATCACAGTCCTGAAGCATAGACAGCTAGATTAGAATTTTTCAAAATATTACATGGAAAAGAGTATCTTAGGAATCAAGACTGTTATTGCGTAAATTGATTTTTAATAAGACGCTGCCAATTTTTATTTTGCTTTACTTCAACAGATTTTTTTTCTAAAGATATTTAGATTGCAAAAAAATGTTGTTGTTAATTTTGATCATATTTTCTAGGGCTCAGTCTGAAACATGTTTCCGTAAGAATTCATCGATAGTATAAAATTGCAAAATTAACTCTAAAATACTCTTGTAATTAATTATCCATGTATGTATAAATATACAATAAATTAGCAAAACTCTATCATAAGGTACAAGTTACTATTGCAATTTAAATTACTAATTTTGTTAACACAAAAGTAATACTATAAGCGGGTTTTTTCCGCATGCAGAAGCGAGCTATCAGAGCGATGGTACACGTGTCGCAAGATACATCTGTGTTACTTTAAAGAACAAGTGTTAGGATCTAAGTTTAACATCCTGTGAATTAGGTATAGGTTTAAAGATATTTATTCTCAAAAAACATCATATCACTTGAGAACAATACTGAACATTCATAAAATTACTTTAGTGTCGACCTATCTAGTAAGGGCACCTACCCTTCCATTGTGTTAATTCGCTCAATCGATTGCAATATACAATCAGTTATTGAGCAAGTTAATTTTCAAACACATTGAAATAGTTTTATTTTTTATACATAAATTCGCGACAATCACATGATGAACTGTGCCAAAATAACAAACCTTGTCTTCCAAAGAGCCCCCAATGCCACCAAGCGCAGTCGCCCCTCTGGCGACACCAGATGCGCCAACAGAGCTCCCCACTGCATTAGTGGAAGCTGACGCTGAGCCTGCCATGGTGCTAATTGCAAAAAGAAAACATCATCACAATTTAAAAAATACTGACAATTATAAAGATAATCCTGAAGAAATTTATAAACTGAAATTCATCACATTGTTAACATTTATACCTTATATTATAGATAATCATGAGAAAATTCGCAAAACCTGATGGCAATTCTGATATTTCACCCTAAATATTGTATCAGTACTCTGATCAGCCTGTAGGGTGCCATACCACCCCGTCATATCTTCCCTTGGGTGTTTTAAGTGGTGTCTAAGGGTAAAATACCAGAAGATGGGCAGAGCCTTCTGAGGAACTGCTATCTTACCTACCATCCTCGTAATGCCTGCTAAGCGAGTAATTTGCATGGAGGTAGGGCATTTTGCGAATTTCCACCTGTCTAGTTATCTACTTTCACGTAGAAAATCTGTCGCCAAGCACTTAACGCTGTTTTGGCAGCTGTCCTTGTGAACCATTAATTCTTGGTTAGCCTGAACAACATTTTCAACAACTTCGTCACTTAACATTAGGTAAGACAGTGGTCAAATACTAGCCTAACAGCTGTAGATAAAAAGAAATAATTATGGCGAGCCCCTCTACAATGGGGGAAAATTCTTCCTGAACACCGCTAGCTTCCTGTAAGCAGCAAGGCCCAGCATCTCCTGCATCGATTGCTGCCACTTTAAGGTCCCACGGACCCGTCTCTACAGCACCTAGCTGGGACGACCTACTGGCGCGGTCCATAAGGCTGACACTGAGCAGAGTGCATTGCAGCACCTGCTGCTGAGCACCTACTAGTCTACAATATAACCGGAGATAAGTCCTTGAACAAGGAAGCCTACCACAAGCCACCGGTCTGAAATCCACGACCCTTCTCTACAATATATTTCTAAATATGTTCTTCCTTTTTTATTTATGCTCCCTACTACCCCTGCTAGGTAAGAAGGTGACAAGTGTTCAGAGATGGACAATCTGGCTGACACGGTACAGTACTGTTCTTTAAGTCTTCACGGACTGAACTCATGTTTATAAAGGTTACTGGTTTACCTATGAGCGCCGCAGAAACTGCATGCGTCACAATTATTGTTTCTTTGTACAATCTGCAAGCTTTCAGTCCAGAGGCTGCTTATGTAATTACAATTATTTCTTAACAAATGTCAGATTGCATGTTATAGTGGGTACAAATGCTTGGCCACAAGGCTTGCTGCCTCGCGGCCTACCTACCTACCCTCATTCTACTATCTTTTTTCAGTACTGTTCAATATATATCAAATGATCTACATACAGGGGCCCAACTCCCACCTTTTAAAAACTATTATAGAAAACCAACTATTTACAACTATTTACAACTATTAACTACTAAAACCAACTCATTATTTTAAGCTTAAAATATTAATATTGACATTCGTACCGTGGCCATCACGAAACAATAATGTTCGTATAGCGCTATCTCTATCGCACAGATGACTTGATTCAATGCATGCAGCTCGCTCTCACGTTGAAGTTCTAATGTAAGTTTACTATAGTGATATGTGGTAGTGCGAATTAAAATTGTAAATATATGGTTAAAATATGACTTAACTAAGAGATGGGAGTCAGCCCCCTGGACATAAATAAATAATATGTGCTTAATATATGATTCTGGATAATATCATAGTAGAATGACTTAAAGAATGAATTAAAAATTTTGTATACTTGTAGATTTAATAAAATTTGTTTATTTTATTATATGAAAAACAGTCTTGTTTATATACCAAAGAATGAATATATATGATATGATTATATTAATTCCTAGTAACTTCCTAACAATATCATCATATTCAAAATTTTTAAATATTTTTTTTTAAATATCTTCGCTTAATGTTTTTATTTTATGTCAACATTGTTATTTACTTGCCAACTGCACATCAAAATACATTTCTGATTCCTAGGTTTTATTTTTTTCTCGTTATCTCGGATACCAAGGGATGGAAACCATATAATTTCATGAATTATTGAACACATGTATTGTCATTGTTTTGTTGAAATTATATTAATATTTTTAACTTTGATATATAAACCGGGGTCTTATTAATCTAATCAACCTCCCAGTTGGGACAAGATAGGTGTCAACCATCTGAATAACTTAGCAGCTTTTGTTTAAAAAGCTGATAGTTTGATGATAAGAGATGATGTGGTGGAAGATTTTGTTCAGGCTAATATAGCATTACTGGCTCTCAAGGACAGCAGCTGCCGGTACACAAAAAAACACAATTTCTCAATTTTGGTAAGGCTGATCGACATGTTGCTTTTGTTGATAGAAATGCCTTATGATAAGCTTGATGTACAAGTTTAAAATCATTGTTATAACATCTATTCACAATATAATTATTTTATTTAAACTTGAATTATTTGTATTATACCTCAATTTTGATTTAAATAATAATTGTGTATTAATGATACAAAAATGATTAATACTGATAAACGAAGCTCATTTCAAGGCTATTATAACAATGTAAGTAGTTTGTTGAACCACCTCACTAAATGTGAGGTATTATTAAATGGCTTTTTTACTTATTCGTAAATAATATGGGTAATTACTTCCAGACTGGCCAAAAATTATTACTTTCAATCATTTCTCGATTTTGGTAAAAAAATAATATGGGTAGTTACTTCCAGAGATGATACGTAAAATATGATTTAAAGCAAACAAATTTTACTTTTAATCATTTCTCGATTTTGGTAAAACATATCAACACGTTGCTTACATTGATAAAATGACACTGATATATGCTTGATTTATATGTCAAAATCATTATCAACAGACCGGAGAAATGAAAAATCTCAAAAAGTTGCAACTTAGATGCATATCTAAAAATTTGTTAAAAAACTTGCATCATTGTACAAAAATAATTTTTCTTTTAATCTAGCTAATTTTAAGGTCATTGCATCAAAGTCAGCAATCAGTATCAGTACTAATATTATAAATGCGAAAGTAACTCTGTCTGTTACGCTTTCACGCCAAAACTACTGGACCGATTTGAATGAAATTTGGTATGGAAATAGTTTGAGACCCGGGAAAAAACATAGGATAGTTTTTATCCAACTGTGCAATAAGAGATTAATGTTTTTGGGCGATAACCGACAAAGGCGCGGGCGAAGCCGCGCCCGGAAAGCTAGTATGTCAATACTTTGGTTACCAAACTTAAGAGTAGAGTGCACATTGTGCTTTCCATACAAATGTAGATTCATCATATTTTAAATATCAAGTGATCAAACTCAGTGAAATTTTGATAGCATATTGCTGAGCCTAACATCTATGTTTCTGGTTTGCTAATTTTTCAATTTATTTTATCCCTAAATTTCAAAATAACAATTCCTATACGAAACAACAACAATTTAGTAATTATCCGAATAAGCTGGCTATCCAACTAATCATTCACAGTTATACACCCCATCGGGGAAGAAAGAAAGTGCTTACCTCTGACTAGAGAGCAGACGGTAATCAAATGAGATGTTTTCGGCGCAGGACTCACTCTGCATAACAAACATACCCACAAACAACCTTCTGAAAGTGTAATCCACTGATTGGAGACAAAAATGCAAAAAAAATACAAAACAATTTTTTGAAAATAGTTAGATTTTACAAAAATCTGGCAAACCAGAAGCATTCATATTAGGCTCAAGGACATACAAGCAACATTTCAATGATATTGTTTTTTCAAAACATAGCTTGCCTGGCCAGTTCTCCACATTTTGGTGCCGGCCGCGTAGAACTCGCAAGTCTTCCACATGTGTTATTACTGTACATATATTCTAGGTGTTTTTGAGCACTCCCTAATAATTGCTTATGTAGTCAAAGATGTTGTTCAGAGTAAATTTATAATGGTAGCTGGCACTCAAAGACATCTGCAGGAACACATCAATAGGCACTTGGCGATAGATTTTCTATTTAAGCCTGGTACCCAGCCAATCAATCATTTGCAAAATGCCGAACCTCTATGCTGTAAAGCTCAAGCCCACGGTAAGAATGAATTCATGAACGTTTATATTTAGCCAAGAATCAATACACACTACTAAACTAGTAACCTATTAATGAAATGAACCATTATAATTTCATATAATGTTGGTAGTGGCCTTATTACTTACGAGTGGTTGATCACAGGACTATCGGCCTAGGTCACCGGCGCAGCATGCTAGCGAATACCACTATAGGAATGAGTAGTTATTTTCCTATTCACCTCCAAGATTTCGATTACCAACACCACACCGATATGTTTTTTATTGAGGTTTATTGCACAGTATTAACTTCCACAAGCAGAGTGCTTCTCTGTCCGGTTGTGTTTACAAGTACAACCTAAATTCACACAAAACCCCATACCTGAAGCACAGGAATACACATTTTTTTGTAAAATAACAAAATTTAGCTGAACGCCCGCACCCGAACTAATAAATTGACACTTTGACTTGACAGCCTCAGTGATGGGCGACTCGAGTTAAATAGCCCGGGTAACTCGGGTCAGCGCCTTCCAACTTCAAATTCATGCTTTCGTAATTTCGTATAGGTATCGGGCCGACTCGGTACGGTGCAAACATAAATATGTTTGTATGGAAGTCGGGCCCGGGCAATTATTTTCTCTTTATGTAGGTACATAATTCACTTGATAATGGATGCGTGAATTTAAGTCTATGTAGGTATTTGTTATCTAATTTATTGAATGTCAAAAGTGATTATCAACAAATTATTGGAGTACAAAATTTTATGCCCAAGGCGGGAATCGAACCCGCGTCCTCCGATATCGCGTCGGATGCTTAACACCATCTCAGCCACCTGGACATTGGCATTACTGCCGAAACTTTGTGCTCCAATTGTATTACTTTAACCGTCATAGGGGACGATGCGCGGCCATCAACCAGACTACTAGACTTCATCTGATCGAAAGAAGTGTTTTTTCAAACACTTAACTCTCGGTATGATGTCGCTACCCTTCTATATTTATAAGGGTAGCGACATCATTTTAACCGTCATAGGGGACGGTGCCCCTATGACGGTTAAAGTAATACAATTGGAGCACAAAGTTTCGGCAGAAATGCCAATGTCCAGGTGGCTGAGATGGTGTTAAGCATCCGACGCGATATCGGAGGACGCGGGTTCGATTCCCGCCTTGGGCATAAAATTTTATACTCCAATAATTTGTTTGATATGATTTTCGCTTAGCACGCGATAGTGCTTGTAATCATATTTATAAATTAAGTAGGTACCCTACCTATACCTATATAAAAATGAATTGCAGTAAAAGTGTTGTTTGGGAATTTTACAAAACATTACTTATTGGTTATAAAAGAGCGATATTACTTAAGTGTTACGAAATATACATTGACTTCACAAAAATACGTGTGTTTAAATTATTGCAACACTGATACAATGTTGCGTTCTTTAGTATCTATTATATAAATTTTTTAACTTACTACATGACAACCCAAGCCAAACCAAATACGCTTGAGTCGCACTAGTCTGTTGTATATCAAATAAGTAGATAACGGGCCAACTCTACTTGAGTTCTCCATTCCATCAGCACTTTGGATGGCCTTCTATTCTCTCTCAACTCGGGTCAACCCGAGATGCGACCCGGGTCGTGCCAAATATGAACTCGGGTTGCCCGAGTTGATAAAAATTTGTTACGTCCCATCGCTTGAGACACTTGACTTGACAGTAGCAAAAGCACGTAATGTTGCCAATAATTAAAATTTAATTAGGTCATGACGAGGTCAAGGAAAATATGTGCATGGACGTAGTGGTCCAATGAGTTTAAAATAGCATTAATTCATCAGAGTTAAAGTCCTCTTCAAGCTAGGAGGAAGAATTATATTCTTCCTCCTAGTCTTCAAGCATTTTTATTTTCGTAAGTAGGATAAATAAAGCCAGCTGAAAAAAAAAATTGCCTATTGCTTAAATAAGTGTCATCTAGCGTAATTCTTAAGCAACTGCAGCAATGTTTTACCGACAGTTACTTCAATTTCTCAGAAACTGCTTTACCTTGAGAACAAACGCCATTTTGCTATTATTGAAGAAGGTTGCATTTATCTGTTCGTCAACAATGTAAAGTGAAATGTTTCATAAATATTCGCAGTAATTGTGATGTGAAAGTGCAGTGTAAAGTCTAAAAATATAAAGTAGAACGATGGAGGAATCTAATGAGGACCACAACGTCGTTCCCGGTATGTCTTTCTCTTAGAAAATGCTACTTGAAATCACCATGTCCTATGTACGAGGTCGTGTAATGTTAGCTTTACCAATTTCAGAACTCTACTTTCTGATCGCGAAATTTCTTTCTGGAGGGCCTCTGAAGGAAACTGCAAAGGTAAATTCGCTTGAAATATATCCGTATACTATTTTTGTGTACATTAAGATGCTAAATGAAACAATTTCTGTTACAGACTTTGCTGAAAGAGCTCGAAACTGTTGAGGTAAGTTTGAGCTTCCAAGCCGGGTTTAGAGCTTATATTGTTGTTTTGGTAGTGAACGCACGTGGATGAGACTGTCAAACTCGCTGAAACTTTCCTGAAAAGTTTTTATAAACTTTGTTTTGTGGCAGGTGCTACCCCGACGCCTTGACTGGGAAGGCGAAGAGCACACCCAATCTTACGATGAATTGGTAAGTTTGAAACATTATTTTCAGTGTAAACTCCATTTATTTACTTTAATATCAGAAAATATGTGATTTGAAATGAATATATTGCGCGAAAACGATGAAATATCTTAAAATGTGTTACATGCAGAAATGAGCATATGAATGTGATTGAAACTACTGAAAAAATATTTTGTTCAGTTTCAGTGATAATTTGGGTATTTTTCTGAAATTTACGTAAATGTTGTTATATCATGCAGTAGATGGAAGATCTTTTTCGTAATTAGGTATGTTTCTGTCCTGTTCTGTCGCGTTGATTTCTCATTGACTAGAATTTGCCGTCCCACTCTACCGTACTATCACTGAAATAGTAACCTGTGATTGGTTGGTTTGAGCCGATTGCTTGCGAGAGTTGCGTGACGTCACCTTGGCGCGAAATTCAAAATGTATGTAGGTACTATTCTCATGAAAACATAAAGAGTGAAGAGTTGAAGACCATTCAGATAAAGTAGGGTATGTATGATTTACGTAAGTTGTTTGACCGACTGCTATTATAGAGTAGGACTATCTAGGTTTGCTTTATATTTAGGTATAATACGTCATCAGTGTTATATTGACATATATAGTTCATATTTCCATTGCGTATTTTCAAGCTTCTTTTGCCTAATATGCATAATTTGGCATCACTGAGTGAGTAGGTAAATGCTTGTATATTTTAAAAGAATTTTCATATTAGGTATTTTCAGAAAATTATTGAAAAGGTGCTGTAGAATAATGGAATCATTGGTTTGGATGCTATTTATACCTTTATGAAAGATCATCGAGTAAATCATTTATCATCAGGTCAGATTGTCATCAATTCCTAACCTATGAATGGATAAGTGCAAGAAAGCTTATTTGACTTATGACAGTGCCTGAATTATAGTCAGTTTCTTTCATGTGTTTATAAAGTCCTACTAATATTATAAATGTGAGTATTACAGAGTTGTTGAGTGTCCAACAAATTCACGCTCACCGATGTAAGTGAAAATTTGCACGGTGGTAGTGCATTTTGTGAATGCCCAATGTCTAGCTACCACCGTTAAGTTGGAAATATGTGTTCTGGCATTGTCCTTGAGAGTATCAGCTATGTAAAAATAAACCATTTTTTACTACCTCACAATGAAACAGCTTAATAAATTTGAATGAAACTTAGAATCAAGTTGTATTGGCTGCCGGATAAACACAGAATACTATCATTGTCACTTCTCATCATTGTCTACACAGGTTTACAATCATGTTGTTGATTTCATGGTGCATACTTGAAATTTTCTAAATTATAATTCATCGCACAGTATTTTGTACCTGAAGATATGTGTAAATATGTACATAAACACTCTTCTTAATTTTGAACATGATGTGTGTCAGAAGACATTGTTTAAAAATTACAATATAGATATATTAGAGATAAAATTGTATGCCAATTTTTTTTTAAACATCTCATATAGATAATTTTAGGTCTATTTTATTCCCTCTAGAAACTACAGCATTTTCATAAGGGTGAAAATTTTGGGTATATAAAAGCAAAACAAGTATCTTAAATAGTTCGACCAACTTATGTGTGAACTCTAAGAGGGCGCTGTCGGTTGATAAACACCAAATTGTTTACCTAATTTTTGTAAGCGACTTCGTAGTTCCTTTGTATCTCTCTATGTGTTATCTCTCTACAAACAGGCCTCACAATACAGCGATGTGTCATGGAATCGCCTTGCGTCAGTCTGCGACCGAGCGCTTGGACTCGCGCGGTCGGCAACCGCGCAGGGCTCTGAAGGGCAGCGGTTGACTGCACGCCTATCCCTGCTCAGCGAGACTCTCGTCAGACCGCCACCTAAGTACGCCTCCTTCAAACAGGATCATTCACTAGGCAAGTGTTACAAATTATTTAAGTTTAACACTCCTTTACACGCGCGGGGCACAAGTGTGCCCCAGGTATAAATATTTATTTCTTATTTTGAAATATGTAGTCCCAGAATGTTATCTACTTCAATAACTGACCCCTATATTCTGATGTAATTGTTAGTGACTGGGTAAAATCGATAATGCACCTGTTTATCCAGACATTAGTCATACTAGAGTTCCCTTATTTCCTACGTTTTGAATAGAAAAAGCGATCATTGAAACTAAATAACACTATAAATGTTTGAGGACCACACATGAGACGAATTACTTAGCATTCTATGGGTTCACCGTGCGGGTACCGGGCAGAGGAAGAGGCTTGAGGGGCCTGGGGCTTGCAACCCAGGTGCAGGGTTAAGAGGCCTCTTTACAATGCATCAACAATTTGTATTGTATTGTGTTAACAGTTTTCGACAAAGAATTAACTTACTTGTTAGAGTTCTAAGCATAAATAAACAGAACACTAATACTATTTTACATTTATATTCTTTTATATAAGTAATCCTCATTTAAAATAGGGGCACGGTTGTGCCCCGCGCGTGTAAATACGTGATAAATAGGACCGTGTGTAACGGAGTGTTAATTATAAAGCCCTGCGTCCACTAGGCTTAGCATTGAATTTGTTTAATTCTCCTTTATATCTGCTATTACCAGCGTTGATGAATTTTCATTTCAAATCGTATCATATCTGCTGTAGTAGACGCCATGCGAAACACTAACTAAGCGCTACCTGCGAATTTGATTTGCTTGCGGTTTGAGTCCTGGATTGATATTTTTATGAAAGTGCTTAACAATTTTGCATGGTGGTAGGGCTTTTGCAAATGCCCGCCTGGCTAGCTACCACCTTTAAGTAGGAAATCTGTCGCCAAGCACCTAACGGTGTGTTCCGGTACCTGTCCTTGAGGACCAGTAATAGATTAGCCTGCACAACACCATCGATCACATCATCACTTACCATCAGATGAGATAGTGGACAAAGAAAAGCCTAGCAACTCTAAATAAAAAAAAGAAATAATGTTACAACAGATATATATATTTGAAAAACAATGTAACATACTAAGGGCTCGATTCAGAATGTCCTAATAAAGTTTCGGGTTGCTACACAACACATAAAATAACTGAATGATAAAAATGACAGTTAACATGTGGCGAGTTTCAAGATTTAACCAATGGATAAGCTAAATCGATGACTGCGAAAAGCAAAGATAGTGTTTTATTTATTATATATTATGTTCTGGGTAGTAAAACAAGAACTTGCTTGAACATTCTGAAACAGGCCCTAAATGTATTGGTCTAAACAATAATAGCAGTAAACTCCCTCTTCGAACAAAAAAAGACGCTTTGGCCACTATTTGCTCCAGGAGAGACTTTACTGCTTATTACTGTTTTGTTTTTTTTTTTATATGGCATAAACAACACTTTGTTGCACTTGGGCTATCTTATCAGATAGTTCTTTATTATGAGGCCGTTCACATGTACTAAAGACCAAACAGAGGCCAGAATCCTCTATGTTTTGTTTTAGGCTATATTAATTTATAATTCCCCGTCTCTATGGTAATAGGATCCCCAGCGCCCCGCGCTATTCTTTTAACGTTAGATAGCCGCACGCACGTGATATTTGTTTTTTTCACGCACCAATTGTATTATTTTGAGTATTTTTCAGACGCTATATTTCGTATTTTCTATATTCTTATGTTTTAGTACAGGCACACGCCCTGTCAATCTTGACACTGAGTTAAATACTAATAACTGACTTAGATCATAGTGTAAAGAATAAAAATGTAAAATTAATCATATAGTTATAGTATCCATATATGTAATATCTACTCCAATTTTCCCACAGTCCGTCGCCTGGTATCCCGAGAGATCGGCACTGGTTACTCAGCTTTGCCAGGTGGCAGCGGCGGCCAAGCTGCGTTCCCTCGCCGCATGTTGTCTGGTCTCCAACTACAGCGACGTACCTTGGGCCATCTCTCAGCAGTGTACTGCCTCGTATTTGACTGCACGGGCCGTATAGTGATCACGGTGAGTGATACAAATGATATTATGTCTGTTGGTGTTGAGTATTGACTTATCTATAAAGGTATATTTAATAGATAGTAGTTCCATGTAGCTCTGTCCTTGACTGCACTGGCCATACGGCAATTACGTTATACTATGACAGCTGTCATAATGAATGTCAATCTGACTTAACGAGTTGCTTTGTGACATGTTTATGTCTACAACTACAGAGACAAACCTTAGGCCATCTCTCTGCACTGTACTGCCACACGTTTGACTAATCAGACTGTATGTATTGTGATAATATTGTATGAGACAGCTGTCAGAGTTGACGTTAATCTGATTAAACTTTCTGCAGAAAATTTCACTAAGTCTTATATATACAATTTACTGCCTTGTATGTAACTACTATGTTGTTTGCACCAGCTGTAGATTAAACACAATGAATGTGACAGCTGTCATTATGACAGTCTATAATCGGCCTTGCTTAGGAGTATATAAAATGATTACCACCCCAACTATTATAAAGGAAATATCAACCAACTGCGTGTCATATGGAGTGGTAGTAGACGTATATCGTGTCCTTAAGGAGTGTGTCCAGAATGCAAAATGCCGAACCATTTTGCTCCAATTGTATTACTTTAACCGTCATAGGGGACGGTGCGCGGTCATCAACCAGACTACTAGACTTCATGTGATGGAAAGAAGCGCTTTTTCAAACTCATGCAATGATGTCGCTACCCTTCTATATTTCTAGATATGATTACAAGCACTATCGCGTACTGAGCGAAAATCATATTTACAAATTGTTGGAGCACAAATTTTTTTGTTCCGGACGGGGATCGAACCCGCATCCTCCGATTTCGCGCCGGATGCCTATTCCTCTCTGCCACCAAAGTAGGGATCTAAAGTTGCAGGTATTCAAAATTATAATCTGTTTTTTTACAGGGAGCTGACGATTTGCTAGTAAAAGTATGGAGCGCATACGACGGCCGTTTGCTGACCACTCTTCGTGGAGCCGGTGCAGAAATAACAGACGCATGTGTGTCCGCCGACGGAGCCCTGTTGGCTTGCGGCTCAGTGGAGCGCCTTGTGAGGGTCTGGTGCCTCGCCACGGCGCAGCCCCGGGCTGTCTTGCATGCGCACGGGGGGACTATTACTTCGGTAAGTCATTTGGATAGATACATACATCTTTATATATTTTATTTGCACACGGTGTGCAATTTGATCCAAATTGAAAGATAGAATAGCTTACATCTCAATTTATAGTCCTAATTACCCGTGAGAAGCCGGGGAGGGCCGCTAGTAATATAATAAAGAGGAAAGATTTGATTGTGTGTTGGTTTGCATTGAATAGACTGAAACAACTGGACTGATTCGAAAAAAATTTTTCACCATGAGTATTCAATATTATCCCTGATGAACATAGGCTATAAAAGATTTTCAAAAAGGTTAGGGATCCGTATGAAAACTTCGATAATGTAACCCAATGTGCGAAACAAATACCCAAAAAACGTTATATCTCATACGCTGGGGAAATTATTGAAAATAGAGCAAAGTGATGCACTACAATTTTATAGAAGCATCAATATCTATAAAAAAATCCACAATACTGTAAGGGCCCGTTTCAGAACGTCCTAATAAAGTTTTGAGTTGCTTACCAACACATAAAATAACTGAATGATAAAAATGACATGAAACCGATGAATATTAAGCTAAGGGCCTGTTTCAGAATGTTCGAGTAAGTTCCGGTTATACTACCCAGCTAATATTTATTAAACAAAACACTATCTTTGCGTTTCACAGTCATCAATTTAGCCTATCCATCGATTAAAGTTTGAAATATGCTGCATTTTAACTGTCATTTTTATCATTCAGTTATTTTACGTGTTGCATAGCAACCCGAAACTTTATTAGGACATTCTGAAACGGGCCCTAAATCGACGACTGTGAAACGCAAAGATAGTGTTTTGTTTAATAAATATGTTTTGGGTAGTATAACCAGAACTTACTAGAACATTCTGAAACAGGCATTAAGTGTACTATTAGCAGTAGTTATGTCACAATAACTACTTTTTTATGTGTTTAAATTTATAATTTTAGAAATTTTTGTTAAATACCTGTGCGAAGCCGAGGCGAACCGCTAGTACAAAATATAACCATATACGTAAGAAGTGGCATGCTGCTCGTTTGCAAAATAGTTTTGTTGTGAAAACGTTCTCCCAACGGAACTGGAAAGCTTTTTTCGCAAATATCTCAAACAAGAGAACACACACACAAATTCAAAACTACCATACACATTTACAACAATCCACCAAACTTAAATCATTTAATTCAACATGTTGCCGCTGGGAGTATGAAGAATAGAGTCCTTTCTCTTAATGGCAGGCAACTCATCAGTAATGGTGCAGCTATTACAAGGTGTTCATAGGCGGTGGCGACCACTTACCATCAGATGAACCGTCTGAACACACCTGGTGTACAAAAAAAAACACAAAAGTGGTTGGTTTGGTTACTAAAGTGATCAAGATAATTCTTCACGTTGAGTACAAGATAAATTCTGTGGCAGGTACACTGGGCGCCCCCGTCTCGATCAGAGCTCCGTTGGCTGGCGTCGACTTCGACAGACGGCTCTGTCGCCTTCTGGACGTGCTCGCCCGACGGACAGTTCCTGTCGCAGCCCGTGCAGTATGTCGAACGGATGCGCCCCGGGGCCTGTCACATGATATGTGGAGCGTGGTCACCAGGTATGTCATTCTACACACATTATTTATGTATCGTCCAGGAATGTTATGGGTGCAGTGGAAGAAAACCCTCGCCTGCTGGAACAGCCCTTGACGGATACTGTTCGCGTTTCGCGCGAAGCTTAAATAAGTTCTTAACTGAGCAAATGATAAATCATCTTCGGGATTCGAGGCATGAGGAAAATCATGTCAAGGATCAGATCGGAGACCGATCGTTGGGAGACCGATTCAGAAGCACCTCATTCAGTACGGAAACAGTTTTCACAGCACAACAGTTTTGTTTGTTGGAGCCAGTAAAAAAATATGCATGAAACTTCCCCCGTTTTAGCATTTGGTTAAAAATATTCTTTTCTGATCAGACTGATTGTTGAGTCCTGTCACAACGCTAAATTTAATATGTGTGTGCCAATATTCGATGTGACTCCAGGAGGTGCGTTCTTGGCGGCTGGCAGTGCTGATCATTATGTGAGGGTGTATGCGGTGGAACAAGGCCCGGGAGGACCTACCAGAGTAAGCCTACCTCCGTAATTTACATAAATTTGAATTAATAGACCAATTTAGCATTTCAGTACAAAATTCAATACCAAGCGCGTTATGCTACGAGTAAAAATAATCTGGCTCAATGGCATCTTTTTGAAATCGTATTATTACTACCAACGAGAACAGAGAAAAGTGGTTGTCCATAAAGCCGAATATAAAGGCAGCAGTGCCTCATGAAGAATATTATTTAAATAGCCTAGATCGGGGATTGTGGGGATTATGGAAATCCTATGTACATGCAGTTCGTGACTTATGACGAAATGCATCTGTCATAGGCAGAGGTTAGTCCGCTTAACATCAGGTGGGCCTCGTCTTTGTTCCTTCACAATAACATAAAAAAAATATACTATATTTACAGGTTTTGGAGACGGCCGTGCACGGAGACGCGGTAGATAGCATCGCTTGGGCGCACAGGGGACTTCGATTCGTATCTGGAAGCAAAGTGAGTTCAAATTACTTTGGCAAGTCTTCGTGACCATATTTAAGACCATATCTATCTATTATTATCACTGATAGTCTATCGCTTGGCCATTTTCTTACCTGTTGACAAATTTTGATTCATTTGAAGATGCATGGCAGAAGAAAAAAAAAAAAAATTAAAAAAAAGTAGAAATTATTTGAAAACTTTTTTAAAGCCATTTATTTTGATACCCGACTCGAGTGTCAAAGATTGTCATATGTCATGTTAGCTTAGCTGTCAGAGCATGCCACGGCTATAGGGGTGGATGGCGCGGGTTCGAGACCTGCACATGACACATTTTTCGTGTCGTAATTTTATAACAAGTGGGAGTACTTGTATAGAAACATGAGGTAGAAAGAATGATATTTCAATTAAAATTCAATATAAATACCCGCGCCTTACTAAATAACAACTTTGTATAAACAGATAGCTTGTTTTGATTAGGATGGAAGCGCTGCTCTGTGGACGCTGCACGCCACGCAATGGAGGCATGTCTTACTCCTGCCTGACACCAAAGCGGAGGGGAAAAGACTCAAGGTATTTTTTTTTCTTAATATGTGCTGGCCGGTTCTGTGACTTGTGCCAAACATTAGCGGCCTTCGTTTCTCATTGTATATAAATATGAATGATTTCAGGTGACAATGGTTTGCTGGGACTGCAGCGACGCGTATGTCATCACGGCTGTCTCGGATAATACCATTCGGGTTAGTTAAAATAACAACATAATTTTCGCCTTTTTTAATATTGTTAAGTTTGCAATAACGCCTGCTAAGTGAATTACATTACAAAATTACAAATTTACGAGAGAAAAAATTATAGTCATGTGCGGAATTCGATTCGGTGTCATGTTAGCTCAATTGGTTAGAGCATACCCCGGCTAAAGGGGTGGATGGACGCGGGTTCGAATCCCGCACATGACTATAATTTTTTCTCTCGTAAATTTGTAATTTTGTAATATAATTTTCGCCTTTTTGAACGAGTATCTAAAGCGGCATTAATAATAACGGCTAAAAAATTACACTGCGAGCGCTTTAAAAAAAAAAACTTTCAAATTGATATAATGATAATTATATCAAATAAATTATTGGAGTACAAAATTTTATGCCCAAGGCGGGAATCGAACCCGCGTCCTCCGATATCGCGTCGGATGCTTAAACACCATCTCAGCAACCTGGGACTTGGCATTTCTGCCGAAACTTTGTGCTCCAATTGTATTAGTTTAACCGTCATAGGGGACGGTGCGCGGCCATCCAATAATTTATTTGATATGATTTTCGCTTAGCACGCGATAGTGCTTGCTAGAAATAATGATAATTATATTCTTTTATGTGCAGAATGGATTGTTTTCAAAAAAAATTTTAATGCAAACAAATATTTTGAGTTGGTTAAGCTTTTTGGTTAATTATTATACATCGGTATTTTCCAATAACAACCTAGATTTTGCACTTACTGGTATTAACGAGGGCAACACTGAAAGTTTTTTGAGGCCACTGAAACCACATAACCACATAAAACTTATTTTCTTGGATAACCCTATAATTTATTTATTTATTTATTTATTTCAGTACATTACATTTGGTGGGCATTACAGTTTCCCAATTCGCCGACCTAATGCTTAACCTAAAAATAATTACCTATAAATTACACTATAATATAAACTAAATACACACAAAGCAAAATAGATACATATATATATTTACAAATGACCCAAAGAGTATAACTCCACATACTCTACTGCCGTTCTGTGAAACTCTATTAACGTGCAGTTGAACAAATCCAAGTGCTGGTATTGGTGAGTTATCCCGTTAAGTATGCGCAAAGCGCGCTGGAGAGGTGACTGACGTCCAAGCTCAGTATTACATCTCGGTACTTCAAATAAGTTATGCCGCCGAGCTCTTAGATAGTTTTCTGGAACTGAAATGGATATTCCTTCTAACAGAATTGGGTTGCTCCTGCTTCCCACTAAAACCTTTAAAATATATTCCACCAGAAAAACGATCCTCCTGGCTTCCAAAGTTTTATAACCCGTCATTCCAAGCAAAAAATTACTGGGATACAAAAACGGATAGCCCACGTAATATCCATATTGTTTGTTATAGAGCCATCGTATGAATTTTCTCTGTATTTTTTCTACCTTTAACCCAGATAAGCCTGAAACTAAAATTTTCTGAAAATTTTGAAAAAAGTTACATTATTTAGTTTATTAGATCTTATGCAACATAAAAAAAATTATGAAAAAAAAATTAAGTGTAAGGCTTTCAGGGAAACAGCCGTCCTATATGTAGGACAGTAGGATAATAAGAGGAAATAAAAGACCATTTATGACAAAACAGAATGTAATCAAAAAGTGTAGTTTATTAGATAACTGTTATAACTTCAATAAAACACCCAAATATGTATTTAACGTGTATTTGGCTAGGTAGCCGTAAAGAAGTGGAGATTTCTTATACAATCTAGATTGAGTGAATAAATGTCGTGAGGGTAGTATATTATTGTACTACCCACAGAAATTCAGACAATGATACTATAACTACAAACTACTCATACATGTATATAACATACCTTTCCCCCAAGTATGCTAACACATTACAATACATACATAATCATCAATATAATATACAATAAACTTAATATATCTAACACTTACGACAGTCATGTATATAAATCTATACATATTCTATACGCATGTCTATCAATATTTATTATCATAGATTTATTAATTTACAATATTAATTACATTAAGATATAAATAATTCATTAGGCCTATCATAAGGACATTTGTGACGATTCTGAGCTATTAATTTATTTTTTATCTTGCCTCCTGAACTACTAGGCCCATCATTAGCAGGTATGCCCAACATTTCAGCCCATTTCTCTGAACTAGGTATTTCAATGATATCCTGGCTATAATCATTATCTTCGATGTCTACATTTCTGTCATTCCTAACCAGGTAGGAATCTTCATCAATAATGTCTCTTTCTTCTCCCTCAGTTTCTTTTCCTTGCTGCTCCCTTTCATCCCCTATCTCTACATTAGATTTTTTCTTAATTAACTGATCTATATGTCGATTAACAACACTGCCATCATCTGTAACTATTCTGTAACTAGATGGTCCTTGCTTATTTACTATTGTACCAGGTAACCAACGTGGATTGTTACTGTAGTTCCTGTACATTACCTTCTGACCAACATTAGTTTCACGATTACTTTTCTGAGCATTATTGTTTATTTGTTGGTCTACTTTGTGATGGGTACGGTTGTCAGGGTGTAATGTATCCAGTAATGTACGTAAACGCCTGTTCATCAAAAGTTCAGCTGGACTCTTATTAGTGGTTGAACAAGGTGTTATACGTAGACCCAATAACATGTTAGGTATTTTCACATCCCAGGAAACATCCTGCATTTTTCGCAGCATGTCCTTAACTGTCTGTACCATTCGTTCTGCTAGACCGTTTGTTGCAGGGTGATATGGTGCTGTTGTAACATGTTTTATTTTATTAGCATCTAAGAACTGCTTCATTTCTGCAGAAACAAAAGCTGTTCCATTGTCAGATACCAGTGTTTCACACAAACCATGTATTGCAAATATATTTCTTAGGTGCCGAATAACTGTTAATGATGCCATATTGTTCACCACTATCACCTCAGGCCATCTTGAGTATGCATCAACAACAATGAGGAACGTTTTACCTTGGAAGGGGCCTGCAAAATCCACATTTACACGAGACCATGGCTTTGTTGGTGTGACCCATATATGTTTTGATTTTGGAGGCATGTTCCGATTTTCAAGGCACTTATTGCAACTGCCCACCAAAGTCTCAATGTCGTCATTTAATTGTGGCCACCACACATAACTTCTTGCCAGTGCCTTAGTTTGCACAATGCCACTGTGTGCTTTATGTAAAGCACGAAGTACTATACCTCTCAATGACGGTGGTACCACTACACGACAACCAAGTAACAGACAATCTTCATGCATGGAAAGTTCAGAACGATGCAGCCAGTATGGACGTAGCTCTTCATCTGACACTTTAGCAGGCCAACCGCACAGCACATAATGACACACACGAGATAGTATTCTGTCCCTTTTTGTTGCTAATGCAATTTGGTCTGCATCAACAGGAAAATCTGTTGGTGTTTCTGCCATCAATAGCACATCACACAGCTGTTGTTCTGGTTGTTCGGGAACTGGTTGTGGCCATCGACTCAAACCATCTGCATGACCAATCTGTTGTCCTGGTCTGTACACAATTTCGTAATTGTGTGAAGTCAAAATAATCGATATCCGTGTCAAACGAGGTGACAAAACTGTAGGCATTGGCCGCTTAGGATCAAATATCCCCAACAAAGGTTTGTGGTCCGTCACAATCGTAAATTTCCTTCCCATTAAATAGTTGTGGAACTTGAGTATGCCAAAAGAAATGGCAGTTGCCTCTTTGTCGAGTTGGGAATATCTGCGTTCATGACTGTGCAGAGTTCTAGAACTCATGGCCACCGGACGCTCTTGTCCGTCTTCCATGACATGGGCCAACACAGCCCCGACGCCATACTCTGAACTATCACAGGTGAGTACCAATGGCTTATTCAAATCGTAATGTACGAGTGTCAGGTCAGATGACAGTAACCGCTTAGCCGTATCAAAACTTCTTTGTTCTTTGTCTGTCCAATGCCATGGTTGTGACTTGTCGAGCAATCTATGCAATGGCTCAAGAATAGTAGCTTTGTTTGGAACGAACCTCTCATAAAAATTATACAGCCCTAGAAAAGCTTGCAACTCTTGCACATTTTTCGGTTCCGGTGTATTGAAAATGGATTCTACTTTACTGGGTGCAGGATGAATACCCTCAGAATCTATAATAAAACCCAAGAACTCAACAGATTCTTTGGCAAACTTACATTTGTTTTTGTTTAGACGTAAACCGGATTTTTCGATGCGCTCTAACACTGTGTCTAGTCGCTGCGTCATTTCTGCCATCGACCGGCCACTGACGATGACGTCATCGATCAGTACCGCAACGCCCGGCACTCCAGCAAGCAACGATGTCATCAAACGCTGAAAAATTCCGGGACAAGCCTTCACACCAAATGCTAATCTGTGTAGAGAGAATAACCCTTTACAAGTATTCAAGGTTAAAAGCTTCGCTGTGGCGTCTGTGACTACAACTTGAGTGTAAGCTCTTTCAAGGTCAAGGGTCGTATAAAATTTACCACCAGCAATAGTAGCGAAGACCTCACTAGCAGTAGGCATAGGATAGGTATCCGACTCAGTAGCCTGATTCACCGTACTGCGGTAGTCTCCACATAATCGTATCTCTCCGTTCCGTTTAGGAATCGGAACGACTGGAGTCGCCCACTCAGAATAAGGAACTGAACGAAGTACTCCTTCGTTGACCAGACGGTCTATCTCCTTTTCTACTTTGTCTTTAATAGCAAAAGGCACGGGACAAGCCTTTAAAAATTTAGGGGTCGCATCCGATTTTAGGTGTATAGCAACGGGAGCTCCCCTGTACGTACCAAGTCCGTCTTTGAAAACTTCACTGTGCCTATCTACCGTTTCATTAGTTAAGGTCATGTCAAGCTCTGATATTACATTAACATTTAAGTAAATGCCTAATGCATCAAACCAATTACGTCCTAACAAATTAGGTCCAGAACCTTTAGCTACAATTAGGTTTAAGTCACAGTTAATGTCTTTATAAAATACTCGCACTTTAACCTGTCCCATCACTAAAACCGGTGAGCTATTCCACGTACACAACCTGTTGGGGAGTGCGCGCAGCGCGCTTCGGGAGCGCATCCGCGCCCATGTCTGCTGGTTGACGAGAGAGAACGCGGCGCCAGAATCCACCTCCATCGTCACCGGTACACCCTCCACCGTCAACTGCACCGTGTACGGCGGAACGCGGGAACACGGGCTCTACATTGTAGACACCATTCAGTTGATCTTCAGGCCTGTCGTCGGCAAAATTAATTTTACGGCTTCGTTTTTTTGCCGTGCATATCTTTTCGATATGGCCCTTTTTCTTGCAGAAGTGACATACAGCATTTAAAAAACGACATTCACCTCCGTGACGATCTCCGCATCGATAACATAGTCGAACGTTAAGTTTGGATTGCACAGCGTTTACGTCCATAGGTTCACAGGCTGACGATGACGTCATCGCGGTAGTCCCTGTCGCTGCCGCTGCCGGGGCGTTGTAGTCGGCCGCAGCGCTAACATGAACGGCGGCGGCACCCTGCATCATTAGTGCGTCCCGCCCTGCGCTTTCATACGATAACATTGCATCCACAACATCCGTATATAGTAGATTATCCTTTTTTAACAGTTCGTATTGTAGTTTACAATCACTCATGCCGCACACGAGTCTATCGCGAAGCATTCGCTCCATGTCCATGAAATTACATCCTGAACATATTTTATCTACGTCGCCACTGTTATAACTTCAATAAAACACCCAAATATGTATTTAACGTGTATTTGGCTAGGTAGCCGTAAAGAAGTGGAGATTTCTTATACAATCTAGATTGAGTGAATAAATGTCGTGAGGGTAGTATATTATTGTACTACCCACAGAAATTCAGACAATGATACTATAACTACAAACTACTCATACATGTATATAACAATAACTATTGATTATATTACCCATTGTTATATGTAATTTACTAGATTAACACTATTTATGAATGATATGTTTCAAAACACTTGACACACACTCCAACATCACATTTCTTGCAACGTGTCAAACATTTTTTGTGACATTGACGACAGTGTGTTTGCTTCGATTGAGGAATAACCAGATGATTCATTTGGTCTTTACGACTATCAGCATGTTCATGATGGGAGGGTCGGCTAGGCCCTCTTTTGGCATTTTTTCTGTTTGATTCAATCAAAGCAATTGCTACCCTTCTGCGAAAGCCAAGATGATCCAGTTTTCCATGATTTATTTTATATAACTGCCATGCATTATGTTCGGCAAGATCAATCATGTGTGTGAGCAACGGCATGTACCATTTCTTACCTCGTATACCAATTCGGTAATGTGAAATATTTTCATCAGACCGATCCACTCCTCCCATATATTTGTTATAGATGGACACCATATGTGGTTCTTCTATGACAATGTTTCTCTTTTCACTTTGTGAGAAGCGTTTGGCAGATTGTTTAGGATTTATTCCTACAGCATTAGAAGCAATACTGAATATATTATTGTCATGCCATTTAGCAATAATGAACGTGTTGTCATGTGTCGTTCTGTAATCAACAGCACCACGTTCCTTTTTTTTCAGTAACTTCGATGTAATCAGAGGACAACTAGATGTCCTGTTTTCTCGAACTGTCCCAGTGCAACGAAGGCCTTTCTTTGTTATCTCTTCCAGCAAGGGCGTCCCAGTAAAAAAATTATCAAAAACTACGTGGTAAGGAAGGTCGAAGCCACGTGAAATCAGCACATCGCAAAAAGTGAGAACATCGTTTGCACCCAGCCCCAATTCTTTATATATTGGATTGCACATAGTTGTAGCACCTTGGTATGGTTCCATCCATAAAACATACCCTAACCGTGTAGCACCAACCCAAGCTTTGAACCCGTACCTAATAGGTTTACCTTTTATGTGCTGTTTGCAGCCATGTCTACCATAGTAGGGGATCATGGCCTCATCTACACTGTAATGCTCTTCAAGAGGAGAAAACTCTAAGAACTTTTTATTTAGAAGTGTAACTAGGGGGCGTACTTTTGTGTATTTGTCTTGCAAATCCAGATTATCATTGACATGAAGGTGGCGAAAAATAAAGTCAAATCTATCCCTAGTCATAGCCGAGCTGATCAATTCATTCTTTGTATCAGGGGAGTTTTCCCAATACATTCTTCTACGGGGGTGCCATGAATAACCACTAACCAACAATATGCCGATGAAACATTTCATATCTTCAGTGGTTATGTCTCCAGGCAAATTCTTTTTGACAGCATATTTATTGCTCTCTGACACCAACAACGAAATAACATCTTCATCTAAGAAGTTTTCAAACCACTCAATTGGGCGCTTATCTTGGCAAGCGCCTTGAACATCTGGCCAATTCACGGGATTTTTTGCCAAGTCCCATTTTCTCCATGCGTAGGTACGCCTACGTTTAGTTCGACCTGTAGAATCAGAAGGTTCTTCTTCTGTATCACTCACCATAATCTGCCCTTGAATCATTACTTCAGCCGGTTGAAGCAGAATGTTTCGTGGCAAATTATTCAAAGTTACATTATCTTCTTCACCCGAATCTTCGTCAGTGAGACAGTCAGGATCAACAGGAGGAGGTAGAATACATATCAGTCGTTCTCTATAATCTTCTTCATTATCAGAAACATTTTCTAAAGCATCTAAAATTTCATGCGCAGCTAACGGTCTGTAAAGAAAAAGTTGTATTATTATACTAAAATCATGTATATTATCCTACTGTCCTATATATAGTACGCTAGTATTTGTAACAAGTTATACGTAATTTATTTATATTATTTTGCTAGAATATTTATTTAGTACAAAAGTTAAGGTTATCAACTAGATATTAACACAGAAAAAAACAACTCACGAGTAAAATATAACTTTTTATACATACCTGTCATTTGCCATGTCTGCAACGCACTTTTATTACACACTTATAAGGTAAAATATAAGGTAAAAACTGTTAAAATAACTGTCATTTTATTTTTTCTAATAAAGCTGACACGTTTCTTACTGCAAATCATAAGACTAAATAATCTTAGATAAAGAGGGTATTCTGATATTTTTTTTTATTTCTACTGTCCTAAATATAGGACAGTAGGCTTATCTGGGTTAATATATATTTTTCTTCAATGGGACACCAAACTATTGCATTGCTTTCCAACCTACTTCTTACGAATAATGGGCGAAGCTGTGTCCAGTAGTGGACAATCCGACTAATATAGTATTATGGTTGTGAACAGTAGTGAAGGCTGTGTGTGGTTCTGCAAGGCGAGGATTGGAATGGCTATTGGGGAGGGACGGAGGCGACTTCGGGGGTCAACGAACTGTCGATTAATACTGAGGCAATTCATTTGCACTGAAGTGCAAAAGAGAATGACCACATAAAACTTATTTTCTTATTACATTGTTTACAAGTGTAAACAATGTAATAACAAAATAAGTTTTAAGTAAATTTTGAAAAGGTCATTCTTTGTCAATATTTTTGAGTATTTATTCATTCTATCTTCATCTATATACAAGATGTCCCAAGAAGTAGTGATATACTGAAGTTGGGAGGTAGGAGGACCTAAAGGGCTATCTGAATCACCCCCATGTATGTTTTCCGATTTTTCGTATTTTCGGAGTTATGACTTTTTTTTTTTTAATTTTTCACCTATCGCCGAGTTCGATGAGATTTTTATTTATGGTGACGAACATACGTGGGGTGATTCAGATAGCCCTCCCAGCTTCGGCATATCACTACTTCTTGGGACACCCTGTATATTAAGCTCCATTACAGACTGACAAAAATGTTGTCCAAGAATGATTTAAGTAGGGTTAAGATAATGTATAGCGGAAATGATTGGGGGCTTTAGGTGAGTATGGAAAAAATCATAAAAATGGCGCCTGCCAAGTATTGATGGATGACATATCTCAAAAACGGTAAGAGATGGACAGGAGGTGTTTGAACAAATGTCATAGGGAATCGGAAGAGTAGTCGAATAAACCCTGTCAAAAATCCATCAATTCTAGGTTAGCCTGAACAACAACTTCGCCCACATCATCACTTGCCATCAGGTGAGATAGTGGTCAAAGGCTAACCTATCAAGCATAAAAAAAAAAGACTAAAATGGCGGATTTCAAGATGGCCACCATAAAAAGTGCTCATATTTTCGACCGTATTAGGAGTTCTTGTGGGATTTTGACTGAATTTAGAGTTACTGTTCTATAGCGGTATATAGCAAGCCTGAAGGGCGAGCTTTTGGTGAGGCCGAAGGCCGAGAGTTCGGCCATTATACCACTCGGCCGGTTATACCAACCCATTCGGGTTGGTATGGCAGCTATAGGTCGGTTCTCTACTGTATTAAGAGTTTGTATGGAACGCAGTACATCTTTTGGAGTTTGAAATATTTTTTTCAATTTATAAAGATAAATGCGGGCCGCTTGCGCCCCGCACACTGCCCTAATAACAAGTTTTATTTATATATTTGAAAAGATAAAACTAACAACTTGCTGGTTTAATCAGTTTGTAGTTATACATCACATAACAAAATATGTTTATCCAATCTATTCCTGTACAGGTTTGGTGTTCACGAACATGCCAACAAGTCCGTTCTCTGAGCGGTCACCGGGATGAGGCCTATGTGCTGGAAGCGCATCCGTTCCTATCTGGAGTGCTGCTATCTGCTGGACATGATGGGCAGTTGTTTGTGTGGGACGCCGAACAGGGAGAGGTAAGATTTTATCATGCAAACTAACATTTTTCATCGCTCTTAAGTATGGAGTAACTCACGTGAATGAGTGAGATAGATTCAGCTATAGTTTCGACTATGTATTCCCGGCGTTTTATTTTTGTTCACGGAGAGCTCGAGACTTTTCACTACATAGTATAAAACAAAGTTACTTCCCGCTGTCTGTCTGTCCCTATGTATGCTTAGATCTTTAAAACTACGCAACGGATTTTGATGCGGTTATTTAATAGATAGAGTGATTCAAGACTAAGGTTTATATGTATAATACTAGCATAATATAGTAGAGAAACACTGATAATTTAGAAGTTTCTAATGTGATATTAATTTGCACTCATGCGTAGCCTGTGCTGGTGGCTAGTTTAAAATATAATAGAAAAACAAGTTTTACAGTTAATGATAGCTAAACATTAAATCCGATGATTCATTGCGAGAACTTTTCCAGACAATCTTAACTTATGTGAATAAATGAGATAGATTTAATTATAGTTTTGACTACACCGGTACTTTTTACTGCCCTGAAAAGGAGTGTTATGTTTTCAGGGAAGGGAAAGGAGTGTTATGTTTATATCGATCCTTTCATACATAAGCAGTAGTATAGGGTACTCCTGATCTGGCCCTTTTTCAGAATGTCTTCAATATTGTTTCGGAACGTTCGCCTAGGTCTTCCCCTTCCAACACTTCCGCTCACTTGTCCCACGTTTCGAAATGAGAACGACAAATTAGTCATTCTCATTTCATTCATTCTATCTACATGTCCAAACCATCTTAACATACCTATCTAAATTTTTGTCACTACATCCTCATTCACACCACATCGTTCCCTTATCACACTATTCCTTATGCTGTCACTCCGTTTGAATTTATCATGCATCTCAATGCTCCCATCTCCACTGCATTTATTCTACTTTCATGCTTTCTGCCATACCCAACTTTCACTACCATACATTAGTGTCGGGATGGACCTGGTAACCTGAAAAAAGAACATGATTTCTCTCGCTCTATAGTTTTGTTATTCTGTTTGAGTACAATAAAATCTTATTAATAATTAATCTACTATGCATTACTTTCGCAGGTGTTAGCCCATTTCCACAATATCATAGAGGGACAAGGCGACGGCGCTATATTCGACGCGAAATGGGGCGGCGGTTGTCACGTGGCCGCCTCTGACTCTCACGGACATTTGCTTCTGTTGGGACTCGGCGCTGGACATAAGTTGCTCAAGCAACTACCCACCGAACTGTTCTTTCACACCGACTACAGGCCGTTAGGTAAGATTTTTGCTAGCCTTCTCTTCTGGCCTTTTCAGGATTTTCTCATAGACCGTTTATAAAGCTAACATGTTCATGACTGTATATGCTAGAACTGTTCTATCATACCGATTACAGGCCGTTAGGTAAGATTTTTTATAGTCTTCTCTTATGACCTTTTCAGGAGACTTGCTCATAAACCGCTTATAAAGTTAAGGACTTTATGATTGTGCATGACGACGCTTAATTAAAAAAGGCCTAAATCTCTTCATATTACATTGTTCTATTTACCAGGATGCAAGGTTATTGCAATTGACTGGATGCATTTCTATTCTCAAGTATGTTACCGAGAATTTCTTACAGAAAATATCGAAAAAGTATTTATGTAACTATTGGGAGTTATTCCGAAAGTATGGATGTTAATTGAGTTTTTTTTTGTGTCTTTGAACCTGCCTTGATGATTATATTATGTAAGAAACACATGCTCAGGACATATAAATAATATAAATCAGGTTTGCCTTACTTGTGTTAGACCTTTTGGTAGGATGATTTTTTTAAAATTTTTCATCTTTGACAGCTGTCATTCTCATTTTCTCCATATTACTTAAGGCATTTGTTGAAACACTCCCTACCTATCTCTTACCGTTTTCGAGATACCTCTTACATCTTCACTTGGCAGACGATTACTCTTAGTCCTGAATATAAATAATAGTTGCATATAATTGTTTCAGTTCGCGACGCCCTAGGTGGCGCCCTGGACGAACAGACTGAAACTCCCCCACATTTGATGCCGCCGCCGTTCTTAGTGGACGTGGAGGGGGCGCCTCACCTTCCGGAATTCCAACGGCTGGTCCCGGGGAGGGAGAACCTGGCGCTCAGTCAGCTCATACCCGCCGCTGACGTCACCAGGAATAGGTGAGAATGGACATTGTTGTGGACACTTGCACCTGATATAGATATCACCTTTAGGCTGCGTTTCCAACAGTGATATGCGAGAAAGATTAGAGGTGTAAGAGGAAAAGTGCGTCCAATAGGATCGTTGCGCTCAGTGAGGGTAAGAAAATCCAGCGATCCTATTGGAGGATTTTTTTCTAGCATCTTACATCTCTGGTGGATGCGCAGCCTAATCATTTCCCTTTGAAAATTCAACTGTTGAACAAATTTTCTGCAACATAGTCCATATTAAGGAGCTGACAACTGCTAAATAGCTTTACTTGAATATATTTTATGCAGAAAATGATATGTTAATCTTGATCACATTATCTAAGGACAAGAAAAGTCTGAAACACAACAGAACAAAGTGTTACCTTAACATGTTCTCGATAGAATAAGATTGCAAAGTTGAATATCTTAATTATTTATGTATGAATGTGTATGACAATATATTTATTTTGTAATTTTTGCTATATAATATGATTGAAAAAAAAAAAACAAAAAATTTATGCTGACTTGCCTAGTGTAACATATGTAGTTATAAGGCCAATAAATTAATTTGAATTTGAATATATTAATAAAATAGAAAAACCTTATCAAGAGGGACAAGAAAAGTTACATTTTCGATTTACTGGTTTTGTGTTAATAAGTTTACATTCTGATTTTACCTAAACTGATCGTGATTTTACTATCGCTGTCTCTCTTTCACTCCCACGGAATCCGATAATGACAAAATTTCAGCATTTGACAGCATCTCAATGATTTAACGGCATTTTGTTAACTCATATTAAGGACATATACCCGCCAGCCAAAGCGTGAACTTTTATATAAACTCAACTTGTTATTAAAAAAAAACTCGCATGTAAATATAGTAAATATAATTAGACCTATCGTTTCTGGCTTAAATCCTTTTTCTTTTGGACTAATAATTAAAAATTTTATTATAGAGCATTTAGTATATAGCACTCGTTTTTAGGAGTTTGAGCTAGTTATTCGTAGCTCCAGATTTATTTAAAAAGTATAGTACACATGTATAAATAACTTCCCATTATAGAAAATTCATTATATTCCCCATGTTTGTGGTGCAATAGAAATATTAAAAACATGCTTATTTTTCTTGAAAGAGATGCTTAAAGTTGGGTCTTTCTTTTATCTAAAATTACGAGTTTTTGAGCTAGTGTAATTTCAAAACTGTATAATTTAATGAAAATCTGATGCACCACAAACCTAGATATTAGAAAAATCATTGAGTTTTATTCGCTATTATTAAAATGAGATTGGAGCTGCTTTTTGTATTGGGGCGTTCGTCTAAAATATACCCTTAAATACATATTTATCAACAAATAGCGGAATATCATCATTGTGATATTAGGATTCTAATATATTTTGGAGCGCTCGTAGCGAACGTTGCTTAGCCGTTCTTAATCGATCAGCTAAGTTAGGCAAAGTCCGCCTCGGTCACGTTGGATGGGTGACCGCTAGTGACATTACTACTGATCGTGCACGTGCTTCGGAGGGCACGTTAAGCCGTCGGTCCCGATTGTTGTCTTAAGATGGCAGTCGTTACAGCATGGTGGTAGGGCATTTTGCGAATGCCCGCCTGGCTACCTACTACTCAATCGCCATGCGCCTAACTAACGGTGTGTTCCGGCAGGTGTCCTAGAGAGCCAGAAATTCTAGGTTAAGCCTGAACAACATCTTCGACCACATCATCACTTACCATCAGGTGAGGTTGTGGTCAAAGGATAGCCTGTCAAGGATAAAAAAAAAAGTTACTAAGCTCCAATTTCTTTACAGAATAGATCTCATGATCGAAGCGCTAGCTGCGGAGAGAACGCCCCCCGTGGGCGGCGGAGGAGGGGAGGGTCGTGGCGTGTGGAGGGGGGAGGGGGTCCGCCACACGGCAGGCTCGTGGCAAAGCGGGGACCCGCTGCTCGTGCCGCACAACACGCGCCCTGTCGTCTGTCCGCTGCCGAACGCTGCCAGGGAGAGGATAGAACAGGCCAGGTGAGATTTCAAATCGTAAATATACGCCGGATGCCTAAACCACTCGGCCACCTAGGCGCGCTTTTTCTAGCCGAAATTTCGTGTTTATATTTATATTATGACGTCAACCGTCATAGGGAACACGAAATTTCGGCTATTTCTGTTCTCGAGTTTCCTTTAAGAGCCATTTCACAAAATCACGCTCCTGACGTTTAGGTAAATGCCAGCTTATCGCTTACACAAGCGAAAGATGTGACGACGGAATAGCGTGACTGTGAGTAACTCATTTTGATATTTGCACTCATTAATAAATAAATATAAGTTGTGATTATAAAAATGTGTAATTGGCATGAGTAAACAATGATAATTTAGAGTTATGTTAAATATTCTTTCCTGACCAAGAACAGATAGTATCACAGTTAATTGAGATTAGATTAATTGGAGAATGCACTTTCTTCTGATATAATATCTGTTTGAAATTACACTTTATTTAACGCAATAAATCGTGTTAAACTGCTCATATAATTCGTGGAAATTGGCGCAAGGTCTTTAATTTTTATTCCATAATTATGATAAATTATCGATATTCTAGTACACTATGTGTCAACAAGATTATATGCCTGATGTATAGATTTTTTTAAATGTTAATTTGATGATTTTTTATACAAGAGATAGAGCTCAGAAGATGGCTATGCGTACGTTAATTCGTAAAACAAGGTGCGGGAGATTGGTCACTACAAAATACTTGAAGTAATATTTGTAAATGTGGTATATTAACTGAAACGGGAACAGATTATTCTATTTTTATCAATTATTCAACAATTTTTAGATCTTTTCTATGATAGTAAATTAAGCGCTTAAAATCTTCGATACACGCATCAAAATGTGAAATGCCTCTTAAACGTACTCTTGAACAGAAATAGATCGTTTTCTCCCCTCGGTGTACAATGTACTATTGTATATGTATGTGTATATTCCAGTGCGGAGCTATACGCGCTAGAGCAGGCGTGGTACCGTCGCGAGATGCGGCGGCGGCCCGTCATGATCAGCACTGCGGCGGCGGGGGAGGGGGGGCCGCCGAGGCGCCGGGCGGGGAGGAGGCCTGCGCCACAACATAGGCCTCCTCGCCCACACGTTAGGGTATGTTACCTTATGGTTGAACTGGCTGGTCCCGCCCCATATATACGACAAAGGGTGATTACTCCCTTATTTGAGGTTTGAAATAGGTATGGTATCGATTGATCTCTTCATTATATAGCTTTTCAATTTCAAAATTCAAAGTTTTTATTGTTTTATTCGTGCAACTCCATCCTAAGGTTGCCTGGTAGAGATCACTTTTAGTGATAAGGCCGCCCATTGTAACACTATGTTATTATAATTTAATGTGTAAACTTTTATATTTCTAAAGTGGTGTAACAATAAAGAGTTTTCTATTTATCTTCTATCTATCTATCTTTTTATTAGCAGACAACAGAGATCCGATCCATTTTGTTAGCTTTGAACAAAATATGTTAGTAGTTACTAAATTAAACATTTTAATGATATAATTACATATGAAAACACATATTAATAAGTCATATACTTACGAGGCATCTCGTGTGCAATCATTTTTCGCACGAAATGCTCCAGTATAGGCGCTCCCATGTCATCTACTACCACCTTGAGAATAGAGTTGTTACTTACCCCGTACCCTCCTCATCAATGACGCTACTTTTTTCCTAATGATGGCATGAAAGCCGTCAGTATGGGCTAGAGCAAACATCCCGGAGACACTGCAAAAACGGGGAAGTCTCAACATCATCCTGTAGATGTTATTATGTTGAATACGTAAGGTGTTAAGTGCATTTTGAGAACAGCTAGTCCACAGACTGTCCGCAGACAGACCCTGACAATATACCTTAAAAAGAGTTTTGAAGCGCTCGTAGCCAAGTTTGCTTAGCCATTCTGAATCGATCAGCAAAGTTAAGCAACGTCCGCCGCGGTCATGACTTGGATGGGTGACCGTTGGTGACATTACTACTGAGCGCTTCCGTGCTTCGGAGGGCACGTTAAGCCGTCGGTCCCGGTTGTTGTCTTAGGACGACAGTCGTTATAGCATGGTGGTAGGGCGCCTGGCTAGCTACCACCCTCAAGTAGAAAATCTGTCGCCAAGCACCTAACGGTGTTCCAGCAGCTGTCCTTGAGAGCCAGTAACTCTAGGTTAGTCTGAACAACATTCTCGACCACATCATCACTTACCATCAGGTGAGATAGTGGTCAAAGGCTATCCTATCAGGCATAAAAAAAAATAAAAAAGAGTAATCTTGACCTGATCTGAGCACCGAGCAAATCTGCCAGCCAGCATGTTCCCGCGAACCGCCAAAGCCCTACGCTCCCTTTCAATGTCGGCATCGTCTTTAAGGTCCTCGACAAGTATATGTCCTAGACACTTAAATTGGAACACCCGATTTAAGTTCATTCCATTTAGGGTAATAGGTGGAATGGATTGCGGACACTCACCGGCTTTAACTTTGTAACGTTACGAATATTTTAAATATATCATTCAAGTTAATAAAAGTTCTGAGCCATAAACATATTATATGAAAATGCTTCGAGGCTTATAACTCTTAAGTAAATTATCGTTTAAAAAATGTGTCACGATACAAGTCTAGATATAGTAGAGATCAATCGATATCATGCTTAGTTCCGGACCTTAAACCGCCACATAGCAGTTAATAAGGGAGTAATCACCGTTCGACGTTTGTATGGAAACGTGAGCGGCTAGTTCACCCTTATATTCATAACTAGCTTTTCGGGCGCGGCTCCGCCCGCGCGTATGTCGGTTATCGCGCGAAAACATTAACCTCTTTTTGCGCAGTCGGATAAAAACTATCCTATGTTTTTTCCCGGGTCTCAAACTATCTCCATACCAAATTTCATTCAAATCGGTCCAGTAGTTTTGGCGTGAAAGCGTAACAGACAGACAGACAGACAGAGTTACTTTCGCATTTATAATATTAGTACTGATAAGTGCATATTGTAGTACTTATAGGTGGTCTTTTATTTCTTTATTTGTTCCTAAGATTTCAAGAAACTTTGTGTAATCAAATATTCACAGATTATAGCTAGTATAGTTTAGTATTGTTTTTTTTTTGGCGTTGTCATGATGGAACAAGAACGAAAAAAAAAATTGTAATTTGTTTCAGGTGACTCGAGTACTAGAAGAGCCGCCCGAAGTGGAGAGCGGGTCGTGCAGCGAGAGTTCCGACTCCTCCGTACAGATGTACAGCGGGTCCCCAAGGTCCTCCAACGGCTCCTCGCTGGATCTCACTGACGCCTCTAGGTAACTTCTGCACTCGTCTTACAGCCGCATCTGTACTAGCTAAGTGTTGTGTCGTGATGACAGAAATGTTTCAACATGGCAGATATGTTTCATCATGGCAGAAATATTTCATCATGGCAGAAATATTTCATCATGGCAGGATTTCTTTAAGCTGGCTTTAACACGAAATTTATTTAAAAAAATACATAGCTCAGTATTGAAACACTGCCTCGGTATAGGCAGCGCGCTGGTTTTCAACTATGACCCAATCAGTCATTTTTTTTTAATGTTTGATAGGTTGTCCTTTTACCACTATCTCACCTGATGGTAAGTGATGATGTGGTCTAAGATGTTGTTCAGGCTAACCTAGAATTACGGGCTCTCAAGGACAGCTGCCGGAACACACCGTTAGGTGCTTCTTCTATATACAATACAATTATATTCCAGTTCGACCTCGTCCCAATACTCGGACTGGGAGGCAGGCGCGGCGTTGGCCCCCCCGGCCCGCGCGCGCCGGCGCCCCCTGCCCGCCGCGAGGTACTCCCCCTTACACTCGACGCCAAACAAGAAACCGCAGCCCCCACCTGACAGGTAATTAATATACTTTTTTGGAGCAATTATAGCCAAGTGGAACAAAAATGGCGGGATACGACGTGAATTCGAGTAGTAATAAGAAGAGAGCACATTCCCTTCTTAAAGGCCGGCAACGCATCCTTGAGACCTCTGATGTTGCGGATGTTTGTGGGCGACGGTCATCACTTACCATCATGTGAGCCGCCTGCTCGTTTGCCATCCTAACCCATAAAAAAAAAGCAGTTCTTTTATTCAAACATTGCGATGTGGTAGTGAAAGGTGCGTGCCTGACGTTGTTCTTTTATTGAAAAAGAAGTTGCATTATGAAATTTAGTACAGCATTGTAACACTCGTTTGGATGAGAATATGGGTTCTATGACACATAATGTTTTAATTTTGGCAATAAGCTAGCTGTTTCAGAAACTTTTATAGAGCACTATATTTCCGGGCGCGGCTCAGCCCGCGCGTATGTCGGTTATCGTGCAAAAACATTAACCTCTTTTTGAGCAATTGGATAAAAACTATCCAATGTTTTTTCCCGGGTCTCAAACTATTTCAATACCAAATTTCATTCAAATCGGTTCAGTAGTTTTGGCGTGAAAGCGTAACAGACAGACAGACAGAGTTACTTTCGCATTTATAATATTAGTACTGATTTTTAACATGGGTGTAGATAAAGAATCATTTTAAGGTTCCGTAAATACATATTCATTAATTTCGTATCAATGGCTAATTGATTCTTAGATAATGTTTGCCCAATGGGAGGTCACCTCCACGGTGCCGAGGTCACCTGCGAGTTGCATATTTGAGGTCCTCTTGTGTGCAGGTGGTTGGGCACTGGGGACATGACAGTAACTGTGCCATATTTTGCTCAGGGGCACCACACTCGCATTCCACATCTAATCTGTCCCGTACTCCCCATTTGGCCAGGTTGCTTCTGCAACAACCAACTTGGGTATGGAGTTTGTTGAGCGACTTCCAAATTGGCCGCTTCAGTTCGTTACCAGGGCCCCAATTCTCTTAGCTCTTGACCAAACGCCACACTACTGCGATGCTTTTGCTATCGAACTGCTGTTAATGTCAAATTCGGTGGTCTGCTAATTCTAGCTCCAAATCGCAGTTGTATAGCAATCGCATCGCTATGGTATATGGCTGTGCTATGGCTTGCAAATGATCCCACAGAAATTAGATACGTAATAAGAAGATAAAAAGAAACGGCAAAGTATGGAACAGACTACCGATATTATGCCACTGTAGCAACGCAATCGCAACAAAATAGCTTACAGCATACCAAATATGTCAAAAACTATTGATAGCAAGCCACTGACTTGAGATAGAACCTAAATAGTGGGCAGACTACGGATACTGTCAAAAACTACTATTTTCATGCAATTAAGTTGCGTTAACGCCGTTCAATAGCTAAGAGAATCGAGCACCATGAGGCAGGTGCTCCGCTGGGGTAGTATAGTTTGTGGGTGTGGGGTATTTTTTGTGCCAAAGCTGAAGTCTCTCCTCCTTTGCCCATCTAATTTCTGAAGGAGTTGTAACTCGTTAAAAACTTATATGCCTTCTTAAGCGAGTTGGAGGTGGCTGATTGTCGGACATTGCGTATGTCGACACCCAGTTTTCTCTTTGAATTTCTCTTGGGAACAGGCTACCTCACGTCGGATATCTGGTGGAGCAATACCTGCAAGAGGATACAGTAGCTTCAGGGGAGTAGGCTTAAGGCACCCTGTCATGATGCCGAGGGTATCGTTCAAAGCTACATCAACCTCTTTAATGTTTAATGTGTTCCTCAGGTCAGTAGCAAGTAGCAGTACGTCCCCCCCGGCCCCCGCCCCCGCCCCGGCCCCCTCCGCTCCCCCCGCGGATCTCCCGGAGGCATACCGTCCCGGCGAGTGGCTCACGGCGGTATCGCCCAGGAAAGCGCCTTATCATCCGCAGATGGGCGATCATTGTTTGTATTTCAGATTGGTAAGTACCATGGCTAGAATTTCAATCTTTTTATGGAATCCGCAGAGCATGCGTTATTGCAAACATAATAAATTCAACCAGGTCTTCAATTTCAACCCCTTTATTGAATCCGCAGAGCATGCGTTATTGCAAACATAATAAATTCAACCAGGTCTGCAATTTCAACCCCTTTATTGAATCCGCAGAGCATGCGTTATTACAAACATAATAAATTAAAATCAGGTCTAGAATTTCAACCCCTTTATTGAATCCGCAGAGCATGCGTTATTGCAAACATAATAAATTAAACCAGGTCTACAATTTCAACCCCTTTATTGAATCCGCAGAGCATGCGTTATTACAAACATAATAAATTAAAATCAGGTCTACAATTTCAACCCCTTTATTGAATCCGCAGAGCATGCGTTATTGCAAACATAATAAATTAAACCAGGTCTACAATTTCAACCCCTTTATTGGATCCGCAGAGCATGCGTTATTGCAAACATAATAAATTCAACCAGGTCTGCAATTTCAACCCCTTTATTGAATCCGCAGAGCATGCGTTATTGCAAACATAATACATTAAACCAGGTCTACAATTTCAACACCTTTATTGAATCCGCAGAGCATGCGTTATTGCAAACATAATACATTAAACCAGGTCTACAATTTCCACACCTTTATTTAATCCGCAGAGCATACGTTATTGCAAACATAATAAATTAAAAACAGGTCAAGAATTTCAACCCCTTTATTGAATCCGCAGAGCATGCGTTATTGCAAACCTATTAAATTAAAACCAGGTCTAGAATATCAACCACCCTATATACTCGTATTTTAATATTTTTGCAATGACTCATGCACCGCTGATTATATTACAAAATAACAACGAGAGAAAAATGTATAGTCATGTGCGGGAGAGATATGCTCTGGTCGCTAGGCTAACATGCGTCCTAGCATGTCTCTTATTTGTCCTTTCGCTCTTAACCATCGTACCCATACGAGTGGCTTCTTATCAACTGTTTTTTTAGTGTTAAAGAATTCAAGAAATTTTGTAAATTATTATTGACTTAATTCATACCTACATAAAAATTTGCACGTCTGCTTGCAAACTAAATTCATTTTATCTAAACCACGAATATAAAATGTAATGGTACATGAAGTTTAGCAGATAAATAATTTGATTAATTGAGAAAATCTGTAGTTATGTTGTGTTTGTTTATTTGCAGGGACATCAGAGGTATTTCGAAGCTGTTGCTGAGAAGGATTTGTACAAACTCAACCCCAGAGACAAGCCATGGGAGAGGACACAAGTTTATGTGAGTGATTTCTATAAATTTACTCTCATTGAACCCGAAGCTTCCAACTGGCCAACTGATCCGTTGGGTCAGTTGGCCAGGCTGGAATGTCACCCCCCTTTTTCTACCTGTGGGTGTCGTAAGAGGTGACAAAAGGTAAAATACTGGAAGGTGGGCAGCAGCGCCTGCTGAGGAACTGTTATTTTTACTATGATCCCCAAGCGCCAAGATGCCAAGCGTGGGGGTTAACAAATCACACTAATATTTTAAATACCCATCCATTTAATACTCTTTTTTTAGGATTCCGTACCCAAAGGGTAAAAACGGGACCCTATTACTGAGACTTCACTGTCCGCCCGTTTGTCCGTCTGTCACCAGGCTGTATATCAAGAACGGTGATAGCTAAACAGTTGAAATTTTCACAGATGATGTATTTCTGTTGCCGCTATAACAACAAATACGAAAAGTTGGCTAAGTGCGAGTCGGACTTGCACACGTTAAAACAAAAACGGTTAAAATATGAAGTCTCATGTTGTATAGCTAGTGGTACGGAACCCTTCGTGCGCGTGTCCGACTCGCACTTGGCCGATTTTTTATTTGAAGTATTCACTCATTGAATTGTTTATAAGTTTGATTCAATAAAAATCAGTTTTATAGCAAAGTTAATAGGGTTATGTTAGGATATCTCCTCAGGATTAATACTTTTGCGGAAGTCTCCTTAAAGAATCTTCTCCGGTGATTTTAGTTGTTATTTTGCCCATGTACTCAAAAGTTGACACAGGCATTCGAGTGTACTCAGAATTTTGCAGCGTACAATCTCAATTCCTCATACAAATTAATAAATTCCGCACGTACTTCTCGGTTTTTGTTTATTTCGTGCATGTAAATTCTTGTGTTCAACACATTCAATTTGAAGTTCAAAAGTGCTAAATTGCTTCACTTTAACGGATTTTTTGTAAAGTGTATTTAGTTTGCAGCGGTAAGAAAATTATGTTAATCTTGATCACTTTATCTACGGCCAAGAAAAGTACGAAAAATCTTTTTTAAAATTTTCTTGATGAAATAAAAGTTACTCTAAATTACGCTTGTAACGTAAATATCTTAATTATTTACGTAAAAAAAAATATTGCGAATTAATATATGTACTAATAAAAAATATATGTAAATAATCTTTGTTTTGTTTGACTTATCTGTCTCTGAGGTTATTATTATTATTTATTTGTTATTGTCCACACGGGATTGTAATATAAATCCCGGGAAGATCCACATTAATATCAACATTTCGATGCAAGTACGTAAAGTAAGCTTAATAAGCTTACTTTCAGATTTTACCCAGACTAACCTCGATTTAACCATCGCTGACTCTCTTACACTCCTACCAGTCTGATAGTGACTAAATTTCAGCATTTGACAGCGCTGTAAGCGTGGACGTACACTATGAATTACCGATGAGAAGCTATTGGTATGAAAAACTTACCTGTATTTCCAGGAATGCGAGCTGGTGAAGGTGGTAGGCGTGAAGTATGTGATAAAGCCGCCGCGCGTGGTGTGTCTCCGTCTCGCTTGCACGCTGGAGGCGGATCGCGCTCGCACCTTCACGGTGCGCTACCACGACATGCCCGACGTTATAGACTTCCTCGTCCTCAAGCAGCAGTACGAGGCGGCCACCGGCAGGCATTGGGGGCAGGGAGACAGGTATTACTACATTCATATTATATAAAAAAAAAAAAAAAAATTATTAATATAAAGTTTTTTATGTGATGTGACTGGACAAGCACGAGGCCCACTTGATGTTAAGCGGATTAACCTCTGCCTATAACAGATGCATTTCGTCATGCGACGAATTGCACTGCGCATATTGTTGTCACACCGAGACATATTGTTGTTAAGTCTGATATGACTGTAATTTTTATCATTAACAACACACTACAAAGTAAATGTAGCAACAGCAAGCCTAGGGGTCTAAATAACTCCCTAAAAGTGTCTGATGCAGAAGGCAATGGGAAACCACTGCACTATTCTCCCATGAGAGTTACTATGGTTTCAAGTAAAAATATACGGGCGAATCTGTCATGCGACCCGGCTAACGCCCGGCGCCACCTATCCGGGAAAGGTGGTGTGAAATGTATTACCGGCCATGTGTACGTGAACCATCAGGCGGCACATGGAAACTATACTACTGGTGATCTTACCACAAGAAATGGCAGACACCCCCATTCCATTGGAGTGAGGAAGGCCACAGACCGAAATCAATGGAAACAGTTTGTCCGATCCTATTTAGCCAAGAGTGACCACGACCTTCAGCAATGAAGAAACGACCGTAGAGAGAGAGACAAAGTAAATACAACACTATGGTTACTAAAACGAGAGCATATATGCAACTTAAAGGCCATTGCAGGTCTGCACGCAGTCCTGATTCTCCAGCCCACTACAGATTGGCAGCATTGCCACGTTGGATTGCAATGCTTATTTACTGAGCTCAATGATTGTCGGTATTTTGAATTAATTGATGGATTCATTTTAGAATTCATTTAATGTAAAGAAAAAAATTATAACATACATAATATATTAGAAATTGAAGCAAACAGCAAACTCTGGGTAACACCAAGGACGATTTCCTACATGAAAAATGTTACAAACTGAATTTTAAACAATTATTAATGTTAAAAACTTTTCATTTAAATCTGAGAAAGCACAAGATTCGTCTAAAATAAAATATTGGGCATAGGATCTTTAAGGTATGAGGCAGAAAATAATTTTACTCCTGAGCGAACCACAATTGGTCAACTCACTACAGGAAGTAAAATGCTGGGTCATCCCAGCTGGGATTACTGAGTAATCTATGAAGATGTAAGAATAACAAATAATACAAGACATTAATCAGCTTATCGAGAGCGAAACTATAGTCCAGTGGATTAAAAATTGAGATGGGCAGGAAGAGAAGAGGAGAATTGAAGACAGCAGAGCTGTTAAAATTGTCTCAGGTTGGACTGCACAACAGTCATGATCATGGGGCAGACCAAGAAAGAGCTGGATTAACTGTGTGGAGGAAGACCTGAGTAGAATGGAGTGAAAGTCTGGCGGAGGACAGCCAAAGACAGAGAAAAGTGGTGGAAGTTGGCAGAGGATGCCGAGACCCTCATGGGGTTGTAGCGCAGAAGGAAGAAGAAGAAGAACAGTACATTGAGTTTTATTTATATTAAAAATTACTACAATGAATGGTAATCAACATCATCAGATGTCTACTGCTGTACCAAGGCCTCCCCTATCAACATCGACAAAATGAGATTGTGAGGTGACAATTAAATTTGTGAATTTCCCCAGATTCCGATGTATGATCGATGACTCGTGGTGGACGGGTGTGGTGCTGGAGCGCACCGCCCCGGGGGCCCCTGCGGAGGTGCCCCCGGGGCCGGCGGGGGGGCCGGCCGGGGGGGAGGCGGCGCGGTGGGCGGCGGGGGCGGCGGCGCACTTCCTCTCACTGAAGGTGCGGTGGGACAACGGGGAGGTCGAGCGGCTCAGCCCCTGGGACTTGGAGCCGATCGACCTGGAGAGGTGAGCTTTACTACTTATAGATATAATATAGGGTAGTTGGTATCTTTTAACCGACATCAAAAAAAGGAGTTTCTTTGTTTGACTATAGTATTTGTGTGATTTACTTACTATTTACAAGGTGTACCGATTTTGATATAATTTTTTTTTCGAAAGCTGGTGCTTGTTATGTGGTCCCATTTAAATTTGATTGAAATCTGACGTATTTTAGTTTTTTTTTTATATTATTGTGACGGAACAAGCCCGAGGCCTTCCTGATGTTAAGCGGACTAATCTCTGCCTATAACAGATGCATTTCGAGTTATCCCTAATAATGCGTATTTTGTGTTTAAAGTCGTTTTTTTTTAAGTTTTTTTTATTTAAATTAAATGTAAAGTCTTGGGGATCGCAGTAGAAGTTGACAGCTCTTCAGAAGGTGCTGCACCTTCTGGTATATTTACCTTTTTCTACGTAAATGAAGCGGAGCAAGCGCGAGTCCCACATGGTGTTAAGTGGATTAACTGCTGCCTATAACAGATGCATTTTATCACAAGTGACAAATTGCACTGCGCCCGTCGCACTGAGTCATACTGTTGTTAAGTCTCAGGTTTTTTTTTTTTTATTGCTGATAGGTTCGCCTTTGACCACAATCTCACGTGATGGTAGGTGATGATGTGGTCGAAGGTGTTAACAGGCTTAACCTAGAATGACTGGCTCTCAAGGACAGCTGCCGGAACACACCGTTAGGTGCTTGGCGACAGATTTTCAACTTGAGGGTGGTCGCTAGCCAGGCGGGCATTCGCAAAAATGCCCTTCCACCATGCGGTGAAGCTCAAGCCCGCGGCGGGATTCGAACCATGGAGCTGCTGCGTGGCAGTCCATAGCCAAAGCCACTGAGCCATCATTGCTTCAGGTGCCTGTAATTTTACTGGCTCTGAAGGTCTGCTGCCGGAACCGTTGTCTCTTACGACACCCTCGGAACAAAATGGGAGGGTGACATTTTAAACTCGGATAACTAAATAATTTATAAATTATTATAATTATACAGGGTTATTGGTAAAAGGCTAACAACCTATTAGAGTTGACTTCTGCTAGTCCTAACAAACATTTTGATTTGAATTTTTTTTTGTTTGTGATTATTTCACGTAATAAGCACAAGGACCGCCTGATCTTCTCAAACATGTTTTTCAATATTTATATATATCGGAGATGGACATGGATTTGGATGAATATCGAGCGCGCCATGTTCCGCCATTTTGGAAATATGCAAGAATCAGCGTGCACGTCCGGCACGGTCGGCAGTCAGCGAAAGAAGCACGTGAACGACAGACAAGACCGAACTACTGACTCAGTGAAGGACACTCATTCAAACGTTCGTTCACATTCGTTCGAACGGAACATCCATAGACTCGACGTAATTCAAGGATCCCAGAAGATGGCGCTGTATTTCACTTACGAAAACGTTGTTCAAGCTCAATAGATGGCACCTTCGTTCCAAAACAGAATTATTTCTAATTCTCTCACATATATATATATATATATATATATATATTTATGTGTATTTGACGGAATAAGCACGAGGACCACCTGATGTTAAAAATCTCTTGTGCCTGTAATTTATTATGTCACATTTTTTTATTACTTCCGAGCAAACAGCGCCCGCCGCGGCAACAGTGGACCGCGCCGTGCTCCCTTTGAAAAGAGTTTTGAATATTTACATCGAGCAAAGTAATAATGTAATAATACATTACAGGCACAAGAGCCTTTTAACATCAGGTGGTCCTCGTGCTTATTCCGTCAAATACACATAAAAAAATATAATTATTTTTTATCAGCAAAGCTAAGCAACGTCTGCCTCGGTCATGACTTGGATGGGTGACCGCTGGTGACATTACTACTGAGCGCTTCCGTGCTTCGGAGGGCACGTTAAGCCGTCGGTCCCGGTTGTTGTCTTACGATGGCAGTCGTTACAGCCTGGTGGTAGGGCACTTTGCGAATTCTCGCCTGGCTAGCTACCACCCTCAAGTAGAAAATCTGTGGCTAAGCATCTAACGGTGTGTTCCGGCAGCTGTCCTTTAGAGCCAGTAATTCTAGGCTAGCCTGAACAACATCTTCGACCACATCATCACTTACCATCAGGTGAGATAATGGTCAAATGCTAGAAAAAAAATGTTGGGACTGGCAGAAGTTAACCTTAAGAGGTTGTTAGCATTTTACCTATAACCCTGTATAGAAAATCTTAATGAACTGTCGCTATATGTTGTTTCGTAGAATAACAATTGATTATTGTGTATAGATTGCCATCGGAGCCCGGAGGCGCAGTCCCGGTGTTGCCCCACGAATTGGAAGCGGTGCTGTACCGCGCTGAGCCCGACGAGTGGCCCCCGCGGGGAGACCGCGCCGCCGCCTGCAGAGCTATCGCGCAACATATCAATCAGGTCAGTCAATACATTGGAGTCAAAGATTACATAAGATACGTTTATACGTATTAAAACAACGTTTGTAAACGACACCCGTGCCGTCAATTGATTTATGTACTTGTATAGATAGATTATGTTCAGAAAATGCGCCGGAGTGCGACATAAAATCGAACATTCTATGAGAGCAACAAGGATAGCGCGCAACGATGTCGGAACAAAGATTATTATTTCTATAGATGCGACAGGATTAAGTGATTCGGAGGATTCATGCATGGGTAGTTATAATATTGTGGAAAATGTATCTAAAATTACTTATTTTTACCATCACAAGCTTAGTAATTATCGAATGTTAATGGTTTTTAATCGATTACATAGTGAAAAGTTGATGTTTACATTTTTTTTTTGTGAAAAATGCAGCGCTTTGTATTGATTATTCTTTTTGTGTCAATTAATTGATTTAATAATATGGGTAAATGACCTTAGTGAATTAAACTTAGTAATAAAAACACAGCTTTCAGTTATAATCATTATTTGTATGTATATATCATGTGTAAACTTATTACTTTAATTAATTTTATAATTATTTTAAATATTAATTTAGTAAAGTAGGTACTCAATCACAGATGCAATGTCACATCTACTCTATTCATCTATGACACGAAACAAATCACGTCATAACCGCGCTCTCCATCCTTGTCCTGCGCACTACTGCATACGTTTCACTATCCTTTTCTATGATTTCAAGCACCTGTTTTGAAGTAATACAAAAAATATTTTAAATACTAAAGGAAAATGACAATTTATGCAGACTTATTAGGTGGTACGTAATTCCTTTTATTTTGTTTACTGTCCTAAATAATTATTACCATAAAACTGTACGCGCAACACGGCATTTTTTAAAATTATTTGCGTCTCACAGAGACGTCGCGCGTATTGGACTGTCACTCGCCGAATGAGTGCGGTCAGATACGAGACTGTCCCGGGGGTCATTTAGATGGGGCCATTTGAGGACGCGATATAACATATCTCCCTCCTTTTATATATAATATCATTGATTGTAGTAAATATGATAACAACCAATATCGCGTGCTAAGCTAACACAATTTTATCCAAAATACAAATCATTAGAGGCTTTTTATACCCTTTAGTTATATCATATATAAGGTGGGTAAATTATTTCTTTTTTAAACTGGCGGTATGCCTTTATTATTTATATATTATTTTGAAGCAATGATAGCTCAGTGGCTTTGGGTATGGACTGCCGCGCAGCAGGTTCGAATCCCGCCGCGGGCTTGAGCTTTACCGCATGGTGGAAGAGCATTTTTGCGAATGCCCGCCTGGCTAGCGACCACCCTCAAGTAGAAAATCTGTCGCCAAGCACCTAACGGTGTGTTCCGGCAGCTGTCCTTGAGAGCCAGTCATTCAAGCCTGTTAACACCTTCGACCACATCATCACTTACCATAAGGTGAGATTGTGGTCAAAGGCTTACATGTCAGCAATAATAAAAAAAAAAATACAAAATACTATGAACTTTATACAACACTACAGCTAGTACAATAAAATCATTTAGATAATCCCTCAGTTATTCACCCATAGGCAGTCCAAATATTTTATTATTCAGGCTTATTGGAAAAGTGCTAACAATATCTTAGGGTTGACTTCTGCAAGTTCTAACAAACATTTTGATATGATTTTTTTTGAATATATTTTTAATTTTTTTGTGGGTTATTTGTGTGTTTTTGAGGGAATAAGTACGAGGACCACCTTGTGTTAAAAGTATCTTGTGCCTGTAATGTATCATTACATTTTTTTTATTACTTTGTTCAATGTAAATATTGAAAACTCTATTCTAAGGGAGCGCGGCGTGGTCCAGTGTTGATGCGGCGGGCGCTCTTGGCTAGTAGAAGGCATTAATGTACAAAAAAATAAATAAAAAAACACTTCAAAATGTTTGTTAGGACTATCAGAAGTCAACCCTAAGAGGTTGTTAGCATTTTACCAATAACCCTGTATACAAGGTAAACATTAAAGTAGGTATCAATTCAAGTGTCCATGTAAAATTAGTCTTGACGTTCAGAAAGCCTATATCCTTTCAAATATCATTATAATAAACCAACCACGGTTCTGTAGCAGTAATACATTTTTTTTGTAAAATTTGGACTGTGAATCAAAAAATCTTTTATATAATCTCATTCGGTAATATTCTAATTATGAAATGAAATAGACTTTTATTGGCATATTTTATGTACATACTTCTTTAAGAAAATTAAAAAGTTAAATTAAAGCATTGTTCTCCTAACAAAACAATGCTTTAAAACATTTTTTTAATTATTAAAGTACAATGTGTCCCGACCAAGGAGGTTTCAATTCAATTTAAGTACACATTATCTATGGTGAGCGAGATGCCCGCGCAACGCGCTGCGCTGGTTCCGAGCCAATAGACCAATAACATACTTTTTCCATTTTGGCGCTATTTCGTACATACGAATTTGAGTAATATTTTATTGGATAAAACTTTAGTAGCAAAAATGTCAAGCAACACCCACGACACTGATGATTTAACTCCACCTGACATTCTAGAAACAGCTACGAAACTGACGAATAGTCTTTTGCCAGAAAAATCAAGAAAAGCGTATAGCCACAGAGAGTTGAAATACAGGTAAAAAAAAATTAATATAGCCATGAGATTAAATAAAGTAGTGTATGCAACTGCATATAATTAGGTATTAAAACACTCGTGTAATCTTATTTTGATACTCGCCTGCGGCTCGTTTCAAAAACCTACACTCATGTTTTAATACCCTCTATTATATGACAGTTGCATAAACTACTATTTACAGGTAAGATATTAACAAAATTAATTAGCTAATGGTATTGCGTATGTTACTAGCAAGTGGGCTTGTTTGCCGCTCATCACATAACCTCTACGCTCAGGTCAATTTTCGCTCAAAATTGTGGGGCCCGCATTTTGACCCCCTTAATTTTAAAATATATAAAAATTAAAATTTTATTGTTATTAATTATTATTTTTTATATACATTTTTTTTTTCAAATTTAATTTGTATAATTTTTTCAATTCAAACCGAGCTGGAATAGATCTAATAAGAATACTGTACTGTATCGTCCACTGTTGAACACAGCCTCCCCTATGCAGGGGGTATTTGCCATAATCCTCACGCTTGGCAGGCGGCTTGGGGATCTCAGTGCAAGATGGCGTAGTTCTTAAGAAGGCGCTGCTTTTTTTTAAAAAAGAATACTACAAGTATAATTAAAAATTAGAAAAACCCCACTACAAATAGATAGATAGATAATTTTTTATTTTTACACCAATAATATACCAATTTCATTCTTACAAACAAAAACTTAGACTAAAGTGTCACAATGGGCGGCCTTATCACTAATAGCGATCACTTCCAGGCAACCTTTGTATGGAGAGGAAATACAGGAACTATGTCAGGGGTGTACATAAGTCTATAAACAATCATTAAATCAAATATAATTAGGCTACATTATAATCTAAAACACAAATATTAAATAAACTAATACCTACAATATATATTATATTAATACACATAATAATATAACATTTATATCTGATAATATATACATAAATACAATCATATTCCTAACATATATAAGATGAGGAAGCGAGTGTAATAAGTAGTTATCAATGAAACAGAGTTATAACAGTTTGAGTTAACTAATTAGACAAGAAAAAATTCTTGACTTGAGTTCTAAAAATGGGCAGTGATTGTGCACGCCTGATAGAAACCGGTAGTGAATTCCGGTTTCTATCTATCATACTGTCTATTTGCTTATATACAAGCAAATTATTTTCGTTAAGCGTTTTATAGTTCAATTAAAATTAAAATTGCAAGTTACATATATGTATGGAATCGTTTCATTAGGATGCTCCACTCGAAAAGTTTGGTAGAAACTTTTTTTTTTTACAATGTGGTGTCTAAAATCCACAAGTTTGTTTTTTCTATTTTTTTTATGTATCTAGTGTCACCCGCGCTATCGAATGATATCTCATACATTAAAATCGGTTAAGCCGTTTAGAAGTTTTTTTTTTTTATGCTTGATAGTTTAGCCTTTGACCACTATCTCACCTGATGGCAAGTGATGATGTGGTCGAAGATGTTGTTCAGGCTAACATAGAACGATTGGCTCTCAAGGACAGCTGCCGGAACAAACCATTCGGTGCTTGGCGACAGATTTTCTACTTGAGGGTGGTAGCTAGCCAGGCGCTCTACTACCATGCTATAACGACTGTCATCCTAAGACAACAACCGGGACCGACGGCTTAACGTGCCCTCCGAAGCACGTGCACGCTCAGTAGTAATGTCACCAGCGGTCACCCATCCAAGTCATGACCGAGGTGGACTTTGCTTAACTTTGCTGATCGGTTCAGAATGGCTAAACAAACTTCGCTACGCGCGCTTCATAAGAAGGAATTCAAAAGGTTCTTCAAAAGGTAAAATAAAGAAACTCACAAACATACATACAAACATGAACCCTGTAAACATTACACTCCTACAACGTAGTGAAACACAAACCTACAGTATAAATAAAATAAATAAAATAAAAAGCCTTTATTCCTACTAATTATTTACAATTTCTTAACTATGTCTGAAACTAAAACTTTAAAAGTTATTTATTTACTAGCTTTCCGGGCGCGGCCACGCCCACGCGTATGTCGGTTATCGCGCAAAAACATTAACCTCTTTTTGCGCAGTCGGATAAAAACTATCCTATGTTTTTTCCCGGGTCTCAAACTATCTCCATACCAAATTTCATTCAAATCGGTCCAGTAGTTTTGGCGTGAAAGCGTAACAGACAGACAGAGTTACTTTCGCATATATAATACTAGCTTTTCGGGCGCGGCTCCGCCCGCGCGTATGTCGGTTATCGCGCGAAAACATTAACCTCTTTTTGCGCAGTCGGATAAAAACTACCCTATGTTTTTTCCCGGGTCTCAAACTATCTCCATACCAAATTTCATTCAAATCGGTCCAGTAGTTTTGGCGTGAAAGCGTAACAGACAGACAGACAGAGTTACTTTCGCATTTATAATATTAGTACTGATTAGTACTGAGTACTGATATGTAGTAGTCGCCTCAATAGCGTAGGCCTCCCCTAAAGTCTTCCAAAGTGTCCTGTCCCTCGCCTTCTACATCCAATCTGGTCCACATCTTTGACTGAATATATCTCTCCACCTTTTTTTCTGCCTTCCTTGCTTTCTCTTACTCTCCCACGGGATCCACTCTGTCACAATCTTTGTCCGTCTATCATTGTCTAACCTACATAATTATGTAACCTGCCCAGTTCCATTTTGGTGACCTTATCCTTTCTCTAACATCATCTTTCTCTAATATTATTATTGCTCACTTTGTCTGAAATTTTAATACCTAACATACTTCTTTCCATTTTTCTTTGGCACACAGCCATTCTCTCTTCGTCTTTTTTCCGCAGTGACCAAGTTTGGCATCCGTATGTTCGACATGAAAGTGAAACCTACAATATAGTAAACAAGAATCATTTTAACACCACAGGCTAAGATTTTTTTACCTGTAGATGAGTTGTATGCCCTCCATATTTACTAGAAGAATTCAAGGTAATTACCAGAGTCACTACCAGTCTTGCACTTCCGAGCGTCCGGTGAATACATCGCCGCTAATCGTGTTTTTTAGGAATAATCTGTGGACAATATGCCTCCCTTGTGTTTATACTCTGCACCAATTATACAAGCACTGTGAGAGATAAGAAAACTGTTTCATTTCACGCGTAATTATTGCTTTTATTGATGAAATAGAAAATATCGACATTTTGTTTTATCTAAGGAACTAATCTCAATGAAATGAATGAGCGAGATATGTGTATCGTTTGGTGTGAGAGAGTGAAAGAGTTCACAGTGTAATGGTGATCGGCACGTCTCGTGGCGGTTCGGTGGTAACACGAATTGCTTATTTATCTCTTTCTTACAACAGATATGACGCATAATATTTGAACGTTCTTTCCTTGTCATTACAAACTGCATATACATGTGCGTAGGTATGTACATGGAAATTCTAGTAAGCTTTTAGAGCAGTGGTGTTCGAATATAACTACTCTAATATTTCAACTCTCTGACCACAGGTGATGTCATTATCTGTGGCGGAACCCTTCGTGGCGCCGGTGGACTTGCAGCTGTATCCGTCTTATGCGAAAATAGTGCCCTACCCGATAGACCTGGCCACCATTAGAGCGAGATTCGAGAACTTGGTGAGTTGCTCAAATTGTATTTGTTACAGACTAAAGCAGTGATGGCTCAGTAGCATTGGCTATGGATTGCCGCGCAGCAGGTCCGTGATTCGAATCCCTTCACCGCATGGTGGAAAGGCGTTTTGCGAATGCCCGCCTGGCTAGCTACCACCCTCAAGGTGAAAATCTGTCGCCAAGCACCTAACGGTGTGTTCCGGCAGCTGTCCTTGAGAGCCAGTGATTCTACATTAGCCTTAACAACAACTTAGACCACATCATCACTTACCATCAGATGAGATAGTGGTCAAAGGCTGACCTATCAACTATAAATAAAAAAAAAAAAAAATTACCCGCTACCAAAACCATAGACGGTCTCATTATAATTATAACTCTATGATCTATAGTGTACATATATAAAATCACGCCTCTTTCTCATAGTGGTAGGCAGAGATCACAGATTTCCACTTGCCACGATCCTTACATATCTCTTTATCTACACTCATCAATTCTTTGATATCATAAGCGTCAGTTTAGGGTACTCTTGACCTGGACTTTTTTCAAAACTTTTTCAATCTGGTTTCGGAACGAAACCTGGGTCATTATGTAATTAAGTGTAAATAGTTATTAAGATACCTACATAAGGTGAAATAAATTATTTCATTAGAAATGTATGCCTTAGAGTTATACTTAACGCTCATTGGTCAATAGTCTAAATTGCTACACCCTTCCAGGTTCATATGTCACTGTATAACATAAAATTTGTAAGACCAATAATTGTAAACTCATATGATGCAATAAAAAAAATTATGATAGTAATCAATGACGCGACGAGCGACTAATGAACGTTCAGTATTAAAACCCAGCCTTTGACAAACATTTCAGAATCCGGGGCTACCTGTCTTAGGGCCCGTTTCAGCAGCGCAAGTACCGAACTTACCGATCGCTAAATTTGACGTTACAATCGTCTAAATTCGATAAAATGGTTGCGTATTATCGAATTTAGACGATTGTAACGTCAAATTTAGCGATCGGTAAGTTCGGTACTTGCGCTGCTGAATGTCCTAATAAAGTTTCGGGATGCTAACCAACACATAAAATAACTGAATGATAAAAATGACAGTTGACATGCAGTGCGTTTCAAGCTTTAACCGATGGATAGGCTAAATCGATGACTGTGAAACACAAATATAGTGGTTGATTTATTAAATATGTTCTGGGTAGTAAAACCCGAAAGTATTCGAACATTCTGCAACAGGCCCTTAGACCAATATTTTATTACCTTACCGTTTTTCAGAACGTCTTCAATCTGATTTCGGAACGTTCAATAGGTCTTCTCCTTCCAATATGGTTGCTTGCTTTGCTATAGTGTTTAATGAATAAATATATATAATACTAGCTTTCCTGGCGCGGCACCGCCCGCGCGTATGTCGGTTATCGCGCAAAAACATTAACCTCTTTTGGCGCAGTTGGATAAAAACTATCCAATTTTTTTTCCCGGGTCTCAAACTATCTCCATACCAAATTTCATTCAAATCGGTCCAATAGTTTTGGCGTGAAAGCGTAACAGACAGAGTTACTTTCGCATTTATAATATTAGTACTGATACTGATAGTAGGTATTGTGTTTAGTTCTACAGACGCACGGCGGCGGCGCAGTTCGACGTGCGCTACTTGGCGAGTAACGCGGAACAATTCAACGAACCGCACTCGCCCATCGTGCGGCAGGCGCGGCTCGTCACAGACCTACTGCTCTATATCATTAGGTAACGTACATTCTACAATACATTAACCACTTCCAAAAAAAGAGGAGGTTATCAATTCGTCCGTTTTTTTTTTATGTTTGTTACCTCAAACTTATGACGGGGTGAACCCATTTCCAAATGATTTTTTTTGTTTGAAAGTTTCTTGTCGTTTGGTCCAATTTAAATTTAATCAAAATCGATCTAGCCGTCTTTGAGTTACACTCCAATATCTGTGAAATATTTACCCATCTTGTTGATATAGTCGTTGACAATTAATGTCAATCGATCCCGTAACTAGCAAAGGTCACTAATATGAGTGTTTTTTTTTTATAAAAATGTTTGCGCGACTTCAAAACCCGAAAGTGTGAAATAACTTGTCGAAGTCGGTACCATGAGCACAATATTGTGCGTATAATAGGTACTTTTGAACTATCCTATAGAAACCTACAACATAAATAAATGTTATATAGTAGGTATGGTAATATAATATTTTGTATTGCAGCCATTGGCGAGACGTGGACGTGCTAGCGAAGTACCACGAGCTGGCGGCCGCTTACCATTCGTCGGATGACGAGCCCCTAGCTCCATCCAGAGGGACGAAGGTAACATGATGGTTTATTCGTTTATATGTACCGAAAGAGTAAACGGTTAAGACCTGTGTGACCTGAACCACGCAAGCTCCATATTGACTTTAAAAAAAGGAGGAGGTTCTTAATTCGTGTTTTTTTTTTATTGTAACGGTTAACATCAGCCTATAGCAGATGCATTTTGTCACAAGTATTACAAAAATTGCACTGCGCCCGTCAGAGACACATACAGTTATTAAGTCTCATGTGCCTGTAATTATATTGACTCTAAAGGACTGCTGCCGGAACACACTGTTGGCGTTTGGAGCATTTGGTCCAAAGAAACTTGCACTGTACTTACTATATTTCTAACCCAAAAAAAAAACATGACTGACTGGTCGGCTCGGACCTGACCTGTTTTATACCCAAAAGACATAGTTTCCAGAATGTTCAATACTAGAAATAGCTAAGTTAAGCAACGTCCGCCGCGGTCATGAGTTGGATGGGTGACCGCTGGTGACATTACTACTGAGCGTGCACGTGCTTCGGAGGGCACGTTAAGCCGTCAGTCCCGGTAGTTGTCTTAGGATGGCAGTCGTTACAGCATGGTGGTAGGGCATTTTGCGAATTACCGCCTGGCTGGCTACCATCCTCAAGTAGAAAATCTATCGCCTAACGGTGTGTTCCGGCAGCTGTCCTTGAGAGCCAGTAATTCTAGGTTAGCCTGAACAACATCTTCGACCACATCATCACTGACCATCAGGTGAGATAGTGGTCAAAGTATAGCTTAACAGAACTTAAAAAAAAATGTACAGACAGAACGAAGGTGGGCTTCCACCTTCGTTCTGTAAGTATTTAAATAGTAATTATATGTATTGTTTTATTCTATATTTGTTATTGCAGTCCCGCCGCGCTCGAGACTCGAAAGACGCTTCATCAGAATGGCGGGAAGCGTGCGCGGCCATATTGCGCGAAGTGATGGCTTCGGCAGACGCCGAGCCGTTCCGACAACCTGTCTCCTCAGACCAGGCTCCAGGTGAGTCAAATTGACATAGCCACCGTTGCACAAAAGCCTCACCCATTAGGGGTTTGCTATTATCCCCACGCTTGGCAGGCGTCTTGGGGATCACGGTTTAAGAAGGCAATTGTTCAGAAGGCACTGAGGCCACCTTTTGGTATTCAAATCGTTATTAATATGGTTTTTGATATTCAATTTGATTTCATTACAAAATTACAAATTTACAAGAGATAAAAATATAGTCATGTGCGGGATTCGAACCCGCGTCCATCCACCCCCATAGCCGGGGTATACACTGACCTACTGAGCTAACATGACATTATGACTCTTAACAAATTTTTGCTCTCGTTCTTCAACCATCGTAAATTTGTAATTTTGTAATGTAAGCCGCAGAGCAGGCGTTATTGCAAACATAACAATATTCTAATTTGATTTCAATTGTAAGAAATGCGACTACATTTCATTACGTCAATACAAATAAATAGCAATATATACATACGATTGATTAAAATACTGAAAAATATGATTACTGTTAGTACTTAATTAATCATTCATATAATTAAAATAAAACATCTAGCTAGATATTGAATAAACTCTCTATTCCAGATTACCACACAGTGATCCCGAACCCGATGGACTTGGGCACAGTGAACCAGAATCTCACAAACAACGTGTACACTCGAGCTGAACAGTTCTGTGCGGACGTGCGTCTCGTCTTCTCCAACAGCAGACTCTACAACACCAACAAGCGTAGTCGGGTGAGTCTATCACTGTTCCTAGATCTTTCTACAGTGGGTCATTAGAGAAACATACTTGGGTTCAGTGAACCAGTGTCATTAACAATGTGAACCATTCGGTTGTAAATCCACCATGAGCATTGTAACAGGAAAAAATGCAACAGTTGCAGTGATGGCTTAGCGGTAATAGATAGACTGCCGTGCAGCAGGTCCATGGTTCAATCCCCACTGCTAGCTAGAGCTTCACCACACATTGGCAGAGAGTTATGCGAATACTCGCCTGGCTAGCTACCTTCCTGAAGTAGATAATCTGTTGCGAAGCACCTAACAGTGGGTTCTGACAGCAATCCAGAAAAAATCCAGGTTCTTTTTTTTTATTTGATAGGTTAGCCTTTGACCTCTATCTCACATGATAATGAGTGATGATGTGGTCAAAGATGTTGTTCAGGCTAACCTATAATTACTGGCTCTCAAGGACAGATACTGGAATACACCGTTAGATGCTCTGCCACAGTGTTTCTACTTGAGGGTGGTAGCTAGCCAGGCGGGCACTAGCAAAATGCCCTACCACCATGCTGTTACGACTGCTATCTCAAGACAACAACCGGGACCGACGACTTAACATACCCACCGAAGCACAGAACTAACTAGTGGAGTCTATCAGTGTGTGTAGATCATTGTACGGCTATAATAAATTCAATAGACTTGGGCACAGTGAACCATTGTCCAGCGGAACACGCTCAGAAGGAATGTCACTAGCGGTCACCCATCCAAATCATGACCGCGGCGGACGTTGCTTAACTTGAGATAATGAATAGATTCAGGCGTTACTTTGCGGAAATGCATATTTAATAATAATAAATATTTTTAGAAAACATCAAATTAATATAAAAATACAAAAATATATCTAGTGACAATTCCGCCTAATTTTCCTGCTAAGCCGACGTGACGTCACAAACGCCACGCAGCCAAACCGGAAGAATTGTTCGACGCGTTTCGCTTCCACACGAAGCATCCTCAGGAGGTCTTGACTCTGCGAGCGCACGATCGAGAATGATTTCTCTATTTATGATTTCTCTTAAGAGTTTTATTAAAATATTAATTTGATGTTTTCTTAAAATATTTTAAAATTATTTGTCATTATTGCTTAACTTAGCTGATCGGTTATGAACGGCTAAGCAAACTACGCTACGAGCGCTCCAAATTTGTTTGCCATTTTAAGAAGTGGTATATAAGAGGTTCTCAGTATTTTCGAGTGACACTGTGTAAAACAAGTTTGTGCATCTAATATCGTACTGTGTAATAGTGTTTGTCTGTTTGTTGCACTGCACGCTATAACGTTACAGGACACGAACCAGGTAACTGCATGCCGTACACTGTAGAGTTTAGCTTGTGCGTCTTTTTTTTCTTATTTCTTATTTTCGGACTGTGGCGGAACAAACTTGAGGCCGTTGCATTTCGTCATTCACGAGTGACGAACTGCACTGCGCTCAGAACCCTGAGACAAGTCAAAACCAAGAACCTGAAGCAGTGATGGCTCAGTGGCATTGGCTGTGGACTGCCGCGCAGCAGGTCCATGGTTCGAATACCGCCGCGGGCTTGAGCTTCACCGCTTCGTGGAAGGGCATTTTGCGAACGCCCGACTGGCTAGCGACCACACACAAGTAGAAAATCTGTCGCCAAGCACCAAACGGTGTGTTCCGGCAGCTATCCTCGAGAGCCAGTGATTTTAGGTTTAGCCTGTTAACGCCTTCGACTTCGATCAGGTGAAATTGTGGTAAAAGGCTTACCTATCAGCAATAAAAAAAACATACAGTTGTTTAATCTCATGTGCCTATAATTACATAATTACTTTCTGGCTCTCAAGGATTGCTGCCGGAACTCACTGTTAGGTTATTGGTGACAGTTCTTCTACTTGAGGGTGGTAGCGAGCCAGGCGAGCATTCGCAAAATGCCCTTCCACGATGCGGTGAAGCTCAAGCCGGCGGCAGGATTCGAACCATGGACCTGCTGCGCGGCAGTCCATATCTATTACCGCTCAGCCATCATTTCATTAAACACTATTGTATATAACTTTAAACCGTGGCTATGCTTTCTGCGTAGATATTATATATGCTTTTTGTAAAGGAATATATTATTATTTTGTTGCTGATACGTTAGCTGTCGACGTAAAATCGCTTCGAATCTGTTGATATATATACACATATATATATTCTATATACATACATATTTAACTGTTTCTTTTTTTTACCGGCGGTATGCCTTTATTTAACAAAATACTACGAACTATATACGACGCTACAGCTACTACAATAAAAGCATTTAGACAACTAGCACTCACAGGTAGTCTAAATGCTCCAGCTCACTACCAGTTGGCAGCGTGTCCAGCATGCTGGCAGCATTGTTCCATTGAATTGCAATGCTTATTCGTTGAGCCAAATAGGTGCCAGTATTTTGGTCACGCGTCGCATCGACCAAGCGCTCTGATAACTTTTGGAAAATGTGGTGATGGGTTGTCCGGAAGAGCTCGCTTTGAGCGATAAGACCGACCATCGGTACTTTTTAAAAGAGATTGGAGCAATGGTAATTGAACCAATCACTGAGCAAGTAAAACTACGTGAACCAATAAAATGTACAGTGATTGTTTCTGAAACATAGTGTATAAGCCCGTCTCTTTCGCGGACGACGAAAACAAAGTTTTTTTATAAGGGTTTTTGTTGAATGGTTTTAATAACACGCCGCAGGAGACGCGCGTTAAGATTAAAGCTGAAGTTATCTATGGCGGGAAGTTCAATATTTAAACATTTTGTGAAGTAATATAATTGGAGCACGTAATTTTAGCTAGAAATGCCGAGTCCAGGTGGCCGAGGAGGTTTCGGAATGCGACGCGATATCGGTGGACGCGGGCCGATTCCCGCGTTGGGCATAAAATATTGTATTTCAATATTTTTTGAGTAATATAATAAAAAAATTGGTTTGTTACTAGTATCTCTAACTATTGTACTGCCCACGTTATACGCGAAATTCAGAAAATATTCTGCATATTTATTAAAAATGATTTTTTTGTAATAATACACCTACGTTTGTTACGGGTAAACGCAATTTTCAATGTTTAATATTAATCAAAAATAAATCAATGTATGGTAGTGAAATCTTTATACATAAATAATAAAAAGGAATGGTAGTGAAATCTTTATACATAAATAACAAAAAGGTATGGTAGTGAAATCTTTATACATAAATAATAAAAAGGTATGGTAGTGAAATCTTTATACATAAATAATAAAAAGGAATGGTAGTGAAATCTTTATACATAAATAATAAAAAGGTATGGTAGTGAAATCTTTATACATAAATAATAAAAAGGAATGGTAGTGAAATCTTTATACATAAATATTAAAAAGGAATGGTAGTGAAATCTTTATACATAAATAATAAAAAGGAATGGTAGTGAAATCTTTATACATAAATATTAAAAAGGAATGGTAGTGAAATCTTTATACATAAATAATAAAAAGGAATGGTAGTGAAATCTTTATACATAAATATTAAAAAGAAATGGTAGTGAAATCTTTATACATGTGGGGGTCCTTACGCTATGGGTCAATAAAACACACGCTTCGATGTAGCTCAAATGGTGGACTGTATTTCTTTCTTCAAATTATGTTACAATTTCTTCGTATATCCTATGTAACAATTTGTTCTCGCTGGTACATGAAACAAGGAATGAAACAAAGATGTGGTTGACTCCGAGAGTCAGTTAAGAATGCATGCTATCGTAAAAAACGTGCCAATATATATAGGAAAGCGAGTTTTTGCCATGAGTAGTACAGAATATATCGTTGTCTCGCTCTACAAATATAAATATTAAAGAGGGCGCTGAGCGCATATTCTCTCAGTCTGCGGTCGGCACTGGCGCCGTCAACTAGCTAACAAGTTACACGAATGAATCATATATATCCTTATATCCCTATGTCTTAGCCTACTAATATTCTTTATTAATACACTTAACATCTAAACAACTTAATTCTACAAATAATAAAAGGCGAAATCGAATCTTATAATTAGGTATCTAGCTATTTACAGGCGGGGCAGTGAGAGGGCTCGTTTCGTCCGTAACATTCTCCCCCCGGCGTAGACCTTCGCAGCCATCATGATGAGGGAGGACGATAAGCCGTCTCACTGGCCTTCGGAAGATACCACCCCGCGTACGCACGTCTGCACTCCTTACTACGCCGTCTGGTCCCGTATGCACTTTTTCAATTAAACCGCGCGGCCACACGCCGCGTGGCAACAACCCGTCCGCAATAATAACGACGTCACCTTCTTTTACGTTCCGCGCGTCTTTCCTTATATCACCACGGGGTGTTAACGTTGGTAGGTATTCTTTTACCCACCGAGACCAAAACGCGTTCGCTATCGCTTGTGCGCCTCGCCACGTTCGTCTATCGGCGATGTCGCATTCCCCGACATACGGCATGCCTAAGGCCGTACCTAACAACAAATGATTGGGGGTTAGCGCTTCCGGATAGTCTTCACATACAGATACGTGCGTTAACGGTCGCGAGTTGACTGTGTATTCGATTTCGGTGAGCGCGGTAGCTAACACTTCTTCTTTCGGCGCGCGCTCTGTTAAAGTTACGGCTAATGACGATTTTACCGTTTTAATCATACGTTCCCACGCCCCCCCTTCGTTCGGCCCCCCGGGGTTAGTAAATAACCATTTTGCCATTTTCCCGTTCGTATAATTTTGGAGGGCGGGTAACCATTCGTCATACGCTTTTTGCATTTCGACCGAACTACCATGAAAGTTCGTCCCGTTATCACTATAAAACACGGCGGGAAAGCCTCGTCTCGCGGCCATCCGTCTAATTGCCATAATGGCGGAGTCTGTACTCAAACTACTTAGAATCTCAATGTGGATGGCGCGCGTGACTAGGCAAGTGAACAATAAACCCCATCGTTTTTCGCGCCGGCGACCTATCACAACCCACATCGGACCGAAACCATCTAGACCGCACCTAGAAAAAGGTCTGGTGTACGCACTCAGCCTTTCACGCGGTAGGTCACCCTTTACCGGTGTCGCGGGTGTCGCTCGTTTTATACTACACCACGTACATGCGCGCGTCATTTTTCTAACGGACGGACGTAAGTGTAAAATCCAATAGCGCTGTCTAAGGTTGTTCACAACGTGTTCGCGCCCTATGTGTCCATTTTTCTCATGTTCGCGCCTAATGAGCAGCATTGTCAGCGGATGTCTTCCGTCAAGCACGGGCGGTGTCTTCATTTCCTCCGGTACTAGCGCGGCGTTAATCCTTCCACGCAAGCATATTAGCCCGTCTTCCGTGTACATAGGGTCTAATTTCGCTAAGCGGCTCGTTCGTTCGACTGTTTTTCCGGCTTCCAATCTCGCCGTCTCGTTCGTAAAACAGTCCTTCTGAGCTTGTCGTAGCAGTATTTTCTCGCTACGCCGTAGGCGGTCTACATCGGTCACGTTCTTGACCTTTCTGCATTTATCGCAGAATGCTAGTACTCGCGCTACGGTCCTTATTAAACGATCGTATGACGAAAATCGGCTGACATCAATGAGCGGGGTCGAATCCGTCGTTCGTACGGTAAGCACTTCGACCTCTTCTTCTTCTTCTTCTTTTATGCTGACCTCTTCTTGCGGCCAGTATTCCTCTGACTTTCTTAAGAATTTTGGACCGGTGAACCAACGATCGGTGTTTTTTAAGCGAGTGCTGCCCGTTCGTGTGGCGTCGTCGGCGACATTATGCGCGGTAGGCACCCATCGCCACTCGCTAACCCTAGTTAGTTCCGCAATTTCACCTAAGCGATGTGCTACGTATGGCGTATAGCGCGCTGAGTCGTTACGTATCCAGTGCAAGGTTGTTTTCGAGTCACTCCAATATGTGACACGGCCTGTGAATTCATGTTCGCGGATAATTTCAGCGGCTAATCTCGCACCAATTAGGCTAGCCTGTAATTCCATGCGTGGTATACTTTGCGGTTTCATAGGCGCTACTTTCGCTTTTCCGGCGATTAAGGTCACGTGTACTCTTTGATCGTCGTACAAATACCTCCAGTAGGCTCCCGCTGCGTATGCCTGTTCACTCGCGTCTGCGAATATGTGAAGTTGTCTTTCTACGGCTAGTCTTATACTGTAGCATCGCGGAATACGCAGTTTTTCGATGTACTCCATATCGCGTATCCATTCGTTGAAGCTGGCGGCTTCTTCCGGTGGCAGGGGATCATCCCATCCCATTTTGTGTCTCCATAAGCTCTGCAGTATCATTTTTGCAGAGATGACGTAAGGGGATAGCTGACCCGATGGATCGAATATAGACATTACGGCCCCCAGTGCCTCTCTCTTAGTAGGCGTTCTAACTCCCGTTTTTACTTCGGTCGGGATACGGGGCATCTCCGTATTGAATGCTAGTTCGTCTGTAGACGCGATCCATTTTATGCCTAAGGTTTTTCCGTACTCGTTCAACCCGGTTCCTAATTCCTTGTGAGTGGTGGCGTGTTCCTCGTGCCCCACTCCCCCCAGTAATTGAGGACGGTTCGAGCTCCAGCTCGCGAGTTCGAATCCTGCCTTCTTGTGAACCTCAATTACTTCCTTTATGGTATGCGCCGCGGTTTCTTCGTCACTAAAACTTTGCACCCAATCGTCCATGTAGTGACACTTAGTTATAGCTGTGTGCGCTAGTGCGTGCGATTCTCGCATTTCGTCGGCGTTCTTATTCCGTACGCTGTGTGCTAGAAACGGTGAGCTTTTAGCGCCAAATATCATAGCTGTCATTACGTAAGTGTCGGGTGGCCGTGACCGTTCGTTTCCGCGCCATAGAAAGTGTTGTGCGATGCGATCGTCGGGTCGGATTCTCACCCTTAAGAACATCTCTCGTATATCAGCTGTTACGGCGACCGGTCGTTCACGGAAGCGGTACAATATACCGTTGAGATTTTGTAGTAAGTCCGGCCCTTCCAAGAGCGCATCGTTCATACACACGCCGTTCGATCGTGCTGCGGCGTCAAAAACCAAACGTACTTTATTTGGTTTATGCGGGTTGGTTACCGCGAAGTGAGGTAGGTACCACAGGCGAGGGTTGTTACTATGGTCACGCTCGCACCTGACTGCATATCCTTTTTCTAGCAGTTTGTTCATTTCCTTTGTATATGCCTCCTTGAACTCAGGTGACTTATCCATTTTTCTTTCTAAGCTTTTTAAGCGTCGCGTGGCCATATCGTAACTATGTGGTAGCCGTACGTCCTCCGATTTCCATGGGAGTCCTACTTCGAACTGGCCGTTCACTCGTCGTACTAATTTATTAAATATCTCTACTGCCCTTTCATCGGTTGCAACCGGTTTTGGTTTGTTAGAGATGCCGATCGAGTCCAATTCGAAGTGGGTTTTCACAAGTTCGTGTAGCTCGCAGTCTCGTTCTCCTTGCACCGTATGTATATGTAGTGTGCGTTCGTCGTGAGATACGATTGAGCTATACGGTGCGGTCCCGTGTATCACCCATCCGAGCTTGGTGAGGGATGCCGCCGGTTGTGACCTTTTTCCCGTTAGTAACTTTCTAGTTACTATTAAGTGCCAGTTGTCGGCACCTATTAATATGCGCGGTTTTCCTCCGGAGTAGCACACGTCTTCGGCGCACACACGTAGGTATCGTTGGTTCATTATCTCGCTGTTCACCGACTGACTACCTAGTTCCAAGTGTTGAACTGTACGCGCCTTAATAGCGTGGTATACCGTCTGACGTCTTCCTTTTATCCCGATGTCAACGGCTTGGCTACCCGCTTCCCTTTGACTCGATGTGACCCCGTGGATGTTCAGCGGCCTCGTAGGCCCGTGCGCACCGATTAAGTCGGCTATTTCCTGGTCGATTAAACTGATTGTCGACCCTTCGTCTAACAGACCGAATGTTTCAATTTCCCCTGTCGGTCCCTTAAGTGTGATCGGACACACTTTTAACAATACTTTATTACTGCTTATTGCCTGCGCGGAGGCAGTGATAGCGGTGTCTTCCCTTTGCGGTTTTGATTCTGTTCGTTTAACCGCATGCAGTAATGCGTGATGTGGCATCCTACATTCATTGACTCCGCATTTCCTTGCTTTGCAGTTGTAGCGGCGATGTTTGCTATTCAAACATAGGAAACATGTATGCGTCTCTTTCACCCATTGCCATCTCTCTTCTACAGTCATTTCTTTGACTTTTTGGCATTGTGGGGTTGCGTGTTCGTTTCCACAACACAGACAAACGTTCTTCTGTGTCTCGTTCGTTGCATAGACGTTAGCTCGTTGATTGCGGTTATTGGGTCGGAATTGCGGCGCGTCCTTGGTCGTTTTGGTAGGCGGGTTATGCTGTGCGGACGAGTAGCAATGGCGTACTGCGCGTTCGGCTTCACGCATGAAGAAACGCGATAAAGTTACAATTTCCGCCTCTGTTTGCTGTCCTTGTTCCTCAGCATAATCGCACCAACGTGACCGTAGGTGTTCACTCATTTTATCCGTGATTTGACGCGTTAACATTGGGTTTTGCAAGTAACCGCGTTCGTCTAGACACGAGATTACTGTCACAATGTTTTGCAATTTAATTGCGAAGTTATTAAGCTCCGCTGCCGTTGACCCGATACGCGGTAGCTTTTTCAAGTCGTCTAGTGCTTGATCGATTATTATTTCCGGCTGCCCATAACGTTGTTCTAACGTTTTCATGATCACAGTCGGTTCCGTTGCGGTATATAACAGCGCGGCCACGCATTGCCGAGCTTCGCCTCGTAGACACGCTCTTAGCCTAGCGAGGTTCTCGGTTGGCGTCAGCCCGTATACCGCCTTTGCCTCTTTTGTAGCCGCTTTGAACGGTAGCCATTCCCCGGCGGCCCCACTGAATATAGGTAAGTCTGGTGCGCTTCTATGCGGTTTGTTTCGTGCCATTTTCTCTAATATTTCCGCTAGCCTTTCCATGCCCCTATCTCTGGATACAGGGCGGGCTGGTGACGGTTGGCGCCGCGACGAAGATTCAAACGTGACTTGGTTTGGTGTGGGCATAGGGTATAACTCCGTTTCCTTTGCTTGAACTACTTGGCATCGTTCTGTCTCTCTCGCACGCGTAGTATGTAGGCATCGCTCCGTCTCTTTCGCTCGTTCCATAGTTACGGCAGCATCGATGTCGACGTTTACGCTGTGCTCCCCCCGTCTCTGCGTGTGTTGAACCCAGTCTTTGACTCGCATACTGGTTTCCATAGCTTCCTGTTCGCAGAGACTCTCCTGATCTGATTCCTCCCTTATAGCCGCTATGTCGGCGACTAATTTTTTCTTGATCAGATCCGCTTCAATTTGCAATTCTTTTTTCCTTATGTCGGCTAATCGTTCTTCAGCCTCCATTTCCATTCGCCGTATTCTTGCAACGGCACTTGCGCTTGAACGTTGTGAACGAACCGATAACGCTTGCCCTTCGCGTCTCCTACCCGATACCGATCGCGGTCGCGTATTGTTTACATTCGGACACGACGCGGATTCAGTGAGCGGTTGCTCGTTAATTACGGGCGCGTGCGCGAACGCGGATGCAGACGGCGACGCGGGGTAGTCTTCGTATACGCGTAGAGTCTTCCCATCGGCGACCTGGCTCCTGGTCGTCGGCATTTTCGGCTCTTCACGCCCCTAATTCCCTACCTGCCTAACGGTCCCTAACAATTCCTTAGGAGGGCCCGGCCCTAAGGCACGAGATACGCTCCCTTGGAGATGGAAAAAGGGGATGGGTAGGGAAGGTGGGCCCTGCCCGGCAGAGGATCGCAAGCGGTGACGGAGCGCTCGACAGTCGGCTGGAATGTCCGACTGCCTTCCGCAGTGCCTACAGTCCGGCCTCCGCACCACAACTACGACCTTACCGACGTCAGGAGTGCAACTTCAGTCCGTGGGGACCGGTGACACCGCACCAAATGTCACACCGCCAGTACTGGCGTTAACCTGGCCCTCTTACCGATTTAGCACCGTGAGGGGGTTCGAGAGACCAGGCCGCGGCTAACCGCGTTAAAGTCTTCTTTTTTCGTTCTTCGTTCTGCACACCCGGGGCACCCGTTGCACGGCGCACGGCGTATGTAGCACCGTTGGGTGATCTTCCGACCCCGGTCCAAGGTCTCACGACGTCACGGCGATCGTTGCACCGTTGGGTGATCTTCAGCCCAATGGCCCGCCGCTGCCGCTCCTTGGTGACAAGTTCCACACTCGTTCTGGTGGACTTGTTTGGTTCCACACTCGTTCTGGTGGACTTGGTTGGTTCCACACTCGTTCTGGTGGACCTGATGTTGTTGGCACACGTCCTACACACTGCGTGAAAGGTACAGTAAGTGTAGACGTCACAGTGCCCTGCCGACGATGATGCTGATTCTTGACTTGATGACGACGACCCAGAGTTGACCAACTGCTCCTTTGTCCAATTGAACCCGGCTTGCGAAGGACCAGAAACTGTGGGGGTCCTTACGCTATGGGTCAATAAAACACACGCTTCGATGTAGCTCAAATGGTGGACTGTATTTCTTTCTTCAAATTATGTTACAATTTCTTCGTATATCCTATGTAACAATTTGTTCTCGCTGGTACATGAAACAAGGAATGAAACAAAGATGTGGTTGACTCCGAGAGTCAGTTAAGAATGCATGCTATCGTAAAAAACGTGCCAATATATATAGGAAAGCGAGTTTTTGCCATGAGTAGTACAGAATATATCGTTGTCTCGCTCTACAAATATAAATATTAAAGAGGGCGCTGAGCGCATATTCTCTCAGTCTGCGGTCGGCACTGGCGCCGTCAACTAGCTAACAAGTTACACGAATGAATCATATATATCCTTATATCCCTATGTCTTAGCCTACTAATATTCTTTATTAATACACTTAACATCTAAACAACTTAATTCTACAAATAATAAAAGGCGAAATCGAATCTTATAATTAGGTATCTAGCTATTTACAGGCGGGGCAGTGAGAGGGCTCGTTTCGTCCGTAACAATACATATAAATTACGTGCTAAACTAAACTACTGAAACAATTTTAAATTTGATTTGCACATCGTGTGCAATTTTTTCCAAATTGAAAGATAGGATAGCTTACATCACAATTTATAGTCGCAATTATCCGTGCAAAGCCGGGGCGGGCCGCTAGTTTTAATATAAAAACTATGGATTTCACTAATTTTAGTAAATAATACGGGATAAGTCAACTGAATCAGTCATATAGCTCCGACTATAGTTTCAACTTCATTCGGTGGTCTCTTTCAGGGAGCGCTCGGGACGCCCGCGTTGACGTCACGTTTAGGACTGGAGTGTGGTTGAAACTATAGTCGGAGCTATCTGACTGATTCATATGGTAGTGAAAGTTGGGTATGGCAGAAAAAGCATGAAAGTAGAATAAATGCAGTGGAGATGAGAGCATTGAGAAGCATGATTGGAGTCAAACGGAGTGACAGCATAAGGAATAGTGTGATAAGGGAACGATGTGGTGTGAATGACAAAAATTGAGAAAGGTATGTTAAGATGGTTTGGACATGTGGAGAAATGAGATTGACTAAACAGGTATACGTAGGACAAGTGAACGGAAGTGTTGGAAGGGGAAGACCTAGACGAATGTTCCGAAATCAGATTGAAGATGTTCTGAAAAAGGCCAGGTCAGGAGTACCCTAAACCGACGCTTATGTATGAAAGGATTGATGAGTGTAGATAAAGCGGAAAAGATATGCAAGGATCGTAGCAAGTGGAAATCTGTGGTATCCCCTTAGAGAAAGGGGCGTGATGTTATGTATGTATAAATCATATATTTACTTGCGAGAATAGGTAAAAAAATTAAAAACTGTGTGGTCTTAAATAGGCTATTCTAGTTCCTCTATCTCCGCTTTGAAAGCATGCAAGGGTTTTTTTTATAAATGTAGTATATAGTATAAATTTAAAACCAACTAGCTTCAAAAATAATTATTTACCGCTTTTGATGTTTTCGCATCCATTTTATTTTACATTGCTTACAATATAAATAACCATTTTAGATTTTAGGACAATCCCAACTAAACAACGTTTTGATATATATATTTATATGTATTGTTCACAGATATACTCGATGACTGTTCGTTTGTCAGCGCTGTTTGAAGCTCTGTGGTCGAGGATGCCGCCGACGAGGCCGAGAAGGGCGAAGCGACATCCAAGAGGCACGAGGCGAGGTAAAGATGACGCTGATAAGTGATAAATAGGTTTACTTGAACAATAACAAATACTTTTAAAAGTATCTTAAAAAAACATTAAATAATATTTAAATTAAATACTTAAAAAAGCATTAAATTATATATCTAGTTACAATTCCGCCTAATTTTCCTGTCATCTACGTGACGTCACAAACATCACGCAGCCTAACCGGAAGAATACCCGACTAGTGTCACTTCTAAACGAAGCATCTTCAGGAGGTCTTGACTCACCGAGCGCACGATCGAGACTAATCTTTCAAGTGTTTTAATGTTTTTTTAAGATACTCTTAAAGGTATTTGTTATTATTAAATATGGATTTCCGCAAAGTAACGCCTGAATCTATTCATTACCTTTACTTGAACAGCTTTGAGTTTGTAGCAGTAAGAAAATTATATGTTAATCTTGATCACATTATCTAAGGACAAGAAAAGTCCGAAACAAGTTTCCTTAAAATTTTCTCAATAGCATAAAATTGCAAAGTTGACTCTAAATTAAGCTTGGTTTTGCATGTGGGTGGGAATTTTGCAAATGTCCGCCTGGCTAGCGACCACCCACAAGTAGAAAATCAGTCGCCAAGCACCTAACGGTGTGTTCCCGCAGCGGTCCTTGAGAGCCAGTGAAATTACAGGCACATGAGGCTTAACAACTATGTCTCAAGGTGTCGGGCGCAGAGCAAATCGTGACTTGTGACGAAATGCATTTGTTATAGGCAGAGGTTAGTCCGCTTAACATCAGGTGGGCCTGGAGCTTGTTCAGTCTGAATAACATAAAAAAACCCTGTTACGTAAATATCTTAATTATTTACGTCTTTTGTAGATATTGATGTCCTCTATAAAATTGTAGTATTTTGCTTTGTCGACATTATCCGCAGCGTACGCGATATAATGATTTTTTGGTATTTATTTCACGCGTTGGGTTACATTATCGAAGTTTTCATACGGATCCCTAAAATTTTGAAAACATTCTATAGCCTATGTTCATAAGGAATAGTGTAGGATTCTAATGGTGAAAGACTTTTTCAAATCGATCGAGTAGTTTAAGTTTATTCGTTACATGCAAAAATACAAATATTTCCTTGATGATGGTAAGCTACGACGCGGTTGACGGTGGAGATTAAAATACTTTGAGAAACAAAGCGAAGAGAAGTGAGATAATTGGGAATTAAGTTGAGATAAAACATCAAATTAATATTTTAATAAAAAATTAAAAAATATATCTTGTGACAATTTCGCCTAATTTTCATGTTAAGCCGACGTGTCGTCACAAACGTCACGCAGCCAAACCGGAAGAATTTTCGAGGCGTTTCGTTTCTACACGAAATATCCTCAGGAGGTTTTGATTCTACGAGCGTACGATGGAGTTTTTTTTTTTTAATATTTAGTTGATGTTTTCTAATAATATTTGTTATTATTAAATATGAATTTCCACAAAGTAACCAATCAATCAATCAATTATTTGTCAGAATACACAATCATTTCGGATGTTAGGAAAATATATAACAATGCATTCAACCTGCAAATAGGCATACAAACATTAGTATTTATTCCTAAAAATATGTTTTTTTTAATAAAACATACATTAAAATATTCTGTCATGAATAATAATCAGAATAATAATCAATTTATTGGTAAGAACATTACAAGTCAGAAAATTATTAATAACAATAGAGTTATTATTTCAATTATGATAAAGTATATAAAAAATATTAAATTCAATTAGCAAATATATAAAAATAATAATCAAAAAATAATAAAATAAAATATATAAAAATAATAATAATTGCAATATTATTTTATCTTTTGCACATATTCGTCAACACTGTAGAACGCCTTCTCGACGAGCCATGATTTAAGATTGCGCTTAAATGAAGAGAGGCTATGCGCTGTGACTATATGATCTGGTAGGTGGTTGTACAACGCGGGTCCTAGCACGTGCGTAAGTCTGTCTGACTTAGCCAGCCTGTGCGACACCGCAGACAACTTTCCAGCTCCGCGAGTGTTGAAGCAACGCGCGTGGTGATCTCCGCGCGTCTTGAAACGCTCCAGGTTCTGCCTAACATGCATCACCACTTGGAGTATGATAATGGAAGGCAGCGTAAGGATCTGGAGCGATACAAAGAACTGTTTCGCCGGCGTGTCCCACGCTGTCCTCGCGATCGCCCTCACAGCACGTTCCTGCATGCGGAAGACGCGCTCCCGATCAGCAGCGCGCCCCCACAGCTCTGCGCCGTACTGAAGGAGCGAGTGAACGTTATAAATACAATTGTCTAATTGTGCAGTTTAGTTTTGGAGCTGTTTCCGGTCAAAGTTTTCAAGTTGTCCGGTAATTTGTTATAAAAAAGTAATAGCCATATTATAAACAATTTTTTCATAAATAACTTTTTAGCAAAGAGGATGGTATAATAAGTTTTTATACTTCGATCATTTTTGTCTTGGAATAATATCACTTCTTTTTTGAAAATAGGTTAGATTTGCCTTCACAAAGATAACAAGTCTCTTATACATTGAATTGAAGCAGTGATGGCTCAGTGGCATTGGCTATGGACTGCCGCGCAGCAGGTCCATGGTTCGAATCCCGCCGCGGGCTTGAGCTTCACCGCATGGTGGAAGGGCTTTTTGCGATTGCCCGCCTGGCTAGCGACCACCCTCAAGTTGAAAATCTGTCGCCAAGCACCTAACGGTGTGTTCCGGCAGCAGTCCTTGAGAGCCAGTGAAATTACAGGCACATGATACTTAACATCTATGTCTCAAGGTGACGGGCGCAGTGCAATTCGTCACTTGAACGATGAACTGCATCTGTTATAGGCAGAGTTAACTGCTTAACATCAGGTGGACCTCGAGCTTGTTCCGCCACAATAACTTAAAAAAAAAAAACATACAAGTTATGTAGGGGAAGTATATTATTGTTTCTAAATAGTGGTTTGCAGCTGTCAAGAAACCAAGCCCTATTTATGCCTCGGATACACCTCTTCTGGCCTTGAAAGCTTATCTAACGCCTGAATCAATTCATTATCTTGGCTTTTTTGTATCATAACCAGCATTATCCGTTGTTTCAGCGAAATTAATAAACGGCACGCATTCATACATACCGCCCGTTGAGCAAGAATCGTCAGGGTCTGAGTCCGAGCCACTGGCGGCCACTTCTAGGAGAGTACATGGCGCCAAGCAGCGGGACAACTCGTCAGATAGCGATCTGCCGCTACATAACCATAGGAAAGGTAACTGTCTAATTCTGGGTAAACTATCCCGCCCGGGAGCAAGCTTGCCGTTATGGATTTCACACAATCACTAGCGACTACTAATCGGGCGCGTGTTGTCCTCGGCGACATAAACTAAAAACTTTATTACTTTGTAAATATGTCTATAAAAAAAATTTTTTAATGTAACTTTTATTTGATTAAGTATGTATTAATTTTTAATGTGTATAAAATGAGTGGGAAATTCAAAGTGTCGAAACGCTCTGTAATTGGTCATTCGATCGTGACGTCAGTCTACATGACTGTCATGTCATGACACCAGGGGTGCGTTCCTCCTAGCCGTCGGCCAAGACATATTTTGGTCTAAACGCAGATATACGCCGTTCCAGCACTCTAATCGAACTTAATTTGATCATGTCAAGATTTGATCATACCCGTTCCGGGCGATCTGTCAGAGCAAATTTTGCTCTGCCTGGCCAAATTTTTACTACCTATTGAATGCTTCAATATGACGAAAATGTGGATATATTTGCTGACAGTATCGATATAATAAACATACATGCAAATTGGTATTACATTTCTAGTTATTTTAATATACAGGGTTATTGGAAAAATGCTAACAACCTCTTAGGGTTGACATCTGCTAGTCCTAACAAACATTATGAGATGAATTTAAATTTGTGTTGAAAAAAAATTGTTTATATATATATTTTTTTATGTGTTAGCTATTCCATGCCTAGAGCGCTCGCCGAAGATACACTGGAACGCGCCGCGCTCCCTTTGAATATAGTTTTTATTTACATCGAGCAAATCACTAAAAAATATTAATGAATACACTAAAGGCACAAGAGACTTTTAACAACAGGTGGTCCTCGTACTTAATCCGCCAAAAGCACATAAAAAACCTTTTCTAAAAAAAATAATTCATCTCAAAATGTTTTTTAGGACTAGCAGTAGTCAACCCTAAGAGGTTGTTAGCATTTTACCAATAACCCTGTATAAAAACTTATTGATGAATATATTTTGAATTTTAATAATTTTCGCGTCGACTCGTGATACATAGAAAGCTCGGCGGCTATCTCTCTAAAATTTTAATGAGGATTTTCAGTCGCTATTTCCTTCACTTGCAGAGGTTGATGACGCCTACCAGAGCGAGGGTATAAGCTTCCATCTGTGATTGATCTCGACCGGTTTTGAACGCATTGTAGCACTCATAAGCACTTGGTTTTAAAAACTTCTTTGTTTAAAAAAAAAAAAAAATTTTTTTTGCACGTTTGTCGACGTCCCGATTTAAAATTCTTAAAATAATTACGTCTACGGCATCTCCGTCCATCAGTCTCGGTTGTCAACTCCGAATTTCGAGAACTAATCGAAACTTAAAAATCTTTTAAAAATATATTGTAGACAGGGTTATTGGTAAAAAGCTAATAACCTCTTAGGGTTGACTTCTGCTAATCCTAACAAACATTATGAGATGTTGTTTTTTTCTACTGAGAAAAAAAAACCGTTTTTTTCTACTGAGAAAAAAAAACCGTTGTTTTATGTGTTTTTGACTGAATAAGTACGAGGACCACCTGATGATAAAAGTATCTTGTGCCTGTAATGTATGATTTCATATTTTTTATTACTTTGCTCGATGTAAATATTCATAACTCTATTCAAAGGGAGTGCGGCGCGCTCCTGTGTTGCCATGTCGGGCGCCCTTGGCATTAAATATTATTTTGAAAAAAAAAAAAAACATGTCAAAATGTTTGAAGCAGAAGTCAACCCTAAGAGGTTGTAAGCATTTTACCAATAACCCTGTATAGTCAGTATATATACAATATGGGGGTCTTCAAAACGCGAGTGAACAGGTATCTTCTGGGTAAGCGCGCTCCATCATCGACCGCATCATCACTTAACATCAGGTGAGATAGAGGTCAAGTGCTACCCAGTTCAGTATAAAAAAAAAAAAAAAAAAAAAAGTACGAGAGTCTGACTCACACATAACTGAATTTTTACCTTATCTAATATTGACCTATTATATTTATATATTTCAGGCAAAGGCATCGGCAAGAAGAGTAAAAGCAGCAGTGCGAGCGCTGAACCTATGCCGAGCACTAGTCGAGCGCAACCAAGTATTGACGGTATGTTGCTTTGCTGAAGGTAAAGCACACTTATGGTGTCTTTGAAGCGCTCGTAGCGAAGTTTGCTTAGCCATTCTGAATCGATCAGCAAAGTTAAGCAACGTCCGCCGCGGTCCTGACTTGGATGGGTGACCGCTGGTGACGTTACTACTGAGCGCTTCCGTGCTTCGGAGGGCACGTTAAGCCGTCGGTCCCGGTTGTAGTCTTAGGATGGCAGTCGTTACAGCATGGTGGTAGGGCACTTTGCGAATGCCCGCCTGGCTAGCTACCACCCTCAAGTTGAAAATCTGTCGCCAAGCACCTAACGGTGTGTTCCGGCAGCTGTCCTTGAGAGCCAGTAATTCTAGGTTAGCCTGTACAACATCTTCGACCACATCATCACTTACCATCAGGTGAGATAGTGGTCAAAGGCTAACCTATCAGGCATAAAAAAAAAAAAAAAGGTCAGCACCGATCGCTTCATTCATCACATCAACTGGGTACACCCACCGTTGAAAAAGGTCTCCAGGTCAAGGATCGTCAAGGAACCTGGCAGGCGTCTTAACGGTCGCAGTAGAAGTTTTCAGTTCTTTTAAAGGCGCTGCTTCCCACCTTCTGGCGTTTTGACCTCTTAGTCACCTCTTACGACACCCACTGGGAGAAATAGAGCGGTGACAAACTAACCCGGCACCCAACGGGGGTTTCATTGAAAATCAAAATAATTTTGCAATTTAGGCGCCTGCGACGCTCTTATGAAGGTCAAATTACAAATTTTAATATTGAAATATTCTACATTGTACTGCCACGTTCTGAAAAAAGTCATATAGAGCCACTGCGACAACTACGGCCAAGAAACTAGGTAGGTAATTCTTTTCGAAAGTGGTTTTAACAACGCGTTACAAAATCACACTTATATTATAAAAGCGAAAGTTTGTGTGTTTGTTCATGTTCAAACGAATAGACCAATTTTGATGAAATTTGGTATGGAGGTAGCTGGATAGGAATCTTTTCATCATCACCATCATCATCATTCACCACGTGGGTGTAACCGCGGGGTGAAGCTAAAATTATTATACCAATATTTGTTTAAATTACATATGCAACAGGTGATCGCTTGGCAGAGGCAGAAATGTAGTCATAGAAATGGTATCATTGGCTTTCTAAAAGTAAGAATGCACTTGACGCTTCAATAATTTTTTTATGCTTGATAGGTTAGCCTTTGACCACTATCTCACCTGATGGTAAGTGATGATGTGGTCGAAGATATTGTTCAGGATAACCTAGAATTACTGGCTCTCAAGGACAGCTGCCGGAACACACCGTTAGGTGCTTGGCGACAGATTTTCAACTTGAGGGTGGTAGCTAGCCAGGCGGGCATTCGCAAAATGCCCTACCACCATGCTATAACGACTGCCATCCTGAGACAACAACCGGGACCGACGGCTTAACGTGCCCTCCGAAGCACGGAAGCGCTCAGTAGTAATGTCACCAGCGCGGTCACCCATCCAACTCATGACCGCGGCGGACGTTGCTTATCTTTGCTGATCGATTCAGAATGGTTAAGCAAACTTCGCTACGAGCGCTTCGAATGAATTGCTTCAATATTTTAATTAATTTCGAGTACATGTCCTTAGTTGAGCCTAATCTTATATGGTTGCAGATAATTAAAAGACACATCTAGTAATATGATCTCTTTTTTATGCCTGTTAGGTTAGCGTTTGACTACTATCTCACCTGATGGTAAGTGATGATGTGGTCGAAGATGTTGTTCAGGTTATTTATTACTGGCTCTTAAGGATAGCTGCCGGAACACACCGTTAGGTGTACAGGTTATTATTACCGATGGAGTACAGCATGGGATTCTTCAAAATGGGCGTAAAGAGATTTCTTCAGGGTCGGCAACGCGCGAGTGATACCACTGGTGTTGCAAGCGTCCATAGGCTACGGTAACTGCTAACCATCAGGCGGGCCGTACGTTTTTTTGCAACCTTAATGGTATAAAATAAAGGTGCTGAATGACGGATTTTCTACTTGAGGGTGGTCGCTAGCCAGGCGGACATTCGCAAAATGCCCTTCCACCATGCATATGTAGAAAAAAAAAATGCTTCTGATTCTTAAAATGTGATCTAAAGCATTCAGCGTTTGCGTATAGAATCAGTGCCTCAGGGTATTGGCGTCGTCCCAGGTCCTAATTGAATAAATATCTGTACTTAATTGATAAAATATCTTAACTTAATTTATAAAATATCACGACTTAATTGATAAAATATCTTAACTTATTTGATAAAATATCTTAACTTAATTGATAAAATATCTTAAGGAAATTAATATATTTTCAGATGTGTACGAACCGGAACACAACGGTATACCGTCTGGGTCCGAACACACGCGCAACTCTGATTCGGAATCATCGATCTACACCAACATTGAAGTATTGGAAGAGGAGCTGCCTGATGATGAAGTGGAACTCACCTACGACGAGGCCAGCGAGTCTGGAAGGCGGCGTTTACATGATCATGTGAGCTGGGAATATCTATTAGAGCAAAATTCGCTTTTAGGGTACCTGCTGAGGTAGCTTAGTTGAATTGTCAGGTGCGTAGGAAGACACGGGTTTCGTTCCATGCCAAAAGGTTACATCACAACAACAGTTTAATTGCGAGGAACTGAATATTAGAATAGATTACATTTTTAATTGAATAATAGTAATGTGTTTCTGAAGTGCTCGTAGCCAAGTTTGCTTAGCCATTCTGAATCGATCAGCAAAGTTAAGCAACGTCCGCCGCGGTCATGACTTGGATGGGTGACCGCTGGTTGGGCATTACTACTGAGCCCTTCCGTGCTTCGGAGGGAACGTTAAGCCGTCGGTCCCGGTTGTTGTCTTAGGATAGCAGTCGTTACAGCATGGTGGTAGGGCACTTTGCGAATGCCCGCCTGGCTAGCCACCACCCTAAAGTTGAAAATCTGTCGCCAAGCACCTAACGGTGTGTTCCGGCAGCTGTCCTTGAGAGCCAGTAACTCTAGGTTAGTTTGAACAACATGTTCGACCACATCATCACTTACCATCAGGTGAGATAGTGGTCAAAGGCTAACCTACAAAGCATAAAAAAAAAAAATTAAAAAAAAAATGTACATTGTATTGTTGCAGAGTGCGGCCAGTAGGGTGCGCAAGCGACGCATCCCGAGCTCCGGCAGCGAGTACGGACGAGTGCACAGGAAACACAAACGCGGGAAACGGAACGATAGGGAACAAAAACGGTAAGTTTATACCTAAATATTACTCTGTTCATAACATACTTCCCCGTGGGTGTCGTAAGAGGCGACTAAAGGTGGACAGCAGCGCCTTCTGAGGAACTGATATCTAAATACGCCTGCCAAGCGTGGGGATTATGATAAATGCCCCTTAATGGGGGAGGCCTGTTGAGTGGACAATCCCGCAGTTACAGTACAATATAAAGGTGGACAGCAGCGCCATCTAAGGAACTGATATCTAAACACTGCGATCCCCAAGTCGCCTGCCAAGCGTGGGGATTATGATAAATCCCCCTTAATGGGGGAGGCCTGTTGAGTGGACAATCCCGCAGTTACAGTACAATATATAACATACTTGTCGTGGGATAAAAGCAGAAAAATTGCGAAAAGTATTCATTTTTAGTTACATTACATAATAAAAATATTTATATAATCTCATTCGGTAATATTCTAATTATGAAATTAAATACAGACTTTTATTGGCATATTTTATGTACATACTTCTTTCAGAAAATTTAAAAGTTAAATTAAAGCATTGTTCTCCTAACAAAACAATGCTTTAAAACAATTTTTTAATTATTAAAGTACAATGTGTCCCGACCAAGGAGGTTTCAATTCAATTTAAGTACACATTATCTATGGTGAGCGAAATGCGCGCGCAACGCGCTGCGCTGGTTCCGAGCCAATAGACCAATAACATACTTTTTCCATTTTGGCGCTATTTCGTACATACGAATTTGAGTAATATTTTGTTGGATAAAACTTTAGTAGCAAAAATGTCAAGCAACACCCACGATACTGATGATTTAACTCCACCTGACATTCTAGAAACAGCTACGAAACTGACGAATAGTCTTTTGCCAGAAAAATCAAGAAAAGCGTATAACCACAGAGAGTTGAAATACAGGTAAAGAAATAATAATATAGCCATGAGATTAAATAAAGTAGTGTATGCAACTGCATATAATTAGGTATTAAAACACTCGTGTAATCTTATTTTGAAACTCGCCTGCGGCTCGTTTCAAAAAACTACAGTCATGTTTTAATACCCTCTATTATATGACAGTTGCATAAACTACTATTATAATAATTTTATAATATATATGGATTTCATTTAGCAATAAAAATACCATAACTTTAACTTATATACCTAGAGGTTTGTACGGACCCCTTGGTGCGTTCCTTGTCCGACTCGCACTTGGCCGGGTTTTTATTGTAAGGCCCTGTTTGAGAATGTTCGAGTAAGTTCCGGTTATACTACCAAGAACTTAATTACTAAACAAAACACTTGCGTTTCACCAGTCATCGATTTATTCTATCCATCGGTTAAAGTTTGAAACGCGCTGCATGTTAACTGTCATTTTTATCATTCAGTTATTTTATGTGTTGGTTAGAAATCCGAAACTTTATTAGGAAATTCTGAAACGGGCCCTAAATCTGAATAACCTCCATTGTTAAGTTTTATAATATTATAATATAACCCCCAGGATACGGGAGCGTTTCACCGAGGGTACTCCATCGTCGAGTTCATCATCAGAAGGATCGGGCGCTGGGGACGGCGGCACGCGGTACGAATCCGACAGATCGTACCATCCCAGATATTCTACTGACGACGACGCGCCGCTTCACCTGTACAGGTAACTAACTTGTATATTTTTTTTATATATATATATATTTTTTTTATGCCTGATAGGTTAGTCTTTGATCACTATCTCACCTGATGGTAAGTGATGATGTGGTCGAGGATGTTGTTCAGGCTAACCTAGAGTTACTGGCTCTCAAGGACAGCTGCCGGAACACACCGTTAGGTGCTTGGCGACAGATTTTCAACTTGAGGGTGGTAGCTAGCCAGGCGGGCATTTGCAAGGCGCAAAATCTGTTTCTGTTTTTTTTAATACTAATGTAATTGAAATGTTTCAGACAAAGAGCCGAAGGCAACGAAGAAGCGGGTCCTTCGAATGCCAGAAGAAAACAGAAAGGTCACGGGAGGGTAAGTTTCCAAATGTTTTTTTTTTAGTTGTGCGGGGTTAGAATTGCATCTTCCAATAACTTATATAATAATATTATTGAGTTATAAGTAGTGACCAAGGTAAAATTTCAGACATTAGCAGCAACTCCTTCTGAAGAACTACCATTCTACACTGAGATCCCCAAGACGCCTGCTAAGTGTGGGGATTATAGACAAACCCACCTCTGATGATAGGAGGGATTCGTTCAACAGTGGATGTTATTATAGAGTCTAGTTCTTTTTATTTGTAGGGTTTTTCTCTGGGGTGGTTCTAGTGAAATATATTTTTTTTTAGTAATTTCTCCTGAATCATCTGGTTTTGGGAGTCCAAATGTAAAGTTAGTTTGAATCCACCGGGGGCCTGATGGAGGAGTTCAAGGGGAACGAACGGGTACAGCCCGCAAGGAATTTGTTTATCTCGTGCTTCCTCGGGAACTATGTTCTTCTTTATTTTTTTTATTATTATTATTGCTGATAGGTAAGCCTTTGACCACAATCTCACCTGATGGTAAGTGATGATGTGGTCGAAGGTGTTAACAAGCTTAACCTAGAATGACTGGCTCTCAAGGACAGCTGCCGGAACACACCGTTAGGTGCTTGGCGACAGATTTTCTACTTGAGGGTGGTCACTAGCCAGGCGGACATTCGGAAAAATGCCCTTCCACCATGCGGTGAAGCTCAAGCCCGCGGCGGGATTTGAACCATGGACCTGCTACGCGGCAGTCCATAGCCAAAGCCACTGAGCTATCACTGCTTCAAAGGGGGCTATGGGTATTTAAAAACTAAAAAAGTGTGAAAGCGGCGTTTTGAATTCTTAAGGACCCAAGTTCCATTCCAGAGTCAGACAGTTATACCTGACAAAGAAATTCTTAGTAACAATCAGTAGTCTTGAACTATGCCCTGTAAATGGTAATAGGCTATTTGCCTATTACATGGGACCCCGGGCGATTCATGGTCACCTCTGACAAACTCTTTCGAGGATATGATGTCCAGGACAAGGAATATTTGTAACAACGAATGGCCTCTAGGTTGTGAAATTATTTTTTATTCAAAGTTATACTATTAGATTGGCCCTATAGAAATGTCATTAAAATCGCTTTAGTACTTTGGTCTTCTAATCAAAAAAATGAAAAAAAAAATATCAATATAAACAAACTTTCGTATTCTGTGACTTTTCAGTCAGTACGTACGAGGACTATATCGATTTGATACTTTTCAGTGAAGGAAGTCGGTAATTTTTTTATTATAAACCATTGTTACTGACTCCTTCCAATTTCGTGAATTATAAATCAAATACCTATCTTTTGTAGAGCGGTGGTGTGTCGCTGCGAGCACGCAGAAGCCCTCGGAGGTACAACGAGGACAGCGAAGACGACTCGATAGCAGCCATCAGCAAACGGATGCAGCATCATCAGCACTTAGCCAGGAGACGGCCTCTCCATCTGCCGCAGGTATACTACCACCCTGATAGTGAGGAGTTCTTATATTGTTCTTCTTTATATGCCTCTTCTAATTTGTTCAAGTTGACAGTCAGCTTAACCATATTAAGACGCTGTCAATAGCTGAAATTTTGTCCCTATCGGACTGCGTAGGACTGAAAGAGAGGCAGTGATGTTGAAATCACGATAAGTTTGGGTAAAATCCGAAAGTTTAATAACACAAAACTAATAAAGTAAATCGATAATGTAACTTTTCTTGTCCCTCTTGATAAGTGTTTTTATTTTATTGATATATTTTCATACACATTCATCATAAATAATAAAGATATTTTATACCACACCCACTCAGATAGTGTCTCATTCCTCATTCAAAAACGTGTTATAAAGTTTGTCATTTCTCCCTTATAAATGTGCAGCGAGAAAAGTTATATGGAATTTCATTTCTTCCCTCCGTAGCAGTGAAGGAATGTTGTATGAAAATCCATACTCCTTTATTCTTTTTGCTTCTAACAAAAAAAAAATACAATAGTCAAATCTCAAAAAGGTTTTATATCAAATAATTAGAAAAAAGATGTGGGATCAAATCTTTCAATCTCTTTGTTATATTAATTAAGATTTTTATTCTTTTAGAATTTGTAGCATAAGTATATTACAATATTTATTACATAGGTCACTTCCGTTGGCTTGGCGTGGGGAGACTAAGGGCCCGTTTCAGAATGTCCTAATAAAGTTTCGGGATGCTAACCAACACATAAAATAACTGAATGATAAAAATGACAGTTGACATGCAGCGCGTTTCAAGCTTTAACCGATGGATAGGATAAATCGATGACTGTGAAACGCAAAGATAGTATTTTATTTATTAAATATGTTCTGGGTAGTAAAACCGGAACTTACTCGAACATTCTGAAACTAAATGTACACAATTACACTGGTAGGACCCCCACTAGGTGGTCTGACGACATCGTAAAAGTCGTGGGTAGTCAATTGTTACATCAATGATTTAATTTTAATAATTGATTAAATTCGTATGATATTAATCATCTCAATCCTGGCCCTCCTTATTTCGAGCTAGTTATAACCGAGCTGGCTGACCAGGAATTTTGTCGGATAAAGGAAGGGATAATACCCATATCCATCTATATAATAATACTAGTGCCCCCCCTCCCCCCCGGCTTCGCACGGGTAGGTAATTGTGACTATTAATTTTAGATGTTAGCTATCCTGTCTTTCAATTTGGATCAAATTATACACGGTATGCAAAACAAATTTAAAATCGGTTCAGTAGAGGAGTCCATCGCGGACAAACATTGTGACACGTAATTTATATATATATATATATATATATTTTTATTGATGGTTCACAGAACTGTATATACACAAAAATAAACAAAAGTGATAATTACATTACAAAACATGTGTAGGCGAGCAATGTATATAAAGATAAAGTAAATTCTACGATGGTTATTCAGACGAGAAACGAAGTAGACGTGTTTATATTTGCCGGTAATGGAAAATTTGTAATTAAATGTTAAAAGTTGAGTGAAACATAATCTGAGTGCTAAAGTATAGTAAACACTGTACAAGTTATTTAGTGGTGTATTTGGACAACTAAATTGTGCTATATTTCAAAAGTTATAGACAAATCAATTTATAATCTGAAGGTATTTCTGTGTCGACTAAGTGGGTGGTTGGAAAGAAACGGGATCTGTGTCGTTCTTGTGTCGCCCGCCGAACGAGATTGGCGTGCAGTACTGTTATTTATTCTGTGTCACCACTGATAAGGTAGCAGTTACTGCGTTTTGTGAGTCAAAACTATTCGATTTACTTTAGAGTGATGGCTTCTAAAGCGCTTTCTTGTGCTGGGTGCCGCGGACTCATAAGTTCTAGGCGTTTTCTGACATGTAGTGTTTGTGTACTTACTTACGACTTGGAATGCGCGAATGTTTCTGAAACACGCTTTTTCGGCACTCTGACAGGTGATAAAAGAAACTCATGGAAGTGTCCAGGGTGTATAAATAAACAGCCTAAAATAGGTAATGTTAACACACCAGTAGGTGCCGCGCATAGCTCGGTACTGCGAGAAAAAGGGAAGCCATGTCAGATAAGCCCTCTAAAGAGCACTCCTAAGTTAAATGAGTTAAATGAATTGATGAACACTAATACTCCATTGCCAGATATGCTCGACACAGCCAATTTGGAAGACTCTCTTATACTAACAACCCAACTAGATCAAACAACTTCTGGCGGTCGATACGTTAATAATATGATTCGTAGAAAGCCACTTACCCAACATACTAGTATTTTGACTGAAAACTCGTATGCAGAGGACACTATCTTGCTTGATAACATGCGGATAGTAGTCCGTGAAGAGCTCCAAAGCATTATCGATAAGCGCCTTACAGAATTGATTGCAAAAATTGTTGATGACAAAGTTGCTATTGCTGTTCAAGCAGCAATCCCAGGTTTACAAGAACGCATATCAGTATTGGAAAAGTCAGTTGAAAGCCGTATGTCGATATTAGAAAAGACTGTAGAATGTCTCATAACGACAAATAATTTACAAAAGAAGCTTTCACCTGAGCAATGTTCAGATATGCAACTTGGAGAAGTTGTGGTGAGCGGAGCAAATACCAGCAGCAGGAATAAGTCGACAAATGTTCTGGGCACCCGAAATGAATTGCTGTCAAAACCGGTTTCTGAACAAATAAATTCTCACCTCCTGAGTCAGGCTACACCAGCCTCTGGCGTACCTGGAATATCCGACGATATCCCCACTATTTTATCATCAAATGAGGAATGGGTTGAGATTAAAAAGAAGAAACGTGTGCCTTTGGGGATTACGCGTGGTACTGCAGCCAGTGGAGCGACGCAATTAGAAGCTTGTGAACGATGGAAATACATACATCTATATTTCGTCAAATTGGGTACTACTGAGGACCAAGTATCTAGCCACTTGATGTCTGTATGTGGCGCTGGAGTTTGCACTGTCGAGACGCTAAAGGCCCGCGGGCACTATGCGTCATTCAAACTTGGCGTTCCAACAAAATTTGTAGATAAGATTATGCTATCAGAGAATTGGCCCGAGGACGTATGTGTTAAGCCTTGGAGGCAGAACTTTCGTGCAAATGAAGGTAAGAAACAATCGCTGCAAACCCAAGCTCGTTGAAATATTTTATCAGAATGTAAGGGGCTTGAGAGGAAAAACAGTGACGTTTCGAAACAACATGTTAAGTTCTTGTACTTCAGACATAATTGCTTTGACTGAAACTTTTTTGAATTCTTCTGTTTTTAACGCAGAACTGTTTCCGCCGAATTATGTAGTGTTACGTAAGGATCGAGCCGGAGACGTAGGATGGGGTGGTGTTCTATTAGCAGTCAAAGATTCTTACTCTGCTCAATTAATTACAGATGTGGATGGTTTAAGTGTCGATAAAGAGCTTCTGTTTGCTACCATAACTTGTAAAAATGTAAAGTTTCTTGTATGTGTTGTCTATTTACCACCTAACTACACAGAAATTCAGTTTTGTGATGTATTAGAGTGTATAGAAAATGCTGTATGTAAATATTCATTACTTGATGTCGTCATTGTGGGCGATTTTAATTTAAAGTCATTTAATTCTAGTGCTAACAACCAATTTGAATGTTTTTTAGAATATTGTAATTTAAAACAACATAATGTGATCTGTAATAAGTATGGCAGCATATTAGATCTTATTTTGTCTAATGTTTCTAATAAAAATATAAATGTTTCGGGATGCGTAGAGCCACTCGTGCCGATCGATGCGTTTCACCCACCGGTGACAGTAGTCGTATCTCTACCTCGTGTACCATGTATCAGCAGCTCTCATATGTCTATGTCGCCATCAAGAAGCAAGTTAGCCCCAAGTTGGAATTTCAGAAAGGCAAACTTAAATGTTCTATATTTGGCTATAGCTAACATCGATTGGACCGAAGTGTTAAATGAAAATGACGTAGATTCAGCTATTGATATATTTTATTCAAAATTAAATTTGATTATCAATGAATATGTGCCAGTAAAGAAAAGTCCAAATCATGCAACGAAGAAATATAATTACCCGCGATGGTTTACTTCTGAAATCATTAACAGTATTAAATATAAATATTTCCATTTAAAGCGGTTCAAGTGCAATGGCCTTGAATTTAATCATGAAATGTTCAAATACTATAGATCTAAAGTAAAGGACCAAATAGCCAACGCTCATGACCAGTATATTCAATCTATTGAAAATAATATACGCCACGAGCCCTCCAGTTTTTGGACACACGTTAAAGATATGCGCAAAGATAAGAAGCAACATCGTGAATACATGTATAATGATAGGCTTGTTGTAGGACAGGAAGCAGTAGACGCTTTTGCTGATTATTTCAATTCTATTTTTTTGAACTCAATTCCTAGATTAGATGCTCAATTAGCGGAAAAAACGACTCATGCATACCCAAATGTGACATGTGTAACGATTGACCACGTGACTATTAGTGAATTGCGCAGTGCAGTGCGTAAACTTAAAGCTTTTTCAGCAGTAGGTCCGGATGGTATTCCTTCATATCTGGTTAAGGATTGTCTTTGCCCATTGGAGTCTCCTCTTCTGCATATATTCAATCTGTCTTTGCAATGTAGTGTTTATCCTACAAGGTGGAAAGTAACCAGGGTCACTCCAGTGCCTAAAGGTGGTTCTGAGGCTGACATACGGTGTCAGAGACCCGTCGCTGTTCTATCTGTCTTTGGAAAAATATTTGAGACCATTATTAATCGATGTATTATTGGTCAAGTTGGACACAAAATGGATGACTCGCAGCATGGATTCCGCCGTGGGCGCTCTACTGTAACCAATCATATTGCATTTGTTGACTATGTGGCAACACAGATGGACAGTGGTTTTCAAGTTGACACTGCATACTTCGATCTAAAGAAAGCTTTTGATCTTGTGGACAATGATATTATGTTATCTAAACTCTCGCGTCTTGGGTTTTCTCCGAAACTCTTGGATTTCATGTCAAATTATTTAAGAGATCGAAAGCAGTACGTTCAGCTTGGCAATTACTGGTCAGATGAATATTATACTAGATCGGGCGTAAGTCAGGGGTCTACATTAGGACCGACGCTGTTTCTGTTTATGATAAACGATCTTCCGAAGGCGCTTAAAACTGCCAAATGTTTGTTGTTCGCAGACGATGTGAAGCTATATCATAGAATCACAAATACATCTGATTGTGTAGACCTCTAATGTGACATAGATGCAATTGTTAACTGGGCTAATACGAACAACCTATACTTTAATGTCTCTAAGTGCAAAGTAATCACATATTCCAGGTCTTTAAAGCCTGTTGGCTATCTATATAGGTTAGAACATAGTTTGCTCAAGAGGGTTTCCTCTGTGCGCGACTTGGGCATTATCATGGATAGTAAACTTCAGTTTAGTGACCACGTAACAAACATATGTAAGAAAGCAAATAGAACTTTAGGTTTTGTAATTAGAGCTGCTAGTCAGTTCCGTGACATAAACATACCCATTGTATTGTATAACGGATATGTTCGCAGTACATTAGAATTTGGCGCCGTGGTATGGGACCCAAGAACCATAAAATACTCTGTAATGGTAGAAAGAGTACAGCGTAAGTTTCTTAGGTATCTCTACAAGAGAATGTACGGATATTATCCTTTTCTTTACCCATCTTTATTTGTTTTGGGTATGGTTGGCTTCGTGTCTCTAGAACACAGACGAAAGCTTTCACTCATCATACACTACTGTCTATTGATGCGAAACCAAGTTGACAACCCATCTGCTCTCTCAGAAATAGGTTACTTTGTGCCTGAGAATTATATCCGCATGGGTCAGAGACGCCAGCTCCGACTACTAGCGCCCCCTTCAGGGATACACACATTGCACGCGCGCAATGCACCGACCGCGAGGGCTATTACACTTATCAACGACTTTTTAAATGTGGTCCAAGATGCTGACTTACACACTGATCCTATTAGCCGTATTTTTATGTATACTTTATTATATTTAAATCGTATATAGTTATTTAAGTTTGTAGTGTTTTGTGAATAAAGGCATACCGCCTTTAAATTGTTATGTTACCTATGCTATGACATTGTGAATGTGTTGGCTTAGCTGTAAGTTCACAATTGTAAGTCTAAATAAATAAATAAATAAATAATCCCCAAGACGCCCGCTAAGCTTGGGAATGGCGAACTTCCCTTAATAGCGGAGGCCTTTGTTCAACTGTCGACGTCATGGCATCGTTTTGGTATTTCCAGAGTGTACGCGCCGAGGCGAGCACGGCCCACACGAATGACCACAACTACTTCAACGGACACGCGGCGCATCCTGCTATGAACGGAAACGGTGAGTTCTTATATTAATATGAAGTGACGCCTGTCCATTGTACAGTTGCGGTCACGGGCTATATTATTAAATTAAAAAAAAAAAAACTGGATATATATAGGTTAGCTTTTGACCACTATCTCTCCTGATGGTAAGTGATGATGTGGTCGAAGATGTTGTTCAGGCTAATCTATAATTACTGGCGCTCAATGACAGCTGCTGGGACACAACGTAAGGGGCTTGGCAACAGATTTTCTACTTGTGGGTGGTAGTGGTAGCTAGCCAGGCAAATGCCCTACCATCTTGCTGTAACGACTGCCATCCTAAGACAAAAACCAGGACGTGGTCGGGGTAACGTGCCCTCTGAAGCACGTGCACGCTCAGTAGTAATGTCACCAGCGGTCACCCATCCAACTCATGACCACCGTGGACGTTGCTTAACTTAGCTGATCGGTTAAGAACGGCTAAGGAAACTTCGTTACGAGTTACGAGCGCTTCGAATGTCGAGGTGACCAGTATTGTCTTGCAATAACAGCTAGCATGTCAGCAACTAACAGTAAATTATATTTTCATTCCTCAGCCTCCCGGTCAGCCGGCAGCGGCAGCAGTGGCGCCGGCCCCGTGTCGATATCATCACGTGGCCGCGTGCGGAAACTGACCGCTAAGGCGCGCGGCCTGTTGAGGGACTGAGACGAGCCATAGCACTCGCCGGATGATCACCGCGAGTGTCATGTACAGTGAATAGTGAAAATGTTGCCCGGTGATAGTGAAAACGCTGGCCAGTGAAAGTGAAAACGCTGGCTAGTGAATGTGAAAACGCTGGCTAGTGAAAGTGAAAACGCTGGCCAGTGAAAGTGAAAATGCTGTGCAGTGAAATTGGAAACGCTGGTCACAAAACTGGAAAAATTAGGATAGAGAAAAATCACTGAGAATTGGACTGTGAAAAGAAACATACCAAATAGGACTGTGAGTTTCAAATCACCTTCTAAAGTACAATGAACAAATGCTATTCATTTATTTTCGATTCCCTTGGGAAGATCTCTATTTTCAATGCAGTAAAGCAACTTAGTTGGGATTGTCGAGTTAGCCAGCTATGTGCAGAAGACGGACTGACTGAATAAAACGAGTTAATTGAATTAGCAACCCTTTCTGTCTTCTTCCAGGGAAAGAGGCTAAAGGGTGCTTGGAACCCAGGGCCTGGGTTAAAATGGTCAGTTCTATTATATGCATTGACACCCTTTCACTTTTCTACTCAAATTCCATTCTCTGCCTAATCAAATCTGGTGATAAGACTCTACAATCTCAACTAAGCATAGCTGGGTTAATTTTATGATTAATTAAATTACATTCACTAAACCATAATCTTAGAACAGAAATAATTTTAAGAGACCTAATTATTCTATAATTTTTCTTTAAAAATATAAGCTCTTGCACCCACCTGCACAAAGGTCAATGACCGATGTTACGCGACCGAGGGTACAATAACCTTTTTTGCTAAAGACTGGGAATTATAGAGGTTGATGGCCGATATTCTTCCTGCTCGGCGATCATACTTTGGACGGCTTTCCGTCAAAATAGTTCCAGGTAGTGGAGTGGCAAACGAGGAAAATATCTTGAATAAGATCTTCATTAGTTTATCTTGTTTATATAATTGAAACAATCTTAGTATAATTTTTTATTACCACAATTCTGCTGAACAAGCTTACAAAATTGCGATGAAAAGAAATTTTCAGCCACAAGGGATACAAACCTCTTTCAACCATGTTGACTGTTTCTTGCTTGAATTGACAGTATGTAGTGGATCCTGCTCCTGGACATTTTTTTTCTATCTTCCACTAGACTACCACGCTCTATTTTAATGGAAAGTACTCTTAATTAAGTAAAATCAATTCAAACTTTTCTCATAGAGAAATACTTTGGAGAATGTATCAATTGTATTCTATAGTATAAAGACTGACTGCTTACATAAATAAGCTATTGGTTAGAAAATATAAATATTTAAATGTATAATAATATTGTAAATATGATAAACAGCTCAACTTTGAACTTGTATTTAAGTATTAATTAAAAATATTGTTCATAATACTTATCCATCGTTTCTGGGAGGACTAGACAATGATTTCTTTATGTATTTATGCAAGGCAGCCCCATAATTATAACAGTTTATTCAATTCTTTATTGTGACATGGAGCCACAAATTAAAACATTTTTTTCTCAGCTAATAGATCATGTTACTCAATATGTGAACATTTCTCTCCTATTAATTCAATAATAATGTCTAAACCCAGAAGTGCAAGAACTTTCTGTAGACCAATTAGTATGAACCAACAAAATATGATTGCCAAGTGTCAAATATGACAGCTGTCATAATGATGGGTATTTTCACTGAATAAATATCTGGAACTCCAGGCCAGTGATACTCAGAAAGCTAAAGGAGATGCTAAACGGCTTTAATAATTTCAAGAACAAATAATATTACATGTATAAGTTGATATCCTTACTAAAAGATCTCAAAGAAATGGTCATCAAATTTTTGTTATTATTTATACATTATCAAATTGGTTTATTGTTTAATGATTCACTTAGTTTCTATTGAATAAGTACTTCTAAGGATAATCTTCGTAGCCTGATCCATACAATTTTTTTATTTAATGATCAAATTTCAACATTATAAAATTGCACATCAGTGACATTACCAAAATGTTTTTACATATTCAAATGATTAGTCTTATCATTTTACTTATAATATACGTTTTCCTGTTTTTTATCTTGTTAAAATGTCTTGATACATGATTGCTGGAGATATTAAGATATATATGTATATATTATATCTGAAACGGTTGCGAGGTTGACTCTCGAATAAATTAAATGTTGACGAATTAATGTTTGTGATTAAAATGTAATTAATGTAAAATTAAGTGTAATCAGGACAAACTATTACATGTATATAAAATTATATGTGAATTCAAGTGGGTAATAAATGTAACTTGTGTATCAATCAAACGGTATTGACCTAACTCAAATCCAGACTGCATTGACTTACACTGCACATTATCACTGACTTAAGTTATTATTTTAATAACATACATACATAAAATGGAAAATAAAAAAAAACACATATTATTTGTTCACTAGTATCTTCTAAACATGATAGATTCCCAGGTAGATGCGGTATTAGATACATGAGTAACAGGTCTGTGAATTTGTACGGCTGATCTTAACCAGTTAAACCTGATTGAAGTGATCATATACTTTTTAACGAAAAACAAACTAAGTATATTTCTCAATTTGTTTAGTCAAAATGTAGGTCATGGGTCCCTAAAGTTTGTAATTTAATTTGTGTTACGAAGTCTATCCAGTCTGGACTTGAGTTTTGTGGGTTTGATATTGTTGGTTGAGCGATATGACTTTTGTTTGAGAAAGTCATGCAGTGCCAGTGTATTGAATTAGTTGTTAAACATTGTATGTATTTGTATATATAAATAGTTGTATGTTTGTCTGTCCGTGTTAACGCACAGTGATAATAGTGTAATGTGTGAAACCAAACTGAAATAAATTTATTTTGTAAATTACCTTTTTTTTAAATCCTTCTATCATAATATGGTTGTGAATATATAATCTCACACGTGAGTTCTGAATCACCTCGCATATCATTGAACAGTCTTGATGGTCGGGCGAGAAAAACCAGGGGAATGCAGGTTTGATTCCAGCTTGAGATGGAAACTTTGGGCTCTATTAAATAAGTAATAGCATTTATCAATCTTGTTAGTCTTTTAATGTTAATAATAACAAATATTTTTTAAATGTTTTCTTAAAATATTTGTTATTATTAAATTTGGATTTCAGCAAAGTAACGCCTGAATATCCATTATCTTTTAATTGCACTAGTTTTTGGTGCCGATGGCAAAAATTCTACCCAATATTTTAAGCTAATAAATAGTAGTCTAGCCTTTCCCGTTGGAGCTGTGCAGCATGTGCTAGCTGGGGACATGTGTCACCAGCTTACACGGTAATTTAAGCTTGTAGCTCCAAAACCTTAGAAGCCACAGACTTGAAAATTTTAGTGCCTATTGCACAAATTATGCTCTAAATTTTGACATATTAAACATAGTCGTAGGTCCATTCGTACCGATGAGCAGCTGTAGACACGTGGTCTCCAGCTTACACGTTGTAATTGGGTCATTACTACTACAGCTTTCAAGTAGGGCGTTTAAATTTTTTTGTGCCACTGGCACAAATTATGCTCTAAATCCCTGGCTATAGTATATAATCACATCTTCAGCCGTTTCGTATATACAGCATGTGTAAGCTGGAGACCATAACCACGGTAATGTTATCTATACAGTATCTTAACTCGGCTCTCTCGTTGAAATAACTACCTACAACTGCTCTGTACGTAAACATGCGATAGGGCTACCCGCCTCCATTATTTTAATTTCATTTGCCTACTTTGGGTTTCCAATTAGTTTTGTTATTGTAAATACACTTTTTTTTATATGAACAAATAAAATTCTTTGTGAAATGATCACTAAAAATGCGTGTTGTATTTTGACTAGTAGGTAGATTGAATTAAAAAACCATGTTTATATTTGAACAAAAAATCAGTCTTAAAAATTTGCGACTGAAAAATATTTGTGAGACGTACGAAATGCTTTATTATTAAATTTTAGAGTATAAAAAATCCGCATTCTAATTTATAGCTTATAACTACCTATTTCACTAGTGTCAATCACTTTCCTTTAGTCTATTCCCTTTGTTATTAATCGAGACATTTTTTTTTCGGGGGATTAAAGGAAATACTTGTCCATTAAAAAGACACACATTATGTACCGTCAACTATGTAGACTATAAAACTTACAGTAACATTATTTTATAGTATTACCTTTCAGTTTCCGGGTTATCTAAAAAAAGTTATCTCTGGTTGCGTTTTTGACGAATTCGTGCAACCAAAAACAGCACAATAAATCCTACTCGTCATATTAAATATGTAAAATGTCCAAAAACTTATTTTTAGTGAAATATCGCGCGTTTATTGATAAAAAAAATAACACACGTCTATTCGTCACTGCGGCACAGACGCGACTGTCTGCGTACTGAGCGCGGGCCGAGATCGAGGCGCGTAGGTATAACTCGCGTTTCGTCCGTTTCTATGAAGTTGAAATACTGTATAGATAACATTACCGTGCCATGACGCCAGCTAACGCACTAATAATCACATGTAGCATCGAAGTTTATTTGGCACCTACATTTTGAGTTCGTATTCATAATTGCACTGAATCGGCTCTTAGTATATTGGCATATTCACAGAATTAAGAAATTTCAATTGAGGAAGCTGGAGACATACACATGTCTTTGACCGCTATATCATTAGAAGTTTTTAAATTTAGCCCAAATAAAATTCGCACGTGACATTATATAATTCAATTTATAATTTATATACCCATGTCTTGAAACAAGGATAGCTTCTCTCATTATTATGTCATATGGAGATAATATTTTATCCACGTTGTGTCAATTCTTTAAAACGGACACATATTTCCACCGAAATGTCAAGAGATAATTTTACTTGTGTGTATGTTTGCCTATTGAAATTTCTTAATTCTGAATATGCCAATATTTAGAGCATATTTAGTGCAATAAGGATTACCAACTTAAAATTTAGGTAACAAATAAACTTCGATGCTACGTGTGATTATCAGTGTGTTAGTTGAGTTGACGTTATGGTCTTCAGCTGACACATGCTGTATATACGAAACGGCTGAAGTTGTGATTATATACTATAGCCAGGGATTTAGAGCATAATTTGTGCCAGTGGCACAATAACATTGAAACGCCCTACTTGAAAGCCGTAGTAGTAATGAATGACCCGATTACAACCTGTCAACTGGAGACCACATGCCTACAGCTGCTCATCTGTATCTCTTGAACGAATAGGCCAAAATTTAGAGCATAATTTGTGCCATCGGCACTATAATTTTCAGGTCTCTGGCAATTAAGGTTTTGGAGCTACAAGCTCAAATCAACGTGTAAGCTGGAGACCCATGTCCCCAGCTAGCACATAGGTACAGCTCAACGGGAATGGCTAGACTACTTTTTAATAGCTTAAATGGTTGGGTAGAATTTTTGGCATCGCGTTGGCACCAAAATTTTTAGGGATAAAACCTACGAATAAATGATTTATTCGTAGGATAAAACGTATTCTGTATTTATATACGATGGAGATAAGTGGTCTAAGATGAAAAACCACCATCATTACATATACCAGCGAACATTAGTGTGTGTATATTTTTTATGCCTTATAGGTTAGCCTTTTTTTTTATTGCTGATAGGTAAGCCTTTGACCACAATCTCACGTGATGGTAGGTGATGATGTGGTCGAAGGTGTTAACAGGCTTAATCTAGAATAACTGGCTCTCAAGGACAGCTTCCGGAACACACCGTTAGGTGCTTGGCGACAGATTTTCAACTTGTGGGTGGTCGCTAGCCAGGCGGACATTCGCCAAAATGCCCTTCCACCATGCGGTGAAGCTCAAGCCCGCGGCGGGATTCGAACCATGGACCTGCTGCGCGGCAGCCCATAGCCAAAGCCACTGAGCTATCACTGCTTCTGCCTTTGACCACTATCTCACATTGTAAGTGATGATGTGGTCGAAGACGTGGTTCAGGTTAACCTAGAACTACTGGCTCTCAAGGACAACTGCCGGAACACACGGTTAGGTGCTTGGCGACAGATTTTCACTTTTGACATAAGGGTGGTAGCTAGCCAGGAGGGCATTCGCAAAATGCCCTACCACCGTGGTATAACGACTGCCATCCCGGTACCGACGGTTTATCGAGTCCTCCGAAGCACGTGCACGCTCAGTAGTAATGTCACTAGCGGTCACCCATACCAGAAAAAATAAATCATAAAATGACCTTAGGAAGAAAAACTTTATTCAAGATCTTTGTCTTATGTAGAATCTTTGAGTATACGCGACGTATTACAAGTACATATAATATATAAGCTTATATCTAGGCTGCAACTCCATCTTGAACACCGTCTTCGTCTGAAACACAAAAATATTTCATTTTGAGAGGAAACTGGGCGGAACGTGCGTGCATTTAGGTATTTCCTTCGTATAATAAAAACAAATACCGACATATTTGAAAAATTGTAATAAGTTTATGTTATAGAAGACAAGCTGTTTGTTTATTATTCACATACTTTAGTTAATAATTAAGTATTTACGCCGTACTAAGGGTTTATTTAATTTTTTAGATAGAACTTTGATTTTTGTTCTAGCGAGGAAACTTTAATCTTGTTTCCAAAGTGTATGATTTATAGAATTAATCCTTAAATAGGATAGTTGCCAGGGTCACGTCAGAATGGAATATCTTGATTGGAATTTTGAATTTGGTGTATATATCTGAAAAAAACACACACTGAACTGCCCCATGGGATGCCGGGTTAGAATTGGACCTCCCCATATCATCCCGTGGGTGTCGTAAGAGGCGACTAAGGGAAAAATACTGGAAGGTGGGCAGCAGCGCCTTCTAAAGAACTGCCAACTTACACTGCGATCCCCAAGACGCCTGCCAAGCGTGGGGATTATGGCAAACACCCCTTTAATAGGGGAGGTGGTGTTCAGCAGTGGATGTTCCGGCTGTTGACAGAAATCCTTAAATATAATATATATTAATTGCATAACTCAAAATAAAGATACATTTTGCATGATAGTAGGGCATTTTGCGAATGCCCGCCTGGCTAGCTACCACCCTCAAGTAGAAAATCTGTCGCCAAGCGCCTAACGATGTGTTCCGACAGCTGCCCTTGAGAGCCAGTAATTCTAGGTTAGCCTGAACAACATCTTCGACCACATCATCACTTACCATCAGGTGAGATAGTGGTCAAAGGCTAACCTATCTGGTTCAAAAAAAAAAAGAAAACAGCAAGGGATCAAACGATACCCAATTACGTATCGTCGCACCGGTGCAGGCTTAGTATATAATTTGATTTAAACGGATTACAATAAAATGAAAAAAAGAGTTGTTTCGTGAGTCATAGACAAGACAGAGTATATGCTACGTAGGGTTGGGACACAATCGTAGTGATGTGACATTATATGACAGTCCCATGATTATCCAAAACACTGACCTAATATTATTATCATGGTTGAAAGGTGGTCCCATTCTTACACGACTGCCCAAAAAAAAGAGGGTTAATTTATTCCATCCACCATAACTTCTAAACGGCTTTACCGATTTAAATGTATGAGATATCGTTTTGTGAGCGCAAGTGACACTAAAAATATAACATAATACATGATTATAGCAGCCATATTGTGCGATAAAAAAAACTTCAAAATGAAGGGCTTTAAAAAAACCATTCCATAAATATACAGAGTTATTGGTAAAGATAAAGATCATTTATTTGCATACAACATGAGAAATTTCATACACACGAAAAAACAACACATGCACAAAAGATGGTAAAATAGTTAAGTAGCTTTTATCATGTTCTGCCTATGAGGCGTGCATATGTTGGAGAGTGGCACTATGCTCGGTAGAATATTATGTTCTGCCTATGAGGCGTGCATATGTTGGAGAGTGGCACTATGCTCGGTACAATATTATGTTCTGCCTATGAGGCGTGCATATGTTGTAGAGTGGCACTATGCTCGGTACAATATTATGTTCTGCCTATGAGGCGTGCATATGTTGTAGAGTGGCACTATGCTCGGTACAATATTATGTTCTGCCTATGAGGCGTGCATATGTTGGAGAGTGGCACTATGCTCGGTACAATATTATGTTCTGCCTATGAGGCGTGCATATGTTGGAGAGTGGCACTATGCTCGGTACAATATTATGTTCTGCCTATGAGGCATGCATATGTTGGAGAGTGGCACTATGCTCGGTACAATATTATGTTCTGCCTATGAGGCGTGCATATGTTGGAGAGTGGCACTATGCTCGGTACAATATTATGTTCTGCCTATGAGGCGTGCATATGTTGGAGAGTGGCACTATGCTCGGTACAATATTATGTTCTGCCTATGAGGCGTGCATATGTTGGAGAGTGGCACTATGCTCGGTACAATATTATGTTCTGCCTATGAGGCGTGCATATGTTGGAGAGTGGCACTATGCTCGGTACAATATTATGGAGCAATATTAGTAAAACAAAATATTAAAAATGGTTATAATGTTGTAGCGGCCAAAACTGTTATCAATTTTGTGTGTCTGCGCTGTGTATGTATCCCCTCCCAAATGACCCACCTACCGCGCCCCTCCGCCGGCCTCACACCCCATTCTATTACCGACAATCTCTCCTCCTACTCGCCCCCTACGTCCTATCGTCGTGCTGTGACAAAAACTAGTGAAAACCAACAGTGGTTGAAGTCAGTGTGATAAACAAATATCAACAGTGAAGTTATTAAGTGCGCCGGCAGTGCACAAAGCACCGACCCCCTTCGGGAACAGCAACGAGCTATCCAGTAGTCCACCGTAAGTCCTATCATTTAATTCCCCTCCTCCCGCATATTCTGACGGGCACAATGTCAAGGTAATAATTAAAATGAATGTCAATGTTACATATAATAATAATACAATTCTCTATAGATCAATATGATGTCATGGCAGAAGAAAACCTAGAATCTGTCATTTAGAAAGTCATTGATATTGTAATAGCATTAATGCAGCAGTAGTGCTTTAAGTTTATTTCTAAATAGGGTAATATTTTGATCTCTTATTGCCTTTGGAGCATTATTGTAGATACGAGGTAAAATACTAAAACTTCTTAGGGTTGACTTCTGCTAGTCCTAAGTAATATTTTTAGATGATTTGTTTTTTTATGTGTATCTATTTGAAGAAATTTTGAAGCGCTCGTAGCGAAGTTTGCTTAACCATTCTGAATTGATCAGCAAAGTTAAGCAACGTCCGCCGCGGTCATGACTTGGATGGGTGACCGCTGGTGACATTACTACTGAGCGCTTCCGTGCTTCGGAGGGCACGTTAAGCCGTCGGTCCCGGTTGTTGTCTTAGGATGGCAGTCGTTACAGCATGGCGGTAGGGCACTTTGCGAATGCCCGCCTGGCTAGCTACCACCCTCAAGTTGAAAATCTGTCGCCAAGCACCTAACGGTGTGTTCCGGCAGCTGTCCTTGAGAGCCAGTAATTCTAGGTTAGCCTGAACAACATCTACGACCACATCATCACTTACCATCAGGTGAGATAGTGGTCAAAGGCTAACCTACCAAGTTTAAAAAAAAAAAAAAAAAAAAAATAAGCACGAGCACCACCTGTTGTTGGTGTTCTGACTGTTGGTGATGAGTTAGTTACCTTTATCATCAGTGTCCATGGGTTCTGGCGACTCGTGATAGGCAGGGGCGAGCGGCGAGACCACCACCCCGTCCCAGACGGTGATCTCTGCGGAGATGTCCTTCCCGCCCTCGAAGGGCTGCAGCCCCAGCACGTAGCGGTGCCCGCCGCGGGCCACCACGCGGAGCAAACTATACATACATACATAACATAATATTTTATTAAGGGTGAAATGGGTCCATACAAACGTTGTACGGTGATCACTCCCTTATTTGAGGATTTAGGTCCCCAAACAAAGCATGTCGCGAACGCGATTATAAAATATCTAAAATATTAAAAATATTAAATTAAAAAGTACAAAATTGATTAAAATAAATACTTCCGGTACAAATTAAAACGTCAAATGACGGTAGTACTATGGGTGTGGGAACAAGATGGCGGCTGTCAGTACCATTACAGCCAGCAAGAGTGACAGTCGAAGTGTGGACGCCGAGTAAAACGTCGCATAACTTTGGAGCTCTTGTAAGTCAAATTTTATTATAATATAGCTTAGTGATCAATATGTAATTACCAATGCAAAGGTGATATGAAATGGTTCTGGTGGTAAGGGACGGCGGAGGCCTTTTTATTAGAGCAAAAGCCCTATTATATGACATTTCAAATCAGCTTGGCGTAGATATATATATATTGTGTACATTCCCCCTAATAATATAGCGAAGCAGAATGTTGTAACTCCATATATTTGCGCTTTCGCAACAAATTGCTTGTATTGTAACGTTTTTTTAATGAGATAATTAACTTGAGAATTATGAGCCTCGAAACATTTTCATATAAATGTGGGAGATTCAGATTAATATAAAATTATTTTAACGTTTTGTATGCTGATATGACTAACTAGTCCATCAACGACTCTACCACTCCCACTGAGTCATTTGAGCATCCCCCTCCACTCTGTATTAAAACAGCCGTGTTAGCGTTGGTTTGGGAATCTTGGCATTCAGTGCGCGACCAATTCAATTCAATTTTATTTATTTATAACAATATTGTACATAATATAGATCTTAAAAAAAACAGTATGTTTCAAATATTCTACCGTTTCCGGTGTATAAATGTTTGTTATTTACATTACATATTCAGTCTTTAAAATTACATATTACATATTGGAACAATTAGTTAAATTTATAAAAAAATTGAGTCAGTTTTCCATTATACAAATAAAATAGGCACAGGAAATTTAATGTCGAAGATACAGATTATAATAAAATTAACAAATGTCAGAATTAACATGTCAAAATAGATAAATAAGAATAAACAATACCAAAAATTAAATGAGCACATTACTACAATTTATCATCCAAGAACTCTTTCACTGAATAATAGCATTTGCCGATCAAAATTTGAAATAATTGATGTTTAAATTTATTAAAACTGTAAATCTTTAAGTATTCTGGTAACTTATTGTATATCCTAATACTAATACAATAGGAGTTATTTGAGTGCATTACAATACGTTATTTAGGAACATTTAATTCGTGTTTTCGTCGTCTATTTCTGATAACATTGTCATTTTGTTTTTTAAACAATGCATGGTTTCGATGGACAAATAGACTAACCTCTAATATATAGAGACAAGGAAGGGGCAATAATTTATGCCTTTGAAATAGAGGTTTACAACTTTCTAGAAAATCAACACCATAAAGTGATCTCATGCATTTCTTTTGAGCTATAAATGCTTTTATAGAATCAACTGAGTTGCCCCAAATGACCAGACCATACCGCAACACTGACGAAACATGTTGTGCCGTGATAAGCGCTCAGTGCAGCTTCAACGGTGGCTATACGCCTAATTCGCCCTCTTGGGCGAATTAGGCATACACGTATCGGTCAAGCTTGGTACAGATTTTTTCAATATGCTCCTTCCAGTTGCAATGCCTATCTATAACCATTCCCAAAAATGTTGTATTGTACATTAAGTTGCAGAGGAGTGCTGATATATGTTTGGAACTGAATAAATTTAGTTTTAATTATGTTAACATGAAGGTCATTCTGTTTAAGCCAGGTGATTATGCATTTTAATGAATTATTTATGTCAAGTTCAAATGTGTTCATGTCAAGTCCTTCAATAAGGAGGGTAATATCGTCAGCATAAAGAATAGATTTATGAGCAGTAATATCAGGCAGGTCATTAATATATAAGAGAAAAAGTAAGGGACCTAATATACTACCCTGTGGAACTCCACGTTTATTTATTAGGCACGAGGACTTGCACATACTTTTATTAAGTTCTGAGAAAGTAGGTATTTCAACATATTGCATACGGTTTGAAATATAACTTTTTAACCAATTCCATGCATTTCCTCTGATACCATATTTTTCAATTTTATTCAGTAATATGTTATGATTTACTAAGTCAAAAGCTTTAGACATGTCTAGAAAAATAGACATAATTGGCACTTTTCTATTCAGGCTCTCGGTTATAGTTTTAATGAGTGAAAAACAAGCCAAAGTGGTGGATCTGTTTTTCCAAAAACCAAATTGTTCCTCCTTAAGGATATTGTTTTTTGTCAAAAAGCTGAGTAATTTGGTATACATTACCTTTTCAAAGATTTTAGATATTACAGGAATGAGCGTTATTGGAAGATAGTTATTCATGTTATCTGTATCACCTTTTTTATGCATCGGTTTTACAACAGATAATTTTAAGCGGGTCGGGAATTCACCTTTTGTGAAGGAAAGGTTTATGATATAACTTAATGGTTTTGCCAGTGCTTTAGAGCATATTTTTATCATTTTTGTGTTAATATCATCAAATCCTGTGGAATTTGTATTATTTAACGAATTAATAAATTTGTGAATGTCAATATGATCTACTGGGGTCAAATAAATTGTATTTAAATTATTAGGAATGTCGTAAGGATAGTCATATGTATTATCACGGTGAACAGTGTCATAGTCGGATGTCAAATTAATAAAAAAATTATTGAATTCTTCGGCTATTTGTTTCGGATGGCTAATTATTTTATCATTAACACACAAGGAATTAATCTTTGTAGATTTATCAATTTTTCCCATAACGTTGTTTTTTATTATTTCCCATGTAGCTTTACAACAATTTTTGGAGTTAACAATGAATCGGGTATTGTTAATCTTTTGCGCATTATACATGCATCTCTTGAAAACCTTGCTATAGGCAATGTATTTCTTTTTGTTGCTGTTTTTATTTGAGGCAGATAAATGATAATATGAATAAAGGCGGCGTTTATTGATCGAAGAACGTTTTAAGCCTTTCGTTATCCATTTGTTTTTTATTGGTTTGTTTGTTATTTTAATTCGAAGTATCGGAAAACATAAATTATAAAATAGCAGGAGAGTGTCATGGAAGCAGTTAAATGCCAGGTCCAAATTATTAATTCCGTATATTTCTGAGAATGGTAAAGACGACAAGCTAGCTACGAATTTCCTAATGTTGTCAATTCCAAAGTCTCTTCGGTTCTCAAACCAGAATTGACGATGCTTGTGAGATGTATTATCTTTTTGATTAACCTCAATATTTAATTTTATAGTTTGTCCTGTCTCGTGATCCGATAGTGCCAAGATGTGTATGTCTGATAGAACATCTGACATATTACTTGCGATTAAATCGAGACAGGAAATTTTGCGGGTTGGTTTCGTTATATGGATGTTTATATTATAGTTACTCAAGATAGAAATTATTTTTTTGTAGTTATTATTGTGATTGAGGATACTAATATTCCAATCCCCACATAGTATTAAATTTTTGCCACCTTTTTTCAAAATTTTTTTCAGTAGATTTTCTAAATTTTCCAGAAATATTGTCACTTTAGTAGACCTATCATCAGTACAACTTCTATAAATGCATATCACATATAATTTTATCACGGGAATTTCAACAGCACAATATTCAAAGTGATAAAGAACCGGTTCAATTGGTTGTAAAGATTTACATTCTATATATTTTTTGGCTAGAATACAAGTTCCTCCTCTTTTTTCATTTGGTCTTGATAGGAATGAAACTAGTTTGTAGCCATTTACTATAATATTTGACTCAGTACCGCGTTTAATAAAAGTTTCTGATAAGCATATAATGTCTATATTAATATCTTTTCTTTCGAATTCGTCAAGGGTTATTTCTAAAGCGACTTTCTTGCTCAAGAGGCCAGCTATATTCTGTTGAAAGAGAGTGCATGAAGTTTTATTGGCGAAAAAATTCATTTTTTTTTAGATCGCTCGCGTTGTTTAGCTGACATTTTAGAAAAAAAGTAGGGGACGGTTCCTTTATCCGATGAATTCACTTGATGTATATACCACGCGCCTGACAAGACGACTTAAGAGTCAGGTAAATACTGTCTTAATATTATTGTATAAATTATGTTTTTATGCTGCTTATAATTGTTATAATGAATAATATAATTGCTATGTGATAGCCTATGGTCCTTGAGTGACCAATTGTGTAATTTACTCACAATTATACATGCTATATTTATACAATAAATATGTATTATCTAAAATTACTGGATTTTATTTATTCTACTTCCACATAAAGTTGTCGAGGCTCATAACTTTCAACATAATCAGTACTAATATTATAAATGCGAAAGTAACTCTGTCTGTCTGTTACGCTTTCACGCCAAACCTACTGGACCAATTTGAATGAAATTTGGTATAGATATAGTTTGAGACCCGGGAAAAAACATAGGATAGTTTTTATCCAACTGCGCAAAAAGAGGTTAATGATTCTGCGCAATAACCGACATACGCGCGGGCGGAGCCGCGCCCGGAAAGCTAGTTATCTATATAAAATTTCAGCATCATACAAGCCTAGATAATGACGAGATCAATCGGTATTATGCTTAATTATGGACCTAGAATCTCTAATAAGGGAGTTATCACCCTACCACGTTTGTATGGAGAAGTGACCAGCCACTTCAATCTTAAGACACTATTATATGGTAGGGCATTCTGCGAATGCGCGCCTGGCTAGCCACCACCTTTAAGTTGAAAAATCTGCGAAGACATAACGGTGTGTTCTGGCAGCTGTCCTTTAGAGCCAGTAATTCTAGGTTAGCCTGAACAACATTTTCGACCGCATCATCACTTACCATCAGGTGAGATAGTGGTCAAAGGCTTAACCTATCAGCTATAATAAAATATATAATTATAAATAATAAAATATATAATAGACTAGCTTTCCGGGCGCGGCTCCGCCCGCGCGTATGTCGGTTATCGCGCAAAAACATTAACCTCTTTTTGCGCAGTTGGATAAAAACTATCCTATGTTTTTTCCCGGGTCTCAAACTATTTCCATACCAAATTTCATTCAAATCGGTCCAGTAGTTTTGGCGTGAAAGCGTAACAGACAGACAGACAGACAGAGTTACTTTCGCATTTATAATATTAGTACTGATTCAGGCGTTACTTCACGGAAATCCATTTTTAATAACAACAAATATTATAAAAATATTGTAAAAAAACTTTAAATTTATATTTTGAAAAGGACTTAAAATTGTATTTAAAGAAATCTAGTGACGATTTCGCCTAATTTTCCTGTTAAGCCGGCGTGACGTCACAAACGCCACAAACGCCACGCAGCCCAACCGGAACAATTTCCGACTAAAGAAAGAGACGAAACATATATAAATATATGATAATGCGTAGATAATGTAGATTTGACAACATATGACTCAGTTTGTGTAAGGTTACACAATCAGATATGACGCCATAACTAGTATTGTTGTATGTATGTCTGTATGTAGGACATGTATGTATAGTTAGTGTATATATAGGTAGTCATCCAGAAAAATACTATGACAATCACAGTTCCACGCAGAAAAAGAATTTTAAAACCATGGTTAACACCTGGATTGCTTCGGTGCATCCGACACAGAGATCAATTGCACAGTAAATTAAAGAAATGTCCTGATAATTTAATTTTAAAGGTTAGTTATTGTAGATATCGTAATTTTTGTAACAGGTTACTTAAAAAAGTAAAACGAGAATTCGAAAGAAACGAGCTATTAAAGGCTGGAAATAATAATAAAGAAATTTGGAATGTCATTAAAGACATCACGGGAACGCGTAAAGTCAAAGAAACTCCAATAGATCTTTTACATTCAGACCTGTCTCCTGAGACTTCCATTAATTCGATTAATTCCTATTTTGCTGGTATTGGGAAAGCTCTGGCTGACAAAATTAAACTCGGCACTCAACCCAATGAGCGCAATTCTCACTCACCGTGCGACTCCTTTCTTCTACTAGATACAGACGAAACCGAAGTAGAACGAATGATTTTATCACTTCGCTCAAACTGTGCAATGGGATGGGATTTAATACCAAGTTCTTTTCTCAAAAAATATAAAAGCTTTATTGTACCCCCTCTCACCTATGTAATTAATATGTCTATGAGAACAGGTCTTTTTCCTTCAGTTTTCAAGAAAGCTGTCATACATCCTATTCACAAGGGAGGGACCAGAGACTGTGTTAGCAATTATCGCCCTATCTCAGTGTTATCCTCTATGTCTAAGGTTTATGAACGTATTTTAAATACTAGGCTTACTAAGTATCTCGAACAAAAAGAACTTCTATCAAACAATCAATTTGGGTTTCGGTGTAATAAATCAACTTCTGATGCTGTACAACTCTTAACTAACTACATTGTTCAAAACCTTGACAATAAAAAGAAATGCTTAGCAGTATATCTAGATTTAGCGAAAGCGTTTGACACGGTCTCTGTTCCAATTCTTGTCAATAAGATGTACTCTGTGGGAATAAGAGGAGTTCAACTTAACCTCTTTCAAAGCTACCTAACTGGCAGGTCTCAGGTTGTAAAAATTGCTGACCATGTTAGTGGTGATCTTCCCATCACCTATGGAGTCCCACAGGGCAGTATACTAGGACCTACACTTTTCCTGGTATATATAAACAACTTATGTAATTTAAATATAGAAAACTGTAAGATTGTCTCATTTGCCGATGATACTGCCTTACTTTTTTCTGCTAGTTCATGGAAAAATGTCTTCAAAGCTGCTCAAAATGGCCTAAATATAGTCACACGCTGGCTAAATAATAATTATCTGACACTTAACCCTACTAAGACTAAATGTATGCCTTTTGCAATGCGTAACATCTCCTTACCAGAGGAAGGAGTGCATTCTCTCTATGTACATTCATGTGATACTCCCAACTTAAGCATATGCGCGTGCCCATCACTATCGAGTGTCAGTAGTATCAAATATCTGGGTGTGACAATGGATAGTAACCTTTCCTTCAGTCACTATATTTCTATTTTGACTGGCAAACTTCGAAAATTAATATACATTTTTAAAAATTTACGCCACGTGGCTGATCCTAAGCTATTAAAATTAATCTATTTTGCACTCTGCCAGTCATTGCTCACATACTGCATTACCTCCTGGGGTGGCGCTCCGAAAACCTCATTGATCACTTTAGAAAGAGCACAGCGAGCCATTCTAAAAGTGATGTACTTTAAACATTTTCGCTTTCCCACTGATAAATTGTATGAAACCGCTAAGGTGCTGTCTGTTCGTAAGCTATTTGTTTTACGGGTAACATTACTTATGCACTCAATACAAAAATTTATTGTTATCAAACCTTTCTCCAAACGACGTAAGGACAGACTTTTTGTCACAAAATTTTTTACAACTGTTTTCTCGCATAAATACCTCTGCTTTCTTGGAGAATACGTATTCAACAGAGTTAACCGCGTCCTAAAAATTAATAATCTTAAAAAAATTGAATGTAAATCTAAAGTTACAAACTGGCTTCTTAATCTAACGTATGATGAAGCGGAAAAACTTATTCAAGTTATTAAATAAATCCAATAGTCCATATCTTATTGGTATATATATATATGTGTATATATGTAAATATATTATTAAAAACATACTTTCAACACCTATACCAGAAAAATTACACACCTCTTACACATATTTATATCCGTACACAAACTCAAATCACACGCATATACACTAACATATACAAACATCATAGTCACATATACCGTCATGTTATATCTCATATTTTTGAACTAAATCCATAGCATATCGGGCTATATTTATTGCTATACTTAGCTGGCGTAGGAACACTGTCTCACAAGATACAGTTTGCTAAAAACTAGTTTGTGAGGTAGGGCTCTGTTATTATATTGAGAAATTGTATAGCCTACCAATTCCAATGTTTGTTTACTACTACTTTGTGTACTGTCATTTATATGTATGACTGTTTGAAATAAATAAACATTATTATTATTATTATTATTATATATATATATATATAATTTTTTTTTTTTATGCTTGATAGGTTAGCCTTTGACCACTATCTCACCTGATCGTAATTGATGATGTGGTCGAAGATGTTGTTCAGGCTAACCTAGAATTACTGGCTCTCAAGGACAACTGCCGGAACACACCGTTAGGTGCTTGGCGACAGATTTTCAACTTGAGGGTGGTAGCTAGCCAGGCGGGCATTCGCAAAGTTCCCTACCACCATGCTGTAACGACTGCTGTCCTAAGACAACAACCGGGACCGACGGCTTAACGTGCCCTCCGAAGCACGGAAGCGCTCAGTAGTAATGTCACCAGCGGTCACCCATCCAACTCATGACCGCGGCGGACGTTGCTTAACTTTGCTGATCGGTTCAGAATGGTTAAGCAAACTTCGCTACGAGCACTTCCAGCGTATCTTCCACATATATATATATACTGACGTCTGCGCGGTGGCGGCGGCGTTGTCCTGCGCGGCGAGGTCGATGGCGGTGTGCGCGCGGGCGTGGGCCCCCTCGCAGGGGTCCGCCAGCCCCGCGCACCCCGGGAGGAACAGGCCCCCCGCCATCAGGGACAGCGCGCGTCTATTAACAACATGAAAATGAAAATATATTAGTTTGTAATAACGCATGTGCTGCGGATTACATTACACAATTACAAATTTATATTTCCTATCGTAAATTTGTTATGTAATCCACAGAGCATGCGTTATTGCAAACATAAAAATAGTATGAATATATATTTATTCTCTCCTTATATATATATATATATATATATAGTTTGCTGGTATATTATTCGTATATGTTATACAGTTAAAATCAATGGAAATCTGTGGTATTATTATTATTTATTATTATTATTATTATTACCCCTACGGGAAAGATGCGTGATTTTATGTATGTATGTTATTCCACTGCCATTTGAGTACAAGACTCAAGTGGCTGCCTATTCGTCTTCGCCGGGATACTCACATTCTGTCTCTTCTTTACAACATTTTATTTAATCCCTTTACCCCCCTCTATTTGAAGGAACGTTTTAAATTCCTGCATTGCTCCCACTCGTGTGACCTTAGATCATCTGAAAACCTTACGCTGAATTTGCCAAGCCATCGAAGTGACTTCTATGGCAGCTCTTTTAGTGTTCAGGCTGCGCGACTCTGGAATAAGCTTCCGGTAAGTATTAGACAAGCTCAGTCTATTGCTGTATTTAAAAATCAAATTAAAGACCATTATTTATCTACTTTACCATCTCATTGAATTTTAGTCTGTATCCGTAATGTTTAACGGTATGTAGTATTTAGTATTAAATAGTATATGTATTTAGTTTTATAGTATGTAGTATTGTGTATGTTTATGTATTATATATATTTATCTGTTATAGTACCTAATTAGTATGTATGTACCGAATTTAAGCATTTGATTTATTTAAGTAGATATAATATGTAATAAATTTATTGTGTTCGCCAACCTCTCTGACTCCTTAAACGATCTCCATCCAACGGTTGACTGGAAGAGATCGCTTTAAGCGATAAGTCCGCCCTTTGTACTTTAGTTTTAAGTTTTTCTAGTTATTTGTATGTTTCTATTGGTGTACAATAAAGTGTTTTGTATTGTATTGTATTGTGTTATTCAGTTAGTAGTTGTAGGGCCGGTCACAGATTCCGGGGATACCCTTGATGTTTTGATTAGAGCCTCCACGACCTCCTCGTTTCTGTTTCGTATAGACATTTTTAGGTAGAAATAGTGGCTTCCACGGACAACTCGTTCATAATAATATATTATGATACAAGTGAGCTAAGTTGCAGCCCGAGCCGTAGGCGATGGCGTAAATTAGCCGAGTGTATAATGAGCAAGTTGCTCACGAGTTACATACGCACTTTTTCAACACCCTTGCGAGGAAAAAAAAACAAACAACATACGAAAATTATGGAAAATAGAGCGCAAGTTTTCTTTTGCGTGCGGCAAATGTATGTTTGGTTGATTACATATACTCAGCCTTAAACCTCTTTGTTGTTACAAATCTGTATTACCCGGTGAAATTGAAAATACTCTGTTTACTCGCACAATAATTTGCAGTTAGGTACTAACTTAACTTTGTAGGGATAAATTACCCGGTGAAATTGTAAATGCTCTGTTTACTCGCATAATAATTTGCAGTTAGGTACTAACTTAACTTTGTATGGATAATTCTATTAGGCACTAGTGTATAATATTATTATGCACGAGGGTGTTATAGTTCGGTTTATGGCCCTAAGAACGAGTGAAGCTCACTTTACGAGCAAGGGTGTTGAAAAGATTTTAATATTGTTATGTTTGCAATACCGCCTGCTCTGAAGTTGTTCATAAAGACTTGTAGTGTTAGTAACAAAAGGCTATGAACATTATGTTACCTGAAGGCCACGTTGATGGGTAGCGCCTGCCTGGCGGGGTTGTTCATGATGCAGTGATGAGCCAGCAGGTCCACCATCCACGGCGTGAGGGGCTCCAGCCCCGCGTGCCGACCGCACATGTCGCGGATCAGGCGGATCAGCACCTGCAATATATATTATAGAAATATTAGCTTTATATTATAGAATTCTCTGTATAAGGCTATGTATAATTGATATTAGTGTAAATAAAAGGGTATGCAGAACCTACGACACAAGATTACTCTGTACGTCAATACAGCAACAAAAAATACAAGCCACTATGTTGTGCTTAGTTATATTATAATAATTATTATATATATCCTTTGTTAAGTTGCATTTGTACCAAACTTTGTGAAATAAACATATTATTATTATTATTAATATATTATTATTAGCTATGTACCAGTCAGTGTTAAGACGCCGACAAGTGCTAAATAGGTTTACTGGACCAAAATTTTAGCAAAATATAACATTTGTAGCAGTAAGAGAATTATATGTTATTCTTGATCATAATATCTAAGGACAAGAAAAGTCAGAAACACGTTTCCTTAAAATTTACTCGATGAAATAAAATTGCAAAGTTGAATCTAAATTACACTTGTAACGTGAATATCTTAATTATTTACATATGAATGTGTATGAAAATATATTAATAAAACAAAACCTTAAGACAAACCTCAAGAGGGACAAGAAAGTAACATTTACGATTTACGTTACTAGTTTTGTATTATCAAGCTTACTTTCAGATTTTACCTAAACTGATAGCAATTTCACCATCGCTGCTCGTCTTTGCCCCTACGCAGTCCGATAGTGACAAATTTTCAGCATTTGACAGCCTCTTAATTTAACATTATAAAATCGTACTCTTATAAATAAGCATGATACTATCGATATAATAGAAACCATGGGAAGAGCGCTGAACGCTGAAACACAAATGATGAACCTACTTCGGTAACAGATGTAAATATTCACTCACATCCTCCAACGACATCCTCACCACCATCACACACCTTACTGGAGCAGCTATGCCAGCGACCCAAGGTCCTTCTCCGCTACATCAAGGAGTTAGGATGGCTTGGGTAGAAGCTGGCGTGGGTAATGCACAATACACTCCAAGCGGGACTTCAGTGCAGGACATATCGCCCCCAAATAGAATAAGAATAAGAAATATTCACTCAATCCAAAGGGAGTACGGCGCGGTCCAGTGTTGCCGCAGCGGGCGCTCTTTGCTTGGAGTAGGCATTGTCTTTTACTGCGAGACACAGAACTTAAGTGACAAATAGTAATAGAAAAAAATAATGATACCTTGATAGAGGAATGATTAGCATTCTCCTCGAACCACCTGCTGTGACGGATGGCAGCCAAGTGGCTGCTGATCACCTTGTACTCCAAATGAACCTGGGAGAATAAGAAACATATTACGAATTGCCCTTGGGGTGTCGGATTAGAATTGCACCTCCCCATATCATCCCATAGGTGTCGTAAGAGGCGACTAAGGGAAAAAAACTGGAAGGTGGGGAATGCCTCCTTGATAGGGGAGGCTGTGTTCAGCAGTGGACGATCAGACTGTTACAGTACAGTATTTACATTTTAACATAACATTACAATATTTTTTTATCTTGATGATATTATAGTCGCCGGTGAGTCAATGACACGCGACAGCTTAACGTGCCCTCCGAAGCCGTGCACAGTCAGTAGTAATGTCACTAGCGGTCACCCATCCAACTCCTGACTGCGGCCGACATAGCTAATTTTATTTGATCGATTAAGATCGGCTAAGCAAACTTCACAACGTGCACTCCAAAAGGAGTTTCTTCAGTCCTGAGATGCTTCCGAATGGTATCTCATATGCAGCACATTGCTGACATCATGTTTTCTCACCGCTGAACAGTTATTAACCTAAGTCTACTAGGGCTGTAAGACGTACCTCCGGCTCCAGTTTCCTGAGGTTCTGATGCAGCGTGGTGACGAGGACGCGCACCGCGGCCGTGGCGCCCGTCACCGTGAACCCGCGGTTGTGGCTGGCGCTCACCACCGCGCCGGAGTTATCTGCTACCATCAGCTTGTTCAGCTCTTCATTCACCTGGATACATTTACACATTTTATATATTCTACTAGCGGCCCGCCCCGGCTTCGCACGGGTAATTACGACTATAAATTGAGATGTAAGCTATCCTATCTTTCAATCTGGTTCAAATTGCACACGGTGTGCAAATCAAATTTAAAATTGGTTCAGTAGATTAGGAGTCCATCGCGGACAAACAACGTTACATGTAATTTTTATATATAATGATAAGATAAGGGGAAATGCACTCCTGTCATGGGAAATTGCTCTTTTTAATATTTTTATTTATGCATCCTTTGCATGTTGCATGTGTTAGTTTGTAATGTAACTCGTAAAGCCTGCGTATTATGCATATTGCAAAATAAAAATATTAAAATTATAGGGTTGCATCATCATTTACAAGTTAAAAGCTTATTGCAAAATTAGTCTTGTTTGTAGTACAATGTAAGTTGATCTATAAGTGTCTGCTCCATCCCCATGCAATGGTTAAGGAACGAGGTAAAAAATGAGAGATATCAACCATTGTCATTTTATCTCAGTTGGTCAGAGATTCCTCCGGGCTAAAGGAGGATTTTCAACCACTCCTTTTTGATGATTGATTTATTTAAAATCAGTGTTCATTTATGCTACAATGAAGAAAAAAAAGTCCTTGTCACAATATATAAAAATAATACAATAATGTATGCAGTGTGAGATAATGGCACTGCCGCTACACTCTGGACTAAAGATTAACCATGACTTTTAATTTTGTTTTTTTTTTTAAATAAATACTTGACTTGCCTGAACCATATTTTATTAATTTTTTTACCTATTAGGTGAAAATTTAATGGTGGATGATGCGGGTTCGAATCCCCCACATGACTATATAGTGCATTTCCAATCATGCTATGGACAACAGATGCTTTCCAGCCGTTTGGAATGCACGACTTTCCGACGGTGGCGACATCTATCCAAATAATACTTAGGCTGTTAGTTTTGTATTCACTTAACACAGAAAACTAACTTGATAAAACCGTTTTTAAATATACTAACATCTCGGTTCGTAACTGAAGTACGACAATATCCACTGTTTGCGCGCAAACGATGTGAACCGATTAGCAGCCGCGCTTAAAACATTTGCTAACTATCTATTTGGTTATTCGCAATTAACCCAAAATAACCTTCACTTCAATTATCGATATTAGAAGTATTGCATTTCAAGGCATTCTTTTGTGAACAAGGTAGTTGTAAGTATAACATTCTAACCACAACAACAAAAATCTCCTCATCTCTCTGTCAAAATTTGAGTTTGACATTTGTGCACACGCTGCACTACCACTTTTCTGTGAGTGTTGTTAGCAGTAGTCTTAGTTACATAATAATTATTATTATGTAATTTTAGTTATTAATTATTATTACTATAAAAAACCTTCATAAAATTTGAAGAATGTTCATGGAATCTTGAATATCAGTGTCGAATAACTTGTATTCCATACATTCTTCCAGTGGGTGTCGGATCTATCGTGTTGTTATGAGGCTCAAGTCTATGCCTGGGACTTACAATCCAGAGAATACCCCTTATAATCTCCAGAAAAGACCCTTTATAATCTCCACGCCTGGAGCCTCCTCTTCTGCCTAACCTAATTTGATAAGGTCTTACTAATGCTGCCTAAACAGATATCTAAAATTTCTAGGATGGATGTTGTGCAGTCTTTCTGTTCTTGATGAGTCAATACATATTTATCATGAATTAATCAAAAAATGTATATAAAATACCTTATTAGAAAGTCCCTCAACGGCTTCCTTGGTGGGTAGAGTTTTCATGATAACCACAATATCAGCTACATTCTTGCCTGCCATCATTGTGCCTTTCTTGTAGGAGCCAACTTGTCGGACTTCTTCTAGTTGCTGTGAACAAAAGAGACACATTTGCTAAATATTCTTTGGATTCACAATATTATTATGGTCCATCACATTGCAGAAGATGAAACTTCTACAACTCAGCAAATCAAATCCTTTTCTACATGAAAAAAATTCAAGTTAAAGTCAAAGTTTATATAATTTGGGTGTCAGCAACTACTCTTATGAAGGTCAATTGCATGATTGGTAAAATATTCTACATTCATTGCCAAGCACATTCAGCAAAAAAGTGTTTTTGTTATAGAGCCACTGGGAGAATATTAGGCCAGCAACTTAAGAGCATTCCTTTTAACATCTTTCAACAATATGTTTCAAAATATATTAAATTATTGCAATATTTATTTAAATTAAATGCACTTATTGGAAACTGTTAGTTTATCCAATCCTTGTGACATCAAAGATCAGCCATTTAATGGCTAATTAATTAAATTTTCACCTAATAGGTGAAAAAATTAATAAAATATGGTTCAGGCAAGTCAAGTATTTATTTAAAAAAAAAACAAAATTAAAAGTCGTGGTTAATGTTTAGTCCAGAGTGTAGCGGCAGTGCCATTATATTACATTGCATACATTATTGTATTCTTTTTATATATTGTGACAAGGACATTTTTTTTCTTCATTGTAGCATAAATGAACACTGATTTTAAATAAATCAATACAATTTAAGATTTTATAGATATTTAAGTAGTCCTGATTTGAAAATGAGAACTTTGTTGCCTCGAATGTGAAATGACATGATTTGTCAAATAGGTAAATGTAATAAAATAATAGTAATTAAACAACTTTAAACGGTTTAAATCGCGTATATTTGTCATTATTTAGTCTCGACATTTCAAACACTTTGCAGTGATCGTAGTCAGGGGGTGACTAATTGGTTTTATTTGTCACACGAGTTGTTAAGAAATTATTTGGTCTACCGTCACAAGAGACAAAATATGCGATTTAAAACGTTTACAGTTGTTTAATTACTATGTGTCACAATCGCGAATACCTAAGACAACGTAATTAAATAATGTGTGTGCAATGCCCTAATGAACATGGCTGCGTTCAACGCAGCTAAATGCTTTTTAAGTTTGTATTACATGTGGTAACTTCAGCCCAGAAGGGTATGCTAAGATAGTTTGGACAAGTGGAAAATAGGAACAAAAGAAGAATGACAAAGCAAACATAATACTACTCTTACTTAATAACATAACAATACTTACACATGCTGCAAAGTCTCCTGGTGCTACGACCAAATTATCCAACACCTGTTGGAGCTTGGTGACCAGACTGAGTACTGCTGACTGTTCGGCAGGTGTGGGGCACAGTTCTGCATGCCGTTTAAGGAGGGCCTAGAAATATTCAGAAAACATTATGGTTATAGGAAAATAGCTTTACGAGCGCGGCTCCGCCCGCGCGTATGTCGGTTATCGCGCATAAACATTAACCTCTTTTTGCGCAGTCGGATAAAAACTATCCTATGTTTTTTCCCGGGTCTCAAACTATTTCCATACCAAATTACATTCAAATCGGTCCAGTTGTTTTGGTGTGAAAGCGAAACAGACAGACAGAGTTACTTTTGCATTTATAATATTATAGTACTCACTAATGAGACTACTAAATATTCTATAGATTTACCATGCAGGTGTCAGGTCCATCTCAATGTAGACTGTAGAGGAACAGGTTAGAGGGTTTTTTTAAAATAGATTTAGGTTTTTTATTTTTATAAATCTACATTCCACAGACTCCAGGGTCCGTGACTTTTTCAATTATGGCATTTTTTATTTAAAACAAGAAATAAAAATTAGGAAACATGTAACATTCCAATGCTCAACAGTGTTAAAAGTTTTTCTTTTCTGTTTATGTCAATAGCTAAACAGATGATTGGCTAGCCCTTGACCACTACCTCACTTCATGGTAAGTAATGACGCCATCAAAGATGTTTAGGCTAACCTAACATTGACTGGTTCTACAGGTCTACTGCCGAAAAACACTAATATGTACGTGGTAAACGAGGTTAAAGTTTGCCCTCTCTATACCATATTTTTTATTTTTTGTTATTTTAAAATTTTTGGAGCTTTTAGCCCCATTGGACGCAGCCATGTCAGCCCCATTGGAACAGTCGTTTAATACAACATCAGCAATTTAAAATTTTAAAACATAACCTAAATAGTGTTCTGGCAGTGTCAGATACTGGTACTGCCAGTACACTCTGGACTAAATCAACATTGAAATAATTAAGGCCCAGGCCTCTTAGCTTACATCGGATAGGTTCACCCCGGGGACACTCCATCAACAAGTGGTATAAGTCTTCTACAACACCACACATGTTACAGTTAGGTGAATGAACTAATCTCATCAGATGTTTAAATTTGTTTAATGGAATGTGCCCAGAGCGAAGTCTACAGGCCATCACAATCATTTTTCTGCTCAGATTTGTCATATGGAACCAAGGCAATTGAGAAGGTTCACTTTGCAGAGTTCCATACCAGATACCTCTATCTTGTGATTTGTTACAAAAATAGCTATTCCAGTTTTTATGAATTTCTTATATTATATTGTAATTTCTTATACCTACTATGTAACATTAACACTCCCTTTCAAAATCTGTATTTTACCTTGACTAAGCCAGATTGATAATATGTATTCTTTTTTATGCCTGATAAATTAGCCTTTGACCACTATCTAGAATTACTGGCTTTCAAGGAAAGCTGCCGGAACACACTGTTAGGTACTTGGCGACAGATTACCTACTTGAGGGTGGTAGCTAGCCTGTCGGGTATTCGCAAAATGCCCTACCCCCCATGCTTCTAAATTCAATCGGTAGCCAAAGCTATTTCAGCTAAATCTAAGATATTATGAGGTGGATTAACTTTGCTATGTATCAAAATAGACACTGCTATAGTATCTGCTTGATGCAGTTATCAGTGTCGTTTGGAGGATTCTGCAACCAGTAGTTTTGATCACTAAAGCAATTAGTTCTATGGCATCCAAGATATAATGTTTCAGTGTATTTTCCACACAACAACATTAATTCTAGAATATTGAGAGCTTTATAAATAGCATGTTCAAGTATTTTATATTTACCTGTGTAAGGGTAGAATCGTCTGGAGCCGGCTTGCACCTAGGAAATGCGTGTTCAGCCAAGATTAGGTCAAATGGTGGTCTTAGCATTAAAACTCTGGGTCTGTTGAAAGGTGGACGGCCCATACCACCACGACCTGGCATTCCTCGACCTCCACGACCAGTGCCGCGCACCATTTTAGGTAAAATAAGATGTTACGACAAATATAACACTCGAAATACTAAGGTTAGCTTTACGACCCGGTTATCACAATGAATGAATGCAGTGATTAGTTGAAAATCGGCCACCGGTATAACGTCGATAGATTGTCTTCACTTATTGCAATAAATCAATTTTAAAATAATTTAAGGGAAGGACGCGCTGGCGCTGTATATATTCTATATGACGCGCTGTGCAACAACCACAGACAGAAACTATAACCACAGATTACCTAGTAGGCTAGTACTACAACATAGAGAAAAGTAATAATAATATACCAGGCTACAATCATAAACATAGATCAATAGAATATTATAGAGGTGTGACTAATATATTCGTTATCCGCAGAGTATGCGTTATTGCAAACATATATATATATTAATAATAATATATTCGTATTACTATGTTGTAGGTTCAAGACAGAAGTTTAATATTAGGTATTATGAATTTTGTCGTAATTTGTTATTCAAATAATAGTAAACGACGTGCCGGCAACCGAGTGACGCTATTCTTCCTTAAAGCTGCCAGAGACAGTTGACCACCTCACTCATCGCGAGAGAATGCTACGCCGACATTCCAATTTGCAATGTATTCTCGCGGCTTGGTCCTTGCGTGCGGGGTCGTTCGGTGAAGTTATTACATGTGTTGTATTACATGTCGCTTTTTGTATAGGAGCTTTGCGGATAATCATAATGACACCAAGCAATGGATATCGATAGATTATTCAAAATTATGCAATGTTATGGGCTAGTAAATACCTACTTTTTTAACGCTGCATACTATTTTTGAAAATACAAAAAGAACATAAAAATAATTTACATATCTAATGTAAATACAACTTATAAATCATTGTAAATGTCGTGATTTCCTTTGTAAATACGCCAACTATTTCGTTGACAGTCCTAAGCCTGTTGAAGTATGAAGGCAAAGTAAATCACTGTTTATATATTTATATATCAATATTGTGAGCGATTTTTCAACTATAACACATTATATTTTAACCAATAACGGTTATATTACGTCTTTTATGAACGAGTGATATAAAAATTTCTCACTATTATTTGACTATTACCCAGTAATAGATCAGATAACATAATATTGGCTAAGCGCTCATCCCTAATTTAAGCACATCTGCCATAGTATTGTTCAAATCCGCTATACAGCACCAACGCGCTAGAGACTATAAACTATATTCGAATAGCGCGCTTTATTATACGCTATCGTTATAACGAAACAAGGCGCTCGCGCTAGATGCATATGCTAGGTGTCGTTACAATAGCGTCAGGCGCAACAGTATAACGCGGATATGCGCAAAGCGTGTTAACGCGACCGAAAGCGCGCGATGACTGAAGCTTGGCGCTATGCCGCTACACAGGCTACACAGCATAGCGGCATAGCGTGATAGCGCCAAGCTTCAGTCATCGCGCGCTATCGGTCGCGTTAACACGCTTTGCGCATATCCGCGTTATAGGCCTACCCAGCCACGTTAGTGGACGCTTGATGCTAAACGTTATATTTATAGCGCGAAGAGAATATATACATAGCGCGCTGTATGCGCTACAAGGCAATAACCCGCTATGCTATGGCGCTAGATGCTATATTATCCACCACTAATTTGCCATCCCACCGAATAATACAGGCATCACATGATTTTGTAAATCCAAGTTTGTTGTTACCTGCTTACAAAGCCTTATGATCTATACAGAAGAATAATCTCGAAGATAGAGTTGTTGAGAGAAGCTACCACATAGCCGCATACTTCAAACAACTGAGTAAGCCGTAATTAAGATAAAACAGCCAAAATAAAATAATTCAACTCCAATTTCGATGGTGATTAGTTTTAGGTTAAAATATGGTCTATGATTCCACCTAATCTTACTAAATTATGGTACAACAGAATAGCAAAACTGCACATTTTACTAAGTTTAGTTATACTAAATTTTAGTTAGTTTGGTGTCAAGAGCGACCAATGGTCTCTCGTTATTTTAATAGAAAGCTAATTAGTAAACTAAGCCGGGCAAGCAAAAATTTGCTGATAAGCCTTTTTTCCCTTTTTTGTATCCAAGCCAGAACAACATTTAAATTAAGTTTATTACATTTAAATAGAAGGCTATTTCAATGTAATAAACTTAAGAGATTTGAATAAAGCATGCATTGGGTTGCTTAGCCTGGTCTGTGCCGAAACAAAATGTATCTGTGTTCACGGTGCGAATGTTTAATGGAGAACACAAAAGGGTCAAAATATTACTAATAAATACACTTAACATCGGAGCGTAGATCATGTACATAACATTTCTTTTTATTTCACTTCAATGCATGCAGTATTTGCGAAGTTATAGCGACGAGAAGTTTAAGCCCTTTTTTGAATTTCTGAGATTACGCGCGCTCCTGCTATGAGGTCACACCCCGCCCCGATGGGCCCGCGATTGCGACACGGTGCGGCGCTTGGTCCGGTGATTATGTGCGTCTCGTTTAATTTTTTCAAAGCACCTAACGGTGTGTTCAGGCAGCAGTCTTTGAGAGCTAGTGAAATTACAGGCACATGAACACTTAACTACTATGCCTCAAGGTGACGGGCGCAGTGCAATTCGTGACTTGTGACGAAATGCATCTGTTATAGGCGAGAGGTGAGTCCGCTGAACATCACCAGGTGGGCCTCGAGCTTCTTACGTCACATTTTTTTTATAGCTGATAGGTAAATCTTTGACCACAATCTCACTTGGTAAGTGATGATGTGGTCGAAGGTGTTAACGGGCTCAACCTAGACTTTCTGGCTCTCAAGGACAGCTGCCGGAACACACCGCAGGGTGCTTGGTGACAGATTTTCTACTGAGGGTGGCCACTAGCCAGGCGGGCATTCGCAAAATACCCTTCCAACATGCAAAACGTTAAAAAAAAATGCGCTTTATTTTTAGGGCCTATTCTATCAAGTCTTTGAATGGCTGCTTTGAATTTTGCATAGTCGGGGGCTGCATCTGACCCTTGCAATTATAGACCTATTTCCATCTTACCTGTTCTGAGTAAAGTATTCGCAAAAATTATGCTCAAACAACTTTTATCTCATTTTAATGAGTATAAGATATTGAATGAGAATCAGTTTGGTTTCACTAAGAACAGATTCACAACAGATGCAGGTGTTCAATTGATGTCTCATATACTTGAAGCCTGGGAGAGTTCATTTGATGCTATTGGCGTTTTTTGTGATCTTTCCAAGGCATTCGACTGTGTAGAACACTGCACTCTGATTCGTAAGCTTTCACACAATGGTATTCGTGGAAAAGCTTTGAATCTAATAGAGTCATATCTGTCTGACAGGCTACAGATGGTTGGAATAAATGGCAATACTTCTTCCGGGTCTTTGGTAAAAATAGGTGTACCGCAGGGATCAATTTTGGGACCTTTTCTATTCCTAGCATGGTCAAAGATTTCTGCGATATTGTTTTATTCGCAGATGATACCTCTCTGATTTTTAAAGTAGATAGGAAAGATAGTGAACTCATTCATGAAAATAATGTGTTATCTATGATCTCTGAATGGTTTGCCGCTAATAATCTTCTCTTAAATTCAAAAAAGACCAAATGTTTAAAGTTTTCTTTACCAAATGTTCCTTATGTTGAAGCAAACATTAAGTTTGGACTAGATAAACTCTCTATTGACAAATCGACAGTCAGTCAATCAAAATGGATTCAACTTTACAGTGGGACCCACTTAAACATTATCTAGCCGGAAGACTTAGTTCTGCTGCATATGCAGTTTGTAAGATAAGACAGTTTAACAGACGTATTTCGCGTACTTCCACAGTATTATGTCGTATGTTGTATTGCTGTGGGGAGCTGCTGCTGAGATGGAAACAATCTTTATCTTACAAAAGCGTGCAATTCGAGCCATATATGAAATGGATCCTATGGAATCTCTAAGGGATCTTTTTAAAGAAATTGATATATTAACTTTACCGAGTCTGTATGTATTTGAAAATATTATGTATGTTCGGAAAAAAATGAGTAAATTTAAATTAAATAGTGACAACCACGATCACAACACTAGGAATAAATATAAAATATCAGTACCAGGTTTTAGACTAGCAAAGACAAAGAAAAGGTCCTTTTTAGGTAATTGTGTGCGGTTTTATAATAAAATTCCCAAACATATTACAATGCTCACAGAAGGAAAATTCAAGTTGCATGTGAAAAATATTTTGATTGAGAAATTATACTACAAAGTTTGTGATTACTTAAACGACAAAGATGCTTGGAAAGTTCTGCCTCTGCCAAGCTATCACCTGTCACCTACGTAATTTGAACAAATACTGTAATAGTCGTATTATATTGTATATAACACATTGTTAAAAGATGTTTAAAAGAATGGCCCCAAGTTTCTTGCCCGTTCTTCTCGCAGTGGCTCTATAAATTTTTTTTGCTGAACGTGGCAGTACAATGTAGAATATTTCAATATTAAAATTTGTAATTGACCTTCATAAGAGCGTCATAGACGCCTAAATTGAATAAATGATTTTGAATTTGAATTTGAACGAGAGCGGGACTGTTGAATGACCGAGGGTGTGACGTCATCGGCTAGTGAGAGCCCGCCCGCGTTTTTAAAAACCTTCGGCCGGAAATACGCACTTTGATCGTTAATATCTCAGCTATTTTTCAGGATACGAAAATAGTAAAAACACAGTTTTTCTCGTTATTTTTTCTAGATTTATTTCATATGTAAAGTAAAAAACGTTTGTCAGACCCTTAGACAAAGAAAGGTATAGACTGCTGGTAGCTCCATTTCATTCCCACAAGAGAAGGATACAGTATTGAGTTATTATATGTAAAAGAAAAGGACAAAGCTCTACTATTGCTATGTCTCAGTGCGTGCCAGTTTTTTCAAGGCCAGCAACAAATGTAGCCCAACAAACTTTGACAATCATGGCATCTTTGTGAAATTTAAAATTCAGTGTTGCTAGTTTTGGGTCGTGCATTTACCCCTTTGTCCGTCTATAATCTTAAAATAGATAATATTCAATTATTTGATCCAATCATTTCATTACGTAATATGTATGGTTAAAATTTTATCTTATATTACACTTTTCCGTATCATCCTGATATACGAAAAAAATGGAGTGCTGCATGTGGTCGATATCGATGGGTTCCAAAACAGAGTTCCAAAATTTGCTGCAGACATTTTAATGCGGAGCATATATTAAGAAAATAAATTAAATAGATCCACCAATAATATGGTCCAATAGAAAAGTAGGGTTTTGGATTCTATATAAGTATTCAGAAAAAAGAAGTCTGAAAAAGGTTTACCGAAACGTAATCACTTCCAAGATTTTCAATTTTGTGCCCTTGTACAAAATGAGCCAAAGTCACCTGCAATGTATTTTTAGCTCTATTCGTGCCAAAGGCGGATTTAACAATAACCCAATTGAATTATATTTAAAAGCGCATTTAAAAGGCTAGTTACACACGGAGATATAAAATATATTACTTCAGGAAATTGCATCCCCTGGAAAACATAAAAAATTTAAAGTTCAGTGAAAAGCGGTACGAAAAGAAAATTTATTTACGCATACGACTGAATCTAAAAAAATTACGAGTCATAATAAAGTTTACCAGTTATCGATAGTGACTATGACTACTTGTAGACCCCTCTACTTTCTTTGTATACACAAGAATTAATTGAGTACATAGCCGGATTTGTTGTTAAAAAAAATAAGAAAACTAATTAACTGTGAGGAATGCTTCCTACCTTTAATATCGGATAATTATATGATGGAATAATTGCCAAGACAGATAATAGAAAGTTGATCTATCCATCGAGAGGCGTAATCAAAATATGCGAACGTGCTGAAAAAATATTTATATTGCGTTCACATGAAGGTATCAGCTTTTACAATGAGAAAAACTTAATGCAGAAATAAATACTTTCATGTTTTTAGGGCTGTGTACGTGATCTTTGTATATTTGAAAATCTGCACAATAATGATGCCCAAACATTGATTGGAAATCATAGGAAAATTCTATTGAAAGCAATCGCCATGAAATACTTTGAAGTGAGGAATTCACCACAGTACTGAACAGTTTTTTTACACCTAACGAAAGGATTCGAAATATACAAAATAAACTATCTCTGGTTTTTAATTCGAGATCAAAAATGTAAACAAAGAAATGTCAATATATGTCATTGTCAAATTGAGAGGTCAGGGGTAAGCAATATTTTTTCTTCAAAAATATTCTTACGTAATCCGTAGCAAGTTTCACACATTTTTATTACATTGAAATTATTCCATACCTATAATATATTTACCTTACTCGCCTCTTACGACAACCACGGGAAGAAATAGGGGTGACATTGTAACCGCCGGGTTATCCCATGGGGTGCTGTGGCACAAAAATACCTGAAGGTGGGAAGCAGCGCCTTCTAATTAACTTACAACTTCTACATTTTTGTTTACATTTTTGATCTCGAATTAAAAACCAGAGTATAGAGCCATTCAAGGGGCAATAAATGTTTATCTCTGTTCTGTTTTAATCTAGTATATAATATTTATATTATTAAATGTTGATTGTGATTGAGGTAAATTTTATTTTTGGATCCTTGATATGTTGGAGCCTTCGAGGAACTAAAATATTAAAGTATTGATATAATTGACCACAAATCTTGAATAAATATGTTACCGTAGTTTGGTATCTATGTAATATTTATAATCTTTATATCTCAATCGAATATAAAATAGTTTATATAATACAATGACAAAAGAAAGAAGAGGACTAGAAATATATGACCTATATATTAGTACGTTATAGAAATACGATGCATTTCAACACAGAAATAAATAAATGGTATGCATTTCACTCCCACGCATGTGATTGTTTAATGTACGAGACAACATTACTTTTACAGCTTTCTAAAATTGCAACAATAACATATGACGTCACTTTGGTCATGCCCATCGGCCAACCCGCCATCTTAGTTTCTGGTTGTTGAGTAGAACTAGAGATGGACATTTAAAATATACATCGATGTTTTTTCTGATGTAATGCATTGATCAGTTGCATCGATGTTAATAAGATGTATTAATACGCACATCAATGTTTATAAAACATCCATTGTTTTTGCAATGCCATAAAAAAAACTAGGTGTTTTAAAGAAAACTAGGTAAGCACAAGGAAAAATATGTTATAAAATTAACAATCACATGACAATCAAGACAGCTTTATTTTATTTACATATGCCAATTTGTGTTTGCTATGAAAATTTTATAAACATACGAGTATGTTAAATGTTTATAAAATGGCAATTGAAGATTACTTATATTATATTTCCACATTTGGTTATAAATCATTTATTATTTTATTAGTATCACTATTATTATCAGTAATTTTTTTATATATGAAGTGAATTTTCTATAAATAATTGACTTTTATTTATTAATAATTTTTTTAAATTAATATTTGATTTCTTAACTGTTGATAAAATTTTAAATTTTATAATTTTCCTTTACTTTTGACATATTGTTTTCAGTCGATAAATTTTCTCCTTGAAGAATTGATCTCTCGAATTGTCTTGCTACAATTATTATATTAAAAAAATTGAATATCTCGAAAATAATTATTTAATTGGATCTGAGCGGTCACCTTTTTTAGGGATAGGGTGCACCAAAGCCATCTTCCATGATTTTGGAACAACGCCTGATGAGTAGAAGAGCCGGAAAATGTCTACTACAGTAACAGTGCCTATCTACTTCCTTGACACTGCACTTACCTCGTCACTCCGGAACAATTTGTTATGTTTCGAGCAGTAGTGTTTGCACAATACTGATTTTGGCCAGAATATCTGTCACTGCGGTGGTACCCACTTAGCCTCTTGATTGAGACTACCAACAAGTCATCACCCATTATAAATTGTATTGTAGAGTTTTATACTCCTGTTACCTACTTATTTTGAATTTGGCGCTGCTACGTGAGATCGCACTCTGAGTGCAACTTCTCATACTACAATGTATTTCATAACCATAAGGTAAGCGTTGGGTTGCAAACAACTCGACTGGTCAAACCTCTGAAGCATAGAGAAATGCACTAGATATCTCTAAAAGTTGCAACTGTCTTATTTTAAGGCGCTCAATTTAAATTTACAAGTAATTATTTGTAGTAATGTAATAAAGTAGTAGTACTTCCTATTTCGGTGGATGTGGATGTCAAAAGATAAGAACTCAGAGTACTTTGTTATTATATGCTTACCTACTGTGACGATTTTTGACATTTTGATCGATTAATCGAACTTGTAATAAATAACGACTAATTATTTTCAGTCATGGACAACACTGGGAAATGGGCGGAGCCGACGCCATTTTACTTTCTTTTTCGACACTCGATACGAACATAAAGTTCATGTCCTCTTCTTTCTTTTGTCATTGATATAATATTATATTATCACTTCTTTTTTTTTTGCCCGTAAATGTGATATATATATATTTTTACATAGTGTTACTATAATTGATATATTATTATATTATATATATATTTATATTATCGCTTCTAGTCTTAGTAATTTGTGCTCCACTACGCGGTGGAACTGCGTGGTACTTAAATCTCCCTGTTGCTGGGTAAAGGGTAAGGTTTATGGTATTACTGAGTTCTATATATCTATGGTTATGTTTATAATATTTTGTCTCATGTGGCCACGATACCCGTCTCTCTATAGCTTTCTTTACTCTATGGTCAGACCCTTTGCTTCCTACCATAGAGAAAAGTAATATACCGTATACTTATGGTTATGGACCATAATATCCGGTATATTATATGGTTATCACTACGGTTTAAATCACGCAAACACTGCTGTCACTGCATACATTTGCAAAAGCTTGGTTCATAACTGAAATACGGGAATATGCACTGTTTGCGCGCAAACGATGTGAACCGATGTGTAGCCGCGCTTATAACATCTGCTAACTGTCCATTAGCTTTTTCGCAATTGACCCGAAATAACCTTCACGTCAATTATTGATAATAGAAGTATTGCATTTCAAGGCATTCTTTTGTGAACAGATGTTTGTACGTTCAACATTCTAACCACAACAATTAAAACCTCCTCATCTATCTGTCAAGATTTGAGTTTGATGTTTGTACACACTTTGCACTACCACTTTTCTGTGAGCGTTGTTTGCGGCCGGAAGTGACGTCAAAGATGACGTCATAATGCTACCGTGGTGTCTGTTTAGCAAGTTATGAACCGACCGTTTGCGTGCATACAGTGCAAATAGCGCATATTTGCGTGAATTGAACCGTTGCCTATCACTACGGTTTAAATCACGCAAACACTGCTGTCACTGCATACATTGCAAAAGCTTGGTTCATAACTGAAATACGAGAATATGCACTGTTTGCGCGCAAACGATGTGAACCGATATGTAGCCGCGCTTATAACATCTGCTAACTGTCAATTTGCTTTTTCGCAATTGACCCAAAAAAAATCCCTTCACATCAATTATTGATAATAGAAGTATTGCATTTCAAGGCATCCTTTTGTGAACAGATGTTTGTACGTTCAACATTCTAACCACAACAATAAAAATCTCCTCATCTATCTGTCAAGATTTGAGTTTGACGTTTGTGCATACATTGCACTACCACTTTTCTGTGAGCGTTGTTTGCGGCCGGAGGTGACGTCAAAGATGACGTCATTATGCTATCGTGGTGACTGTTTAGCAAGTTATGAACCGACCGTTTGCGTGCATATAGTGCAAATAGCGCATATTTGCGTGAATTGAACCGTAGGGTATGTTATGATTTGATGGCTTACTACGAAATCGTCACTGCTTGGAGGTTCATGTCAAAGTATGATATCGTGAAAAAGTATTGAAATACAAAATTGGTAAGTTATTAAGTATTTCTTATTATTGAGTGTTTCTATCATCGATATACCTAACAGGAATTGTGTTTTGTGCTCATTTATTGTAAAATTATTTTAGTGCGGTCCTATCACCGGCCTCCATTTTAAACTAGTGGCTTGTTTTTCAAATAAATTATTATAATATATATTTGAAATTACATTATTCCAGTTATAAAACTATCGGAGAATACATTACAGTCATAAGTTTGTAAAAATATTGTGAATTTTTCCATATTTTCATCCTTAATTATTACCGTTGCTCCCGCGTACTCAAGTTCACGCACACATCGAGAATCGAGACCTTCGTGGAATCGTGCCCTGCCTTTGAATGTATTGCTCCCAGGTACTCAAGTTCACGCACACACATAAAAGTGAATCGTGGACCTTCGTGGAATCGTGCCCTGCCGTTGAATGTAGCGGTGGTGCACAAAGATTACATCGCACGCTAATAAACCGGAATTAGACAAAATTCACTTGTTTGGGAAATCGCGTTCAAAGTTTTGAGTCTCTACCTAGTTGAAAAAATTTGATGGTTTTACCGTGTATTAAGTGTTATTTTTACTTTCTTGGTCTTAAATTAAAGAGAGATGTATAGCGAATATAACTGACATAATAGTTTAATTATTTGGGCGTTCGGATAGCCTATCAGTTCCAAAAATAACACTCACAAACCCTAAAAATGATCACACAGGGCGTTCGTATAGGCACTTCGTGAGCATATATATCGTTTTCGCTCACCGTTCGGATAGCTTTGAAAACGCTACAAATGACAGAGAAAAGTGATATTTTTGGCCCACGACTTACCGTGGGATCGTTGTGATCGTTTTTTGACAACTAACATTTTATGAGAAATATTGTGGTTCCTATCATAAAGAATAGAACTGGCGATGCCTCCGACAGATTTAATTACAGTACAGACCTATATCTTTAGCTTCAGTTGTTGCACCTATATCTTTAGCTGCAGTTCCAAAAAACGTTATTTTGGGTTTCAGCTGTTGTCAAAATATGAAAATAAGTATAGACGTTCGGATAGCATACAGTCATTGGTGATCAAAAATAGCAAAAGCTTATTTCCGAACGCTAAGATACAAATGCCACTTTTGAAACTGCTACAAACGCAACCGAGCCAAAACGAACGCACCTAATATCATATGAATAAATGAAGTTTATTTTCTAAAGTGTCGACTTATGTCAGTTTAGTATTAAAATCAATGTAAATTAAAAAAATATATATATCACACTTTAAAAATAAAACTGAATCAAAAATACATAAATACTTTGGTAATGTATAATAACAGTTCATATTTTAAGTTTCATCGTAACTGCTTTCTTAACTTAATCCTACTAATATTATAAATGCGAAAGTTTGTGAGTGTGTATGGATGTATAGATGTTTTTTACTCTTTCACGCAAAAACTACAGAATGGATACTTTACAGTAATATAGCTTAGACAACAAAATAACACATAGGCTATAATTTGTAAAGATATTGTGTGAATTGTCGAAAATAAAACGATAAGTGTCAAGTAAGTAAAAAATCAGCCATATGCGAGACATTCTGGGGTTCGCTGGAAAAACCTTAAGTGTCACACTTAAGGTTTTTTTTAATGTATAACGGAAATGTTTATCTCACTCAAAAAAGTCAGCGACAGCATATATCTTATATTTTATGTGTAAGCCATTATAGCCAATACAGTGAACCATAATATATACTTTAACAAAATATGTAGCGCGGGATATTAATTTACTTGTTACCGTACGTGTAAGTGTGATAGTGGCATTTATGTTGCTATGCAACCGCGCTCAGGACTCTTACTAGCCGGGTAGCCGGCCGCCGCCGCCACACGCCACAAACGGTCCGGCGGGCGCGCGGGTGCGCGGGTTGAGAGGGGATGGCGCGAGCGCTGCCGAGCCGCCGCCGGCCGCCCGCGTCGGCCCTCGCTTTTTGTACAGTGCCCTTAAGAATGCTTTTTGAACTTTCTCAAACAATCGCGTATAGGTAACGTGATGTGGGTTCCAGACACATTGACCCGACTCCAGCTTGCTCCTGATTAAAACGCAATAGAGGGTTTTCATGACTTCCGGATTTTCAAAATCCTTCGCATTACGAAGCACAAACCCGTGTCGCCGATAGACCTCTATCGCGAGATCTGACACGTGCTCGTGAAAAGTTAAGCCGCGGTCAAACTGTGACTCCCAGGTCCTTAACGGACTTTGCTCGATGTATGGCCGTAATATTTAAGTGGTAATTAAAGTGGATGGGATCTCATTTCCGATCAAATGTCATAACATTACATTTACTGAAATTAAAATACATCTTGTTTCTCACGCTCCACTCATATACCTTATCGATATCCTCTTGTAAGCGAACACAGACGCTATGAGTTTTTATCTCAACGAAGTTTAAGATCTTCGGCGTACAAGAGACACTGAGCAGATGACAAAACTTTTATTTTAGATTAGCACGTAAGTCCGAAAACTGTTTGTATGACATTTACATTTCGTCCAGATTTTATGTAATTTAGTTTTATGTTTTATTTTTTTTAAATTTTTATGTCAAACCATACCGGATATGATCTATTAGATTTAGCTTTTTGCCTATTTTTTTAGGAACTGATTTATCAAATATTTTATAAATTGTGACATAGAAGGCGTCAGTGGCCGTTGAAACATCGCTACATTCAAGAACACTAGCCCACGAAGTATCTCCAAGCAATGAAAGAAAGAGAGACACATCCATCTTAGCCAAGATCCAGTTACGTGATGGGTCTATGTTACTAGGTTCCAAGCGGATGCCCTTGCCACTTTGCGATCGGACAGATACCAATATTTCAAGCGCGGGATGATACAATGCATCGATAGCGACAAACCCCTCGGTAGCCTCGCGCACGCACACTCTCTGCGACTCTGATTCAACGCACTCCTGCGCCAACACTACATCGAGAATGCCTCCATGTGAATTCACTATTGTATTGTAGTCGACTAAGTTACAATATGTTAGAAAATAACAATAATAATTTTTGACCTCATTGGAGGCACTATTTATATGAATGTCCCCAAATACATAGAAATTGTGTTTTGAAGTAGATAAAAATCTTTCTATATTAAAAAACAAATTCATGTAAGTAGCATCCGCTGCCTTCGGTTTGATATAAACCACGCATACTATGTAAGAGATACAGCGGTAAGTGACGCACGCCCAGAGGTCCTCTCTCTCCCAGCTTTGACTCTAGTTGTTTTCGACGTGTCATTGTTACGCCAGGTCTTGAAGCAAGCAAGACTACCCCTCACCTGTATCCTCTACCTTTACGTTATAGAGTCCATCCATCTGGTACGACTTCGGCATCTTCTATTGAGCTATCGAGAAACGTCTCCGTAGCGGCTACCAACAAATGGTCGGATTTTAGTAAACTGGCTTACCATGAGCGCAATTTCGTCTTCAATCCTCTTACATTTTGAATAAAAAATTTGATTTGCGGCTGCTTTTCGGTACACGGCTCATTGAGCGCCGACTCCATGTCGATACGTTTTACCATCAGATACATTCTTGTGTTTTCTATAATTAATCCACTTTTTCACTCGTGCATATTCCGGTCTATAGAAAAGCATTTATCATAGCAACCTTCTGGGACTCCTATTTTAAATGAGTTATAATTTTGTGAAGTCCTTAATTGTTCGACCGTGATTGCTCTCTGAGGACATAACTCATTTAAATATGTTTTTCTCTCGTCGATATCGGACAACATATTCCAAAGGTGGAAATGTTTACGTGACTCAGTCGCCCTAAGGGTAGTCACCGTAGGCCCAGCTACGCAGCGTAGCGATATAGACCAGCGCGCTTTCTTATAACGTACGTCTGTCCAGTTATCTTCAGCTGAGGATTGAGATTGTAGATGGATATTAGCCTCTTGTGACAGCTGTTTAGTACACGTAGAAGTCGATGTTCCGGTTACGCTGCTCTCCACCGAATCATCCGGCAGATTACCTTTCCTCTGCTTGTTACGGCTTGAATGATAAGAGGTGTCAATTGTGTTAAAATTTCACTGATAGATCATAAAGATAATGCTAGAAATATAAGGGTGAGAAAAAAAATATTACGCAAACGTGATCGTTACGTTTACTCACTTGCAAATTTACTGTCAGGGGTACTGCACTTGTAAGTACGTAAGCACGACGTTATTTATAATATTTCGACTAACTTAGAATTATTCGTACCTGTACCTACATCCAACATTATATCAATCATAATATCCTTTTCAACACCCTTGCTCGTAAAGTGAGCTTTATTATATCGTTCTCAGGGTCATAAACCGAACTTTTAACACCCTCGTGCATAATAATATTATACACTAGTGCGTTATAGAATAATCCCTACAAAGTTAAGTTAGTACCTAACTGCAAATTATATGCGAGTAAACAGATCATTTTCAATTTAACCGGGTAATACAGATTTGTAACAACAAAGAGGTTTATATGTGATCAACCACCATACATTTGCTGCACGCAAAAAAAAACTTGCGCGCTATTTTCCATAATTTTCGTATGTTTTTGTATCGCATTTGTGCAATATATATTTTTTCGTCGCAAGGGTGTTGAAAAAGTGCATATGAAACTCGTGAGCAACTTGCTCATTATACACTCGGCTGATTTACGCCCGCTAATTGCAACCCACAGCAGTCGTGTATAATGAGCCACTTAGCCCACTTGTATCATCATAATATAATATTATATATCAGTACAGCATTATTACTTATTACAAAAAGTTTTAGGCAACGCTGCTTCCTATATGCTGACATCCTCTGCAGGATTAAAAGTATGGAACTAGAGATTTAATACTTTTTGTTAATGAGCATTTAAAATAAAATTAACAGACATTTTGTAACAAACTACAGCAATGGCTAGAATACTTTTAGACTTTAGGATCATGTCATGTCTTTGAAACGGCTGATACAACCAAGAACATACATGTCTTTCATTATTTAATACAAAACATATTATTAGGGTTCTGAGCTGAATTGTACTACCAATTGTAGTTTTATTTAGGGTCCCATAGTATTTTTGAACATGCAAGCATTTCATTTTCAGAGGAAGCAATGGCAGATAGAAAAGTGTCTGGAGTTGCGGGGGGCAGTGGCGCCGGGAGCAGTAACGCGGAGAGCAGTAACGCGGGGCGCAGTGGTGCAGGGGGCAGTGGCACAGGAGCACCGGTCCAGAAAACGCCGAGGGGGACTATAATGCAGGACCCCCTATTGATGCAGGTGGATGACCGGACTGGTGTTAGTATTCCACGTTTTCTACGCTTTTTATATATTTATATTTTGATGTATTTTGTTATGATTATTTTATACATTTTGTTCATAAATGTATTTTGTTTTGTTTAGCAACAACAACCGGAGTCTACAGCTCGGGTCGCTAGACCGCGACTGACTGCGCGTCGCCGTCGTCTCCTACCGGCTGGCCGTATTCATGATATGTTGAAGAGTGAAGATTACGAGTTCAGAGATGGAAGTGGGAGCGATGGAAGTGACGACGAGGCGACGGAGGTTGGTGTCTTGGAAGAGGTAGGTGAAGACCAGGAGGGGGGGTGGGTAGTAGTTAAGGAAGAGGATGGAGAGGGGGTAGACGACCAGGACGGGTTAGGTGTAACCGAGGGGGAGGGTGGGGAGTTAAGTATGACAGAGACGGAGTTAAGTGTAACAAAAGGGGAGGTTGAAGACCAGGAGGGGGAGGAAGATGATCAGGAGTGGGGCTTAGGTGTTACCAAGGGGGAGGGTGACGACCAGGAGGGTGAGATCGATGATCCGAACTATAGTGAAGAAGAAGAAGAAGCAGAAGGGGCAAACGTTTCTAACTCCTTTTCGTGGTCAGATGACTTCACAAGGTTTACTGGCGAGAAAGAGAGTTATTTGCGTTCGCCCGGCCCGCATTTCATGTCGTCTGACCCGACTGACATATTTTTAAAAATATGGGACCTTCAAATAGTGACAATGATAGCGGAGGAAACTAATAGATATGCACGGCAAATGCTGGATCGACTCTCCAGTTCTCTCGAACACAGGATTCCAGGATACCTGAAATCCTGGACTGACGTGGGAGTCGGAGACATCTACCGGTATTTTGCCATGCTTATTGTGATGTCATTTTGCGCCCGCGGTAAAGTTCAGGAATATTGGGAAAAAGGGATCATAGAAATGCCCGTTTTTAAAAGTGTTATGCCACGTAATAAGTATATACTTATTACCAAATTTTTGCATTTTGTAAATAATGAGACAACTATGCAGGGGTTATCGGGGCACATCAAAAAAATTTATAAAATAAAACCACTCCTAGATCACTGCAACACGGCTTTTACAAATATGTACACACCCGGGCAATACATCAGCTTAGACGAGTCCCTCCTGCTTTGGAAGGGCAATCTTAGCTGGAAACAATGTATACGTTCCAAAGCCGCCCGGTTCGGGATCAAGTCTTTTGAAGTCTGCGAGGCAGTCTCCGGGTACATGCTGCGATGCGCTCTGTATACGGGAAAGGAAAGTGATCAGCACCCAGGACCCATCCATGGTTTCACCCAGAAAACCGCTAAGGTTGTGTTGGGACTCATGGATGGGTTCATGGATGTTGGCCACGTCCTCGTTATGGACAACTGGTATAACAAGTTGGCCCTAACGAGGTTCTTAAAATCCCGTCATACAGACGTGTTAGGGACTATGAACCGGAGGCGCGTCGGAATTCCGCAGGAAATAAAAATCTTAAACCCGAACCGGATGCAGCGTGGAACAGTGGTAGCTAGACACTGCGGTGACATAGCTTTGGTGGCGTGGAAGGACGTCAAGCTTGTCACCATGGTTTCTACCTACCACAGCCATGAAATGGTGCCAGGAAGCCGGATGGGACAAGCCATTCGCGGTGTGAAGCCGATTAGCGTACGTGATTACAATCGGTACATGGGAGGGGTCGACCTCAAAGACCAGAAACTGTCAATGTTTCTGGTCGAGAGGAAAAGAGGCTGTAAGTGGTACATGAAGGTGTTTAAGAGGCTGCTAAACACCAGCCTTTTAAACGCCTTCATTGTATTCACAAAACAGCCCATGCACCGATTGTCTACACACAGAAAATTTCGGCTTCGGGTGGCCGAAGGCCTTATAAGCCGATTTCCGTCCGTCGGCAGGCAATGTGCAATCCCACCGGCCGTCACAAATGCGAGACTGCTTCCTGGAGACCATTTCCCAATACAGACCAGTGAAATGATCCCAGGAACCCGGAGGTTGAAGAGGGTGAGTTGCGTGCGGTGCAAGGCCTTGCACAAACAAACAAAAGTCTCCATATACTGTGAGCTATGCAAGGTTCCACTCTGTTTAGGGCAGTGTTGGAGAGATTACCACAAACTGGTTAATCTCTCTAACACTGCTTGAAGCAGTGATGGGCTTGGTGGGATTGGCTGTTGGCTGTGTGTTGCTTGAAAAGAGAGAGACAAGAGGAGTTTTTATATAGGTTTTTTTTAACAAGAACTTTGTTTTTAATTTTTTTTAAATGTGATTGTGACGGTACGAGCTCGAGGCCCACCTGATGTTAAGCGGACTAACCTCTGCCTATAACAGATGCATTTCGCCACAAGTCACGAATTGCACTGCGCCAGACATAGTTGTCTCATGTTCTTGTAATTTCACTGGCTCTCAAGGACAGCTGCTGGAACATACCGTTAGATGCTTGGTGACAAATTTTCTACTTGAGGGTGGTCGCTAGCCAGGCAGGCATTCTCAAAATGCCCTCCTACCATGCAATATGGTCAAACCGCTACTACATGACAGTTTAGACATATCGTTAACGTGGTCAAGTTTGGCAATTATGATCATTTCTCATTCATAATTGCCAAACTTTGAATACAATTTAAAACTCCTAGGTCTTCACCTAGAAATATGTGTAATAGTCAATACAAACATATAGGACATTTGTCAGATATCAATTTTCATTCAGAATTGCCAAACTTTGAATACAATTTTGCAACTCCTGGGTCTTCACCTAGAAATATGTGTAATTGTCAATACAAACATTGTGAACATTTATCAGATATCATTTCTCATTCATAATTGCCAAACTTTGTATACAATTTAGCAACTCCTGGTTCTTCTCCTACAAATATGTGTAAATGTCAACACAAACATATTGGACATTTATCAAATATCATTTTTCATTCATAATTGCCAAACTTTGAATACAATTTAGCAACTGCTAGGTCTTCACCTAGAAATATGTGTAATTGTCAATACAAACATTGTGGTAATTTACAAGATATCATTTTTCATTCATAATTGCCAATCTTTGTATACAATTTAGCAACTCCTGGTTCTTCTCCTACAAATATGTGTAAATGTCAATACAAACATTGTGGTCATTTACCAGATATCATTTTTTATTCTTAATTGCCAAACTTTGAATACAATTTAGCAACTCCTGGTTCTTCTCCTACAAATATGTGTAAATGTCAATACAAACATATTGGACATTTATCAGATATCATTTTTCATTCATAATTGCCAAACTTTGTATACAATTTAGCAACTCCTGGGTCTTCTCCTACAAATATGTGTAAATGTCAACACAAACATATTGGACATTTATCAGATATCATTTTTCATTCATAATTGCCAAACTTTGAATACAATTTAGCAACTCCTGGGTCTTCTACAAATACTTAGAAATGTCAATACAAACATTGTAATTTTGTTAAATTGAATATAATGATAAGATTTTATTTATAAAGATATTTATATTTTTATTGTTGTAAATAATAATATTTTTTTTTTATATAGCACATATGTTGTACTATATTCTTTGGTTGTATATAAAACATAAATACTATGTGTATGTGTATCGTGCATGGTGGTAGGGCATTTTGCGAATGCCCACCTGGCTAGCACCCTCAAGTAGAAAATCTGTTGCCAAGCACCTAACGGTGTGTTCCGGCAGCTGTCCTCGAGAGCCAGTAATTCTAGGTTAGCCTGAACAACATCTTCAACCACATCATCACTTACCATCAGTTCAGATAGTGGTCAAAGGCATAAAAAAAAAAACTATATTCTTTGGTTGTTAATAGAACATCATCTACTTTATTCTTTGGTTTCATTTCTAATAAGTCAGGTATGACTTGGTAATATATTTGTATGCTAAAGTACTAATTAAGTACAGGCAGGCACACAGTGGCGGATACCTCAAGCTGCCTTTCCATAGGATTTTCGAAAAAAATGTTATTTTTTTGGTTTGTAATATGCAGTTTTGTCAATAACAATTAAGTAAATTGAAAAGAGGTTATGAGAAACGGATGTAAAGTCTAGATTTGAAATGTAGAAAATCAAATATTATTGAGTATATGCAAAAAATTTACATTGTTCACTGTTAGGGATGGCACTTACCATCAGGCGATTGACTGACATCAGATTCCAATAACCCTTTTCAATAGTATAATATATATTTTATAACCACCAGGTCAGTCTCTTAAACCAATTCTAAATAATACAAAATAATACAGAACCCTAAACAAAAACGTGTGTGTGTGTGGACTGAGTGACCACATTATTTTTAGTATATTTTTGTCTATTTAGTAACTTCAAGATTTAGTAAAAGTTATAAAATAATTTGTAAAATTTGTTTTGTAATTTGTAAAGAATTAATAATGAAGTTATGGTCTCTCAGTTCTCACACTCAAAATTCTAAATCTGGGTACATAAACATAATACATAACATATAAACAAATATTGTATGCAGATATTTAGTAAAACATATTTTAAAGTGTTTCTATATATTATGATTACAAGCACTAACGCGTACTAAGCGAAAATCATAAATTTACAAATTATTGGAATACAAAATGTTTTGCCCCGGGCGGGAATTGAACCCGCGTCCTTCCGATTTCGCACCGGATGCTTTATCTATTAAGCTACCGGGGGTACGGCTGTGTCGCCGAAAAAACATTTTGTATTCCAATAATTTGTAAATTTATATATTTTAAAGTGTTTAGAAGAAAAAAACCACAACGATAAGTCTCTACTCGTGGTACAAGCTAAACTCACCCTTACGTCAGCTGAATAAAGACTGGCTTATGCAGACTAGATAGATTATTTGAAAATTGGTGTACTATTTATTGAAATATTTGTTCATTTTCACTTGATTAGATTTAACCTTAAATTTAATAATTGTTTAATGTAACATTCTAATTTCGATTTAGAAATACTCTGTGGTGTTTAAGACGAAAATACTGGTTTAATTATCTGTGTGTATATTTTAACTGTGGTTTGAATTAAATACTGTACCTAATTGTGTTTATTGTGAGACTGTGATTAAGCATCATACTTATATGGATTGTCATGATCACTTGAAACATTATTTGATGGTATTATTACTGGAAGTATATTTTATAAGTAGTGAAACTGATCATTTGATATTAGTAAATTTACTTATTTGAAATAGCTTGTAATGTTCTTTATTTATTTTGTGTAAAAACATTGAAGATTTTATAATATTTATTGCCATATGTATAGAGCTTGAAATCACACAATTGTCAATTTTAAAGGGTACTGTGTTTGTGACGGTAGTCACTTTGTCACCTTGTTTGTTCACTGCTGTAAAAGGGGCAGTGTGAGGCTAGTAGATTTTCTCCCGTCGCCGACCATGGCAGGTATTGGACGACCCGGATGACCCCATCGCAGTCATTACGTTGGCAGCTTTAGCACCATCCGCAAGTCGTCCAGGTAACATCCCCAGGTGTGAGATATTCAGAGGTTACACAGTCAGACACCGAGCTCGCCGGCGAGCTCGAGGCAAAAATAAAGTCCCGATTAGTGTCTCTCCAAATAGTCAAAGAGATTTATTCAGTAGGGCCCAATTGTGCAACACTGCAGTTGCACAGAGGCAATTAGTTCCGATTCCCCCCATGTCTCCCGACAGCGAGATAAGCCGAGGTCCGAACCACAGTGGTGCCCTTGAGCTCGCTGTCAACGCCTCCTACGGACGCCGAAAACGTACCGCTACTAGCGGTACGTTTTCGGCGTCCGCAGGAGACGGAGGTGGCGCTTTTCGCCATCTACGTCAGCATCTACGTCCTCCTTACAGACAAAAATATATAAAATTAGTAGATTCACTTTCTGTCGGACCGCCGTGCCGATCAGATCTCCAGTGGTGTCGAAATATATTTGAACGTCTTTAACGACGAAGTACTGCCCGATCAAGATTGTGTGAAGTTAAGTTATTTATTATTCTCTTTTCTGATATAACATAACGACAAACCTCGTAAAAATGTAATGGTTCTTAAAACTTTTTTGACTATATATTGAATAAGAAAATAGGTATCTGTTTATGTAAACAATTACTTAATATGTTAATTAATAGTTGATAAACAATTATAAGTGTATATAGAAAGTAAGCAACACATTGTTAAAAGACGTTTAAAAGAATGGCCTCGAGTTTCTTGCCCGTTCTTCTCGCAGTGGCTCTATGCAATTTTGTTTGCTGAACGTGGCAGTACAATGTAGAATATTTCAATATTAAAATTTATAATAGAACTTCATAAGAGCGTCGCAGACGCCTAATGAATAAATGATTTTGTCTTTGACTTTGTTGTTTTAATCCAACGCGCGCACTCTACGATACTTGTACGACTACTGTGCAGCAAGCTGTGAAATAGCTGGCGGCATACAATATTATCTAATAACTTCATAATCTGTTTGTCGACAGTTTGTTCTGGCATAAATATTTGTTTATCATGCCATAAACCGAGCAAATAGAAACCTCTCACTTTTCATGATGTATAGGACATTCTTTGTATTTGTGTCTATAGGCTATAGGTTAAGTACATATATTAGGCAGTTTTTTTTACATTTTGCATGAATTTATTCTCAAATGTATTATCTTTCTTGTGAAAGAAAAAACTAAAACATAGACGCTAAGATTGCCTTACAACATGCGATCTAAATTGAAGTATTACCGCTCGTGTAAACTATTCATTGCATTTTGTTAGCAGATGTTTGGAGGCTGATATATCGAATTATTATTATCGAAGATATCAGTTTTTAATTTTGTTAGGAAAGGACATGTCACGTCCAATCGTGGAATGTAAAAACAAAATCAAAATACAAGTTTTTATTATTATTAAAACAGTAATAATAAAAACTTGAACTTATTTTATTACGAATAATTTTTTTAACTATCTTCTCTGCAAACGCCCGTAGAATATTAAATAAACAAAAAACATGTTATTTATAGATATTACAATAGCTTAGTTCATTAGATTTCTAGAAATGTGACTTTCACTGATAAGTGTCCAGGGACTCGTCAAATATTACAACATTTTCGGAACAAATTCCCGCTCACATTTTCATCGCCACAGCCGCTTAATACCTGCGGGTATAGGCTCGCGGGAACTCTGATATCAAAGGGTTAAGTTATTTAATTTGAAAATTATAACGAAACGAGAGAAAAAATTAAAAGAATTCAAAAGTATAGTTTTTAGGCAGCTTTTTCAATCAGTAAATATTAGGGAGGGACTAAACAAAAGAGATGGCGTCCAATATAGCCAGGGCTTCACCAGTGAATACTGGGGAAGGGCATTTAAAAGGTAGACAAATTTTATCAGAAGGGATTAACAACGCACTATATAAGGCACTAATCATCTGCATTATTCAATTCTTGAAAAGGCGATACTTTTTGCTGGGCAAACGCACACGCTTTAACAACAGCACTATCGGATGACAACTTTAACACATAGGTACCTATGTATTGAGAACTAATGCGTTCACAGAACTGGGCTGAGCATAGAGATATAAAATACTATTCTTTTTTCTGTGGGGCTGAAGCATTAGGTGAGTCTTTAATGTAAAAGGACTTTGATTTAAAGTTAAGAGCTTCATAGGGAGTTGAGTGACTGCTAGTGACATTACTACTGAGCGCTTCCGTGCTTCGAGAGCCACGTTAAGCCGTCGTCGGTCCCGGTTGTTGTCTTACGATGGCAGTCATTACAGCATGGTGGTAAAGCATTTAGCAAATGTTCGCCTATCTAGCTACCACCCTCAAGTAGAAAATCTGTCGCCAAGCACCTAGCCCTGTGTTTCGGCAGCTGTCCTTGAGAACCAGTAAGTTCTCGGCTAGCGTAAACAACATCTTCGACCACATCATCACTTAACATCAGGTGAGATATTATTCAAAGGTTAGCGTATAAACAATAAAAAATAAACTACTTTGAAAATTGGAGAGGTGTCACCTGCGAATAAAATAATGTCACAGATATTTGTCGCTGCATCCCCATACGATGGTTGAGGAACGAGAGCAAAAATTACGAGTTATGAGTCATAATGTCCTGGATATATTATAAGAAAAGGATCCTAGGTAATCACTGAGAGATCTTTTTAAAGAAATTGATATTTTAACTTTACCAAGTCTGTATATATTTCAAAATATTATGTATCTTCGTAAAAAAATGAGTAAATTTAAATCAAACAGTGACAATCACGATTTTAAGACTAGGAATAAAGATGAAATAGCGGTGCCAGGTTTTAGATTAGCAAAGACAAATAAAAGGTCCTTCTTAGGTAATTGTGTGCGGTTTTATAATATAGTGCCCAAACGTATTACAACGCTCACAGAAAAAAAAACAAGTTGCACGTGAAGAACATTTTGATAAAGAAATCTTACTACACAGTCTGTGATTACTTAAACGACTAATATATCTTCTATACTTATAATAAAACTGTAACAGGACCAATTCTGTACATGGCAGATATTTTGAAAAAAAAAAATGTACAGTACTCTGTAGCTGATACTGATGCCGAAACTGTATTTTTTTTTATTTTTGTCTGTCTGTCTGTCGGTCGGTCTGTCTGTATCCCGGCCGCGCATCACTCCAAAACTACTGGATGGATTTCAATGAAACTTAGCATAGTTTGAGTTCATACTACAAGGTAGGATAATTTAGCTTTTTATCCCGAAATTCAGCATGGTTCCCTTGGGAGAGGGGATGAAAGTCAAAATATACACTTAGTTGTAATTTATAAACGCGTAGTCCGATTTCTTACGTTCTTTTTAGGGTTCCGTACCCAAAGGGTAAATACGGTCTGTCCGGCTGTCCGTCCGTCTGTCGGTCCATCCGTCCGTCCGTCCGTCTGTCACCAGGCTGTATCTCAAGAACGGTGATAGCTAGACAGTTGAAATTTTCACAGATGATGTATTTCTATTGCCGCTATAACAACAAATACAATAAATTGGCCAAGTGCGAGTTGGACTCGCGCACGTTAAAATAAAAAAAAGGTTAAAATACGAAGTCTAATGTTGTATAGCTAATGGTACGGAACCCTTCGTGCGCGAGTCCGACTCGCACTTGGCCGATTTTTTTGTTAGAATAGTGGTACTTTAAAGTTTATCCCGTAAATATTTCAAAGTCACAACCTAAATATTACGTTCCAAATAACTTGACATCCAGAATGTACAGGAACCTTTGAACGTACGGCTCATCTTAAGCTGGCGTTTGCACTTTATCGTATAGGTATAATAGATAGGTCTGTAGTCGGACTACTTCAAAAGATTCTGATTTTTCAAACAATAAAACACAGTTTTTTTTATTACGATAAGCACAATTTTCCTACGTATATGTTTCATAACATGCAATGCTCTAATCAGTCTAATCTATACCTATAACATGTTAGAGACGGCAGGTAGGGAAGCGCGAGGGGTAAGACGCTTACATTTTTTGAAGCGCTCGTAGCGAAGTTTGCTTAGCCATTCTGAATCGATCAGCAAAGTTAAGCAACGTCCGCCGCGGTCATGAGTTGGATGGGTGACCGCTGGTGACATTACTACTGAGCGCTTCCGTGCTTCGGAGGGCACGTTAAGCCGTCGGTCCCGGTTCTTGTCTTAGGATGGCAGTCGTTACAGCATGGTGGTAGGGCACTTTGCGAATGCCCGCCTGGCTAGCTACCACCCTCAAGTTGAAAATCTGTCGCCAAGCACCTAACGGTGTGTTCCGGCAGCTGTCCTTGAGAGCCAGTAATTCTAGGTTAGCCTGAACAACATCTTCGACCACATCATCACTTACCATCAGGTGAGATAGTGGTCAAAGGCTAACCTATCAGGCATAAAAAAAAAAAAAAAAAAAATTTATCTATTTATACTCATAATAAAACTGTAACAGGTTCAATTCGGTACATTGCAGATATTTTAAAAATATTATTTCAGAGCAATCTGTAGCTGATACTGATGCAAAAACTGTTTTTTTTCTGTCTGTCTGTCTGTATCCCGGCCGCGCATCACTCCAAAACTACTGAATGGATTTAAATGAAACTTAGCACGATTTGAGGTCATACTACGAAGAAGGATATAGAATACTTTTTATCCCGAAATTCAGTACGGTTCCCTTAGGAAAGGGGATGAAAGTTAAAATGTACACTTAGTTGTAATTTATTAACGCGTAGTCCGATTTCAATCATTCTTTTTTTGTTATAATAGTGGTAATTTAATTATTTTCCCGTAAATATTTCGAAGTCCTCAGTATTGCAGTTAAGAAATTACAGATATCACAAACTAAATATTTCGTTTTAAATAAATTGAACCGCGGAATGTTGAGAAACCTTTGAACGTACGGCTCATCATAAGCCCATAGGAAGCCCGGAACCCCACGGGAAGCTCGACCCCCCACGGACAGACCGGCATCACACACAATTATTTAGTTTTGCAAGCTTGCTACGATAAAACTCTAAAATGTGGTACATTCACCACTATCAGTTTTTATAACTACATATCATTCTTTTGCCTGGATACATTTCGGAGACTGCGCAATGGAAGTGTACAATGTTGTCTTAGGTTTTCGCGATTGTTACACTTAGTAATTAAACAATTTTAAACTGTTTAAATCACCTATATTTATCATTATTTTTGTCCCGACGCGACGTTTCAAACACTTTGTTAGCGACGCCACATAAAACTTGTATATATATATATATAGTTCTAGACCATAAGCTAAGCTATAGTTCTAAGTAAAATACGTAATAAAGATGATACAACCACGTAGAATAAGTTAGCAGTAAATAGTTCATAAGCGCTTTATATGTATCGCTATATAAGTATAGATAACGTATGATAAGAAATAGGTAAGAATCTAAGTAAGTAGAATGTCGCAATATGGAAAACCGAGTAGCTCCAGTTCGGTGTCAAAAGAGGTAGAATATGAGTATAACTAGGTTATAGAGAAAACTCTTGCCTATCTCATACCGCTTGTCACTCTCGCATAAGTCCCCGGGTTTTTCCAGGAAAACATAGGGAAAGTCAGGGAATAATATTTTTTGAATAATGTATAATGTTATAAATTAGCCTTAGATAATGTAGAAATAACATAGGTAGTCTATAATTACCTATTACGAATATTTGTGAAGGTAAAATCACATAAAAGCTAGACTTTTCTAGAAAATGTTAAAAGTAGGCACGTTTTGGTTCCGCCCCTAAGTAATCGAGAAAATTCCATAAAAATATAGATGGAATATTAACACCTAACATTTGAGTAATAGAGATCATATTAGTATACACAGAATTATGGAAACGCCTCGAAATGTTAGACAAGGACTTCATTTTATGACAAAGACAGAGATATAGAAAATTCTCGAAAGGAGTAAAGGGAATAGTCAAGTGAGCGGGACATATATACAATGAAGCGCCACTATTGGTCAATCACTCTCTTTAGCCAGCAGATCTAACGCCTAAGAACTGAATTTACTTATATATAAATATTGTGTGATTTTACCTCAAGTATGTCTTGTTTTGACCGCACTTTTCGGTGCGCATTTCACAACTTTACTACTCGACACAACATTGTAACAGTGCGCGTAACAACACACTTTGTGCTGTTAAGCGACGTCGTTCAGGCGTGGGGTAGCGTCAGCCAAACCCGTCTGAACGATCAAATCCGCCATTTGCTGCGGTCGCAGTGTGACACCCTACGGTGACAACGGCCACTGTTGTTGTTTTGGTTTAACCTTGCACCGTGGCCTTTCCCGCTTCACGGGTCAGCCGAAGCAAGCTGGGCTCCGGGACAACTGGCCTTGGGGTCGCCCCTAGTCAACCCCGGAGCAGCATTAGGAGCACCCCTCTCCGCCGAGAAAAAAGCTCGGAGAGGGTACACAACTAGGGCACACCATAGGCACTCACTCCCTCTCACACAAGTGAGCTCACGAGTTGCGAGAGGGAGACAGAACCCGTTAGGCCATCCTGAGTATTCCCCTCAGGATGCAACGTCCCTCTAACGGTGAGGAGGTCCTTCAGACCTTCGCCCTCCGCCACCCCGATCTGTATGTTGCTCATATGCAACTCCTCGAAGAGGAAGCGAGTGCCTGCCTCACGGACACTCTTATTGCTCCCTCCGGGACTTCAATCCCGGAGGCCAACGTCCCTCCTCTGACCCGGTCCTTCTCAGAGGACAGTCCGACTTCGCCCGCTCCGGGCCCAGACAACAGACGCACGGTGGCAGCCCCTCCCCGTGAGAGGTCTCGCTCGCGCTCACCGATCGGGAGGCCAGCGAGCACCCGTCCCTCCTTCGCCGTTGTCGAGCCCACTTCGGACTCCGAAGCGGAGATGGAGGTAGATCCGAGTCGCGCCTTACGCACCGACTCGGACTCAGACAACGACGGCTATACCGTCGTAGATAGGAAACGCAAGCGTGCTCCTAAAGCCGCTAGTTGCGCAACTTCCGCCCCTCCCGCCAAGGCACCCGCTAAGGCCCCCGCCTCCGGCAAGAAGCCGACCCCCGCCCCGCGCCCCGCGTCTCCTCCCTCCGCTCCGGCCACCACTGCCGCGTCCCCTCAGGACGCGAGCGCGCGCCGCGAAAAACCGCCTCCGCCCCTGTTCATTCAGGACAAAACCAAATGGGACATGCTGTCCCGTTTAGTTTCGGATCGTGGGATCCATTATACTAATGCCCGCTCCACGCAGCAGGGCATTAAAGTCCAAGTGTCCACCATTAGCGACCACAGAGCGCTAACAAAGCTCCTCCGTAAAGAGAGCATAAGTTTTCACACTTATGCGCTCGAAGAGGAGAAAGTCCTCCGCGTTGTCATCCGCGGTGTGCCCAAGGAGGTACATACCGATTCGGTATGTGCCGACCTGAAGGCACAAGACTTCCCCGTACATGCAGTTCACCGCATGTACAGCGGGAAGGACCGCAGTCCCTACGATCTAGTACTCGTAGTACTAGATCGTACACCTGAAGGCAAGGCCATTTTTAACTTAAAAAAGGTCTGTGGCCTCTCAGGACTCGATGTCCAAGCCCCATACAAGAATGGGAGTCCCTCGCAGTGCCATAACTGCCAACTATACGGGCACGCCTCCCGTTTCTGCTTCGCTCGCGCTAGGTGCGTTAAGTGCCTAGGCGATCACGCGACAGCAGCGTGCACTCGCACCCGGGACTCGCCGGACCCACCTAGTTGTGTCCTATGCGGTGCTCAAGGGCATACCGCGAATTACCGTGGTTGCCCTAAAGCACCACGAGTGAACCACAGGGTGGCAAGGCATAGGCCGACCCGTCCCTCTTATGACCGCTACCAACGGGTAAGCCCTAAACTAACGGTAGTACCTGCCTCACAGGTAATACCCGCGCCGCTCCCAGCCCGTAACGCATGGTCCAAACCACCCAGTATGGTTAAGACCGTCGCTACCGCCCGCGCCCCGGCCCGCGTGCCCGCACCCGCGCCCGCACCCGCACCCGCCCGCGCCGCGGCCCCTGCCCGCGCACCGGCCCCGGCTCGCCCCGCGCTCCCGGCACCCGCTGCCAACACCGTTCGCGCCCCTCCCCGCGCCGCTTCCCGGCCACAAGCTCCCCCTATGCCATTGATGGCTGCCCCTCTTCAAGAGGCAATCAACCTAGTCAGCGATCTGGCTATGTCGGTTGACATCAATGAGGTACAAGAGCTATTCCACAAGATGCAATACGCTCAATCCCCAGCGGACGTGATCCAATACACATTGGAACACGCAAACTTACTAAGCGCCCTTAAGCGCTTCGTCCCCCAGGCCCCTCCCCAGTACAACCACTATGGGTAGTACAACCGAACGCACGAAACCGTACTCAGTTTCGTTAGCGTCATTTAACGCTGACGGCCTCTTCAAACAACGTGACCTCGTCCACGACTTTTGTTGTACCCACCTTATCGATATCTTATGCGTGCAGGAAACCTTTCTAAAACCGGGGAAGGCGAACCCTAGGTTTGCCAATTACAGAACGGTACGTAATGATAGAGTGAACTCCCGTGGGGGAGGCACTCTTATCTATTACAAAAGGTCCCTGCACTGCATTCCCCTACCTACCCCGACTCTTGTTAATATGGAAGCATCTTGTTGCCTCCTAGCTATGACTGGTCATCAACCTATAGTCATAGCGTCCTGTTACCAAGCTTGCTCCAAGCCGATCGTCCGAGCTGACTTAGAAGCCTTGTTCTCATTAGGAAGCGCCGTCCTTCTGATTGGCGACTTCAACAGTAAGCACATCCTATGGAATTGTAACGTCAACAATCCCAAAGGTATTGCACTTGAAAACCTAATCGCAGAACTTAACTTTGACATAATTGCGCCCACTGAGCCCACTCACTACCCTTATATGGAAGACCACCGATCTGACTTGCTTGACATGGCACTATTCAGAGGCGTAACACTCCGGTTACGCTCCATAGAAGTGGTTCACGAGCTTCACTCTGACCACCGACCCATTATACTGCGACTAGGTCCCGACCCAACGACTGACCTCCCCCGCCCCACTAAGACGATAGTGAACTGGAAGCAAGTAGGCGATGCCCTAAAGGCTATCAGTTCACCGGACCTTGACAAGATCCCTGACGACATCCTGACAAAAGATGACGTAACCCTTGCGATCGATTCGTTCACCAATCACCTCTCCACCGTAGTAGGTGCATCCGCAAAGGAGGTCATAGTGCCGGACGACCGGCGCCTTGTCATTCCAGCGGATGTGAGACGATTGGTGACGGAGAGTAAAGCAGTGACCCGACATTACGACTCTTACCCCAGTAAAGAGAACAAAACTAAGAAACGCCACCTTGAACGCATGGTTCAAAGTCGCATGTCTGAGTTGCGTGATCAACAATGGGGCGATAAACTTTCAAACCTCGTGCCAAGCCACCATGCTTACTGGGACTTGGCGCGAGGCTTGAAAGGAAGTAACCATAACGACATGCCTCCCTTATACAGACCAGTCCCACTAGTCCCAGCGTTCTTTGACGAAGACAAAGCTGAGTGCCTAGCTGATAGCCTAGAGGCTCAGTGTTCCCCTAACGTAGATCACGTTGACCAAGCTCACCTCGATTCGGTGGATGCTGAAGTCGAACGTAAAAGCTCTGTGGTCACCTCTGAACTCCCACCAATCACCTTAGCGACTTACGCTGAGGTGGAGAGACAGATCAAGGCCCTCCGACCGCGCAAATCCCCCGGTGCCGATGGCATCTCCAACAGGGTTCTTAAAACCCTCTCTCCTCCTCTCATCCATCTCTTAGTCAGCATCTTCAATGCTGCTATGAGCCACTGCTTATTCCCAGACACCTGGAAATGTGCAAATGTCATTGGCATTCACAAACCAGGCAAAAGCTCATCTGACCCCACCAGCTACCGCCCCATCAGCCTCCTCAGTGCCTTAGGCAAACTTTACGAGCGGTTACTTGCAAACCGTCTCCAGTCCCATGCTAAGGAACACCACCTTATCCCAGATGAGCAGTTTGGCTTCAGACCCGGACACTCATGCGTCCAACAGGTGCACCGCCTCACGGAGCACATCATTGAGGGCTTCAATAAGTACCCCAAACCCCAGACTACGCTAGCAGTCTTCCTCGACGTAGCGAAAGCTTTTGACAAAGTCTGGCACAACGGCTTGATCTACAAGCTATACCAATTTGGCGTGCCAGAACGTCTTGTGCTCATCCTACAAGACTTCCTTAAAGCCAGAAGCTTTCGCTATCGCGTGGAAGGCACCCTCTCCTCCCCCCACCCAGTCAGAGCCGGAGTCCCTCAGGGCTCCGTGCTATCACCTATTCTCTTTGCACTGTATACCAGTGACATCCCACGCTCTCAGCCCAAAGTATTCCTAGCCCAATATGCGGACGATACCGCCATTTACACCACTGGGTGGCATATCAACAGACAGTCCTATTTCGTCATGCAACGGGCCATCACCGAGATCGGTGACTGGTTCCGAAAATGGCGCATCGCGGTCAACCCAGCTAAAAGCACAGCTATGTGCTTTACTGAGAAGACACGCTCCCCTTACCCGAAACCGCTTATTTTGTTCGACGAACCCATTCCCTGGGTTCCTAGAACAAAATACCTCGGAGTCCACCCTTGATCGTCATCTCACCTTTAACGATCACATAACAACCGTCCGTAACAGAGCGGCCTTCATAATGGGTCGCCTTGGTCCCCTACTTCGCAAAGAGAGTAAAATGTCTCTTAGTAATAAGAAGACACTTTACACTGCCTGCATCCGCCCCATCATGACTTACGCATCAGTAGTGTTTAGTCATGCTAGTGAGGCCCACCTTCACAAACTTCAAGTCATCCAAAACCGTTTTCTTCGTAATGCAACCGGCGCCCCGTGGTATATCCGGAACACCGAGTTGCATTGCGACTTAAACCTTCCCTCTTTAGCGCAGTTCAATAAGGACTGCGCCCGCCGATACTTTGATCGAGCGCCCCACCACCCGAACCCATTGGTTGTCCAGGCATCGAACTACCCGACTGCCTCTTCTATCCCATTTTTCAAACCCCCCCGTCGCCGACCACGGCAGGTATTAGACGACCCGGATGACCCCATCGCAGCCATTACATTGGCAGCTTTAGCGCTATCCGCAAGTCGTCGAGGTAAAATCCCCAGGTGTGAGGTAATTAGAGGTCACACAATCAAACACCGAGCCCGCCGGCGAGCTCGAGGCAAAAACAAGGTCACGATAAATTGCTCTCCAAATAGTCAAAGAGTATTATTCAGTAGGGCCCAATTGTGCAACACTGCAGTTGCACAGAGGCATTTTGCTCCGATCCCCCCCATGTCTCTCGACAGCGAGACAAGCCGAGGTCCGAACCACAGTGGTGCCCTTGAGCTCGCTGTCAACCCCTCCTATAGTAGCGGCACGTTTTCGGCGTCCGCAGGAGACGGAGGTAGAAAGCGCTTTTCGCCTTCTACGCCCGTCTCGGGAGAAGTGCCTTCGGCACTTCTCCCTCCCGGGCTATTGTAGGGCCAGGCCCTCGCCCAAAACCCGGTGGAGCTGGACGACCGCACAGGCGGTAGCCAGCATCTATGTCCTCCCTAAATAAACAAACAAACCTCAAGTATGCCTCACATTCCGACCTGTGCCGCCACGCCGTGCACACCTGTCTACAGCTCCGCCAGTATCTCCCAGTGAGACCGCAATAGTCCCCGCACTATTGCCGTCTCACTCGGGTCATCGTTCCGACGCTAGTTGCAGACCAGTGCCTTGGAATACGCAGTCCTGACGAAGTTTTGTTTTGTGTGCAGAAGCTGAGCAGCCGCCGAACGCCGTGCAACGTGAGCTACGAGCTCGCCGTGCCGTCGCGCAGAGGCGCTCTAAGACGTCAGGCATTACCAGGTGGTAATGCCTGACGTCTTAGAGCTGGGTTCCGAAACAAGGGACTTGGGTAGGTACCCAAGTCCCTTGTTTCGGAACAACATCATATCGGGCTGGTGGTCTTGTTTTGACCGCACTTTTCGGTGCGCATTTCACAACTTTACTACTAGACACAACATTGTAACAGTGCGCGTAACAACACACTTTGTGCTGTTAAGCGACGTCGTTCAGGCGTGGGGTAGCGTCAGCCAAACCCGTCTGAACGATCAAATCCGCCATTTGCTGCGGTCGCAGTGTGACACCCTACGGTGACAACGGCCACTGTCGAACTTTTGGTTTAACCTTGCACCGTGGCCTTTCCCGCTTCACGGGTCAGCCGAAGCAAGCTGGGCTCCGGGATAACTGGCCTTGGGGTCGCCCCTAGTCAACCCCGGAGTAGCGCTTAGGAGCACCCCTCTCCGCCGAGAAAAAAGCTCGGAGAGGGTACACAACTAGGGCACACCCTAGGTACACACTCCCTCTCACACAGTGAGCTCACAAGGTGTGTGAGGGAATTCAAACCCTTGATAGGGCGTCCTGAGTATTCCCCTCAGGATGCAGTCCCGTCCCTCTAACGGTGAGGTGCAGGTCCTTCAGACCTTCGCCCTCCGCCACCCCGATCTGTATGTTGCTCATATGCAACTCCTCGAAGAGGAAGCGAGTGCCCGCCTCACGGACACTCTTATTGCTCCCTCCGGGACTTCAATCCCGGAGGCCAACGTCCCTCCTCTGACCCGGTCTTTCTCAGAGGACAGTCCGCTTTCGCCCGCTCCGGGCCCAGACAACAGACGCACGGCGGCAGCCCCTCCCCGTGAGAGGTCTCGCTCGCGCTCACCGATCGGGAGGCCAGCGAGCACCCGTCCCTCCATCGCCGTTGTCGAGCCCACTTCGGACTCCGAAGCGGAGATGGAGGTAGATCCGAGTCGCGCCTTACGCACCGACTCGGACTCAGATAACGACGGCTATACCGTCGTAGATAGGAAACGCAAGCGTGCTCCTAAAGCCGCTAGTTGCGCAACTTCCGCCCCTCCCGCCAAGGCACCCGCTAAGGCCCCCGCCTCCGGCAAGAAGCCGACCCCCGCCCCGCGCCCCGCGTCTCCTCCCTCCGCTCCGGCCACCACTGCCGCGTCCCCTCAGGACGCGAGCGCGCGCCGCGAAAAACCGCCTCCGCCCCTGTTCATTCAGGACAAAACCAAATGGGACATGCTGTCCCGTTTAGTTTCGGATCGTGGGATCCATTATACTAATGCCCGCTCCACGCAGCAGGGCATTAAAGTCCAACTGTCCACCATTAGCGACCACAGAGCGCTAACAAAGCTCCTCCGTAAAGAGAGCATAAGTTTTCACACTTATGCGCTCGAAGAGGAGAAAGTCCTCCGCGTTGTCATCCGCGGTGTGCCCAAGGAGGTACATACCGATTCGGTATGTGCCGACCTGAAGGCACAAGACTTCCCCGTACATGCAGTTCACCGCATGTACAGTGGGAAGGACCGCAGTCCCTACGATCTAGTACTCGTAGTACTAGATCGTACACCTGAAGGCAAGGCCATTTTTAATTTAAAAAAGGTCTGTGGCCTCTCAGGACTCGATGTCCAAGCCCCATACAAGAATGGGAGTCCCTCGCAGTGCCATAACTGCCAACTATACGGGCACGCCTCCCGTTTCTGCTTCGCTCGCGCTAGGTGCGTTAAGTGCCTAGGCGATCACGCGACAGCAGCGTGCACTCGCACCCGGGACTCGCCGGACCCACCCAGTTGTGTCCTATGCGGTGCTCAAGGGCATACCGCGAATTACCGTGCTTGCCCTAAAGCACCACGAGTGAACCACAGGGTGGCAAGGCATAGGCCGACCCGTCCCTCTTATGACCGCTACCAACGGGTAAGCCCTAACCTAACGGTAGTACCTGCCTCACAGGTAATACCCGCGCCGCTCCCAGCCCGTAACGCATGGTCCAAACCACCCAGTATGGTTAAGACCGTCGCTACCGCCCGCGCCCCGGCCCGCGCGCCCGCGCCCGCTCCCGCACCCGCCCGCGCCGCGGCCTCTGCCCGCGCACCGGCCCCGGCTCGCCCCGCGCTCCCGGCACCCGCTGCCAACACCGTTCGCGCCCCTCCCCGCGCCGCTTCCCGGCCACAAGCTCCCCCTATGCCATTGATGGCTGCCCCTCTTCAAGAGGCAATCAACCTAGTCAGCGATCTGGCTATGTCGGTTGACATCAATGAGGTACAAGAGCTATTCCACAAAATGCAATACGCTCAATCCCCAGCGGACGTGATCCAATACACATTGGAACACGCAAACTTACTAAGCGCCCTTAAGCGCTTCGTCCCCCAGGCCCCTCCCCAGTACAACCACTATGGGTAGTACAACCGAACGCACGAAACCGTACTCAGTTTCGTTAGCGTCATTTAACGCTGACGGCCTCTTCAGACAACGTGACCTCGTCCACGACTTTTGTTGTACCCACCTTATCGATATCATATGCGTGTGTTAGTTTGATTAAAACAACAAAGTTAAAGTCAAAATCATTTATTCAATTTAAGCGTCTGCGACGCTCCCATCAAGGTCAATTACAAATTTTAATATTGTAACATTCTACATTGTACTGCCACGTTCAGCAAACAAAATTGTATAGAGCCTCTGCGAGAAGAACGGGCAAGAAACTCGGGGCCATTCTTTTAAACGTCTTTTAACAAATTGTTACATACTTACTATATACATTTTATTTACACTTTCACTGGTTTATTAACTATCAATTAACATATAAAGTCATGGTTTACATAAACAGATATTTTCTTATTCAATATATAATAATTGTCAAGAACCTTTTTACAAATGATTTTAAGAACCATTACTTTACATATAAACGAGGTTTGTCGTTATGCAATATCAGAAAAGAGAATAATAAATTACTTAACTTTACCAAATCTTGATCGGGCAGCACTTCGTTGTTTTTAAAGCAATTTAAGGCCAACACTTTGATTATACTATATAACACTTCAGGAGGTCTGCTCGGCGCGGCAGTCGGGCAGAAAAGTCAGTTAAATCGCCTTAGGCTACTCCTTTTATAGGAAGGAACAAACAAGGTGACTAAGCGTCAGCAGTCACAGTCCAGAGTATTAAATTCAAACCACAGATAAAATATACAGACAGATAATTAAACTATTACTTATTTTCGTCTGTGGAAGGTACACAGAGTATTTCGAAAACTAAATTAAAACGTCATATTAAACCAAGCGACAGCAGTCACAGTCCAGAGTATTAACTTCAAACCACAGATAAAATATGCAGACAGATTTAAGTACAAAAAGGAAATATTACTAAGATTAAACAAATTATGCTTTAAAAAGCCAATCAAATGAACAAATATTTCAATAAATAGTAAGCTAATTTTCAAATAATCTATCACGGCCATACTGACCAGTACTTTGCTCTCGAAGTACAACCTCAATTTTTATTTAATTTTATTTCATTTCAATAAATTTAATTTTATTTCATTTCAATAAATTTAATTTTATTTCATTTCAATAAATTTAATTTTATTTCATTTCAATAAATTTAATTTTATTTCATTTCAATAAATTTCATTTTATTTCATTTCAATAAATTTCATTTTATTTCAATTCATTTCATTTCATTTCAATTCATTTAATTTTATTTAATTTCAATTAATTTCATTTTATTTCAATTCAATTGATTTCATGTCATGTCATTTCACCTCATTTCATACTTTTATCAATTACCTAGACATACTTGACTCCCTCCACCCGCTGCTAGTGGGAAAAGCCAGTACCAAGCAATTAATCGACCAGCGGAAAGTATTTATTATGTTCTTGGTTATGAATTTTCCCATAGCCTCTGACCTTCAACGTATATTAGTCCTACCACACGCTGCGAGTGGTATTACCGGGACTAATGGAAAGTCAGAGACCGACCAGCGTGTCAGTCATATCGTCATAGAGTCATAATACATTTTTAACTGTTTATATATAATGTTTTCTTAAAATATTCGTTATTATTATTTAAAATCGCCACGAAGTTCACTCACAATATCTTGAAATACTTGTCCATCACATATAATGTTTGCTATCACATATACATATTTTTTTTTAAGTATAAGCTTTATTTATTACGAGTTATCAATACAACATTGTATATATTATTAGTTCAAATGTTTCGATTATAATTTCAAATACACAAGTGATATTATTAGCCTTATTTTATATATATAAGTTTTACAACATCATTAAATATAATCTATCACGGTTAATTCAAACATTAATGTATACTATCCAATTAATGTTATCACATCTGCTTTATTTATTTATTTCAGCTTTACCTAAGCTTATTCAAAATAAATGTTTTGATCCACCCATTCACCGGGCTAGTAAGAATGGCTTCCTTGGCAAAACGTTCTTTTAACTTTTTAGCAACATTTCCACAACATTACTCTGCTGGTATCATATTGGCATGTACATTAACGATAGTTTCTTTAGATTTATCCACTACGTCAGACAGCAGAGCCCGTCAGGATGGTATATATATACATGTTAACCTTATTTCACCAATCTCAAGATACTGATATTTCCTTCGCTAAACATTTATGAGGCATTGATTTTAATCAGGTCAAATACTCAAAACTATGACACTTTTTTTGAGCAGAACACACAAAACCACAATACGTAACATAAGATGTAATACCACCCATTAAAAAAAAAGTGTATTTGCCTTAGGCATAAAAATGTATAACCAATTACCATCATCGCCGAAGGATATCAATTAATTTTCCATTTTTTTAAAAGAAATTATTTAAGTTTTATTTATTAATAAATCATATTACAAAATTGAAGAATTTTTAGCTGACCATGTTTAAAAAAATTATTGATGTTAGTGTGTAGGTATACGACATTTAATTCACGGCCCATGTTTACTGTTATTATATAACTTATGTTCAATGTTATTAAATGTGTAGTGTATTTTTTTTGTAGTGTTTTCACGTAAATATTTAATTGATGTGATGAATATTGAAATGTATAATTAATTTAATAACATTTTGTACCATTATATGTATATTGAATAATAATGACTAATATAAGTACCATTTCTTTTTTACTACAGTTGTATTTAGTTTCCAAATAATTTAATTCATATTATGTATTTTTCACTGCCATGTAAACCGAATTTTGCAAATCCATTAACACCCATTAAGGGTAGAATATAGTGGGCACAATTTATTAAAATAATTCTAAGATCTATGTATCAACACTACCTATATTCCTGGAAGCAAATGAATTTGAATATTTCCCGCTGTACCTATATTGTGTCTTGCAGGGAAAAACTTAATTTTCTTATTAACAGTTGTGTGATGTGTTTGCTGAATCTGCCACAGACCGTTTGGCTATTCTGACGAATTTTCTATCGTATTTGTTAACCGTAGCCATGTAACGTTTATCCTAGCCATTTCTAACAAGAAATTTTATTTATTTATTTTATTTATTTATTAAACAAAATCCACAGCCATTAATTAAATGTACATTTTTTCTTACAAACATAACTTACGGCCAATTAAGGATTTACATTATTTAGGTTTTCTATTAAAAACCAACAGTCACTTGTGTGAATTTTAATAAATATACTTATTAGGAACAGTGTGCTGTTTAATACATTTCTCACCAAATTCAACGACTGAACTTTATTAGTGGAGAAGTTTTAGCCTTTACCGGTCGTCACGAGATTTGGGGTACGAAATAATATAATCTTTTTCATCTATATTTAGAAGGATATTGTTATACCCTTTTTCAAGTAATCCAAGTGTAATAAATCGATTTCCCTATACGATTGAAAATAGTTTTCCTAAGTATAAAGAAATCTTCGGTTATAGTGTAAATTAGACTGGTTCATGTAGTTTCTAGTTTTGTTTAGTTTTTGTCATATCTTCTAAAACTTTACCAGTTCTTATGCTGCTTATGTAATCGTAGAACGATGATATTGATGATGATACTGATAAAAAAAATTCCAACCAGTCATTTTCACGGCCGTTATTCAGTGTCCTTTCAGTTCATATAGTTGTTTGAGAAGGACCAAGTACCCCCATATGGTTCGAGAAAAGTTCTACGCTTTGAAGTCTACGACCGGAAGGTGCTATTATTACAGCGGCATATGGATGATAAACCGCAATTATTTCAATTAAGTATCTAATAATAAATTAAATTTTAGAACAATAATGTCATCACACCTAACAAGGTCATTAATTTTGCAACTACTACTACTCATTGCTTGGTATTGCCTATATTTTGAATAGTAACTGCTACTTAGTTCAGTACTAATTGTTACTGAATATAATTATATATTATGATGTAAGTAGGAAGGTATAAGTTTAGTTACTTAGTCTATATGTGTAGTGTACCTTATATTTTACTAAGCCTAAGTTTATCTTACATTTGATGTATAATAAAGAGTTATCTATCGATCTGAACAAGATTCAAAATTGCAGTTGCTATAGATTTCTGTTCTTCCTCCAAGAGCCTCTCTTTTCGCAGTTTAATATTAGCCATAGTAAGTTTGATTTTAGCTTTTATGACACAATTGGACATCATTATTACCTAAACATGATTACTATGGCCCCCCTTTTTTTTTTTTTTTTTAATACAGTAATTGCATTGTACGTTTGTGATTCAATGATGCTCAATTCATGTTTGATATAGTTAGAGTCTTTGGATTATCGTCTTGAATATATATGTTTCTAATACACTTTGTTATTTAAAATAAGGCAATTTGTAACAGAAAACAACGTATGTCTTGAGGATTGTCAGTTTTAGGTAATTTAGCAGATAGGTCGTTTTATCCAACAGTATGCCTAATAGTGTATTAAAACTGTCGTTTTTGGGGACTAACTATATGTTGTGAAAAGTGAAATAAGTTCTGCAATAGTATTAACACGACTATTAAGATATGCAGTTCTTACATTTACATCATGGCTATTTCCACGAACAAGCTCTGGCAACTGTAGTTCCGTAAAGGTTATCTTATTATTCTTTCTTCTTCTTTCTTCTTCTTAGTAATCTGAGTTTTAATCTGGCGTATTAACATATGAATCGGTAGTTCCCAAAATTAACTGAAAAGCTATCCCTCCAAACCACAGCTTATGAAACTTTATCTGATGCAAAAATTTTACTCCCAGACGAAGATCAAATAAGTTCGAAACTGGTTGGAGAAATATCCGGTAAAGTTTACGAGATCCTACCCGGTTGCTAAGGTATATATATTTTTTCTTTTTCTTTTTTATTGTCTGTTATGTTTAATTTTTCGGGGTACAAATACTTATTGCAGCTTTGAACAAGTCCCACTTTTCAATCCTAGGCTTTCACCATAACAATACAGAGCCCTTAAAGGCTTTACCTGATTTGCAACAGTAGTGATGGTGCTCCAGCCAAGATCGCCGGTATACCTGTTGTCTGCACCGTTGTCATTCTTGTCAGGATCAAAAGGTGGTAGCACCACGTCGTCAGCATGGTGTGAGGCAGCAACTGCATCGCAGATGGCCTTAAGCAGACCCTCCTCAACAGCCGGATACACGAGAAGCCACGTCCACACGTTCTGAAAGAATTTGAAACAATATGAAGTATATATGTTCTATCCCACTTCTGATGTTAGTTTGATTAAAACAACAAAGTTAAAGTCAAAATCATTTATTCAATTTAAGCGTCTGCGACGCTCCCATCAAGGTCAATTACAAATTTTAATATTGTAACATTCTACATTGTACTGCCACGTTCAACAAACAAAATTGTATAGAGCCTCTGCGAGAAGAACGGGCAAGAAACTCGGGGCCATTCTTTTAAACGTCTTTTAACAAATTGTTACATACTTACTATATACATTTTATTTACACTTTCACTGGTTTATTAACTATCAATTAACATATAAAGTCATGGTTTACATAAACAGATATTTTCTTATTCAATATATAATAATTGTCAAGAACCTTTTTACAAATGATTTTAAGAACCATTACTTTACATATAAACGAGGTTTGTCGTTATGCAATATCAGAAAAGAGAATAATAAATTACTTAACTTTACCAAATCTTGATCGGGCAGCACTTCGTTGTTTTTAAAGCAATTTAAGGCCAACACTTTGATTATACTATATAACACTTCAGGAGGTCTGCTCGGCGCGGCAGTCGGGCAGAAAAGTCAGTTAAATCGCCTTAGGCTACTCCTTTTATAGGAAGGAACAAACAAGGTGACTAAGCGTCAGCAGTCACAGTCCAGAGTATTAAATTCAAACCACAGATAAAATATACAGACAGATAATTAAACTATTACTTATTTTCGTCTGTGGAAGGTACACAGAGTATTTCGAAAACTAAATTAAAACGTCATATTAAACCAAGCGACAGCAGTCACAGTCCAGAGTATTAACTTCAAACCACAGATAAAATATGCAGACAGATTTAAGTACAAAAAGGAAATATTACTAAGATTAAACAAATTATGCTTTAAAAAGCCAATCAAATGAACAAATATTTCAATAAATAGTAAGCTAATTTTCAAATAATCTATCACGTGCAGGAAACCTTTCTAAAACCGGGGAAGGCGAACCCTAGGTTTGCCAATTACAGAACGGTACGTGATGAAAGAGTGAACTCCCGTGGGGGAGGCACTCTTATCTATTACAAAAGGTCCCTGCACTGCATCCCCCTACCTACCCCGACTCTTGTTAACATAGAAGCATCTTGTTGCCTCCTAGCTATGACTGGTCATCAACCTATAGTCATAGCGTCCTGTTACCAAGCTTGCTCCAAGCCGATCGTCCGAGCTGACTTAGAAGCCTTATTCTCATTAGGAAGCGCCGTCATTCTGATTGGCGACTTCAACAGTAAGCACATCCTATGGAATTGTAACGTCAACAATCCCAAAGGTATTGCACTTGAAAACCTAATCGCAGAACTTAACTTTGACATAATTGCGCCCACTGAGCCCACTCACTACCCTTATATGGAAGACCACCGATCTGACTTGCTTGACATGGCACTATTCAGAGGCGTAACACTCCGGTTACGCTCCATAGAAGTGGTTCACGAGCTTCACTCTGACCACCGACCCATTATACTGCGACTAGGTCCCGACCCAACGACTGACCTCCCCCGCCCCACTAAGACGATAGTGAACTGGAAGCAAGTAGGCGATGCCCTAAAGGCTATCAGTTCACCGGACCTTGACAAGATCCCTGACGACATCCTGACAAAAGATGACGTAACCCTTGCGATCGATTCGTTCACCAATCACCTCTCCACCGTAGTAGGTGCATCTGCAAAGGAGGTCATAGTGCCGGACGACCGGCGCCTTGTCATTCCAGCGGATGTGAGACGATTGGTGACGGAGAGTAAAGCAATGACCCGACATTACGACTCTTACCCCAGTAAAGAGAACAAAACTAGGAAACGCCACTTTGAACGCATGGTTCAAAGTCGCATGTCTGAGTTGCGTGATCAACAATGGGGCGATAAACTTTCAAACCTCGTGCCAGGCCACCATGCTTACTGGGACTTGGCGCGAGGTTTGAAAGGAAGTAACCACAACGACATGCCTCCCTTATACAGACCAGTCCCACTAGTCCCAGCGTTCTTTGACGAAGACAAAGCTGAGTGCCTAGCTGATAGCCTAGAGGCTCAGTGTTCCCCTAACGTAGATCACGTTGACCAAGCTCACCTCGATTCGGTGGATGCTGAAGTCGAACGTAAAAGCTCTGTGGTCACCTCTGAACTCCCACCAATCACTTTAGTGACTTACGCTGAGGTGGAGAGACTGATCAAGGCCCTCCGACCGCGCAAGTCCCCCGGTGCCGATGGCATCTCCAACAGGGTTCTTAAAACCCTCTCTCCTCCTCTCATCCATCTCTTAGTCAGCATCTTCAATGCTGCTATGAGCCACTGCTTATTCCCAGACACCTGGAAATGTGCAAATGTCATTGGCATTCACAAACCAGGCAAAAGCTCATCTGACCCCACCAGCTACCGCCCCATCAGCCTCCTCAGTGCCTTAGGCAAACTTTACGAGCGGTTACTTGCAAACCGTCTCCAGTCCCATGCTAAGGAACACCACCTTATCCCAGATGAGCAGTTTGGCTTCAGACCCGGACACTCATGCGTCCAACAGGTGCACCGCCTCACGGAGCACATCATTGAGGGCTTCAATAAGTACCCCAAACCCCAGACTACGCTAGCAGTCTTCCTCGACGTAGCGAAAGCTTTTGACAAAGTCTGGCACAACGGCTTGATCTACAAGCTATACCAATTTGGCGTGCCAGAACGTCTTGTGCTCATCCTACAAGACTTCCTTAAAGCCAGAAGCTTTCGCTATCGCGTGGAAGGCACCCTCTCCTCCCCCCACCCAGTCAGAGCCGGAGTCCCTCAGGGCTCCGTGCTATCACCTATTCTCTTTGCACTGTATACCAGTGACATCCCACGCTCTCAGCCCAAAGTATTCCTAGCCCAATATGCGGACGATACCGCCATTTACACCACTGGGTGGCATATCAACAGACAGTCCTATTTCGTCATTCAACGGGCCGTCACCGAGATCGGTGACTAGTTCCGAAAATGGCGCATCGCGGTCAACCCAGCTAAAAGCACAGCTATGTGCTTTACTGAGAAGACACGCTCCCCTTACCCGAAACCGCTTATTTTGTTCGACGAACCCATTCCCTGGGTTCCTAGAACAAAATACCTCGGAATCACCCTTGATCGTCATCTCACCTTTAATGATCACATAACAACCGTCTGTAACAGAGCGGCCTTCGTAATGGGTCGCCTTGGTCCCCTACTTCGCAAAGAGAGTAAAATGTCTCTTAGTAATAAGAAGACACTTTAGACTGCCTGCATCCGCCCCATCATGACTTACGCATCAGTAGTGTTTAGTCATGCTAGTGAGGCCCACCTTCACAAACTTCAAGTCATCCAAATCCCTCTGTCCCCCCCGCCTCTTTGCAAGACCGCTAACGCGTACCTGCTACGCTCGCAACGCGCCTACCACTCGTGCGCGTATTCTGCTCGGTGACATGCTTGTTCGGAACGAAATTGTAGATATATTTGCCGATAGACATGTTACATTTTCTAGACATGCTTATATATATTTGAATTTTTATCTTAACTTACTTTGACTTGACTGTATTATATATTTTGTTTTTTGTTTTTTATTTCAATAGATTTTTTTTTTATTTACAATTATTCTACATAAAATATCACTTTCTTTTTACGATAGCTTGACATTTATCATTTTATTGTATGATTATTTTAATGGTTTTATTTTTATTATTACATATGTCTATTTTAATGGTATGATTCATAAATATATTGTATAAATTAATTAGTTAGTAATTAATATGGCATGCTGTAATTTTAAGTTTATAATGAATATATAATGACATGTTGGCGTTTTGGAACATTTCTGTAAGCCACAATGTTTAATAAATAAATAAATAAATAAATAAATAAAACCGTTTTCTTCGTAATGCAACCGGCGCCCCGTGGTATATCCGGAACACCGAGTTGCATTGCGACTTTAACCTTCCCTCTCTAGCGCAGTTCAATAAGGACTGCGCCCGCCGATACTTTGATCGAGCGCCCCACCACCCGAACCCATTGGTTGTCCAGGCATCGAACTACTCGACTGCCACTTCTATCCCATTTTTCAAACCCCCCCGTCGCCGACCACGGCAGGTATTAGACGACCCAGATGACCCCATCGCAGCCATTACATTGGCAGCTTTAGCGTTATCCGCAAGTCGTCGAGGTAAAATCCCCAGGTGTGAGGTAATCAGAGGTCACACAATCAAACACCGAGCTCGCCGGCGAGCTCGAGGCAACAACAAGGTCACGATAAATTGCTCTCCAAATAGTCAAAGAGTATTATTCAGTAGGGCCCAATTGTGCAACACTGCAGTTGCACAGAGGCATTTTGCTCCGATCCCCCCCATGTCTCTCGACAGCGAGACAAGCCGAGGTCCGAACCACAGTGGTGCCCTTGAGCTCGCTGTCAACCCCTCCTATAATAGCGGTACGTTTTCGGCGTCCGCAGGAGACGGAGGTAGAAAGCGCTTTTCGCCTTCTACGCCCGTCTCGGGAGAAGTGCCTTCGGCACTTCTCCCTCCCGGGCTATTGTAGGGCCAGGCCCTCGCCCAAAACCCGGTGGAGCTGTGGACGACCGCACAGGCGGTAGCCAGCATCTATGTCCTCCCTAAACAAACAAACCTCAAGTATGGTTCAGTATACTCTTAGCTCTCATAGAAGTAACATCAAGAAATAAGTCATAAGCAAGTGCTAAGTAATTAAAGGAAGTTCTTTTCGGTGCAATAGTGCATACTTTCTTCATCCCGCCAGGCTAGTCAACAATATACAGTCCACATTACGCAGAGATTTTAATAATCTTTGCCAGTCTACGTCCACTTTACACTTTGTAGTGATCGTGGTCACGGGGTGACTGTCGGGACAAAAATAACGATAAATATACGTGATTTAATCCGTTTAAAGTTGGAAGTGAACAAGTTTAGTAGATTGTTATTTTTTGAAGCGCTCGTAGCCAAGTTTGCTTTGCCATTCTGATTCGATCAGCAAAGTTAAGCAACGTCCGCCGCGGTCATGACTTGGATGGGTGACCGCTGGTGACATTACTACTGAGCGCTTCCGTGCTTCGGAGTGCACGTTAAGCCGTCGGTCCCGGTTGTTGTCTTAGGATAGCAGTTGTTACAGCATGGTGGTAGGGCACTTTGCAAATGCCCGCCTGGCTAGCTACCACTCTCAAGTTGAAAATCTGTCGCCAAGCACCTAACGGTGTGTTCCGGCAGCTGTCCTTGAGAGCCAGTAACTCTAGGTTAGTCTGAACAACATCCTCGACCACATCATCACTTACCATCAGGTGGTGATAGTGGTCAAAGGCTAACCTATCAAACATAAAAAAAAAAAAAAAAAAAAAAAAAAAAAATTGTATGGTCGAAAGGACTTGATAACTTTTCATTTCGAATTTAAAAATGTAAAAAAAAGTAGCTTTTCTAAAAATTATTCATTGAAAAAATAACTTACTTACTAAAAAAAATATTGAGAGGATAGAACTATTTGTGAAATTTTACGTAAAATTTTGTTTGGAATATTTACGGGCGGCTATTGCCCGAAGAGGAATCTCTCTGCTTTTCTCTACCAATATAAGGAATAACGATATAAAAATAGTATGATTTTTATATTATTTATTTTGATTTTAATAACATGAGCAAAACAATTTAAAATTAATGCGGCTATAGTCCAAGTAGGAATCGATGACTTACATACGTGTTAAGCACTCTACTTTTCATTTAAAATATGAGGATGGTAAAAAAAATTTAGTTTTTCTAAATATTTTAATTAATAATAAATTAAAAATATTAATAAATTTAAAATATTCTAGGATGTGGTCGAAGGTGTTAAGCCTGTTAACACCTTCGACCACATCATCACATACCATCAGGTGAGATTGTGGTCAAAGGCTTACCTATCAGCAATAAAAAAAAAAATACTAAAAATAATAAACATGAGTAGAAGATACAAAGATACACTAGGATTTAGAACAATGAAATTTAGGAAAATTTTAGTTAGTTTTTTTTTACCTACACTTTTTACCTTATATTTAGTTGTTAGTTACCCTGCCAAACATAGTTGTTATAAATTTTTTTATAACAACAGAGTATTTTACAATGAAAAATCTTTGACATATAACTTTGTTTACACCAATGGTTACAATTGTTACAAGTCATTCTGGCCCAAGAGAAGGAAGCATTTACTATGAGTTTTTCCCGGCCTTAGGTGGGAAGGAGCCTCTCCTACCCGCTACTCAGATCAAACAAACACTACTTTCCGAGAATGAGAAATAAAAAAAATATGTTCGATCTACCGTCAAACAAACCGCCGCTTTAAAATCGAAATTCTAAAGAAACGCACAATGTACTTTGCTTCAACATTTATTGTGCAAACCGGGAAAGAACTACTTAACTACTGTCTTCTGGAAAATACAACCCGGGAGTTTTGAAATCCAAAGTAAAAAGCTCCATTCTGAGCTATGGTTTACTATAAGAGTGCTTCACTGCAGACCACAGTGTTGCTTAATATGGGATAAACAGTGCACAAATGTGAATAATTAGTTTGCAGGTACGGCAATCGCGAACGAAGTCGCGGGTACAGCTAGTCTAGTATATTCATGTTGTACTATATTCTTTGGTTGTATATAAAACATATGTACTATGTGTATTAATAGTTAAGCAACGTCCGCCTCGGTTAGGACTTGGATGGGCGACCGCTGGTGACATTACTACTGAGCGCTTCCGTGCTTCGAAGGGCCCGTTAAGCCGTCGGTCCCGGTTGTTGTCTTAGGATGGTAGTCGTTAGAGCATGGTGGTAGGGCATTTTGCAAATGCCCGCCTGACTAGCGACCACCCTAAGTAGATAATCTGTCGCCAAGCACCTAACGGTGTGTTCCAGCAGCGGTTCTTGTTATTAATTCTAGGTCAAGCCTGTAAACACTTTCGACCACATCATCACTTACCATTAGGTGAAATTGCGGTCAAAGGCTTACCTAATTATATAAAATACTAGCTTTCCGGGCGCGGCTCCGCCCGCGCGTATGTCGGTTATCGCGCAAAAACATTAACCTCTTTTTGCGCAGTTGGATAAAAACTATCCTATGTTTTTCTTCTTTCTTTCCCGGGTCTCAAACTATCTCCATACCAAATTTCATTCAAATCGGTCCAGTAGTTTTGGCGTGAAAGCGTAACAGACAGACAGACAGACAGAGTTACTTTCGCATTTATAATATTAGTACTGATAAAAAAAGAACAATCCAAGACCACACTCTGTACAAAAAGCGTTTTTGGAATAGGAATTTAAATTTATAACAAATTACCACAAATGATCAAATGATTACAGAATCAATATCAAATTTTATATCTAAAAGTAAGTCAAAGAGATTTCATAAAGAGAAGTCATACTGCAGTATTCAGGAAATTTGAATAATAAAAAAGTATTGACATAAATGTAAATTAATATAAGTTGAATAGGTATTATAACATGTTTTTTTTATAGTGGGACATGTCGTATATGTAAATTTATTTATTTTTATTTTCTGGCTTTGTATGAAGTTTGGTTATATTTTAATTAATTTGATTGATAAATTTATTTACCTTTTATTTGTATTCCCTACCAGCGTTGAGTATGGCGAAAAATATTAATTATGATAACATTTGTATTAGGTACCTGTAGGTACCATGCAAATAAATGATTTGATTGCACAGCAATGTTCAATAGTAAAAAAACTTTCGTGCTAGTTAACAATGTGGGTCTGTAGCTTTATATATTTCATCAATTAACTTTCCTATAATTCTACACGTTTTTTTATTGCTAATAGGAAAGCCTTTGACAACAATCTCACCTGATGCTAAGATGTAGTCCAGTAGGTCAGGCTTAACCTAGTATTACTAGCCCTCAAGGACACGTCTTTTATCTAAACTATTTAAACTTGCCCACAAAATATAATATTAATAAAAATTATTCAAGAAGCGAAATGAAACAAAATAATAAAATTATTTTTTTTTAATTGATATTTTAATCAACATTTTCAAAGCTTACAAAAACAAATAAATTATCAGTCTTTTAAACAAATTAATATCACAATCAGATCCTAAGTGTTTAATAATTAATCTACTTCTTCTACTGTGGGACCTTGATGACCTGGTCCAGCGGGCATACCACCAGGCATTCCTCCTGGCGTGCCACCACCAGCTCCATGTATCTTGGACATCAGTGGGGAGCAAACTCTCTGGATGTCTTTCAGCTTGTGCTCGTATTCTTCTTGCTCGGCCAATGTATTATTATCCAGCCAACGTAAAGCTTCATCGCAGGCATTTCTTCCAGAGCTCTTGTCGTCTTCTGATAGCTTGTCTCCGGCGTCATCTAAAGCTTGTTTAACGTTGAAGATGTAGCTTTCCAACTGGTTGCGAACGAGTACCCTTTGACGCTGCTTCTCGTCCTCTTCTTTGTATTTTTCAGCCTCTGATAGCATGCGGTCGATATCGGCCTGCGACAGACGACCCTTGTCGTTTTTAATAACGATGTTTTTGCTGCGACCTGTGCTGTTCTCCTTCGCAGCGACGTTGAGGATACCATTAGCATCAAGGTCAAATGTGACGTCAATTTTCGGGACACCACGTGGCGCAGGCGGGATACCAGTTAAGTCGAAAGTGCCTAGGAGGTTGTTATCTTTTGTCATGGCACGCTCGCCTTCGTACACTTGGATGGTGACGGCTGGCTGGTTATCAGAATACGTAGTGAAGGTCTGCGACTGCTTACATGGGATTTTGGAGTTTCGCTCGATGATTTTGGTCATTACTCCGCCCGCGGTCTCAATACCCAGAGATAATGGAGCGACATCGACGAGTAAAACGTCTTGGATTTTGGAGTGGGTATCGCCACTCAAGATTGCAGCCTGGACCGCCGCGCCGTAGGCCACCGCCTCATCAGGGTTGATAGACAGGTTCAACTGCTTCCCACAGAAGAAGTTTTGCAGTAAATTCTGGACCTTTGGAATGCGTGTGGAACCACCCACGAGCACTACATCGTGAATCTGGCTTTTGTCAAGCTTCGCGTCTTTAAGGGCCTTTTCTACTGGTTCCAGGGTTCCTCTAAACAAATCGGAGTTGAGCTCTTCGAAGCGGGCGCGGGTTACTCGGGTGTAGTAGTCGATGCCTTCGTATAGGGCGTCGATTTCAATGGAAGCTTCTGTGCTCGAAGACAAGGTGCGTTTGGCACGTTCGGCGGCTGTGCGGAGGCGACGCAAAGCGCGAGCGTTCGAACGCAGATCTTTCTTGTATTTCCTCTTGAATTCGTCAGCTAGATGGTTCACAAGCCTATTGTCGAAGTCTTCGCCTCCAAGATGAGTGTCTCCCGCTGTTGACTTCACTTCGAACAGCGAGCCCTCATCGATGGTTAGTACAGAAACATCAAAGGTACCGCCGCCGAGGTCGAAGATTAACACGTTTCTTTCACCTTTTAAGTTTTTATCTAAGCCGTACGCCAGAGCGGCGGCTGTTGGCTCATTAATTATCCGAAGCACGTTCAATCCTGCGATGGCACCGGCATCTTTAGTAGCTTGTCTCTGTGAATCGTTGAAATAGGCCGGAACTGTGATGACTGCATCGCGAACTGATGTTCCGAGGTACGCCTCTGCCGTTTCTTTCATCTTCGTCAGCACCATTGAACTAATCTCTTCAGGTGCAAACTTTTTGAGTTCTCCTTTGAATTCCACTTGGATCTTTGGTTTACTAGCATCGTTGACTACTTTGAAGGGCCAGTGTTTCATATCAGCTTGGATTTTGGGATCGTCGAATTTGCGGCCGATGAGCCGCTTCGCGTCGAATACTGTGTTGGTTGGATTCAGAGCTACTTGGTTCTTCGCTGCATCGCCAATCAGTCGCTCGGTATCGGTAAACGCGACGTAGGATGGTGTAGTTCTGTTGCCTTGGTCGTTGGCGATGATCTCCACATTTCCATGCTGCCATACTCCTACACAGGAGTAGGTTGTGCCTAAATCAATTCCAATGGCTGGCATCTTTATTTATGTATTTGATTTCACCGTATAACACTTGTAGAACTTCCGTTGAGTTGAAGAAATAAACTTGGGCTCGGTTGTACCGAAATCACTTTGTCTTATTCGCTTCGAGTTTCAAATAATTCTGTCTTCCCGCCGAGATCTGCGCGCTTATATATGAAAACGAATAGGACTCGAGAATGTTCTACCCTTTACTAGATCGACCAATCAGAGCGCGCGGGTCAGCGAACATTCTAGTCAGCTATTATATAGGTCGACCAATAACAGAGAAGCTACGTCATTCTGACGGTCGTATCATGACGCAATAGGGTGAACAGGTTAGAAATTTTACCCATTTTTGGGGAGGTATTATCAATATTTAAAACGTTATAAACAACCTATATAATGCAAAATTTCAGTTTCATAGGTCAAATAGTTTTCGATTGTTTGTGTTTAGTCAGTGAGCGTATGACCATTCGCTTTTATGTACATAGGAAATTCGATTTGTTTGATCTAAAATTTAGAAACAATAGCTGCATTTGATATATCGATCTACTGATATACAAAGTTTATTTATAAACGACTAATGTGATAAAATGATTGTATAGTAGGTATAAATTTCTATGATGTAATTCTTTTAAGGTAACTAATTCTTAACTACTATATTCTATATGTAGTCATTGTGGGTATACACTGGATTTTAAAAATTATTTTCTTTTATAGAGTAGATATAAAACTACTCACCTTGGGTAGGAATCGAACTCGCGTCCCGCGATTTTACGGCTAAAGCACGCGGAGCAGTGAGAAATTTTGTAATCTAAATCAAAGTTGTAAGTCTTTACTTACTTGAATATCGCAAGCACGCGACATAGCTTGTAAACGTATAAGTTATTATTATAGGTATTAGTTTATACATTATAGTAGTCCTAGTCCGGTTACTTACCATCATTGGCCACATCCTCATTTTTCAACAGAAGAGATAGTGGTATATTTGTTTATTATATTTATATAATTGTTATATAATTTCAAGGCAACAAGGTAATAGTCTAGGGGAATGCACATATAGATGTGATGCGATGACCAGCGAAGCAAGACAGAGCGTTTGGACCATAGCAACGCGCGAGCCGACAGAGCGTGCCGCGGCAGTGGCCGATGAAGCGCCAGAAGAAAAAAATTCAAGCATTTCTTACTTTCCTATAACTAGGTTACGTAAGCTTAGAATTTATACATAAAAAGTCAATAATTACTTTTATGTTTACTGTATAAGCTATTTTATAAAAAAAAAACTGTCGTATATAATGCATAACTCATAGAAAATCTTACTCTGCATGCTCTATAACGAGTTCTATAATATATTTTTTGGGTTGCTCATGTTTATTATGCATGTTGGATAAGTTTTTAAGCACTCAATATTGATACATATTTAATTCATTTATCTGTTTTTAATGTATATACGATTTTAAATGCAATCAGATCATCAGTCGAGTAGTTTTATCTCTAATAATTATTATATCATAGTATACTGAAAAAGTAAACTATATTTCGGTCTGACTTTTATTACCTGTATTATTTCATTAATACACATAGTTAATGTTATTTGTTTGGATTATAAGTTTCGATTTATGGTTTTAATATATTTTTATAATGCTTAGAAATGCCTTAACCAGCTTAGCATAGAGTTCAAGATACATATTTATTATTTTAACGAAAGTGGGGTAATTTTGTATATGAATATGGTGATTTTCTGGCGAATTCTCTGGAAATTTCACAGTCCGCTATTGTAAAAACACGACGAACACAACACACACAGTTCATCGAGAAACATGGAACTAGAATGTTCTTCGACGAAAATGCTAGAAAAAATTAGTATGAGCAGATAGCGGAGCAGGATAGCATTACATTGTTTATGACAGCGGTTTATACCAATATGTACCTTGATAAATTAATGACCTTCGATCGGATCAAGACTTACTAATTATTAATAGAAGTTTCGTTTGACCCTGCGGTTTTGGAATTACATAGGTTTTTTAATTTTTAATTGAATGTTTATAATTGTTCGTTTTACAAAAAGTGTACATAGTAAATAAATTACAGAGTATAACGTGGATTAAGTACCTACTTAGGTATATTTTAACAGCTATATAAAACGAGTTTATAAAGATAGATTTTATTATATGAATATATAGGTGACCGTCTGTTAGGTCGTCAAGACAGAAGTGAATATATTTCCCCAAACACGGAATAGAATAGACAATGTAGTTTATCCGCATAAAATGTTGTTGCAAAGGATGGGACAATGATTTTGCAAAATGATGCATATTACATTATGGCGAACTAGCATGAAATATAATTAAAATTAATTACAATAATGCTAAGATTTAAGTATATTTCGATTTTATATTATGATAATATAAAATCTAGATATAAAAAAGTTAGTAACACTTTGCTAGTAAAAAGCCAATTGTACCTTTACTTACTTTCAAAAACTGAATAGTGCAGTTAGTGACCCACAGTTATACCTTTTTTTTTTACTATTTTTTAAGTAATGTAGTCTTCACAAAGTTTCGTAGGTACAAAAACCATGTCCCTTTTGTGTGCATAGTCTTTGATATTGAGAAACCATACCTCAGAAGTAGTCTAGCGCTGCATGTTTGAATAGTTTGGCTAGATGATGCAATTAGCTCAACACGCTTAGGTACAGTGCAACTTTTTTCTTCGAAACTTTAGCCTACAAGCATTGTGGCGCTGCGTGTTTGGATCGTTTGGTTAGACGATATAATTAGTTCTAGCTAGACTGTCCGATCTCGTAAAGCGCTGAAGCGTTTAAAATTAGCGAAAACGGCAGATACTTTTGTCTCAAATGTCTTTCTTCTCTAGTGTAACGTATTATCTCGATGGAAAATTCCCACGCCGCGTGCTATCGCCGTTGGTTTTGTCTTTTGCCTAATCTTCATGCATGGCAGGCGTCTTGGGGACACTCAAATCATAAACCATTTAATAATACGCTCAAATTTAGTACAAATGTATTAACAGTGTGATAATTGTGAATGTGCGGGAATCCAAACCGGCGCAGGTTCGGTTTCCGCCCGGGACAAAACATTTTGAGCTCCAATAATTTGTAAATGTTATTTTCGCTTAGCACGTGATTGAATTATATTTATAAATATGTTGATATATTTATGATTGGCTAAGTGAGTGCGAAGATTAAACATTATTTTTTTAAAGTGTAGATATGAATGATGTGAACTCGTAAATAAGCTTGAGCCCACAGAGGAACTAATATGTTAGTTACTATTAAAACATAATTCAGTTATTAAAAAACCTGCAAGCTCAAGTTGGACGCACATACTGAGGATTCCGTTGCAACTTCATTATAATATATCATGTCGAATGTACTTTAGTATTAAACATATTTTCATTCAGTTATATGTACATGAACTTAGTCTGAATCCTCTTTTGCAATGTTTTTTTCATTAGGTATGTCTAATGCTGTTGGTGTTGACGGCATAAGTCGTAACATGGTTATGCCCATACTAGATGTTACACTTCCTGTTCTCTGTCACATTTTTAATAACTCTGTCTCTGATGGAGTATTTCCCTCAATTTGGAAAGACGCTCAAATTATTCCCTTGGCTAAAAAATCAAACCCTAAATCTTATTCCGATTATCAACCCATTTCAATCCTTCCATTCCTGTCAAAAGTGCTCGAGCGTCTTATCTACAACCAAATTAGCAAATTCTTAACTAGTAACAGACTTTTAAACCCTTTTCAATCTGGCTTTCGACCTGGGCATAGCACTGTAACTACTCTCATAAAAATTACTGATGATATCCGTCTTGGAATGGACAATAGCGAAGTTACTGTATTAACTCTTTTAGATTTTAGCAACGCATTCAACACTGTGAATTTTGACATTCTTCTTGCTCTCCTTAGCTCAATTAACATTTCTCCAACGGCAGTAGATTGGTTTCGCAGTTATCTGTACGGGCGCAGGCAGCGTGTTCGCCTTGAAGATGAATACTCTTCCTGGTGTAGCACGACCGCAGGCGTCCCGCAAGGTGGCGTTTTATCTCCTTTATTGTTTGCTTTATATATTAATTCGATTTCTCACAACCTCACTTCTTCCTACCACCTATATGCAGACGATCTACAGATTTATTCTAAGGCTCCAGTGAATAAACTACCTGAAGCCATTCAGATTGTTAATGCTGATCTTGATCGCATAGCTAAATGGAGCAATTCTTTTGGGTTACAAGTAAATCCCATTAAGACACAAACAATAGTTATTGGTAGCTCAAGATTGATGTCAACAATAGACTGGGTATTACTTCCTCAAGTTTTCTTTGGTGGTATTGCTATTCCCTTTAGTAGCTCTGTAAAAAATCTTGGAATAACAATGGATCGCTATATGAGGTGGGATCAACAGTTACAAATTACCAGTCGCAAGCTATTTGCCGCAGCAGGATCCTTAAAAAGGTTGCGCAACTTTCTTCCAACAGCCACTAAAATTGCATTAGCTCAATCTCTATTACTTCCAATTCTTGACTACGCTGATGCCTGCTATCTCGATCTCACGGAGGAACAGCTAGATAAACTTGAGCGTCTTCAAAATTTTTGTATTAGATGATCACGTTTCGTTCTAAGCTCAATGGGCTGACAATACATTTTCGCCGGAATGCTCATATTCTTAGTCTCCTTTACAATATATTGTTTAATCCTACATCCCCGCGCTATCTCAAGGAACGTTTTGATTTCCTTCACTGTTCTTCACACTTTAAGGTCATCAGAAAATCTTACACTTGAAATCCATCCTCATACTAGTTCGTTCTATAGCAAATCTTTCACCATTCAGGCTGCTCGCTTGTGGAATTCTCTTCCTGTATCTATCAGACAAGCACCGACTCTCAGAATGTTCAAGGATCAAGTTAAAAAGTTTTATTTGTCCAATTAATTTGATGTCTAGGCTTTGTATGGGATAATATCATGATATGTATGTATCTTTATATAATTTATTTATTTATATATATATATACGTATATATGTATATATATATATCATTATCTATTTATGTATTTTGATATGTGTATATATTTATTTATGCGTATATATATTATGTATTTATTTATTTTAAAAACTTACATCCTATTTTTATACATTTGTTTAGAAACTATGTATAGTAAAATTCGTTTTATTTTTAAAATATTTTTTATGAATTCGTACTTTTTTCATTGTTAATTGTTAGACTACACCCGCCCCAACTGTTTTGTTTATTCAACTCCATCCTAAGGTTGCCTGGTAGAGATCACTTTTAGTGATAAGGCCGCCCATTGTAACACTATGTTATTATTATTTAATTAAATGTTATGATGTAAACTTTAATATTTTATATGTGGTGTAACAATAAAGAGTTTTCTATCTATCTATCTATTTGTTGCGTGCACTATAACAAACACCCCAACTAATCAAACGTTTGAATTATTTTTTATGGCGACCTTTGGGAATTTTTTATATATTTTCCATAAACGACAGAGGGTGCAGTCATGTAGCTTAAGAAATACATAAGTTTCCGAGATTTGCCATCCAATTTTGTTATATAGACGACAATTTCTTATTTTCTAATTTAACCCATACTCACATTAACCCCTCGGAATTTGTTCTATAGACTACTGGAGCAACAAACACTCATTTTGAATAAAGACAAATAGTGCGAAATTCGAATAACAACTTGATACCTCTAACGACTCCTGGAGCAACAAACACTCATTTTGAATAAAGACAAATAGTGCGAAATTCGAATAACAACTTGATACCTGCCATGCATACACTACGGTTTAAATCACGCAAACGCTGCTGTCACAGCATACATTACAAAAGCTTGTTTTATAACTGAAATACGAGAATATGCACTGTTTGCGCGCAAACGATGTGAACCGATATGTAGCCGCGCTTATAATATCTGCTAACTGTCAATTTGCTTTTTGGCAATTGAGCCAAAATAACCTTTACGTCGATTATTGATAATAGAAGTATTGCATTTCGAGGCATTCTTTTGTGAACAGATGTTTGTACGATCAACATTCTAACCACAACAATAAAAATCTCCTCATCTATCTGTCAAGATTTGAGTTTGACGTTTGCGCATACATTGCACCTAAGATTTTTTTACCTGCATTGCACTACCACTTTTCTGTGAGCGTTGTTGGCGGCCGGAGATGACGTCATTATGCTATCGCGGTGTCCGTTTAGCAAGTTATGAACCGACCGTTTGCGTGCACATCGTGCAAATAGCGTATATTTGCGTGACTTGAACCACAGGGAAGAATAGAACTACGCTGCCATGTGTTACTAATCTCTGGTATTCCATAACTGGTAGTATTATATTATATATTCTGTGTCCAGTTGTGTTGTCTGTTTTTGGTCTGCGTGGGCTAATTTATTTTGTGGTTAAATTATATTATAACGGAGTGTATTCCTTGGTTTTAACACTAAAAACTACATATGTATGAACGTCCTTCAATTTTATCCAAGTGCTCAATTTATTGATCTAAGATTTTATTGACCTAAACTACTGATAATAGGTTTGTTATGTATTCTACTGCAGTGTGACCTCAGGGTTTACTCACAAATCTAGAAAACAAAGTGTAGCTTATTGAAAAACAATACTAATTTAACAGTTATGTTCATTTAAACGCAACACATCCTGAACCCCGTTTAGAACTCCATTTCGTCCGGTCACGGGAGTAAACAGCTTAAAAAATGGGTGGCAAAGCTGAAAAAGGCACACCGAAATATTTAGCCAACAAAATCAAAGCCAAAGGTCTGCAGAAACTACGCTGGTACTGCCAAATGTGTCAGAAACAGTGCCGCGACGAGAATGGTTTCAAATGCCATACGATGTCGGAAAGTCATCAGCGGCAGCTGTTACTCTTCGCTGATAACGCTAATAAATACATTGATGAGTTCTCCAAGGAGTTTATGGATGGTTATGTGGAGTTGTTAAGGCGACAGTTTGGTACGAAAAGGGTTAACGCTAATAAAGTATACCAGGATTATATTGCAAATAGGTAAGTGGATATCAGCTTGTGATCTAGTCAAATACTGTTCTGTAACTCTGTTTTCCAGCAGCTGTCTATCAGTGCCAGACCTAAGAATATTTCCATCCTCTTAACATCTTCACCCAATTCATCACATATCACCATGTTATTAAATTATCTTCTTTCACCATGTTATTTGGCACTGATACCTGCTTTTCATTTGTGGCGAGCGTCTTATAATGCCTAAAAACTTTCATTTACTTTCAACCTTAATTCGACTCAAACAAATATAATATGTTGTTTTGTCATTTATGATCTTTGAAAATATATCCATGTTAGGGTATTGGATAGCATGACTCAATTATCCGCTAAACGACAAGTTTGCAAGGTAGATGCGGTATTAGATGCATGGGCAATAGGTGTGCAAAATCACACAGCCCAAAGTGTCAGATTGCATGTTGTATCTCCACGATATTGAACTCTATTGCCACAGAAATTGGGTTGGACGAGATGAAAGTTAAGGCTTGCTACACTTTTTTTTGACAAGTGTTCAATAAGAACCCTTAAAAGGAACTAGTTGCTTCTAAAAGAATTCTTATAAGATGGAAAGACTTGACATTGAATAAATACTATTCCTTATTCAGATAGATGGACAGAATACAAATAGAGATTCTTTAGAGTCCATATAATATTTGTGTCATCCTATTGCATTAGAAGCAATAGTATTTATATAGGAGTCTGGCACTGACCTACACCATGTGATGTTTTGAGTATTTCCCGGGCATCTTCTTCCAAAGCCATCCCAACTTATTAACCACTAAAGGTTGAGCATGCAATTTCGCACACTGTGGCACTTAAATGTAATACCGCAATTAACTTGCAAGCTCAACATTTAATGGTTAACTGGGGGGGTTTTAGACCTTCTGCATAGCTGCAGCACCTGTGGTTTTTGTTTTGAAGTTGAGTGTATTGTAGCAATATAAATAAGTAGCAAGTTTTCATTTGTCCTTTCAGAGAGCACATCCACATGAATGCAACGCAATGGGAAACCCTTACTGAGTTTGTCAAGTGGCTCGGTCGAGAAGGCAAGTGTACTGTTGACGAGACAGAAAAGGGCTGGTTTGTGACATACATAGACCGGGACCCAGCCGCTGTTGCAGCGATGGAGGCTAAAGCTAAAAAGGAGAAAATGGATAAGGATGATCAGGTATTGAAAAGTGATCATTATCTTGCTTTAAGATTGTATGCATACAAAGCTTCTCTGTTTGATACGAGTCCTGATTCCCAACAAGCAAGAAGATTAGGGTCGGTGCTCACAGACATTGTGGCATGGCAAAGGATTTATTCCTGATCAAGTTATTGTTATACTATAAGTTTAGAATTTGTATTGATACAATGAGACCTGTAGGTTCTTGTATCATGCCATGGAATGCCTCGGCACAACATATCACAACATAAAAAGTTATCTATTTATTTTCTTCAACTAATCAGTTTGTATTTGTCTCTCTTCATCTGCAGTAAGATCTGATATTAATTAATAATAATAATAATAATAAACCATTTATTTCAGGCAACTTAGCATTATAAATAACACAGGCCCATAAAATATATACCTTAACCTAACATATATAATAGTTTATATTAATCACTTTTTATCTGGTGACACAATGCGCGAGGTGTCAGGTATCCGACCGAGGAAACGCCGGAACTTGACACCCTTCGGCCAAAATTCAGCTTCCATGAATGTTGGAAGTTCGCGAGTCGGCACTCTCACCACAAATGATTTGAAGGTCACGTTGTGACGAGACTCCAATCGCTGAACCCTCAGATTCATGTTAGTCTTGAGCGCGATTTACTCCACTAGATCTTCAACTTGCGTGGTGTAGTGCAAGCGAGAAACGTAGAGCTGCGTTGACGGCAACTCTGGGCGCAGCAGATGGTTATCGCCGGTAGGTGCAGTACCGCTCTTATTCTGAGAGGTGTTCTTTTTCTTCTTTTTCCTCTCTACTTTTGTGAATCCATCATTATCACATTTGCTGTGTAGCGTGCGCAAAGGCATAGCATTACAAACTGGGTCGCGGTGACCCAATTTTTCTCTCCTTCCCTCAGTTAGATCCAGGGTAGGTCTGCCAACGATAGCGGCGTAAGCGCGTTCCGGCGTCGACGCACAGACACGTGACGATATCGTGGGTGCGCGGGGTGCGGGGCGCGGTGCATCGGTCGGCGGTGTGGTGACGACAGCGGGCGGCGGCGGCGAGTCGAATTTTGCTGACCCGAAACTCGACGACGCGTTCTTTCCTCCACCGCGATGTACGTTAATGTTAGTGGCCTCTGGTGACCTACTTACTGAAATAATGTTTCTCAATGACACTACTTCAGCACGCAGCTCACTAATAGTGTTTTCAGAAGCCTCCAACTTACTCATAACTTGGCTCATGCTGCTCTTCAGTGCCGTGATGTCCTTTAACATCCTGACGCAGTTGAGGCTCTCCCACGGAACCGAAGGCAAGCGGCCCAACTCCTTTGCACAAAATGCAACGGGCACGTCGTCTGGGTCAGTCACTTTGAGTAGGTTGATGATGTCTTGGAGACTTCTTTCGCCTCCATCCCGACGCCGAGCTGGCATCTGGTCAGCCTTTCCAAGCACCTTGAAGAGAAGCGCCTTGCCACTGCAAATTTCCTCTTCCTTGAACGTGGCCTTGCAGATCTGCAAGATGCTGATCTCGTCCATGGTGTCTATGGCGTAGGTTATAAACGCCAACAACTCGTTGGCTACGAGTTCCGGAGAGCCCATAGCGACAATAAATTAAGCGGCGGCTAATGCCGCGCGATTCTCAAATTACAATTTATGACTTTACCGTCAGCGATACACGTCCGTTACCGAGCATGCATCGCGATGACTGCATGGAACTAACCACAAGCATGATGATACTATATACAGCAATACAATACAATACAATACCTGGTTAATCATAATGACACCATCGATTTTAGGAATATACTAGGTTAGTTGGGCTTTCTTTGGGATGATTACATGCTCCATCGTGCATATTATTAAGTAGTATAAATATGTATTAAATGTACCTTGGACTTGCCTGTAAAAAAATTTACAAAAGGGCGAATATAACTTCTTTATATCATGCTACCATTGCATCCATCGGGCTGCCCAAGCATGCCATGCCATGCTGTCATTCAGCACTGAGCCTTACAGTCCTGATCGGAAACAATTCGATTGGAAACAAAAGTGTCCCACACAATTTAGACTTTAGAGGTGTTTTTTGTGTCTAATATATTTGCATTAGACAACTATCTCGTCTGTTGTGGTAAGTGGTAATGTATGTAAGTAAAATTGGCAATCGAGTGTTTGGTAAAAGATTTTGAGACTGCTAACCAGACTCATGTTAATCAACAAATCAAAAAAGTACAGTGTGGTGAAGCATAAGGGCTAGGCAGAATTTAAACTCACAACTATCCCATAGGCAGTTGACTCACTATGACTTGGCTAAAATAAAATTAATTTCTTAACAATTTTCAGGACAGAATGCTAGATTTCATTCAGAAGCAAGTGGAGAGAGGCAGGAAAGAAGGTTCATCTCATAGCTCACAGGAGCGTGAGTACACTGAGTTTAAACGAGAGAGCAGCCAGGAACGTGTCACTCTAAGTCTTAACGTCAAACGGAAAGCAGAAGGTATGTGTCTTGTCTAGTGTGAAGATAAGGGAAAATGTTTACGCGAAACACTTTGTAGTATGTATCCCCACAGCTGCTGCCTTACTCAAGTTGTCATGATAGAGTCCTCGAAATCATATGAGAAGCTGCAAGTCTTTCAGTAGCTAGAGCAAAAAAAGGTTTGACCACAAATAAACTGCATGTTGCTTTGTAAAATAAGCGTCATCTACAAACTCGAAATTCAAGCCTTACTCCATCTTAGGCGCCATCTTAACTCCCGATTGGACTCTTTTGATGGACACATATGAAAAACTACGAAATTCCTGAGGATAATGTTGTCTTAGGTTTTCGCGATTGTTATACATAGTAATTAATCAACTTTAAACCGCTTAAATTGCGTATATTTAAGCCGTTTAAAGTTCCCCGTGAGTCACAGGGCGACCACGATCACTGCAAAGTGTTTGAAACGTCGGGACAAAAATAATGATAAATATACGAGATTTAAACCGTTTAAAGTTGTTTAAACAACTTTAAACGGTTTAAATCTTGAGGATGTTGGCACGGTAATATTATCTATACAGTTTTCCAACTTCATAGAAGCGGGCGAATCGCGAACTATACCTACGCCCCTCTATCTCGGCATGCGCTTCGGCATGCAGACAGTCGCGATTGTGCTGCAGCGACTAACTAAAAATAAGTTCAAGTACATATTTGATATGACGAGTAGGATATATTGTGCTGTTTTTGGTTGCATGAATTCGTCAATAGCATCCAGGGGTAACTTTTTAGATTAACTGGAAACTCTGAACCTACCTACCTAAGACTATAAAATAAGTTTACTTACTAGTAGGTACAAAATGTGTGTATTATGTTTAATATTATGTATAATGGACAAGTATTTCCTTTTATCTCTCGAAAAAAAATATGTCTGGATTAATAAAAAAAGGGAATAGAGTAAAAGAACGTGATTGACACGAGTGAAATAGGTAGATAGTTATAGGCGGTTCATGAATCATGATACTGTAGGTACCTACGCTTGTGTTTAAGCCTCGAGGCATGTGTGTTTTGTTAGTTTGTATAATTCAAATTAAAGATGTGGTATTTTATTATTAATAGTAGTTGTTTATTATACTGTTATGCGTATTATTTATACTTTCGTCATAGCAAAATTAAAAGTATACAAATTTTACAAGCGTTTATTTTAATTATTTTGAATTATGATTACAATAATCGCGAAGACGCTGATTCTATAAACGCTCGAAAGCTAAAATTTCGTATTAAAGATTAGTGATTGTGATTTTCGCCTAGCATTCGCTGATGTTTATTTTTTATGGTATTGTGACGGAACAAGCCCGAGGCCCACCTGATGTTAAGCGGTCTAACCTCTGCCTATAACAAATACATAACTAGTGACCAATTGCACTGCACCCGTCCCCTTAAGCTTGAGACATAGTTGTTAAGTGTCATGTGCGTGTAATTTCACTGGCTCTCAAGGGCTACTGCCGGACAGACCGTAATGTGCTTGGCGACAGGTTTTCTACTTGAGGGTGATCGCTATCCCGCGGTGGGCATTCGCAAAATGCCCTTCCACCATGCGGTGAAGCTCAAACCCGCGGCGCGATTTGAACCATGGAACTGCTGTGCTCATAGCCAATGCCACTGAGCCATCACTACTTCAATGTAATCATATTTAGAAATATAGTAGATCAGACACAAACTTACGATTGTTTCTGTCGATCAGATAAAGTCTAGTAGTCTGGTTGATAACCACACAATCCTCTACGACATTTACAGAAATACAATTGGAGCACAAAATTTTGCTCAGTGGAGCCATCCCCGATAGCCTAGTGGTTAAATCACCCGGTATGTAAATTTTAAATGTCACTTTGTTTCATTGTTAATTACAGAAAAGAAAATAGAACCACTATCGACATCAGCGCTCAAATTAACTAAGAGCAAAGAAGAACCTTCCGCTAAGAAACAAAAGGCAGAAGAAAAGAACAGAGTGTCAGCATTAGAAGACATTATGAAGATGCAGGAGCGTGCTAAAGAGAAGGCTAATAGGTAAAAAAACCAACTTGAAATTAAATAAGGTCTACTCCTGCATCTTGGTGTGCTCATACAACGCTCTTATAACATATCTCCAACAGTATGTGACTGGTTTCATAGCAATTCACGTGGAAGCGACAGTGGATTCGCCTTGAAGTTTTTTTTTATGTTATTGTGACGGAACAAGCTCGAGAGGCCAACTGATGTTAAGCGGACCTACCTCTGCCTATAACAGATGCATTTCGTCACAAGTCACGTATTGCACTGCGCCCGTCTCCCTCTGACGTAGTTGTTAAGTCTCATGTGCCTGTAATTTCGCTGGCACTCGAGGACTGCTGCAGCCGGAACACTCTGTTCGATGCTTGGCGACAGATTTTCTACTTGAGGGTGGTCGCCAGGCGGAAATTCGCGAAATGCCCTTCCACCATGAAGTGAAGATCAAGCCTGCGGCGGGATTCGAACCATGGACCTGCCGCGTGGCAGTCCATAGATAATGAAACATTTTTAATTCTTGGTGCGATACGACAACCGGTGTCCCTCAAGGTGGCCTACTGCGTCCGCTCCTTTAAGCAATTTTCATAAATGTTGTTTCTAATCAGTTATTTTCGTCCTATTCGTCCTACCACTTATATGCCGTTGATCTCTGAGTTCATCTCTGGTAACATAAAAAAAAGCTTATCAAATATTGGTTACTCCCTGAGATGCAAGTCCCAGGAATAACTTAAGCTTCTTCTTGAGTCCTGCCATGCAATAGATCCAGCACATGCACATAGTCCGGTCAAATTAGACTAAAAAATAGGGGTGCGCTTACAAAAATTCATGATTTTCAGCAAAACATTAAGTTTTATCGTAAAATAAGCACTGATAAAAATTGTAGATCAGATAATTACACTACAAAAAAGCCTAATGATTCGACACAGTTTGATATAGGCACATCAGCATTGCGCTGCTCGCCTATAATCAAATAAATAAATAAACAATTATCTCTAAATGTCCAAATATATTTTTCCTAAGAGCCACCGATTTAGAGTTATTACTGTACTGTATCAGCCGGATCGTCCACTGCTGAACACAGCCTCCCCTATGTAGGGGGTATTTGCCATAATCCCCACGCTTGGCAGGCGGCTTGGTAATCGCAGTGTAAGACGGCATAGTTCTAAAGAAGGCGCTGCTGCCCACCTTCCAGTATTTTTCCCTTAGTCGACTTTCACGACACCCACACGGTAAGAAATGGGGAGGTGCAATTCTAACCCGTCAACCCACGGGGGAGACTTGTAGATTTTATTTTCTTAAAATTATTAGAATTGTCATTGTGAGTGTTACACGAATGTGGATTTTAATATGAACAGAATAAGGACTATAATAGATTAGAAAATTTTAAATTAAGAGATTCATAAAGAAACGATCCCACTGCATTTTTAAAAAGAGTTGATTCCATATTAGCTTTCCGTCAGGCGAGGTGAATTCACTTTAATTAATCAGTATAAAAAAAAAACAGCCAAGTGCAAGACTGACTAGCGCACGAAGGGTTCAGTACCATTAGCTATACAACATTTAGACTTCATATTTTAAACTTATTTGTTTTAACGTGCGCGAGTCCGACTCGCACTTAGCCAACTTTTTGTATTTGTTGTTATAGCGGCAACAGAAATACATCATCTGTGAAAATTTCAACTGTCTAGCTATCACCGTTCTTGAGATACAGCCTGGTGACGGACGGACAGACGGACGGACAGCGAAGTCTCAGTAATAGGGTCACGTTTTTACCCTTTGGTTACGGAACACTAAAAAGGATATAAACTATTATGAAATAACAAAATTAATTTTGTCGTCGCCAAGCACCTAACGGTGTGTTCCGGCAGCTGTCCTTGAGAGCCAGTAACTCTAGGTTAGTCTGAACAACATCCTCGACCACATCATCACTTACCATCAGGTGAGATAGTGGTCAAAGGCTAACCTATCAGGCATAAAAAAAAAATAATAATAATAATAATAATAGAGGAAAAATGATAGTCCTGTGCCAGAATTGAACCCGCAAATGCATTAATAAAAATAGGGTTTCAAATCAACAAGATTGGTCTGAGGTATTTCTATTGTAAAATGAGAAAATAAAAAGTGTTAAAGCAAAAAAAAAAACGCACGTTTTTTGCTTCTAACTTCTTAAATTTTTAATTTAGGGCAAAAAAATGTATGCACATATTTGTAGGCAAAACAATTTACTACAAATTATGTCCTCACAATTTTTTTGTAAAACGCATAATTTCTGAGATATCACGAAATACGTGTTTTCACCCCTTTTTCCAAGATGGCGGCCGGGGGACAAGGGTGGCGACCCCACAAACTTGAGGTTTAGCTTCTATTGACATGTCCCAAAAATAAAATTGCGTCCTCTAAAAAATGCAAAACTCACGTAACTTTTCAATGGACTACCAATAATTTAAATATTTTTATTATTGCAGGTTCAAATCCCGCACAGGACTATAATTTTTCCTCTCCAAATTTTGTGATTTTTGTAAAATTATGTTATAGTGATTTATGTTATAGTGATTTATCAAAGTGAATTCAGCTTGCCTGATGGTAAGCGAAATAGAATCAATTCTAATAATTTTAAGAAATAAAAAAAAACGCGCTTAGTACACTACCTCAAAGGTGGCGTGCATGTTATGACGATTACAACTCTTTCAACGTTTTGAATCGTTATATCTCCAAAATGGTGGCTCGTAGGAAAAAAATATTGAGTCATGTTTTATAGATCTGATCTACAATTTTTGTCTGGGCTAATTTTATGATAAAACATAAACGTTCTGCTGAAAAATTTTCCAGGTGTAGGATCGATGAGGATTTTTCACATATCATTTATAATAGGATTTTGAACAATCATACCAATTTTCAGCCGTTTGTGATTTTTTGTAACCTTGGATGTCCAAATTGACCGGATAACTATTAGTCTCATATTATCAAAGTTGCCATCATTTCCGATTGTCCCGCCAAAATTAATCTCGCATTTGTCAACAGGAAAGACTACTGGCTTACAGAAGGAATAATAGTCAAAATAGTGACGAAGTCGTTAGGAGACAAGTTCTACAAGCGGAAGGCGGTGGTGGAGAGTGTCGTCGAAAAATACGCGGCGCAGGTCAAGCTCATCGACGATAGGGTCAAACTGAAACTAGACCAGGTGAGCAATTTTTTTAAATATATTATGACGGGGGACAAGCTCGAGGCCCACCTGATGTTAAGCGGACTAATCTCTGCCTATAATAGATGCATTTCGTCACAATTCACGAATTGCACTGCGCCCGTCATTTTGAGACATAGTTGTTAAGTCTCATGTGCCTGTAATTTCACTGGCTCTCAAGGAGTGCTGCCGAAACACAGCGTTAGGTGCTTGGCGAGAGATTATCTACTTGAGGGTGGTCGCTAGACAGGCGGGCAGTCGCAAGATGCCCTTCCACGATGCGGTGAAGCTAAAGCGATACACGACAAACTTTGAAATTATAAAGACATTCAAAAGTTTAAACATAAAGAGTACTGAAGACTTGTGGGGTATGTCAGTTAAAGTGGCAGAGTCTATTATTTGCATTATTGCACCATACTTAGTAACAATATTCAATCTTTGTGTTGATAGAGGAAGTTTCCCCGACTTAATGAAACTAAGTAAAATCACTCCAATTTTGAAGTCGGGGGCTGCATCTGACCCTTGCAATTATAGACCTATTTCCATCTTACCCGTTCTGAGTAAAGTATTCGAAAAAATTATGCTCAAACAACTTTTATCTCATTTTAATGAGCATAATATATTGAATGAGAATCAGTTTGGTTTCACTAAGAGCAGATCGACAACAGATGCAGGTGTTCAATTGATGTCACATATACTTGAAGCCTGGGAGAGTTCACATGATGCTATTGGCGTATTTTGTGATCTTTCCAAGGCATTCGACTGTGTAGAACACTGCACTCTGATTCGTAAGCTTTCACACTATGGTGTTCGTGGAAAAGCTTTGAATCTAATAGAGTCATATCTGTCTGACAGGCTACAGATGGTTGGAATAAATGGCAATACTTCTTCCGGGTCTTTCGTAAAAATAGGTGTACCGCAGGGATCAATTTTGGGACCTTTTCTGTTCCTAGCGTATATTAATGATCTGCCTTGCATGGTCAAAGATTTCTGTGATATTGTTTTATTCGCTGATGATACCTCTCTGATTTTTAAAGTAGATAGGAAAAGATAGTGAACTCATTCATGTAAATAATGTGTTATCTATGATCTCTGGATGGTTCGCCGCTAATAATCTTCTGTTAAATTCAAAAAAGACCAAATGTTTAAAGTTTTCATTGCCAAATGTTCCTTATGTTGAACCAAACATTAAGCTTGGCCTAGATAAACTCTCTATTGACAAAGCGACAGTCTTTCTGGGAATCAAAATGGATTCAACTTTACAGTGGGATCCACATATACATGATCTAGCCGGAAGACTTAGTTCTGCTGCATATGCAGTTTGTAAGATAAGACAGTTAACAGACGTAGCTACTGCACGGCTAGTTTATTTCGCATACTTCCACAGTATTATGTCGTATGGTGTATTGCTGTGGGGAGCTGCTGCTGAGATAGAGACAATCTTTATCTTACAAAAGCGTGCAATTCGAGCCATATATGAAATGGATCCTAGGGAATCTCTAAGGGATCTTTTTAAAGAAATTGATATATTAACTTTACCGAGTCTGTATATATTTGAAAATAATATGTATGTTCGGAAAAATTTGAGTAAATTTAAATTAAACAGTGACAACCATCATTACAACACTAGGAACAAATATAAATTAACGGTACCATGTTTTAGATTAGCAAAGACAAATAAAAGGTCCTTTTTAGGTAATTGTGTGCGGTTTTATAATAAAATTCCCGAACTTATTACAATGCTCACAGAAGGAAAATTCAAATTGCACGTGAAAAATATTTTGATGAAGAAATCCTACTACACAGTTTGTGATTACTTAAACGACAAAAATGCTTGGAAAATTCCACCTCTGCCAAGCCATCACATGTCTCCTACGTAATTTAAACAAATATTGTAATAATTGTATTATATTGTTTATAATTATAACACATTGTAAAAAGACGTTTAAAAGAATGGCCCCGAGTTTCTTGCCCGTTCTTCTCGCAGTGGCTCTATAAACTTTTTTTGCTGAACGTGGCAGTACAATGTAGAATATTTCAATATTAAAATTTGTAATTGACCTTCATAAGAGCGTCGTAGACGCCTAAATTGAATAAATGATTTTGAATTTGAATTTGAATTTGAATTTAAAGCCCGCGGCGGGATTCGAACCATGGACCTGCTGCGCGGCATTCCATAGCCAATGCCACTGAGCCATCACTGCTTCGAAAATTACCACAGTATTTGATAAACAACTTTAAACGGTTTTAAATCGCCGTGACCACGATCAATGTAAAGTGTTTCAAACGTCGGGACAAAACTAATGATAAATATACGCGATTTAAACCGTTTAAAGTTTTTTAATTAGTATGTGTAATAATCGCGATAACCTAAGAAAACACTAACCACCAGTTTTTTAAAAATTTATTTGGGCGTTCGAAACGTGCTCTATCACTATCCCTCAACTTGAACATTTTGTGGCCCCTTTTACTTAAAAACTATCATCGCCTATAGATTTGTGCTTCAACATAGTAATTTAACTTCATATAATAGATGTGTCATATGTCAAAAAAGAAGCCTCGAATCGAGGCGTCTTTTTCTATTACAAAATTACAAATTTACGAGAGAAAAAAAATAATTATAGTCATGTGCGGGATTCGAACCCGCGTCCATCCACCCCTTTAGCCGGGGTATGCTCTAACCAATTGAGCTAACATGACACAATGACTCATAACTGTAATTCTTGCTCTCGTTCTTCATGCAACCATCGTATTGGGATGGAGCGACACCTATAGTTCAACTTGCGTTGTACTACAAACAAGACCAGTCTTTTTCTATTTCACATTTCTCGCGATATCGAATCCTAGCGGTCAACTACAATGTTTTATAGAAAACGTAAACATATATTTAAAAAGAATATTTCGATATATTTTTCTGTTCTGAACATTTGCATATCTATTCCTATATAAATTTATAAAGATGCCATGCCAGTGACTTTTTGAATGTGTGAATCTATAATTTTAGACTATAGCTATACCAGAAATTGATTTCTACAATGCTACTTAATCAAATGGCCAGTGTACAAATGTTAAATGAACGATATATTTACATTCATTGAGCACCATATTTTAGTTATAGAAAACAGTATTTATTAAATGTATTTGACATTTCAGAATCACCTAGAGACCGTCATTCTTAATTAAATAAATTTGACATTTCAGAATCACCTAGAGACCGTGATTCTTAATTAAAAATGTATTTGACATTTCAGAATCACCTAGAGACCGTCATTCATAATTAAATAAATTTGACATTTCAGAATCACCTAGAGACCGTGATTCTTAATTAAAAATGTATTTGACATTTCAGAATCACCTAGAGACCGTCATTCATAATTAAATAAATTTGACATTTCAGAATCACCTAGAGACCGTGATTCTTAATCAAACATGTATTTGACATTTCAGAATCACCTAGAGACCGTCATTCTTAATTAAACATGTATTTGACATTTCAGAATCACCTAGAGACCGTGATTCTTAATTAAATGTATTTGACATATCTAAATCACCTAGAGACCGTGATTCTTAATTAAACGTATATTTGACATTTCAGAATCATCTAGAAACCGTGATTCTTAATTAAACATGTATTTGACATTTCAGAATCACCTAGAGACCGTGATTCCTTCCCCGGGGCGCGCGGTTCGTTTCGTGAACGGCGCTTACAGAGGGAGCACGGGCCTGCTGAAGGACATAGATACCGAACACTTCTGTTGTGACGTCGAGGTATGTACCTAACCTATAGTACACTCATCAGTACTAATATTATAAATGCGAAAGTAACTCTGTCTGTCTGTCTGTCTGTCTGTTACGCTTTCACTCCAAAACTACTGGACCGATTTGAATGAAATTTGGTATGGAAATAGTTTGAGACCCGGGAAAAAACATAGGATAGTTTTTATCCAACTGCGCAAAAAGAGGTTAATGTTATTGCGCGATAACCGACATACGCGCGGGCGGAAAGCTAGTAGTGTGTATAAAGTGCATCATACCAGTCCTGCAAACACCGCGTGCACTTTATGTAGGTTTAGGTTAGCCCGAACAACACCTTCGACCACATCATCACTTACCATCAGGTGAGACTGTGGTCAAAAGCAGCATCATATCAGCAATAAAACAAAAAAAAAAAAACGGGTTTATTATTCGTGCGTGCCGCGTCAGAAGAGATCAGAGCTAATGGAATGGCTTTGTGGAGTGATCCTTCTTTTCCTTTTTAGGGTTCCGTACCCAAAGGGTAAAAACGGGACCCTATTACTGAGACTTCGCTGTCCGGCCGTTTGTCACAAGGTTGTCTCTCAAGAATGGTGATAGCTAGACAGTTGAAATGTTCACAGATGATGTATTTCTGTTGCCGCTACAACAGCAAATACAAAAAGTTGGCCAAGTGCGAGTCGGACTCGCGCACGTTAAAACAAAAACAGGTTAAAATATGAAGTCTGATGTAGTATAACTAATGGTAAGGAATATATATGTTGTATAACTAATGGTAAGAAACACTTTGTGCGCGAGTCCGACTCGCACTTGGCCGATTTTTATTCTGTGGTCATACCCGTATCCTATTAGTGTGGGGTCAGTAAAACATGTCTCTAACAACACACAAAGACAAAATAAAAACATAAAATAGTAACTTGTTATGCAAGTCTGCAAAGTTATTTGGAGCTAATTAGGTATATTAAAATCTGAGGTTGCGTAGGATTATAAATATGTTAACAAGCAATATTGCGTGTTAAGCTAAAATTACATTTACAAATTATTATAGTCTATTTTTTTTAACAAATGAGTACTGGAAATTTTACTGCGTTGTTATTGGCCAACGTAATCAACATAAAGTCCGTTCCACACGAACTCTGTAGTTACATTCAGTTGAGTCTTCGACTACCTGCACGTTGATAAATATTGCTTGTAACGAATCAATTGCAACTATTGAATTAGGGTAAGCAAAACAAAGATAAAATTACAAATTTACGAGAGAAAAAAATATAGTCATGTGCGGGATTCGAACCCGCGTCCATCCACCCCTTTAGCCGGGGTATGCTCTAACCAATTGAGCTAACATGACACAAAACGACTATAGAGCACAATTTTTTGTCCCGGTCGGGATCAGACCGTCCTTCGATTTCGCGCCGGATGCTCAATCGATTAGGCCACCTGAATCATACTAGTTCGAGCTAAAACACCGCGTACCGTCCCCTATTACGTTTAAAGTAATACAATTGGAGCACAAAGTTTCGGCTCCAAAGAGTATGTTCCGGTGGCCAAGTGGAACCGACATCCGGTGTAAAATCTGAGGACGCGGCTTCGATTCCAACCCGGGACGTAACATTTTGTGCTACAATAATTTATATATGTAACGAAGGATTCTAGTATTGAATCGTGAGGAAAGCGAACGTTACAGAGGTATGAATGGTAAAAAGTTTTACTGCCGAGCAAACTATTCGCTACTAGCAGTCCGCCCCGACTGCGCACGGGTATTTACCAGAAATTTCAAAATTTGTGATTTTAAACACATAGTTGTTGTGATATAACCTAATTTACATAACGAAATTTTTTGTAGATATTGATGTTTTTTTTTTATTTTTTTTTTTTATTTATGCTTGATAGGTTAGTCTTTCACCACTATCTCACCTAATGGTATAATATTGGAGTAAAATATTGTACTCTATAATATTGAAGTACATAACGTTGCTCTATTATCAACAATTCCGCACCGTATGCGATATAACGTTTTATTTGGTTGTTTTTTTTCGCACTTTGGGTTACATTATCGTAGTTTTCATACAAGTCCCTAACGTTTTGAAAATCTTCTATAGCCTAAGGTATGTTTATCAGGGATAGTGTAGAATTCTAATGGTGAAAGAATTTTCCAAATCGGTCCAGTATTTTCAGAGCCTATTCAATGCAAACAAACAATCAAATCTTTCCTCTTTATTATATTAGTATAGATAAAGATCATTATTGTATGTGGTAGTTTTTTTTTGTGCCTGATAGGTTAGCCTTTGACCACTATCTCACCTGATGGTAAGTGATGATGTGATCGAAAATGTTGTTCAGGCTAACCTATAATTAAATACATAAATCAGTACTATCAGTACTAATATTATAAATGCGAAAGTAACTCTGTCTGTCTGTCTGTCTGTTACGCTTTCACGCCAAAACTACTGGACCGATTTGAATGAAATTTGATATGGAGATAGTTTGAGACCCGGGAAAAAACATAGGATAGTTTTTATCCGGCTGCGCAAAAAGAGGTTAATGTTTTCGCGCGATAACCGACATACGCGCGGGCGGAGCCGCGCCTGGAAAGCTAGTATTATTATAAATGCGAAAGTAACTCTGTCTGTCTGCTACGCTTTCACGCCAAAACTACTGGACCGATTTGAGCGAAATTTGGTATGGAAATAGTTTGAGACCCGGGAAAAAACATAGGATAGTTTTTATACAACTGAGCTAAAGGAGGTTAATGTTTTTGCGCGATAACCGACATACGCGCGGGCGGAGCCGCACCCTTAAAGCTAGTAAATAATAATTTAATAATAATTAGTAAATATATAAATGTGTTTTGTTTCCAGATATCAGAAGGCCTTCTCACAGGTAGACTGGTCAAAGGAGTACAGTACGAAGACATCAGTAAACTTGCAACGTGATGTAGTATAAGAAATACAGGGTGTATAGTTGAGATGGGTCTCTAAAAGTGTTGTACTTTAGTCTTCTGGACTCCTAGTACGAGATTCATTATGAAAGTTCGATTTTTGGGAGTCCGTACCCAAAGTGTAAAGTGACGGCGAAACTAAAAAACATCATTGACCTATATATACTAGACGCGACATCTCAAACAAGGATAGTAGACCGGTGCAAGTTTGCTGGCCGGCATACTCTCCAACACACGTAGCTGGGCACTCGTAAAAATTACACGCGCTCTACGTTCGAATATTGTGTATTATAAATTGTGTATTTTGAATACACAATTGTGTATTTTGAATACACAATTTTCGAACGTAAACCGCGTGTAATCTCTACGAGTTACTTGCACAGGTCGACTATTGTCGTTTGAGATGTCGCGTCTAGTATATATAGATCAATGAAAAATATATATAAAATGCTGTGTAATGGTAATATAAAACCGAATATTGAATAAGATATTCTAAACTTATGAAACCTACCAAATTTTGAATACCATTTATATTAAATTTTGCGTTTATGCTGTTAACCTCTAGAGCTCATTAAATGGTGTACAAATATATACCTTATTTTTAGAAATGAAAATATGTGTATACTAACCATAAAGGAAGGACTAATTAGTAACTAAATTAGTCCTTTCTCTATGCTAATAACATAAGAAAATTTTAGTTTTCTAAAAATATTACCAAATGTATGGGAACAAAAACATTACTTATTTCGTTTGGTTACGTAAACTACGGCCATTAATATAGTATTCATGTCCGTAGTTTATGTACTGTGTATATGTCTAGAAATTCACATATTGGTGAAACTTGATCTCAGAAAGAATTTCGGTCATTGATCTGACCATTCATCTCTTTCAATTTTCCTACAAATATATTGCTTTTGCACTCGCACAAAGTTTAATGACCGATGTTACGCGAGCTAGAGTTCAATAACCTCGACAGACAGATGAACAGTTCGGGTCAATGTCCGAATTTCTTTCTCCCCTGCACACTCAATTCCTTTAGCTTCCCATTTAAATATCCTCACTTTATGTTAGATAGTCTGTGAATTAAATGTAAATAATTTATCATATTAATAAATTATTTTTATACGTAATAAATTGTTTAATTTTATCTACTGTTTACAACTATAGTTGTTTTTTGTAACAAACGACTATTGAAAATTTGCGTTGCTATTGGCCCACGTAATCAACATAAGTCCATTCCACACAAACTCTGTAGTGACATGTGTTATCGCGTCGAAAAATATTGCTTGTAACGAATCAATACTAAAGTTGCAACTATTGAATTAGGGTAAGCAAAACAAAGATCGTTTTGAATAAGAAGTTGTAGCTAAATCAACAAATCGTCTCGTCATACGTTTGCCGACGTATCACTATGAGCTCAACCCAATTGAACTCGTTTGGTTTCAAGTGAAGGGCTATGGCAGGAAATAACAAAAGTGCTAAAATTTTGAAGTCTGAACTCTTTTGTTACAAGGAGTAGCTAAAGTGGATAGATAGAAATGATGTTCATGTCTCAATCATGTGATAACCAAGATAGAAACAAAAATTTACGGAGTCGACAATAATGTATATTAATAAAATATGTTAGAGCAATTTATTATTGACGTTTCTGGAGAAAGTTCATCGGATGACAATTATTTTTAAGAATTAAAGAGTTGTAGTAGAATTATTTGATTTATATGTTCTAGTGCATAATATATATACCTACTACTAGCAGCCCGCCCCGGTTCCGCACGGGGTAAGACTATAAATTGAGATGTAAGCTATCCTATCTTTAAATTTTTGAATCAAATTGCACACGGTCTGCATATCAAATTCAAAATTTGTCCGCATGTAATTAATAATTAATAGCTTACTAACAATAGTTTTTAAGTCTTCCTTTCTTTTCCTTTTAATTGTATGTACCTACTAACATGCATATGGATTTCTGTTGTCCGAAATAAACGCATTTTGATTTTAGCCAGGCTAGATTTTTATCATGATTACATCAACCGGAACATCCATCGATGAACAATGTCTCTCCCTTTGGGGGATTTTCCATAATCCCCACGCTTGGCAGGCATTTTGGGGATTACAGTAGAAGTTGTCAGCGCTTCAAAAGGCATACCTTCCGGTATATTTCCCTCAGTCCCATGGGAGGGATACATTGTAACCCGGCACACCACGGGAGATTTTTATAAATTGGTGGAAATAACTGCGCCGTTTCGTCCCTAGGCTTCTACTGTGAGGCTCAATAAGTTAGGCAAGTAACCCACTTAAAAGTTTTATTTTCCGTTGTCGCAGCTACCTAGTTGTGTAGCTAGAAAAATATTGCTCGAAGGCTCAATTTCGAGCACATATAAATATATAAGTTGAGCAATAGCTGATTCTCGGTTTGTTCTTAGGAGCACTTTTCAATTCGTCGTCCAGTAGAAATCATTATCATAATATGTGAATCATCGCTACGTTGTGGGCCACAAAATAGTGTCACTTAGCCTTTGGGGTTAGAAACTCCGACACGAATATTGGGGCCTTGTAACTCTCTACTTTTATTGTGTTCAGTCTGTTCGTAGCTTTATTTCACAATTTTCAGTGTTGAAGTCGGTTCCATTTCTAGGTTCAAAAAATTTCCTTTTTAGTGACTCTTGCTACCTACTGTATAATCAAGAAAAGAAAACACTTAAGTCATTGGAGTGTAACTCAAAAAGGGCTTGTGTCGCGCTATATGCGAGTCACCGTCACCAATTGGTAAGTGTCACTGTCACTTAAATTATGTATCTATTCTTTGCACTATGGCAATACAGTTCAGTGCAGAGTGGTTGAACGAGATTTTTGTTCTGTGTACAGGTAGACAGAAAATGGGCGCGACGGCGGTAAGACATATGGAGGTACAATGAAGGGTACCTCCTGGAGAACAAGGGTAAGCACGTGGGAGGCCGCTATGCCTCAAGGAAAATAACCAGGAAATATTCTGGTAAGTGCTTATAACTCATTATTCATAGGACCGCGAGGTGTAATAATGGGTAAACCGCATTCACATACGTGTGGAACGGTAGGAAATATACATAGTCCAATCACACGCCACAAAGTAAATTAACATGGTAGTCATTGGACAGGGAGCCCCGAGGCTCACAATGGGTGTGTCCGGAAGCACACAGGCATAGCCATAATGTCACGGGCGACTTGAGTTGGGAAGCGGCCAGGACAAGTAGGGGATGGTGGTGGTCCTCTTGGGGGCTTTGCCCCCAAGTCCAGCAGGTGCCAGGGTTGGGGCTCTGTATACGTCATCCCCAATAATTCGAAGTAGTCCAGGGTCAGAGCTCTGTACACGCAGAGACTCAAGACAAGGTTAATGTGGGCTCTGGTTACCAGATCCCGCAGGACTACGTTAGGCACCAGGGCACTATTACGAGTGCTCAGACCGGAGGTATAGTCGTCTGTGATGGGGTGTTGAAGGGCACTCCTTCTAGGACTCCCCCGCATTTAGCGGGGACAATGGAATCTGGTAATAGCCTCAAGGCTATGTGAGGGTAGCTAGCGATAGCAGATTTCTCAATAGTTGTTATTATTTCATGTATATTATAAAATGTATGCGTTCTTTGTTGCCCAATTTATATCTATACCTACTAGGATTCAGGCATCTTTACGTAAAGGTATAGAAGGCGCGACAGCTTGACCGATTTTGATGAAAATTAAATGGGACCACACTTTTATTATATGAAAGCACCAGATTTCAAATAAAAAAAGTTTCATCAAAATCGGTTCAACCAGTCAAAAGTACTGAGGTCTTCTTCTTCTTGTGCCATATCCTAACGGATGTCGGCGACCATCTTTCTAAATATGACTCTTTCCTGAGCTGTTCTGCTAAGAACGGCGGCGTCAGCAGTACCGGTCCAAGATTTTAAATTGTCACACCAGGCTATTCTCCTTCTGCCTCTACCCCTCCTTCCCTCTATTTTCCCTTCAATAATAGTTTTGAGTAAATTGTATTTTGTGTGTCGGTGTAGATGACCAAAATATGCGACCTTTCTTTTTTTTACAGTGATGAGCAGTTCAAGTTTTTTGTTAAACATTCTTTTGAGAACTTCTTCATTCCTGACTTTGTCCCTCCAGGAGATTCGGAGCATTCGTCTATATATCCACATCTCAAATGCGTTGAACTTGCTTTCTGTTGTTTTAGTTAAGGTCCACCCCTCTACACCATACAGCAGTATCGATAAAATGTAACACTTGACCATTCGCCATCTCAGCTTACTACTACTGAGGTAACAAACATAAAAAAAATACAGTCGAGTGGAGTACCTCCTCCTTTTTTTGGAGTTGGTTAACAAAAGTCAACTACAAATCATCGAGTTCGGGATACCGCCTGACGCAGTGTACCTATACTTAACAGGCTGAAAGATTGTAGGATTGTGGCGTTTGCACTATAGCCTTCTTTAAGTTTATGTCATAGTCAAACTTCTTTGTAGAGTTTTAGAATAAAAAGGATGATGGATGTAATGTTATAAAAATAACAATTTAATTTTATTATTACAATGATTTTTCTGAAACGCAATCGTTGTTTAATTTCCTGCTGATAAAAGAGCTAAATTATATCTGAACGGATCAGGATAAATCGTGTCTTAGTAGGATATCATCAGTTCAGACAAATAAAACGACGCTATAGGAAGCTCAATCAATTCATTTATACTATTTAAAAAAACAATAAACATTCAACATAATTATTAGAATGTACAATACGCTGTCACTAGAGTGATAACTACATAAAATCCTTCAAAAAGATACACTTTTGCGATACAATTGTCATATATTACATGTATATTAACTATTCATGCAAGAATAAAGGTCAGCGCAGACGTTTTACCTCGGCACCGGTATCTCACGACTTCTCACGATCTTGTCCCGAATGGAACCGATATCTTTACGGCGTTGTACACTGTGCATTGTATTATTAAAGTTAACAAACAATACTTATTGCATAAGCGCCTGATTCAGAATCTCCTAATAAAGTTTCGGGTTGCTATGCAACACAAAATAACTGAATGATAAAAATGACAGTTAACATGCAGCGTGTTTCAAGCTTTAACCGATGGATAGGATAAAACGATGACGACGTGAAACGCAAAGATAGTGTTTTATTTATTAAATAAGTTCTGGGTAGTAAAACTGGAACTTACTCGAACATTCTGAAACAGGCCGTAAGGCGAAGAAACGGTCCCGGGTAGATTAAGCGCCAACCTTAAACGTCACAAAAGAAGGATAATTTGACAGATTAAATTTGCGGGTAATTCTGGAACTAATTCGAAGAGAAGAATATTATGCGCGGCCTACGCGATTGAATCGTCGAATAATGTGGTTGAAATAGTGGTCCTTGAATGTGTGCGATATTTTTCTGATACTGTCTGATAATCGCGTAAAATACGATTATCAGACAGTAGAAACAGTACACCATGCTTTCATATTTCCAAATGATAAATACAACGTTCATTTAAAAGGTGTGTCGATTGACTCAGCGGAGTCGTTGAGGCAAATAGGGAATAGTCTCTTCATAAAATTACGAAAATAAGTTAACTTAATGAAAACTTTTAGTTAATCGTGAAAATTATTTTAAAATCATTACAGTATCTTAAAATTGAATATTTAAATTCTTATAAATTAAACAACGTTAACTGATTAAACCGCGTTTTTTAAAGTCCCTACGTTTTAAATTCTGCAGTGATCGTGGTCACGGGTAGGCACAATCTAGAAATCCATAAAACTACTATGTTTAAATTATCTTACATAGAAAAATATTTAGCTACCAATGGGATTTTAATACGCAACTCCATATTTCCGGTCCTGTCTCTTAATAGTACTTTGCACTCGTTTCTTTACTTTCCACTTTTTCATTTGAATTACGGCCATCTTAAATTCTACCATTTTGGGATTTTTGACAGATACCAATTGATTGCTCTCCCGATTCCCTATGACACTTGTTAAAACTCCCTACAAGATATATTTACCAGTGTATCTGTCATATTATCCTTCTGATGTTTAAGCGTAGATCAATTTTACTGTAGCACCTATATGTTTTATGCTACACAAACGTACGGTAGAATTTTACACAAATATATATATTTTAAGGCACATTATTTATGTAAACATTTATTATATTTTACCTTATTCTAATTTGTCGATTATACTGAATAATTAAAAATATCTAACAAAATACAACGTAAAGAATAAACTGTTTATAAATTAAACATTTGAACGCAAATCTAATAAGTTAGAGAAATAATAAACTATTTTTTTCAAACGAATTCGACGCGTTTGCTTTCAACGCATTCGTAAAAATTGGAATTAAAAATTGTATTTAAAATTTTGATATTAAGCAAAAATATTGCCATGCAAAAAATAAGTACATTCATTCCTATTTAAAAATAATTAACCGCTACATCTAAATCTATTTTGTTAAATCGCAAAAAATGCATTGTTAAATAAAAAATTTAAAATATTAAATTTATAACAAAATTTTAAAATATCATGCATTTAACCAAGGCAGTATTGTTTCTTCTTGTCAGTATGAATAATAATAGAAATAAAATTAGTATGTGAAGGGATATCTCTCGCTAATCCGCGCCTCGGTGGCATGAGTTACACCATATCCACCAAAGCAAGTTTAGAATAATCTACATCATGTTTAAATCCAACACCATAATATTCCCAGTTCGTTAATCTGTTATCAACCCTCTCTTTTATGCAAAAGGCGAGAAAATAAAGGAATTTAAATAACCTTTAAAATATATGATAGAATTGCTATATAATTTTATGAAAATAGTGTTATTTAAACTGAAATTATCGACTGGATGTATTTACATAAATAATGAAACTTTATTTGATCAAACACCACTGTAACTTCTAAATAGGTAGTAGGAATCAATTATTTGCAATCTGGAGTTTGTGGTTGCGGATCAGCGAGAGATACCGCAAGCAACCGTTATTCAATAATTAGGTTGGGAGCGGACGAAAGAGTGCTCAACTGAAAGAAAACATATTTAGACATAAATCCGCCAAAACCAGATTAAACTTATTTAATCCGCGCGCTAGTAAATAAATGTCATTCCGTATGAAAATGAGGCAAGTGTCTAATTTCACGTCGTTTTGATGATGCCACGCCGTCGATGTAGCTAATGGAAGTTTTGAGGGATTAATCAAATCATTCTTCTATACTCAGCGCTACTGTTAAGTGTTGTGGGAAATTTTAATTTCTGCACTACCAGCTTTTAATATCGTGGGTAATTTTGATCTGCTGGCTATGGTTCGTTCCCCACTGCGCTGCCAAATTATTTAAATATTTTTCTTAATTGAATATATTTTTTACAGTAGCCCCTTTAACAAATGCTCCCTTATATTTTGTAAACGTCTTGTTCGTAAAATGGTGCTAAATTTTTTTGCCCTCTTTATATTGTGATGTAAATGACATGAACAGGTGAATACTTATAAAAAATATTTAATTATTTTCTACCAATTAGGGGTAGGTTTCTACTAATATGGTAACACATAACTTCTTATAGGTACAGTTTTCTTCACCATTCTATAATTATTTTTGTGTAAGTACAGTAGAGTTCATAAACTGTGGTGTCACAGCTCAAGTAATGTAGTAGAACATCTCAGTACAAGAAGGTCGTGAGTTAAGCTATTTATTATTTTTAGCTGTTACTGGACTTACAAACACTACTGCATATTATATGCAAGACTGGCTTAGAGCGTGTCTTATGGTCATAGCAAGGGTTCTGTAAGTAATTATAAAAAAAAAATATTACAGCGTAAATAATTTGAAAATCATTAATTGAATATTATCTTAAAATTATATTTTATTAAATAACTCAATTACTAAAGTAGCCCGACCAGATGTATAAAAGACATTGTCATGTAGCGGGTATTTTTGGAATTTATGTAAAACGTGCAGTTTTGTAGTTGGTATACACGTGAGCGCTTTTCTACGAGAGCTTTGCGAGGAAGCGGAGTGATGAGCGAAAAAAATACACCGTCAAAACTATTTTCACCCTGCCAACGCGGCTTTATAGCTTATGTGAAAAAAGCATGGTCGGGACTCGGGGCATAAACAAAGCCTGGCCATACCATAGGTAAACCACATTCAAAGTGATTTTAGGATCCCGTACCAGAAAACGGGAATAGATTTTATATTGATGCCTTCGAAACATAAAAAGCCCCCCGACCGATTCAGCTCACATTTTCTCACGTAATTATTGATATGTGCGCCATCTACACGTAGCAGACAGCGTACTATTTTATGCCGTTTCTGCAAGTAAAAGCAGCCCTGGCTCGCGCTGCACTAAAGGTACATTGACGTATCCGTCCGAACGGGATTATTGTACGGTGCTTGCCGCGTCAGAAGAGATCAGAGCTATGTGTGGCTATGCGATAGAAAGAGACGCCTTGTAGGTGAATATAAATATTAGGTACTCCGTGCTTTGCGAGCTGAAGTGCACTTTATTGCTTCGCAGTTAGAGTCGCTTATTTATTGGAATGGCTTGGCGGAGTGATCCTAATCGTTCTTTTTATTCTGTGGTATAAGCTTGAATTCTATGCAATTACTGAAATATGGGCAGCCGCTGTTAACAGAACATTGAATAATAAAAGAAAATGTTGTCCTTTTCTTTTATTATTATGATGGTAAGTTTTGATTTTTTTCTCTGCTCACCGTTCCGCTTACTTGTGGAACTCTCGTGAAAAGGCACCCTAAATGATATCTTTAGAAAATAAAGTGGCAACGTCTTGAGAGGCTACCACTACCTATTTAAGCAATCTTATTTTCACCTTTCGGTTTAAGTTACTATTTTATTCATACTAAGCACTATGAGTTATTAATAAAAGCTTGGTTAATATCGAAAAAAGTAAGAGATAAAAAGCAATATTGATTTAACATTTTAACTTTGTCCTACTCTAAGGGCCGTATTAACAAATTTATCATAGTCGTGGTATCAAGACTTGATCAGCATTTTAAATAACGTCGCTAATTAATAAGAACATCAATAGCATCTCACATAACGCTGCTTCTAAGATCAAAAACCCATCTAAGACTGCTTTTGAGACCTAAGATTGGTTTGTGGTATCAGCTGATAACGAGTTCTCAACAGTCATCTTAAGATCGGTTTGTTAAATAGCATCTTCAGATGTTTCTTGAATCATACCCGAAGCTGTGCTTGGTTTACTAATACGCTCTTAAATGAGCAAAAGACAATAATTTGTTATTTAACATCACTATATGTCCGTAAGCAGAAATAAAACAATATTGTTGTGCGACAGTCGTGGTGCCTTAACTAAGGTAATATTATTTTAAGCCTGAATTTTATTAATTCAGGCTTAAAATTTATACTTGTTTTTATGCTTGTTTTTATGACAGTTTGTAAAAGGTAGTGGTAGGGTCTGCCTATACTTTGGTCGGGTTATAACTAAGGTTTGTCATTGTAATAGGTAGTGTTGCCAGCTGAATGTCATTTTTTGAGTAGTTTCTCTTCTTCTGGATTCTGGTGATCTTTTTCTGCCGGCTTGAACGTTGAGTTGGTGTAGGGGCTGGCAGAGGCAGGAAGTATCTGAAATTACGTTAAAATGACAATTAGTACTAGGATATTTTTGATAACACACCCAAATCAAAGAGCTTTTTCTATGCGCGCCGCGTATGTGTGCGTAAGTAAGGCACGCCAACAGCATCCGTCCCCGTCCGACGGCCGAAGAATTACTAAAGCGGATAGGGACAAAGCATCGCGGCTCTCACTAAAATGGGCGGAACGTGCGTCAATTTCCTTTGAATAATAAAAACCAATACCTATTTGAAAAATGTAATGTGTATACATTATAGAAAACACGTTTTTTTTTTTTTATTATTCAAATACTGATGACTTTCCGTGTAGTATTTACGCCGTACTAAGGGTTTATTTATATTTCTAGATAATTTTGTTTTTTTTTTCTATCGCTGAAACTAATAATCGTGTTTCTAAAGTGTATGATTCATAGAATGAATCCTTAAATACCATATATATTAATTGCATAACCCAAAATTAAGAAATAAAGATACAGCAAGCGCTCAAACGAACGTAGGTATTCTACAATTATGTATCGCTGCCTCGGTGCAGGCAAAGTTAGGTAGAAAATTACCCTTAGTATCAGCATGGAGTGCATGTGTATGTTTTAAGACTAAGTGCCGATAAAAGCATGATAGGTAAACATAACCTCAAACAGATGGGCTGCATAATGTTTTGCTTAATGTTTGTCTGCACTTTCTACTCTATACTTCGTGAACATAAAAAATGCTGAAGTAAATACAAACCAAAGAATATTTTCTCAATATCTAGCCCTCGGTTCATCCATGTTCTAGCAGCGTGGAAAAAATAACATAGGTACCTATTAATTGATTTATTCGTATCAAGTCATAAAAATGACATAGGTACCTATTAATTGATTTATTCGTATCAAGTCATAAAAATAACATAGGTACCTATTAATTGATTTATTCGTATCAAGTCATAAAAATAACATAGGTACCTATTAATTGATTTATTCGTATCAAGTCATAAAAATGACATAGGTACCTATTAATTGATTTATTCGTATCAAGTCATAAAAATGACATATGTACCTATTAATTGATTTATTCGTATCAAGTCATAAAAATGACATAGGTACCTATTAATTGATTTATTCGTATCAAGTCATAAAAATGACATATGTACCTATTAATTGATTTATTCGTATCAAGTCATAAAAATGACATATGTACCTATTAATTGATTTATTCGTATCAAGTCATAAAAATGACATATGTACCTATTAATTGATTTATTCGTATCAAGTCATAAAAATGACATATGTACCTATTAATTGATTTATTCGTATCAAGTCATAAAAATGACATAGGTACCTATTAATTGATTTATTTGTATCAACTCATAAATCAAAACCCAGACGAGGGACTGTACTCGTGGACGAATTTTGGCCCGCGAAGCGAGGAAAAATGGCTGTTATAACTAGGACTTCAGTAATATGTATTTATGTGATGTTAATCACATGCGTACCACTCCAGTAGGAGTAGAAAATTATATTAATTTGTTTATTACCAGACCCCACGAACTTCGTATCGTTTGGTTCGTTTGTTTTTAATTTAATTTTGTAGTTTCAATGACATCAATAAATTTATGCATTTGAAAAGTAGACATTTTAAAATATAATTACAAATTTGTGAGAGGAAAAATTTAAGTCATATGCGGGATTCGAACCCGAGTCCATCCACCCCTTTAGACGGGGTATGCTCTAATCCAATTGAGCTAACATGACACTTTATAATACTTTAAAATCTCATTGCACGGAATAAACTTTATTATATCTCTATTAATTTAAAATATTAAATATATAATAATCACATATACCTGTTTCGGTAAATCTATTTCCTGCGTCTCATCGATACGCTCCCCCTCGCGAAGCAACTGAAAAATAATAAAATAAAATAAATTATCCTGACATTATACCTCATGCCCGTGGGGTGCCGGGTAAGAATGTCACCCGCCCATTGCTACCTGTGGGTGTCGTAAGAGGCGACTACAGGTAAAATACCGGAAGTTGGGCAGCACCGCCTTCTGAGGAACTGATATCTTATACTGCTTTACCAAGACGCCTGCGAAGCGTGGGGATTATGGCAAACCCCACCATAATGAAGGAGGCTACGTTTAGCAGTGGACAAACCGAAGCAGTTATGGCTCAGTGGCATTGGCTATGGACTGCCGCGCAGCGGGTCCATGGTTCGAATCCCGCCGAGCTTCATCGTATGGTGGAAGGGCCATTTTGCGAATAGACCTTCTGAAGAACTGTCATCTTAAAATACGATGCCCAAGATGGCTAGCACATCCTTGAAGCAACGATGGCCGAGCGGTAATAGTTATGGACTGCTGTGCCGCAGGGCCCTGGTTCGATCCCCACCGCCGGCTTCAGCTTCACCGCATGATTGAAGCGCATCTTGCAAATGCTCGCCTATCTAACACTCTCTAGTGGAAAATCTGTCGCCAAGCACGTAAAATAGGAATCTGGCAGCAGTCCTTGAGAGCCAGTTAAATTACAGACACATGAGACTTAACAACTTTGTCTCAGGGTGGCGGGCGCGGTGCACTTCGTCTATGACGAAATGCATCTGTTATAGGCAGAGGTTAGTCCGCTTCAGATGGGCCCCGTGGTTGCTTCGTCACAATCACATAAAAAAACATCCCTCTATAGAGAGGGATGTTTTTTTCATGTTTAATCGTTATTTCTAATCAAGATCTAAGTGATATATTACACTGCGATTCCCAAGACGCCAGCCAAGCGTGGGGATTATGGCAAACCTTTGAAGCCCTTTTCATATAGATGAAAAGGGCTTCAAAGGTAGACGTCAAGGCTGTATAGTATAATCTTACCTTATCGACCTCCGGTTCTATTTGTTCGTTGGTCCCGCCCTTGTTGAGGGCGCCCTTCTCCATCAGCGTAGCGCGTTTCGCGTTCAAATACATGGTTCTGGAAAACAATAATAATAGCAATTTCACATTTTACATATTTTATATAAGCGAATAAGATTAAATAATTGCACAAAATAAAACTTTTGAACCAAGAGGGGGCATGCTTTACTAATGTTTAAATTATACTCCAATCTCTAATCCAAATAATACTCTAATCTAAATAATATTTCAATCTAAGTTCTAAGCAAAATAATTATTCAATCTCTATTCTAAATACTCCCATCGCTATCTTTAATCTAAATAATATTTCAGTCTCTTAGTTATAAGCAAAATAATTATTCAATCTCTATTCTAAATACTCCAATCTCTATCTTTAATCTAAATAATATTTCAATCTCTTAGTTATAAGCAAAATAATTATTCAATCTCTATTCTAAATACTCCAATCTCTATCTTTAATCTAAATAATATTTCAATCTCTAAGTTCTAAGCAAAATAATTATTCAATCTCTATTCTAAATACTCCAATCTCTATCTTTAATCTAAATAATATTTCAATCTCTTAGTTATAAGCAAAATAATTATTCAATCTCTATTCTAAATACTCCAATCTTTATCTTTAATCTAAATAATATTTAAATCTCTAAGTTCTAAGCAAAATAATTATTCAATCTCTATTCTAAATACTCCAATCTCTATCTTTAATCTAAATAATATTTAAATCTTTAATCTACATAATACTAGATCACTAAAATCTTATCGAAATGATACTATCATCTTTGACCAAAATAATAGTTTAAACTCTAATCTAAATATTACTCCAATCTCTATCTCTAATCAAAATATTTTTTCAATCTCTAACCGAAGTAATGTTCTATCTTTAATCTGAATAATACTCCAATCTTTATTTCTAATCTAAATAATATTTCAATCTGTAAAGTATAATCAAATTAATGTTTCAATCTGTAATCTCTAATAAAAATAATGTCCCAATCTCTAACTTAAATAATACTACAATGGGTAATGTACATAACAGACATGGTGCTGATATGATGATGGAGCTGGAAGGTAGCCAAATTAACTTTGCAATGAAACGACACAACCTCATCGAGTTTGGGCTCATTTGAATTGTCTTGGCGAGTATTTTTTAAATTGTTTCAGAAGTGGACAATCCGGCTGTTGCGGTACAGTATGTATATATGGTTTACCTCTTGATAGCGAGGTAGTACAGTTCAGCGATCGCCTTGACGGAGTAGTCCGGCACGAACGTGTGTCCCAGCATCGAGTCCATGTTCAGGTTCTGCAGCGAGCCGCGGGTGGAGGGGGACGGCGCCTCCGCTACACACGGAATAATCAGAATAATCAATTTATTGGTAAGAATATTATACAGAAAATTAAATAAAAAAAATTACACACACATATTCTTTATTATTACAATATTTATATGTCAGTATATTTATTAAACCAAGCAAATTATTATATTTAATTAATAAATAATGTACACGTTACGAAGCTCTTTACATTAAGTTATTATTCGCTTTTTTCTAAATATGATTACAAGCACTATCGCGTGCTAAGCGAAAATCATATTTACACATTATTGGAGCACAAAATTTTATGCCCTGGGCGGGAATCGAACCCGCGTCCTCCGGTTTCTGCATACGATTCTATAATATCAGGAAAATTTTCTGATGTTATAGGATCGTGCAAAGCATGGTAGTAGGTCATTTTGCGAATACTTGCCTAGCTAGCACCACCCTCAAGTATAAAATCTGTCGCTAAGCGCTAATGGTGTGTTATGGCAGCTGTCCTTGGAAGACAATAATAGGTTAGTCTGAACATCAACCACAAAATCACATCAGGTGAAATAGTGGTCAAAGGCTAACCTATCAGCTATAAACTAATTTTGAAGCAGTGATGGCTCAGTGGCATTAGCTATGGACTGCCGCGCAGCAGGTCCATGGTTCGAATCCCGCCACGGGCTTGAGCTTCACCGCATGGTGGAAGGGCATTTTGCGAATGCCCGCCTGGCTACCACCCTCAAGTAGAAAATCTGTCGCCAAACACCTAACCGTGTGTTCCGGCAGCAGTCCTTGAGATCCAGTGTCATTACAGGCACATGAGACATAACAACTAAGTCTCAAGATGACAGGCGCAGTGCAATGCGTGACTTGTGGCGAGATGGATCAGTTATAGGGAGAGGATAGTCCGCTTAACATCAGGCAGCCTCGAGCTTGTTTTCCGTCACAATAATAACTTCACATAATCCTATAGCATCAGAAAAGTATTATCAGCACTAATATTAATTAATAAATGCGAAAGTAACTCTGTCTGTATGTCTGTCTGTTACGCTTTCACGCCAAAACTACTGGACCGATTTGAATGAAATTTGTAATGGAAATAGTTTGAGACCCGGGAAAAAACATAGGATAGTTTTTATCCAACTGCGCAAAAAGAGGTTAATGTTACGCGATAACCGGCATACGCGCGGGCGGAGCCGCGTCCGGAAAGCTAGTATTCTTATAACTTTAAAAGATAACTCACCAACGCCTACGTTCTGTGTGAGCGCCTGCACGCCGAAGTAAGTGAACGGTCCGGCTTCGAACACGAGGTTCTCACGTCCCACAGTCACCTCCACACGGCCTTCGAGGATCAGGACGAAGTAGTCCACCTGGAAACAAGATATTGAGTATTTTAAATGCCAGGTGCCAGGTTTTATATAGGTAAGCAAAGACAAATAAATGTTTTTTTAGGTTGTGTGCGGTTTTTAACCGACTTACAAAAAAGGAGGAGGTTCTCAATATTTGTTACCTCAGAACTTTTGACTGGGTGAAGCAATTTTGAAAATTCTGTTTTTGTTTGAAAGTTGATTGTCGTTTGGTCCCATTTAAATTTCATTAGAATCGGTCAAGCCGTTTTTCAGTTACACTTCAATAACTGAAAAATATTTACCTATCTTGATGATATAGCCGTTGGCAATTAATGACAATCGATCCCGTAAGTAGCAAGGATCACTAAAATGAGTGAAAATATTTTTTTACCAAAAAATAGAACTGACTTCAACATCCAAAACTGTGCAATAACTTTACGAAGTCGGTACTATGCGCATAATATTGTGATAATAGGTACTTTTGAACTATCATGGTACCGGCTTCATTAAGTTATTTTACACTTTTAGGTGTTGAAGTCGGTTCCATTTTATTGGTTATCAGTACTAATATTATAAATGCGAAAGTAACTCTGTCTGTCTGTCTGTTACGTTTTCACGCCAAAACTATTGGACCGATTTGAATGAAATTTGGTATGGAGATAGTTTGAGACCCGGGAAAAAACATAGGACAGTTTTTATCCGACCGCGCAAAAAGAGGTTAATGCTTTCGCGCGATAACCGACATACGCGCGGGCGGAGCCGCGCCCGGAAAGCTAGTTTTTTTTATATAATAAAGTTCCCGAACACATTACAACGCTCACAGAAGGGACATTCAAGTTGCACGTGAAACATTTTGATTCAGAAATCTTACTACACAGTGTCTGATTGCTTAAACGACAAAAATGCTTGGACAATTCCGCCTCTGCCAAGCTATCGCCTGTCACCAACGTAATTAAACAATTTAATTAATTAAGGACATATACCCGCCAGCCAAAGTGTGAACTTTCATATAAACTCAAATTGTTATTAAAAAAAACTCGCATGTAAATACAGTTTATTATTAGACCTATCGTTTCTGGCTTAAATCCTTTTTCTTTTGGACTATAAATATTTTTTTTATTATATAGCGTTTAGTATATAGCACTCGTTTTTAGGAGTTTGAGCCAGTTATTCGTAGCTCCAGATTTATTTAAAAAGTATAGTACACATGTATAAATAACTTCCCATTATAGAAAGTTCATTATATTCCCCATGTTTGTGGTGCAATAGAAATATTAAAAACATGCTTATTTTTCTTAAAAGTGATGCTTAAAGTTGGGTCTTTCTTTTATCTAAAATTACGAGTTTTTGAGCTAGTGTAATTTCAAAACTGTATAATATAATGAAAATCTGATGCACCACAAACATAGATATTAAGGTAGTGATTACGTAGGTAAAAAATAATTGTGTTTTATTCTCTATTATTAAAATGAGATTGGAGCTGCGTTTTGTATGGGGGCGTTCTTCTAAAATATACCCTTAATAATGCATCTGTTATAGGCAGAGGTCAGTCCGCTTAACATCTGGTGGGCCTCGAGCTTGTTCCGACACAATAACATAACATAGTGTAGATGCATGGTGGTAGAGCATTTTGCGAATGCCCGCCTGGCTAGCTACCACCCTCAAGTTGAAAATCTGTCGCCAAGCACCTAACGGTGTGTTCCGGCAGCTGTCCTTGAGAGGCAGTAATTCTAGGTTAGCCTGAACAACATCTTCGACCACATTATCACTTACCATCAGGTGAGATAGTGGTCAAAGGCTAACCTATCAGGCATATTAAAAAAAAAAAACCTTTTTAACCTCCAGTGAAAGTAATTTTGATTAATTATCATTTTGATCTTTTTAACCTTGACGCGTGATCAAAATGCTGGCACATATTTGGCTCAACGAATAAGCATTGCAATTCAACGGGGCAATGCTGCCAGCAAGCTGGGCACGCAGCCAACTGGGAGTGGGCTGGAGCATTTGGACTGCCTATGAGTCTGCTATGACTTATAGGTTGTCTAAATGTCTAAGGATATCATTTATGTATGTATATATTTATGTATGTTATTATGTTTATATGCAGATATGTATTTATAATTATTGTATATATTTAATTATTGTAAAAACCTATAAGTAATTTATTTTTGTACTATTGTTTAGAAATAACACTAAAATTCGTTTTGATTTTACTTTTTTCATTATTAATTTTTGGACTACACCCGCCCCAATTGTTTTGTTCGTTTAACTCCATCCTAAGGTTGCCTGGTAGAGATCACTTTTAGTGATAAGGCCGCCCATTGTAACACTATGTTATTATTATTTAATTTGTAAACTTTTATATTTCAAAAGTGGTGTAACAATAAAGAGTTTTCTATCTTCTATCTATATATCTATTATTACTATTGAAAAAAATAAAATTTTATATTCCAAAAACAGTCTATAATTTTAAATGCTTTTATTGTAGTAGCTGTATTTATATAGTTCATAGTATTTTGTTTAATAAAGGCATGCCGCCGGAAAAAAAAAGCCTCCAGTACCTTAGGTCATTAGAAATAAAGATGTATTAGAAACCACTTACAGCTTTTCCTTCCTGAAAGACGTATCTCTTGGGGTCGTTTTTATCTTCATCTCCGCGCAGCTTGATGTGCTGTATCACGTCCTGCTTCAGCAGCCGACGGAGCACGTTCTCCGATATGTACTCTGGGCGGAACGGATCCACGCCTACGGAAAAAAAATTAAATATGAACAATGATTACAATAAAAATACGCCTAAGATACATCGATTACAAAAAAAATTACTTAAAAATGGACCATGACAGTTCAAAAGTACCTATTATCACGATATTGTGCGCATGTTACCGACTTCGACAAGTTATTTCACACTTTAGAGTGTTGAAGTCGGTCCCATTTTAGGTAATAAAAAATCACTCATTCTAGAGACCATTGCTACTTACGGCATCGATTGTCATTCACTATCAACGACTTTATCATCAAGATGGAAAAATATTTTTCAGTTATTAAAGTACCTATAACTCAAAAACGGCTTGACGATATTTAAATGGGACCACACCATAAGCATCAGCTTTCAAATAAAAAAAGAATTATCAAAATCGGTTCACCCAGTCGAAACCACACTCAAAAGTTCTGAGGTAAAAGAAACATTAAAAAAAACAGACATTGAGAACCTCTTCCTTTTTTGAAGTCGGTAAAAAAAAGAAGATAGGGTACGTTCAAATATGACGACTGTATGATGTTTAAATTTATTGGGATGATTTTGCGAATTTATCCTACTGGTCATTTCTATTCTGTGGTCTTAGTGTGATGGGCATCTGTTATAGGTTCATCATGGTGGGCGTCGTGTTTGTTCCATCACAATGCCATAAAAAAACACAGTCCTATTTAGTTCAGGTTTGTAACTCATTCCGTATATGATATGATGATGGACAGTTGATTCGCGTTAATAGACCTTTTTGCCCTTGAATATTGTTTTTTTTAAAGAGTTTTGTTAATATTGCCAGTACATAGAAATATGTGGTTTGACTACCTCTCCGGGCAATACATTGCCTATAAACTTACTGGTGTTAAGGAACTGGAAGGTGGCCATCACCAGCTGTGGAGACACGTGGACGCGTTGGTGCTCGTGGTGTCCGGCGAACGCAGCCAGGTCCTGGAACTTGTTCAGGGGGCGCATCAGCCGCTTCTTGGTGCGGTTGTCACCTAAGGGAAAGGAGGTTATTCGTAGCATTATTATATTTCTGGGTGTCTGAGGCATTTCTTAGAGTAGGGACCTGTTCCTAGATTTGGACGATAATGCACATGCACACACGGCTAGAGTCGTAACTCGCATTCTAGCCGATGCTCGCATCAACGTTCTGTCGTGGCCTGCTCAGTCACCAGACCTAAACCACATTGAACATGCATGGGATATGCTACAAAGAAGAGCTCTGCCAAGTATGGATGCCGTGCATACCTCATAACAGCCTTTTGACTTGTTACAAAGAGCGTGGGCAGTTTGAGGAATGCCTCAAAGTTATTTTGATGAACTGATTTTAGTCATGCCAAATCGCTGTGCTTGTGTGATTAGTGTAAATGGTAGAAACACAGATTATTAATTAATATGATTTTACAATAAACATAGCAAACATCCTAATTTTTTTCGTTTTTCTGGCAAAGAAGTCAGTTGTAGTTCAAAATATATATATATGATCCTTAGCCACTTTTGATGTGTGTAGATAAAAAAAAAACAAAAATAATATAGCCTAATGACAGCCAGATTTATTCTAGAATGAGATGTCTAGAAAACGGATTTCTAAAAAACTACTTATTACAGCTGGCATAATAGAAAAAATGATAAGTTTGCTCGCTAAGTCTCTCGTAGAATCGATTAACAAATTACTGTGGATTCAATAAACTCAAGACTCGATTCAAGATTGAATACTCGATTCAAGATATCAAGGATATTTTAAAATATTATGTATGTTCGTAATAAATTTAGTAAATTTAAACAGTGACAATCACGATTATAACACTAGGAATAAAGATAAAATAGCGGTGCCAGGTTTTAGATTAGCAAAGACAAATAAAAGGGCCTTCTTAGGCAATTGTGTGCGGTTTTATAATAAATTGCCCAAACATATTACATTGCTCACATAAAGAAAATTCAAGTTGCATGTGAACAATATTTTGATAAAGAAATCTTACTACACAGTTTGTGATTACTTAAACGACAAAAATGCTTGGACTGGTTCGCCTCTGCCAAGCTAGCGCCTAACACCTACGTAATGTAAATTAAGTATTGTAATAATTTTACTATATAGTATGTACTTAATACATTTTTAAAAAACGTTTAAAAGAATGGCCCCGAGTTACTTGCCCGTTCTTCTCGCAGTGGCTCTATAATTTTTGTTTGCTGAACGTGGCAGTACAATGTAGTATATTTCAATATTAAAATTTGTAATTGGCTTCATAAGAGCGTCGTAGACGCCTAAATTAAATCTAACAGATATTCTATAGATACTTACTGATGACGTCGGTTTCGTCCACGATCTCAGCCTGGATCATCTCCTCGATGACGTCCTCCAGAGTGACGAGGCCCACGGTCTCGTACACAGGATCGCCGTCTCCTTCGTCGATGCGCTGGACGAACGCCATGTGCCCTTTGTGTCCTGGGGAAGAGTTTTGTATGTTTTAGTGTGCACTGTTTTATAAATAGCCTTTGACCACTATCTTACCGGATGGTAAGTGATGATGTGGTCGAAGATGTAGTTCAGGCTAACCAAGAATTTCTTATGTCTCTGGTTTTTCCTACAACAAGCTTATGCTTCGCAAACCGCACAAGCCTAGGTATTAGCAGGCTTGGATTTTGGCCGCACTTTAGGTAAAAAGTTACATAAACATCGTCCGGACGGGCTTATTGTAGGTACGTGTGTGCCGCGTCAGAAGAGATCAGAGCTATGCGTGGTTACGCGATAGAAAGATACGCCTTGTAGGTAAATATAAATATTAGGTACTCCGTGCTTTGCGAGCTGAAGTACACTTTATTGCTGCGTAGCTAGAGTCGCTTATTTAATGGAATGACTTTGCGGGGAGATGCTTCTGGTCATATTTATTCTGTGCCCCGGAAGGTTAGGTGCCTTCCGTCCCCTGTCCCTGGTCCTCTAGTAAAAAAAGTTATTAAATACGGCACCTACTCAGGTGCCTTCTGTTTTGCTGATAGAAAACCAGCCCTATTGATAAAAAAAGTGCTCGTAGCGAAGTTTGCTCAGCCGTTCTTAACCGTACAGCTAAGTTAAGCAACGTCCGCCGCGGTCATGACTTGGATGGGTGACCGCTTGTGACATGACTACTGAGCGTTTCCGTTCTTCGGTGGGCATGCTTAGGATGACAGTCATTACAGCATGATACTACTACTCTTAAGTAGAAAATTGGTCGCCAAGCACCATATGTCTGTTCGAGCCGTAGTCCTTGAGTGTCAGTAATTCTAGGTGAGCCCGGACAACATCTTCGAACACATCATCACTTACCATCTTAGTGGTCAAAGGCTAGTATTAGCTTTAAATAAAAAATATTAAAAATGCTTGGAAATAGGACTTTTATTAAACACTTCTGTAACTAAAGTTATTTAAAAAAAAGTATTAAATAATATAAGATTGTTTGAGTTAGCCCTAGAAGTGCGAGTCCAAACATGACCGGCTTTTATTTATTCTACTATGAGCAGATGATATCATAAACCAAAGGTTCTTTAGAAATTAGGGCTTCTATAACTGTCACTTTTGACTTGGCATTGGTCAAATGAATCGTTCCAGGAATAACAGACGTCTTGAACTGCCGCCAAAAAACTTAAGACTGGAAAGAATTCACTACAGGGCTGGTCTAAGGATGATAATTAGAGGGTCAATACCCCTACTATTTGATTCAACCCAACTGATATGATGATATTTTAAAAGATGTTATGGATTTATTGAGCGCGGTTTATAGCCCCGGATTGGAATAAATGATACGTACCCGCTGAGGACAGATGATACGTACCCGTGGTAAGCAGTTAGGGCTGCTTCTTTAGAAACCGTTTGTCTTAGTTTCTTCAATGCGAATACAAAGCGACTAAGTTTTTGACAGACTGTGTTGATATGCATTTTCCAATGCCTATGTTACTGGTTATTAATCACTACTATGTACTTACCAAAGCAAAAAAGATATAACATACATATTTAAGGCCTTGTTAAGTACATAAACTTACACAATCCTGGATTATACACATTACGGATCTCAAGTTACTTTCTCATACTGGGATATCAAAAGCGCTTGTAAAGAACTTAATGAACCCTCATGTATAACGCGGAGCCGATATCGTCCATTAATGAATGAAATTCAATAATTACCATTATCTACGATGCACATGGATTTATTAAGGCTTAATAACAGTAGATTCATACAGTATATAGTTATTACTTTGGTCTAATAAGTAGGTGCGTTAATTTCACACCGCCCCTGTTCACCAAATCCTTGATTACGTCCAACGAGAATATTAACGTGTTTGAATATGATTCATTGCCAGACGATTGGGCAGACACGGCATATGTTTAGAAAAACAGATTAAAATTTATTTGTGGTACGATTACGTTGGTTTTTTTGGCATTTAGGTCAAACTTATCTACCAATAGGTTAACTCTTGACCACTTCTCAAATGTATGTGATGAAGTAGTCGAGGATCGTGAACAAGATTAACATAGAATAGAAACTGGTGTTTAGGCTCACATGCCATTAGGTGCTTGGCGACAGACTTTTTCTGCACTATCGGACAAACAGTCAACAAACATTTTTAACCAAAATACGGAACCGACTTTAACGCTCAAAATTGTGAAAAAACTTGTCAAAGTCGGTACCATGATAGTTAAAAACTACCTGTTATCACAATATTGTGCGCATGGTACCGACTTCGACAAGTTATTTTTTTCACACTTTTGAGTGTTGAAGTCGGCTCATTTTTGTGGTAAATACTATTTTTCACTCTTTTTAGTGTCCCTTGCTACTTACGGGATCGATTGTCATTCATTGTCAACGACTATATTATCGAGATAGGAAAACATTTTTCAGTTACTTGAGTGTAACTCAAATCGGATTGACCGATTTTGATGAAATTTAAATGGGACCACACCACAAGCATCAGCTATCAAATAAAATGAATTATCAAAACCGGTTCACACAGCCGAAAGTTCTGATGTAACAAACATAAAAAAACAGACGAAATCGAACATCCACCTTTTTTGAAGTCGGTTAAAAAATGGTAATTATTTTATTCTGCTGTTTTAATTATTTTATTTGAACAAGAAGAAAAAAAACATTTGGAAGAAGAATCGAAATGCAGTCGGAAATTGTGTAAATACATGGTATCTTATGTCATTTTAGAAGCAGTATAACTCTTTAAGCCTGCACTGAGGCAGCGATACGTAATTGTAGTTCGTTTGATCCCTTGATTTGATTTAATCTTTATTTCTTAATTTTGAGTTATGTAATTAATATGTATTATATTTAAGGATTCATTCTATAAATCATACACTTTGGAAACATGATTATTACTTAAAATTTTCTCGATATAAAAAAAATCCCGTTACATGTAAAAAACGAAATAAACCAAATGATAATAATGCACGGCGCAAATACTTAACGGAGAGTCATCCGTATTTGAAAAATAAAAAAACATCATGTTTTCTATAACGTATAGGTACACATTAATTTTTCAAATAGGTATTTGTTTTAATTATACGAAGGAAATACTCAAATTCACGCATGTTCCGCCCATTTTAGTCAGAGCCGCGATGCTTTGTCCCTATCCGCTTTAGTAATTTTTCGGTCGTCAGACGGGGACGGATGCTGTTGGCGTGCCTTACTTACGCACACATACACGGCGCGCCTAAAAAGCTCGTAGTTCGTCCAGGGAACTACTGCCACCATACATATTTCTACCGGCAAGCAGTTAAGTTCACATTAATGTGCTCCTGTTTGAAGAGTATGGGTGCTGGTAAAATTACAGAGACTTAACATACTTATGTGTAAGGTTGATGGGCGTATTGAGGTCCGCGACTTGTGACGAACTGCATCTGTTATAGGCATAAGTTACCGCACCAGCAGGTGGCCCTCGTGCTTGTACATCACGACAGCAAAAAAACAAATCATGTCAGCCACGAAGTGCAAGGGCGCGAAGAGACGGCTAACGGCTTAGTTTAAACTAGGTACCTACTTATCTACATCGTATAAACAGGCACCAACCTGATAAAGTATTCGACAGACGCGGTTTTTTTTTTTATGCCTGATTGATTAGCTTTTGACCACTATCTCACCTGATGGTAAGTGATGATGTGGTCGAGGATGTTGTTCAGACTAACCTAGAGTTACTGGCTCTCAAGGACAGCTGCCGGAACACACCGTTAGGTGCTTGGCGACAGATTTTCAACTTGAGGGTGGTAGCTAGCCAGGCGGGCATTTGCAAAGTGCCCTACCACCATGCGGTTGGCGTTAAGTCATTGCGGGGTAGTAATTCTGACCAGTTTAAATATTATGTCACATTCTGTCGTCTCATTTCTCGAAACCTTTCATAAACATATCCTTTTTTATTGCTGATGGTCTAGCATTTGCCTCTGAAGTAAGGATGCGATCTATTACACCTAATATATTGCTGACCTAGGCCCGAAGCCCTCACAAACCTATTTACGCGTTGTCAGCATTTTTCTCTATATAAACGGTGGCTTCCAAAATTAAGTGCTCAGATTTATTGTGATAACTCCAGGAGTCACCAGACTCAGTACCAGTATACCCTTCAGGTGGAACCTCTGCCTAAATTAATAGCATAAGTGAGTTGCGGGAACTTGTAAGTCAAGTGTAAATTACCAATTTTTTTTTTTTTCAAATAAAATAAATGTGTTTGTGTCCATAAGTTATTTTTTTTTAAGACAACTGAATAGGTCCACACAACAGGTCGAAGATGTTGTTTAGGTTCAACTAGAGTTACTGGTTCTGAAGAACAGCTGCGGAAAAAACCGTTAGGTCCTTGGTGACATGATTTTCTTCTTATGAGTGCAAGCTAACTAAGCGGGTATTCGCAAAATACCATACCAGCGTGCTATAACAACTGCCATCCTAAGACAACAAACGGAAGCAACGGCCTGTATCAACCGGATTGTGCACTGCTGATCATAGCCTCCCCAATTATGGGAGGGTTTTCCATAATCCCCACGCTTGGCAGACGTCTTGGGGATCTCAGTGTAAGATATTAGTTCCTCAGAATGCGCTGATGCCCACCTTCTGTTGTGTTACCCTTATGCGCCTCTTACGACACCCACGGGTAGAGAAGGGGGCGGAGTGACATTCTAGCCCGGCACCCCACGAGCAAGAAGCTCTCCGAAGCTCGCATCAGTGCTATTTTCACTAGCGGTCACCCATCTAAGTTATGAACGCAGCAGACGTTACGAACTACGCTCTCGTAGCGTCTCGCTTCAAAATACCTGCTTAAATAAATTTAATTCATCCTGCATTTATTCCAGTTATATAATTAACTGTATCTTCATTAAAGCTACCGTAGAATAAGTAATAGTAGGTATACGCATAAAACCGACCATCTGGTCCATGTCCATTTACACTAAAGTAATTTACGAGCAGTAAAATTTGAGTGATGAGCGCACGTGCAGCTTCGATACATGTGCTGCCAATAATTGTCAGATTTATTCGATGTATAGTGCCTATCTCTCCTCAAACTATTACTAACAAAAGCTTTGCTTCTCAACAACGTACACGTCGCGCATCGGCATGCGGCACCGGTACAACGTCACCGCGCCTTATTTTCACGAGTTGTGACCTTGCCCGGAGCCGAATTCTAACTCTCACATCAGTGCTTGTGAACTTGTCCCACAGACGAGTTGCGGCGATGCAGACACCACGTTGTACAGTGTGCGTTGTAGTATGGGCGCTACATACAAAGTATACAGATTGCTGAGAGTCCGGTGGATTCGTGGGAAACAACATCCTTATCTTCTCTTAAAAAAAGTGAGAGTTGAGGTGATGCCGATACGTCGTTGTACAGTGTAGGTTTTAGTATGGACGTTACATACAAAGTATCCTTTTTTATATGTATTTGATGTAATAAACCCGAGGTCCACCTGTTAAGTAAAAACCTCTGCCTATAACAGACGAATTGAACTGCGCCCATCACCCGCAGGTATGTAGTTGCTAAGACTGATGTGCCTATAATTTCACCGGCATGGCGCACATAATCTTCAAACAGGAACACAGTAATGTGAACAATACAGATTGGCAGTAGATATTGGTATGTTGTGTCTATATGTTGATACGGTGTCAGGTGGATCAGTGTGCGTCAACCATAAAGGTGCCTACGTGCAAATATGAGGAAGTTAAAATTTAAACGCGAAAGGAAAAATGAAGGTGGGTTTTTTTGTTACTGACACCTATAACGTGTGAGTTTTACCACAATCTCGCTTGTTCGTAATTATGAATAGATGATAAATAGTGGTTGCAGGTGTGTTCAGGGTAAACCTAGAATTACTGGCCGTCACACACACACGCATAAATATTATGTACATGAATATCTCCCTATCTGTGGGATAACATTAGCTTGCCACGAAGTAATTTATACATGGCCGTAGCCAGGGGGGGGGGGCATTGTGGGGCAATGCCCTACCTTGAAATTCCAATGCCCTACTTGAAATTATTTATCTACAGATAGCTACTGCATTCACATCACTGACCTGAGGTCAGTGATATACATGGTGATAGATTTAGGAGCCCGTGCTTCGAGGGCAGATCAAATAAGAAATTTTTATTACTTCCGCCTTACCTGTAAATAATGCTGCCCTACTTGAAATTTGACTCAAGCTACAGCCCTGAGCCCTGAATTTATAAGAAAAAAATAAGTTTTTTTTATGCCTGATAGGTTAGCCTTTGACCACTATCTCACCTGATGGTAAGTGATGATGTGGTCGAAGATGTTGTTCAGGCTAACCTAGAATTACTGGCTTTCAAGTACAGCTGCCGGAACACACCGTTAGGTGATTGGTGACAGATTTTTCTACTTGAGGGTGGCAGGTAGCCAGGCGGGCATTCGTAAAATGCCCTACCGCCATGCTTTCCGTACAAACCTAGATTCGTCATGTTTTAAATCTAAAACTCGGTATAATTTCGCATGTATGTCCTTGAGCCTAATATTTGTGTTTGTCAATTTGCCATTTTTTATATATTATTTTGTCTGAGAATTTCCTAAGAAGGATTTTTGTACTCAGAGATTTAAAAGTATTTTTAATTTTATTTATTTTAACATAAAGCCGATTGCAGGACGCTTGCAGAAAAGTAAACTTACCGAACTATTAGTATCTAAAGTATTATAATAATAAAGAGGAAAGATTTGCATTGAATATGTTCTGAAACTAATGGACCGATTTGAAAAATTCTTTCACCATTAGAATCCTACCCTTTCCCTGATGAACATATGCTTTAGAAGTCTTTCAAAAAGTTAGGGATCCGTATGAAAACTTCAATAATGTAACCCAAAGTGCGAATAAAATATCAAATAAATCGTTATATCGCATACGCTGCGGAAATTATTTTATCACTTTGTTCTATTTTTACTAAAAAAATAGAGCAAAGTGATGTACTACAATTTTATAGAAGACATCAATATCTATTAACATTTCCGCAATAAAAGTCTAACTTTTATTGTTATATCACAATAACTACATTTTTATTTGTATAAATATAAATTTTTTGATTTTTTTTAAGTACTCGTGCAAAGCCTTTAGTATAATATCATTTATAAATATGTGAGATATACGGTTTACGGTTTAAATCATTTATTTCTCAATAGTAGTTTATGCAACTGTCATAATAGAGGGTATTAAAACATGAGTGTAGTTTTTTGAAACGAGCCGTAGGCGAGTTTCAAAATAAGATTACACGAGTGTTTTAATACCTAATTATATGCAGTTGCATACACTACTTTATTTAATCTCATGACTATAGGTAGCTACAATCAATAAAATGCAATATAAAAACCAGCGCGTTGCGCGTGCAGCGCGTTGACCATAGATAATATGTACTTAAATTAAATTGAAGCCTCCTTGGTCGGGACACATTGTACTTTAATAATAAAAAAAATGTTTTAAAGCATTGTTTTGTTAGGAGAATAATGCTTTAATTTAATTTTTTAATTTTCTTAAAGAAGTATGTACATAAAATATGCCAATAAAAGTCTGTATTTAATTTCATAATTAGAATATTACCGAATGAGATTATATAAAAGCATTTACAATTCACTTACACAGAAATACATATTTTATAATATACATAGTAAACATACATGTCGTCAGGTATCAATAATGTGTATAAGCAATATTGAAGGTAGTCGTAAATTTGTCTTCTGTGCGATTGTTGTTGATTCGTGCACTAGTCCGGTACGTACTCAGTGCCAGAAACATTTCACGATGGGATTATAACTATGAGACATGCAGTTAAATTCTTTGAATTAAACTATCCTTTAAAAACGTGGGCTTTGAGTATATTTTTGAAATAATTTAGGGAGTTTATTTCCTTTCTATCCTTAGGCAACTCGTGCTACATTTTAGCTCCTTCATAAACTAGACTTATTTTACCGTAGTTAGTTCTGGGTGGTCGTAAGCAAATATTGTTATCTTGTCTGGTTAGTCGTTTTTGAATAATAAATATTATTTGAGTATGAATATTCTTAGTGAGAATTTTTCTAATCAAAATCGCGTATTTGTAAGTTTGTTCAAGGTTCATGATTTTTTTTATATGATAGATGAAATATGATGCGATTTGATATGATATAAGATTGTATATTCACCTTCTTTGAACTGCTTGAGCATGACATCAAGAGTAACGTCTTCGAAGACGAAGTTGCAAGGATTCTGGTAGTACTGGCAGAGCGTGCGCAGCGGCGTGTTGTCGTCCGGGTCTACGAAGGCCAGGTCCTTGATGAAGAGGACCGTCACGATGTTGCCGCGAGCTCCCTCGTATACTGGGATACGGGAGTAACCTGGAAGGAGGGGTAATAGTCAGAACATGCTAGATTATTCAGGGCTCATACTCTTTTTTTTTTCATTGCTTATAGGTTAGCCTTTGACCACTATCTCATTACTAAGTGATGATGTGGTCGAAAATGTTATTCAGGCTAACTTAGGATTACTGGCTCTCAAGGACAGCTGCCGGAACACACCGTTAGGTGCGCTAGCCAGACGGGCATTCGCAAAAACCCCTACCACCATGCTATAACGACTGCCATCCTAAGACAACAACCGGGACCGACTTAACGTGCCCTCCGAAGCACGGAAGTGCTCAGTAGTAATGTCACTAGCGGTCACCCATCCAACTCATGACCGCGGTGGACGTTGCAAAGCTTTGCTGATCGGTTCAGATTGGCTAAGGAAACTTCGCTACGAGCGCTTCTATCTCTATCTTAACAAGGAACTATGTGTGCGAGGAACAGGAAGAAAAATCACGAGATAAAAGTTTCGTATTCTCCTACAAAATTGGAGTTTCTTTGCCCAAAAAAATTAAGATACTTTTTGATTTTTGTTTGTATTGAATAGGCTCTTAAACTACTGGACCATTCCTATTTGAAATATTCTTTTACCATTAGAATCCTACACTATCCCTGATGAACATGTCTTATCTACCAATACGTTTATAATAATGTAATTGTTTTTATATGGGGCTTATTATATGCTGGGCTTTATTACCCTTCAGTATCTTTTTCTTGCAAATGCGTTAAGCATTTAACTGTGTTACACACAGATTACCCCCTTATCTGTGGGGGGGTTATCTGTGGTGTTACAGCAGATGTGCTTGAGAGCCAGTACATCCAGGATTAGGTTATCCAGTAATTCTAGGCTTCGGTTAGGTGAAATAATAGCCAAAGGCTACGTATCAACAAAATAGTAATAATAAACTTATAATTTATATGAAGATTATATTAATATTATCTCGAAAAAAAGTTATACTTAGTTATTTAAATTATATAAAGTAAAATTCAAATAAATTTGGTGACATGCCGACAATTTGAAATACAAGATTAAAATACAACCAAAATTATGTGGGGGCAATGCCAAAAATAACATTTGATAATGCAATAATTTGCATTTAGAACAACATTTATGCGTATACCTCGATACGCGGCGTGCTATTCCTCTTGAATTAAAAAATGTATACCTCCATTTTTATAAAAAACTTATACATATGTTTATTAATAAAAATATAAGCAATGACAGGGGTGTTGTGCTAGCCTAAATTTTATGAAAATTATCACACAGAAAGAACATGGAGTTATAGGTAATTTTATATGTTTATTAAAAGTTATAAGAAGTAACACTCAACGAATTAATGAGGTAACTATTTACCAAGATTTCAAGCTGTCTGAACTAAAGTGGGCCTTATTACCCTCAGGTACCCTATACATATAATTACTAAATAAAATGATGTACATAGATCAGTCTGTGTGTGCCGGGCTAGAATGTTACACATTTCTTCCCGTGAGTGTCGTAAAAGGCGACTATGGGTAAAATACCGGAAGGAGGGCAGTAACGCATTCTGAGAAACTGCTATCTTCCAACCCCCAAGACGCTTGCCAAGCGTGGGGGTTATGGCATAACCCTCTTAATGCGGGAGACTGTGTTCAGCAGTGGACAATCCAGCTGATATAGTATAGGTATACTGTAACAGCCGGATCGTCCACTGCTGAACACAGACTCCCCTATTAAGGGGGTATTTGCCATAATCTCCACGCTTGGCAGGCGTCTTGGGGATCGCAGTGTAAGTTGGCAGTTCCTTAGAAGGCGCTGCTGCCCACCTTCCAGTATTTTTCGCTTAGTCGCTTCTTACGACACCCACGGGATGATACGGGGAGGTGCAATTCTAACCCGGCACCCCACGGGGCATATACGGGGATATATGCCCCGTGGAGTATGGTAGTATAGGTACAGATGACAAAAATTACCAGATTTGACGATTTCAGACATCGTCTCGAAGTCCAGGACACTGTTGATGGGCAGCATGAAGCAGTCCTTGAGCTTCGTCATCACATCAGAGACCTTTTTCTTGCGAAGGTCGAGGGCACCAGATATAATATTCACCTCCTCTCTGTCCAAATCGTTGACGTGGTCTGTCACCTGCCGATAAAAACTACTAAATAAAATTTTGTAAGCAATTCTACTCTGTAATCAAAACAGTTTGAAAAGCTCAGCAGAGCTTGAAGCGCTCGTAGTGAAGTTTGCTTAGTCATTCTGGACCGATCAGCAAAGTTAAGCAACGTCCGCCTTGGTCATGAGTTGGATGGGTGACTGCTGGTGACATTACTACTGAGCGTGCACGTACTTCGGAGGGCACGTCAAGTCGTCGGTCCCGGTTGTTGTCTTAGAATGGCAGTCGATATAGCATGGTGGTAGGGCATTTTGCGAATGCCCGTCTGGCTACTTACCACCCTCAAGTAGAAAATCTGCTGCCAAGCACCTAACGGTGTGTTCCGGCAGCTGTCCTTGAGAGCCAGTAATCCTAGGTCAGCCTGAACAACATCTTCGACCACATCATCGCTTACCATCAGGTAAGAACTTTGACCTTATTCCACCTAACCAATTTTACCATCGCAATCTCGACACCGTCTTGCTCGTCCTCACATTTTGCAGGCTTGGACTTCCCGCACCGTTCGTTTCAAGCGGTTATTTTTGCCGCATACCGTAAAAATGTGGAACGACCTTCCTTATTCGGTGTTTCATCATTACTATGACATGTGGTCTTTTAATTTTTTTACCAAAAAATGGAACCGACTTCAACACTCAAAAGTGTGAAATAACTTGTCGCAGTCGGTACCTACACTCTTTTTAGTGTCCCTTGCTACTTACGGGATCGATTGTCATTCATTGTCAACGACTATATCATGAAGATAGGTAAATATTTTTTAGTTATTGGAGTGTACCTCAAAAACGGCTAGATCGTTTTTAATAAAATTTAAATGGGACCAAACGACAAGCATTAGCTTTCAAAAAAAAAAATAATTCTCAAAATCGGTTCACCCACTCAAAAGTTCTGAGGTTTAAAAAAATAAGGAAATAAAATACAGACGAACGACGAACGAGAATAAGGAACGACCCCAAGTAGTATCTGAATCACATGTTAAGTGAGGGATTCTAATATAGACTACTGAGCGTTAAAGGTTTTGAAGTCATGAGTCCTACAAAAGTTTGCGCTCATACAGTCTTGAGGTCTTGATTCTTCGAGAACAATAGAGAAAATTAGCTTTTTTCGTACCGTATTACTCGATCGTGCGCTCTATTAGTCAAGACCTCCTGTGGATGATTTGTGTAGAATCGAAAGGCGTCGAAATTGTTCCGGTTTGGCTAAGTGGCGTGTACGACGAACAGTAAAATTAGGCAGAATTGTCACGTTTATCAACGAAAGAATTCTGAGGTAACAAAATAATACAACCAGGATGTGAACCTACTCCTTTATGAAGTTGACATAATACAATCGATTTCCAATACCTAGATATGATAACATTACACGATTACGGCAGTAACATTACACTTGCCCATTGTATAAGTCTAAATTATGTAAATTGCTTATCTGTCGCATAATTCTATTCATTGCGTTGATGATTTTTATGTATATAAACCCAGAATTAGTTAACTTTCCGAGATGTAATTACGTATAAACTTATCATCAGCCCTATCAGTATCCCACAACTTGAACATTTTGTGGCACACTTTACTTAAAAACTATCGCACCTATAGATTTGTGCTTTAACATAGTAATTTAACTTCATATCTAGATGTGTTATCTAGCAAAAAATATAATTTTCTTACCATTAAAAAAAAAATATTAACAATTTGTAGTTATTGGATAGAATATTATTGTATTACTAACGCCATCTGTTAGTTAACCAAAGAGTTGACTTCATCTGCAACAGAACTTAACTCAATACTCAAATACATCGTAGTTTATTTACTTTATACGAATTTTTTTTAGAAGCAGCGATAGCCATACCCAATGGACTGCCGCGCAGCAGGTCCATGGTTCGAATCCCGCCGCGGGCTTGAGCTTCACCGCATGGTGGAAGGGCATTTTTGCAAATGCCCGCCTGGCTAGCGACCACCCTCAAGTAGAAAATCTGTCGCCAAGCCCCTAACGGTGTGTTCCGGCAGCTGTCCTTGAGACCCAGTCATTCTAGGTTAAGCCTGTTAACACCTTCGACCACATCATCACTTACCATCAGGTGAGATTGTGGTCAAAGACTTACCTATAAGCAATATAAAAAAAAAAACTTAATACTGGATGACACCCCTAGAATAAGGTTATAAAAGAAACGCGGGTACTCAAAAAGATTTTTGCTAGTTTTTAAATTTTCTGTATTACATTTTTGACATCCTTATTTTTATAGTTACTACAAAGAAAGCAACGACCTACAAGTCATTGCAGACTCAGAGGCAGTCCAAATGCTCCAGCCCACTACGAGTTGGCAGCGTGCCCAGCATACATGCGTTGGATTGCAGATTATAATGAAATAAATATATTTTGCAGTTAATACACTGGACTGATAAAATATTAACCGAACCAAATTAAAAACAAAAGAATTTTAAATAACCGTTCTATTAATATCGATTGTCCCTTAATTATTATTGAGAATATTAACTATACCTATTTGATGATTGGAAAATGTACGTCGCAGTGAGACATTCAAACATTATTTTTACCAGCGAAATGCCTATATTAACAAAGTGCTATGAACTATATACAACACTACAGCTACTACGATAAAAGCATTAAGACAACCTACAAGTCATTGCAGAATGACAGACAGTCCAAATTCTCCAACCCACTACCAGTTGCCAGCGTGCCCATAGCACGGATTTAGGAAGGAGTTCCCTTCCTAAATCCGTGGAGCCCAGCATGCTGGCAACATTGCCCCGTCAAAGGGCAACGCTTATTCTTTGAGAAAAAAAATAGGTGGCAGCATTTTGATCACGCGTCACATCGACCAATCTGACTAACAAAGTAAGTTAATTAGTATATAACAAAGATTACTAACAAAATAAAATTCATTTACACAAATAGGAATACCTAAACAACCGCATTCTAATCGACTCTATCAATGTTATCAGTCTGCACCACCAGCCAGCAGACTGCCTAATAGATTAAAAAAAATACATATATAAACATCAAAATCACATTTCCAACAACATTCTATCTTATCACATCCAAAATAAATACTTTATATGTAGTTTACATTATTTCGCCTATAAAATGCTAAGACCAATAAAAAGTTTATTTAATTGAGCAATTAACATATAAAAATAATCTTTTAAAAGCCATAATCAAATAGAGTGTTCTTTACATATACGATTACATGTATGTATACATATATGTATTAAACAACATAGTACGATAAATCAAATATATACTGTTGTGATATGAATAAATCGACAGCCATTGGGATTCCAAGGGCGATCCAAGGATAGATCGATATAGGTAGGCTATATCAATCTAGCCTTGGATCGCAAAAATAAGAATAAATCGGTGAATTCCACGGGCAGTCCAAGGATAGATCGATAAAGGTAGGCTATATCGATCTAGCTTTGGATCGCAAAAATAAGAATAAATCGTTGAATTCCACGGGCGGTCCAAGGATAGATCGATAAATGTAGGCTATATCGATCTAGCCTTGGATCGCAAAAATAAGAATAAATCGGTTAATTCCACGGGCGGTCCAAGGATAGATCGATAAATGCAGGCTATATCGATCTAGCCTTGGATCGAAAAAATAAGAATAAATCGGTTAATTCCACGGGCGGTCCAAGGATAGACCGATAAATGTAGGCTATAGCGATCTAGCCTTGGATCGCAAAAATAAGACTAAATCAGTTAATTCCACGGGCGCCGGGCGGTCCAAGGATAGATCGATAAAGGTAGGTATCGATCTAGCCTTGAATCGTAGAAATAAAAATAAATCGGTTACCAATGGGATTCCACGGGCGATCCAAGGATAGATCGATATGGGTAGGCTATATGGATCTAGTATACTTTATGTGTCAAGGTGACGGGCGCGGTGGAGTTTGTCATTTGTGACGAAATGCATGAGTTATAGGCAGAGGTTACCGCTTAACATCAGGTGAGCCTTGTGCTAGTTTTAGTATTTTTTATGTCATAATCACATAAAAAAAACGAAAACTGCATGATGAAAGAACTATAACAGAAAAAAAAAATTACGTACTTACTACTAAAAAGTCTAAAAACGAAATTCTTCTTCTGCGAATAAATACAATCGGTTAAAAATGTATCTGAAATGGGTGATTTGTTTATGGTTCCTTTGTTTTTTTTTCATTAGTATTGAAATAGTAGAAGTGAGAATCTCCTCCTATTTCTAAAGTCGGTTAATGAACGATAGTCGTTTATTTTAAGTTCATTTATTAATTTTGTTCCGTTAGTTTTATCAGTCGAGCGTATTCAATATCGATCTCTTTTTTTTTGAAATCGCTTATAGAACATAAAAAATAATTAAAAGAGCTTGTAGTATTTACTTTAAAAACTATATTAAAATTAAAAGTAGGTACGTACCCTGACTAACTCCTTTAGTCTCTCCCTGTTGTAATGTGTACCGATCTCTTCGCCTAAGAAGTAGTCCAGGAGCTTGCTGGTCGGCCACGCCAGAGGTGCGCAAATTCCCATCACGATCTGATAGACAGGGATAAAAAACATGAGAAGTGTGTGGAATGAATGAATGAATGAATGAATGAATTATTTATTTGTCAAAAACATGAGTATTACATGTATAGGTCTTGTGTTATAGTTACCATCGGTTAAAGCTAGAAACGCGCTGCATGTCAACTGTCATTTTTATCATTCAGTTATTTTATGTGTTGGTTAGCTACCCGCAACTTTATTAGGACATTCTGAAACAGGCCCTTAATATAATACAGGAATACAGGCGTGATTCTATATGCATGTATGTGAACACAAAACAATTTACCTAGACGCCTAAATTGAATAAATGATTTTGACTTTGACTTTTCTCCTCTTCTTGACTTTTCTCTTTGACTTTCACTGTATGTGATTGTGCTAAACCACATGGCATATATTTACATAAAATATATAGACAATGTGACAAATTGTTTCACACCATCAATGTAGAAGACCGGACAATACACTCGTATTGTCTATGGGCTACTACTGGACAATACAAGTTACTGGAAAATACCAATTTCGCGCCGAATGCTTGTTTACACCACTCGGCCGCGGGAACACTCCCGTTCAAGCCGTAACTCTTCGGTTTAGGCATCCGACGTGAAATCGTAGGACGCGGGTTTGATTCCCAGACAGCAGGAAAATTTTTACAAAAAAAAATCTACTCGGCCACCGGTACCTTACTCTATTGAGGCGAAACATAGATATAAATACATATAAAAAGCCTATAAATACATATTACATGAGCGGGCATATCAATGTACCAACCTTCATAATCCAAATACTCTTCGCACCGACGAACAGACCATGTCTGGCACATATAGCTTGCGGCGTAATCTCAGCTATAAACACGATGGCCAGCGTCGACCCAATGACAGCTACCAACCCAGACGTCAAATCATCCAGGATCACAGTAAATGTGCTGTTAACGGCCACATTACTCAGCAAAATCGTGCAGAGGAGGTAGTTCCCATGAGCTCTTACTGGCATGATCGCTCGAGCGTACTTCCTCTCCTTATCTGTTCCAGTATTAGCTATAATCTTCAGCTCAGTTCTATCCAAGGCCATAAGACCAAGGTTCAAGCCAGAGAACAACGAAGCCAGCATTAGAAGGATGACAATAAGGATTAAGGATGCCCAAAGTGGTAAGAGTTTGTTGTGGACGGCCAGTATTTTCCATTTTTCTTGGCCTTGGTGAATGAAAGGGCCCGAGGGTCCGTTCCTGGCGCATATGTAGAACAGGTAGTCGTCTAATGGAGGGGGTGCGATCATGTCCAGCAGAGCTGAGTCGCGGTCGCCGTAGACTACCTGAAAAATAAGAAAATGTTGATAATAAACTCGACAGCGGTGAACACTTTTAAGGCTTTAGGGAATAAGGGCTCTTATCCCTAATAATAATATTTGATGATCGTGGGAAGCTCTTAATAAAACTCGTAAGTGTTGTGTATGGTAATCGATATGGAACGATGATGATTTTATTTAGAAGCGCACCAATATATATACAAAAGCTAGGATAATTATTATTAATAAGAAATAGGTCGAAGTGGCGTGATGTGATGTCGCGTGATGTCGCTCTATCTCCTTTCCGCGCGTCTCGTTGTCCCGCTCCGGCGCTCGCGGGATCTGTTTGATTTGAGACGGCGGCCCGCTCATACCGTTCGCGGCGCTCTCACGGAGCGTGCGTGTGCATCTTTGCCATCGAGACAGTGCGTGTGCGTGATGGACGACGACGAGTGGTGAAGATTAGTGCTGTGCTGCCTGGTGAAGAACGGTGATGCTGCTTCATGTTTCTTCAGCTCAAACCGTTCTTGTCAGAACGACATCCTCCTTGTTTCTAAACTATGACAGTACGTTGCTCTTTTCAGAGCGGCTTTATCTATTGTTTCTGTTACACGACAACATGACAGAATATATATTGTGTGTGCGTTTTATTTAATGTCCCTGGTATGTACTGGTACTGGTAATATGGTAATTGGTAAGGTATGGTTGTACTGTGGTATGTGAAGGTAATCGCGCTAAAGTTCTTGTGTGCTTCTGTGCTGCTACAGTACTCACCCCTTAGCGGAAGCGTACCGGAAGTTTGATAGTGCGTCCACTTTGTGTGGTTTTTAATATTGGCTTCGGTAAGGTAACTTTATCTTGTACTTGATCTTGAGGTAAGTTAACCGTAATTTGCTGTGTAGGTTGACTAGTATTAGCATAATCTGTTGACTCGTTGAGTGTGAAAGCTGGCTTGAGTCTGTCGATTGATATGGTAGCCGACCTTCTTTCTGGTAACTGTAGTTTAAATATCTTGCCGTTTCTTTCTAATACTTTGTAGGGTCCATCGTAGGGTGTTTGTAGCGGTTTCTTGACTGCATCGTTGCGAACAAAAACATGCTCGCAGGTTTGTAAATCTTTGTGAATGAAGATAGAACGATTGTTTCCATGTGGTATGGTCGGTTGGCTAGGCTTGACTGAGTTGATAGTAGCACGTAGTTGGTTTACGTAGTCGTAATCCATGTCGGTTTGGTTTGATGAGGATGTGAAAAAGTCGCTAGGTAGACGTAGGTTGTGTCCGTAGGTAAGCTCTGCGGCGCTTATTCCTGTGTCTGTACGTGTAGCGGCGCGTAATCCCATGAGTACAGTAGGCAGCTCGTCAATCCACGTTGTATGTTCTGATAGACGAGTCTTTAGAGATGCTTTGAGACTACGGTGGAAACGTTCAATCATTCCGTTTGATTGGGGATGGTATGGTGTGGTTCGTGTCTTTTTGATTCCCATCATGTGCATTAACTTGGTAAACAGCTGACTTTCGAATTGTCTTCCCTGGTCGCTGGTTAGAGTTGACGGACATCCAAAACGCGTGATCCAGTGCTCATATACTAACTTCGCTACTGTTTCCGCGGTGATGTCTTCCGTAGGTATAGCTTCAGGCCATCTGGTTACTCGGTCAATCATCGTAACTAGGTATCTGTGACCTTGAGGTGAGGTGTTTAGTGGTCCTACGATGTCGACGTGCAGATGTGAGAACCTTTCAGTGGGTGGAAACGTTGCAATGCTGCTCGTCGTGTGTCGCTGTATCTTGCATTGTTGACAACGTGTGCATTGTTTTGCCCAGTTACCTACGTCGCTGTTCATTGATGGCCAGAAGTATTTTTGCGTCATTAGTTTTCGCGTAGTTCGTACGCCTGGGTGACTGATGTTGTGTACAGCGTTGAATGCTTCTTTTCGAAATTCTTCTGGTAGGTATGGTCGAATGAATGACGTAGAGGTTTCACAATATATTGCAGTTGTTGAGTTTGGCATAGCGACTTGCTTGAATGATAGGTTGCTTTGCCCCTCAAGTTGCTTTATTATGTCTTTCTCTCGCTCTTGAGCTTCGGCGATCTTCTCGTAGTCGATTGTAGTAGGGCACAGTATACTGTCTACTGGCATTCTGCTCAGACAGTCTGCTACAAAATTTTCGGCTCCAGAGATGAATCTTATGTCGGTAGTGAACTCGCTGATGAACATAAGTTGTCTTGCACGGCGCGGTGTTTCGGTTGCCGATGGTGGCTTTTGTAGGACATATGTCAGTGGCTTGTGATCAGTGAATATAATTAGACTGCGTCCTTCAAACATTTTTCTAAAGTGCTTCACTGCCATGTAGATTGCGAGAAGTTCTCGGTCGAATGTACTGTAGTTACGTTGTGCGTCTGAGAATTTCTTCGAGAAGTAGCCTAGTGGTTGCCATATTCCGTTTATGTGTTGTTGCAGTACAGCTCCTGCAGCTTGGTCTGACGCGTCCGAAAATATCGCCAATGCAGCTTTAGGTACTGGGTGAGCGAGTAATGCTGCATTTTTGAGCGCATTTTTGCAATCTTCAAAAGCTTGTGAAGATTTTTCGTTCCATTCTATTATAGTTTTGTCTCTTTTCTTCACATTGTGTAAGTAACTGTGCAGTGGTTCTTGTATAGACGCGGCTTTCGGAATATGTTCTCTGTAGAAATTAATCATGCCCAGAAAACGTCTCAGTTCTTCAATTGTTTTCGGTCTTGCGTATTCACAGATTGCTGTGACTTTTTCGGCAGGCGGTTTGATTCCATCTTTGTTCACGGTGAATCCGAGAAATTTGACTTCTGTTTGGCCAAATATGCATTTAGATGGGTTGATTGTCACGCCATTGTCTTCTAGTCTTCGTAGTACAGTTCGGATGTGCTCCCTGTGGCTAGATTCGTCAGAACTCGCTAAAAGTAGGTCATCTATGAACGAATGAACGAAGTCTAGGCCACGTAGGACTTGATGTATGAATCGCTGGAAAGTCTGACCAGCATTCCTTAAACCTGGGATCATTTTTGGAAACTCATGTAATCCCAGCGGTGAAACGAGAGCAGATTTCTCTATGTCTTCTTCGCGGATTTTCAGATGATGGTAAGCGCGGTTGAGGTCGATGACGCTAAATATCTTCTTGCCAGACAACTGGAACGTGAAGTCTTTTATTCTGGGTATCGGGTAGCGGTCGGGTATGGTGACAGCATTGAGTCGTCTGTAGTCTCCAACGATGCGTAGATCACCATTTTTCTTGGGTACTATGTGCAGAGGTGATGACCAAGGGCTTTTGCTTGGACGGCAAATACCTTGTTCTATCATTTTCTCGAGTTCTTCTTTGACTTGTTTGTAACGATGAGGTGCGATTGGTCGGGCACGACTGTGTATCGGCGGTCCGGTGGTTTCTATGTAATGCTCAACTTGATGTTGTGGAGTTAGCTTCGTTGAAGTCAATCTTGTGATGCCAGGGAATTCCGCGAGAATATCGTGGTACGTTTGATGTACGTCGATGCTTCGTATTGTCGGAATGTTTGTAGCTCGGACGAATGATTTTGTAGATAAGCTTGTTTTCCCGTCGATTAGTCTTCTGTTCTTGACATCCACGATTAGTTGGTGGTATTGCAGGAAATCAGCTCCGATTATAGGTTTACTGACTTCTGCTACTATGAAAGTCCATTTGAACGGACGGCGAAGGTTGAAATCTATTTCCAACGTTTTCTCGCCATATGTTGGTATTATGGTGTTATTTGCAGCGTAGAGTTGAAAATTTAGTGGCTTGGTGATAACGCCTTTCTTGTTTGGAATGCACGAAATGTTTGCGCCAGTATCGATGAGAAATGTTAGTCCTGTGTTTTTGTCCGTGACAAATAGGCGGTATGAATTTTCTGTTACGCTGGAATCCGCCGCAGCCAACGTATTCTCTAGTTTTCCGAATTTTCAGTCTTGTATGAACATGGCGTCGTACAGCGTCTTGCGTCTTTGCCGAATCGACGGTGGTAATAGCAATATGGCGATGGAGATTTGCTGCGTGAATTTCTGTAGGCGTCGTTGTTGCGGTCCATAGATCGGTTTCGACGGAAATATGGTTGATTTTGCTGTTGATTGTGTTGCGACTGACTATATTGGTGTGCTGACTTGAGTGCGGAAACTTCCAATGACAGTCTTCGGATTTCTTCAATCAGTAATTGAGTTTCTGCTTGTTGATTGCGCAGTGTAGTTGTACCTGTAGATATTGCTGCGATTTGTGAGTTAGAGCTTGAATTTTCGATCATTTTGTCTGCAAGAAGTGATAGCTCATCGAGTGCGGTTTGAGTCTTGAATGTTTCGCTGACAGCGAGGACGGAACGAACGTGAGCTGGTAGATGGTTTGTCCACATGAGCCTTAGTGTTGAGTCTGGTACCTTATCGCGTGCTAGGCTTCGCATTCTTCTAAGCAGCTGTGATGGTTTCTGATCTCCTAGTTCCATATCAGAAAGTAATTTCTGGAACTGCTGGTTATCAGATTCCTCGTAAACGGCGATAAGACGTTTCTTCAACGCGTTGTACTGGTCTGTTTCTGGAGGATTGTAGAGCAGGTCACTTATTTGTTCGATATCCAATTTGTCGAGTTGTGCTATAACCATCTGCGCTAGCTGGGCTTGGCTCTTCTTCAAATCACTTGTGGCGGCTTCAAAACTGATAAACCATAGACGTGGTTTGTCTCGCCAGAATGGTGGAACTCGCAAAGATAAAGCGATTGAGGCGACTTCTTGCTGCTGAGAAAACTGGCTTTCTGAATTTTCTTCTTGCATCCTGACAATAATTTTCGGTATTCGGTATTTACGGGGTCACCACTTTAGGGTATAAGGGCTCTTATCCCTAATAATAATATTTGATGATCGTGGGAAGCTCTTAATAAAACTCGTAAGTGTTGTGTATGGTAATCGATATGGAACGATGATGATTTTATTTAGAAGCGCACCAATATATATACAAAAGCTAGGATAATTATTATTAATAAGAAATAGGTCGAAGTGGCGTGATGTGATGTCGCGTGATGTCGCTCTATCTCCTTTCCGCGCGTCTCGTTGTCCCGCTCCGGCGCTCGCGGGATCTGTTTGATTTGAGACGGCGGCCCGCTCATACCGTTCGCGGCGCTCTCACGGAGCGTGCGTGTGCATCTTTGCCATCGAGACAGTGCGTGTGCGTGATGGACGACGACGAGTGGTGAAGATTAGTGCTGTGCTGCCTGGTGAAGAACGGTGATGCTGCTTCATGTTTCTTCAGCTCAAACCGTTCTTGTCAGAACGACATCCTCCTTGTTTCTAAACTATGACAGTACGTTGCTCTTTTCAGAGCGGCTTTATCTATTGTTTCTGTTACACGACAACATGACAGAATATATATTGTGTGTGCGTTTTATTTAATGTCCCTGGTATGTACTGGTACTGGTAATATGGTAATTGGTAAGGTATGGTTGTACTGTGGTATGTGAAGGTAATCGCGCTAAAGTTCTTGTGTGCTTCTGTGCTGCTACAAGGCTTTCCCATACAGGTGTGTTATCGCATATATGTTAGAATGTCAAGTTGAAAATCTGTCGCCAAGCACATAACGGTGTGTTCCGGCAGCAGTCCTTGAGAGCCAGTGAACGAGCACATGAGACTTAACAACTATGTCTCAAAGTGACGGGCGCAGTGCAATTCGTGACTTGTGACGAAATGCATCTGTTATAGGCAGAGGTTAGTCCGCTTAACATCAGGTGGGCTCAAGCTTGTTCCGTCTTGTCGTATGTTATCCAATAATTTGTAAAATATGAGTTTCGCTTAGCCCGCGATAGCGCTTATAATCATATATGGAAAAATTAAATTGAATTTTATTTTCTTATATGACAACGCTTATCTGAGAAGTCTTAAAAGTTTGAACTTTTATGTCTTACCAAATTTTATCAACACTGAATACTGTATAACTTTACATTTTAGGACATACTAGTATTGTTTTAGGGCATTGACGCATGCTAAGCAAAAACTTAGAAATTATTTCGGAGGGAAAAAGATAACTTCCAGCAGGGCTTGAACTCACAACCCCAGAATACCATCCCGATGCATTTCATGCATTTCCGATTGAGTCCACCGGGCTGCTAGAATGTCAACCCCCCCCCCCCCTTATCTTACACTGTGATCCCCAAAACACCTGCGCTTGGGGATTCTAACAAATCCCTCTGATATAGACTTGCATCAACTAACAGCATGCATTTTGCACGGTGCGAATGCCCTCAAGTAGAAGATCTGTCGCCAAGCACCCAATGGTATGTTCTGGTAGCTGTCCGAGGCAGTTCCAATCTAGGTTAATCATGTTTGCTATATATCCGACCAAATCATCACTTAATATCGAGTGAGATTGTGCTTAAAGGCTCTGGCGGCAATAACATTGTTTACCGAGGGAGAAAGAGCGAGGAATACACGCTGAATCTGTTCGCCCTAAGCTTAGCAGTTTTTCCTATGCTCTCTATTTATTATCAAAAGTAGTTAGTCAATCAGCTGTACTTACAGCATACCATGCTTACGTAACAACTACCTTGCGTTATGGAGTTATATTTTGGGGAAACTGTTCTGATCGGGAAACAATATTCAAGGCCCAAAAGAAATGCTTAAGGTCTATCTGTCATTTAAAGCCGCCAGATTCCTGCCAGCCATACTTCTCCAAATTTAAGATCTTGACTATTCCATGTCTATATATTACGAGATGTCACTATTTGTTCGAACCAATCTATACCTTTATGAATTCGGGAAAGGTACACAAAGCAGAAACAAGCTGAAAGTTCCTGCACACAGAACAGCATGTTTTAGAAAAGGTGTGTGCGGTATGGGTCCTAAGATATACAATCATTTGCCAGAAACAATATTAAAATCGGAGAGTGTCACTGCATTTAAAAGAAGTTTGTATAATTTTCTTTCACATAAACTGTAGTACAAAGTGACTGACTTTCTTATAGATAGATTCTAAATTTGACGTTATTTAATTTTATTTGAATTTATATTGTTTTATTCATGCCTACTATATTGTTATATAATTATTCATGCCTTAATAATTAAATGACTATAAATATGTATTAGATATAAGCACATTGTTATTGTATGTCCGAATGGACTTAGCTGTTGGTACTATTTATAATATTTAAGAACTACGTGTGACACAGTCTAACAATAAATAAATCTGAAATCTGAGGGTAATGTTTGAATTTCATTAGTTAGAGTTTGCCTTGTTACATAGTAGGGTATCGCTCTTTCTATATATACCTATTGTAATTTATATACTGTACACCTACTAGAAAAATACCACTTTCTAGACGACATTTTGATAGTCAACATCAATTGAAAGGTGCACTATCCTTGTATCAGCCGGATCGTCCACTGCTGAACACAGCCTCCCCTATTAAGGAGGTATTTGCCATAATACCCACGCTTGGCAAGCATCTTGGGAACCGCAGTGTAAGTTGGCAGTTCTTTAGAAGGCGCTGCGCCCACCTTCCAGTATTTTTCCCGTAGTCGCCTCTTACGACACCCATGAGTTGATATGGGAAGGTGCAATTCTAACCTGGCACCCCACAGGGTACACTGCACTATCCTTACTTATACTATAAACGCGAAAGTTTGTAAGTATGGTTTTTAGGGTTCCGTAGTCCTGACAAGGAACCCTTATAGTTTTGTCATGTCCGTCTGTCTGTCCGTCTGTCCGAGGTTTTGCTAAGAGACCGTTAGTGCTAGAAAAATGAAATTTTGTACGGTTTGTACGTAAATCAACCACGCCTACAAAGTGGTAAAATAAAATTTTGAAAAATATATTTTTTCGGATAGCTTCCATACATGTGAAGTGGGGATGATTTTTTTTTTGATTTTTTATTCATTATAGGTTCGCGTTTGACCACACCCTGCCTGATAAGCATTGGTGTGGTCTAAGATGGAGGTCGATGATGGATGGATGTAGTTACTCTTTCGCGTAAAAACTACTGAATGGATTTTAATGAAACTTTACAATAATAGAGGTTACCCATCAAAATAACACACAGTCTATAATTTTTAAAGATATTGTGTGATTTGTCCAAAATTTAACGATAAGTGTCAGGTAAAAATCCTGCCATATGCAACCTAATCAGGCGTGCGCTGCAAAAACCTTTAGTATCATAGAAAATAACTGCAGAGCTTAAAGTTAGGTATTTTACAGAGATTTTGTTATATTTAAAAAAGTATAGCTCCGATCGCGCTCAATCCAATGGCAAACGATCGGGGATCGCGGCCTTTTGATGCGTGGAGCTATTTGAAAAAGTTGAAACTGAATTTTTAATTTAAAAAATACACGACATTTTGAAAAACATTACTATAAAATGTTGATAACTTTTTAACTATTGACACTAAAGACCTAAAATCAACGTAGGACGGTCCGCTAACAGCGGCCGCAATTAACTAAACACAAAAACAACATACAATTAGGAAACAAACAAAGACAACACGAATATTTGAAATTTCTAACAATATATAATAATGTACAATATATAATAATGTACAATATCTAATAATGTACAGCGGAAATGTTTATCTTAAATATTCCTATAAAAAAGCCCGCGACAGGATTTTGTGTGTAAGCCAGTATCGCCAAAATAGTAAACCTATAAAAAAATATCTATAAAAACTTTATAATATATTTCTAATTCATATTTGGTAGTAACAAATTGATCCTTAACAAACTAATATTATAAAAGAGAACGTTTGAGAGTGTGTTTGTATGTTGTTCCTTCACGCTCAAACAGCTGGAGCTCAAACGATTTTGATGATATTCAGTATAAAGGTAGATGAGGCGCTGGATTAACACATATGATACATTTTATCATCAACATCCATCACCACGCGGGTGTAACCGCGGCTAGCAGCTAAGGACTATTATATAAAAATTATCTATATTTTGAAATTCGAACTCCTATTCAGTGCACAGTTTTCAAACGAAAAATTATGTGAAAATTAGTTTATTCCCATATCAGATACACGATAAGGTCCCACGATGCACATTGTTCCGAGGTTAATGCGAATTTAATTATACATGTATAAATTAATTAAAGTAAAAAAAACCGACTGCCAATTATTTATTTTCGTGAAACATTGTATAGTTCCATTGAAATTAAAACTGCAAGTTATATATACATATATATTTACTAGCGGCACGCCCCGGCTTCACACGGGTAATAACTACTATAAATTATTGAGTTGTATTGTGTAAAAGTAAAATTTGCTAAATCTTTTTTTTTGTTAAATCTTTTAATTTGGATCAAATTGCACGTGGTGCAAATCAAATTTAAAATAAGTTCAGTAAACTACTGATTTTATTTTAATTTTGATTTTTTGAGGAGTCCATCGCTGACAAACAACGTGACTCGTAATTTTAATATTGTTAAGTTTGCAATAACGCCTGCTAGGCGAATTACATTACAAAATTACAAATTTACGAGAGAAAAACCAATTGCAAAATTGGTCTTGTATGTAGTACAACGCATGTTGGACTATAGGTTGTGACTCGTAATTTTTATATATAAAGATGGAATCGTTTTTTAAAGCCCTTCATTGTAATATCCCAATCGGTGGGGTAGGAAAAAAAATATAACGCACAATATCGCGTCTAAAATCCGCCAGTTTCTTTTTAATTTTTTTTTTATGTACCCATAAATGTCACTTGCTTTATCATGACGATTATACGACGAGCCATTTAGAAGTTATGGTGGAATAAAGAAACTCACAAACATACATACATACATGAACCCTGAAAACATACTCCTTTTATTTGGCAGTCGTGTAATAAAGCATTGAGCTAGAGCGCCATCTTCATTTGTTAATTAAAATAAAAAAAATTTTTTTAGAAAAGGTTAGTTACTGGCCAGTATAATTTACGGACTTAGTGCTAAAATCTTTTTTGTCTTAGTTAAGGATTCACATAATTAAAAAATAATATTACCGAAATATGTAACCGACTTCAATACTCAAAAGTGTGAAATAACTTGTTGAATTCGGTACCATGATATTTCAAAAGTACCTATTATCACAATATTGTGCGCATGTTGAAGTCTGTTCCATATTTGTTCAAAAAAAAGTCTTAATCTTTTTTAGTGTCCCTTGCTACTTACGGGATCGATTGTCATTCACTGTCAATGACTATATCATCAAGATAGGAAAACACTTTTCAGTTATTGGAGTGTAACTCAAAAACGGCTGGACCGATTTTGATGAGATTTTAATGAGACTACACGGAAGCAACAGCTTTCAAATAAAAAAGAATCATTGAAATCGGTTCACCCAGTAAAAAGCTCTGAGGTAACAAACATTAAAAAAAAACAGTCGAATTGAATACCTACTCCATATTTCAAGTCGGTCAAAAATTGTTATCAGCAGTTCTATAGCACTGCAGGGACATTATCGCTCGCTTCAAACTCAAAACCAGTAACGAACGAAATAGATACCGCATATTCTCTATCGTATTCAAATCTAAGTCCCCAGCAATCCACTTAGTGGAAATTGGCTAATGTAAATTCAAGCCTCAAGGTTGTTATAGTCCTTAAATTTGATAGCTTATCTTTGCGTGTGTCACAGTCATCAAACCTCTGCCGCAAGTGGAGTAACTGTAAAATACTTAAATTATAATACGAGGATTCTGTAATTCTATGATATTAGATTGGGCCTTCGCTCGAATCTGAGCTTTTGGACCGTAAAATAAACCTGCTGAGGCGTCTCAAGCTAGAAACTAAGTAATACATTTATAAATTACTAGCTTTCCGGGCGCGGCTCCGCCCGCGCGTATGTCGGTTATCGCGCAAAAACACGCCTCTTTTTGCGCAGTTGGATAAAAACTATCCTATGTTTTTTCCCGGGTCTCAAACTATTTCCATACCAAATTTCATTCAAATCGGTCCAGTAGTTTTGGCGTGAAAGCGTAACAGACAGACAGAGTTACTTTCGCATATTAGTACTGATACTGATAGTACTGATAACATGCAATACACATACTTAATATAAATCTGTAATGTCTTCGAAAATATTAATTTAAATTATATGCTTTACAATGCCATAGTAACCTAATAATAAATATTTCTCGACTATTTCTCGAATATTGGAAAATCTCTAGCCCAACAAATTAGACCAACTATATGTACAAATACAATTAATCAACAGGTAAACTCATTTGTTCTTATTGATACGAATGTAAATGAAGTGGATGGAGTCCTGATGAGTCTAAAATCTGATAGCTCACCTGGCTGGGACAATATCTCAACTAGATTTTTAAAATTTATTAGAAATGAAGTGGTTCCTATCATAACCCATTTGGCTAACAAATGTTTTCAAATGGGAATATTTCCGGCTCCTTTAAAACAATCTATAGTAATTCCGATCCATAAAGGTGGGGATGAAAGCGATATTAACAATTATCGTCCTATATCTCTATTGCCAGCAATATCTAAAATCCTAAAGAAGTTACTTAATTCTCGATTAGTTAATTATTTAAATTCATTTAATATTTTATCTCCTATGCAATTCGGCTTTAGAAAAGGTAAATCCACGGAAGACGCAATAACTGCATTAACTTCACATGCTATAGATCAACTCGATAAAGGAAATAGATGTCTAGCGGTATTCCTGGATCTTAAAAAAGCGTTTGATACAGTTTCTATCCCGATCCTTGTAAAGAAGCTGGAAAGTATTGGAATCAGAGAAATACCCTTGAAACTTTTTATAGACTATTTATTCAACAGAAAGCAGAAAGTTAGGGTAGGCCAAACCATTAGTGATGACATGGACGTAATATACGGCGTTCCACAGGGTAGTGTATTAGGTCCTACGCTATTTTTAATATATATCAATGATTTATACAATTTAAAAATCAAAGATGCCAAACTTTTTTCTTACGCTGATGACACTGCGATTGTTTTCTGCGGAAAATCTTGGACATCAGTAAAAAACAATACTGAAACTGGTTTGGCACAGGTGGATGTTTGGCTTAAATCTAATCTACTTACACTAAACACTTCTAAGACGAACTACATATGTTTTAGTATCAGTAATCGGACTCAACCGCTAGCGGAGTTAGACATAAGAGTTCATGAATGTGACAATATCAACAATACAAACTGTAGATGCCCCAGTATTCGCAAGATATCAGATGCTAAGTATCTAGGAGTTATTATAGATCACAGATTATCTTGGTACGCTCATCTGGAGCAAGTATCTAACAGAATAAGGAAATTGATATGGATCTTCAGATCTCTTAGGCATGTAGCTCCAAAAAAATCTAACAACTCACCTCGTAATTTATTAAATGATATTTATATGGCGTTGGCACAATCAATCTTAATATATTGTGTTCCTATATGGGGAGGAGCATCAAAAACTAAATTTATAGCAGTTGAACGGGCTCAGCCAGCATTGCTTAAAGTTATGTACTTCAAAAGTATTAGATATTCTACCGAAGGTATATATTCAATTAGTAACTTGCTTTCGGTTAGAAAACTATATCTTGTTAATTTAGTTCTTAAAAAACATAAATCGCTTTCATTTGATACTAACATCCAGAATAAATCAAAAAAAAGAAGAAAGATCTCGGTAGCACAAACCACAATATATAAATCAAAATTCGCTTTGAAGCAATATAATGCACGATCGGTTAAAGTATACAATGAAGCTAACAAAATTCTAGAGTTATATGCAAAAAGGGTACATGAATGTAAAAAATGTATGATCAAGTGGGTAGCACCGCTTACATATGAAGAAACTGAAATGTTTCTTCAGGTTCAATAAGGTTCATTGACAATTCAACGCACATACACAGGACACACCACCACACCCCCTCACACACACCCCTTCGTACACACCCCCACGCACACACCCTTACATACAAACATACACATCTCATACGTATTTTTTCACAATTCACTCCAAGTTAAGAAATTCTATGTTATGAAAGAGCAGGGACTCCTAATACAAGCATTCTTTGCTTAAAAGGAATCTCTGGTCGCTTAATTTGTATTTGTGTATTTTCTGGTTACTGAAATAAACATTATTATTATTCACGTAATTTATTTTACAACATAATTTTAAATTTTTTACAACATTCATATACAAAAAAAATAAATATTATAAAAAACTTAAAACTAGGATGCCGCCGGCAGCGGGGTAGTGCCCAAGCTACTAGCGGTTAGGGCTGCAGAGAGAGGAACCTTCGGACAATGCGTGTCGTGTTGAGTGTCACTGCCTTCTGTATCTGACCCTTGATCCAACCGTCTAGTGAGAGCTTCTTGAGGTGTTATTATTATTATTATTATTATAAATAATATTCAATCCACAATGTTTTTATGGTACCCAATTGGATAAGGATTAGTGCTGTATTGTCTAAAATCGCTTCGTATGTAAGGGTATATTTTATCGAAGTATGTAAGCTATAATTTCTCGTAAAAAGTAAAGGATAAAAATGGTTATTGTGGGTTATCCTTAAGAGATTCAGACCTTTGTAGACTTTTTTAAGGTGCACAATACTCTAGTACATTATTTTGATCTATCCCGTAGGGTTCAGTCAGCGTTTGCAATGTAAGCGCAAAAAATATGTTTATTTACGACATCACATTAAAAACGTCTAAATTATCAGTGTTTCTCTACTATATTATGCATTTATTATACATGTAAACCGTCCTTTTCAATTATTATATCTATTTTAAAAAACCGCATCAAAATTCGTTTCGTAGTTTTAAAGATCTAAGCATATATAGGGACATACAGCGGGAAGTGACTTTGTTTTATACTATGTAGTGAAAATATTGTTGTAACTACTTATAAACTAATTAAACTAGGGGGCTTTTTCACGTAGCATTGCACAAAGTGCTATGTCTACCGCACAAATGTCTTGTTGCAAATGCATGCAGCTCGCTCTCAGTAGAAGTTCTAATGTAAGTTTAATAGAGTGATATCTGGTATAGTGTGAATTAAAATGGTTATATATAAGACTGCATTAAGAGATGAAATTTTACCCATCTGGCTCTTGAAATACAGGCCACCATAGTTTAAGAGTCATTGACTCATTATAAATGTAAGGTATTTTTCCATTGTTTCACAATTGTAAATAATACACCAAATTCAAAATTCCGTTCAAGATGTTCCCTTTTGACGTGACTCTGTCAAAAATGTTATAAACAAGTGCCAAAAAAAGACATATAATTTTAAGCTCACTTGCGCCAACGAGGAAACGCGAGATAAACTCGATTTAAGTCTAATTTCCTAATAAAATAATTGTCTGATTATATAATACTACTAACTTTCCGGGCGCGGCTCCGCTCGCGCGTATGTCGGTTATCGCGCAAAAACTTTAACCTCTTTTTTCGCAGTTGGATAAAAACTATCCTATGTTTTTTCCCGGGTCTCAAACTATTTCCATACCAAATTTCATTCAAAACGGGTCCAGTAGTTTTGGCGTGAAAGCGTAACAGACAGACAGAGTTACTTTCGCATTTATAATATTAGTACTTATTTATTTAACTTTATTCTCTTAAAATAATCTTACGCCATTTTGAGAAACGAATTCCAAAGAAGGATGTGAATGTTTCTTAGGATTACACACTTTTTTTTTGTAATTATATGTTCGATAGAAACCGAATGAAGTTGATTCATTTCATAGTCGGGAACGTTAAAATGTGTGTTTTTAGGAAAGTTTACGATTTTTTTCTATAGTAATAAATCATTAATTAACCTTTTTTAAAGGTCTAGTTTTGAATATTCGTGAAGACGAATCGTCAAATTTGGAGCATATGCAATGACATATATGTATTTATATTTATTTGTTTTTGTATATTAGCTGGTGCAATCCAGATATGTCTCGATTCTAGCACAAACCGATTGACAAGTACCGGTTTAGCAAAGAGCTATCTGGTTTGTCAATTTAATTGCATATATAGGTGTGGTCATATGGCATACGACCACTGTCCTGTTTTGGCTGATAGTGATGAGTCATTGATTAGTAGATTGTGTATGTCCTTCCTGGCTCCAATAGGCATGTAAATGATTTAATATATTATGTACTCGTATACCTATTGATAGCCAAGCGGTCATAACTAAAGACTGCGGAAGCGCAAGTCCCTGATTCGATCCCGGTCGGCTTGAGCTTTCACTGCATGGTGGAAAGGCATATTGTGAATGCTCGCCTGGCTAGCTACCACGCTCAAGTAAAAAATCTGTCGTAAAAGCACCTAACAGTGTAACAGAGAACCTGCTCTTTTTTGGAAGTCGGTTAAAAAATATCCTGCTGTCGTCCGGGACATCAGCACAGACTATAATCGTATATTGGACTTTCCCAAGCGCTCGTCTTATCTAAATTCAGTTGACATTACCGAGTGTGTCGAGTACCGAGAATACTGACATGTAGGTACCTACCTACTTATGTGATTATGTGCCTATCTGTAGACTGTTGTCTTATTGTAAAGATTAGCATAATCTTGAGATATTCCTGTCTTCTAAGCATGATAAAGAACGATATTCTTGTCTATGAAGAGAATAACAAAAAAAAATTGATGCTGTATTCGCAGAATTAGCCGATTTGATCCTCACGTGACTAAAATACTAAACAAATTACAAGCGATCTCAAATATACAGTCGACTCTCGTTAATGCAAACCTGCGATAGTTCGAACCTCTCTATAATTCAAAGTTATCACGAGCTCCCTAGAAAATCTGTTTATATTTGGAACTAAATCAATACATTTATATGCATTAGGTAATTCAAACAAAAAAAATCAACGCTACGCAACATAATGACGCGTTAATTCGAACTTATCGGCGTCAAACACTCGACAATTCGAAATAATAAGTCACTTGATCCTCTTATAAACAAGTCCGAGTAATCCATCCCGCCGCCACGGTAATGTTATAGATAACATTACCGTGCCTATCTGGAGACATCTAAGTACCTACATTACAGAACAAGACGTTCAAACTTGTATCCCGTACACGAGCCTTTGTTTTGGTAACGATTAGTTTGACATACACTTCCGCACGAATTTGTTTGTTTAATTAAGTTTCAGTTACTGTTACTCATTTGTTCGTTGTCCTAAAAATTTCGAACCATTTGATATTTCAAACACTTGATAATTCGTAACATTTTAACGAGTCCCTCGAGTTACGAATTAACGAGAGTCGACTGTATATATAAACGGTACATTCTGCCTATAACAGATGCATTTCGTCACAAGTGACGAATACACTGCGCCCGTCACATCGAGACTATTTGAGACATACAGTTTTTGAGTCTCATGTGCCTGTTATTTTTCTGGCGCTCAAGGACTGCTGCCGTAACACACTGCTTGCTTGTAGATAGATTTTCTACTTGAGGGTGATAGCTAGCCAGGCTAACATGCGCGAAATGCCCTTCCACCATGCAGTGAAGCTCAAGCCGGGAGGCGAACCATGGACCTAAGGCACGGCAGTCTATAGCTATTACCGCTCGGCCATCATTGCTTCTAACCTAGCTGTGAAAGACCGCTGTAACTAACAGCAGATCGTCTTTGGGCTCATTGGAATGGTCTCAATTTATGGTTTATAGATAGGGTCTCTTGATGCCGGGCGAGGGGTCTTAAATTTGTTATGTAATTAGGGCGAAGCGAGCTCTAAGATAATCCCAAAACCTAAGCATTTTGTGGTACACTTTACTGAAAATCTATCGCGCCTATATATTTGTGTTTTAACATAGTGATTTAACTTCATATCTAGATATGTTATCTGTCAAAAAATATAATTTTATAACCAGTAAAAAATGAACATTAATAATTTTGTATTCATTGGATAGAATCTTATTGTACTACTAACGCCATCTGTCAGAAAACCAAAGAGTTAACATCGCTGCAACAGAACTAAACTTAATACTCAAATATATCTTAGTTAATCTACTTAATAGGCACTAGATGACAGCACTAGATTCAAGTTGTAAAATAAACGCGAGACCTAACAAAGCTCAGCTTTTTGCTAGTATTATTTTTTTTAAAGCTGCTACAGAACTTAAACAAAATCTTCACAAATATATCGTAGTTAATCCACTTAATAGGTACTAGATGTAACCACTAGAATCAGTTATAAAATGAACGCGAGCCCTCACAAAGCTCAGCTTTTTGCTCGTATTATGTTAAGTCAACTTCTCAACTTACCTTATATTCTCCATTAAGTAGATGATCACACTCACTCCCGTATACATTAGGCTTATGAGTGAACGCTATAACCGTCTCATTTGTGAGATTTTCTCCAAACAGCCTGAACATGAATTTCGTCTCCCTCAGCACACTCGGAATCATTTCATCGACAATCTTCGGTTCTTTAGCAGATTCCTCTACTCTTAACCCCAAAATCTTAATAGGTTCTCCAGTGACTTGGACTTTGGGACCCAGACTTGAGTTTGATGCGTTTGGAGCTTTAACTTCAGTTCCTTCATCGGGAGTTGCTGTAGTGTCAGTATCATTATCAGCTTGGCGTTTCGCTCTGCTCAAAATTTCTCCATAATCTTCGTCGAAGACTTCTGTAGGTTGAGGTGTGTCGGTGGAAGGTTCTGTTTCGTATTGAGGAACTGTGTCTTCTTCTTCTGGGAGTACGTACTTCAGACTTTTATGTGGTCTATAGTTAAATGTTTCAATAAGTACATCGCCTATGTGATGACCGTTTGCATTAACAGCTACATCGTCTAAGAGATCATTGGTTGGATCATTGGCTTCTATTTCGTTTTCAATACTGTTGTTGTCGTCGAAGTTCTCTAAATTTTCACTTCTGGCGCCATTTTCTTCAGATCTGTAACAGGGGAGAGCATTTTTAGATTTCTAGATTTGATTACATGTACAGAATGTCACCCCCATCACTTGCCGTGGGTGTCGTAAGAGTCGACTATGGGTAAAATACCGGAAAGTGGTCAGCAGCGCCTTTTTTTATGGGACCATATATTAAAATTCATATTAGGTATAAAACTCCCCATACATTATGAATTCACTTCGTACGATAGCGTAATTTTTTTATGTTATTGTGATGGAACAAGCTCGAGGCCCACCTAATGTTAAGCGGATTAACCTCTGCCTATAACAGATGCATTTCGTCACAAGTCACGAATTGCACTGCGCTCGTCACCTTGAGACATAGTTGTTAAGTCTCATGTGCCTGTAATTTCACTAGCTCTCAAGGACTGCTGCCGGAACACACCGTTAGGTGCTTGGCGACAGATTTTCTACTTGAGGGTGGTCGCTAGCCAGGCGGGCATTCGTAAAATGCCTTTCCACCATAGCGTCATACATCAACAGTTGCGTCTCCGGTGCGCACTATGACTAAACAAGAAAAATACACTCGCTACTAAATTTACAGTGGATTTTACAAATATTGCTATTTATGCCATAAATAGGGTAGCCATTTCAATTAAATAATGCTATGCCTACAAAATCACAAGACATTATACGAAGAATCTGTAAGTTCCTATTACTAAAAGGTCGAAGCGGAGAATTGACCCTTCCATTCTTAGTATAGACTATAAATAGACCGAAGTCGGTACCACGCTGATAAAATACACCGACCTCACATTATCATGGTCCGACTTCATCATCGACAGTGTTTGGAGTCGGTTCCGTTTTTACACGACTACCCAAAAAGGAGTGTTATGTTTTCAGGGTACTTTTATGTTTGATTGTGAATTTCTTTATTCGACCATAACTTCTGAACGGCTAAACCGATTTTAATGTATGATATATCATTAGATTCGTCTTGATAGCGCAGGTGACACTAGGTACATAACATTTTATTATATTTTTATTTCCGGATTTTAGACGCCATATTGTGCGTTAAAAATATTTTTTTCATTCAAACCCCACTCTTTGGGTTTGAATTTGGGTAACAAAATAAAAGGCTAAAACAAGATTCCATAAATGTATATAAATTGCATTTTTAATTTGAATGGAACGATAACATGTTAAAAAAAAATATGCAGTCGGGTTCATTATATTTTTAAAAATAAAATTACTTATATTATTTTAAATATATTTTTGACTCTTTTTAATTTTAGTGATTAATACTGCTTACAATTTCACCAAAAATACTGTTCTCCAACGACATGGGTTGCAATAATTATTAAACCATCACACGAAAACACATTTTTCAGTTAATTAAATACTCATTGAATACTCAACCGATTTTGATAAAATTTTAATGAAGTCCCATTTAAATTTTATCAAAATTAGTTGAGTAGTTTAGGTATACCCTACCTAATAAAAAAAGAATCATCAAAACCAGTGCCGAATAGACGAAGTAATCGCGTAACAAACAATACACAGTCCATGATCCAAGACATATATTATTGTATCATGATACAGTCAAATATGGAACCTCCTTCGTTTTTGGAATTTAAATTCTTGAACCAAATGCACAAGACGTGCGAGTCCAAATCTCGAAATGAAAAAAAAAATTGAACGCGCGCCTATTTGCAGGCCGACAGATGGCAGTTTCCATAATTGAATCCGTTCTCTGCTACACAACTGCCAATATTAAACACAGTAACACACCAATTCCAGTAATATAAATCAACACATTGTAAATATATCACCGGTGACCTCATTTTATCCTATACGTGGCCGCCGGACCGGAATCATAACGCGGTCGCCGCTCCCCTAGAGGGCAAACAACAAAATGTGTTTACTTAATAACATCGAATTGATATTTATGTGTTGACTATACGGTATAGTAAACACATTAATATCGACACATTACCTACTGTATTTCTATATATATATGTATACATTTATATATATTTATTCTAAATTATATATGCACAACGGCGCGCCCTTTCATATTTTTTGAGTGTATTTTTAAAAGCTCTTTTTGTAACTGATAGGCTAGCCTTTGACCACTTTCTCACCTGATGGTAAGTGATGATGTGGCCGAAGATATTGTTTAGGCTAACCTAGAAATTACTCTTTAATATTCGCTCTCAAGGACAGTTGCTGGAACAAACCTTTAGGTACATGGCGACATAATTAAAAAAAAATAAAAAAATATATTATTTATATAAGTAAAAATTTTTATAAAATTATATATATATATATATATAGAATATAATTATATATATAGTAGCTACTTATACACATTTTATATTAAATGTGTATAAGTAGCTACTCTATTGTATTGGGTTTGTACCTGTAAAGATAGATGTATGTATGGAAATAAATAAATAATTTCTATTTGAGGGTGGTAGCTAGGAAACCCACATTAAAGGCAATGTAAATATAAAAAAATAAATACCACTCTATACAAGCGAAAGTTTTGTAAGTGTGTTTGTATGATTGTTACTTCTTCACGCTCAAATGGCTGAACGGATTTGGATGAAATTTGGTATACAGATAGTTTATACCTGGAACAATACATTGCATACATTTTGGTCCGAACAACACATGGGTAACACCGCGAGGCACAGCTAGTAATAAATTATAATAATGCGCAGTTGTTACATTTTAGTTAATGAATCCATAGGCTCCCGAATTAGTTAAATGCCAGGATGTAAAAAATAATAGGGTACAAGATGGCGGAGGATTTGTTCGGAGTGAAAAAATTTACAATTTCTGCCACCCCTTCGAGGACTTAAAGGCACGTATTGATATGTATTTATATTATAAATAGGTCAAGACCACTTAATCTTGACATAAATTGTTTATTTGATGCGGCAATACTATTCTTGCAACAGTGAAGTGCGTACTTGAGATTTAATGAATCACTTGAACTATTTTTCCAGCAAATATTGTATCAGATGTTGGTTAGTTGATTAACAACTTCAGAAAATCGACCAAGTGCTTATTGCATTCAAGAGTTTCGTACCAAAATTTTTTTTTATCTAAAATTAGAACCGACTTCTACACCCAAAAGTTTAAAATAACTTCTTGAAGTCGGTGCCATGTTAGGTGGTATCATGTTAGTAGTTCAAAAGTACCTTTACTTTAATCACAATATTTTGCGCATGGTATCGTCTTCAACAAGTTATTTTACTCTTTTGGGTGTTGAAGTCGGTTCCATTTATTGGTTAAACATTTTTTGCACTCTTTAGTGACCCTTGCTACCTACGGGATCGATTGTCATTCATTGTCAACGACTACAATATCATCAAGATAGGTAATTATTTTTCAATTATTGGAGTGTAACTCAAAACGGCTTGACCGATTTTGATGAAATTCAAATGGGACCAAACGATAAGCATTTCAAACAAAAAATAATTATCAGAATCGGTTCACACAGTCAAACGTTCTGAGGCAACAAACTTTTGAAAACATACTTTTTTTGAAGTCGGTAAAAATAGAGAAATTGTCAACTACATAGTATAAAACAAAGTCACTTCCCGCTGTCTGTCTGTCCCTATGTATGCTTAAATCTTTAATATTACGCACCATATTTTAATACGTTTTTTCTAAATGGATAGAACGATTCAAGGGGATAGTTTATATGTATAATAATTGCATAATATGGTAGAGAAACACTGATAATTTTAGAGGTATCTAATGTGATGTCAGAAACATTTTTTTGAGCTTACATTGCAAAAGCTGGGTGAACCCTACGAGATAGATCAAAATAATGTACCCAGTAATGTACACCATAAAAAGGTCTACATACAATTTAGGACGGTATATGTCTATCTCTTAGGGATAACCCACAATTAGTATCATTATGTTCTATGCCACAATAACCATTATTTATTTTTTATACTATGTATTGATCAGCACTGGACCCGCGCGAAGCTGGGGCGCTAGTTGATAATAAAATTAATAGATTCAGGCATTTGCGGAAATCCATATTTCATAATAACAACTAAGTATTTTAAGAAAACATAAAATAATATTTATGAAAAACACTTTAAAATATACCTAGTGAAATTAATTAATTCCCTTGTTAAGACGCTGTAATTAGTCAATAGCTGAAATTTAGCCACTATCGGACTGCGTAGGAGTGAGATAGAGGCAGCGAAGGTGAAATCGCGATTAGTTTGGGTAAAATCCGAACGCAAGCTTACAAAATAATTAAGCGAAAATTTACACGAATATTCACACAATACCTACCTAACTAAAGGACAATGAGAAAACAAACGACTGTCTCCCAAATTCAAAGTTCCCTTTTCGAATTTCGTAACTGCTTTTTTTTGTAAGTAGCGAGTGTCGGAAACATTAGCATGCCCCAGTGACTGCGATACCCTAGACGCCTGCCAAGCGAAGGAATTACACCAAATTACTAACTTTATTAAGATAATAAAGATAAATAGATACGATCCTCTTGTATATATATTTTTGGCATATTATTAACAAAAGGGTTTCGCACATAGAATGTACCAAAGAGCATATTTTTTTTATACAGGCTTTTTTTAGTTTGTTATATTTTTATGATTAGGGCACCCGGGCACGGCTCCGCCCGCGCGTATGTCGGTTATCGCGCAAAAACATTAACAAAACAGAACACTCTTTTTGTGCAGTTGGATGAAAACTATCCTATGTTTTTTCCCGGGTCTCAAACTATTTCCATACCAAATTTCATTCAAATCGGTCCAGTAGTTTTGGCGTGAAAGCGTAACAGACAGATAGAGAACTTTCGCATTTATAATATTATACTAGCTTTCCGGGCGCGGCTCCGCCCGCGCCTATGTCGGTTATCGCGCAAAAACATTAACCTCTTTTTGCGCAGTCGGATAAAAATATCCTATGTTTTTTCCCGGGTCTCAAACTATCTCCATACCAAATTTCATTCAAATCGGTCCAGTAGTTTTGGCGTGAAAGCGTAACAGACAGACAGACGGACAGACAGACGGACAGACAGAGTTACTTTCGCATTTATAATATTAGTACTGATTATAACCAATCATGTACATGTTTTGATGGTTCTATTTTTTGGTTGGGTTTGGTTTTTATCACAAACAAAAAAGCATCAAATTCAGTTCGTAACTGGTGGACTAAGCAACGCAACAAATCAGTACTAATATTATAAATGCGAAAGTAACTCTGTCTGTCTGTCTGTCTGTCTGTCTGTCTGTCTGTCTGTCTGTCTGTTACGCTTTCACGCCAAAACTACTGGACCGATTTGAATGAAATTTGGTATGGAGATAGTTTGAGACCCGGGAAAAAACATAGGATAGTTTTTATCCGACTGCGAAAAAAGTGGTTCATGTTTTCGCGCGATAACCGGCATACGCGCGGGCGGAGCCGCGCCCGGAAAGCTAGTGTAGAATAATAAGGGCAGGTCTATCCTTGATTAAAGCGCCATCCCACAAATATCAATTCCAATAAAAGCCCTCGCGTGACCGCTCAGCCCAGGCCTTGGACGGCAGCAAATAGCTGTTTGGTCAGCCATCTTGTCGCTTCATATTCATAAACTATACATCGACTTTTCATTAGTTAAGTTATTGACTTTTTTTATGCTTGATAGTTTAGCCTTAGACCACTATCTCACCTGATGGTAGGTGATGAAGTGATGATGCGGTCCAAGATGTTGTTCAGGCTAACCTAGAATGACTGACTGTCAAGTACAACTGACGGAACACACCGTTAGGTGCTTGGCGACAGATTTTCTACTTGAGGGTGGTAGGCGGGCATTCGCAAAATGGCTTTCCACCATGCTATAACGACTGCCATCCTAAGACAACAACCGACACGCGACGGCTTAACGTGCCCTCCGAAGCATGTGCACGCTCAGTAGTAATGTCACCAGCGGTCACCCATCCAACTCATAACCGTGGCGGACGTTGCTTAGCTTTGCTGATCGGTTAACAACAGCTGAGTCTTCGCTACGAGCGCTTCAAAAAACTGTTCTATATTGTTCTTTAGGATGAATGTATATATGTCTTAACGTGCGCGAGTCCGACTCGCACTTGGCTAACTTTTTGTATTTGTTGTTATAGCGGCAACAGAAATACATCATCTGCGAAAATTTTAACTGTCTAGCTATCACCGTTCTTGAGATACAGCCTGGTGACAGACGGACGGACAGCGAAGTCTCAGTAATAGGGTCCCGTTTTTACCCTTTGGGTACGGAACCCTAAAAAACCACTTGTTTTAGTGATTATTACTAATTAAACGATCAATTTTCACTCACCTACAATGCTGGTCGCCATCGACAAAACTTACAACTACCAAGTCGTTACGTTCTTACGTTTTTCAATTACTTAAAAACTACTCAACCGATTTTGATAAAATTTATATTTCCTTTTAACTTAAACAAGAATTATCAAAATCGTTATGTTAAAAATTATGCGTGTCGAATTGAGATCCACCGCCTTTTATCGAAGTAGGTTAAACATAAAAATATTTTTTTGGTGTTACTTTGTCAATAATTAAACATAATAACTGAAGCAAGTCAGAACGCTTCGTGTTGAGAATGTTCTGCTATTTTAGAAGTCGGTTAAGAGACAATTCATTCTTTGTAACACGTAAACGCTGACCTCGGCCGGCCTATAAAACTTCAGCTAATTGAATTAAAGCCGGCCTAAATGCTTTACCGTTACTAACTACTCGTGGATTTACTTAGTTTCAAGGACGACTATCAGATCTTTACATATTTGGATGTAAGCTGACTTAATTAAATCTTATTATTTAATTGACAATTATTAATTAATTTTATTTAATAAGAATGACATATTATAATTTAAAAATTTAATTAAATCATTACTCTTTAATATACCTAACATGTCTATAATTTAATAATACAATAGTGCTAATTTGTTTTAATCTGACAAAAATGAATCATATAATTTAATTGTCAATTGATTAATTTTATTTAATAATAATGACATACAATAATTTAATAATGAAATGAAATATCACTACTTACCTATAATTTTTGCCTACACTATTGTATGAGAATAGTTGTAAAGAATGAATGAATAAATAAATATTTTGAAGAAATGATGGCGGAGCGGGAATAGCTATGGACTGCGGTGCTGCAGGTCTCTGGTTCGATACCCACCGCGGGCTTGAACTACACCGAATGTGGAATGCCTGCCTGGCTAGCTACCACCCTAAAGTAGAAAATCTGTCGACAAGCACCTTACAGTGTGTTCCGTCAGCAGTCCTTGAGAGCCAGTAAAATTACAGGCACAACTGTATGTCTCAGTTGGACGGGCGCAGTGCAATCTGTTGGACGGATTTTACAATTGGTTCGGACAAAATGCATCTGTTATAGGTAGATAACATCAGGTGGGCCTCGTGCTTGTTCCGTCACAATAACATATAAAAAAAATATGGTAAGCGATCCTGATTTTGTTCACTTTGAAATTAAATGAAAATGTTCTTTATTTGTGTATCCAAGATTTAGCTAAAATTAAGGTAGGTTGAGACCTTCTAGTAAGTATACAAATACTTGTGTCAGAAGATCTCGCTCTTCGATATCCATTCCATTACTTTAAATGGTTACAGATATATATTGTAAAAATTACAAATTCTTTAAAGTTATACACTTAATTACATAATATAAATTTTATAGGTAGGTGTATATTATCTCTACTAGCTTTCCGGGCGCGGCTCCGCCCGCGCGTATGTCGGTTATCGCGCGAAAACATTAACCTCTTTTTGCGCAGTCGGATAAAAACTATCCTATGTTTTTTCCCGGGTCTCAAACTATCTCCATACCAAATTTCATAGGTAGTAGGTATGAGGAATGTGTGTGTGTATTTGTACGAGGGTGTGTAAATGGGCGTGTGTGAGGGTGTGTTTGTGTATCTGAGCCTGCGTGTTGTGTGTGTGCGTGTGTGTGTGTGTGTGTGTGTGTGTGTGTGTGTGTGAGTGTGGGTGTAACTATGTGGGTTTTGTATAATGTGCATGAGGAAAGAGTTTGATTTCCAGTAACTTTAAAGAATAGGCAAATATTTGGTGTACTATTCATTTAAAATTCACTTTAATGGTGAACTTCTCTTAAGGACATATACCCGCCAGCCAAAGCGTGAACTTTTATATAAACTCAACTTGTTATTAAAAAAAAACTCGCATGTAAATATAGTGTATTATTAGACCTATCGTTACTGGCTTAAATACTTTTTCTTTTGGACTAATAATTATTTTTTTTATATATAGCGTTTAGTATATAGCACTCGTTTTTAGGAGTTTAAGCCAGTTATTCGTAGCTCCACGTTCATTTAAAAAGTATAGTACACATGTATAAATAACTTCCCAATATAGAAAGTTCATTATATTCCCCATGTTTGTGGTGCAATAGAAATATTAAAAACATGCTTATTTTTCTTAAAAGTGATGCTTAAAGTTGGGTCTTTCTTTTATCTAAAATTACGAGTTTTTGAGCTAGTGTAATTTCAAAACTGTATAATATAATGAAAATCTGATGCACCACAAACCTAGATATTAAGGTAGTGATTACGTAGGTAAAAAATAATTGAGTTTTATTCGCTATTATTAAAATGAGATTGAAGCTGCGTTTTGTATGGGGGCGTTCGTCTAAAATATACCCTTAAGACGCTGTGCTGGAATTCTGTCACTTTCTGACTACATAAGACTTGTCTGACTTATCACTTCTTCAAATAAAAAAATTATTTAAAAAATCGAAACACTGAAAATTATGTTTTATTTGGGTTAGGAGGGCAAACAATCTGTGGGCTCACCTGTTGATAAGTGATCACTGTCGCCCACAAACATCCGAAACACCAGAGGTCTCGAGAATGCGTTGCCGGCCTTTAAGGGCAAGACCGTAGTCAAAATAATTTCTAATTCGGGCGGAGCTAATAGAAATGGGAGTTAACTTTTAACTCATAAAAATATTCAGTCGCACGGCGGCACTAGTCGCCGTACCACGGATAGCGTCGCTAAAATTGTAGAGTTTCGTGCGCTATTAGAAGCGGCAGAACAGAAGTGTAGATAATAACATTTTTATCTGCAGTTACTGCAAACCTCTAAGGTAAAAAAATATTATCACTTGTAGGTAATGATATTTTTTTAATAGACTAAGTGAAGCGAGGTCTCGGTGGAGGGTTGAGCAGTGTATATTTCCCCGTCAATGAATCTCGATTGCCTTAGTCGATTTTCTTGAAATTTGGTAGAAAGGTGCCTATTATGCATATCAACAGAATTTGCAAGTAAGAACCTGTAGGAGCTTAATTGGTTTGTGGTTTGCTGAGATTATAGGGTCCATAAAACGAGGTTATAATTTAAAATTCAAAAGTATTATCTCAATATTGTGCTCAAAAAAGTACTTTGACTTCATAAAGCGGTACAAAACACGGTAATATTATCTATACAGTATTTTAACTCGGCCCTGTCCTCGAAATAACTACCTACAGCCGCGCGGTACGTAAACATGCGATAGGGCTGCTCGCCTCCAGCATTTTAATTACATTTGCCTACTTTGTGTTTCCATTTTGTTTTGTAATTGTAAATATACTTTTTTTATATAAGCAAACTAGTGATTCGCCCCGGCTTCACACGAGTATTTAACAAAAAAATCAAAACTTATAAATTCAACATATAAAAAACCAGTTAATTTGACATAACTGTAATAGTTAGACTTATAGTACCGCGGACTTTTTTATAGATGTCTTCTATAAAATTGTAGTATATCACTTGGCTCTATTTTCAATGATTTCCGTAGCATATGCGATATACCTAACGATTTTTTTTGGTATTTTTTTCGCACTTTATGTTACGTTATCGAAGTTTACATACGACCTAACTTTTTGAAAATCTTCTATAGCCTATGTTCATCAGGAATAATGTTGGATTCTCATGGTGAAAGAATTTTTCAAATCGGTCTATTAGTTTCAGAGCCTATTCAATGCAAACAAACAAACGCACAATCAAATTTTTCCTCTATTAGTTTAGATAAAATACTTTGTAAATTGAATAGGAAGTATGTAAAAATGCGTGTTGTTTTTCATTGGTAGTAAAAAATATTTGCACCTCGACTGAAACGTATGAAATGCTTTATTATTGAATTTTAAAGTATAAAGCTTAATCGAAAATTGTTTTGGCAAACATGGACAAGGTGGAGAACAGTGAATATCTTTTACTTGGTTATAGATACCTGCAGCTATTTTACAATTAATATGTTTAGTTTGGACGAATTCATGCAACCAAAAACAGCACAACATATCCTACTCGTCATATTAAATATGTACTTGAACTTATAGGAAGTTATCCGCACCAACCACTGGGTTACTGTCATATACTTACCAACTCTAAAACAGAAACTTGCAATTTTACTCTTGATCATATTTCGAAATATCTATAGATAAATAAATATTATGCATAGGTATAATTTCAGTTATAGAAAGTCATTTTGCAATTTTAGAGTTTATTTATGAGATAACATAATAAATAAAAATAATAATATAATAAAAGTTCAACATTTTAATAGAAGTATAATCCCAATGCAATGCTCAGTAATAAAATAAAAGATAATAAAAATAATAAAAGATAACTGTAATGAAACTGCCATATAAGATTCACCCTACCGCTACTAAAAGTGGTACAGGCAGAATCGTACCAAGTTTCTGAGTCACATTGGCTAAAGAACCCCACTCGTAGGTGCTTCAGTTATCGCGGCCATTCATCATGGAGACCTGTTGAAGATATGGAAAATACTCCCAAGTCAGACCTCAGCCTTCGGCCTCGCAAGTCACTCACACGAATTGGACTGCAGTCTCGCCTTGCACTCGCCCTTTGAACTCACACACTATCCGTGCTCTAAATGTAGTATGATGGAGAAGAAGAGCTCGTAGGGCAAATCCAGAATGATGGAATGCAAGATAGCCACCATACAAAGTACTCCGATCACACTGAAGCTCAGCTTTACTTCAGGAGGATCGCACTTCAGCATTTTTTATGGCAGCCATCTTGAATTCTGCTATTTTGGATTTTTTTGCATGTCACTTGACTGCTCTCTCGATTCCCTATGTCATTTGTTCAAAACTCCTTTACTTATCTGTAACCGTTTACCAGATACGTCATATATCTTCACTTGGCAGGCGTCATTTTTATGATTTCCCATTATTATCATATCACAAAAACCACTTTGTTATTTTCAGTTTAGAATACTTTCTTTCCCCATGACTCCTTCCCATAGAACAATTTAAGTCAATGGTTTCAAAACATCTATGTATGGCGGCCATCTTAAAAAATGACGTCATCGAAAAATAATTTCTAAATTCGGAATAACGACGCCTAAAACCACCCAGATGTTGATTTTCAGACGGATCGGAGCAACTTGAATTTTACCTGCCATCTTGAATATGTCATTTTGGTTTTTGTCAAGTCTCATTCGACTGCTGCCATTAAAAGTTGTACGAGAAGAATTGTACCGGGTCACTTTTCCTAAGGAACCCCACTAATTAAAATATATAAAATAAAATTATAATAATAGTACACATTATCACTTTTGCTATGAAAATTGAAACTATCTACAGAAGTAACGGTTCAAAAGTTACGGGTACATGCTTTTAGAGGTAGTACGAAAGAACAGCGGAGTCATACAGATGTAACACACATTTCAATCCGACTAACTACATACTAAGTATTTAACTTTTAAAGTCAAAGAGATAAAGAGATATAGGTAAGTTCCCTTTATTTGAATGATTGGATATATAAATACCTAGAAAGTAGTTGGTCGTCTCGGAAAGTGTGTTAAGGGTATTGGGAATAGGTTCTCATTTAATTGTACAGTAACCTAATAATAACAAAATGAAATATTTTACCAAGGGTTAAAAGTCTAGATACCTACTAAAATAGGAATTAACAATGCCGTGTCTGAACTTTAATCAACTCGCTCAAAAAAGTTATTATAAAGATTTTATAAATCAATATAAACAAAAGTACTTCCCCAATAAATGTTTTACTTGAGTTTCAATAATTTATGACTTCCAAATTAACGTATGGTAAAAAAATATTGTAATATTTCGTAAAATAATTGCACAATAATGATGGCGTAACGAACGGCACAGATCCCACGTCCAAACGGCCCGAGCGCTGCGGGCAGACTGATTTTCGTTGCGATTTCTTCTCGCGATCAGAGAATTTTGTGGCAAAAATTCATAAAAATGTTTTCAACACAAGTTAGTAAGTAGTTCATTAGAGTATAGTATTAGCTATTTAAAAAAAAAGAATCATTGCATTTAATTCAACTATGCCCCTTAAATTAATAAAAAACAATCTAAAAAGGGTCGCCGATTACAATTTATTACAGAAAAACTAATAAGTTTTAATAAAAACTAATCAACTAATTCACTCAATAAAGAATTAAAGAATATTATAAATTTTTTTCGCACATTTTGAACTCATAGTTTCAGTACTAGAAGATTCCAAAAGTGCGCGTTTCACTACGGTGATCGCCTTAAGGAGGGAATATGCTCTCTTCTTGAAGGCCCCTAAGTCGTATCTGTTCGGAAATACTTCACCTGGCAGCTGGTTCCATAATGTGGCATGGCAGTGCGAGGTAAATGCCGTGAAAATCGCAAGGTTGTGGACTTCCAGACATCGACATGAAATTGATGATACACCATGCTTTGTCGGGAAGTCCGGTGGCGAAACTGAGCTGCAGGTAGTAAATCGAACAGTACTTCAGAACACTCTCCGTGATAGGTAGATACGGTAAAAGATGCAAAGTGATCCAACATCTCTACACAGTGCCAAAGGGATAACTTGTGGAAGTCGGTACCGAGCTGATTAAAAAAACCGACCTCACATCAAAGTTTTTGAAGCAGTGATGGCTCAGTGGCAATGGCTATGGATTGCAACGCAGCAGGTAAAATTTGAATTTTGAAATTCAGATTTGAATCCCACCGCGGCTTTGAGCTTCACCGCATGGTGGAAGGGCATTTTGCGAACGCCCGCCTGGCTAGCGACCACACTCAAGTTGAAAAACTGCCGCCAGACACCTAAGATGTGTTCCGGCAGCTGTCCTTGAGAGCCAGTTATTCTAGGTTAAGCCTGTTAACACCTTCAACCACATCATTCGTTACTATCAGGTGAGGTTGTGGTCAAAGGCTTACCTATCAGCAATAAAAATAAAAGTTTTTAGGTAAGCTTCTAACCTCTCGCTTTTGCCGAGCCGCTCTAGACCTGCGGTGTGGATTACGGCCGATGTTTATCCCTCACTGAGATGACGATTTATTATGCCTACTCGTACATTGGTGTTTTCGAATAACGACGTTATTTCTGTACTTTGGCTTATCTGATTGTTATTACAAAATTACAAATTTACGAGAGAAAAAATTATAGTCATGTGCGGGATTCGAACCCGCCCGCGTCCATCCACCCCTTTAGCCGGGGTATGCTCTAACCAATTGAGCTAACATGACACAATGACTCATAACTGTAATTCTTGCTCTCGTTCTTCATGCAACCATCGTATTGGGATGGAGCGACACCTATAGTTCAACTTGCGTTGTACTACATACAAGACCAATTTTGCAATTGGTTTTAAATGTAAATGATGACGCAACCTTATAATTTTAATATTAAGTTTGCAATGACGCCTGCTAGGCGAATTATAATTTTTCTCTCGTAAATTTGTAATTTTGTAATGTAATTCGCCTAGCAGGCGTCATTGCAAACTTAACAATATTAAAAAAATATAATCTGATTTTTGCTACGACCCGAAATTCATTATTTTTTATAATTCGCTTTTCATTATTACGCAGATTGTAAGGTAAATTTTTTTTCTGCTTTTCTGGAATATCCCTATCCTCATTAATTTCTAATAAACTATTATAGATGTAAAGAGAAACAATTGTTTGTTCTTTATTAATGTGACTGTACGACATCGTTAACATAGATTAAATATTTTGGATGGGGCGTCGTATTCTATATTTAAATTACGAATACGTCACTGCTATTTAGGCGGCCATCCGGCTTCGGAATCGATTCGGGAGGATCCAGTTAAAACCGGTTTCGCGCCCATTTAAACGTTTCAGTAAATTTATTGTTTGTTGACGCGAGAGCAGAATTCAGAATAAACTATCCAAGTGCGAGTTTCCGTTATAGTTCCGTATTGAAACAACTCATGAAAATTGCTAGATATACTGTAGTTGACGCTAAGATTTTTTTACCTGAGTTGACGCTGATAAGTGCCAAATGAAAATTGCAAAGTTGACTCTAAATTACGCTTGTAACGTAAATATCATAATTATTTATGTATGAATGTGTATGAAAATATATTAATAAAATAGCAAAACCTTATCAAGATAGACAAGAGAAGTTACATTTTCGATTTACGTTACCAGTTTTGTGTTATTAAGCCTTCTTTAGGATTTTACCTAAACTGATCGCGGTTTCACCATCGCTGCCACTCTTTCACTCCTACGCAGTCCGATAGTAACAAAATTTCAGCTTTTCAGAGAACATCATCAATGTAGTCAAAGCCAATTAAATACGCATTATAAGGTATAACTTAAATACTGTTCGTCAGATCTCACTCTAATTTAAATGGAACCACATGGCATTGGTTAATAAATTTTCGTGTGTTTGTCAGAATAAGAAAACGTTGAGACGTTAGAAATATATTTTTTATTTGTGTTGTAGCTAATGAAATTAAATTAATGGCTAGCCTTTGACTACTATCTCACCCAACGAGATTTAACCCCACCAACGAATCAAACCACCCAACGAGAGTTATATTCTCGATGATCTCACCTGATGGTAAGTGATGATGTGGTCGAGGATGTTGTACAGGCTAGCCTAGAATTTCTGTCTCTCAAGTACAGCTGCCACAACACACCGTTAGGTTCTTGGCGACAGATATTCTACTTGAGGGTGGTAGCTAGCCAGGCGGGCATTCACAAAATGCCCTACTACCATGGTATAACGACTGCCATCCTAAGACAACAACCGGGACCGAAGCACGTGTACGTTCAGTAGTAATGTAAGTAGACGACACCCACCCAAGTCATGACCGCGGCGGACGTTGCTTTACTTATCTGATCGGTTAAAAACGGCCATAGATAAATGGTTATTCTCTATGGAACGGCTAAGCAAACTTTGCTACGAGCGCTTCAAAGGAACTAACATTTACTTAGATCAAATGCAGTTAATCAGGATGATTTTTTACACGACTGCCCATAAAAGGAGTGTTTTGTTTTCAGGGTTCATGTATGTATGGTATGTTTGTGAGTTTCTTTACGCCGTTATATTCGTATTCTAAACGACTTAATCGATTTCACCATAAATTCTAAACGGCTTAACCTTCTATCCTCTATCCTTAGACGCGTCTTGATATCGCAAGTGTCACTGGTTACATAAAGAAGAAAAGAAACTGTCGGATTTTAGACGCACGCCATATTACGAAAAAAAAAAACTTCCAGTCCCATCGATTGATGTAGTATGAAAATGAAGGTCAGTAAAAAACGATTCCATAAACGTATATAATTTGCAGGTTTAATTTCAAAAGAACGATAAAACGTTTATAAGAAATTCTAATTTACAGTCGTGTTTTTTACTTTTTAACTTGTTAGATACGTAGCGACAGGGTCAGCTGGAGTACCATTACGTCAGCTAACACACATAGCTTCGAACATATCCACAATAGCTTCGAAGTTTACTTGACACCTCCAATTTGGGTTGGTATTCTTAATTGCTGTATATATGCTCTAAGAATTTGCATATTCTGAGTAGTATTTTTAATTGAGGAAGCTTCAAACACAGTTTTATGTTAGGTATGTTATGACTGATATATTTTGACTTGCTCCCATCCTCCCCGGTGCTCTCGTCCCGCTAAAGGGGCAGATGGGAAAAACAGTTTTGTCGACCCCTTTAGTGACGGCGTTGGAGTTTAACGGGGGGGATGGCACACATCACGCATAATTTACCCCGGCATCGCGTTTGACGGGGAACATAGCACAGATCAAGTTTTATTTGCCCCGCTATAGAATGTTACATCTAAATACAGATAAAAAGAATGCCTTATAAATAAAAAAAGTTTGTATACATATTAAAAGTGAATATTTATTATATTTAGGTACTAACAATTCGTATTTTGAGGTAATAAAAAAGATTTATTAAGTTTTCGTTAAAACATTGTTATGAACTGAATAGACTGGAAAGTTACTTGCCTGCGTCACGACCGTTCATCGCAGTTACGATGTCACCGTTCTCATCATGCTTTACACTTTATTAATTTATTAGACACAATAATAGTAAGCTAACAGTTAAAAAAACCAAAACGCCGACTATCTTAAATATCTACTTAAAAATAAATTTATATTTACAATAATATTATTCAGCTGTCGTTAAATATATCGACATGTTGGAACTCCTGTAAAAACATATTTATTATTGCTAGTAATTAATTAATAGTAATATATGTGGGCGCGTTACAGGCGTGCTTGGTTCTCAAGATGGGAGGTGAGAACAGTTGATGCCTTCGACGACTCCCGGCACTAGTGTACTTATTGGGTATACAAATGCTTGCTCTCGTCACCCCGAGATGTTATCATATTTTTCTCCTTTTCCCTAGCTACAGTGCCCTTCACTTCTACACACAGAATGTTTTGACACTATTGTTTTGAAGTTCTGCATCAAAATAATAGCGTCAAAACATTCTGAAGGTGTCTCTTTGTCGAATCCAATGTTTTTGTCGCATGCTAAGCATAGTTATAACATTGAAATAAAATATTTTTTAAAGAACTTATGGAAGAAATTTGTAGAGCACAAAATCATTTCCCGCCCAAAATGAATAAAATGTTTTTTTTCTACATTGGCGTCGTAGGTTGTGCATGCTATATAGAGTCATAATAAAATGATTGCTACAACAAGAATAAATTAATTAAAAAAGTAAAAAACCCTACAGCAGATAATTTATTTTCGTTAAACGCTTTATAAAAAAAAAAAAATTAAACATTAAAACTGCATGTTACATACATTTATCGAATCGTTTTCTAAAGGCCTTCATTTTAATGCCCCACTCAATGGGTTTGAACGAATTTTATTTTTTTTATCTCACAATATGGTGTTTGCTTTATTTTATTTTTTTATGTACCTAGTGTCACTATCGCTATCAAGACGAATCTAACGATATTTCATACATTAAAATCGGTTAGGCCTTTAGAAGTGGGATACAGAAACTTACAAACATACATGCTTATGAACCCTGAAAACACAACACTTCTTTTTTGGGCAGTTGTGTAAAAATTAGTAAATTTTATATTCTCTTAGCACGCGATAGAGCATATTATAATTTAGAAATTGACAAAACTGATCAACTCTCTAAGGCCTCATATCAAGGTCGTTCTGAAATACGAGTTTCAATTACATAACCGATTCTGACCCAACACGACTCAATAGTACATTAATTAGTAATATCAACAAAAGAGTATACATGACGTTTCATTAGCGCCCTCTGTTTCAGTGTTGCCAAGGTTGACAAAACAGCTATTTTTATCGTTGAGAGTTATTTTGTGTAAGTCACGTGCTGACCGCGTGCGAATGTTGGTCATTCATACTAGAATATATTTTTTGTTTTAATATAGGTGACCTAAATATATACAAGGTTATTTGTAAATGGCTAACAACCTCTTAGGGTTGACTTCTGCTAGCCCTAACAAATATTTTGAGACGATTTCTTTTTTGTAGTTTTTGTTATTTTTTTATGCTTACTCCGAGAAAAGAGCGTACCTAACATTATTAAGGTCCGACGTCCACAAGTTATTTCATACTTTTTAGTGTTGAAATATGGTTAAATTTATTCTTATTTTTTTTAGTTTCTTTAGTAATGCTTACTTCAAGATCATTCGCACGCCTAAAATACTGTCCACCAACAAGCATTGCCAATTACAAAATTACTAATTTACGAGACTGAACCGCGCCGTGAAAAATTTTAGTCATGTGGGGGATGACTATAATTTTTTCCCTCGTAATTTTGTAATGTAATCCGCAAAGCATGCGTTATGGAAAAAAAATATAAAGGGCATTTAAAATATCTGACGGTAGTCTAAATTATTTCTTAACTCATGTGACCAAATAAAACCAATTAGTCTCTCCGTTACCACGATCACTGCAATGTGTTTGAAACGTCGTCGGGACAAAAATAATGATAAATATACGTGATTTAAACCGTTTTATGTATGTAATAATCGCGCAAACCTAAGACAACATTATTATTTATTTAATCATTTGTGTTTCCATCCAGGTATGCTGGAACTAATAGATTTTTAAGAATATAACCTAAAAACTACTCAACCGATTATAATGTAATTTAAATGGGACTAAAGTGGAGGTAGGTATACCTAGCTACTCTAGCCATAACCATAAGAAACAAATTTAGTTCATAATCGGCTGGTAATCGCGTAAAAAGTAGAAAAATAATACAGTCGAATGGTTAACCTCATACAACGATCGGAAAAACTGGGACCACAAGTGGGATTAAGAAAAAAGAGTATCCGACCGTTCCTGTGGCACAGATTACTTAGGTGCCAGCCGGAACATTTTTTTTATGGAGGTTAGCCTTTGAACACATCTCACCTGATGGTAAGTGATGATGTGGTCGAAGATGTTGTTCAGGCTAACCTAGAGAATTACTGGCTCTCAAGGACGGCTGCCGGAGCACACTGTTAGGTGCTTGGCGACAGATTTTTCTACTTTAGGGTGGCAGCTAGCCAGGCAGGTATTCACAAAATGCCCTACCACCATGCTATAACGACTGCCATCCAAGACAACAACCGGGGCCGACGGCTTAACGTGCCCCCCGAAGTACGTGCACGCTCAGTAGTAATGTCACCAGCGGTCCCCCATCCAACTCATGACCGAGGCGGACGTTGCTTAACTTTGCTGATCGGTTCAGAATGGCTAAGCAAACTTCGCTACGAGCGCTTCAAAATAAAGAGTATACTTTAAATCGAAGCTAAAAAGGTGGCCATTATTTCCCGTCGCTTGTTAATCATAATTTTCTAAGGCTAGCAGCCAGAAATAATAAAAATGTTGAAATATGTAACATATAATGTTGTCTTAGGTTTTCTAGTCTAGATGGTGTGATCGAGCGTGCTAAGTTACACCTAGATTTACAGCAATTAAGGACATCTGGTTGAACACACCGTTAAGCGCTTGGCGACAGAGGATTAATTTACATAAGGTTGGTATTACGTCCACAAATTAATAGCACGGTGGTAGGGCATTATGCGCACGCCCGCCTTGCTAGATAACACCCTCAAGTAATTTAGAAAATTTGTCGTTGAACACCTCGAACGATCAAACAAGACATCACAAAAATGTTTCAAAGTAGTTCGTTTCGGCTTTGTCCTAAATAGGTATCTTGTTTGACATACACCACTACCTTCAAAGAGCTTGGTTTAAACGCTATAAATAAAATAACACTTCTTCTTCATAATTAATTGTAATTAACTATGGTAACTCACGAGTTACCATAGTTAATTACAATTAATGATTAAATCGGCAAAGACTGTAAAAAGAATAACACACTAGCTAACCCAAAAACAGTTTTCTACCAAATCATTAGATAATTTAAAAATGTAAAACTTCACGTCACATTTACCGCCAAAGGTTGGCCTCGCGCCCAATTTTCCACCAGACGGTGTTTACAGCCAGCTGTAAAAATGACGGCGCCAAAAATTGGCGGGAAATGACGCCATTGAACGATCAACCAGCCAGTCGTAAAATATGATCTCTTACATTATGAGTGGATAGCTATCAAATTTAATAATATGATAATTTGGTGAACATGTGGTGCGTGCGATTCTCAGGTTATATGTTGAGCCCATAGAATAAAAACTATTAATAATTCCGTGATTACCTATGACTTGTAGTGAATTATGTCTTTAAAATTGGTGCCAAAGGGACGCAATTTCATTGAAAAAACTAATGATAACAAAATCGGCGGATACATATCTATCATCCCCATCAAAATTTCAATTAAGTACACCACTGGATAGCTAAAGAGTCAAGGAATTTATTACGCTAAGTAAGGACAGTCACACATCGAGCGCGGAGGACGGGGGAGTTCGCCATTTTGACACGTATTCACATACAGCAAACGCCCGTGTCCATAATATCCATAACGGTCGCTACGAACAAGTCTTTTGCCCGTATGATCGATACTGCTTCAAGCCCAGTCCATTACAGTTGCAAGACAGATACCTAACCTACGCACTGTTGCATTAGACAATGAGATGACCGTTCTGACATTTTAATTTTTGCATCCTTTGGCATTCGCGATAAAGAGAACAATAGAATTTCATTTATAAATGGACGAAATCGTCCACGGGGATGCCAAAGCTAAGCGACTCTCTACTACCGTTCTGATTGACAGTGCAACTTTATTTTGACACTTACTGCTTAGAGGTTAGAATATCTTACACAGCGGTGTGGTACCAACCAAAACGGAAGATCTATGTGCTACTAAACTTACGTTCCAACACGGTATTCTATTATCAATGGCCTGCCTACTATTAGCGAATCCCTATAAAAAAAGATAAACGTAAGGCCGCACTTTGTTTCGTTTCGAAAAGTCGTCGTTAGCCAAAATAAATAAAATCATGTCATCCGCATGAATGTAAATTATTTAGCTCAGAGAAAACCTCTTTGGTTCACAAAAACCTCGCACTCGTCATTCTCGTCACGGACTGACGAATCGAATACCAACCGTGGGATCATGACGTCACGTGATTTGCAGTCATCGCCCCAGCCACGAGCTGTGAGTGGATGTTTCGACGTTTTTGATGACTTCAGAAGACACAGAACAGTGTACAGAAAAGATTCAGGCGTTACTTTGCGGAAAACCATATTTAATAATATATATCTAATAACAATTCCGCCTAATTTTCCTGTTATTCCTACGTGACGTCACAAACGCCACGCAGCCTAACCGAAAGAATATTCGACTAGTTTCGCTTCTACACGAAGCATCTTCAGGAGGTCTTGACTCACTGAGCGCACGATCGAGACACGACCTTCTGAAGATGCTTCGTTTAGAAGCGAAACTAGTCGAATATTCTTCCGGTCCGATATAAATATTCTCCCATCAGGCATAACAGGAAAATTAGGCGGAATTGTCACTAGATATACCTATGTCTCTATCGTGCGCTCGGTGAGTCAAGACCTCCTGAAGATGCTTCGTTAGGCTGCGTGGCGTTTATGACGTCACGTAGGCATAACAGGAAAATTAGGCGGAATTGTCACTAGATATATATATGTTTTAAGTCTTTCATTAAAATGTTATTTAATGTTTTCTTAAGATACTTTTAAAAATATATTTGTGATTATTACAGAACATCGTCTTATTGTCTGACTAAACTGGTACAAGTAGTAATTGGAGATGAATGTAATTTTGTCATTTGAACTCCAGAATAGGCATTGTATTCGCAGGACTTGTTACCCCTATTACACTAGGTATAATCTGTGTCTCCACCAACAAAAGTTACAACCGAGTTTCTATAAAGCTGGAAACGGTAAAGACTTGTTCGAAAAATCTGCGATTTATGTTTTATAACAAGCGTTGGAGATTAACAAGTATAATTTAATTTAAAAAATAAAAAACCCGACTGTTAATTATTTCATTTCTTTAAGCGATGTATCGTTTCATTGTTATTCAAACTGCAAGTTATATTTATAGAATCGTTTTTTAAATCTCTTCATTTTGATACCCCACTCTATGGGTATGGAAGAAAAAAAACCTCACTCATGTCATTACAATGACAAAAAATGACGTTAGCATTTTTTATCAACTTACATAGCAATTATAAATCTCAACAAGTTAGTTGTCAAAACCTTTTTTTCTGCCAAAATTTAGTTCCTTTTATGCACTGTAGAGGCGCTGATCAAATATAGTATCGCCGCTGTGCCGGTCGGAGTGGGGGCTGTTAGGTTAGGTTAGGTTAGGGAATTTCTGGATTCAGTCTCCACGCTCAAGGCCCGCTAGAAAAGCTATGCAATAGCTTAAAATTAATTACAAGATTACCCTGACTGATCTTTATTTTATAAGTGTTCAATAACTTATTTCAAGATAATGAGCAATATTCAAGACTGTGAGCAATATTATTTATACTAGCAAATACCTTTAGTACGTACTCTACGTACTTCATAGTACCTACCTACGTACTTGATAGCCAGAACAATTACAGGCACATGAGACACACAACTGTTTGTCTCAATGTGACGGGCGCAGTGCAATTCGTCATAGGACGAAATGCATCTGTTATAGGAAGAGGTTAATCAGCTTAACATAACGTGGGCCTCGGGCTTGTTCCGCCACAATCGCATAAAAAAAATGATTTTGCCACATGAAAATCATGTTTTTTTTACCCTCCCCCAGTCCATTTTAGTCTTTTATCGTATTTACATCTAGAAATTTTTGTCTTTAAATAATCAATTCTGAAATTAGTTTTGTTTCCATTTAAATTACTTTTATAAAATCATTATTAACAAATATTTGAAAAACAATTCACACAATTCATGTTTACTAAGAAAGATACAAAATTAATCATGTTCAGTCCATGAACTATGAACCCACTCCTTTCAATCAGTACCATCAGTACTAATATTATAAATGCGAAAGTAACTCTGTCTGTCTGTCTGTCTGTTACGCTTACACTAGTTATTATCATATTTTACAAATTATTGGATTACAAATATGTATGTGTAGAAGGGTAGCGACATATATCAACCAAGAGTTAAGTGTTTGAAAAATCACTTCTTTCGATCTGATGAAGACTAGTAGTCTGGTTGATGGCCGCGCACCGTCCCCTATGACGGTTAAAGAAATACAATTGGAGCACAAAGTTTCGGCGGAAAAAGCCGACCCCCCGGTGGCCGAGCGGTTTAGGCATTCGGCGCGATATCGGAGGACGCGGGTTCAATTCCCGCCCGGAGCAAAAACATTTTGTACTCCAATAATTTGTAAAATATGATTTTAGCTTAGCACGCGGTAGTGCTTGTTATCATAATTATCATAATTAGAAAGTCTAGAATCTATGCTTTGAAGACGAACCTACGCGATGGACCATACTTCTTGTTGCCTTTTCTGCGACTGCTTGTGTTGGTTAGTGGCATTATTATGCTTGTCTGAGACAGTGATGGCTCAGTGGCATTGGTTATGGACTGCCGCGCAGCAGGTCTTTGGTTCGAATCCCGCCGCGGGCTTGAACTTCACCGCATGGTGGAAGGGCATTATGCGAATGCCCCCCTGGCTAGCGACCACCCTCAAATAGAAAAATCTGTCACCAAGCACCTAACGGTGTGTTCTGGCAGTATTCCTTGAGAGCCCGTGAAATACACATTCAAGCACATGAGACTTTTATTATCCTTATATCATTTTTTTTCGTTATTTGTGACGAAATGCGTCTGTTATAGGCAGAGAAATCGGGTGAGCCTCGAGCTTGCTCTGTCACAATAACAAAAAAAATTTTGAAGTTTTATTATTTTTTCGTGAACAGTTCAAATCTCTTAATACTTATACAATATGTGTTTAATACTTATTATGTACATATATATATATATATATATATATATATATATATATATTAAACTCCGGCCGCCGAGAGAATGCGTTTGTCAGTTCGTTTTGTGAATATTTTTTCCCCAGTTCAAAGTAACATAGACAGTTTGACTGCATAATATTGTATTTAGTCAGGCACCGAAGTATATAAAAATAGGGTAAATATTTTATTTTACTCCATTTACAAGCCACAACGCCAATAAAAACACGTACTGTCAAACGAATTCTCTCGGCGGCCGGAGTATAGATTTTGAAATGTTACGTCAAGAAACTTGTAATCCCTCACACTTCATCGACCCATTTACGTGTACTCCTCTAATCATGTAAAATGGTTACCAAACCTATTTCGGTTATTTTATTCCCCAGACTTTGTGTACATATAATGAAAAAAATAAACACTCAGCTACATCAATGCTGTCAATTGTGATAAATAAGATACTCCCACTCGGTCTAATTGCTCTCAATGAACGGAATGGATGTTACATGGACTTGTATCATAATAAAAAAAAAACATCTAATCAGTCGAACTGGCACACCGAATTATTTCTGTTGAACATTGTTATATTTTCATTCAGTTCGGGCACAGATAACATACACTCGGGAGCTTTACCCAGTCCGACCTGCACCTAGTATAATTTAAGAGTTTTTGTGATTGTCACACTGTGAGGATAAATTACGGCGAGGTTTTCTACGGAAAGTCCGTAGGTATTTTACGCTTCCTCAGGCCCCACTATTTGGGACTTGGGAGCGCGACGTATTCATTAACGCGACACAAAGTTGTGTGCGTAAATGAATGAAATACAGTTATAGAATGAGTGAATGTATTTATATGTATTAGATTGTTGTGATATGTATTTATATGTATTATGTTTATCAGATTTATGATTCCACTCAAGGATATGCTTAAAAATAACTTTTTTATTTATTTAATAACTGAGTTTTTTCTTTGAGAAAAGTTAATTCTTGTAAGGCGTTTCCTGGCCAGGATCGCCTCAAGAATAGCAAAAAGTAAGAAAGGCAAAGAGGTACCTATGCATTAAATCTGAAATGACCAGTAGTGATGGAATTATTTATTTACATGAGGAGTATTATTTAGTTTACATAGTAGGTTACTATGTTGTAAACTAAGCAAGTATCTAATTAAACAACTTTAAACGATTCATATCCCCTCATATTCTTGTTGTCTTAGGATGGCAGTCGTTATAGCCTGGTGGTAGGGCATTTTGCGAATGCCCGCCTGGCTAGCTACCACCCTCAAGTTGAAAATCTGTCGCCAAGCACTTAACGGTGTGTTCCGGCAGCTGTCCTTGAGAGCCAGTAATTCTAGGTTAGTCTGAACAACATCTTTGACCACATCATCACTTACCTTAAAAATATCCCGATAAATATACGCGATTTAAACCGTTTTACTATCGCGAAAGCCTAGGACAACATTAAGTACCTAATTATTCAAATATTCACCATCGTGTTCCCGAACGAACCCCTTGCGCTTGACGACTTATTTATTAGTATTTTAACTCAACCCACTATTTTGAGTGTTATGATGATGGCCGAGAATTATAATGACTCACTTTTGAGTAACCCACTCAAAAAGTGATGATTAATCACTTAAAGATGTGATTTTTGCACCAAGTTTACCTTGAGTCCATACTTCTGAAATATAGACTTGTCTGACAAAACTGAACCACTGATAACTGAACTACCTACCTATGTAAATTAGTCTAAAGCCCAACAAAATAGGTATTGTTCCAATTAATTAATACCGACTTCAACAAGTTATTTCACACTTTTTGAGTGTTCAAGTCGGTATAAAAAAATTCTCCCATTTTAGTGACCGTTGCTACTTAAGAGATCGATTGTCATTCACTGTCAATGACTATATCGTCAAGATAGGAAAACACTCAGTTATTGGAGTGCAACTCAAAAACGGTTTGACAGATTTTGATGAAATTAAAACGGGACCAGCTATCAATTAAAAAAAGAATCATCCAACCGTTTACCCAGTCGAAAGTTCTGTGGTAACAAACATTAAAAAAAACAGTCAAATACAGATCATCTTTCTTTTTTGAAGTGATTAAAAAATAATTTCATCTGGAAAGGTTGGACAACTATCCGGTAAATTTTACGCGAGTCCTAGCCGATTGTTAAATAATAATTAAGTTCATTTCGATTATCATTTTGTTAGACAATAATGCCTTAAGGCGGTAAGGCAGCCTGATGTTTTAATTAAAATGTTGGCGGAGATAAACTTCATTCTGACAATTGAACTCCAGAATGGACACAGTTCTCGGAGAGTATAAGATTTTTTTTTCCTATATCGGGTCGGGATTTAGACTCGCACGTCTTGTGCATTTGCCAGTGTCGTGTTATTTTGATTTTGAATTGTTGGAATTTAATGAACAGCCGATTTTTAAAAATATTTTTTTGTGTTTTAATGCCTTCTCTGAGCCAAGCCAAGAGCGCCCGCCGCGGCAACACTGGACCGCGCCGTGCTCCCTTTGAATAGAGTTTTGAATATTTACATGTAGCAAAGTAATAAAAAATATGAAATAATACATTTCAGGCACAAGAGGCTTTCAACATCAGGTGGTCCTCGTACTTATTCAGTCAAAAAACCATAAAAAAAAAACTCATCTCAAAATGTTTGTCAAACCAAATAGGTTGTTAGAATTTTTCCAAAAACCTACTGTATTGCAAGTTGCAATGCAACTAACGAGACTGCATTAAAAAGGTTAAATTCCAAAATAAATTAATAACCATTACATAGTGTTTTAGTTAGACAATAACACTGCAGGTTTTAAATGTACGTCAAAATATCTGTACGTCATTTCGTATAATGGGATCATCGAAAGCGCGAGTGGACAGACGTCAAAGATGAATGGCCGATGACGCCATAATGACGCCACTATGCCATTTTGTTGGCAACAGAACGGCACTATAATTATCTTCAGAAGGTATTATTTAATCTCATCCTACTTATATCATATTTTAGCATTTGACATCTTCACTTTTTTATATGTGATAAAAAAGTGAAGATGTCAAATGCTAAAATTCACTATTAAACTGCGTGGGAGTGACAGAGGGGCAGCGATAGTGAAATCGCAATGAGTAATTTATGTGATATCCGAATGTAAGCATAATAATATTAATAACACAAAACTAGTAACTTAAATCGAAAATGTAACTTTTCTTGTCCCTCTTGATAAGGTGTTGCTATTTTATTAATATATTTTTATACACATTCATATGTAAATAATTAAGGTATTTACGTTACAAGAGTAATATAAAGGCAACTTTGCAATTTTATTGTATCGAGAAAATTGTAAGGAAACGTGTTTCGGACTTTTCTTGTCCTTAGATAATGTGATCAAGATTAACATATAATTTTCTTACTGCTACAAACTAAATACATTTTGCTAAAAATCTGTTCAAGTAAGCACGTGTCAGCGCCTTGCCCCCGCTCGCTAGGGTTTTGTTTTTTCAAAAACACAAGTATTAATAATATACAAAGTATGTTGCATTTTTAGAAAAGTGTAACTCGGCAAACCTCCGCCCGAGTAGGCTTATGCAAAAACAGCGCATGTAGGCGCTGCAAAATTGTGAGCATACCTTATATTTCAAATTTATAGCATACCTACTCTTTTTTTTCATATTTAATTTTTATATTTTTTTCATATTACTGCTACAAACTAAATGTATTTTGCTAAAAATCTTTTCAAGTAAAGCTAAAAAGGAGTTTTCATATCTTTATTATTTCAATAACGCATGCTCGGCGGATTACGAGAGTAGGTACGGGACGAAATGCTGCATCCCCATTAGATGGTTAAGAACGAGGACAAATTAGGCTTACGTTATAAATAATATGTCATGTTGGCTTAGCGGTCAAAGCAAACCCCGCAGCTATAGCTTTGTATGGCGCGGGTTCGAATCCTGCACATGACTATAATTTTTCCACTCGTTATAATTCTGTAATTTTTTTTAAAGCACTTTTCACCGTCTTAATATTAAATCTGGAGTTCAAATTGAGTATTTTATCTGTACTTCCTGACGTGACAAAACAGTCATTGAAGAAAACGACCCTTTGTCTTTGCTTCTTAGAATATTTCACAACTTGTGAACACAATGTGTGATATTGTGATTAGTAAGTAATTACGGAATGCGATCTGAATGATGTATGAAACGGATTTATTTTAGGAAAATTTATCGATTTAAATAAAAAAGGCAGGGTATGGACTAATAACAAGACAATACAGGGTTATTGGTAAAATGCTAACAACCTCTTAGGGTTGACTTCTACTAGTCCAAACAAACATATTAAATGGCTTTTTTGTCTTTAAAAAATTTTTGTTTTTTATTTGGGTTTTAATGCCTACTCCGAGTCAAGAGCGCCCGCCGCGGCTACACTGGACCGCGCCACGCTCCCTTTGAATAGAGTTTGGAATATTTACATCGAGAAAAGTAATAAAAAATATGAAATAATACAACAAGAGACTTTTAACATCAGGTGGTCCTCGTACTTATTCCGTCAAAAACAAACAAAAAACACAAAAAATATATTTCAAAAAAATCTCAACAAAAACAAATTCATCGCAAAATGTTTGTTAGGACTAGCAGAAGGCAACCCTAAAAGGTTGACAGCATTTTATCGATAACACTGTAAACTCAAAGTAATTGGTGGGCCAAATGCAGTCAGTGGGCCGCAAAACTCAACCATAATGAAAAAAATATATTTCATATGTATATAGAGCGGTCATCATCATCAACTAGAATACATACACTCGCTCAAATCCCCTTAAAATTAATAATTTGCTATAATCTGAATCTTGGCAGGCGAGTTGGGCATCGTAGAATGCTCACCACCGTTAATCGAGAGGATACTGCAATATTTAAAAAACGCGCTATAAGCCATAGCGCGTTTTAAAAATATTATCACAAATTCGGGCCGCATCAAGAGGCTCGTCTTAAAATTGGATCGGGCCGCATCAAATGCCCAGCGGGCCGCGTGCGGCCCGCGGGCCGCATGTTTAACATGTCTGCTGTAGACGTACATACGCACACTGCCTAGACTCAATCAGGAGACGTCGCCATGTTCGACGTACGGGACGTTTATCCCGTGTTTTACAAGATCAATGGGAAAATTGCAGGTTTTTTGGCATATTTTCGAATATCGGTAACCCTCTGAAATATACTTCTATATATTTTGTAATTAACTTTTTTAAAAGACATATGTAGGTACTATTACAATTAAAACTCGTACATCAACATTTAAATACCTAGTACAGAAAGAACCGTGTACTTCAGAATCACCTTTTATTGATTTTTTTAGTTTAGAAACTAAGAAATCAAAAAATGTGATTTACAAAATATGTGTATAAGACTATTATTTAGTAGGTACTGTATATTGCCCCGTAGGATGCCGGGTTAGAATAATCTGTGGGTGTCGTAACAGGCGACGAAGTGTAAAATACCGGAAGGCAGCGAAGGGCAGCAGTGCCTTCTGAGGAAATGCTACCGCTAAGACTATATAATTATTACGACAGTAGATGAGTGCGACGGGCGCATACATATTTAGATTTTTTATCACTTCAAAAAAAGGAGGCGGTACTCAATTCGAGAGTTGTTTTTTATGTTTGTTACCTCAGAACTTTTGACTGGGTGAACAGTTTTTGATGATTTCAAAGCTAGTATGGTCCCATTTAAATTTCATCAAAATTGGTCCAGCCATTTTTGATTTACACTCCGATAACAGAAAAGTGTATTCCTATTTTGATGATATAGTCATTGACAGCGAGTGACAAACGATTCCTTAAGTAGCAACGGTCACTAAAAAGGATGAAAAATCTTTTTTTACCTAAAAATGGAACCAACTTCAACACTTAAGTGTGAAATAGCTTGTCAAAGTCGGTACCATGATAGTTCAAAAGTAACTATTATCTAGTTACTACAGTGAAACCTGGTTTATTGGGATCTGAAGGGATCAAGACATATGTATCAATTATTGAGGGTTGCCAATAATTCAGTGTTCCAATTAAGAAGGTTTAAAATTATTATTGTCTCATTTACAGAGGCCCCCGCTTACTGAGGTCGAAATGTGCCGTTATTCCATTTTCAGAGGTGGAAATGTTAATAAAAATGCGTATTTTTGGTCTAATGAATTGAATGTAAATATGTATGTACAATTGTACAGTCGCCTGCAATAAGATGTATACACTTCGTCATTTTCAAAATAATGCAATGTTAATATATTCTTAATAATCGTAGCTTACATAAACATGAATAAAAAACGTCAAATTATTTTTGATTTTATGATACTTCTGTGAACTTAAGAAAAACAGAAATCATTGCCACAATTTTGAAAATAAGAATGTGTATACATCTTATTGCAGGCGACTTTACATACAGCATGGACAAGACGACGCGAAATGTATGTAAACAAACATGTTAAAACCTGATTAATTTGTCTCACTAATACAGGTAATTAAGCTACAGAGTCTCAATTATAGAGGTAAACATTGAATGTCTTAGAATTCTAATCTCATTGTCCCAGGTTCAAAAAGTCCCATTCACAGAGGTAATTAATGAAAGAGAACCGGGACCTCATTGCAACTCTCAATAATAGAGGTTTCTCACTTATCCAGGTTCCTTTTAACCAGGTTTTACTATATCTAGTAAATTCTAGTACTTATGTCCTGTGCGCCTAAATCTGAATTTCCCCTAACAAATCCATGATTTTGACACTTTTGAACACTTTTCTTTGTACTTTGCAATGTAGTCTCGAATGAATCAGATTCACGAGTTGCAAATGTACGAAGTCGCAAGCGGGTCATCACCAAGGGATATTTCTATGCATTCCAAGCTTGTACTATGTATATATTACAAAGATAAGCTGTAATGCAAGCGACTTGGCAACCTACCAGACGTGAGGCCAGACGACAAACCGACACACCAAAAATAGCATACATATAGATATAAGTGATCGTAATATATACTTACTATTAGGAGTATGCCGCGTTTACTTATTACACGACTCCCAAAAAAAGGAGTGTCACGTTGCCTTAACAGGAAAATTAGGCGGAATAGTCACTAGATTAATTTTTAAGTGTTTAATATTAATTTAATGTTTACTTAGAATATTTTTAAAATATTGGTTATTACAAAACTGTTTAGTTTCGAAGCAATGATGGCTCAGAGGCATTGGCTATGGGCTGCCGCGCAGCAGGTCCATGGTTCAAATAACGGCTTGAGCTTCACCGCATGGTGCAAGGGCTTTTTGAGAATGCCCGCCTGGCTAGAAACCACCCTCAAGTTGAAAATCCTAACCAAGCACCTAACGGTGTGTTCCGGCAGCAGTCCTTGAGAGCCAGTGAAATTACAAGCAAATGAGACTTAACAACTATGTCTCAAGGTGACGGGCGCAGTGCAATTCGTGACTTGTGACGAAATGCATCTGTTATAAGCAGAGGTTAGTCCGCTGAACATCAGGTGGGCCTCAAGATTGTTCCGTTACAATAACATAAAAAAAGTATGTTCGACAGAACGTGCATCATAAATAATGACTGAATAATACGACAGTAAAATAATTAAAAAAGTAAAAAGCACGATTGCAATTTATAACTGAAAGTCATAAACTGTAAGTTACATATATATATGAAATCGATTTTTAAAGCCTTAGGTGACAAAAAAAATTGTACTCGCAAGGCGTCTAAAATCCGCCAGTTTGCTTTTTTTAAAAATGTTTATGTACCAAGTGTCACTTGGGTTAGCAAGACGAATCTAATGATATATCGTACATCAAAATCGGTTAAGCCGTTAAGAAGTTATGGTGGAATAAAGAAACTCACAAACATATTCAGGATTCATGTATATATGATACAGGAATCCTGAAACATAACGCTCCTTTTTTTGGGCAGTCGTGTAAAAAGTGAAATAAGATACATGTCCGTAAATAGAAACAATTATAAGTACAAAATAATTTAAAAAAAAAGACGTAGAATTTTGATAAATTTAAAAATATAATAAAAAAATCGGTCAATTGCGAGTTGGACTCGCGCACGAAGGGTTCCTTAACATTATCTATACATTAGATTAAACGCTATATTATAACCTTTTTTTTTAGTTTTTACGAAGGGTACGTAACCTTTTAGTGCACGAGTCCAACTCGCACTTGGCCGATTTTTAGTATTTGTTGTTATATCGGCAACATAAATACATTATCTGTGAAAATTTCAACTGCTAGCTTTTATAAAATGTACACCATCTATGTACAATGTCTATCTGTTTGTCACCGTAGGTCTGATGACAAACACATAGACAGACAGACTGACAGTGGAACTTAAGTAATAGAGTCCCATTTTTACCCTTTGGAACCAGTAAAATTAGATGTGTTGTTATTAGTGGTTATAATATCATAAAGACCGCCCTAATATCGTAAATACCACCCTACCCGAGTGCATATTCGACCCCCCCCTAACCCTCTCGGCTCACGCTTTAGCACACGTTCTTCCTAATACCTTCACCGACATAACATAATACAGAGGCAGCATTCGGCAGCAGTTTAGCATCGGATCACGTGAGGAATCTTCACACGAGGCCACCAAAAATACTCTTCTAGCTAAATCGCTTTAGGCGTAAATCCATCTTCTGACAAATAAAACAGATGCCTTCATTAAATTTATTATAGCGTTCAGTTGAATTCCTAACATTATTTCTAAACCTTATTGATTTATTCGAACGGATTGAATAATTAATTGGTATATATCGGAAATTCAAACGAGTTATTTTATTTATTTTAAAATGTATAATACTTAATGTAGCGTTGTCTTTCAGACTACGCTTGCGCTGTTAACAACAGCGTTAACGCGTATATTTATCATTATTTTTGTCCCCGACGTCACCCCGTTGTTTAATTACTATGTGTAATAATCGCGAAAACCTTATACAAATTCGTTCAAAAATTATTTTTCTACGACATTAAATGCTTACCACAAAATATCACAAGAGGAGGAGAAGAGAGCACGATATAAATAAATTATCCTGGCTCTGTGGCAGCTATCTCTACGGACTTTCAAGTGTAGGCCAAGTTTTAAATCCTTTAGATCCACCAAATTATGTTAAAGAGTATTCCGAACGCCCACCTTACTAGCTACAAATCTCAAGTATACAATACCTATAATTGTATAACCTGGTAGCAGTCCTTGAAATATCATTCCAATGCCTGATTTTTTTATTATATTAAAGCTCCCAACCGCGTCATTTGAAAATTAACTCAATCAAAGATCAATCAGGCAGACTTCGGAGCAGTTTTTTCCTTCTTTTGGTAGGATTTATATCTACGACACGGCACCACTATTAGCAGTCAATTCATGCCTGCTCATTTTCCACCCTCAAGGGCGTATATTTCGTGGCCCGACTGTCACAATAACATATGCCACTCCAAGATAGCTATCATACGAGTAGATTAATCCATCATATTGATTAGATCATATTTATATACGTATATATTATATCATTAAATCTACCAAGTTTCTGTGGCTTGGTGCTTATCTGATTTTGATAATGTGAGTACCTATAAATAGATTACTTTTATTAGGTTACGCGTTTTTGAGTGCCTGCGTCGATTACATAATGAGTAGGTAGTTTTAGGGTTCAGTCACGCCTGGCTCACACCGCACTTTATGTACATCGGCACGGTAATGTTATATAAACAGTATTTCAACTTCATAGAAACGGACGAAACGCGAGTAATACCTACGCGCCTCGATCCCGGCCTGCGCTCGTACCGCAGACAGGCTCGAGTGTCGTGACTACGCCGCAGTGACGAGCGAATGGTTTGTTGTTTTTTAACAATAACCGCGCGATTTTTTCACCAAAAATAAGTCAAGTACATATTCACATATAAAATATGATGAGTAAGATATATAGTGCTATTTTAAGTTACATGAATTCGTCAAAAACGCATCCAGAGATAACTTTTTTGATTACCTGGAAACTGAAAGGTAACTAAAATAATTTTACTAAATACTATAAAACAATTTTACTTACTAGTAAGTAAAATTGTTTTATACTAGTAAGTAAAATTGTTTTATAGTCTACATGTAGTTGACGGTAGGTACATAATGTGTGTCTTTTTAATGGACAAGTACCTATTTCCTTTTCTCCCGCGAAAAAATGTCTCGATTAATAAAAAAAAGTGAATAGAGTGAAGGAAAGTGATTGACACGAGTGAAATAGGTAGTAATTATAAGCAAGTTATAATAATATTACAGGTAGGTACAGGTAGATTAGAATGTGGGTTTTTAATACCTTAAAATATAATAATAAAGCATTTCGTACGTCTCACATATATTATTCGGTCGCCAATTTTAAAGAACGATTTTTTATTCAATCATAAACATGGTTTTTTGTTTAAATCTACCTACCTACTGGTCAAGAAAACAACACGCATTTTTAGTGAAAATCTTCCTGTTCAATTCACAGAGTATTTTATTTGTTTATATAAAAAAAGTATATTTACAAACACAAAACTAAATAGAAACACAAAGTAAGCAAATGTAATTAAAATGCTGGAGGCGGGCAGCCCTATCGCATGTTTACGTACAGCGCGGCTGTAGGTACTTATTTCGAAGACAGAGCCGAGTTACACTACTGTATAGATAACATTACCGTGTCAGAGCTATGCGTGCACACACGATAGAAAAAGAGACGGCTTATAGGTGAATATAAATATTAGGTACACCGTGCTTTGCGAGCTGAAGTGCACTTTATTGCTTAGCAGCTAGAGTCGCTTATGTTTGAAATGACTTTGTGGAGTGATTCTTCTTGTCCTTTTTATTGTGGTTCATTAAAATTGCAATAACCATAATTCTAGTTTAGCCTGTACAACATCTTCGACCGCATCATCACTTACCATCAGGTGAGATAGTGGTCATAAACTAACCTATCGGTCATAAAAAAATAAAAAATCATGTACCTACCTAATATGTTTTTATTACATACCATTACATACTATGTTTAATAGTTACATTGACGTCAGTTGCCTCTTTATGAGCAGAGTCCGAATTGCACTTGGATATTTTATATTGTTGTCAGGTTGTATAGCCTTTGAGGTTTTGACCAAAACCTCGTCGAAGTTGAAGAACTATAAGATTACTGTCTCAAGGGCAGCTGCTGGAACGCACCATTACTGACTGCTACGTGCATAGGTAGGTATAACCTAGCTACAAATATTTTACTTGAGTGGTAACGTATGCATAATAAATTACAAATGTAAGGTACCAACCTAATAGTTATCTGTATAACCATCTGTTTTCGTACGAAAATATACTCCTTTTTAATTTATTGGCAACTGGATACGTAGTCCTTAACTCCTTATGCCTACACATAATATAATATATAAATATTGGTGTCTTATGTAGTGCGAAGCATAAAACTATCAGCTGTGCAAACTTATACAGGAGAATTTTGTACTGTGAATCATTCATGTCAGGTACAAGATGAATATGTATTGTAATCACCTAAAATAATATACTAATAACTATGCTGTTAGGTCCACTATTACATAACTATATTTACCTACCTTACATATAAATTACTAAGCAAATTTGTAAACGAAATCTTTGATCTATGACCTATCAATATGTAAATAAAAGGATAGTCCATCCACGCTTTAACGTCGACTGACACAATTATTATTTGAGTATTTAAACTTTTATAAATATATTTTAACATTTAGTAATATTAATTTTCAGATAATATTTTGTTGAATACCGTTGAACAGATTGGCTGATAGTTTCTTTCTACACCAATTATCCATGCTTTTGGTTATGGATGAATGAGTCAAAGGTATGCGTCACCGGCTGATTAAAATTATTAGATGCCCTCTTGGAAATTCATTGTAAGAATACATGTTTTAACATTAAGTTGAAACAAATATGTGAGGTTTTCCTGCTTTTTGTGTATTAAATTATGTGTCTGATGTGATGAGTCATTCCTAACATTAAAATAGCCTTTTTTATGTTGCGGGCATAGACAAAACGACAGAAAGCGCTCGTTCCAAATTTCACTTCGCTGTACAATACAACTTTTAGAAAGTGCGTTCGAAAATTGGCGCAAACAATAACTCAAATTAATAGTACTACTTACAGGCGGGAGTTTCGCTCGATGACGTCACCTGCGTCCAAATATAAACGTTCTCCTTGGTGGAACCAAACACCCTCCGCACTTTTAGCACAGAAAAACAACCTGTTCTCATTGCTCGGAACTTTAACCACGTCTTTATTTCTCACAAACTCCGGTAAACACTGCACGCCAGCCGCCGCCGGTTTGTAAGTCAGCGACCAGTCCGCAAAATCACCTTCCACATCTAATTTGTAAGCACAAACACCATCGCACTGGACATTTTGAACTCGCACGGATAATATCCATGGTGGAGACACGGCACTGGTGTTTATTATTAAAAATAATAAAAGGAACAAACTGCTAGTCCGTGACGTAGAACGCACTTCCATGGCGGCTGGGCAATGAATGAGCGACGCGTCGATGTTGTACTCGTGAACTGCCCGACGTTCGTCCGATTCTTCAAGCAAGAAGAGACGTGAAGTCATCGCACTATGCTTTTATTTATTCAACCCGCTTGTCTGTTATAATCAGCACGCACACAGGCATAGTCCCCATACAACACATGAAGGACGGTATGCGATAGCTCTTCGAGTGGTTGATAAGGAGTTATCACATGCGTTTTTGAAGCGGCTAATAGAAGCTTACGACAGATGTATTTACTACAGCTGTCGCAATGAGTACTTCAGCGGCTTTTTAAGTCTAGTGTCTTCTCTCTAGTGGCTTTCCATACCAACTTTGTTTTGACATACTTCATTATTTTAATTACCAAGTGTTCAAAGTTCAAACTCGATTAAATTTTGCATACCTACATGTCCTTGAGTAAAACTATGCTTCTACTTTGACACGTCTTCGTAAAAATGTGTATTTTAGAATTATTTGGCAAATGGTTTCGTTTGGGAATTCTTATTTGCACATTTTAGATTTAATTAAGTAAGTATAATTACATTAAATTAATAAAACGAAAAACTGACAATCCAGAAGCATAGATTTACGCTCAAGGATGTGGATGACAAATTTCAATGAAGTTGAACAATTGGTACCTATTTGAAATATGACGAAATTCTACGTTTGTGTGTAAATAGCTATAAATCAGAAAATTTTAAACGAGGCCTTTTTCACCGTTTTGTTAAGGTTTAGTATTGACAAAATATACACCTGCAACGACTTTTTTACTAGACTATGCAACAGTGCGAAGCTAGAGAAATTGATGTTTTACAACAGCACAGTCCTGCAAACCTCTATTATTTTATAAAACTGAAACACCCACCTACGCCCAGTTGCATTGAAGGCTGCTTGCGGTAGATGATTTTAAATTCAAATTATACCAAGAGCTCGAGCTCCACAGCACGTAGAGCATTTAGATAATGATCACCTGGCTAGCTACCGCGCCTGAGTAAAAAATCTGTCGCCAAGAAACTAATACATACATAGTTTTTCATCAGCTTCCAATTCAGTATCCAGTTCCCATCCTAATAAGGCCTAGTCACATCATCACTTACCAGATGGTGATACTCGTAGTGACCAAAGATATTATTAAATAGATGCTGGCATTATAATTCGAAAACTTTAACACGACTTGACCATCTCCTTTTACCTGTTTTTAGGGCTCCGTACCCAAAAAGTAAAAACGGGACCCTATAACTAAGACTCCACTGTCCGTCTGTCTGTCCATCACCAGACTGTATATCTTGAACTGTGATAGCTAGACAGTTGAAATTTTCACAGATAATGTATTTCTGTTGCCGCTATAACAACAAATACTAAAAGTGGGACTCGCGCACATGAAAACTACAAGTACTAAAAAGGTTATACTCGTAATATTGTAGAAGTTGACCAATGTTGTAGAAGTAATGGAACTGTTATATATATAGAATGCACCCTTTCTTGCATACCAAGCACTCCTATCCCGCAGTCAGCTATTCCCATCCATAATCCGATTGTAGATCCATCCATCAGTCTCATCCCGCCAGCCATCCAAGACGGTTGCTTCTACATTATTTTTTTTTAAACAAACCAAAATCCTCGAGGCTCATAACACGACATAACCATTCGTGTGTGAGTTAAACTCGGATTTGGCAGATTTTTAATTCTAATTTTGCACCGCCAATACTTACTTAGTTCTCGAAAATATGTATAGGTAAAAGACACTGAATAGAATTTGTCACTATACACTATCATCATAGTAAAACCTTTAAGGGTGTAATCTCATTTCTGACTCATCTGGCGATGGGTCTCACCAGGAAACCTTTGAAACCAAAGACAAGCAAAAATTGCTGACCTACAAGCTAATTTGTAAACATATTTTGTTATTCGTAATATTTTTAGCCTCCAAAAAATGAGGAGGTTCTCAATTTGGCTGTATTTTTTGTGCGTGTTAGAGACATCATTCGGAGAGTTAAATGTTTGAAAAAAAATCTTTTGATCAGATGAATTCTAGTAGTCTGGTTGATGGCCGCGCACCGTCCCCTATAACGGTTTAAGTAACATAATTGGAGCATGAAATTACGACTTGAGATAGCGTGGCTAGCCAAACAACCTAACCTAGGCATCTGGCTCGAAATTGGAGGACGCGGGTTCGATCTCGCCCGGGGCATAAAAATTTTGTGCACCTAAAATTCGTAAAATATGATTTTCTCTTAACACGCAATAGTGCTTGTTATCATATTTTTTTATTTTTTAATAGCTTATAGGCTAACATTTGACCACTATCTTACCTGATGGTAAATGATGATGTGGTCGAAGATGTTGTTCAGGCTAGCCTAGAATCACTGGCTGTCAAGGATAGCTGCCGGAACACACCGTTAGGTGCTTAGCGACAGATTTACTACTTAAGGGCGGGCATTCGCAAAATGCCCTACCACCATGCTACAACGACTGCCATCCTAAGACAACAACCGGGACCGACTCCGAATCTCCGAAGCACGTGCACGCTCTGTAGTAAATAAATAGTAATGCCACTAGCGATCACCCAGCGAAGTCATGACCGCGGCGGACGTTGCGTAACTTAGCTGATCGGATCGAACGACTAAGCAAGCTACGCTATAAGCGCCGTATAATAACTTTACCTTCGAACCGATCAGCAAAGTTAAGCAACGTCCACCTCGGTCATGAGTTGGATGGATGACTGCTGGTGACATTACTACTGAGCGTTTCCATGCTTCGGAGGGCATCTTAATCCGTCGGTCCCGGTTGTTGTCTTAGGATGGCAGTCGTTATAGCATGGTGGTAGGGCATTTTGCGAGTGTCCGCCTGGGTAGAAAATTTGTCGTTAAGCACCTAACGGTGTGTTCCGGCAGCTGTCCTTGAGAGCCAGTAATTCTAAGTTAGCCTGAACAACATCTTCGACCACATCATCACTTACCATCAGGTGAGATAGTGGTCAAAGGCTAACCTATCAAGCATAAAACCTTCATATTACTACTGTAGATAACACACTACACGTTTGATCAACGATCAAGATAATGATTATTTCTAAATTCTAATAGGTAGTGATTAGTTGATTACCAATCGTATAGGTAATGTCATCTATGATACCATTTAGATAATGGTGACGATGCTTTGATTAATTAAGACCCCGTTTCATAATCAGTACTAATATTATAAATGCGAAAGTAACTCTGTCTGTCTGTCTGTTACGCTTTCACGCCAAAACTACTGGACCGATTTGAAAGAAATTTGGTATGGAGATAGTTTGAGACCCGGGAAAAAACATAGGATAGTTTTTATCCGACTGCGCAAAAAGAAGTTAATGTTTTTGCGCGATAACCGACATACGCGCGGGCGGAGCCGCGCCCGGAAAGCTAGTGTTCTAATAAAGTTTCGGGTTGCTAACCAACACATAAAATATAGGAATGATAAAAATGACAGTTAACACGCAGCGCGTTCCAAGCTTTAACCGATGGACAGGCTAAATCGATGGCTGTGATACGCAAAGATAGCGTTTTGTTCAATAAATAATATGTTCTGAGTAGTATAACCGGAACTTACTCGAACATTCTGAAACAGGCCCTTAATTATATATTTAAATTGCTCCAATTATAAAGTAATTACAGGTGATAAACGGGCACGTGTAAGATTATTTAAAAAAATGGCTATTATTCTGAAATATTTGTTGGTTTTCATATGATTGGCTTTTTACAGCATAATCTATTTCCGAATAAATTTTAGTCATAAATTCACATGGTACTAATTTAATTATATACCACAGTATTTACTTTACATTCATAGGCCTGATGGTTTGGAAAATAATCATTAATTATATTACACAACTTAGTAGGTTTTTACCCCCGAGAATCAGGAATCACGTGTGGGGACACGTGATTCCTGCGGGTGGTATTAAATAGGCAAAAACATCATGTGACCTCCCATAAGACAAAGCTATGTTTGTAAATCGACAAGTATCTAAAGAAGCCATTCCGAAGAGGCAAGACAATGACTAGGACACACAGCATGATTTTTAGTACATTTTTGAAGCGCTCGTAGCGAAGTTTTAGCCATTCTGAATCGATCAGCAAAGTTAAACTACGTCCGCCGCGGTCAGGAGTTGGATGGGTGACCGCTGGTGACATTACTACTGAGCGCTTCCGTGCTTCGGAGGGCACGTTAAGCCGTTGGTCCCGGTTGTTGTCTTAGGATGGCAGTCGTTATAGCATGGTTGTAGGGCACTCTGCGAATGCCCCCTGGCTGGCTACCACCCTCAAGTTGAAAATCTGTCCCCAAGCACCTAACAGTGTGTTCCGGCAGCCATCCTTGAGCCAGTAATTCTAGGTTAGCCTGAACAACATCTTCGACCACATCATCACTTACCATCAGGTGAGATAGTGGTCAAAGGCTAACCTATCAGGCATAAAAAAAGGCATATAAAAAAAAAGTTAAGTACGGTTCTACGCAGGCTATCCGCAGACGCGTTGTGCTAAGTAACGCGGACTTCCGTTGAGCTAGTCGCACACGAAAGGCTGCCCCGGCATTGCGAAACCCGGGAATACATCAAAGTGCCGATTAGCAGTAACAGAAGAGGTATTATGGACATCATTAGGGGGGCTTGCTTGGGTGTACCCCGGTCTTTGAACTAGATATGTTGAGTATGCAGCATCTTACTTGCGTCTCTGATTAGGTAGATAACGCCTCGTTCTACTGCCGACTTTATTTACCTCGGTTCAGCATCATGAAAATATCGAAAAGGGTAGTGCACTTAACATCCGAAGTTTGCACTCCAATCTCATCAATCATCTCAGTCCACATGATATAGTACAGACTGCAAAACACCTTTTATTTCTTATGCTTCCTCTACACATCTACTGGTGCATGATTGTAGATAGATAACCAAATAATATCCGTGGATAAATTCGTGATGCGTCCACACATCCGTGAGTCATTCAGTCTGAGTCCAAACTCGCAAGACGCAACTCGTACCGCACAAATTAAATGTGAAGATAGTAGTAGAAAATCTGTCGCCAAGCACCTAGCAGTGTTTCCCAGCAGCAGTCCTTGAGAGACAGTAAAATAACAGGCACCTGAGACTTAACAACATATCTCAGTGTGACGGGCGTAGAGCAATTCGTGACTGGTGACGAAATGCGTCTGTTATAGGCAAAGGTTAATCCACTTTACATCAGATGGGCCTCGCGCTTGTTCTACCACAATCACATAAAAAACAACTGATTATCAGAAATTCTAACGTTTATTTTGTTAAGAAGTTATAAAAATTATTTCCGCGCATTACTGACGCATCGGCAGACGGGTGGACAGACGTCTTGCGTTTGCACTGTCAACTATAAGGTCCGTTTTGCTGAAACCGGCAACAAACAAATAGGCGACACATTTATCGGCCGATATCTAGAGGAGGCATTACGAGACGAGATGGACGAGAGGAGCCGCGGATCAGCTGTTCCGATGACCCGCCATTTTGAAACGTGGCCGTATAGTTAAGTACTTTGTAGTAGTTCAGGCCACGTGTGATGAGCGTGTGTGCTATCGATGACATCTTTTCGTTAAACTTAGATATTATATTAGATTTTTTACATTGATACACTCGATCGCACACCAGTAAACAGATTACCAATCTTATCAACTTTAGGTATAAGTGTGACGGCGTATTTAGGTACACTCACCGTAATTCAACATCGGTATTCCTTCTGCCGAAGTTTTATCACTGGGGAAGTGTAATGCCCACCACCAGGAGGGTTTTCCTGTAATAGTAGCTACTTCAATAATGTGTATGTCTCCAGCTTACTCAATTAAAATTTCTTAATTCTGAATATGCCAATATTTAGAGCAGATTTAGTGCAATTATGAATACCAACTCAAAGTTTAAAAAAATTTAACAGCGTAATGTTATAATTTTATTTCACTTAAAACAGTAAAGAAAATTTTAGGTACAAAACTAAGTACTGAGATTTATAAAAAATTAAAGAGATTAAAGTGTCATTTACAAACCAAAAAAAGTCCAGGCATATCTGTCATCAGTCCCAAACATATATATCTTTATATATAAAAATTACGTCTCACGTTGTTTGTCCGCGATTGACTCCTAAACCAATTTTAAATTTGATTTGCACACCGTGTGCAATTTCATCCTAATTGAAAGATAGGATAGCTTACATCTCAATTTATAGTCGTAATTACTCGTGCGAAGCCGGGGCGGGCCGCTAGTATATACAATATTTCATAGATCTATTATCCAACCGCATTATGTACAGTACATACACTTTCCAACCACCTCAATTTTTTATTACCTAGTGTTTGACCGTCCAATAATAATGCACAAAACAGCGACTATACCCTATAAGGAAGGATTTAAGACCCTTTATCGATGATTACGTCGATCATCCATTTATCCTTACATTCCATACTTATATCTTTAGAATAATGATATTTAGTTGGTCTATTTTTTCACTGAAATCTGTCAATATTGCAGATATCTTTAAAAAAAATAAACAATAGTAAATACAGATGTTTTTTCATATTCCACATACACAATACATGTTTTTCAATGTTATTTGTAATTACTGCTCTGAGGTACTTGAGAGTTAAATTTAACTGTAACGTGTATTTTTACTTTGCTCGTTGTCTTATTTTCATTTGACTACTTTTTAGGGTTCCGTACCCAAAGGGTAAAAACGGGACCCTATTACTGAGACTTCGCTGTCCGTCCGTCTGTCACCAGGCTGTATCTCAAGCACGGTGATCGATAGAAAGTTGAAATTTTCACAGATAATGTATTTCTGTTGCCGCTATAACAACAAATACAAAAAGTTGGCCAAGGGCGAGTCGGATTCGCGCACTTTAAAAAAATAGGTTATATATGAAGTCAAATGTTAAATAGTTAATGGTACAGAACCCTTCGTGCCCGACTTCGACTCGCATTTCGCCTATTTTATATTGATACTGTGTAATTTTAATTTTCTAATTAGCGTAATTGGTTTATCCGTTTAAATAAGCCAATTATTAAATAAATAAATGGTAAAACAGGGCAAAACATCAAGAGCTAAACTTGGGCGTGATTGTAGTGAAAACGTTAAAGTAATACTACGAATTATAAAAACAGTTCAAGTGCAAGTCGAAACAGCGCTAAGGATCTTGACGTAAATAAAAATTGTTAACGTAATCTACGAAGTTATGGTGTTTGCTGAGAACTCGAAGGTTGTATTTGGCTAGGCAAGCATTTACAAATTTACAACATGCCCTACCTATTACCATCTGGTGAAGCTTTAAGCCCAAGGCAGGACGTTACGGACTTTATACACGTGCTGTTTCGAATCCCAATTTATACAAGTAAAACCCTGATATGGCAAGTTTTATTCAGTATTGCACTGCTCATAATATGAGCATAACCCTTGCCTTATGACTGTTATTAATTTTAATTATTCTGTACATTTTTTATTTTGTAATAAGGCAATAAATTGATATTTTATTTATTTATTTATCCTGTCCTAGGTCATTGTGCACTATTATTGGACGACTCTGTATGTGTAAGTTTAGGTTCATGCATGCTATTTCCCACAGCCTCCGCCGCCACATTTGGACTTCTTAGGTGGTCGGTAGGACGATGTCGACGCGCCTCCACTTAGGGGAAGGTAATCTAAAAAAAAAATAACATTCTATTAATACTTTTAATCCTTTTACAAATTCCTAAAGGGAAAACTTCATTATTATTATATTTTAACTGTTAAAAGTATTGAATCTAAAGTTATTTATCAAGGATGGCGTTTACGACGCTCTTATAAGGACAATTGCAGAGAGTAACATTGAAATATTAAATTTTACAGCTACCGAATATGACTTTTATAAATGCAACCTATGCTACTATGGATATGTACTCAAGCAATTTACATTGAATATATTATATAACTTATAACAAGTACCACATAATGGAGATATCAGAATGAGAATCAATTCAAGACTATTTAATATTGTTAAGTTTGCAATGACGCCTGCTAGGCGAATTACATTACAAAATTACAAATTTACGAGAGAAAAAATATAATATATAATTATATATTAAAATTATAAGGTTGCGTCATCATTTACAAGTTTAAAACCAATTGCAAAATTGGTCTTGTTTGTAGTACAACGCAAGTTGAACTATAGGTGTCGCTCCATCCCGATACGATGGTTGCATGAAGAACGAGAGCAAGAATTACAGTTATGAGTCATTGTGTCATGTTAGCTCAATTGGTTAGAGCATACCCCGGCTAAAGGGGTGGATGGACGCGGGTTCGAACTCCGCACATGACTATAATTTTTTTCTCTCGTAAATTTGTAATTTTGTAATACAATTCAAGACTATTTAAATTATTAGCAGCATGGAGAACATAGATAATTTTCAAAAAGTATAATATAGTAAGTGTAAAATCTTTGAAAGGAACTCTTAAGGAATATAATTAAGAGAAGGATAGTGCTATACAGGGTGGAAACTTTGAGCGGGGCAGTAAGGGGAAGTACCTTATCCATTGTAGCTACTCGGAAATGGTCTTAGGAGAATATCCATATTTTTTTATATAATTTTGATCCCCATTCACAGATTTTCAAAAAAATTACAGTTAGCTAGAAAATAGCAATTTAACACAAAAACATTTTTGATGCCAATCGATCCTGTTTCTAATACTGATCAAAATCTTCTATGGGACCATCCATCGTTGGAGTACTCAAAAAGTCACAAATTGCAAAAAACTTTTCCCGTACATTTTGTATGAAAATTTTACGCAAAAGCTTTTTTAGTGATGGTACACTAAAAAGCTTTTGGATGGACTAAAAGATCTCAATCTTTTTGTTGACTGAATAAAAAGATAAGTTAAAAAACAATTCAAATTTCGAACTCAATAAAAATCAATCTTGAAAGTTTGTTGGGCCAGAAAAGCTCTGAGTGTGTTGTGAATTTTACACTATGTGCATAATTAGACAGATAAGAGAAAAATAATCTCCAATTTAGAACGTTTAGACTTGCTAGAAGCATATTACGTAAATAATAAAAATACACCATCAAGTTATGTTAGTTAATATAAAAAGGAAATTAATACCTTGCCTTCTTTTTGATAATATGTGTAAAATTGTACGTGATCATTTGTCTTTTATTTTAGTTGTTGTATTTCAGTTACACAAATTCATTACAAAATGTAAGGGAAACGTTTTTTGCTAATTGTGACTTTTTGAGTACTCCAACGATGGTTGGTTCCATAGAAGATTTTGATCAGTATTAGAAACAGGATTGATTGGCATCAAAAAATGTTTTTGTGTAAAATGGCTATTTTCTAGCTAACTGTATTTTTTTTTTTAAATCTGTGAATGGGGATCAAAATTCCATAAAAAAAATATGTATAGTCTCCTAAGACCATTTCCGAGTAGCTACAACGGATAAGGTACTTCCCCTCACTGACCCGTTGAAAGTTTCCACCCTGTATACTTCCGAATGCAGATGAAAAGAGACGGACTTACCGCACGCTAGTCAAAAAGCAAAATATGCAATAATTTACGTGCAACAGGAATATTACTGGTATCATTGATTGTATTAGTTGCATAGTCAACGTCGTTTGCTTTTCGAGATTTAAATGCCTCAAAAGCTGGTAAAAATCTTACCTTATGGTAATTAAAGTGATGATATGGTCTAATTTGTATATAGGTTAAACCTAGATTATGAACTGGTTCTCTTGGACAGTTGCTGGAACATGCCAATAGTTGTTTTTTTACTCGACAACAGATTTTTTTACTCTAAGGTGGTATTTGGCTAGGCAAGCATTTACATGCCCTACTACTATGTGGTGCAACTTCGAGCCCGCAACTTGATTCGAAACATATACCTGGGCATTGGTACTGATGTAATTGTTCACTGTCGTCACTTCATATTTGGCGTTACTCACTTGATATCTGTTGTTACTCACCATCAGTCGTTACTCACTTGATATCTGTTGTTACTCAATATCAGTCGTTACTCACTTGATATCTGTTGTTACTCAACATCAGTCGTTACTCACTTGATATCTGTTGTTACTCAATATCAGTCGTTACTCACTTGATATCTGTTGTTACTCAATATCAGTCGTTACTCACTTGATATCTGTTGTTACTCAATATCAGTCGTTACTCACTTGATATATTTCGTTATACACTTGATATCTGACGTTACTAACTTGAACAATGTCTTCTTAATTTTTTGTTTAATACTAACCATCCCCAGCGCCCAGCCTCTGCCCGCCAGCGGCAGAGCCATACTTCTCGAGTCGCTCCAACAACTCTTGCTTCTTTCGCTCCTCACGCTGCAAACAAACGATGTTCTTAATATTTACTACAAAAGAATTCTTTGACATCTTTTTCCTACCCTCATTCCACTATATATAGTAGCACATAGGGTAGAAGACTCTTTGTTTATGTATCCCATTTTGTAACATTATTCTAGGTGCGTGTGCAGTTTTACCAAAGTCAAAATAATTTATTTTATTTTGGCGCTATGACGCTCCTATGAAAGTACATTATAAACTAAATTTACTATTAAAATAATCTACTGTCGCGTTCAGCAAATGGTATGGAGCCATTTCGAGAAGAACGTGCTAGAAACTCGGGGATATTCCTTTTATAAAATTTATGCAATATATATTACATACGTGATAGGTGATTTGGCATAGGTGGAATATCCCATGCATTTTAGTCTTCTAAATAATCACCCATTTTATAATATATTTTTTTTATTAAATTCTTTTTACTTGAATTTTCCTTATGTCACAGAATGAAAAGGACCAGTAGGTATACTCTTCCAAATATTAATATCAACAAACTGTATAATATGTTGTATTCAAATTATATTTTTAAACACTACAAACTAATAAAAAAGTACTTAGTATGTTAAGTGTACATAGTAAGTGTCATTAATGACATACTTAAATCACTTGTACAAACAAATATGTATCATTTATTATTCTTACAGGCATAAACATGTTTAACGTATCTATTTTTTGTATGTATTGAAGCGCTAGTAGCGAAGTTTGCTTAGCCGTTCTGAACCGATCAGCAAAGTTAAGCAACGTCCGCCGCGGTCATGAGTTGGATGGTTGACCGCTGGTGACATTACTACTGAGCGCTTCCGTGCTTCGGAAGGCACGTTAAGCCGTCGGTCCCGGTTGTTGTCTTTGGATGGCAGTCGTTATAGCATGGTGGTAGAGCATTTTGCGAATGCCCGCCTGGCTAGCTACCACCCTCAAGTAGAAAATCTGTCGCCAAGCGCCTAACGGTGTGTTCCGGCAGCTGTCCTTGAGAGCCAGTAATTCTAGGTTAGCCTGAACAACATCTTCGACCACATCATCACTTACCATCAGGTGAGATATTGGTCAAAGGCTAACCTATCGACCATTAAAAAAAAAATATTATGTTTGCAATAACGCATGCTCTGCATATTACATTACCCCCTACAGCTGGGGCATACTCTGACCATTTAAGCTAACATGACATAATATGACTTATAACTCTAATTTTTGCTCTCGTTCTTCAATCGTCGTATAGCGATGGAGCGACACCTATAGTTCCACTTACGTTGTACTACAAACTAGACTAATTTTTTGCAAATTAGCTTTAAACTTATCGGTTTTCTATCCTATACATTTCGGAGAGTGTGCGCAACAGTGTGTGCAATTACACGCGTTGATTCCACCATGCCCCTTTTACCATCGGACAACAAGGCGCTCTGATGGCCGTCATCCTTTCATGGTTGACATTCCTCCGTTTCGCTTCAACTTTTATCATCCGTACAGCGAAGGAGAGGAACTCATTGCCCGTGTCTTTGTTTCCTGAACAGTATAATTTGGAACCTTCAAGTCTAGAGTGAATAGGTATCTTCTAGGCAAGCATGCTACATCTTCGGCCCAAGATCACTTTCCATCAGGTGAGATAGCGGCCAAATGCTTGCCTGTAACACATAAAAAAAATTTTGTTAATGATGACGCAATCCTATAATTTTAACGCATGCTCTGTGGATCTCATTACAAATTTACTATCTATAAATTAAAAATACCAATAAATTGGCTTAAAAATAAACGAAATTATATAGTGGACAACTGAGAGACAGATAGCAAAGTATAATGAATACGATTCTAATTTTGCTTTAGGTAAAACCTTGAAACCTGTTCAAGCGCAGTTGAGCCCAAACACTGAGGATTCCGTATGAACACAGAATGTCCAGAACATCATTAGTTATTAAATACTATCCAAGATTCCTTGTTGGGGTCCAACTTGCTATGGGCCAATTTATTATCTGCTATTATATGAGTATTTTAGTATTTAAACTATAATCACATCAAGTTTGATCATTTAGTTTATTGAACTACATGTGTACTGTTTGTGCCAGATAGACCTGAAAATCTTATTGACCAATGGGACAATAAAAGTCATCAAACGGGACAATCGTGCTAACAGCTCGGTTCACATTGTAGAAATTGATTATTGAAGTTTGACATTTTATAATTTTATTTGGCATATATTTTACTATTGTTAATTGTATTTTCCATTGACTTTTTTATTCATGTAATGACTTCTGTTTCAATTGTACTTATTACTTTTTTGATGTAATGAATGTGAGATGAATTTTCATGTTTGTAAAATCATTTTTATCTCAATAAAATAATTTAATTTAGGATACATAACTACGCTTTATACATAAACAATTTTGAAGCAATAATGGCTGAGCGGTAATATCTATGGTCTGCCATACCACAGGTCTACGGTTCAATCCCCACCGCCAGCTTGAGCTTTTCCCAGCATAGTGGAAGGGCATCTTGTGAATGCTCACCTGCCTAGCTACCACCCTCAAGTAGAAAATCTGTACCCAAGCACCTAACAGTGTGTTCCGGCAGCAGTCGTTAAGAGCCAGAAAAATTACAGGCACATGAGACTTAACAACTGTATGATGCAGTGTAACAAGCACAGTGCAATTCGTTCAGATGAAATGCATCTGTTATCAGCAGAGGTTGGACCATTTAACATCAGGTGGGCCTATAAAAAAAATATTTAAAAAAACATGTTTCTTGTATGGGGATCCTCTTATATTTTTAGTTTTTATTATTATATTTTAAACAATCCACCATGCTAAATATATTCTGTAAAGAATTCAACTGGCTACATTGTACCCAAAATCCATCCCTTTAAAGGTACTTTCGATGGCTGGATGAACACAGAGTAGAGGCTAAGTAATATGATCCCATATCTAATACAGAATCCTAAAACCAATATTTTAATCCTGTTGCCAGCCAATCTTTTTTGTGGATGTATTACCTCTTTTTGTTGTTGAGCTGCTTGCTCTGAAGCCGCTAGCAACTTCTCCTGTTGCTTCTCCCGAGCTCGCTGAATGGCTTCCATGCGTGCTAGGACCATGTCTGGGTCTGAAATATGTAAGGAATGTATTGTTTTTTTTATTATTGTTCATTATATGAAACTCCAGGTAATGGAATACCCTGATTGAGTCTGTGTTTCCGGTTAAGTACAATATGGGGGTCTTCAAAACGTGAGTGAACAGGTATCTCCTGGGTAAGAGCGCTCCATCATCGACCGCATCATCACTTAACATCAGGTGAGATAATGGTCAAGTGCTACCCAGTTCAGTATATAAAAATAAAAAAACTTGGATGACTGACCACTAGTGGCATTACTAATATAAAGCTATAGGTCTTGATGGTTGTCTTACAATGTCTGCCTTGGCTGACCATCACTCTCAAGTAGAAAATCTGTCACCAAGCACCTAATGGTGTGTTCCGGCCGCTGCACTGTCTTCTACTTGAGAACCAGTAATTCTATGTTAGCCTGAACACATCATCACTTACCATCAGGTGAGAAGTTGGTCAAGGGGTAGTTTACAAGCTATAAATAAAAATAAATTAGCAGCAAATATAAACAAACCTTTATGGTAGGCAGCATCTTCTCTAGCCTCTTTCCACTTGTCTATTTTTGGACGCAGTTTGAGCAAGATGTACACTACAGCTATGCATGATCCCAGTATGTACCATCCATATGATGCGAAAAATTGAAGCACTGAAAAACGTAAATTTCAGACAAAATCACAACCATGGAAAAATTTCCTCCTTAAAGTGATCAGACCCCTCTTAGGCCAGGTTATGCTCTACCAATTGATGATAGTTGTTATATACATGTATGAGTAGCTTGTAGGTATAGTATCATAGTCTGAACCTCTGAGTGAATGAAAATATTATAACCCTTACTACATTTATTTACTCAATCTAGTTGCATAAGAAATCTTCACTTCTTTACAGCTACCTCGCCAAATATACATGTTAATACATATTTGTGTGATTTATGACTTCTACTTAAGACTTTTATTTCACTTTGAGTCTGAATCAAGAAAGTGAGTAAGTACTACAAGAGGGGCCAAAACTCAGTAATGTAAATAAAGTCGAGTATGGTAAATTTTTATATCAGTTGTATTTATACATGTTATCTGTTAATATCCTTTTTTTTATGTAATTGTGATGGGACACGCTCGAGGCCCACCTGATGTTAAGCGGACTAACCTCTGCCTATAACAGATGTATTTCGTCACAAGTCACAAATTGCACTGCGGCCGTCACCTTGAGACATATATATATATATATATATAGTTGTTAAGTCTCATGTGCCTGTAATTTCACTGGCTCTCAAGGAGTGCTGCCGGAACACATTGTTAGGTGCTTATATATGTCGAAGCAGTGATGGCTCAGTAGCTTTGGCTAGTGACTGCCACGCAGCAGGTCCATGGTTCAAATACGGTCGCGGGCTTGAGATTCACTGCATATTGGAAAGGCAGAAAGAAGACTTTCCAAAAAATAGTGACATGCATTCATATAATCTCCCGAATAAAAACAAATTGTTTCTACCAAAAGCCAGATTAGCAAAAACTAAAAACAAGGAATTTTTTTTGTTGCGTTTTTATCTCCAATCAGTGGTTTTCACTTTCAGAAGATTGTTTGTGGGTATGTTTGTTAAGGCATTTATTTAAAGATCAAAATGTATAATAAATTGCCTTACTGTTTTATATATCTAGATCTGAGATATAGATTAGTTTGAATTAAACAAAGCCTGAAATTATTTTTTCGAATACAATCTATTCCATAATATTAATGAATTTTTTAATATGAAATTAATAGAATCTTCATTTATGTACGACTACTATACTACTATACTACTATACTATAATACTTTACTATTCTTGCACGATCTTTAGGCTCTTTCGATGTAGCATATCTGGCTGAGGCCAAAAACACATGGAGACTGGCTTGTCCAAATACTGAATTCCCAAAAATGTTGTCATCTCAGAAACAGTGGGATCGGCCCCTATGCGAGCTAACACGGAAAGATCTTTTAAATACGTGTTCTAGCATCGCAGATCGTGCTCGTATTCTCGCTGTTTCTGTGTGGGAATCCGGTCTTTGGTTACAGGCCATTCCTTCTTACAAAACTGGTAGCCTTATAGATCCATCCGCTTTTCGTCTAGCTATTAGCTTACGCTTGGGTGCAAGGTGTTGTGTTGCACATCACTGCCAGTGTGGTACTGCAGTTGATCAACTCGGTCACCATGGCCTCTCCTGCTCTCGAAGTGCTGGTCGAATTTCCCGCCACGCCAGCCTTAACGATATCATTCGCCGGGCTTTTACCAGCGCCAATGTTCCAGCTATTCTCGAACCGAATGGTCTGATACGTGACGATGGTAAAAGACCTGACGGCATGACTCTGGTTCCGTGGAAGTTAGGACGGCCCTTAGTGTGGGACGCTACGTGCGTGGACACTTTAGCGCCGTCACATCTTTCTGAAACCAACGTGAGGGCTGGCGCTGCGGCTACTTCGGCGGAGCAACTCAAGCGGCGCAAATATGCTAACCTCGGTATGGGTTACATATTTGAGCCGTTTGGTGTGGAGACGTTGGGTCCGTGGGGACCGGGAGCTCATCGTATTTTCCAAAACCTATCTGAGCGCTTGGTCGATGCGACGCGTGATCAAAATGCTGGCACATATTTGGCTCAACGAATAAGCATTGCAATTCAACAGGGCAATGCTGCCAGCATGCTGGGCACGCTGCCAACTGGGAGTGGGCTGGAGCATTTGGACTGCCTATGAGTCTGCTATGACTTATATGTGTCTAAATGCTTTTATTGTAGTAGCTGTAGTGTTTTATATAGTTCATAGTATTTTGTTTAATAAAGGCATACTACTATACCAATTTATATTTATTCAATAAATATTGCTTCAAATGTGACCGCAAACCTTTTCATTTATTTTGCTTATATATAATTTGTATATAATTTTGACTTTTTTTTTATATTTTCCACAAATTTTGTTGCTTTATTAATATTTAACTTGGCTAAACACTTTTTTTATTATAATTGTAATCTGTTTATTTGAAATGTATAAAATAAGTGACTTGATTCATAATAATTTCACTAATTACAATGCTTATTAAGTAATGTTTCGATGTATATGATTGCTTGTATGTAGTTATTATTAAATTATTTCATTTCAATTGAAAACAATAGGGAACTAAAGCATTATTTATTTGACTTTAAGATATTTAAATAATAATATAAAAATGTTACATGTATACTGACTTGCCTAGAATAGCATTATTAGTTATTATGGCCAATAAATGATTCTGATTCTGCATTTAGTGAATGCCCGCCTGACTAGCGACCACCCTCAAGTAGAAAATCTGTCACCAAGCATGTAACGGTGTGTTCCGGCAGCTGTCCTTGAGAGCCAGTAATTCTAGGTTAAGCCTGTTAACACCTTCGACCATATCATCACTTACCATCAGGTGAGATGGTGGTCAAAGGCGTATGTATCAGCAGTAAAAAAAACATATACAATTTTATTATGATTTAATAATAAGCGATTCACAGGGGTGCATTCTTATTTGTCGTCCGACGACGTCCGACGATGCCCCGAGCGTTTTTATATGCCCGGGGCGATCGTCCGATGATCATCCGGAGCGTTCTTATATATCGCTCGACGACGCACCGGTCGCCCCACGAAATCGGTGGATAAATATCGCCCTGACGTTTCATTTGACAGTTGGGACTTGATTTTTCTTTGTTTTAAGTTACTTTTTGTTTACGTAGACTTCTGTTTACAAAATTTTATTATTATTATTGTTATATTATGTATGTTTGTTTTAGTTATGTATTCTGGAAAAGTACATAATTACAAACATTTCTTCTGAGTCAGTGAAACATTTTAAGTAGTGTTCTTGATACAGATATGATACAGAGCCGTTCTTAAAAGGCGGATGACGAGCGTCGCTCTGCTTGGAGCGATCATCCGTCGTCGGACGACAAATAAGAACGCACCCCAGATACCCATATTTGGCCAAAGTAATAATCCTCATTGCTCGACTAGATGATCAACTGATTCATAATTTGTTCAATTAATCAGCTGAGCAATACATAGTCAACTCATATATTTTTTATCAGAGAATAAATATGTATGGGTACACTATTGGTGAGTCACCCGCCTTCATTACAAGATTCAAATTAAAACTAGTGGCAAGACAACATGAAGGACGTAATGTTATAATAGAAACTTCTATGTAATTAATATATACCGACTTACCAAAGCTGATTGGATTAAAACTGCCAATGTTATCGGAGTCCATCGTCTGCTCTTTTTCAATCATCGGATCCATAAAGCTTCGAAACCTTGAACCAATTAACAAAACAATATTTTGTAATTTCCGCAAGATATTACAAAATAACAGGAAAACCCACACAAAACTCGCGCCCTGTTTTGATATAGAACGGTTAGAATAAAGTCAGTATAGTTTGGTAGAAACAGATTTCATGTATTAAAATGAACTCTAATCTGTCTTACTTAGCTTAACAAAACTTTATTTTCTAGAAATTTCACTTCAAATAATATTCTTGTTCACTGAGGAGCCGACCACTATAACTGCCAACCTGTGTCCTGTGATCTACCAGCCCAATAATTGGCGACCAAGTATTTCACGTCCACGTATACAAATTATCAGCCCGGGGCCCGGGTACCACAAATTATATAGATATGTCTAAAGACAGATAGGTAACAGACCTTCATGCGCCTAAACTTTAGTCGCCGATCTCTTTTTTTTTTAAATACCTGAGACGAATACTGGCAAATGTTTTGATCGAATTAACAATTACGTACTATCCATTCTACTACGGAGTAATAACATATTATAAACAGGTTGTACTCCTATGGTATTAAAACAAATTTAAATAGAATTAAAACAAAATTTAAGTTTATTTTGGCATTTATTTTAACATACAAGTAGTAATTCTTTTTCCTCCATATCACACAATTAGGGTTAGCCCAATATGTACATATATCTTCCTCCACTCCGCTTCAATTTTAGTGTGTTAAAAGCCAATGGGTATCTACACTTTGGATACTGCAATACGTTTCATACGCTTGATATGTCCTGTAAAATAAAACCAAATTTAATAATAGATATCTGTAAAGCCATTATGATGTCTTCAAAAACTTGGCGAGCACATCATCAATTTCCCTGTCGAACTCGAAATCTCATCAGTTATTTTCAAATCGCTATTCACATTCTTAATGGCTTAAATATTGCATACATTTTGATATGTTAACTGTTTCTGGAGAACGTTTATACATGGTAAATATCTTAGTAAGTAAATGGTAGAAAATATATTATTACTTTTTTAAATATATACATAATGAAATGAAGCACTTATATGCAAAAAAACTTTAGACGTGTTATATTTATCATTATTTCTGACCCGACGTTTCAAACAAAGCAGTGATCGTTAAAGTATTTTTATTACTGTGTAATAATCGCATTAACTTAAGATAACATTATTATACTTGTTATTTTTTTATATATATTTACAAATTGTTGACCTACTTCCACGTTCAAGTTATGCCATTGCATGCTATTTGCATACAAATATCCGTATCATGGTAAGGAAAACACTACGATCTCAATAGCGTTTTCAGGGTGCCAGGTCTTAGTTGGTTCACAATATTTATGCAATTGCATCTTAGACGTTTTGATTTGAATCACAAGAAAAAATAGTTCGAAACCACCCTATGTATTAAATACCTAGAATTTAAGCGTGAATCGCGATTAAGTGTACCAACCTAGCAAATATTTGAAGCGCTCGTAGCGAAGTTTGCTTAGCCGTTCTTAATCGATCAACTAAGTTAAGCAACATCCATCGCGATCATGACTTGGATGGGTGACCGCTGGTGATATTACTACTGAGCGCTTCCGTGCTTCGGAGGGCGCTTTAAGCCGTCCCCGGTTGTTGTCTTACGGTGGCAGTAGTGTACAGCATGGTGGTAGGGCATTTTGAATGCCCGCCTGGTTAGCTACCACCCTCAAGTAGAAAATCTGTCGCTAAGCACCTAACGGTGTGTTCCGCAAGCTGTCCTTGAGAGCCAGTAATTCTAGGGTACCCTGAATAATATCTTCGACCACATCATTAATAGCCATCCAGTGAGATAGTGGTCTAAGGCTAGCCTATTAGTAATTATAAAAAAAAACATGCATTTATTAATACTCGTAAGTAGGTAATGAATAGATTCAGGCGTTACTTTGCGGAAATCCATATTTAATAATAACAAATACTTTTAAAAGTATCCTAAAAAACATTAAATAATATTTAAATAAAACACTTAAAAAGCATAAAATTATATATCTAGTGACAATTCCGCCTAATTTTCCTGTTGTCTACGTGACGTCATAAACATCACGCAGCCTAACCGGAAGAATACCCGACTAGTTTCGCTTCTAAACGAAGCATCTTCAGGAGGTCTTGACTTACCGAGCGCACGATCGAGACTAAAGTAGAGCGCACGATCGAGACTACTAGTCTCGATCGTGCGCTCTACTTTAGTCTGGGTGGTAGCTAACCAGGCAGACTAAAGTAGAGCGCACGATCGAGACTAGTAGTCTCGATCGTGCGCTCGGTAAGTCAAGACCTCCTGAAGATGCTTCGTTTAGAAGCGAAACTAGTCGGGTATTCTTCCGGTTAGGCTGCGTGATGTTTATGACGTCACGTAGACAACAGGAAAATTAGGCGGAATTGTCACTAGATATATAATTTTATGCTTTTTTAAGTGTTTTATTTAAATATTATTTAATGTTTTTTAGGATACTTTTAAAAGTATTTGTTATTACTCGTAAGTAGAATGATACACAAAGTTGTCTGTGACTAAGATTAAATGAAATCATAAACATTCAATTTATCACCCTTGTGGCAAGCCCACAGTAGCCACTTAAAGAAGAAGTTGGAGTTGATTAACTCTTTTCTTACCACACTATGCTAAGTTGGCGGGGTGGGCACCTAAAACGTATTCGCAAAAATAGAGCAAAATTGCGTCCGATATGTACCTACCTAATGGGGGTGCGCCTCGAGCACTTGTTTGTTATGACTTGTCCTATCCGACCTAATAGATGCAGTGTTCATTATGGCAGACTAAGGCTTACTCGTTTGTGACTTAGGTTGATTAATTATTAATAATACATTATTAAATGATTGATTAACATAAATTTGTAGTTTCCGACCGTGTAGAATTAGTTTCACTCGTCTGTGGAATCTGCGGTGCAGTTGTACTCTATAATTATCTCTTATCTGTTACTCTTTCTCTCATACTGATCTATGTTCTTGAAAGAAAACAAAACAAACGAAATAATTCTTACTTTTTTACTAATACTTCCCAATTATTAGTTTAAGGGTACTACAGTATTTCAGACAAACATTTCCAAAGGAATAAGAGTAACGACAACGTGGTTATCAAAGAAGCATTGTAACATATTTTAGATAACCTCTTATCAACAACAAAATTTAGAACCTCACAAAAAAGCTTATGAACTGATTTAAAAACTGATTAGTAATATACCACGACAGTGGGTTTCTTGACCTAAAACTACTATAGGTACAATTTGGACACAAACCTGACCAGGGTAGGTACTGGTTAAATTACACTATATGCTGCAAGCAATAATAGATATTGTAATAGTCAAAGTTTTAATTACAAACCATGCCATAGAAAGGATAGTTCACTAGTTACTAGCTATGAAGAAAGAATGCGCGAGAGAGTAGCAGTATACCGTGAACTTAAGTATTTTCAGCAAACATTACTTCATTTAAAGTTGTTATATATCTTCACTGAGATTGCCATTATATGCCGTAAATAAAATTATGTAAAATAAATGTATCTAGTTATTTATGTTATATAATTTCATTTCAATACTTTCATAAGTATCCATGGATTGCTCTTTAAGTATTTTAGTGACATATTTAATGTAATGTATCAGCTGGATTGTTCACTGTTGAAAACAGCCTCCCACATTATGGGGGGTTTGCAGTGTGAGATATCAGTTCCTCAGAAAGTGCTGCTGCCCACCTTCAGGTGTGTTAACCCTTAGTCGCCTCTTACAACACCCAAGGGTAGAAATAGGGGGTGAAATTCTAGCCCAGCACCCTACAGGCATATTATTGACCTATGCTAGGGTGTAATAGTGTCAGAACTTAAATCTTAGATACTGTTATTTGTTAAGTGAGTTATTCTTAACTTATCAACCAGGTTAAGCTACATCTATTTAGGTTATTACTTGGATGAGTGACCACTAGTGTTCAGCGCTAACGTAACATTTTATTTTCAGTAGTCTTTCAGAGCCAATAACCCTAGGTTAGGCTGGATAACATCTTCACTTATCATCAGGTTCGATAGTAATTAAAGGAGAACTGAAAAACAATAAAAAAGCTTTTACTTATGTTCCTATTATACATATCATAAATTAAGAATGTCTTAATAAAGTTTTGGATTGGTAACCAACACATAAAATAACTGAATGATAAAAATGACAGTTGACATGCAGCGCGTTGCAAGCTTTAACCGATGGATAAGCTAAATCGATGACTGTGAAACGCAATGATAGTGTTTTATTTAATAAATATGTTCTGGGTAGTATAACTGGAATTTACACAAACATTCTGAAACAGGCCCTAAATCTCAATAATATTGTGAATGTGAAATTTTGTGACTGTGTATGTTTTTAGCTCCTTCACACTGAAGTGGCTTAACATATTTATATGAAACTTTAAATATTGGCAGTGTAGTGCCTGGATTAACACAAGATATTACTATTTATATCTGTTTACATAATAGGTCTATGCGGGTGAAACCATGGGGTGCAGAACTAGGAAGCAGAACAGTAAAGCTGTGGCAGAGTAGTACCCATTATATTCATTTGTTCTAGCAAAACTTGTCACTACCTTATAGTTTAACAGCTTGTCAGGGTCCCTCCGGCCGTGATGGCAACTGAGTTTGGCAACCAGTTGCTTAAAAATATTGGATATTCTTTTTACTCAAGCAGTTGCCAAAGACGAATGTCGATTCTTGATACGCACCTAGTTGCCAACTAAGATTTTCTCAAAAGGTGTGGTTACTTAAGAAGAATTACCACTCTCAGTTCGTAACCAACATCAGTTGTGGAAATCAAAATAAGGACTAAGGTCTGTATTATATTAAATTAGGATGTTTTCAATCAGATGCATAAAAAATTTGGTTTCTATTGAATTTGTTTGATAAAATTTCTTAAGAGTTGCGTCATCGAAAGGGAACAAGGGTAGGTACATTATGTTTCAAATAATAATATCGTGAAAACAACATAATATAGGTGTCTATGCCTTTATTCCATGTAATTACCTAACTACAGCTTAAAGTTACTGAAAATTAACAACTAGGTTCCCCATTTGCAACAAAATTGAAATTATAAGTACACTTCGAATTTAGTAGGTAGTTAATATGTCTTTAGAATGGGATAACAAATGGACTGATAATTTCGAGACAGTGTCCGACACTAATTTTGTTTTCATTTAAAGTTTTTATCGCTAACCCAATTTCCTCATCGATCTCCTCGTACTCCTTCTTTTTTTTAGGTGTAATTTTTTTCAAATCATAGTATGTCGCTTCAGATTCTAAAACATCGAGTAGATGTGCCAACGTTGGATTTTTCTTACCAATAAAACTGTTGATCTTTCTATGCCATCCCTCTATATTGTTATTAGTTCTAAATTTTTCAGTTTCACAACAACAAGATTCAGCAAAAAAATCTTTATTAACCCACTGCTTTTGGAAATATTTATTAAACATATTGATTTCCTCACCAACAGGTCTTTTTGCCATTACATAATCATATCCTTCTCTTAAGTATTTTTTTGGTAACCGTGCAATTCCAATACATCTCGCCACATGCCTTTTTTTTACTCTAGTTTTTATTTGTAAGGCCTTCGCCTTTTTCCATAACGCATGGTTGAAGTGATAGTAACATCCCTTAAAAAGTATACCAGGAAATATGTCTTTAAATGCATTAATTGCTGCAATTTCGAAATCCAATGTAATTTTTTTTGGATTCCAGGTAGGAATTTGAGATTTAATTATACTGAACAAAATTTTATATGTGTTATTTCTTTTATCGGGAAGAAGTGCGAAAAATAATGGAGTTATGATATTGTTAATTTCATCATAGCCATGAATCGTATACAACTGTTTAAAGGCTTTTGGGCAACTTCTGAAAGTGCCATCAGCAAAGAAATGATTGAAATTACTCATTTTTGTTGTCACATCACGAATACAAAATACAATGATTCTAAAATCTCCATCTTCATATTCACAAAGATAAAAATGTTGGTACTTCATGGGTATTTCAACGTCCGTAGCATTTGAGAAACGCATTTTTGTGGTACCAACTACTTTGTTTCGCCCATTGTAAAGGTCACTTTTCACACTGCTGAACTTTGGTATATCGCCGACGAAATTATATCCATCGTTTTTTAAATCACGAACCATATTGTCGTATTGTTTGGGGATTGATTCAAAATTGCAACTACTCACTCTCTTGAGATCATCCAATTTTTTCAAAAATGTGGTTTTCGCAAAATTACGTCTGCAATCGGTTTCGTGTGCTCTTTGCATTATTATCTCATTACGAGTATTTAAAGTAATATTACCTCTGCATCCTTTTGTAAGGCTACATTTCCAAAATGAGTTTTTATTTACATATATTTTTTTACGGCTGTAACGCCTACCATCGTACAACGCAGAAACACCTCCTCTTCTTGAACTAATGAATTCAATGTTAGATGTATTTGGGTATACATTTAAAGTAGACATGTTGATGTCTCCGGAACAGACTATTATACTGGTCTTAAATCGTACACATACTCGTGCAGTAAATACAGTAATCTAATGTGTATTACACATATATTGCAATTAATCGATAACCTCAAGAGGCAAATAAAATGATAGATGTCAACTACGTCAGTAACAAAAGAAAATATATTCTGAACATCTGAAAAAAGTTTGAATTCTTAAGTCTGAAAAAAGTTTGAATTCTTAGCAGATTTGGTTGAGTAACAAGAAAGTTTTTACTCCTTCGGCAACTGGTTGCGAAACTGCAAAGGTAAAATATCAAGAATCGACATTCGTCTTTGGCAACTGCTTGAGTAAAAAGAATATCCAATATTTTTAAGCAACTGGTTGCCAAACTCAGTTGCCATCACGGCCGGAGGGGAATCAAGAATCGACATTCGTCTTTGGCAACTGCTTGAGTAAAAAGAATATCCAATATTTTTAAGCAACTGGTTGCCAAACTCAGTTGCCATCACGGCCGGAGGGGTCAGGGTACTAGTTATGTCATCTATCTCTACACAACTAAGTCCTACTCTTATTTCTGGGAATTATGGATTAAGAGCATGGTTTCCCTGCTATTAATATTACTACCTAGTAATATAATTACCAAAGTGTATGATAAGTATAATCACATCTAAATTTTTCAGCTGTTCAGCTCTCAGGTAAAACTAATAATTATCCTCTTCATAGATGTTGTAAAAGTCTATTAAGAGAAAAATTATGCTTAATGGGCAGCATGCCACTAATTATGTAAATAAGGTGTTGTTGCAAATGATGTCCACAACAGAGCTCTTAATCATTTTAACAAACTCACCTGCTATCTTGTGGTAGCAGGTAGGTTGCTGGTAGTAACAAGCATTATCTTCATAGCATCAGGAAAGCAGCCAGCCTTTCAAGCCTTACAAGGCTGGCTGCTTTCCTAAAGAATAGATTGTCTTGACAATCTATAATATATAATATGTTCTTGTATCCACCTTGTGTTAGTAAGGAGAATGTATTGTACCAACCCCACATTCATGGGATAAGGGATGGAAGATGATGTTGTTCAATATTATTTTATAAGTAGATATATTGCATCTATTGTATAAACTAATATGTTTAAAACTTACTTGTCTTCCTCAAGTTGAATCAGTTCACTCATAGTATTTTTTAATTTTCCATTTTTCTGAAGCAATTCCTTTACCAATTAGTTCTTCAATTATATTCCTGAAATGTCGAAAATTAATCCTTCATTATTCTCTCAACAAGTTTAGTTGTCACAGTTTCCAAATCAGAAAACCAGGAGGCTTAATTACACAATACTTTTTATCCTGATTCCTACTTACCTAGATTACCTAGGTATTCTATTATCATAATTATAAATAGATCAACAAGCATTCGGGTCAGCTGAAAGTATGGCATATTAAGCAGCACTATAAAGATAGTACAAGTCTTACATACAGCGGTGGGCGATGAATGAGTAGGTTGATTTTTTATTTTCTGAAACCTTATCAGGTACCCATAAGTAACTTCTGTTGCACTAACATGTTGTCAGCAGGGCAGGCTTATATATGATTTGGCACACAATGACAGCTTATGGTACACACACACCATTAGGGAAGTAGCCCCTTATTATATCCTGAAGAACCTATTAGCATGCAATGACTGTGAAGATAAAAAACGCGATAGTAATACTTTCGTTTGTAGTCTGAGACTGTGTTTGTACAAAATAGTATTATACAGCTGGAGGGACTGCCCCACCACCACCAACTAAGCTGAGGGCAACTCCTTATTGAAAATCTAGGAACACTTACCGAGTATGATAAGTTTTTGACCACCAAAATGACTAGTATAACACAATATCGTAGTACGTCTTCTCAACCAATACTTTTTCTTGATTCCAGGACTTTTTTAATGACTCCTGATTACCGATCCGACATTATATGCTGTTAATTTTGTAGACTAATTAAAATTATACTTATTATAATAGACGTAAAAATTATTTTAAATTTTGTTAGAATTTATTTCCCGCCATTTTGTCACATAATCCACAATTAGGGATACTCGATATATACCGATGCATCAAAACTACTCGATTATACCGTCAAAACATCGAAATGATCCGATGTATCACAGACAATAATGTATTTCTAAGATACAATTAACCCCGTTTTTACGGATATTATAGTGAGACACATGTTTTCTGGAACAAACAAACATGTAATGTTATAGATAGACAAAGGTGAGTTAGGCGTTAGCAAATATTATGTAACAAAACAATAAATCGCGGCACACTGGAATAACTGGAGAAGGCGCTGTTTTTACGGAATTCGTGCGGGATGCAGACGGCGGTGTTGGCGGTTGAGACCCATGAATGGCTGCAGGAACGAGTATTATTAGACGTGATAGGCCTGTTTATATAAGCTGGCGTTACACCGTTCTCTGATCAGGCCTGCCACATCCACCTTTCATAGCACAATAATGAGAGGCTGACCGTTACACACAAATATATTTATTTAACTTCTTTCATTCCACCAATGTCAGAGGTGTCAGAGTAATACGTGTGAAAGGGATCTTAAAAAAATCTGACAGCATCAATCAGTCACATCATGTGGTCTGTGATTCTTAACATTATTAACTTTTAACTTTACACAGTCACACATATGAGCATTCCAAATAATGTGTTGTTCAAACATCACACAAAATGATGGATCGTGACTATGCTACCTTTCATATAAAATGTTCAAACTGTTTTGCATTTCTGAGGCCTACTTTTTTAGGGTTCCGTAGTCCTGACAAGGAACCTTTATAGTTTCGTCATGTCCGTCTGTCCGACGTTTTGCTAAGAGACCGTCCGTACTAGGAAGCTGTAATTTCGTATGGATATGTAAATCAATTACGCCGACAAAGTGATAAAATAAAATTTTGAAAAATATTTTTTTTTATTGTACCTCCCACACATGTGACGTGGTTATGAAATTTTTTTTCGTCGTCTATTATTTTGTGTGTGGTATGGTTGAATAGGTCTTTTAAAATGATTTAGGGGTTGCTAATACTGTTTTCCGATTTAATGCTCCATTTACGAAATATTAAACATTAAAGTGCAAATTTTTGTCGCAGCAGGGCGTCCCCCGCCCCCTCTAAAAGCTAAAGTGCTGACTTGAAAAATCTATGTATGAATGTAGAATATTTTATTAAAACTTTCGTAAGTATTACACATATTATGTGAATAATATTCACACCGCTCTGCCGCCGCCGCCGCCGCAGACAACAGTGATTGCGCGGATGCGGTCGGGAGCGCACGTACTACATGACTCGAATGTAGAATAGGTACCTATTATTCCATAATTAAAATTATGAATATATACGATATACGAGCTTTGTAGACATTTATAAATTGACTTAATCAGTTTGACTTTGAAGTGAGAAAGGAGGTGTTTGTTGGGGAGCATAATATTTGTATTTCAGCCAAATAGATAAAACCTGCCTCAGAAGTCTACCGATGGCAATGGGTGTAGTTCAGATTCGATTATTGACCCCGTACATTACAAAAGTCCACAATAATCTGATGATTCAAAAGGCTTAGTGTTAAATTAAGAACATGTGGCATCATTCACGGTTATATAGATACACATAATATTTTATCCTCTCCGGTAGTAGGAGTAAAAAAAATCTAAAGTATATCCAAAATGTATTCGATATGTGATGGCGTTGCATCGGAAAAAATCGATGCTACGTATCGTTGTATCACATCGATTAAAAACAGTTAAATCTTTTATATGGACATGCCTACCACAGCTGAATAAGTTTTTTTTTATTATGATTATGGTCTGAATATAGCTACAACTTCCACAGCAATTTGCGAAATTTATTATTAGCCTGACGTTCCGTCATCAGTTATCAAGATCGCGTTTAATGACATCGGGATTGTTCGGTTGTTTCCGACGCCTGCCGGGTACTATTGGCATGTCAAATCCTTGGTCGAACTAAATCATGCCGATCGGTAATACCCAGCCAATAGTCACCGACCCGTGATTTCTTTCATTTATACAAATTATCGCTGCTATAGAATAATTCATTCCATTTAGAATTCTAGGTTAGCCTGAACAACATCTTCGACCACATCATCACTTACCATCAGGTGAGATAGTGGTCAAAGGCTAAAATATAAAGCTTATAAAATCGTACGATAAATAAATCGTTTATTCTTTATTATCTGACCATGAATCGAGCGTAATAATTTCCTCAAATCAACTAGGTACAGATATATTTTATTGCGATTCTGTTATCCTTTATTAAATAAAACATGGTACAAAATCTTCTGAATACATCGATGCTTCACTACCGATGTCTACCAGAATATATACATACAAGAATCTAAAATACAATATCGATGTTATCATCACGAGACGTTTGCATCCCTAATTCTGGCTAACAATTTAACACTAACGTCATGTATGTCACGCACGATGGATGTGGGCTGGGCAATGACAAAAGAAAGAAGAGGACATGAACTTTATGGTCGTATCGAGTGTCGAAAAAGAAAGTAAAATGGCGTCGCCTCCGCCCATTTCCCAGTGTTGTCCATGACTGTAAATAATTACTCGTGGTTTATTACAAGTTCGATTAATCGATCAAAATGTCAAAAATCATCACATTAAGTAAGTACATATTATTTTATCTTATCTTATACAACAAATTACTCTGAGTTCTTATCTTATGACATCCACATCCACCGAAATAGGAAGTACTACTACTTTATTACTTTACTACAAATAATTACTTGTAAATTTAAATTGAGCGCCTTAAAATAAGACAGTTGCAACTTTTAGAGATACCTAGTGCATTTATCTATGCTTCAGAGGTTTGACCAGTCGAGTTGTTTGCAACCGGACGCTTTCCTTATGGTTATGAAATACGTTGTAGTGTGAAAAGTTGCACTCAGAGTGCGATCTCACGTAGCAGCGCCAAGTTCAAAATAAGTAGGTATCAGGAGCATAAAACTCTACACTATAATTTATAATGGGTGACGACTTGGACGAGTCTCAATCAAGAGGCTAAGTGGGTACCACCGCAGTGACAGATATTCTGGCCAAAAGCAGTGCTGTGCAAACACTACTGTGTTTAGGATTATAGAGCCTAGGAGACATAACAAATTGCTCCGGAGTGACGAGGTAAGTGCAGTGTCAAGGAAGTAGATAGGCACTGTTACTGTATTAGACATTTTCGGGGTCTTCTACTCATCAGGCGTTGTTACAAAATCATTGAAGATGGCTTTGGTGCACCAATAATTGTAGCAAGACAATTCGAGAGATCAATTCTTCAAGGAGAAAATTTATCGACTGAAAACAATATGGCAAAAGTAAAGGAAAATTATAAAATTTAAGTATAATTTAGTATAATAGTTTTAGTATAATAAGAAATCAAATATTAATTTTTAAAAATTATTAATAAATAAAAGTCAATTATTTATAGAAAATTTACTTAATAGAAAATGACTGATAATAATAGTGATACTAATAAAATAATAAATGATTTATAACCAAATATGGAAAAAAATATAAGTAAGTAATCTTCAATTGACAATTTCATAAACATTTAACATAATATGTTCATAAAATTTGCATAGCAAAAACAAATTGGCATATGTAAAGAAAATAAAGCTGTCTTGACTGTCATGTGATTGTGAATTTTAAAATATGAGGTTTCTTTAGCTAGTTTTTTTTATGGCATTGCGAAAACAATCGATGTTTTAGAAACATCGATGTGTGTATTAATAAATCTTATTAACATCGATGCAACCGATCAATGCATTACATCAGAAAATACATCGATCTATAATTTAAATGTCCATTTCTAGTTCTACTCAACAAGTAACAACCATAAACTACAAAAAAAGGCGGGAAACGTTCAAACTTGGCGGGCGCGCTTAAATTTTTTAAATATTTAAATTTAATAATTTTGTGTATATAGTGCTCAGAAGAGTCCAAATTATAAATAATTTTAGTTTAATTTGTATATAGTATAATATATTATTGTGTATATATAACTCGGTAAGTTTCATTTGTTGATTTTTCTTGGCATGGAGGAGCCCCCTGACCCAGGGGGCTCAGTCCCACCTGCTGCGTGTTTTATAACAGTTATGTCAAACGAATCGGGCATGGAGACAGATGGGTCTTTCATGGATGGGTCCATGTCTTCTCGCTCCTTGAAACGTAGCCGTCCAAGCAAGATGTGTAAGCATTGTAACAAAAGAAAACGCAAACGCAACTCTGCTTTAGAACCTAAAGAAACGGACTGCGCATGTATTTCTGTTGTTGAACCAATATCAGAAAAAGCACCGTTTTCATTAGAAAAGAAAAATCTTATTAGCGACGCATCCCAAGCAAATAAAGTCCTGACCATGAAAGATACAACAGACACACATCAGACCCGTCCTCAACCCCAGCCTTTTAGTCGCACATTGTATGAGTCCCATGATGTAGCACCATACATTATTCATATTCAGAGAGAGCAGCAGAATCCTGATGATGGCACCATACTGCATCCTATTGCCTTTGGAAAGTTCCTCCAAAGACAGAATTTTAAAAACATTGTTAATGGCAGTCTAAAACGCATAGGCCGAAATAGGATATCCCTCGCATTTGCGCACTTTAATGATGCTAATGATTTCCTTAACCATGATAGCCTTAGCAAAAATAATTTTAAAGCGTTTATACCAACATTTAATGTCACCCGCATGGGGCTTGTTCGTGGAGTTCCAGCTGATTGGTCTCCTGAAGAAGTAACAGATAACATCAATGTTCCTATTGGATGTGGAAAGATATTAAAAGTCAGACGTTTAAACTACAAAACTGTCATAGATGGAAAATCACAATGGAAACCTTCTCAAACTGTAGTCATAACTTTTGATGGACAGGTTCTACCCAAAAGAATTTTTGTATGCTTTAATGCATTACCTGTAGAGCTTTATGTATACCCGACTATACAATGTTACAGCTGTTGCCGCTTTGGTCACACAAAAGTCCAATGTAGGTCCAAACCACGTTGTTACAAGTGTGGCCAAGCCCATACAGCTGACAGCTGTAATGTTGAGGAGCATAATAGCTCTTGCTGTCTTTGCTCTGGATCACATTATGCCACAAGCAAATGTTGCCCTGAACACGAAAGACAAAAACGTATTAAACAATCTATGGCTGAGAGCTGTGTATCGTATTCAGAAGCTTCCAAACTCCACCCTCCTGTGTCCAGATCATATGCAGAAATAACATCAACAGCTCATCCCACTCCCAATAAAAATGCAATGCCTCCTCCACTCTCATCAACTTAGTCTTACAGAAAAACTGTGACCCTAAAACCTCGTTCACCACATCAGTTTGCGAAAGGTTATGACCATGCAGCACATCAAGCCCTAATAAAAGAATATGATATGCCATCTCCGTGTAATGGATGTGCATACAAATCTAATTCATCTGATAATGAAGAACATTCACTGACTAATATTATTATCACTTTAATAAATATTTTATCACAATCTGCCCCTATTATTGATATGTTAAAAAAAATTATCCATGCCCAACATGGATTTACACCGACAAATGATAATTAACTGTAATCACACAACGACAGTTCCACTGCACTACCCACATGTGGTGGTGCAGTGGAACTGTCGAAGTGTGAATAATAAAAAATCTGAAATTATGTACCTGACTCATAAATATGACCCCTCAATCATCGCTTTAGCAGAAACATGGCTGCGGCCAGATTCTGTTTTTAAAATTAAAGGTTTCACCTGTCTCCGAGAAGATAGAATAGATGGATATGATGGAGTAGCCTTATGTATAAAAAATAATTTATCTTATAAAATAATTTCCCTCCCTCAACATGAGGGCTTGTATATTGTAGCAGCAGTTGTTACTAATATAACTTTTGCATCTATATATATCCCACACCCATCTTCTGTAACATTCCAAACTCTAGATAATATATTATACTCTCTACCTAAACCATATATATTATTAGGAGACTTTAATTCCCATCATAGGTTATGGGGTAGCTCTTTATCTAATACCAATGGAGAAATATTAATTGATATATTAGACCGACACAATCTCTGTTTTAAACACAGGGGTACCTACACGTAGAACCCACCCTAATGAAAATGTTAGTGCTGTTGATCTCTCAATTGTTACAGAGTCTTTAGCATCAAAATTATCTTGGTACACACATAAATCTTCTTGTGGCAGTGATCACTACCCAATTATTACATCTTTCCCAAATAAACAAGTGCAAAATACAGTTCCCACACCCAGAATGAAGTATAGGTTAATAGAGGACAACTGGAATAAATATAATGAATACATAGATAAAAAATTACATACTCTACCTGACATTACATGTAAGGCAGAACTTTGTTCTGCAGCATTTACTGCATTATTAATAGAAGCAGCTAATGCTTATTTTCCTATCAAAAATGCTTCAGATGGTAAATTACCTTCCCCACCATGGTGGGATAGTGACTGCACAGATGCTGTTAAAAGACGGAAAGAAGCTGAGGTGGAGTACAATATAAACATGACAGATGAAAATTTCCAAAATTTATTATTAATTATGGCTGACACTAAAAAACTTATAAAAGAAAAAAGATTTTCAGGCTGGAGATGTGTATGCACAACAATTTCTCCCAATACCCCCTGCTCGGTTATGTGGTCGTTTTAGATTAGGTATTTCCGATTCCACTTTTAGAACAATTCCATCAAGTATGACTGATGAGTTTTTGGATTATTTAGCTCCTCCATTCGTTCCTGAACCTGAATTGGTTTGTCCTTTTCAAAATTCACACAATCATGATGAATCTTTCTTAAATTCGCCTTTTACTTTAAACGAACTCAAAGGCATCCTCTCTGGCATTCAGGACTCTGCACCAGGAGAAGATGGTATCCCATATTCCTTCTTCACGAATCTTGGAGAGAATAGTCTAAAGTATTATTTAGAGGTTATAAACAATGTGATCTTGACAGGTGACGTTCCGTCGCAATGGAAGTCCCAACTAGTGTTGCCCGTTTTAAAGCCTAATAAAGATCCATCAGAAGTTTCTTCCTATCGACCCATAGCTTTGTCACCTGTCATAACCAAAATTGCGGAACATCTGGTAAAAAACAGACTAGAGTGGTTTATGGCAAGTAAAGGTTTGTTTCCAGAATCACAGTACGGATTTCGTAAAGGAAAAAGTACCCTAGACAGTGTAGCAATCCTGTTAGCCGACATCCGATTGGCCTTCTCCCAAAATGCATCGGTTACAGCTGTGTTTCTGGATATCAAATCTGCCTACGATAACGTCTGCTTGACAATCTTAAAAAACAAACTACGATGTCTCCAAGTTCCGCTAAACTTAACTAACTTTATAATAAATTTGATGTCTGGTCGTTCAATAACATTAGAATCGTCAACGAGAATCATTTGGAGAGGAGTCCCTCAAGGATCAGTGCTTAGCCCAATCCTCTATAATATATACACCAGCGATTTAGATAAATATATCAGCAACACCTCAATCTTACAATATGCTGATGATTTATTATTATACAACGTGAATAGTAGTGTTAATAGTGCCTGTCTTTTACTTTCAACCTCTCTAACTAATCTTAAAGTATGGCTTGATAACAATGGATTAGATCTGTCTGTATCCAAAAGCTGTGCTCTTCTGTTCACAAGACAACGTGTACCGCCACCCATAACCTTACAATATGATGGAAGTCTTATCCCTGTAAAAACAGAAACAAAATTTTTAGGTTTAATTTTAGATGCCAAACTAAGTGGACTGCCCCACTGTGAGTATATTGCAGAAAAATGTGAACGGTCTCTTAATATTCTTAGGTGCTTATCAGGCGTTTGGTGGGGTGCCCATCCATTTTCTCTAAAGCTGGTCTATAATGCTCTTATAAGAAGTATTCTAGATTATGGGACATTCTTGTTGGAGCCATGTAGCTCAGCTGGGATGAAGAGATTGGATGGCATCCAGGCGAAAGCTCTTAGAATCATAACTGGTGCCATGAAAAGTTCTCCAATAAACGCTTTACAAGTAGAATGCGTTGAACCACCCCTTCCATTACGACGGCAATTTCTCGCAGATAGATTTTTCTGTCGCATTACACAATTCGCCAAACACCCACTGATTTCAAAACTTAAAAACCTTTCAGAAATGATCAATACATCTAAATATTGGTCTCATAAACGCCTACCATGTTTAATAAATAGCCTAATAAAATTCAATAAGATCGAAGCTTTAACTCACCGCACCCATAAACTCCCCATATTTGAAACTAGTTATGAATCTCTTTTAGTCCAACCAGATATACATCTTAACTTAGTTATTTCCAAAGGAGACCCATTCGCCAATGAATGTTTAAATAACATAATTGATGAATTATGGCCAGATTGGAATCAAATATATTGCGATGCCTCAAAACATTCAAATAATGACTGTGTTGGTGTAGGCCTATTCCATCGACAGTTCAACATTGTAGAAAAGATAAAATTCCCTCCTCAAACATCAATTTTCACTGCAGAATGCTATGGAATCTATAAGGCTCTTGAATACATCCTTGTTATGAAACTCTCTAATAGCGTCATTTTCTCAGATTCTATGAGTGCGTTACAAGCCTTTATGAAATTTCCCTTCAAAAGAAATGCATATTTTCCGATTATAATAGAAGCCCGAAAAATGCTTATTAAGTGCGTGGATAGAGGGTGGTCAGTTTCGTTTGCCTGGATTCCCAGTCACAGTGGAATAAAGGGAAACGAGAAAGCTGATCAACTTGCAAACCAAGCAACACAGTGTGGAGACATGTTCCCATATAAGAATTATCCTCAGGATCTAGCTGCTCTCTCTAAATTAGACCTTCAACGTGCATGGAGCGAAGCTTGGACAAATAGTGCCAGATTAAAGGGCAAATACTTCTATAAAGTACAACCAATGATCCCGGTTAAGTCTTGGTTTACTAAAGTGAAACTAAGTAAACGTGCTACGTCTGTTTTGATTCGAATGCGTTTGGGCCACATGTGCACTCCGGCACATCTTGCTCGGATACGTATTCTAGACTCGGAACTGTGTGAGTGTGGAGAAGACGTGGGTGACATCGATCATATTATTTTAAAGTGTCCCCGTTATGATCACGCTCCACTTTTCAAAGACCTTGAACATCTTCAAGTCCCTTTCCCTACTAATACATTTTCCTTACTTTATAGCAATTGTCTCCCTATCTATCAAGTGTTAGCTTCATTTATTGAAGCTAACGACATCAAATTATGATAAGGTATGCTACATTATAGATACTTATTTACTTATACAATACTATGTACCCATTTATTATCCTCCTATCCTTCCTAACTCCTCTGACCCTATTTTTTCCTCGAATCCCGATCCATAATTTATTGTATAATCTTATCGTTTCCTCATTTTTGAAATAATGTTAATCTTAATACTAACAAAAAATAAAACCAAGATAGTCAATCAATCAAGAAGTCTGAAGATGAGAAGTCTTCCCAGCTTAATCAGAACAGAAGTCATCAAGAAGCACTATATGAAGATAACAGGACACTGGCAAATGCACAAGAAGTGCGAGACCATTTCCCGAGATAGGGAGAAAAAAAAAAAAAAAAAAAAAAAACCTTAAACTAAGATGGCGGGTTAGCGTACGTAGTATATATTCTATTTGATCTATGGGTTAGCGAAGGGCATGACCAAAGTGACCGGACGTCATATGTTATTGTTGCAATTTTAGAAAGCTGTAAAAGTAATGTTGTCTCTTGTTACATTTATACAATCATATGCGTGGGAGTGAAATGCATATAATTTTTTTATTTCTGTGTTGAAATGCATCGTGTTTCTATAACATACTAATATATAGGTCATATATTTCTAGTCCTCTTCTTTCTTTTGTCATTGGGGCTGGGGTAGTGAGTGACTGGGGCCGAACAGTAGGCGGGAAATTCAAATTTTGTAATAATATTTTGGTGTTGTCGGTATTGTAATATTTTTTGGTGTTTTGTGGTTGAACTTGAATTTCATCACGTAATACACGAAAAGGCATTTTATTGTTTTTAATACATTTTTATTTATTAGTGGTTCTCGGAACGGTAAACCTCGCATGTCTGGCCTTGCATATAATTGTACAATTGAATAAAAGTTCAGATGGGAGAATGGGTCTCAAAATCCAAAAATCATAGGTATATTCCGAAAACTGATGAAAATAATTTTAAGTTACACAGGTAATTGGCGTTTCTTCATTAGATTTTACCTCTTTACTCATACAAAATGGATAACCATTCATTAGATTTTTTACAGCTAATAAGTTCACCTGACGGTAGGTACCTGGTATCCAAGTGTAACATAGAAGTCAATGTTTAGTTAGATGCTTGGCGACAGATTTTCTACTCGAGGGCGGCAGCTAGTTGGGCGAGCATTTGCAAAACGCTCACCATACAGTGAGTCCAAGCAGGTGGCGGGACACCATGGCCCTCCGGAATGGCAGTCCATAGTCATTGTCTATCCGGGCTTCACAATAATCTTATTGGATTTTTTGTGCAACTTGCAATAATAAAATAATTGGTACTAACCTGAAAGAAGAAGTTGTGTTTTTTATTCATTTGCAAAATTCTATTGATAAATGATTTATTTTCTTGTGGTTCTAGGTAGTACATCAAATGTGGTGTTAAATATATTACCAATATTTCGCTAGATCCGCTTAATTAGCATACAAGAGTTTTATACATAAAATAAAATTGAAAAAAATAGGAATATAGTGAGATGCATATGCACAATTAATACAATTAATTGTCGTAACTTAACAGCAATATCAAAGATTCTCATTTAAAATGTCAGAATTATTACTACCTACACTTAAAATTTCATGTCAATAATAAAGTATCAAATAAAAACTAATTTGTAAATAAGTATCATAATAAAACTAAATGTCAAGCAAGAATCTTATCCTCTAGAAAATCCTTAACGCTACCTTACGCTCAGGTCAATTTTCACTCAAAATTGGGCCCGCATTTTGACCCCCTTAATTTAAAAATATATAAAAATTAAAATTTTATAATTATTTATTATTATTATTATTTTTTTTTTATTTTTTTTTCAAATTTAATTTGTATAATTTTTTCAATTTAAACTGAGCTGGAATAGATCTATTCCAATACTGAGGTGAAAGGTTAGAATAGTATGTTTTGTCTAGCAGCAATTTATGAAGGGCGTTTTTAAATAAGACAATACAATCAATGCGTCTGATTCGTTGTGGAATAACATTATATATTTTATGTGCCATGCAGAACACACTCTTACGCATGAGTAATTTACTTCCCGAGCGATGTAGAGGTTTCCTGTCCGTCTAGTGCCAGTCGGTATAAATTCAAATAATTCAGGATTGTGTTTTACGAACATGGCAACTTCACTAATGTATATATAATGTGTCAACAGGTTTGATTTCTCGAGTTCCCGGTGGAGCTGGACGACCGCACAGGCGGTAGCCAGCATCTATGTCCTCCCTAAAAAAATTTGATTTCTCGAAGTCTTCTCGAAGAGTCAGTTTGCTTATGGCCGTACATTGCTCGGATACAGCGTTTTTGTACCTTGAATATTTTTAAATAGTTAGTGGAGTTGCCCCAAAATATTGCTATCAATGCAGAGCGGATTTTTTCCCTGGCTTTGGCAGCAGAACAAGTATCAATATCATTGCGAGCCATTAAGGGGAAGCATTTTAGTTCATAAATGGCTTTTTCTTATAATAACCCCTGAAATTTCGGTATAAAAATAATTACTTATAATAAATAATGATTACTACTCGTACATGCCAACAGGGTTGGCTCTAGAAAAGCCAAATTCTTTATCAATATCATTTGATTACGAATATGAACAACTGCTGGTTGGACAGTTTTGTTATTTTTAAAAAAATTAAATGTCTGCGCCACCGATTAATTATGCTGTCCAAACCTATGCCACGTCACTTGTTAGAACATAGTTTTCATATAATATGTTCTTTACATAATTGTGGCAGGGTGCTGCCACTTTTCTTTTACATATTTTTAAAGAAAAACTAAATTAAATTTAATAATTATTTAGTAACCAGCTAGGTCTCGCGTAATATCTACCGGATATTGCTCCAACCGCGGTAGCTCGACGCTGTACACGATCGTGACTCCCAGACGAAGATTTCGACCTTAACTAAATAATAATTATGGACAAAACTAGCGACAGTTTTTAGCTTAAATTAAATGTGTAGGTAACGTGTTTAATCCATGCGCATCCTAGATAATGAGAACAATAGAATTTCATTCATATATGGACAATATTGTGAAGGGGTAACACCAAAAATTATAGCATGTAAATGCGAGGTATTGCGATTATTAATACTCGATTACTTTATACGATATACCATTCAAATGAGACATACCGAACATGCCGCTATGCACAGAGTAATAAAACAATCCCTTTAGACTGATTAATTATATGCATTTTTATTTCAACACTTTGTTAAGGTCTCTGGGACTACTTCGATATCGAAACAAAAACCGAATGAGGCTCATTCGGTTTTTGTAAAAATGCATATAATTAATCAGTCTAAAGGGATTTTTTTATTACTCTGTGCATAGCGGGGATCATAAACTATTTATAATTATTAGTAGGTATATTAATTAGGTCCGTCGTCCATTTGTTACTTATTATTAATTACGTAGATATTTTAGCAGTGAACGAGACTTGGGTACACGCCGGGGAGGAGGGGCGAGCGCCGGCGATCCCCGGGTACACGATACGGCACACGCTGCGGCCGCGAGCGCACCGCGCGCGCGCCGGCGGCGTAGGCTTCTACGTGAAGCGGGGCATCGCCGTGCGCACCTGGCGCCACCCGGTAGATCCGCTTCATACTGTGGTCGAGCAAATGTGGCTGACTTTGTACCTTAATGGGAGAAAGCTTATGATTGGCACGGCATATAGACCGAATTGGGTAAATATCGATTTGTTTCTTGATGCTATAACCGATTCTGTTAGTTCTATACCAAAAAGTGAAAACTTAATTTTATTAGGCGATTTTAACACCAATTATTTAGATATGAATGACCATAAAACAAAAAAGTTTAGATCATTCCTTTCATGTTTCAACTTAGAACAAGTGGTTTCCGAGCATTTTACTGACACGAGTCAAACATTAATCGACGTGGTCTGCACTGATCTATTGGTAAAGAAAATAACTTCAGGGTTGGTTGGAACTCTCAACGGTCACTGTCTTGTCGTCTGCGAATTTGATATTAAACGTGTAAAAATAGCTCCCCGCATTGTAACATATAGACCAATTAAACATATCTGCATGGATTACTTTAACAGTGACTTGCATTCAATAAGTTGGGAACTGATTTCACAGTATGCAGATATAAATGGGATGTTAAATGCTTTTAACTATGGTGTCTTGTGTTTATTTGATTGTCATGCCCCAGTCAGGTCATTAGTCGTGAAAGATCGCTGTTATCCCTGGATAACTGAGACCATAAAACTCATGATGAAATTGCGTGACGATGCTGCAGTAGATTACAATAAAACCAAGTCGGAAGTAAAGAAAATATATTACAAAGATCTCAAATCATCTGTTAATCAAGCTATGTATCATGAAAAATCTGCCTATTTTGCACACAACATAAATAATAATATCTATAAACCTATACTGCTTTGGAAAAATTTAAAAAACACATTAATACCTAAATATGACAATGACTTACCTATAGCTTTTAATGACCCTGATGTCATTAATAATCATTTTTTAAATATACCGGGTAACCCAAGTACTTCTATTTCATATTTAACATTTTTCGAATTCCATCGCTTTAGTAATGCAGTCTTTCACATTGAGCAGATTAGCTTGGATCGGCTTATTAACATAATTAAGAGTCTCAAATCTAACGCTGAAGGTTGTGATGCGATTAGTTTGACTATGCTGCTGTTGACGTTTCCTCGAACCATAGATTGCATACAAACCCTGATAAATACTTCAATAGACACATGCAAGTTTCCCGACATGTGGAAACTTGCTATAGTGCGTCCATTGCCTAAAAATTCAAACCCAACTGATTTAAAGGATCTGAGACCCATAAATATTTTACCTTGTTTGTCGAAGGTCTTGGAAAAGGCAATATGTATACAGTTAACTGACTATCTTGAACGGCATCATATTCTGCCAGCAATCCAGTCAGGTTTTAGAAAAGGACACAGTACTACTACCACATTGCTCGATGTCACTGATAATATTCTTAGTGCTCAGGATGGCGGTATGTGTACAATATTGGTGTTACTCGATTTCTCAAGGGCATTTGATTCCCTGAATATAAACCTTTTATTGTCTAAGTTATCTTACTATGGTTTTGACTCGGAGGCTCTACAGTGGTTTAATAGTTACTTAAGCGATCGTTATCAGTACGTGAAGATCACTTAAAGTGATGGCTCTTCGGCAGTGTCAGCCAAAGTGGCTATAACAAGAGGAGTACCTCAGGTTTCCATCTTGGGACCTATTCTCTTTTCTTTATACTCAGCCGACATAATATCACAAATCAGGTACAGTAACTGTCATATTTACGCTGATGACACTCAAGTTTATATATCGTGCAGGCCACTAGAAATTGATGAAGCCATTACCAAACTCAATAGTGATCTCGAGAGAATAGCTGTGTGGTCTTCAAATAATTGTTTGTTGCTTAATCCCGTAAAATCGAAATACATTTTTTTCGGTAACCAGCATCAGCTAGCTAGTCTTTGTCCTACCACAAGTGTCACGCTCATGGGCGAGCCTATCGAGCGTGTGTATGAAGCCCGTAACCTAGGCCTCAATATTGACTGCGAATTGCGCTATGAGAAGCATGTAGGTAACTGTGTCAGAGACTGTTTCTATAGACTGAAGGTGCTATATAGGATGCGACCATTTTTGGAGGAAGGGCTGCGGGTAAAGTTAGCTGAAACATTAGTTTTGTCTAAATTAAACTACATGGACGTGGTCTTTGGTCCAAGACTGAAAGCCAGGACAAAGAAGCTAATACAAAGGGTACAAAACGCCTGTGCTCGTTTTTGCTTCAATGTCCCGTTGAGATCACATGTTACTCCATTTCTAAATAAGCACGGACTCTTAAAAATGATGCACCGCCGTAAATTCCACTTGGCGTGCCTTCTATTCGGTGTTATTAAATACAAAGAACCGTCTTATTTATACAAAAATTGTCATGGAGGTGGAGTAATAGGCCTAGTGTGTCGCGCACTTGCTCGACCCAGCTCGAAACTGAGCGGCATAGTTCTGCTGCTTTTAGAGGTAGCTTTCGCTATGCTGCGTCAAGGTGTTGGAACAATATTCCGCCGCCTATCAGGAACCTGCATTGTTTGCACACGTTTAGGATAAAACTACGAACATTCGTTTACGAACATCAAAAAAATGAAGAGCCCTTAATAAATGACACAAGTGCTATTTAACACAATACTTGTAATATTAACATATAAAAAACCGTACCTTTTCTGTTCTTTTTCTTACATTTTACATTGATTATTTATTGAATCTGTAATCATTTTATCTAATATTTTTATTATTTTACATTTTGCTGTAATTAATTGTGAAGTTTAGAGTTAAGATACTTATCTTGTTTTTTCCTGTTAATTTTTCTCTGCTTGCCTTTGTATTCCGTTATTTATTTATTTTTTTAGTAATCTGTTTATGGATATTGTGAGAGTACACTGCAGATTGTGACGTGCGTGACGTCACCGCCGGATCCAACGGAAGATCAGCGCTAGTTGATTACAACTAGCATTATGCTGAGTTGGAACCGATTTGTGGCAGAAAATTGAAGCATTTAGGCAAATTTATGATGTATTTAGGTATTGTACCTATAATACGTCAGGATAAATATTGTATGTGTTATTTTTTCTGTTACAAATAAACTTTATTCTTATTCTTAATTATAGCATATAGAAAATAGTTGCTGTCTGTCACACACGTCAATGCTATCCATCCACTATGATAGGTAGAGATTTGCCGATTCGATTATTTAGTTATAAATTGATGGAAAGTATTTAAATAGACTAAAACTTTAATTCAACTTTACTAACTTTATTTAAACTTTATTAGGACATTCTGAAACGGACCCTTATTATTAGTATTATTACCCTGATTAGATAAACATAGACTATTTATGACGAGATTATGACAAAAGGAAACGGGGAATAGTGACCAGTCGAGTAATGGTTTTCCAATTATTTAAGCGGTGTTTATCGGTTTTTATTGGATTATACCTGAACATCAATAAGGTAACGGGAATAAAACAAATCCGTAGTTTCTGTATTCAAAACTTAACGTCGCATTCAAAAGTGGTTAAACTTAAATCCCGCTATATAGAGAAACTATAATTGTCCCGTAATCATTAATAGAAAACCTATTAGGAAACATTGACCTCTAAATACTGGACGCGACATCCCAAACGAGCAAAGTCGAATAGGTAAGATAAGCCAGCCGGCATATCATCACCCACACGCAGCTGGGCACTCATAGAGATCATACGCGCTTGTCGACGAAAATTGTGTATGCAAAATGCCATCCTGCATCCTTAGATACTGCAAAAACCAGTCGAGAAAAACAAATAAAAGCGATGCAATCACTTTTCACAAATAAGTTCAGAATTTGGTAAGTACTAAACACTCCCGCATAAATTATTATTTTGTCGATTTGTAATCGCGAAAGACAATACTGCATAGGCAGCCATGTTTACGGAGTGAAATTCATAGATTTAGTGGACAGATATGGCAACTAGCAACATTGAGTCAATTACCTATTTTTACTCACGACGAAAAATGTGTGACGTGTCTGTTTATCATCATAACTCCCAAATGGCTGGAAAATTTGGATCAAATATTTGAAAAGCGACTTGATCAAGTGCTTTATTACTCCCCTCATAAATATATTACATTATGTCAATTACTCATAAGCATTCTCTTAACATAAGTAACTAAATAAATACGTCATATTCGGATTGAATAAAATATGTTAAGAAAACCTTAATTAAAAAAATAATATGTACTTCAATGTATGTATGAAAAATACGTTTTTTTTTTTAATCTAACGTTTATATTATGATAATATCTAGATTTAAAAAAGTTAGTAACACTTTGTTTTTATTAAAAAGCCAATTGTACCTTTAGTTTCAAAAACTGAATAGCGCAGTTAGTGACCTTCAGTTATAGTATTTTTTACTACTTTTAAGTAATATACTCTTCACAAAGTTACGTAGGTACAAAAGCCATGTCCGTTCTGTGTGCTGATAGTCTTTGATATTCAGAAACCATACCTCAGAAGTAGTCTAGCGCTGCATGTTTGAATAGTTTATAATATATAATAATACAAGCGTTCGCGTTGTGGCGCTGCATGTTTGAATAGTTTGGTTAGATGTTGCAATTTAAGCGAACTTTTTTCTTGGAAACATTAGCCTACAAGCGTTGTGTTGTGGCGCTGCGTGTTTGGATCGTTTGGTTAGAAGATAATATAATTAGTTCTAGACTGTAGTCCGATCTCGTAAAGCGCTGAGGCGCACTTAAGTTTAAAATTAGTAAAAATGGCAGAGACTTTTGTCTCAAATGTCTTCTCTAGTGTAATGTATTATCTCGATGTTAGGGAATACAACTTTGATAAAACACCTGCAAATTTGCTAGTGGGGCACATAACCACCGAAAATGGGCCATGTCCTGATACGCTTACTATAGAACATCAAACCAAGTGGCAGTTTTTGAATTTATTGGCTTTATGTCAAATAAATAAATAATAAAAAAATAGGACTCCTTGGTATGGAATTCTGACGTGGACATAGAAATAGTAGGTACCTATGTCATCAGCTGTACTGTAGCAGAATGGCCTTATTTGTTTTTAGTATAAGGAGCTATATCACTAAATTCGACGGTATAATTTCTAAAACTTGGATTAGATTTTTATAGCCGTCTGCGTAATGTCAAAGGTCATAAAAGGCAATACCCTAGCAAATTTAAAATACTGCACTTCCGAGATATCGCGAAATAAGTGTTTGCATCCCTTTTTCAAGATGGTGGCCGGGGGGCAAGGGTGGTGATCCCACAAACTTGAGGTTAAGCTTCTATTGACCATCTACACATGTCTCAAAAATAAAATTGCGTCCTCTAAGAAAAGCAATATTCGGTCCTTAAATTGTAACATTTCAATGAGGTATATAGTTTATCATAGATTGGTAAATTTGGGCCTTAATGTTTTTCAGAAAAGAAACAAAAGAAGTAACAAAACAAAACTGTACTCAAAACCAAACAATACTTGCACAGCTTATATATACCTAATAAATAATACAGTTTTCCAGTCACGTTACAATTTTCACCTCGGCACATAAGCTGTAAACATATCTTTTTTGGTATAGCTACGGTTGTCCTTTCTAAACTTCTTCATCGAGTTCTTTGATAGAATTTCATTACCAGGATACAACCCTGAAACTTTTGTCGTAATAGAAAACCGGCTTATTTTTGACTCCACATTTTTTATTGAGGACAATTTTGGCGTCGGACTTCCATATCTTGTTGGGCTCATGAATCCTCTCGATGACGTTGATATGGAACTTAGAGCAAGAGACGTATCCTTGCAACATATTTTACTTTGCCGGTTATAGCTTGATCGTTGTTTTCCAAAAATATCAATGTGTTGAATTGTGTTCAGAAGCCCGCATCTTCGATAACGCTCTTTGGCAGATTCATACTCGAAATCCGTAACAGTGCCGAATTCTCTAGTTTCAACTTGTACCATTTTGGTTGTTGCAATAATTACTCACCGTATTTTTACGGTACTTTAGGTCTGTATTATTTTAATCCAGGGCTTCTAAACAATTTTTTTGCATTAAAATATTAAATAATTTCGCTGACACCAGAATTTCACAGCATTGTCAATTTTATTCTGCGGCCATAGATATTTTATTCAAAGAGAATACGAACGCTTTATTGTGATAGGCAGGCAGGGATCTCTTTTATTAGGATGGTCACGTCAAAGAGAATATTTATCAAATGGATATATGTTTATAAATTTATAAAATCCATTTTATAAAATGGATTTTGTGGTGCTGAGTATGAGATCTGGGTAGTCAGTGCCGGCTTTAGCACGACCAGCGCCCTGGGCGAGATTTCTACAGCGCCCCCTAAACTCATGAAACCAAAGCCAATGTAAACAAACCAAAGCACATTTTGTAGCAACTAGCAATGCAATGCTATCCGAGCGTACTGACGTGCCGCTGGTCCATGATTGAGCTTCACAGCATTGTGGAAGGGCTTTTTACGAGTGCTCGCCTGGGCAGTACCACCCTTAAGTAGAAAATCTGTTGCCAAGCACCTAACAGAGTATTCCGGCAACGGTTCCTGAAACCCAGTAAAATTACAGGCACGTGAAACATAACAACTGGATGTCTCAGGGTTGTTGGAAATATTGTACTGTGTAGCTGCTAATCCTTACAACAGTGTGTTATTGACATGGCAACTTTATTGCTTCTGGTTACCCTGTTCTACGATTTGTTCTTTTTCTCTTTGTCAACCTTTTTTTCTACGTAAAGGAAGCGGTAACGTTGCTAAGCCTATTTTATTATTACATATTATATATTTCTCTAATAGTATATATATCGTATTGAAACCCTGACGTGTATTGTTAAGTTTATTATAGTAATAAACTGGGACAATAATACCATTGTGTTTTTACTACGTCCACGATTACACCTGCAGAACACGTGCCTCTTGTTCAATGAAACGATCCACCATCCATACCTCAGAACAAGGGTGACGGGCGCAGTGCAGTTCGTCACTTGTGACAAAATATATAGGTAGAGCTTATCGAGTAACAACATCCAAGGTGGGCTTCGTGCTTGTTCCGTCACAATCCTATAAAAAAAGTAATATTAGACCCTTTTTTGATCATTCTATTTTTCTTACATGTCACGCATCTTCACTGCCATTTTGAAAGTGATGTTTAGTCTTCTGGGGATACAAAGGCAAATATTCGGTTCTAAAATTTTTGATTAAGTGTAGGTATGTATTGAAGCAAAAAGATCTCGTAATATAAAGGTTTTCTGGTATGCAGAAAATATTAAAAAAATCAATTTAGTATCTCTAATCAAAACAGTACATCACTCAGTTGAAGGTTGTAGAATAATTATAACAAAAAAACAATCTTCTTTACGAATAGGTGCGACTAATTGACTGAATAAAATGAAATGCTCTTTCACTGATATCTTAATCTGAGTGGCTGGATCCAATATAGGTACATATTCGTAACAAGTAGAACTAACATCAAAATAGAACTTATTACGTATGTATTTTTTTTATTTACTGCTGATATTAGACTAGCCTTTGACTACTATATCACCTGACAGTAAGTGATGATGTGGTCGAAGATGTTGTTCAAGCTAACCCAGAGCTACTGGCTCTCAAGGACACCTGCCGGAACACACCGTTAAGTGCTTGGCGACAGATTTTCTACTTGAGGAAGGCAGCTAGCCAGGTGGGCATCAGCAAAATGCCAATGCCAGGCACTTGAGAATTAACAACAACGTCCAGAAAAACCTATATATCGATTTTCAGTACTGTAACTGTAACAGTCAGTTCGTCCACTGCTGAACACAGCCTCACTTTTAAGGGGATATTTGCCATAATCTCCACACTTGGCAGGCGTCTTGGGGATCGCAATGTAAGTTGGCAGTTCTTTAAAAAGGCGCTGCTGCCCCCCTTTAAGTAGTTTTCCCTTAGACGCTTCTGACGACACCTACGGGATGATATGGGGAGGTGCAATTCTAACCCGGCACCCCACGTGGCTGCCCACCTTCCAGTAGTTTTCCCTTAATCGCCTCTTACGACACCCACGGGATTATATGGGGAGGTGCAATTCTAACCCGGCACCCCACGGTGCTAATCTCCCTTACCTATCTCTCACTATTTTCGAGATACGTTATCCATCTTCACTTGGCAGACGTTATCTTTATGTAGTATTAATTAACCTATATCAAAACACCTAATACAATTATCAAGAAAAGCTTAGAACTCCAAAAGATGTATGTAGCCCCATACAAACTCTAAATGTAGTAGAGAACCATTTTGTACCCTACAAACTACTAAAGCCGGAAACTATTTACCATAATATAAAAATTATATATTATCTTTAGTTAACCAGTTATAACATGAGAGCGTTATAGACATTACTAATTAATTTTGTACATATATTATAAAACTTTTCATTGATCTTATTGGTAAGGCCGCCCATTGTAATTTACCCACAACATTGTCAATTTCAAGTTTTGATTCTTTTCATATGTGAGACAATTCGAATAAAATTTGTCTACAAAATACCAATAATAAAGCACCCAAGACCCTTTTTTGATCATTCTATTTTTCTTACATGTCACGCATCTTCACTGCCATTTTGAAAGTGATGTTTAGTCTTCTGGGGATACAAAGGCAAATATTCGGTTCTAAAATTATTGATTAAGTGTAGGTATGTATTGAAGCAAAAAGATCTCGTAATATAAAGGTTTTCTGGTATGCAGAAAATATTAAAAAAATCAATTTAGTATCTCTAATCAAAACAGTACATCACTCAGTTGAAGGTTGTAGAATAATTATAACAAAAAAACAATCTTCTTTACGAATAGGTGCGACTAATTGACTGAATAAAATGAAATGCTCTTTCACTGATATCTTAATCTGAGTGGCTGGATCCAATATAGGTACATATTCGTAACAAGTAGAACTAACATCAAAATAGAACTTATTACGTATGTATTTTTTTTTATTTACTGCTGATATTAGACTAGCCTTTGACTACTATATCACCTGACAGTAAGTGATGATGTGGTCGAAGATGTTGTTCAAGCTAACCCAGAGCTACTGGCTCTCAAGGACACCTGCCGGAACACACCGTTAAGTGCTTGGCGACAGATTTTCTACTTGAGGAAGGCAGCTAGCCAGGTGGGCATCAGCAAAATGCCAATGCCAGGCACTTGAGAATTAACAACTATGCCTCAAGGGCGCATTGCAATTCATGACTTGTGACGAAATGCATCTGATAAAGGTAGGCAGAGGTTTCAGGTGGACCTCGATCTTGTTCCGTCACAATAACATAAAAAGGTAGGTACTCAAATAAGGTATATTTATGTGATTTTCGCTTAGAATGCGATAATGCTATAGTAATCATATTTAGAGCTATAGAAGCGTTGCGACATCATAGCGGGTGGGTTAGGTAAGTGTTTGAAAAAAAATACTTCTTTCGATCAGACGAAGTCTAAAAGTGTGCTGTTTGGTTGATGACTGCGCACCGTCCCCTATGACGGTTAAAGAAATACAATTAGAGAGCACGAAATTTCAGGTTAAACGAGCATGTTCCGGTGGCCGAGTGGTTTTAGTCACCCGCAGGCCCCGCAGCCAACTTACACATAACTTTGTTTCAGAAACATCCACTGTATATTTCATCGGCTCACATTGGCTCAAACTGGTTCAAAATTCAAATGCTAGTGTCCCTCCCCCTCTATCCGCGCGGTGTGGGGACGGGAGGTGGCGGTCGAGGAACTAGTGTCTAATTGGAAATGAGACGTCCGTTCGTATTGAGTTCCGTTTATTACTGCCATACAAATTACTTAATATTATTACATATTCCTTAAGCTAACACCTTACACACTACATTCGAGGGGTTAAAGAAAAAAAAAATGAAAATAAGTTTATTTTTATTTTTTTCTATATTAAACTCCAATAAATGAAATAAATCAAAATTACGTAGAAATTATTTAACATATGTAGCTGTTTAAAATATTAAAATTTGTATGATGCAACGTCACACATACGATAATAACAATAGGTACCCAGTGTAAGTATATGACATTCGTCATCAGACACCTGACTACGTACTAGTTACGAACAATAACAATCTTATTTTACTTACTAGGTAACATAAAGTTTTGTCCTATTTTTATGGACCGTTTCAATTTTGTTGTTTATTTTCACACAAACATTAGGTTCATTTTCGCTGATTACTTCGTATGGTCCGTTATACAATTTATCTAATTTTTTACCTGTTTCGTTTTTTAGCAAAACTAGGTCCCCTATTTTATACTGAACAGGATTACAATGTTGGTCAAATAATTCTTTTCTTTTAATTTTGCTTAAAATAAATTCTTAGCTGCTTCCTTAGATGCTAACTGTAACCTATACTTAAGTTCTAGCGCATAATTTTCTTGATTGTATAACGGCTGTACTATATTATTATTTCTTAAATTACTAGGCAAGTTACATAATTTTCCAAATACGAGTTCGTAGGGGGTGTACTTAGTCTCTGTGTGCACGGTAGTGTTAAAGGAAAAACACCAGAATGGTAGCCATTGGCTCCACGTCTCTGGGTGTCCGTCACACTGAGAGCGTAAGAAGGCAGCGAGATGTTTATGAGTGTTTTCTAACGCACCGATCGACTCGTGGTGATACGCGGTAGAGTTTACCTTCTTAATATGTAGTAGTTTACATACTTCGATCATAGTTTCGGACATAAACTCGGTGCCCCGATCACTGGCGATCTCTTCCGGTACTCCATACCTTAGAATAAAATTATTGACAAAAGATCGTGCCACGCTTACCGTGTCTTTTCGCTGCATTGGGTATGCCTCCACGTACTTTGTTAACTCGCATTGGAGAGTTAATATATAAACATTATTATCTATATCCTTATCTATAGGGCCCATTATATCTAAAAATACCTTTTGAAAGGCTGCCGACGCTGTTGTCGTCACGATCATAGGTTCCTTAGTGTTCCTTGAGTACTTACTGGTTTGACATATCTTGCATTTGCTGACGTAACGTCTTACGTCGTTCTCCATTCCAGTCCAAAAGTACTTACCTTTGATATTGTTTAACATGCGTCGTACGCCCGCATGACCGCTAGTAGGTAAATAGTGATAGTCGTGTAGTATGTATGTCCTTTCCTGAACATTAGAGACACGTTTTACATTTCTCAATATATTTATTCGTGGACCGGTCCACTTTTCTCTACTGTTTATCTCTATTAATAATTGTTTTATAAACTCTTTGTATTCGTCTTTTATAATCATACACAACTCATTTATATTCAATTTGCTACAAAAACTACTCAAAATATTCGCAAATTCGACTCGCGTAAAATGCGACATATATTTGAGGTTTACGTATAAAGTATGAGTCGACTCTTCATAAGCAAAACATTCTTTAGTATGCGTTATGTTTTTCTTTTTCAAATTATTTTCTTGTATAAAATCTAACTCTACAAAGTCACTCGGTTTCCGTAATATTTCTGCGACCCTAGGTTGGCCAGACTTCGGTTCGGCAGCTATATTAGGATCCCTTGTGCTATGTACCCCACTCATCTCATCATCTAAAATTCGTGCTTTTTGCGCTCTAGTCAGTACCGCTGCAATTACCTTTTCATTCATCGATTTTAAGTCATCCGAACTTATGGTTACCCTACTCAACGCGTCAGCCGTGTTATAGCTACCTTTTATGTACTCTACTATGAAATCGTATTCTTCTAATAATAATCTAAACTTTAATAATCTGGTTGATGGATCTTTCATCCCAAAAAGATAGATAAGAGCTTTGCAGTCCGTATGAATATGGAACTTTCTCATAAATAAATAAGGTCTAAAATATTTTATGCTCCACACAATTGCTAACAACTCCTTTTGTATTGTCGGGTAATTTAATTCCGCTTTATTTAATGGTCTGCTAGCGTATGCTATTGGTCTCAAGTCGCTGTTGCATAAAATTGCGCCCAGTGCTACGTTAGATGCGTCAGTTTGTAATATAAATGTATTTTCTTTGGAGAAATTGGGATATTGCAAAACTGGTGGACTGACTAACTTACTTTTGAGTTTTTCAAAACTTTGCTGACATTCACTCGTCCATTGAAACGGTACATTTTTTCGACATAACTTATTCAGTGGTATAGTGATTTCGGAAAAAGTTGGTATAAATTTTCGGTAATAGTTACAAAATGCAACAAACCGCCTGACTTCATCCGCATTTTTTGGTTCGGGATAATTTCGCAAAACTCGTACTTTTTCTGGATCGGGTAACACGCCTTGTGCTGATACGACGTGACCTAAATATAATAGTTGTGTTTTCATGAATTCACACTTACTTGGATTGAGTTTAAGATTCATTTTTCGAAGTCGCTCGAACACGTCTATTAGATTTTTATTATGATTCTGCCTATTTCTACCAAAAATTATCAGATCGTCACAGTAAATAAAACATTTTTCATATGTTAGTCCGGACATAGCTATCGACATAATTCTAGAGAATGCGCTTGGACTTATTTTGAGTCCCATAGGTAGGCGTTTCATCTGGTACTGTCCGGTACTTGTTACGAAGCTGGTGATGGGTCTGGATTCTGCCTTTAAATTTCCCTGATAAAAACTTTGGTGTAAATCTAAGTGACTGAAGTAAACACATCCTGAAAGTGAATCTAATATCTCCGTTATATTAGGTAACGGAAACTTGTCATCTTGTATCGACTCGTTAACCTTTCTATAATCTACCACTAAACGCCATTTTTTTTCGCCGTCTGATTTTTTAGGTACCAGAAGTACTGGGCTATTCCAATCACTGTTAGATGGTTCAATGATATCACTTTCGTGCATCTCCTGAATCTGCTTATTGATTTCTGGTTTTGCAGCTTCAGGTAGTCTGTACGGCTTGGTATAAACCGGACACGTGTTTGGTTTTACTATGATAGACTGTTGGACTACATTGCATGTCCCTAATTTATCGCCTTCTATGAAAAATATATCTGAGTATTTTGCGCAAATAATTTGAATTTCTTTCCGGTCATCTATATTTAAATGTGTCAAATTTAAATTCGGTAGTAATTTTTCGACCCGCTCTATACCCTGTGTCGATTTTTCAAAAGAACAGACATTATAATGTTCTAAGAAATCTAGCTGTTGTTCTGAAATTAGTTCCGATTTTTTAACTTCAACATCCGTCTCGCCCGTATTTAATATCCGTATTGGTACCTTACCCCGCTTCGGTGTAATAATACTACTTGCAACAAAAACATTTTCAGCTAACTGTTTTGAAAAAATTATGTAATCTTTGTATAAATTTTTGTTTACATTTACAAAATGTTTAGTTTCGCTTCGCGCTGGTATACTGAGATAATTATTATTTGCCATGTTTTCATCGATACGTGAGTGTATTTTAATTACACTACTTTTGACTTGATTATGCAATTGATTATGCAATGTGACTCTATTTGTCGGCAAGTCTATATTTGCTTTGTAAGTTCTCAGAAAATCTAAACCGATAATGCCGTCGGCTTCACACGGCAACGTGTCGAATAGATAGCACTTGTGAGGAAACTCTACACCGTTGTCGGCTTGCAACGGAATGTAAACACAGCATTTTGATTGTACTTTTCCGCCAATGCCGTTTATAACAGTTTTATCGTAATAAGTCCTAATATTTTTTTTGTATATGCAACTATTTACAATTAGTGAAATTGAAGCACCGGTATCTAACAGAAATTTGAGTCTTTTGTTTTCAAAATTTAAGTACACAAAATCTAAGCCTTGGCATACAAACACATAGTTAGGTCCGAAAAAATTGTGCTAAATTAATATATTCGTCCTTTTTCTCGTCACCTTCTCCCACTGCATAGCATTGACCTTGACGGTTATTGTAAGAACCTCGGTAGCTGCCTCTGTTCGACCTGGTGTACCTTTGCGGATACTGATTATTGTAGGTATTACCTCGAAAAGCACCTCTGCTTGTCCTTGGTAAGCCGCGATGGCTCTGGTTGTCCTGCAGATTCCCTCTATAATTACCTCTATGGTTACTTACGTACCTCGCATTTTGCTGGTAGTTGTTGTAATTTCCTCGACCTCGTGCTGACCTATAATAATATGAATTATTACCTCTGGTGTATGAATATACCGAGCCGGAAGTTCCGGGGCTGGCCAGCTCTTCATCCTCTGCAGCTCTCACGGCGTCCTTGAGGGTGGTGTAGTTGCGTGCTGATATTATGGTGCTGAGGCGTCGGTTCCGAAGGCCATCTGCAAATCTTTTTATAGCCATTTGCTCGTTTATCGGCCTCAATATTTCGCTTGCCTTAGGGTTTCCTTCGGCCTGCGCTATAGTGGGACTTATAAACAAATCTTCTAACTTCTCGCCGTATTTGGAAATTGGCATGATATTTTGAGTAACATTATTCATCTAAGTTAGCAAAGAGTTCGCGGATTTTTTGGTAAGCAGATACTGTCTAATATCATCAATAAGACTTTGTACGGTTGGATAACTTGGTTTTAATTTTAACTTTGCTGACTTAGACAATTTTGTTTTCAAAACAAAGGTTATCAAAAGTTTTTTATGTTCATCAAGATTTAAACACTCATTTAACATCTCAATACCTTCTATTATTCTCTCTGTAGTTTCCTCTTTACCGTCCATGTAAGGTATAATAGCATTTGCGTTTTTTATATCAAAAGCTTCCATTATTACATCAGTTTCTGTACCGTAGTAACTAAGTATTTTATAATAAATTAACTCAATTTCGCTGCATATTTCTACCACATTGCTAGACGGTTTTGTTGGAAAATTCTTAATTAAGTATTACCTGATATTTACTATAAAGGTTCTTCACTTTGTACAATTTAAATTCACCACTTTTTTCCATACGTCGTTTTCCTAGTTTACGAATGGTGTCGCACTCTTTTCGTAAAATTTGGCATAAAAAAAACAATTTCTTACACTTTATTTAAACACTGCCTATATATTTTCACTAAAAACACTACACTTTTTATTCGCCGGTATCGCTGGTTTCCTCCCGCCGACGTATTGAATTGCGGATACGCCGCAACGCTCCCGCTGCTGTGGCATCTTCTATCCACCTCTGATGGATTTCTTTGTATTTCTTCGCAAAAAAGTATATAATTGCCAATGCGATAGCCGCTCCAATTATGATGATAAATATATTCATGCTCCTGATATCAGATTTTATTTGTTCAATAGTCGTGGTTGCATCATTGTTTCCAGCCGCATTCTGGCTCAGGAACACCTCTTCTTTTTCTATTTTGGAGTTACACATCTTGTATTCGCAAACGCCTAGGTTAATTAGCTGTCAACCCGGCGCCTGCGCAAGGCAGGGTCGCCATGTGGGGACGGGAGGTGGCGGTCGACGAACTAGTGTCTAATTGGAAATGAGACGTCCGTTCGTATTGAGTTCCGTTTATTACTGCCATACAAATTACTTAATATTATTACATATTCCTTAAGCTAACACCTTACACACTACAGCGGGGGGTAAATGTGTAACGTTTGTAAATGCTTTCCGCAAGTCACGGAAAACATCAAAACAGGTTTTAGTTTCGACCAAAGAGAAAAAATTGCGAATAATAGAGGCACGAGACGCTCCTTAAAATACAACGTTGGAGTCGTTGGAAAGAAGTTGATAATGTGTTATGTCCGTGGTCGGGCATTCCTGGAAAAATGAACAGTAGTGCTTCGACCGAACACTGCGTTCCACCCCAGCAATTTTGTTGCTTTGCTACACTTAGTGAATTAACGAGTAAGTAGAACTCGTTCAATGAGCGAGCAGATATATTGGGGCGCCTACAGCGGCGACCCTGCCTAGTTCGCGCCCTACCCTAACGCCGCCGCAATATACGATTGCGGCGGCGTTTGTTCTACGATGATTTTTTACCGTTAATAGTGCCGATTCTATACAAATTCTCTATCTCATTCTACGTGCTAAGCGAATATCACATTTACCACTGGGCTTGTAGCCCAGTGTAGCATCTGGTGCGTAAAATCGGGGGACGCGGCGCGGGTTCGATTACCACTCAAGAAAGCAAATTTTATACTTACCTACACAGAAAAAAATAATGTCTTAGGCCAAGAGAGTTTATTTGGTTCAAGATCTTTTAGGTTTTCGATATAAGGAAAGTCGAAAATGTCTTCACCTAAGAAATAAAATGTTTTGTATTATAGTTCTTGGGCTAACAAATATATTCTTATACCAATATTGAAGTTTCTTTTTTTAATTTTTTAAATATATCACTTCAAGACGGAAACTATTTCAAAACAAGAAACATTTTTACATTACAATATGGAAGAGCTCTTTTTTTAAAAGGTAAAAAGTTGAACCCAAAAGCCAACCTATTTCATTTTAAATGTTTATTTCATGTCTCAAAACCGAATAAGTATTTTTTTGAAAAGCTTTATGTTTTGACCCAAGAGCGAGTATGTCTTACTTGAAATATTCTATTATATCTCTCAAAACTGAAAAGCTCTTTTTTTCAAAACTAAATGTATTGACCTAAGAGCGAATTTGTCTTACTTGAAATATTTTATTTCATCCTTCAAAACAGAAAAGTTCCTATCTTAAAAGCTAAATGTGTTAAACCAAGATCGAGTATATTTCTACTGAAATATTTTATTTCATCATGTAAAAGTGGAAAGTTATTAACCTAAGAACTCAAGTATTTTAATGAAAGTATCAGAATTCTCGATGTAAAATTGATCAGTTTTGTAGGAAGGATATTATATATTTTGACAAAATGTATTAATTTTTAAAATAAGAAGTTAGAAAATCTTCTATGTAACTTTAATTTTTACGTTAAGAATCCAAATTCTTTGTACTTAGCCATGGAATGATTTGACTTGAGATTTATGTTACTTTTATCGAGATAGTTATATCTCTAAACCGAAACTTAATGTTTTAATTCAACAATTGGAATGTATTGATTAGATATTAATGTTACTTGTATCAAAATATTTACTTATTTGATAGATTTAGTTTACCTATATATATATATATCGAAAGTAAGTACATAGAATTTTAAATAGTTAACATAGATTAATTTGTCAAAAATTATTCTCATTTGTATACAACTATAATTTATTATTCGGCCATGATGGACAGTGATTTCTCTTTCGTTGAATATTCGTAGGTTTTTTTTTTCCAAAAAATAGAACTGAGTTCTACACTGAAAAGTGTAAAATAACTTGTCGATGTCGGTTACCATGCGCACAATATAGTAATAATAGGTATTTTTGAACAAGCATAATGTTCCGAATTCAACAAGTTATTTTACACTTATCAGTGTTGAATAGCGTTACATTTTTTGGTAAAAGAACACACAAATACACAACGAAGGAGTAATTACAAGCCCATCATGTAGTCATGACCGAAGAAATAATAAGAACTGCATACAAATGATAATAGTTTTTTACAAATTATTCTATGTTAACTATTTAAAATTCTATGTACTTACTTTCGATATACACACAGGTAAACTAATTCTATCAAATAAGTAAATATTTTGATACAAGTAACATTAATATCGGTTTAACTATTCTAAATTTTATCTGCCTTATTATTATTTATAAGACTTATTATTACCTTCGATATACACATAGGTCATTGGATTACAACTAATTGAATTAAAGAAGTGACAAGTTTTGATATCAGTAACTTATGTCTAGTTAAACCATTCCAACAGTTGAATTAAAACATGGGTAGAAGATAAAAATATCTTGATAATAATATAACATAAATCTCAAATACAAATTTACCAAACCTATTTGATAGGGAACGAAGCATAGGCTAGCAATAGAAACTAAATTAAGATTCATATAATTTATTTAATTGAACCACTTTTTTAAAAAACATAAAAATAAACCACTTCTTTATAAAAACTTAATACTAAGTGCTGCACCCGCTGAGTAGGGAGTAGGTTCACACGCACGACATGGGCAAATATTGTTAAGTATATGTATTCAATTGACTGTCAATGTTAAATTATATTCTTCTGTTATTTACTTCCGAAGTTCTCCAGGACGTCTGGCGATACATTTCAGACTGATAACAAACGACGCATATGTTTTCTTCCATCGCAACGCAACGGGATGACAATTTTCAGTAGAAACCTTTGTGTATTTATAAACCACTGCAAGAAACTTAATCCAAACACTTCGGTGGGCACTGCTTTTCTTTACACAAGTCAAATCTCTCACAATACTACGTTGTTGTAAATTAACTTATTTCAGTATAACTGCCACGCTGCGCGCCGCCGCCACTGGACTCGATTATATACAGTGTTGCCATATGAACTCCAGATCTAGTTGCCAAATATTGAAGCTATAATATACGAGTCCGTGTTCAAGTAATTCAAAGCCAATATCTACGAGTTTTGGCTTAGGGTTATTTGGCTGTACAATGTATACATAACTTTATTGTTACACCCACAGTATATTTTATCGAAAGTTACACCACAAGAAATGCAATATTACGTATGCATGAAATTACTGAACTAAAATTTCTAGCGTAGGAAATTAAACCTTTCTTAATAAGGAGCATTATTGCGTATGAAAATATAATACTTAAAAGGCTTTTGCCTTGTAAGTAGTGTAATTGAATATTGTGAGTGTTTCTTATTGTTATGGGAATAGTTTGATTTCCTGTGGAGTTCAATTGAGCTGGTAAGACCCCCACAATACTTGCAAGTTGGTAGTCGCCATGAGTATTTTCTATGGCGTTGTATCGTAGCGTATACGTACAGGAAGGGCGCGGGCACCGATCTCTCGAATCAAGCTGTCGTTAATATACTTTTAAAGACTTGCAAATATTTGGGGTCGGCACCTGATTGGCGTACATGCAAGAAAAAACCAGCTTTTAAACCTGTTCGCGTAAATACCCATTTCCCTAGCTAACGTCACGTTAGTACCTGCTATCAATTATTCTGTACTAACGTTCCGCAATCAAATTTTGGACGTTCTGGAAAAGGGTCAGATCAAGAGTACCCAAAACCGAAGCGCATGTATGAAAGGATTGGATTGTGAATGGAGTGAAAGAGGGGTGTCTGGATCCCAGAAAGTGAAAATCTATAGTCATTGCCTACCCCTTTGGGAAAGAGGCGTGATTATATGTATGCCTATGTATGTATATAACAACATTATTTGGTTGTGAAATATCAACACGAGCTGATAGGTATTATACGGGTTAATAATACGCAGTGAATAAAACGAATCCAATTCATACTATAGGTACTATATTAATTTATGTCCTGTTCGTGCGTTTTCGGCTTTGATGTATGAATTAGAAAACATTTGCACAGGGCTATAATGTACAACCTTTATGTACCACAGCATATTAAAAATGTCAAAAGTTACAAAAAGAATAAATACATCTTTCCTAAATATTTTCACAGAATCTTACTTTCTATTGAAAATTAAAATAAGTTAACCGCAATGCACTTGTAATTTTTCCCACGAATCTCGCGGAATCTCAAATTTTATAGCAACACTGACCACTACTGGAATTATCGAGCCAACCAATCATCACTGTTCTCATTAGGCAAGATTCATGTTTCTTCCATCAAGAATCAAAAATCTTGATTTGATTAATTCGATAAATCTGATTCTTGAATGAAATTACTTTCTTATCGACTTTTGACCGGTATTTACCTACTTCTTAATGTTTCTTCCATCAAGAATCAAAAATATTGACTTGAAAAATTCGATAAATCTGATTCTTGAATGAAACAACTTTCTAGCTGGCTTGTGACCGGTACCTACCTACTTCTAAAATCATCGCCTAAAAACCTAGATAGCAAATTAGATAATTAATAGTTCAAATAAGTAAATAAGAGCAAATATATTTATGCTTAGTAGTAGCAGTAGGTACACGTTTCTAGGTTAGTACAGAATCCAAGTAATATTATAAACGCAAAAGTTTGTATGCATGGATGTTTGTTACTTTTTCATGCCTAAACGGCTGAATGGATTTGGATGAATTTTGGTTGGAAGATAGCTTATACCATGGATTAAAGCATAGGCTACTTCTTTATTATCACCATTTTCATAGTTTTTATCACCACGCGGATAAAACCGTGGGGCGCAGCTAGTACAAAATAATATAAAAAAAAGACAAAATAAATACTGTCTAGGACTGATATTGTTAACATTTTATATTTAGCAATTATATATGTATTATGTGTTGGTATTGTAATGTATGTATACTTATCTATTAATAGTACCTAAGTACTTAAATATCTAATATATTTATACAGTTACTACTTTTTATGGATTTTAATCCAACGTATCTATATTGTACTTAAGGTGGTACTATTATGTATACTGTGATTTATTAAGATACGTACTATTTTCAGATATGCTCCCCAACGACACTTGAAGATTTCTCAAAATAAAACGGAACTGATTTCATTTTTCAGTTATTTGAGTGTAACTTAAAAACTACTAAACCAATTTTGATAAAATTTTAATGGCACCTCTTCGAAAGTATACCCTATTAAACAAAAAAGAATTTTGCAAATCCTTTACAAATGGATTTTATAAATGACGGAGTTATGCCCGAACATACATAAAAATTAAAAATAAATACAGTAAAGTAGTTTTAGTAGTGATTTATCGGTTTGTTACAGCCTGAAAGTTTGACATATATAGACTAACTTGATATTGTCAAACTTTGAGGCTGTAACAAACCGATAAATCACTACTTACATAGTATAAAACAAAGTCACTTCCCGCTGTCTTTCTGTCCCTATGTATGCTTAGATCTTTAAAACTACGCAAGGGATTATGATGCGGTAATTTTACAAACAGGGAGTTTTAGATGTATACATTCATAATATAATAAACACTGAAATTTTAGATATTTTTAATTGTGATGACGTAAATCAACTCATTTTTTGCGCTTATATTGCAAACGCTGGCTGAACCCTACGAGATAGATCAAAATAATGTACTACAGTAACACCTTAAAAAGGGCTACAAAAAAATTCGCAATGGTATATGTCTATCTCTTAAGAATAACCCACAATTACCATTTTTTTATCCTTTACTTTTTAAAATAAATAATGGCTAATTTCGAAGCGATTTTAAGCAATACAGCATATTTATCCTTATCCAATTAATACCTTAAATACATTAAAGTGAATTTAATATACTAAGATCAATATGGCCATATACTGCATGTTATTTAAATGAATATTTTCGAAGATGTTACAGATTATATAGCCCCAGGTAACGGCCTGCTTTACCCAAATTAACGCAGTTTGGTTCTTTTTACCAAAGTGACTTGGTCCGGTTTTGTCTGTACTATTCATTTTTATTTTGGGAGGGTATTTTTTATTGCAATTGCAGTATTTACAACTTTTTAGCAGTTGGGTACAACTGCAAGTACCTAAGAGTTTCTATATTATTTCAAAATTCTTTTCCCATAAGTACCTAAGCCATACCATACCAAATCATTTTTTTTATGTTTATCAGTCTTGGTCTGATCCTGCCTGTAGGTGCTATTTTGTTACATTGCGCCCATTTATTATTTGTAACTTTTTAGCAGAGTTTCTTTTTTTTATAAAAATACAAATTTTAACATGCCTCATGCATCAATATTCTTAGACATTATTCTAAGAATATTGGAAAAACGCTGACAACCTCTTAAAGGAAAAAAAACTTTTGTTCTGCAGACGCCAAGCATCATAGCAAACAACTTTAGTCTATGACTTTTCTCGCCTGCTTGCCGCCGCTGCCGCCAGGTGAAACGCGACGGAGTCGCGTAGATACTTACGTTGTAATACTGTGCCAGTCGGAAACTACCTAGCTATTCACTCTGATATTAAAGAATTGACTGGAACGACCGAGAATGGAATGATGGATTCCAATCTGGGCCACTGCCATGACTGTAGTTCACTATAGTTCTGATTCTTGGTCGAAACAATCAGCATTTTGTATCAAGTAATAAATGTTATGCTTTAGTAAATCCTTAATTCTTCACACTATGTTTCACTGACTGTTGATCGAAAAATATACGAATTAATACCAAGGAATTTAAAGTTTAGCCATAATAAACTTTATTCTTTACTGCATGTTTATCTGATTCTTGGTCGAAATAAATACCATTTTATACCAATTACTTAGATTTTGCCGTAAAAAATCCTCATACCTCACTGGAGTCTGATTCTTTTCCGAAGTAATAATTATTTTATGACAAGTAACATATGTTTTGCATTAATAAATTATTAATTATTTAATTATATTTACTGCACGTATAATTGAGTCTTGAACGAACTATTTTAGTATTTAGTATCAAGTAAGATATTTCTTGCCGCAATAAAATCTTAATTCTTCACTAAACTGATTCTTGGTCGAAACAATGGCTATTTTATACCAAGTAACGTGTATTTTGCCATAAAATTGTCCTAGGCCTTTAGTGTATGATTCACAGAATCTTGTGCCAAAATATTTATGTTTTATATCAAGTGGCATGTCTTTTGCTACAATATTTATTAATTCTTCATTGGAAATAAAAACTAAGTATCTAGCCAAATATGTATCTTTTTCGACACAAGAGTTAATTCTCAAGTCAAAACTTCGAAGCTAAGAAAGTGTCGTTTTTAATATAAGAAACCAGTATGTTTTTATTCAAGATATACATTTTGAAATAAGTAATAAAATTCTTATGTCAAGACATAAAATCTTGAAATTGTAGAATGTTTAATATTTGAAACGTTATTTAGATTATCTTACACCAATATATATACATCTGTGATTAAGAAATATCAGTTGAAACATATTTGATTCTTGGCTCAAAAAAGTCTTTTTTTCTGTGTACTCTAAAAATGTGTAAAATATGCAATTCTCTAAACCTCAAATACCTACTCTAAAATTTTCTTATTATAATTTATGTAGTTCTTATTCTGTTCACGCTAAAAAACAAAATTCTTATAACACTTGCTGGTCAAGTTAAAATCTAAATTTGTAGGTACAACGCTTCCGAATGAACTTTGACTTCTGTGTACAATTGTGGGTATGTTTTAGGCAAATCTTGTCGTCATTTAACTTGATGCACTCTACAATGATGCAAAATTGCCTATAACTAAATAGGATAATGATATTTTTAGAATGGCCATTTTAAATGGTAGGTAGGTACAAATCATTTATTTGTAAACATGTGTTGACCTACGAATAAATATGAATTCGTAGGTGTATATATATACTAAATGCGCACGCAATATGTTAGTAGTCAGCACATAGGTACATGTATCGCCCTTAGAGCCATACAAATCTAGAATTTAAAATTACATAAATTCCGTTAAAGGAAAATTAAAATACCTAAGCAAATTTCAGGTACAAAATAATGTCAATTTACTTAAGAGCCCTTTTACATTTTGCAGCCCTGTCACTCGCACATTTAAAGATAATTTAAAATAGCTACAATATGGTAATGATTTTTTAAAATGTGGTCTGACATTATTTCGCTGCATGCGACTATAGACGTTCCCGACAACTTTTCATGTTGATATCTGTTTTGGGGGACCCAGAACGCGTAATTTATTCATTTAAAACTTTGGGCCTCTAATTTTGATTGGACTCAACATGTTACAAAATAAAAATATGTTGAGAACATCTATAGTCACAAGAAGCAAAATAATGTCAGACCACATTTGAAAATATCATTACCAATTTTTTCTATTTGAAATTATCTTTAAATGTGCGAGTGAGAGGGCTGCAAAATGTAAAAGCGCTCTTAAACAGAAGACGTTTGGTAAATTATATAAACTAAACAATGTCAAATTTTAAATAAAAATGTTCATGAAACAATTAGATTTACAATAGTTACAATTTGTCAGTCAGGAACTCGCCTATATTATAATAATATTTGTCGAATAAAATATATTTTAACGTTTTCTTAAACAAATCTGTATTTAAACATTTATTAGATTTTTTTCTTTTATTGCTGATAGGTAAGCCTTTGACCACAATCTCACATGATGGTAAGTGATGATGTGGTCGAAGGTGTTAACAGGCTTAACCTAGAATTCGGTATATTTGGTAGAGGTGCCATATAATGACGCTCTTATGCATAAGCGCAGTGTTAAACTTGTGCAAGCACAGTTTACTGATCTATAGTCTGTTCTGTTACGACTAAATCTGTGAGTCGTAAAACAAAACTGTTTCTACAATGTTCTATGATGTACTTACATGAATGTGGATTTTGGTGTGAACTGAATAAAATCTACCATAGTTTAAAGAATTTTAAATTAATATAATTTGTGTAGAATCGACACTAATGTTAGGTTAGGTTAGGAATATTAACGCCAGGTGACATTACTCAAATAGGGGCAAGTGCGGAACATGTGGACACTTTCCGGATTGTGGAATAAAGCATTTTTTATATTTGAATTGAATAAAGTTTTTTTTAATTTTTAACATTGCTTATATCATATAATAATCTGTCATTCTTTAACTAAAATTCTAGTCTCCCTATCACATATATTAACAGAAATAATCAACTTTTTTTAAAAACACCATATTTGTCCACAGGTTCAACAGACGATTGTACCTATGTACACTAAGATCGTACCTTGGGACAGTGTTGTACCTAGGGACGATTCACATTAATTAGACAATAAAAAAGAAAAACAACAATTAAAGGTTTTTGAAAACAACTTCAAACAAACCTAAACATACTCTATTATACGTATTTGTACGCAATACAACACTCTTCATACAAGTTTCAAGTAGACTCATCGCTATCTTCATCATTGTTTAATACGAAGCATGCCACGCAAACGAAACTTTCACCCTCATCAGCAGACTCAAAGTTTTCTCTGTGTGACCAAATATGATAACTATGATTGCAGAAACTACATTTAAGCATTTGGTTTTTGTCTTTGGAATAATTTTTACACTTTATACATCTTAAAAACAAGAACTACTCGTGTTGAATTATTTTAATCTTTTTTTCGATGGATATTTCAGGCTTTTCATTCGAAAGCGCGTTGGAAGGACCTGGTTCAGAAAGATTATTAGCCAGCAGAGTTGGATGACCTTTAGTATAACTAGCGTCAATATTGGAGGAAACAGATTGTGGAAAAACTTTGGTAGTTATTGTTTTTTGAACAGCTTTTCTGCTGTTCTCTTGTCCGTTTTGTGGCCTGCTATTTTTGTCTTTTTAGCTTTTTTTAATGATTCACTTAAAATTTCATCTTTCACTGGCGTGTCGGTCAATATTCTGGTTCTTCCAGGCTTTCTTCCACGTTGAGCACCCTTTCGTGGACCAGCTTTTTCTAATGGGCGGACGGTTTCGGGTGTTATTTGTGGATCTATAATCTTCAGTGGAGTTAGGAATACAGGTTGTTCTGGTATCAGCCATTTTTCCTTCTGGATTGGCGAAAGTGGTTCTGGGATGACCTGAATGACAGAACCACCAAAAAGTTTTTTCGAATTGAGTTATTTGGGTAGGTTTGGCTGAAAATCTGGTCAACCGGTTGTTGTAAATCCAAATTACCCGTCAATGTTTCTTGTTCAGTTCCAGTGACTCCATTATTGGGCCGTTCATGATTTTCGGACCGGTTTTCAATTGCGTTTTGGCTTCGATCTGGACGGTCAGTTACATATGAGCTTAAAAAATTATCATCAGAAAATAAGTTTATATTGTATGGATGACCTGAAGATCTGAAACCTCAAAGCCTTTCACAATGTTTTTTGGTGTAAACGAGACTCTATATGCTCCGCTAGCTATATCTGCTACGTCATAAATGGTAATAGGTTTACCAGGACGATTGCGCATCCATCTATCGGCTGCTTGGCTGTATTGGCTTTTAAATGGCCCAAATACAGTTCTATCTAGAGGTTGCAAATGATTGGACGTATGTGGAGGCAAAATCAATAAAACAATTCCATTCTCTTTGGCTTTGTCAATTATCTCAATAGAGATATGAGTTTCGTGATTGTTCATTATTAAGAGAACTGAATTTTGTTTTGTTGGTTTTGCGAATGCAATAAAGTGATCCAGGAACTTTTTAAAAATTGGTTCTGTTGACCACCCTGATTTATTAGCCACACCCAAAAAACCAGGTGGAGCTCCTTTCAACATGTTATCTTTGTAGAAAACTCGTGGGAATACGAACACAGGAGGTACAGCGTTTCCAACAGCATTTATGCAGCCTATCATTGTGGTATGCATTCCTCGTTCTCCTGAAGTCATCTTCCCTAGCTGACGAATCTCTTTGGGAGCCAATACTTTCCCTGGCTTGTGAACAGTGGATATCCCAGTCTCATCAACATTATAAATGGATCCTGGTAGAAAGTCGTATCTTGTCATGACCGATTCTAAGTTGTTGAAGAAATCATTCACGTTTGCCCTGTTAAAACTAGTTGCTCTCGCTATGCTCGTTGGCTCAGGTTTGCGAAGAGATAATTGCGGGAATCGAAGTCGAAAATTACGGAGCCACCCGGTTCCTGCCATTTTGTGCTTTTCCCAGTTAGCAGGCAGATTTGTTTTCCGTTTAGAAACAGCATATTGGTAAGCCAGCTCTCTACATTGTTTTGTATTGAAACCCATGTGTAGAAAAGTAGCTTTTCTTAAATATTTGCACAGCAAAATTTCTTGTTCCGGGTCAAATACCTTTCTTACGTCATTCTTCAAAAGCTGAATGTTATTCCTTAAATCAATGCTTTTATGTAACTTCAAGTATTTAAAAATTGTTGACTTAGGTATTTTATACTTTTCAGCTACTTTCCTTATTGAGTTGCCACTTTTTGCTTCTTTTACGGCTGCTGTGAGTGTATCGGGGCATATTCCCTTCCTTTTTAAACCAATTTTACTGCGAGGCACGGAAAAAAAAAACGTAACAGCGGATCAGATTTTGTTAGTAAACATAATGACACATTTGTACCTGTGGACAGTCCACAGGTACAGTCATATTTTTGTCCATAGGTACAAATTCCGCCATAAAAAACAAAACTGACCTAGACTCGACGATAAAACAAATTTTAGACAAGGAAAAAATTACTAAATATGCTATAAACAACACAGATCATAGTGAAAATACTATCAAATCGATATCATTTATATTTTCACGGTATAACTTATTTAAATTAAACAAAATTACTTACTTTTTGGCGCTAAAATCTTTCCAAGCCGGCACATCAACAACCACACAGAAAACAAAGATGGCGACACGTCAAAACTGCCAACCATAGACAAAGCTGTACGATCACCTTCAAGTTAGAATTTTAAGTTTGCTAGTTTCGCCGGAATCGATTGTGTCCACAGGTACATGCGTCCATAGGAACAGCACTTGCCCATACCTAATAATTGCTTGTATTCTACTATTAAGTTTGTGCAGTCTTCAAAGCGAAGACGTCCTCCATCGTGCTTACATTCACACTACGGTTTGAATCACGCAAACACTGCTGTCACTGAATACATTGCAAACGCTCGGTTGATGACAGAATTACGAGTTTGCGCGCAAACGATGTGAATTGTTGTTGTAGTTAGAATTAGTATTGTTCAAATCCGCTATACAGCACCAACGCGCTAGAGACTATAAACTATATTCGAATAGCGCGCTTTTTTATACGCTATCGTTATAACGAAACAAGGCGCTCGCGCTAGTAGCATATGCTAGGTGTCGTTACAATAGCGTCAGGCGCAACAGTATAACGCGGATATGCGCAAAGCGTGTTAACGCGACCGAAAGCGCGCGATGACTGAAGCTTATTGTAACGACACCTAGCATATGCTACTAGCGCGAGCGCCTTGTTTCGTTATAACGATAGCGTATAATAAAGCGCGCTATTCGAATATAGTTTATAGTCTCTAGCGCGTTGGTGCTGTATAGCGGATTTGAACAATACTAATTCTAACTACAACAACAATTCACATCGTTTGCGCGCAAACTCGTAATTCTGTCATCAACCGAGCGTTTGCAATGTATTCAGTGACAGCAGTGTTTGCGTGATTCAAACCGTAGTGTGAATGTAAGCACGATGGAGGACGTCTTCGCTTTGAAGACTGCACAAACTTAATAGTAGAATACAAGCAATTATTAGGTATGGGCAAGTGCTGTTCCTATGGACGCATGTACCTGTGGACACAATCGATTCCGGCGAAACTAGCAAACTTAAAATTCTAACTTGAAGGTGATCGTACAGCTTTGTCTATGGTTGGCAGTTTTGACGTGTCGCCATCTTTGTTTTCTGTGTGGTTGTTGATGTGCCGGCTTGGAAAGATTTTAGCGCCAAAAAGTAAGTAATTTTGTTTAATTTAAATAAGTTATACCGTGAAAATATAAACGATATCGATTTGATAGTATTTTCACTATGATCTGTGTTGTTTATAGCATATTTAGTAATTTTTTCCTTGTCTAAAATTTGTTTTATCGTCGAGTCTAGGTCAGTTTTGTTTTTTATGACGGAATTTGTACCTATGGACAAAAATATGACTGTACCTGTGGACTGTCCACAGGTACAAATGTGTCATTATGTTTACTAACAAAATCTGATCCGCTGTTACGTTTTTTTTTTCCGTGCCTCGCAGTAAAATTGGTTTAAAAAGGAAGGGAATATGCCCCGATACACTCACAGCAGCCGTAAAAGAAGCAAAAAGTGGCAACTCAATAAGGAAAGTAGCGCATATCCGCGTTATAGGCCTACCCAGCCACGTTAGTGGACGCTTGATGCTAAACGTTATATTTATAGCGCGAAGAGAATATATACATAGCGCGCTGTATGCGCTACAAGGCAATAACCCGCTATGCTATGGCGCTAGATGCTATATTATCCACCACTAGTTAGAATGTTGAACGTACAAACATCTGTTTACATAAGAATGCCTTGAAGTGCAATACTTCTATAACAATAATTAGATTTTGGGTCAATTGCGAAAAAGCAAATTGACAGTTAGCAGATGTTATAAGCGCGGCTACATATCGGTTCACATCGTTTGCGCGCAAACAGTGCATATTCTCGTATTTCAGTTATAAACCAAGCTTTACGTATGCAGTATGCAGTGACAGCAGTGTTTGCGTGATTAAAACCGTAGTGTTAGAGTTACTTACCCACATGGTAAAACGACACTTCTATTATACAATTAGTGCATCCAGCTAACAATTTTGCAGCGCTCGTAGCGAAGTTTGCTTAGCCGTTCTTAATCGATCAGCTAAGCACGTAATTAAGCAACGTCCGCCGCGATCAGAGTTGGATGGGTGACCGCTAGTGACATTACTAGTGAGCGCTTCAGAAGGCAAGTTAAGCCGTTGGTCCCGGTTGTTGTCTTACGAAGGCAGTCGTTACAGCATGGTGCGAATGCCCGCCTGGCTAGGTACCACCCTCAAGCAGAAAATCTATCGCAAAGCATCTTAAGATGTGTTCCCGCATCTGTCCTTGAGAGCCAGTAATTCTAAGTTAAGCCTATTATCACCTTCAACAACATCATCACTTACCATCAGGTGAGCTTGTGGAGACTTACCAATAAAAAAATACTTGCAATAAAAAAACTCAATCATACAGCACCAAAATTGCACTTCAAATTTTGGGTCTATATAGTAAATCTTATCAATACAATTATATTTGTAATTATTTGGTACGTAGCAAACATGTGACAAAGTAACTGAAAGATATTTAACGTTTTTAAATAGCTCACTTTCATTTCATATGAATTTAACTAAATCACTCAAACTACTTAAATTTTACGTACGTTTTGTTTCTCTCAATCGCATGCCAAACGAGGTCTCTCAGTCTTCAGCAGTCTGACATTTCACAAAGACCACTTCGTCTCAAAAAATTCAGTTCAAAAGGGATCTTCACTTCAGGGGCTTCCACCAGCTTTTTTATATTTTATTCTGACGGAACAAGCTCGAGGGCCACCTGATAATAAGCGGACAAACCTCTGCCTATAACAGATGCATTTTGTTACAAGTCACGAATTGCACTGCGCATAGTTGTTAAGTCTCATGTGCCTGTAATTTCACTGGCTCTCAAGGACTGCTGCCGGGACACACCGTTAGGTGCTTGGCGGCAGATTTTCTACTTGAGGGTGGTCGCTAGCCAGGGGAGCATTCGCAAAATGCCCTTCCACCATGCTTGATTCTTAACTATTTGAGGCGCAGCGCCGCCGGGCCTACTAAGAGCGTTCTAGAGTTCTAAATACAAGAGTTCCGCGTTCTCCGCACAATAAAGAGATCAATAGAGACCGCTCGCTGTGGTCTCCTTGCCTTATCATAAAAAAAGTTGTCAGATAAATAAAACAATAAAAATTACAAATTAAGTTCTTTATATCTTGAAAAGATGTAACAATAATTTACTTGTAAACCATATAGACATTAACATAATAAAATTAATAAGAAATGGCTATCAGTGATAACTAAAAATACACGTAATTAAGTATAATTACATTGACGTTTCGCTTTTAAAAATACTGCGGTAATCTCAAATAAAATATATATGTTTTAATAACTAAAAAAGCACTTAACTTCGCTTGTTCTTACAACGCTAAAATTAAACTATACCTATGTACATTTTGTAAGTATCAGGTTAATTTAACAAAGATTTTATTTAAAATCCTTATTTATACAAAAATAAAACATGTAAAATATGGAAATAAAAAATATAACGGCATTCCATCGCGTTTTGTTGACTTAAAATTAATTTAAGCTAGTTTTTATATAACACAAAATGTTAAAAAAAATATTAAAATAACCTATCTACGTCTTTTTAGCTCAATTTAGAGACTAGTAGTTCTATCAAAATTGGTGTAGTAAAAGTTCGGGTCTAGTTACACAAACACAATGAGCTAGGATTTTCTAGGTTCACAATAGGCCATTTTACAGGTTTACGTAAGGCCATTTTGTAGGTTCGCATTAGGCCATTTTCTAGGTTCACAATAGGCCATTTTACAGGTTTACGTAAGGCCATTTTGTAGGTTCTCATAGGGCCATTTTGTAGGTTCGCATTAGGCCATTTTGTAGGTTCTCATAGGGCCACTTTGTAGGTTCGCATTAGGCCATTTTGTAGGTTCGCATTAGGCCATTTTGTAGGTTCGCATTAGGCCATTTTGTAGGTTCACATTAGGCCATTTTGTAGGTTCACATTAGGCCATTTTGTAGGTTCACATTAGGCCATTTTGTAGGTTCACATTAGGACATTTTGTAGGTTCGCATTAGGCCATTTTGTAGGTTCACATTAGGCCATTTTGTAGGTTCACATTAGGCCATTTTGTAGGTTCTTATCAAACTATTTTGTAGGTTAATTTTAGGCAATTGGCAGGGAATCGTCTTTTCGGCCTTATAACTTGTTTTATTAATAACGACCTTATGCGTCCCAATATTTTTCTATTCCAGATATTTTATTACTTGTGCATAACACAAATGAAAACAAAATTGCGATCTAATATGGCCCACAGAATAGGATGAAAAACTATCACATGATAGTTAAAAGTATTGACTATTTTAGAACTTATTAATTCTTGCACATTGTAGAATGTATAAATAAACTCTGAAGAAGAAATCTGTCTTTGGTTTCCCATACGAAGTTTGTTATGGCAAATAGAAAAAAGAAAGTAGAAAATTAAAATAAGTTCATAATTGAAATGCCAACAGGAGGTTTTACTATTTTCACTGCTTAATGTACGGTTACACAAAAATAATCATCCCACAATCGTCCGTAGTGATTAGTTGATCCATCTTCTTTGTCTTTCACAGACTATAATTGAGTAATCATAGACTATAAATATACAAATGTAACGTTTTCACGATTGTGGTCTGTGATAGATTGTGAATAATCATAGACATCAATCGTGAAAACAGTTACACAACTTTTGTCTATGACACTCGGTGTGATTTTTGTGGTTTCTACTGCACGATAAAAAAGAGTAGGTTTTGGGTAACAAAATTCGTTATTTCAACATCCACTGATGACATTTAAGTTTATAGCGTTCATTTTTATACTTTTAGATATCTAGCCCACTTTTTATTGAACAAGATAATGATTTTCGCGAAAGCCAATGAACAATTATTAACATTTACTTCGTTATATTTTACACTTTTTTTTGCACTCGCTTATTTAATGACTTATTTATGTAATATTATAAAATACCTTTATCGAAATTGTGCTTAATGAACTTTTTTACTACGTCACCCATCGCACGTTGGCGCTCGAGCTTTGTAGACAAACAACGCTACTTTCGGGGTATTTTTTCTATTTCATTTGTTTTAGACTACCGTTTCCTAAGTTTAAATGACATTTTAAAAAGTTTTTAGTAAAACCTCCTATTGTATGCGTTATTGGAAGACTTATTAACTAGAAGACCAATGCCACCCTTTCACATCCTACACTAAAAAGCTTATTTTACGACGTACCTACTTAAACGACGTAGGCACGCGTACTTTACACATACATACAAAAATATGCACTGTCATTCGCCGCAAGAACACAGACTAAAATAGAAGTAAAATACAAAATGTTTAGGTTTTAAATCACCAATATTTCTAAACCGAAAAAAATATAGATAAGACAAATGCATTTAATGAACGAATCGAAATAATGTTTGTAAAACACTGGCTGAATGAACACAGTGGCATTCAAACCTACTTGCGACGACAACATATTAATTAAGCTTTTAACTAACTACATATTGATATATCTACATAGTCAGTCGAATTCTATAGCTGACTAAAAGATAATTTCGGTAATAACTGTACAAAATATACATATTTCTCATTAATCATCATAATATTGACTAATATCTCCACGAAATGCGTTTTATAACACAATAAAAACTTTTTCGAATAAAACAAGATGGCGTCTGAAAGGAGTAAGTACCTTACTAAAGGATTGTTTTTAGATCTATTTTACATTATTAAGTAGAAATATCTTATGTACGTACAATTAAGTATTAAGTAGCTCTTTTTTACTGGAACAATTTCTGTCAAAACGTGACTATATCTAAGGTTATAGATATTTCTTGTAACATTCAGATTTCATTGCTTAAGTTTTCTAGAAGTTTCTCTGTTACATCTAGGTTATGTTAAATGTATTGAATACTACAAGCCTGCTACGACTTTGTATTCTACTCATGACATAAATTGACAACATTTTTATCTCTTTGAACATGAATGCATTGTCTACAAAAAAAATATTCTTTTCACCACAACACGCGCATTGCTCTACGAATCATATCACCCCAAAGTTAATTTTCGATTATATTAGCAATCTCTTGAATTTAAATTTAATACTAGGCCGTTTCAATTGTATAATTTCATTTTTTACACCAGCAATACTCACCTTAGCTATTAAGCAATATACACTCCTAGGCACCTGGTTTTTAAGATACATTTTCGACTACTAAAAATAAAGATAGCGCAATAAAAACTTAGATTTGTTCCGCCAAAACTTCCAACTCGGTAGACCGGACTCGATTTGACGTCAGAAATCAGACATGACTTTCAAGCGCTCGAAGAGTCAATGACTATGTGTCGTGATGACGTAGCCACACTAGCGCAGCGTTAACATCCGATAATTATAGCTATAAATCAAAGCTTTTTTTTTATGCCTGATAGGTTAGCCTTTGACCACTATCTCACCTGATGGTAAGTGATGATGTAGTCGAAGATTTTGTTCAGGCTAACCTAGAATTACTGGATCTCAAGGACAGCTGCCGGAACACACCGTTAGGTGCTTGGCGACAAATTTTCAACTTGAGGGTGGTAGCTAGCCAGGCGGGCATTCGCAAAATGCCCTACCACCATGCTGTAACGACTGCCATCCTAAGACAACAACCGGGACCGACGGCTTAATGTGCCCTCCGAAGCACGGAAGCGCTCAGTAGTAATGTCACCAGCGGTCACCCATCCAACTCCTGACCGCGGCGGACGTTGCTTAACTTTGCTGATCGATTCAGAATGGCTAAGCAAACTTCGCTACGAGCGCTTCAATAGTAATCACTAACGCTAGTGAGTTTCTTACCCGTTCTTCTTGCAGTGACTCTATAACTCGTTTTTGCTGGACGTGGCAGTAGAATGAAGAGAAATTATATGTCCATATATTTGATTAACAATATTCAATTATTAAAATTCATACGAGCATCGTAAACGCCTAAATGGTATAAATTATTTTTACTTTGACACTACGATTTCTTGCAATAATTATTGTGGTAAAATTTTAACGCCACTATAGGCTGATTGCTTTCTATGGACTAATATAGTGTTTTCCTTTGGATGACAATTTATTGCTAAAAATATATATTGCGTGATGCATTATTGCTGACGCTAATGCAGGTGTGGCCACGGTCACTAGAATTATAGCTTATTGTAGCGATAACTGTAGCTTTAATGTATGTTATGCGCTAACCTAACGCAATAGTGAGATAGTTTCAAATACTTAGAATATTTTTCTGTGCCTTGTGATGTTTTTTGCGCCTAAATTGGAAGTATTGTCGAAATATATTTTATTGTCTAGTTCAACGCTAACTTTTTAATTTATTCTCAAAGTAAGTTATCGAAACTCACTAAAAAAGAAATTATAAAATTTTACGTGAAAGGAGGATTATTTTTTTTTAAGAGCAGGATATAACAGTAGTCGAAAGCATCTGTCCTTAGCAAGGACTTTAAAGCTAGAGGACATTTCGAACAGCGCCATCTCACGGGCGTAATAAGGTCCACGTTCAGACTTTTAATTTTCCTCATTGCTGGCAAAAGCACCTTTTTACAATTCCTTTCGATTGGACTTCCAAATCTAATAAAAGTTTCAAATATTTTTACAAATTTTTACGCTTACCTAAGGGCCTCAGCCATTTTACTAACTAGACAGTCACATTCGCCAACAATTAACACAAATGAAAAACATTTGGTATGTTATATTAAAGGGTTATTTAGCAGTGCGTAACATAACTTCACATATCATGGCCGCCAATGCCACAAGAATTGTCGTATTTGTCACTATTTAATTGGTGCAGCTGTGGACGATGACGTCACAGAAAAATGGCGGCGTTTTAATCGCATTAGAGTTCTCAACATTGGTTTTTGAGATAATACTAACCTTTTTTACGGTTACGTAGTTTATGGTTATTTAAAAAATACACAAGTTTTACATATAAAAAGTACACGCTATTCTCAAGGGTCAAATCAATACCAAATGTTGTTCTAACTTGTTCAAGTATCGACGACCAACATACAATACTATCCTACCTTTGCAAATTAAGTTGCAAGCATCCTACAACTAGCCCCCATTAAGTAGTAAAATTAATAAATTTGACTTTAAAATTTGGCACTTTTGCGTCGATAAGGACGAGTATTTTAGCCGCGCCGATCAAGTATCTACACAAATTAACTTTATTAAATACATGGAATATTTTAATGACGATTTTTTTCGTACAGTTAAAAAAAAAAGGCATGGAAATCTTTAGGAAGGAATTTTTATCATAAAATTGCCAGTGTATCTTTTCTCACGATAGTTGCCAAAAATCCAATATGGCGGATCCAAGATGGTCACCGTACAAACGCTTCAACCCCACTTAAGCGCGGCCTCTATTCACTTTGCTGCATTTCATCTAGTCTTGAATTCCCCCGAAGTAGTAGGCAGTGTTGTATAAACGCCCACATTTCGTTATATTTTTAAACATATATTATTATATAGGTCTCGTACGATAATGGGCGATGCTAATGCCATCTACTGAGCACATTTCACATTTTAATTAGAAATTATTTTTAAAACGCGCGTATACAATTTACGTTAAAAAAATTCAATTCTCGAATTCAAGTTAAATCGATCGGATTATATTTATCTTTGTCCCACGCTCTTGATGTTACACCTACAATAAAATATTTAAAAACAAATGTATCTTAAAATATATGATATTAAAAACTATTTAATAGAGATTCTTTGTATACTGTAGGCTTTAATAATTACTATTTATTATTAATTTTCTCAAACAAAACGTCAGAAATATTGCTTAGTGGTTGCACCCAAAAACCCTCAGCGCGTTTCGCAAAGTATCTATTTTTTGCTACCCTCGTGTAAGGTAGCACTGGCGCGTGGCATCCATGTAGTGATTAATTTCATAGAGTAGTGTTGAATAATATGTGTTTTGTTATGACGGAATATATTGACTCAAAACTATTACCACTAACTCAATTAGCTGATTATTTTCAAGCAATATATTGCACAGCCTTCATGAATAAAAAAAATGTGCTGGTGCACACTCTACACACAGTTATGTATACATCCGCTAAGTTTTTCAGAAGCCACCGCCTAATGTAGCTTCAGTGTTGCCACATTAAATACATGTAGATCTTATTTTAACTGCAATATCTCGTTTACCAAGGTTTAGTACCCATTACGCGTACGATTCCGACATTTATAAAAAGCGCCATCTATACAACTGAACAGTCAACGACGGCACCACTGGCGAAGAATTTCGAGCAATGACCCCCCAGTTGCCTCTTCACGTCATCATTTTACAGAAATATTGCAGTCCCACTTGCACTGGACGCAATAACATCCGGCAACCGAGCGAGATAGTAATACTTTTGTATACAGTAGGCAAAGGAGTTAATAGCCAGAGTTTTTTTCTGCTTATAAACACTAAATACTTTAACAGTACAAAGAGATAATGTAGTTCCATTTTTGCTGCAGATGGCAGTTAAATTAGTGACAATCTTATATGCTGAGCGACTCGTATAGCCGAAAGATTTGAGAGTTTAACCTTTAAGTTGAAAAGGTGCACTAGTCGTAATGACTGGAAGCCAGGCTGGTCCTCGATGAGTGTAGAGTGGAGTGCTGAGGAAGGCTTGAGGAAGACGGTGGAATTCTCGCGTTGGCAGCCTGGCGCTCCTGTTCGTCCAGTTGTGCTGCGAACTCCTCATCTAAGGCCTGGAATTGTCAACGATAAAATAAGTATTAGTTACAAGAATTAAGGCTTTATTTCTAACATTGTATATACACAACGAAAGGAAAAAATTCTACCAAAAACGGAACTATAATTTTTTGCTATTTTCTTAGTTACGGGTTTTGATTTTTGTTGATAGACTGCAGATGTCGCTCTGTCACCTTAGAACGGAAGGATACATTCGGAAATGACTCATTGCCGCGATAGCTCTGTCAGATAATGACCCGTCTTCAAAGAGTCGCGGGTTGGGTTCGTTGTGGCATAAAATTTTCCTTTCGTTGTCATTTAGTAAATACTTATTTAAGTGTCTGCAAAGAAAGCAAACTGGAAATGAGTGACAGTACTTTACAGGAAGATCTTTATAATTGTTAGCTCCTGTTTCTGACACGACCGTTATCTTTCCACAAGCTAACTTTTAGAAAGTAAGGGCCCGTTTCAGAATGTCCTAATAAAGTTTCGGGTTGCTATGCAACACATAAAATAACCGAATGATAAATATGACAGTTGACATGCAGCGCATGGATAGGCTAAATCGATGACTGTGAAACACAAAGATAGTGTTTTGTTTATTAAATATGTTCTGGGTAGTAAAACCAGAACTTACTCGAACATTCTGAAATAGGCCCTTAGTGTAACAACTTATAAGTCCAACAATATTTACAGCAAATACATAGTATTTCACAAATAATACCCACTTTTTCTTAACGGCAACGTCCATATCTTCATAGTAAGCATAAAAATAATTAAATATTGTTAGTATAATACATTTATGTACAAGAAACTTTAAACTAACACAACTAGCTCACTTGTCAGTGCAAGCTGTACAAACTATAGTCGTAGCTGAGAGAACTGATAGTGCGACAGAGTGCGAGTATATGTGTCTCATTTCCACGCCTTTAATGCTACGTGGGTAGCCAGCGTTTTTACATCAATCAGTTCGTATACAGGGAAAACGTAAATAGCTATATATCGGTGAACAGTACATAGCAGTTTTGATCTACTAGTAAGTTATTTAGTTATGCGTGCAGTGAAACTGAATAGCACCTACAATCTAAACTTACATTAGTTTTTCGTAATGTTTCGAAGAACTTAATTAATGTTTTAAATTTGAAGCAATGATAACCAAGTGGCAAATCCTATGAACTGCCGCGCCGCAGGTCCATGATGGTCCATTTTTTTCACCCTTTTTAGTGACCCTTGCTTCTTACGGGATCGATTGTAATTCACTGACAATGACTATATCATCAAGATAGAAAAACAGTATACGGTTATTGGAATGTAACTCAAAAACCGCTTGACCGATTTTGATGAAATTTAAACTCGCGATATTTTTGTGTGTAACTGAAGTTCTTATTCTGTAGTGATGTGGAGATTCTAAAATATGGTAGGTGCATAGCGATAGTTTTTCTTGAAGTTGGAAGTCAGGCAGACTTCCAACTTCAAGAAAAACAATCGCAAATCGGAATCCGTGTTCTCTGTCACTCCTCACCAAACATCAAACGTAAATTATTAGACAATACATTATCACTGCCAACTGTATTGTTATAATGAACTTAGATCTGATAAGTCAGAAGAGAAGACTTTGAAATTATGACCTAATTTTAATATGGCATAAAAATAAATATCTTCATTAACAAAACTGTAATAACTATGCCAAATCAAATACTATGTATTTAGTTAGTACTAATAAAGTGCAAAAAAATACCACATACCATGCGTCCGTGATGCCAGCGTTCCTTGTTAGCAGCGGCGGTACCATTTCACCACGGCGTTATTTTTACAAGCTCATGCCAAGTCATGCGGAGATAGCTTAGAAATAAGTCAGAATGTAGCTGTACAAAGCGTAAAGTAATTAAGCAGGTCAATGTCCTATAATGCACTTGCGCAAAATAATTTAGCAGGTCAATGTCCTATAATGCGCGCGTCTATTAATGGCGATGCCTATAACGCCCTTTCACTTTAACAGTGTTGGAGCGAGAGGGCATGCAAAGCAATTACCATTTCAGATATCCTTCTTCAATGATGCGGTTTTATACCAACAAATTTAACATTATTAGTAATTTTACTTACGGGTTATAAGTATACCAAGTAATTGCATAAACAAAAAAATAAATACTGTGTACAGTCCTCATATTGTAGGTATACTTTTTCTTTTTAGTTTCCCATTTTATTGCCGCTGTTTTAAAGTGTGCTATCCAAGTCACCTCTTGTGGTTTGCTTATGTTGGGGGCGCGTAGAAGTTTTGCGACAACTTTGAATTCTTTAGGTTGTTCAAATATCGCCCTGTAGGTGACGGGATTAGGGCTCATTAATAGCCCATTTTTTATCCCTGATAGGTTAGCCTTTAACCACTATCTCACCTGATGGTAAGTGATGATGTGGTCGAAGATGTTGTTTAGGCTAACCTAGTCTATTAATGTGCCTGCCAAACACCAGTGTTCACCAGATATACAAAGTAGTATCGGTGGCCAACACAATTTACACTGCGGGTAATTTCATCCCCATCTAGATACATTTTGGGAGAAGGGATCTTACTGTAGTGAGATTCGTTTTGGTCACGAACCTGCGAGACGTGCCCATTACCTACCAAATTAATTCTTCCTGCAGAGCTACAACGTGGACCACTTTCAGGTTGTCAGAATCAAATCAGTAAACGTTATTTATAAAACATTGGAAAGAATCTTTGTTTTCTGAAGGACGTTGTCAAATACATCCCCCAGTATTAGCAAGCAGTATATACCAACCAGTACAAATTACATAATGAAATTCCCAGAAATCTTTGTATATTTATTTATTTAGCATTAGTAGTTAGAGGTACAAAAGTCATTCCCCGAGATTTATATATATTTCTTTATCCCCGTTTAATTTTGAGTATCTTTGTATATTTCTGTAATCGCGATTATTTTTAAGAATTAGCAGTAAGTCATTCCCAGAAATCTTTGTATATTTCTTTATTCGCAATTATTTTTGAGGAGCAGCACCTACTAGTATAAGATACAAAAGTAATTCCCATAAATATTTATATTTTTTTCCTTTATTCGCATTTATTTTTATTGACTTATAATAAGTCTGGCAGTACCTTGATAAAAATATTAAATATTTGTATTTTTAAGATAGCATTATTCTCATATATCTCATATACTATCTCATTGTGTTAATTTTTGTACCTTTTATACATAAAGCAAAAATTCATTATTTTTTTACAAAAGTAATTTACAATTTTTTCCTTTATTCGCGTTTTTTTTTATTGACTTATAATAAGTCCGGCAGTACCTTCACCAAAGCAGAAATAAAAACAAAAATAAATTAGAAACATAACGTCTTTATTTACACAATACGTTTAAAAATGCTTAACAAATTACGATTTTATTTATAATTTTCCAGCATTAGCGTAACATAAAATGTACCAACTATAAAATAAACATGCATTTAATTAAAAAATAATTAAGTAAATATGGTAAATAAACATTGTAAAAATATGGGAATGTAGCAAGCACTTTTAAAGCGAAAGGAGCGAGCGAAAACATTTTAGAGTATTAGCTTACAATTGATGTAATCGTTTCGAGCGAATTACGTTATTCAAATCAGCTCTGCGACATATACATTGTTAATTTGTGATATAAGATTTGACCTGGGTAATATTTGTAGCACATATAAAATGAATTCAAGCAATCATTAGTCTATCATTATTTATATTCATATTTAAATACAAAGTACTATAATAAGTGGAATGGGAATGAATTCTGTTTAATTATACCTACTTGAAAAATGCTCGCTTCGCTCAACAAATGCAATAAGTACTAGGCGTTTAGTTAATCCATACTGCTTTAAGAAGCACTTACAATAAATACTTTAGTTCAATTTGCATGCTTTTTAACACCATGATTGTTAATTAACGTAGAAGCAAGTTTTACGACTAAATGGAAATATACTTTTAACAATTTTTTTACTAATAATACTTATCTCGAAATTTGGTTGGTAAATATATGATTGTAACAATTTTTTGTATGACAATCTCAGAGTATTATTTCAAAGGCACGTTACGTCAATTTGAGTAAATATGGACGGTTTAAAACAATTATACGGCCTATTATAAAAAAGCTTGCACCGTAGATGCATTTAGACTATGCAGAGCTCAAAATACATTGGTTGATATAACAATAACTACTTATAGGGCAATATTTGTTCAACGTGTGTAAGGCAATCACGTACAAATATTGAAAGATAAGTTTACGCTCTGAGATTGTAAAATATATAATAATATTTATAATGATGAATTTACAATTGTTTTCTTTTACGTGAAACATTTTTTGTATAATAATATATATTGGAATGTTAAAAATTGAGCTTAACACTAAAACATTTGGAAAAATAGCATCGGAATAAATTACTAACTAGTTAAAGGACTACACGTTAATTTAACTATCAAAATATCATTTAATATTAATACAAAATAAGGACTACATATAAGGCCCTAATATAGTTTAAGATGGATAGTTGAGCTATCACGTTTTTATTTATCAATTATTGTTTCCAAAATGGAAATATATAGATACCGGATAGAATACCAATTAAAGTAAAAGAGCCAATAGACGTAAGTAACTGCACAGTTCTCATTTTAAAAAAGCAAAGAATATTGATTGTTTTCATAATAAAAAGAGAGCTTTGTTACTAAAGCTCTTTGTCGCGGTGCTGCGATGGCAAGCGCAGGCGTGCTCACGCAAGGCTTTCTCGTATCTGAAAGACTGTCACAGTGTTCCATAAGCATCCTTACGTGAGTCGTATCGCGGAAGAAGTTTTAAATAGCTTATGGCTCAATCCACAACGATGTGGCAGTGGTAAGCAATTTACTGTTAAACTATTTTAGACTTTGTCTCTATCACTACACGCATAGTATTGGTGGACAGTAAAATTACCGGAAGCTGCCACGTCAGTATGAATTGAGCCTTAAATACTGTAGAGCGACCTAGGTGGTCACGGAGTTGCCACAGAAGTTTACCCTCTTCATGCTACGCAACAACAGTTCGAAACTTGTGGCTTTCGTCCACGCTGAACGCTGAGCTGTTACAGGTAACATGAAGCTCAATTATCCACCTCCTTTATAGCGCTATTCTAAGCCCCTCATCTAATAGGAATTAATTTAGGAAGCAATAGCACTTTTGGCAATGGAATAGGAAGCATTGAATTTACATATACCATCGGAGGTACAAAGGCAAGTTGGCAACTTTCGACGGTAGAGTTGTCCACCAGCTGGTTATGAAAGGAATAACTTTATAATGATCGAATATCACTTAACAGAGGTATAAAACTGTATTTATAGGAATAGATGAATGAATCTTTTGAGGCTTTAAATGGTCAAATAATTTAGCATCAATTGAAAGTTAATTTGTTTTATTAACAGCCTTTTACAATCGATTGAGAGTTAATTTGGTCTATTACCGGCCTGTCCCAATCAATTGAGAGTTAATTTGGTCTATTACCAGCCTGTTCCAATCAATTGAGAGTTAATTTGGTCTATTTACGGTCTGTTCCAATCAATTGAGAGTTAATTTGGTCTATTTACGGCCTGTTTTAATCCATTGAGAGTTAATTTGGTCTTATATCAGCCTGTTCCAATCGATTGAGAGTTAATTTTGTGTATTTATGGCCTGTTTTCATAAATTCAGAGTTAATTTGATCTATGTATTAACGGCCTGTTCCCATTAATTAAGTCCAAATGAGCCTTCTAGACTTCGACGATTAGAAATAGACCATAAAGTCAATAACAATTTACTCAGTCGGTAATAATTAGTTAAGTCGTACATTGTAATCGTTGGCAAGGTTTGTGACATACGTAGATATAGCGATAAGTATATTATTGAAGAACTATTTACTAAATATTTTAGTATTTAGTCATATATAGTTTTGCTAAAACTTCCGAGTTAGTAACACCACACTGGCTCAATTTTAGAAGAGTTTCGCCACTGAACGAGCTTTCGTCGGTTATATTATGAGTTATGACGTTTAGTAATACTCAGAAAAGTTTAATTACATTCCATTGTGTTTCTGATTTCTGATATCTGTATCTAAGCTGGAAGTTTTGGGGCAACTTCAAATGCAAAATGCCTTACACGCAATGGGACGTGAGCGTTCCAAAATACAACGAAATTTACGTTTCGTTTTAAAAGTTTTCGTTTAGTATTAAAAAAGGCGGGACTGGAGAAACGAGTACGCCTCGACTTCGGTATGTGAAAATCTTAATTTATCTTTCAGATATTGAAAAATAGATTTTGGCAAGAAAACGTCTGAATGTATCAAATCGCATTCGTTCAAGTTTATCCGGGTCTTCCCCGATTCGAGTTTTTGTTAGAAGCATTTGTTTTGGTTAGCTATAGATTGACAAGCATAGTTACATTAAAAATAACTTAAGACTAAAATAAAAACTAAAAAATATGCAGTGGCACAATAAAAATATCGATAAATAGTTTGTTATTTTACATGAAACTATACTAAACTATACCATAATAAAAATACAATGTAATTTTAAAATTGAGTGTGAAACAATAAAATATATTTTTTTTATTATTAATGTTGTCGATTCCACAGTGCTTTCAACATGTGAGACAGTGGTCAAAGGCCTATATATAGCCTTAATAATTTCAGGCTAAAATTGTCTTTCCACCAGATGTGAGATATGGATGCGTGTCGTATCAACCAATCGGGTCACTTGATTTGTCAAGTCATTACAAAATGTCAGGCTATACATAGAAAATCTAACGATCTGATTGGTGGATCCATCACGCATCCATAGCTCACATCTCAGGTGGAATGGTAGCCTTAAGATAAAATGGGTAAAGTACTGTCTTTTTTGATGATTCAAACATAAGTTTTCCGATGCGCATACTTGTCTCTTGAAAATTTCTTAACTCATACACTTGAATAAAAAAAAAACGTATTAAATATTTTTATTTTTGTAATGACACATGCTCCGCGGATCACTTTTCCTCTCCTTCTTGCTCTCTAGGCTACCGAGACCTATGAAAGGAATTTATCTGGCGCATTATTTTGTAACTGTCTCAATTTTGTTACGTAGTATTTGCATGTAGGAGAGAGTTATATAGTTGCATGTAAAAATACTAATAAAATAACTTATACTAACATAGCACTTGTAACAGTTTATAAAAAAATGCATGCACAATAAATAAAACATGCGTAGTAAAATAAATTACTGGTAACACAGACGATATTGTATTATAAAAAAAATAATTTGTAAGTGTATATTGCTACGGAGTAGTTTATATCTTTCACGTGTCACAATCTTGATTCTGTCATAGTCTAGTATCTTTCGATTCGATTCCACGAGACTATAATCATACTAAACTTGACATTTGCAATTGTTTTCAAAGTCGCCTTTCCTTGTCATTTCAATGTAAACAGAAAGAGGTGGCATGTAGGTTTAAACAAAATTTCAGTAGCGTTCCGTTTTAAAGATATTTATGACTCAACTTAAACTGAACTACAATTTTAATTGACAATAAATTGGGCCATATTTACATTAGTACAATACTACAGAATATATTCATCATGTACATGAGACTTGCTTATATACAGGTTGAATTTCTTAAATGAGATGACTTGGTTTATAAAAAAAAACTTCTTTTCTGATAGTATCGCTTATCAAAACTGAGATTTTCGATGGCGAACTAAAGAAATGCGTTATTATTTTGTATAATTAGCGAAGCGACGGCAAAATTAGGGATATTAGCTTTTTAGTTTGTTCAACGACAACTTTACAATGGTTGAACTTATTTTCATGAAATTTCACCAGAAATAAAAAATAGAATGGGCAAGAAAAGGGAACTACGCTGGATTATCCAAAGGCTTGATTTAAAAAATTAAATATCAAAACAACTGCATATAATAGGTTTTTTATGTTAGTTTATAAAAACTTAAATAGACCTAGAAATTGTAGGGATATGGTAGGCAATTGGTTTAATATTGATCTTTTAATATATTGCATAAAATGTAAAAAAAAAAAACCTTCTGCGAGGTTTCTGGACTTGCTTTAGATTGCACTGAAAAAGACAAAGCTTTGTTCGCAGTGTGGTCTAAACTTTATATTACCTACTCGATTAATGCGCATAAGCCACTTCTTTTCGTATTGTACTAATGTACAAACCCCTTAAAATTGCAAATCGACTAGACATTTTCTGCCTAAACAACGTATACACTCAAAAATCAACTGTAAAACGCACGCCTTACACCACAGAATCGGGTGAGCCATCATTCTTATCAGCTCGAATGGATCTCTTCAAGTTCAAAGTCGACAATTGACTGACTGGTATATCACCAGAGTTTGAGTAACTATTGGACCCCCTCACGGGTCCCCAGCGACTGAAATGCGTTGTCTGCTGATCATCACTGCTCATGGAATCTGTTGTAAACGTGGACCCACTCTTCATTGTGTCGTATTTGGACCCGTCAAGCGATGGCATGTCTATCATGACCGCCTCTAAAGCTATGTCCTGTTTTAGGCTCTGCTGCGATATACTCCTCTTCATTGGCGTTGTATCTTCTGCAGTTTTGAGTAGATGTTCAGACATGCTTTGTCTGTTCAGCTTCTTCTTATCGACAGGTTTGGATCTTTCCAAAGACGGACGTTTGGGTTCCTCGGCGATTTCCGTTGAGTCGTACGCCATGATCGGCTCGCGTCGCCAGTCATCGGAACTATTAAACACTGAGAAGCCGGAAATTTTCTCCGATACCAGTTTAAGATTGGACGCGGACGCGTAACGAGACCCTTTCTTCAATTGGCCACGTTTTGTCGTGTTGTATGCACTTGTTGCTGCTGATTTGGTCTCTCTACTGGGACTTATGCTTCGTCTTCTGTCCAGGTTTGGAGTGTTCGCAGCGGATAGGAAGTTCAGACTAGTTCTGGATCGAGATAGTGATCCCATAAAAGAGTTTCTTTGGTGATAAGCGCTCAGAATATGCTGAAGGACGTTCGTAGGCCACGGCGCGTCAAGATAGATACCCCTATCCGGTATTTTCTTGCCGAATTTCTTCTCGTGGTCGTCGAGATGTTTTGCGAACTTGTTTATAAGTTTCTGTTGTGGAATAATTGTTGTCGTTAGCTGTTGTTTGTTGTTTTGGGGACGGCGAGTTGTTGGGGACGGCACTAATGCTGACGAACGACACTGTTGCATACCTATATTGTTTTTGAAATGCTTTGACATGGCAGGGAACTGTTCATCATTTTGTGAGTTACTTTAAATACTTTTTTTAACTAGAACTCTCACAAATATTTGTTCATTGTTTAAGAATCAGGATCTTAGGCAAAAGATAGAAAGAAAGAGGTTACTAGACGGATTTGAAGGACACTTTCAAAATAATTTTATTTTTTGTGTTTAAATTGACTTTAGTAATAAATAATAAACATAAGTGTTGAAGCCTATTTGTAACTTTTTCACAATTTGAATGAATGATTTTATTTTGAAATAGATTTGATAACTACACTCATAAATCAATGATTACATTTTTACCGAATCAAAAACTGAAAAATTCTGAAAATCACATTTCAACTAATATATAAGTCAGTCGGCAGTGCGAATAATGCTGAAAACCTTAAACGGCGCATATAATTATGCCAATATCAATCCAAAATACTTGTATTAATTTAATGTTTTGATTGTATTCTGTATTGTGTGTTATGAATAAATAAATAAATAAAAAAATAAAATAAATATCGATGGAGGTTATATGTTTGTGCCGTTTAGTGTTGAAACTTTGAGCCCGTGAAGGCCAGGCGCTTACGAAATTTATAGATTTTCTAAGCATTTGTTTGAACCGATGGATGACCAAAACCCTGATATAAGGAATTATTTTGCAAAAAATTTACATTGTCACTCAGCATCTGGGCACTTTTGTTTCCACCAATGGGTCTACTAAGTTTTTGAGTGTATACTAAACATGTAGTTGATATTTATTTTTAATAGTTATAGCTAGTTTTAGTAAAATAATTTTAAAATAACAAAAATACATCCTTTTTCTGTCAAAGCATTTCAAATACACCTGGCAAGTGATTATCAACCATTACAACCTCAACATAGAATAATACATATAATATATAACAATATACATATAAATACATATATTACTATAAGGACCCCTTCCATACCAACACCAAACCTATTAGTTTAAAAGCAATAAAAAGAAGCATGCACACACATACATGCAAACATACCATTCCCAATATATACACATTTGAAAATTGAAGACTAAACTATGATCGATCGAGAAGCGATTGTTTCAGTGGCAAACTGGGCATCCGCTTGTCCGAAGACAATAATTAAACAGCTTATCTTATAGAATTTTGAAATTGGATAAGCTTCGTTTTTGAGAAAATTGATAAAACAATTAAAAAACGAAGATTAAACGTCTTTTTTCAAATAGAAAATGGTCAGATTTATTTTAAGGTTTCAAATAATCAATTATAAATCATAGAATAACCTTCAATCAACAGAATAATACACATTTTTATACAAATTAGACTCCATTCATAAAAAGACACAATTTAAAAACGTCTTTTTCTTAAACTACCTACATTTTCTCATGCTGTCACATAAAAAAAAATTATACATGTGCGATCCACTCAGGTAAAAATGCTGAGATTCTGTGTTATATTTTTATAATCAACAAAATCCATAGAGAACAAAAAACCCATAAATTACTAGCTAGTGAAGTTGTCAAAGGACCAATTTCAATACGGTTTATATTGAAATTGGTGGTCATACAGATAAAAAAAACTGTTGCCATGGGTACGGACAATCGTTTAACATTAGCTGAGTATAGTTGGTATATTTTTCTTCGAAACTGCTCCGCTCAATTACACAGCTTTGGTAGAGAGCCACTGGCTGGGATGTAATGATAGAACTCACCAATTTCCTGTCTCCATGCGTGGCCCTCCAGTCCTTGAGCTCAATGGAGTACCTTTCCTCGACAGCCTTCAGCTTGTTGCTCTCGTGGTTCATGAGCGCTTTGCGCTTCTCATTCTGGTACTGCTCCAGTTCACGCAGTAACGCCTGAAATATATTGAAAATATTTTAACTGGCGGATACAAAAACATAACCAGGCTTGTACATCCCCCATGGGGTCAGAAGAGATATTTCTAAATGAATAGATTAATAGGTGAGTGGATTCGAAGATGGCAATAAACTATTCACCTATTTTAGACAAGCATAAACATTTACCTGACACTGGTGACGCTTGACACACAGTGGACAGAGACTTGATTCTTGTCAAGAATTAGTAATGCAATTACACCATCCTCGTTCGATCGATTCACTGTGCGAGTACATTACTCACACAGTGAATCCATGAGTTTCAAAAAAACATAGGTAAGACCTTTTCAATTATCCTGTCGAAACTAGGTACCACGCATAGAAATACAGTAGAAAAACAGTTGCTAAGCGGTGTTTTCATGGATGATCAAATGCAATTCCTTATTCAATTTATCACTGATTAAAAAAGTTTGTAAAAAATTTTTGTAATATACCAAGTTTGCAAAATAAATGTTACCTCTCCGGCTGCTTTGAGCTCCTCCCTCGCTTTGGCGTGCTTGGTGGCGAGACGTTGCTGTTCCGCTCTATACCGCTTCTTCTCGTTCTCTTGGAACTGTAATATTAACAAAAACAATTTATGTAGGTGGAAAAGTTTATCACGTTTTGTGCACATTTAAACATAATAAAACTAATTGGGAAGTGCTCAAAATTTGACTTGCAGCGTCAAACTCAGAAAGACAAACAGACAAATAAGAAAGTTACTTATCAAATTAATTGTAATCACGCTGTGAGCTACTCTGAAAGTAACAGCTGATTAGCTAAGCAATCAAACTAAAGTTAAATGTAAATTGATTTGGGAGAATTTTGAAACCATCTCTAAACAAAACCAATAACATATATAAAATATTGAGAAAACTTGTCGCTCTTGATATGGTTTTGCAATTTTATTTTTATACACAAAGCTACATAAATAATTAAGACATTTTCATTATAATACAACCGTAATTTAGAGTCAACTTAATAAACATGCTTTGGAGTCACCAGGACCTACAGAATAATTCTTTCGCTTTCTGACCCGAGGTCTTATTGTCTTATTGCTGATAGGTTAGCCTTCGACCACTATCTCACGTCACGTCTCACGTAAGTGAAATTGTGGTCAAAGATGTTGTTTAGGATCCATGAAAACCAATCAGCTAAATTAAGCAACGTCCGCCGCGGTCATGACTTGGACGTGTGACCACTAGTTACATTACTATTAAGCGTGTACGTGCTTCAGAGGGCACGTTAACCTGTCGGTTCCCGGTTGTTGTCTTACGATGGCAGTCGTTATAGCATGATTGTCGGAGCCCTCAGGTAGAAAATCTGTCACTAAGCACTTGACGGTGTGTTCTGGCAGCTGTTTGAGAGCCAGTAATTCTAGGTTAGTCTGAACAACATCTTCGGCCACATCATCATTTATCATCAGATGAGATAGTGGTCAAAGGTTAGCCAATCTGCTATAAATAAATAAATAACTTGAGTCGCTTATTTCTTGGAATGGCTTTGCGGAGGATCCTTCTACTTCGTTTTATCCTGTGGTCCTGGTGATTCCAAAACATGTTTCTTTAAAATTTTCTCGATGGAATAAATTGCAAAGTTGACTTAACTATATAATTTGTTGCACCATTTGATTAGTTTGACTTGCGACTCATTAAATCATACCTTTTTGAGCTTATCCCTGTCGTCGTCATGGTTGGCAGGGAGTGTGGATATCCTTAATGACTCGCGGAACATCATCTCTCTTGCTTTCTGCTCTGCCCGAATCCTCTTGGGCAGCGATCGTTTCTCGAGCGCTTGACATTTGGCCAGCTCTTCCTCTTTGCGAGTGTTTTTCCTAAACAAGAAATGCACATATATATGAAAAAGCACTTCTTTCGATCAGATGAAGTCTAGTAGTCCGATTGATGGCCGAGTACCGTCCCCTATGACGGTTAAAGTAATACAATTGAAACACGAAATTTGGGCTATAAATAGCGTACCCAGGTGGCCGAGTGGTATAGACATGCGGCGCGATATCGGAGGACGCGGGTTCGGTTCCCGCCCGGGGCATAAAATTTTGTGCTCCAATAATTTGTAATATATGATTTTCGCTTAGCACGCGATAGTGCTTGCAATAATATTTAGAAATAACAATTGTGATTAATGTGAAACTTAATCACAGATTCATGAAGTTCTCAGCCTGACCAATATAAATGAAATCTGCACTGATATTATAATGAGGAAAGATTTGTATTTTTGAATGTAACAAATAAACAAAAAGACTAATGGACCCATTTGAAAACTTCTTTCACCATTAGAATCCCTCACTATCCCTGATAAACATAGGCTATAGAATATTATCAAAAATATGTTTTATTTTTAATTTTGTTGAATACCCACCCGTTCGAAGCCGGGGCGGTCCGTTACTTTATAATACATATATTTGTATAAATATTGTATACTTTCAATAAAATTAAATTCAGCTACATGTATGTGAATCAGTTTGCTCCATTAATCTCAGAATGATAACACAAATATTTATAAAAGTATATAGTAGCTGCATACCATGGTACCACCCGCGTAGACGATGATGATCAGGATGGTGAAAAGTATCTTAGTGTCAAACCTAAACAATCTATATACAAATTTTCATACAAATCAGTTCAGCTGTTTTAGTTTAAAGCTGCACCCTGCGGTTTTGTTCAAGTAGTCAATGATGAAAAGTATCCTATATTCCAAGTTTCATCCAAAGCCGTTGCAGCGTGAAGGAATAACAAACACATATACACTCACTCACAAACTTTCTCATTTATAACAGGTACTCTTATTTTAATATTTTTATGTTTGCATTAACGCATGCTCTGCGGATTACATGACAAATTTGTAATTGACCTTCTACTAAATTGAATAAATGATTTTGACTTTGAATTTACGAAAGATTAGAGAAAAATTTAAGTCATGTGCGTGATTTGAACCCACGTCCATTCACCCTTTTAGCCGGGGTATGCCATGATGGAACTTCATCCCAATTCTATGGTTAAAGAACCATACGAAAATTTTAAGTGATGACTCATTGTCATGTTAGCCCAATTGGATTAGAGCATACTCCAGCTAAAGGGGTGGATGGACGCGGGTTCGAATACTGCACATGACTTAAATTTTACCTCGTAAATTTGCAATTTTGTAAGGTACTCTTATGTTTTAATCCAGGATCTACACATAGAAGTACACCTGTTGCTGTTTCTAGATACTCTTCTTCCCTTCTAGATCTTATAAAGAACTTTGTTTCAAGACACAATATAAGAAGAGAACTCACCGTTTGATCTGTTCCAGTTCTTTATCATGCCGCACCAACATCTGATGTCTCCGCAGTAAGAACTCATCCTTCAACTGTCGCTTGGCGAGCTGATGCCGCTCGTGAATCTGCTTCTCTTCCAACTCCCATAGGGCAGCCTCATGGTTACGCATTATCTGTGAAGCGAAGGTTTCATTAATTCTTTGCTTCATATTAAGTGACAGTTCATGACTATTAGACTTTGAGGTGTGTGCATTTCTTGTATTCTAATCTGTGAAATCATACATAACAATAAAGATTTGTAAACCCATTGGTCTACTACCCATATCTGTATATAGATTAGCTCATGATTCACAAAACTGCATAGCTACCACCCTCAAGTAGAAAATCTGTCGCCAAGCACCTAACGGTGTCCAGCAATAGTCCTTGAAAGCCAGTGAAATTACAGACACATGAGACTTAAGGACTGTCTCAAGGTGACGGGCGCAGTGCAATTCGTGACTTGTGACGAAATGCATCTGTTATAGGCAGAGGTTAGTCCGCTTAACATCAGACGGGCCTCGAGCTTGTTCCGTCACAATAACATGAAAAAAATATATATATATGGTAAAATAATTAAATGGGTTTTGGAAAAGACAAGAGAAAACAGGCTGGAGTATACGGAACGTCGATTAAGTAAATTTTCTTTCTGTTCTTGGCAGGCGTCATGGCCTTATATAGATGTATATGGTTACCTGATGCCTCTGTTGCAAGTATTGTCGATCAGCGAGCGCTTGCCTCTCTCTATGGTTGTCGTGTATTCGCCTCAGCATGGCGTCGTTTTCTTCGGCCAGCGCTGCGACATACGCCCTTTCTCTCTCGGCGTGCTCCGCGTCCAGCCGGATGCGGTGCTGTCTGTACGCCTCTTTGCGACGCTCTTTGGGTAGGAGTTCCACTTCCTGCAAAATAAAGTCAAAATGTTATCATTGCATTTAAAGTAAACATTGCATTTTGATGAAATATCATTTGAAAATATTATGTACTAGCTTTCCGGGCGCGGCTCCGCCCGCGCGTATGTCAGTTACCGCGCAAAAACATTAACCTCTTTTTGCTCACTTGGATAAAAACTATCCTGTTTTTTCCCGGGTCTCAAACTATTTCCATACCAAATTTCATTCAAATCGGTCCAGTAGTTTTGGCGTGAAAGCGTAACAGACAGACAGAGTTACTTTCGCATTTATAATATAAAGTACTAATGTTCGTAAAAAAATGAGTAAATTTAAATCAAACAGTGTCAATCACGGTAACAACACTAGGAGTAAAGATAAAATAGCGGCGCCCGGTTTTAGATTAGCAAAGACAAATAAAGGTCCTTCTTAGGTAATTGTGTGCGGTTTTATAATAAAGTTTTTAAATATATTACAACGTTTACAGAAGGAATATCCAAGTGGCGCGTAAAAACATTTTGATTAAGAAATCCTACTACACAGTTTGTGATTACTTAAACGACAAAATGCGTGGACAATTCCGCCTCCACCAAGCTATCGCCTGTCATCTACTTAATTTAAAACAAATAATGAAATACAGACGACTCTCGTTAATACAAAGTTATCACGAGTTCCCAAGAAAATCTGTTTATATTTAGAACTAAATTAATACACTTATATGCACTTGGTAATTCGAAATAAAAAATCATCGCTACGCAACAAAATGACGCGTTAATTCGAACTTATCGGCGTCAAACACTCGACAATTCGTAAAGAATAAGTCACTTGATCCTCTTATAAACAAGTCCGAGTAATCCATTCCTACGCGGAGACATGTAAGTACATTGTAGAACAAGTTCAAGCCTGTATCATCGTACACGAGCCTTTTTTTTGGTAATAATTCCTTTAAAATACACATGCTCGCGAATTGGTTTCTTTTCTCTCAAAAATTTCGAACCATTGGATATTTCAAACCCTCATTATTTCGTAACATGTGTATATCTTAACCTGAGCAAAGAACAACCAAGTATATTTATTTTGACCTGAGTACAGAACAAGAAAATATATTTGTCTTGACCCGAGTACAGAACAACAAAGTTTATTTTATGTTGCAAAGAACAAAAAAGTGCATTTATCTTGTCTTGAGCACATAACAAAGTATAATTATGTTGAACTGCGCAAAGAACAACAAAGTATATTTATCTTAACCTGAGCAAAGAAGAACAAAGTTTGATCAAGTATTGATGTTGATCTGAGTAAATAACAACAAAGTATATTTATCTTGACCAGAGCAAATAACAACAAAGTATATTTATCTTGACCAGAGCAAATAACAACAAAGTATATTTATCTTGATCAGAACAAATAACAATAAAACACACTTATCTTGACCAGAACAAATAACAACAAAGTATATTTATCTTGACCTGAGTACCGAACAACAATGTGTATATATCTTAACCTGAGCAAAGAAGAGTTTGATCACGTATTGATGACCTGAGTAAATAACAACAAAGTGTAGTTACCTGCTTCATGAGCCGTAGTTCCTTCTTGAGCGTGTCCCGGAACTGCCTGAGCTTGTTTTCATGCTCGGCCCGTAGCCGCTTGGCGGCGGCGCGCAGCTCCGTCTCGAGCTGCTGCTCTGCGCGCTCGGCGGCCGCGCGCTGCGCCCGCGCCAGCGTCTCCAGGTCCGTGTCGTGCGCTCGCACCAGCGACGCTAGCTCCGCTTCGAACCTACACAATTAATGCTTATTCTATAATCATTACAAGCGCTATCGCATACAAGCGAATATCACATAACAATTTTTATGACCACAAAATTCTTCACCTCTAGACATTGTAAAACTGGGCGATGTGGGTTCTATTACCGCTCTAGGTGATGATTTTTGTGTGGTACCTACTTCATCAAGTTTTTTCATACTTTTGAGAGTTAGAAGTCAGTCCGATTTATATAAACAAAAATATTATGTTAACTGTATAGCTCGGGATCATTGGCTCGGATCAGCTTGAACTTGGCCAGTTTTTTTTTAAGTATTGTGGTACAAACCTCTTGTCTTGGTGATCGCGGAACTGCGCCTCCTTGGCATTGAGGTCTTGGAACTGCTTCTGCTCCTGCTTCTGCAGCATCTTGATCTCACGCAGCTCCTGCTTACGTAACGCGTGATCATCCCAAGTGCGCCCACTCTCCTCGTCTCCCCATATCACCTGGATAAACAATAACAATTTAATAATAATAAATACTGTACTGTATCAGCCGGATCGTCTATTAACTATTACTAACACAGCCTCCCATACTAAGGGGGTATTTGCCATAATCCCCACTCTTGGCAGGCAGAAGGCGCTGCTGCCCACCTTCTAGTATTTTTCCCTAAGTCGACTTGAGGTCGAGAGGTGCAATTCTAACCCGGCACCCCACAAGGGGAATAAATGTTAATATTTTTTTATTTTTTTCTATTAAGACATTAAATTAAACAAGCATCTTTATATAATTTAAATTATTGTCATTTAACGCTTTTACTATCTTTTCCAATCATAATGAATAAATTCAGGCGATACTTTCCGGAAAACCATATTTAATAATAAAAAAAAATTCTGATTTGAAGAAAACACTAGCTGTTCCAATACCGACCGACCACGCGACACAATTCAAAAACAGTATTCGAACGGACACTGATATTTCACACTGCGATCCCCAAGACGCCTGCCAAGCGTGGGGATTATGGCAAATCTCCACACAATGGTGGAAGATGTGTTCTGCAGTGGACAATACCCTTTTATACATAAGCGTCGGTGTAGAGTACTCCTGACCTGGCCTTTTTTCAGAACTTGATTTTATATAATTCTGATTATATACCTGAAAGGAAGGTAAAATGACGCTATCTAAGTACATTTAGGCCCGTTTCAGAATGTCCTAATAAAGTTTCGGGTTGCTATGCAACACATAAAATAACTGAATGATAAATATGATAGTTTTCATGCAGCGCGTTTCAAGCTTTAACCGATGGATAGGCTAAATCGATGACTGATGAAACGCAAAGATAGTGTTTTATTATTTAGATATGAAAGAAAGAGAGAAATCATTTAATTTTATTAAGGACATATTACACACGACAGCAAACAAAATACAATACAGTAAATACAACACATAAAAATATACCTATAAAAGTATGCAGTCTTAATTTGTACATAAGGTAAAAAAAATTATAACATATCTACAACACATGTTCAACATAAAAAGAAATTTAAAATAACTACTGTCATGTGCAGTCCAAAAAAGGACTTGGCTCAGCATAATGCTGCAGACAAACCTACAGCGCTGATTTTCAGCGCTGTAGGTTTGTCATATGTTCTGTGTAGTAAAACCGGAGCTCACTCGAACATTTTGAAACAGGCCCTTAATATATCAGATGTATTATGATTATACCATCTGTATGAGCATGCTACATACATTTTTGTAATGCCATCATTTTACACTTTGACCTAGTTTACCAATAATTCACAATTCGTTATATCAAATCAGTTCACAATTTGCCATCAAGAGCGCCGCGCGTACTCAATCATTCATTTTCATTCCGTATTTTATCTAGTTTTGTCTCATAATTATATACCAGTTTTATCAGTACCAAGTTTTATCATTTATGTATCATATTGTTTCGGCGCAGCCCGAACACACCATCTGTCAATTATATTTTTCGCATCAATGGGCACACCTGCAGCTTCTACTTTTCTGACCGTTATTGTACTACAAACCCTAATCAGGTTCAGAATCATCTGCCCAAACAATTTAACAAAGGTTTTGGCCGTGAAAGAACGAGACATGATTTTAGCTCTCATAGTATTCAAGACCACAAACCTTGGACGTGGTAGTGGTGATGACAACTCCATCAATCTCAAACTTTCTGGTCCTCTTCCTGGTCTTCTTCTTGAGGTTGGCCATGTGGATGTCCTCCTTGGAGCGCTGTATCCTGTTAGGTTGTTCCTGGGGCTTCCTCCTCAGCACCACTTGTTCCTCATCTTGGTGGTTCTCTGTGTTTATTCTGAAAGGTAATAATGAGGCGCATTGCTTTTTCTGTCTTTGTATATACATTACATATTTACTTTATGCTACGAATGAATGAGACGGACAATTCAGCCACTCCATCCTTTACAGTAGCAGTATCGCCGTTATCTTTCTGCTTAACACTGCACTGTGCTCGTCACTATAAGATGTTAGTTTTTATCTTATCATTATAATAGTCTAGTTCACCAGCAATATCACTTACTGCAGTGCTCTTCCGAACTAAACCCACATTTCTGCTTCGAAGCAGTAGTGTTTGTGATGGTGCCCACCAAACCTCTTGCTAAGGAGACCTATCATTATAAAAAAAGGCTGCGTAAAAGACAGCTTCGCTGTTAAGAAAGGTCAAATTAATATAGGTGATACCCAGGTGTGCAACCCGCAAGGCATAGAGTTGTATTTGTTCATTTCACTGTTGCATTCCCTAGAATAGAATATCTCTCGACAAGCACCTAACGATGTGCTCCAGCGACAGTTCTTGACAGCTAGTAATTCTAGGTAAAATTACCCAGTATGTACACAACTTCAAAAAAGAAGCTGTGAACATACTGGGTAATTTTATCTTTCTTGGCATTTAATTTTTTTTTATTCCATTCAAAGATCTAACGATAGTAAATGTTACCATACTGAATTGGCCTATCTATCAGCTAAGGACACAAAAAAAACCAAGCATCTACCGCAATAACTCACGTCACCATAAATAAAAATCTCATTTTACTCGGCGATAGGTGAAAAATCAAAAAGAAAAGTCACTCCGAGTATACGAAAAATCGCGGAACATACATGGGGGTGATTCAAATAGCCCTCTAGGTCCTCTACCTCCCAACTTCAGTATATCACTACTTCTTGGGGGCACCCTGTTTATTATATGCATATATATGTAATATATATATTATTATTCATAATTAGGGCGTTCGGATAGCCTATCAGTTCCAAAAATAGCACTCACAAACGCTAAAAATGATCACACAGGGCGTTCGTATTGGGACTTCGTGAGCATTTATATCGTTTTCGCTCACCGTTCGGATAGCTTTGAAAACGCTACAAATTACAGAGAAAAGTGCTATTTTTGACCCACGTCTTACCGTGGGATCGTTTTTTGACAACTTGGACATTCATATCTACCTTGACATTTTATGAGAAATATTGTGGGTCCTATCATAAAGAATAGAACTGGCGATGCCTCCGACACAGACCTTTCTTTGAATCTTTAGCTGCAGTTCCAGAAAACGTTATTTTGGTTTTCAGCGGTTGTCAAAATATGTATAAGACGTTCGGATAGCATGCAGACATTGGTGGCCAAAAATAGCAGAAGCTTCTTTCCGAACGCTAAGATACAAATGCCACTTTTGAAACTGCTACAAACGCAACCGAGCCAAAACGAACGCACTAAATGTAGTAAATAGATTGAGCGCAAATCAGTACTAATATTATAAATGCGAAAGTAACTCTGTCTGTTACGCTTTCACGCCAAAGCTACGGGACCGATTTGAATGAAATTTGGTATGGAAATAGTCTGAGACCCGGGAAAAAACATAGGATAGTTTTTATCCAACTGCGCAAAAAGAGGTTAACGTTTTTGCGCGATAACCGAAATACGCGCGGGCGGAGCCGCGCCCGGAAAGCTACTGAAGATATAAAAATCAAGATAGTTAACAGATTGCATTTAAAGAGTTAAAATGTCAAGAATGTAGATAGAAGAACACAATTACCCTTCTTCTAAGATATAACACTGTTGCTTTGTTTAGGATGAATAGAAGGTAAACATACCTGGCACCACCGTTCAAGTGTGCCAAATGTAGATGATCATCGTGCGAGGCTGTGGTGGCGCTGGTCGCTAAGGAATCTGCATCGTGGGCAGCGCGGGATGACGACGAGGCGACACTTCCGCTGTCTGACTGCGATCTCCTGGAGATAATGTAGATAGATAGAAGATAGAAAACTCTTTATTGTTACACCACATTTAAAATATAAAATTTTACATCGTAACTTTAATTAAATAATAATAAAATAGTGTTACAATGGGCGGCCTTATCACTAAACGTATAAATAAAACATAATATTATAAAAACATACGGGTAAGCAATACAAAAATTTCAAAGCCTTGACAACTGTAGCCAACAGCCACTTGTAGACTCTTTCGTATACCTTTTTATAATATATATATTTTTTTTAAGTTTATTTGTAATAAGAATATAAGGCTTTAGAGCAATTTTGTGTTTCAGTCTATATAATTTTATCTCAATATAATTTTATGATAAAAGCAAATATGTTTCCTTATATCTTGTAGAAAATGTATTATTCTGATAGACTATTAAGGAAAAGCTTAGTCATTCAAAACAGCCGTGCGGTAATAGTGGAAGTGTATTTTACGAATGCTCGCATGGCTCTACCACCATCAAGTAGAAAATCTGTCGCCAAGCAATCCTTGAGAGCCAATAAGTAGTTATAAAGTTAATAATTAGTTATGATTCAAATTACGGCTTTCTGTACAGCAGTCTACAGCCATGGCCGCTGGACCACCATTTTGCTAGTCATTATTTGGGAAACAAACAATAATATAACATTCATGGATTTATTCCTTGCTCGATTTTTTCATCAGATTTAGGATAAGAGTTTGTCTTGGTGGGTACTATCGCCATTGTCAGATAGACGAGGCGACAATGACACGATGCTGGGGCAATAAGTCTTTGCTATCCACTATTATGGGTTCCAATAACACTCCTTACAATCAGAAAAAATAATTATTATTTCGCAACCGGTGATATTTAAACCGATTTCAAGCCATTACCTTTCGAAGCTATCCGGACTGAGGCGCGTAGACCCGGAGCCAAGCGCTATGTGCGTGGCGGCCGAATCTCTCACACGCACCTCTTCATTGCCGACCGTCACTACTGACACGTGGGATGTGTCCTGTTAAAACAAAAATCAAATTTAATACATTACAAATTATATTCACCCCGTGGGGTGCCGGGTTAGAATGTAACCCACTATTCTTTTCGTGAGTGTTGAAAGAGGCGACTAAGGGAAAATTATATTTAACAAATTTTGTACTCCAATAATTTGTTAAATATGATTTTGGCTTAGTATATAGCGAAAATAGTAGCATATAAACAGTAGTAGCAGCGATAGTGCATGTAAACATAATATTTAGAAATAAGGGAAAATTATCAGAAAATTGAAAGCAGCGCTTCCTGAAGAACTAACAACTTTACTGCGATCCCTTTGACGCCTGCCAAGAGTGGGGATTATGGAAAATCCCCCTTATAGGTAAGACCTTGTTCAATAATGGACGTTCCGGTTAATGTGATGATAATGGCGCGGTCTTAATTTTAAACAGGAAATAACTTTATTCTCATAAAATTCTTGTGACGGAACAAGCTCGAGGCTCACATGATGTTAAGCGGACTAATCTCTGTCTATAACAGATGCATTACGTCACAAGTCACGACTAGAACTGCGGCCATCACCTTGAGGCATAGCTGTTATGTCTCATGTGCCTGTAATTTCACTGGCTCTCAAGGACTGCTGCCGGAACACACTGTTAGGTGCTTGGCGACTTATTTTCTACTTGAGGGTGGTCGCTAGCCAAGCGGGCATTCGCAAAAAGCGAACCTTCCACCATGCGATGAAGCTCAAGCCCACGGCGGCATTCGAATCATGAAATGAAGTGTAGCTGTGTGCATTATAATGCTTGTGTTACATTTTCACCACATAATATATATGCGTGATATTAAAGCGTACCATATTTGGGGGCGATATGTCATTGACGTCCCGCTCGCGGTGTTTATTGCAACTTATTTTATTTGGCGGCATGGATGGTAGAGCGTACTGTTACACCTAATATATTGCTGAATCCCTCACAAACCTATTTACGCGTTGTCAGCAGTATTTTTCTCTATATAAACGGTGGCTTCCAAAATTAAGTCCTCAGATTATATTGTGATAACTCCAGGAGTCACCAGACTCAGTACCAGTATACCCTTCAGGTGGAACCTCTAGCCAAATTAGTAGCAAAAGTGAGTTGCGGGAACTTTGGAAGTCAACATGTAAATTAATAATTAAATTTTTGAAATGTGTGTGTAATAAGTGTTTTTTTTAAGACAACTGAATAGGTCCACACAACCATACCATATCTTTTTATTTATTTAAATCGATCTGGTGGATACCAGTGTAATGAGAGAGTAGTTACCAAATTAAGTCCATTGGTGGCGCTGTCGTCGAAGACTCCAGAGTCGATGGCGGCGGCGCCTGGACTCAATATCAGCACTTCGCTGCTGTCCAAACGACGCCCACGTGTCTTCTCTGTGAACCAAATATAACATACGATAATAACAAAGCGCTTAGTCGATGCGACGCATGATCAAAATGCTGGCACATATTTGGCTCAACGAATAAGCATACCATTCAACGGGGCAATGCTGCCAGCATGCTAGGCACGCCTGTGAGTCTGCTATGACTTATAGGTTGTCTAAATGCTTTTATTGTAGTGGCTGTAGTGTTGTATATAGTACGTAGTATTGTAAAAAAAGGCCGGTACAAAAAAAATAAAAATAGTAAAGAGATTTAGATATATATATAACCCTTTATTGTACATCAAAATAATTGATTCATTGACATGCAGACTTGATAGATGATGGTGGTGTGTAGTATTCATAATTGCCTTGATGATACAAACTATAAGCGCTCTGTTACACCTAATATATTGCTGACCTAGGCCCGAATCCCTCACAAACCTATTTACGCGTTGTCAGCAGTATTTTTCTCTATATCAACGGTGGCTTCCAAAATTAAGAGCTCAGATTTATTGTGACAACTCCAGGAGTCACCAGACTCAGTACCAGTATACCCTTCAGGTGGAACCTCTGCCCAAATTAGTACCAAAAGTGAGTTGCGGGAACTTTTAAGTCAAGTGTAAATTAATAATTTTATTTTGCAAATAAAATAAATGTGTGTGTGTCCATAAGTTGTTTTTTTTTTAAGACAACTGAATAGGTCCACACAACAACTCGTAGCGGGTTTGCTTAGCCATTCTGAACTGATCAGCAAAGTTAAGCAACGTCATGACTTGGATGGGTGACCGCTAGTGACATTACTACTGAGCGTGCACGTGCTTCGGAGGGCACGTTAACCCGACGGTCCCGGTTGTTGTCTTAGGATGGCAGTCGTTATAGCATGGTGGTAGGGCATTTTGCGAAATTCCGCCTGGCTAGCTACCACCCTCAAGTAGAAAATCTGTCACCAAGCACCTAACGGTGTGTTCCGGCAGCTGTCCTTGAGAGCCAGTAATTCTAGGTTAGCCTGAACAACATCTTCGACCACATCATCATTTACCATCAGGTGAGATAGTGGTCAAAGGCTAACCTATCAGGCATTCAAAAAAAAAAACTTCATACGTCATCGAGATTGGCTCGACTGATCCGAAAAGTTGTATTCTCATTCTAGTCTAATTTTAACCGTAATAGAGGATGGTGCTATAACAACCCACCTGTATAAGAATTGGTACAGTCGAGCGAGTCCAGCGAGCTGGGAGCGAAGCAATCGTCGTCCGAGGAGGAGCCGGCGCCCACTATCACCACTTCGTCAGCAATGGGCGGGGTCGTCGATATCGTCACTGCGTTCGGAGGCAACTGGAAAACGAAAATAAACTATTTTATATAATCTCATTCGGTAATATTCTAATCATGAAATGTAATACAAGACTTTTATTGGCATATTTTATTTACATAAATCTATAAGAAAATTAAAAAAATAAATTAAAGCATTATTCTCTTAACAAAACAATGCTTTTAAACATTTTTTTATGATTAAAGTACAATGTGTCCCGACCAAGGAGGTTTCAATTCAATTCATGTACATATTATCTATGGTGAGCGAGCTGAGCGCGCAACACGCTGCTTCCGAGCCAATAGACCAATTAATAACAGACTTTTTCCATTTTGGCGATATTTCGTACATACGAATTTGAGTAACGATACTGACGAATAGTCTTTTGCCAGAAAAATCAAGAAAAGCGCATAACCATGAGATTAAATAAATTAGTGTATGCAACTACATATAATTAGGTATTAAAACACTAGTGTAATCTTACTTTGAAATGAGCCGCAGGCGAGTTTAAAAAAACTACACTCATGTTTTAATGCCCTCTATTATATGACAGTTGCATAAACTACTATTATACGATATCCTATAATAACACAAGGGAAACTTACCGGAGCAGCAGTGTTTAACACAGGTGGATGCGTAGTGGTCACAGTGACGAGACCCGCTGGCGTCGTCGCTGCCAACGAATTCGGCTCCACTACGACTACATTGTCATTCACGGCGACAACATTGTCGTTCACGGCAACAACATTGTCGTTCACGGCGACGACAACAGGCGAAGCGACAACAACAACTTGTTGTGTCGGCGGTGGAGGCGCAGGAGGTTTTGTCGGCGTTTCCGGTTCTTTGGATTGTGGCTGTGGAAACAATTCAATGACATTTTAATAATTTTATTTATGGAATAACGCATGCTTTGCGGATTTACACATTATAAAATTACGAAGGGAAAAATAATACTCATGTGCAGAATTCGAACCCGCGGCCATCCACCCCTTTAGCCGGGCTATGCTCTGAGCAACTGAGCTAACATGACAATGAGTCAGAACTCAAATCTTTCCAATCATATTGGGATGGAGCAACATCTATAGTTATTTTATTTTATTTATTTATTTCTGGTCAGCCAACAATTATTACATTTTTACATACACAACATTATTTTCTACTATAGTACATTGCTTAATGTATAATCTCTTAAAGGCTAACACAACATGCTATTAGTAATTACATGTAATTAAAATATAAATGACATTGATTTGTTAGTTTTGAAAAATAACAATAAGTAGAAAGTGCGCTTCTACGCACTTTGACTGATTAAGAAGTCAGTTATATTTTTGCGAAACCGACCTAAGGGTTCCGCAAATGCGTCGGCTATCGCGGCACAATTATTAAAAGACCTACTCAGTCTGGGAATCACAGAATTTGCTCCTAAAACAGTATGTCGAAAGGGTGGACATAAAAGTTTTATACATCCACGAGGGTTACTCCTGGGAATTTTAAAATTAAACCTACTCAATAGTCCAGGACAGCTTATATGATTTCTCAAGAGTTTGTAAGAAAATACCACATCTAGTATCTCTCTACGAGTTGACAGTGAGACCATTTTGAAATATTTCAAGCGTTTATCATAAGATTTGACCTTATTTTTTATTCCAGTGCAATACGCCAAATGCCAGAGAAACCTCTTTTGCACTCGTTCAAGTCGCAGCATGTGTGTTGCAAAATGTGGTCTCCATACCGAGCTACAGTACTCTAGATGACTTCTTACAAGACTGCTGTATAATATCATTTTAATTCTGATATTTTTGAATATCTTGGAGTTTCTTAGTACAAATCCAAGCATTCTTGATGCTTTGCTAATTATGTGATCAAGATGAGGGACAAATGTGAGCCTGCTATCAAAATTAACTCCTAAGTCTTTTATTACATTAACTTCTTTTAGTATATTGCCATTGATAGTATAATAAGAAGGGATTATATTATGGTTGCGAGTGAATTTTATACAACGACATTTTTCATGATTCAGTTGCATACAGTTTTGAGTACACCAGTCTATCTATGACTGAATATCTTCTTGCAATAAAATAGCATCTTGCATGTTTTGTACTGTTCTCAATATTTTTAAGTCGTCAGCAAACATGAAGGGAATTGAGTGAGCAAAACACCTGGGTAGGTCATTAATAAAAATATTAAATAAAATAGGTCCTAAATGAGATCCCTGAGGAACTCCTGAAGTTATGTTTAGGCATTCTGATTCATAACCTCCAACGACTACATAAAACATCCGTTGTCTTAGATAAGACTTACACCAGTCCAACATAGAACCTGCGAACCCAAAACTTTTTAGCTTTTGGAGAAGTAGCTGATGAGACACTTTATCGAAAGCTTTACTAAAATCTGTATAAATAACATCCACTTGTTTGTGAGCATCAACCGCTTCAATTAAGTTTTCTTTAAATAAAGCTAAATTAGTACATACAGATCTACCAGTTACAAAACCATGTTGGTGGTCTGACAGCACGTTTTTAAAGTGTGCTTGAATTGGTGAACACATCAAGGCCTCAAATATTTTAGCAAATGATGATAAAATGGAAATTGGGCGATAATTTTTTACGTTACGTTCGTCATCACTTTTAAAAATAGGAACTACCTTAGCTATTTTCCATAGTTTAGGGAAAGATCCAGATGCAATTGACTTATTGAATATTTTACTTAGAGGAACTACTAAACTATCTGCGCAAGTTTTAATAAAATATGGATGTATATTGTCTGGTCCCATACCCTTGGTGATATCAATGTCTTTGAGTTTTTTTAGAACAGTGTCCTTTTCGAAATATACATTACCAAAGCAGTTATTATTGTCTAAATCAGTGGGCAAGTCGAATTCATCCACTGACTGAGATATCTGATCGTTATATACTGAAACAAAGTGTTTTGCAAATAAATTTGATATACCTAAACCATCGCTAACCACATCAATGCTGTTAGTCATTGTGGCAGGATAAGCGCTGGTCCCAGCATGTCTCTCATTAACAAAAGCCCAAAAATATTTAGAGTTTGCTGAAATTTTTTCTTCCAAATGTGCTACATAAGAGTTGTAACATACCAACACTATTTTATCACATCTTTTACTTAAAATTTTCAGTTCAATTTCGTCACGTGGGTTAAGATATTTATTGTAACGTTGGCGTATTTTCTCTTTTTCCTTGAGACGTTTTATAAGATTACGACTGAACCATGGAGGCAGTTTTTTGTTTTTAGGTTTAACTAATGGCACATACAGCTTAATGACTAATTTTAAAACATCATAAAAAATATTTAACATTTCATCAACATCTTTGCACAATGAAAATTTGGTCACCCATTGAACATTGTTTAAGTGCTTCATGATTGAGTCATAATCAGCCTTGAAAAAGTTTTGTTTCATTTTGAAGGCATTTTCATCAAGGTGTTTTACATTAAGAAATGTTATATTAAGTACAATAGGTGGGTGATACTTGTCAATTTTGCTCAAAACATCTACAGATTCTACTACAGTACAATTTGGAATGTTTGTCAGCACTAAATCGAGAACCTTACCCTGAACGTTCGGCACATCATTGAGTTGTTTGAAGTTATTTAGATTAACAAAATCGATAAGAGAGATAGCTTTTTTCGGTAAAGAAGCGAGACTTGCTGGGTATGAAACTTTACTCCAATCTATACAACTAAGATTAAAGTCACCAAAAATACAAGAATAGTCAAAACTACCTTTATCTGCTACATTATTACAGTTAGTTAAAAAATACTCAGTAATTTCTAAATTTACAGGCGACGGCAAGTAAACAGCACAAAGGGCTACTTTTTTAAGAGAATAATTCTCTTCAAGATCTAATGACAACCATAAATCCTCAACGTCACTTTCCCAGTCTTTTATTCTGTTACATTTTATGTGCTTTGAAACAGCTACCAATACCCCTCCTCCGTCATTTCGGTTACAAAACTTACTTGAAGTTTCTCTATCGCGCCTATATATTTGATAACGATTATCGAATAACTCACTATTAAAAATATTTGGATTTAGCCATGTTTCAGTAAGCACATAAATATCATAAGAAAAACAAGACATATTTCTAAAAAAACCCGGAAGTTTTGTTTTAAGACCTCTACAATTTTGATAGTAAATTTTTAAGGATCGAGTGAATTTTAAAAATAAATTGAACAAATACAAAATTCATGCCTTATTTACACTTAAACTAACTGGCTAAGGCTAGCCAATGAGTGAATTATTATGGATTCTTCTGTTTTTCTGACGAAAATCTTGCCATCTCTTACCCAGACAAACTTGTATCCCAACTCTTTTGCCTTTAGCCTAGTGGCAGCATGTAGAGATTTATTAGTAGCCGACAGATGTTCCATCACATATATGGGCTTTCGCTCACCAGCATAACCTATGTGTGAGGTATTGAGCTTATCATTGGGTTTAGACTTATTGTGTTTTATGGTGGACGACAAGAAGCTATCCTTTGACTTCCGCGTGTCAAACTGCACGATTACTGAGCGAGGCCGATCACTCGAGCGATTGACTTTTGCAATACGCGTGCAGCGTTCAATGTTAAATTCTGTAATATCGCACCCAATGGCCTTACTTAATTGAACTACGATTTCTGTCAAATTTTCACCCTTTTTTTCAGGTATACACTGGATCTCGACGCTAGTTCAACTTATGTTGTACTACATACAAGACTAATTTTGCTATAAATTAGCTTTAACTTCTTAATTAGGAGGATAACAAATTTTACATCTTTTTGAATCGTTTAAAAAGTTGTAGATGAATGTAAATATTAAGTAATCCATGCTTTGCGAACTGAAGTGCACATTATTGCTTTGTAGCTAGAGTAGCTTTTTTATTGAAATGGCTTTGCAGAGTGATACTTCTGTTCCTTTTCATTTCGTGACAACATTAACATTTGGACCTACTGCATATGCCACTCACAACCCTTTGCTTCACCATCAATTTGAACCAAACAAAACCGTGCATATGACTTCATCCTATCTAAACAAATACATAACCTCCTTACCATCTCACAAAATTACCTTGTGTTAACTGTTACAGAGTATTTGAGAAATGGAATTACGAGCTGTAAAACTACTGTTAGGTCTCATCAGATTTTTGCCCTTCTGATTTGTTGTGACAGTTGATTCGTAAGCAAGTCAATGGTTGGTCCGAGAAACTCTCAGAACACTGTTGGCAGGGAGTGCTCACGGTGCCCATCTGTGGGATCGTGAGTACTATTAGCACTATTTGGTGAAGTCATCAATGAAATCAAACCTATCAGCCATGCAAACTTTTGGTGCCCTTTGTACACATCAGACTAGCTGTGAGCATGCCATTGATACCAATTGCGCAAATCGGACCGCCCACTATGACGCGATAGGTGACCATTGAGTACCCAGTATTGTCTGTCAGCTGATCTAGACTTAGACAAATAATCCAGAAACTGGGAGTGAGCTATAAAATTGCAGTTAACATTAGTTATTCTTTCGTCACTTACCGTAATCGGCCTGATTTCAACAGCATTCTGCTGTGATCTCCTAGCATCTCTATCATCTTTCCGTCTCTCCTCTTTTCTAACACCCAACTCTTGCACTCTCTTCTCATCAGCAGAATTGGACCTCGAATACCTCCTCTCTATCCTATTCACTGCTGCATTCACTTTATTCACTTCTGCACTAACTTTATTCACTCCGGCACTAACTTTATTCTCTTCTGAACTAGATTTATTTAAATCTGAACTAGATTTATTTAAATCTGAAATAGATTTATTCAAATCTGAACTAGATTTATTCAAGTCTGAACTATATTTATTCACATCTGTATTTGACTTGTTGATTTCCGTTGATCGGTTAATTTCGATGATCGGTCGGTCATCATCTGAACTAGATCGAGAATGTCGTTTTTCAATCTTGCTGACTTCAGCGCTAACTCGGTTGATTTCAACTCTGTCATGATTGATGTTTTGTGTACTCCTGTTAAGACTGCTTCTGTCTTGGTTGATGCTATGTGTGCTTCTGTTTAGGCTGCTCTGAGAGCTGCTGATAATATGAGATTGATCATCAATTGAGCTAGACCGTGAGCTCTTCTTGATGATTACATTCTTTGCTTCAACCTTTCTCTCATCAACCGAATTGGATCTAGAGAATTGTCTGACTGGCTCTGTAGAATTAGACCGAGAGAAGTCTTTTTTGACTAGTTCTTGTTTTGTGGGTGTTCCCGGCGTTTCTGTAGGCTTTGGTTTCTCTGGTGTGGACTTTTCTGAAGATGTATCCGTCTTTTTGTCGTGTACCGCCTTCTCGGCTTCTCGGCATACCTGTGAATTCAAATTATAATGGTAATATTTTTAAATTTATTGCGTTCATTAGTTATGATAATCTACACTATGTTTTGTTGGTGGATACAGCGTCGCTTTATATATAAAACATCATTGTACACAACTACATAGTTGTGTATAACATTAAAGTCGTCTCCTATTACACAAGACTAAAACATGTATTTTCTTTCCCATTCTTAATGTCCTTATGCTACACTAAAGGGAGTCAGCACAACACCTGAAATCATACTGGAAGACCACAGTCTTCCTTCACTCCATTTTTTCTACCACTATCTCAGTAAACCTTGCTTCACACAGTACAACCTTACCTTCTTCAGCATTCTTGTTACCATATATCAGTCCACAATCATACTTAATAGTCATCTGGCTATCTACATGGCTTATACACCACTGCTTTAATATGTATTTTTGTTTCTTTACTCATTGCATACAGTGGTATAAATAGGCAGCTTTCTTCAAGAACATAGTAGTAAAACTATTGGACTGAGGTAGTCTGTACTACTATGTACTTCTGTTCCCTGGCTCGTTCATTTAGGAGTACTTACTTGATCAACGATATTAGCGGCAGTGTTCGCGGGCGAGGCGGGCGGAGGAGGTGCGGGGGGTTTCTTTGCCACGGGGGCGACAGGGGCGACGACAGGGGCGGTGGCGGCGGCGGGGGGAGAGGCGGCGGCGGGTGAGGCGGGCGGTGACGCACGGGGGGGAGGCGGCGCCGGACCCTTCTCTTTCTTTGGTGCCTGCCAAAACATAATAAAAAATTGTACTCTACCAATTGACAAATTTCAATTTAAAATATAGATATTCATTCCGAAATTTTCAGACATTTACCACGTTTTATACATTTTTATAATCCTTGCTGACTTGAAGCTTACCATTTATGCTGGCGACTTGACCGACATATCTCTTCAGAACATAAAAAAATTGCATTAAATCGTTCTCTGTTTTATACTACTTTTAAACATAATTGACACCTCTTGAGTGTGGCTCTTAGATTAGAGCAGATATTAAACTATGTTTGAAAAAAGCATTAAAACATTTGCCTACGAGAAAAAGAAGTTTTGTTATTTATTTCTTAAGTTTTACAAAGATCGAAAAGAGAACAGAAACATAGTACTTAGTCTGAAAACAGAACATCTTTTGACCAACTTTAATATTTCTTTATTTCGTCTGACTCTTAGCTTAAAGCACATTGTGTTTGAAACTAATATCTTCTTCTTGGATAAAGTAGTAAATATATTTAAAAAAAGTATTTTTTTTATTTACCTTAAAATAAATAGAAGAAAAGAACAGAATATTCAAACTTTTCAATGTTTAGCTAGTCTAATCTAGCTGTATAGCTAGATTACAGACATAGATTGGGAGACAATTATCAACTGAAGAATCGTTTAATGCCCTCGTTCCTACTAGCTATATTATCAGTAATAAAAAGGTCAATAATTCTTTCTTAATATACTACCGCCAAACCCAATAGTAAGAACAGTAAATCTTTTCAATTGTTGTACTACCTGTAAGCATTTAGTATTATTTTTATACTTTACCTCTTATTATATTAGTATCCAGCGGTGTTTTTATAAACGAACAACAATACTCAATTCGGCTCGAAGGACCATACAACTAGCTTTGTTGAAACATTGTATTATATTGATTAAATGTTTCGTAAGAATTTGTTACATTATTAACTGTTTAATTTACATGTTGAATGTTGTCGGGAACGCGACGCTTGTAATCGTGGGATTCAGACCTTGAGAACTCTCACGCTGGGAAGCTCTGACAGTGTCCGCTCAAGCAGTGTTGATACGATAGTGATGAATTTTAGTGTGATAAATGAGAATGAAGGTATATTACTCACCGGTGCTTTTCTATCTGCATGCGCGTGCTCGTCGTCGTGGGGTCGCTTGGCGGGTGCGGGGGCAGAGGCGGCGGCAGCGGCGGGGGCGGGGGCAGCGGGGGTGGGGGCCGCGGGGATGGGGGGGAGGGGCGAGGGGGGAGGCACCGGCGTCGTGCCGCCTCGGGGCTCCGACTCCGACACTGTTGGATAACAATTACAAATTTATTATAGGTTCGTATTGGTATAACTGATCTCAGTTATGGGTATATATGTTTGAAATTAGCCTTTCGTTAACACATTTCCCCTAAAAATGTTAACAAGTCTTGAGAGCTTATTAGCTGAAATCGGTCTAGATACTAATATGATTGTTTTAATATTACGGACCTACACTCGTTGATAGGTTAATAACGACTCGGCAAGCTCCGCTGAAAGAGCATCAAGTACTTCGCTATACGATACATAATTTCTGGGTATTATAATATTGGAAATACATAATTAATTAATATTAATCAACACTGCCAACTGGTAGTGGGCTGGAGCATTTGGACTGCTGTGAGTCTGCAGCGACTTAGATGTTGTCTAAATGTTTTTATTGGAGTAGCTGTAATGTTGTATATAGTTCTTAGTATTTTGTTAATTAAGACATACCAACGGTAAAAATATTAAATATATCGACCATGCGCTCACAGAATTCCTGATAAACCTCTTGATGAAATAGCGTTCTTGACGATACGTCCGCTTAGCAGGATAATTAGGCAGAAATATCAACGGATGTTTTCATAATTTTTAAAAATTATAAAAACATATCTAGTGTTATTTCTGTTTTATATTTTTTTATAGTTGACTGGCTAGCCCTTACCACTATCTCACCTGACGGTGAGTGATGATATGGTCGAAGATGTTTTTCAGGCCAACCTAGAATTAAACTAGCTCTCAAGGACAGCTGCCGGCACACACCCTTAGGTGCTTAGCGACAGATTTTCTACTTGATGGTGGTAGCTGGCCAGGCGGACATTCGCAAAATGCCTTACCACCATACTGTAACGACTGCCATCCTAAGAAAACCGGGACCGACGGCTTAACGTGCCCTCCGAAGCACGTGTACGCTCAGTACCTCGTAATATCACAAGCGGTCGCCCATCCAAGTCATGACCACCGCGGACGTTGCTTAACTTAGCTGATTAAAAACGGCTAAACAAACTGCACGTTTCGAAATTAATTTAATACTTTCTTATGGGCTATACTTACTCTTGACGTCCGGCGTCTCGCTCGACCTCACCGACGTCGAGTCATCTTCCTCCATAGGGATATGAGAGCTGCGCGGCTCCTACACACAAACAAATATAAATCATTAACAGGCCACACCACTGACTTATATATTACTTCGTAAGGAAAATCTAATCGCTATTTTCAAATTTTGAAAATTTGTCTCAAATCAAGCGTTACGGACGGTGAACAACGCCATCTCTTGGTTTTAGTGGTCACTAGACCATAAAATTCAAGCGACGGGTTGACTTTTCACCAAGGAGAATTTTCCTTTACAATTTCTTAGCTAAGGCGTACTTTTACATTGGAAATCAATGAGATGGACTAATTAAAGTACGCAATACTTCAGAGGGTAGTTTGGAATCGTTAGTGATGTCAACCAGTATTAAAAATACAGAAATATAGGTGTATTTGACTAACAATTCAACTCGAAAAAGTTGAAAGGATTAAGATTGAACTGGCAGTACCTGTTGAAACAGAAATTCAGTATGGGATCCAATTTATCACGATTCTCACGGGGTTCCTGATAAGATTATGATAATCTAAATACACTTTAGTCCACTATATACAGATTTTGCTCTTCAGGCTCTGCGGGACGTTCGGCGAGAAGATGTCACATACCTTCCTGAACGCTGCCCATCTGAGCTGGATTCTTTGGAAGTTTGACTTATCTAACTGGACAGTCTGTCTTACGGTATATACATATATTATCACAACTTCGAGAGAATCATTCCCAACAATAACTGGTACTAGAAGCGAGTTTAATGGAAAAAGCTAATTTGCAGCAGGTTTAAATAAAAAAAAAAATGGCTTCATCGATTTGATGTTGTATTGATATCTCAACTTCAGCCTAAATAAATAGTCTTTTGCTCGATCTTAGATAGATGGCGCTAACATCAAAAAGACGTGTCCATAGTATAATTGGAAATGCATCAGGACGGTATTCTGAGGTTTCGGATTAAATTCCGCTGGGAGTTATCTTTTCCATCCGAAGCTCAGATATTACAGAGCTTTTTATTATTATTTACTACACGGATCATATAAAGAGTATCGTTCTGAAATTGCCCGTAATACATATATTATAACACCTTAGTTGCTCACTGAACGATTGCAGACACTCACTAAAGTATTTGGCAACTTTTTCGATCAGAGTATTATGAGTATAAATTGCACCAAATTTGTTGTTCATAAAACTACGAATAACGTCCCTCAAACTTGTTCAGAGGGATTCATAATTATATTGAAAATCGATTTGATGGTAACCCGTGGATGGTGCAACTCAGCCTTGTATCAGAAGTAAAAAATACCTTAAAAATACGTACTGAAAATATAATGCAAGCTTTATTAGAGGCGTGCTAAATAATAAAACGACTGAAGTGTTAGAATAAAGTAAAGGAAGGAAAACGTTTTTGTTTATGCATTACGCGGCGATCGGAAATAACATAAAACATTATTGCTTTTGTACTACCGACAAACAACTTACATTCCTTGAGAATGAGCATCTTTACTGCTCGAACACCGGTCGGAGATTTCGACTAAACACCGTGAGTGCTAGCCGGTATATATAGTTAATAAACAACTTACAGTTAAAGAATAAGTTGCGTATTACGCCAAAGAGTGTACAGAGCTAGCATACTCTTTTATTTTTATTATTTTTATTTTAGCAATGACGCATGCTCTGTGAATTACAATACAAAATTACAACGAGAGGAAAAAATATAGTCATGTGCGGGATTCGAACCCGCGTCATCCACCCCTATAGTTAGAGTATGCTCTAACAGCCATGCCAAAATGACATATGACTCATAGCTCTAATTTATATAGTCATATACCATGGCTTAGGTTCGAATCCCACACATGACTATACTTTTTTACTGTCGCCAAGCATCGAATTATGAATTCCTAGTCCTACACTCAGAATAAAGATTCTGTATAGGAAATCACTTAGAGAACTTTAAACATCAAAATGTGCTTAGATTTAGTCTAAGTAACCATTAAAGGCGTTAAAACAAAAATAAACTACCGATTCTAACATCAATACATTATGTAATGACTGCTTGATAAGCATGCAGTTAATTCTGAGAAAAAGAGTGATACGGGATGCGCCTTCTGTCGAACTGCCTGCTGTCACACAGCGATCACCAAGACGCCTGCTATTCATGGGGATAATGGCTACCAATTGGAGTAAGCTATTGTTCAACGGTATATGTATAAGGAATGTCAATGTGATTTGGTGTAGGATAAAGGACAAGAGGAAAAAAACAAATTGTATTGTACCGATAAAAATGAATGGGGAAAAACCTAAAGTCTCCAAAGAAATGGAACACAAGTATATATATAAAAAAATACAACAATAAAAGACAGAACACAACATTAGAGTACAGCCAGTAACTAAACTCACGCGATTAACTAGCATATCCAACTAAATCCAGAGCGAACTACAAAAACAAAAATCTATACATTTCCAAAACAAAAGCAACACTTATAGATAATTGATGAGAGATGGGCACGACGCTTGCGTGATTTTAAGTGAACTGCGCTCGTCACTCCAAGATATTGACTCTTACGTCTCGTTAAGCAAGTGTTCTGACTTGCTACAAAGCTCTTCGATATTGTGACGAGATAAACAAGTCGCTCGTCAGATGATTACATCTGTCATTACAGTTGCAGTGTACCTAACCATTCAGCGTCACATAGCACTGTGTAGCATAGCAGTGTTCGCACACTATTCACTTTTCTTTTCAAACATCGACATGTTATGTTCATGTTATGTTTTATAAATTGTTGATGCACCAACGAACGGTAACATTCGTTACCACATTGATAACGAATGCTACCAATTGCAACCGACTTTTAGAGCATTTTTTTAAATTCTTTTGTCGTTTACTTGGTATGCAAAAAAGTGCAATTTTTATTTATGCAATCTTTGTCATTAAATTTTTATTGGTAACTTTAACTCTTTTTAACTAAAAATCTATTGCATTTTTTGCTTGTTATAAATTTTAAAAAACTTTAAACATTTTGGCTTTCCAACAAAACTGATTGATTTGATAAAGCTTTCCATATAAATTACCATATTTTCATATAAAAATATCTCAGATTAAAAAAATCTAAAACATTATTATACGCATACTGTCAGCTTTTCATTTAAAATGGTCACACTTTGCTAACAAAATTTTTCAACTTACCGACAAAACTTTACGCTTTACCACCAAAACTTTTCGCTTCTCCCCCACTTTGCAGACAAAACTTGTCACTTTACTGACAATATTTGTCACAAATCTGACAAGCCCCAAAGACTACCTTACCTAAGTATCTGTGTGATTGCCAGGGATGCCATCACAACAGATGGGTACAAAATAAAGTTTTTTTTATTATTTTTACTTTAAATAAAATACCTTCGACGCAGGCGGAGGCTCTCGCGGCTGCGGGGCCGATTCGCATGCAATGTAAACGTAAGGAAGACGGAAATTAACGTACATATTGTAAACAATTATCTTCACAAACTCATCCGAAAAAATATACTAGGAAATATTGTAATACTTCTACTAACAAAGTAACGGTAGCGTTTCCGGATTATGAATTTACGTTTTGTTCTCTACGAATAAATATGTAAAGACATGTAAGTCAAGTTCAAAAACAGCAAAACGCAAACCTTACCGCAGCGCACGTGGTTTAAAAATGTGTACCATGTTTTTTTTTTATTGCTGATATGTTAGCCTTTGACCACAATCTCACCTGATGGTAAGTGATGATGTGGTCGAAAGTGTCAACAGTTTAATTTTTAAATTTGTAATTGTTTAATTGACATGGCACTTAGAATTGCTTGGTACCGATTGGTCGCTATGCAGTAATGTTGTCGCGCCGCACCGCACGGTACAATTAAAAATTTTGAAGCGCTCGTAGCCAAGTTTGCTTAGCCATTCTGAATCGATCAGCAAAGTTAAGCAACGTCCGCCGCGGTCATGACTTGGATGGGTGACCGCTGGTTGGGCATTACTACTGAGCGCTTCCGTGCTTCGGAGGGCACGTTAAGCCATCGGTCCCGGTTGTTGTCTTAGGATAGCAGTCGTTACAGCATGGTGGTAGGGCACTTTGCAAATGCCCGCCTGGCTAGCTACCACCCTCAAGTTGAAAATCTGTCGCAAAGCACCTAACGGTGTGTTCCGCCAGCTGTCCTTGAGAGCCAGTAACTCCAGGTTAGTCTGAACAACCACATCATCACTTACCATCAGGTGAGATAGTGGTCAAAGGCTAACCTATCAGGTATTAAAAAATTAAAAAAAAAAAAAAAAATACTACGCGCGCCGCGGTAAAATATTACATAAGTACATTTCTTTATTATATTTATTCGTAAACCCTAAATCACAAAAAAAAATATTCATCAATCATTTGACCACCAGACAAATTAGAAAAGTGATCAACATAATAGAATATGGTAGGAGCCTAGATATACTGTTTCTTAAAATTGTAATAAAAAAATAAAATTGTATCGGCTCAGTTCTGGAAGGGAATAAGAAACGTCGATCTCGTGAAGTTTCTCTCTTCTGTCTCTGTCACTCGCAGGTCTCGTTCCCTCTTAAACTTAAGCAACCATTATAAGTCAATGAGAGTATTGAAAAGGCCCATCTTAACAAAAAATAAACAAACCTATAAATGGGACGCACGAAATCTCAAAATAGACCAAAAACAACCAAAATATCTACCAAATGTTATATAAATTGTATAGTTATATGATATAAATTGATGAAAAACAACAAAAATATCTACCAAATATTATATACTAACCAATTCTCTGGTAGTGCTCCTTGTTCGGCTTCTGCTTGCCGCGTTTCGATTTCGCCTATCGTTATGAAAACGATCGCATCGAAAACGACACAGCCGTGTGTTAGTAAGCGTGAGAGGGAAGCGATCACACGTGGTTAGTCCATTATACAATAAGATACAAAAATATTTACTGTACCAAAACTACCATATTTTTATAGTCAAGCTCTAAAGGCAATGGTCAGTAAGGCCTGCAATGGCCTTTAGGTTCCCTAAATATTTTTATTGACGTAGTTGTAGTGTTGTATACAGGGTAATTAGTAAAAAGCTAACAAAATCTTAGGGTTGACTTCTGCGACTGCTAACAAACATTTAGAGAAAAATAAGTTTTTAAGATTTTTTTTAATGGTATTTGTCTTTTTTATGTATTTTTGTGTGATGTGAGCAAAATAAAAAAAATATGAAATAATACATTACAGGCCCAAGAGACTTTTAACATCAGGTGGTTAACGTGCTTATTCCGTCAAAAACACAAAAAAAATAATATTATAGCAGAAGTCAACCCTAAGAGGTTGTTAGCTTTTTACCAATAACCCTGTATATCTATATATAATCAACCTTATTCCAACGGAATAATTATATTGACGAACAATTTGATTTTAATCCGAGAAGGTGCAACCCAGCCTCGGGTTCAATTGACGAAGTGGCAGAGGCAGTTTTACTGTCATGCAATTTTCGACTTTGTCTATATCATTATAATGTATAGTATTCACTGCTGTATTAGGACTTGACGGTGATGGACCGCTTCAGGTCTTTCAACTATGCATTGTAGAATAATAACAAATATTTTAAAAATATTTTAAGAAACATTAAATTAATATTTTAAGAGAGAAAATGACGAGAAAGATTTCTCGATCGTGCGCTCGTAGACTCAAGATCTCTGAGGATGCTTCGTGTAGAAGCACAGCGCGTCGAAAATTCTTCCGATTAGGCTGCGTGGTGTTTGTGATGTCACGTCGGCTTAACAGAAAAATTAGGCGGAATTGTCACTAGATATATTTTTACATTATTGAAGTGTTTTATTAAAATATTTTTGAAGTATTTGTTATTATTAAATATAGATTTCCGCGGAACAACGGTTAGATGCAAATGCCAATATTTAGACACACGATATCACCTCAAAACGAACGCATTACCACGCATGACGGCCGTCAAGATGGTGCAGGATACTTGGTCACCCATTTTCCTCCATATTGCTGATTGTTTATTTTATTTTATTTATTTTACTAAGTCTACAGCTCTTAATTAACAAAGTTCTTAATTAGTATCTGTGACATACAGCAAAAAAAGACGTTTTATAGATTTCTTAATATAACAAGACAGTCCCTTAACAGTATACATAACACTTAAAAACTTAGACACTGGCTCAAGTATAAATATACAAAAAAAATATGTGTGAGGTTGTATGTGTGTGTGTGTGTGGTGTGTGGGAGATTGTGTGTATGAAGAGTAAGTGTGCATGATGTGTGATATAAGGAATTTTTTTATTATATAAAGTTGGTAGGTATATGTTACTTATAGTAATGTTTAAATATGTTTATTTTACCTTAGGTATATGGCATATTTATTACGCTATGTATTTCTTGCTTAAAAATGTTTTTAATGTATAAAAATATGTCTACAGAATTGAATCGTTTATTGTAGGTCCTCTGTAGTCTTTTAACAGGAGCATTAGAGGCAGAGTTTGTATAGGACCGAGGAACTGCAAATAAGTTTGTGTGTATTGTTCTCAACCTTGGACAACAGAGTTGTTGACGAAACGTTTTTTATCCTAATCAATCTTCCATAGCGTCCACTACGTGAACTGGTATTCAAGGAAACCAGATCGTTAGAGTTTAAGCTAAAGCATATAGAACATACCTCTGAGTCGTCGTCGATCATCTCCTCTTCGACGACCTCCGCCCTGTACTCGAGCAGCAGGTCTCTCAGCGGTTTGGCGTCGATGTTGCCGTTCAGGAACTCATGCTTCAGAAGGTCTACCGCCGTCGGCCGCTTTTCGGGGTCCTGTACAATAGCAATATAATTGGTGTGTTCCGGCAGCTGTCCTTGAGAGCCAGTCATTCTAGGTTAAGCCTGTTAACACCTTCGACCACATCATCACTTACCATCACGTGAGATTGTGGTCAAAGGCTTACCTATTAGCAATAAAAAAAAAAAAAAAATATTATTAAAATTATAGTTTATTTATGACACAAAGAAAATGTCACACAAAAATACTACTACTCATCCAAATAATGTCCACAGGGGACTTTGCTTGACAGGTTTTTTTTTTTTCAATATTATTGTGTCGGAACAAGCTCGAAGCCCACCTGGTGTTAATGGATAAACATTTGCATTTCGTCACAAGTCACGAATTGCACTGCGCCCGTCACCTTGAGACATAGTTGTTAAGTCTCATGCGCCTGTAATTTCACTGGCTCTCAAGGACTGCTGCCGGAACACACCGTTAGGTGCTTCGCGACAAATTTTCTACTTGAGGGTAGACGCTAACCAGGCGGGCATTCGCAAAATGCTCTTCCACCATGCGGTGAACCTCAAGCCCGCGGCGGGATACGAACCATGGACTTAGTGCGCGGCAGTCCATAGCCAATGCCACTGAGCCATCACTGCTTCAGTTGATCAGTTAAGAACGACTGCTGAGCAAAGATTTGACCGCAGTCTCATCTGATAGATATCGACTATGTGAAGGTGGAACATGTTTCGCTATAAGATCTTGCGCAGGACTTTTAGCTTAATTCGAAGTTATTATACCATTGCATGCAGAGAGTTCTCAAGTTGTTTAGACACATAGTCAGGTAAGACCCAGAGAGTCTGGAAAGGCCAATGATCACTGGCTGCGTTGAGGGCAAGAGAGGCAGAGGATGCTTGCCAACCATGGACAAACGCGACTAAGGGTGCAACAAAATCAACCCTTCAGGTTGCCATTCAGATAGGACAGCGTGGAGAGCAGTGGTGGCATAGCCCACATGCCATAAACACGTCCCTCATTTATGAGGATACGACTAAGAAGAAAGTAAGTGATTACCTTTACAAGGGCCTTAGCGATGAAATCGTTGAAGTGCTTGCTCCACAAAGATGGCTGGTCGAGGGAGGGAGGGTCGCTCTTCTGGATCTTGAGCAGAACTCTCATCGGAGTCATCTCGTGGTTTGGTGGCTCTATTTGAGCAAACTCTATTAGAGTGATGCCCAGTGACCAGATGTCCACCTGTCAATAAAAATCTAGTTTTAACAGATTACCAATAAGAAGGATGTTCTCAATTTGACTGTATATATTTTTAGTATGTTTGTTAGGCAATTACTATGCCAATTATAAACTGATTTTGATTGGTGATACTTTCCAGGTGGTCATATGAATTTTATCAAAATTGGTGCAGTAGTTCTTTACATCAAAACAGTAAGAAAAAAATATCTACGTCATGTAAGCCAATAAAACCAAATTGCGGTTCATACTTTTCAGTTTGTGGATGTCAGTTGCCCTTTTGTAAATAAATTTTAAAGTGTTCTTTTCATGTTTGCTGTAGAATAAACTAAATTTTATGAGTTATAGTCCAAATATTTTATTAGTTATAGTACAATAATACCTTGAAGTCATAGGGATTGTCCCGGAAGGTCTCACACAGCACGACCTCCGGCGCCATCCAGTATGGCGTCCCGATGAACGTGTCGTGCTTCTGAAGTGTTGACTTGTTCTTCGCCGACACGCCAAAATCCGCTGACAAAAAAAAGACATTCTTATTAATAAGGGACTATTTATTTTGTTTTGCTGCATCCGAAACTTATATATTATGAAATCGGACATAGTTACATAAGCGATACATTTAATAGAGAAAACAAACGCTCGCAGCATTGCTAGCTTATTCGTTCTTGAACGATCTATGTTAAGCAATGTTCAGCGGTAATGATTTTGTTGGGTGCCTTAGCGACAGTACACCAAAGCGCTTTCGAGTCTTGGAGCGCACGTTAAGCCATCTGTCCCGGTTGTTGTCATTGGATGGCAGTCGTTATAGCATGGTGGTAGATCATTTTGCGAATGTCCGCCTGGCTTCCATTCTCAAGTGGAAAAACTGTCGTCAGCAGGTATCCCTGAGAGCCAGTAATTCTGAATAGCCAAATAATGAATAGCCTGAACAAAATTCGACCACATCATCACTTACCATCAAGTAATATAGTAGTCAAGCGCTCGCATATCAGATATAAAAATAAGATGGACTTTTATTTCACCTTTGCTAATTTAGACCTAGCACAGTTATATTCTTAGTACTTATAGTAAATTGTGGTCGTCGATATTTTATATAAATATTTTGATCATGAGTTATTCTCTTATTATACTTAGACTTACTCGATAAAGTAGGAAGGTAAGCAAGGATCCATTTTAAGTATAAAACAAATTGCACGATTTTTTAATGATACATATGGTCTCTATATCAACTGCTGTCTTCTATAATAATAAATACATCATATAACACGCTGACAAATGCTGAAATTTTATCTCTATCGTTCAATACAGGAGTAAAAGAGAAGCAGCGATGGTGAAATCGCCATCAGTTTCATAACTCCTGTACATAAGGGAGGTTCTAGGTATGATATAGAGCAATATAGACCGATTTCAATTCTGTCTACTTTGTCGAAGCTTTTTGAGCGACTAGTGCATAACAAAATATATCCGTTGTTACACAATGTTATCATTGAGCAGCAACATGGTTTCGTCAAACGGAGATCAACTACATCAAATTGAATGGTATTTACAAATTTTTTAATTGAGAATGCTGATAATCGAGTACAGGTAGATGCAGTGTATACTGATTTCAAAAAAGCGTTTGACAAAGTGGACCATGAACTGCTACTTAATAAAATTGCATATAATGGTATTCGTGGCAATTTATTACGTTGGTTTGCATCTTATATCCAAAATAGATCTCAAAAAGTTGTTGTCAATGGGTATCAATCGGGTTCAGTCAGGGTCACATCTGGTGTGCCGCAAGGCTTTATCATTGGGCCGCTTCTTTTTAATTTATTTATTAATGACATAAAAAAATGTTTTGTTCATTCTAAATTCTTATTATATGCAGACGACCTTAAAGTTTATAAAACCATCACTAGTTATAATGATTGTTTATTATTACAAGATGATCTTGATAGGTTAACAGCTTACTGTAAAACCAACAAATTACATCTAAGTGTCCCTAAATGTAATTTTATTAATTTCACTAGAAACATAAATATTTTTAATCATATATACACATTATGTAATGTTCCTCTAGCTAAAGTTAGTGTCTTACGTGATTTAGGAGTCCAAATAGATTCAAAACTGTCTTTAAATACACATGTTGAAACAGTAGTAAATAAAGCTTTTAAAATGTATGGTTTTATCATGAGGTCTTCTTCTGAATTTAAACGTACCTCAACATATCTGTATTTATATAAATCGCTGTTACGCTCGCAGGTTGAGTATGCGGTACCCATTTGGAACCCCTATTACAGTAAATATGTCGATGCCATTGAGCGAGTGCAACGCAAGTATCTACAAGCTATGCATTATAGATTCCATAGAAAGTATTTGTCTTATCCCCAACTGCTCATCAAGTACAACATGATAAGTCTTGAGTCCAGACGACAATATCTAGAAGTAACCAGTCTTTATAAAATTATTAACAATTATTTTGATTGCAACAATTTAGTTAACTCTATATATTATATTGTTCCTCGATCTACACATATGAGAGAGGTTCGCGAATATTTCTTGTTTGCTGTTAGTCGGAGCCGAACAAACAGCGGGCGTCGTGCTCCTCTTGTCCGTATGGTAGAGATATACAATAGCATGTTTGTTAGTATTGATATATTTGCACTTAGTTTAAGTCAATTTAAAAAAAAAGCTCATACGATACTTACACCACAATAACATTCCTTATTTGTCATTTATTTATTATTTCTTTGTGTTATATAATCATTCAATTTGTTCAAATTTTATACTTAGTTATTAATAAATTATAACTTAATTAATCTCATACTCATGGAACTACATTTACTTTACAATGTTTAATATTTTTTTTAAATTATTTCTCTTTGTTTTTTATAACTCTCTCGCTCAGTCCACAACTATTATATTATATTTTGTTATTTTCAATATTATGTGGTACTTCTGGCGGTAGTTAATTGATACTTATATATTTTTTGTTAATCTGTGAATAGCGTTGTGGGCTACATTATAATCAAAATGTTAATTATGTTAACTTTATATTGTATATGCTTTATAATGTAGCTGTTTGCTTTTCCTTATAAAATAAAATAAAAAATAAAAATCAGTGTGAGTGAAAAACGTAAAGAAAGCATAAACAAGTAACGAAAATTTATCGTTTGATATCACCTATGATGAAATCTATGTCAAGCTCAATAACATCAGATCGCAAACATTACCGGGCGTGGTTTAAACTTTACCATGCGGCGCAACAACATTCTGCATAGCGACCAATCGGATGCGAGCATTTCTATGAGCCAAATCAATCAATCAATCCAATTGAATTTGTAAGACTGTGCGTGTTTTGTTAATTGTGAACTTGCAGAGTCGGAAATCAAAGCGGTAACTGTATGCGGGTTAGGGTCTGTTGCAGAATGTCATAATAAAGTTTCGGGTTGCTATGCAACACATAAAATCGAACGCGCTGCATGTCAACTGTCATTTTTATAACTGAATGATAAAAATGACAGTTGACATGCAGCGCGTTTCAAGCTTTAACCGATGGATAGGCTAAATCGATGACTGATGAAACGCAAAGATAGAGTTTATTTAATAAATAAGTTCTGGGTAGTATAACCGGAACCTAACCTAACACTTGTTTTTTTTTTTTTTTTTTTTTTTTTTTTTTTTTTTTTTTTATGCCTTATAGGTTAGCCTTTGACCACTATCTCACCTGATGGTAAGTGATGATGTGGTCGAGGATGTTGTTCAGACTAACTTAGAGTTACTGGCTCTCAAGGACAGCTGCCGGAACACACCGTTAGGTGCTTGGCGACAGATTTTCAACTTGAGGGTGGTAGCTAGCCAGGCGGGCATTTGCAAAGTGCCCTACCACCATGCTTTAACGACTGCTATCCTAAGACAACAACCGGGACCGACGGCTTAACGTGCCCTCCGAAGCACGTGCACGCTCAGTAGTAATGTCACCAGCGGTCACCCATCCAAGTCATGACCGCGGCGGACGTTGCTTAACTTTGCTGATCGATTCAGAATGGCTAAGCAAACTTGGCTACGAGCGCTTCAAAAATAATAATGTGAAGAGGTCTCACCGAGTTTGACGCCTCCTTGCATGGTGGCGAGCACGTTGCCCGCCTTGAGGTCGCGGTGTATGACGCGGCGCGAGTGCAGGAAGTGCAGCCCGCGGCACATCTCGCGGCACACGTACGCGATCTGCCGCTCCGACAGGCCCTTCTCCAGCTCCGCCATCACCGAGTCCAGCGCGCCGCCGTCGCAGTACTCCAGCAGCATCTGCATCCACACATACACATACACAACTCTTACAACACCGTTCCTTTTTAAACTCAAACTTCACTATGTCAAAATATGAGTCTACACACAAACTACAAAACTCAGGTGCCTGGGACTGACGAATACGAGATTAAACTCAAACTTCACTGTGTCAAAATATGAGTCTAGACTAGAAGATGTGGGTCATCTTCTAAGGATGTGAATTCACCCATAGCCACGCTTCGTGTAGTTCCACCACATTGGGATGTCACAACACAATTTTACACACATCTAGTCTATGAGTGTGAACTTACCATTAGCTTGTTATCTATAGAGTACACTTTGTGTAGCTTCACCACATTGGGATGTCGATCTCGTCAGTAAAAGCGGCGAGATCATCCACATTCTCAGACACACTTTTACCCACATCTAGTGTAAGGTTATCAACTCACCCATAGCTTGTTATCTATAAAATACGCTTCGTGTAGTTCCACCACGTTGGGATGCTGATCTCGTCAGTAAAGGCGGCGAGATCATCCACATTCTCAGACACACTTTAACCCATATCTAGTCTATGATTGTCAACTCACCCATAGCTTGTTATCTATAAAGTACGCTTCGTGTAGTTCTACCACTTTGGGATGCCGATCTCGTCAGTAAAGGCGGCGAGAACATCCACATTCTCAGACACACTCTTACCCACATCTAGTGTAAGGTTGTAAACTCACCCATAGCTTGTTATCTATAATGTACGCTTCGTGTAGTTCTACCACTTTGGGATGCCGATCTCGTAAGTAAAGGCGGCGAGATCGTCCACATTCTTAGACACACTTTAACCCATATCTAGTCTATGATTGTCAACTCACCCATAGCTTGTTATCTATAAAGTACGCTTCGTGTAGTTCTACCACTTTGGGATGCCGATCTCGTCAGTAAAGGCGGCGAGATCATCCACATTCTCAGACACACTCTTACCCACATCTGGTGTAAGGTTGGCAACTCACCCATAGCTTGTTATCTATAATGTACGCTTCGTGTAGTTCTACCACTTTGGGATGCCGATCTCGTAAGTAAAGGCGGCGAGATCGTCCACATTCTTAGACACACTTTAACCCATATCTAGTCTATGATTGTCAACTCACCCATAGCTTGTTATCTATAAAGTACGCTTCGTGTAGTTCTACCACTTTGGGATGCCGATCTCGTCAGTAAAGGCGGCGAGAACATCCACATTCTCAGACACACTCTTACCCACATCTAGTGTAAGGTTGTAAACTCACCCATAGCTTGTTATCTATAATGTACGCTTCGTGTAGTTCTACCACTTTGGGATGCCGATCTCGTAAGTAAAGGCGGCGAGATCGTCCACATTCTTAGACACACTTTAACCCATATCTAGTCTATGATTGTCAACTCACCCATAGCTTGTTATCTATAAAGTACGCTTCGTGTAGTTCTACCACTTTGGGATGCCGATCTCGTCAGTAAAGGCGGCGAGAACATCCACATTCTCAGACACACTCTTACCCACATCTAGTGTAAGGTTGTAAACTCACCCATAGCTTGTTATCCATAAAGTACGCTTCGTGTAGTTCTACCACTTTGGGATGCCGATCTCGTCAGTAAAGGCGGCGAGATCATCCACATTCTCAGACACACTCTTACCCACATCTAGTCTAAGGTTGAAAACTCTCATAGCTTGTTATCTATAAAGTACGCTTCGTGTAGTTCTACCACTTTGGGATGCCGATCTCGTCAGTAAAGGCGGCGAGATCATCCACATTCTCAGACACTCTTACCCACATCTAGTGTAAGGTTGTAAACTCACCCATAGCTTGTTATCCATAAAGTACGCTTCGTGTAGTTCTACCACTTTGGGATGCCGATCTCGTCAGTAAAGGCGGCGAGATCATCCACATTCTCAGACACACTCTTACCCACATCTAGTCTAAGGTTGAAAACTCTCATAGCTTGTTATCTATAAAGTACGCTTCGTGTAGTTCTACCACTTTGGGATGCCGATCTCGTCAGTAAAGGCGGCGAGATCATCCACATTCTCAGACACTCTTACCCACATCTAGTGTAAGGTTGTAAACTCACCCATAGCTTGTTATCTATAAAATATGCTTCGTGTAGTTCTACCACTTTGGGATGCCGATCTCGTCAGTAAAGGCGGCGAGATCATCCACATTCTCAGACACTCTTACCCACATCTAGTGTAAGGTTGTACTCACCCATAGCTTGTTATCTATAAAGTACGCTTCGTGTAGTTCTACCACTTTGGGATGCCGATCTCGTCAGTAAAGGCGGCGAGATCATCCACATTCTCAGACACACTCTTACCCACATCTAGTGTAATGTTGTAAACTCACCCATAGCTTGTTATCTATAAAGTACGCTTCGTGTAGCTCCACCACGTTCGGATGTCGACACTCGGATAGGATGTCGATCTCGACAGTGAAGTCGGCGAGATCGTCCTCGTTGTCGAGTACGCACATCTTGGCGGCGGCGAGCTGGCCTGTTGTCTTGTGTTGCGCTTTGTACACCTGAAAATTTAATGACGGAAAATTAGTTAATTTATTAAGGAATAAGGTGTACTTATGTGGTTTTCTGACCGGCGCGGGCGGACTTCGACTAAATATACTACTATAGAATCATGATCTATATGATCATAATTTATCATCTAAATGACAGCATTGCACTATCTGCAATTGCATATTCTTACGTCCATCTTTATTAACTACTGTGCATTTTGAGAAAGATATTTTGCGCCATACTATTAAAAGCCATATACCGAAATAATAAGGTTTAATTACGGTTGAAGCGTTTTTCTAAAATTTTTTTATGTTATTTCTCTCACTAACAAAGGGTCGGCACTATTCGGCACGCTTCAGCGGCTTTCAACACTCTCCAAACATTAAACAGTTCATTCACAAATATTCGAACAAACATAGGCGTGTTTGGCAAACATTGGCCAAATAATTCAGTTTTGTTACATTATCAATTAAGAGCAGGCAGTCAAAAATAATTCCCACGCTAGCTCCGTCCATGCGGCGCAACGATCCCCGCTGCACCGAACGAGGCGATGTGCAGCAGCGGCGCACGCGTCTCGCTTATAAAGATATTTGTATACTTGATATTAGATTCGCGAACACAGATACCATTGAGACGATTTCAACTTTTTTTATAATCTTATTCACGTGACGAATATCGATATATAAAGTAACTTTGTATATACTGCAATTGTTGTTGTGTCGCAGTCTCCGTGTTTATAGAAAAAAACATACTGCACCAAACCAACATAAGTGAGACAAGGGTCGGAATATGATGGTGGTACATAACAGCCCAAACGGCACGATATATATTGATAAATGGGGTGTTTTTAAATTCTCCGTAGTAACGAAAGTAATGTTACTTGGCATCCGCGTGGACGATAATTTATGAATGAATCAACATTGTTCTCAGTATCTTGGAATGTGATTAATCAGATTACATGTTACACATCATTAGAATAAAGTAAAATACCATCAAATTGAATGAGCAAAATATTATATTATATTCGGTGAATATGGGTACAATTGACCTGAAATAAATGGATTTGATTTGATTTGATTAAATGTTAGTTGTGGGCAATATATTTTACCATTGTAGCTATAATTTATTTATCGATAAAGTCAACGATGCAGCACATCAAAGCATTCCTTTTATTAAAAATTGTACTGATCCATTGCAAGTCTTTCAACCAAAACCCTATTGGTGCCCAGCAATATCACAATCTATTGCACGACGTCGCTTGGCGTTGAAGGCACTTAGGCGTAACCCAATACCCAGTAATTTAGAAAAACTCAATAAAGCAATTGCGGAAGCACAACAGATTCATAGGCAAGCTAGATCAGCTAATTGGAAACATGAATTCTGTGGAAAGATCGATAAGACAATGAATGCATCAGACATGTGGGCTCGTATGCGCTGGGTCAAAGGTGTGCGTAGTGAGTACTCACGCGCAACATATGATATAAAACAAGAACTTTTATGTAATCTAGCACCTGATTTTGTGCAATCTCCCCAGCCACCACTTAGTTCTAGCAATAGCTCTCTCGACAAAGAATTTTCCTTCCAAGAATTTATAAACTCCTTGAAGAAGAAAGACACTGCGCCAGGTATTGACAATATTACCTACTCGATGATTTATAACCTTCCCGAGGTAGGTAAGCGATATCTACTGGCAATTTACAATTTAATTTTTATGAAATCAACAGTACCAGAACAATGGCGCAGCGTCAAAGTTGTCCCCGTTCCTAAGTCAAATAGCGACCCTAATGCGATGCCAAAATTTAGACCCATATCACTTATATCATGTCTATGCAAAATTTTTCATATAATGATATGTAAACGCATTGAATGGTTTGTAGAGAAGGAAAAAGTATTTGCCCCAGTAACGAGTGGATTCAGGAAGTACCAGTCATGCATGGACTGTTTAGTCAGACTAGTTACGCAAATACAAATAGGTTTTTCCAAAAATGTTCCCACCCTAGCAGTGTTCCTTGATGTTGAGAGTGCCTATAATAATGTCCTGACTGACCAACTCGTTATAATACTCGATCAGTTGAACATTGGGTCCTTGACATGTAAATACTTGTGGAACTATTTAAATAATAGAGTTTTAAAAATTAAGGAAAATGAAGATGATAAAGGTTTGATGAGATGGACTTGCAGAGGACTAGCACAAGGAGATCCAATCTCTCCGCTATTATTTAATATTGTAACCCACAAAATGTCCACGAGGGCAGACGATGTGAATATTTTGCAGTATGCTGACGACTTTGTCCTTTATACGCAAAATAAAAACATAGAGCTAAGTGAGACATCCATTCAAGGGGCTTTAAATTCTGTCGTAGACATTTTAGAAGGGTTAGGGTTAGAAGTATCTCCATCAAAAACCAAATGCTGCAGCTTTAGGAAGGGGAAGAAGGAAGACCCAATTCATCTTCAAATCAATAACAATTGCCTGCCAGTCGTCACAAAGGTTAAATATCTAGGTATGTGGTTGGATCAATCGTTACTATGGACGAAACATATCAATGAGACTCACGAGAGAACGATAAAAATGTTAAATTTAATGAAAACCTTAGCTGGTGCCTCGTGGGGCCTGCACCCTATGCATTTGCGTAAGTTATATATTGCCTTGATTCGTAGCAGATTAGATTTCGGATGTTTTCTTTATGACAGTGCAGCGAAGACATATTTATACAAACTCGATAAGATACAGAATATGGCAATGAGAGTCATCGGTGGTTTTATACGAACTACACCCATCCATGTCATGGAATCTGAGTTAAGTTTACTGCCACTTCAACTCAGGCGCCAATATCTTGCGACCAAGTACTGTTTAAAAGCCCAATCCTTTGCTAATAACATAACAATAAAACAATTAAAAGAGTTAAAATGTCTTTGTGACTTAGGACGTTGGCACAGGAATAAAAAACCCCTACTCATTTCAATTATGACAGAAACGAATAATGAAAAGTTAGTTAATACAAATATTTTAAATATGTTTTCTTTGCATACCTGGGTATCCAACATTAAAATGGATTTTATTCAAACAGAAATAGAAGGTATAGAGGAAAGAAAAGATCGCTATGATAATATTGTAATAAAGGCGAAGACATTGGCTATGCTTAATATTAAATATAAAAACTATCATAAAATATTTACAGATGGGTCTAAAAGAGATGATGGTATCGGTGCAGCTATATATGATCCCAGTCGCAAGGTGAAGGAAGGTTATAAAATTATATCAGGTCATAACACCATAATGTCCGTGGAACTCTTTGCAGTCTCAGAAGCTCTGTCATATGTAGCTACTTTGGAGTCTAGGAGAATCGTCATCCTGACAGACAGCCGAAGTGGCTTGCAACACATCGCTCGATGCGCCTCTGGAATACGAGGTGCTTCGGTAGCGTATACGATCCTTCGAAAGGTTTTTAACCTCTGGACAAACGGGGTGGACTTGGGACTGCAATGGATTCCCTCACATGTAGGTATCCGGGGTAACGAGGAGGTTGACACTTTGGCAAAAGAAGCGATCTTAACTGGTACAGAAACCTATATAATACCGGAAAATACGGAAATTTTAACAAAGTACAGATACAAAATTTTTGAAAAATGGAAACAACAATTTAATGAAATATCACACGAAAAAGGAATTTGGTATAAAATTTTACAACGTGAACCTCCTCGTATACCATGGTGCGTAAATATGAAATCTCATAGATGTGTAATTGTTTTGGCACATAGGCTGCGCTCCGGCCACATTCCACTTAACAAACACAAACATCTGATGAGGGTGGTTGACTCACCCAACTGTAATACTTGTGGAGTCACAGAGGATGTTCATCATCTATTGGTGGAATGTGTTCGGAGTCAGCCGATGAGATCTTTGATAAGGTCTGAATATGGACTCAATTTGAGTGACATAGGAGTAGTGCAGGGTATATTAGCTGATCCATTAAGTGATATGGCTAGTGTACTCTGCAAAATGTTGCTTGAAGTACTTAATTCAGGTTAGTGGTAAGTATTATATGTAACTTAACGGGGCTGACATAGTCGCTAAGCGACCAAAAGTCTCAAAAAAAATTTAGAATAAAAAAAAAAAAAAAAAAAATATTTTACCACGACTCGTCATACAAATATGAATTATAGTTTTTCATAACTGTGCTACTGTACACGTTCCTATAATAATATAATGCAGGTTGTTTTTTTATTGCTATCATATAATTTTTGACTATTAATTACTTATGTTGAAAATATGTTCGTAATTCGTATACATCCTATTTCGTTTAATTTTTCAGTTACAGTGGTAAACAGAAAGGTGTTATTTTACTACCACTCTGCTTTCATATACCAACTATGGTAAAAATTAGACCAACCAGATATATATCTAGCCACTTCTAAACAGCAGGATAAGATTTTTTTTACCAAACTTGCAGAAGAGTCTACATACGCAATTGCAAGGGCCTTAAACTTTGGGATATTTTATGAAAAAAACACACAGCTGCAGAAACATTGTAGGGAACATGTTATACAGGCTTTTTTAATGAAACATGGCAGACAAGTGAGAGGTACTGGAACAGGTGACTAAATTAGACTTTAAAATAAAAATAGTGGATTCTTAGATTGTTAGTAAGTGGTATAGTCTACAGAGGTTATCAACAAATTAAGTTAATATGTATATAAATTAACAAAAATCATTTATAAAATAAAAAATACATTGTTTTCAATTTATACAGTTTTAATGATATGCAAAAGTGTGCGTGAGAAATAACGAGTATCGGAAACGGAAAGTCAAGTTTTTTTTCAAGTTTGCAGTCCCCGTGACCACGATCACTGCAAAGTGTTTGAAACGTCAGGACAAAAATAATGATAAATATACGAGATTTAAACCGTTTAATGTTGTTTAATTACTATGTGTAACAATCGCGAAAAACTAAGACAACATTAAGTTAAGAGCCCTTATTCCAGCAAAGCCATTTTACAGCCCTTTTCTCAAGGCTGGTGCGGCTAAAGTATAAAAGTTTTTGTTTTTTAAATGATGCAGGAAGAAAGTTTATTGTTTTTGTAATTGAGTGCATTAACTCTCGGTATGATGTTGCTACCCTTCTATATTTCTAAATATGATTACAAGCACTATCGCGTGCTAAGCGAAATCATATCAAACAAATTATTGGAGTACAAAATTTTAAGCCCAAGGCGGGAATCGAATGCGATATCGGAGGACGCGGGTTCGATTCCCGCCTTGGGCATAAAATTTTGTACTCCAATAATTTGTTTGATATGTATCTATCTATCTAAAGCCGTTCCGCCAACAGGGCAGTTATACAAATATAATGAACCAAGGTATGCATGCACAAAGCAGGTATACAAACTACAAAACTAAGTTATTTGCCTATATGTATACAATTATGGTTAGAGACATAATCAAATATAGATACCTACATAGTAGTCCATTTAAATGTTACAATTTAAGGACCGAATATTGCAATTCCTAGAGGGCGCAATTTTACTTTTGAGACAAATCTAAGTTTGTGGGGTCGCCACCCTTGTGCCCCGGCCACCATCTTGATAAAAGGGGTGAAAACACTTATTTCGCGATATCTCGGAAACGATGTGTCCTACAAAAAATTCCACTGCACATAATTTGTAGCAAATTATTTTTCTACAAATATGTTACTATAACTTTTTGCCCTAAATTAAAAATTTAAGAAGTTATAAGCAAAAAAGTGAGAAAATTTTCATATTTTTTTCTTGCTCTATAACTTTTTTTCTTATTTTACAAAATAATACCTCAGACCAACATTTTTGATTATCTTTTGAGGATTTTTTTATTTTATTTTAATTAATTTAACACACTGTTACAGCGCTCCAAAGTTGACCAGGTTCGTCAATGCTCATGAGAATCCGGTCAAAAAGAAATGTTTAACTTATTAAATTTTTATTGTAAATATATTCTTAAAAAAAATTGTTGAATTCGTACAACTTTACTTCTTCATTCCTGTTTTCCTTACCATAGAACTTACTAAATTTAACTGACGGAAGGATAAGCAGGTAGAAAAGATCTGAGTAACCGTTTGGGTTCAAAGGAACATCTGCCTGCTACGACTATTATTATTATACGTAGGCTTAGCTGTTTCTTCTATCTCATTTTATGCTCTTAGTTGTGCTACATTTTTTGCAACGTGTAAACGTATTGAAAATTGTGGATATTATTTTCAGTTTTATCAATAAACCTGCGAGTTTCGTAAAAAATCCTGAGCAGATCATCTACGAGATTGTTCTAGGGTATTTTTTTTGTAAAATGTATAAAAAAGTTATAGAGCAAAAAAAATTATTATTGCTTATAACTTCTTTAATATTTAATTTAGGGCAAAAAGTTATATAAATATGTTTGTGGGCAACACAATTTGCTACAAATTATGTTCTTACAATTTTTTTATAAAACGCATAGTTTCTGAGATATTGCAAAATACGTGTTTTCACCCCTTTTTCCAAGATGGCGGCCGGGGGACAAGGGTGGCGACCCCACAAACTTGAGGTTAAGCTTCTTCAGACCCCCACATATAAAAAGATGTCCCAAAAATAAATTGCATGCTCTAAAAATGCAAAGCTCATGTAACTTTTTAATGGACTATAGTTATAGTTAGTCAATGAGTAGATACCTCAAGGTTTATTATTAGGTTTATTTAAGTCTACTTTGTTTGTAAATAGTAAAGATGAGAAATGAATTTACAAAGTTACATAACATTCCACATTATTTATCAAAAATAAATAACACTGCAAAAAGGATCAAAATGTTTTATTCCATGCGACATCGTCGTTGACCGCTCGATCCTTGCTAACGGTGTGCCCGTGTGCGCCGTGCTTCAATAAATGCCTAAACTTGACCGATCGCGCAAAGCGTAAAGGCTCTTAAGTCTTCTTTTTATGGCGGGAGGAAGTACTGAAGGATTTGCACTTTGATGTTGCAAGTCACCCTCGACAGCCTCCTCTTGATTTTTTTTTTCTAGAAGTATCCGCAAATTCTTGATCCCGATCATTCTTTTCTTTGGGTGGCGGGGATCGACCAGCTCAGGAAGAAGGCAGTCCATATAGAATGTGACTAGTTTTGTCTCCATTTTTTTCCCTCCAAAATTCTTCATCTTTTTGTAGAATTTCTATTTTTAATTTTTTGTCTCCATACTACACGGCAAATAAGCATTTAGTTTTGCTCGATTTTATTTATAATATGTGGTAACAGATATTTATGACTAAAATTAAAATATTTAAATAAAAAAAATATAAAAAATTACTACAAACTAATCCAATATTCCGCTACCATTAGGCAGTGTTCCCAAAATGCTGGCCGCATTGCCACGTTGTATGGCAATGCTTATCCTTTGTCCAAAGTATATGCCAGCATTTTGGTCACAAGTAGCGTCGATCAGACGTTTTGAGGCGTCTTTGAATAATAGTTTGGCGCTCGGTCCCCACGGTCCCAGTGTTTCGACCCCAAAAGGCACAAACATGTAACAACTACTGAGATTACTATATTTGCGCCTTTTGAGGCCTTCTGCTAGTTCAGCCGCCGCACCGGCCACTTTTTGGGTAGCAGGAATATGAGAAGGTGCTAAGGTATCGACACAGGTAGCGTCCCATACCAGAGGCCTTCCCATCCTCCACGGAACCAAAGTCATGCCGTCCGGCCTTTTACCATCGCCACGTACAAGGCCTAAGCATTTAGTTATATTACAAATGTGCATTTAGCCTTCAGTTTGATAATATCAATCAAATTTTTGATTGATATATATACCTGCAAAATACATTTTACAGACAATCCGTTACCTGAAGCCTTCAGAAAAGCAACTGTACATTTCTGTTTGTCCGACAATCAATTTCGCACAATTTGTTAGAATGTGTAGATAGAATTTGTTAAAAGGTAGAAGTAAGGATAAATGTCGGGAGAGCAGTCGAATGACACCTGTCAAAAATCCAAAATGGCGATTTCAAGACGGCCACCATACAAACTGCTCCGCCCCTGCTGAAGCTCGGCCTTCAGAAAGGGGGTGTTGTGAATATGAATAAATGAATTTAAATACATAAATTCAGATAATTTTCACGTCAGATTTTTTGCACGTCAAGAGTAAAACATCGCTCTTTACCATCTATCTCATACCCTAACTAATAACCGAAAAGGGGGCAAAGGCGAGTATAATACATATCAACGATGGCATACGCAAAGGCATATTGCTTCAGATAGGAGGCCGGCCATAAAATTTAAGTCTTACTCCGCACTATTATGTCTATGCGTTGTCTTTTGTGAAGGCACTCAGAAAAAATATATTGTTTATACCGACCCTACAGAGGTGTGACAAGTGCAGGGCGATAATAATGTAAAGTTTTTTTTTCAGTGTACAAAAAGCATGATAGCTCGGTGGCTTTGGCTATGGACTGCCGCGCAGCAGGTCCATGGTTCGAATCCCGCCGCTGGCTTGAGCTTCACCGCATGGTGGAAGGGCATTTTAGCGAATGCCCGCCTGGCTAGCGACCACCCTCAAGTGGAAAATCTGTCGCCAAGCACCTAACGGTGTGTTCCGGCAGCTGTCCTTGAGAGCCAGTAATTCTAGGTTAAGCCTGTTAACACCTTCGACCACATCATCACTTACCATCAGGTGAGATTGTGGTTAAAGGCTTACCTATCAGCAATAAAAAAATAAATGTATATATACATTTATACGTTTTTGTTATTTAAGTTTACCTGCTGCTCTGCTATGGATAGGTCAAAATATTTTTTTGCCTAATATAGGTATTATAATATTTAAATAATATATTTCGTTTACGAAATTTCCTGTGAATAAAATGTGCAAATTTAGTAATACTTTATTCAAAGATTACTCAGTTATTTTCATATAGTGGAAGAACACAGTCTAAATTTATTATATGAGATGGCGACTCCGACAGTTCTCCCTGTTCCGAGTGATCTCGGACTTTGACTGATTTATTATTTTTTTTCCTGAGAAAGAAGGTGCATTTTATGAGCACAGTCTATTTTATTATATATATGTACAGAATCTATTTATTCCACTCTATTATATTTGTATAAATCGTTACTTATATGTACATGTCTAAGTGATAAAATGTATATTTAAAAGTACCTATGCAGGTGACTTTGTAGATAATCTCTTGAATATATACCTACTTGCCTGATTCTGAATATTCTTTCATTGATATAAATCTACATTTAGTCTTGAGGGACATGAACAATGTTCGATGTTTTATTGCGATATACCCACCAAACCAAATGCTTTGATTTGCTACGCTTGTGTTATTATTATTTAGCAACACTCAACTCCATTTACGGTTGAACGGCAGCTGTACTTTAGAGCCAGATAATTTTAGTTATCACCTGTTTGGTACCTTCTACCACATCACTTACCATCAGGTGAGACCATAACTATACATTACCAGATATTATTATAGTATCCAACTAATCGTACTTAGATTAGTACGACATTTAGTTATTTTATAGCTCCATTACAGTACTATAGGAACCTAGTAGGTATAGAATCTCTTAGTTCGATAGAGATAATATGTTTCATGAATAGAATAAACACCGAAACACAAACGAATATTAAATTTGCATAGGTAAAAATAAACTGAAATATTATACGCTCTCTCATAATTCTTGCAAAGTCTTTGTATCGACTCTTCTGCTTCGTTTTTTATTTTTTAGTTATCTTTATTTCCCATATTGATTGATATACCTACCAAGATACGTATTTATACTGCACAGCACAGGTGATAGCGCGCGAGCGATAGGTCCACGTCCAACGGCGCACAGCGCGGCACTGAAGGACAGCTCTTACGCATTGATTTTATTTCGTAATCCTAAGCTAATAAGGTTGAATATCGAATCTTCGGATTGACCGTAATCCTGCACAGAACTAAAGGTCGTAAGTCTAAAACACTATTTAATTTATTATGACAATACTAATTACTCTAGGTAAATTTTACTTATACAGCGGATAATAAACTACATTTCCTTTCTATGTGTGTTTATTATTAATATGTAACTGATGTAGTTTCCAAGAAAACTCCAATAATTTAAAGAAAAGGCTTCATTTTGAAAAATTAAAACTATCGAGTAAATTTCTTTCAAATGTGTTTCTGACTGTACAACTGATAGAAAAAGGTTTGAAATATCAAATATTTAAGTTTTCGTGTTGATTGCATATTTCAGTTGCTTAAAAAAACTAGTCGAATGAGAGTATTTTTTCCGCAGCCTCGTCTTAACTATTTAATACTGATATTACAATAAAACTGTCACTTTTGACTTTTACTCACCGAGTATGATATTCCTTTCTAAACGTTTGCGTTAAGATTTCTGTTTGAGTTCTTAAAGCCTCAAACAGATATTTGATTATATTTGAATAGACATTTTAGCACGTCTTGACGTTGGCTCTGTTTGAACTGTACTAATTTGAAATAAGAGCCCACTTTTATTTGTGCTCTTATATTTCTGGCCGCATCACGAGCGTTGACCCTGAATCTATACTAGTATATTTTATCGAAGCCGGCGGACGAATCAATCAGTTAATCCGGCTGGTACACAATTACCATTATCACTCCAATAAATAAGCGACTCGGCCAAGACCATAGCCCGAGCAGCCGGGTTGGCTGAAAATCAGCGTTATGTCAACATCACACTTGTCATATGAACATTTTTTTATGCCTGATATGTTAGCCTTTGACCACTATCTCACCTGATGGTAAGTGATGATGTAGTCGAAGATGTCGTTCAGGCTAACCTAGAATTACTATTAAAAAAAATTATACAAACTATTGCCCTAAAGTATTCTTTATGTTTAAGCATAGGGTACATACATATAATGTGTTACATTACCAATTTACGTATGACAATATAAATATTATATTCTTATTGAGACTAGTTACAAGTACATTTTCATTAAATTCCTTCAAGCGAACCTCAAGAAAGGGTCTCTTTTCCAAAAGTGTCATGTCCCAGTTATCAACCGGATGTCCCGGATGCCGCTGAACACATCCTTCTTTAATTTTATAACCACTTTACAAGAATAGGGAGGAATAAGTACCTTTCCAAAAGCGCCATCGCCGAGCTCGCCGACCATGTCCCAGTTCTCAGCGGGATCCGAGTTGTCCCGGATGTTGTTGAACACCTTCTTCTTTTTGGCGTCATTTCCGCTGCCCAGGTGCAGCACCTGCAAAATAAAGGAATATGGATATATAACGAGGGCTTTTTTAAATATTTAGATGATGAGAGAAACAGTCTTTAAGTTTAATGTTTGAAATCGTGTTTTAAGATTGTGCTTCCATTATATTATGTAAATTTTTTGAAGCGTTCGTAGCGAAGTTTGCTTAGCCATTCTGAACGAATCAGCAAAGTTAAGCAACGTCCGCCGGTGTCATGGCTTGGATGGGTGACCGCTAATTGCATTACTACTGAGCGCTTTCGTGCTTCGGAGGGCACGTTAAGCTGTCGGTCCCGGTTATTGTATATAGTGGTGGACCACACTCAAGTAGAAAATCTGCAGCCAAGCGCTGAACGGAGTGTTCCGGCAGCTGTTCTTGAGAGCCAGTAATTCTAGGTTAGCCTGAACTACAACTTCGACCATATCATCACTTATTATCAGGTGAGATAATGGTCAAAGGCTAAATAAGGCTATATCAGGCACAAACAAATATTTCAACGTTTACCTTTTTCAAGTTATTAGAACGTTTTTCTTTTTCAAACTTATTAAAAGGTTTTTCCTTTTTCAAGTTATTAAAACATTTACCTTCTTCAAGGTATTGAAACGCTTTCCTTTTTCATGTTATCAAAACGTTTACCTTTTTCAAGTTATTGAAAATTAGTTGAAAGTTTACCTTTTTCAAGTTATTGAAGAACGACATGTTGCTCTTTTGTTTGCGGCGCAGGCGCGCCTCATCCCTCTTCGCACATCATGCGTTGGCGCTCATGCTTCTTTGCAGGGTCGCATTACTGAAATAAACAGAAAATAGTTTAATGGTTACATAATTGGTTGGGTATAATTTATTTGATAACACTATTTTATTTATCCTTTTCACCACTGTCACGCCTGTTAATAAGTGATAATGGGGTGCCATCAACTGAAAGGGAATATTAACGACGCACTATAATGTTGAATAATTCTAGGTTAGCCTGAACAACATCTTCGACCACATCATCACTTACCATCAGGTGAGATAGTGGTCAAAGGCTTACCTATCAAAAATAAAAAAAAAAATAATAAAAAAAAAGAATATGGCAAAAAATTTTGCTTAATTATATAACTGAACTATTTCGCGCCAAAAAATAGCTTTTTTAAAACTCCTATCTAAGATCATTAGGATTTTAAGGCTAACATGGTGATACCTGAACTTTCAAAATCCATCCAGCCGTTTGGAAGATAGGAACTTACAAACACACTTCAATTCAAGATACGCAAGCAAAACATAACCCCTTCCATGGCAGTCTGGTAAATACACTATTGAAATTAATTAATTGCAACACCAAACTCAATACGCCATCTATCTTCTATCGTGCGAACTATTACACGACTCGCACTTGTCATTATTTTTGACGTTCTACACATACCAATAATTCTGTATAATTTTTGCTAAAACGTAACATAAAAGATTATTGGTTAGATTGCGTATTTTTGAAGCGCTCGTAGCGACGTTTGCTTAGCCATTCTGAACCGATCAGCAAAATTAGGCAACGTCCGCCGCGGTGAGGAGTTGGATGGGTGACCGCTGGTGACATTACTACTGAGCGCTTCCGTGCTTCGGAGGGCACGTTAAGCCGTCGGTCCCGGTTGTTGTTTTAGGATGGCAGTCATTATAGTATAGTGGCAGGAGATTTTCCGCCTGGCTAGCTACCACCCTCAAGTAGAAAATCTGTCGCCAAGCACCCAATGGTGTTTCCGGCAGCTGTCTTTGAGACCCAGTAATTCCAGGTAAGCCTGAATAACATCTTCGACAACATCGTTATTTACCTTCAGGCGATATAGTGGTCAAAGGCTAACCTATCAGGCATAAAAAGAAAATAATAATAATATACACTTTAGTAAAATATTAAAAACAAACTCCAGACTGAACACCTCCCCCTTGTTTGTTGAAGGTTGCCTACAAAGCTCCGTAAGGTGTAATTTTCCTAGAGTATTATACGGATAAAAATACGGTATGTTTCCTAAAACTTCATTAAAATGAACTTATGGTTTCAATGGCTTTTTAAGCCTAGCTTTTGAAGTATATAGAATTCTTGATACTTCTCTGCCTTGTCTCTAATATTCAGAAACACCCCTTAGTACTGACATCATCCAACAACATGCGATGGTTATATATGTAAATATATACATATATATTATATGATACTTGGCCGACGCGACGCGTGATCAAAATGCTGGCACATATTTGACTAAACGAATAAGCATTGCGATTCAACGGGGCATTGCTGCCAGCACGCTGGGCACGCCTGTGAGTCTGCAATGACTTATAGGTTGTCTAAATACTTTTATTGTAGTAGCTGTAGTGTTATATATAGTTCGTAGTATTTTGTTTAATGAAGGTAATACCGCCAGTCAAAAAAAAAACAACATACAGTACTATACATATATTCTTAATCCGCAAACTATACGGGTGACCATAAAATTACAAGGTATATTTTTAGTACTATGTACTTCCGCTAAACACCGCCCGTAAATACTATTACTAACTGATTACAAATCAACAATGTCATCATTTTATTGGCAATAAATCTGGTAAAACCAACTGACTGCCTTATACGACCTTATTATAACGTTTATAGCCTCGTACGTCCTTGTCCGATAGGCAAAACTGTCGCAAGTATGAGGTAAATGCGCGAATTTAGTCTTTATATGTCGAGCCATAAGAGCTTCGCATACTTTGAGGAAACTTCCAACAGATGCCGGCCAAACAACTGTACTGTAACAGCCGGATCGTCCACTGCTGAACACAGCCTCTCCTATGAAGGGGGTATTTGCCATAATCCCCACGCTTGACAGGCGTCTTGGGGATCGCAGTGTAAGTTTGCAGTTCTTTTGTAGGCGCTGCTGCCCACCTTCCAGTATTTTTCGTCGCCTCTTACGACACCCATGGGATGATATGGAGAGGTGCAATTCTAACCCGGCACCCCACGGGGGAAAACAACATTTCTGTAGAATATTTGGGCTTCATTTCTAATACCGTATACCAACTTTATAAGTGCGTTTTTTTCTTTTATGTTATAGTGACGGTATAAGCTCGAGGCCCACCTGATGTTAAGCGGAATAACCTCTGCCTATAACAGATGCATCTCTGTACAATGTCTCGACAAATTGCACTGCGCCCGTCACCTTGAGATATAGTTGTTAAGCCTCATGTGCCTGTAATTTCACTGGCTCTCAAGGACTGCTGCCGGAACACGCCGTTAGGTGCTAGGCTACAGATTTTCTATTTGAGGGTGATCGCTAGCCAGGCGGGCATTTCTAAAATGCCCTTCCACCATGCAATCATGCAAATATTTATGGCAACGGATAGGTTTATTTTCGCTACGTAGATATTTTGAGATCGTAACCGACAAAAACTGACGCAAATGTGAGGTAAAAACGGAGATACCATAGACAATTTCTGAAGTGAGGAAAACCGGAAAAACTATCGGGTTTTTATAGGTGTGACTCCTGACCCCGTATCGTAATAGTTCTAGAATAGACATTACCATACTTTTTTTTTTACATGAATCTCAAACATTTTAGTTCTCTACTCAACTAGTTCAAGACGATAACACACCGCATGATAGGACACGTAAAAAATGTTTACTATCACTACCTACTCTTTATGATTTTCAGTCAATATAATTGAATTTATATAGCGCTCGCTAGCTCTTTTATATTTCAAGAAAATTCTCCTGAAACGGAGTCTATTCTTCTGTTCTATCTGGCAAAGCATTGGATCATTAAATTTAGTAGCAGGCGGGATTCAATTGCAAATTATAAACCGAAAAAAAATAATGGATTCCGTTTGTAACTTAATGCGTAATTCTCAATCTTGTTTAGGTCTTTTTTAGTGCAATCGGGTTTTTATTTTTTTATTGTTTATGCTCTTTGGTGTCCGGTTAAGTTTAAACATTACAATTTATATTTTTAGTAATCGCCGTTTGCATTTCTTTTTTTAATTATTTATTTTATTTAATCTGATTTTTACATGTACCGATCGACAAAATTATATCACAGATAAAGCCAAGGGGACTCAGCTATCATTCTTATGGCTAGCACACACTGATACATTCGGCTCCCGCTTGTTCCATAGCGCGAAAGTCGAAAATTGCACGTTTTAGTTGATGATTGAAGTTTAGACTTTAGAGTACAGTTTATAGTGATGTTTTATGTAATTGTTTCAAATAAAAACATGTAATAAAATAATTAACTGATTATTCGAGTAAGACATTAGTGTAGCTATTATTTTCATAAATAATAAAGTGGGGTTGTCGCAGATAATTTCTTTTTCGCAGTTTCTGTTATTTTTTTTAACTAGGCTATGAGGTTTTTTTAAACTTCTATTCGATTACTGTACTTCTACAAGATTATCCCCTGCCTCCTATATTTTTTTAATTGTAATATTTACGTTTAACGCGATCTTAACCGACAAAAACTGACCATCAAAAAGTGTGTTTGAAAATACTTCTCTTGCGTAATTTTGGCATTGGCCCCACCCTTAAGTAGTATTTATAAGTAACGCCCATAATATAACGCACACAGTACCGTATCGCCTTACTCCTCTACGTTCAGTATTCTTTGTATTTAACGTCCATACAACAACGAACGCTACGTCGTATCATCATCATCTGCACTCGAGACAAGCTCGCGAGTGATCTCGAGACTGGAGGTGAGGCCACGTTGTACCGGTGCCGATACTATACGTCTGCGTTGTTCGTATAGGTGTCATTTACCTATTATATCAACGTAGAAAATGTTCACAAAAAAACAGTTTCATTTTCTTAAGTATTTTCTTAACATGAATGAACTTCAATAAGCCACACGCCATATGAAAAGTGGCGTGTCAACAATATAGGTAATTACCGACCGTAGTACGTAACGCACGCACGTTTCTAGTTCAGTTATCGGTGGCACAGCACGTAATAGCCCGCGCTCACGCACCGTGGACAGCTCCTTAGTGTCATTAGAGGCCGTAGGCCTTAAGCCTGCACTGAGGCAGCGATACGTAATTGTGGTTCGTTTGATCCCTTGCTGTATCTTCATTTCTTAATTTTGAGTTATGTAATTAATATATATTATATTTAAGGATTCATTCTATAAATCATACACTTTGGAAACACGATTACTTAAAATTTTCTGTATAGAAAAAAATACAAAGTTACATGTAAAAAACGAAATAAACCCTTAGTACGGCGTAAATACTTAACGGTATTTGAATAATAAAAAAAACAACGTATTTTCTATAACGTATACACATTACATTTTCCAAATAGGTATTTGTTTTTATTATACGAAGGAAATACTCAAATTCACGCATGTTCCGCCCATTTTAGTCAGAGCCGCGATGCTTTGTCTCTATCCGCTTTAGTAATTCTTCGGCCGTAGGACGGGGACGGATGCTGTTGGCGTGCCTTACTTACACACACATACGCGGCTCGTCTAAAAAGCTCGGTGCGCCCTTAAGAACGACATAATTTACAAACGGTTCACTTTATTTTTAATCAACATAATTATATATTTAACACTATAACGTTCGTAGTAAAGTTTGCTTAGCCGTTCTTAACCGATCAGCTAAGTTAAGCAACGTCCGCTGCAGTCATGGTTTGGATGAGTGGTATTACTACTGCGCATGCACATTCGGAGGGAGGGATTATCCTCTGCCTATAACTGATGCATTCCTTACAAGTGACGAACTGCACTGCGCACATCACTCTGAGACATACACATACTGTTTTTAGTCTCATCATGTGCCTGTAATTTAACTGGCTCTGCCGCCGGTACCGATAGAACTCTGTCGCCGGTGCTTGGCGACAGAGTTCTACTTGAGGGTGGTAGCGAAGATTCGAAGCAGTGATAGCTCAATGGCTTTGGCTATGGACTGCCGCGCAGCAGGTACATGGTTCGAATCCCGCCGCGGGCTTGAGCTTCACCGCATGGTGGTAGGGGATTTTGTGAATGCCCACCTGGCTAGCGACCACCCTCAAGTAGAAAATCTGTCGCCAAGCACCTAACGGTGTGTTCCGACAGCTGTCCTTGAGAGCCAGAGTAATTCTAGGTTAAGCCTGTTAACACCTTCGACCACATCATCACTTACCATCACGTGAGATTGTGGTCTAAGGCTTACCTATCAGCAATATAAAAAAAAAAAAAAAAAAAAAAACAGCCAGGCGGGCATACACAAAATTCGCCATTCGGTGAAGTTCAAGCAAGCGGTGGAGGTCGAACCTGCGACACTGCAGTAAGCTATTACCACTCAGCCATCATTGCTTCAAAATGTCCATTACCGAATACAGTCGGCACAAAAATTGTACCGGCGCGGCGGTATCAACAACGGAAACCAGTTATATGATAATAACTAAACTAACAATACATTTTATACGTGATTCATGTTTGCGTCCGCCACCGCCGCCGCAGTAACGCGTTGATAACAAGTTTGTAATAGAATGACGTCATGCAATTGTAACAGAAGCATTTGCCAATGTTAAGAAATTTTATTTAAAATATGTCAATAGAAGAGATTTAGGGCCTGTTTCAGAATGTTCGAATAAGTTCCGGTTATACTACCACACTATCTTTGCGTTTCACAGTCATCGATTTAGCCTATTCATCGGTTAAAGCTTGAAACGCGCTGCATGTCAACTGTCATTTTTATCATTCAGTTCCTTTATGTGTTGGTTATCAACCCGAAACTTTATTAGGGCATTCTGAAACGGGGCCTTAGTATCCAATATTCTTTACAATTTTTGAAGCGTTCGTAGTGTAGTTTACCAAGTTATTCTTGAACGATCAACTATGTAAAGAAACGTCCGCTGCGGTCATGACTTGGGTGACCACTACTGAGCGTGCACGTGCCCACGTGGTCTCGGTTCTTGTCACAGGATTTTTACGTGATACGTGAGGTACGCATTTCCAACCTATCGTTGCCAGCGATCGTTAGAGCGATGGTTGGCAGCTGCAAAGGATGGAATGCGGTTCAAGATCAAAGGAAGAGAGCGAACGACATCGAGAGGAAGATCCAATAGAGGGTCCTCTCCGTAGTCGGAGAGTCGGGCCTAGGCCTTATTTTATTAAGTGCTAGCCCGCTGACAGGGTTCGACTGACGTGAAGAGGAACCCTAAGCTAGTAACAAAAACACCTGGGAGGAGTGTGGCGGTATGCACGTGCGTAGTCATACCACCAGGGGGGTGGAAAATATGGCCCATGGCGAAACTAAAGTGGGTACGTATTCGGCCGAATGCTTCACCGCCGGGGAAATTTACAAAGTTCCCTGTTACCGTTTCCCCTGCCGGAATAAGGCGGAATACAATGGAATTTAGGTACGACCAGTGGACTCTTTGGTGAGTCCGGCATAACCCTGCGTAAAGCAGGGTAAATGTAAAAGGATTGTCCACTCAAAAAAAATAAATGGTGGTATGACATTTTGCCAATGCTCGCCTGGCTAGCTACCACGCTCCCACAATGAAGCAGAAAATATATTGCCCAGCCCCTAACAGTGTGTTTCGGCAGCTGTGCTTGAGAGCCTAGATTAGCCTTACATCTTCGACCACATCATCACTTACGACAGTGGTCAATGGCTAGCTTATCAGAAAAACAATCCACTAATGGGGCCTCCGAGATGTGACTGTTTTCCAAGACCCACTGTGATCGGTGATAAAATTTTCCTTCTATTAGACAAAACAAAGAAAGAGAAAATATATTGATATTTTATCAACTTTGGTCTAATAGATTTTTAGTTAGACATGATTAAAACTCAAGAGCCAACTAAAAAATAATGGAAATATTTTACACAGCATTATAATACCGGCATCAACAAGTCATTGACCGATCGAGCGAGAAACGCGAGCGAAGAGTTTCCGTTTCAGCTTGTGCAAAAATGTTTTCGTATGACTGTCAGGCTGTTCTACATTACAGATCGCATTTCTCAAACGATTCTCTTGAAATCTAGTGAGCAAGTTCGTTAATTTTATAGATTTTTTTGTCCATCCAGTCCAGGATTTTCTTTCAAAACAGCGGAGATATGGGAGTTGTACGTAGAAAACACATTTAAGACACGAAGACTTCAACAGTGGCTTTATGAACCACTAGTATTGTGAGTATGTTAGAGACAAACTATGCAAGCCCACAACGGCTTCCAAGAACATCAGACATGACGTTGTAATTATATTATGATCTAACTCAACATATTCCTAATCTAAACTTTGACTCATCACATCTGCATCACAACTTCGTCATATTTTTCCGTCATCATTAGGTCATGCAAAATTATAAATAACTCTATTGAAACTTATTTTTAAGATTCTTATACCCAAAGAGCTAAACGGTGCTTAGTTCTATGGGAAATGTTACAAGGCTACTATGCTTCCTTTAAAACTAAAGCTAGGATTCATAGATAGTCGAGTTTGGCCAGACATGTCTCAGGCTGAGACAGGTCTGCTCAGCGCAGTTTGAACTCCAGACTTGAATATTAAAATGTACTCAGCGATGTTTTGTTTGGATACGCCCTTAAGACGAAGTGGTCTTTGGAAAATAACAGACTGTGTATTATACCTGTGCCCCGTGGGGTGCCGGATTAGAATTGCACCTCCCCATCTCATCCCATGAGTGTCGTAAGAGGCGACTAAGGGAAAAATACTGGAAGGTGGGCAGCAGCGCCTTCTAAAGAACTGGCAACTTACACTGGGATCCCCAAGACGCCAGCCAAGCGTGGGGATAATGGCAAATACCCCCTTAATAGGGGAGGCTGTGTTCAGCAGTGTACTTTCCGGCTGGTACAGTACAGTACAGCTTATACCTGTAGCTTTGTACGTAAAGTGCGAAGTGAGCCAGGCCTGCCGGAATACAGTACGTAATGTAAACATTCCTAATAGAAAATGCCTATAGATACATACACGCGGTAAACTTAAATATACATGACGTACTGTGTCCTCTTGTTAGTCAACGGGTGACATCATTCTGTGCCTTTATAGACGCTGGCCAAGTTATAAGAGTTTAGAGGTATCAACATCTACAGAATATTCTGCCCTCCCCGTTCGCAGGATGAGTAAGCCATGACAGGCTAGTCGATCCATTATGACGCACATTGTTTATACAGACAACGCACACGAATCGCCTTGGCATCGCATCAACGTCACCTCGCCTCCTTCTCACGAGTTTGTCCCGAGTCTTCTGGAGACGATACCGATACGGCGTTGTACTGTATATGACGGTTTGAGTTGAGACGATGTTGATAAAGTGCCGGATCGATCAGTGTGCGTCAAGCATTATAGATACTTGCAGAAACTACAATCTAATTTATGGCTACAAGAAGCGCAAGTGAAGCTCTCTCTGATGTCGAATTGGGTCGCTGAACCAGCGCAGCGGTAGAAAAAATCCTCTATAGATTATAGTAGCCAACCAGAAAGAAATTCGTATATTAATCCCACTCTCGTAACCACGGTCAATGGCTTCTATACGAGTGCAGGGGCAAAACTAGTGTCTTGAAACATTATATAACATTATAATTTAATATTAACACTCAGGGATCAATTCTATATTCATTTTAAATTAAAACTAGGTAAATATCATATCTCCTCCTCATCTCCGCTCATTATACTGCAAAGACGTTTTAAAAGTCTATAATGCTTGCTCCTCCAATCAGTTGAAAAATTTGCAGCGTAGTTGTTTAGAGATTGCTATCTCTCATACTCTCGGACTTAAAATAACATAAAATAACTAAATTATAAAAATTACAGTTAACATGCAGCGCGTTTCAAGCTTTAACCGATGGATAGGCTAAATCGATGTCTGTGAAACGCAAAGATAGTGCTTTGTTTAATAAATATGTTCTGGGTAGTAAAACCGGAACTTACTCGAACATTCTGAAACAGGCCCTTAGCCTCAGATGCATCGTTAACGTCAAATGCTTAGTCATTTATATTTTTCCATTAGTATGTTAATATGGAACGTTCTGTTTATATGTAACCATAGTCACATTCGGTGCGATTCATTTGTTGGTCCTGCTATTAAATTTCTGATGTTAAACGTGAATCGCTACCGCTTGTGACCTAACCCACACAGTAATCCAATTGAGACGCAGTGTGCGTCGCGGAGCATGGCTTCTAATTGGTATATCTGAGCCGTTAAGGGTTTAATTGTAAATGTGGACGAGGGACACGGTCAACCATTATCAAGGAACGTCGTCAACAACATCAATTTTCAAAAATGCTCGTATTGTATAACCGAAACAAAAAAAACAAATCGTGTACAGATCTTTCCAATAAGAAGGCGAACCCCTCCTGTTATTTAGTTCTTATAGACTTCCGAAAAAGGAACAGATTCTCAATTCGATTCGCATAACTTTTAACTCTATAAAAAGTTTAAATTGAATTGAGTCCCACATCGATTTAAAAGAATAATTAAAATGGTCCTTGAGGTGAAAATACCTTTGAGGTGCTCCCAGATCAATTTAATCAAAATCGGTCTAGTAGTTTTAAGATATATTCAACTAACTGAAAATAGCTAGCACACTCAATCATAAAATCTGTTGCCAAGCACCTAACGGTGTGTCCTGGCAGCTGCCCTTGAGAGTCAGTAATTCTAGGTTAGCCTGAAGAACTTCAATCATAATTGACTACAGATAAAAATAAATAGATAGTGGTCAAAAGGCCAGCCTATCTAGAAAAAAAAGCCTAAATTTAATTCTACTTTTCACATACATACAAACTGCTTAAGTTACATATTATATCCGATAAAGTAAATCCAATCACAATGATAATAACAATAATAAAATTGTTGGAACAAAACCAAATCGTTTTGGGCACAGCCGTCTCATCTGACTTATGCGACGACGAAATCTGAATAACATAATGGTGACCTTGTTTTTCCTTCGCTAAATAAACCTAAGGATTCTTGGAAGAATTCACATCCGCTTCCTAACACGATACTGTGTTGAATAAATTGAATTGTACCTATTTATCATTATACATGACCCCGTGGGGTGCCAGACTAGAATTGGACACCCCAATATCTTCCTATGGTAGTCGTAAGCAGCGCTTTCTGATGAACTGCATATCTTAAACTGACCCCCAAGACGCCTGCTAAGCGCGAGGATTACGTTAACCCCGCCCGTGAGAATGGGGTGTAATATAATTAAAATTTTAACAAAATAGCCATCAAACATATATCTATTACCAGATAAACTTTGTATGGGCAGTATGAGATTTTTAAGATACATTGCACAAAGAATAATAATATAAAATATACAATTACAAGAAATTAACTTTGTACACTCTAATATATATACAAATAAAAATAAGTACAAATGTATAATACTTGATATAAAACAAATATAAATATACATATTAACAAACAAATATACATACATACAAATATACATAGTTTCTATTATTTATCTAATTTTATTATAATAAATTTTCAATCGAGGAAGATATTAGTGAATTGGTAGATATACTAATAACGAGAACTAAAAACAGAGGTGGCATCAGGTCAGGTAGGCGGTTTAAACTATATACTGATGGAAAAATATATATTGCCCCAGAAATGGTTGATCTAAGGTAGAGTGAACCAGGGAAGATAATTATCGAATGGTATGATACATATCTAATCTTTTTGGCACAGCTGGAGTCGGATAACGAGTTTCAAATGACAAAAAACTTGAGACCTTGTAAGGGCAATCGTCAAACGGAAACGCTTTCCTCGTCACCTGTACACGTCGCTTGGGCGTTAGGTACTTAGCGAAACGGGAAATGACGTATTGGTATAGTCAGTATATAAACTTTACAAATATACTATTGAAGCTAGGGTGCTCGTGCCGCTTTCCATACAAACCTAGTTTCATCATATTTTAAATACTAAATGTTCAAACTCGGCGAAACTTTGCATGTATGTCCTCGAGCGTAATATCTGCTTCGGGTTTGCCAGATTTCCCAAAAATTAAGTATTTTCAAAAATAATTCACTAAATCATTTTGTATGGGAATTTATATTTTGACATTAAGGGATAACACAGCAAAATTTCACCGATTTTGAACACTCGGTATTTAAAATATGTCGAAACTACGTTTATATGGAAAGTGCTCAATGCATTATACTGTTAAATATGTAATGTAACGGTATGATCCGAGTCGTAACGTATTAACGGATGACGTCAATGTGGCAATTCAACACCCGCAACGAGCGCTCAGGCTCTGTTCAGACGGCGCGGCGCGGCTCGCGGTCCCTGCGTCACGCTATGACTTCGCACGGACCGCGTACGTCTGAATAGAGCCTCAGGCTGCCTTTACGCCAGAGCCACAGGATAAAAATGAAAAGAAGGTTCACTCCGCAAAGCCATTGCAATAAATAAGCGACTCTAGCTATGAAGCAATAATGTGCACTTCAACTCGCAAAGCACGGAGTACCTAATTCACCAACACGGCGTCTCTTTCTATCGCATAGCCACGCATAGCTCTGATCTCTTCTCACGCAGCACACACCGTATTATCCCGTCCGGATGGATACGCTGATGTACCTAAAGTGCGGAGTGAGCCAGGCCTGACACTGCCTACTGACAGTGACCACTTTGAATACCGACAAAGTATTTTCTATGTCAGTGAGTGAAATGCACTGTAAGCTTGACAACTGCATTCCAGCGCACGAGGCGTGTGTGTGACACGCTTTCGATTGAGACTTTTATCTACATAAACACAAACAGGGTATATATGTGCAGTGTGTTTACGGCCGTACGCGTGGAACAGGGTGGGGGGGGGACATAAAAACCCGTGAGTTATGGCACTCCTCAGGAATTACCATATCTGGGTGCTGGCGCGGCACGTGGCGTACTAAATTATGTGCATGGAAAAGCTGCGTTACAAATAGGACAATTTTATAATGTATACTAGCGGCCCGCCCCGGCTTGGCACGGGTAATTGTGACTATAAATTGAGATGTAAGCTAATCCTATCTTTCAATATGGTTTAAATAGCATCAGTAGTTTAGGAGTCCATCGCGGACAAACAACGTGACACGTAATATATATATACGGATAAGTTTTTTTTGTTGGTGGTAGAACAATTTGCGAATGCCCACCCGGAGAGTTGTACCACACTCAAGTAGAAAATCTGCCGCTATGGACCTAACGGTGTGTTCCGGCACGCAGCAGCAGTCTTTATGAGCCAGTAAAATTACAGGCACATGGGTCTTAACGTATTTATGTTAGCATAAGGACCGTTTTTAGATTAGCAAAGACAAACAAAAGGTCCTTCTTAATTAATTGTGTACGGTTTTATAATAAAGTTCCCAAACATATTATACAATACGACGCTCACAGAAGGGAAATTCAAGTTGCACGTTAAAATCAAGATTAAAAATCCTAAAATAGTTTGATTACTTAAGCGACAAAAATGCCAAGACAATTCCGCCTCTGCCAAACTATCGCCTGTCATCTGTGTAATTTAAACAATAATTTATAATAGACTGTTAAAAGAATGGCCCCTTGAGTTTCTTGCCGTTCTTCTCGCAGTGGGTCTATACAATTTTTGTTTTTTTTTAATAATAATAATAATAATAATGTTTATTGTGCAAAAAACAGGTACATAGATCAGACAGATGACATGAATTTTAACCATAGATGAGTAACATTTGTCTATTTACTATAATACTATGCAATAAAATAGCCAATATACAAGTTGTCTTACATCACACTAGCCCCCACACTAGGATACCCTGTGTTGTGGGTGGACTAGTTTCTCCCAGAGAACATTTATTTAAGGATAAGACGTCATTACAATTAATTTAAGTATTAATTAGAAACTAAAAATTTATGATAGATCCTGTTTGGAATGTAGAATATACATTGTTACGAAACTGCACATCAAGAACCTATTTTCGGATATATGAACATATTTTTAATAAGAGAAAGAAAAATACGGATCAACAAAATAATATACATATTATATAAAAAATATAAGCTTACTTGAATTGATTAACACAAATTTGGAACATACCCATTACAGTGTAGGTACCTGCATTCGTATCACACTTATACACAGATAATGTGAATTATTAGCTCACAAAAGACTTGTCAACATCCTTGCACGTAGGTTTACATAAACATTACACAATTATATCTAAGTTATTTCAACTTTTTTACTAAAACATACAGCATTAAGAGATCTTGTTCATATTACAATGACTAAAATACGAAAGGTAACATGGAGGTAGGAAGGATAAAATGTCTAGTTGTGTTGTGCATCCCGAAGCATGTGTAGCCGCAAATTTCTTGTATAGTTTATAGAGAATGGTGTGCGAGAGTTGAGTGTGTGAGTTGTCTGTGTAGCATAGATAACAGCTACCTCGATCTATGTGTGCGATTGATAATCATTATAAGTAGCGAGTGCAATTAGGCTGGTGTCACATTGAGTGTATACGTATTCTAAATTTGTTTATTTGATTTTGAGATATTTATAACTAGATTATGTTGAATTTAAATTGCAGCTCACACTGACATATAATTAACCCAGACATCCATAAATATATAAAATCATTTATGTGGTGTATTAAATAAATACTATACCTACCTACTGGTTGTTTTAAGTATATTGAAACAACTTTTCATATAGCTAATAAGTAGGTAAGTATGAAAAAGTGATACAATTAAGTTTTATTTTTGTTTCATTTTTATTATTCTAAATATATATATTTCTTTTTTTCTTCACACCTAAGTAAAATTTTTTTTTTTTTTCATGTAGACTGTGTGAGGTCTAATAGGTAACATAATAAATAAATACAAGTAAGTCACTCAAAGAACATAAAAAATAATAAAAATTATAATAAGCTCAAAAATTAAAATCCATTTCCTATAACAATTAAAGCAATTTGAAAGAAGTAAAATAAACAGAGATATTATGACGTGATGAAGTAAATTTGGGAGCTTTGTAATTTTTCAAATGATAAATAATTAACAATATCAAACATGAGCCGTTTTTATTTTGATATTACGAGATATATGTATTTTAGTAGTAGCAATCGAGAAATTACTGACTAACCTGCATAAGTTTTTCTGTGTCCATGTAATTAAATGTTTGTAGCCAGTTGCTAATAACTCTTTTACAGACATGTCTCAGAGAGTTGATAATACGTAATTTTTTTTGTGCTTCTGTGTATAAATATGGCCCTAAAAATGCAGGTGATTTCTTAGCAAATTTTGTTTTGAATCCAGGTGAAGGCCAAATTAGGCGACGTTTTGTTTGGGCTGAGGAATTAATTGAAGTTAAGGCTGTTTTGTGAAATCTTAGAATAGAAGCATTAATAAATATTTGTCTGACTCTCAAGTAACTCAATTCCTCATACAAACGATCGGTACAATACCGATATGGCTTTTTATATGCTATTTTTAGGATAGCTCTCTGTGCCCGTTCTGCTTTGATGAGCAGATGGCTGTAAGCAGCACCCCAAACAACTACGCAATAGGAAAGAATTGATTGGCAGAGTGTAAGATATATTAAGCGAATCAGTTTGTGATCAGCGACGTTCCTTAGTTTAATGAAAATATATTTAAGTTTTTTAACTCGGGAGCTGACCATATCTATGTGCTTCTTCCACGATAGGTTTTCGTCAATAAAAACACCTAGATATTTGGTATAGCTGACATTTTCTAAAATTGAGCAGTTACAGTTACTGTTACTTTGGCTGCTACACATGTGGAGTTTTATTGACAGGGGGTGAGAAGGGGCTGTACGCTGGGATATACTAAACGTTATGTACTTTGTCTTAGACGTATTAAGGGTTAGAAGATTATTCTGGAGCCACTGGGAAACTTGACTGAGACCAATTTCAGTTGCTTTTCCGACTGATGCCCAAGTATCACCGTGAAACAGCAGAGCGGTGTCATCGGCAAAAGTAAATATTTGTGCTTGTGAAATATTAAGTTGACAGAGGTCATTTATATAGATCAAGAATAGTGTAGGTGCTAGCACGCTTCCCTGCGGTACGCCAAATACAACTTCTGCAAGATCACTTTGGTAGTTATCTACACAGGTTCTTTGCACTCTGTCGGTAAGGTAGGAGGTAAACCAATCGAGTGCTACTCCACGAATGCCAAGAGAGGTTAATTTATTTAGAATGATCGGACGAGAAACCGTGTCGAACGCCTTAGCCAAGTCAAGAAAAACACCTATGCAATGCTGACCAGAATCAAGGGTGGTCGTGATGTGGTTTACCATATTTACCACGGCATCTTCTGTTGACATGGTTGTGCGGAATCCAAATTGATTATCGGCTAAAAGTTTATTTGTCTCCAAGAAAGATAGTAGTCTCTTATTGACGACTTTTTCAAGTATTTTAGAGATAGTGCTTAATAACGAGATCGGTCTATAATTAGTTGCAATCTGAGGGTCACCAGCTTTAAATATAGGAATAACGTTAGCTATTTTCATGCTTTTAGGGACGATACCAGTATTCATGCTAAGATTGCATAAAAAAGTTAGAGGTGCAGCCAAAGCATGCCTGGCGTTTTTGATAAAGGCGTTACTAATACCATCGTGACCAGATGCAGATTTCATTTTTAGATTGTCAATGATTTTAAGTATTTCCATTTCGCTTGTAGGATAAAAGAAAAATGATTGACAGGGGGGCTTAGATAGTAAAGAAGCTTTTCTAGCTAATTCCAGTTCGGTAGTTGAGTTATTTATGAGAATATCTCTGGCCAAATCTTTACCAATCGATGCGAAAAAGGTATTGACTTCATTTAGAGAGTTCTTAGGGGTGCTATTAGGAAAAGTATCGATTAAAGCAGAGCAAGAAGCACTTTTGGTATTTATATTGCAAATATTTTTAACTGCCTTCCACGTCTCTTTACTGTTGCCCATGCTGTCAGAAAGGAGTTTTTGGTCATGAGCATCTTTAAGATTTTGCAGAATGTTATTGCAAAGATTCCTGTAGGTTTTGTATTTCTTTTGCAGTTCTAGATCTTTTGGATTTTTTCTGGCCGTCATGTGGAGAGAGTCTCTACGTCTGATACATTTCATGAGGCCTGGAGAGATCCATGTTCGACGTATTTGTTTAGAATTTTTCATAGACCGGGTATGTTTGTTAGCCTCAATACAATCATTAATGGTATTCACAAATATATCAAATGCTGTAGAAACGTCTTTTTGGCTATAAAGATTCGACCAATCAGTATCCTTAAGATCTGTTGCAATTTGGCTATAGTTTAATTTAGTCCAAGTTTTGTTTGTTTTGTCTGCAAGATTAAGCTTTTGTTTATCTATTCCAATGAAGACAGTGTCGTGGTCTGTGATGTCAGCACCACAAACCACGACTCGTGCTGAGAAACCACTTTTAATAAATACGTGGTCAAGGCAAGTTTGACCATGTGTTGGAATTAAATGACCAGGCATGAGGCCATAGTGGGAAGTTAGTTCTAAATAAGGCTCTGAATTAGAATCCGTTGTGTTTCTTCTGATGTCTATATTTATATCCCCAGCTAGTATTATTGTTTCAGTTTGTATTATTTTTATAACATTTTCCAGTGAATTAATAAATGGTTCAATGTTTGATTTAGACGGAGATCGATATAATGCTATTACTGTAATCTGGTTTTCAACATTAATAAGTAAACAGTTGGCATCGGTAAAAGATGGTTCTATTATATTTATCTTGATATCATATCTCGAGTATATTACAATACCATCGTTTTGGTTAAGGTAGTTAAGGGATTTGTGATAAAAATAATGATCGAGTGAAATTTCAGGTGAGTATTCATTTAGCCAGCATTCTGTTAGAATAATTATGTCAGGGAGAAATTTGAGTCGTGACAAGAAAACGGTAAGCGAGTCAAAGTTTTTCCGTATACTGCGAATATTCTGGGACAAAACAGTATACTGCTTATTAGTATCGCCAATAAGATTCTGACAAGACTCAGGTTCAAATGTACGTGTATTAGGGATAATATTTGCAGCATCTAGGTCATCCATAAAACTTATAGTATCGAATTTTGAATATTATAAAACTGCGTGTGCTTAATATTAGTACAAGAAAAAAAAAAAAAATCTTGATGTGACAATTACCTTTACTAAACAAATTGTAAAATTATTATAAGAAAAACTATAAATATAATATCGCGTGCAAGATTTAGTAATTAAGTAGTAAGTTTGGCTTAAGTGTGGAGCCATCCTTATGAAGGTTTTAGTGTTGCGCTTTTGTAATAGTGTGTATTTCATGTATATAGTAAGAGTTAAGTGAATTGTGGGTAAAGGCAAAAAGAGAGATGCTCTGTGTACTCCAATCAAAAAATGTTTCGAGAAAGAGGGAGACATGAAATATATATATAGCGTACATGTTGTTCTTGTGAAGTATTTGTGAAAAGTTGTAGTTTGTGAGTGACGTGAGGATTGGAAACAATATGTTATTAGATATGTATGTGTATTTATGGTAGTGGTATTCTCGTAATGTGTATAAATGTTCAATAATATACTGCAGGTAGGCAATATAAATTGGTTGCCGAGCGATGTATTCAAGATAGGTAAGCACAGTGCAAGATTAACAGTTAGGTAGGAAAGTATAAAATATAAAATAAAATAAGTATTGTGAGTAGTGGAGACATATAAGTTTTCATAAGTAATATTAGTCAGGTAGAGGTCCTCAAGGATTTGAGTTGTTCTTCAGCTTTAATTAATATGTACGGGGATCCTTCGCGTTTCCGGAGGTACACCTTTCCATTGGAAGTCCAACAGTACTCGTAGTTCTCCGATTTTGCTAGTTCCCTGGCATAGAAATGTAGCTTTTTTGCCTTGGCAGTTAGATGTTCAGATATATATATAGGTATAGTTTCTTTTGAGCAAAGGAGGCCAAGGTGACTGGAGTTAAGTTGGCCTTGTCTATGAGCTTTATTATAACGTTTCGCTGCTTCCAGTGTTTTACTCTTCAAAAGAGTGTTACAGAGCTCAACAACAATTGTTGAGGTACCGTTTGAGCTATTCGTCGGGATCCTATAAACGTCACGGATCTCAGACTGATTAAAGCTTAGGTTGAGATTCTTAGTGAGAGTCGAGAATGCATTAAACAAGGTTTCTTTTGATTCCCTCTTTTCGTGTGGCTTAGCATTCGGCACGTTCCTAATTTCTATACACGTTTTTCTCATATTACGATCAATAGTTTCGCATTTATCATCCAACAACGCTATATGCATCATCATTTCTTTCCGGTTAATTTCGAGTTTTTTAATGCTTTCTTGAATATCGGTAAGTTGCGCGGTAGCAAATCCAACACCGCTCTCCAGTTGTGTATTAGAATCTTGGACGGCAGATATTTTTAAATCAAGACCTGCGATTCGGCTCTCAAGTGTGTCCATCCTGCTGTTCTGATTTGTTTTAAGGGATTCGAAAAGATCTCTCATTTCAGTTTTTAGAGCAGTTAGAGTATCAACTTCATCATCTGAAAGTCGGCGTTTTTTATCTCTATTCCTGATACGTTCCTCTCTAGTCATTTTGGACGCCTCAGTGTCTGACGATGATTGCAAAACGTAAGAAACGGGTGAACGAGCCGATTTTGGCATTATGTAATCTAGCTGTCTGTTTCTTTACTGGGTTGACTATATTTCAACACACACACTTTTGTGGTGAGTGACAATCGCACACTATTGTAGTGAGAGCGGTGTGGGTCATACAGTATATGATTGTAGACAATCTTGTCATGCAAGTATTTGTCAATGTGTGCGTACGGACATGTGTGCATCCACCAGGCGCAAAGTAAATTTATACTTATGTGTGTGAGTCCGCGCGTTGTGGTAGTGATAGTGAATATACTAACTCACGGTTCCGCAGCGTTGACAAACCTCCTCAGAATTTATGCACTCCTAATTTTTTAAACTGAATTTTGGTGTAAAATTACGTTAATAAAATTGATTTTAAATGGTTACGTTCTCTCAGCACGTCTGCTCAACTTGGCGTCCGGGGAGGGAGAGGAGTTTGCTGAATCAGAATCTGAATGTGGGCGTACAATGTAGAATATTTCAATATTAATATTTGTAATTGACCTTAGACTAGGCGTCTATGACGCTCTTATGAAGTTTTTTTTTGGAATTGAATACCTAAATGATTTTGACTTTGAAGTCTCAGGGTGACGGGCTCAAGGCAGTACGTAACTTTTTTTTTTTTATTGCTGATAGGTAAGCCTTTGACCACAATCTCACCTGATGGTAAGTGATGATGTGGTCGAAGGTGTTAACAGGCTTAACCTAGAATTACTGGCTCTCAAGGACAGCTGCCGGAACACACCGTTAGGTGCTTGGCGACAGATTTTCCACTTGAGGGTGGTCGCTAGCCAGGCGGGCATTCGCAAAAATGCCCTTACACCATGCGGTGAAGCTCAAGCCCGCGGCGGGATTCGAACCATGGACCTGCTGCGCGGCAGTCCATAGCCAAAGCCACTGAGCTATCACTGCTTCAACTTGTGACCGGATAGAAATATTATTGATATATTTTAAGTGTTTAATGAAAATATTGATATGATATTTTCTTGAAATATTTGTTACTAGCTTTCCGGGTGCGGCTCCGCCCGTGCGTATGTCGGTTATCGCGCAAAAACATAAACCTCTTATTGCGCAGTTGGATAAAAACTATCCTATGTTTTTTCCCGGTTCTCAAACTATTTCCATACCAAATTTCATTCAAATCGGTCCAGTAGTTTTGGCGTGAAAGCATAACAGAAAGAGTTACTTTCGCATTTATAATATTAAGTAAATACGGATTACAGCAAAGTAACGCCTGAATCTATTGATCTATTCATTGAACTACTATGCTATTTCGGAATTTACTGTGAGTATTCGAACCTAAAACACTACTTTTCTCATGAACGAATAACTGTTTCAACTTGAATGAGCTAGCTGTCGACGTCCCCTTAACTAAATCCAATCTAAGCCACCGTCTCAGCCCCCAGTCCAAATACGTCTATTTTTACCGCAACATCTAAAGATATCCCCGTAATTAACCGCCACAAGGAGGGTGGTGGCCGGAAGGAGCGACAAAGTGGTTTGATGTCCTCTGGGATCTGACACCTTTGATAAAAGGAAGCGGTTTTTTAATGACATTGTGACGGAACTATCGCTGGGCTTTTTTTTTTTTTTATGCTTGATTGGTTAGCCTTTGACCACTATCTCACCTGATGGGTAAGTGATGATGTGGTCGAGGATGTTGTTCAGGCTAACCTAGAGTTACTGGCTTTCAAGGACAGCTGCCGGAACACACCGTTAGGGTGCTTGGCGACAGATTTTCAACTTGAGGGTGGTAGCTAGCCAGGCGGGCATTCGCAAAGTGCCCTACCACCAATCTGTAACGACTGCCATCGTAAGACAACAACCGGAACCGACGGCTTAACGTGCCCTCCGAAGCACGTGCACGCTCAGTAGTAATGTCACCAGCTGTCACCCATCCAAGTCATGACCGCGGCGGACGTTGCTTAACTTTGTTGATCGATTCAGAATGGCTTAGCAAACTTGGCTACGAGCGCTTCAAAATCCTGCCTACCAGATTTTAAGCAGTATCATCCTCTGCGTATAACATATGCATTTCGTCACAAGTTGAAGCAGTGATAGCTCAGTGGCTTTGGCTATGGACTGCCGCGCAGCAGGTCCATGGTTCGAATCCCGCCTATTTTTTTCTTTTAAATGTTTCGCTTCTATACGAAGCATCCTCAGGAGGTCTTGCTTGACTCTTCGAGCGCACGATTCTCGATCGTTTGTGACGTCACCGTCGGATTAACAGGAAAATTAGGCAGAATTGTCACTAGATATTCTTTAAGTATTTTTCTAAAATATTAATTTCATGTTTTCTAAAAATATTTGTTATTAACCTTTATATTATTAATTATTATTTATATACTATTACTTTTTATACCTTTCTTTTTACACGACTGCACAAAAAAATATGTTTTCAGGGTTTATGTATGTATGTATGTTTGTGAGTTTCTTTATTCCACCATAAATTCTAAACGGCTTGACCGATTTCGACGTAAGAGATAACGTTAGATTCGTCTTGATAACCCAAGTGACACTAGGTACATTAAAAAAAATATAAAAACAAACTGACGAATTTTAGACCCCATATCGTGAGTACAAAAAAATATTTTTCTTACAAACGCATCGAGTGGGGTATCAAAATGAAGAGCTTTAAAAAACGACACCATAAACATTTACAACTTGCAGTTTTAATTTCAATGGAATGCTATAAATCGCTTGACGAAAATAAATACTTTGCAGTCGGGTTTTTTACTTTTTCAATAAATTAGCTTTCCGGGCGCGGATCCTCCCGCGTTTATGTCGGTTATCGCGCAAAAAACATTAACCTCTTTCTGCGCAGTTGGATAAAAACTATCCTATGTTTTTTTCCGGGTCTCAAACTATTTCCACACCAAATTTCATTCAAATCGGTCCAGTAGTTTTGGCGTGAAAGCGTAACAGACAGACAGACAGAGTTACTTTCGCATTTATAATATTAGTACTGATTTTTACTTGTTTGAAGACTGTTAAATTAACGCAATTTAAAGCAAACTTATATCTTAAATACATGACTTGATACTCAATACATGACGAAAGTACTTTTATAAAAGACCCGCAAAACGCACACACTTCCCTCTGTCAGGCACAGAACCTGTCACTCTATAGGCAGAAGGTGCGGCCAGCGTGTCAGGCGCGCGGTGACCATATCGATACCTCGCAACTCCGTTATGCAAGCCAAGCGTGCAACTTCCGTACTCTCTTATAAAACTTAACTATAAACCTAAGGCCTGATTAAAAAGTGTTCTGCGCGGCGTTGAGTAGCGGACGACAGTGGCGTTCAAAATGGCGATCAGCTCCATTTATTTATTTTTAAGTTCATTGTGCTAACTGGATTTTTTTTTAGGGTACTGTGACGTTAAAGCACGAGGCCCACCCGATGTTAAGCGGTAACCTCTACCTATCAAAGTCAAAATAATTTATTCAATTTAGGCGTCTACGACGCTCTTACGAAGGTCAATCGCAAATTTTAATATTGATATATACTACATTGTACTGCCACGTTCAGCAAACAAAAATTATAGAGCCACTGAGAAAAGAACGGGCTAGAAATTTGAGGCCATTCTTTTAAAAGTTTTTTTTATGACATTTTCTATGACAGATGCATTTCGTCACATATGGCGAACTGTACTGCGTCCATCAATCTGAGACATACAGCTGTTAAGTCTCATATGCCTGTAATTTAATAAATACTCACTGATACGACTACTGCCTGACTACACTGTTAGGTGTTAAGAGGCCTATTAAATTTTGCAGCCCTCTCACGCGCACTTTTAAAGATAATTTCAAATAGAAAAAAAATTTGGTTAGGCAATAGTTTAAGACCCGGGAAAAAACATAGGATAGTTTTTATCCAACTGCGCACAAAGAGGTTAATGTTTTTGCGCGATAGCCGACATACGCGCGAGCGGAGCCGCGCCCGGAAAGCCAGTTTTAAATAAATAAATTCTAATAAATTTATTTAAATAAATAAAGCTCTCAATACATAGATGGTTAGTGGAACAAGATCAAAGCCCCCTGCTCTGCTAACTGGACAACAACGAATAAGCATACGGCTAAGCCAATTTGCATAGTTAGCGGGTAGACATCGCGAGGCGGTGCGTTAGCTTTGGAGAACTAGCGGTTGTTGGTATGCCAATGTTTTGAAAAGGTGACAGCCAAATTTTTTTTATAAATAGAACCTAGCGTTATTTTGCAAACAAAATTTGATTAACCAATATTTTAAAAACACATAAAATTTAATCTTTAGACACTTATATGGTATCTAGTATTGTCTTCTGCAACATAGTATTAATACTAAAGCAGAACGCAGTGCTTGAAGCCCTGCGTATGCCTATAGAAATCAGAGCATGGGTGTCAGTGTAACGAGCGCAGTGCAGTTCCTCACTTTTGGGGAAATGCATCTGTTAAATTCAAAATCATTTATTCAATTTAGGCGTCTACGACGCTCTTATGAAGGTCAATTACAAATTTTAATATTGAAATATTCTACAATGTACTGCCAAAAAAAATTATAGAGCCACTGCGAGAAGAACGGGCAAGAAACTCGGGGCCATTCTTTTAAACATCTTTTAACAATGTGTTATATACAATATAAAATGACTATTACAATATTTGTTCAAATTACGTAGGTGACAGGTGATAGCTTGGCAGAGGCGGAACTTTCCAAGCATCTTTGTCGTTTAAGTAATCACAAACTTTGTAGTATGATTTCTTAATCAAAATATTTTTCACATGCAACTTGAATTTTCCTTCTGTGAGCATTGTAATATGTTTGGGAATTTTATTATAAAACCGCACACAATTACCTAAAAAGGACCTTTTATTTGTCTTTGCTAATCTAAAACCTGGTACTGCTATTTTATATTTATTCCTAGTGTTGTAATCGTGGTTGTCACTGTTTAATTTAAATTTACTCAATTTTTTCCGAACATACATAATATTTTCAAATATATACAGACTCGGTAAAGTTAATATATCAATTTCTTTAAAAAGATCCCTTAGAGATTCCATAGGATCCATTTCATATATGGCTCGAATTGCACGCTTTTGTAAGACAAAGATTGTTTCCATCTCAGCAGCAGCTCCCCACGGCAATACACCATACGACATAATACTGTGGAAGTACGCGAAATAAACTAGCCGTGCAGTAGCTACGTCTGTTAACTGTCTTATCTTACTAACTGCATATGCAGCAGAACTAAGTTATAGACAGTTCGTCCAGTTAACATCAGCTGGGATTCGCGCTTGTTGCGTCACATTTTTTTTATAGAGAATATAATTATTAACAATCATAATAGTCGTGTTCATGTAGGTAGCTACCAATTGATTTGATATAGTATAGGTACTTATACATAGATATCAGTACTTAATAATATTATAAATGCGAAAGTAACTCTGTCTGTCTGTTACGCTTTCACGCCAAAACTACTAAACCGATTTGAATGAAATTTGGTATGGAAATAGTTTGAGACCCGGGAAAAAACATAGGATAGTTTTTATCCAACTGCGCAAAAAGAGCTTAATGTTTTTGCAAAAAAGGCAGACAAATAGTAAAATTGACAATATTTTGTTTGAAGGTTCCGCACGCTCGGTACAAATAAGTGTTAATGCATCCTATAATTTCATACATGTGTTTCCTATCACGCGCGCAGCACGCGCGCTTTCATAGCGAATCTATAGTTGAAGCCCTGACTTCTGCTTTAGTATTAATACTATGATCTTCCACCATGCGGTGAAGCTCAAGGCGGCGGCGGCTATCGAACCAAGGACCTGCTGCACGAAATTAAGGGTATATTTTAGACGAACGCCCCATAAAAAACGCAGCTCCAATCTCATTTTAATAATAGCGAATAAAACTCAATGTTTTTTTATCTACGTAATCACTACCCTAATATCTAGGTTTGTGATGCATCAGATTTTCATTAAATTATACAGTTTTGAAATTACACTAGCTCAAAAACTCGTTATTTTAGATAAAAAAAACACCCAAATTTAAGCATCTCTTTCAAGAAAAATAAGCATGTTTTTAATATTTCTATTGCACCACAAACATGGGGAATATAATGAACTTTCCATAATAGGAAGTTATTTATACATGTGTACTATACTTTTTAAATAAATCTGGAGCTACGAATAACTGGCTCAAACTCCTAAAAACGAGTGCTATATACTAAACGCTATATAATAACAATTTTAATTAGTAGTACAAAAGAAAAAGGATTTAAGCCAGAAACGATAGGTCTAATAATACACTATATTTATATGCGAGTTTTTTTTAATAACAAGTTGAGTTAATATAAAAGTTCACGCTTTGGCTGGCGGGTATATGTCCTTAACGCACTCTGGAGTCTGGACACGTCATATATTTGTCTATGTGTGCATGTTGTGGCACCAACGTAGGAGCGCGCACACAGACAAGTCGCGTTTGGTACCTCTCTATAAAGTCCTACTTTCCTAGTTCTACTGTGGTACAAAGAGAGATGAATTACTTAGCAATCCATGGATTCTCCGTGCGGGTGCCGGGTCCATAGCGTTGCAGAGGCAGAGGCCCAAGTCCAGTTCCCTGGGACTTGCAAACCAGAGAGTAAGGTTATGGCGTCTCTTTATGATGCGTCAATGCTCCCCTTCCCGCTCGAGCCTCCTCCCCTACTAACTAAATTGGGTAAAATCCTACTAATGCCGCCTTAGATACACGTTCTAGGATGGACTAGTAATTTACTTGTTTTGCCGTAAAATCACAAGTTACCGTATGTTTGCCATCTCATATAAAGCTCAATCGCGAAACCCGTAGAAAAAATTAGAATATCTTTGTATATATTTACACGCGTGATGCATATTCTAATGTTGCCTGATGATGGACTGATTGAATATTGATGGTTATACAGTTAGGTAAATGCGTTGATTGTGTAATTGGCTGGGGCCTATTAACTGATTGAACGATTGAAATTTAACGATTAGAATTTCGTTTAGTTATATTAGTAAATGTATTTTTTAAATGTTATTGTGACGGACGGAACAAGCTCAAGGCCCACCTGATGTTAAGCGGTTACCTCTGCCTCTAACAGATGCATTTCGTCACAAGTTACGAATTGCACTGCGCCCGTCACCTTGAGACATAGTTGTTTAGTCTCATGTGCCTGTAAATGATAGGGTAGTCCCAACGAATTTCACCGAAAACCTATAAAATTCCAATCGAAAACCTTTTTCTAAAATTCCCGTCGGGACCCAAAAAACAATTAGACTCTCTCCCATCGGATCCCACCTAAGGATGGCTTTATCATCGTTGACGAAAGTGCAAAGTTACTGAAATAAGAAAACTTGGAAAAAGCAACATATGGGAATATTATCAACTAGCTTTCCGGGCGCGGCTCCGCCCGCGCATATGTCGGTTATCAAGCAAAACATTAACCTCTTTTTGCGCAGTTAGATAAAAACTATCCTATGTTTTTTTCCCGGGTCTCAAACTATTTCCATACCAATATTCATTCAAATACAGACAGAGTTACTTTCGCATTTATAATATTATATTATCAATTTAAATAAAAGGTACTAGGCGAGCATAATCGTGATAAAATATATAATACAGATTTTTTCTGCTAATTTCTTTATACACTAACTAATATTACAAAAAAGGAAAGATTTCTATTTTTATATGTAACGAATAAAATAAAATAACAACTGGAGCGATTTGAGAAATTCTTTCAACATTAGAATCCTACATTATCCTTGATAAACATAGGCTATAGAATATTTTCAAAAAACTAGGGTCAGTTTGGAATAACGGTCAGTTTGGATAAAAAACAAAATAATGCTCATTTACACAAAACTAGTAACTTAAATCGAAAATATAACTTAAATTGTCTCTCTTGATAAGGATTCGCTATTTTATTGTTATATTTTTATACACACGCATACATGAATAATTAAAATATTTACGTTACAAGCGTAATTTGGAGTTAAATTTGCAATTTTATTCCATCGAGAAAATTTTAATACGTGTTCCGGTAACTTGGCCTTAGAGAATATGATCAAGATTAACATACAATTATCTGACTGCTACAAACTAAATATATTCTACTAAAAACTCTGTCCAAGCAAAGCTATTTAGCACTTGTAAGCGTCTTAATGGTAACCAGAAAACATATATAGGGGAAGGATCACATCGGACCCATAGTTCTTTGGATCATCAGAGTATGATATACCAGATAGGTACAGTCGACTCTCGTAAATTCAAACCTCCGATAATTCGAACCTCTCCATAATTCAAAGTTATCACGAGTTCCCTGGAAAATCTATTTATACATACATACATAAAATCACGCCTCTTTCCCGTAGGGGTAGGCAGAGACCACAGATTTCCACTTGCTACGATCCTTACATATCTCTTTCGCTTCATCTATACTCATCTAAAAATATAAAGTATAAAATAAAATAAAAAAATAAATAAATATAATAAAATAATATAAATAATTAATAAAAAATATCTTTATATTTCGAACTAAATCAATACATATTTATGCACTTGGTAATTCGAATCAACGCTACACAACATAATGACGCGTCAATTCGAACTTATCGGCGTCAAAAACTCGACAATTCGTAAAGAATAAGTCAGTCGATCATCTTATAAATAAGTCCGAGTAATCCATCCCGCCGCGGAGAAATCTAAGTACATTGCATAGAAGTTCAAGCTTGTATCATCGTACATGACCCTTTGTTTTGGTAATGATTAGTTTGACATACACTTCCGCACGAATTGTTTTCTTTTTTCTCAATAATTTCGAACCGTTTGATATTTCGAACACTCGATAATTCGTAACATTTTAACAGGCCCTCGAGTATCGAATTAATTGGAGTCGACTGTGTATAATGGCAATTAGAATAAATACGACATTATGAGCCATGCTTGAGCCTTTTGATGCGCTACAGCGTAGAACTATCAGAATTGTCAACGACTCCAAGCTTTCCGAGATAATCCATGTATTATTTTTACACGTCTGCCCAAAACAGAGACGAATTACTGAGCATTCCATGGATTCACCGTGCGGGTACCGGGTCCATAGCGTTGCAGAGGAAGAGGCTAGAGGGGCCTGGGGCTTGCAACCCAGGTGCAGGGTTAAGAGGCCTCTTTACAATGCATCAACGCTCCCCTTCCCACTCAAGCCTCCTCCCCTACCTAACCAAATTTGGTAAGATCCTACTAATGCCGCCTTAGATGCACGTTCTAGGATGGAAGTTACGGTTGTTCTTGGCAGGCCAAAGTCTTTAAGTAGGTTATATAGGGATTTCGCTGGTATACCCCTTGCTCCAACTTCTACAGCATATAAATTAACCACATAACCGTTTTTGGTTAATTCATTTGTTAGGTCATAATATTTGTTTGTTTTTAATGTGTGGTCCTTAGGTATGTTTGTTTCCCACGGCACAGTAAGTTCTATAAGTACTATGCGTTTTAGAGTTTTTGAGCATAGAAATATGTCTGGTCTGGAAGACGAAACACCAACATCCTCAGGAATTTTGCAGTTATGTTTTCAGGGTTGACGTATGAATGTTTGTGAGTTTCTATATTCCACTATAATTTCTAATCGGCTTAGCTAATTTTAATGTAGATTCATCTTTATAGCCCAAGTGACAATTCATCTTGACACTAGGTGCCAACATAAAAAACACGGGTAGATTTTAGACGCCGCCGTATTGTGAGATTAAATCATTGTTTTCTTCCAAACTACCCAGAGACTGCAAGTGTAAAAAGTCTGACGAAATGCTTTAAAAAACGTTATCTTGACTTCACTGGTACATCTTGCAAATCTCCGGGCCAACATGTTAGCGCGAATACGTAACGCCCTCCGTTCTCTGTCCAGATCAGAGTCATCGCTCATTTATGAGTGAAGCTGAAATAATTGACGTAATTGAGCACAAAAATACTATCTCATTCAAGATTATCATAAAAAAAATGTGCTGGCGCACTTCCAAGCGTTATCTCATATAAATCTGATAAGTCAGTATCAGAACAAGATCTGCCACAGAATACGTTATCTCAATTGTTTGTTAACTTTTAGTTTAATTAAAATTGTCAAATTATCCCAATAAAATAAATTTTATTTTGAATATTTTTGGAATTGTCGCTGGCCGGGTATGATGATATTCTTGCTAATCTAGCTAATTCATTTAAACATCCATATTACTATGTCATCCCATGTTTAAATGCCCTATTAAAACAGTTAGTTGGTATTTAAGCAATGTTGAGTCCGTAGGTCCATCTTTAAACGGTCTATGTCAAATGTCGCAGACAATACTTTGGGCGCCCAAGATACAGGCACAGCCTAGTTTGGGGCTCACGGGTACATGTCTTTATCAGGACTATTTAACATAAATATTAAAAAATACTTTAACTAACATAGATATTAAATTAAATTAAACTCGACTATGTACAAAGATTCATTATATGTTAATAGTTTTATGATTAATATAGTTATTATTATTATTAAAAAAAAAAAAACGTAATAGTAATTGCAAAAAAATATACTAAAAATAGCCCTGTGGGGTGCCGGGCTAGGATGCCACTTCCCCATTGCTACCTGTGAGTGTCGTAAGAGGCGACTAAAGGTAAAATACAGGAAGGAAGCAGCGCCTTTTGAGGAAACCTGAAACTACGATCCCCAAGACGCCTGCCAAGCGTGGGGATTATGGGGCAAACCCCCCTTAATGGTGGACGATGTGTCCAGCAGAGGAAAAACCGGTTGATACAAAAAATAAAAACAACGTTACATGTTAAGATAGTTTAGGTCGAGCTTCAGTAGGGGCACTTTGTATGATTGCCGTCTTGAAATCCGCCATTTTGGATTTTTGACAGGTGTCATTCGACTGCTCTCCCGCTTCCCTATGACATTTGTTAAGTTACCATTCAGCTGATACGGACGCATTGATGAAGCTTGTTATAGTTACGCCCTGCAGCAACACCCTATTAACACTTGAGAAGCGATGCTGCTAATTTGGCGCATCTTTTTATCCTTATCTCTATCTTCTCTAAGACGGCTTATAGGAATATGCAATGATAGTCGATCGGTAATAGCTATGGAATGCCGTGCCGCGGGTCCATGATTCGATCGCCAGCGTCGTCTTGCGCTTCACCGCATGGTGAATACATGGTGACAGCTACCACTGAAGAAAATCTGTCGCCAAGCACCAGTGTGTTCCGGCAGCATTTTTTGAGAGCCAGATAAATACGCCCCCATACAAAACGCAGCTCTAATCTCATTTTAATAATAGCAAATAAAACTCAATGATTTTTACGTGCATCAGATTTTCATCAAATTATACAGTTTTGAAATTACACTAGCTCAAAAACTCGTTATTTTAGATAAAAGAAAGACCCAACTTTAAGCGTCTCTTTCAAGAAAAATAAGCATTTTTTTAATATTTCTATTGCACCACAAACATGGGGAATATAATGAACTTTCTATAATGGGAAGTTATTTATACATGTGTACTAATACTTTTTAAATAAATCTGGAGCTACGAATAACTGGATCAAACTCCTAAAAACGAGTGCTATATACTAAACGCTATATAATAAAAACAAAAATTATTAGTCCAAAAAAAAAGGATTTAAGCCAGAAACGATAGGTCTAATAATACACTATATTTACATGCGAGTTTTTTTTTAATAACAAGTTGAGTTAATATGAAAGTTCACGCTTTGGCTGGCGGGTATATGTCCTTAAGATGACGGGCGCTCTTCAAATCACTTGTGACGAAATACATCTGTAATAGGCAGTGGTTAGCGCTTAACTTCAGGTGGGCTTCGTGCTTGTTCCGTCACAACTACATCTTCACTATATAAAAAACAAACTATGTGTGAGTTTGACTCAGAAATCGATTTCAAAAAAAGGAGGAGTTTCTCATTCCGCCTGTATCTTTTTTGTGTATGTCACCTCATAACTACAGAGTGTACCGATTTAGACGCTAGTGCTGCCCGTGAGTCTGCAATGACTTATAGGTTGTCCAAATGCTTTTATTGTAGCAGCTGTAGTGTTGTATATAGTTCGTAGTATTTTGTTTATAAAGGCTTACCGCTTGAAAAAAAAAATTGTGTCCTTAAGTTTTTTTTAGGTCAACTGAATAAGTCTACACTGCAGTACGTAATCAAGCAACATAAAAAACCGCACCTCAAGAGCAAGTTTTTAAATAAATATTCTACAGAATCGAACATCATAAACACAGTAAATTCTGTAATACCTCGCTCAGCATCCAGCATGCATAATTTATCGAATTCCGATCAAGTACGTACTTCTGACATTTGCTGTGTAGAATAGAACGGTATGCGTCCGTAGCACACCTGACCTGTGTATTGTGTCATTGAGATATTCGACGAGCGGACTTACAAAATCTAGCCGCGCGCGCCGTGATGTTTGCCGAGCTTCAGACATCGACGATTTCTACACAAGATAATTACGTTTCACAATATATTTTTTTTTAGGGTTCCGTACCCAAAGGGTAAAAAAACGGGACCCTATTACTGACTCTTCGCTGTCCGTCCGTCCGTCTGTCACCAGGCTGTATCTCAAGAACGGTGATAGCTACACAGTTGAAATTTACACAGATGATGTATTTCTATTGCCGCTATAACAACAAATACTAAAAATAAAATAAATATTTAAGGGGGGGGCTCCCATACAAAAAAACTTGATTCTTTTACCGTTTCTTGCTCGATACTAATAACGGTGACAGGTAGACGCTTTAACTATTCACAAATTATTTAGTTTTATGTTCCTTTCAATATAATTAGTTAAAATAAAATAAATAATTAAGGGGGCTCCCATACGATAAAAGAGGTTTTCACCGTTTATTTGCTAATAATAATAATAATGAAAACAGGTACAAACTTGAAATATTCACCGAATATTTAGTTGTATATTTACATTAAAAATAAACAATTAGTGAGATCACTATTTAGGGTTCGTACCTACCTAGGATAGGAACGTACCTCCCCAGCTCAATCGTACACTGCGAAAAGTGTCTGTAACTTGCAAGATTAGGTTACAGATAATGGTACGGAACCCTTCGTGCGCGAGTTCCATCAACAATTTATGACAAATATTTTAAAAGTATTTTCGCCATCGTATAAAATATTCTCCAGAACTCGAGTCAGTATTTAACTATTTATCTAAAGGGTAAAATGAATTTATGTTAGTAAGCTACAATTATCCCTGAAACTACCTTATCATCATATCAGTATATTTGACAATAAAAGCGACAGACCCCATGGTCTGTCGCTTTTATTGTCAAATATACTGATATAGGGACACTCGGTCGGTAACTTTGGTTATATAGGGACACGCTAAATTCTTTATGGACATAAGCTGAAATATTTTACAGGAAAAGGTATAATTTACGTATGTACTAAAACAGGAAAATGTTTTCCGAGCAACAAAACAAATTAAAATAGAAGTCAGCATTTACCTAATGGAGAAAATTTATTTTTATCATTAAACCTCAATTACCCTTTATAGTTTGCTTAAAATAAATAGGATCATCAAAATCGGGTCACTCAGCCGAAAGTTCTGAGGTAACAAACATAAAAAAAATACAGTCGAATTAAGAACCTCCTCCTTTTTAGGGTTCCGTAGCCAAAGGTAAAAACGGGACCCTATTACTGAGACTTCGCTGTCCATCTGTCCGTCCGTCTGTCACCAGGCTGTATCTCAAGAATGGTGATAGCTAGACAATTGAAATTTTCACAGATCATGTATTTCTATTGCCGCTATAACAACAAATACTAAAAATAAAATAAAATAAATATTTAAGAAACAGTAAAAAAAAACTAGTTTCTTGCTCGATACTAATAACGTTGACAAGTAGACGCTTTAACTATTCACAGAATATTTAGTTTTATGTTCTCTTTAAATATATTTAATAAAAATAAAATAAATAATTAAGGGGGCTCCCATACAATAAAAGAGATTTTCGCCGTTTATTAGGTTACAGATAATGGTACGGAACCCTTCATGCGCGAGTCTCACTCGCAATTGGTCGGTGCGATAAGGGCATATATGATGATAGCTCACATGTTCATGTGAAATTCCATAAGATTTCTATAACTAAACAGTTGCCTAACATTACCCGTACATATACCTCATTTCGCGAAAACAGCGGATCAACAGATGTCAGCTAGAAAAAGAACGACTATAATAAACGTCCATCATTTTTTTTTAACAATTCGCTCGTAATTCTCGTAAACTTATGTACGTATTGTTTATATCTCAAAAAATTGCGTTCTATTTTTGAATTCTTTGATGACCAGTTTGATGATTGCAAACTAATTTGAACGTTATTTTCTAGGTTGTAAAGTTGGTAGTGTGGTAGCATATTGTATGAGGTGCTAGGGTTGTCTCTTCCTTACAATTTTTTTGGAGCTAGGACTGATATTACAACGAGCTAAGCGTGGTATCTGTGACAAGTTCGGGCCCTGATTTACGAGTATGGTTGTATGTCCTTTGTCACTTTAAAATTTGCAAGTGTCAAAATTTTCAGCGTCAAAACAGGTGAAGTTGCCCTTAAACAGTCTCTTTTTTTGGGATAAATCATGTAAAACAGTTTTTTTTATAATTTTTTTTATCAAGTGATTTTGGCTAATTCTCTTTCTGATTTTTTGAAAGCAGTATATACTGATATTATGCGTCACAGTTTCTCTTACGACACAAAGTGCTACCTTTGTGCACTTATTGTGATATAATGTTAGTTTTTTTTATAAATTAATATTTTAGTATGAACGGAATAAAAACTACCATAATTTAGAGAACTTAAGGATTTCGTAAACGTCAAATAAACTTAGCAATGGTACTCAATGGAAAGTTTTCCTCAAATAAAATTCTGTAACAATTTTTTTTTATATATTATGAAGTGAGAAAGAAAAGTAACCCGTCTGATGGTATAAGTGACGCCGGTCTATTACAGTTTACACTAATGCTGTCTACTTGTCAGCCACGTTCAGGCGATGTGTTCCGTTAGGACAGCGTTATTTTAGGTGAGCTTGGCGCAGATGGCAACCCTAGCTACCTCGGTATGGCGGACGTCAAACCGCTCTACATAAAATGTTCCCGTACAATGTCACTGGGACAGCAGGTCAAGTACGGAGTTAAGTGCGGAAGCCCGCAATATGTCGGGAATTAATTTTCACAGCTACACTTTGCGGTTTATGCATGATAATTAATATTTTTATGCAAAAGGGAGTTATTTTGTGTACAATTCCATTTGAAAAATAATGGAACCTATCACATGAGCTGTCTTTCTGTATGTGTATATAAAAAGTCAGTATCTTTTGAACTACTGGACATTGTAAATTACAGATAATAAAAAGTGATGTTGAGGCAAATATTCTAACAAAAATAATAAAATTTTAACAAAAAAAAATACCTATAACATACATAAAATACGCATTATTAGAGAGAACTCAAATACTACTCGTAAGATCTCACTCAAATTTAAATGGGACCACATGACAAGGACCAGCTTTCGAATATAAAAAAAAACAACATCTGAATTAGTACACCCTGTAAATAGTTGTGAAGTAACGCAAAAAAAAAAACGGTCGAATAGAGAACCTTCTTTTTTTAGTGTTTTGTTTTAAATGTTATTGTGACAAGCTCGAGGCCCACCTGATATTAAGCGGAATAACCTCAGACAGATGCTTTTTCGTCATAAGTCACGAATTGCACTGCGCCCGTCACCTTGAGACATACTTGTTAAGTCTCATGTGCCTGTAATTTCACTGGCTCTCAAGGACTGCTGCTGGAACACACCGTTAGATGCTTGGCTATAGATTTTCTACTTGAGGGTGGTCGCTAGCCAGGCGGGCATTCGCAAATTGCCCTTCCACCATGCAGTGAAGATGACATCTTGGCTAACATTTCATCTTTTGCAGTAACGCCTACTTAGTGTACAGGCTTACAAAATTACAACAAATAGATTTTTTAAATTAAGAGAGAGCGATTTAAACCCGCTACCATTGTCCCCTACAGCAGAGACATGCTCTGCCAACTGAACTATCATAGTGAGTCATGGTTTAATCAAATTTAGTACTTTGACAAAATGCCCCAACACAGGAAGTTGCTATAGCATAACAACTGCAATCCTAAGATAAAAACTGGAACCGACAGCTTAACATGCCCTCCGAAGCATGTGTATGCTCATTAGTAATACCACTAGCAGTCACCCATTCAATTCATGACCACAGTGGACTAATTAATGATTGGTTAAGAACGACTAAGCAAGCTACACTACAAAAGCTTCAGACAGACTGGTTGGTATGGAACCTTTGGTGTAGGAGTCCCAGAAGACTAGATTTTATTTATATTTAATTTTTAGTTTTTAAACCGACCTATTTCATTCAATCGAGCAGCATCTTATTTTATCAGATAAAGATTAGGCCGACAATGCTTTAGGTGTCCAAGGAATGTTATCTTGTGTGTGTAGCATTATCAGCTGTGATAAGGGCGAGATAGCGTTCAACAGTTTTAGACATGTTCAAGATGTGTTGGGGCAGATATGGAAGCGTTTTTGAATTCTAGCATATTTTATTTGCATCTTAGCAGAAAGAGGATCTCCAAATAGGTTGTAGATATCATTCAGAAGCAGTCCCTAACATGGGGAAGACAATATAAAGAAGAGGAAGAATGTCTTTAGGTCTTTAGATGTATTGGCAACAAATTTAGTTATGTTAAGGGAATAAAACTCTTCCTAAGGTCAGGCTTAGCCCTTCCTAGTATAAACAACATCAGTAAAACTATACCAACAAAGCTAGATGTAAACATCATAAAGATGTTTGACGACATGGTGGAGCTCATTTTTGGTGGACCTGTCTACTTTATTCAGATATCAAACTGGTTTTGGTATGAAATTGAAGAAACCATTGAAGCTGTATAGACACCACAAGTCACCAATACGCTAGCAAAAATCTCAAGACTCAACAATGAAAATATCGTCACATCTCTCTCAAACAAGAAAAGTGGTTCCGACTTTGAATCAACACTTCGATTCCATTAACAATTTATGATAGGTATTAAGTTGTGTGTAATTAAATGATTGCTATTCCTTTGTTATTTGGTGAAGGTATATTTAGAATCTTAAATTATTGTACTCTTTTTTTTCTCTTTAACCATATGTTGTATACACAATTGAATTAGGATAAACTGTAATGATTTGTGTATATGAATCTGAAATAAATAAATAAAAAGTCCCAAGTCATGCAGGACATGGTTGGGGTTGAGGAATACATTGTAAAGGATGGAAAAGATACCTATAATACAGAGTGCATGCAATAAGCATAGAAATCTGAATTGCTAAACATTTAAAAAAGTAGATTCTATATCACCCAGGTCTTAAAATGGGGCACTTTAAAATTCCATCTCAAAACATGCCACTCCTAACCGACCATCTCTTCGCCAGACCATACTAATTTAGTAAGATCAGAGAAACTCACCTAAAAAACTTGCTATATTTGTTGCAAGGCAACTGGAAGGCACTTAATAGTAGGATACGAGTTGCTCATTATTTACATAGGGGTCACATCATTCACGTCATCAATGATAGAAACAGAGAAACCATACAACATATTACAATCACAGAGCAAAAATAGGACTGATTATGATCAAAAGACACTTCAATTCGTAAAAGAAGCTACAAAGCAGCATGCCACTAATCACATGATTAGTGGCATGCTGATGATGAATTTCAGTAGATATGTACCGAAATGGAAAAGTAGTGCACTCTATATGGCTAGACATATTCTGAGGGACCTTATACGCTTAGACTACAAGTATAAACTAGGAAAAACTACATCACATTCTAAAGTAACGGTAAAAGTAAATAAAAGTACACAAACCACCACCCAAATAATAACATTGGATAATAATTCAATTCTAAACTCAGGCAATGAACTTAATGATAATAATAGAGTGACAGTTAATAGTAACACTAGAATAAACAGAGATTTTTTTCGTCTATAATCATGTACATATAATGCATCAAAATATAGATGGCTTAATCAGTAAAATGGATGATCTCATGGTTTGCATAGATAATTTAAAGAGGGATGGCAATTTCATTGATCTGATATGCGTTACGGAGCATAATATGATCCACAGTGACTATAAGTTATTTAATGTACCTAACTATACTGTAGCAACTGGTTTTTATCGTCATAATAGATCAGGAGGTTCGTGCATACTAATATACAACTTACATAAATTCAAGACATTACCCGAATTAGATAAATTGAGTTTAATTAACGTTTTCGAATGCTGTGCGATTGAGCTGTTGGAACACAAAATAATTGTAGTTTGCATATATAGATCTCCTAAAAAGAAAAAATCAATACAAGAACAGTTTTTTGTGAAACTCATTGAACTTCTGGAGAAAATCGGTTATACCAATAAAAATATTGTACTGTGTGGAGATTTTAATATAAATTTATTAAAAAAAGACCCAGCCACTCGACGTCTTGAAGAAATATTATCAAGGTTCAATGTTAAATTGAGTATCAAACAGGTTACAAGACCACTTAGCGGGACATGTCTCGATAATATTGGTCATAACATGAGAAACTGTAAAGCAACTGTTGTTGATCACGGTTTATCAGACCACACAGCTCAAGTACTAAAATGCACTGTTCAAAAAAGCTATTTTATCACACATTTCTTTAGGTTGAAGCGTCAATTTAATCAGGACTACATAAAAAAAATTGTTGAGCATCTTAGCAACTTATCATTTTACGAAGTCTACTATGCAGAAAATACTAATAAAGCTTACGATCACTTCATTGAAATCTTTAAACTTCTTTATGACCTGTGTTTCCCCATAGTAAGAGTTAAAGTTTCCTTAACCAAGCGCCCCAAATGGTTGAGCAAAGGTATTAGAACGTGTACCAAACGTAAACGTTTACTCTTGTGGAAATATAGACACTCTACTGACATGGCCGATAAACATATTCTTAAACAATATTCTGCCCGACTAAAAAGAGTCATAAAACAGACTCAAAGATCACAGAACAATTACACTATTGCACAATCAACTAATAAATCCAAAGCGGTGTGGAATGTAATAAATAAATATAAAGAACATGAATTAAAAGACGAAATTACAGAGATAAAAGTAAACGGTAATATTATATCTGACCCCAAAGAAATCGCTCAAAGTTTTAATAATTTTTTCATTGATGAAATAGCACAAATATCTAAAAATACTGACATACTAAAAACTTTAAGGTACTCGAAACCAAACTCATGCTTCTTGAAACCCACTAATGAAAAAGAAGTAGAGACTATTATCTTATCACTTAACAATACAAATAGTACGGGCTATGACGAGATCTGTACAAAAATAATAAAGGCAGCTGTAAAAGCTATATCCCCAGTATTAGCACATATTATTAATAGTTGCATTGAAGATGGTATCTTCCCTGAGAAGTTAAAAACCTCGATCGTGGTACCTATTTTTAAAAAAGGTGATAAAAAAGAAATGCACTGTTACAGACCAATAGCCAAAATACCAATTTTCTCAAAAATTTTTGAAAAGATTATACACAAGCGCTTAGTAGATTATTTCGAGTTAAATAATATTCTCAATCACGAACAGGTAGGTTTTAGGAAAGGAAAAGGGATTGAAACAGCAATTACGGTCTTGCTGCAGAAAATTTATAGCGGTCTTGAGGGTAAAAAAAGGGTCACAGCCCTTTTTATGGATATGACCAAGGCATTCGACCACGTACACCACGACATTTTAATAAACAAGTTAGAACACTACGGCATACGGGGAAATGCGTTAAAACTAGTCCAGTCATATCTCTCTAATAGACAACAATTCACGGAAATTACTACGTTAAATGCTACTACTAGGACAGAAGAAAAAAATATTTCAGAAAAGCGCTCAGTGATATTCGGTGTCCCACAAGGCAGTATATTAGGACCCTTATTATTTATAGCTTATATTAATGATTTTCCCGGAGCTATTAATCATCCGATAATTATGTTCGCTGATGACAGCACAGCCATGTTTACTGACGACAATAAGGGTAATCATGAATCAGACATAAACGATTCTCTTATTAGTATAGTTGAATGGTTGCAAAATAATAACCTCAAAATTAATATTGACAAAACAAAAATAATGACTTTTAAAACCATTAACTCTAAATATAATACATTAAATATAAATTATCATGGCAAACTAATTAATGAAGTGCATACAATAAAATTTTTAGGAATTCACATAGACTCTGATCTAATGTGGAATTCACATGTGGATCATGTATGTAAAAAATTAAATCAGTTCTCATATGCACTGCATATGTTGCGGAAGGTCGCTAACGAAAAAACACTATTGAGCGCGTATTATGCTTACGTCGGATCTAAGTTAAGGTATGGTGTCCTATTTTGGGCAAATAGTCCTAAAAAGCACTCTGCATTTAAAGCTCAGAAGAAATGTGTTCGAGCTATATGTGGAATTAGACAAAGAGACACGTGTAAGCCATATTTCAGAAAACTGAAATTGCTAACCCTTCCGTCATTATATATATATGAGTCAGCCATCCTGGTAAGAATTAATATAAATGACTATGACACCCTAACTAGTGAGAGGCACAAAAATACACTCCGTGCGCCAAAACGAAGACTGGCACTTTATACTAATAGTACTTTTGTAAAGAGGGTGGAAATCTTCAATAAGTTACCGCGGCTTTTGAAAGATATCCAAAGTTTTAATATTTTTAAATGTAAACTAAGAAAATTTTTAATTGACAAAACATATTATTCAATTGATGAATTTCTTAAGGATAAGACATAGAATTTATTTGACATGTTAATAAAATTTGATTAATTATTGTAATGAGAATATTTTTCAATATGACATAGGTACATAGAATTAATTTGTGACCATATATTTTAGAATTGCGTATCAATATATTACTAATTATTTTATAACTTTCTATGTTCCAATAATAACGTTAAGTATATAATTTCGCATACCAATAGGTTAAAGCATGGCGCACTTCATTTGTAATTTATTCTTCAACCATCTGTAATTTTACCCATGTTTTGCGTAATAAATGATTTGAATTTGAATTTGAATGAACTGGTGTTGGGTGTTGTTGCACAACGGGTACTTAGCACCCTAATTACCTATTCTGATAATCAGGAATCAGGTAAAACACTTATCATATGTTCTTGTGTTGTGTTTTGTGCTGGCAGAGCACACACTTATTAATTTCCCACGCAAACAAAGTTGATGACAGCTGCTAGTAATTTATAATGGTTCCTTGTTATTCATATATATCTTGTACTCATTTACATAAGTGTGTAGACAATAATTTCACCAATAGGCAGGTGTGGCATGACCTTGAATCTGCCACTGGACTACCAGAGTATTGTAATAGTAATAAAATAATAATTTTATATAACAACCAAATGACTGGAGCCAAAACCAATTAAAGTGATGATCACATTCTTTATATAAATAGCTGTTAATGTGCATCTAATGTTATGAGGAAAAACTTAACAAAACATCATAATCTTGAATGGAAGTGTGTATTTACTTATTCCTTATAATTTATTCATAACTTTAAGTATGTAAGCCCAGTTCATAACTCTACACCAGACCTCAATCACAACCAACATCCATAATTTCCACAGTAGATTAAATTAATGAACCCCAGGCTTGGCAGGCATCCTCGGGATCGTAATTCTTCACATTGTTGCCCATCTTTTGGTAATGTTTCCTATCACCGCTTATTATGACTCTCAAAGGAAAACATAGGAGAATGAATAGATTCAGGAGTTACTTTGCAGAATCCATATTTAATAATAATGTGAGAGACTGAGCGCATGTTTCGATTGTGCGCTCATTGAGTAAAGACCTCCTGAGGTTGCTTCGCGTAGAATCGAAACGCATTAAAAATTCTTCCAGGTTGTGTGTGGTGTTTGTGACATCATATTGGCTTAACAGAAAAATTAGGGCGAATTGTCATTAGATATATTTTTTAAGTGTTTTATTAAGGCAAAATTTGATGTTTCAAAATAATTATATATATTTGTTATTATTAAAACATATGAAGTTTGTAATTCTAGCCCGACATTTTTTTTTTTTTTTTTTTTTTTTTTTTTTATGCCTGATAGGTAATTTTACCCATGTTTTGCGTAATAAATGATTTGAATTTGAATTTGAATGAACTGGTGTTGGGTGTTGTTGCACAACGGGTACTTAGCACCCTAATTACCTATTCTGATAATCAGGAATCAGGTAAAACACTTATCATATGTTCTTGTGTTGTGTTTTGTGCTGGCAGAGCACACACCTATTAATTTCCCACGCAAACAAAGTTGATGACAGCTGCTAGTAATTTATAATGGTTCCTTGTTATTCATATATATCTTGTACTCATTTACATAAGTGTGTAGACAATAATTTCACCAATAGGCAGGTGTGGCATGACCTTGAATCTGCCACTGGACTACCAGAGTATTGTAATAGTAATAAAATAATAATTTTATATAACAACCAAATGACTCGAGCCAAAACCAATTAAAGTGATGATCACATTCTTTATATAAATAGCTGTTAATGTGCATCTAATGTTATGAGGAAAAACTTAACAAAACATCATAATCTTGAATGGAAGTGTGTATTTACTTATTCCTTATAATTTATTCATAACTTTAAGTATGTAAGCCCAGTTCATAACTCTACACCAGACCTCAATCACAACCAACATCCATAATTTCCACAGTAGATTAAATTAATGAACCCCAGGCTTGGCAGGCATCCTCGGGATCGTAATTCTTCACATTGTTGCCCATCTTTTGGTAATGTTTCCTATCACCGCTTATTATGACTCTCAAAGGAAAACATAGGAGAATGAATAGATTCAGGAGTTACTTTGCAGAATCCATATTTAATAATAATGTGAGAGACTGAGCGCATGTTTCGATTGTGCGCTCATTGAGTAAAGACCTCCTGAGGTTGCTTCGCGTAGAATCGAAACGCATTAAAAATTCTTCCAGGTTGTGTGTGGTGTTTGTGACATCATATTGGCTTAACAGAAAAATTAGGGCGAATTGTCATTAGATATATTTTTTAAGTGTTTTATTAAGGCAAAATTTGATGTTTCAAAATAATTATATATATTTGTTATTATTAAAACATATGAAGTTTGTAATTCTAGCACGACATTTTTTTTTTTTTTTTTTTTTATGCCTGATAGGTTAGCCTTTGACCACTATCTCACCTGATGGTAAGTGATGATGTGGTCGAGGATGTTGTTCAGACTAACCTAGAGTTACTGGCTCTCAAGGACAGCTGCCGGAACACACCGTTAGGTGCTTGGCGACAGATTTTCAACTTGAGGGTGGTAGCTAGCCAGGCGGGCATTCGCAAAGTGCCCTACCACCATGCTTTAACGACTGCTATCCTAAGACAACAACCGGGACCGACGGCTTAACGTGCCCTCCGAAGCACGGAAGCGCTCAGTAGTAATGTCACCAACGGTCACCCATCCAAGTCATGACCGCGGCGGACGTTGCTTAACTTTGCTGATCGATTCAGAATGGCTATGCAAACTTGGCTACGAGACATCCCACAACATGTCTACAACAGTATGTAATTGGACAGCAGCAACAATGTATAAAAATTGTCACAGAGTAATTATTACATTCTAGCACTGTGCCATTTACCTTCTACTATAATTGAATTTGCAGCCTGTTGGTTATGTTTAATCATTTTCAATGCAGCAAATCAAGATTCTATCCAGCTTGATGTGAATAAATAGGTGTCTCAAGCAAGGATGGCCTGGCAGCAGGTTATGAAACAATCAAAATAATAATGTATTTTTATAATTATCATGATGATTATATGATAATTATTATCAAACAGATATAAACTTTGTATCCTTGTGCAGGTACTGGTCTTTGACTATTTGCCATAATTTATGTAAAAACTAGTTAAAATGCTTAAAAAATACAAGCTGTGGTAAGTGTCAGAAAATCTGGAAATAGCTTAATAAATTTAAATTTCAAAAGTGCATATTAAATAATATCAATTACATTCATGAAAGAGATTATTATCATTTATCATTGATGGTTATTATTTTGAACCCTGCATATAATTATGTTATAATTGGAACTGAATCCTTCTTCAGGCTTGAGCTGCAGTTATTTCAGAGTTGTTGGCCATTGGACCAATTTGCAAATCCTGTGCCAGAGAAGAGCCTTTTATGTTACTTTAACATTTCAGTTTAGGGGTTGTTATGGATGTGGATGACATAAGAAACATGCTATACACATTAGTACCCCAATATACTGTACCAATACCCATTTCAGATATTATATATTAGAAATGTCCTGTGGTAAGATAATGTATAATTTTTTATTCTAAACTGAAATCAGATAGTTTATATCTGCAAACCAGTAGTTTACTATTCTAAGGCTTAGCAGTGAAAATAGTACTGTACCAGGTGGAAACCAAGATAGTTCATCACTAATTAGTTATATTATTCACACACATTTAGTTAACAGGTCTGTTAGCCAGTTTTGAAAGTTTAATAGAACTGGATGATACATTAAGTCCAATTAGCATGACTATTTAGCTCTAAAACCGGATCGGCCTCAATTTCTATGTAATCTTTTATTTTTTAACTAGCACTGTTCAATCTATTCAGTGCACCCTCAAACAAGCAGAAACTGGCCATATGTAAACATGTGTTTACCTTGCTCATTCCATTGGTAGAGAAATAACTGGCACAACACTGCAATCCAAAAGTGAAAACGTACACAAACACTGCACTGTTTGCTGCTAGAAATAAGTGAAACTGCAGGGAAGGAGCGCCGCGCTGCCACTAATTCAATTAGTCGTTGACCACGCAACAAATATTTAATCAGATGTCATTTAGCGTTTAGGCGACACGCAGACGATGCGACGCGCAACAAGAACGAGGAATCGAGAAAAGTGAAGATCTGACCCGGCCTCGCCTATCACGACTTGTCCTCGCGAAAACCTGTTCCACTGATTCACCCACTAAACTATAATGTGATGATTCCAATCGCATGGATTCCGTATCCAAAAGCGACTGAAACCCCAGACCAATAAGTAGACGAGTAATTTAAAGATTTATTAGTAATATAACAGGGTAAATTTATTCGATAGGTGAAAGGGGCATACCTTAGATCTTGAAACGTATGATTCCAATTCTGAACAGTCCGCTGATAAACTTTTATCAATATCACTTGTCGCACAAATTCTATAGTTCACAATTATTCATTAGCACTAGTAAATTCGTGCATTTAAGGTAGTACGAAACAGTTCCAGATAAATGCACTAAAACGCGCCGCTATCCTGAGAAAGACGCCATTTTGATTTCGTCAACTAAAGACCATAGACAAAATTAGATGTTATGTGCGTTTAGTTTTTCCCTGGAAGCGCAAACGGAGAGCAGGTATCATGTTGGATATTGTTATATTCTTTTCATGAACATAATATCTATAACATATAATTTAAATTATTTGCAAGCTGAACCTAGTCATTATCATTAGTCGTTTTTGCGCCAAACAAGACATAATAGCTCATAATTTTGGATAAGGTAACATATTTTTCTTCCTCCTCTTGGCAAGTACGTTCGGTTTGAGATGACAGCGTTTGTAGCTTTGTAAGGCTTTCGGAGAGCAAGTTTTTGATAATTTTGCTATTTATGCTCACCTGTAATTTGCTTCAAATCAAAAGACAGATAACACTTCTTGCCATTTACTGTTTTATTCTCAGTGGTAAACGTGCGCACATAATTCGATTTACATCAGAAAAACATTATAATGCATTCTCTATTCAAAAAAAGCTAATATTAATATTATGAGACAAACAAACCTTGGTTTTCAATACATTTTATTGCAAAAACGTTAGCCAACAGATAAATATCTTCCATTATTTGACATGGGTCATATAGGGCGTTCGTGAAGCCTACTGCTAGCAAAAATAACAGCCTGTAATGCTAACATTGGAAGTTCGTTTTGGGACGTTCTAGGCAAAAATAGCGTTATGAACATTTTCCTACACCACTCGAGAAGCTTTTAAAACAGCTACAAATAACATAACGAAATGCTATTTTTGGACCCATGTCCAAATATAGGTCTAATTTTATCATACATAACATAGGTACATCATATGTTTTTCGCATTTAAAATTGTTGAAAAACCTTGTTTTATATGTTGCATAGTAATTATATTGGCTTTTTATGTATGGAAGACTGCATTATAATGTGTTTATATATACGGGACACGCGGGCTCGTTATCAATTGAGAAAGAGAGATCATAATGTCAAAAAGTTTTATCAGTCGTTTAATTTGGGACGAATCATTATTGGGAAGAGCAGCAAAATTATGTGAAATAGTTTTCCAACAGAACGCTTAGTTACAAATGCCAATTGTGAAACTGCATTAAACGCTATCATCTCAAAACGAACGCACTAAAAATAGCATTTCACGATGTAATTTGGAGCTGATTTCAAATCTTTCCGAGCGGTGTACGAAAACGTGCAAAATTCTATGTTTGCCTAGAACGTCCTAAAACGAACGCCCAATGTGATCAATTTTAATATTGGTGTTATTTTTTGCTAAAAGCAGGCTATGCGAACGCTTATTTATCTACATAGTTTTATACAGAACATTGTCTATGAAAGTGCTACCAGTATTGAAACATCTTCCGAGAATCAGAGCAAAAATAATCGGAGCGTAGGTGTAGGTTTATATAATTAGTGTTTTATTAGTACGTAGATAATGCTAATATCAATTAATATCACTGGACCGTAACTGAAAGCTTTTATAGTTTTGAAATTCGTTAATTGTAATATTTGTATTAAAGTCTGCCAAGTAAATAAGCTTACAAAATTATAACGAGAGGAAAATTTGAACCACGAAGAGGATTCAATCCCGATACCATCCGTCCATGGGACAGCAATATACTCTGCTGATTTGATCTAACGTAGATGTGGTGAGCCATAGTTTCATCTATTCGTTCATATTATTAATTATAAGATCTCTGACCTACCATGTTAGGTAGCTCAAATTGGCATTGCCTGCCCCTCTGGGATTGATAGTGGGGATTGTGAATCCTACTTGTGGCTTAAAATTTTTCTTAGTTGTATTTTGTAGTCTTATTTACCCACGAGGTGGGCATTTGACAACCAATCACTGAGCAAGCATACTACGTGGACTAATACTGTACATTTCCAATACGTGTTTCTGAAATAAAGTTTTGTTTTTAGGCCCGTCTCTTCTGCGGTCGATGCGAAACAAGTTTGTGTCCTAACTTTGGTTAAATATTACAAAAACTTTCTTTTGTTTAAGGTCACGTGTGTGCCTTAATTAGAAAAAATATCTTGTTTGCAGTTCAATTCACTTTGGCTACAGCCGTCATTTCCTTAACACGGTTACATAATACAAAAGGGTTAAATTAAAACTATGTCACCATGGTAGCTCAAATTGGCAGATCTTGGGTAAAGACTTCCTGACCAACGGATAGATGTTTGCGGGTTCGAACCCCATGTGTGGTTCATTTGTTTTTTTTTGTTTTAATTCATCTTAGATATTTGATATCGCCTTTGGAAATCACCCACATCTAGCCACCACAATCACCAACCCAGGTTTAACCTCGAGTACCCTATTACGTAGCCCCTATGAGGTACCATCTGGGTCATCATATTCTGTCCGTTGCGCGGTGTCACCACCCTCTGGACAAGGCTGCGTTGCCAAGTGGTATAGACGTGTTCCAGCGCAGCCATTCAAAGGGGAATACCACGCTTTGAACAGTCAAGATTGACGTGGTGCCTTAGTTTTACCATGCAGCACAAATTATAATGACTCTTGATAGACTTCGGTCTCGGTAAAATCATTTACACTGGAGTCTACAGTTCCCATAGAGGTGATCTAGTAACATGCAAGCTTACGATCTGCCTAAATAGGACGGTGGACAACGTGGCTCTTCAGAGGTACTCTTCAATCAAACTCGTGTTTCTGGAGTATTTAAACGTCCACTACAAAATCGACGACCATGCACGAAAAGAGAAGTACAATTTAGCTCGATGGCAAAGTTCTTCGCAGCTCAGCTCAGTAAGCTCCTCACATACAACGAAACTTACCTCCTCAGTAGCCAGCCGTACGGGTTCCGCTGAAACTGTTTAACTAAGGACGCTCTTGTGTATGCCACTTACATTTGGAGCATGGCCGTTGAGAGATACGATGAAGCACTTGTCATTTCATCAGACATCTTGGAGGCTATTGTCAGAGTTTGGTATAACAGCCTCACAGGATAGATATAAATAGGAAAGCGTCCAGCTCTCGGCTTCCCTGGTAAGCGAAATATATTATCACGATTCGATAATATGTGTAATCAATATTGCGGTGTCTCAAGGGTCAGTTCTCTCTGCAATACTCTTCCTGCTACACATTATGATTTCTTATTTCTGAGTGCCTTTAATAAGCTCTCAGGGTTGGCTAGCGACCAGTTTTACCTATCTCCTTGTCACTTGTTATTTGAAATGTGCATACGTTTTTTTGCATAATAAAGTATATGTCCTTGAGTTCTTATTTGGGTATTTTGTAAACATTCTATTGTGAGTTATCTGAGCTCTCCTTGAGTCCTTCTTTAAAATACAGTGACTGATGTTCCTTTAATGGCTTAATCTGAATAGTACAATTACGTTTAGAATCTAATGTAGAATTTTGTTATATTTGTTTATAGAGCCCTGAAAAAGCTCGTGATTTTTCTCTGGAAACTTTAGGTCTATAAGAACTTTAAACAACTAATCGAGCTCTATCATTGCGGTTTAAATCATGCAAATACTGCTGTTACTGCATACATTGGAAACGCTCGGTTCATAACTGAAATACGAGAATATTATGCACTGTTTGCGCGCAAACGATGTGAACCAATAAGTAGTCATGCTTATAACATCTGCTAACTGTCAATTTGCTTTTTCGCAACTAACCCAAAATAACCTTCACGTCATTTATCGATATTAGAAGTATTGCATTTCAAGGCATTCTTTTGTGAACAAGATGGTTATACGTATAGCATTCTAACTACAACAAAAAATTCTCCTCATCCATCTGACAAAATTTGAGTTTGACGTATGTGCACACACTGCACTACCACTTTTCAAACCGGAGGTGACGTCATAGATGACGTCATAATAAATCTGTTTAGCAGATGGTGTCTGTTTAGCATGTTATGAACCGACCGTTTGCGTGAATACAGTGCAACTAGCGCATATTTGAGTGACTTGAACCGCGGAGTATGTGTTATAATTTGGACATAGACATAGACAGACATTTATTTGTTTCATTAGCACACATACATTTACATTACACAAATATTAATGAGAAAGTACAAAAATGGAAGATACATATACAAAAAGTAGTCAGGCTATCACTACGGTTTAAATCACGCAAACACTGCTGTCACTGCATACATTGCAAAAGCTTGGTTCATAACTGAAATACGAGAATATGCACTGTTTGCGCGCAAACGATGTGAACCGATATGTAGCCGCGCTTATAACATCTGCTAACTGTCAATTTGCTTTTTCGCAATTGACCCAAAATAACCTTCACATCAATTATTGATAATAGAAGTATTTAATTTCAAGGCATTCTTTTGTGAACAGATGTTTGTACGTTCAACATTCTAACCACAACAATAAAAATCTCCTCATCTATCTGTCAAGATTTGAGTTTGCCGTTTGTGCATACATTGCACTACCACTTTTCTGTGAGCGTTGTTTGCGTCCGGAGGTGACGTCAAAAATTACGTCATTATGCTATCGTGGTGACTGTTTAGCAAGTTATGAACTGACCGTTTGCGTGCATATAGTGCAAATAGCGCATATTTGCGTGAATTGAACCGTAGGGTATATAACAAAACAGCAAAGCATATGGAAAAGAAAGGGATAAAAAGTTTGATGATACATATAAAAACGTAGGTATATCTAGTAGTTATGTAAGTACTTACATAACTACTAGATATATATTTGAAAAACAAACATAATCAATATAAAACGTATGCATCTATTTGTGTGCTACAGTAACAAAAAGGACTCGGCTCAGCATTATGCCTCACCACATCGCTAAAATGCAGGTAGGCGCTGGTATTCTGCCAAGACCTCCAGCCAATAGACCCTGTGAGGATAGGGGGTGCAGAAATATTGTAATATATAAGAATATACATAATTATTTAACAAAGCAAAGTCCAAAGTAAAAAGTATACATAAATAGTACAGCAAAGTATGAAACGGAGTAACTATCATTAACTAACACAAGAAAGGCGCACTGTAATTGTTCGAACCAGACAACCCAGTTTTTTGTTTATCCAGTAAAAATGATTTATAACATTTTCTGAAAGAAAATTTAGATATCAACAATCGAAGAGGTGGAGGGATGTTGTTCCAACACTTGGTTGCCTGGTATCGAAAGCTTCCTCTGAAAGCTACAGTTTTAAATTTGCTGTAATACAGCAAATTTCTTGTTGAACTCATACTGTAGTTACTTTGAGTGCGTTGCAGTTTAGAATGGAGATATTTTGGCAGCCCAGATGCCAAAATGCAGTGGACTAAAACGGCCAAATGGAAAGACCTTCTAGAGGCCATATTTAGAGTGGACGTTTTGTTAAGATATGGAGTGATATGTGCCCGTGGATATATTTCGGAATATACTGTATCGAGGTAAAAATCTCGAGGATTTGTGTTTTATATCACTTTTGTTATTATTTTTCTCGTAGTTTTACTGGATTTGTTAAGTTTTTATTTGAAAAAACGACAAAATTATAGTATCAAATGTCAAAGGTTTATCACTTAAGTTAACCATGGACAAACATTATAAATTCATGAAACTTACGTCCTTAATTTCAAACTATAAAAGTTGTTGTTGTAAAAAAATCTTAGCCAACTAAAAATCTAAAGTAAATATTATTCAAAAAATTTGTAAGATGTGGTAATCATTCTTTATTTTATATTATTTTAATATCTGTGAAACTCACGAGAATTTCATTATAATAATATATTTACCCGTGGGGTGCTGGGTTAGAGTTGCACCTCCCCATATCATCCCGTGGGTGTCGTAAGAGGCAACTAAGGGAAAAATATTGGAAGGTGGGCAGCAGGGCCTTCTAAAGATCTGCCAACTTACACTGCGATCCCCAAGACGCCTGCCAAGCGAAGCGTGGGAAATATGGCAAATACCCCTTTAATAGGGGAAGCTTTGTTCAACAGTGGACGATGCGGCTGTTACAGTAATATTATATTTGGTACTCAAAACGCATATGCCACGAGGCCCTTTTAAATGCCTCGTTACTATAGTATTAGTAGGCCTTACTCCTTGAGTGTAGTATTTCATTAGTGACGTAGAGCGTAGAAGTGACCGAAGCTTTACATAGCCACATAGGTAAATTTACATATAAGAGAAACATGTAAGTTTGTAAAATAATACCCTCAATTATTTATCACAGTACTGGACCAACCTAAAAGATATCCCATTAGATTCAGACACAACCTCATACTATCAAGCTCTAAACTAGTAACGCACAGTTCTGGTCCGAAATCTTTTTAGAGTCTTAAAAATATTCTGTGGACAGACGAGTCCCAATTTTATAAATACGGAATAACAAAATATGATAACTTACATTACTGGAGTGAAAAACAACGAAGAAATCCCAATAACATGAGTGAAAAAGGATCACAACGACGAGTTTTGTTAAATGTGTGGATAGGAATTATTGACAGCAATTTGATTGGTCCGCATTTTTTGGAAAGCTATGTTTTTTAAGTAACTATTACCTACTTTTGGATGTGCACTTAAGAGACAAGATGTAACATGACGTTTCAACAAGGTGAATGCCCTGCTCATGTCAGAGTCACTGTGGCTAGACAGCAATTTCCCCGGTCAATGGATTGTTATAGAATGGCCCATTCTTTGGCCTGTGAGGAGTCCTGACTTGACCCCAACGGATTACGTCTGGGGTCATATGAAATCTATGGTGTATGATATCTCTCCTGTGCCATCAATTAAAGAGCTGAGGCAACGAATTATTAATGCTGCAAATCAAATCAGAACTACTTTAAAATTCATCGGCAATAACCTCTACTACAATCTTCTAGCATGAATAGGTCGATTAACCAATAACCCTCTATAAATTACATAATAAATATTTAGATTGTATTATTATATATTTGGACAGTAATAAGGTAATTTCAAAGCTGTTCTGGCAACTTGCTGTACAGTCTATCTGTCAAAAAAGGTGCAAGCTTCCCCAGCTGTGCGTACGTGTTTTTGTTCGATTATTTCGCGAAAATGGCATATTAGATCGGTCACGATAATATTATTAGATGTTTGTTACGAAATCGAAATGTCGAGCCGCCGTTCTATGCTCGGTTCGGCGTTGGACGCGCTCCCAGCTCCCTCGGATCCTCTGAGAGAACTCTTTGAGGCATGCAAAACTGGAGACGCTGCTAGTGTTAAAAAATTGTTAACTCCTCAAAATGTGAATGCCAGAGATACTGCTGGACGCAAATCTACGCCTCTACACTTCGCTGCTGGTATGAAATCATACATCACATTGATAACTTTATTTGTTTTGCTTTAATCACGTCCCGAAAAACAAAAAAGTGAAAGGGTACTGTTTGTAGGAAGCGATAAATTTCGTCAAATTGCATAATTCGTTACGGTTGATGGGTTCGTGTTATTCTCGCTCTTTATTCTCTTGTTGTTTGGTCCAACTTTGTTTCAAGAACAACCTTTAAAGTGAGACAGAGTAAGGCAGGTAATTAACTTTTAGTTGTTTACATATCACACACATAATTTAAACAGTTGTTATACACCCACCGTTGAACAAATACGTTGGGGGGGTCTGCAGTAATCCCCAGACTTCCACAGAAAGCTAATGGAGGGTATGCATCTCTAGCCTGGTATCCAACATGGGAACAATATAGATTGTCAGTTCTTTTCTTTGGCAAAGGTGGAACTAAACAGAGTCTGTATCTTGTTGAATGTCTCATCAATATAACCATAAGGTCTCTTATCATAGTACTTTGCATAGTGATAAAATTAGAACTTGCTGCGTTTTGAGCACATAGTTGTACACTTGTAATTTATGCACGCACACAGCTGCAATAAACATAAAACTGTTAAGTCTCTGTGTGGCTAGCACTTTGAGACCGGCTGATACATATGTATTTTATACTAATTGAGGGCTTCACTGTTGGAGTGTGCTTTGATGATCTGGTTGTTTTCACTTTAATTATTGCTAAAAAGAAGTATTGCATGATATAGGAGGGCCTTATAAATAAATCATTCATATTATAAATTAATCACAAGTGCTTCAGATTTTAGTTACAACCATTTTTCAATTATTGTGTGTCCCTTTGCTGTCCGTCTAAACATTAGTCTTGAATATTATGAACCAAGGTCTAGTTGGTTTTTTATCTAAATAGGTTTTGTAATGGCAGATGGTCTAATAAATGATAATAACAAAAATTGAGGTTGCTCCACATACAGTAAACACTTATCTATTTATTCAATAACTTTTTACTGCTGAGCACAGACTTATAATGGGCAGAAATTGATGTTTTTAGTTACATGATATGTATTTTTATTGTAAAGAGCTCTGTGCGATATCTGCAGCCGAGCATTTAATTCCTTTCATGCAGTCATCATCAACACATAAAGTGGCAATACATATACTTATTGAATTATTATTTGCAGTAAGCATACTGCAATTTTGTAAGTGAGTAGGTACTTAATATGGTTGTGTCCGTAGAGAACTGTCTACTTGAGCTAAGTTGGTGCTGATATTAGAGCAAATGTTGATAGTATTTAAAATAAAGCTTTGTGTCATTAAATTAAAAGTTATTGGAAAAATTCAGGCTCACAAGCATTATGAGACAATCATTATGACAAGAATGCTTGGACAATTCTGCCTTTGCCAACAAATATTGTTATAATTTTAATATGTTGTATGTAACACATTGCAAAAAATCCCTGTAGGGTGCCGGGTTAGAATTGCACCTCCCCATATCATCCCGTGGGTGTTGTTAGAGGCGACTAAGGGAAAATACTGGAAAGTGGGCAGCAGCGCCTTCTAAAAACCTGCCAACTTACACTGCGATCCCCAAGACGCCTGCCAAGCATGGGATACTGAGACCATATACCCCACATTTGGCAGGCGTCTTGGGGATTGCAGCTTAAGATATCGGTTCTTCAGAAGGCACTGCTGCCCAACTTCCGGTATTTCACCTTAAGCCGTCTCTTACGACTCCGAAGGTAGCAATGTTGGGTGACATTCTAGCCTGGCACCCCACGGGTCTTTCTTATTAGCATGTAAATAATTTATCGGAATACAAGATACCCATTTTCAAAATGTTCTGTACTACAAGGGGTTCATGGAAGTGCCTTACGTTTGAAGGATTACTGCAGGTCTACAATACTATACATTTTTACTGTGCTCTCTGTTTTGATATATGTGGCAACAGGGATGGAAGAAATCATGATTTTTTACAAAAAATAAAAAATATTGTTTTATAGAAAAAAAGCAGTAATACAAAGACTGGGTGTAGAGCAATCTGTAAGATATTATGCAAAAAAAGAAATTTTACCTACTTCAACAAGTTATTTCATACTTTAGAATTTTCTGGTTAAACATTTTTTTACACTCTTTTTAGTGGCCCTTGCTACTTACGGGATCAATTGTCATTCACTGTCAACGATTATATCATCAAGATAGGAAAATATTTTTACTTATTGAATTAAAAAAACGGCTTGACCGATTTTGATGAAATTTAAATGGGACCAAACAACAAGTATCAATTTGGAAATAAGAAAAGAATGTTCAAAATCAGTTCAACCAGTCAAAAGTTCTGAGGATCAAACATAGAAAGAAAAAAAAACAGACAAATTGAGAACCTCCTTTTTTGAAGTCTGTACAAATAGGAAATAAATAAAACAATTTGATTAAATCAATGATATATATTGAAAAAATCACTGGATTATTTCGTGATTTAAATCAATGATTTATATTGAAAAAAATAACTTGGTTAAATCGTGATTTAAATCAATGTGATTTAATCATGCCAACTCTGTCTGGCAAGGACTATTAGTACTTCAACAACATAGTAAGTAGCCATTTCTCAGTACATCAGGTAGGTTGCCCCTAACCACTCTTCTCTTGATCAGCAATTATATAACTGACGATGGTAAACCGTCAAACTATAAGTTACTGGTTCTCAAAGAAATAATGAGAGTGTACATGAAAGGAACCTTTCTTAAAAACTGGCAAGGTTCTGTTTTTAGAGGTTGTAACATATATAAACTTATTTATTAAGCACTTAGTTTATTAATATCATACCTTAAAATAGTGTAATTAGTAATGTGTTTGTAAATTTTACTTTTTGGAAATAAACTTTTAGTATTATTATTATTATAACTATTTTGTTCAAACTTTAAGTCACAAATATCAAATAGGTACTATTTTATAGCTTGTGTTACATAAACCTGACATTCCAGTCCTCGCTACATGTGACTTTGGTTGTCTATTATGGCATGATTTAGGGCTCAGATGAGGCTGCGGTGTGCGCCGCAAAGACCTGACGGTGCAGGCGCGACTGCCAAGCAGTCCCGGAGCAGCAAGGCACGACCGCGCCGCGTCGTCGACTAAAAGCCGCGGCGGGTACATGCCATTATGAAACATTCAATTTGTTCGATTCAATATTTCTTTTATGCTGCCACTGCTTGTCCCACATTTGTCACAATCATGCCTGAGTTGATCAATAAATAAATGAATGTAAGCATGAGTTTTGTCACCTGTGCTAAATTTTGATCTTTATCTTCCAGGGTATGGTCGCAGAGAAGTCGTAGAGATATTAATAGCAGCGGGCGCTGCACTCCAGGCAAGAGACGATGGTGGTCTCCAACCATTACACAATGCGTGTTCATTTGGACACGCAGATGTAGTCAGAGCTCTGCTCTCAGCGGGTGCTGCGCCGGCCGCTAGAGACAACTGGGGATACACACCGCTACACGAGGCCGCTGCCAAAGGGAAGGTCGATGTCTGTATTGGTGAGTCTAGGGGTATATTTTGAGTCTCCATTTTGGAGAGAAATCTTACAATAGAGCTGTGTGCTAGAGTAGCCAAGACCTGCTATGAGGTCACCACAAGAATATAAGTTCGTACAGTTAGGGCTGGCTCACTCCGCTTCTTAGGTACAAAGCTACGGGTACATTGGCTTATCCCTCCGGACGAGATCCGGTTAAATACGGATTCCCGCAGTCACGTCTGAATTTATTAACTAAAGAGCAAGCACGAAAAATGCTTCAATGATGAATCTATTTTCTGAATCTACCTTATATAGATTTTATATTATTATTTCAGCGCTTCTCCAGCATGGCGCGGATCCGAACATTAGAAACACAGAGGGAAAGACTCCGCTGGACCTGGCTGACTCCGCCACCAGGCCTGTCCTCACAGGTAATTCTTCATCGTCATATATATTTGAGTACCATTTGCTTATTCAAATAATAATATGAATAAATGGAGTTATCCAAGTGTATGATACACATATTATGTCTGCTAGATAGGATCAATAGCAATTTAAGCAACAAATTTATACAATTCATTTTGGGGACCTCGGCTCCTGGTCCGTCCGTCTGTATCTTTAAGGGAGAGTGTCTTTGGAACCGTAAAAAGTAGCCAGTTTTCATTTAAAATGTTTTAACATTGTGGATTGTTTATTAAGTAATAATAACAAAATTGTATTTTTAACCGAAAAATAAATTGATGAATTGTTATTTCAAAAGTACCTTCTTTCTTCTTATAGTGCCTCTCCAATTACTGAAGGATGGCGATCAGCTCTGTACATTTGTCTCTGTCTCTCGCGAGGCGAAAAAGGTCTGCTGCCCTCGCGATACCAGTCCAATCCCTGATGTTACCAACTTCGACAAGTTATTTCACACTTTTGAGTGTTGAACTCAGTTCCATTTTTTAACCGACTTCCAAAAAAAGGGTTCTCCATTCGTCTGTTTTTTTTATTTATGTTTGTTACCTCAGAACTCTTGACTGGGTGAACCGATTTTGAAAATTCTTTTTTTGTTTGTAAGCTGATGCTTGTCGTTTGGTCCCATTTTAAATGTCATCAAAATCGGTCAAGCCGTTTTTGAGTTACGGTCCAATAACTGAAAAATATTCACCTATCTTGATGATATAGTCGTTGACAATTAGTGAGAATCGATACCGTAAGTAGCAAGGGTCACTAAAAAGAGTGAACAATTTTTTTTTATCAAAAAATGGAACGTACCATGTGCACAATTTTGTGATAATAGGTACTTTTGAACTATCATGGTACTGACTTCAACAAGTTATTTCACACTTGAGTGTTGAACTCGGTTCAATTTTTTGGTTAAAATTTTTTTTTCACTCTTTTTAGTTACCCTTGCAACTTACGGGATCGATTGTCATTCATTGCCAATGACTATATCATCAAGATAGGAAAAAGTTTTCAGTTAGTGGAGTGTAACTTAAAAAACGGCTTGACCGATTTTTATTAAAACTTGAAATTTAAATGGGACCACACGACAAGTATCAGCTTTCAAATTAAAAAAAGAAACATTAAAACCGGTTCACCCAGCAAAAAGTTCTGAGGTGATAAACATAAAAGAAAAAAAATACAGATGTAATGAGAACCTCCTCCTTGTTTTAAAGTCGGTTAAAGAGTTAAAAATAAAAGGGGGTCCCCATACAGGAAACATGTTTTTTTTACGTTTTTTGTTTCTGCTCTGTCGTAAAAAGGTAATGCATACAATAATAACAAATACTTTTAAAAGTATCCTAAAAAACATTAAATAATATTTAAATAAAACACTTAAAAAAGCATAAAATTATATATCTAGTGACAATTCCGCCTAATTTTCCTGTTATCTACGTGACGTCATAAACATCACGCAGCCTAACCGGAAGAATACCCGACTAGTTTCGCTTCTAAACGAAGCATCTTCAGGAGGTCTTGACTTACCGAGCGCACGATCGAGACTAAACGGCCAGCGGCTAAACACGCCTTTATATAGGCCCGATCGTGACTCACTGTTCTTTGTTGTAGCTTACAATTGGTAAAGATATACGTGTTTATAGTGATAATTATATAACAATGTTATTGAATTGCTAACAGAATATTTTTAAATTATATATGGTATGTTTAGTGTTTACAAATATGAGAAATATTGAATAATATAGTAAACAATATTAGGAAACTAGTTTTAACTTAAAATTATGAAAGGGTCGCAGAGTGACGTCAACACTGGTTCGGCGGGTAGCTCGGTTCGGCCAGCAGGCGGCTTCCACGATGAAACAGTCACAGGACCTGCTTGTAGCTGCTCGGGACACGTGGGGATGACACGGTGGGTGGCGTGACTCGTAGCGTGACGTCATCACTGGTAGCTGGTTCGACGGGTGGCTTGGCTCGGCACGTTATGAAAAAATAATAAACAAATATTACAAATAATGTTTAAATTATTAGGTTTCAATTTGATTTAATCTGTACTTAATTAAATGCTTTACATTTTTCTTGTAATTATTCAATTTGACTCCTTTAATGGCTTATTTGATAATTGCGTAGTCCATTAGACATTGATTTGACTCGTTACGTAATACTTGGAGGGGAGAGCAAACATGGCCAGTTGTAGGGAGAATTCGAGTCAGTCTTCAAAAGATTCTTGAAGTGGCCGGACGTTACAGTACTTAATACGCAAAGTGCCGTGTATAATATACGACAGTAATATAGGTATACAGTGTTTGATAGTGAGTTTACCCTAATTGTGGAAGATAAGTGTGAAATATAGCAGTTGTGACATGGTAAGCCGGAACTTTATCACAAAATAGTTTGTGGCGGCAGATTATCACTAAAAATACGTAACAGTGGGGATGAAACCAATTGAGTCTGTTCATTCAGCAGCGCGAAGCCTACACTATGTTTCGATATTTCTAACTGTTCTAATACACATAACCTAAACCCCTTGTCACAACAGTGTAAGATTTCAAACGTATTACAATCGAGGAGTTGATGACCGCTTTCAATTAAATGTTTGGCAAAATGAGACTGTTCGGGATGGTCGTTTCTAAACGCGGATTTATGTTCTTTATATCGGATATCAAAATTACGGCCAGTTTGACCAATATAAACGCTGTTACATTCGTCACAGGTAAGTTTGTACACACCGGATTTTTTTTTTACCGTTTTCCAGTCGATCTTTACCGTTACATAAATGACGTAGATTTTGATCTGTACGAAAAGCTACATGGACGTTATTTTTCTTTAATATATTGGAAATCTTTTGAGATATTGGCCCCATATACGTTAAGCTGCCTACGTACTTGATATTTCTATCAGAAGGGCAAGAATAAAGAAGTGACCTAGCCCTATTACGTTGTTTGGTCTGAATTAATCGATCAACTAACTGTTTATTGTAGCCGTTGGAAATAGCAATTTGGTATATTATATTAAGCTCTTTATTATAGTTGTCTTGGGTCAGAGGAACCGATAACAATCTATGGACATAACTTCGAAAAGCGGCTAATTTGTGTTGAATAGGATGACAAGAACTGGAGGGAATAGCAACATCTGTGTGTGTTGGTTTTCGATATATTTGGAATTGCAATTTACTGTCAACTCTTGTAAGCGTTAGATCCAAAAAGTTGATAGATTGGTTTGATTCTAATTCCAGTTTAAATTTAATTTTTGGGTGTATATTGTTAAGTTTCTTCACAAAGATATCAATTTGGCGGGAAGTACCAGTCCAACAAATGATTATATCATCAACGTATCTATAATAAAATAAAATTCTAGGTTCTTTTACTATGTGTTTGCACTCAAAGTCGTCCATAAAAAGTTCGGCCATAAGTGGACTTAAAGGTGACCCCATAGCTAATCCCTCTTTTTGAAAATAATACTCATCATTAAACCTAAAATAATTTTGCTTCATACAGACAGTAGTCAAATTTATAAGGTCATTTACTTCCCCAGGATGTAATCGTTGTTTCTCAAAATGATTCTCTAAGACGCGTAAGCAATTTTCGTAAGGAACGTTGGTAAATAGACTGTCGACATCAAGAGATAATAATTTGGCACCGGAAGGGATGTCAATATCTTTAACTTTGTTAATCAGATCTAGGCTATTCTTTAAACTATATTTAGGTTGAAAAGATGATTTGGTACACAACAAAATATTGAGATGTTTTGCTAGGTTGTACGCAGGGGCGCCAACATAAGAGACAACGGGTCGAATAGGAATGTTCACTTTGTGTGTTTTAGGTAAACCGTATAGACAGGGAGATCTAGGATTCATTGGTACTATATTATTGAGTGAATGTGTAGGTATAAATGAAGTAGACTTAATTGCATTTTTGACATCTAAAGTGAAATGTTTAGTTGGGTCGGAATTCAACTGTTCAAATTCTTCACCTTGAATAATATCGTTAACTTTTTGATTGTAATCATTTTTGTCTAATATAACCACACTGTTGCCTTTATCTGATTTGGAAACCACTAGATTGTTTTGGCTTAATTTATTTTGTAAAGAATGAAACTGCCCAATCTCAGAGCTATGGTGATTACTAGAGGAGTAAGCTTTTTTAATTTGAACAGCTATTTGGTGTTTCACTGCAGTCTCAACTTTACCTTTAACACAAGAGATTTCAGAATCTACTAACAATGTTTCGAGAGTTTTCTGTGATAAATTAGGGGTCAAATTATATTTTAAACCTTTTTCTAAAAGAGAAAGTTCTGACGCTTGAAATTGTGTATTACTTAAGTTTTCAACACGTGGGTGAAACGTATGAGCCTGGCTCTGGTCAATTGAGGTAACATTGCTATTATTAGGTCGTGAATTACGTGATAATCTCTCCAACTTCCTAGATTGTGATATGTATTTTTCATGTGTAACTTTAGAAGCTAAATCCCTAGCTTTATTATCTAAAATATCAAATTCAATATTATGTAAATTAAAACTAAGTTCCGAATATAGCACCTTTAGGTGAAGTTTGAGGTTGTCCCTAATAGAAAACCAACGTCTACTTTCTTCGTTTAACCAAATTTTTTTGGCTTTATCTAACGCGATATTACTAGCCCGAGTGTGTGACTTGGTACGTAAATTAATATAATTTGGAATGACACCTAACTGTTTACACTGCTGATTGAACCAGACATTTTGGGAAGCTAACCGATGGAGTTTAGTCAATTTTATATACAATTTCGCCTGCTCAGCTATACTTGCCGACTTAAGGTAATGAATAGATTCAGGCGTTACTTTGCGGAAATCCATATTTAATAATAACAAATACTTTTAAAAGTATCCTAAAAAACATTAAATAATATTTAAATAAAACACTTAAAAAAGCATAAAATTATATATCTAGTGACAATTCCGCCTAATTTTCCTGTTATCTACGTGACGTCATAAACATCACGCAGCCTAACCGGAAGAATACCCGACTAGTTTCGCTTCTAAACGAAGCATCTTCAGGAGGTCTTGACTTACCGAGCGCACGATCGAGACTAAACGGCCAGCGGCTAAACACGCCTTTATATAGGCCCGATCGTGACTCACTGTTCTTTGTTGTAGCTTACAATTGGTAAAGATATACGTGTTTATAGTGATAATTATATAACAATGTTATTGAATTGCTAACAGAATATTTTTAAATTATATATGGTATGTTTAGTGTTTACAAATATGAGAAATATTGAATAATATAGTAAACAATATTAGGAAACTAGTTTTAACTTAAAATTATGAAAGGGTCGCAGAGTGACGTCAACACTGGTTCGGCGGGTAGCTCGGTTCGGCCAGCAGGCGGCTTCCACGATGAAACAGTCACAGGACCTGCTTGTAGCTGCTCGGGACACGTGGGGATGACACGGTGGGTGGCGTGACTCGTAGCGTGACGTCATCACTGGTAGCTGGTTCGACGGGTGGCTTGGCTCGGCACGTTATGAAAAAATAATAAACAAATATTACAAATAATGTTTAAATTATTAGGTTTCAATTTGATTTAATCTGTACTTAATTAAATGCTTTACATTTTTCTTGTAATTATTCAATTTGACTCCTTTAATGGCTTATTTGATAATTGCGTAGTCCATTAGACATTGATTTGACTCGTTACGTAATACTTGGAGGGGAGAGCAAACATGGCCAGTTGTAGGGAGAATTCGAGTCAGTCTTCAAAAGATTCTTGAAGTGGCCGGACGTTACAGTACTTAATACGCAAAGTGCCGTGTATAATATACGACAGTAATATAGGTATACAGTGTTTGATAGTGAGTTTACCCTAATTGTGGAAGATAAGTGTGAAATATAGCAGTTGTGACATGGTAAGCCGGAACTTTATCACAAAATAGTTTGTGGCGGCAGATTATCACTAAAAATACGTAACAGTGGGGATGAAACCAATTGAGTCTGTTCATTCAGCAGCGCGAAGCCTACACTATGTTTCGATATTTCTAACTGTTCTAATACACATAACCTAAACCCCTTGTCACAACAGTGTAAGATTTCAAACGTATTACAATCGAGGAGTTGATGACCGCTTTCAATTAAATGTTTGGCAAAATGAGACTGTTCGGGATGGTCGTTTCTAAACGCGGATTTATGTTCTTTATATCGGATATCAAAATTACGGCCAGTTTGACCAATATAAACGCTGTTACATTCGTCACAGGTAAGTTTGTACACACCGGATTTTTTACCGTTTTCCAGTCGATCTTTACCGTTACATAAATGACGTAGATTTTGATCTGTACGAAAAGCTACATGGACGTTATTTTTCTTTAATATATTGGAAATCTTTTGAGATATTGGCCCCATATACGTTAAGCTGCCTACGTACTTGATATTTCTATCAGAAGGGCAAGAATAAAGAAGTGACCTAGCCCTATTACGTTGTTTGGTCTGAATTAATCGATCAACTAACTGTTTATTGTAGCCGTTGGAAATAGCAATTTGGTATATTATATTAAGCTCTTTATTATAGTTGTCTTGGGTCAGAGGAACCGATAACAATCTATGGACATAACTTCGAAAAGCGGCTAATTTGTGTTGAATAGGATGACAAGAACTGGAGGGAATAGCAACATCTGTGTGTGTTGGTTTTCGATATATTTGGAATTGCAATTTACTGTCAACTCTTGTAAGCGTTAGAACCAAAAAGTTGATAGATTGGTTTGATTCTAATTCCAGTTTAAATTTAATTTTTGGGTGTATATTGTTAAGTTTCTTCACAAAGATATCAATTTGGCGGGAAGTACCAGTCCAACAAATGATTATATCATCAACGTATCTATAATAAAATAAAATTCTAGGTTCTTTTACTATGTGTTTGCACTCAAAGTCGTCCATAAAAAGTTCGGCCATAAGTGGACTTAAAGGTGACCCCATAGCTAATCCCTCTTTTTGAAAATAATACTCATCATTAAACCTAAAATAATTTTGCTTCATACAGACAGTAGTCAAATTTATAAGGTCATTTACTTCCCCAGGATGTAATCGTTGTTTCTCAAAATGATTCTCTAAGACGCGTAAGCAATTTTCGTAAGGAACGTTGGTAAATAGACTGTCGACATCAAGAGATAATAATTTGGCACCGGAAGGGATGTCAATATCTTTAACTTTGTTAATCAGATCTAGGCTATTCTTTAAACTATATTTAGGTTGAAAAGATGATTTGGTACACAACAAAATATTGAGATGTTTTGCTAGGTTGTACGCAGGGGCGCCAACATAAGAGACAACGGGTCGAATAGGAATGTTCACTTTGTGTGTTTTAGGTAAACCGTATAGACAGGGAGATCTAGGATTCATTGGTACTATATTATTGAGTGAATGTGTAGGTATAAATGAAGTAGACTTAATTGCATTTTTGACATCTAAAGTGAAATGTTTAGTTGGGTCGGAATTCAACTGTTCAAATTCTTCACCTTGAATAATATCGTTAACTTTTTGATTGTAATCATTTTTGTCTAATATAACCACACTGTTGCCTTTATCTGATTTGGAAACCACTAGATTGTTTTGGCTTAATTTATTTTGTAAAGAATGAAACTGCCCAATCTCAGAGCTATGGTGATTACTAGAGGAGTAAGCTTTTTTAATTTGAACAGCTATTTGGTGTTTCACTGCAGTCTCAACTTTACCTTTAACACAAGAGATTTCAGAATCTACTAACAATGTTTCGAGAGTTTTCTGTGATAAATTAGGGGTCAAATTATATTTTAAACCTTTTTCTAAAAGAGAAAGTTCTGACGCTTGAAATTGTGTATTACTTAAGTTTTCAACACGTGGGTGAAACGTATGAGCCTGGCTCTGGTCAATTGAGGTAACATTGCTATTATTAGGTCGTGAATTACGTGATAATCTCTCCAACTTCCTAGATTGTGATATGTATTTTTCATGTGTAACTTTAGAAGCTAAATCCCTAGCTTTATTATCTAAAATATCAAATTCAATATTATGTAAATTAAAACTAAGTTCCGAATATAGCACCTTTAGGTGAAGTTTGAGGTTGTCCCTAATAGAAAACCAACGTCTACTTTCTTCGTTTAACCAAATTTTTTTGGCTTTATCTAACGCGATATTACTAGCCCGAGTGTGTGACTTGGTACGTAAATTAATATAATTTGGAATGACACCTAACTGTTTACACTGCTGATTGAACCAGACATTTTGGGAAGCTAACCGATGGAGTTTAGTCAATTTTATATACAATTTCGCCTGCTCAGCTATACTTGCCGACTTAAGGTAATGAATAGATTCAGGCGTTACTTTGCGGAAATCCATATTTAATAATAACAAATACTTTTAAAAGTATCCTAAAAAACATTAAATAATATTTAAATAAAACACTTAAAAAAGCATAAAATTATATATCTAGTGACAATTCCGCCTAATTTTCCTGTTATCTACGTGACGTCATAAACATCACGCAGCCTAACCGGAAGAATACCCGACTAGTTTCGCTTCTAAACGAAGCATCTTCAGGAGGTCTTGACTTACCGAGCGCACGATCGAGACTAAACGGCCAGCGGCTAAACACGCCTTTATATAGGCCCGATCGTGACTCACTGTTCTTTGTTGTAGCTTACAATTGGTAAAGATATACGTGTTTATAGTGATAATTATATAACAATGTTATTGAATTGCTAACAGAATATTTTTAAATTATATATGGTATGTTTAGTGTTTACAAATATGAGAAATATTGAATAATATAGTAAACAATATTAGGAAACTAGTTTTAACTTAAAATTATGAAAGGGTCGCAGAGTGACGTCAACACTGGTTCGGCGGGTAGCTCGGTTCGGCCAGCAGGCGGCTTCCACGATGAAACAGTCACAGGACCTGCTTGTAGCTGCTCGGGACACGTGGGGATGACACGGTGGGTGGCGTGACTCGTAGCGTGACGTCATCACTGGTAGCTGGTTCGACGGGTGGCTTGGCTCGGCACGTTATGAAAAAATAATAAACAAATATTACAAATAATGTTTAAATTATTAGGTTTCAATTTGATTTAATCTGTACTTAATTAAATGCTTTACATTTTTCTTGTAATTATTCAATTTGACTCCTTTAATGGCTTATTTGATAATTGCGTAGTCCATTAGACATTGATTTGACTCGTTACGTAATACTTGGAGGGGAGAGCAAACATGGCCAGTTGTAGGGAGAATTCGAGTCAGTCTTCAAAAGATTCTTGAAGTGGCCGGACGTTACAGTACTTAATACGCAAAGTGCCGTGTATAATATACGACAGTAATATAGGTATACAGTGTTTGATAGTGAGTTTACCCTAATTGTGGAAGATAAGTGTGAAATATAGCAGTTGTGACATGGTAAGCCGGAACTTTATCACAAAATAGTTTGTGGCGGCAGATTATCACTAAAAATACGTAACAGTGGGGATGAAACCAATTGAGTCTGTTCATTCAGCAGCGCGAAGCCTACACTATGTTTCGATATTTCTAACTGTTCTAATACACATAACCTAAACCCCTTGTCACAACAGTGTAAGATTTCAAACGTATTACAATCGAGGAGTTGATGACCGCTTTCAATTAAATGTTTGGCAAAATGAGACTGTTCGGGATGGTCGTTTCTAAACGCGGATTTATGTTCTTTATATCGGATATCAAAATTACGGCCAGTTTGACCAATATAAACGCTGTTACATTCGTCACAGGTAAGTTTGTACACACCGGATTTTTTACCGTTTTCCAGTCGATCTTTACCGTTACATAAATGACGTAGATTTTGATCTGTACGAAAAGCTACATGGACGTTATTTTTCTTTAATATATTGGAAATCTTTTGAGATATTGGCCCCATATACGTTAAGCTGCCTACGTACTTGATATTTCTATCAGAAGGGCAAGAATAAAGAAGTGACCTAGCCCTATTACGTTGTTTGGTCTGAATTAATCGATCAACTAACTGTTTATTGTAGCCGTTGGAAATAGCAATTTGGTATATTATATTAAGCTCTTTATTATAGTTGTCTTGGGTCAGAGGAACCGATAACAATCTATGGACATAACTTCGAAAAGCGGCTAATTTGTGTTGAATAGGATGACAAGAACTGGAGGGAATAGCAACATCTGTGTGTGTTGGTTTTCGATATATTTGGAATTGCAATTTACTGTCAACTCTTGTAAGCGTTAGATCCAAAAAGTTGATAGATTGGTTTGATTCTAATTCCAGTTTAAATTTAATTTTTGGGTGTATATTGTTAAGTTTCTTCACAAAGATATCAATTTGGCGGGAAGTACCAGTCCAACAAATGATTATATCATCAACGTATCTATAATAAAATAAAATTCTAGGTTCTTTTACTATGTGTTTGCACTCAAAGTCGTCCATAAAAAGTTCGGCCATAAGTGGACTTAAAGGTGACCCCATAGCTAATCCCTCTTTTTGAAAATAATACTCATCATTAAACCTAAAATAATTTTGCTTCATACAGACAGTAGTCAAATTTATAAGGTCATTTACTTCCCCAGGATGTAATCGTTGTTTCTCAAAATGATTCTCTAAGACGCGTAAGCAATTTTCGTAAGGAACGTTGGTAAATAGACTGTCGACATCAAGAGATAATAATTTGGCACCGGAAGGGATGTCAATATCTTTAACTTTGTTAATCAGATCTAGGCTATTCTTTAAACTATATTTAGGTTGAAAAGATGATTTGGTACACAACAAAATATTGAGATGTTTTGCTAGGTTGTACGCAGGGGCGCCAACATAAGAGACAACGGGTCGAATAGGAATGTTCACTTTGTGTGTTTTAGGTAAACCGTATAGACAGGGAGATCTAGGATTCATTGGTACTATATTATTGAGTGAATGTGTAGGTATAAATGAAGTAGACTTAATTGCATTTTTGACATCTAAAGTGAAATGTTTAGTTGGGTCGGAATTCAACTGTTCAAATTCTTCACCTTGAATAATATCGTTAACTTTTTGATTGTAATCATTTTTGTCTAATATAACCACACTGTTGCCTTTATCTGATTTGGAAACCACTAGATTGTTTTGGCTTAATTTATTTTGTAAAGAATGAAACTGCCCAATCTCAGAGCTATGGTGATTACTAGAGGAGTAAGCTTTTTTAATTTGAACAGCTATTTGGTGTTTCACTGCAGTCTCAACTTTACCTTTAACACAAGAGATTTCAGAATCTACTAACAATGTTTCGAGAGTTTTCTGTGATAAATTAGGGGTCAAATTATATTTTAAACCTTTTTCTAAAAGAGAAAGTTCTGACGCTTGAAATTGTGTATTACTTAAGTTTTCAACACGTGGGTGAAACGTATGAGCCTGGCTCTGGTCAATTGAGGTAACATTGCTATTATTAGGTCGTTTTGAGACTGCAGTGAAACACCAAATAGCTGTTCAAATTAAAAAAGCTTACTCCTCTAGTAATCACCATAGCTCTGAGATTGGGCAGTTTCATTCTTTACAAAATAAATTAAGCCAAAACAATCTAGTGGTTTCCAAATCAGATAAAGGCAACAGTGTGGTTATATTAGACAAAAATGATTACAATCAAAAAGTTAACGATATTATTCAAGGTGAAGAATTTGAACAGTTGAATTCCGACCCAACTAAACATTTCACTTTAGATGTCAAAAATGCAATTAAGTCTACTTCATTTATACCTACACATTCACTCAATAATATAGTACCAATGAATCCTAGATCTCCCTGTCTATACGGTTTACCTAAAACACACAAAGTGAACATTCCTATTCGACCCGTTGTCTCTTATGTTGGCGCCCCTGCGTACAACCTAGCAAAACATCTCAATATTTTGTTGTGTACCAAATCATCTTTTCAACCTAAATATAGTTTAAAGAATAGCCTAGATCTGATTAACAAAGTTAAAGATATTGACATCCCTTCCGGTGCCAAATTATTATCTCTTGATGTCGACAGTCTATTTACCAACGTTCCTTACGAAAATTGCTTACGCGTCTTAGAGAATCATTTTGAGAAACAACGATTACATCCTGGGGAAGTAAATGACCTTATAAATTTGACTACTGTCTGTATGAAGCAAAATTATTTTAGGTTTAATGATGAGTATTATTTTCAAAAAGAGGGATTAGCTATGGGGTCACCTTTAAGTCCACTTATGGCCGAACTTTTTATGGACGACTTTGAGTGCAAACACATAGTAAAAGAACCTAGAATTTTATTTTATTATAGATACGTTGATGATATAATCATTTGTTGGACTGGTACTTCCCGCCAAATTGATATCTTTGTGAAGAAACTTAACAATATACACCCAAAAATTAAATTTAAACTGGAATTAGAATCAAACCAATCTATCAACTTTTTGGATCTAACGCTTACAAGAGTTGACAGTAAATTGCAATTCCAAATATATCGAAAACCAACACACACAGATGTTGCTATTCCCTCCAGTTCTTGTCATCCTATTCAACACAAATTAGCCGCTTTTCGAAGTTATGTCCATAGATTGTTATCGGTTCCTCTGACCCAAGACAACTATAATAAAGAGCTTAATATAATATACCAAATTGCTATTTCCAACGGCTACAATAAACAGTTAGTTGATCGATTAATTCAGACCAAACAACGTAATAGGGCTAGGTCACTTCTTTATTCTTGCCCTTCTGATAGAAATATCAAGTACGTAGGCAGCTTAACGTATATGGGGCCAATATCTCAAAAGATTTCCAATATATTAAAGAAAAATAACGTCCATGTAGCTTTTCGTACAGATCAAAATCTACGTCATTTATGTAACGGTAAAGATCGACTGGAAAACGGTAAAAAATCCGGTGTGTACAAACTTACCTGTGACGAATGTAACAGCGTTTATATTGGTCAAACTGGCCGTAATTTTGATATCCGATATAAAGAACATAAATCCGCGTTTAGAAACGACCATCCCGAACAGTCTCATTTTGCCAAACATTTAATTGAAAGCGGTCATCAACTCCTCGATTGTAATACGTTTGAAATCTTACACTGTTGTGACAAGGGGTTTAGGTTATGTGTATTAGAACAGTTAGAAATATCGAAACATAGTGTAGGCTTCGCGCTGCTGAATGAACAGACTCAATTGGTTTCATCCCCACTGTTACGTATTTTTAGTGATAATCTGCCGCCACAAACTATTTTGTGATAAAGTTCCGGCTTACCATGTCACAACTGCTATATTTCACACTTATCTTCCACAATTAGGGTAAACTCACTATCAAACACTGTATACCTATATTACTGTCGTATATTATACACGGCACTTTGCGTATTAAGTACTGTAACGTCCGGCCACTTCAAGAATCTTTTGAAGACTGACTCGAATTCTCCCTACAACTGGCCATGTTTGCTCTCCCCTCCAAGTATTACGTAACGAGTCAAATCAATGTCTAATGGACTACGCAATTATCAAATAAGCCATTAAAGGAGTCAAATTGAATAATTACAAGAAAAATGTAAAGCATTTAATTAAGTACAGATTAAATCAAATTGAAACCTAATAATTTAAACATTATTTGTAATATTTGTTTATTATTTTTTCATAACGTGCCGAGCCAAGCCACCCGTCGAACCAGCTACCAGTGATGACGTCACGCTACGAGTCACGCCACCCACCGTGTCATCCCCACGTGTCCCGAGCAGCTACAAGCAGGTCCTGTGACTGTTTCATCGTGGAAGCCGCCTGCTGGCCGAACCGAGCTACCCGCCGAACCAGTGTTGACGTCACTCTGCGACCCTTTCATAATTTTAAGTTAAAACTAGTTTCCTAATATTGTTTACTATATTATTCAATATTTCTCATATTTGTAAACACTAAACATACCATATATAATTTAAAAATATTCTGTTAGCAATTCAATAACATTGTTATATAATTATCACTATAAACACGTATATCTTTACCAATTGTAAGCTACAACAAAGAACAGTGAGTCACGATCGGGCCTATATAAAGGCGTGTTTAGCCGCTGGCCGTTTAGTCTCGATCGTGCGCTCGGTAAGTCAAGACCTCCTGAAGATGCTTCGTTTAGAAGCGAAACTAGTCGGGTATTCTTCCGGTTAGGCTGCGTGATGTTTATGACGTCACGTAGATAACAGGAAAATTAGGCGGAATTGTCACTAGATATATAATTTTATGCTTTTTTAAGTGTTTTATTTAAATATTATTTAATGTTTTTTAGGATACTTTTAAAAGTATTTGTTATTATTAAATATGGATTTCCGCAAAGTAACGCCTGAATCTATTCATTACCTTAAGTCGGCAAGTATAGCTGAGCAGGCGAAATTGTATATAAAATTGACTAAACTCCATCGGTTAGCTTCCCAAAATGTCTGGTTCAATCAGCAGTGTAAACAGTTAGGTGTCATTCCAAATTATATTAATTTACGTACCAAGTCACACACTCGGGCTAGTAATATCGCGTTAGATAAAGCCAAAAAAATTTGGTTAAACGAAGAAAGTAGACGTTGGTTTTCTATTAGGGACAACCTCAAACTTCACCTAAAGGTGCTATATTCGGAACTTAGTTTTAATTTACATAATATTGAATTTGATATTTTAGATAATAAAGCTAGGGATTTAGCTTCTAAAGTTACACATGAAAAATACATATCACAATCTAGGAAGTTGGAGAGATTATCACGTAATTCACGACCTAATAATAGCAATGTTACCTCAATTGACCAGAGCCAGGCTCATACGTTTCACCCACGTGTTGAAAACTTAAGTAATACACAATTTCAAGCGTCAGAACTTTCTCTTTTAGAAAAAGGTTTAAAATATAATTTGACCCCTAATTTATCACAGAAAACTCTCGAAACATTGTTAGTAGATTCTGAAATCTCTTGTGTTAAAGGTAAAGTTGAGACTGCAGTGAAACACCAAATAGCTGTTCAAATTAAAAAAGCTTACTCCTCTAGTAATCACCATAGCTCTGAGATTGGGCAGTTTCATTCTTTACAAAATAAATTAAGCCAAAACAATCTAGTGGTTTCCAAATCAGATAAAGGCAACAGTGTGGTTATATTAGACAAAAATGATTACAATCAAAAAGTTAACGATATTATTCAAGGTGAAGAATTTGAACAGTTGAATTCCGACCCAACTAAACATTTCACTTTAGATGTCAAAAATGCAATTAAGTCTACTTCATTTATACCTACACATTCACTCAATAATATAGTACCAATGAATCCTAGATCTCCCTGTCTATACGGTTTACCTAAAACACACAAAGTGAACATTCCTATTCGACCCGTTGTCTCTTATGTTGGCGCCCCTGCGTACAACCTAGCAAAACATCTCAATATTTTGTTGTGTACCAAATCATCTTTTCAACCTAAATATAGTTTAAAGAATAGCCTAGATCTGATTAACAAAGTTAAAGATATTGACATCCCTTCCGGTGCCAAATTATTATCTCTTGATGTCGACAGTCTATTTACCAACGTTCCTTACGAAAATTGCTTACGCGTCTTAGAGAATCATTTTGAGAAACAACGATTACATCCTGGGGAAGTAAATGACCTTATAAATTTGACTACTGTCTGTATGAAGCAAAATTATTTTAGGTTTAATGATGAGTATTATTTTCAAAAAGAGGGATTAGCTATGGGGTCACCTTTAAGTCCACTTATGGCCGAACTTTTTATGGACGACTTTGAGTGCAAACACATAGTAAAAGAACCTAGAATTTTATTTTATTATAGATACGTTGATGATATAATCATTTGTTGGACTGGTACTTCCCGCCAAATTGATATCTTTGTGAAGAAACTTAACAATATACACCCAAAAATTAAATTTAAACTGGAATTAGAATCAAACCAATCTATCAACTTTTTGGATCTAACGCTTACAAGAGTTGACAGTAAATTGCAATTCCAAATATATCGAAAACCAACACACACAGATGTTGCTATTCCCTCCAGTTCTTGTCATCCTATTCAACACAAATTAGCCGCTTTTCGAAGTTATGTCCATAGATTGTTATCGGTTCCTCTGACCCAAGACAACTATAATAAAGAGCTTAATATAATATACCAAATTGCTATTTCCAACGGCTACAATAAACAGTTAGTTGATCGATTAATTCAGACCAAACAACGTAATAGGGCTAGGTCACTTCTTTATTCTTGCCCTTCTGATAGAAATATCAAGTACGTAGGCAGCTTAACGTATATGGGGCCAATATCTCAAAAGATTTCCAATATATTAAAGAAAAATAACGTCCATGTAGCTTTTCGTACAGATCAAAATCTACGTCATTTATGTAACGGTAAAGATCGACTGGAAAACGGTAAAAAATCCGGTGTGTACAAACTTACCTGTGACGAATGTAACAGCGTTTATATTGGTCAAACTGGCCGTAATTTTGATATCCGATATAAAGAACATAAATCCGCGTTTAGAAACGACCATCCCGAACAGTCTCATTTTGCCAAACATTTAATTGAAAGCGGTCATCAACTCCTCGATTGTAATACGTTTGAAATCTTACACTGTTGTGACAAGGGGTTTAGGTTATGTGTATTAGAACAGTTAGAAATATCGAAACATAGTGTAGGCTTCGCGCTGCTGAATGAACAGACTCAATTGGTTTCATCCCCACTGTTACGTATTTTTAGTGATAATCTGCCGCCACAAACTATTTTGTGATAAAGTTCCGGCTTACCATGTCACAACTGCTATATTTCACACTTATCTTCCACAATTAGGGTAAACTCACTATCAAACACTGTATACCTATATTACTGTCGTATATTATACACGGCACTTTGCGTATTAAGTACTGTAACGTCCGGCCACTTCAAGAATCTTTTGAAGACTGACTCGAATTCTCCCTACAACTGGCCATGTTTGCTCTCCCCTCCAAGTATTACGTAACGAGTCAAATCAATGTCTAATGGACTACGCAATTATCAAATAAGCCATTAAAGGAGTCAAATTGAATAATTACAAGAAAAATGTAAAGCATTTAATTAAGTACAGATTAAATCAAATTGAAACCTAATAATTTAAACATTATTTGTAATATTTGTTTATTATTTTTTCATAACGTGCCGAGCCAAGCCACCCGTCGAACCAGCTACCAGTGATGACGTCACGCTACGAGTCACGCCACCCACCGTGTCATCCCCACGTGTCCCGAGCAGCTACAAGCAGGTCCTGTGACTGTTTCATCGTGGAAGCCGCCTGCTGGCCGAACCGAGCTACCCGCCGAACCAGTGTTGACGTCACTCTGCGACCCTTTCATAATTTTAAGTTAAAACTAGTTTCCTAATATTGTTTACTATATTATTCAATATTTCTCATATTTGTAAACACTAAACATACCATATATAATTTAAAAATATTCTGTTAGCAATTCAATAACATTGTTATATAATTATCACTATAAACACGTATATCTTTACCAATTGTAAGCTACAACAAAGAACAGTGAGTCACGATCGGGCCTATATAAAGGCGTGTTTAGCCGCTGGCCGTTTAGTCTCGATCGTGCGCTCGGTAAGTCAAGACCTCCTGAAGATGCTTCGTTTAGAAGCGAAACTAGTCGGGTATTCTTCCGGTTAGGCTGCGTGATGTTTATGACGTCACGTAGATAACAGGAAAATTAGGCGGAATTGTCACTAGATATATAATTTTATGCTTTTTTAAGTGTTTTATTTAAATATTATTTAATGTTTTTTAGGATACTTTTAAAAGTATTTGTTATTATTAAATATGGATTTCCGCAAAGTAACGCCTGAATCTATTCATTACCTTAAGTCGGCAAGTATAGCTGAGCAGGCGAAATTGTATATAAAATTGACTAAACTCCATCGGTTAGCTTCCCAAAATGTCTGGTTCAATCAGCAGTGTAAACAGTTAGGTGTCATTCCAAATTATATTAATTTACGTACCAAGTCACACACTCGGGCTAGTAATATCGCGTTAGATAAAGCCAAAAAAATTTGGTTAAACGAAGAAAGTAGACGTTGGTTTTCTATTAGGGACAACCTCAAACTTCACCTAAAGGTGCTATATTCGGAACTTAGTTTTAATTTACATAATATTGAATTTGATATTTTAGATAATAAAGCTAGGGATTTAGCTTCTAAAGTTACACATGAAAAATACATATCACAATCTAGGAAGTTGGAGAGATTATCACGTAATTCACGACCTAATAATAGCAATGTTACCTCAATTGACCAGAGCCAGGCTCATACGTTTCACCCACGTGTTGAAAACTTAAGTAATACACAATTTCAAGCGTCAGAACTTTCTCTTTTAGAAAAAGGTTTAAAATATAATTTGACCCCTAATTTATCACAGAAAACTCTCGAAACATTGTTAGTAGATTCTGAAATCTCTTGTGTTAAAGGTAAAGTTGAGACTGCAGTGAAACACCAAATAGCTGTTCAAATTAAAAAAGCTTACTCCTCTAGTAATCACCATAGCTCTGAGATTGGGCAGTTTCATTCTTTACAAAATAAATTAAGCCAAAACAATCTAGTGGTTTCCAAATCAGATAAAGGCAACAGTGTGGTTATATTAGACAAAAATGATTACAATCAAAAAGTTAACGATATTATTCAAGGTGAAGAATTTGAACAGTTGAATTCCGACCCAACTAAACATTTCACTTTAGATGTCAAAAATGCAATTAAGTCTACTTCATTTATACCTACACATTCACTCAATAATATAGTACCAATGAATCCTAGATCTCCCTGTCTATACGGTTTACCTAAAACACACAAAGTGAACATTCCTATTCGACCCGTTGTCTCTTATGTTGGCGCCCCTGCGTACAACCTAGCAAAACATCTCAATATTTTGTTGTGTACCAAATCATCTTTTCAACCTAAATATAGTTTAAAGAATAGCCTAGATCTGATTAACAAAGTTAAAGATATTGACATCCCTTCCGGTGCCAAATTATTATCTCTTGATGTCGACAGTCTATTTACCAACGTTCCTTACGAAAATTGCTTACGCGTCTTAGAGAATCATTTTGAGAAACAACGATTACATCCTGGGGAAGTAAATGACCTTATAAATTTGACTACTGTCTGTATGAAGCAAAATTATTTTAGGTTTAATGATGAGTATTATTTTCAAAAAGAGGGATTAGCTATGGGGTCACCTTTAAGTCCACTTATGGCCGAACTTTTTATGGACGACTTTGAGTGCAAACACATAGTAAAAGAACCTAGAATTTTATTTTATTATAGATACGTTGATGATATAATCATTTGTTGGACTGGTACTTCCCGCCAAATTGATATCTTTGTGAAGAAACTTAACAATATACACCCAAAAATTAAATTTAAACTGGAATTAGAATCAAACCAATCTATCAACTTTTTGGATCTAACGCTTACAAGAGTTGACAGTAAATTGCAATTCCAAATATATCGAAAACCAACACACACAGATGTTGCTATTCCCTCCAGTTCTTGTCATCCTATTCAACACAAATTAGCCGCTTTTCGAAGTTATGTCCATAGATTGTTATCGGTTCCTCTGACCCAAGACAACTATAATAAAGAGCTTAATATAATATACCAAATTGCTATTTCCAACGGCTACAATAAACAGTTAGTTGATCGATTAATTCAGACCAAACAACGTAATAGGGCTAGGTCACTTCTTTATTCTTGCCCTTCTGATAGAAATATCAAGTACGTAGGCAGCTTAACGTATATGGGGCCAATATCTCAAAAGATTTCCAATATATTAAAGAAAAATAACGTCCATGTAGCTTTTCGTACAGATCAAAATCTACGTCATTTATGTAACGGTAAAGATCGACTGGAAAACGGTAAAAAATCCGGTGTGTACAAACTTACCTGTGACGAATGTAACAGCGTTTATATTGGTCAAACTGGCCGTAATTTTGATATCCGATATAAAGAACATAAATCCGCGTTTAGAAACGACCATCCCGAACAGTCTCATTTTGCCAAACATTTAATTGAAAGCGGTCATCAACTCCTCGATTGTAATACGTTTGAAATCTTACACTGTTGTGACAAGGGGTTTAGGTTATGTGTATTAGAACAGTTAGAAATATCGAAACATAGTGTAGGCTTCGCGCTGCTGAATGAACAGACTCAATTGGTTTCATCCCCACTGTTACGTATTTTTAGTGATAATCTGCCGCCACAAACTATTTTGTGATAAAGTTCCGGCTTACCATGTCACAACTGCTATATTTCACACTTATCTTCCACAATTAGGGTAAACTCACTATCAAACACTGTATACCTATATTACTGTCGTATATTATACACGGCACTTTGCGTATTAAGTACTGTAACGTCCGGCCACTTCAAGAATCTTTTGAAGACTGACTCGAATTCTCCCTACAACTGGCCATGTTTGCTCTCCCCTCCAAGTATTACGTAACGAGTCAAATCAATGTCTAATGGACTACGCAATTATCAAATAAGCCATTAAAGGAGTCAAATTGAATAATTACAAGAAAAATGTAAAGCATTTAATTAAGTACAGATTAAATCAAATTGAAACCTAATAATTTAAACATTATTTGTAATATTTGTTTATTATTTTTTCATAACGTGCCGAGCCAAGCCACCCGTCGAACCAGCTACCAGTGATGACGTCACGCTACGAGTCACGCCACCCACCGTGTCATCCCCACGTGTCCCGAGCAGCTACAAGCAGGTCCTGTGACTGTTTCATCGTGGAAGCCGCCTGCTGGCCGAACCGAGCTACCCGCCGAACCAGTGTTGACGTCACTCTGCGACCCTTTCATAATTTTAAGTTAAAACTAGTTTCCTAATATTGTTTACTATATTATTCAATATTTCTCATATTTGTAAACACTAAACATACCATATATAATTTAAAAATATTCTGTTAGCAATTCAATAACATTGTTATATAATTATCACTATAAACACGTATATCTTTACCAATTGTAAGCTACAACAAAGAACAGTGAGTCACGATCGGGCCTATATAAAGGCGTGTTTAGCCGCTGGCCGTTTAGTCTCGATCGTGCGCTCGGTAAGTCAAGACCTCCTGAAGATGCTTCGTTTAGAAGCGAAACTAGTCGGGTATTCTTCCGGTTAGGCTGCGTGATGTTTATGACGTCACGTAGATAACAGGAAAATTAGGCGGAATTGTCACTAGATATATAATTTTATGCTTTTTTAAGTGTTTTATTTAAATATTATTTAATGTTTTTTAGGATACTTTTAAAAGTATTTGTTATTATTAAATATGGATTTCCGCAAAGTAACGCCTGAATCTATTCATTACCTTAATGCATACAATTCGTCGCATCGTTAAACTTGGTCTGATAATATAGTCCCATATACAATGTATAACAACAAAAGTGTGTCGACCTCCCGCTAAGGTTTTTGAACTGTATAAAAAAGTTTAAATTTTTTGGTATTTACATCAGGTCTTGGTAAGTAACCCAAGGTATGCGAATCCAACTCGCAATTAGCGTTTTTTTCGTTTATTACACGATTGCCCAAAACAGAAGTGTTATGTTTTCAGGGTACATGTATGTATGTGAATTCATTTATTTCACCATTACCTTTAAACGGCATAACCAATTCGAATGTATGGTATATCTTTAAATTCGTCTTGATAGCGCAAGTGTCACTAGGTACGTAAAAATAAATAAAAAACCAAACTGGTGGATTTTACATTCTATTTTGAGCTGGTCTATATTTTATGCAAAACAATTATTGCTGTAAAAACATTATCCAGCGAGAAAATTGAGGAATACATTTGTTTAAAGAATTGCACGCCGCTTTTACCTTTTAAATATTATTTTCGCTAACAGATAAATATATTCTTCCAGGAGAATACTGCGCAGCAGACGTCCTCGAAGCGGCCCGGAGCGGCGCGGACGATCGTCTCGCGTCTCTCCTCACGCCGCTCAATGTTAACGTTCACGCGCGTGACGGTCGGCGCTCCACGCCGCTGCATCTCGCCGCGGGGTACAATCGCGCGCGTGCGGTCAGGTTATTGTTGCAAAGAGGAGCCGACGTACACGCTAAGGATAAGGGGTGAGTGACCTGAAGTTCAATGACCGATATTCCTTACGTGGCTGAGTTTAATATTGGATTATACGGCAGTGAAAATACCAGGTGGGGTAAAAGTACTCAACTAATGTTCTTTTGTTATAACATTTAAAAAGAAACTGGTTCTGCTTGTGAAATTTGTTTATTTAATCCATTCGAATTTATTCCATCAAGTTGAGAAAATGATATCGGCCAAGTGGCCGCCGCTAGAGTTGATGACCATACGGGCTCGTTTTATGGCATTTCCATCACTTTTGCCATATCTTTAGGCGGCAGGTTCTCGCATTCTTGGCGAATATTCTCCTTAAGGTCTTCAAGACTCTGAGGCTGGTTGACGTTAACCCGCGACTTCAAAATACCCCATCAAAAGAAGTCTGAAACGCTTAAATCGGGTGATCTGGCCGGCTAGTGCAAGTCGCCAAAACGTGAGATTAAGCGACCCGGAGTTGCTTCTCTCAGAATACCCGCGCTCTTGCGGAGTAAACCGATTCATGACTTATCAATTTGTATTCTGCGTTTGCTTACTTCACAAATGTCAAAACCGAATTGACATTTGGCGCCACTTACTAAAGTAATCATCACCCTATTGGAAAACCCTACAATTTTCCAATAGGGTTACTTTTGCCTCACTTAGTACAACATTTTAATTTAAATATATTTGTTGCAGAGGCCTTGTACCGCTGCATAACGCGTGTTCATATGGTCACTACGAAGTGACGGAGCTGTTAGTCCGAGCGGGCGCCGATGTGAACGCGACCGATCTCTGGGCGTTCACCCCTCTACACGAAGCGGCCAGTAAAGCTAGATTAGAGGTATGAAAGAAATCCGTCACCGCTGTCAAATGCTGAAACTTTGTCCTTATCAGACTGCATAGGAGGGAATGAGAGGCAGTGATGGTGAAAACGCAATCAGTTTTGGTAAAAAATCCGAAAGTAAGCTTAATAACACAAAACTGGTAACGTAAATCGAAAATGCAACTTTTCTTGTCCCTCTTGATAAAGTTTTGCTACATTTTGAATATATTTTCATACACATATTACAAGCGAAGTTTAGAGTCAACTTCGCAATTTGATTTTATAGAGAAAATTTTTATGTAAAGTGTTCCGGCCTTTTCTTGTCCTTAGATAATGTGATCAACATTAACATACAATTTTCTTACTGCTACAAACTAAATACATTTTGCTGAAAATCTGTTCAAGTAAAGCTTTTTATAACTTGTCAGCGTCTTAATATGGTTTTGAGAGCACTTTGCGAAGTTTGCTTAGCCGTTCTTAACCGATCAGCTAAGTTATCGTCCGCCGCGGTCATGACTTGGATGGGTGACCGCTTTACTACTGAGCGTGCACGTGTTTCGGAGGGTACGTTAAGCCGTCACGCGTCGGTCCCGGTTGTTTTCTTAAGATGGCTGCCGTTGTAGCATGGTGGTAGAGCATTTTGTGAATGCCCGCTTGGCTAGCTATCACCCTCGCGTAGAAAATCGGTCGCCAAGCACCTAACGGTGTATTTCGGTAGCTGTCCTTGAGAGCCAGTGATTCTAGGTTCGTCTAAAATTATCTTTGAACACATCAGCACTTATCATGATGAGATAGTAGTCGAAGGCTAGCTTGTCAGCTATATATAAAGATTGTTATAGGCAGAACGCAATAATGAGTCCTTACGCCCGCGGAGTAAAAGGGTGCGGGGGGTAGGATGACAAAGGGGACTGAGGGAGATGCGGGCGGCGGGCGTGCGTTTCGTGGTACACAAGAAACTTAATGTAAAGTGAATAGTTCTTAAGATATCTGATGTCGTAGTTCGTACTGCTCAACTTGGTATAATCTTATTGGGAAATTAATCGATGACCATGTTAATGGATTAGAAGGAACTATAAACTATATAGCTGACACTATATCGGTGCGCTGCGGTCATCACTAGGTGCACTGAGACTTTTTATGTCTCGTTCGTATATAGGTGACACTGCACTGCGCTCGTCACTCTGAGACGTTAGTTTTTATGTCTCGTTCGTGCAGTTATTACGCATGCTACACCGTCCGTTACGCCTAAAAACATTATTGCTGTTACTGTTCTGTTTGGAAATAGAATGTCTAACACAGTGCTGGTACCCACCAAGGCGAACTCGTGATGAAAGAGCCTACAATCGGGTAAAACATTTTTTTTATCAAAAAATAAAAAACCGGCTTGACGAATTTTGATGAAATTTAAATAGGACAACACGACAAACATCAGCCATGAAATAAAAAAAAATTAACAAAATCGGTTCACCCAGTCCAAAGTATTGAGGTAACAAACAAATAAAATACAGCCGAATTAAGAATCTACTCCTTATATTGAAGTCGGTTAAAACGGTATACATATATATGGTAATATTGTTTGTTTGTCCAGGTATGTTCGTTACTGCTAAGCGAAGGGGCGGATCCTACACTCCTCAACTGCCACGGGAAATCCGCACTCGATGTCGCGCCTACCAGAGAGTTGCAGGAGAGACTAACGTGTAAGTACGCTTTTGTATACATATTTCTTTTTTTATTAGGATCTCGTACCTCAAAGAGAAAAAACGGAACCCTTATAGGATTGTCCGTCTGTCTGTCAAGATCCTTTTTCTCAGGAACGCGTGTAGGTATCAAGCTGAAATTCACAAAAAATACTCGGGTCTACTGTTCCTTGAAGCTGTGAAAAAATCAAACTTCTAATTCAACCTAATCAAACTTCTAATTCAACCTAATCAAACTTCTAATTCAACCTAATCAAACTTCTAATTCAACCTAATCAATCTTCTAATCCAAAGGAATTTCATTTCTACGATAAAACTGGTGAACAATCCGTCTTATTGTTGAGTACGTATATTCGTCCATTTTTTGTAGGAAGTTGGTTTTTGGACCAGCTTTTTTGGGAGAACTGAAAGTGCCAGTTTTTTGCGTTCTTTCAAGATTATTTGCACACAGTTATTGCAGAGAGCCCCAAAAGCTCGGTCGTTTTTTTTTTTGCACAATCTCCAAGTGACCTTACTTTACCCTGTGGCCAATTTTTGTATGTATTTTTATACACGTTCATCACCATGAGTTATTCAATGGAACTCATAGGTTTCTTTGGACGCTTTTTTGTGGTGATAGTCACTTGTTGACGATGTTGATGGAACCGGCATAGAGGTGCCGTGGGCGGTGTGGGTTGTGGTTCCATGTTTGATAAAATACAAACAGAACAACAACAACGAGATTAAAACTTTACTCTTTCATTTCAAGTTAAATGTGTCACTACAAGGTATCTTTTACAACTAACTTAATCGGAAACGGAAAATCTTCTAAAGGCTATTATATAATTAAACATGAAATCTCTTACAACACACACCCTCTTATCACTTTCATAACAATCTCATTCACCATTCACACTTACACACCCAATTTACTTAGTATGCGCAATATTATAGTGGTATAGTGGTGTGGGGTAATGCCACTGATGCCCAGGACCTATTTATTCTGCAAAAAAAGTGTCTCCGCATAATAGTGAATATTCGTCAACGAGATAGTTGTAAACCTCACTTCATCAAACACAAAATACTGACACGACGAGTATGTATATCATGGAAGCGTCAAAATTCGTAAGAAAACATAAGAATCTTTTTACCTTTAACCCAAACCCTCGGCATCAATATCAACTTCTGGCACCAGAACCAAAATTAGAACTAATTAAAAAAGGGCCACAGTATACAATAATAAAAATATTTAATAAATTACCTTTAGATATAAGAAACGAAACAAATGACAATAAATTTAGAATAAAACTTAAGGATTTATTAGCAAAAAAATGTTATTACACTATTAATGAATATATTGAAGATAAAAACGTAACGAACTCCCGATCCTGATCTAGCTAACCACGATAGTGTTAATCTTAATACATTGACTATATATGTAGCTAACATAATACGAAAATTATTCTTAAACTATTTGAATTACTCTATTGACATAATTAGAAATGTATCAAATTACTGTAATACCTATGGATTAACAATTAATATTGTATAGCCTTAATATTATGTATTTGCTACACCCTAACAGGGTATGTACTCGTCTTATTATGTAAGTACATATTGCAATAAATAAAATAAATAAATATTATTTAAGAATTTGTAATTCACTTAAGGATAATATATTATAGTTTATTTATGTTTATATAAAATCTAATTGAACATACAATTTAAATTATGAACTTAGGTCATTTCCAGCCGGAGGGCGCTGATGACTGTACCACAGTTTATAACTACAACAGGCATCAACGATCCAATTAGATAGTTTTTACAACTTGTATACTCGTTTCAAGTGCATTTTACTACAAACTATATCCAATATGTATGTAAACTCCGAAAAATGGTCAATAAACTTATTATTATTATTAACTTAACATAATCTGATAACAATAAGAGAATGTTATTATAAAAACGAAAATAAAACATAAACTCAACAACGCTCAATTGCACACGAGTAGCGAAAAAGGAACACATTCGACTTCGATTAGAGAGAGACGAATTCAATTATTTCATTTTAAACACGAAATAAAATGGCGTGTAATGGCAAAAATTGTTCCGAACTTCTGTTCCCATTTTACTTCGATGATACCAGTGTCGTAAAATATTGTCTGCTAATATTTCTTCATCATTTTATTCATTTGTTAATGTAAAATAATAATATATAGCACAAAACCATTGCTATTTCCCATTCTATGGATATTGATTGGAAAATATACCCTACCATAAGTATTTAGAAAAATACAGTAATCTTCTATACACTTCTATTTCAAAACTTCTTTTTATATGGTAATACCTTTTGAAGCGCTCGAAGCGAGGTTAGCTTGGCTGTTCTGAATCGATCAGCAAAATTAAGCAACGTCCGCCTCGGTCATGACTTGGATGGGTGACCGGTGGTGACATACTACTGAGCGCTTCCGTGCTTCTGAGGGCACGTAAAGCCGTCGGTCCCGGTTGTTGTCTTAGGATGGCAGTCGTTATAGCATGGTGGTAGGGCATTTTGCGAATGCCCGCCTGGCTAGCTACCACCCTCAAGTTAAAAATCTGTCGCCAAGCACCTAACGGTGTGATCCGGCAGCTATCCTTGAGAGCCAGTCATTCTAGGCTAGCCTGAACAACATCTTCGACCACATCATCACTTACCATCAGGTGAGATAGTGGTCAAAGGCTAGCCTATCGGGGAGAGGAGAAGTAATTTGTAAGACGGCCGACTTACAAATTACTTCTCCTCTCCCCCTCCATACTTCATGGGTGTGATTTTTAATAAGAAGTGAATTTGCGTTTCAGTCGAGTACCGCGGGCACTGCCTGCTGGAAGCGTGTCGACTCTCGGAGCCTACAAGAGTCAAGAAGCAGCTCTCATCCACAAACTCACAGAACCAACCACCGCCTCAGCATCAACACCAGGTAACATACCATCATCAATGATGGCCGAGCGGTAATAGTTATGGATTGCCGTGCCACGGGCCCATGGTTCGATTCCCACCGCTGGCTTGAGCTTCCCGTCAGAAGGGCATTTTGCGAATGCTCATCTGACTATCTACCACCCTCAAGTAGACAATCTGTCGCCAAGCACCTAAAAGTGTGTTCCGGCAGCAGTCCTTGAGAGCCTGTGAAATTACAGGCACATGAGACTTAACCATACATGTACGTAGCAGTGATAGCTCAGTGGCATTGGCTATAGACAGCCGCGCAGCAGGTCCATGGTTCAAATCCCGCCGCGGGCTTGAGCTTCACCGCATGGTGGAAGGGCATTTTTGCGAATGCCCGCCTGGCTAGCGACCACCCTCAGGTAGAAATTCTGTCGCCAAGCACCTAACGGTGTGTTCCGGCAGCTGTCCTTGAGAGCCAATAATTCTAGGTTAGCCTGAACAACATCTTCGACCACATCATCACTTACCATCAGGTGAGATAGTGGTCAAAGGCTAACCTTCTCGTTGTGGCTCTATAATTTTTTTTTGCTGAACGTGGCAGTACAATGTAAAATATTTCAATATTAAAATTTGTAATTGACCTTCATAAGAGCGTCGTAGACGCCTAAATTGAATAAATGATTTTGAATTTGAATTTGAACCAATAAGCATAAAAAAACAAAATGTGGATGGAATAAGGGCGCACATATACACCTTGATAGGTGACGTACGCCACGATAGCAGATAACCATTTCATAGAACCTTACAATTCATAATCAATTATCAGTCATCATTATATTTATTAAAAATATTTCAGTTCATTTGTGTTTTGTTATTTTGTAGAGTTCATCAGCATCGACGACTGGCAGCACACATTCCTTAACCTCAGAATGCAGTACAGAAGCGTTGGCCAACTTCCAACATTTGGCGACCGCGGACCGTCCGCTGCACTGCGCCGCCGCCAGCGTATATCCCAAACGAAAACAGGTATGACCGTTATAACGAGACCCGCGGGCTGCTCACACAGCCTGGGCACTATCGATCAATATACTTTGGTTATTAACACTGGCCAACTTCCAACATTTGTGACTGTCGACCTTGTCGCCGCTGTTAACGTGTATCCCAAACGGACCGTTATAAACTGACCCGCGGGCATTAAAAACTGACTAGGGATTTAAAGATCAACATACTCTGGGATACGATTCTGTTAGAAGCATTGACCAACTTTGGTGAATTGAACATTTGGCAAACGCCGCGCCGTCCGTCTTTTGTATTGTGTATGCTTCTTCTAATTAGGAGTATTTGCCAACTTCCAATATTTGGCGCCGCCAAAGTATATCCCAAACGGAAACAGGTAACCGTCGTAACGAGACCCGCGGGCTGTTCACACGGCCTGGCCAACTTCCAACATTTGACGACCGCATAACAATAAGTATATTTTTTAAATCCCATTGATTCACGAGAACTCAGGCATGTCCATAATATTAGAACATGGCAAGTATTAAGCTCTGCTCTACTCTGATCAATGGACAATGTTCATGTCAGTTATTTTATTATTTACTTTTTATGTTTTATAGGTTAGCCTTTGACCACTATCTCACATGATGGTAAGTTAAATATATTGTTCAGGCTAACCTAGAATTAATGGCTCTCAAGGACAGGTGTCGGAACACACCCTCAGGTGCTTGGCGACAGATTTTCTACTTGGTAGCTAGCCAGATAGGCATTCGCAAAATGCCCTACCACCATGCAAATTAATGCATGCAGTTGAAATGTAATGTATGTGTATTTATCATGTCGTAGGTAATGGAGATGTTAATACGTAAAGGGGCGCGCGTCAACGAGAAGAACAAGGACGGACAGACGCCGCTGCACGTCGCCACTGACCATGCACATTTGGACGCCATGGACCTTCTCTTAAGGCATGGTGAGTGTTTACATCTATATATACAGGGTTATTGGTAAAATGCTAACAACCTCTTAGGGTTGACTTCTGATAGTCCTAACAAACATTTTGAAATAAATTTTTTTGGTTATGTTTTTTTTTTTTTTAAATATTTTTTTTATTTTTTTAAGCGACGAAGAGGTTGTTAGCGTTTTACCAATAACCCTGTATTTATTTGAAGCAGTGATGGCTCAGTTGCATTGGCTATGAACTGCCGCGCAGCAGGTCCATGGTTCGAATCCCGTCGCGGGCTTGAGCTTCATCGCATGGTGGAAGGGCATTTTGCGACCACCCTCAAGTGAAAATCTGTCGCCAAGCATCTTACGGTGTGTTCCGGCAGCTGTCCTTGAGAGCCAGTAATTCTAGGTTGAGGCCTAATTTCACCATACCATGTTTGTTTACGCTAAATCAGGCATTAGCTAATGGGTCTTTAAAAATAACAGAGCTGTTAAATCAGTCTACGTTCTATGAAGTTAACTGAATTAATCATCCATTTACAGTTGGTGGGACACTCGGTTCAGTTAACAGTCCGTTAAAAGGATTAAGGCTATCTATTACTCCATGAGTACGTAAATTCGGCACGCGAGAGTTGCTGTCTATGCGCACAACGCGGCGCTGCGCTCTAGTTGCACAGCGCGCTCTCAGTACACCGAGCGTCGAATAGATCAATGTCACGTCACACACAGTGCAACTAAAACAGTTGATTGACTCCAGGAGGTCTACTGCCAAAAACGAAGTTCAAAGTTTCGTTTGAAGGATCGCACTTTTTCTTACCACAAAACCCTTTCGGATCCAAATTTCGATAAATTCGTACTTCGTGAATTGACATAATATTGCCCGTATTAGTTTACACTACTCCCAAATGTTATTTGGAATTTATAATTTCGTATTTAGAAATTAAGTTGATTATGGATTAATGATAATCTCTCGTAATCTGTCGTAGAGTTATCGTTTGCTGCGAAAATACTTTGCTTCGACAAAATTTGCTGCATTCCATTTTTACACATTTTCGTTTTTAACTAAGAAGCTATGTACCAAGTATAAATGAGCACCTACACCGGTATGCTATTTCATAGGATAGTTTATACATTGTAAATTTTATCCCTCATTTGCAGCATACATCACAAAAATGAAATTAATTTATTTTATACCCGTATAATGGTGATGCGCTTGGTGGTGGAAGATAAAGTTATGGAGTCTGAACATGAATCATTGTTGTGTTTTCAAGAATATGTTTACCTAACTTAGGTACACGTTGCATGGTTGTTCGTAGAAAGCAGCGCGAGAAACAGGAACTTCAAAAAAGAAGGGTTACGTGTATCACGGGTCTGCCTCTTCAAAAAATAAAACATTCTGACAAACGTTGTATTGAACACATGGGCTTATCTACTAATGTAAGGCTCATGGTTGCATTCTCGTTTTCATATTCGAAGTAGAATTTACTAAAGAGTTTATAGTGTTAGGCATAATTCCATTAGGTTCTTTGTTCGTCAACCACACAACCATCACTGTGAAAAACATTTGTTTACTAAGAAAATAAATCGTAGAATACGTTGAATTCTACAAACACATACATGAATCAATAGTTTATTAACTATCGAAACATTCTTCTTCTGAAATTCTTTTTGGTTTTTGATTTATATACCAACTATTTTTTATATCTCAACTATTTTTTGTTGTTACTTATTTTATTATCTTACAGTTCAAACACCACACGGTATTATTTATTTGCTTATTGAGTATTATTATCATGAAATAATAAAGTTGCTGTTTAAATTTTTTAATCAACTTAAAAATATGGAGGAAAGTTATAGTCACGTATATTTTTTTATGTTACTGGATCATGCAAATCCAGTAAAAAGTAACGCTTAAACGTATCGTTATGATTATTTTATGTTGAGCAGCATATACCTACAAATGAGTGTTCTAGTAGTTCGTAAATTACTCTCAATTTACTTAATAAAATTATTTGCTAAATAAGCCTAAAACTAACAATAATTACTACTCTTGCTGATATTAACCAATATTGTGGGTGACAACTTGTCTTAGACGTATATTTAAGATACTAAAAATGTTGAAATAAAATTAATCAAACGTCACTGACTCCTTTTTGAAGCGCTCGTAGCGAAGTGTGCTTAGCTATTCTGAACCGATCAGCAAAGCTAAGCAACGTCCGCCTCAGACATGAGTTGGATGGGTGACCACTGGTGACATTACTACTGAGCGATTCCGTGCTACGGACGGCACGTTAAGCCGTCAGTCCCGGTTGTTGTCTAAGGATGGCAGTCGTTATAGCATGGTGGTGAGACATTTTGCGAATGCCCGTCTGGCTAGCTACCACTCTCAAGTAGAAAATCTGTCGCCAAGCACCTAAAGGTGTGTTCCGGCAGCTGTACTAGAGAGCCAGTAATTCTAGGTTAGTCTGAACAACATCTTCGACAACATCACTTACCATCAGGTCAAAAGGTCAAAAGGCTAACCTATCAGGCATAATAAAAATAAAACACCAAAAAAGATGAAAGCAACTTGTGGAAGTCGGACAATGATACTGTGAGCTCAGAGTGTTTTGAATCTGCATGGTATCGACATCCACAAGTTATTTCATACTTTTCCGCGTATGAAATTTATGTAGTTACGTTTATAAAAAATATTTTCTAAAACTCCTCTAAATTTATTTGACGTATGCTTTCTCCTAGTAGTGAATAATTAGGATGAACATTGTCGTTATTGTTTTCATAATCAGGGTGAATGTTTATGTTGTCATCTTGAATTTTTAAGTTTCTAATGGACATACCACGCTCATTTCTGCTGTCTATGATTTCGGGCGGTAAGCATTTCATATAAAATTTTATTAATTTTGGTCTCACCTTAGTTTTAAAAAATGTAACCTTGAATCTGGTAATACCAAATAGAGTTTTTATTTACAGAAGTAGATCTAATGTGTTTATTATATATATACATATATATTAAATTATATATTTTTAAATAACATTTCGCATAAACTTTATTCTGCAGTTGAATAAAACATCTTGAAGAAAATATAGGAATGTTTATTGCTGAAAACAACTCCTCGATCTGAGAAAATCCTATACCAGAAGCTATAACTCCCGTGGTACAGCTATATCAGCATCAACGTGTTATCTTTCTTGTTTTCAGATGAAGTCAAACAACATTGATATAAGTTAATGTCTTCTCTCACCTATCAAGAAGAAGTTGTTTGATTTACATTCAAACAAATTATTGTGGTGTTCTTTTTCTTGAAGTTGTTTTAAAAAGTAGGAGATGTCAATTATTCGCCGTCCCGATATAGGTTGAAAATAGTCTTATATTTATCCATTTGAATAATAAACGCGTCCTCGTTGCCATCAATTTCTCTGTAACACCATAAAATAAAATATAAAGATAGTATGACGAAAATTATTCCTATTAAATTCCAGTTTTAGAATTCAGTCCTTATTCTAATTTAGAATAAGTAAAAAGCCCAAATTTACACTTATTTTAATATACTTAGGGCAATAATCGTACTCGTTCGTTTTAACGGGCATAACGTAGAATTAATGGCTCTTAAGGGCAGCTGCTAGAAACATGGTTAGGTGCTAGGCGACAGATTTTGTACCTGAAAGGATGGGAGCAAGTCAAGCAGGCATTCTTAAAATTCTCAACCGTCCGCAGTCCTTGAGAGCCACTGAAATTACAAGCACATGAGACTTAACAACTATGTTTCAAAGTGACGGGCGCAGTGCAATTCGTGACTTGTGACGAAATGCATCTGTTATAGGCAGAGGTTAGTCCACTTGACATCAGGTGGATGGGCCTCGACCTTATTCCGTCACAATTACATAAAAAAACTTAGTTGTCTGAAAAAAAATCACCACTTTTTCAAACTGAAAAGTTGACTGAATCTACAATATCTGAGAACCATGCATACCTAGTCATAATGTTAAGTGTTTTGAAGGATTACTAGAAATAGTAACTTTTTACCTCTTTTAGAACCTACTGTTATGTTTAGACTGTGGTCAATAGAAATAAATAAACAAACAAAAAATTACTTACCATATTTCAATTCCCATTTTCTTTTGCCTTCAACCGTGATTTAGTGCGTGGTTTATTTTCTTTATTTGCCATTTCCAGAAAACAACCAAAAAAAAATATTGTCTCATAAGTTTTCATAAAATATTTACACAACGGGAGATAAACACAAACACAGTCTATCTAATGCCTCTAATGTTCTAATAGAGATATTTACACTATGAGGAATAAACACTGTGTCATAATTATATGCTATAAGTCACTAAATAATAATTATTTACAATTTATTGTGTATCGTCATGATATTTGTTTACGCAGATACCAAGAAGTGCGCGCGCAAAAATTTGACACAGATCTTGTCTTGGTGACGTCCCGCGGGACACTGACGAGCGACATTTGGATATATTATCACTTAAATATTCGATTTAAAAAAGAATAGATGTAATGAGAAAAAAGGATCGGTTTAGTTGTATTTCAAATTAAATTACCTACAAAATGGTATAAGTTATATATTAAGTGGAGTATTAGTACCTGTTAAAAATGAAATTTGGCCGGTAAAAAAACCGCAAATCGAACTTAGTTCATTATTTTTTTCTATCGAGAAAATTTACTCGTATCGTGATTTGAACGAATACACAATAAAGACAAAGAATGTAACTAAAACATATATTTATTTCAGATTTGAAATGTTCTTCTTTGTTTATAAAAAACAACATCTACTTTAGGCCAAAACGGGAATACCCGACCTTAACAAGGCGTCAAATAAATAACAGAGTATGGTGAAACTAGGCCTAAGCCTGTTAATACTTTCAACCACACCATCACTTACCGTCAGGTGAGATTGTATCGATATTATCAGCAATAAAAAAAATATAGTTACCGTTTTCATTTCGGACACTACAAGTTCACAATTAACAAAACATACACAATCTACCAGATTCAATTGTATTGGTTAATTGATTTGGCGCTTAGAAATGCTCGGTACCGATTGTTCATTATGCAGTAATGTTATTGCGCCGAGCGGTACAGTTCAAACCACGCCCGCCGCGGTAAAGTTTGCGTTCTGCTGTTTTAGAGCTTTACTTACATATTTGCTAATCTAAGGTCATACAACAATGTATTGAAAGATATCCTTTATACCAAACCCAAAATAAACAGACCAAGATACAACCTCTGTGTTGAGTCTGGATGCTCCGACTGGCAATTTACATTAGTAGTTAGTGCTGAGTGCACACACCTTTGAAATTTGTTTTCACATTTGTGTTTATTCGGTGAAACGTAATGTCTATTAATTAAGAAGCCGGAAAGCTTTATGACCTGTACCAGGTAGTCTTAAATAGTAGGCAATAGTAGGTTTAAAATATATTTAAAATGTAAGTATTCTGTTTAGCGATAAGGGTGGCATATTCTCTAATAAAAAACCCTGTATAAAAAATTAAGAATAAAAAAAAAAAAAAAAAAAAAAAAAAAAAAAAACATTATCCGTCTATTTCATTCTGTTTATATAATTACACAAATTTGTGGAATACAATCCAGCTCCAAACTATTGCATTTTAAGTCCTATTTCTAATTTGATTGTATACTGTCTTGTGTATAAATAAATAAAATATATAAATAAAAATTTGTTCGTGGATATTTTACAAGATGTCTCTTATCACCTGGGGAGGCATCAGGAATCTTCCAGTATACTGATCCTATTAGATAGATGAGTATGTTTCCTGCCCAGGGAGATATAAGACTATACAATTTATTGGAGTACAAAATTGTATGCCCAAGGCGGGAATCGAACCCGCATCCTCCGATATCGCGTCGGATGCCTAAACCTCCTCGGGCATTTTTGCAATAACGAATGCATCGCGTATTACACTTCTAAATTACAACAAGAGGAAACATTATAGTCACGTGCGGGATTCGAATCCACGCCATCCACCCCTATAGCCGGGGTATGGTCTATCCACTAAGCCAACATGACATATGATTCATGACTCTGGGGATGGAGCGACACCTTTAGTTCAACTTACGTTGTACTACAAACAAGACTAATATTTGCAATTAGCTTTAAACTTTTTAATGATGACACAACCCTATAGTTTTAATATTTTTATTTTGCAATAACGTATGCTCTGCGGATTACCTTACAAAATTACAACGAGAGAAATAAATATAATGATTTTTGGGATTCGGAAATGCGCCACAAATTGAATGAATCATATGTCATGTTGGCTTAGCGGTTAGAGCATATCCCGGCTATAGGGGTGGATGGCGCGGGTATGACTATTGATAATTTTAATTTATATATTGATACATGCACGCAAAGTAGGATGCACAATAGCGGCAATATTGCGGAAAAGAGCATGCATACCAAGTACATAAATAATGATAATTTTTCGTTTCTTTGTAATTTTGTACCATATAAGTATTATTTATAGTTGTATATCCCATAAGGTGCGAAAGTGAACGCATGCGACGCGCGAGGCGAGAGCGCGCTGTGCATCGCCGCGCGCAGGGACTCCGCCCCCGCGTGCCGCCTGCTGCTGGCGTGCGGGGCCGACACCAGCGCCGATACACACTACAACCAGCCGCTAGGTGAGTACTGCACTAACTTGTACATACAGTGGCTGTTCGGTTAACTATGCGGTCGGGTTGAACCCTATCACTATGCGTATAGTGTTCATATTCGCGAGGACGCGATCTGTTGTTAATGTGGGCGGCTTGATCATAGCCGCCGCTAGGGTAAGCTATTTTTAATTTGCTTCCAGTTCGGCTCAGGAGCTCATCCGAATTACACACGCGGCCGTGTTTGTTTTGCTTTGACCCAGAAAACATGAGGTCTTGTACTGTGTGCGAAAGTAGTGCTAATCAATGTTTAATTGGATTGGTTGGGGTTGCGGCAACCTATAGTTACTTCTGACGCCAGGCGTCCAGCATTGAACATTTTGTGTGAAGGAACTATCAGGGAGTTAACCGGGACGAGACGGATCTCTTCCTCTGCGGACTGCGTACTTCGAGATCGGGATTGAGGGAAGTTTATTCGAATATAATCCCTAGATTTATTTAACTGCAGTTAGAATAAGTTAGGTGGTTTGAAATAAAACTTCCTTTTTTTTTATTGCTGATAGGTAAGCCTTTGACCACAATCTCACTTGATGGTAAGTGACGATGTGGTCGAAGGTGTTAACAGGCTTAAGCCTGTTAGCCTAGGTTAACCTAGAATTACTGGCTCTCACATACAGCTGCCGGAATACACCGTTAGGTGCTTGGCGACAGATTTTCCACTTGAGGGTGGTCGCTAGCCAGGCGGGCATTCGCAAAAATGCCCTTCCACCATGCGGTGAAGCTCAAGCCAGCGTCAGGATTCGAACCATGGACCTGCTGCGCGGCAGTCCATAGCCAAAGCCACTGAGCTATCACTGCTTCAAAACTTTCCGTTCGGCTACTTCGTACTTTCCGTTCCAACGTTCCTTTCGGCGGAACGATCAGCGAGCCGTTAGTGGATGAGTGGATTCCCGCCATTTCGTTTGCCCGCGTGCATAGTAGCGTAATAGATCGGCTGGTGTCTTCCTGTGACTTCCAGGAACCCAGTCGAATACGCCACGACGTACGTGGTAAAGTGTGGGACTACGGGGATTTAAACCGCCCCTTCTCAAACATTGGCGAAACGATAAACTGTGGATATTTGTTACTAACACTTAAGTTCGGTACGCTCTTGTCGGTTCATTGAACATATACACCAGAAGAAGCGACACTCAAGTATGTGTGCTCGTAAAAGAGTTCATGGCTATGTGTGAGTGCAACAAAGTCGCGGGTGATGCGCGGGCCGTGGTGTGCGGGACAGGCACCTCTAGTGGTGCCTCTAATTCAGGGAGTTCACTCATTCTCAGCTAGGCTAGCTTGAACCGTTTTTATGTCTGTAACATAACCAATATTCCTTTACATGCTTCTTTTTCCTTCGAGGCGGCGCGACCGTTATATTAAATTTTGCTTTATATGCTGTATGTTATATATTTTCTCAGGTTCAATTATTTATTTCCGTGCCGTCATGTGCTGAAATAAATAGCATTTCATAAGTGTGTGAATAATTTAAGAATATAGTCATATCGGTGATAAATCTTAAATTGAAGCAATTTAAGATTTGATAAACACAAACTCCATCAGTTAAGATGTATGAAATAATCTCTATATATAAAAATTACGTGTCACGTTGTTTGTCCGCGATGGACTCCTAAACTTCTGAACCAATTTTTAATTTGATTTTCACAGCATGTGCATTTTGATTCAAATTGAAAGATAGGGTAGCATATACACCTCAATTTATAGTCGTAATTACCCGTGCGAAGTCGCCATCTTTGTTATTTTCTTTCATCAAAAGACTAACAGCCTCAACCCTATTGCTCAAGCGCGCCGATAAAGAGTCAACGTCGCGCGATCTCACACGTACGATTAGTCTACGATTAGGCCTGATACCGTTGAATTCCAATCGACGCGGCGAAGACATGAAGTTCATGGAGATCTAATATTTATAACTCGGGAGTCTTTATGTATTGAGAGAATAGATACCTTTTTAGAAAAACATGCTATATCTTCGACCACCTCACTTTTCATTAGGTGAGATCGTGGTATAATGATTTTATATTACACATAAAAAACGTAGAACTTTCTGAGATTCCTCACTGCAGCTGTACCATTTTTTTTTATCTTGTTGTGACGGAAGAAGCTCGAGGCACACCTGATGTTAAGCGGACTAACCTCTGTCTATAACACTCCTCTGCCTAAGTCACGAATTGCACTGCGCACGTCACCTTGTGACATAGTTGTTAGATCTCATGTGCCTATAATTTCTCCTCGGACGACAGATTGATCTTAGCCCACTCGGACGACCCGCGGAAACTTTACTGACTGTACGATCTTACCTATTCGGAATACATGGACATGCCATCGAAATCTTGACGATTTAATTTCTCCTACAATGTTTAGCTTGAAAGCCATATACCGAAATCTCTTTTCTATACAGGCTTACTTATCCTGGAATCTGAAGATGTTAAAAGTATCAAGACATAGATGACCTATTCTATGTGCGAGTACTGTACACGTACCGACAAACCTGTGACCTTGTAGGCCATTTTCATTTAGAACCTTGACTCACCGTTTTTGATCTACGTGTTTTGAAAGAAGTCGGTTTATTTGCCTGTTATAAACAAAATTGCAATGATTCCTATTCCATTTTGAGGATGGTTTTATAGCCTCATACTGGCAGTTAAGTCCGAGTGAGATCTATCAACCGTCCACGATGCCTTTATGTGAGTACTATACGCGTAGTGACCTGCGAGTTCATAGGCCATTGTCAACTAGATACCCATCTCACCGTTTGCAAACTACGTACCATTTGCCAAATTAATCGGTATAGCTACTTTAAAAAAATATTTGAAGTGCTTCCCGTTTTGATTATGTTTCGACTTCATAAAATGTACGTTCATACACCAAATAAAAAACACAGACGAATTGAGAACCTCCTCCTTTTTTGGAAATCGGTTAAAAATATTGGTACACACTGTAATGAGTAAAAAACAAAAAATGAACCACCTCCTTTTTTTGCACGACTGCCCAAAAAAAGAGAGTTCAAGGTATGTATGAATGTTTGTGAGTTTGTTTATTCCGCAATAACATTTATACAGTCTAATTGATTTAAATGTAAGATATATCGTTAGACTCGTATTGCCATCGCAAGTGACACTAGGTACATAAATGTATAAAAAAAATCAAACTGGCGGAGTTTTAACGCCACGTTGTCAGATAAAAAAAAACCTAACCTATCGAGTGGGCTATCAAAATGAAGACCTTTAAGACACAATTCTATAAATATATATAACTTGCAGTTTTATGTTCAATGGAACGATAAAAGGTTTAACGAAAAAAAAATGCAATCGGTTTTTTTTTACTTTTTAAGTTTTTTATACTTCTAAATATGTTTACAAGCACTATCGCGTGCCATGCAAAAATCACGTTTAAAGTCACGGTCAAATCACGATTAAAGTAATAATAGTAATTAGAGCACAAAACTTCGGTTAAAAATGCCGAGTCCAGGTGGCCGAGGAGGTTTAGGCATTGGTTGCAATGTTCGATTCTTGCCTTGGGCATAATAAAAAAAATGTCGTACTCCAATAATTTGTATAATGTAATTTATATGTGTTTAAATTGGTTAAAAAATAGCCAAAAGAACTTCGCGAAAGAATACAAAAAAAAATATTTTTTTAACATTTAATTCTCGCTTCGTTCACTGACATCCACCTGTCTCTGCTGATGAGTACCATCCCCGGTTCGTGTAATACGAGCCAGCACGAGATCGCGAGGCGCCGACCTCAGGTCGTACGCCCACCCGACCCGCGCGAACATCTCTATGAAGAACGTGGTGAAGTTCAACCAGTCGTTGCCGAGCTCAGCAGTCTTGTAGTCCCAAGGGAACACGTGGTGGTAGTTGTGGAAACCCTGCAACAAAATAACTTTTTAGAGCAATTCTTATGTTAGTGAACAACAAAAATATTTAACACACTACCAAATAAATTAAAAGAGAAAAAGAGAAAGAAACACTCGAATTTTGCCAATAGTTTAAAGTTATTTATTGATTAATAACACCATATTATAGATAAACATATTTTAGTGTAAAAATGGACGCCGTTTGAATATCAACAACCCTACACGCAAAGTAAAATAGTGGTTCTTTACTGATAGGTGTGCGTGTGTGTGTGTGTGTGTGTGTTTGTGTGTGTGTATGTGTAAGTGTGCGTGCGGAGTGCTGTGTGTATGCGGAGCGCGCGGTCAAGTAATAATACATATATAACATGTGTAATAATTAATATATCACTGCACGCTCACAGATTTAATTTTTTTTTATGTCATCGTGACGAAACAAGCACGAGGCCCCCTTGACGTTAAGCAGACTAACCTTTGCCTACAACAGAAACATTTCGTCAACAAGTGATGAATTGCACTGCGCCCGTCGCACCCTGAGGCATACTGTTTTTAAGTCCCATATGCATGTAATTTTACTGGCTCTCAAGGACAGCTGCCGGAACACACCGTTAGGTGATTAGCTACAGAATTCCTACTTGAGGGTGGTAGCTAACCAGGCGAGCATTCGCAAAAAACGGTACGGAAACCTCGTTGTGTCAGTTAAACTCGCACTGAGCCGGTTTTATTAAGATGTTCACGTGTCCATACCTCTCCATAAACAAAGAAGGATACAGCTTTGTTCTCAGCAGGTAATATGCTCCTGTCGTAAGGCTTATTGCCCCAAAGGTGCGCCGCGCTGTTCACCAAGAACGTTGCGTTCAAATTGGCGACGTATCTGAACATAGCCACGTGCCACGCGACTTTGAACGATTCGCCCCAACAGTACATCGGTGTCACTGTGGGTAGTATGAAGCAGATTGTGCCTATGAATGGGATCGCGTACCTGCAAAAAAAATAATTTAGGCGTCGAGTTAAAAATATTCCTCCTTTTTTTAAATCTAGTTCAATAGACAAGATTATCACACTTATATATGCGACAGATAGTGAGTGTGTGTGTGTATGTTTATAATTCCTTGACTCTGAAACAGCTGAACCGATTTAGATAAAGTTTGAAAATAATTTAGGTTCTGTATTAACACAAATTATGTTACCTATTGCCTTTATCTTTACAATGACCACTATCTCACCTGACGGTGAGTGATGATGTATTCGGAAATGTTGTTCAGGCTAACCTAGAATTACTGATTCTCAAGAACACACTGTTAGCTGCTTGGCGACAGATTTTTCACTTGAGCGGCGGATGTTGCTTAACTTAGCTGATCGGTTAAGAACGACTAAACAAACTTCGCTACGAGCGCTTTAAAATGAGATGAAAGAAAAGAAGACGACCTATGCCAAAATCTTAGCTTGGCCAGACCTACTCTAAATGTCCAGGTCTATTGGCTAAGCCTAAACATAAGTCATACTTACTTCTTCTGAAACGTTAAAACTGGATTGGCGTAAATATCGGACATGTCTAGGGTCCTCCCCCTCTTCTTCACTTCTGGAAGCTTCTTCACGAGGAGCCACCCGACGTGGGAATAGAAGAAACCTCTGGTCGCGTTGTGGGGATCAGCATCCGTGTCACTGTAATTAAATAATATAAAAATACCGGTTATTTATGAATCTGGCTTCGCTCTATATTTAGGGCTGCTCATCGCAACAACTTGTGAAAGAAACAAAGTTATGATAATCTACGGGTAATAATAGAAACTTTCTGATTTATAATTTTATTAATAATTTGAATCTAGTACTACTATTAAAATTTTATAGACTCACGAGAGTATATCTTGGAATAATTTCTCATCTCTATATTTATTAAATATTATTGAATTTTGTCTCTATTTTATGTTTTTGTTTCAAGACAAATATGTATAGTTGTTTGCTAGATAATTGTATAGTAATTATTAATCTACTAGTGACATATGTGCGCCCAAGATACAGGCTATGCCTAGTTAGGGCCACTGCACTACTTAGGTTTATATATAATTTCATAATTTTTAACTAAAATTTCAAAAATTATAAATTTAAACACATTAAAAGTAGTTATTGTGACATAACTGTAATAGTCCGGAATATGGTATTGCAAAATTTTTTTGTACTTAGATATTGATGTCTTCTATAAATATCTTGTAATTCTTATAATTGTAGTACATCACTTTGCTCTTTGTCAGTCATTTCCGCAGCGTAACGTTATTTTTGGTATTTTTTTCACGCGTTACTCATTATCGAAGTTTTCATACGCATACCTATTTTTTTTGAAAATATTCTATAACCCATGTTTATCAGGGATAATGTAGGATTCTAATCATGAAAGAATTTTTCAAATCGGTGCCATAGATTCAGAAGTAAAAAATGCAAACAAATAAGCAAGTCCTCTTTATAATATTAGTTTAGACAAGGCCTCTCCATTGTTTATGTATAACCTTTTTGGTTTAAAAATGGATATCCCTTGAATGTGATGATCTCATGGGTGTATGTTTTCCACGCTTACCGTTCCGCATTCGCGCACAGCTAATCGAAATGACAATCATAAGGATAGCGATATTAGATAGATATTTTTAAAAGATGAACCTCAAAGGTACCATGTGAAAAAAGTTTCACTCAAATATCTCAAACCATGAAGGTTCTATGTCAATTCAAAGTACCTGTTGCAATAAAACGGCAATTTCATAGTTTGACCCCTATTATTTGTATCAATTTCTTTTATCTCTATGTTAATTACGAAATATTTCTAGGTTATTTTTTTCTTGTGTATTGGTTCTCATTTTTGTTTCTATCTATATATTTTTTTGTGTGGCAATAAACGAATTTTGATTTATATTTTATATATATAAGAACTACTACAGTACTTCGTGTTTAATATTACTTATTTACTGGTAGTTTGGCTTCCATAAATTCTACATTACTGTGGCCATATGCTACTCCTCTGGATAGTCGTTAGCATAAGCATTTTTATGAAGCGAACTTTAGCGTTATTTATCTATTTTCTATTGTTGTTGTAATCACTTTCTAACTGTGGAGGCTTGTAAATGGCTCTTCTTTGTTTATACTAATATTACTTTGTAATGAAATCTGTAAGCCCCCCGAATACAAGTAAAATAAAAATAAATTAAATAAAAATATTTCGAAATAGGAATAAACACTCACGAGTACTTATGATGCAGTCTGTGGTCTCTGATCCAGGTGATAGCGGTGTTTTGAAACGCCAGCGAGTTGAAGACCATCAGCAGGATTTGGAGCGGCATTTTGGCTTTGTAACTCTTATGGGTCCATAACCTGTGGGCTCCCGCGGTGATTCCCATAGTTGCAGCTACGTAGAGAAAGTATGCTGGAATTTAAAAGAAGATTAATAACCTCAGGCGTTGTTTTTCGGCAATATATTATTGAGCATAAAAAATATTTAAAAATAATTTTTAGAAATCAAAACTAAAGTTGGTTATGCAGGAAGTTATGTCGAAATTGCCATTAGATATATTTTATATAATATGTTTAAAAAATAGTTCAATATGTATTCATTTGTTTACAAGCGCTTATCGCGTGCTGAGCGAAAATCACATCTATACAATTTTTGAGTACAATAACTTTTTTAACTTGGAGTGAGAAACAGAACCAGATCCCCGATTTTGACCACATGCCCTAACCACTGGTCTATCGAGGATCGCTCGACTGAGCCGTAATTTTATGCTCTAATTGTATTACTTTAACCGTCATAGGGGCCCATGCGCGGGCATCAGTCAGACTTCTTCTTAGAGTATAAAATTTCACACCTAATTGTCCATACAAACCAGCTATATGTTAGTAGTTAAAAAACATCAGGTTGATCTCAATGACTGCTTATGCTTGCAAAGGCACCAGTTCGACAGATGTATAGAGCATAACACACATAGAGAAAATCTAGCATAAGTGATGTAGCAAGAAATAAGGAAACTAAAGACTGTATAGTCTGCCATTAGGCCTCAGTAAAGTACATTTATAGTCCAGCTAGATGTTAGTAAGTCATGAGGTTCGTTTTTATGACCTCGTACTTGCGCGATGCTGCTTGCGGAGCCACCAGTTTGACAAATGTATAGAAAACCTACCATAAGTGATGGGAGAAAGAAATATGGTACTCACTAAATACAATAGTCTGCCATTTGGCCTCAGTAAAGCACAGATATAGTCCATAGAGTCCAGCCAGATGCGAGTAGCCGAAGGTCATCAGGTTCGTTTTGATGATCTGGTACTTGCGTGGGGCTGCTTGTGGAGCCACCAGTTTGACTTCTTCTTCTTCATGTTCTATATTTGGTGGTGTTGGTTTTGTGCACGGAGCCATAGTCTGTTATGATCATTACAATTCCTTGAAAAAAACTAGTGAAATATTGAGGAGTAATAAATAATATGGGACCACGTGGGGATGCCGGGCTGGAAATGGAAACCCACGTCGCATGGTGGTAGGGCACTTTGCAAATGCCCGCCTGGCTAGCTACCACCCTCAAGTAGAAAATCTGTCGCCAAGCACCTAACGGTGTGTTCCGGCAGCTGTCCTTGAGAGCCAGTAATTGTAGGTTAGCCTGAACAATATCTTCGACCACATCATCACTTACCATCAGGTGAGATGGTGGTCAAAGGCTAACCAATCAGAAATAAAAAAAAAACATTTTTTCGTGTGGGAGTCGTATGAGGTGACGAAAGGAACTATATGAGAAGGTGGGCAGCAGCGCCTTCTGGAGAACTGCCATCTACACTGCCATCCCTAAGAAGCCTGCTAAGCATGTGTTGCATATTTGTAAAGCTGCATGGTCGAAGAGCATTATGAAAATTCTCGCCTGGCTAGCTACTACCCTATAGTCGGAAATCTGTCGCCAAGCAACTAACAATGTGTTCTGGCAGTAGTCCTTTAGAGCCAGTTGAATTATAGGCGACTTAACAACTTTTTATCTCAGGATGACGGGCTCATGTGACGAAATGAAATGCATCTGTTGCAGGCAGAGTTTGCCGCTTAACATCAGGTGGGCCTCGTGCTTGTTTCGATCGAAGCATGGACCATAGTCAAGGCAGTACAAAATTACTCAAAAAAATTATACTATGGGGAGAGACCATCATGTTGACTGAGGTTTTTTTAGAAGCATTTCGTTTCTGTGGTGAAGTGATTTTTTTTTATTTATTCAAATAAAATTATCGAAAGGCCGAGATCTACTACCAAAATTAATTGAATCAATACTGAATACTAAAATATTATAAATGCGAAAGTAACTCTGTCTGTCTGTCTGTCTGTTATGCTTTCACGCCAAAACTACTGGACCGATTTGAATGAAATTTGGTATGGAAATAGTTTGAGACCCGGGATAAAACATAGGATAGTTTTTATCCAACTGCGCAAAAAGAGGTTTTTTTTTTTTTTTTTTTTTTTATGCCTGATACGTTAGCCTTTGACCACTATCTCACCTGATGGTAATTGATGATGTGGTCGAGGATGTTGTTCAGACTAACCTAGAGTTACTGGCTCTCAAGGACAGCTGCCGGAACACACCGTTAGGTGCTTGGCGACAGATTTTCAACTTGAGTGCGGTAGCTAGCCAGGCGGTCTTTCACAAACCACCCTGCTGAACGACTGCCATCGTGAGACAACAACCGGGACCGACGGCTTAACGTGCCCTCCGAAGCACGGAAGCGCTCAGTAGTAATGCCCAACCAGCGGTCACCCATCCAAGTCATGACCGCGGCGGGCGTTGCTTAACTTTGCTGATCGATTCAGAATGGCTAAGCAAACTTGGCTACGAGCGCTTAAAGGTTAATGTTTTTGTGCGATAACCGACATACGCGCGGGCGGAGCCGCGCCCGGAAAGCTAGTATAATAATAAAACACATAACTGGCTGGCTACCACCCTCAAGTAGAAAATCTGTCGCCAAGCTGCCCTTGAGAGCCAGTAATTATAAAATTACAGGCACAACAGTATCTCAGGGTGATGGACACAGTGCAGTTTATCACTTATGACGAAATGCATCTGTTATAGGCAAAGGTTACCGCTTAGCATAAGGTGAGCCACGTGCAACAATAGTATTTAAAAAAAAATAGAGTTAATCGGTCTCGCAGACAGACAGGCATTCCTTAAGGCGAAATTTTAGAGCTGTATTCATGTTTCTTATTTATCGAGAGACATTCTTGAAATCGTGTTATCGGATCAGGTATTTTTTTTTTGTGTTTTTGACGGAATAAGTACGTGGACCACCTGATGTTTAAAGTGTCATGTGCCTGTTATGTATTATTTAATATTTTTTTATATAATCTCATTCGGTAATATTCTAATTATGAAATGAAATACAGACCTTTATTGGCATAATTTATATACATAAGTATATCTTTAAGAAAATTAAAAAATTTAATTAAAGCATTATTCTACTAACAAAACAATGCTCTAAAACATTATTTTTATTATTAAAGTACAATGTGTCCCGATCAAGGAAATTTCAATTCAATTTAAGTACACATTATCTGGAGTGAGCGTGATGCCCGCGCAACGCGCTGATTTTTATATTGCATTTTATTTTATGTAGCTACCTATAGCCATGAGATTAAATAAAGTAGTGTATGCAACTGCATATAATTAGGTATTAAAACACTCGTGTAGTCTTATTTTGAAACTCGCCTGCGGCTCGTTTCAAAAAACTACACTCATGTTTTGATATCCTCTATGTCATATAATAGTTGCATAACCTACTATTATTACTTTGCTCGATGTAAATATTCAAAACTCTATTCAACGGGGAACGCAGCGCGGTCCAGTGTACCCGCGGCGGGTGCTCTTAGCTCGGAGTAGGCATTGTCTTTTACTAATAATATTTTTTTTTTTTTTTTTTTTTTTTTATGCCTGATAGGTTAGCCTTTGACCACTATCTCACCTGATGGTAAGTGATGATGTGGTCGAGGATGTTGTTCAGACTAACCTAGAGCTACTGGCTCTCAAGGACAGCTGCCGGAACACACCGTTAGGTGCTTGGCGACAGATTTTCAACTTGAGGGTGGTAGCTAGCCAGGCGGGCATTTGCAAAGTGCCCTACCACCATGCTGTAACGACTGCTATCCTAAGACAACAACCGGGACCGACGGCTTAACGTGCCCTCCGAAGCACGGAAGCGCTCAGTAGTAATGCCCAACCAGCGGTCACCCATCCAACTCATGACCGCGGCGGACGTTGCTTAACTTTGCTGATCGATTCAGAATGGTTAAGCAAACTTGGCTACGAGCGCTTCAAAAAAATTTAATTAATTGTTAGCATTTTACCAATAACCGTGTATATATTATATCGTACACTAATATATATACACTCTTTCAAACAATCATGTGTCAAAATACAAACTGCTCATTGAAACTCACTTCATCTTAAACTGTTTTAATTATATATAAACCAACAGCCTTCACGTTCACCTTTTGCCATTATCCACACGCTTGGCAGGCGCCTTCGGGGTCCGTATCTAAATAATACTTGTATGTACATTCAGTCAAAAAAGTATCGGGAATTCATAATTTGTCCATGGTTCCAAATTTTTCAACCAAAAAAGTCAACTTCAAAAAAGGAGGAGGTTCTATTTATTCTTTATTTATGTTTGTTACCTCAGAACTTTTGACTGGGTGCACTGATTTTGATAATTCTTTTTAATTGGAAAGCCAATGCTTGCCGTGTGGTCCCATTTAAATTTCTTCAAAATCGGCCAAGCCGTTTTTGAGTTACACTCCAATAACTGAAAAATATTTTCCTACCTTGATGACATAGTCGACAGTGAATGACAATAGATCCCGTAAGTAGCAAGGGTCACTATAAACATTGAAACATTTTGCGAACAATATTGTGCTAATAGGTACTTTTGAACTATCATGGTACAGACTTCAGCCAGTTATTTCACACTTTTGAGTGATGAAGTCGGTTCCATTTTTAGGTAAAAACATTTTTTGTTGTTGTTAGATTGGCACAACTGTTTTCCAATTTGGCGCGGTTTGCGACTTAGTAGTATTTCAAAACAAAAAACTTAGAAAAACATGTTTGTACTTACATAGCTCGAGCCTGAGCTTTCGCAGACGGGTCCCGCGTTGCACTCTATTTATAAAGTTATAATAAAGGCCGGTTTTTCAATCGTGAAATAGCGGCAAATTAAGTTTTTTAATCATCAGATATAAAATATCAAATTGATAAAATGTTAACCGAACAAATATAAACACATTAACTTTTGTTTCAAACAAACAACTTCCGTTCTTTTAATATATATGGAGTAAAAATTTATTCTTATTTACTATAGGATGATTGAGAAACCGGGATTTCATTGCACGTATCGTGGACATAGAAATATGAAGTAATAAAGAGAATAAAGTTGAAAGCTTCGTTTCGAATTTAGTCGGGTTATATTATACTTTTCAGGCGCCTAACATAATACTCTTTATCTGACAGAAAAACTAGGTCTAAATAAAATATAAACTATAAAACTTGAAATTAATTTCGAAATGACTCGACTCGTCAATGGCTGAGAAACAAATGACGATCGCGCGATTTGAGACTCCTGAAATATAATATACAGGATGGTCCGATTTGAATGCCTCGTTTTAACGAGCGCGTACAACGTCATAGAAAAAAATCAGAAAGCTATTTATTCTTCATAGAGAGGTACCAAATCTAAATAGGAACCTCTGATGGATCTTTTAAAGAAATTTATATTTTAACTTAACCAAGTCTGTATATATTTGAAAATATTATGTATGTTCGTAAAAAAATGAGTTAATTTAAATTAAACAGTAACAATCACGATTACAGCACTGGGAATAAAGATAAAATAGCGGTGCCAAGTTTTAGATTAATAAAGTCAAAGGTCCGTACAGGTCTTAATGGAATCTCTACCCGCGCACCAAATAGATATGTGGGTCGAGACGACTACCAATCCGGATTTCTCTCTTTTACGGGTACCCCGTAGCAATACCTGATAAATCAAAGCGCTCGTAGCGAAGTTTGCTGAGCCGTTTTGAACCGATCAGCAAAGTTAAGCAACGTCCGCTGCGGTCATGACTTGGATGGGTGACCGCTAGTGACTTTACTACTGAGCGTGCACGTGCTTCTGAGGGCACGTTAAGCCGACGGTCCCGGTTGTTGTCTTAGGATGGCAGTTGTTACAGCATGGTGGTAAGGCATTTTGCGAATGCCCGCCTGGCTAGCTACCACCCTCAAGTAAAAAATCTGCCGCCAAGCACCTAGTCATACAGCCCTCACCTGAGACATACAGCTAGTGTCATTGTGCCTGTGATTTCGGAATTGCTTACTGGCTCTCAAGAACAGCTCCTGGAACCCACCGTTTGGTGACAGATTTTCTTGTGCTAGCTAGCCAGGCTCCATGCATATGCCCATATGCTCTACCACCATGTTGTAACAAAACAACTGCCATCCTAAGACAACAACCGGGACGACGACGGCTTAACGTCCAAACGGCTACACGACAACATTTGTTGAATTAACATTGTTCGATCATGGCAAATGCGTTCCAAATTTTTGGATTGGATCATGCTTACCTAGAAGATACTTATTCACTCTAGACTTAAAGACTTCCAGATTGTAGCTCTTGGGGAACAAAGACGCTGGGGGGTGTTCCATTCGTTCGCTGTCCGCATTATGAACGTGGACGCTATTCGCTATCGCTGCGGTCAGGAGGAATGTCAACCATATACGGATGCCGTGTTTCCGTACGGCTTGTAGTCCGTTAGTGGAAAGGAGATCCAAATTTTTTTTTAATACACAACACCGAGCCCCGTATATGGCCGTCAACATACGTAAAAGAATACCTGGAAACTGGGTAATGTGCAAACTTGTGTCACGTGCATTGTAAGGACATTTAATAGTAGTATTGACTTTGACGACCTCTGTTTGTTGGTGTACCATTTATTGTTTCACACGTTGTAATTGGCTGTCGTGGCTTCCACAGGTCGTTTCATTGACGTACTAGGTCTAGCAAATTTTGTTTTTGTTTATACCGGCGGTATGTCTTTATTTACAAAATACTAAGAACTATATACAACACTACAGCTATTATATGAAAGCATTTAGACAATCCATTGCAGACTCACAGGCAGTACATATGCTCCAGCCCACTACCAGTTGGCAGCGTGCCCAGCAGGCTGGCTGCATTGCCCCGTTAAATTGCAATAAATATTCGTTGAGCCAAATAGGTCTGGCACCTATTTGGCTCAACGTTTTACTCTCGCGTCGCATCGACCAAGCGCTCTGATAAGTTTTGGAAAATAGGATGAGCTTAGGTTCTTAGGAAGTAATAAGTAAAGAAGGATAAGTCAAAAAAATATTATTTTAATAATAAAAATATGTACGTCGCGTAACTCTTCCATAAGCACTTCCAGCGTGCCCAGCATGCTGGCAGCATTGCCCCGTCGTCTGGTTGCAATGCTTATTGCTTGAGCCAGCAATTTGTTCACGTCGCTCTGATAAGTTTTTGTAAATGATATGAGCTCCCGGCCTATTATTTTCCTTATAACACATCCGGTTAATTATTTCTAAATAACACAGTATTAATATTTCTTAAAAATGTATCCACAAAATGTTCTCTAGTAATTTAGTCATTCTGACATTTGCGCTATTAAACGACCTTCATTTCAATGGGACAACTGACCTCGGCATCATTGTTTAAAAAATATTTTCGAGCTTTTTACACGACTGCCTAAAAAAAGATAGTATACATGAACACTGAAAACATTGTCAGGGTTCATCTATGTAGTTATATATGTGAATTTATGTTTGTGAGATTTTTTATTCCACCATAACTTCTAAACAGCTTAAGCGATTTTAATGTATGACATATCATTAGATTCGTCTTGAAAGCGTTATTGACACTAGGTACATTAAAAAAATAAAATACGAGCTGGCGGAATTTACACGCCATATTGAGAAAATATATTTTTTCCTTCCAAGCCCTTTTTTTTTTTTTTTTACGTGGGGAAATGCTGTTACGCATTCCCGCCTGCTGGGGGAGCGGGCGGGATATGACGGGCTCAGCTAAAGGCAAAAGCCCCAAGTTTCCCCAAGTTTCTTCCAAATTTAAAACGATTCTAAAAATATATACTCTTAATATATACTTACATATTATGACTTGATTTTTTTAATTTTAATAGAACGATAAAATGCTTAACGCAAATTAATGATTTTCATTCGGATTTTTTACTTTTTTAAATTAATTTAAACTTGTTAGATAAATATTAGGTCACACTGCATTGCAATTGAACTTTGTTTAGTTCACGTTTTGTTTTATTTTCTGTTAGAAGCACCTAAGTCATCTGCATCGCCCACCTAAAACCGCTACGTATCACGCGGGCCGATATCGTCCATTTGTGAACGAAATTCAATTTTTATCTTTATCTATGTTGCGCATGGATTAAACCAGTATACCATCGTCGATCACATCTTAACTTATCAACACTGGTAGGTTAGCCCTTGCCCACTATCTCACCTGATGGTAAGTGATGATGTGGTCGATGATGTTGTTCAGGCTAACCTAGAATTACTGGCTCTCAAGGACAGCTGCCGGAACACACCGTTAAGCAAAGTGCCCTACCACCATGCTATAACGACTGCCATCCGAGGACAACAACTGGGACCGACAGCTGCACGTGCACGCTCAGTAGTAATGTCACCAGCGGTCACCCATCCAACTCATGACCGCGGCGGACGTTGCTTAACTTTGCTGATCGGTTCAGAATGGTTAAGCAAACTTCGCTACGAGCGCTTCATGTTGTTATTGTGATTTTGTTTGTTATTGTGATGGAACATGCTCGATGCCCACCTGATGTTAAGCGGTATCCTCTGCCTATAACAGATGCATTTCGTAACAAGCCACGAATTGCACTGCGCCCGTCACCTTGAGACATAGTTAAGTCTCATGTGCCTGTAATTTCACTGGCTCTCAAGGACTGCTGCCGGAACACACCGTTAGGTGCTTGGCGACAGATTTTCTACTTGAGGGTGGTCCCTAGCCAGGCGGGCACATGCAAAATGCCCTTCCACCATGCGGTGAAGCTCAAGCCCGCGGCGGGATTTGAACCATGGACCTGCTGCGCGGCAGTCCATAGCCAATGCCACTGAGCCATCACTGCTTCAAAGACACTGGTTAAAAGATAACAACTTAATAGCTGGAACAAAAAATAACAATCTACATTATGCAGATAGAGGCTGATTAAATCATAGATATTCTTGATAACGCGAAGTCGTAGTACATAATGCAAGTATTGCGTGTTTGTCTAGACAAAACACGATTACGAATTATGTTGTTCGTTTGCATAAAAAAACGTTCATACTGACGTCAAAAAAAAAACTCCCATGGTCATAAGTTATGACTTGGATAAGCACCAAAATAAAACAAACGTGAAATGCTGAATTTGAATTGAAGCGCTCGTAGCGAAGTTTGCTTAGCCATTCTGAATCGATCAGCAAAGTTAAGCAGCGTCCGCCGCGGTCAGGAGTTTGATGGGTGACCGCTGGTGACATTACTACTGAGCGTGCACGTGCTTCGTCGGTCCCGGTTGTTGTCTTAGGATGGCAGTCGTTATAGCATAGTGGTAGGGCACTGCGAATGCTCGCCTGGCTAGCTACCACCCTCAAGTTAAAAATCTGTGGCCAAGCACCTAACGGTGTGTTCCGGTAGCTGTCCTTGAGAGCCAGTAATTCTAGGGTAGCCTGAACAACATCTTCGACCACATCATCACTTACCATCAGATGAGATAGTGGTATAAGGTTAACCTATGAGGCATAAAAAAAAATGTTTTTTTTATGGTTACTTATTAAGAAAAATTTTTTTATCTCTAGGTAGTTTATGAAATTAATGCACATTATGTAACTTTTATTAATATCAAGATGGTGACACAGATTTTTTAATAGTCATGCGACTTATTAAAGAGGTGACTTGTTCGCCTAATCACACTATCGTGCCCTCCGAAGGACAGAAGCGCTCAGTAGTAATGCCACTAGCAGTCGTCCATCGCAACTCATGACCGCGGTGGACGTTGCTTCTCAGCGTATTCCGGGCGGCGCTGATTCTCAGCGAACTTTTTTTTTATATATTATGTATAATGTTGTTGTTACAGACGAGTGTACGAACGCGGCAGCTCTGCGGTTGCTAGAGGCGGCTCGCACGGGGGACGTGGAGACCGCGCGGGCGATACTCGACGCGAGGCCGCGCCTCGTCAACTGTCGGGACGTCGACGGCAGGCATTCCACACCCTTACACTTCGCAGCGGGGTAAGTGACGTCACGCGGGAGCTGCAGAGGAGTCACGAATGAGGATACATTCCTAAATGTATCCTGTAAAATTACAAATTTACGAGAGAATAAGATTTTAGTCATGTGCGGGATTCGAATCCGCGTCCATCCACCCCTATAACGAAGTGCGCTTTGACCGACTGAGCTAACTGACTTATATGTTAATCTTGCTCACATTATCTTTGGTAAAGAAAAATCTAAATCACGTTTCCTTAAAATTTTCTTTAGAGAATCAAATTGCAAAATTGACCCTAAATTTCGCTTGTAACGAAAATATCTTAATTATTTACGTATCAATGTATATTCATGAAAATATAACAATAAAATAGCAAAACCTTATCAAGAGCGACTAGACAAATTACATTTTCGATTTACGTTATTAGTTTTGTTTTATTAAGCTTACTTTCGGATTTTACGTAAACTGATCGCGATTTCACCATCGCTGCCTAATAGTGACAAAATTTCAGCATTCAGGAGATTGCTTAGCAGTTCTTGACAGCGTCTCAAGAACTGAAACTATTTCCATACCAAATTTCATTCAAATCGGTCCAGTAGTTTTGGCGTGAAAGCGTAACAGACAGACAGAGTTACTTTCGCATTTATATAATACTAGCTTTCCGGGCGCGGCTCCGCCCGCGCGTATCTCGGTTATCGCGCAAAAACATTAACCTCTTTTTGCGCAGTTGGATATAAACTATCCTATGTTTTTTCCCGGGTCACAAACTATCTCCATACCAAATTTCATTCAAATCGGTCCAGTAGTTTTGGCGTGAAAGCGTAACAGACAGACAGAGTTACTTTCGCATTTATAATATTAGTACTCATAGACAGATGAACCAAGAAGTTAGTTCTCACTTTAACTGTGGGTTAGTACTACTCAGTTATGTGAAATTCATATGTACGGTTACTTGTGACTTAAACCGGCAAATAGTCTGCTCGAGACTTTGCTTAAAGGTCATGAAAGAGGCCCTAGCCTTTGACCACTATCTCACCTGATTGTAAGTGACGATGTGGTCGAAGATGTTGTTCAGGCTAAACTAGAATTACTGGCTCTCAAGGACAGCTGCCGGAACACATTGTTAGGTGCTTGGTGACAGATTTTCTACTTGAGTGTGGTAGCTAGCCAGGCGGACATACGCAAAATGCCCTACCACCATGCTATAACGACTGCCATCCAAAGACAACAACCGGGATTGACGGCTTAACGTGCCCTGCGAAGCACGTGCACGCTCAGTAGTAATGTCACCAGCGGTCACGCGTCCATCTCATGACCGCGGCGGATGTTGCTTAACTTTGCTAATCGGTTCAGAACGGCTAAGCAAACTTCGCTACGAGCGCTTCTCCATACCTACTCCATTTATTTCACTTTGCAAGTCTAAAACCTGGCACCGCTGTTTTATATGTCAACTATTTATTTTGTCTTTGCTAATCTAAAACCTGGCACCGATATCTTCTTTCCAGGTTTTAAACTCCTTTACCTTTTTGGTTTCAGATACAACAGGCTGCCCTTAGCTCAATTATTATTACAAAGAGGTGCCGACGTGCATGCGAAAGACAAAGGGTGAGCATAAAGCGACTTTTATATCCGGGACATAATTGGGCTAAATGTAATTATGATTATTCACTGATGCAGGCCCCGTGCTATATATGCCGGGTTAGAATTGCACCTCCCCATATAATCCCGTGGGTGTCGTAAGAGGCGACTAAGGGAAAAATACTGGAAGGTGGGCAGCAGCGCCTTCTAAAGAACTGCCAACTTACACTGCGATCCCCAAGCCGCCTTCCAAGCGTGGGGATTATGGCAAATACCCCTTCAATAGGGGAGGCTGTGTTCAGCAGTGGACGATCCGGCTGATACAGTACAGTTCTGATGCAGATGTATTTTGTTAATAATTACGGCTATGTTAAGAAAAATTGGTTTAAGGTTAGAAAAAAAATACTTTTAATACTGCAAGGTATGGAAGAACCTGTCGAAGTCAGTGTTTGAATGCAGCATGATACTGTGCTGATTCAAAAACACTGACCTCACATTAGCATAATCCGATATTCACAAGTTATTTCACACTTTTGAGTGAAAAAAGTCGGTTCCATTGATAAAAACAATTTAGCAAAAAATGGTTAGTCGGTACCATGATAGTTCAATAGTACCTATTATCACAATACTGTGCGCATGGTACTGACTTCGACAAGTTATTTCACACTTTTGGGTGTTGAAGTCGGTTCCATTTTTTGCTAAAAAATTTGTATCTCACTTTTTAGTGACCCTTGCTTCTTACGGGATCGATTATAATTAATTGTTAACGACTATATCATCAAGATAGGTAATAAAATTTTAGGTATTTTAGTGTATCCATCGCGGAAAAACAACGTGGATATGTTGTTTTGAAGCAGTGATAGCTCAGTGGCTTTGGATATGGACTGCCGCGCAGCAGGTCCATGGTTCGAATCCCGCCGCGGGCTTGAGCTTCACCGCATGGTGGAAGGGCATTTTGTGAATGCCCGCCTGGCTAGCGACCACCCTCAAGTTGAAAATCTGTCGCCAAGCACCTAACGGTGTGTTCCGGCAGCTGTCCTTGAGAGCCAGTAATTCTAGGTTAAGCCTGTTAACACCTTCGACCACATCTCACTTACCATCACGTGAGATTGTGGTCAAAGGCTTACCAATCAGCGCTAAAAATAAAATGTAATTTTTATATACGAGTATAAAGATAAGGAAATTTAGAACAGAGTAAGCGCGTGTTAGTTTAATAAATAAAAGGTCAAAGTCAAAACCATTTATTCAATTTAGGCGTCTACGACGCTCTAATGAAATTTTAATATTGAAATATTCTAATTGTACTGCCTCGTTCAGCAAACAAAGTTGTATAGAGCCACTGCGAGAAGAACGGGCAAGAAACTCGGGGCCATTCTTTTAAACATCTTTTAACAATGTGTTATTTACTTTCTAAATACATTTTATTTACTCTTTTTCTTCAACTATTAATTAACATTATTATAATTATAATTCAATATAATTTATAACAACTGTCAAAACCCTTTTAACAAACCATTTTAAGAACCATTACATATAAACAAGGTTAGTCTTACATATAAACAAGGTAAGTCCAGTAATATCATAAAAGAGAATAATAAATTACTTAACTTTCACACAATCTTGATCGGGCAGCACTTCGTTGTCAAAGACTACTTTGAAAATATATTTCGACACCACTGTGAGATCTGAGTTGTTCACTCTGAGCTTGCTTAAAGACGACTGACTTGGTGGGCAGAGCCCCTTTCAAATAACAACTTCGGCTGTCAATATCAATACTTTTAAATAATTAAAATTTTGGTTTCCTATTAAATTATTTGATTAGAATGTGCTTATAAATAACTATTTTAATTATAGGTATTATAACATTAATCCTATTATTGATGTTATACAATTATATGTATTGAACAAATTTAATATATTTAATATGACTAACGTCAAATCAAGTACTCTTATTTTAAACCTTAAATACGTGTACAATGGTTCAACATTTTACAAATACTTATTAATAGTTCCTTGCAAGTCCTATTTTATTCAACATCTTAAAATTAAAACAAAAGACATTACCTAAAACGTAAATCTAACGACACAATATTTACGAGTACCTATGCTATCACGCGCAATAAACATATGTACAAAAAAAACGGCCAAATGCGAGTCGGACTCGCGCATTCTTGTTATAGCAGCAACAGAAATACATCATCTGTGTAAATTTCAACTGCCTGCTCACGGATCATGAGATACAACCTGGTGACAGACAGACTGACAGTGAAGTCTTAGTAAAAGGGTCTCGTTTTTACCCTTTGGGTGCGGGACCCTAAAAACACTGTTAAATCAATAACTATTCTATGGTATTCTGTGTTGGTGCGGAGCCGACATCTCGTGTGAACTTTCAACTCGCTCTTAGCCGGTTTTATTGTTAGCGCTTATTGATTTATTATATTATTAATAATATTTTATTTTATTGGTTTTCAACACCCTTGCTCGTAAAGTGAGCTTTATTATATCGTTCTTAGGGCCATAAACCGAACTATAACACCCTCGTGCATAATAATATTATACACTAGTGCGTAATAAAATTATCCCTACAAAGTTAAGTTAGTACTTAACTGGAAATTATATGCGAGTAAACAGAGCATTTTCAATTTTATCGTGTAATTTATCCCTACAAAGTTAAGTTAGTACCTAACTGCTAATTAAATGCGAGTTAACAGAGCATTTTCAATTTAACCGGGCAATACAGATTTGTAACAACAAAGAGGTTTAAGGCTAAGTATATGTAATCAAACAGCGTACGATAGCCGCGCGCAAAAATAAAGAACTTGCGCGGTATATAATTTTCGTATGTTGTTTGTATCGCATTTGTGCAATATATTTTTTTTCCTCGCAAGGGTGTTGAAAAAGTGCGTGTGAAACTCGTGAGCAACTTGCTCATTATACGAGTACAATCGGCTGATTTATGCCCTCACCTACGGCTCGGGCTGTAATCCACAGCCTCGTGTATAATGAGCAACTTAGCTCATTTATATCATAATATACTATTATTTTTGTGTTCTTTCAGCGGTCTAGTCCCACTGCACAACGCATGTTCGTACGGGCACTACGAAGTGACAGAGTTGTTGGTGTCGGCGGGCGCCGGGGTGAACGCGGCCGATCTGTGGAGGTTCACTCCTCTACACGAGGCGGCCGCGAAAGGGAAGGCGGATATCGTACGGTTGTTACTGAAGGTAAATTCAAATTTTAAATCATTTATTCTGCTCTAGGTTAGTCTGAACAACATCCTCGACCACATCATCACTTACCATCAAATGAGATAGTGGTCAAAGACTAAACCTATCAGGCATAAAAAAAAACATACAACTTAGGCGTCTACGGCGCTCTTATGAAGGTCAATTACAAATTTTATTATTGAAATATTCTACATTGTACTGCCACGTTCAGCAAAAAATGTATAGAGCCACTGCGAGAAGAACGGGAAAAAAAACTCGGGGCCATTCCTTTAAACTTCTTTTATAATGTGTTACATACAACATGATAAAATTATTATAAATTTGTTTAAATTACTTAGGTGACAGGCGATAGTTTGGCAGAGGCGGAATTGTCCAAGCATTCTTAGTCGTTTAAGTAATCACAAACTGTGTAGTAGGATTTCTTAATCAATATGTTTTTACGTGCTACTTGAATGTTCCTTCTGTGAGCATTGTAATATGTTTGGGAACTATATTATAAAACCGCACACAATTACCTAAGAAGGACCTTTTATTTGTATTTGGTAATCTAAAACCTGGGACCGCTATTTTATCTTTATTCCTAGTGTTGGAAGGGGAAGACCTAGGCGAACGTTCCGAAATCAGATTGAAGGTGTTCTGAAAAAAGGCCAGGTCAGGAGTACCCTAAACCAACGCGTATGTATGAAAGGAGTGATGAGTGTAGATGAAGCGAAAGAGATATGTAAGGATCGTAGCAAATGGAAATCTGTGGTCTCTGCCTACCCCTACGGGAAAGGTAGAAGGTGATTTTATGTATGTATGTAATTGTGATTGTCACTGTTTAAAGAGATACAATGCTCGGTCGGCCAGAGTTGGTGTCAACGCGAACAAGGAGAGAACTGACACTGGTTTAGTAGCTGTAGACCCCTTAGTGCCAGTACGTCCGTGGAAGTACCACCAAACCTATTTCTACCGCAAAGCAGTAATGTTAGAACTACTGTAAAAGGTATATGGGTGTCGGTGAAATTACAGGCACATGAAACTTAGTAACTTTCTGTCCGAGTGCGATTCGTAACTTGTGACGAAAATGTATCTGGTATGGGAAGAAGTTACCGCTTAATACCAGGTGAGCCGCATGCTTGTTTCGTCACGATGGAATGAAAAAAATGTGGAGAGAATCATATTTTGAAACGCTCGTAGCGAAGTTTGCTTAGCCATTCTGAACCGATCAGCAAAGTTAAGCAACGTCCGCCGCGGTCAGGAGTTGGATGGGTGACCGCTGGTGACATTATTACTGAGCGTGCACGTGCAAATGCCCGCCTGGCTAGCTACCACCGTCAAGTAGAAAATCTGTCGCCAAGCTAACAGTGTGTTCCGGCAGCTGTCCTTGAGAGCCAGGTATCTTAGGTTATTCTGAACAACATCTTCGACCACATCATCACTTACCATCAGTTGAGATAGTAGTCAAAGGCTAACCTATCAAGCATAAAAAAAAATGGATGGCGTTTTCCATATAAACGTAATTACTTCATATTTTAATTATCAAGTGGTCAAACATGTGACCTATATTATATACACCCTACGTAGTTACAAGAAAAAAAATGTTTAAAGTTTGAATTTGTCATAGACGTCAGCATTCACCTTAATATGTCTATTGTTCACAGCACGGGGCAGACCCAACAAGAAGAAACAGAGACGGACTGACGGCGCTACAATTGGTGCGAGCGGGAGATAGTGATACAGCTGACGCGCTCAGAGGAGATGCTGCGCTATTGGACGCTGCCAAACGAGGAGATCTAGCTAGGGCCAGGTAACTATCAATGTTAGGACCAAATACAAATAATTTATTGGTAAATTAGATTTACATGTCATAAATTGTAATTATATAGCATAAAAAATTATAATTTACCACGAGTGGTAGTGGAAAAGTCGTCTTTTAAATATTCTTTAACATTATAATAAGCCTTACTCATAAGTAGCATTTTTAGTTGTTGGTTATATATATTGGCGGAAGCTGCACTTCTTAAATCTGCAGGTAGGTGGTTGTATAACTTCGGTCCGCCTTCATACACGGACTTCACCGATTTAGCGAGGGAGTGAGCAGGTGTCCGCAGCTTGTCCCTGGATCTCGTTTCGTAGCTACGAGAGTCTCCTAGTTGACTGAAGTGTTCGGGGTTGTTCCGCACAAAGAGACACGCCTGGTATATGTGGATGGATGGTACAGTCAATATCCCGAGTTCTCTGAAATAGGGTCTTGCTGACAAATCCCATTTCACCCCTACTGCCAAGTGACTATCTAATGTGAATAAGATCAAGTTATTGACTTGTGAGTTGTTTTTTTATGGAGTAACTGAGTATGCCAACATGTAGCTCACCTAGTGGTAAGTTATCGTTATCCACAAATAAACGCAACATCATAGGTCTCGACGATGTGTTGCCGGCCTTTGAGGAGGGAATATGCTCTTCAAAGGCTCCTAATTCGTGTCGGTTCGGAAATAGTTCGCATGAAAGCTGGTTCCACATAGAGGCAGTGGATTTCACATAGGTAGATATAAAAAATGAGTAGTGAGCATGATAAAGCGATACTGCTGACGTGGTGAGAGGTGGGTGCTACGCTGTTGGGCATTGTGCAACAAGCTGATCTCGCTAGGGCCAGGTGACTATTAAAGTTAAGCGACTATCCAAATGTGACTATGGCAAAGACACTTGTTTGGACAGGGTACTGCAGTTGAAGGTGGTGGATCCTCTGGTCGGAAATGATACTTTCTGTATTGCTGTATTGTAGTTTAATATAAGTTAACAAGATTTGAAGTTAATTTTTTGTACATAAAATAACGTTTGTTTGCGTGTCGCTTGTCTGATATACTGCGAGAGTGAGAGTGAGTTGCCCGAGAGCTGGTAGCGCCGTTCAGGTTAGTCGGTATGCATGTGTGTGAGTGTACCGGACGCATTGAAGCACACATGCAAGGCGTCAACACACTTTTCGAAGTGAGGAAATTTAACTAGAGCTAGATGTAAGGGCCAAGCTACTACCTCCCTTCTAGTGACAGGGACAAAAGAACTGACGAATTTCAAGTAGGACTTTAAGGAGACCGACATCGATTAAACTTGTGCAAGCGGGAGATTTTGCTAACTAACGCGCTGATATGATTGTGCACTATAAAACTCTGCCCACGAGATCTAGGTAGAATCTGGTAATTATCAGTGATTTATTAAAGGCTTTGCCCTGTATGTCGTGCCCATGGATGTCGTAAGAGGCGACTAAGGGAAAAATACTGGAAGGTGGGCAGCAGCGTCTTCTAACGAACTTCCAACTTATACTGCAATATCCCCAAGACGCCTGCCACGCGTGGGGATTATGGCAAATAACCCCTTGATAGGGGAGGCTGTGTGAGGTGTTACAGTATTAAGGGCTAGGGCCAGTGGAATATTTAATGTGACTAGGGCCAAGTGACTGAGTGATTGCATGTTGGACATAACTGGGAGAAGTTACAATTTGCCTTGGTTAAGCATATCCCGGCCCTAGAGACTCGGGACCAGGATCTATATTCTGGGTTCAAATTCCAGCCGCAACTTACCGTTATATTCTCGAGGTGATATTGTAAGCTTATTCACTAAGCCGTAAATACTTATATCTAGGAGGAAAATAGACATGTACTGATAGTAACTATCAGGGCCAAATGACTATCAATTTTTTGCTGCGTGCGTGAGCTTGTGGAAAAGTTATTGGAGTTTCAAATATAAGATTTCGGAATTAATAAAAGCAAAACCTGGCTCATAACAGGCTGATCGGGTCGCCATGAGATAATTGGAAGTCCGAAGACAGGGCATAGCCGTTCTTTATGGCGTTCTATGGGGGAGACTTTTGTTCAACAGTGGACGTCTTCCGGCTGATGATGATGATGATGATTTATAAGATTACCATTAACGGCATTAAATAATGTCAGAGTAAAGAATACTTTGCTCTGAGAAAAAAAATACGTAATTAGTAGGTACATGGTTGTATGCAACAAATCGAGACGTATCATGAGCCGAAAGACGCGTAAATTATTTTGTCCATCGCAATGCGGCTGACTGATTATAAAGAAATAATTCAAAATTTCACATCAAATGTTAAAATTCATGATCTTCCTTTTATTTCTGACAATATGTTATTTAGGAAAAAATAATCCTCATTATGAAATCTTTCGATCGGTATGATAAAACTTCAGGTTGATTATTTTTCTCGTGTAACGGGTTCGATTCCCGGTTCAACCATGTTATTATTTAAATATCTATGAATGCAGTTTAAATTGTTTTTTAAATACAAATAATGCCTTCTTTCAGTAAAATGTTCCATCTACAATATTCGAGGTACTTTCCCTCCATGTGACATCGCCGTGGGACGCCCTGTAGATCGATATGGCCCTTTATAACATGTCATTTAAATGAATATTTTCGTAGTTAATACAGATTATTTAGTATCAACATTGCACCCGTGCGAAGCCGGGGCGGGTCGCTAGTATATATACCGTGGATATTAATATGTCAACAATACTGCGGGGGGTGGTGTGGAATCGATAACTGAATGTGTTCCACTCATGTTTAATTTTCACATACACAAAATTAGTACTTATTATTATCTAACCATTGGCGGGGTCTTTGAGCATGATAGCGACCACCGCGGTTTGCTCCATTCACACACGTAGGAATGCCAATTCAATGACCGGCTATACTAGGCACAACAGAATAGCTGTTTCGTGTACTTACCTATTCTGCTCGTATTTGGCGGCTTGCGACAAAATAACACGCGACGCGGTAGCGGCTTAACCACAATACGGCGTACCTAGGTGCCTGCAACTCAATACAATAGGTACTTACGTAGATTTGAAGTTAAAAATAATGTAGGTAAGTAAAATTTGTTTGTTGTGAATGGAGTTGATACACCACGTTCGAAGACGTGCCACAGCTTAGGCAATAGTTAATATAGTTATTACTGATTTTGTGAGAGTGAAAATTGAACATGAGTGGAACACATTCAGTTACCGATTCCTGCACCACCCCCCGCAGTATTGTTCATATATTAATATCCACCTTATATATATATATATATATAAATACAAGAAGACGAGTCCTTTATGTTATGCATTTTTTTTTAATTTCAGAAAACTAATAACACCACAGAATGTGAACTGTAGAGACGCCCATGGGAGGAATTCAACACCTTTACATCTCGCCGGTGAGTACATCGACATCTCCCTACCATTAATGATAAAGCAATGATAGCCGAGCGGTAATGGCTATGACCTGCCGTGCTGCAGGTCCATGGTTCGAACCCCACCGCCGGCTTTAGCTACACCGCATGGTGCAAGGGCACTTTGCGAATGCTCCCAAACTTTCTACTAGACATGACAAATTTTCTACTAGAGCACCTCTAGTTGAAAATTTGTCGCCAAGCACCTAACAGTGTGTTCCGGCAGCTGTTCTTGAGAGCCAGTCAAATTACACGCACATGAGATTTATTACAAAATTACAAATTTACGAGAGGAAATATTTAAGTCATGTGCGGGATTCGAACCCGCGTCCATCCACCCCTTTAGCCGGGGTATGCTCTCATCCAATTGAGCTAACATGACAATGAGTCATGTTAATGACAACTCGATTTTTTTCCTATCGTTCTTTAACCATCGTATTGGGATGGAGCGACATCTATAGTTCAACTTAAGTTGTACTACAAACAAGACTAATTTTGCAATTAGCTTTAAACGGGTGAATAATGACGCGACCCTATAATTTTAAGATTTTTGTGTTTGCAATAACGCATGCTCTGCGAATTACATTAAAAAAAAACATGAGATTTAATTACTATATGGCTCAGGGTGACGGGCGCAGTGCAATTCGTCACTTGTAATGAAATGTATATGTTATGCAGAGGCAGTAGGTAGGCAGTGGTTATTGTTTCACATCAGATGGACTTCGTGCTGGTTCCATCAAGACCACATTTAAATAAAAACAATTCCCGCGCGAGGAAAGCCGTGTTCAGAAATCAGCTAGACAATCATAAAACAACAGAATTCTGGACAACTAATTACCTTCAGATCTTATCAAGGTTCAAATTGCTCGGATTTTAAAGTGTGCTATCATTTGCTTACAATGACCGCAATCATGGTGCAAAACAAACATAATGATATGAAGCACTTTTCTAGATATAATTATACAATAGTCTATTTTTTTTTAACGGACAGTACCGAAAAATTTACTGCGTTGCTATTGGCCCACGTAATCAACATAAAGTCCACACGAACTCTGTAGTTACATGTAGGTACATTCAGTTGAGTCTTCGACTATGTAATTGAGCGGCGAAAAATATTGCTTGTAACGAATCAATACTAAAGTTGCAACTTTTGAATTAGGATAAGCAAAACAAAGATGATTTTGAAAGTAATATTGTAGCTTGGTCAGGAAATCGTCTCGTCATAAGTTTTCCGACGTATTACTGTGAGCTCAACCCAGTTGAACTCGTTTGTTCTCAAGTGAAGGGCTATGGCAAGAAATAACAAAAGTTATAAAATTTATAAAGTCTGAACTCTTTTGTTACAAGGACTTATTCTTTTGTTACTTTACTTAGGTTAAGTGGATAGATAAAAATGGTGGTCATGTCTCAATTATGTGACAACCAAGATAGAAACAAAAATCTACGGAGCCGACAATCATGTACAAAATATGTTAGAACAAATTATTATTGACGTATCTGCAGAGTAAAAAAAGTTCATCAGAAGGATGACGATAATTTTTAAGATAACAAGATTTGTAGTAGAATTATTTGATCTATATGTACTAGTGCATAATATATATACTATTACAATATAGTTTTATATCATAAACGCAAACACAAAATTTTGTAACGAATATACTAACTATGCAAATTTAAATCATAAAATAATAACGTAATTTTTTCTAGAGTAAATTTTAGAAGTACTATTCAATATGAACGTCTATCAACAATTTCAAAACAGGAACAAAGGCATTGACCAATAACGGCAGTGACCCATCTCACTCTGTCAATATCGGAAATGTGAGACAGACATACTCAGTACTCGTTTGTTAAAAAAAACACACTATAGCAAAAAGCTGAGCTTTGTGAGGGCTTTTGATATCGTTTTTTTATTTTTATTTTAATGTGATGGAACAATCGCTTCTCCCACCTAATATTGAACGGACTAACTTCTGCCTATAACAGACGCATTCCATCACGAGTGACTGCACTGCGCCCGTCACCCTCAGAAATACAGTTGTTAAGACTCATGTGCCTGTAATTTTACTGACTCTCAAGGACTGCTGCCGGACCACACTTTTAGGTGCTTGGCGACAGATTTTCTACTTGAGGGTGGTAGCTAGCCATGCTAGCATTCGCAAAATGCCCTACCACCATGCGGTGAAGCTCAAGCCTGGACCAAGCAGTCCATAGCCATCACCGCTCAAATGTCAATCAATAAATCAATCGTTTATTACAGAAAAATCCATAATTTGTACATGTCAATAGAATAACGTAATTGAATACTTATTAAAATTAAATCAATAAATAGAATTAATTATGTAATATATTAATAAGTAATTAATTAATTAAATTATTAATAAGTTCCGGTTATACTACCCAGAACATATTTACTAAACAAAACACTATATTTGCGTTTCACAGTCATCGGCTTAGCCTATCCATTGGTTAAATTTTGAAACTGTCATTTTTATCAGCGGTTATTTTATGTGTTGGTTAGCAACCCGAAACTTTATTAGGACATTCTGAAATAGACCCTAAGAGTCACTTAATATTAAATTAAACATGAAATTTCTCCTCGACCTTTCAGTGACGCACCACGGGACAATGTATTTAATCTAATTTAGGACACTGTTCCAGCACTCGTTGCAACAAGGAAGCCACCCTTTTCTTGACTATTACTCTGAAGCAATCTGTGTTAGTTTCTATAAACATCCCCGATGCACTGAAGCGTGGCAACCCCAACAGCATCCTAAGCCCGTTATTATATTGGACGCACAGGGCATTGAACGATTTTGAGGGTTCCGTACCCAAACGGTAAAAACGGGACCCTATTACTGAGACTTCGCTGTCCGTCCGTCTGTCACCAGGCTGTACCTCATGAACGGTGATAGCTGGACAGTTGAAATGTTCACAGATGTGATGTATTTCTATAGCCGCTATAACAACAAATACTAAAAATAAAATAAAATCAATATTTAAGGAGGGCTTCCATACAACAAACTTGATTTTTTACAGTTTCTTGCTCGATACTAATAACGGTGACAGGTAGACGCTTTAACTGTTCACAGAATATTTAGTTTTATATTCTCTTTAAATATAATTAATTAAATAAAATAAATAATTGAGGGGGCCCCCATAAAATAAAAGAGGTTTTCGCCGTTTATTTGCTAAAAATAATAATAATTCTACATTAATGACCTACCTAAAATAATAAAAGACCTGTGTGTTTTATTTGCTGACGACATTTCTATCTTAATTCCAGCGCCAAGTGATAATGGACTTCTGACTAAAGAATTAGACTCAATTTTATTCCAAATAGATAACTGGCTAATAGACCATAATTTACAAATTAACTTTAAAAAAACAAAGATTATGCAGTATCGACCGTACCAAAAACAACCAATAAAAATTGATTATGCTTTTAAAAATACAAAGTTAGAATGTGTTGACTCTTTTTCATTACTCGGTATAGAAATAGATACATGTGTAACATGGAAAATGCACATTCAAAAAATTAAATCAAAACTTAGCAGTTTTTCATTTGCATTAATGGAGTTAAAGAAAACAACGAATATCGTGACGGCAATATCTGCCTATTTTGCGTATGGTCACGCTCGGTTACAGTACGCTATCATTTTGTGGGGAAACAGCACCGATGTCGGAAACTTATTTATACTACAAAAAAAAATGTATTAGAATTATCGCAAACATAGACTCAACTGAAAGTTGCAAGCCACACTTTATTGAACTCCAAACTTTAACTTTAGTTTCCATCTATATTCTAGAAATTTGCAAGTTTGTGAGAAAATATCCTCAATTATTTGACAAAGTTGAAGATTGCTATACCGGACCTCATGATTTAAGACACAAAAAAAGACTAGCCCTTCCAAATTCAAACTTAAAAATGTGCAGTTCAGGTACCCATATCATGGCTATAAAAATATACGAGTATAACCATATCCCGAAACATCTAAAAGATATACAAAAACATTCAGCATTTTTCCATAGTCTTAAAGAATATCTAATTAAAAAATGCTATTACTCATTACAAGACTTCTTTACAGATAAGACTCATTAACTACATATAAATATTTAATTTCGGTCACTTTTGAAAAATTTTAATTAAGAAAATAGTTATTAAACTTTGGTCCTACCCAGAGTCCAATAAACTCTAGAGTGCCCAACAGGGTTTCATGTTGTTAATACTTAATTAATTATTTAAGATCTATTGTACACATGAATATGGAGAAATAAATGATTATGATTATAATGAAAACAGGTACAAACTTGAAATATTCACCGAATATTTAGTTGTATACTTACTTTAAAAATAAACAATTAGTGAGATCACTATGTTGGGTTCGTACCTACCTAGGATACGAACGTACCAGCTCAATCGGACACTGCGAAAAGTGTCTGTAACTTGCAAGATTAGGTTACAGATAATGGTACTGAACCCTTCGTGCGCGAGTTCCACTCGCACTTGGCCGGTTTTTTAGTGTAGTTGACCCATAGGCTCCTTACTAACTGTACTGTAACAGCCGGATCGTCCACTGCTGAACTCAGCCTCCCCTATTAAGGGGGTATTTGCCATAATCCCCACGCTTGCCAGGCGTCTTGGGCATAGCAGTGTAAGCTGACATATCTTTAGAAGGCGCTGCTGCCCACCTTCCAGTATTTTTCTTTTCGTCGCCTCTTACGACACCCCAAGATGATATGGGGAGGTGCAAATCTAACCCGGCGCCCCACGGGGCACGGGGCTTTACTATCATTGGTTCAGAATAGCTTGATAATCTGATAATCAACGATCCGTTGTTCCAGCTGGATACAACAATCTGGAAGTGGCGGAGGCGTTGTTAGAAGCAGGCGCGGCGGTGTCCGCGCGGGACAAGGGGGGGCTGGTGCCGCTGCATAACGCCGCTTCCTACGGACACTTGGAGCTGGCCGCCTTGCTGCTCAGAGCTGGTACCGACCCTAACGCTATGGACAGGTATGTTGCTTTTTTTATTGGTATCTTAATGGAACAATCACCAGCCCCACCTGGTTTTGAGAAACTTTAATTTCAAATAAAGCCGAATATGCTTCTAAATTAAAAGTTATTTAATAATCTGGAATAAATAAAACGTACAAGCATAGTCTCTAGAAATCGGGCAATAGAAAAGAGCTTTTTCTTTTCGTATGGAGATGTACGCGCTATATAATCCTCTTAACCTAACATGACATGACTCATAAATATAATTTGCCCTCTCGTTCTTTAACCATCGTATAGGGATGGAGCGACATCTATATTTCAATTTACTAGACTAATTTTATCAATTAGCTTTAAACCTGTAAACAATGGTGTCCTAATATTTCGCGATTGTTACAGATAGTAATTAAACAACTTTAAACGGTTTAAATCGCGTATAATTGTCATTATTTTGTCCCGACGTTTCACCCTGCGTTCGCTGCAAAGTGTTTGAAACGTCGGGACAAAATAATGATAAATATACGTGATTTAAACCGTTTAAAGTTGTTTAATTACTGTCTGTAAACGATGACTTGTTGTTGATAATGATGGAATGTTTTTTTTTGAAGCGCTCGTAGCGAAGTTTGCTTAGCCATTCTAAACCGATCAGCAAAGTTAAGTAACGTCCGCCGCGGTCATGACTTGGATGGGTAACCGCTGGTGACATAACTACTGAGCGAGCACGTGCTTCGGAGGGCACGTTAAGCCGACGGTCCCGATTGTTGTCTTAGGATAGCAGTCGTTATAGCATGGTGGTAGGGCATTTTACGAACGCCCGCCTGGCTAGCTACCAGCCTCAAGTTGAAAATCTGTCGCCAAGCAACTAACGGTGTGTTCCGGCAGCTGTCCTTGAGAGCCAGTAATTCTAGGTTAGCCTGAACAACATCTTCGACTACATCATCACTTACCATCAGCTGAGATAGTGGTCAAAGGCTAACATATCAAGAATTTAAAAAATAAATGTATTCCGCAGAGCATGCACTATTACAAACATAAAAAAAATATAAAAAGAAGAAGAATCTGTCAACATTCTTATGCGCTCTCGTTCTAGTCCTCTAGGAAACGGGCGTTACTTAATATGTGTAACGTTTTGTTACTGAATGGGTTACCGTAACGTGCGTGTTTAATTTGCAGATGGGGCTTCACGCCTCTACACGAGGCGGCGCACAAGGCCAGGACTCAGCTAGCTGCATTACTAGTGAGTATCATATCGTAACACAATACTATCAAAACACTGAAATAATAGTAGTTTATGCAACTGTCATATAATAGAGGGTATTAAAACATGAGTGTCGTTTTTTTGACACTCGCCTGCGGCTCGTTTGATACCTAATTATAATGCTCATGGCTATACGCTTTTAGTGATTTTTCTGGCAAAAGACTATTCGTCAGTTTCGTAGCTGTTTCTAGAATGTCAGGTGGAGTTAAATCATCAGTATCGTGGGTGTTGCTTGACATTTTTGCTACTAAAGTTTTATCCAAAAAAATATAACTCAAATTCGTATGTACGAAATAGCGCCAAAATGGAAAAAGTCTGTGATTGGTCTATTGGCTCGGAACCAGCGCTCACCATAGATAATGTGTACTTAAATAGAATTGAAACTTACTTGGTCGGGACACATTGTACTTTAATAATGAAAAAATATTTTAAAGCATTGTTTTGTTACGAGAATAATGCTTTAATTTAATTTTTTAAATTTTCTTGAAGAGGTACGTAATTAAAATATGCCAATAAATGTCTGTATTTCATTTCATAATTAGAATATTACCGAATGAGATTATAAAAATATATTTAAAATACATATTTGTTATTATTAAACTTTAATTTCTGCATAGTAACGCCTGAATCAATTCATTAACTTAATTTTAGTTTAGTTTGCGTTGGATAACAGAATTACGTTTCATTTTCTCTTTGATTGTAGCTAGCGCACGGTGCCGATCCATTCCTGAAGAACCAAGAGGGTCAGACGGCGTTGGAGCTGGCCGGCGCGGAGGACGTCCGCTCGCTGCTGGCGGACGCCACCACCAGCGCAGCGCCGCAGCCCCCCCTCCCGCCGCCCCTCGCCGCCGCCGCGCCCCTCGCGCCCCCCCACACGGCGCCCCCCCACGCCGCGCCCGCGCTCATGCCCAGCGGGGACAGCGTGCAACTACCTCTGCCGGTCAGTACTACACTATACAGGGTTATTGCTAAAATGCTAACAACCTCTTAGGGTTGACTTCTGCTAGTCCTAACAAACATATATTAGAGATATTTTTTTTTGTATTTGGACGCGCCAATTGGACTCTTTGGTTAAATAATCTTCAGTTAATGGCTGGTATTTGCATTTAATACAGCGATACTAGCGCCAAGCGAGCAGGTGTGGATAAACAACGGACAAGTTCATCTCGACCACCGCCGCATTCACTCGCGAATCATTTTTTTTCTCCCCGCATTTTAAAATAATTTCGAAAGCACCCTTCGTGACTACACTTATTTACATACAAATACATAAAATGCACCGCATTACACTACTAAAACCCACAGCTAAGTGCACTTTTATCAGTTTGTGAATTGTGTTGTACCCGCATTCCTTCAAGTCCTTTTGAAGCAGTGATAGCTCAGTGGCTTTGGCTATGGACTGTCGCGCAGCAGGTCCATGGTTCAAATCGCGCCGCGAGCTTGAGCTTCATCGCATGGTGTTAGGGCATTTTGCGAATGCTCGCATAGCTAGCTACCACCCTCAAGTTGAAAATCTGTCGCCAAGCACCTAACGGTGTGTTCCGGCAGCTGTCCTTGATAGCCAGTAATTGTAGGTTAAGCCTGTTAACACCCTCGACCACATCATCACTTACCATCAGGTGAGATAGTGATCAAAGGCTAACCTATCAGGCATAAAAAAAACATGTTGGACAACTTTTGTCTAATATTTTCAACTTTGAGAAAATATTAACAGCTTGCTTAAACTTTAAAAGTGGTTAATTTAGTCCAAGGCATTGCTGGAACGAACCCCATGTGAGGTAATCAAAGGCACTTAAGAGCAATAAAAAACAAATTCAAATTTTGTCTATATCCCTATAATTTATTTTTATTTAGGTTCTGCCAAGCGAGTACTGGTCGGAAGGCAGTCGAGGCAGCTTAGAAGAGGCAGCCGGTAGACCAGCATCAGCTCTCTCCACGTCGGAATCACTGGCCACATTCCTATCAAGGTAAGTATTGTATAATATGAAGGTCTATCTAAGCCCTCTATTACGAGGGTTTAAATAGCACCATCTTCACGTGTGTCTCTCATAAAGTGACTTATGGGAAAAAGTAGCCCAATGAGCAGCATGCCGTGTCCCAAAGAGCAGCAATGTGTCCACACATTACCACGTTAAAAAGTATATTATAAAATCACGCTGACTTCCTCTATACTTTTTTTTTTATTGCTGATATGTTAACCTTTGACCACAATCTTACCTGATGGTAAGTGACGATATGATCGAAGGTGCTAACAGGCTTAACCTAGAATTGCTGGCTCTCAAGGACAGCTGCCCGAACACACCGTAAGGTGCTTGGCGACAGATTTTCTACTTGAGGGTGGTTAGCTAGCAAGGCGAGCATTCACAAAATACAATTCCACCATGTGGTGAAGCTCAAGCCGGCGGTGATCCCCTAGCTATTACAACTTCCAGTCACTAATGCAGGTTTTTTCTCTTTCAGTATTGGCCTAGACATACTTGCTCCAGTGCTGGAACGAGAACAAATCACAGTGGACATCCTGTCTGAGATGTCGCACGAAGATCTCAGAGCCATAGGTGTTGCAGCTTACGGACACAGGCATAGACTGATGAAAGCGGCTAAGCAGAGCTTACATAGTGCATCAGGTAAGATTTTACTTTATTACTGAGGAGATTAAGCCCATTGTTCTGTGTGTGTGCCCATTTATCCTGCCGACTGCGCCAATATTTTAAAGATAGTGTTGGGAATGAAATTAGTACATATATAATAAAGAACAAAGCATCTAGTAGCATTTTCCATCTTTGATTTCCATCACCACAATCAGAAATCTAGGTAATGAAGACTAGGTAATACAATACAAAAATTCTTTATTGTACACCAAAAATTTTACAAAACACATATAGAGAATTCTTAAAGATAAAGTACAATGGGCGGACTTATCGCTTAAAGCGATCTCTTCCAGTCAACCTTAGAATGGAAAATATAGATATGTGAGGAATAAAAATAGATAGGTGGTGTAAATTTGTAGAAATTAATAGTAATTAATCAAAAATAAAATAATAAAATATACAACAAATATATATGTATATTTAATACCCAAATATATTATTATATAATACCTATATATATAAATACATATCTATATAAATAATATACAAAATACATAAATATTAGTTAATATTATTAATAAAGAAACAAAGTACGACAATGTAGGAGCCATAACAAAAGTTTGATTAATCATCGTGCAAGATAAAAAGATCTGACTTGGTTTTTGAATGCATTTAATGTTTGGGCCTTTCTTATGGTTACTGGGAGTGCATTCCATAAACGTGCGGCTTCAACAGTAAATGAACCGCTATAAAAAGATGTCTTAGAGGCGGTTGATGACAGTATCAGATTTTCTGATGACCTAAGACTGTAGTTTGAGTTATTCAAGAATTCAAACCGTTTCTTCAGGTATAAGGGAGTAAGGGGATTAAATAAAATATTATACAAGAGAGAGAGAATATGCGTATTCCGGCGAAGGCGAATGGGCAGCCACTTGAGCTTTGTACGAAACTGGGAAACGTGGTCGTATTTTGGAAGACCGAAAATAAACCTTATGCAATAATTTTGAAGCCGCTCAAGCTTATTCAGTTGGTCCTCCGTGAGATCTAAGTAGCAGGCATCTGCATAGTCAAGAACCGGAAGGAGAAGAGATTGCGCTAGCGTAACTTTAGTTGCCGTAGGAAGAAAGTTCCGTAGTCTTTTAAGCGACGCTCCAGAAGCAAACACCTTCCGGCTAACGGATGATAGTTGGGGACCCCATGAGAATTTTTTGTCAAATATAACTCCCAAATTTTTTACTTCCGAGCTGTATGGAATAGTAACACCATCAAAACAAATGTTGGGAATGATTGCTTCATCAATTCTAGCAGTCATTCTGGAGCTCCCGATGATGATGGCTTGTGTTTTTTTCGGATTGATTTTTAAACCAAAGCGCTTGCTCCATTCCACTATACGGCTCAGGTCGGAATTGGCCACGCAGATAGCTTCGCTCAATCTGTCAGGGGGTGCCTGCGAGTAAATCTGGAGATCATCTGCGTAAAGGTGGTAGGAAGAAATAAGTGAATATGATATAGAATTAATAAATATAGCGAAAAGAAGAGGAGATAGTACGCCGCCTTGAGGAACACCAGCACTCGTGTCACACCAAGAGGAGTAAGTATCCTCAATGCGAACCCGCTGCCGGCGTCCATATAAATAATTGCGAAACCAGTCAGTCGCTGAAGGAGATATGTTAATAGAGCTGAGCGTAGCCAAAAGGATATCAAAATCAACAGTATTGAATGCGTTACTAAAATCAAGGAGCGTAAGAACAGTAAGTAGGCCATTATCCATTCCTAGTCGTATGTCATCAGTAATTTTGACAAGACTTGTGATGGTACTATGACCAGGGCGAAAACCGGACTGGTATGGGTTCAATAGGCTATTGGATGAAAGAAAGGAGTTGAGTTGATTATAAACTAAACGTTCAAGGACTTTAGACAGGAATGGTAGTATAGAAATGGGACGGTATTCAGAATAAGAGACGGGATTTGATTTTTTAGGTATAGGGACAATATATGCCTCCTTCCAGATAGAGGGAAAGGTACAACTGGATATGGAGTGATTGAGGATATGGCAAATAATTGGCAGGAGTTCATCTAAAATAGTAACAATCATCTTTCGACTGATATTGTCCCCACCCATAGCGTTGGATTGAATGGATAAAATACTTTTCTTAACATCACTAGCAGCGAACTGACTAAAGAAAAATTTAGAGTAATCTGGAGTTTGGGCACATGAAAGATATTTTATAGTATTAACTTTGTCATTAGGATCAAGGTTAGAAATAGCGGAAGAAAAATGCTGGTTTAGGGAATCAATGTCTAAATTGTTAGAAACGGTTTCTTGGCGAGGTTTGCCCACTCCAAGTGATTTCAAAAATTTCCAGACTCTTGCTGGGTCTTCGTTTTCAACGGATTCATGGACATGGCGGCGAAATGCGTCCCTACACACCCTATTGCAGTGATTTCGAGATAAAACATATTTTTCCTTATTGAGATCTGTAGGACGACATTTATATTTGGCTTTGGCAACGAATTTTTTATGCATCAGTGATTTGATCTCGTTAGTCAACCAAGGAGCTGGAAGATGCTTCATTTTAACAGTTCTGACAGGGGCGTGTTTATCATATAATATATTAAGCTGCAAGTTAAAGATCGCAATCTTTTCATCGAGAGAGTCAGAATTTATTAATTGAGACCAGTCAATACCACGCGCGTCCTCACGCAGCTTATCCACGTCCATGGAACTAAAGTTACGCTGCAGAAGAATTTTTGGCTTGGGTTTTGGAGGACGAATTTTATATGATAAATAAATAAGATCATGATAGGAAAAGTCTTCATGACATTGTCAATGTTTGGCAACATGATGCAGAGAAGAAACCATAATCAGGTCAAGAAGGGAAGGAGAACAATGTGGAAAATTATGTGTAGCACTAAGTGGAAGTATTTGCAGGTTGGTAGCATTGGCAACTGATCGTAAGAGTGATGAGCGGGAATCATTTTTAAGAAGGCATGTGTTGAAGTCACCCATAATTATGGTGTGAGGATAAGAAGGGACCAAATCTTCTAGAACCTTTTCAAAGGAAGAAAAATAATTAATATGCAATGAAGGGCTGTAGTAAATGCCAAGTAGTATCTTGGTATGGCAGAGTAAAACTTCTACAAACAAATGCTCGCCCGCATTAGACGGTGGGGGTTGTGCAGACATACTAATTATTGAAAAAAGAATATTTGACCGTAGATAAATGGCCACACCACCCCCACGAGATCCAGTACGATCATTGCGTATCAGGTTAAAACCTGGAAGAGAGTACATGGTCGAAGAAAGTGATGGTTTCAGCCATGACTCAGAGACGAGTATCGCATGTACGTTATCAACATCAAAAGATGCCTGCATGTCTTTGAAGTGGCACGGAATACTTTGCACATTAATATGAATAACGTTGAAGTTCTTAGGCACATCAGAAAAGTGATTGGTTATAGTGTCACATAACTGAGGAATGCTTACGAAGCTATCTGAACCACTGCACGACTCATTGGAGTCAGCTGAGAAATATAATGCGTAACCGTTATTATCGCTGTCATTAAAATCAGACATAGTAAATATTATATTACATAAATTACTAATGTCGTACTATGTCGACTGGATAGCTATGGTTTGCGAGTACCTGGATAGTAATACACTAGCGGAAAAAATCATAAACACCATAACAGGACAGTTTTCTATATTCTTTCCTATGCAATATGTTCCTGTTAAAAAAACTGAATCTAGCTGGATTACGAATGATTTAATTAACCTAAAATACCTACTATCTGACATTAATACCCTGACAATAAAATTTTCTGATAATAATGACATTAAAATATTAAAGGATAATATAAATAAATTATATAATAGCAAATTAACATTGACAAAGAAACAGTTCTATGAGAACCAATTAAAATATAGTACTAATAAGTGCCGAACAATGTGGTCCATAGTAAATAAAGAGACAGGTCGTGCCGTGCGTGATAGAACGGACTTCACTGAGTTGGTTTGCGATGACAATGGCCAGCCCTTTCCTGACAAAAAAGGTGTTGTTGATTTTATGAACGCCACCTTTTTAACAGCCGGTTCCGGAGTCGGCGCCCCGGCTGCATGTATCACGAACAGCATTTCTGCTCTGTCCCGTGCAGTTGCATATAATCTGTGTTCTATATATCTAAAACCTTTCTCGTATGACGAATTAATGAATATTATTAATGTAAAAATTGCACATAAAAAGACTTGTGATAGTTATGATATGTCTATGACGTTATTGCGTGACATATCACACATAATCGCTTCTCCTTTGACAGAACTTTTCAATAGATGCTTAAAGACTGGCAGTTATCCACGCGCACTAAAAAATATAAAAATAGTGCCCATCTACAAGGGTAAGGGACTCAAAGCAGAAGCAAGTAACTACCGCCCCATTTCAATTATACCGGCAATAGCGAAAATTCTCGAAGTAGGGCTTAATAATAGATTTATAAAACTTTTCGACAGTAGCGACGTTTTCACAGACCGCCAGTATGCTTACCGTGCTGGCAGATCTACAACATCACTAGTTCGCGAGTTCGTCAGGAAGGTCCTCCAAGCTCGTGAGAACAAGCAACAAGTCGCAGCAATCTGCTGTGACTTGTCGCGCGCCTTCGACACGGCGGACCGCAGCCTGATACGGGCTAAACTCGAGCACTACGGTGTGAGAGGGCCGGCCGTAAATTTAATGATGGATTTCGTACACGAAAGATGTCAAAGAGTATTCGGCGACTCAGGCAACGTCAAATCCGAGAAGGGCTTTCCTGACCTGGGCGTTCCCCAGGGATCTTGCCTATCAAACACAACTTTTTCATTGCTCATGAACGATTTGCCGGCGTCTATCCACGGTGCCGATGTATACATGTTTGCAGACGACGTGGCAGCCCTGGTAACTGCACCGAACCTGCCCGTACTCAAGCAGCATCTTTCAGATGTTGCATCACAACTAAATAAATGGTTCGCTATAAACGGTTTTGCGCTCAATCTGACGAAAACCTGCTTTATTCATTTCGATCTCTCGAACAGAGAACAAAAATCTATAGACATAACTGTCCAGAATGCCGTTCTACAGCAAGTACCCTCAATGAAGCTACTTGGCTTTCATGTGGATCGAGCTTTAAAATGGCACCTGCACATAGACGCGCTGTGTGCGCGACTCACCCAAGCTTGTTTTGCACTGAGACGGCTGGCGACATCAGCGCCCCGGCACGCCGTACTCAGCTGCTACTTTGCCACAGTCCATTCCTTACTTATGTACGGAACTGAGCTGTGGGGAGACGCGGCAGAGTCGGAGCGGCCGCTGATCTTACAGAAGCGCGCCGTCCGTGCTATTGTAGGGGTGAAATGGGATGTGTCAGCAAGACCCTATTTCAGCGAACTCGGGATATTGACTGTACCATCCATCCACATATACCAGGCGTGTCTCTTTGTACGGAACAACCCCGAACACTTCAGCCATCTAGGAGACTCTCATAGCTATGAAACGAGATCCAGGGACAAACTGCGGACACCTGCTCACTCCCTCGCTAAATCGGTGAAGTCCGTGTATGTAGGCGGACCGAAGTTATACAACCACCTACCTGCAGATTTAAGAAGTGCAGCTTCCGCCAATATATATAAACGACAACTAAAAATGCTACTTATAAGTAAAGCTTATTATAATATTAAAGAATATTTAAAAGACGACTTTTCCACTACCACTCGTGGTAAATTATGATTTTTTATGCTATTTAATTATAATTTATGACATGTAAATCTATATTTACCAATAAATTATTTGTATTTGTATTTGTAATAACTATAAATAATAATTTAATAAAAAAAAAAAAGAATTAAATATTCCTAATGTAACAAGATAATAAAATTTAAAATATATAACGTAATGAAATATATATATATATAAATTAATAATAATAATAATTCTATGTAAAAATTAGAAGTATATATATATATATATATATCTATAAAACATATTTCATCTGCAAGTTGTTGTACCTCTATGAAATTAAACATAAACTAAACTAAACTTAAACGTAATGTTATTATGAAAATTACTTTGACAGTGAAAGTTGAAAAATTGCGTTTTCTCTCCATTTGTATATATTTAAAGGCGCGCTGACAAGTGCTCATTAGCTTTACTTGAACATATGTTCCGCAATAAACTCTTAGTTTGTAGCAATAAGAAAATTATATTTTAACCTTGATCATACTCTCATTTTGTTAATTCTGAGACAAGTTTCCTTAAAAAAACCCCGAAAGAAAATTGTAAAGTTGACTCTAAATTACGCTTGTAACGTAAATATCTTAATTATTCATGCGTGTGTATAAAAATATAACATGAAAACAGTAAAACCGTATCAAGAGGGACAAGTTAAGTTATATTTTCGATTCAAGTTACTAGTTTTGTGTTAATAGGCTTTTTTAGGTTTTCCACCCAAACAGATCGCGATTTCACCATCGTTGCCTCTCTTTCACTCGTACGCAGTCCGATAGTGACGGAATACCAGCATATGTCGCGCATGTAAGTTTATTAAAACCTAATTTTTGAGAAACAAAAAAATGAAAATGGTGGATCAAAATGGCCGCCATACATTGCTGTCATTCAGCCGAAGCGAGGCCGAAAATTACCAGGAAATTTCGAAGACCTCCATGTTTTATGATACATTTAAAAAAAGTACATTTACCTAATAATTGTAAAATTACTCCCATAGAATGGTACGGCGGCACTACGCTGCTGGACGTGACGCCGCCGTCGGAGGGCGAGTGTGGTGAGAGCGAGTACGCGATAGTCGAGAGGGAGATGCAAGCGTCCGTCAGAACGCACCGGGAGCATGCGGGGGGACACTTCACACATTACAACGTAGTTAGGGTAAGTGAACATATAAAACAAACAACATTTTCTTTTTTTTATTCGGCGACATTTGAGACATTAACAACTCGCAAATGGATCAGAAGGATCACTCTGCAAATCCATTCCAATAAATAAGCGACTCTAGCTACGAAGCAATAAGGTGCACATCACCTCGCAAAGCACGGAGTACCTAATATTTGTATTCACCTACAAGACGTCTCTCTTTCTATCACATGTACACGCATAGCTCTGATCTCTTCTGACGCGGCACGCAACTTATAATGATCCCGTCCAGACGGATACACCGATGTACATTGTAGCTTTGTACCTAAAGTGCGGACTGAATCAGGGCTGACTTAAACAAGATTTTTTTAAAGTGATTCTGTGACGATATATATTGCCCGCCAGAGAGTAACGGCAAGCCTGTCCATGTGTTACTTTTCTCGTTTTGCGTGACACTGCTCTATGCTCGTCACTTCGATACGTCAGCTCTTATGTCTCCTACGCCCATTAAATTTACTTCCTATAGTGCCGTTAACGTTTAAATACAGTAGTGCTTTTAAAGTCGGTCTCTTGGTGAAGAGACGTATCATCTGGTAGAAAATTGAATATCTATTTTCGCCGGGATAAAAATTATGTTACTATAAATATAATAGAATAAAATATATGCGATTTAAACTGTTTTAAGTTGTTTACTTTGTGTAATAATCGCAAAAAAAAAACAAGAAAATGTTCTACCAGTTGTACAATTTTTGTTTATTTGTTGGTACAGATACAAAAGATAGTAAATGGGCGGCTGTGGGAGCGGTACGGGCACCGGCGGCGGGAGGTGGCGGCGGAGGCGAGCGGTGCGGGGCCCAACGAACGGATGCTGTTCCACGGCTCACCCTTCATCAACGCTATTGTACAGAAAGGGTTCGACGAACGGCACGCGTATATAGGTATGTCTAAATACTGGCGCAGCCGGTAGGATCTTATTGTATTACAGACTATCATACACTTCGAGGAATCACAAAAGATATTGTGGTTAATACACTGATTAAAGACTTGAAACTATATATATTAGTTTTTGTCAGAAGTGCTTATTATTTTCATCAATGCTGTCACGAAGGAAGGAAAAACAAAACGCATATAAGTATGTCAATACTGGCGCAGCCGGTAGGATAGTCTAACATTAAATGTGACAATACACTTGATGTAAGCCCAAAAAAATGTGATTAAAGCACTGTGCTCAAAAAACCAATTCCGCCACGTGTTGCATGCTAATGAAACAAATAGAGAGCGATTCTATTGTAAGTAAACTGGTACTATGTCAGCCTCCTGACTGTAATTGCGCATTTTCGACCCCAGCATCGAAGTTTTTTTTATTCATGGCTAGCCTTTGACCACTATCTCACCTGATGATAAGTGATGATGTGGTCGAGCTGCTCAAGCTAACCAAGAATTTCTGACTCTCAAGGACAGCTACCGGAACACACTGTTAGGCTTGGCGACACATTTTCTACTTGATATTAGTAGCTAGCCAGGTGAGTATTCACTAAATGCTCTACCACCATGTTGTATAGAAGTGGCGCTGATACCACTGCACCAACAGGACATACATCAGCCGTAACTGTTAGTTGTAAGGTCTAGCCTCAATGCCTTGATTATTAATAAATGGCAGCCAGACTCATACCTTAATTACAAAGTAACTGTATCAGCTGGATTTTGCCCTGCTGTACACAACCTCCCTCATTACAGAGGCCATACTCCCTACGCCTGGCAGGTGTCTTGGGGATCGCTGTGTGAGATAGCAGTTCCTCGGAAGGCTCTGCTGCCCTCCTTTTGGTATATTAGACATACAAGCGATGAGATAACGAGCTTACGTTCTAGCCCGCCCATCCCACGGGTAGATTGCGCAGTAACTATTAATAATTCCTCTATAATTGCAGGCGGTATGTTCGGCGCGGGTATTTACTTCGCGGAGCACTCGTCCAAAAGCAACCAGTACGTGTACGGGTTCGGCGGCGGCTCGGGGTGTCCCACGCATAAGGATAAAGGGTGTTATCTATGTCACAGGTGAGGGATACTGCCATTATCTACCAGGATTATGTAAAGAACCGTTAATAGGCATAGTAGGAGAAGAATAAATTTTATGTCAAACCTACTTAGAGTGATTAAAACAGGAAAAGAAGGTTGTTGTTAAACCTTTCCTTCAATATTTTTTTCAAATCATAGGTTAGCCTTTGACCACTCTCTCGCCTGATGGTAAATGATGATGAGGTCGAAGGTGTTAACAGTCTGAACCTAAAATTACTGGTTCTCAAGGACAGTTGCTGGAACACACTTTTAGGTGCTTAGCGACAGATTTTATACTTGAGGGTGGTAGCTAGACAGTCGGGCATTTGCAAAATGCCCTACTATCATGCTATAACGACTGCCATCCGAAGATAACAACCGGGACTTCGGAGGGCTTAACGTGCCCTCGGAAGCACGTGCACGCTCAGTACCGGTTAAGAACGGCCAAGCAAACTTTGCACCGAGCGCTTCAAAAGATATAGTTTTGTCAAAGCCAAAATCATTTATTCAATTTTGGCGTCTACGGCGCTCTTATGAAGGTCAATGACAAATTTTCATATTGAAATATTCTACATTGTACTGCCACGTTGAGCAAAAAAATGTATAGAGCCACTGCGAGAAGAACGGGTGATAGTGAATTAAGACAGATTTATAGTTTTTTTATGCAATTGTGACGGAACAAGCACAAAGTCATCTGATGTTAACCTATGCCTATAACATGCAAAATTAACGAGAAAAGAACGAGAGAACAAATTACAGTTATGAGTCATATGTCATGTTAACTTAGCGGTCAAACCATACACCGGCTATAGGTGTGAATGGCGCGGGTTGAAATCCCGTACTTGACAATAATATTTACTCGTTATAAATTCGTAATACTCGCATTTTACCAGGGCTTAATGCGTCATTGAATATATTTTGAAAATAAATTTTGCCGCACGAATGCGATTTCATTATTGTTACAAAGTACTTTTCAACTCACTCGCTCGTAACGGGCCTTTAAATGCACAGATTTTAGTGTGCAATTAAAGGCTCGTGCTTTTTGTTTACTTTACCGCACTAGTGTTTTAAATAGAAAAAAAAACAACGTTTCCACACTTCTCACCACGGAGATTGTAGTTTGTTTCGTTCGTTTTTTATATAAAAACAAACCAAAGAGTTTTTTACCTACTGAAGTAGAACTTTAGAAGATTTAATTATAAACCTTCTTAGTCCGATTATTATTGCCATCAAAGAGATCAAGAAAATATTTTCGTATTTATAAGTATTTAATTATTACATGTCCGTGTGTCAGTTAGGCCTTGGCTGAAAACCAGCGCTGTAGGTTCGCCCACAGCATCATGCTGAGCCAGGACCTTTTTTGGACTGAGGGTACACGACGGCAATATTCTTATTATTATTTTTTTGTTTGTTTCTTATTGTACATATATGATGTTTTGCTATTGTGGTCCTTATGTTCAAAATAAACTTTTCTTACTTTCTTTCTATTCGTTCCTCGCAAGTGTGTTGAAAAACGTCGTATGAAATTCGTGCGCGTTGTTTATTACAATCTCTACTCCATTTAGGCATAAAACCAGTCTCGATTGTAATAAACAACTTCGCGCACTTGTTGCATAATGTACATCACTGTATTCTACTTTATGCCACTTTAAGTAAATATTGATGACAAAATATTTACTTAAAGTGTCATATATAAGGTTAATATTAATTCATCAACAATACTGCGGGGGGTGGTGTAGAATCGATAACTGAATGTGATCCACACATTTTTAATTTTCACATAAACAAAATCAATACTAACTATTGCCTAAGCTGTGGCGCGTTGACTGAGAATGATAGCGACGACAACACTCGCGGCCGCCGTGGACTAGACTCACACATACACACACGTTCTAGGTATTCTAACGCATTGCGAGGGCAATGAACTCGGTAGGTATACCTACGTATTGCGAGGGTAATGAACTCGGTAGGTATTCTAACGCATTTCGAGGGCAATGAACTCGGTAGGTATACCTACGCATTGCGATAGATACCTCGCAATGCGTTAGAATACCTAGAACGTGTGTGTATGTGTGAGTCTAGTCCACGGCGGCCGCGAGTGTTGTCGTCGCTATCATTCTCAAAGTCAACGCGCCACAGCTTAGGCAATAGTTAGTATTGATTTTGTTTATGTGAAAATTAAAAATGTGTGGATCACATTCAGTTATCGATTCTACACCACCCCCCGCAGTATTGTTGATGAATTAATATTAACCTTATATATTAATAACACTTTGTTTAAGCTTCAACCATCTTATTTATAACAACCTTTGGTTTTTTGCAGACAAATGCTCCTATGCCGAGTGACGTTAGGGCGAGCGTTCCAATTAATGAGTGCAATGAAGATGGCCCACGCGCCTCCCGGTCACCACAGCGTGGCGGGGCGGCCATCACATGGCGGGCTGGTCTTCCCGGAGTACGTCGTGTATAGAGGGGAACAGGTAACTAACTAATGTATATGTGTTTCATAGGTTTATATAGTTGGAGTTGAAATCTTGGCGCAGTCTGCAGGATCGTCGAAGACAAATGCGAAATTACTTATAAACGGATTGTTCCACTTACTTTTTTGCATGGTGTTTCGGCAGTTTGCTAATGTCCGCTTGGCTAGTTACCGTCTTAAAGAAGTAATCTGTCGCCAAGAACCTAATGTTGTATTCCGTCATCTGTCCTTGAGAGCCAATTTAAGCATCTTTACCGTCTTCGACCAATTATTATCAGGTGATATTGTGGTCAAAAGCTTACTGTAAAAAAACACGAAGGTTTTTGTGTTACTGATAGCCTAGCCTAGCTTCTCTGTGTTTGTTCGTAAGCAATTGTCGCCAAATATGGTGAACGGGAACTGGTTTTCTAGGACTGCTACCGGAACAACTTATTTGGTGCTTGGCGACAGTTTTTCTAGTTTGGGTAGTGAGCTCCATGTGCCAGACACTGTGCATTTTGATATATTTTTCATGGTGTAATAATTTTTTTTTATGGAACAAGCACGAGGCCCACCTCATGTTAAGCAGATTAACTTCTGCCTATAACAGATGCATTTCGTCACGTGACGCACTGCGCCCGTCACATTGAGACATACAGTTGTTAACTCATGTGCCTGTATTTTTTTTTGACTATATTTGTTTATTTCCAGGCGTATCCAGAATACCTAATCACCTACCAGATAGTGAGTGCAGAAAACAATACCGGGGCTGTATAATAATAATAAAATAATTATAAATAATAATAATTAATTTTCGGTGTATATTTCCAACAGTATTTTGTGAATTACTTTTAATTAAGTCATAGAACGGCATGTTTCACCACTAATGGATGTTTAATTTTAATTTATTGTTTTAATACAACTGTATATATTGAAATAAATTAATAATAAATTAATATTATTATATTTTAATAACACATTAATTATTAGATAATGAATCGTATGTGCTATCAATAATTGTTATTTACCCGGACGTCGCGCGTCGCGTGGTGTCGCCTGCACCTTTGAAGCGCAGTTGTGTTTAGATAGCTATCTCTGTTACTCTCGTTCTTTTCGTATCTTCTGTCACATTTACACACACACACTACACACGGCAAAACTTGGAAAAGTTATGCATTGATTTGGAAGTTTCAATGAGATTTTGGTTGCATAAGAAAGAAACATATTTTCTTCCATGTACTTTTAAAAGCATTCAATTTTTTTGGTAGTGGGGCATTTCGCAAATGGCCGACTGGCAAGCTACCATCCTCAAGTAGAAAATCTGTCGCCAAGCACCTAACAGTGTGATCCTGCAGCTGTCATTGAGAGCCAGTAATTCTAGGTTAGCCTGAACAACATCTAAGACCACATCATCAGTTACCATCAGGTGAGATAGTGGTCAAAGGCTATCCTATCAGCTATTGATAAAAATTGAATCATTTTATTTGAACGCGTTTGAATGTGAAGAACCAAGTTCAATTCGTGGATCGAGTAGTGTTATTGGGTTTTTCTATGAAGATATCTTCAGTGGGAGTCTGGGAGTGTAGTATTAAAGCCCGTAAATACAGTTTGATATTGTCGTGTTGTTCGCAAACTTCAAGTATTTTTATGTGCTTTCAATGAACATCTTAACATCTGAAGTACAATAAGACCTAATTTATCTAATAAGTTTGCATTTATTCTTTGGTACTGGTAGAATAATATGTTGTCATAGGTGAAAGTAAAAGTGGTGAAATTTGCTAAAATAAATATCTCTTCTACTCGTTAACGTTTTAGCTTCTTTGCTAATATTTTATAAATTACACTTATATAAATCAGATGGGGCTTTAATAAAGCTATGTTGACGACTGATGATATTATGAGGTATTAAATTCTTTTTGAGTCCGGTTTGGACCATTGCCGGTCGCCGGTCTTCGACAAAAGTAATTTTGTTGCATGAGATTGCGTAGAACAGATTTTGTCGTTGAACAACATGGCACTTAGAACGTGGCATTGCGTTGGCCTGGCATATTATGTTGCCGCTTAGACATATTTTTCTGCCATATATCTTTATATAAGGTGGATATTAATTCATCAACAATACTGCAGGGGATGGTGTAGAATCCATAACAGCATGTGTTCCACTTATGTTTAATTTTCACATACACAAAAAGTCTGTACTATTGCTTAAGCTGTGGCACGTTGGCTTTGGGAATAATAGCAAGGACAACCGCAGTCTACGAACAAGGTGTATCTACTTTATTCACACACAATATATAGGCACAATAAATAGCTGTTTTCTGTACCTATTCTGCCTAGGCGATCTTTGGCGGCTTGCGACAAAAGAACGCGCGACGCGGTAGCGGTTTAACTCAATACGGCATACCTAAGTAGCTTCAACACAATACAGTACGTACCTACGTAAACTTGAAATTAAAAAGAATTTAGGTAAGTAACATTTTTTATAATTTAGAAGAGTTTAATCGATTGGCGATTACGCAAAGCATTCGGCAGTCTAGCTAGATTGGCCGGTAAGGCCTTCGCGTTCTTCAGAATGGGTACGTGAAACAGCTTCATCTATCAATAGCGTCTAATTGACATCAGGTAGCGTTCATACGTGTAAGAATGGAGTTAACCGCGGTTCTGGCTATCATACTAAAAGGCAACGCGCCGCGCTTTGAAAATAGTTATACCGATTTTTTTTATGTGAAAATTAAACATGAGTGGAACACATTCCGTTATCGATTCTATATTTTATATTATCTTTGGGATGGACTCCTAAACTACTGAACCAATTTTAAATTTGATTTGTACACCGTGTGCAATTTGATCCAAATTGAAAAATGGGATAGTTTACATCTCAATTTATAGTCGTAATTACCCGTGCGAAGCCGGGGCGGGCCGCTAGTATATATATATATAATTTAAATGGGTACCTATATGAATCTTTTGTCCATTAGTGGCGGAATATGTCTTAACAATGTTGATAGACATCACAAAAAATGTGATTAAAAAAAATTCGAAATTTTTGAGGCTTTTTATAAGTATATAATTTTCCTATTCGTTGTTATAGGAACTGTTGATAAAATAACTGCTTTTGATTGTTTTTTCGGGAAACCATATGATTTTATACTCGAACGTCCACGAAGCTTGTCGAATCTTATCGAATTCACTTCACATTTTACGACCGTTTTCTTGTATTAAAATAAATTAGACCACGAAGTAACGGCCTTTTTTGTTTATGAAAATACACACGTTCGCGAAAGCTGAAAAGGGCTAAGCTGGAGAGAGATGGGAAGAAAGTAAAGGGTTAAGTCAAAATATACCTACTAAGTTTGAGTAGATTTAAACAGCATTAATTCTATTCAGGACCGAGTTACCTTAACTTCGCTTTGTCGCACTGGTGGGACAGTTAGGAAATACAATTCCTAACCGTCACCCAATTCACGCGTGTTGGTTAGGAAATTGAAATTAGCTTTTCTTATCTTAACACCTTTGCGATTTTAACCTGTTTTCTAAAAAATACAAATGTTTTATTTACACTTATTTGTGACAGCTGTCAGTGCTGACATTGACAGCTTTAATTCCAGTAGTGTGCTACATTATGGGTACAATCAACTTAAAAATAAACCAGTATCAGATTCGGCGCGTTTCGTATCTGCTTTAATGGATGACATGTATTATCTCCACACTAGTTTTGAATAGAAGCGTCAAATTAACTAATAACAAAGCACAAATGTGTCATTCGCCAGCGAGAAAGACTACACTCTCAATCCATGAAATAACGTTATTATTATTATTTCTTTGTTAATGGCTTCTGTATCGTTACGTTTGACTTCAAGTGTAAAATATATCTACAAAACGTCAATGTCATAATGTGTAAAGCCACGGCACGCGACGAGGCGAGTGCCAAAATGTACAGAATGATGCATTTTGGCAGAACGTCTTTCTGCTAGAAATAAAAGATACTACTTGCGTTTCAGCACCAATAACCAACTCGAGTACATTTCTATAAATACGCAGATAAAACAAATCCAACCAAATCTGGAATTTCGCCTTTTTAGCCTCGCTTAGTATGGCGGCCATCTTGAATACGCCATTTTGAATCTTTGACAGATGTCAATCGACTGTTTTCCCGATTCCCTACAACCATTTGTCCAACAACAGAATCGTTACCGGTAACAATTCGACATTTACACAGAATGTTTTATTATGGTGGATTGTCTAACAAATAATAAAGAATATTATATCAAAATAAGAAATTAACTGGGTCTTCATGACAGACCACGTATTTTTTAAAGTTTATAGTTTGTTTCGTAAAAACAGTAAAACATACAATCATCAAACCATCGAAATCGAATTACAAATTCTTAAAGTATACAAAAAAACAGCGGACTCCCGCTAAGGATCCCGGAACATGGATAAAAGTATATTTTTAACCGATTTCAAAAAAGAGTGGGGGTTCTTAATTCTACTGTATTTTTTGTGTGTTATCTCATAACTTTTTGGGTGTACCGATTTTGATGTTTTTTTTCATGTTGTCCCATATAAATTTGAGTGAGATCTGACGAGTAGTATTCAAATTCAAATTCATTTATTCAATTTAGGCGTCTACGACGCTCTTATGAAGGTCAATTACAAACTTTAATATTGAAATATTCTACATTGTACTGCCACGTTCAGCAAAAAAATTTATAGAGCCACTGCGAGAAGAACGGGCAAGAAACTCGGGGCCATTCTTTTAAACGTCTGTTTACAATTTGTTATAAACAATATAATACAATTATTACAATATTTGTTTAAATTACGTAGGAGACAGGTGATGGCTTGGCAGAGGTGGAATTTTCCAAGCATTTTTGTCGTTTAAGTAATCACAAACTGTGTAGTAGGATTTCTTAATCAAAATGTTTTTCACGTGTAATTTGAATTTTCCTTCTGTGAGCATTGTAATATGTTCGGGAATTTTATTATAAAACCGCACACAATTACCTAAAACGGACCTTTTATTTGTCTTTGCTAATCTAAAACACGGTACCGTTAATTTATATTTGTTCCTAGTGTAGTAATCGTGGTTGTCACTGTTTAATTTAAATTTACTCAATTTTTTCCGAACATACATAATATTTTCAAATATATACAGACTCGGTAAAGTTAATATATCAATTTCTTTAAAAAGATCCCTTAGAGATTCCATAGGATCCATTTCATATATGGCTCGAATTGCACGCTTTTGTAAGATAAAGATTGTTTCCATCTCAGCAGCAGCTCCCCACAGCAATACACCATACGACATAATACTGTGGAAGTACGCGAAATAAACTAGCCGTGCAGTAGCTACGTCTGTTAACTGTCTTATCTTACAAACTGCATATGCAGCAGAACTAAGTCTTCCGGCTAGATCATGTATATGTGGATCCCACTGTAAAGTTGAGTCCACTTTGATTCCCAGAAAGACTGTCGCTTTGTCAATAGAGAGTTTATCTAAGCCAAGCTTAATGTTTGGTTCAACATAAGGAACATTTGGTAAAGAAAACTTTAAACATTTGGTCTTTTTTGAATTTAAGAGAAGATTATTAGCGGCGAACCATTCAGAGATCATAGATAACACATTATTTACATGAATGAGTTCACTATCTTTCCTATCTACTTTAAAAATCAGAGAGGTATCATCGGCGAATAAAACAATATTGCAGAAATCTTTGACCATGCAAGGCAGATCATTAATATACGCTAGGAACAGAAAAGGTCCCAAAATTGATCCTTGCGGTACACCTATTTTTACCAAAGACCCGGAAGAAGTATTGCCATTTATTCCAACCATCTGTAGTCTTATCTGTAGTATTTGAGTTATCCATAATAATGCGTATTCAATTGGCTTCGACAACATTGTCCTCATTTTCATTTCGATGTAAAATGAATAAAAAATGGTGCTCTACGATGGTTTGGTTATTTTTAGTGCATTTTGTGTTTTTAGAAGATTTTCATTAATATAAGTCGGTTTTTTTAAATGTTGTATCTTGTGTTAGTACAGAAGCCTAGGTAACCGAACTCTGTGAACCGACCAATTTCGAGTCCGATTTGCACTTGGCCAGTTTTGTTCGATAATGTCGGCTCTCTCGCTGGCGCTTCGTTGCTTCTCAGTGGACATTGAGTCTATAGTTATTCTTCTTCAAGAAAGAAGTCTATGTCTGATAAATTGAGCATAATGTATGCCTAACGGTTATTATAATTTACAAATTGTAAAAATAATGTGTTTATGGAACTGATGTGCGAAAGAGACATTTTTTTAAGTGTTTAAGATGTTAGGTGATAAATAAATGAATTTGATTCAGTTTATATCGTTTTATTTTTAACAACGTACTTATCGATAATACATTAATTGATATTTAAACCTTGAACCAATAAACAGCTGCAATATGAACCAATTAACAGTTGAAATATGAACCAATTAACAGTTAAAATATTGGTTAGAACCGATTAAGTTCTCAAAAGTATTTTTTATAATTTTTATAGTGAGATTTTTAACAGAAAGATCTTTATTAGATTTTTTTCATAATATATGAAAAATAATGGGTACATTCAGATGTTACTTTTGCGGAAATACATACTCGTAGTTATAACAAATATTAAATAGTATATGAATATTATTTTTAATATTGTTAATTTTGCAATAACGCCTGTTAGGCGAGTTACATTACAAAATTACAAATTTACGAGAGAAAACTTATGTCATGTTAGCTCAGTTGGTTAGAGCATACCCCGGCTAAAGGGGTGGATGGACGCGGGTTCGAATCCCGCACATGACTATATTTTTTTCTCTCGTAAATTTGTAATTTTAGTATATGTATTTTTTTAATACCTATTAAAAAAACAAGGTAAAGATTATGATTAAGAACTATAGCGCGCTCGAATCGAACCCATGTCCTCTAATTTCCGCTCGAGATAAACACCAGATTAGTAAAACAATATAGAACATGAATGTACTTATGGTATTCTGCGATTCAGGTATTATGGTCCGCGGAGCCAAAGAATTTTGTGCTCCAATCATTTTTAAATATGATTTTCGTTTAGAACGCGATTGTGCGTATATATATTTAGAAATATAGAAGACAATTTAGCGATAAAATGGAGCACAAAAGTCGGGTCAGTCGAACATGTTCCGCTAGCCTAGAGGTCAGGGCACTCGATTCCCGCTTATTATCAGAATTATGTTCTAACAATTTGTAAATGTAATTAATAAGCATAGCTGTATGAACATATTACAAAAATAAATAAAAATAGTTGACAATTCCGCACAATTGTCTTGCTAAGCCGATGTGACGTCACTAGCTTAACCGGAAAAAAAATCGACGCGTGTCGCTTCTACACGAAGCGTTATCAGGAGGTCTTAACTCTTCGTTTCACTACATGATCATTCTCGAAGAGTCAACTCAAGATCTGACGTCATCAAGTACAAAAATTTGAAATAGTTCGAAGACTAATCTATATGTAATACTTACCGCTCGGGTAGCATTGGTTCAAAATTGGTTTGCTTATGAGCGTCAGCATTCGGAACAGTTTATGCTTACAGACAAACGTAGGCCTTGAAAGCGCAAAGCGGAATGCTATATGCACGTATTTGTTATGATATAAATATTATTTAATTGATAATTTGTAAAATTAACGCAACATACCTTACTTATCTTAATACTTATTATCTCAGTTAATATACCTAAATTATTCAAATTCAAATTTGTTTATTGTGATAAAAAACGTACAAATAATACAATTACAAATTATCACACACAAAAAATTAAATACATTTCTATTGAATCAATCAAATTAATATGAAATCGGAAAATAATGTCAAGATAATCATATAATTAATATAGAAAAACAATCAAAATACAATCAAATGTCAAAATATTTCAATAATTATTATCCATTAATTAACAAAATATTATCAAATGTCGAAATAATATAATAAGTCGAAATAAACAAATAATGTCAAGGCAAATATCCAAATAATAAAATGTCAAATTCAGTAAATTCAATGGGTATCTAAGTTATATTATCTAAGTTATTATACCTAAATTATCTAAGTTATATTATCTAAGTTATTATACCTAAATGATCTAAGTTATATTATAACATACAAATTGACTAGAACACATTTTGACTAAGTAGTATCTACTGGAAAGATGCAATTTTCACGACAAACTCGTTTCAACATACAGTATACTTAGTCGAAACAGATTTTTTTTTAACAGCGCAATGTTTTTTTTTGGATTTGCTAGTTTCACGATTACTAACAATGTGAAAATTTGAACAAGACGATGTTTTTAAAAATTTTTGAAGGTTTCGTCAAAAAAATACTTTTGGATGTTGAAGTCGGTTCCATTTTTTGATTAAAAATGTTTTTTCACTCTTTTTAGGGACCCTTGCTACTTACGGGATCGGTTGTCATTATTGTCAACAACTATATCATCAAGATAGATAAATATTTTTCACTTGTTGATAACATTTAAATGGGACCAAACGACAAGCATCAAAAGTTTCAAAAAAAAGAATTTTCAAAATCTGTTCACCAATTCAAATATTCCGAGGTAACAAACATAAAAAAACAGACGAATTGAAAACCTCCTCCTTTTTTGGAAGTCGGTTCAAAATTAAACTGTTCTCGCTGTTCTAAGATTCATCTCATACCAAGATCACAAGCAAATTGCAACCTACCCACACTAAACACAAGGATTCAAATCGCCCGTCATATTTATATGTGAACATGTGACCTTCTGGCCCGTGGGGACCGCGATCCTGAACAACTTGCCCTGCGGCATGCACACGCACACCTTGAACTGACCAGTCGCCTGATTCAACTTGTCAGTTTTATTGACAGGCATGGCTATAGGCAGGTAGCGGACATCGACGAACACGCCCTCTTTGCCACTGAGGACCACAGAGCCGTTGATGCTCTTCAAAAAGATGTCTTGGTCTGCTGTCCAGAACAGTTCCTTGGACTCCATGTGGGTGCCTTCAGCTCCTCGGAGGTAGGTGGAGGTGTCAGAATGGAGGACCAGGTCTTCGTCTACTGGGGCTGTGATGCGTTTCGTTGATATTTGCTGAAGAAGAAAATAGATACATTATCAGTATGTGTCACATTATGAGTATACAGGGTTATTGGTAAAATGCTAATAACATCTTAGGGTTGACTTCTGCTAGTCCTAACAAATATTTTGAGATGTTTTTTTTTGTTTAATAAAAATTGATTTTTAATTTTTTTTTGTGTTTTTTTTATATTTTTTTCAAATTCAAATTCAAATTTATTTATTCATAAGAATATTGTACATTGTGTTCTTACATTATCTTAGAATCAAATATTCTACCGTTTCCGGCGTACAAATATATTGTAACAAGCTCTATAATAAGGACAGAATAATTTTTCAAACAATTATTGTAAATACAATTAATAAAGATTACAGTACCTAATTTTTTTATATAATATGAATAAATGGTGATTTTAATTACAATATAAATATTTAAATGTCACAGGTAATACAAATATAAATTAATCAAGTATGTCAAGTACATTATTAGTCCTACAATTTATCATCCAAAAATTCATTAACTGAATAATAACACTTATTTATTAGGAATTTGAATAATTGATCTTTGAATCTATTTGTGCAATGTATCTTAAAACTATCTGGCAGTTTGTTATATATTCTGATACACATACAGAATGAGTAATTTTTATGCACCATTAGGTGTTGTTTAGGAATACACAATGTGTATTTATGCCGCCTACTTCTATTTACTACCTCGTTTTGCTTCGGAAATATGGCGTGATGTCGATGGACAAATAAACAAACTTCTAAGATGTAAAGGGATGGCAAAGGTAAATTTTGATGGAATAAGCAGGAGGTCCACCTGATGTTAAAAGTCTTTTGTGCCTGTAATGTATTATTTCATATTTTTATTACTTTGCTCGATATAAATAGTCATAAATTTATTCAAAGGGAGGTCAAGGCGCGCGGCGCGGTTCAGTGTTACCGTGGCGGGCGCTCTTGGCTCAGAATAGGCATTAAATAAGAAAAAAAATATCAAGAAGAAAACAAAATCAAAACAAATAAAAACACCTCAAAATGTTTGTTAGGACTAGCAGAAGTCAACCCTATGAGGTTGTTAGCATTTTACCAATAACCCTGTAAGTAATTGGAAGAAGTTCAGAAGTTCAATATGTTGCATTAATTTAATAGTATTAAGGACATATACCCGCCAGCCAAAGCGTAAACCTATTTATAAACTCAACTTGTTATTTAAAAAAAAAACTCGCATATAAATATAGTGTATTATTAGACCTATCGTTTCTGGCTTAAATACTTTTGTTTGGACTAATAATTACAAATTTTTGTACATAGCGTTTAGTATATATCACTCGTTTTTAGGATTTTGAGCGTGTTATTCATAGTTCCAGATTTATTAAAAAAATATAGTACACATGTATACTTCCCATTATAGAAAGTTCATTATATTCCCCATGTTATTTTTCTTGATAAGCATGTTTTTAATATTTCTATTGCACCACAAACATGGGGAATATAAAGAGGTGCTTAAAGTTGGGTCTTTCTTTTATCTAAAATAACGAATTTTTGAGCTAGTGTTAATTCAAAACTGTATAATTTAATGAAAATCTGATGCACCACAAACCTAGGTATTAGGCTAGTGATTACGTAGGTAAAAAATCATTGAGTTTTATTCATTATTATTAAAATGAGGATGGAACTGCGTTTGTATGGGGGCGTTCGTCTAAAATATACTCTTAAGGGTGGAAAGAAAGATGTCGCCACTTGCTGTCAACAACAAGAATTCGGTGACATCTGTATAGTTTCAGTAATCAAATATATTTATGAAATCGTTTCTTAGAGCCCTTAATTTTGATATACCACTCGATGGGTTTGGAAGAGAAAATTGTTTTATTTTCACAACCTGGCGTCAAAAATCCACCTTTTCGTTTTTTTTGTACTTATTTGTGTACCTAGTATCAATCAAGACGAATCTAATGATGTACCATACATTAAAATCAGTTAAGCCGTTTAGAAAATATGGTGGAATAAAGAAACTTACAAACATACATACATGAACCTTGAAAACATAACACTCCTTTTTTTGGGCAGTCGTGTAGTAAAAACAAAACAGTATCTACCTATGGGTAAAAGCGGTTTTATTTAACATCGATTGGAGGGCACATTCGGCATACATGGTATACACTATACAATAAACAGATAGATTGTAAGAAGTCTAGTCTTTCCTGAAAGTTTACAGTATATGGTACCTTTTAAAGCTGGGATGGCTCAGTGGCATTGGCTATGGACTGCCGCGCAGCAGGTGCATGGTTCAAATCCCGCCGCGGGCTTGAGCTTCACCGCATGGTGGAAGGGCATTTCGCGAATGCCCGCCTGGCTAGCGACCACATTCAAGTAGAAAATCTGTCACCAAGCACCTAACGGTGTGTTCCGGCAGCGGTCTACGAGAGCCAGTGAAATTACAGGTACATGAGGCTTAACAACTATATCTCAAGGTGACGGGCGCAGTGCAATTCGTTACTTGCGATGAAATGCATCTGTTATAGGCAGAGGTCAGTCCGCTTAACATAAGGTGGACCTCGAGCTTGTTCCGTCACAATAACATAAAAAAGCACAGCATATTTTATTAAATATTTATTTGTGTTTGTAACGTTTTTAAGTTGGAGGATTTATAGAATGACGTTTGTTGAGTAGACCAAGTATAATATTAATTTATATACTAGAACATATGCACTGCGCCCGTCACCCTGAGACAAAGTTAGACAAGTAGAAAATTTGCCGCCAAGCACCTAACGGTGTGTTCCGGCAGCTGTCCTTGAGAGCCAGTAATTCTAGGTTAGCCTGAACAACATCTTCGACCACATCATCACTTACCATCAGGTGAGATAGTGGTCAAAGGCTAACTTCCCAAGAATAAAAAAAAAAAAAAAGTTCTTACGCATACTTCGTGCATAGAAATGCTGCCTATCACACTTTCAAAGAGCCCTTTGGTCTTATAGACTTAATTACCCGTGCATGCAGATTGTTGAGGTCCCCGGGCACGGCGCAGGCGGCTGGGGCGGAGTCCCTCCCCGCGGCGGTGGCGGGGGCAGGGCTGGGGGCGGTAGAGAACACCACGGAGCCCTCGCCGTCAGTTACCGAGACGGAGTTGACGCCGCGGATGAACACTCCCGACGTGTTCACGGTCAGTCGCGTGTCCGAACGGGACAATCTGCAACGTTATTATTTTTTATAGATTTTATTCTAACCTTTGACCACTATCTCAACTTAAAGGCTAACCTATCAGGCACAAAAAAAAACTCTGAAATAAAATGACAAATTGCGAGTCACACGCACTGAATACAACAAATATACAAGATTGATTGAGGATTAATACGGAACTATCGGCGACGCTGGTGATAGACATGCCGTTAGTCGGTTTTCAGAGAGTACCCACGGAACATGCAAATTACAAGATTTTGATTCAATTAGGCATAAAAGTTGGTAGAATAATAATAATTTGATAAATATCTATTGCGAATAAAAAGTATCCAATAAGATACATAATCTTGTTGGATACTTTTTAGCATGCAGATCATGATAAAAAGCACTGCTAAGTATACTAAATAAAAAAAAAATCGATTTTTGTAGCTCTAGCCATAAGTAACTTAAGGTTAAATTGGCCACAATCTTATTTGACGTTTTAGGTTCAGAATTATGTATGATATTGCTTTGTCTCTTCATTATCTAGGCTTGTATAATTACGATTGTGATTACTTAAACGACAAAAATGCTTGGACTGGTTCGCCTCTGCCAAACTAGCACCTGTCACCTACGTAATGTAAATATGTATTGTAATAATTTTACTATATAGTATGTAACACACTGTTAAAAAAACTTTTAAAAGAATGGCCCCGAGTTTCTTGCACGTTCTTCTTGCAGTGGTTCTATAATTTTTGTTTGCTGAACGTGGAAGTACAATGTAGTAATTTCAATATAAAAATTTGTAATTGACCTTCATAATTTTTTTTTTTTTTTTTTTGCTGGATAGGTTAGCCTTTGACCACTATCTCACCTGATGGTAAGTGATGATGTGGTCGGAGATGTTGTTCAGGCTAACCTAGAATTAATAAGAGCGTCGTAGACGCCTAAATTGAATAAATTACTTTGACTTACGAATTTTTTAAGTCATTTCTATGTTGTGAGCCATAAAATATTATATGAAAATATTTCGAGGCTCATAACTCTTAAATAAATTCTTTTTTTTTAAATATCTTACGATACAAGCCTATGTAGTAGTGATCAATCAATATAATGCTTAGTTCTGGACCTTAAATCTCAAATAAGGGAGTAATCACACTTCGACGTTTGTATGGAAACGTGACCAGCCAGTACACCCTTAAGAAGCCATAAGTAAAGTTAATACATAAAAATCTTCTACAATATTTTTTAGCTACAGACACTAAAGTCCTAACCTAGATTTTTTTTAAGAACAGATAGTATATCCGTTGACCACCATCTAATCAGCCAGGACAAAGGTAGTTAAGCAAATTATACTATAGTTACTACTACTATATTCAAGTGAAAAGTTTGGTATGATTATCTGAAAAAACCTCTACCTAACGCTTTGGGTCTTGCAGTTTCATGATTTTTTATGTGCTATAGCAATACCTAGTCTGCAAATTAAACACCACAGATCCATTCTCACTGGTCACACTCATCGGCTCGTCCCGGAAGCTCTCGAGCAATCCATCTCTCTTGTATACATGGTCCAGGTCGGTAGCTCCAAAGAACTTCACGGCATTGTGTTCAGGGAGGTACTCCATGCTTTCCATGCCTGGGTGTGGGAAGGGGGGTAATTAAGACATGTCAGACAACAGTCGATGGTGTCAAGGGCAGATTATAATTATTATCACAAGTTAGTAACAATTACATGGTGGTAGGTCTATAGTAACTTTAAGTATTTATTGATTTGATCATCCAAAATAATGTATGAGTAATCGTAAAATTGAATCTAAAATCATTTGGTCTAAATAAAAGTTGTATATATTAGAAAGTCTTTTGTCACATTCAGCACAATGGACAAGGAGCCGTTGCGAGAAGAACGGGCTTGCAACTCAGAGGTATTATTTTTAAATGTTGTACTCTTTTAATATGTATAACATTTTTTAAATTTATAAGTATACACTTATATAGACAATTATAATATTAATTTACATATAAGTAGCATAGTATTTCGATTGAAATAGGTAGTGTGTGTGTCTACATTTAAAAAACAAAAAGCCTAGGTGCCAAAATTTACTGATTATAAATATATATTTGTAAAGTTTAATGATAGTAATGTCATTAAAATGATAATGAATAGATTCAGGCGTTACTTTGCGGAAATCCATATTTAATAATAACAAATACTTTTAAAAGTATCCTAAAAAACATTAAATAATATTTAAATAAAACACTTAAAAAAGCATAAAATTATATATCTAGTGACAATTCCGCCTAATTTTCCTGTTATCTACGTGACGTCATAAACATCACGCAGCCTAACCGGAAGAATACCCGACTAGTTTCGCTTCTAAACGAAGCATCTTCAGGAGGTCTTGACTTACCGAGCGCACGATCGAGACTAAACGGCCAGCTGTTGTTGTTGTTTAGGGAGGACATAGATGCTGGCTACCGCCTGTGCGGTCGTCCAGCTCCACCGGGTTTTGGGCGAGGGCCTGGCCCTACAATAGCCCGTAAAACGGCCAGCGGCTAAACACGCCTTTATATAGGCCCGATCGTGACTCACTGTTCTTTGTTGTAGCTTACAATTGGTAAAGATATACGTTTTTATAGTGATAATTATATAAAAATGTTATTGAATTGTTAACAGAATATTTTTAAGTTATATATGGTATGTTTAGTGTTTACAAATATGAGAAATATTGAATAATATAGTAAACAATATTAGGAAACTAGTTTTAACTTAAAATTATGAAAGGGTCGCAGAGTGACGTCAACACTGGTTCGGCGGGTAGCTCGGTTCGGCCAGCAGGCGGCTTCCATGATGAAACAGTCACAGGACCTGCTTGTAGCTGCTCGGGACACGTGGGGATGACACGGTGGGTGGCGTGACTCGTAGCGTGACGTCATCACTGGTAGCTGGTTCGACGGGTGGCTTGGCTCGGCACGTTATGAAAAAATAATAAACAAATATTACAAATAATGTTTAAATTATTAGGTTTCAATTTGATTTAATCTGTACTTAATTAAATGCTTTACATTTTTCTTGTAATTATTAAGGAGTCAAATTGAATAATTACAAGAAAAATGTAAAGCATTTAATTAAGTACAGATTAAATCAAATTGAAACCTAATAATTTAAACATTATTTGTAATATTTGTTTATTATTTTTTCATAACGTGCCGAGCCAAGCCACCCGTCGAACCAGCTACCAGTGATGACGTCACGCTACGAGTCACGCCACCCACCGTGTCATCCCCACGTGTCCCGAGCAGCTACAAGCAGGTCCTGTGACTGTTTCATCATGGAAGCCGCCTGCTGGCCGAACCGAGCTACCCGCCGAACCAGTGTTGACGTCACTCTGCGACCCTTTCATAATTTTAAGTTAAAACTAGTTTCCTAATATTGTTTACTATATTATTCAATATTTCTCATATTTGTAAACACTAAACATACCATATATAACTTAAAAATATTCTGTTAACAATTCAATAACATTTTTATATAATTATCACTATAAAAACGTATATCTTTACCAATTGTAAGCTACAACAAAGAACAGTGAGTCACGATCGGGCCTATATAAAGGCGTGTTTAGCCGCTGGCCGTTTAGTCTCGATCGTGCGCTCGGTAAGTCAAGACCTCCTGAAGATGCTTCGTTTAGAAGCGAAACTAGTCGGGTATTCTTCCGGTTAGGCTGCGTGATGTTTATGACGTCACGTAGATAACAGGAAAATTAGGCGGAATTGTCACTAGATATATAATTTTATGCTTTTTTAAGTGTTTTATTTAAATATTATTTAATGTTTTTTAGGATACTTTTAAAAGTATTTGTTATTATGTCATTAAAATGAGCGGGCAAAGTCTGATAGTGGGTCAGGTAGGGCATTACTACATTATTTAATTAAAAATGATATGTAGGTGCTAATATCATATGGTAGTAAGGAGGAAATAACACATATTATATTTTAATATATTGTAGAATTAGCAAAGAAGCTTACCTTGTCCAAGCCTCAGAACAGCTAATATTGTGAAAGTAAGTATCAAATTCCCTATGGCAAGAACAAACAGCAAACACACGAGCGTCCAGAAGGCGAACGTCTTCCTGCCCTTATGCACCGCTTTAGTAACGTCATTCCCGTTTTTATCCGAGTAATTCTTTACTCCAGTCATTTTGTTCAAATATATCTGGCTCTGGGTTGGAGTCTTGGTTATTAGAGCTTTTTCCGCGCGGTTTCTCTCCAGCGTGCTGTCAGACATGGCTTCAGACGTGGGGGACACTCCTCGAAGGCCGGGCAGCATAACGCTGCTGTGTTTACTCACGTTTTCAGCGTGAAATCACTGAAATATTTATAGCACGAAAGTGTTTCATTGAATGTCAGTCAAATTATTGAGCGAAAACTCTGTGATCTCATTGGCTGAAGAATAGCCAATGAATGATCGGAAAATAGAAATGAGTTCTAGTGCGTTCAGATACCCTATCGGTACCAAAAATAACACTCACAAACGGTAAAAATGATCACACAGGCCGTTCGATTGGGTGCTACGTGACCTTTGAAAACTCTACAAATGATAGAGAAAAGTGATATTTGACCCACATTTTACCGTGGGGTCGTTGTGATTGTTTTTGAATCCGTGGACGTTGAGGATGGCGATCTTCAATAAAAATAGCATGACCTTACAAATCGGATAACTAAAATTGCTTCTGATACGCTTGGGTTTCAAAAGCGAGTTCATGAAGACTGGTTTGACGAAAACAATGAGGATCTTGTTGAGGCTATTGCTGAACACCGGGAGATATTAAAAAGACAAAGCTATGCACCTGATAACGTTAGCCATAATGAGAGAGTCAGGCTAAGTGCATCTGAGCTACGAAAGCTTACGCGAACTATCAAGGATAAGTGGTGGTTAGAAAAGGCTGCTTATATGCAGATGCTTTCGGATACAAATCAGCTATGTCTTTTCTTTGGTGAGGTGCGGAAGTTATTTGGGCCACAGTACAGGGTTAATGTGCCATTGCGAGCTACTGATGGACGCTTAATATCGGGAAAGGAAGAAGCATTACAGCGGTGGGCAGATCATTTCCAATATTTACCGAACGTTGATCGTTCAACGGATCTTTCGTTCATTGAATCACTGCCTGAGCACCCGCGAAACCTTCAGTTAGATGATGAGCCTACACTTCCAGAAGTAGTTTGTGCCGTACGGCAGCAACGGAATAAGAAAGCTGTAGGTTTAGATGGTGTCGCAGGTGAACTATTAAAATACGGAGGAAGTGAATTGCATGAGGTCTTATGGAAGTACTTTCGGAGAATGTGGCGTGAAGGTGTAGCGAAGCCTTTTCTCGACTCAAATATATGTGCCCTGTCTAAAAACAAGGGAGACCGTGCCGATTGTAATTCGTACAGGGGCATATCACTCCTTTCAGTTCCTGGAAAAATATTTGCAAAGATACTTCTCAACGGCCTAATTAAATTGTCTGAAACAATACTACCTGAGACACAGTTTGGGTTTCAGCCTGGTAAGGGAACTTGTGATGCTATATTTTCCGTCTGACAATTGCAAGAGAAAAGCAAAGAGCAGTTGTAGCCGCTATATCTTTGCTTTGTCGATCTGGAAAAGGCTTTTGATAGCGTTCCCCGTGAGGCTTTATGGGTGGTTCTGCTTAAACTAGGATGTACGGAAAAGTTTATCAAAATTCTGAGGCTGTTACATGACGTTATGGACTGTTGTGTTTCGACCAATGGTTGCCAGTCTAGTTTTTTCCCAGTAAGTTGTGGTGTCAAACAGGGATGTGCTCCGACACTGTTTGCGCTGTACTTCTCTATGGTGGTTGAAAAAGCTACTAAAACATCTGCTAATGGAATTCATATACGCTTCAGAACAGATATGATAAGCTTTTCAACCTTGGGAGATTTAGAGCTCGCACCAAATGTTCACTTGATATCATTAGGGAGATTATGTATGCTGATGATCTCTGCTTCGTTGCAAGTAGTCCGGATGGCCTGCAAGAACTTATGACAAATTTTCAGAATTCATGTCAAAAATTCGGTTTAAAAATCAACATCAAGAAGACTGAGGTCATGGCTGTGAATCGCATGGAACTTTTAATATCTCTCGAAGATAGTGTGCTTGAGCAGGTGGACAAATTTAAGTACCTGGGCAGTGTGATTACTAGTAAAGGAGACCTTGATCCAGAGATAAATAGTCGGATCGGTGCTGCTTCGGCGGCATTTGGGAAGCTCCGAGGTAAAGTCTTTCGTTCACACGACTTGTCCCTTAGCACAAAGATAAAGTTGTATATGTCGATTGTTTTGCCGAATCTCCTGTACTCCTCGGAAACGTGGTGTCTGTATCGAAAGCACATACGCGTTTTAGATAGGTTTCACCTTAAATATCTCCGCGATATACTGAACATATCGTGGTCAGACCGTGTCAGAAACACGGAAGTTTTAAGAAGAGCCAATGTTGGTGGAATAGAGGCTTATTTATTGCGACGTCAGTTACGTTGTTGCGGCCATGTGACGAGAATGTCTGACGAGAGGGTAGCAAAGCGCATCTTCTACTCTGAACTCCAGAATGGCAAGCGGAAAAGCGGTGGCCAATTCCTGAGATACAAAGATGTTCAGAAGAGGCACATGAAGAGGTGCAAAATTGACCCCTCTCGTTGGGAGGAACTTGCACAAAACCGCGAAGAGTGGCGGCGGTTGGTAATGCAAAATGTGAATGTTTTTGTTTTTGTAGAAAGAAGAAAGTTGACAGGAGGCGAGAACTAGATGATAAACGAGACGATCTTAAAAATAGACCGCCTTTGAACTTCAACTATAATTTTGTGGGTGGTGTCCTAACGTGTGGCATTTGTTTACGCAAGTTTAGAAACAAAATAGGATATCACAGTCATATTAAGGCGCATGAGTGACGCCTGGACTTTATATGACAATTAATTTCTGATAGTTTACAGCAGAAACTTGGGTCGCCGTGGCCGAAAGCGGCTGGGAAACATGATGATGATTGGTTTTTATACTAAATATGGAGAGATATATTGCCAGTTTGTACAGCCCATTGTCAAAATATGTTTTAAGCTGTTCAGATAGCATGCAGACATTGGTGGCCAAAGAAGCTTCTATCCGAACGCTAAGATACAAATGCCACTTTAGAAACTGCTACAAACGCTATCTAGCCAAAACGAACGCATAGCGTTCTAAATACCTATCGCGGGTAAAAATATTTTTAGGGCGTTCGTATAGCCTATGAGTTCCAAAAATAACACTCACAAACGCTAAAAATGATCACCCAGGCAGGGCGTTCGATTTGGGACTTGTGAGCAAAAATATCGTTTTCGCTCACCGTTCGGATAGCTTTGAAAACGCTACAGATGACAGAGAAAAGTGTTATTTTTGACCCACATTTTACCGTGGAATCGTTGTGTCCGTTTTTTGACGACTGTTGGTTTGATAGTTGTATTTGGCGCGATAGAAGAGTCATTATCACTTGTTTATGTGAATTTTAGAGATCGATTCCTTGTTTCGTCCTGTATTTTCAGTTATTATTAACCACAAAAATAAATAAAGTCTATCTTGTCACTGATCGGTGAATCCAGCATCCACGATGGGCTCAGTATAGAGCATCTGTTGTATGCTTGAATTCACCTTCACGGAGAACTTGCCATGATGTTTAGCCTTTGTGTTGGACATTCATATCTACCTCAAGATTTTATGAGTAATATTGTGGTTCCTATCATAGAGATTATTTTGTTTGCCACTTAGGCTCAGACCAAAATAGAAGCCGACTACTTCTATTTTGGTCTGAGCCTAAGTGACAAACAAATAAATAATAATCCTGAGTACTTATTTTATTAGATATATCGAAAATTTCATATTTAGAAATCGTTACTAACCTAACTAACCACTGGTGGTCAGTGGTTGTCAAAATATGTTTTTCAGACGTTCTGTTCAGTCATTGGTGGTCCAAAATAGCAGAAGCTGCTTTCCGAACGCTAAGATACAAATGCCACTTTTGAAACTGCTACAAACGCAATCAAGCCAAAACGAACGCACCTTTTGTAACTTATCAGTGCTACCAGTACAAAATGCTAATAACTACCATTAATTATTTGACATTTAGCAAGTTCTAACAACATGACAACGTAAAAATAATTTGTCATTTTGCTTTGTAATCATGGCGTCAGAACGATACAGTTTTTCTCTTACAACTTTTAGGTAAAATAAATGTATTTATGGCTTTTCTGTGCATCTAAACAACAGATTCTATTTACTGACGAGTGTTTCTGTGTGTTCTTTACGGGTTCCACTCGTATAACTTGCTAACGGAGCCATTTCTAATGTCTCTATACTTATGAGATTTCGGTGAATATAAATGTTTTATTGTGTTTATCCACAGCCCTTCAGGAAAATTGGTACAAATCGAATATGCTCTAGCTGCTGTAGCTGCCGGCGGTACCTCCGTCGGTATAAAAGGTAAGAAATAATTAAAAATTGAGGTTATTTTAGCGTCCCCTATAAAATACATTGTTTTCGTTTACCTGCAAGCACAGCCTGCTTCCATAATTCTCAAATGATTTATTAAATTTGTAGTTTTTTGACAAACAAGGATACAATGTTCTGCATATATAATATATTTTGCCTAGTCATTCTATTCTAAGTTACTCTTGGTTTCCAACACTAAGTGTAAAATAATTTGTATAAGTCAAGGCCCTTAAATATTGTGTTCACAGGGTTTGTCAGGACACCAACTTCATTGAAACTTTCTATTATATATTACTATTCAATTGAATTAACCGCTACAGATTGGTATTTAATTAAAACAATAGAATCTATTGATAATGAATAATCTTTAGCGGTTTAATAATAGATAATTTTATTTTACATAATGCCTATACCTTTATTTTTGTTACTATTGCAGCTTCAAATGGTGTAGTGATTGCAACGGAGAACAAACATAAAAGCATTCTTTACGATGAGCACAGTGTCAATAAAGTTGAGATGATCACTGGACATATTGGTAAGTTGATAATACAAATATATAACATTTTACACCTCTCTATATATAATTCCCAAAAGATTAAACTCATATTTAAATAACACCTGACCATGTTTTGAACCTTGGTGTTCTCCATGCCTCTCTGTTTTCTAAAGTTTTCCGATGTTGAATATTAACTAGGAGAGATAGAGTTAAGGATATGAGAAACTTCAAGGAAGCAAATTTTAACTAGATCTACTATTCCACATTCTATTTTGCCCATTTATGTGGCATTCAATTGTTTTTTGTAGATTACCATTTTAATTAGGTTATATTTTATAGTTTTAATCTAGTTGTAGTAGTTAAGTGTAGATTTGCAAAGCTTATAAATTATGTCAACAAATCACCATATTTTTGTGTCCTAATTAATGAAATTATTTATTTATTATTAATGGACATGCAGCAATATGCTGATATGTCCATATCATTGCAGTGTTGGATTTTTAGTTTCAGAAGAGATTTCTTTGTGGATAGCCATTTGTCCAGTTTATTTTTAAAATTGTTTATTGATGTGGCTGACACAACATGTTCTTGTAGTTTATTCCAGTTATGCAATACTCCGTTACTCAGGAAATGGTGTGCAGGCTTCGTTATGGCCAAATCCCGAATAAGCTGGATTTCATGTCCCCTGATTGGCCTTGAGCTTTCTCTGATTATATAAAAGTCTTCTATATTAGGTAGGTTATAATATTGATTAATTATCTGGAATGTCTCAATAAGATCACCCCTAAGGCGTCTTTCTTCTAGACTAGCGAGACATAGTGTTAGGAGTCTCTCTTCATAGGACTTGTGGCACAGGGCCTGTGGTAATTTGGTTGCTTTCCTCTGGAAAAATTTAGTAGAAAAGATACAATTTTATAAAATTTTACTGATTCATTGTTTTTTATTAGTATATACTTACACACTACAGACTCATGGTTCATACTCTTATTTGTCATTTTTGTTACATATAATTAATCATTTTTAACTTTGAGTTAATTCTCCAACTTATCAATATGCTTCCTAAAGGGAAGTTAGTTTAGTCCTAGTGAACCTAGAACCTAGTGTTAGTTAAAATATCTCAAAACTAAAGTGTGTTCATACTTATATGTATATATTTTTCTTCTTATATCTAGTTGGTTAATATTTTCTTTATACATTTACCAATTCAGTTTGTTGTTGAAGGGACAGCCACAGATTCCGGTGATGCCCTTGATGTTATATAATTAATTTATTAAATTCCACCATATTTCTTAATCGTTAGCGGATCTATTCATGCACAAATTAAATAAAAAAAAGAAAACAAAAATAGTGCGTCAATAGACCCGGTAATGATAAAGAAATATGAGTTTACATGAAAGTTTAAAGAAAAGTAAATTCCACCAATTGAGTATTTCATTAAACTATAATTGTTTTACATTAATGAATGAGGTTTTCCCTATAAGGTGTTAGGCTGCATATCCACCTGAGATGTGTTAGGTAGATGAACAGTGTGCGCAGAAAAAATACACAAACCTATAGTTTGTGTGTGGTCAATGAGGCTAGGAATATGGAGTCATTCTATTAGTGGCTTTATTCCTCGAACGAAGAACTTCTCCTGTGCATGAATGTATACATAGTTATGAGTTTTTAACCGTGGTCATGAGTGGACACTCATGACCATGACCAATGCAACTTGCTTGAAATGTTGAGGTAAATAAATAATAATATACATATTTTTATTATGATTAAATCCCGTCAAATACTTTTAACTACATGTTCAAAAGTCTTAGTTTCTAAAAAAGAATACTTTATCAAAACACAATATGGCAGGGAGCCTGGATGTGAGGGTGTTATGCAACCACCAATTGAAATGAAATTCTCGTGAGTTTCACACATATTTAAATATTATAAATAAAACCGGCAAAAAACACTCACGTTGGAGATCGGGTTGACGTATTCGATCCCCAACATGAGTGTTTTTTGCTGGTTTTATTTATAATATTCAACCACCAATTGTTTAGTATCCAAGTTTTTCACACTCCTTGTATGTTCAGTGAGCCTAGTTGCCATATTTTTTGTTAATGCTGAAAGTCTACCCTTTGACCGCTATCTCACCTGATGGTAAGTGGTGATGTGGTATTTGTATACCCTTGATATTTGGTTGAGTCTTGCCAATGTATGATACAGTGACAGTGACAAGGAAATAAAAAAATATTATGAAAATTGTAAATGTTCTAAAATATCTTTATAGTTATACTATAAAAGTAAATGTACTACTTAATAAATGTAAATATTACCTATGATTTATACTAAGAACAATATGAACTATTTCTGTACAAATTGATTTATTACAAGATAGGTGACAAAAACTTAACACTATTTGGATTTAACTAATTTAATAGTGTGCTTCTCAGCTCGCTTCAATGACAGCTGCCGGTACACACCGTTAGGTGATTGGCGACAGATTTTCTACTTGAGTGTGGTCGCTAGCCAGGCGGGCATTCGCAAAATGCCCTTCCACCATGCGGTGAAGAAGCTCAAACCCGCGGTGGGATTCGAACCATGGACCTGCCGCGCGCAGTCCATAGTCAATGCCACTGAGCTATCACTGCATCTAAATAAGAGTTATCCCTAGTAACGCGTATTTTATTTTGGAGGTCAGTTTTTTTTAAATTTTGTTGGTTATATAGTACTTACAGATATAAATAAATATCTTCACTACTACCAATCCCAGTGGTAACATTGAATTGTGACGGAATAATCCCAGACATATCTAATCATACCAAATGATGTTGAAGAACGAGAGCAAAAATTAGAGTTATGATATGAGTCATAATGTCATGTTAGCTCAGTTGGTCAGAGCATACCCCGGTTATGTGGAAGGATTCGAACTCACGGTTCGAATCCCGCACAAGACTATAATTTTTTCTCTCATGAATTTGTAATTTGTCATGTACACCGCAGACCAGGCATTATTGCAAACATAACAATATTAAAATTATAAAGTTGTGTAATCACTTACAAATTTAAAACCCATTGCAAAATTGGTCTTGTTTGTAGTACAACGTAGTCATAATGTTATGTTAGCTCAGTGGGTCAGAGCTTACGTCGGCTATAGGGGTGGATAGACGTGGGTTCGAATCCCGCACAAGACTAATATTTTTCGTGTAATTTTGTAAATTGTAATCACCCTTCATATCATATTTCCAGGCATGGTATACTCTGGCATGGGTCCGGACTACCGACTGTTGGTGACGCAGGCCCGCAAGATGGCGCAGCAGTATTACCTGATGTACCACGAGCCGATCCCGACCGCGCAGCTAGTGCAGCGAGTCGCCACTGTCATGCAGGAGTATACGCAATCTGGGTGAGTAGAAGTACTAGTTGAGCTATCAATGCTTTCAATATTTACCACTTACCCGACAAAGCATGATTTTTCATCAATTTCATGTCGATGAATTCCATACTGTGCGACCTCGCACTGCCACATTATGGAACCAGCTGCCAGGTGAAGTATTTCCGAACAGATACGCCTTGAGAGCCTTCAAGAAGAGAGCATGTTATTATTATTCTTTTATGCCTGATACTAAGATTTTTTACCTGTAGATGAGTTGTGTTTCCTCCATATTTACTAGATGAATTCAGGGTAATTACCAGAGTCACTACCAGTCTTGCACTTCCGAGCGTCCGGTGAATACATCGCCGCTAATCGTGTTTTTTAGGAATAATCTCTGGACAATATGCCTTCCTTGTGTCTTTAGATAGATAGATAGATAGAAAACTCTTTATTGTTACACCACTTTAAAAATATAAAAGATTACACATTAAATTATAATAACATAGTGTTACAATGGGCGGCCTTATCACTAAAAGTGATCTCTACCAGGCAACCTTAGGATGGAGTTGAATGAATAAAACAATAGAGGCGGGTGTAGTCCAAATACATAATCAAATTTCATAAAAACATTTTAAAATAAAACGTATTTTAGTGTAATTTCTAAACAAATATATAAAAAATAGCATACATATAGGTTTTTATAATAATTAAACAGATACAATTATAAACATATATATAATATATATATAAACATATACATAGCAACATACATAAATAGATAATGATATATACATATACCTATAAATTATATAAAAATATAGTACATATTATAATATTATCTCATATATAGCATAGAAATTGACAAAAATATAGTGCAAAATTAATTGGACAAATAAAACCTTTTAACTTGATCCTAGAACATATTGAGAGTCGGTGCTTGTCTGATTGATACAGGAAGAGAATTCCACAAGCGGGCAGCCTGAATAGTGAAGGATTTGCTATAAAACGAACTCGTATGAGGATGGATTTCAAGTGTGAGATTTTCTGATGACCTTAACGTGTATGAAGAAGGACTTTAGACTCTGCACCAATTATACAAGCACTGTGAGAGATAAGAAAACTGTTATTATAATTATTGCTTTTATTGATGAAATAGAAAATATCGTCATTTTGTTTTATCTTATGAACTAATCTCAATGAAATGGATGAGCGAGATATGTGTATCGTTTGGTGTGAGAGAGTGAAAGAGATCGCAGTGTAATGGTGATCGGAACGTCTCGTGGCGGTTCGGTGGTAACACGAATTGCTTATTTATCTCTTTCTTACAACAGATATGACGCATAATATTTGAACGTTCTTTCCTTGTCATTACAAACTGCATATACATGGGCGTAGGTATGTAGATAGGTAAATTCTAGTAAGCTTTTAGAGCAGTGGTGTTCGGATATAACTACTCTATTATTTCACCTCTCTGGCCTGATAGGTTAGCCTTTGACCACTATCTCACCTGATGGTAAGTGATGATGTGGTCGAGGATGTTGTTCAGGCTAATCTATAATTACTGGCTCTTAAGAACAGCTGCCGGAACACGCCGTTAAGTGCTTGGCGATAGGTTTTCTACTTGAGGGTGGTGGCTAACCACTTCCATTCTAAGGCAACAACCGGGACCGACGGCTTAACTTATATTCCCTCCTCATAGACCGGCAACGCATCGTCAAGACCTCTGGTGTTGCTGATGTCTGTGGGTGACGGTGATCACTTACCACCGGTAAGCTGCCTGCTCGTTTGCCCTACTAACCTACTAAAAAAACCTGACATTCTGCTAGTTTCATCGTAGTATCTTTTTAAGCTATTTAGCACTTGCCAGCGACTTAACCGACTTCCGAAAAAGGAGTAGGTTCTCAATTCGACATGTATATATTCTTGTATGTATGACCACGAAAAATTATATGATTTTGATAATTCTCTTTTTATTGCAAAATTGAGTGTGCAACCGCTTCTTTATTTACGTGTGAAGGATAGCAATAGCAAGGGAATCTTCGAGACAAAAAATACATAACTAATTTCTCCTAGTGATAAGCACAGTGCAGTGTCTAGTCGATGACACTGCAAATGTGATGTACAGTTGTGTTGTGACGCAAACCAAAAATAAATAAATCTACATAAATACATTTTAAAATTATTATATTTATAAATATTACTCATCACTCGAAGTGCTTGTAGCGAAGTTTCCTTAGCCGTCCTTATCCGATCAGCAAAGTTAAGGAACGTCCGCCGCGGTCGTTTATTGGATGGGTAACCGCTAGTGGCATTACTACTGAGCATCCACGTGCTTCGGAGGCCATGATAAGCTGTCGGTCCCGGTTGTCTTAGGATGGCAGTCTTTACAGCATGGTGGTAAAGCATTTTTCGAATGCCCGCTTGGCTAGCATCCACCCTCAAGTAGAAAATCTGTCGCCAAGCACCTAACGGTGTGTTCCGGCAGATGTCCTTAAGAACCAGCAATTCTTGGTTAGCCTGAATAACATCTTTGAACCCATAATCACTTACCGTCAGACACTCACTTACCTCAGGTAGTGGTCATAAGCTAGCCTATCTGCCACGTAAAAGAAAACAAATAAAAAGAAATATCTTACATATTATTCCAGAGGAGTCCGTCCATTCGGTGTGTCCCTGTTGATCTGCGGGTGGGAGGGAGACCGGCCATACCTGTTCCAGTGTGACCCTTCAGGAGCGTACTTCGCGTGGAAGGCCACTGCCATGGGGAAGAACTTCAATAATGGAAAGACTTTCCTTGAAAAGAGGTAGGCACACAATTGTATGCTCATTCTGCATGGGTATAATCTCTTCGAGATCTTTTTAAAGAAATTGATATTTTAACTTTACCAAGTCTGTATATATTTGAAAATATTATGTATGTTCGTAAAAATCTGAGCAAATTTAAATCAAACAGTGACAATCACGATTATAACACTAGGAATAAAGATAAAATAGCGGTTTTATAATAAATTGCCCAAACATATTACAATGCTCATAGAAAGAAAATTCAAGTTGCATGTGAAGAATATTTTGATAAAGAAATCTTACTACACAGTTTGTGATTACTTAACGACAAAAATGCTTGGACTGGTTCGCCTCTGCCAAGCTATATCGCCTGTCACCTACGTAATGTAAATATGTATTGTAATAATTTTACTATATAGTATGTAACACATTGTTAAAAAAACGTTAAGAATGGCCCCGAGTTTCTTGCCCGTTCTTCTCGCAGTGGCTCTATATTTTTTTTTTGCTGAACATGGCAGTACTATGTAGAATATTTCAATATTAAAATTTGTAATTGACCTTCATAAGAGCGTCGTAGACGCCGAAATTGAATAATTGATTTTGACTTTGGTATCCGGGCATATAGGTGGTCTGGTCCATTGTACAACATTATATTAAAGCTAATATTAAGCCTACGTTTTTTTTACTTTTGGTGTATAATAAAGTGCTATCTATCTATCTTTAGGGTCTTATTTTACTAGGCAGGGTAGGAACAGCATTGGAAGGGTGCGTTATATAGGTTATAATCCATAGAATATTCTTGGATATCAGTTTTTTTAAAACACTGCCAAAAGAAGTACACAAAGAACAATTTCATACTAGTGTAAAGTTCAGGTATTTCGATAAGAGTTACAGCTGTAGTGTCATTGCACTGCGCTTGTCACGCCGAGACATTGTTAAGTCTCATGTACCTTTAAATTTACTGGCTCTCAAGGACTGCTGTCAAACACACTGTTACATAATGGCGACAAATTTTATACTTAAGTACTAATGTAGGGTACATTTAAATATTCCGCACTATTGGGATGCAGGTGTATTTCGAAGCGCTTGTAGCGAAGTTTGCTTAGCCGTTCTGAACCGATCAGCAAAGTTAAGCAACGTCCGCCGCGGTCATGACTTGGATGGGTGACCGCTGGTGACTTAATACTGAGCGTGCACGTGCTTCGGAGGGCACGTTAAGCCGTCGATCCCGGTTGTTGTCTTAAGATGGTAGTCGTTATAGCATGGTGGTAGGGTATTTTGCGAATGCCCGCCTGGCTAGCTACCACCATCAAGCTGAAAATCTGTCGCCAAGCACCTAACGGTGTCTTCCGGCAGCTGTCCTTGAGAGCCAGTTATTCTAGGTTAGCCTGAACAACATCTTCGACCACATCATCAGCTACATTCAGGTGAGATAGAGGTCAAAGGCTAACCTATCAGGCATAAAAAAAAAGTGCTGGTACCTTTGGCCGTGTCGCTTATGACAGTGCACCAACCAGAATAAACATTTGCTTATTCTTCTTTTCAGGTATACAGAAGAGCTGGAGCTGGATGACGCCGTCCACACCGCGATCTTGACCCTGAAGGAAGGCTTCGAAGGTCAAATGACAGCTGACAACATCGAAGTTGGTATCTGTGACGCGGCCGGCTTCAGGCGCCTCGAGCCAGCGCACGTCAAGGACTATTTGGCGAACATCCCCTAATTACATATAATTTTATGTCATTTATCTGTATAAATAAAGTTTTCGCTTTTTATATGTGTTTATTTATACTGTAGAGCTTTTTTTATGCCTGATAGGTTAGCTTTTGAACACTATCTCCGATATACCTGATGGTAAGTGATGATGTGGTCGAAGATGTTGTTCAGGCTAACCTAGAGTTACTGGGTCTCAAGGACAGCTGCTGGAACACACCGTTAGGTGCTTGGCGACAGATTTTCTACTTGAGGGTGGTAGCTAGCCAGGCGGGCATTCGTGAAATGCCATTCCACCATGCTATAACGACTTCCATTCTAAGACAACAACCGGGACCGTCGGGTTAACGTGCCCTCCGAAGCACGTGCACGCTCAGTAGTAATGTCACTAGCGGTCACCCATCCAAGTCATTACCGCGGCGGACGTTGCTTAACTTTAATGACCGATTAAGAACGGCTAAGCGAATATCGCTTCCAAAAATACTAGCGACTGGCCCCGGCTTCGCACGGGTGCAGTGCTGATACTAAATATACTACAGAATGTCTTTATATACAATATTCACAGCTTTTATGTTATTAGACAATACAAACATGTTTTCTTTAGAGGTTAGTCTTGAAAGGTTAAAGGCATCACATTAGAAACATCTAAAATTATCAATGTTTCTCTACTATATTATGCATGTATTATACATATAAGCCTTTCTCAAATGAATCACTCTATCTGTTAAAAAACCGCATCAAAATCCGTTGCGTAGTTTTAAAGATCTAAGCATACATAGGACAGACAGCGGGAAGTGACTTTGTTTTATACTATGTAGTAAACTGTTGAGCTTTTCATGAATGTTTGGAGCTGCGCTCAGCGCGCATGTAACTATTAACCGACTTCCTAAAAAGGAAGATGTTCGCAATTCGACGGTATTTCTTGACTGATTGAACAAAAAATAGGTTAAGAATTTGGCTGTTTTTTTTGTGTTACCTCCGTAACTACAGGATGTACCGATTTTGATGTTTTTTTTTATATTCGAAAGATGGTGCTGATCGTTGTCCCATTTATATTTGACATAGAACATACTACATTTGAGTGAGATCTGACGAGTAGTATTTCAGTTATTCTTATTAATGTATGTTATGTTGTAATTAGATTTTTTACATATATTTTTTATGTTTGTTACACTTTTACTCCGCCAATAATTATGATAATTCTTTTATGTTGGGTACCTTCAAGTTGGCCAAAAATTATCAATATCGGTCCAGTAGTTTTGAAATTATAGTAAACTAGCTTTCCGGCTGCGACTCCGGCCACGCTGATGTCGGTGATCGCCAAAAACATTAACCTCTTTTTGCGCAGTTGGATATAAACTATCCTATGTCCTTCCACGCATCTCAAAGTATTTCCATACAAAATTTTATCAAAATCGGTCCAGTAGTTTTAGCGAGACAGACAGGTTACTTTAGTATTTACAATATTAGTATGGATTAACTAAAAAATGTTTTTGTATATCTGGATGATGGTTGTTGGTGAGCAGTATTTTAGGCGAGTGACAGTTAACTATATACCGAAAACACGATTCCATATATTTCTCACGAAAGAAATAAATCAAGAATAACGCTCAATTCAAAATAATATTTCTCAAGATAGGTACAAATATAGAAAATCTGTTACCAAGCACCTATGTTCGGTGTTGTATCGGTTCAACACCCAAAAGTGTGAAATAACTTGGCGAAGTCGGTTAAATTTTTTTTAATGTACCTAGTATTCATTACCTGAAAAGTTTTTCATGATTGAAAAAACTCACGTTTAGATATATGAGTTTATTTTAAAAGATTCGTTAATCAGTACTAATATTATAAATGCGAAAGTAACTCTGTCTGGTCTTGTTTGTAGTACAACGCAAGTTGAACTATAGGTGTCGCTCCATCCCGATACGATGGTTGAAGAACGAGAGCAAGAATTACAGTTATGAGTCATTGTGTCATGTTAGCTCAATTGGTTAGAGCATACCAATTGAGCTAACATGACACTACAACAGACTTTAATTTTTTCTCTTGTAAATTTGTAATTTTGTAACTCTGTCTGTCTGTCTGTCTGTTACGCTTTCACGCCAAAACTACTGGACCGATTTGAATGAAATTTGGTATGGAAATAGTTTGAGTCCCGGGAAGAAAACATAGGATAGTTTTTATCCAACTGCGCAAAAAGAGGTTAATTAGGCTGAGGAGAGAGGTTTTGCGCGATAACCGACATGCGGGCGGGCGGAGCCGAATTATAATTAAATTAGACATTTTTCGTCTTAAATAAAAGTCAATTTGACTACATACTCAGATAAATAAACAAGTTAAGATGGACAATGGCGCACGATACTGGGACCACAAAAACATCCGTCCCTTTCACGCACCACGGGTTTGCCATATAGCTGAAAGAGACAGCATGATTAGAGCACGGGTTTTTAATTCACTTGAACCGTGCGTCATGCTATACCTCAACTTCTCTATTTGTTAGCATGTCCAGTGAAAGTTAAATAAAACCTACCAAAGCTATATAAATGTTAACAAACAGTAAAAAAAACATTATAAAAGCCTAAAATCAATGAATACGATCCGATTGCATTTTCTTTGGTCCATGAATCGATGTGATTTCACCAACAATTTGTCAAGTTTACTTGCCTCCATTGATTTAAATAAAAAAGGAAGATACGTACGCTCTAATAACACGACTTATAGTGAAGAAAATTTAGCAGCATATAAAAAAGAAATCTGGAAGAGATCGCTTTCAGCTATAAGGTCGCCCTTTGTCTCACTTACTCTTATAGTTACTGTAGCTGTTAAAGTCAGTAGAGTAGCCCCGTGGGGTGCCGGGTTAGAATTGCACCTCCCCATATCATCCCGTGGGTGTCGTAAGAGGTGACTAAGGGAAAAATACTGGAAGGTGGACTGTTCATTGAGAGACAGTAATTCTAGGTTAGCGCGAACAACATCTTCGACTACATCATCACTTACCATCAGGTGAGATAGTGGTCAAAGGCTAACCTATAAAGCATTAAAAAAAAGCAGCGCCTCAACTTACACTGCGATCCCCAGGACGCCTGCCAAGCGTGGGAATTGTGGTAAAAAAAACCCATTAATAGGGGAGGCTGTGTTCAGCAGTGGACCATCCGGCTGTTTCAGTTACCTACTGTATAGTGGCGCCCCTTAGTGAACAGGGCGTATTTATATTTTAATTTTGCGTATTTGTATTTCTATTTTAAATTTATTATTGCGTAACTACAATGAGAATACAACATACAAATATTTCCTCTTTATAATATTAGTATAGACGTGATGTTTATATATATATTAATATTTATTCAAATTTCAAAATATAATAATAATACAAATAAAATATAGTAACTTAATGTAACTCAGTCAAATAAACCTCCGCGCAATGGCCTTTGGCCGAAGGTACCCATTATACTCGCCGCATTGCCTCTTTGTACGGCTAGAGATATGTGCTGGCTTAAGAAATAGCTAGACCGAGAGTCACGGCCCTTTTCCTTCAGACGACACCCTATGGCTTGAACGAGTTTTTTGGCATCACTGCTCCACGGTCCGGCTGTCTCGACGGCAAACGGCACAAAGTCGTATACTGATTTCAGGCATGAGTATTTGACGTGTTTGCCTCTTGCAGCGGTCTCTGCACGCGCACCTGCACTCTGCTGTGTGCCAGGAAGGTGGCAGGATGCATACGTACAGACACACGTCGCATCCCAAATAAGGCATCGTCCTCTCTGCCATGGGATCAGCGTTAACCCGTCCGGCCGCTTGCCGTCTGTGTGTGTTAGTATAGATATAATCGTTTTATGTATCCTATTGATGTGTATTATTTATTTGTATTGATTTGTTTACTAAATGAAAAACGTTAATTTTATTTATATGTTAATTCTGTGTTTGAATAAATGTAATCGATTTTAAATCTATTTATATATATTAGTTTCTATTCACAACAAACAAATTTAATTTAAAATTTAAAATTCTCTTTCCATCAGTTGAGGTGATTTCACATTGATATAATAATAATATGTAACATTACTAGCGGCCCGCCCGGCTTCGCACGGGTAATTGCGACTGTAAATGGAGATGTAAACTATCCTATCTTTCAATTTGATCAAACTGCATACGGTGTGCAAATCAAATTTAAAATTGGTTCAGTAGTTTAGGAGTCCATCGCGGACAAACAACGTGACACGTAATTTTTATATATAAAGGTTAAATAATAAAATTTAGAAAAGTTGTTGTGTTTTTTGATGTCCCATGATTGACGTATAGGTAATGGGGCCAATTCAGTCGTAAGAAGCGTTCCTCTGGAGCGGAACTTCATTCCGCCATTTTATGTTTCTTCAATGAAATACTTATTAGCTAACAATTCAGCTGCTCTCAATAAAAAAGCGCAATATTGCTGAGCGGTCAAACACCTCCAAGTTTCGCCATAATTGATGTCGTAACGTTACGGATAATACGCTTTCCAATCGAGCATTCTGGCGTAGTGACAGCAGTACCTACTTTACTCTTTGTTGGTAGTAAGAAGAGTGGACGGTGGTATCGTGGTTCCGTGTATAAAGCTATGATGGCCTAGTTGCAAAAATAACAGTCTGCCCCAGAAGGAGTTGGTGTTCGAATCCTGCCCTGTGGCCCTAAGTGCTTTATTTTATACTGATGTGCAAAAGCTCGTGAAAGGCACTGAGGCAAGTGAAAATGACAAAATAAAGTACCAAAACATGGAACCGACTTCAACACTCAAAAGTGTTATTTCACACTTTTGAGCGTTGAAGTCAGTACCGTGATAGTTCAAAAGTACCTATTATAACAATATTGTGACTTCGACAAGTTATTTTACACTTCTGAGTGTTGAAGTCGGTTCCATTTTTTGGTTAAAAATTTTTTTTTGCTCATTTTAGTGTCCCTTGCTACTTACGGGATCGATTGTAATTCATTGGCAATGACTATATCAAGATATGAAAATATTTTTCTATTGGAGTGTAACTCAAAAATGGCATGATCGATTTTGATAAAATTTAAATGAGACCAAACGACACGCATCAGCTTTCAAATAAAAAAATAATTATCAAAATCGGTGTACCCAGTCAAAAGTTCTGAAGTAACAAATAACAGACGGAATGAGAACCTCCTCCTTTTTTTAAAATCATACTGGGAAATGAGACTGACGGGCGCAGTGCAGTTTTAAGTTACGCTTACCATCATGCGGGTGACTTGTCAGTCTCAAAGTCACATCAGGTCATGTCATAAACAAATCTTCTGAGTGCCTGTTAGTTGTACCTATTGCACAAACAGCATGTGAGAGAAGTAATGAATACCTATATGATATGCTTACATATATATCTACAGGGTTATTAGAACAATGCTAACAACATCTGAGTTGACTTCTGTGAGTCCTAATAAACATCTAAGTATGTTTATTTTTGTTATTAAAAATATTCTTCTGTTACATGGTATCATAACATGTCTGACGAACCAAATATGGGAGCTGAAACACTTCTTAATTCCCCTTCGAGGTTTTAAAGGTACGATGAATACATGGTAATTGGAAAAATGCTAACAACCTCTTGTAGACCATCTCCGTTTGACATACGACATTAGTTCTACGACTTTACTCAAAACCTAAAACATTTTTCAGAAAAAAGCATTGTTTTTCTAAAACTGTGTCATAATTTTAAGTTATGTGTCTTATTAAAAGTCAATGCCTACTCCGAACTAAGAGCGCCCACTGCAACTACAGTGGACCGCGCCGCGCTCCCTTTGAATGACTTTTGATTGAATATCTAAATCAATGAAAGTGACGTGAGTGAGTGATTAACATGATATAATAAATTACAGGCACAAGGGACTTTTAACATCAGACGGGTTATGAATGTTCCGTGACAATCACATTAAAAAAAACTGTATTGAACCTGCAACTTCGAGAAAGGAGGTTAGTTTCTCGATGGCCTGCAAGTACGGGAAACGCCGATTTTAATATGGCAGCTGTTATCAAAACACATCCAAAAATAGAGCTCCACATACAAACCAGTAAAAAGGTAAACTAGGTACTTGGATTAACTATGAATGGATGATCAAAAGATTTCCGCTAACGCTCAAGGTACCCTACAGAAGCAAGCATCAGTAAACAAATTGCGAAATTGTTAAGGCAAGAAAACTTGACAATGGTGAGTGAAATCACATCGATTCACGGATCAAAGACACAACGCGAAATCGGATTCATTGACAGGGTTTTTATTGAGGTTTTTGTTCTTGGAAGTTGTTCTTTGGGTTACCAATACCATAGAGAAAATAGTCAAATATACAGACTATTAGAAAACAATAGAAAATAAAACGCGCTGGTGAATAAATGGCATAAGAGCAATAATTAATAGATTCAGGCGTTACTTTGCGGTCCATATTTATGAATAAAAAATATTTTAAGAAAATATCAAATTAATATTTTAAGAGCTCACCGAGCTATTTAGACGCGCCGCGTATGTGTGCTTGAGTTAGTCAATAGATATAGAGAGAAGTGAACCGTAGATAAAAGAGTATTTATATACAGGGTTATTGGAAAAATGCTAACAACCTCTTAGAGTTGACTTCTGTTAGTCCTAACAAACATATTGAGATGAACGTTTTTTTATTCTTTTGTGACGGCACAGCCATGATGCCCAGCTGATGTTGTAAGTCTCTTGTGCCTGTAATGTATTATTTCATATATTTTATTACTTTCCTCGATGTAAATATTATAAACTCTATCTATTCAATAGGAGCGTCTGGACTACCCCATTTTGTTCTACGATTAAACTCAAAAACCTAAAACGTCTGTAAGAAAAAAACATTAAGTTTTCTAGTACTGTCTGACACTTTTAAGTTCTTTGTCTTGTAGTAAAAGATAATGCGTACTCCGAGCTAAGAGCGCCCATCAGGTGGGCCTTGTGCTTGGTCCGTCAAAAATAATAGTAAAAATAACTAGACTAAAAATGTTTGTTGGGACAAACAGAAGTGAACTCTAAGAGGGTGATAGCATTTTTCCAATTCCAGAAAACATTCTATCGCCTACGTTCATAATGTAGAATTTTAATGAAATAATTTTTAAATCGGGGTCCAGTAGTTTCAGATCCTACTCGCAATGCAAACCTTTTCTCTGTATAATATTAGTTTAGATAAATTAACCGGCAAACATTCACGTTATGGATAGAATAAGTCGACCCTGCATATCAAATGCTCAACATCAGAGCATGTGTTCCGGCAGACCGGTGTGAAGTTGGCAGCCAAACCCAGCAGCCATATAAACCGACCAAATTAAAATGTCGATGAAAAATTCTTCAGTTTTAACCATGACGGGGATTGTGTTTTGGATTGAAACATATGTCGATAGATAGCTACTAAAACGTTCTTTCAGTTGGTATATTCAGATGTCACTCTGGACATTTCGGAAAGCCGCAATCCACACTACAATCCCAAAATATTTTCGCTGCTGGGTTTTAGAGGTGGATTTGCCCATGATGGGGATTGTGTTTTGGATTGAAACATATGTCGATAGATAGCTACTAAAACGTTCTTTCAGTTGGTATATTCAGATGTTACTCTGGACATTTCGGAAAGCCGCAATCCACACTACAATCCCAAAATATTTTCGCTGCTGGGTTTTAGAGGAGGATTTGCCCATGATGGGGATTGTGTTTTGGATTGAAACATATGTCGATAGATAGCTACTAAAACGTTCTTTCAGTTGGTATATTCAGACATTACTCTGGACATTTCAGAAAGCCGTAAACCGCAAATAACTCCGCGGAGAGTTGGCTGCTACTTTAGTTCTATTGAACTTCATAAGATGGCGTTACGGGTATGCAATAAACATTTAGGTATAATTACTAGTGCTAGGAAATGAAGTAATGTGAAAAAATATTCGTGTAGTTTAATAAGAGCATTGTACCAACTTCATATTATCTTCAAGTGTTCCCATATAAATTTTATCAAAATCGGTTCATATGTCAGTTTTGTATTGCCATACTTTTTGATGTAACATGACATGTATACCTACCTATTTTTTAGATTACCTAAGATTTTTTATTACTTCCAAACATAATCACCCACTAATTTACCTAACTATCTAGGTATAAACGCATTATACACGCCTAAATAGGCTACGTACCTACATATATACCTACGTAACTTAAAAGTAATATAAAAGTAAGTAGGGTAGGGGAACCGGTCCACCGGCCGGCACCTATCCATCGGCCATTCCTGATCCTCTTGCAGTATTATTTAGATATTATCTACTCACTATTGCAATATAGGAACGAAAGTCATGTAAGTACTCTTTGATTGAATCGCCTGATACCCTAAAACATTATTCGGTTGGGTTACTATAACAAACGACGATTTTTAAAGAATTGTTTAATTTCACGTTGGCAGATGAGAAAGAGTTAAGCACGCAAATACAAAAAAATAAATAGTGACTCGCCTCTCGTTCAACCGTAAGTTTTTTACTGTTAGACTAAGTAAATGTTGATTGTTAATAGTTTTATAGCTGAAGAAATAAGTTATAGTCATTCTTTCATAATTATTTTAAAAGTATTTGATTTTAAATAACGATTTTTAGGGGGCCGGAAACAGAAGCAAGATATTCTTTAATTATTCTATTTTCGGCCGGGGTTGCCGAGTTTTAGCGACTTGCAACCTAAAATAGTTTTGTCTCTTTTATTAACGTCGTAGTACACATACGGAACTACTCTTCTTATTCATCTACAATTACAGTTAAGATTTTAGTTTTCAGAATTCAGCCGTCAATTTGCTTTAGTATGATTAAATAACGATATTCAAATTTTACAGATGGCCGAAAACATAAACCGTAATTAATTGACATTCTGTGTTTACTATAGCCATACACTTAAAGATGCTGGCCATCAGTTTTCGGCCGCATGATATACGGCGAAATGAATGAATAATAGTTCAATTTCAGTAAATCTAAAATAGCAAAAATATTTTGAGTTAGTTTTCGGCCTATTAAAAATGTATAGAGCAAAATTAGGCCGAAAACATACAGTTATCGTTTCAAGCTGTAACCTATATCAAGCGTTCATAAACAGTTTCCAAAACCATACTATACTTTTTACTGTGGCGCGTGAAAACAATGCCATCGAGAAAGTATTTTTTTTTTATTTAGGGAGAACATAGATGTTGACTGCCGGTGTTCAACTCCATCGTACATTGAATTTTTTAACTTATTTCTAGCTCGTAATCGACTTTACTTTTTGGCGGTATCTTAAAGTTCGTGTTTGCGCTATAAGGCCGAAAACTGACGCAATCACCCTACCTACTCTATAACCTGATTTGTTGGCTGCCAAGGTACCTATCTCGGATATATCTTCCCAGTTATGTATGTGTCTAAGCAGATTTTAACATAAAAAATATTTTTACATGGGTAGATACAGATTACCTATTACTATTAAGTAAGTAGGTACATACTGCATTATGAAGGTGTTTTCTTGTTTCCGAAGTTTTTAAATAAGCACCTACTTACCTTTTTTATTATTCATTATAGCATTTTTTATAGTGATAGGCTAACCTTTGACCACTATCTCACCTGAAGATAGGTGATGATGTGGTCGAAGATGTTGTTTAACCTAGAATTACTGGCTCTCATGGACAGCTGCCGGACGCGACAGACCGTTAGGTACTTGACGACAGATTTTTTTCTTAAGGTTGGTAGCCAGCCAGGCGGGTATTCGCAAAATGCCCTACCACCATGCAAAATAGATATGTACCTACCTAAATCTTGTTAGGTTGGGTGCAATGACAGTTTCAAAAGGAGCTCCTTTTGCTCCTTTTGAAACTGTCATTGGTTGGGTGCGTAGGTAACTCTGAAATAGGTACCTTCCTACTAGTTAACTAAGGAGATACCTATTAACTGTTATAGCTGATAGGTTAGCCTTTGACTACTATCTCACCTGATGGTAAGTGATGATGTGGTCGAAGATGTTGTTCATGCTAACCTATTATTACTGACGCTCGAAGACACCTGCCAAATTACACCGTTAGGTGCTTCGTGACAGATTTTCCTAATTTAGGGTGGTTTAGGGTAACTAGCCAGGCGAGCATTCGTAAAATGCCCTACCACCATGTTAAAACGACTGCCAACCTAAGACAACAACCGGGACCAACGGCCTAACGTGCCCTCCGAAGCGCTCAGTAGTAATGTCACCAGCGGTCACCCATCCAAGTCCAAGTCTTGACCGAGGCGGACGTTGCTTAACTTAGCTGATCGGTTAAGAATGGTCAAACAAATTTTGCTACCAGCACTTCATGTAGGTACCTACTAAATTTAAAGTACCTAAGTAACAAATTTAAATTTTAAGAAGTTCATGATACCTAAAATGATTTTGATCATAAGAAATCCTGTAGGTAACCTACCTTATTTAGTTAGTTTCTCTCCGTCTAATAAGTTAATTATAAGTTATTGCTGCGAGACTAATGAAAAAACTCACAATATAGCTTGTGTTTTCAATTAAATAACAAGATTACCATGTTTTCCGACAGAAGGAAAATACCATAGAAATGTTCTAGATATAGATAACCGGGATTGACGGTAATTCTTTACGGCCGGCGGGAGTCTGTGTTGGGGACGTGCGGTCGTAGCGTAGGTATTATGCTGTCGTTGTCGATTTTGCGCGCCGCCTTGTATGCAGTTTACTTATAAATTTTCGACTCAGATTTGTATGAATTAATTGATTATCCATTAATCAATAAATGCGGATTCCCCGGACAAGAAAATGTCCGGGTTTCACCCGGAGTCCCGGACACTGTTTGAAAACCCCTACCGGACGCCCTCTAAAGTCTAAACTAGGACAAATCCGGGGAATCCCGGACATATGACAGGCCATACCTATATAGGGTTGCCATCACCTTAACTACTGACGCCGGACATAATCTTTACAAAATCTTTACATTCCGGACACCCACGAAAACATTGTTGATTTAATTTTTTAATTTATACAGCTTCTTTGGGAAAAAACTACAGTGTTACAAACACAATTATTCACTCTTCTGAGGTAATCTGGTGATTTGGGATCAAATTCATTGTTTTATGTAATCAGATACATAACTACTAAAAAAACTACAAGCTCAAAATCAAAAAAATTTAAGTCCTCTTGTTTAGTCACGGAAAAAAATGGGTCCTGACAAAGTGTCAATCCAAGAATAATATTATTCTCGGGAGTATTGTTTAATCTCAAGTAAATATTTACTTAAAATAAAAATAATATCTTGAGTGAAGTTACGTCGTTTTCTCCAAGATAAATAATATTATTCTTACTTTATATTTTTACATCAAGATTATAACTATTCGTCAGAGATGTTTTTGCTCTTGACTATAGAAAATATTATATTTTGAATGAAATATTTTATGAATTCTCATTCTGAATATGTACGGAGTTAGCATAAGAATTCTGAAATTTTATCCAAGAATAATAAAAGTTTTATTGGATTAAGAAAATATTTCCATTCCTTCAACAACGATGCTCTTAATACAAGAAATTTCTTTTATTCATTTAAAATAATTATGAGAAGTAAATAACAAGGATAAACATATTTCCGAGCAAGAAAATAATTATCCTCTTAAAAATCTTTGTTTTCTATATCTGAGCCATATATTCTTTATTGAACTGTGAATTGGTATTGTCATGCTGAGATACATTGGATTTACAACAAAACAATATACTTGGTATAACCAAGACAAATATCTCAACTGCAGAAGTGACCTATATTAGATAGAGAATGTTAAAGTTGTCAAAGCAAAAATAATTGATTGTTGATTGTGGAATGTGTTTATCTTAAGTGAAGAAATCAAATTCTTGATCTTTGTTTCATTATTCTTGATACTTATTTGATATTGTATTCTTCGGTTAAGAATCTTAGATTAACATGAAAACAATATCATTTATTGAACCAAGAAAACACATGTCCATTATAGACATAAACTTATTTAATCTGAAGAATTTTAAAGTTTTCAAGCCAATAGTGATAGATTGTTAATTATTATAGTAATTCATCTTCAGTAAAGAAAAACAAATCTTGATCTTAAATTTGAATTCTTGATTGATATTTGATACGGTATTATTAGGTAAAGAGACATTATTTTTCAAACAAAACAATCTTATTTTATAACTAAAAAACTAAATTTTGATTGCAGATGGTGGCTTCTATTAAATGAGGAATTTTTAAGTTTTCGAGGCAATAATGATATATTGTTAATTGTTGAAGTTATTCATCTTCTCTTCAGAAAAGGAATACTTAACTTAAATGTACCTATGTTCTTGATTGATTTTTGATACGATATTATTAGGTTAAGAGATATTGGATTAACAGCCAAACTATATACCACTTTGAACCGATAAAGTACATCTCTACTGCAGAGAGTGACTTATCTTATGTGAAGAATATTAAAGTTTTCAAAGCAAAGTGTTAGATTGTAAAATTAGTTATAACGTATCTTTAATAAAGAAAACCAATCTTGGCCGAAATTTTTTGTTTTTGATCTAAGAATATTTACTTGATGCAATATTCTTTGGTTAAGAAACAGTAAATCTGCTGCAGTCCTTGAAGACAACCAGCTGAGCCCGACACTTTAATCTGGGTAGTTTACAAGTCACTAGCTAATATAAATAGATCCAACTAGCGGGTAGCAGCTTTCTGAAGAATTGCCATCGTACACAGCGGTCTCCAAGAGGTCTGTCAAGCATGTGTTACAGCTCTTATAAGGGGAGGCATTCCTTTTTGGAAAGAGTTCAGCGTAAGTTTGCCAGGTCCCTCTATATGAAGATATACGGTTACTACCCCTTCCTTTTCCCATCCTTGTTTGTATCTGGTATGGTAGGGCTTGTTACTCTAGAGCGCAGGCGCAAGCTTCTACTGATTATGCATTACTGTATGCTGTTGCGCAATTCAGTAGATAATCCCTCAGCACTATCTCGAGTAAGCTATTATGTTCCACAAAACTACACTAGCGTAGGTGAGCGTCGTCGGCACCGTCTGTTGGCATTTTCTAGCAAGTTACGCACCCGATATGCCAATAATGCACCCACGGCAAGGGCAGTAAATCTTATAAACTGTTTCCCCCTAACTGTCCAAAATGTCGACATCCATGTCGATCCCTTTAGAACTATTTATAAGAATATTATGTTTTGTCTAAAATTGTAGACGGTTTGGCTCCTTAGCTGTAAGTTTACTTTTTGTAATATATAAATAAATAAATAACGAGTGGATGTTATGGCTGTTGATGATAATGATGACTTCTATAAAGTAGTTAGATTTTTTTAATTTATTCATCCTTTCTGCTACCAATTGTATTGTAAAGTCCACATTCCATTTTGATACGATGAACCTATATATACTGTGAACTCAGTGAGGAATTCACTATCGTAGTTTCAGAACAAAACTGACTTGACATTTAATATTGAAAAATACCTACGTTAGATACGTATGTACATATTTAAACATAATTATGGTTATAACAAGAAAATCGAATTCTAGGTTAGCCTGAACAATAGCTTCGATTACATCATCACTCGCCATCAGGTGATATATAGTTCATAGTAGTCAAAGCTAGCCTATCAGGCATAAAAAAAATAAAGTTTTCATCACTAGCTTTTGAATCAAAACCACGAATTTTAAAGTAAAAAGACAAATTTCCAGTCAAGAATAACGGTTTCTTCATTCAAAATGTGTGTTTTCAGATCAAGTAGTCAGTTTTTAGTTTGAGAAGAGGTTTCTCTATTTCCGATTTTATTCAGTGTTGCAATTTTTTAGTTTTGTCTAGTTCTCCCTTGTTGTGGGTAAACTACGGAACGTAAAAATACTATTAATTATAATCAATTATGCATGCCGAATAAACATCATGAAATTCATATTATGAATAGGATATTTAAATTATCATTTCAAAAGTATAAGCTTACTCGGCTAATTCGGACTGGTAGACTAATATACTCGTAGTATAACGGCAAAATGGTAGGGTTTGAACCCCGCTAGTACCCAAATATATTGGTGCTAGTGTTTAAAACTGTCCGATTATCACCTATAAGCACATGAATACGGTTATTTATTCATGTGCTTTTAGGTGCTCGGCTTCACATTTCCTAATTCAAAGTGGTTGAAAGCTAGCTAGGTGAGCATTAGTAAAGTACCCTATCACCATGTACTGAATCTCAAACCCGCTGCAGGAACCCATAGATTTCGTTAGTTATGACATTAAATCAAAGTCTAGTCAAAGCCAAAATCATTCATTCAATTTAGACATCTACGACGCTCTTGTGAAAGTCAATAAGAAATTTTAATATTGAAATATTGTACTCTGTACTGCCACGTTCAGCAAACAAATGTACAGAGCCACTGCGAGAAGAATGGACAAGAAACTCGGGACCATTGATTTAAATATCTTTTTACGTAGGTACCTACTATATAATAAAATTATTATAATATTTCTTTAAAATACGTAGGTGACAAAATTGTCCAAGTATTTTGGTTGTTTAAGTAATCATAAACTGTGTAGTAGGATTTCTTAATCAAAATGTTGTTTCACGTGCAACTTGAATGTTCCTTCTGTGAGCGTTGTAATATGTTCGGAAATTTTATTATTAAACTGCACACAATTACCTAAGAAAGACCTTTTTTTTGTCTTTGCTAATCTAAAACCTGGCACCGCAATTTATCTTTATTCCTAGTGTGTTAATCGTGATTGATATTGTTTCATTTAAGTTTTCTCAATTTTTTACAATTTACACAATATTTTCATAATTCATTTCATAATATGTTTCAATCCAAAACACAATCCCCATCATGGGCAAATCCACCTATAAAACCCAGCAGCGAAAATATTTTGGGATTGTAGTGTGGATTGCGGCTTTCCGAAATGTCCAGAGTAACATCTGAATATACCAACTGAAAGAACGTTTTAGTAGCTATCTATCGACATATGTTTCAATCCAAAACACAATCCCCATCATGGTGAAACTCACCTCTAAATCTATATGTAGGTACGTAGCCTATTTAGGCGTGTATAATGCGTTTATACCTAGATAGTTAGGTAAATTAGTGGGTGATTATATTTGGAAGTAATAAAAAATCTTAGGTAATCTAAAAAATAGGTAGGTATACATGTCATGTTACATCAAAAAGTATGGCAATACAAAACTGACATATGAACCGATTTTGATAAAATTTATATGGGAACACTTGAAGATAATATGAAGTTGGTACAATGCTCTTATTAAACTACACGAATATTTTTTCACATTACTTCATTTCCTAGCACTAGTAATTATACCTAAATGTTTATTGCATACCCGTAACGCCATCTTATGAAGTTCAATAGAACTAAAGTAGCAGCCAACTCTCCGCGGAGTTATTTGCGGTTTACGGCTTTCTGAAATGTCCAGAGTAACATCTGAATATACCAACTGAAAGAACGTTTTAGTAGCTATCTATCGACATATGTTTCAATCCAAAACACAATCCCCATCACGGGCAAACTCACCTCTAAAACCCAGCAGCGAAAATATTTTGGGATTATAATGTGGATTGCGGCTTTCTGAAATGTCCAGAGTAACATCTGAATATACCAACTGAAAGAACGTTTTAGTAGCTATCTATCGACATATGTTTCAATCCAAAACACAATCCCCATCATGGGCAAATCCACCTTTAAAACCCAGCAGCGAAAATATTTTGGGATTGTAGTGTGGATTGCGGCTTTCCGAAATGTCCAGAGTAATATCTGAATATACTAACTGAAAGAACGTTTCAGTAGCTATCTATCGACATATGTTTCAATCCAAAACACAATCCCCATCATGGGCAAATCCACCTTAAAAACCCAGCAGCGAACATATTTTGGGATTGTAGTGTGGATTGCGGCTTTCCGAAATGGCCAGAGTAACATCTGAATATACCAACTGAAAGAACGTTTTAGTAACTATCTATCGACATATGTTTCAATCCAAAACACAATCCCCATCATGGGCAAATCCACCTTTAAAACCCAGCAGCGAAAATATTTTGGGATTGTAGTGTGGATTGCGGCTTTCCGAAATGTCCAGAGTAACATCTGAATATACCAACTGAAAGAACGTTTTAGTAGCTATCTATCGACATATGTTACAATCCAAAACACAATCCCCATCACGGGCAAACTCACCTCTAAAACCCAGCAGCGAAAATATTTTGGGATTATAATGTGGATTGCGGCTTTCTGAAATGTCCAGAGTAATATCTGAATATACCAACTGAAAGAACGTTTTGGTAGCTATCTATCGACATATGTTTCAATCCAAAACACAATCCCCATCATGGGCAAATCCACCTTTAAAACCCAGCAGCGAAAATATTTTGGGATTGTAGTGTGGATTGCGGCTTTCTGAAATGTCCAGAGTAATATCTGAATATACCAACTGAAAGAACGTTTCAGTAGCTATCTATCGACATATGTTTCAATCCAAAACACAATCCCCATCATGGGCAAATCCACCTTAAAAACCCAGCAGCGAACATATTTTGGGATTGTAGTGTGGATTGCGGCTTTCCGAAATGTCCAGAGTAACATCTGAATATACCAACTGAAAGAACGTTTAGTAGCTATCTATCGACATATGTTTCAATCCAAAACACAATCCCCATCATGGGCAAATCCACCTTTAAAACCCAGCAGCGAAAATATTTTGGGATTGTAGTGTGGATTGCGGCTTTCCGAAATGTCCAGAGTAACATCTGAATATACCAACTGAAAGAACGTTTTAGTAGCTATCTATCGACATATGTTTCAATCCAAAACACAATCCCCATCCCGGGCAAACTCACCTCTAAAACCCAGCAGCGAAAATATTTTGGGATTATAATGTGGATTGCGGCTTTCTGAAATGTCCAGAGTAATATCTGAATATACCAACTGAAAGAACGTTTTAGTAGCTATCTATCGACATATGTTTCAATCCAAAACACAATCCCCATCATGGGCAAATCCACCTTTAAAACCCAGCAGCGAAAATATTTTGGGATTGTAGTCTGGATTGCGGCTTTCCGATATGTCCAGAGTAATATCTGAATATACCAACTGAAAGAACGTTTCAGTAGCTATCTATCGACATATGTTTCAATCCAAAACACAATCCCCATCATGGGCAAATCCTCCTCTAAAACCCAGCAGCGAAAATATTTTGGGATGGTAGTGTGGATTGCGGCTTTCCGAAATGTCCAGAGTAACATCTGAATATACCAACTGAAAGAACGTTTTAGTAGCTATCTATCGACATATGTTTCAATCCAAAACACAATCCCCATCATGGGCAAATCCACCTTTAAAACCCAGCAGCGAAAATATTTTGGGATTGTAGTGTGGATTGCGGCTTTCCGAAATGTCCAGAGTGACATCTGAATATACCAACTGAAAGAACGTTTTAGTAGCTATCTATCGACATATGTTTCAATTCAAAACACAATCCCCATCATGGGCAAATCCACCTCTAAAACCCAGCAGCGAAAATATTTTGGGATTGTAGTGTGGATTGCGGCTTTCCGAAATGTCCAGAGTAACATCTGAATATACCAACTGAAAGATCGTTTTAGTAGCTATCTATCGACATATGTTTCAATCCAAAACACAATCCCCATCATGGGCAAATCCACCTTTAAAACCCAGCAGCGAAAATATTTTGGGATTCTAGTGTGGATTGCGGCTTTCCGAAATGTCCAGAGTAATATCTGAATATAACAACTGAAAGAACGTTTTAGTAGCTATCTATCGACATATGTTTCAATCCAAAACACAATCCCCATCATGGGCAAATCCACCTCTAAAACCCAGCAGCGAAAATATTTTGGGATTTTAGTGTGGATTGCGGCTTTCCGAAATGTCCAGAGTAACATCTGAATATACCAACTGAAAGAACGTTTTAGTAGCTATCTATCGACATATGTTTCAATCCAAAACACAATCCCCATCATGGGCAAATCCACCTTTAAAACCCAGCAGCGAAAATATTTTGGGATTGTAGTGTGGATTGCGGCTTTCCGAAATGTCCAGAGTAATATCTGAATATACCAACTGAAAGAACGTTTTAGTAGCTATCTATCGACATATGTTTCAATCCAAAACACAATCCCCATCATGGGCAAATCCACCTCTAAAACCCAGCAGCGAAAATATTTTGGGATTGTAGTGTGGATTGCGGCTTTCCGAAATGTCCAGAGTGACATCTGAATATACCAACTGAAAGAACGTTTTAGTAGCTATCTATCGACATATGTTTCAATCCAAAACACAATCCCCGTCATGGTTAAAACTGAAGAATTTTTCATCGACATTTTAATTTGGTCGGTTTATATGGCTGCTGGGTTTGGCTGCCAACTTCACACCGGTTTCCGGCAGCTGTCATTGAGAGTCAGTAATTCTAGGTTAAGCCTGTTAACACCTTCGCCCACATCATCACTTACCATCAGGTGACATTGTGGTCAATTACTTACATATCAGTAATAAAATAAATATAAAAAAAATGCTCCGCGAGGGCCGATTTAGCAACGTCCATATACTAGTCCATACTAAAACTCAAGAGAATTTCATTTAAAAAATTCTGTAATATCTTCGAAATATTCATTTAAATAACAGGGCCATATTGTTCTATATTAAATGTACAATATATTTAAGGTATTTAATTGGAATAGAATTAATGCTGTATTGCTTCATATCGTTTCGTAAATATTTTTTTCTCGTAAACAGGACAGTTTAAAATATAGTTAGGTAGGTACTGTGGGTTATTCATAAGAGATAGACACATACCATCGCGGAGAAACCTTCTAAAATTATCATTGTTATACATACAAACCCTTACACTTGAATAACTTTATCTATTACAAAAATGCATCAAAATTCATGGCGTGGTTATACATATGGGCAGACAGCGGGAAGTGCCTTTGTTTTATATGTACTACAACCGGATCATCCACTGCTGAACACAGCCTATTATTAAGGGGGTATTTGCCATAATCCCCACGCTTGGCAGGCGTCTTGGAGATCGCAGTGTAAATTGGCATTTCTTTAGAAGGCGCTGCTGCCCACCTTCCAGTATTTTTCCCTTAGTCTTGGTTAGTTAGTATTGACAAAGCGACTTTACTGGGAATCAAAGGTCTTTCTGGGAATCAAAGTGGACTCAACTTTACAGTGGGATCCACATATACATGATCTAGCCGGAAGACTTAGTTCTGCTGCATATGCAGTTTGTAAGATAAGACAGTTAACAGACGTAGCTACTGCACGGCTAGTTTATTTCGCGTACTTCCACAGTATTATGTCGTATGGTGTATTGCTGTGGGGAGCTGCTGCTGAGATGGAAACAATCTTTATCTTACAAAAGCGTGCAATTCGAGCCATATATGAAATGGATCCTCTAAGGGATCTTTTTAAAGAAATTGATATATTAGGTAACTTTACCGAGTCTGTATATATTTGAAAATATTATGTATGTTCGGAAAAATTTGAATAAATTTAAATTAAATAGTGACAACCACGATTACAACACTAGGAATAAATATAAAAAAAACAGTACCAGGTTTTAGATTAGCAAAGACAAATAAAAGGTCCTTTTTAGGTAATTGTGTGCGGTTTTATAATAAAATTCCCAAACATATTACAATGCTCACAGAAGGAAAATTCAAGTTGCATGTGAAAAATATTTTGATTAAGAAATCATACTACAAAGTTTGTGATTACTTAAACGACAAAGATGCTTGGAAAGTTCCGCCTCTGCCAAGCTATCACCTGTCACCTACGTAATTTGAACAAATATTGTAATAGTCATATTATATTGTATATAACACATTGTTAAAAGATGTTTAAAAGAATGGCCCCGAGTTTCTTGCCCGTTCTTCTCGCAGTGGCTCTATAATTTTTTTTTGCTGAACGTGGCAGTACAATGTAGAATATTTCAATATTAAAATTTGTAATTGACCTTCATAAGAGCGTCGTAGACGCCTAAATTGAATAAATGATTTTGAATTTGAATTTGAATTTGAGTCGCCTCTTACGACACCCACGGGATGATATGGGGAGGTGCAATTCTAACCCGGCACCCCACGGGGACTTGTTTTATATACTATGTTGTGATTACAAGTTTCTTAAATTAAAAAAAGTATGTTTATCAAATATTTAAAAACTGGGCAAGGCTATAATATACTCTCAACGACTTCAAAAATTCAGTAGTAGGGTAAGAGTGTTCGTATTTGTCACTATCCCAATGTTCTCTTGATAGATGTTATTTACTAATTGTTTGGTGCCAATGGCAATGGCATCATAATCAATTGTATTCATAATTCTTATGCATTGTTTACTTACGGAACAAATAGACAGACAAATAGTTTTTTCTCATGTTTTCTCCCACGTCTCTTAACTTTGTATATTGTTTTATAAGACAATCAACGAAGCAGTTACGTACACCTGTACATGTTAACGTAAATAATTTAAAATTTACGACTTTTTTTTGTTTAGAAATAGATACTTTTGTCTACTTATAAATTTATTTCTAAAATTGGTACAAAAGTATTTCAAAATACCTATTCACAGCAGATGAAGATCAATTATCTTGGGTTAAATAAATTTTCGTTACGTAGAATTAGAAGATTATTTTTGTACGTTTTATTTGAAAGTTGTATATTTTTATTTATTATTCTACTACTTTTTTCTTAAATATAACATTATAAAAAAACGATGCATTAAAATTTACAAATTAGTAGTCTTAATTTACGAATTAATTATATTTATTGTCTTGGCCTACGCAATCTAAAATAATTATCACAATAATATCGATATTTCATTGTATTTTGAGAAGTATGACATAATTTTATATTACGAGTATTTGGTTTAGTTTTTGAGTCTAAGTCCCTTTGCTAAATTTCCTCCATAGAGTATTTAGTTGTCTATGCAATAGTCTAATTCTAAATGGAAAAGCAATACATGTTTTTTTACTGACCGCATTCTTTACTTCGTTTTCTGCAGCTGCCAGGTGCTCTGACCACTATCTTACTATCTTGTTGATATGATATGTTGTGACGATGTGACCGAGGATCGTGAACTTAACCTGGAATAACTGGCTCTCTAGCACAGTTGCTGGAATACACCGTTCGGCCCTTGGCGACAGATATTCTACCTTCCTCTACTCAAGCCGCAATGAGCTTCGAACTATGGATCTCCATCACGGCAATCCATAGCTATTGCCACTGTCATCAACATCATTCCTACTGAGTATTAAATTATATAATTTTAATATTTCTATTTTTTCCAAGCAAGTTCTGCGAATTACATAAAAAAATTGCAATGAGAGGAAAGATTATAGTCATGGATAGGAACCTGCGCCATCCACCCCTATAGCCATCCACATACGATGGTTAAGAACGAGAGACAGATAAGAGTTTTGAGTCATATGTCATGTTGCCTTAATGGGAGCAAGCCCTAGCTATAGAGGTGGATGGTGCGGGTACGAATCCCGCACATAACTATATTTTTTCCTCTCGGTGTAAGTTTGTTATATTATATATTTATTATGATAGTGTATTGTTAGCGTAAACATTATTGTGCTGTTAAAGAAGATATATCGTACTGACCCCACTTGAGTGTGATAAGGGTGAGAAGACGAAGATTAACTAATAATATTTACGTGATTCGAATGATGGTTTACATATAACTCATGTTTTTTTTTGCTGATGTCAATAATAGGGGTTGCTTTATTTATTTATTCAAAAAACAATGTGGCTGACAGACTATAATGTCCAAAACGCCATCATGTCTAAAACATAAGTTGCAAACACAAAACATTATTACTTTAAGATACACTATACATTATATATCAGTTATTACACAATTCTATACACTTATTATTATTAATATTTACTAACACTCAATGTCATACTAAATTAAAATACAGTCACAAGAAAAATAATACAAAGAAAAGAAATACAAAATGTCAATAAAATGCTTATAAATATTTAAAAATACTCAAAACCTACCATCAAATTAGATATATTTTGTGGCTCTATGAAATGACAGTATCTAATGTATGGCTCTTAAAATTTACAAATTGCCTGAATATAGTCTTCATATTAACTCAAATAATGTTTTTAATTAAAGATTACAATGCATATTAAATATACAAAACCTACTAATGAGAGATTACTTTTATCAGACAAATATTATATATTTTCTGTGACATTTTAACATTATTTAAGTATATGTTATTATTGTTAAATATAAAATTGATTTTCAGTTAATATTTTTGTTTCGTTCAATGCATGTAAATGGAGATTCATTTGTTATATAAATTTCTCAATCATATTCGTATTTTTTATTGACCCTAAAATTTATTTGCATGCTAAAAAGTATCTTAAGTTTATTTAACACCTTTTTTGCACATGTACGCAAGGAATGAATGAATTGTGTTGAATATATTTTCTAAATAGATATATGCATCCAACATTACAAATAAACAAACAATTGTACAAAGAGCGATTTCAAATTTATTTTTGTTTCTAATTTGGGAAGCTTACTTGTTTAACATGCGGTAATGAAAAATTACAATGTTAAGATTAGATTAGACATACCTACGTACTAAATGTAGTTTTTATTACATTGTGTAGAAAATATGGGTTGTCATCATCTTCATAATATAATATCTACCTAACTATAATCTATAGACAAATTTGGGAGCAAACCTATTATAATAATAATTTTCATATACTACCTAAAAGCTTCTCCAAGACGAAGCTATGTCATCTTATTTCAAAGGAATGGAGGTCAAAACAAAAAGCAGTAAAGTACATGAACCACATAAAATATAGCCGCATTGTCTATGCTTTAGCTGTAGCGACAGTGGCTTACCGGCGGACCGCGACTCAGAAGCGAAGTCCTACAAAAGAGGGGCTCAACCACACGGCCGCCGCCGCCGCCGTGCCGACTATGCCACACGAAACCCTTAAGAACAGCTCTCTCGCTCAATATTAGGCGTAAAGAGTGAGAGGGAGTATCCAAGTTGACAAAAAGTGGTGCGAAAAAGCCTCGTCGTTCCGGGCGTGACGTCATGGGGAGGCGCGCGGGACGAGGGCCGACGCAACGCAGGCCGACAGTGTTCAGCCGGCCGCCGAAACACGCGGACTGGTGCATAATGCGCGCGCGGTGAAATAAAACAAATCGCGATGCTGTTCGAGAGTCCTAATGCGAAACTGTTCCCGGCGTTCAACATCCCGCCGCCCGTCAGGCTCAGGTGAGCGTCCTGTGCCGCGCCCCTCTCCCCGCAACCCCATCCCAACCACAACACAGTGTTTCAAAATCTAAAAGTGCGAGTGATACAACCGTAATTTTTAACCGAAGCCATAAAAAATGCCTATAAAGTGTACATGACGGGTACTGAGCCGCGACCGACGACAGTCCGTCCGTCAGTAACGCTTGAGCGAATGAAGAAACGTCAATACAAGATCACTGCTCTATTTTTTTTAATCTGAACCCATTACCGAGCATCCTGAGTGGTTTAGTGTTGAAATGACCATGTTTATTGAAAACGTGAATCGAGTGCACGCTTTTCCTCAATTATCTCCATAGATACGTAATCCGACAGCCATTGACTGTCGCTGGAAGGCACGAATGTAAGAATGGCAAAACACTGCATTCCTTGGGCTTTGCAGCGATAACAATCGATCGAGTTACATGCAAAGGTTAAGTTCGTTGTTGAAATCTCCATTTTGATGGTAGATTTCTACAGCAATTTGTTTTTTGATGCGTGAAGAATCGATTTTGATTTATCACCCTCAATTACACGTTTTGTTGCGAGAATTTTCGAAACTGAAATCAAAAAACTACAACATGCTTTCGTGTTTTAAATCTCCGGGCAATGAATATAGCCTCGTTTTATTATTTTTATTATGTCTTAGTGAAAACGTGATCGAGCTTAATAATCCTAATGTTTTAGACTGACTAATCAATCAATTTGCTGGAGTCGAGAACGTATCGATGGGGACATTTATAAATAAGATCCAATATCAATAGAATTCGTGGAAGCGAGACAGACGACGACGTCGCTGTAAACAAAACCAGGGCTTCCTGTTGCTCTGCAGCACGTTCAGCCACATATACCACGTAGGTTCACTGGCTGGGAGGAAATGGAGACGGCAGCTTTTAGGTCTAAGTAAATGTTTATATGAAAATACTACGATGTTTACTATAGTTGCTACTATAGGGGAACAATGATCGTGTATTTTTTTTTAAATAATATTAAGCGTTTCATTTGTGATATGAGAAAAGCATTTAATTAAGAAATTATCAGAATCAGACAAAAACAGGAATACCGTTTAATTTCGATATTTTTGATAAAGTCAACAGTCTTGCGTGGTAGATATCAAATCCAATCCACCTAGTTAATTGACAATCTTGATTATGGAATACATATTTTATGACTCCTTTTTAAGTGTCTTTCTTCGTTACCAAAGTCACCCAGACCAGACAGTTCTAAACCCCTGAATTGATTGTTTATGTAGATATTTAATAGAGACTGCGCACGTCGACAATCTTATAATATTGACTTTTGATTTAGTATGAAAATATTCCAGTGAAATTCTAACTTTTAATTGTATCCTCCCTCTGTCAGTTTTGGGTCTTGTACATTTCCAGACGTTAGGCATATTATTTGTAGCTATTTCACCTTTGTTTTATTGAATGTCACTGCAATTATTAGATTGTTATTGCATATCTTTGGGATTATTTTTAAATCTGTGTGCCAATGCAAAACATTTTCAAAATATTTGCACCATCATTATAATTTTCGCAATATGAATTTTTCAGACACTTTATTAACGTAACAATTCAATAAACATTCTTCCAAACAGACAACACATTAAAAAATAAATATTTAGTATAAACAAAAATTGTAGAAGCAATGTCAACATTTCTCTGGCATCTCATGACATGTGAAGAGCTGCAATGCCACACAAAGATTACATAATATGCCGGCAAGATATGGCATGTCCACGATCATTCGTAGTAACGCTTATGAATCAGCATTCATTGGTCTTTATTACACATAAAAGGAATCTAGCTTGAACTTGTATGCATGAGTAAAATCTTACACAATTCTTATTTCGAAGTACATTTTAAGGACCTTTCTCGAGAGAAATGCCCATTTTGGGATATGATTAGATTTTTGGAACACGTTTACGAAATTATATCAATCATAAAATCAATTTGATTCTACAGACAATACACTCAGGGTGAGCGTACGTCATATGGCCTGCCGATGGAGCTGAATGCGCTGAATGAATCGGTTTTATGTAGAATTTAGACAGCAGGAGAATATATCCATCATATATTTTTTCATGCCTGAGAAGTACAAAGCTGATCGCACATAAAGCTGCTCCTAACGAGCCGAATTACCATTTAGCAAAATTGCTTGTTTATTTCTAGCAAAATTGAAACAACTTATGGAACGTAAAAGGAATCCATGGGCATATCAGATGTCATTTGATGGGCCACTAGAGTCAACTGACAGGTACCTACATGCCTTGACTATGTATGTGTAACTCGTTGGGTTTTATCTCAATAAATAAATAAATTGACGTAAAAAGGCGTCAAAATTCGCCAAGTTGGTATATAATCAACCAATGAATGCATGTAAGTGGATACCCTAAATCTTAACCAAATTACATTTTTAGGCAGGAACTTCAATGTTCCCCAGGTAGCCGAGGATCAGCAGGTACATAGACAATACAATACTACAACTCGGTGAGAATTATGCTAAAGGCACAGCGTCACCTTGGTTGACATAAAAGGTGCAGATAAATTCTTGCATGATTGCAATATTGGACTAATTTTAAGTTTAATTATGTAACAAAATAATCAAATAAGAGAATTGGCACCCAAATATGGAATCAGAATATGGTGCTGGGAATTTATTATCCCGATAAAGCTCAAGATGCGCGATAAGTACCATTCCTGCACCAGATATAAATAGAACTACTTCCTTGCTGCATCCAGTGATGCACCATTCCATTTTGAAGATGTTGCGCTTATCTATCATCTCAAATGTTCTATTTCGGTTTAATAGATCTCTATTACGGTATATTTTAATTTACAGTTAATTGCTTGGAATATATCTACTAGGGTTTGTTTGACGGTTTCTTGGTTGGATCTGATTATTGTTAAATACTTGACAATGGTATCATAGGTTTTGAATCAAGAATCCAAAATTTTACATAATTATCGTGAGGACCTTCCAAATGTTATGCGCCTATATGTCTAGTTGTTACAGGATTTTTTCCCTGACACAACAAATATAAGAAGTACCTATTGTAACAGTTTTACCTTGGTTTTTATGGCTATTCACCTGATTGAAGCATACTCTCCTTGGAAATTCTAAAAATACTAAAATACATACTTTTTATACGATATCAAACAAACAACTTTTTATACGAGTTTAAAAGGAAGAACCCATATTGTTCGTCTCAGTATATAAGTACAACACTACTTATAATTTGATCCGGGTGTATGCAAACAGCTTTTACATTCCTTTATTCGTCTCCTGAAAAATCTTGTCTTTGGAATAAATTATTGTCAATCTGTAATCATTACTTAACATCATCATAAGATATATTATCCACAAGCGTCCTTAATAGACCAGGTTCTATCCAGAAGATTCATTCTTGAACAGTGGCTACGATGATCTTAAACAATGGGTCATCATTCCACATGATGAATGATGATGCTTTGCTACACAGTGTTTTCCTCCGCAAGATTTTTCTGTTTCTAAGAGGAGTAAAATGGATTGTGGATCATCTAGTTCTGCGGAAGTATGATATGAACTGCTAAGTTGATATCAGTTAGAGTTGTAAACGGTTTGGACCTTGGTACAGCTCCTGTAGGAACACAACGTTAGTTGCTTGGTGATAACTTACTTGATAGTTGTAGCAACATGAGCAAATATGAAAAATAGCTTTTCATCATGCAAAACTAGTGCTAATTTCCTGCTGATTCCCTGAAAATAAGCGCGCCAGACATTATTTCAAGGTATATTAGTGTAAAATTATAATATATTAATATATCAATAATCTATAGTTCTACTATAGTCCATGTATAACAATTAACAGAAATATCTGACGTCATTACCACGTAATTCAATAGAGAGAAAAAACAATGGTAGTACGTTGGTACAGTTATTGTTATTTCCTCTTAGAAGATTATGTCGATAGAAAAATGGTCCAGTTCTAACTTAAATAAATATAAATCTGATCACGCACAAACTAAAATCAAAATAGTATTTTAGACGTCACAAATTAAATTGTTAGGAGTAGTGCAGGGTATATTAGCTGATCCATTAATTGGAATGGCTAGCTGCAAAATGTTGCTTGAAGTAATTAATTCGTTTTAGTGTTAAATATTACTGTAACTCTAAAAGGGGCTGAAATAGTCACTTAGCAAACAAAAGACTAAAAAATAATAATAATAATACAAAAATTGCATTAATCGCTGTCACTTTATAATGAATTTGTGTGAGGTTCATTTAAAGCTATACTTATATATTACATTATACACATACGATTGAATAATGTTTCTTAATAATTTTTTGCGTAACCAAGCCAATGCAATTTAGGCGATATTATATTATGAACTTAAAAATTAAAACGTGAAATTGCGGATTTACTATGACAAATAAAAAAATAAAGGCTCACGCAGTCGTCGAACAGAGATCATTAACTTATGTTAATATTGGCCAGGCTTTGACAGGTTGCCAAGTAAACGAGGTTTTTCCTTTAAACTGCAAATAATTTACATACAATGCAAGAATTAAGAAAATAAATAAGCGTTGCTAATTTTTCTCGCATAGAGTGGATCTATGAAGAAAATCCATGTGTGAATGCGAATTTTTACAACATTAGTAAATATAATTTGGATGTTATGTCCAAACATTAATAATTTTATTATCTTTCTATTTAATCTTATGTTTTTTTATTAAATTACAATGTTTTTATAATATATTGTAGTGGATATAACAGACATGATTAAAATATAGACACAAATACTTCATTTAGGTTATCATACATTAATTACTGTTATTGCATGGTTGCAATAGTAAAGTAGTATATATTTCAATATACATAAAATTGGATTTGATTTGTTTTAGGCTTTTGCATAAAGATATGTGCAGTTATATCAAATTGGAACGTCATAAGAACTGACTTACTTAAATGAATTAGAGTTGCAGTTATTGTTATGTAGGCAGTACGAGCAGATTATTAAATATTGCCGGTTCCATCACATGGGTCAACTTATTTGACTCTACTAGAATTATATCAGACTGCGAAGCTGTGCAATCATTTATTTGCCTTTTTATTTTTGCAGTTATTTATCCTACACATAAAATATAAATTAATGAATAATCTCTCAGGTCCAAAAAATTATAAAATTATAGACATACGTATCTAAAAAACAGCCAAAGTATTATATGCATAGCCAGAATAATAGCTAGGAATGCAAAAACTTATTTGAAATCATTGAAGATACCTACTAGTTAATAAAATTGTGTACCTCTATGATGACATGTAAAAAAAAAGTCATTTCGTCAGACTTGTATTTCCCTCAACGGGTATTAAGAGTTATAGAAACAACCAGGATATATTTTTGTACACTTAATAATATTTTCTAATAACACTGTTATTTATTAGTATCGTTTAGTGACATTGTGGTTCTTAAAGGCCTATCCTAGAATGACCTAGTTATTCTAATATCGTACCTAGAGAAGATAATAAAGGTATGACACAAAACGAAATTTCAAAGCATCGTTAATATTATGAAATGAGTTTTAAAAGTTTGCCGTTTACCGTTGAAATCTATGACATAAAAGGCATTGTTGCAAATGAACCGACATTAGAAAGTGATCAATTTACTGTTGGCAGTTGAGAAAAATAAATAAAAACACAATTCCAAGACGGTAACGAATGGTTAATCGATATTTTAGCGAAAGTGGAACTCTCCAAAAATGTGCGAAAATAATTAATTAAAATTTAATTATTTAAGAGGATGGAAATAAATTACAAAAACCAACAGCAAAATTAAAAATCATTTAATATCCCTGCTGATGTCATTAATATAAAAGGATGTCTAATCTAGTCCCAGTCCTCCTGAAGTATGTAGTAATATCATAATGTCCATTCTGATTGTCTCTGTGCAAAATTTAACAAAATCAGTGTTTATAGTATTAGTTGTGAAAAAAAGAAAATATGGTATATAAATACGTCAAAATTTCAGATTCCCAACTATTTTACTTTTTGTGGAGTCGTCACAAAAATGGTCCATGATCGACAACTTTGATGGCCTCTCATTTATTTATTTTCTTTAACAAAAAATAAATAAATATGTTGTCTACTCAATGAAGTCTAGAAGATGATTGAACTGAAATTCTAGGGTTTGAAAAACTTTTCTCTTTTCTACGTATTGGCAGTATATAGTTGTAAAATAGTAAATAAAAAATAAACCCCCTGTAAAATAGTTTGATAGAATCTAATATAAGTTTCTGGGTCATATGTCAACACAAAACATCAAAATTCTATTTTCAGGAGGCTAGAGACAGACTGGTATACGACAGATGTGCAGTGATATTTCTCGGCGGAAATATCAGGCTCCGTATAACGTATAAATTAATTATAAACACAGAAACCTTAACAATAATTACTTAGTAAATACTCAACAATATACTACTAAATTGTTAGTTATACTTGTTTTTACTTCTAAGTTTTATATTATAGCTACGTACAAATAATTACTCATTTCTTTACCATAAAATATAATAATAAAATAACAGCGTTAAATCTTGTCAACTGCCAAAAAATGAAGCGTTTACCCTATAACTTCCGGAAACCGAAAGAGAGAAACCCGCAAAATGTCTCAAAAAAGTAATTTTGTTACTTTTTATTGCCAGAGGTTTCAGAATCGTTATGCTAATGAAATATTAATGGCGGAACCTCTCGGCGGCATTACCACTGACATGGCGACGCGCGACATTTGATTTTAAGGAAAGTATGGAATTTATGTACATCTCTACAGAAATTCAAAAGGAGACAGTAGATATTTCTATTTTTTTTTTTGTAATAATGCTTGCTCATATAAAGGATTACATTACGAGGGAAAAAAATTATAGTCATGTGCGGTCATTTTTATTCTGAGGTGCGGGATTCGGACCCGTGCCATCCACCCCTACAGCCGGGGCATACTCTGACCGTTTAAGCTAACATGACTCATAACTTTAATTTGTTCTCTCTTTCTTTCACCATTGTATGGGGATGAAGCGACATCTATAGTTCAACTTACATTGTACTAAAAAAAGTCATTTTTTGTAATTAGCTTTAAACTTGTTAACGATAACGCAGCACTATGATATAAATACTTAAAATATTAAAAAATAAATGGACGATGTGGTCCACTGCGGATGCTAAGACGTCAAATCATAAAAATATTTAATATAAATTGGTGAGTATATGTGATTTAGGTCGATAGTAAATACTTTTTGGACCTCCACACTAGAATATTGCATAAGCTAAAGAGCGATCCGAAAAATAAAAACAAGACTATCGGTTCAAGTCGAGCGGAATCCCGGCGCCTGCGCAGCCTGGCCACAGATTAGTTTACAGTTACTTCTTATGTTTACCAGTTACCACTATTATTGGAACTCGCTGGATTATCTCGACTCGAACGTAAATCGCAACGATAAATTTTTAAGCAACACTTCCTGTATTCGAAATATTATTTTCTATTTTACAAATTATTGGAGCACAAAATTTTATGCTCCGGGTGGGAATCGAACCCACGTCCTCCGATTTCGCGTCGGATGCCTAACTAAACCTCCTCGGCCACCTGGGCACGCCATTTCTAGCCGAAATTTCAATAATTTGTAAAATATGATCTTCGCTTAGCACGGGATAGTGCTTGTAATCAAATTTAGAAATATTATTTTCTATTTGTAGTATACTTTGACTACTATCGTGGAAATCTCGTGTAAGGTAAGGAAAGAAAGGCAAGGCAGCAAACTACAACAACAAAAAGGTCTAGATTAATATTATGAGCCTAGTAGCAGTAGAACAGTTCGTCTGGGGAGATACCTACTGCCACCATACATACTACCGCTAAGCAGTAATGTTTGCATTTCTGTGCTCAGGTTTACCGGTGAAACAGGCCTTAACATCTTTATGTCTTAGGCTGATGGCCGCAGTGCATCTGTTATAGACTGAATTACTGGCGAGCCTCGTGCTTGGTCCATCACAGTCCCATTCAAAAAAATTGCTAGGGGTTAGGTAGTTGATGTTTCCCTGTTGGCGCTTTTCTGTAATAAATTAACTATTAAATCTATCAATCGTCATTTCTCATCTATCCCCGATTATTTAAAGGATAGGTTCTGTTGATTTCAAAATTAGTATAACCATTTGCTAAGTTTGTGGCCTTTTTTGTTAGTTGGAACTGTTAATTCTTTATCGAATTAATGAAATATGATTGATGGATTTTGTAAATAAATCGACTTTTGTCCAGTTCTAGTGTTTTAATAACGATATTTAGAAATATTACAGTTTTTATGAACCGAACACGGTCGTGGAATTTAGAGAAGAGAATTATAAAAAGCCTACCCTTTATTATACACAATATATGAAACAAATTGTCACATGACACATTTAAAGTTGCTATACGTAAAATAGTAGGCGCGCCAACAGGAACTAGTTCTCAAAGATCTACAATGGATCTAGTACAGAGGCAGTATGTGTAACCTTAGTTAGGTACTTCAAACCGGTTTAGAATCTTGAGGCCCCCCGACACACGGATCACAAAAAATATTGAGTTTCTCTGTCTATAAATAATACGAGCCGCAGTCATCGAATTAATTCAGGAATGCAAGGTAATTTTATTTAAACCGTACTACCCGCATTTCTGAGTGAATTTGATGACTGGGGCGCTTCTAGGTAGGTTTTGTTATTCACATCTTGTCCAATCTGCAATTGTGCCCGGTGGCAATAAGCTGGCTCCTATTATATAAGACTAAAAAAATATCTTATTTACAAATTTTCTTCTTAAAAACCCTGTATTTACACATCTGCCAACTTAATAATTAGCCTTTATTGATTAACTAGCTTTCCGGGCGCGGCTCCGCCCGCGCGTATGGCGGTTATCGCGCAAACACATTAACCTCTTTTTGCGCAGTTGGATAAAAACTATCCTACGTTTTTTCCCGGGTCTCAAACTATTTCCATACCAAATTTCATTCAAATCGGTCCAGTAGTTTTAGCGTGAAAGCGTAACAGAGAGACAGACACAAACAGACAGAGTTACTTTCGCATTTATAATATTAGTACTGAGTCCTGATTATTTTGACTTCAACCTTACGAAATCCAAACGATAATGTAAACTGTAGTTAAAACATGTTACTTTAATATATACATACTACGGACAGACCCTTTCTATCTTTATTCTCGATCGAGTTTCACTAGTAGCGTATACGAGGGCGCGCGCCCCTCGCTCCCGCCAGCTGGCGCGATGCCGCTCCGTGCGCGGGAGTGTTTTTGTAAGAACGGCAACGCCGCACTACTCTCCGGTTACTATTGTGGTCGAACAATGGCCAAGGAGATACAGGTTGTGGGGTAAAGAAATCAGGTTTCATATAAGTTTTATACCTATTTGGGTATCTAACTTACATGCACCTACTCGTACGTACCTATTCACCAAGAACTTTGTGGAAACTTCCAGACCAATAGACATTTTCTTCTGCTAATAGCCTTTGCCCACTGTCTCACCTGATGGTAAGTGATGATGTGGTCGAAGATGTTGTACAGGCTAACCTAGAATTACTGGCTATCAAGGACAGCTGTCCGAACACACTTATTGCTGGTGACAGATTATCGACTTGAGGGTGATACCTAGCCATGTCAAGCTTCACAAAATGCCCTGGCACGATGCTAGAACCACTGCTATAGGACAACAACGGGAACCGACTGGACAGCCGAAGCACGTGCACGTTCAGTAGTAAGTAGGTAATGCTACTAGCGGTCATCCAAGTCGTGACAGCAGCGGACGCTGCTTTATTTAGTTAATCGGGTAACGAGATTTCTAGATAATGTCGCAGACTCAAAATTCAAAATCATTTATTCAATTTAGGCGTCTACGACGCTCTTATGGAGGCCAATTACAAATTTTAATATTGATATATTCTACATGGTACTGCCACGTTCTGCAAAAAATTATAGAGCCACTGCGAGAAGAAAGAAACTCGGGGACTCGGGAACACTTTTCTATCTATTTATCTATTTCCGTACCATTCGACTATATATGTATCCTATCTCCATCACGAGCTATTTTAATATAGCTGATGGGCTAGCCTTTGACCACTATCTCACCTGATGGTAAGTGATGATGTGATCGAAGATGTGGTACAGGCTAACCTAGAATAAAATACCTGTAGTTTTTTTTATACCTAAAGTGCGCAGTGAGCCAGCCCTAATACAGCGTTATCTATTTGATTATCTGTGACTGATTTCACTGATTTTCATAGATCTATGGTGATTGTGAATGATCTGTGGTGTGTTGTCAAAATTTTATATATTATTGCATTTTATCTTAACACTAGAGTACACGCGCGGCCTACTATGGTAGACCAGGGTGACTCTTTTTGCAATATTTTTTTAATTTATCGCACTAGACGCTAGTGATTCCAGGTAATCCTCGTCTGGTATATTTGACACAATTTCAGTACCCCGTGAGACCCTAGCGTGTACTCTCGTACAAGCAATTTGGCGCCAAAAGCGCGGGCCTACTAAAGTAGTCCGCGCGTGAATTGCTGTACCAAATTCAGGTATGTAACTTTTAGTCTATTATCGATTAATAATGCTATTATAATATTATCTACTTATTAATAATGTATTTATATGTATGTATATTAAAAAAATATTATTTATTTATTGGTTACAAATTGTTATACCATATATTTTTTCTTATTTTAGTATTTTTTACAGATTTATAGATCCGATTACGTCATGGGTGATTTACAGGTGGAAATGTGGCTGCATGAGCTAGATACTATAGATGAAGGAATAATTTTATTGACAGTGAAGATGAAATAGCCAAACCCACTGTTGTAGTAGGAATAAGAGCATTTCTGGGCATATTTATACGTCATGGGACTCATGGGAGTGTCGGGAAATGGGCGGGGTAATATAAAGGATTTTTGGGACAACTCTCAGGGTACTGGTTTGGAAATTGTACATGGCAAATATAGTGGTAAACGTAACTGCCGACGATAGCCTTCAGTAATATTTATTGATTTGATGAACACTGTTGATATCAATGCTTTGGTAATCAACTAAATGAACACCTCTGGCGAAAAAATAGTCAAGCGTAACTTTTTTCAAGAATTGGCCTTCAATTTGATAAAACCGCTTCATAATTCACCGAAACATTTCCACGACAACTTAATTTCAGAATAAAAGTAATTTTAGGCGCAGAGCACAAGAACCCCAAGAGTCTCTACACGATTTTAAGTCAAAGATAGGACAAGTTGGTCTATGTGCACTTTGCTCAAGGACCGAAATCGATCGACAAAAAAAAGGTGCAAGACTTCCAATAAATGGATCTGTCCCGATCACCAAGCAGTAGTGTGTCTTGAATGCTACGAAATAAAAGAAAACAGCAATAAAGTTGAATTAGAAGTTAAAAAAAATGAAGTTGATCTCCGAAGTGCTGTTTTTGTTACTATTTCTTGTATATTTACTAATTGGTTGATTTGTTATTATTTCTTTATTAATATTCTTAAAAGTCATGTTGTAAAACTAAGAAAAATAAAAACCTTTTCCATTCTATTTAGTTTTTTATTAAAATAATTCAGAATATACAAGTAATTGATATTTTAAAATGGCCTACTATAGTAGGCCACGCGTGTACTCAAGTAAAAAAAAGGGGCGCGTGTACTGTAGTGTTAAGTCGTTTATCTATTATACTACACTAGCTTTCCGGGCGCGGCTCCGCCCGCGCGTATGTCTGTTACCGCGCAAAAACATTAACCTCTTTTTGCGCAGTTGGATAAAAACTATCCTATGTTTTTTCCCGGGTCTCAAACTATTTCCATACCAAATTTCATTCAAATCAGTCCAGTAGTTTTGGCGTGAAAGCGTAACAGACAGACAGACAGAGTTACTTTCGCATTTATAATATTAAGTACTGATGGCGTAAACCGCGAGATTCGGATGTAATATTTTTTTCAATACTTATTTTATTTAAATTTACTTTTATTTAACGTAATGTTTAACCCACTTCGAAAAAAGAAGGAGGTTCTCAATTCATCTGTATATTTTTTTATGTTTGTTACCCCAGCACTGCTTACTGGATGAACTGATTTCGATGATATAGTCTTTGCCAATGAATTCCAATCGATCCCGTAAATAACAAGGGACACTAAATAGGCGAAAAAAAACTTTCTAAAAATGCCTTCAACACTCAAAAGTGTGAAATAATTTGTCGAAGTCAGTACCATAAGCACAATCGTGATAATACGTACTCTAGTCTTGAACTATCGTGGTACAGACTTTTATAAGTTATTTCACACTTGTGACTCTTGTGAGTGTTGAAGTCGGTTCCATATTTGGGTATTTTTTTATATATTTGATGGTATTAGGGGTAGGTAAGTAATTTATGGAATCATCTACATTGGTGTGCAATAACTGTTCAATATAATACGAGCAATATTATTTTAAACTTGCGAATACAATGATCAATTACAATGATTACGAAGACAGGCTAAAAGCGTGAAAAAACTGTTAAAATTTATGATTTTTATTACGTCAATACGTTAGTTTTAATAAAAATCAGAACTAAAATGAAAATCTTGCTACAAAATGAACATTCAATAGATCTTGTCTTTTCAAAACATTGAAATTCTTAGGAAAAAATAAACAACAGTCGGTAGTTTGAAATAAAACTTGGAAAAGTATCAAAGAGGCGAATCTCTGTTAATTAGCGCCCAAATTAATTAGGTCAGGAGCCTACCGCGACCACAAAGAGACAAAACGCTAGGGATGGCGGCGGTATCCGGCCAGTATCCGGCAATCGGGCAAAATTCGGCATAACGGTATTTTTGAAATAGTAGTAGAACGTATACAAAAGGTCAGCTAAATAAAATTATCAAAGGAGCATGGTATTTATTGGCTTCACTTGTGTCGTGGGCTCTTTTTTTTTAGTTATTTAGTCTGACTTTCTTCGTTTATCTGCGTACAGATATAGAACTCACACAAATTAATGTCAAAATCAATTATTCAATACAGGTATCTACGACGCTCTTTTGAAATGTAATTACAAATGTTAATATTGAAATATTCTGCATTCTACTCCCGCTTTCAGCTAATAAGAGGTATATACACACTGTGAAAAGAACGGACAAGGAACTTGGGGCCAATCTTTATAAATTACTGTTAACAATGTGTTACAAAATATATTATAAACTTATTACATTATTTGTTTAAATTTTCTAGGTACGTTAGTGATAGCTTGACAGGGGCGGGATTGTCCAAGCATAGTATTCAAATAATTACAATCTGTATAGTAAACTTTCTGATTCAAAATGTTTTTTGCGTGCCACTTAATAGTTCGAGTTATAACAAAAGTTCAACCTTCCGTAAAACGGAAGTGGACCCACATAGAAGTAGAACTCACACATAATAAAATAAGGAAAAAACACAGAAGTGTCTGTGTTATTGATATAGCGAAGCGAGGTGTCTTAGAAGTTGAGGTCTTTACCAATTATACATTTGTTTTAATATTTTTTACTTTCAAACGCATCTAATCTTTTGAACTTCATAAAATTTAATATATCTTATATCAATTTAATATTGTAACTCCTTTTTTTTTTAATTCTAAATTTTTTTGAGATTTTGGTCGCTTAGCGAAATCCTATCGCCTTTAAAAGTTCAATCCGTTTGAGGATAGTGGAAATATACAACTAAAAAGGTACTGAAATATTTAAAGTGACAAAATTATTGGGTATTATGAAAGGGCAACCATTTCTTTAATTTTGGACCAATTTAGACCAAAAACTGACCGATTAAAACGTTAGCAGCTGCTGTGTACTCTGATTATACACCCTGATTATAAGTATTTAATTTGCTCGAAACCCGGGTCAACTAAAACAATCATAATGTGAGTGATTTGCCGATTAATTTATTATATTTATATATCTGAGAAACTCAAAAAAATCTCGTTGTATTTTTTGTCATATAAACCAAAAACGTATAATCCACAGTTCAAAGAAGTTCGCTTTCTGGCGTTTCAAACAAGGTTCCCATTAAAATGACTGGATCATATGATGCAAAGCAAAGACAAGGGCAATCATTCGAATTCATAATTTCAAACTTATTTATATCTCAGTAATAAGTTAGGTATATGTAATACTATTACTCACAGGTATTTCTAAACACACGCCGGACTGCCGGTTATGCGGCCAAAACAAATCAATAACATCACTTTTCCCACCGCAATAATTCGAAACAAAGAGCAGCGTTACGAAACAGCCCTTTAAAACTAACTTTACTCGTATAAAAGGAATAAAAGGCCACCTAGTACGCTCCCTTGAGGTGTGCCAACAGGTATTTTCATCTCGCTCGCATGGAAGCGTTTCCGGCCTTGTCAGAGGAAGACGGGATGACAGCAATGTTTGTGCTTTGTTCAACATATGTGTGGTATCATTGTTGAATTCATTTCATAACATAAATATTACTGGTGGGTTCGTCTGCAATTTTTTTTATAAAAGTGACATATTTATATCCTGACTGGTATAGCCTTAGATTACAGTATATTTTTATTAAGATGGTAGCCATTATTTATGTTAATAATATTTTTATACGATTTGTATGCAAAAGTAAGCCAATACATACGAGTGCGCATGGTGGTACGGTATTTTGCGAATGCCATCCGGGGTAGCTCCCACCTTCAGATAGAAAATCTGTTGCCAAACACCCAACGGTGTGTTCCAGAAGAAGTACTTTAAAGCCGGCAATTCTGGGTTAGCCTAAACAACAATGTCAAAGGCTGGCCTATCATCTATAAATGAATACAAAACAGATTATGTAATTAATCACTTATTTATTTTCGCTCAGTCCATTCGATTTTTTTTATATGAAATGAAGATTGACAAGTCTTCCGCTTTTTCTACACCATCGATGCTACAACAACTTTCATCATTGGACGTATATGGTGACTAAGGTCATATTTTGTCGTTTACCTTTTATTAAAGTTATCCTCATAGTTTTATCATAGTTTGGTGAAATTGGCCCTAAATATCGGACATTTATTATGGATATAACTTTTATTTATTCTGTGCCTTTGACAGCAGTATGTTTCATTCAACATTTCACTCGAAATACCAAGCACTAGATGTTACCATGGAGTTTGAAATCAGGTCACAAGAACAGCAGTTGTTTTTAATTTAACCTTTTTCGTTTTTTCGAGCGTCCTCCGCGGTTCGTTTCGCTTTTTGTTTCAATTTGTTTTTGAACGGAAAATGTGATGTCCGAACTCTGCTGACGAGCGGGAGAATGTTTTTTATTTGTGCCACTTTTTCAGGAATTTTTTTTTAGTTATGGTGGTATTTAGGTATCATTATGTCTTTTACTTTTTGTTTTTATATATGTGATCTCACCTGTCGAGGGTGTTTTATTTTTTCTACGGTGCGTGCTGCGTCAGAAGAGATCCGAGCTATACGTGGCTATGCGATAGAAAGAGAGACGCATCGTAGGTGAATATAAATATTCGGTACTTCGTGTTTTGCGTGCTGAAGTGCACTTTATTGCTTCGTAGCTAGAGTCGCTTATTTATTGGAGTGGTTTGCAGAGTGATCCTTCTAGACGTTTTATACTGTGTTGATAGACTACCTGATGGCTTTCTGGAAGCTTGATGGTAAATGATGATGCGGCAGGCGTCTTGGGGATCGAAGTAAAAGCCAGTTCTTCAAATGGCGCTGTTTCCTACCCTTCTATATTTCTAAATATGATTATAAGCACAATCGCTAGCAATACAGCGATATCATTGCGAGAGTTAAGTGTTTAAAAAAGCACTTCTTTCGATCAGATGAAGTCTATTAGTCTGGTTGATGGATGACGCGCACCGTCCCTTAAGACTATTAAAGTAATAAAATTGGAGCACAAAGTTCGGCTCGAAAGGGTGACTGAGCATTGGCATACGGCGCGAAAACGGAGGATACGGTTTCGATTCCCTTCCGGAACAAAAAAATATGTGCCCCAATAATTTGTAAATGTAATTATTATTATTTCAAACAGATTTTTTTTGTGACGATTTATAAGTTACGGTCTAAAGTTGGAAATTTGTTTTAGCGAATTGAACTTATTTCGTGAAAAACAGTTAAAAATTGCTAACCTTTCCAGCCAAGACCAATAACAAATTTTCCTTAAGTATTTTTTCTAACCAATTCGAGGTAAGCAGCGAGCCAAAACTAGTTTTAAATAGTGCAATATACAAGCAGTAAGCTGGCTCAATAACTTTTTAAATTATGTTTCAAGTTATGTCCAAGTTACACGAACTTAAGGCCAAGTTTTTAAAATTAAAATTGTGTTGCCCCAGAAGCCTGTAGGCTTCTCTACAATAATTCTGTTTGCCATCTGTTTTTTTTCTATCTCGTTAACTTTATTTCTCTTGGAACTTGGATGAATTATACAGGGTTATTGGTAATATGCTAACAACCTCTTAGGGTTGACATCGGCTAGTCCTAACAAACATTTTTAGTTTTTTTTTTTTTTGTGTTTTAATGCCTCCTCCGAGCCAAGAGCGTTTACCGCAGTAACACTGGACCGCGCCTTGCTCCCTTTGAATAGAGTTTTGAATATTTACATCGAGCAAAGTAATGAAAAATATGAAATAATACATTACAGGCACAAGAGACTTTTAACATTAGATGGGCCTCGTACTTATTCCGCCAAAAACATATATAAAAGACGAAAAAAAAAATTTTTTTATATATTTTTATCTAAACAAAAAAAAATTACCCTGTACCTATGTAACTTGTGTCAATAAAAACTATTTGTATTTGTATTTATTGGATTGAGACTGAACAAGCGCGATACCCACCTGATGTTAAGCTGTAACCTCTGCCTATAACAGATGCATATCGATAAGAGACGAACTGCACTGCACCCATCATCCTGAGACATAAAGTTGTGAAATCTCATGTGCCTGTAATTTTAGAATTGCTGCAGAGTTCACTGTCAGGTGCTTGGTTAGTATTCTATCATAATATGTGCTAGCGTTATTGATATACCTCTACTCAGATTAGCCTCCCCTGCTTTTAGTTCCGTAATGCGTAGACCTAACTACTCAGGAACCAACAAAATAAATTGAAATTAAAATTTTAAAATATGTATTTTTTTTTAATTGTATATAATGTTGTCATTATATTGATATTTTTGCCACCTCACCGGTCACTGCCGCGGCACGCTCGCTTTCCTCGCTCGGCTCGCGCTTTGTTGTGGTCACCATCAACGTTATGCTCCTCCTCATTTCGCTCGTCTTCGCACCGAGATATGACTTTGTCCTGGGCTAGTAATTAAAACGAACATTATAAATAAATAATTAGGTATTTGAATTCCTTTGGCTCTGGGATTCTGAGTAGAAGAAAAGTTTTTATTATGAAGTCTTGAACACTTAACGGGAAAGAATTCCCAGATCCCATTATCCAGATCATTCGCAACTCTGAATAGCGAAATTGTTTAAGGTTACCTTTTGGTGAATTAATGCTAGTAAGCCCTCCAGCAGCTTTGCAGTACCTACTAGGTTTCTGAATACTGGAAGGATTTCTATAAACACCACGGCGATGTTGATACGGGGTCGAAGTGGCCGAGGCGATACGTCTCATTTAACCTTTAGTCTACCGGTAATCAATAGTGCGTTGGTGGTGCTTTGCAGAAGCTGTGCCTAAGAATCATCTCCATTCTATTTTTAGCCTGCTCATCTTAAGCTACTTCGTCATTCCCGAAAAGCAGGAAAATGTTTTACTTTACAATCTGCGTAATAATGAGAAGCGAATTATAAAAATTAATGAAATTCGGGTTGTACCAAAAATCAGATTAGCTAGAGTACAGAAACAAGGTCGTTATTCTAAAATACTGATATTTAATAAATTACCAAAAAGCTTGACCACCTTAAAATATAGTTTGTTCAAACTAAAACTTAGAACTTTTTTGAAGACAATCTCTTCTACACAAAAGGTTTAATAAAACTTCTTTATATCTTTATCACTTATAGGTACAAAAATAAAAATTCTGACCCAAATTTTACTTTAATCTACATCATTCAAAGCGAGTTCATTAATAGTTAATAATAATAAATACAGAGGCTCATATATTTACCCAGCACTAACACATCAGCGAATGGTGTTTATACTAGTCACAGTTTAGGTAACAGAGCATTTCCCATTTGCTGGAATAAACAGTGGCGTGGAAACTTATGCCTGACGTCCACTATCTATGGCCGAAACGGAGCGCGCGAAACGAAGCGCGCCGTATCGAATTCTAGAGTAGATCGAATTATTTATTTGACACTATTTCGTCACTTTTAATGTGAACTAGAAGATTTATGAACAGTAATATAATTAAGTACTTTAAAAACCAAAGTACTTTCACAACTGAGAAGTGTGAAACGCAATATGGCATTACTTACTTGGATTACGCAGGTAATTTTCCAGTTATTTTGATTTAAAATAACTAAAAAATTACTTTTAAAAAATTACTGAAACTATTTTGATTAAAATGCCGTCAACCAGACAAAATTACAACGAGAGGAATGAGGGTTCGAGTCCCGCACATGACTATATATATATAAACAGCAATGGATGGCGCGGGTTCGAATCCCAACCATGACTATAATCATTTCTATCGTTGTAATTTGTAAAAATGGACATCATCTGATCTAAATATTGTGAATGTGATTTTAGCGGAGCACGCGATAGTGCTAGGATATATAGAAATATTAACAGTATATTTTTCGTACAAAATAGTACATTGATTGTGAAACATAATATCAGTCAAAATAATACCCTAATAATTTTATAAGTAACATGAAAACAATTATTAACATAGTATTTGTTCTACACTGAAAAAGTGTAATTTAGTCTAGGGGCACGGATTTCCTCATGGAAGCTATTCGGTTCGATTCGGCTAGCATAGTGGACGTCGAGCTTAACCACATGATACATTATAGAGGCAGTACTTTCTATACATTTTTTTAGTTTTGTTATTTTATTTTATTGAAGCGATGATAGTTCTGTAGTTGTGGGTGTCGACTGCCGACGAGGCGGTCTTAGCTTCGAATCCGGTTTTGTATGAAATTGATAGTAGATAAATAATTTATGAAGATATACAATACAAATGTATCTTCATAATAATACTTAATATATTTCAAATTACATTTATATTATATAAGTATACCAAAAAGAGTATTCCGCTCTCGCTGAAGCGCTCGTAGCGAAGTTTGCTGAGCCGTTCTGAACCGATCAGCATAGTTAAGCAATGTCCGCCGCGGTCATGAGTTGAATGGGTGACCGCTGGTGACATTACTACTGAGCGCTTCCGCACGGAAGCGGCTTCGGAGGGCACGTTAAGCCGTCGGTCCCGGTTGTTGTCTTAGGATCGCAGTCATAGCATGGTGGTAGGGCATTTTGCAAATGCCCGCCTGGATAGCTACCACCCTCAAATAGAAAATCTATCGCCAAGCACCTTACGGTGTATTGCGGCAGCTGTCCTTGAGAGTCAGTAATTTTAGGTTAGCCTGAACAACATCTTCGATCACATCATTACTTACCATCTGATGAGATACCATCAGGCGACTTCTTTATTTATCTGGGGTAGACGCTTATACCGCCATACGCCATATTGGATCTCAAATCAGAACGCCTCTTGGTTTCGTTCCGCACCACCCAAAGTATCATGCATAGCTATGATTAATTGAGACTTCTCAAAACATCAAAGAACTATGAATCGTACAATCTTTCAGAAATAGTCGGACGTCGCTCACACCGACGTGAACGGAAATAGACGAGAACTGTTCTGACGTACCACGAACAAATGTGGGTTGATCGCGGTCTTGACCGCTATTTGTTTTACTGTATATTGGATATAGATATAATGACAGCTGTCAAATCCGCATTGGTGGGCTCCAGATGGTATTATGCTTCAACGTCGCTGTTGTGATGCTTTTTAATATGCTTTTTTACGTTCCATACTTTTTTTTTATATATCCTCCTGAGGAAAATGCATTTATGCATACATACCCGCCGCCCGGGGAGCAGGTGGTTATGTCGGGCTAAGGGTCAATAGGGACCCCACTACCGACTAAAAACGTTCCATCCTATTTGCGACATGGGATAAGACGTAATATATATTTGCGACATGGGATAATACGTGATAATGCTATAATGAACATTAATTTTACAATAACCGCCATTACAGTTGCTAACTAGTCACCCAAGGAGTTTTTATTACAACACTTTACTTCTTCACAGCCCAATAAATACCTAGTTAAATTGGTTCATGCCATTTATTGTATAGTAAATTTTATTTCATTAATACATTTGGCAATAATTGAATTATTAATTTATTTGTTTGAAGAACTAATCGTTAAAGATAATACTTATTAATAATTAAATTACAATTTACGAGTGTATCCATTTCATATTTTTTTATATGCGTTGACATATTAGTTGTAGTGTTCCGTGCTTAAGGGAAAAACCGGAACCCTAAATAATATTTCGCAGTCTGTCTGTCCGTCTAAATATCACGGGTATGCAGCTCGTAAACAGTAAATAACTTATTACAATCTAAAAATGCAAAAAAACGCCTATTTAGACATAGTTTCAAGCTCTGATCAAAACTTTTTTTTCTTTCAAACTTTCAATGCGGTTCCATAACAGTGATGTCAGACTCGCATTTGGATATTTTTTTAATATATTGTCGTCTGCAGCGAAGTGCACTGTGCGGTGTGACGCGCGGTCTTGTCAGTTAGGTAGGTCATGGGCGTTAGAAGCTTCTGCAAATATACTAGGTTGCTTCACGGCTTTACTTCTATAGATTGCCATAGGAGTCTATAGAAGTGAAGCCAGAGTCTATAGATTCTATAGGAGCCAGGATCTCGCTTTCCACATACATACTAACGGAATTTAAGAATACACCGCTTTGAAAACCAATGTATGTCACGTTATTCACTGAAATGTGTTTGTAAAATTCCAGATAAAATTACAAGAATATATTTTATAAAAATACTAGCTTTCCGGGCGCGGATCCGCCCGCGCGTATGTCGGTTATCGCGCAAAAACATTAACCTCTTTTTGCGCAGTTGGATAAAAACTATCCTATGTTTTTTCCCGGGTCTCAAACTATTTCCATACCAAATTTCATTCAAATCGGTCCAGTAGTTTTGGCGTGAAAGCGTAACAGACAGACAGACAGACAGAGTTACTTTCGCATTTATAATATTAGTACTGATTTCTACTGGCCAGTGCATCAATAGTTTTATTATTTTAAGGCGGTGTTAAGACAGCTCTTTCTAAAAGGCTTACAATAAGCTTGTAATTGAAGCCACTTTTTGTTAATAATTATTGAGTTACCATTTTCCAATTTTTGTATGCCTGATAGGTTAGCATTTGACCACTAACTCACCTGATGGTAAGTGATGATGTGGTTGAAGGCGTTGTTCAGGCTAACCTAGAAATAACAAAAATAAAAAGAATAATAAGTAACACGTCATGTACAAGATGTGAGGCGTTATTTTTTTTTTCAGTTGAAAAGAAACAAAATTCAGATTCACATCTGATTTAAACGGTTGGAACCATGCGAATGTTTATTTTTACTAAAATATTACAAACATTTATTTTCTTACGGGTAAAGCTTAATCCATATTCTTAAAACAGCGTTTTTATTAAAAACTAGCAATTCTTCGATTAATTAAAAAAAAAATCTACTTTTTTGAGAATATTCTGTAGCCTTTAGTTCGTATAGTTCCTCAGGGATAATATAGGATTCTAATGATGAAAGATTTTTTTTAATCTGTCCTGTACTTTTTAAGTTTATTCGTTACATACAAAAATAGAAATCTTTTATCATTATAATATTAGTGTAGATAAATTAAAAATGCGTCTGATTCTAAAAATCTATAATCATCCATCGAGATATACGTTACACTAGAGAAGTCATTTGAGACAAAAGTCGCTGCCATTTTTGCTTATTTAAACTCAAGTGCGCTTCAGCGCTTTACGAGATCGGACTGCACTCTAGAACTAATTATATCGTCTAACCAAATATCCAAACACGCAGCGCTACAACGCTGAGGTATGGTTTCTCAATATCAAAGACTATAAGCACACAGAACGGACATGGCTTTTGTACCTACAAAACATTGTGAAGAGTATATTAGTTAAAAAATAGTAAAATAAAGTTAAAAATTAAGTATTACTGAGGGTCACTAACTACGCTATTCAGTTTGTGAAAGTAAAGGTACAATTGGCTTTTTACTAGAAACAAAGTGTTACTAAGTTTTTTAAATCTAGATTTTATATTATGATAATATAAAATCTAGATTAAAAAAAAGTTAATAATCGTATTTTGCACACATACATTTAAGTAAATAATATAAACATAAAATACACATTAGATTTTTTTATTAAAGTTTTTTAATATTTTTGAATTAAAAATATAAATCCGAATTTGTTGTATTTATTTAGTAACTTATTTTAAGAGAATACGTACGAGTAATTGACATTATATAGTTATGAAGGGAATAATAAATATGCTCCTTGGAGTGTTTCAACCATTTGGGAGTTATGTTGATAAATAGACACGTCAAACTTTTTTCATCGTGAGTAAAAAATAGGTAATTTACCCAATGTTGCTAGTTGTCATATCTGTCCACTTAATCTATGAATTTCACTACGTCAACATGGCTGCCGTAGATCGCGCATTACGCCAAAGACAAAATAATAATGTATTCGGGCGTGTTCAATTCCAAAATCTGAACTAACATGTGAAAAGTAATTCCATCGCTTTTATTTGTTTTTCCCGACTGGTTTCTGCAGTATCTGAGGACGCAGGATGGCATTTTGAATACAAATTTTTCACGTGTGATTTCTATGAGTGCCCAGCTGCGTGTGGGTGAGTACATGCCGGCTAGCTGGTCCTACCTATTCGACTTTGCTCGTTTGAGATGTCGAGTCCAGTATATAGAGGTCAATGTAATCATCCCTCCCTGATTGTAAAGGCGAGCCCCATCCTCAAGGTTATTAGCGTGATCACGAGCCTTAAAGAAAGCAATAGGATAGGATTCACGAAGAAATCTTTTCTTCTTGCCTAGAAGTAGGAATATCATCGACTCTTATACTCCATGCCATGCCCCTTTAAATATTGTAATAAAACATTTTGCAAAAGTGGTGATCGATAGCCTAACAGAATTGACTTTTTGACTTTCGCAGATACTGTAATCTTTGGATTGTGTGTCAAATACTGTGCTTCGATAAGGCTAGATTTTTTCTATTGTTATAAATAGATTCGCATAGTTTGTAGTTTTTTATTTTACCATTCCTCACAAAAGTAGTCACAGACAAGTCCCAGTCATGTTAAAGCCCTGACTCCTGTCCAAGTCATGTTTATCCAAATGTTTCATATCGGTTTTTCCCTCCAAAATTCTTAGGATATTATTCCTACGTAATTTCAGCGTCCTGTCACAGATTAGTTAAAATTAATACGGAGTATCTATTATTTAATCTGTGGCTAAGCTTTTGGTCCAAATTCGGAAGTGACAGTTCATTAGCTGAGGCTGAGGTGGGGGAGGATAGAGTCGGGTGTAATCCTGAATTATTAACGCGCCATTTCTGGGTTACACCTGGCCTCACTCAGAATAGTGTTACAAGGAAGCCTTAATTTTGTTCAACCTGCATTTTAAGCAGTTATCAAACTCGCAGTGGGTACTTCTGTACTAGAAAAGACACCTGAAGTAATGATAGTGGAGAGGTAATAATAATAATAATAATAGTGGGTAATAGTGGTAATAATGGTCTGCACTGCCGCAGGTCCATGCTCGACCTTCGCCGGCGCCGGCTTGAGCTTTATGGCATAGTAGAAGGGCATTTCGCGAATGCTCATCTGGCTAGTTACCACCCTCAAGTAGATCTGTCGCCAATCACCGAATAGTGTGTTACGGTATGAGCCCTTGAGAGCTAGTAATTCTAGGTTAGCCTGAATAACATCTTCGACCACATCATCATTTACCATCAGGTCAGCCCTATCTGAGATAGTGGTCAAAGGCAAGCCTATAACTAAACTAAACAAAATGATTCATTTCTTTATTAAACCGCGACTATAACTTTTAAAACAGACTTGGACGGTATTTTATTAGCTAACTGTTAAACAAATTTACCCAAAGTAATAATATATAGTACCTGTCGAAACCAAATGTATCAATACAATAAAATTAAAAAATACGATGAGAGGCTGCTTGATGTTAATGCTAGTGATGGGTACAGCCAGTTTAAAATCGACTAAATATTTATAAACTCATGTCAATTAAAACCACATGTTTTTTACGTACGTTTTTTATTAATCTACTGAAGCTAAAAAAAAGTTGGTTAAAGTTATAATAATTATCGCAACTTCTCCATGAACAAATTAAAACGTCATAAGTATAGGTAGCTAAAACAAACGTGATAAAGAATGCTGTAAAATGCTTTGAAAGTCACCCGGTGCGCTGCCACGGAACCCGGGCAGCTCATGTATGCGAGCGTTAATATTTGAGTAAAATTCACGCGATTTAGTCTATTAAAGGCTGTTTAATTACAATACTCTATGTTCGTTAGTTACATCTACGTTAATTACCTTATAACACGGTTTTAGACATGTATGCGAGCGTTAATTCCCAGAAACGCAGACAGGCGCCAATATCCATTTTAATTAAAGTCTAACTAAATCTACCCGTGAATTACGAATTTCTTAAACTCACACGTGCTACAAGTCTTTGAAGTTATATTCCTCATTTGATTACATTCCTTCGCTTTACTGATGTTTTTGAGCTTTATACCCTTGTGAGCGTGTCATATCGAATAATTACCTTTTTCGTGTGACGTTGTGTGCCAATTTCATTTGCAGGAAAAATGGGAAATTCAACTTTTATCATGCTTCTTTTGGCCTTGTTTTGTCTTGAATTGTGTAGGTAAATATAATGTAAAGGAACAGGAAAATGGGATATGTAAATGTCCTTCGATAATTTTATTGTATTTCTTTATCTCGTGCAGAGATGACACTTTCGTGGAAACTCTTTGTTTGTAAATGGTACACGTATATACTAAAACGGTTTAGACTTTTGGGCTTTAAAAATGTCGTTTGAGGAACTAAGATAGTAGTTTCAATTCTAGGGGGCTAATACGTTTTCTTTGCTGACAATAAATTTCATCATACGAACAAAGATCTAAATCAGATGTTTACCATGTAATTCCTTTTTTTTGCTGCTCATAAGAACTATGAGCAATTAAAACAAATGTCTGCGTCAGTTTCACTCGTAGTGCGAATTGTTGTGCAAACGAAGTATAAAAGGCAACCGCAATAAATAACAATCATTCGACTCGCACTGTAAACACACTTTTTGCAATTAAAAGTGAAATTTCGTAATCTTTTTTCAGGTTTGTTTTTGCGTATCAATTTTGTTTACAAACATATCAAGCAACTTTCGTAAATCTTTTTATTTTATTTTATTTATTTATTTATTTATTACAAAAAGTAAAAGTTCAACTTTAATTTTTTTTATTATTACTCGTAATAAGGCGATTAAGCTGACTGCTACGACATAGTTTTATTTTAATTGCATTATTTTTTCTTCCCTTCTCTCTCGTTAAGTGGGGTCAATATAATAAGTATCCTTCTATCATTCACATTTTACGGCTGTCATCTTACTTGCCCATGTCTTTCTTACACATACATACAACTGATCTATATTTACTACGATGTTCCCATATCCCTTTATAAGCAAGCTCAAAATCTTGATGAAACATTGTCTGGGCTATTGTAGGGCCTTCCCCACAATCCGATGGAGCTGGACGACCGAACAGTCGGTAGCCAGTATCTATGTCCTCCCTAAAAAAATGATGAAATTACCTTTACAAAATTTTCCAATCCTGTCTATTCTAGTTATAACTTATAGACACTTCACATATATTTTTATTGATGCATTACACTATTTTACCAGAATATTTTTGTTTCAGGTACTTGCAACTTTATATATTTTCAACAACATCTATTAACGAGGAATAATTTACAATTTAAACTACATAATTATGAAGTAACATAAATAAAACAAAATGGATTTGGTAAGTATACTTCGATCCAAAAATGCGTAAGTGTTGTTTTTAGTTGTGATCATTATATTAACTAAAGCATATACTTTACGTACTTACTACATATACTTGAAATTGATAATGAACTTTTAATCTCTTACCAATTTAGGATTTAACTAATATACGGATATGTTATACCATAAACCATTCAAATGTGAAAGGTCTTTGCTATCACAGTATACGTCAAACATAGCAGCAGTTTTAAAATATTTTGAATTGATGTAATGAAAAAATACTCTTTGGTTTGACATTTATGATATGTCATAACAAATGTAGAAAAAGTAATAGTGTATTATCAGCTGTGGCGAAGTTGCCATATTTGATTTTAGAATAAGGAGCTATACCGAAGTAAAATAGTATAGTTTTTAATCTTGGATTAGATTGCTTTTCCTACAGCCGTCTGCTAGATTTCAATTTAGGTACTTATATTAGCAAATTAAAAATACTGCAACATCATGGGACGTCTGTGGTGACAAAGGCATAGAACATATAATAATACTACACAAAGGATCCTTTTTTAGGGTTCCGTAACCAAAGGACAAAATCGGGACCCTATTACTGAGACTTTGCTGTCCGTCCGCCCGTCCGTCCGTCCGTCTGTCACCAGGCTGTATCTCAAGAACGGTGATAGCTAGACAGTTGAAATTTTCACAGATGATGTATTTTTGTTGCCGTTATAACAACAAATACAAAAAGTCGGCCAAGTGCGAGTCGGACTCGCGCACGTTAAATCAAAAAACAGTTAAAATATGAAGTCTAATGTTGTTTAACTAATGGTATGGAACCCTTCGTGCGCGACTCCGACTTGCACTTGGCTGATTTTAATTTCATTTTGTCGGTTACACTGATTAAAATTATCCTCGTATGGTTATACTTTTTGATTGGCTTTTCGCTAAACATTTAGATTAAGTATTTAATATTTTTGTTGAGTTTAATTTATGGGGGAAGAATTAAAAGAAAAAAACTGTTTTATAATAAATGAAAACTATCGGAAATATCAAGCATACAATAAACACGTTATCCTGTCCTATGTTGATTAAGCGGCAAACTTTAGCCTCGTGCCAAACTATATTGGATAACCCTTAAATGTCGTGCAAGTTGCAAACTAATACAGAAACTATAAATTCGCTAAATGACTTGATAATAATACGGGTGTATGGAATGTAGCTAAATGGAAATTTAATGAAAATAATGGAATTATAAATACAAATGATTTCGTAGAACCTTATTACTTTATTTTGTGATAAGCATAATTTTGGTGTGAGATTCTGTGGTGAGATTTGTGGGTAATGAAAAGCTAAATAAAAGTAAAACTTAACTATAAAGCAAAATAAAGCCTGTTAAATCCAGTTCTTGGAATAACTTTGAGTTGATGTTTAACTCTGTACTCGTACTGGGAATTTTCTTTCGATGTGAAGCTATGGAACAAAAAAACACAAAATCTCAACTAAGGCACGTGAGCCTAACAGTTTTTAATTGGGATCCATTGCAAATAATTATTGATTCTTCTTAGATCGTATTACAGTCCGCGGCAAAAAACTTGTGCCATACCCCAGCGTCAATGTCAAGCAAAATGTTATCTACAATATATGATTTAATAAACAGTTGCCGAAGCACCTTACGACCGATTTCCATGCGGACGAAATGTTGGGAGGGATAAAGTAATAACTAATAATATGCTGGCTAGGGCGCAGTTGGTTATGGTATGTATTTGCTTTCTTTCAATTGGTTTGAATGTAATAGGCCCTGTATGATTTTAAACTATTACTTATGTCGATAACCACTTAACTACATAGGTTCTCAAACATTTTAGGTAACTTGTACACATTTTATTGTATCATTGTATCATCAGTTGGTAATTGACGATGTCAATCAAAGATGTTGTAATTTTAGAACTTGAATGGGATCTGGCTTATCACGCAGTCAGCTGCCGGGACACTATTAGGGCTATGCAAGGCTAAACGATTAACTTCTTTTTGGCCCACTTCCAAAAAAGGAGGAGGTTCTCAATTAGTCGGTTTTTTTGTTACCTCAGAACTCTTGACTGGGTGAACCGATTTTGCTATTTTTTTTTGTTTTTAAGCTGATGCTTGTCGTTTGGACTCATTCAAATTTCATCAAAATTGGTCAAGCCGTTTTTGAGTTGCACTCCAATAACTGAAAAATATTTACCTACCTTGATGATATAGTCGTTGACAATGAATGACAATCGATCCCGTAGTAGTAAGGGTCACTAAGAAGAGTGAAAAGAAATTTTTAATTAAAAAAATGGAACTGATTTCAACACCCAAAGTGTGAAACAACTTGTCGAAGTCGGCACCATGCGCACAATATTGTGATAATAGGTACTTAACTATCATGGTACCAACTTCAACAAGTTACGTTTATGTCACACTTTTGGGTGTTGAAGTCAGTTCCATTTTTTAAGTAAAATTTTTTTGAAGTACTCAGTTCCGTTTTGGTACCGTTTGTAATTTTGCGTCTAAACGTTTCTTAGCTAAAATCATATTATGTTCCTTTTCATATTTCTACCACAATATTCCAGTTTGGTTACAAGCTACATGTGTATTATATCTTCTTATGTTAAGTGTGTTCAATTTATTATTCTCAGAACTAATAATTACATAAAGTAGTTGATATAAGTGATCAATTGCAAAACAATCGTGACGCAGGAATCACACGCCGATTGCTCAGAACAATAGCAATGAAAAAAATGTGTAAAAACTAATGCGTCTGAGCAGGAAGGTCAAGTTGATTCTTTGAGTAAAGTGAGGTTAGAATATAGATTTCTATGTCGTACACGTGAAGTGTTGCTTGTTTTGTTGGCTTTTTCCATGTTTTCATGTTGCTTTCTTGAGAAAAGTAAAAGTATCTTCATCGGCTGGAATAGGTGTACTGTTAAACATGGGCTTCCTACTTTGAACCTTTGTATCCATCGGCAACATGTAACTGTCATGTCTTCTGGCCATATTATACGTCACTACTTATAAATTAGTTGGTAAGTTTATAACTTTTAAATGTGTGAAAATAAGAACTTTCAGTCAAATATCGTATTCTTAGAATATGCTCAATACTCAATACTAAATACTCAATCATTTATTGCAATAATTAGCTACATTGAAATGCGGTTTACATGGGTTATTTATGCAAACCAAAATAAGGTGGAATGGTACATATGATTACATATGACCCTGATTGGGTATAGCAACATGTAGCGGAGTGGGCCGATCTATTCTATAATCGAAGGATCCTTAAAAAAATCTTCAAGAGAATAGGAACATTTTTGGAGCAGTATATTTTTTAGGACTTTGAGGAATTTATTAACGTTATCTACGTCTTTAACTATATCAAAATGGTTCCGTTTGATGTGTTTTTAAAAGATTCATATATAATTTTATATTATTATTAATTTATTTCAAATATACGTTTCAGGACTTTTCATCTTCAATCACGTTACTGCAAATCGTCTGTTATTGGCTGAATATAACATTTATGGTGTTGTTTGAAAATGTACATCTAATGACGTAACAAGATAGTTACAGAATACATAGCAGTTATAAGAACGAGTTCTATTCGAGTATCGCCAGATTAATTTCTAGTTACTACGTGACCCACTTTGCAAGGCATTAATTTATTTGTCTATTTTAAATAAACTATCGATTAATACGAAGATGAAACTTAAGACTACACTATTGACAATCAGTACTAATATTATAAATGCGAAAGTAACTCTGTCTGTCTGTCTGTCTGTCTGTCTGTTACGCTTTCACGCCAAAACTACTGGACCGATTTGAATGAAATTTGGTATGGAGATAGTTTGAGACCCGGGAAAAAACATAGGATAGTTTTTATCCGACTGCGCAAAAAGAGGTTAATGTTTTCGCGCGATAACCGACATACCAGCGGGCGGAGCCGCGCCCGGAAAGCTAGTATGAGATAGTTACCCAAAAGTAGTCGATAATTTCCGCATCTTTAGTCAACTTTTTGCTGTGGCACATCCCTATCCTATACTACAACGAGCTGTCAAACTGCAATGTCAGTCATCTTTTTTTTTTGGCGCCGTACGGCTTGTGCATACGTGCATAAGCCAGGTGTAGATTAAAATCGGGTCATTAATTAGTTTTAGGTTCTACGACATCATCAATCATAGTTTCGCTTTGCAAAACATTAGCAAGTGCAATAGTCTACGCGCTATTTACAACGGTAATGGGCTACAGTACTAAAATGCATTACATAATTGTTCAACCCGTGCCAAGCAGTTATAGGATATATTGTATTGAAGAGTGTACGTTCTCGAAATAATCATCCTGTGGTTGATAGTGACAGTTCTGTTTCGTCGTAAAGTAGATAACTATTACTTTTTGTTGTATATTATGCTTGATAGTTTAGCCTTTGACCACTATCTCACCTGATGGTAAGTGATGTTTAGTCGAAGATGTTGTTCAGGCTAACTCGGAAGTACTGGCTCTCAAAGACAGCTGCCCGAATACACCGTTAGGTGCTTGGCGATAGATTTTCTAGTTGAGGGTGGTAGCTAGCCAGGCGGGCATTCGCAAAATGCCCTACCATCATGCTATAACAAGTGCCATCGTAAGACGACAACCGGGACCGACGGATTAACGTGCCCTCAGAAGCATGGAAGCGCTCAGTAGTAATGTCACTAGCGGTCACCCATCCAACTCATGCCCGCGGCGCATGCCTGTGTCCGTCCGTCCGTCCGTCTGTCACCAGGCTGTATCTCAAGAACGGTGATAGCTAGACAGTTGAAATTTCCACAGATCATGTATTTCTGTTGCCGCTATAACAACAAATACAAAAAGTCAGACAAGTGCGAGTCGGACTCGCGCAAACATAAAATATGAAGTCCAATGTTGTATAGTTAATGGTACGGAACCCTTCGTGCGCGAGTCCGACTTGCACACGGCTGATTTTTTTTACTATAAAGCTACCGTTAATAAGCTACTTACCTTTTTGAGTCTCATTATTTACTTGAATCACTCTCTTTCCTTCTTCTTTAAAAATCAATGAGGTATCGTCTGCAAAAAAACAATATCGCAGAGATATCTGACTATGTAAGGCAAATCGTTCATGTACGCTTGATACAGAAATGGTCCTAATATTGATCCTTGTTGAACTCCCATTTATATTAAACACTTGTATATTTACAATTTTTTTTTTATGCTTGTTAGCTTAGCCTTTGATCACTATCTCACCTGATGGTAAGTGATGATGTGGTCGAGGATGTTATTCAGACTAACCTAGAGTTACTAATATTTACTATGAATTATAAAGAGCAGTTTTAAATTTATGTAATAATATACACAAATATTGAATATAGTACATGTTCTATGTATGCCATTTCTTAATTATAATAATTACTTTTAATAATAACAAATATTTTAGGATAACATTAAATTAATATTTCAATAAAAAAACTTAAAAACTTTAAGTATCTAGTGACAATTCCATTGTTAAATATGGATTTCCGTTTCTGAAAAGTAACGCCTGAATCTATTAATTTATTTTAATATGCATGTTAATTTGGTGTTACAAGCTGTCGTAAATAAATATATTTCAGTTTCATATTCATATAAAAGTTTTAAGGAATATAACACAAGAATAAAAATCAACTTACTCGGTATTTTTTTTATTTTATTCCGTTGTTGTTCTGTAACATTATTCGCATTTTGGCGCAGTGAGTCTCAAAAAGGAACAAGTTTTTTGAAATAGTGTTCATGTATTTCTTACGATAAGAAAAAATTACGAATACTCAAGTTTTAATAATAAACTTTTGTGACATTAACGTATCAATATAAATGTTATTACTTAATTAATTAATTATGTGGCAACCATGTGATAAAGTAACACAGAAGTATCTTTTTCAATTGTTCAAAAGTTCATTTTTTGTGAATTTCTTTCCATAAAACCGCTTACAAGTATCTCCATCCTACGTCCTCGTTACATTTTTCAAAGACCAGTTCGACTTAACCTCTACGCTCAAGTCAATTTTCGTAAATTAAAATTTTATGGTTATTTATTATTATTTTTTATAAACAATTATTTTTTATATTTTATTTTTTCAAATTTAATTTATATAATTTTTTCAATTCAAACTGAGCTGGAATAGATCTATTCCAGCTACTGAGATGAAAGGTTAATGTAAATATTACAATGTTAACAAAGATTCTATCGAGTCCTATTTCAAATTTTCTCGGCAAACTCAAATAAAATTAATGGTTTATTTGCAAGAATAGGTCCTAAATGTAGGTTAGTTCTGTGTCTTCTGCCTGCAAGCAGACGTGCAAATTTTATTTAAACCTAGCTTTCCGGGCGCGGCTCTGCCCGCGCGTATATCGGTTATCGCGCAAAAACATTAACCTCTTTTTGCGCAGCTGGATAAAAACTATCCTATGTTTTTTCCCGGGTCTCAAACTACTTCCATACCAAATTTTATTCAAATCGGTCCAGTAGTTTTGGCGTGAAAGCGTAACAGACAGACAGACAGAGTTACTTTCGCATTTATAATATTACTAGCTTTCCGGGCGCGGCTCCGCCCGCGCGTATGTCGGTTATCGCGCGAAAACATTAACCTCTTTTTGCGCAGTCGGATAAAAACTATCCTATGTTTTTTCCCGGGTCTCAAACTATCTCCATACCAAATTTCATTCAAATCGGTCCAGTAGTTTTGGCGTGAAAGCGTAACAGACAGACAGACAGACAGATAGAGTTACTTTCACATTTATAATATTAGTACTGATAGTACTGATATTGATGTCACTTAATCATTATTATTAATGAATTCTCTTAAGCTATAAAAAACATTTAGATAAAAGCTATTCACATAATCGAATTTTGAATAAATTACCATTTAACTTTTTTATATCATTAGGAATCCTGTTATATACGTAAATACAATTATTAAACCTTTTTTTTTATATACCTTTATGACAAGGAGGTTGGTACAATAGGTGCGTGCATTTTATTCGCTTTTGTCGTGAAAAGACCTCGTTTCGCATTTGGAAATATTCTGGATGGTCTTTTACAAACAGACAGGTGTCTCTAATATACATGCATGGTAGCGGAAGAATGTTACATGCTTCGAAGAGTGGTGTACAACTATCCAGAAACTAACCTTTTTTATAGCACGAATGCAACGCTTCTGAATTTTAAAAGCTCTATTGATATTAACTGAATGTCCCCACATTATTAGTCCATAGTTGAGGATCGAAGCCACAAAGCCATGATAAGCTGCTAGTGCTGCTTCCATCGATATTGTATCCCTGGTTTTTTTTTCTGGGCAAAGGCATATCTACCGATCCAGTTTTTGGCACATTTGATAAACATGGTTTTTCAAATTAAGATGTCCGTCTAAATTAATTCCTAAATATTTGCGATTGTCAATTACTTACTTCTACTTTCTGGTTATTATAATAATAATAATGTTTATTTATTATTAGTTTTATAATTCAAACAGTCATACATATATATAACAGTACACAAAGTAGTAGTAAACAAATATTGGAATTGGTAGGCTATACAATTTCACAATATAATAATAGAGCCCTACCTCACAAACTAGTTTTTAGCAACTAGTAATTATAGTTTCCATTACGTTGTTACCATACCGATGTTGTATTAATTTTTACGACACACTGTAAATAATTAATTTTAATTTTAATTAATTTATTCACACTATTAATTTTTACACACACTTTTTACTTTACATGCACTAAATGTTTGACGTGTCTATGGTTTATTTATATTTTTAACCACAAAATCATAGTATCTGTGATAGTATGTACAAATATAGCGGTTATGACGTTTCTTACACGACCACAGAAGATAATGTACAACGAGTAAGTAGGCGCTAATTTGAGGGTACATAGTGACATTTCTATATGTACTTACGCAGATAGGCACTAATCAGTGGTAACTGGTTCAGTAAACTTTTGCATTGCCAGCTGGCAGCATAAATAACTAGTATATTTTTATGGCTGATAAGCAAGCCTTTGCTTTGACCTTACCTCATGATAAGTCATGATTTTGTCAAAGGTAGTTTAATCAACTTAACCTATAATGGGAACTTGGTCTCAAGTACTGCTGTTGCTAGAACATACCTTTAGCTGCATGGCGACATATTTTCTACTTAAGAGTGGTAGCTAGCCAAAATCAAAAGTTAAAGATGAAAAAATGTGATAGGTAGTGTGTTTAATTCCACGAAGGAATCGCGCGTAAGAGCTTGTCTAATCGTTCTTACCCGGTTAACTAAGTTAAGCCACGTCCGCTGCGGTCATGACTTGGTGAGGGTTGGGTGACTGCAAGTGGCAGTATAGACATGGCGGTAGGGCATTTTGCGAATGCCCACCTGGCTATTAACCACCATCAAGTAGAAAAACTGTCGCCAATCACCAGCAGTGACTTCCGGCAGCTGTCCTAGAGAGCTAGTAATTCTTGGTTGGCCTAAACACATCCTCACTTACCATCACAGGAGATAGTGGTTAAGGCTCGTCTATAGGGAAATATAGGGAATGAAATGGGTTAATTTTGAGCTTTACTTTGTGGATATACGCTTTTTCGAAAATTATATTTAGAAAATCTGCAAAACTGTCGTGACATGTTTTACTAATCGCTAGATTTGTTTTGCAGTATGTTAGAATCGAGTTAACTTTTCTTGGGATTATATCAAATCCCTGTTTTATATAATATTCCTGCGATATCGATAGCCTAGACTCACAGATCAAAAAACGAGTTCATAGTCTTTGCCTAGACAAGAAAGAGACCAGTGACCATAGATAAAAGTAATATACCGGATAGTGACTATGCACTCTGAAGCACTTATAAATGTAGGTGTTCGTTATCAAACTGCGTAAGCACGTCTAGACGCGCCATTAGACAGATCTACTTTTAAATTGGCAGACTTTTTTACACTTACAATCGTACAGTTTGTACATTAACTTTCGTCAAGAGCAATTTAAATATTAGTTGTAATAAGTTGTTGAATGGCATGGATAACAATAATAAACAAGATTCAGGTGCTTATTATTTACTTAAAGATTAACATAATGGTAATTTTTGTGACGGTTTCTTTAGAAAACGGTGCCCATTATGGAGGTCTAATAATAAAATGAAGATCATTTTTATGTCCACTCAAATTAGACAATAAAGCCTTTAAACTTGTAGAGTCAAGTTCCAGTGACGTAAAAATCGTGTCATTATCATATGCTTTTTAGTAGTGTCGATATATTATATTTTACTAAATCTCGTATAAAAATGGGAACCCTCGTTCCCATTTTTATGCGAAGAACTTGAAGAACCTTCTCGAGATCGTCGTATTCATTCACCTACGAGTATTTTCTCTCAAAAACTGATCCGATTCTATAATTGTCATTTAATTTTTTTTAAATAGCCTATACAAAATCTTATTATTTTCTTTTTTGTTAACACTATTGAAATTTGTCTGGTGGTCCTCTCATCATGAAACGAGGCATTTTAGTGATAGTTAGGGTCATCTTTTCTTAATGATTAACAGGTCCGTGTCTACAGCAGGCCTAGATTTTATAAAAAAAAATGGTTGTACTCAATAATCACATTACAAATCGCTCTAAAGGCATTACGAGTATTTTTTTTATGCCTTATAGGTTAGCCTTTGACCACTATCTCACCTGATGTTAAGTGATGATGTGATCGAAGATGTTGTTCAGGCTATTCTAGACTTACTGGCTCTCAAGGACAAGCTGCCGGAACACACCGTTAAGTGTTTGGCGAGCTAGCCAGGCGGGCATTCGCGAAATGCCCTACCACCATGCCATAACGACTGCCATCCTAAGACAACAACCGGGACCGACGGCTTAACGTGCCCTCCGAAGCACGTGCACGCTCAGTAGTTAATGTCACTAGCGGTCACCCATCCAACTCATGACCGAGGCGGACGTTGCTTAGCTTTGCTGATCGGTTCAGAATGGCTAAGCAAACTTCGCTACGAGCGCTTCAAGCAGGAGTATATAGGTAGTAAATAAGAAATGAAATACATTCCTATTGTTGCTTTTGTAGTACTGTTTGCCTGTACTTGGAATATTTAGTGCACGTTTACCCTTTCTTTTAACCCCGATTAAAACAGAGGGGTGTTATAGGGTTATCCCGTATATAAAAAATATATCTGGTTACAATACCTATACATATATATATATATATATATATACATATATATATATATATATATATATATATATATATATATATATGTATGTATCCTTATATAATTTATTTATTTATATATATATGCGTATTTATGTATATATATATCATTATCTATTTATGTATGTTGATATGTGTATATATTTATGTATATATTTATTTATGCGTATATATATTATGTATTTATTTATTTTAAAAACTTACATCCTATTTTTATACATTTGTTTAGAAACTATAGTAAAATTCGTGTTATTTTTAAAATATTTTTATGAATTTGTACTTTTTTCATTGTTAATTGTTAGACTACACCCGCCCCAACTGTTTTGTTTATTCAACTCCATCCTAAGGTTGCCTGGTAGAGATCACTTTTAGTGATAAGGCCGCCCATTGTAACACTGTGTTATTATTATTTAATTAAATGTTATGATGTAAACTTTAATATTTTATATGTGGTGTAACAATAAAGAGTTTTCTATCTATCTATCTATCTATCTAATACCTTCTATAAAAAAAACAAATAGGCGAAATTAGCACTAGATATATTTTTATATATTTGAAGTGTTTCATGCAGTTATTTTTCAATATTAATGTTGTTTACTTAAAATATTTTTAAAATAAGTATATCTTATACTTATTAAATAAAATAAGTATGAGTAAGATTTCCTAAATAGACACAAACCTAAAAAACTGAGCGAAATTTTGAGCTGAATTCATAATTATTTTCTATATTTTTTTTATCATTGGATATGTGTTATATCCGCTAGAATATTATATATTTCATGTATATCTGTAAGGAGTACACTCTTTCTAAAAAAAACATGTTCTAAATTTACCTTTAAATGATTCACTTCGCCTTAAACAACAATCTTTAAGCTGATCTTGCAAAAAAATTATGTAAGCTACTAATCTAGATTTCCACTAATCAGCTGGCAATCAAAACATTTTTGCATGCACTAAACCAGAACCCGCGACGGCGAGTGGAGGGGCGAGTTACTCGACCGGTGTATCGGCATTGAACTCTGAGGTCGTTGACCGCTCACGGTCGACCGGTTTGAAACAACCACTTTGTGCTTCATGTCTGCCTGGTACATAGCCTGTATGATATTAAATAGAAAAAGTATTGTCCGACCTGAATATGTCGTGAAACTGTCGTAGGTAATTTTGGAGTACGTCTGGGTGCGCACTACCGCCCGTGCTACCGCCGAGTACATCAATATTTATGCCCGGATAAGTAGTCCGGTCGCTAGCAGTACTTTTGATATTATTACATTAGAGTCAATCAATGAGTTACATGTTTCAACTTTTTTCCAAAGTTAGAACTATCCTTTAGCTGTGGCCAAAGTCAAAAAAAATTGCATGGTGGAAAGGCGTTTTGCGAATGCCAGCCTGGCTAGCGACCACCTTCTTCTAAAAAATCTTTCGCCAAGCACCTAACGGTGTGGTCCGGCAGCTGTCCTTGAGAGCCAGTAATTCTAGGTTTAAGCCTGTTAACAATTTCGACCACATCATCACTTACCATCAGGTGAGATTGTGGTCAAAGGCTTAACTATAAGCAATAAAAAAAAATACTTACTAGGAATTTCAATAAATTATATTTTAGGGGTGCTCCAATAATACATGAGAAATATGCAGACAAAAAACTATTTTGCACCCTTATATGTTATGTTTTATCGTCTAGAACTTATTGATTGGAATATAAATTATTTTATTATTATATTTTATATTATTAAAAATGTTATCAGTACTAATATTATAAATGCCAAAGTAACTCTGTCTGTCTGTCTGTCTGTTACGCTTTCACGCCAAAACTACTGGACCGATTTGAATGAAATTTGGTATGGAAATAGTTTGAGACCCGGGAAAAAACAAAGGATAGTTTTTATCCAACTGCGCAAAAAGAGGTTAATGTATTTGCGTGATAACCAACATACGCGCGGGCGGAGCCGCGCTCGGAAAGCTGTTATCTATAAATGGAAACGACTTCAACACTCAAAAGTGTGAAATAACTTGTTGAATTCGATACCATGATAGTTCAAATGTACCTATTATGACAATATTGTGTGCATGGTACTGACTTCGACAAGTTATTTCACACTCTTGCGTGTTGAAGTTGGTTCCATTTTTAGGTAATAAAAAAATGTCATCCGTTTTGGTGTCCCTTGCTACTTACGGGATCGATTGTCATTCACTTTCAATGACTATATCATCAAGATAGGAAAACATTTTTCAGTTATCGGAGTGTAACTCAAAAACGGCTTGACTAATTTTGATGAAATTTATAATTGACACGAAAAGTATCAGCTTTTAAATAAAAAAGAAACATCAAAATCGATTCTCCCAGTCAAAAGTTCTGAGGTAATAAACATAAAAAAACACAGACGAATTGAGTACCAACTCCTTTTTTTGAATGACTTCAAAAATAAATACTGACGTTAATAAAAATAAAAAATTACACATTTGCACGTTTGCCCATCAATGCCTAGTTGTGGCCAAGGCTTGTATAGTGCTTTTCTCAAATAATGCGCGAAAATTAAAACAAAGTAGTACATAGGCAGAATTTTTTATTTGAAGATACAGTTGTTAAATGTAAACGTTTTCGGATAAGGATTTCAATTTTCTTTCATTCTTCCATTGAACAAAATTTTCATAGGTTTTCAAATATTTTTCTTTCGATTTTGGCGGTAACATGTTTTCTATTGTGGCTCTTGCCGCATCTTGAATTTCAGGTGGCGTTGAATTAAGTTCATCACACTCATTGTCTCCATTTGAACTCATTTTGTCAAAACAATTGTTCCCATTAAAATTTAATCAAAATCGGTCGAGCCGTTTTTGAGTTACACTCCAATAACTGAAAATTTACCTATCATCATAATAATACTTAGTCGTTGACAGTGAATGATAAACAATCCCGTAAGTAGCAAGGGTCACTAAAAAGAGTGAAAAATATGTTTTAACCAAAAAATCATAGTACCGACTTCAACAAGTTATTTCACACTTTTGAGTGTTGATGTCAGTTCCCTTATTTGGTTATTTTTTTTTTAATTCTTTGATTAAACCGGGCCTATATCTGTATGGTGTGCAGTTAAGTGTGTCGGTGGATCATGCAACGTCACACGGCGTGTCGTATGTCAGTGTCACGGGTGTACGAGCTGTCAACGAACCATAGATAAACAAGAGGACCGCATCGGTATTGTCATTGTCATCGCTTCCGCGTTTTTGTTCCGCTTTGTTCTACAGCTGATGGGAGCGTAAATACATAATGTGCTTACTAGCCAGCGCTATTAAAGGTTGTTGTCAATGTTGCCATGGACAATATCTGGGGTATTATTGTCTTATTCCAATGGGAATTAAAATGAAGCGCTTAGTTTTGAAAGAAATAAGTCAGCATTTTTATTTTTGGAATAACGCATGCACTGCCGATTGCATTTTCATTTTTCCTCTCATAATTTTGTAATGTTGTCCTCGATGCATGCGTTTTTGCAAAAATAATAATATTACAATTATATGGTGGCGTCGTTAACAAGTTTAAAGCTAATTGCACATATTGGTACAACGAAAGTTGAACTATAGATGTCGCTCCATCTCATACAATGGTTATGAACGAGAGGATATATTAGACATTTATTTATTTATTTTTTACATAACTAATACGGTATAACCAATTACATTTATATTAGCTAGTGCATAGAAATCTTAAATATAGATATACATAGTAACAGAAACCAAAATTACATACAAAAATAATAATAATACCTAATAACACATTTTAAGATACAAGTCACGTCAGAATACAATATCAATAAAATATATAGTACATCAAATTATATCATGTCAACAATTGAAAATACAGCTAACTATCTAAAATATAGAAATAAAATATTTAACCTATAATTACAATGCAAAATGAAAAGTTGAAATTGATTATTAAAATATAATGTCAATTAAATTTGACATTTGAGTATGAGTCATGTCATATTAATATATGCCAATCCCGCGGCGGGTTTGAGCTTCACAGCATGGTGGAAGGGCATTTTGCGAATACCCGCCTGGATAGCGACCACCCTCAAATAGAAGATCTGTCGCTAGGCACGTAACGGTGTGTTCCGTCAGCATCCGATAAAAATGTTAGAAGGCAATAGTTTTAAAAAACAATTATGTGATTGGCTCTTAACCAAATGTTTTTATGGTATATAATTAAGCTTTATTTAATTCCTTTTCAGCCTACATATACATTCTGATTAATAAATATGATAAATATAATTCTTTTTAAATAATTTCAATCGCATTATGATCATATTAAATTAAAATTTATTTATTATGGTTAAAATTTTGTCTTGGCTTATATGGACCCGCTTCGGGTAAAAGCCGGTTTTTATAGTATTAGGGAATATTTAAATTATAATTTCAAAAATGTATTTTAATATTTGCACGTCTGCTTGTAGGCTAAATGCTGTACCGACTTGACAAATTATAAAATCTTGTTAATGTAAGGATTTGTACTGTATTCTCGCAGGGTCTGGCACGACAGTCTTGCTAATAAGCTTCCATCGTATGGCTTACCCGTTAGTCTGTGCTCTTGGATTTCCGACTTCTTGAGGGAAAGATCGTTACGAGTTGTCCTTGATGGATGTTCGTCCGATCAATTGGCAAAAAATGCCGGGGTACCTCAAGGGTCGGTTCTCTCTGCTACTCTCTTCTTGCTGCACATAAATGATCTGCTCAAACCCGGTATCATTGGGTATGCAGATGACAGCACAGTTGTAGAGAGTAGAGATATATCCGATGCACGGGCCGGCGATGTACAAATCCAGTCTCATAGAGAGGCGATGGTCGAGCGAATGAATTTGGCACTAGAAGCAGTCTGCGAATGGGGTGACGCTAACTTAGTCAAATTCAATGCTTCAAAGACCCAGGCGTGTCTCTTTAGTGCTAAACAGAGTCTTTTCACTCTCACTCCTGTCCTCCGAAGTGTGCCTGTTCCGATAACCGACCAACTAGAGCTATTAGGTGTAACTCTTACACCGAAACTCAACTTCGGGTCTTACATTGAGTCCAGGGCTAAATTAGCAGCAAAAAAGCTAGGTGTTCTTTGGAAAGTGCGGCGGTATTTCACATCAAGACAGCTTCTAGACCTATATCAAGCTCAAGTCAGGTCTTGTATGGAATACTGCAGCCATCTCTGGGACGGTTCAGCTAAGTACCAGCTCGAAGCCTTGGACTCGATAGATAACCGAGCAAAGAAGCTCATTGGTGATGATGCGTTGGTGGAGGCTAGACTCCAAAGCCTCGAGCACAGGCGCAAAGTTGCCAGTTTATCAGTATTTTACAGGCTTCACTTCGGAGAGTGTGCGATCGATTTACACAACCTCATTCCCTCTTCTCCTTTCTTTAATCGGACAACAAGACGCACAGGAACACGGCATCCATACATTGTCGATATTCCAAAAATACGCACAAAACGTTTTAAATCAAGTTTTATAATGCGTACGGCCGATGTATGGAACACCCTACCAGCGTCTCTATTTCCCGATAAGTATAATCTGGAAGTCTTCAAGTACAGAGTTAACAGGTATCTGCTGGGCAAGCATGTTACACCGTCGACCGCGTCGTCACTTTCCATCAGGTGAGACTGCGGTCAAATGCTTGCTTGTAAATTATAAAAAAAAAAAAAAAAAATATTGATTAGATTTGATTGATTTGATTTAGTCCTTGAGAGCCAGTAAGTCTAGGTTAAGCCAACAGGCTTAACTGATTCACGTGAACAGCGTTAACAGTGGTTAACAAACCACATCCTCACTTACCATCAGATGAGATTGCGGTCAAAGGCTTACATATCAGCAATGAAAAAAAGTATGAAATGAGCTACGAAGATTTAATATAAATCTCAAAAAACGCAATGTCAATATCCTCGAGTCATTCCGTGAGTCACATTACCACTAAATATGGTGAAATGCTTTATTGTGGTTACTTTTCCTTGTTGCAAGATGTGAAGTTAAGATAATACTGCAAAGTTTGTCATTTTTTATCCGACTCCGAATAGAACCTCCTCCTCTTTTGAAGTCGGATGTATTTTTTGTTTGGTCAGAACTTTTGTCTGGTCGATCCGATTTTGGTAATTCTGTGGTGAGACTAGTGAGATGAGGTAGGTGAGATAGTGAGATGATATAGAGGCATTAGTGTGATACCAGCGCCCCTAGTGGAATCGCTAATAAACTTGCTTAATCTTGCTTTTGAGCCAATTTAAAAAAAAAGAGGAGTTTCTCAATTCGTCTGTTTTTTTATGTTTGTTACCTCTGAACTGGGTGACCCGATTTTATAATTTTTTTTTGTTTGAAAGCTGGTGCTTGTCGTTGGGTCCCATTTACATTTCATCAAAATCGGTTCAGTCGTTTTTGAGTTACACTTAACCAATAACTGAAAAATGTATTCCTATATTGATGATATAGTCGTTGACAATGAATGACAATCGATCCCGTAAGTAGCATGGGTCACTAAAATGAGTGAAAATAATCTTTGTACCAAAAAATGGAACCGTCTTCAACATTCAAAAGTGAGAAATAACTTGTCGAAGTCGGTACCATGCGCACAATATTGTGATAATGAACCATCATGCTACCGACTACATTAGAGCCTTAAGTAGTATAATGCAGTAAAACCTTTTTTTCAATAACCATGACTACAGTTTCTTTTAAACATTCCGTAGGGGGCTCTTTAAGCGATATTGCTAATGTATATACATATGGCAAAGTATTTTTTATGAAAGAGAGACAAATTTATACATTTGCTGTGCACAAGTCTTATGAAATTGCCGTTTTATTGTAATAGGTACGAATTGACATAGAACCTTCGTGGTTTGAGATTTTTGAGTGAAACTTTTTCACATGGTACCGATGATGTTCTTAAAAATTTTCAACATGGCGATTATTGACTTTCAGTTATTTTTTTATTCAGCTTAAACAAGACAGATATATACTTCGAATTCGAAAATGGCAATGCAAAGGCATAAATGACCTTCCTATTCGACGACAGCAATGTTTAAATAATAATGATAACTATTTTGATTATATAAATATGTTAAATTATACAAAAACTCATTTAAATTTTTTAGTAAATCGGCAATACTTTAACCACTAATATACAGTGTTATTGGTAAAATGCTAACAACCGCTTAGGGTTGACTTCTGCTAGTCATAACAAACATTTTGATATGATATTTTATTGTTTAGAAAAAATAAAATTGTTAAATATTTACTTAATTCTTTTTGTTTTTTTTTTAATGGTTTTTGACTGAATAAGTACGAGAATGACCACCTGTGTTAAAATGCTCTTGTGCCTGTAATGTATTATTTCATATTTTTATAACTTTGCTCGATGTAAATAAAATTCTATTCAAAGAAGCACGGCGAGGTCCAGTGTTGCCGCGGCGTCATCTCAAAATGTTTGTTAGGACTAGCAGAAGTCAACCCTAAGAGGTTGTTAGCATTTTACCAATAACCCTGTATATAAATATGCAAAAGAAATGCTCAGGCCTCCTTGCCACGAGATTGGACTTCTCTGGGTCAATTGAAACAATACACGTTATCTGTGCATGACCACACCCCGTATAAAATAATGTTATGGAACGACTGCCGTTGAACTGCTTTGACTGCAAGCAGGAACTGAACAGTGGGTGCAGTAAGGTAGTTAGTCACCTACTGTAATGCTCACTTTCTATTTCACGCGCATTATTACCACAGTGCACTATCAAACTGCAGTAAAACATCTCTAACATTTTCTATTTTCAGTATCTATCGTATTTCTCCCAAATTATAATTGTATAATGTATGGTATGAAAAAAATTAAAAATCCTTTCAGCATTGCACTCACTTGGTATTTTGTATGTCTCCTCATTTTCCTTGGAGTCTGTGGAGTGTAGATTTATTACAAGTGGTTCTCCGAGCTGTAGACCTCGCGAGTCTGCCCTTGCATAGCTTACAATTGAATAAAGGTTCACTGCGCATGCTAATGGGAGAGTGTGTCACAAAATCCAAATATCTAAATATGTACTAATGTAAATAATAAATGATTTACTTGGACTAAGTATGTTCAAGAAAATTAATGACACGCGGGCCCCAAGCGAAGGCTAGTTGTGTCAGAAAAATGTAGGTAAGTAGTATATATACAATAATTTTACATACTTGGTTATGTATTTATCTCGAATTAATATACTGGCTACATACCATGAAAAATAAATAATTGATTATATGAGAGAGAGAGAGAGAGAGAGAGTGAGAGAACCTATTTTAGGCAACTGACGTGCGTATCAGGATATTGCCATTAAATTAAACGCAGGTGTCCATACTTTCTTTTCTTTTTGTCCATACTTTAATACCTTATAATGTGCGTTTCCGTCGTTATGAAAAATTTCTAAAAAGTGAAACGACAAAAAAAATTGACTTATCAAACGTGCTCACAAAATTTCATGAGAATCGGTTTAGAAATGCGACCTGTAGAGGAGAACAACCGGATATAAGAAAGCATTTTTGTCGAAGTTGAAGCAGAGACGCTTCCCTCGAACTAAGTTCTAGAGCACGGTCAATTAAAAATAAATGAGTTAAAATAATATTTTCTATTATACTTATTTCGAAATACCATATTTTTTACAATCAATTTTATCTTATTTCTTAGCAAATCGTGATGAAATATAAGTGTCCCTCTCCAGCCATTTAAATTTCTTTTTGCAAACATCAACGGTCCTTTGTTTTATTGCAGCATGAAAGAAAGACAAACCAATAAACTGGGAAGAGCTCTTTTGATTTATCATATTATATTATACATTGTTTCATATCTTTATTTCTTATATATTATAATCCCAAAATGTCCTCGCTTGGCACGCGTTTTGGGATTCTCAGTTTAATTTGATAGTGTCTCAGATGGCGTTAGTGGCCACTATTTGTTAATTTTATTGATATGACAGAAGCCAAGATTCTATAGTAACTTGTAGAATTAACATACATTAGATAACCTATAAAATCTTCTTTCTCATACAAATAAACACCAAAGGTGGTGTAAACAAAGAAAAAAATTAAAATAAACACTCCTCGCGCAGTTTACTTACTGTGTTGTACACACTGTGGTATTACTGACGCATTGCAATGATTTGCTTCAACGGCCACAATCGAATTGAGGCGTGTTGACTTGAGAAGGCAAGCGAGTGGAGAAATATTATGTTGAGATTCCGTTGAATTCGTTCCAGATGAATGGGGGGGGGGGTGACATTTTAACCCGGCATCTTATGGGAACGGGTATAGATATTATATAAATATCATACAGGGATGTTAAAACTACTGGAATTAGTTTTATATTGGTTACCTATACTAAATGTAACATGTATAAATTAATTAAAAAACTAAATAAGCCGACTTAATTACTTATTTTCGTTAAACGTACGAACGTACTTATCGTACCATTGAAATTGAATATATATTTATATAATCTTTTATAGTGCCCTTCATTTGATACCAGCATGTTTTCGGAAACAAAATATTTATAACTCGATATGGTGTCTAAAATCTGCACGTTTATTTTTTTATGTAGGTACTTAGTGTACTTGCGCTATCAAGACAAATCTCACGATATCGGTTAAGCTGTTTAGAAGTTAAGATGGAATAAAGAAACTCACAATCATACATTCATACATGAACCATGAAACATAACACTCCTTTTTTTTTGGAGTCGTGTAACAACCCATATTTTTCGTGCTAGTATATACAATTTTCAGGGTCGGAAGTTGGTTTACTTTCGTTTTTTTGCTGTACGAAGTATCTCTAGCACATTTCATCGTAACAGTTAATGCATTGAAAACAGCGATGTTGCGTGCTGCGGTACAAAACACGACTGTTACCACCTACATTTATCATTTCCTACTTCGCGTCACGGACATATTGTTGTACACGAGGTGGTACGGTCGTAAAACTATTAAAGTAACAAAATATATTAAGAAAACGTTAAATTTGAAGCGCTCGCAGCGAATTTTGTTTAACAATTCTACGTCCGCCTCGGTCATGAGTTGGATGGGTGACCGCTGGTGACATTACTACTGAGCGCTTCCGTGCTTCGGAGGGCACGTTAAGCCGTCGGTCCCGGTTGTTGTCTTAGGATGGCAGTCGTTACAGCATAGTGGTAGGGCACTTTGCGAATGCCCGCCTTTGCGCTAGCCAGGAGGGCGTCCTTCCACCATGCGGTGAAGCTAAAGCTCGCGGCGGGATTCGAACCATGGTCCTGCTGCGCGGCAGTCCATAGCCAAAGCCACTGAGCTATCACTGCTTCAAATTCAATTTCTTTAACCATTTCGTCACATTATATAGCATTGGTAAGTCAAGTCGGTTCGGAAGAAATACATAACATTAAGGTAATGAATAGATTCAGGCGTTACTTTGCTGAAATCCATGTTTAATAATAACAAATACCTTTAAAAGTATCTTAAAAAAACATTAATAATATTTAAATAAAACACTTAAAAAAGCAAAAAATTATATATCTAGTGACAACTCCGCCTAATTTTCCTGTTATCTACGTGACGTCACAAACATCACGCAGCCTAACCGGAAGAATACCCGACTAGTTTCGCTTCTAAACGAAGCATCTTCAGGAGGTCTTGACTCACCGAGCGCACGATCGAGACCATACCATTAAAGCACGTCTTAAATAAAACACAATGTCACAGTCACAATACAAGTACAACAAAGCGACTTCTTTACCTCCTCATAAAAAAAAACCAAACTTAGTATGAGTATGCAAATCAGAAAATGAACAACTCATGTGCTCTTTTTAATATTTTTATGTTTGCAATAACGCATGCTCTGCGGATTGCATTATAAAATTAAAAATTTACGACAGGAAAAAATTATGTTATGTGCGGGATTCGAACTCGCGTCCATCCACCCCCATAGCCGGGGCAAGCTCTACTAATCCAATTGTTCTAACATGACAATGATTCCATAACTCAATTTTTTCCTGTCATTCTTTTTTTAACCATTTTATTGGGATGGAGCGACATCTATAGTTCATGAATTCGAATCCCGCACATGACTTAAATTTTTCCTCTGATAAATTTGTAATTTTGTAGCTCATGTACTCGTTGATATTGTAAAATGGAAAAGAAGTTTATAAGCATCATTTTGAATTTATTTAGAGGGAGACGTGTTATTTCCAAAGGTATTTTTTTATATACTAGCTTTCCGGGCGCGGCTCCTTGTGCAAAAACAACCTCTTTTTGCGCAGATGGATAAAAACTATCCTTTTTTTTTTCCCGGGTCTCAAACTATTTCCATACCAAATTTCATTCAAATCGGTCCAGTAGTTTTGGCGTGAAAGCGTAACAGACAGACAGACAGACAGAGTTACTTTCGAATTTATAATATTAGTACTGATAGCCAGTTTAAGACAGATGCGTTGTGCATAGGTTTTGAGAAACTCCTCCTTTTTGTAAGTCGGTTGAAACAGCAGAATAGACCCTGTAAATGATTGTGACACTACCCTCGTACAACCTTGAGACCTACCCTTGATTAAATCCACCTCGGGTCAATCCCGGTGATTTACTATACGCTGACTCAGGGGATGAATCTGCGCTGAAAGGGGATGAAGGGATGAAAGTCTTCGGGTTAATTACCTCCTTGTTCCATTCAATTGGGGTAAGGTGTTGAAGCAAATAATATTAATGGTTATTGGTCAAAGCGATCAGATAATATACAGGTTTATTGGTAAAATGCCAAGAAACTCTAAAAAAAATATTTTTTGCTTTTTTTTGTATATTTTTTTTCTGTTTTAAAGCGTACTCCGAGACAAGAGCGCCTGCCGCGGCTACACTGGACCGCGCTGTGCTCCGTTTGAATAGAGTTTTGAATTTACATCGAGCAAAGTAATAAAAAATATAAAATAATACATTACAGGCACAAGAGACTTCATCACTAGATGGGCCTCGTACGTATTCCCCCAAAAACAAATAAAACACGAAAAAAAAAAAATTAAATAAAAAGTTTTATTTTTTAAAAAATAATAAAAAACTCAAAATGTTTGTTAGGACTAGCAGATGTCAACCCTAAGAGGTTGTTAGCATATTACCAATGACCCTGTATAATTTATAGTTGTGCCTATAATCTTGGTCTTTGTTCTATTGATTTCCTTAATATTAGGTAGAGGCATCATAAAAGTAAAAAACCATACCGAAAAACCGGCCAAGTGTGAATGGGGCTCGCGCACGAAGGGTTCCGTACCATTATCTGTAAATCTTGCAAGATACAGACACTTTCCAGTCATGATAATTATTAAATGGAATTATGAACCTCTTTTATTGTATGAGAGTCTCCTTAATTATTTATTTTATTTTAATTAATTATATTTAAAGAGAACATAAAACTAAATATTCTGTGAATAGTTAAAGCGTCACCTTTATTAGCAGTCAGAAAAGAGAAATATCTCTATGTTTATTGCAAGAAACGGTAAAAATCAAGTTTGTTGTATGGGAGGCCCCCTTAAATATTTATTCTATTTTATTTTTAGTATTTGTTGTTAGCGGCAATAGAAATACATCATCTGTGAAAATTTCAACTGTCTAGCTGTCACCGTTCTTGAGATACAGCCTGGTGACAGATGGATGGGCGGACGGACAGCGAAGTGTCAGTAATAGGGTCCCGTTTTTACCTTTGGGTACGGAACCCTAAAAATGGAACCGACTTCAACACTCAAAAGTGTGAAATTACTTGTTAAAGTCGGTACCATGATAGTTCAAAAGTATCTATTATCACAATATTGTGCGCATGGTACCGACTTAGACAAGGTATTTCACAATTTGAGTGTTGAAGTAGGATCCATTTTAGGGTAAAAAAAATTTACCCTTTTTAGTATCCCTTGGAACTTACGGGATTTATTGTCATTCACTGGCAATGACTATATCATCAAGATTAACATAGCATAGGTTTTCCATATATCTAAAGTTGTATATATATATATATATAGGTGTATATGTATATTATATTATCTATCTAATATGTATAGATATACCTACTATAACAAATCAATTTATAGCTACAAATACGACTTCTATGATTGATGACGACTTCTGTTAATTGGCTAGTATACACAACTTGACTGCAAGAGTACAACTTTTGCTCACCCAACGGAAGGCTGTCAATAATTTACAGACAGACTAACATATTCCATTCTGCCCGGGAGAGATAGCTTCTGGCCTAGTTCTAATAGAAACCTAGAAAGCTAACTCGGTTAAAATGGCAGCAGCGGGCTTGTGCATAAGAGGAAGCGGAAGCGATAATTAGATACGCGTTCTCTCTTAGTCACGATTCTTCTTTGGGGAAGGATAGGCAGAGGTTTCTATAAACATCTACGTTTCACCAGAAATGTTTTGTTCACATTTAGGTGAAGAGCCTGTTGCCACTTTTAGGCACAGTTCCAGAGGGTGGTACTATCAATTTCACTGTCAGAGAAACGAATTGTCAGTCATGTAGTTCAAACCCAGATCCTTGTGACTTTAAAGCAACGCTTTCGCCAATTACTTAAATAAATAAAAACAAATAAATTGGGCATTGGTTTCCTTGCGCTATGTCAATTGTTTTTAAGCGATGATGTAGTTGAGTATTGACATGACTCTATAGTCTATGTGAGAGCAACGTTGTGCTCTGTCTCACGGCGTTGCGTCGCGTGTAGTATGGTACCATACATTCACGTGTCGTGGTTCATCCAGAATACTGTACTACCATGAAGGTCGAACGACCGGCAGCTGATCCTCCTTTTACCTCATCTTACATGCTTATCCCACTAATGTATGATTGGAAAAATCTCCTCTGCAACACACTGGCTTTGTTGACCTTTTTTATCCATTGTCTCCTTTTTGAACCACGGGAAGAGATTGAGATTCTACAGGCTTCAAATTAATGTATAACATGATTTATTACTTGTGGATCTGAAAGCTGAAGATCTCGTCTTTTTGCGTTCTCAACTACAACCATTGTTTTATAAAATGTCCAAAAACTAAACCGACAGTCAAATTCCATATTATAATAATCGATGACGACCTAATAAAAATAAGAAATGCGACCTGTACAGAAAAACAGCCGGAAATCCGAACATCTGGACAGAAATACGAAAGCATTTTTGCCAAAGCTAAAACGGAGACGCTCCGCTCGCTCTGCGGCATATTGGCCGCTACATGAACTCTGAATAAAACGCTTTCGCTTATCACTAAGTTACGGTTGAAAAGTTTCATACGAGAATCGAGTCAGTAACTTGCATTACTGGTAGGATAGACATAAACACGTCCTAGGTATGTGAAATGTGACACATATATGTTTTGCAGTTTCGCATTGAAGGTCGGAAAGGCATATTTTTCATTCACTTTGTTCTTACCAAAACTGTAGTGGTGCCGAAAACTCCTATTATACGTGTTAATTATTGATATGTACGTACAAAAAAATATTTAATATTGTATTTATTCCACACTAGCTGCATCCCGCGGACCTAAAATACTTTTATATTACAAATCTACATTTACATCTCTACTAATATTATGAAGAGGAAAGATTTGTATTTTGTATGCAACGAATAAACTTAAAATCTCTTTCATCATTAGAATCCTACATTATCCCTCATGAACATAGGCTATAGAATAATAAAAAAAATGTTGACTACCCGTGCAAATCCAGAGCAGGCTGCTAGTTTCATATTGGTTTAGCGTGAAAGAGTAACAAACATAAAAACTCACAAACAATCGCATTTATAATATTAGTATTATTGATTTTGATGACTTTTGAAACGAAATTTATTTAAAAATCGATTATGAACGGCTACTAGGTATATTAATTTTTACGTTTAAAAAAATATTTATTGACATATCTGTACGTCTGCTCTCTGCATGCAGGCAAAATAAGTACAAATAATTGATTCCGAATCGTGTATATTATAAACTTTTTAATGTTTTTTTTAAATATTTTTATGTTTGCAATAACGCATGCTCTGCGGATTACATAAAAAAACGAATTTCGCACACGACATCAATTTTTCCTCTCATAAATTTGTAATTTTGTAAGGATCGTGTATATTAAATATTATTTAATACCTTTTAATGTATTCTATTGAATAGGCAATTAATTGATCTATTGACTGGTTAAGCTATCTTCTTCTTCTTCTTCTTCTTCATAAATGGCTCTTATCCTTGCTTTGACGATATACCTACTGCCAATGTCTTGTCTGTGTGACCAGCAGTGCAAGTACCGAACTTACCGATCGCTAAATTTGACGTTACAATCGTCTAAATTCGATAAAATGGGCCGTTTTAACGAATTTTATCGAATTTAGACGATTGTAACGTCAAATTAAGCTATCGGTTGACAGGATAATGGAAGTTAGTAAATGTCAGTGTCATTATCTCGTTGGCTCGCTGCTTGGGTACCTATAATGCAATGTGCCAAAATCGCGTTATCCTCCTAACATTGATCTCTAACACAATTTTAACAAATAAACAACCGACTTATTAAATACGCATTATTAAAAAGTTTTTTGTGTTTTACTTCATATCTCTTTACAGGGTGTACCGATTTCGATGATTTTTAGGGTTCCGTACCCGAAGGGTAAAAACGAGACCCTATTACTGAGACTTCGCTGTCCGTCCGTCCGTCTGTCACCAGGCTGTATCTCAAGAACGGTGATAGCTAGACTGTTGAAATTTTCACGGATGATGTATTTCTGTTGCCACTATAACAACAAATAAAAGTTGGCCAAGTGCGAGACGGACTCGCGCAACTTAAAACAATAAAAGGTTAAAATATGAAGTCTAATGTTGTATAGCTAATGGTACGGAACCACAGATTAGAGGGGGTAATCTGTGTACGGCACCCTTCGTGCGCGAGTCCGACTCGCACTTGGCCGATTTTTTTAAACACTTAGTACTAAAACAACTTTAATGAGTATGGTATGTGTAATTAACAACCGTATGTCGCTCTTGAACTAAAACTCAATAGACCTAAGTATTTTTTGTCTCTCTATAGGTGTATTTTGCAATTGATGTAAAACGCAATGAACCTAAATCTCAATGTCCTGCCTTCGGTTTGGTTTTAGACATAACGCGATTAGGCACATTGTGTTTCACGTACGCAGCAAGCAAACCACTTTTAATACAATCTCTAATACTCTAGGTTAGTCTGAACAACATCCTCGACCACATCATCACTTACCATCAGGTGAGATAGTGGTCAAAGGCTAACCTAACAGGAATAAAAAAAAAAAAAAAAAAACTTCAAAACGGCTAGGTCATAAACATCAGCGGTGTGCCTAAATTAATAAAGGTTTGAATTATACCCTCAATAGAAATTGGCGCTCTCTTATCTCTTGCCTTTCTATTTTAATTTTTCTCACAATTTTACTAAAGATAGTGAGCGGAAGTGGTGCTGCTTCCGCCGCCGGAAGTACAGCGGCAGTAAGAGGGAGGATGGCAGCGGAAACGTTATATTCTTTATCATAGCGCCATCTGCTGGAGTGCGCTCGAGAGTTCGTAACATGGCTTGAAAAAGTTAATGATTTAATTCTAGGTCTTTTTTTTATATTAGTGTGACAGAACAAGCTCGACGCCCACCTGATGTTAAGCGGACTAACCTCTGCCTATAACAGATGCATTTCGTTATGTGACGAATTGCACTGAGCCCGTCACACTAAGACACAAGTTGTTAATTCTCAAGTGTCTGTAATTTTTCTGGCTTGCCTAACAGTGTGTTCCGGCAGCAGTCCTTGAAGGACTGCTGCCGGAACACACTGTTAGGTGCTTGGCGACAGATTTTCTACTTGAAGGTGATAGCTAGCCGGACGGGCATTCGCAAAATGCCCTTCCACCATGCTTGAAGCTCAAGCCCGCGGCGGCGGGATTCAAACCATGGACCTGCTGTTAAAATAGGTCAGAATGATATCAATCTGTTGTAAGTTTCAACACAAGTAATATGTCTTTCACTTATTTATAACAGAAATAGTATCAAAAATGTGTTCTCTATGTACAATGATGTTCTCGTTGTGGTATATAAAACTCTTTCGTCTCTGTAGGTATAGATACCTCTGATAATGTTGTCTTAGGTTTTCGCGATTGTTACACATAGTAATTAAACAACTTCAAACGGTATAAATAATGAAAAATTTACGCGATTTAAACCATTTAAAAGTTGTTTAATATATACCTCTGATAAGTTTATTTCTTTTGTTTATAGTTGATAGGCTACTTATACTATCGAATTTACTAATGTTGACATTTATTTGTTTCAGGTACGTTTAATTGATTGGAATACGAAGAAAGGTCGCACATGTATGGCAATACTGATTCTTGGTCTCAGTCAAATTATTATCTGCATCATTGTGAAAATCCGGTCAGAAAATAAACTATATACTAGTATATTGTGTACTATGTACCTAGATCTCTAAATCCCTATTATCTTACAGTGACTAAATTTAAGACTAATAAACTCGGTTAAACCACAGAACCGAAAGAACAAATTTGAACAGTGATTCACTGACCGCGATAACTCAATTGGCAGAGCATGACTGGCTCTAGGGACAGGTGGTCGTGAGTTAGCATGCCTCTTGTGGTTATTTTTTTTTAAAAGCTATTTTATTATTTTATAAAAGTTATTTTATGCTGAAATTCATAACAAATAGTCAGAACTTCTGTCCTTTATTGGAGCTGTGAAAAAATCAAACTTCTAAGCCAACGCAATCAAAATATACAACCGTTTTTGCCGGAAGTTTTCGACACACGCAAGGGTATCAAAACCTACAGGGTACTTCACGTGAACTCAGAAATTTGAAATTTGGTACGAAGCAATGTCTTATAGAACAGATAAAAGAAAAATTTAATAAAGCAAAATTTTTAGTAAGATCATATACTAAAAATATTTTTAATAATTTTGAAATCAGGATTACATTTATCAATAAAAATACCATAACTTTTACTAATATACCTACAAGTTTGTACGGAACACTTGGTGCGCGAGTCCGACTCGCCCATGGCCGATTTTTTTAAGACTCACACTGAATAGGTCCATATAACCTCTTAAAGCAGCTGACTCAAGGTGTCTTGTATACAATGAACCCTAAATTATCGCGGTAGAATTTATTTGAAGCGCTCGTAGCGAAGTTTGCTTAGCCGTTCTTAACCGACAACTAAGTTAAACAACGCCAGCTACGGGCAGGAGTTGGATGGGTGACCGCTAGGGACATTACTGAGCGTGCACGTACTTCGGAGAGCACGTTAAGTCATCGGTCCCGGTTGTTGTTTTACGATGGCAATCGTTACAGCATGGTGGTAGGGAATTTTGCGAATGCCGTTTGGCTAGCTACCACCCTCAAGTAGAAAACCTGTCGCCGAGCACCTAACGGTGTGTTCCGGCAGGTGTCCTTGAGAGCCAGTTATTCAAGGTTAGCCTGAACAACATCTACGACCACATCATCACTTACCATCAGGTGAGTTAGTGGTCAAAGGCTAGCCTAACACTTATAAAAAAAAATGTTCATGTTGCCTCCAAATGGACTGATATAACAACTAAAACCATCAGAGAGTATATAAAAACATAACAGAAGCGTGTAGACACATCATGGACCTAATACGTAAACTGATCATACATATAAACATGGACTCGCTGATAGAATATGTGCTAGGCGTACAGATGAGACATTCAAATTAAATACCTACAAATAATACATATAGGAAATACCAGTAGTTTCAGTACATATCGGTATATGTCAAATTTTTTTACGTAAATATGGAACCAACTTCAAAACTCAAAACTGTGAAATAACTTGTCGAAGTCGTAACCAAGCGCACAATATTGTGATAATAGGTACTTCTGAACTATTATGGTCCTTCAACAAGTTATTTCACACTTTGAGTTTTGATACTCCATTTTTAGGTAAAAAATGTTTTACTTACTTTAGTGACCCTTGCTACTTACGGGATCATTTGTCATTCACTGTTATCGACTATTATCATCAAGATAAGAAACACATTTTCCAATTTAAAAATAACCAAGGAAAAAAAACATCTTATCTCGGATCTTTAACGAGTTTAATATCTATTTAGGCTTAGAATCGGCACCCAGTACGCCTGCCAAGCGTGGGGCTTACTGCAAACTTCCCCTAATGAGGAGGCTTTAATTCAACAGACGTCTCGACGGTTGATGTAAAAAGGTTCACCAAACTTTAAACGTAGTTAAGTACTAATATATACAGATCACTGATCACAAGCAAAATACAAAGAAAATGTAACAACGTACGTCGTATCTATATTTTTTATAATCTTTGCCATGCACACGCACACTCATAAATTTTCTCAACAAATATCAATCAAATTAAAAGTAGTTCTAAAAGCAGCTGTTTAAAAAATCTAGAGCACCCACGTTATCATGCGACGTATATCTGTCTCTTTTACTCCTATTAAATTCAACCGTGTTGAATAGAGATAGCAGACACGTGCGCTACATCTATAAATAGACAAGATCATCGCTCTACAGAACCGATATTATGTTTTATAGGATGACGTATGCGAGATGTTAGGATTTAAAAATATTTTATTTATGTAAAATTTATTATGTAAAATTAATTTATGGCAGATCTTTTAAATTTTAATACATTCTGACTGCGTGCGAAAGTGTAGACATAAAATTCTTCTAATATTATAAATGCGATAGTTAGTGAAGTACCACTCAAATCCGTAGCGGCTTTAGATTTTTTTTATGCTCTATAGGCAAGCATCTGGCCGCTATCTCACCTGATGGAAAGTGATGATGTGCCCGAAGATGTAGCATGCTTGCTCAAAAGATACCTCTACTCTAGACTTAAAGGCTCGCAAATTCAGTATAATTTCAGGAAACAAAGACGATAGATACAATAAATAACAAAACTATAAATAAATAATATTTATTTCCAAACATTTTATACAATTGCTTAAAAATTTTCAAAAGTACCTTATTGTAATATAAAGAAACACTGGTAAACATTGATACCCAAACAATGCGAGACCTTGTATCTTGGGTATCTGGGTACGATTTCTAAACTAACCAGTTTTTACTAGACACTTGTTAGCTCTTAACAATTTTTTTTGTTATTATTTTATTTATGCTTTTTAGTGTAGCGTTTACAATTATTATACAAACGATCTCCGATTTAGTTTGTGAGTAAATGAGTGAGAATGTTTGTTATACAAACTGAAAATAATAGTTTTGTTGTTTACGAACAGGTAATAATAATACAATAATAAATATAATACGTTGAAGCAGTGATAGCCCAGTGGCTTTGGCTATGGACTGCTGCGCAGCAGGTCCATGGTTCGAATCCCGCCGCGGGCTTGAGCTTCACCGCATGGTGGAAGGGCATTTTTGCGAATGCCCGCCTGGCTAGCGACCACCCTCAAGTAGAAAATCTGTCGCCAAGCACCTAACGGTGTGTTCCGGCAGCTGTCCTTGAGAGCCAGTATTTCTAGGTTAAGCCTGTTAACACCTTCGACCACATCATCACTTACCATCAGGTGAGATTGTGCTCAAAGGCTTACCTATCTGCAATAAAAAAAAAAAAAAAAAAAACTATACTTTACCTTACTGAAATCCAATAGTCCTGATGATTTTTATATAATTACTGAATAAACTTTTATAGATTGTTATGCCATTATTAAAAATACTACGAACTATATACAACACTACAGCTACTACAATGTAAGCATTTAGACAACCTATAGCGGATATGCAGACTCACAGGCAGTTCAAATGCTCCAGCCCACTATCAGTTGGCAGCGTGCCCTGCATACTGGCATTGCTCCATTGGATTGCAATGCTTTTTTAGCATTTCAATGTCAGATACATGTGATAATTATTAAGATATCATACAAGCCATAGTTTTTTGTCACAATTTATAATATTAAGAACCTTATTTAGTTTGTAAACAAATTGTACATTATTTGCGTAATAAAAAACTATTATTATTATAATTAAATACGCTCATGTAGGTTTATATACAATGCGATTTGTGTTACTGTCCAACTAAGAACTAAAAGTTTAGGTCAAGCCAAAACATTGTGCTTTTTACAAAATTCTAAAAAGTTTGGATGCCGATTATTAACAAGATAAAACGTTGAATTTTTGGTATACCAGATATTAAATAAGTACTTTTTTATTTATAAAACAACACAAAAGTTTATGAAACTTATGTAAACCAAAAAATTCGACCAATAAGCAACACTTTTTGGACATTGTACGTACCATTTTCACGAGTCATGGGCAAAAACTGGCAGTAGGACTTTCACTTGAAATGACTTTATATATACTAATAATTATGATTTTAATGTTTTGACCAGAAAAAGCATCGATAGAAGACGACCAAAAAGGCTATAATGCTAAGCAGGTTAACGAAAAAAAGGCTGTTTCAAGAGCTGGTTTGAAAGTCGGATGACAAAAATCTTGGCTAATTCCTTACAGGTTACGAGATTAGGAAAAAAAATCTTATTTTGTAACTATAGTTACAAGACGCGGTTACGTAGCCATCTGAAATTATAGAAAACATTCGATAATTTTACGACTCAACGGTTATCGAGTACAACAAAGGATTTACTTCTTTGTTATCGATAAAAACTCGCCAAATGCGAGTTGGACCCGCACACCGAGAGTTACAACAAATAATTTGCCATATTATTATAATATTTTTTGTATACTTTTTTTATCTAACAGTACCTAAACAAAATACAAAATATACAAAAGTTTATAGAAAACACATATAAGTTACTGCGTTACCAACGATGTTGACCACAAAATACAAATAAAATCCACACTTAATAATATAAATGCGAAAGTAACTCTGTCTGTCTGTTTGTCTGTTTCGCTTTCACGCCGAAACTACTGGACAGATTTGGATGAAATTTGGTATGGAAATTGTGACCCGGGGAAGGACATAGTAATAGTAATAGTTTTTTTATCCAACTGCGCAAAAAAGATTAATGTTTTTGCGATAACCGACATACGCGCGGACGGAGCCGCTGCGCTGGCCGCGGCCGGAAAGCTAGTTTTAAATATTCTTGTGCTGAGAATTAAGATTAGAGTGTAGGTATGAAATAAAATTAAAGGTATCTATTTAAACTATTATAGTATAGTTTGAGATCATTAGTGGGAGTCCATCCCACACTTCGCCGGTTTTTATCTACATGTACACTAATATAATAAAGAGGAAAGATTTGATTGTTTGTTTGTTTGCATTGAATAGGCTCTGAAACTACCGGACCGGATTGATAAATTGTTTCACCATTAGAATCCTACATTATCCCTGATGAACATAGGCTATAGAATATTTTCAATGTAATTTTTGTTAAATACCCGTGTAAAGCCGGGGCGGGACGCTAGTTAATTGGTATTTATAGTTAGGTATTGGACTATTGAAACACCCAGTTTGACATTTGTATGTATTATCGTTTTTAACTTCAGATACAAACCAATCCACGTTTAAATATACACGTTCTTTTGCATTAGGACCTCCTTTCATTTTATACAATTGCTTAAAAATTTTCAAAAGTACCTTATTGTAATATAAAGAAACACTGGTAAACATTGATACCCAAACAATGCGAGACCTCGTATCTTGGGTATCTGGGTACGATTTCTAAACTAACCAGTTTTTACTAGACACTTGTTAGCTCTTAACAATTTTTTTTGTTATTATTTTATTTATGCTTTTTAGTGTAGCGTTTACAATTATTATACAAACGATCTCCGATTTAGTTTGTGAGTAAATGAGTGCGAATGTTTGTTATACAAACTGAAAATAATAGTTTTGTTGTTTACGAACAGGTAATAATAATACAATAATAAATATAATACGTTGAAGCAGTGATAGCCCAGTGGCTTTGGCTATGGACTGCCGCGCAGCAGGTCCATGGTTCGAATCCCGCCGCGGGCTTGAGCTTCACCGCATGGTGGAAGGGCATTTTTGCGAATGCCCGCCTGGCTAGCGACCACCCTCAAGTAGAAAATCTGTCGCCAAGCACCTAACGGTGTGTTCCGGCAGCTGTCCTTGAGAGCCAGTATTTCTAGGTTAAGCCTGTTAACACCTTCGACCACATCATCACTTACCATCAGGTGAGATTGTGCTCAAAGGCTTACCTATCTGCAATAAAAAAAAAAAAAAAAAAAAAACTATACTTTACCTTACTGAAATCCAATAGTCCTGATGATTTTTATATAATTACTGAATAAACTTTTATAGATTGTTATGCCATTATTAAAAATACTACGAACTATATACAACACTACAGCTACTACAATGTAAGCATTTAGACAACCTATAGCGGATATGCAGACTCACAGGCAGTTCAAATGCTCCAGCCCACTATCAGTTGGCAGCGTGCCCTGCATACTGGCATTGCTCCATTGGATTGCAATGCTTTTTTAGCATTTCAATGTCAGATACATGTGATAATTATTAAGATATCATACAAGCCATAGTTTTTTGTCACAATTTATAATATTAAGAACCTTATTTAGTTTGTAAACAAATTGTACATTATTTGCGTAATAAAAAACTATTATTATTATAATTAAATACGCTCATGTAGGTTTATATACAATGCGATTTGTGTTACTGTCCAACTAAGAACTAAAAGTTTAGGTCAAGCCAAAACATTGTGCTTTTTACAAAATTCTAAAAAGTTTGGATGCCGATTATTAACAAGATAAAACGTTGAATTTTTGGTATACCAGATATTAAATAAGTACTTTTTTATTTATAAAACAACACAAAAGTTTATGAAACTTATGTAAACCAAAAAATTCGACCAATAAGCAACACTTTTTGGACATTGTACGTACCATTTTCACGAGTCATGGGCAAAAACTGGCAGTAGGACTTTCACTTGAAATGACTTTATATATACTAATAATTATGATTTTAATGTTTTGACCAGAAAAAGCATCGATAGAAGACGACCAAAAAGGCTATAATGCTAAGCAGGTTAACGAAAAAAAGGCTGTTTCAAGAGCTGGTTTGAAAGTCGGATGACAAAAATCTTGGCTAATTCCTTACAGGTTACGAGATTAGGAAAAAAAATCTTATTTTGTAACTATAGTTACAAGACGCGGTTACGTAGCCATCTGAAATTATAGAAAACATTCGATAATTTTACGACTCAACGGTTATCGAGTACAACAAAGGATTTACTTCTTTGTTATCGATAAAAACTCGCCAAATGCGAGTTGGACCCGCACACCGAGAGTTACAACAAATAATTTGCCATATTATTATAATATTTTTTGTATACTTTTTTTATCTAACAGTACCTAAACAAAATACAAAATATACAAAAGTTTATAGAAAACACATATAAGTTACTGCGTTACCAACGATGTTGACCACAAAATACAAATAAAATCCACACTTAATAATATAAATGCGAATGTAACTCTGTCTGTCTGTTTGTCTGTTTCGCTTTCACGCCGAAACTACTGGACAGATTTGGATGAAATTTGGTATGGAAATTGTGACCCGGGGAAGGACATAGTAATAGTAATAGTTTTTTTATCCAACTGCGCAAAAAAGATTAATGTTTTTGCGATAACCGACATACGCGCGGACGGAGCCGCTGCGCTGGCCGCGGCCGGAAAGCTAGTTTTAAATATTCTTGTGCTGAGAATTAAGATTATAGTGTAGGTATCAAATAAAATTAAAGGTATCTATTTAAACTATTATAGTATAGTTTGAGATCATTAGTGGGAGTCCATCCCACACTTCGCCGGTTTAATAAAGGTATCTATTTAAACTATTATAGTATAGTTTGAGATCATTAGTGGGAGTCCATCCCACACTTCGCCGGTTTAATAAAGGTATCTATTTAATCTATTATAATATAGTTTGAGATCATTAGTGGGAGTCCATCCCACACTTTTATCTACATGTACCTAAACTAATATTATAAAGAGGAAAGATTTGATTGCTTGTTTGCATTGAATAGGCTCTGAAACTACCGGACCGAATTAATAAATTCTTTCACCATTAGAATCCTACATTATCCCTGTTGAACATAGGCTATAGAATATTTTTAATGTAATTTTTGTTAAATACCCGTGTAAAGCCGGGGCGGGACGCTAGTTAATTGGTATTTATAGTTAGGTATTGGACTATTGAAACACCCAGTTTGACATTTGTATGTATTATCGTTTTTAACTTCAGATACAAACCAATCCACGTTTAAAAATACACGTTTTTTTGCATTAGGACCTCCTTTTATTTTGAACTTTTTATCATTTCTTAATGCGCCATACTAACACATACCTATTCTATGAATTTTTTAACGTAAAGTGGAATGATTATTGAGTGCAAAACGCAAGCAAGTAACATCAGTACATATTGTGTTTTCAATGAGTAAGATTTTTCAACCAAAATAACAAAACTGAAAATCTGACTTTAATCTCTATTACCAGTACTACTAATATTATAATTGCGAAAGTAACTCTGTCTGTCTGTTACGCTTTACGCCAAGACTACTGGACCGATTTGAATGAAATTAGATATGGAAATAGTTTGAGACCCGGGAAAAAACATAGGATAGTTATTATCTAACAGGCAGACAGATACACCATGGTATTCTGTCTGCCTGTCTGTTTCGCTTTCACGCCAAAACTACTGGACCGATTTGGATGAAATGGTATGGAAATTGTGACCCGGGGAAGGACATAGAATAGTTTTTATCCAACTGCGCAAAAAAGATTAATGTTTTTGCGCGAAAACCGACATACGCGCGGGCGGAGCCGCGCCCGGAATGCTAGTATCTCTATAAAGGGCCATCTTTTGTTGTTTGTTATGGGCGCGTTCCGTTTTGTGACTTGAGCACTTTGAGTTGAGACCTTACGTTTCCTAAGATACAGTCCGTCAAAAGTTTATGGACAGATGGACAGCCGGTACTTGTAATAAGATCCCGTTTTAAAACCATTTAAATCATTCTATGAATGAAAAAATCTATCGCGTACTTTTACCAGAAAGGAGTTACTTCTTTGGTATCGATACGTACGTACTATGATTGTTCCAAAGAGAATACAATCGGTACGCCATTTTGTGTTATCGATAAAAACAACCATAGAGTAGGTATACACAAAACAGAAGAGCACTTTCTGTGAGTGCTACAATGCCTACCACTAGAACACAATGGGCGCATTGGAGCGTCGACTGCTCGTACTAGCGGAGGCTTTTAGTTTAGAAAAGTTTGAGAACACTTCCCGGATATAGCTTGCAATTTTACTTTGCCAAAGCTAAGATGTAACAACACTAGAACGTTTTCTAAGGCCCCTATTATTATCGATATAATAATAGAGGCACTATGATACAAAAAAATCTCACCTGATGCCAAGTGATGATGTGGTTGAAGGTGTTGTTCAGGCTAACCTAGAGAATTACTGGCTCTCAAGGACAGCTGCCGGAACACACCGTTAGGTGCTTGCGACAGATTTTCTACTTGAGGGTGGTAGCTAGCCAGGCGGGCAAAATGCCCTACCACATCATGATATCGGCAATGTGCTAAAAAATTTACTATTTTTTTTTTATGTTTGTTACCTCAGATCTCTTGACTGGGTGAACCGATTTTGAAAATTCTTTTTTTGTTTGAAAGCTGATGCTTGTCGTTTGGTCCCATTTTAAATTTGATCAAAATCGGTTAAGCCGTTTTTGAGTTACACTAAAATGAATGAAAAAAAATTTTTATATAGGCATTCGCAAAATGCCCTCCATGCTATAACGACTGCCATCCTAAGTCAACAATCGGGACTCAACGTGCCCTCCGAAGCACGTGCACGCTCAGTAGTCCCGACCGCAGCGGACGTTGCTTAACTTTGCTGATCGTTTCAGAATGGCTAAGCAAACTTCGCGAGCGCTTCAGAATAAACATAGAAGTGACATTGAAAGGAAAGGAACATTGAAACTCCACTTCCATAATTAATTGAGAACGCAGAAACATACGATGCTAAACGCTGATCATGTAAAATGTCGTAATGTCCAACGTAATACGCCAAACTGTTAGTTATAAATATTACAGACCGAATGCAGGCTTGGCCGTCGCGGCGAACTAATCTATATCTAAATCGGTACGTACGTCGCGCCGTACTCGCAAGATTTATATTACAAATCAAAATGTAGGGCTGTGTGATATTGTTTATTTTGTTTATGTGTCAGCTTTTGAAGCGGTTGATTGACAAACCGCTTCTCTCATCCACCATCTGTTATATTATTAGCGTGGACTGATCGTAATTGAATTGGAATTTAGTTTAAAATTAATCTACCTCCACATAAGCTTTCAAAATATATACTCTTAAGATATGTATTTTAAGGATCTTCGTTCTTTTTTGCTTATCAACAAAATTTCTTGGTGAAAGGTTGATTTTGTGCATTTTGCGGTCACTCGCGCGTCATTTATTTAGCATAAGAAGTGCATAAGTTTGGATCAATAGACGCCACGCTGCCTTACTATCATAATCTGATCATATTTACGAGCAAATGAAGTTGGTTCTTGAATCAACAGTAGTTATGTTTTGGTAGGCGCTAAAAGCTTTTACTCTTATACTCCTTATTTATAATTGCTGTTCGTATAAATGGAGTTCGAAAACTTTCCTACGAACTTAAAGAGTAACTGACCCATGTTTGGTACCAAACCAATTTGATACACTTCTAAAAAAATGTCTGAAATCTTATTAGATATTTTTGTAAAAGTTCTGGATGCCAATATTGCCAATTCTATCCTATTATAACTAATAAAAATAAGTGTTTGAAAGTTGAATAGCAAACTTCAAGACACGCGTTATATGCTATATTTATTCATATTCATATTCATTTATTGGTATTATTCTATACACGTCAACAATTTAGATAAATACGTTGTTATAAATATCCTAATTACAATATAATCTATATTATTTGACAAAGAGGGGTGTACTTTTACACTCCTCTTTGTTAAATAAAAATCTAAAAATAAAATTCTAAAGAATCATAAAAAATATTATTAAATTAATAACAATGTCTTAAATAATTCAATAATAATGTCAATTATTAATAAAAAATAAAAAAGTCATAATAAATAAATTCACCTAATAATTCATAAAATTCATTATACTAATAATTTTAATTAATTTTCCCGGGTCTCAAACTATATCGACACCAAATTTCATTAAATCGGTCCAGTAGTTTTGGCGTGAATGCGAAACAGATAGACAGACAGAATTACTTTCGCATTTATAATATTAGTACTGAAGTACTGATGTGTAATTAGTATTTACACCCAAACTAGCATAGTATACAAACGAGGGCTACACGTACTAAAGCGCATCAATAATTTACTGTGGAGGGGAGGTCATTAGTATTTACACCCAAACTAGCATAGTATACAAACGAGGGCTACACGTACAAAAGCGCATCAATAATTTACTGTGGAGGGGAGGTCATTAGTATTTACACCCAAACTAGCATAGTATACAAACGAGGGCTACACGTACAAAAGCGCATCAATAATTTACTGTGGAGGGGAGGTCATTAGTATTTACACCCAAACTAGCATAGTATACAAATGAGGGATACACGTACAAAAGCGCATCAATAATTTACTGTGGAGGGGAGGTCATTAGTATTTACACCCAAACTAGCATAGTATACAAACGAGGGCTACACGTACAAATGCGCATCAATAATTTACTGTGGAGGGGAGGTCATTAGTATTTACACCCAAACTAGCATAGTATACAAACGAGGGCTACACGTACAAAAGCGCATCAATAATTTACTGTGGAGGGGAGGTCATTAGTATTTACACCCAAACTAGCATAGTATACAAACGAGGGCTACACGTACAAATGCGCATCAATAATTTACTGTGGAGGGGAGGTCATTAGTATTTACACCCAAACTAGCATAGTATACAAACGAGGGCTACACGTACAAATGCGCATCAATAATTTACTGTGGAGGGGAGGTCATTAGTATTTACACCCAAACTAGCATAGTATACAAACGAGGGCTACACGTACAAATGCGCATCAATAATTTACTGTGGAGGGGAGGGCTTTCATGACTGAGCAGGTCTGTACATCAGAAGGTTTATTTTTCATCATAGTTTTGTACTGATGTTGGGTTTTGGGTTTTGATTGTCATCTATATCATGTATGGGACGTATGCTCAGCCTTGTGCTAGGAGCTAAAAAAGGACAAGAGTTCCCTAAACTCACAAGCCCGTATATAGCAAGTGATAATTATGACGGAATCACAGCAAGTTAAAAAAACATAGTGTACCCAATCGGGAAACTGTCGTAAACCTACATATGATCTTCAATTTGATCCAAACTGCAATTTTTTTATTCAATATGCTAGCATAAAGTTAGGTATATCAGCACTTTTTTAACAGTAAAATAGAGTTTATTATTTAGAGTTCATTATTACAAGAGTTCTTATACCCATGCCAAAAACTAGTTAGGTGTAAAAATGTGTTTTTACATTAGGAAATTAGCAATTTTGACAACCCTAGCACCGAATTTCTAATATAATTTGATTTACAAGATTCGCTGGCAACATTAATTGCGCCATGCGCAGTACTACGTAAACACACACACAGTCACATACACATCGCGAGATTTTATCAATCTCATGACTTCTAGGAAATATTGAGATGTGAAGTATTTACATATTATTATAATGTTAGTTTGTAATATTAATTTAGCATTCGTTATTATGTGTTGACAAAGATTTTACTTTTTAGATTATGAAATGGAACTCTATTTCTAAGACTACCCTTTGTAGTTTGTGAATATATGATAATAGCAAATATTATAAAAATATTTTTAAAAAACATTAAAATAATATTTTAATAAAACACTGAAACAAATATCTAGTGACAATTACGCCTAATCAGGCGGAACAGTTAAAAATATTTTTATATTTTATAAATGTTTTCTTAACAAAAATAATTTAATGTTTTTTTTTAATATTTTCAAAATATTTGTTATTATTAAATATGGATTTCCGCAAAGTAACACCTGAATCTATTCATTAACAGAATATATGTTATCATGATTAATATTGTAAAAGATAAGAAAATTAATAAAGAAACTTGTTTCTAGCAACTTTAAGACTTTCGCGACTTGAACACATAGTTATAAGGATCATAATACACCAAACGCGTTTCACCTTCATTCAGACCTGTGGATGTTGTCAGTGTTGTGTTGAGACGATACATTTCTAACTCAAATGCGGGTAGTTTGAGAAAATACCCGCCCTCCAAGACGTTGACACCCGCCTCTTCAGTCCGCTCGTGACCACGAACAATGCAACTTGGTCGAAACGTCGAGGTAAATAAATAAAAATATACATGTTTTATCGCGATTAAGTTCCGTTAAATACTCATAAACTTGTTTCTTTTTTGGCTCACCGTAAGACGAACTTGTATAATATATATAAGTGGTTGGAACAAGTTTAAGGAACCTTCGGTGTGCAAGTCCAACTCGCAATTGACTGATTTTTTGTATCAAATAGTGAAGAAATGACACAATTCACACAATGCATTATAAAATAAAAATGTTACTTCAGTCATTAGTTATCTGTTTATTATTTAGAATTGTCACAAAGAAGTCACAACATACGATTAACATTAATTGTCATATTTTACTAACATTTTTATGAAATTTCAGTGAAAAATAACTAATGTGTAAGTTCAAGGCACTTATATTCATTATGATATTTTGATAGTATAGAAATTGTTGAATAAATAAATTTTCTTGACAACCAAATACCGAATGAATAGATTTAGGCGTTACTTTGCGAAGCATTCTCAGGAGGTCTTGACTCTTCTCTTATCGATCGTGCGATCGTAGAATCGAGACCTCCTGAGGATGCTTCGTGTAGAATCGAAAGGGAGGATTCTTCTGGTTTGTCTGCGTGGCGTTTGTTTGTTTTTTTGTTTGTTTGTTTCACGACGCGCGACGGCGGGGAATTGTCACAGGATATAATTTTATATTTTTAAATTGTTTTCTAAAATACGTATCTAGTATTTTCTTTAAATATTTTATTATCAAGAATACCTGATGGTGTTTATTTTTTATAACGCATACTTTTATATGTTATCATCTGAGATTTGTGCTTATTTATTCGTTGGTTTTTATTATGGTTGTTGATGGTATTTCATTAAGTTTGTCTCATTTTAATGTCTTCAGCTTTGTCATAAGCTGAAGTAGTGCATATACCAATCGGCCCGAAGGTCTCTTACTCGATGAACTAATGATTTTGACTACATATTGTAGATGGCGGGTATTTATTGTTAAACATTATGTGCATTAATAACTTGTAAATTACAAAGTTTTTTTATTTATTTCGAATGCTGTATTTGAGTGATACGAGCTTCTGAATTTACATTAATATACTATTTTTAAATTCATATTCGTTCGTTATATGTACTAATATGTGATGTATTATGTAGGTTTTCTTATATTCCTCTTTCCTTTGTCCACTATCTCACCTGATGGTAAGTGTCAACACAATGTGTTGTTCAGGCTAACCTAGAATTACTGACTCTCCATGACAGCTGCGGGAACACCATAAGTTGCTTGGCGACATATTTTCTGCTTGAGTGAGTTAGATAGCCATGGACATTGTCAAATTGCCCTACCACCATGCTATAACGAGTGTCATCCTAAGACAACAACCGGGGCTGACGCGGACGGCGACGGCTTAATGTGCCCTCCGAAGTACTCTTTTTTTAACCGACTTCCAAAAAAGGAGGAGGTTCTCAATTCGGCTGTATTTTTTTTTTTTGTTACTTCAGATCTCTTGACTGGGTGAACCGATTTTGAAAATTCTTTTTTGTTTGAAAGCTGATGCTTGTCGTTTGGTCTAATTTTAAATTTCATCAAAATCGGTCAAGCCGTTTTTGAGTTACACTAAAAAGATAGAAAAAATTTTTTTTACAAAAATGGAACCGACTTCAACAACCAAAAGTGTGAAATAACTTGTCGAAGTCGGTACCATGCGCACAATATTGTGATAATAGGTACTTTTGAACCATCATGGTACCGACTTCAACAAGTTATTTCACACTTTTGGGTGTTGAAGTCGGTTCAAATTTTTGTTAAAAAAATTTTACTCAATAGTAATGTCACTAGCGAACGCTGCTCCGCAAGCTACGCTACGAGCGCTTCAAATGTTTGGACTGCATTACGAAAATTAAACCTAAGCAGTTACTCCTGTGTAGTGTTCTTCAGTGTCGTGACCTGACATGATATTCTATACTTCTTTAGTACAGTATGTTGTGCCACAGTTTAATTGATAGCTACTGCACGCTGTTCCAAACATCTGCGGCTAAATATGACAAATGACCCCTGGCCACCCCTTAACGATGCTAGCGGGTACATGTGCCCCTACAAATAGAAGCATAAGCGTTATATTACACGGTGACATACGAGGTTACTCACTTACACACATTACGCTCGAGGTTGTGTTGAAATGAGTCTCAAAAAGGCAAATTTTGAACGCGTTTTTTAGGAGTGTACGGCTTACTGATATAAAAAAATGTCTTACCTAAAAATGGAAACGAGTTTAACAATGGAATTTTGAAGCGCTCGTAGCCAAGTTTGCTTAGCCATTCTGAATCGATCAGCAAAGTTAAGCAACGTCCGCCGCGGTCATGACTTGGATGGGTGACCGCTGGTGAAATTACTACTGAGCGCTTCCGTGCTTCGGAGGGCACGTTAAGCCGTCGGTCCCGGTTGTTGTTTTAGGATGGCAGTCGTTACAGCATGGTGGTAGGGCACTTTGCGAATGCCCGCCTGGCTAGTTACCACCCTCAAGTTGAAAATCTGTCGCCAAACACCTAACGGTGTGTTCCGGCAGCTGTCCTTGAGAGCCAGTAACTCTAGGTTAGCCTGAACCACATCCTCGACCACATCATCACTTACCATCAGGTGAGATAGTGGTCAAAGGCTAACCTATCAGGCATAAAAAAAAAAAACACTCAAATGTGTGAAATGAATTGTTGAAGTTGACCATGATAGTTCAAAAGTACCTATTCACTATTCATCACAATATTGTGCGCATGGTACCGACTTCTACGAGTTACATCACACGTTTGAGCGTTGAAGTCGGTTCCATTTTTCGGTAAAAAAATATTTTGGCTTAAAAGAAGTACTTATAATGTTTTGCGCAATTACCGTGAAACGCGCGCGGGCGGTGCCGGGACCGGAAAGCTAGTTTTGATATAAAAATAAAAACATCCTTGGCTCGATTATGGGCCAAAATATAAAATATATTGGGTCCTCCTAGACTGCTATGCACTGTACTACATTTTCAACCTCAATTTAATAATCGTTCAACACTAAAAAAATATAGGTCACTTGTTAATTCCTTATACAGGGTTATTGGTAAAATGCTAACAACCTCTTAGGGTTGACTTCTGCTAGTCTTAAAAGACATTTCAAGATGCTTTTTTTAAGTTACAGAAAAAAAGTTTTTAATTTTTTTTATAATTTTTTGTGTTGTTTTTTTATGGTTTTGACGGAATGAGCACGGGCACCTTATGTTAAAAGTCTCTTGTGCCTGTAATGTTTTATTTCATATTTTTATTACTTTGCTCGATGTAAAATCAACGGAAGACCAACGCTGCGTTTGCACTATGTTGAGTTGGGGCCGATTTGTGGCAGAGTGATGTCTTGTTGTAAGAAATGTTTTTTGTATGTTTTTTGCCATAAATAAAGCCTATTCTATTCTAAATAGTCAAAATTCTATTCAACCAGCACAGCACAGCGCGGTCCAGCGTTGCCGCGGCGGGCGCTCTTGACTTGGAGTAAGCTTTAAAACAGAAAAAAATAAAACATTATTTTTCAAAACAAAAAAAATCATTTCAAAATGTTTGTTGGGACTAGCGGAAGTCAACCTTAATAAGGTTGTAAGCATTTTACCAATAACTCTGTATCAATGTTTAAAATATTACTCTACTAACGTAAGATATACTGGCACTTTGTAAATTCTAGGCAAATTCGAAATAACAAAACATCATTAAACCGTACAGTTACTTTAGAACAAAACGTCGTAAATACGATGCATGACATTTACTGGCTAACGGTTAAACCAATCAAAGTTTTAGGGAACCACGCTTACTTCGGAGCTATGGTTATTTATTATTATTGCTCATAATAACTGTACAATTTATTGAATTTGCACTGTCTGCGCGTATATTTCCGTATTCCGTACGTCCCTCAAGAAGAGGGGAACAGTAGTATTTTTATTATAGCGCCATCTATTGAATACTTACTCAAGCCAGGCAACAGATATCGCCATCTGTTAGAATCGTTTGGAGCTAATAGATTATTGTGACTGTCAATAGACAAATAATTTGCAATAAAATAATGTTACGACTATAAATAAAATTGCAAACGGTGTAAAAATCAAATTTAAAATCAGTTCAGTAGTTTAGGAGTCCATCGCGGACAAACAACGTGACACGTAATTTTTATATATAAAGATATGGATATCCAGGTTCAAGAAATGTTGAGTGTGAAGAAAATAAATTTTAGAGACTGTCTTGAAGCTATTACCTTCATGTAAAACTTTGATTACCTTCTTCTATTTAATACTACGAATATATTTAATTACGACCTATTAGTGATTAGGCTTTACAAAAATGTAGCTAACTGAACTCTCCCTGGGGAACGTACTGAATACGAAACGTTATAATCCGCGTCCGGCTCAGGCTGTTCTTTTTCACGATGTATAAATCGGTGATAGCGTATAGTGAAGGTGGTTACCGCTTTGATTTCGGACTCATCAAGTTCACAATTAACAAAACACGCACAATACTCCAAATTCAATTGGATTAGTTCATTGATTTGCTATGGGTTTGGTTTGTATCGTTACTTACCAACAGGTGAGGTAGTGCTCAAAATCATAGATACCTGAACAACTTATATTGTAAATTCTGACTTGTAAACATTTCCAAACGACTGAAAGTATTTTGATAAAATGTTCCACGTAGATGCCTTACAATTTCGGATTAACACTTTAATTCCTAGTTATTGAAAAGTCCGGTAAGCGATCTGACTTATTATCATTCAAATGAGGTAGTGCATTAAAAAAAAATAAGTATGATTCCTTGAATTAAACCAAGTTTATGATCTAAGCTGCAGATGGCAGCTGCAGCGTCTTTTAGTTATAAATATATCACATGGTGCCTATATCCTAGGTAGCTAGCTGACGTCCGTGACGAAATAAAGACGTCATTATAAAGTCAATACTGTATTCGTCGAAAAGGTACATCACATTAACGTGACAGTGTCGTATTTTATAGATTATACATAATCTGACGTCGGTCAGGCGAAGAACGGGACATATAAGTTAGAAGCTCGAAGTATATGGTCACAATCTGACGTCAGTATTGCGTCACAGCATGTATATCACTCATACGTCGCTCAAATTGGTATACGTCATATTATCTCCTGTATATTACGATTTCATAGTGGCATGGCGTGACGACTATGTGTTGCTAATTTTTCACGTATTAACTAATTTGTTCGTAGCACATTGGTGTCTAAACCCGATTGATTAAAAATAAGGCCATTTTTTTTTAAATTAACGTCTTGCGGCTATAGAAGTCCTACAGCTGCTACGTGTCCACTGGAGGTCATTCAGTGACGTCAGTTACCTCCTAGAATTACCATTTTACAACGTCATTCTGAAGTCAATTTGCTACCTTCGATACTAGCTATTGGTATTATGCTTACCGTCATTATTCATGTAACAGAAGCCGTCATATGTCACATGCACTCGCCACCCTGTCGATAATTTAGACAACGTAATGGATACGTTTAAAATTAAATTAATCAATTAAGGGACGTGGTCTGGCGTGCCATACCATCTGCCACGCGTCAAACTGTGATGGACGAGGTTGAAGAATAATCAGTTAGATGCCGCAAATGTAATTAGACATAGGATTACTCTTAAACTGTACGGTTGAACATCTGTCACCAAGCACCTACCGGTACGTTCCAGCTCATGTCCATGAAAGTCAGTGATTCTAAATTACCCTGAATAACACTTACCATCAAGTGAGAATAGTCAAAAGCTAATATATCAGTTATAATGAACAAATTAAAAAAATAAAAATAGTAGATATAACTCAAATACTAGCTCAGATCTCACTCAAAAAACAAATGGGACTACATGACAAACACTAGCTTTCGAATGCAAAAAAAGCATCAAAATTGGTTCACCCTGTAAGAAGTTATGAGGTCACACAAAAAAACAGCTAAATTCAGAAACTTCTCCTATTTTGGAGTCGGTTAAAAACGCTTCATCTTCAAGATCTGTCGCCAAATCCGTGTGTAGGTGTGTTTTGGGAGTCTGTTTATCATTCTCGGTGTCATCATCACTTACCAAAAGAACAGAGATGGTGAACAAAACTGAGCTATCAGCAAAATTCAGAAAATTTAGCGATACGACCCTTAATATAAAACCTTATTAAGATGTAAATGAAAATCCGCGGATGCGAATCCTGGACTCAGCGCATGACATTCAACATTAACAGCTACTGGACCATGATTTCTTCAAAAAAACGATTCAATTTATGTAGTTAATTTCATTTCGGAGTAAAGTAAGTAATTATACCCATTATTGGCGACCGAATCTCCTTTTTACACGACTGCCCAAAAAACGAATGTTATGTTTTCAGGGTTCATGGATGTATGTATGTTTGTGAGTTTCTTTATTCCACCATAACTTCTAAACGGCCCAACCGATTGCTAATGTGTGAGATATCATTACATTCATCTTGTTAGTGCGAGTAACACTAGGTACCTACATAAAAATAAAATAAGAAAAATAAACTGATGGATTTCAGACGCCATATTGAGAGAAAAATAAAAGTTTTTTCTTTGAAACCCATTGAGTGGGGTTATCAAAATGAAGGGCTTTAAAAAAGGACTCCATAAATATAAATAATTTGCAGTTTTAATTTCAATGGAACGATAAAACGTTTAACGAAAATAAATAATTTGCAATCCGGTTTTTAACTTTTTTTATTCATTTATACTTGTTGATTATCTTTTATACCACTGGCCGTTTACATATATCTAAATTTAAAAAAATATAACGTTATTTGTTTAAATGTCATTTTGTTTTATATTTTTTCATTCTTTATTATATTTTCGGGATGTGTAGTTGAGGCGGTGTTTTATTATTCTTCTACATCGTTCTTTTTGTGGGTAATGTCGATAAGTAGCTGCGGTTCTCTTTACCCATAATTACCCCATGCGAATCTTAGATAATTATAACAATAGAAATAACAATTAAATTGGACTATATTGTCCACTACGGATAGTAAAGTTCAAGGAACAAATCTTAAAATATATTGAAAACACTAACAACTACTAACTATACCTACTTATTATATATTCTGTGCCTATAGTTTATTAAGAAGGTCGTTTATCATAGACGAATGAAGTAAAAACTTTAATAATAAACAGTGAATTATAATGCCTCACGATACAAGGCCGCGCTAGGGGCTGCTTGCTCATAAAGTTCGTTTACGAGCTGCTAGGGTTGCCACGTGATGGTTTTTGACGTTTCTTTGGTGACATTTGTGGGCATTTTACAGAGTTCAAAAACCACTGCTTCGATTTTTAGTGAACTATCTTTTCTACTTCCTATATATTATGTATTCGATAGTTTGTGCGCGTAAGTATTTAAAAAATAATCATTAATCCTGTAGTAACAATTGAAAGAATTTTTGTGATTTTTAGTATGAACGTATATTATTTTAATTATGAAAAACTCACATACGAACAGATGAGATATTGGTTGATGGGTTATCCTATAAAGGCTAATTAATAGGTTAGTCTTCAAACAACATCGATTCGAGCCATTAGATAAATCATCATGGAAGTATTACCCCAGTCAAGAACCTCGGTACCAAAGTAGACGTATCAATTAGGTATACACATAATGTAATGGTGACTCACTGAAAACAAACAACATATTATACTTTTTTCTTTAAGCTTTCGTAAACTAAACTCGTCTGATAGTCTACTCGTGACCACGGTCAATGCAACTTGATCGAAACGTCGAGGTTGGTAAAAATATTATTATTTTGATGTCATTTCATGCGTGAATAGGACCTGTTAATGATTTTGAAACATGAACATATATACACTGGAGAGCTATTTGATTTTATTGCTAACTTGAATATTGTCTAACCACTAGATTGCACATTTGTCCCCTACATATTGAATCTACATTTATGCCGAATGTGATTATGAAAGTAGCATGATGGATGCATACAATAAAAGAAAAAACTTGAAACTAAGCTTTTTTATGTCAATAAATGCCGAGACGGCAATCCGGTGAGCATCGCGTCGCGTCACATCTGCGCTCGACACTGCTGGACATAAGTTTTAAAGTTTTGGTACGACCTCTTGCTTAAGAGGCCTATACTACCTGGTTTGTCATCTGATTGGCACCACACAGGGCCTGATTGTTGGGTATCATCGGTTTGTTAAGATTCCTTCCCCCAGGCCAGGGTGACTCACAAAAATCTCCAAAAGCTCTACTGTCTAGCTAGTCGATATAGGTGTACGTTTGTTTTCACTGATAGCAAAAATTATTTATCATAAAAATAATTGAGAAAATTTAAGCATACTTTATTGATGCTATAAAGTATCTTTTGCGCAATTTTGAACATCAACGTCTCGTTAATTCCTCGTTCCGCGAGCCAGAGTGTAAAGTATCAAGGAGAAACAAGATTTCTGCGCTGTTTTAATTCTCAGTACCATAACTCAAGTTCACATTTCTCCTCAGTTAGAATTACCCCCATTCCCATATTACCCCGTTTAACCAAAGTGCCAACCCTACCCCTTAACCAGTGGAACAGGTTCGAGGCCTGGCTCTTCGCCAGGCTCTGTAATTAATTACTCACTGAATTAAGAAACCAATTTCCAGGTAGGCTATTTGTTTTTATGTTACGCGAACAAGCAGAACTTAAGGGAAATAGACGCATCATACGGGAAAATTCGAAAGTAAAGTGTGTGAAATGGTTTACATTTTAAATACTAATAATACTACCAATGAGAAAAACTTACAGATTAAATCGGGTATGAACAGCGGATGTGGAAAGTTATTTATCATGCCAGTAATAAAGGTTGAGTGTCACTCGATAGGGCAACGCACACGTGTCTACGTCGCCTCTGTACTACTCGCTGGCTTAGCCAATGTCAAGGTGATACAGACCTGACGTTGATTAGTGTGCGTTGGATTATAAAGAATAGGTATTCAAAATATGACAAAGCTACGGGACTAATAAAGGGAAGAAGACATTTTCCTTAAGGTGAAGTGAGTCTCAAAAAGGTAAGCTTGGAACATGTTTTTTAAAAAGAGTGCCTTATTGATATAAAAAAACATATTTAAATTAGTTATTCTAGAAGATATTGACAAAATGCTTATACTTGATCCGAAAACACAATTTCATATATTTCTCTTCATAGAAAAAAATCATGAGAACAGCTTTAAAATTTCAATTAATCAAGTTTTGTGTCAATATCGTATCGATACAAATATCATTTCCAATTATAATGTAGTAACTATGAGATAATTTACCTGAAAATCATTTATAAAACGCTCAATTTTATATGAATTGATTTAGAAAAATTCGCTGTCGCCATTTAAATTTGATAAACTTCTGTTTCAGTCACTCGTATGCGAAAGAAGGTCTCTCCGTCCTACGCCCTCAGTCTGTCATTTTTAAAAGACCGGCTGCTCTTTCTAACAAGCTTATAATAAGCGTGAAGTTGAAGTACCTATTTGTTGATAAATTTTGAATTTTCCAAGATAACTATTCAACGTCTACAAGTCGGAAAAATTTGTTTTTAATAATGTAATAAGCTAAACATTATGAAATCATAAAATCACCTCGAACTTGCGCAGCAGTTGGAACATTGCTTTGATTTTGACCAAAAGAGCATGAACATTTCTTTAATCATCGACAGATCATACAACCATAACAATGATTATGTAGTTTTTTATTCAAATATATTTTTTATTTATGTTAAATTTAAAATGGGTCTGATTTTAAAAATCTGGTCTAATGCGCACTGCGTTTGCCTATAGACTCTGTGTCTCAAGTTTATTGGCGTGGTCACAAGCCTTAAGAATTTCCCTTCTTTAGGGTTGCGTCGGTTGAAAGCGCTATTAAGACTCTATAACATAAACTAAATCAAACAATTTCTTGATACATTTACTATTGTATGATCTTTATAAAAACTTATTCACTTCCATAATCATGTACAGATAGTTTGTCCAATCCTATCTACAAAAACTAAAAACTGTTACTTAAACATAAAGAAGAGTCTTTGTGAACGGTCATTGACTCTTGTCCCCGACTGTATCGGAGATTCTGTGACCTAGTCTAGACCAGCAAAGGATTTATGATAAGCATTGAAGTGTGAAATTGATAATTGTTACTGCTTATTGATTTTCTAATTATAATTTTACGAGGCATATTATGTTGAGTTTTCTTTATGAGTCTTGATATAGGTTATAAATCGATAGATATTCAGTCTTTAATTTTCAGGAATATAAATTTCCAAATATGTGAACGATGCTTTAAATTCATAGAGATATAAAATTGCTTTCTCTTTTCTGTGTTTAAATTACACTTTGGCAGTTCCTATTCTGTGCATACTAAAATCCACATTCGTGAAACATTTATAGAATGACAATTCCAAATATAGGATTATTCTAGTTGTGGGTAATTAATTCTAGATATATGTTTAGAGAGCACCAAGTTTCATGACGACTAATTATACAAATGAACAGATATGTCAACTGTGACCATCATTCGCAAGCAATATATTAATTTAGATTTTAGTTTAAATATGATAAGTAGTACTTTAGTATTGTATATAATAATTTAGAGAATTTTAAATCAAGTGATTTTTGCATAAAATGGTTGTCACCAGCCTCTGGGACTAAGTGTTATAAGACCCAGAATCAATGAAGTTTAGGCTCAATTTGACATTGCCGCGGAATAGGATAGAAGCGAACGTGCTTGTAAATAGCATAATGAACCATACATGTCATATTATGTTAAGTTCAAACTAGGTACGAGTAAAAAAAGTTACGAGTCTTCCAGGGAATTCACGCGCATTTCCACAGCTATTGTAGTTGGTGGCGGTAGTTTCTCAATCATACACTGGAAAATTTCTGACATTGGTTCGTCTAGAATCCAAATGCGTCGTAAACTATTCTGGTTGGGCTATGTGGCCACAGAATATATAGTTACTCGTAATATATAGTGAATGTGTATCATATATATCGATTCGTGCGAAGAGAGTGCTCCAAATAGCAAGTGAGTGCGGCATGTAACAACTGTTGCATGAATGGGATACAGCGAGTGCGTCGTGTAACAGTTGTAACATAGTGAATGTCCAGCTTTATTTTCGATTTTTGGAATCCGGGTCCTTTTTTGAGGTTTGGAACGTTGCCCAATATGACAATAGACTAAAGCTAGTCGCCGTTTATCCATCCATTGCCCGTTCAAATGTGTCTGTGGAGTGAAGTTACGGAAAAAAAAGTTCCGTAATTACGCGAACATTTTGTTTATTTTTTTTTAATGTTTTTACATACAATCATTAAAATGACTTTATGTAATTTTTTGGTAGAAATGTGTATTATCTTCATGTTTAAAGTAAGCAACTGAAGGTTTTTCCTTAAAATTCAAGAATATTTACTATTTTCTTAAATATTTAGGTAGGTCGAGTTTGCCCGCCTCTATCATAATAATTTACTTTAACATATGTCGTAAATGTTTATGTTTCGTATTTCTTGTTTATTTAGCTACCTTGGACATAAATTTTGTCCCATAGAACGTGACACAAGAGTCACAAGAGCCGATTGTTTACATTACGGCACGCGGAACATATGGTGTGGGCGGCGCCTGCAATTGATCATGTAACTGTCAAATGCTTTGGCGCCAAGTGCCGAGTGCGGCGTGCAACAATAGTTACACGCCTGACACCAGTCGATATATATATATTATGTATATTCCGATATAAATATATACTCGTACTTACACCGCAGCGAATCTGTTATTTATCAAAAAATCTGATTTTGTTTTATATAAAATAATACATAGAACAAAACATAAACTCGACCGCTGTAGAACCTACAAATCATAAAAATCATCCGTTCGAAAACACAAATAAAAACAATCTAACCTCACACTAATAAAACAATTTTACTAAAAAACATTTCTCAAACCAAATGTAAGTACTTATAACTAATATACTACACTAAGCCCACTTACTGCAGTCTTAAGGCGCTGCACCGGCACTAAATTATATCAAAATAGTTTCATAGTTCCGGCGCAAGTAATTACTTAACGTAGGAGGCGACACTTGGGCCTTTAGTGAGAGCTTTGTACCCGTGGCATAGGCATAACTTAACATATTAAAAACTATTATGAGACCGTGTACGATTATTTAATATTTACAGCTATGCGCAAAATATACTTTCAGCTTAATTTTACGAGGTATACAATTTTGCATGGCCTGTGGATGCCATATTAGCGTTTGAGGGTAGAATTAATACTCTTTAGGGTTCCGTCCACAATGGGCAAAATGGAGCCCTCTTAATAAAACTTCATTGTCTCATATGTCACAGTTCTATAGCTCATAAAACGAATGAGTTAGACTTCTAAAATTTTGACATTTTGTGTAAAACGTCAACTCGTAGACAGAATACTATTGGGCTAGAAATAATTAAATTATTAATGAGGAAGGGATATGCAATAGTAGATTGTATAACGAGTGCATAAAAGATGTCACTTTTAGTCGAGATGCTTAACAGCCTGAACCTAAAGGATAGAGCTAATATTTAAGACGACACTAAAATGGGTTATATGTTACAGTTATACACTCAGATTTTCACTTTAATTGCGAAGAAATAAAACAATGAGATTATAAGTACATAATTAAATTTAATAATAGTATATTTATTAGGTACTGTAACTTGAACAATTTCTATTTTGATTATCATTATGACGATGAAATTTGTGTCTGGGTCTTTTAAAATACTCTTATTATGGGCATTATGAAAGACCCAGGCAAGTCTTCTAAATCAGTATTAATATTATAAATGCGAAAGTAACTCTGCCTGTCTGTTACGCTTTCACGCCAAAACTACTGGACCGGTTTGAATGAGATTTGGTATGGAAATAGTTTGAGACCCGGGAAAAAACATAGGATAGTTTTTATCCAACTGCGCAAAAAGAGGTTAATGTTTTTGCGCGATAACCGACATATGTGCGGGCGGAGCCGCGCCCGGAAAGCTAGTGAAATATATTATTATTGCAAACTTAACATCTTTTAATTTTTTAAATATAATATTAAAAAGTTATGCACTTGTACGTAAAAGTAGACTTTTATGCACTAAAAAGCCGCTTTGGTCAGCTTACACCGGGTATAAACAAAAATTTTTCGAGCATATGAAGCGAAAAAATGTTTTTCGATTACAAGTGCTGGAGCTCCTTAAAAATAAATCCAATCTTTTGGTCAACATTCTGTACAAAATATGAATATTTTAATTACGAGCTAAAGACTCGTCATAAAGTTAGACGGACGTACAGACAGACTGGCAGATAGCAGAGTCTCACTATTAGGGTTTCTAAAACGCTTGGCTCCCTACCACTCTCTCAAGTAAAAAATATGTCACCAAGCACCTAACATTGTGTTCCGGCAGCAGTCCTTGACAGCCAATAAAATTACGGGCATATAAGACTTTACAACTGCATGTCTCAGTGTGACGGGCGCAGTGCACTTCGTCACTTTTGATGAAAAGCATCTGTTATAGCCAGAGGTTAGTAACATAAGGTAAGCATCGCGCTTGTTCCGCCAAAATTACAGTATTATTTCACAGATGATGTATTTATGTCGCCGCTATGACAACAAATACAAAAAATCGGCCAAGTGCGAGTAGGACTCGCGCACGAAGGGTTCCGTACCATTAGATTTCATATTTTAACCTATTTTTGTTTTAACGAGCGCGAGTCCGACACGCACTTGGCCAACTTTTTGTATTTGTTGTTATAGCGGCAACAGAAATACATCATCTGTGAAAATTTCAAGTGTCTAGCTAACACCGTTCTTGAGATATAGCCTGGTGACAGACGGACGGACGGACAGCGAAGTCTCAGTAATAGAGTCCCATTTTTACCCTTTGGGTACGGAACCCTAAAAACACACGTAAACTTGTCGAAAAAATCTTAACCAATTTCACGACCAGGATATCTGTGTTACAAAGCATCTTCAGGAATTATATACCCCTGAGGCCCTCGCACTTTTATAATTCACATTTCTTTTGAAACATAAACCTAGCTTTAAACCTAATATATCACAGTTCTATGGCAGTTAAATTTAATTAATTACCAAAACCTCTTTTGTCCTCCATTCAAACATGGGAAATATTCCGCGCGCGGTATTTTCGTTCAAAGGTGCGTACTTGAAGGGAAAAATATTTCATGCTGTTGGAAAAATGCTTGAAATTTGCTGTGTAGCAGTTTTCGTTTGAAATTATCGCGAGTTTTCTCCATAATTAAAAACTCAGGTGAATCTAAAACCCACCGTATGCGCGGATTGACATATTTTTGTAATATAATTTTGCTGGTATATAAATATGTTTATAATAACAAATACTTTTAAACGCATCTTAAAAAACATTAAATAATATTTAAATAAAACACTTAAAAAAGCATAAAATTATATATCTAGTGACAATTCCGCCTAATTTTCCTGTTATCTACGTGACGTCACAAACATCACGCAGCCTAACCGGAAGAATACCCGACTAGTTTCGCTTCTAAACGAAGCATCTTCAGGAGGTCTTGACTCACCGAATCGAACGTGCGCTCGGTGTTATATTTTTTAAGATACTTTTAAAAGTATTTGTTATTATTAAATATGGATTTCCTCAAAGTAACTCCTGAATCTATTCAATAATATGTTTATAGGTAGGTTTTGAAGCGCTCGTAACGTAGCTTGCTAAGCCATCAACTAAGTTGAGCAACGTCTGCTGTAGTTATTACTTCAATGGGTGACTGCTAGCATTGCTACTGAGCTTGTACGTGCTTCGTAGGGCACGCGTTCCCGGTTGTTGTTTCATCATGGTTCATCGTAGTGGTACACTAATTTGTGAATGCCCGCCTGGCTAGCTACCACCCTTAGTTATAATAACTATTGCCTAGTTATAATAACTATTACCTAACAGTGTCTTCTGGCAGCTGTCGTTGAGAACCAGTAGGTTAGCGTGAACAATATAAATATCCTTGACCACATCGTCACTTACCATCATTTGAGACTTTGAAACAGTGATCAAAGGCTAGCGTCAGCTATAAATAAAAATAAGGTGAATGGTAAAAATGTTTATAGGGAAGCAAATAATAAACCATAACCCGTGGGGTGCCCGGGTTAGGCGCCCGTGGGATGCCGGGTAAGAATTGCACCTCCCCATATCATCCCGTGGTTGTCGTAAGAGGCGACTAAGAGAAAAATACTGGAAGGTGGGCAGTAGCGCCTTCTGAAGAACTGCCAACTACACTGCGATCCCCAAGACGCCTGCCAAGCGTGGGGATTATGGCAAATACCCCCTTAATAGGCGAGGCTGTGTTCAGCAGTGGACGATTCGGCTGTTGAGTAAATAATAAAACCCATGATGCTTTGATCTGTTTTTCCTCATTTAAGGAGCAAATCGGAACCTTGTAAGGCCTACACTCCCTACTTGCACTGACGGCAGAGTTTCTGTATGTCACAGGTCACATGCAAATATTTACCAGATGGTAGGACTCTTCAGCCATCCGTCCGTCTTGTTGGGTTCCACCGCAGTGTCGGATATTCTGCCTCGAATCAGTAGTGTCGTGATTTTCATTTAAATATTTTTACGAACCTACATACTATTTAAATATACAGGGTTATTGGAAAAAAATTAACAACCTCTTAGGGTTGACTTCTACTAGTCCTTACAAACATTTTGAGATGATTTTTTTTATATTAATTTAAAAATAAATAAAATTTATAACCCTAAAAGGTTGTTAGCATTTTACCAATAACCCTGTATACAGACTCGGTACAGTTAATATATTTAAAATAATAAATCTGTTAAAATAATTGTAAACAGCAGCACATTGAGCACATAATATCATCATACATTAATTAAACAAAGCATTGCTAACCATTGTCCAATTGAAATCCAATTCTATAGCGTACACTCCCTAAATTTCTGAAATTACCCCAAACACTACACTTGTCTCATTAATCACGGTGGATGCTCAAAACGGGACGACCATAGACAATGGAGATTCCAATAGCCACATATTTCTCCCGAATACCTTGAAAGATAAATGGCACGGTTAGTTAGGAAAATTTCGGGATGATAAATGGGGGGAAAATCAATATAAGCAAGAGAAAAGTCGAATGGTGCAGCGATATTTCGTGCAGATTTCTATTTGGGTATATCGGGCTGTGTCGAGACCCAGACATATTTTATAAAATCAACATTTCATCATAGAATTACTAAAAAATTTAAGGATAGCTGCCGAAACATTCGGTTAGGTGCTTGGCAACAGATTTTCCACTTGACCTCCACTAACTCGAGGGAGGTATCTGGGGGCATTCGCAAAATACCCTACCACCATGCTAATAGGCAATCTATTTTAAATTATATGGGAGGTTTTTAGAGTTGTCAACATTAGACCCGAGGTCTGTCGCAAAAACCAATATAGTTGAGGATCTTGAATTTCGGTTATTATGATAAGGTATCCTCTATTTAACCAATAAATTTACTGAAATCGCCGAATTTTACTATAATTTTGAAGTTGCGATAAGAAGCAATAAACAGTTTTCCTATTCTATTCATTGTGTAAGTCTTAAGGTTTACCTATATTCATTGTGCTTTGGATATAAAGTACACAGCAGCTTTACAGTATACAGATAGCCATTAAAAGCAGGCTTTTACGATTTATATTGAAAACGCAGAATGCTCGGAGTCTAGAATCTGATTATGGATAAATACTAAAATTGTGTTTATATTATACGTCAGAAAATTAATTACATATGTAGCTAGCTAAAAAGAACTTCAAGAGAAACTGAACTGAAAGAAATTGTTATACCTAATAAAAAAAAACCATACGCAAAGGTATGAGCTTGACAAAAGAATTATCTGAGAATTTTTGAAGCAGTGATGGCTCAGTGGCTTTGGCTATGGACTGCCACGCAGCAGGTCCATGGTTCGAATCCCGCCGCGGGCTTGAGCTTCGCCGCATGGTGGAAGGGCTTTTTGCGAATGCCCGCCTGGCTAGCGACCACCCTCAAGTGGAAAATCTGTCGCCAAGCACCTAACGGTGTGTTCCGGCAGCAGTCCTTGAGAGCCAGTGAAATTACAGGCACATGAGACTTAACAACTATGTCTCAAGGTGACGGGCGCAGTGCTATTCGTCACTTGAACGATGCTGCATCTGTTATAGGCAGAGGTAACCGCTTAACATCAGGTGGGCCTCGAGCTTGTTCCGTCACAAAAACATAAAAAAAAAAAAAAAAAAAAAAATTCGATCATAAACAAGTTATTCTAGCAATGCGTTAGTTCCGTCATAGGTAAAATTAAATCAACCACAGAGAACAAAATGGAAGTGTAGTAAATGAAGAAGAGAATATATTAGAGATTTAAGGAGTATTGTGAAATGAATAGATTCAGGCGTTACTTTGCGGAAATCCATATTTAATAATAACAAATACCTTTAAAAGTATCCTAAAAAACATTAAATAATATTTAAATAAAACACTTAAAAAAGTATAAAATTATATATCTAGTGACAATTCCGCCTAATTTTCCTGTTATCTACCGAGCGCACGATCGAGACTAAAGTCTCGATCGTGCGCTCGGTAAGTCAAGACCTCCTGAAGATGCTTCGTTTAGAAGCGAAACTAGTCGGGTATTCTTCCGGTTAGGCTGCGTGATGTTTATGACGTCACGTAGATAACAGGAAAATTAGGCGGAATTGTCACTAGATATATAATTTTATACTTTTTTAAGTGTTTTATTTAAATATTATTTAATGTTTTTTAGGATACTTTTAAAGGTATTTGTTATTATTAAGTATTGTGAAATCTTTTTTTGAAAGAGAGTAGGTAGACATTTCTGCCACAATTGTGGACTGGAGCACTGATGAAAGAATATAAGTATCGAAGAAATTATTTATTAACCGGCTAGGACTCACGTAATATTTACCGGATATTGCTCCGACCAGTTTCGAACTTATTTGAAGTTCTTCGTCTGGGGTCACGATTGTGCACAGCGTCGAGCGCGGGCCTCAGTACGTAACTGGCGTTGAGACGGTTGCGCCGCAGCTGTCAAAGTCAAAATTCCTCCGTCCGAACTGTCACTTCTGTCACTATCACTGTGATTGTCACTGTCGTTTTGGTAGGTAAGGGAATGTTGACACACTACACTTGTACTATCCTCTTCGCGGTTCCACCCCGATGCCGTATCACAAATGTTAAGGACTGGTATCCAGGCCGGCGGAATGTTCCACCCACGATCCCGATTAAAATTAGGGTGGCGTCTGATTTCGATGGCCTCTCGTACTTTACGCGGAACGAAAAACTTCTCTCGCGCTAGTACGGCCGTCTTATCAAAACGGAGATAGTGTGCGCCTGGGATTTGGGAATGCTCTGTCACTGCCGACCTAACGGTATCCAAGTTTTTGACACTTCTGATATGCTCTGTCACTCTGGTGGAAGAAATTATTGTGAAAGCTTTAAAAGGTCGATCAAACCAGAAAAGCCTGTAGGGTGATATAGGTTAACACTCGAGATGTTGAATTCTATTAAAGAGGCCGACTCGCAATCGGACAGTTTTTAGCAACCCATATAACTTATGCGCTGTGACCTTCAAGCAAATGAGTTCTACCATAATAATACAGCAAACCCACATCAAAGCCATGTAGGCAGCGCTAGTCACTCCTCGTGAATTTTTGATGCCTCCTTCACCTGCAGATTGCCTAGTGCGGATCAAAAGGTCACATGTAATATTGGAGGTTAATAAAATATGAAAGTAATATAACCCTTTGGGGAATTGGAAGTAATAATAACCTGTACATTTTATATCATAAAGAGAACAAAAAGAGCGGGTGGAACATGCCCCTAAGCACACAAGTCAAAACTGAACACTTCGTTGTTTTGTTCGAGGAATATGGCCATTGTTTTTTTTTAGCCTTAAACCCATTGGCTCCTGCGTGAACGATATTGTCCATTTATGAATGAAATTCTATTATTGTCGTTATCTTGGATGCCAAAGGATTTAACACACTACAAACTAAATACAATACTACAGCTATAACGAAAGCATTTAGGCAGCCTAAAGGCCATTGCATGCATACAGGCAGTCAAAATGCTGCAGCACAGTACCAGTTGGCAACGTGCCTAGCATGCTAGCAGCAATGCCCTGTTGGAGTAAGTTAAGTTTATTAAAGTTATTAATCTACGAAAGTTTATTTGTAATTGAGTTGTATGACTACAGAGTTTTTTAGTAGTTCTAGGAACCACATCTTCGACCACATCCTCACTTACTAATGGTTGAATAGTAAAAAAATGCTAACCTGATGAGAAGGCACTGCCAACACGAGCCTGCCAACGTTCTGCAGGACACTATATTGCGTTTACCCGTTACGATATTTCACGCAGTTCTCACAGTTCAAGTCAATGTTACCTATAGGGTATTTTCCCAATGCAATGCCCTCCTGGCTAGCTTGATACCTCAAGGCCCCCAAGTAAAAAATCCGTTGCCAAGCACCCAACGGTGTGTTCCAGCAGCTGTCATTGAGAGCCAGTAATTCGTGGTTAGCTTGAACAATATCTTAGACTACATCATCACTTACCATCAGGTGAGATAGTGTTCAAAGGCTAGTCATCATCGATAAATAAACTATATTTATTATTTGTGAGTGTGGATAGGCAAGTAGGTACTATAGTTGCATGGCTGGCTATCAATATAATTAAAAATGTCGTACCAAATTCCTGCCTTAAACTCAAGTAGGTACTATCCCGAAATTATGATTAGAACACCTTACAATGTCTGTTCGGTAACACCCACTGATTTCATTCAGTACTGCACATTATTTACATTGTGCCATTACCCTTCCAATTACCCCAAATATCTCTTTTCCCCCAAACACCGCCATCTACAAAGAAACAGCGAAATTTATCGCCGTATTCAATTCCGAATGGAAATTTCTGGAACCTATTGAGTCTTGATGATAAAATTGGAAGAGGTTGGAAGTTACAGCGAGGCTTTGGTTAGGGGAGTGCGGTGTCACATATATATGGCGGGGGTTTTCTTTATTTTGTGGTTGGTTGTAATTTTCGGTTCGAAATTGAATATCCGTACGCTTACCCCGTATGTAAATATATTTATATTCGGAAGGGAACTTTAATTTTATGTAAATTATTTTGTAATATAAAATTATTTTAAATATATTATGTTTGTATGGACAACGCTGTGATTTATGTATCTTAACCATACATATAAGTCTGAAGCGTTGCCCCTAAGCGTGGGCTCGACAGCTGCGGTTTTTTATGGCCCTTGTTTCTGTCGAACTTTGCGACTAAGCGTTAACTATTTTACATATACTTTACGTTTCGTTATTTATCCTGTCTGTTATTATTTATATTAGATTTTTTTTTCACAGACTGATAAAAAAATATTATGTCGATGTACATAAGACAAGGAATTTTGACGTAGACCTACTTAATATGATTCATTTACACAATTATTTTTCATGGCATTTTTTATATGTCTGGTGTGTAAAAAAATGCTCGTCATTGCAGTGGAAGAGTGCTAACTGAAAATCAGTACTTAGTTTTACCCTAGCGTAGTCTGAATCAGAGCTCTTTCGTGGCATCGCGCATATTTTGTATGTTTTGAATATCGTAATATTGTGTGATGCCATGAATAATGATATATTCCTTCTTTGATTCTTCGTTTAAAAGCGGTCGACTCAAATAGAACTTTGATAAAACTTGCACATGTTTGGCCACCGCGGTCTGACTACCGTTGTGCGTGCATGCGATTACTCACTGTGAATGCAAACCGCGAAACCAAATGTGTATTGTATTACATTATACATATGGCAGACCTAGGAACTCAGAATTTCGTCCCATACTGACAGGAATCGCGTAGTCTCCGGAAAGAGTTCACAATCTCTCTGCGTCTTAACATCTTCTACCGTCTGTACAATGAAGAGTGTTCTGAGGAGCCGTTTGATATTATGCCAACTTTTGAATTCCGTCAGCGCACCGCTCACCATCGACGGCATATTCGCCCCCACTACCTTGACTTTTGCACTGGACTACGCAACGGTTCTCTAGAACATTTATACCGCGTACTATTACGATTTAAAGGAAACTTCCCGTAGACGTCTTTCCTTTGAGATACAATATGGGGTTGTGAGAAAAAGGGCGTCTTAAGATTCCTTAGAAGTCGGTAGCACATAGGTAATCCTTCGGTGTCACAAACGTTGCATTTTGTCACAAGGGACGAACTCCTTGCATCATCACCTTGAGTAATACAGTTCTTAAGTCTCATGCAGTCGTAATTTACGGTTTTCAATAACTTTTTTTTTTTTTTTTTTGCTGATAGGTAAGCCTTTGACCACAATCTCACGTGATGGTAAGTGATGATGTGGTCGAAGGTGTTAACAGGCTTAACCTAGAATGACTGGCTCTCAAGGACAGCTGCCGGAACACACCGTTAGGTGCTTGGCGACAGATTTTCAACTTGAGGGTGGTCGCTAGCCAGGCGGGCATTCGCAAAAATGCCCTTCCACCATGCGGTGAAGCTCAAGCCCGCGGCGGGATTCGAACCATGGACCTGCTGCACGGCAGTCCATAGCCAAAGCCACTGCTATCACTGCTTCGTTGCCGGAACACTGTTGGGTACTTACTTGGCGGCAGATTGTCTACTTGAGGGTGGTAGCTAGGCAGGTGAGCATTGGAAAAATACCTTTCCACCATGCGGTGAAGCGCAAATCGGCGGTGGAGAACTAAACATGGACTGCGGCACCGCAGTCCATAGCTGCTAGCTAACGATGTATTCGTGTTATTAACAAAGCCTGCTTTCTAGATACCTGCAAGCCACTTTTTAAAGCCTCTCATGTTCCTCCTTTGCCGTGCATGTATATTAGGGATATTTGTTTGTTTATAAAATCACATCTAGATTTAAAAAAAAATGCGTAACGATGTTTTTACTAGACAAAAAAGATCACATTATGATAATATGAAGCCTTTTTTGAAGCGCTCGTAGCCAAGTTTGCTTAGCCATTCTGAATCGATCAGCAAAGTTAAGCAACGTCCGCCGCGGTCATGACTTGGATGGGTGACCGTTGGTGACATTACTACTGAGCGCTTCCGTGCATCGGAGGGCACGTTAAGCCGTCGGTCCCGGTTGTTGTCTTAGGATAGCAGTCGTTACAGCATGGTGGTAGGGCACTTTGCAAATGCCCGCCTGGCTAGCTACCACCCTCAAGTTGAAAATCTGTCGCCAAGCACCTAACGGTGTGTTCCGGCAGCTGTCCTTGAGAGCCAGTAACTGTAGGTTAGTCTGAACAACATCCTCGACCACATCATCACTTACCATCAGGTGAGATAGTGGTCAAAGGCTAACCTATCAGGCATAGAAAAAAAAAACCTGTTGGAACAACCTCCTTGCCACAAAATATTTTATAAGAAAAATGTAAGTAATATGTGTATATCTATTTATAACAATTTACCTAATAATATTAAAATGTTTAGAAGGTAAATGCTTTAAGAATCAACTCAGTGACTGGCTGTTATGCAAATGTTTTTATAGTATTAAGGAGTATCTTAGTTATAATTATAGATATACTTAATGATTAATAATTATTTATTACGGAATGCCTCAATTTGGTAATTTTGTAATTGTATAGTTTTTATAGATAAATAATATTAATATTTGCACGCCTGCTTGCAGGCTTGCAAATATGCTGTACTTGACTTATCGATATTGTATTCTGGCAAATAAACAATTGATTTGATTTGCTATAAGTTCCTATGTAATTTTTAGATGGAAAATGTTGTAGTTTTGTTGACTAACTCCATAGGGAGCTTCGCGTTTTCAATCCGCTATTTTACGTACTATGACTTGCTCAATAAAACACGCTACGCCGGGAAAGTTTTCCTCAAGGGAAAATGGAATTTTAGAACTCCCCTTCTATTTGCAGTGATATGTACAGCGGAAGTACTGACCTAGGCGTGTATATCCAGGTGCCTTATTGACTTATAAAAAAATATCACATCAACTGAAACGACGACAACAAGGTCTTCCCCGTTGAGGGGATTTCCCATAATCCCCATGAATGATTAACAAGTTGCTAGTAACTTTCTAAGGTGACTAACATTCGGTTCGGGTTTAGGTTACACCTAAAGTAGCTGATGAATTATTAGGTAGTGTTAACGAAATAGAAAAGGAATTTATAAATAATTGTACCACATAGGAAAGTAGTCCCCAAGCTTCCGGTTAAACTAGTTTTGGGGTCAAATGTATTTCGAAATTATAATCTGATTTTATATCGATAAACGTTATTATTATTATTATTTTTCAAACATGTTCTACTTGATGATGGATGTTTTTATACTGCACGGGCCGGAGCCAAGTGCTATATCTGTTCTAGAGATAAAATATTTCTCACAAGTCTACAAGTGTTTAGTATAACTGCTTTCAGGAGCGACTTCTAAGCTTGTAAGCAGTGTTTTGGGTCCAGAAATTTAGTGATATTAATGTTTATAAATAATCTCAACGAGATAACATTACCTATCATACACGACGGCACAGGTGTTCGACAAGTGATGCAATGCGCCATTAGAACGTGGTGCCTAATTACTGCGTAGACTTCCGACGCCGATAAATTTTCAATTTAAGATTCATCTGAGATCACTAAATTTGATAACAATTTTCGCAATATTCATTTACCGCGTTAATTTCAAAACATGCCATTTGATAAATGTGTTATTTATTTATAGTAGCTCAAAATGAATGAAATATATCAGATACTAGAGTACAGGTGTTCGACGAGAGATTGATCCAATGCGCCATTACAACGTGGCGCCTAATTATTGCGTAGATTTCCGGTATTGATAGATTTACAAATCAAGATTCATCTGAGGTCACTAAATTTGATAAATCGTAATATTATTTATTTTCCGCGTTAATTCCAAAGCATGTCCTTTCATAAATATGTTTAGTAATGTTAGTTAGCTCAAAATGAATTAAATATATCAGATAATAGCTTTCCGGGCGCGGCTCCGCCCGCGCGTATGTCGGTTAATGCGCAAAAATATTAACCTCTTTTTTCGCAGTTGGATAAAAACTATCCTATGTTTTTTCCCGGGTCTCAAACTATTTCCATACCAAATATCATTCAAATCGGTCCAGTAGTTTTGGCGTGAAAGCGTAACAGACAGACAGACAGACAGACAGAGTTACTTTCGCATTTATAATATTAGTAGGTACTGAAGTACTGACTAGTACTGATTAGTACTGATTAGAGGACAGGTGTTCGACGAAAGATTGATGCAGTGCGCCATTACAACGTGATGCATAATTACCGCGCAGATTTCTGGTACTCATTGAGTAACAATTTAAGATTCATCTGAGATCACTAAATTTGATAACAATTTTCGCAATATTCATTTACCGCGTTAATTTCAAAACATGCCATTTCATAAATTTGTTATTTATTTATGTTAGCTCAAAATGAATGAAATATATCAAATATTAGAGGACAGGTGTTCGACGAGAAATTGATGCAGTGCGCCATTACAACGTGATGCATAATTACCGCGTAGATTTCCGGTTCGGATAGAGTTACAATTTAAGATTCATATGAGATCACTAAATTTGATAACAATTTTCGCAATATTCATTTACCGCGTTAATTTCAAAACATGCCATTTCATAAATGGTTTATTTATTTATGTTAGCTCAAAATGAATTAAATATATCAGATACTAGAGCACAGGTGTTCGACGAGAAATTGATGCAATGCGCCATTACAACGTGGTGCCTAATTACTGCGTAGATTTCTGGTACTAATAGATTTACAAATCAAGATTCATCTGAGATCACTAAATTTGATAAATACTTTCGCAATATTATTAATTTTCCGCATTAATTTCAAAACATGCCATTTCATAAATGTGCTTATTAATGTTAGTTAGTCCAAAATGAATTAAATATATCAAATACTAGAGGACAGGTGTTCGACGAAAGATTGATGCAGTGCGCCATTACAACGTGATGCATAATTACCGCGTAGATTTCCGGTACTGATAGAGTTACAATTTAAGATTCATTTGAGATCACTAAATTTGATAACAATTTTCGCAATATTCATTTACCGCGTTAATTTCAAAACATGCCATTTCATAAATTTGTTATTTATTTATGTTAGCTCAAAATGAATGAAATATATCAAATATTAGAGGACAGGTGTTCGACGAGAAATTGATGCAGTGCGCCATTACAACGTGATGCATAATTACCGCGTAGATTTCCGGTTCGGATAGAGTTACAATTTAAGATTCATATGAGATCACTAAATTTGATAACAATTTTCGCAATATTCATTTACCGCGTTAATTTCAAAACATGCCATTTCATAAATGGTTTATTTATTTACTCGTATGTTAGCTCAAAATGAATTAAATATATCAGATACTAGAGCACAGGTGTTCGACGAGAAATTGATGCAGTGCGCCATTACAACGTGGTGCCTAATTACTGCGTAGATTTCTGGTACTAATAGATTTACAAATCAAGATTCATCTGAGATCACTAAATTTGATAAATACTTTCGCAATATTATTAATTTTCCGCATTAATTTCAAAACATGCCATTTCATAAATGTGTTTATTAATGTTAGTTAGTCCAAAATGAATTAAATATATCAAATACTAGAGGACAGGTGTTCGACGAAAGATTGATGCAGTGCGCCATTACAACGTGATGCATAATTACCGCGTAGATTTCCGGTACTGATAGAGTTACAATTTAAGATTCATTTGAGATCACTAAATTCAATAATAATGTGTGCAATATTTCTTAGGAAAATTCAAAACATGCATATGCATCACTACTTTAAGTTAACTCAAAATTAATAAAAATTATTAAATACTAGAGCACATGTGTTCGACGAGAGATTGTTGCAGCGCGCCATCACAACGTGCCCACATTTGCGGCAGATACTGTTAAACTTAATTATGAATCTTAACTGTAAACAGGTGAATATGAGCAATATTTTTATATTTGCCCACAAAATAAAGACATACTGGATGAGTTCTAGGCAATGTGCATCTTCAGATATAAGAGCACTGTGCCATTATAACGTGATACTTAATTACTCCGTAGACTTCCGGCACCGATACATTTACATGATTAATCTCAGATCACTAAATTTGATAACAATTTTCGCAATATTAATTTACCGCATTAATTTCAAAACATGCCATTTCATAAATGTGTTATTTATTAATGTTATTGTGCAGTTGGCTCAAAATGAATTAAAATTATTAGATACTAAAGCGCAGGTGTTTAATGAGAGATTAATGCAGTGCGTAATTCTCTAGGTTAGCCTGAACAACACCTTCGACCACATCATCACTTACCATCAGGTGAGATAGTGGTCAACCTGACATGCATAAAAAAAACCATTACAATTTGTATTTTGCCATTTTCCTACACTCGTAACCGTTTACAAACATTTAATTTGTCATCGATCTGCCATTAATTAATAAAAGAAGATGTGACATACATTACCAATTTTCCCGCCAAACCCTTACCGCTGAAATTTCACAAATTTAAACGTCGAATGTTTCACTTATTTTTTAATTTGTTTATATTCATCAAAAGCAAATGTTTTATTCAGACGGCTATTCCCGGAATGGGGGCGCAGTGGGGCACGGTGACGTTGTTTTTTTTTAAATTATTTATCTAGTTGCTTTGAGGGTTGAGTCGGAGCGAACGGTAGAGAGCTACCAAAGGTTATATTAATTTAAATCCCTTTTAGTAAATCTTCTTAAGTCTTTGCACCTGATTTGTAGCTATAACGATAATTTGTGCTATCAAAGCTATTAAAAATCATTTTTAGTGTTCCGTGCCCAAAGGGAAAAACTGTCTGTCCGTCCGTATAACGTCTATGTTCCCGGGAAGCTCGTAAACGGAGTTACAAACCTGAAACGTAGATATTTTGTGAAGTTCGTTTTTTTTATTGCTGATAAGTAAGCCTTTGACCACAATATCACTTGATGGTAAGTGATGATGTGGTCGAAGGTGTTAACTGGCTTAATTTAGAATTACTGGCTCTCACGGACAGCTGCCGGAACACACCGTAAGGTACCTACTTGGCGACAGATTTTCTGCTTGAAAGTGGTCGCTAGCCAGGCGGGCATTCGCAAGATGCCCTTCCATCTTTGGGACTACGATAATGAAGCAGTGGCATTAGCTATGTACTGCCGCGCAGCAGGTCAATGGTTCGAATCCCGCCGCCGGCTTGATCTTCACCAGTGGAAGGGCTTTTTGCGAATGGCCGCCTGGCTAGCGACTACCCTCAAGTAGAAAATCTGTCGCCAAGCACCTGACGGTGTGTTCCGGCAGCAGACCTTGAGAGCCAGTGAAATAAGGCACAAGAGACTAAACAACTATGTCTCAAGGTGACGGGCGCAGTGCAATTCGTGACTTGTGACGAAATGCATCTGTTATAGGCAGAGGATACCGCTTAACATCAGGTGGGCCTCGAGCTTGTTCCGTCACAAGAACATAAAAAAAATGCGCGTGTTTCTTCTTCCATTGAAACCTGAGCAAGCGAAGGATTCTAGTATTTACGAGACGGTAAACATCTTTGCTGCCGAGCGAAACACATTTTTTATGCTGACTATACAGCGAGGAAAATGTTAGATTCTATATTATGGTAAATAAGTATTAAGAGTTAAATGTAAAATTATTACAATTTCTTATATTCAAAATAAAATATTTTTTTGGTAGTGTTATAAAGATTGTAAGTTACATTCATTATTATTATCAGAAAAATATTATTATAACACAAAGCTAGCCTATATCAGCCATAAAATATAAAAAAGCCTCTTGCTGAAGTCACCTGGCACCTGTGCCCGGGGTTTGAACTCAATACCTCACCACCCAATACGTCCAACTGGCGCTTTTAGACGCACGAAAGTGTGTTATTTAAATAGTTGAAATTATGAGTAAAGTTATTTCACAATTTATAATTTTAGAAAACCGACTGCCGGATCTTGTGGACATAAACCAACAAACGTTCGCGTTGTATTTGCGTAATGTCTAGCTTTTATCTGTCAATGTCACTAGTAGGTATTCTAATTATATACTTCATCATTTTTCTTTTAAGAAACCTTTTATATACCCCTCGATCGACTGTATGAAGAAACAAAATTTCTGCGGGTTCGTCAGCTGTATATCCTCGCTATTATTTTAAAATTTCACAAAACTGCGCATGAATCAGTGCTTGGTATAGGATCGCGGCGTTTAACATAGGTATCTCTAAAACCCAATTCAGGGTTTGCACATAGATTTATTTTCATTTTTGGGACCTACGTTTACGAAAACTTAAACAAAACAATTAAAATATACAATCTTTCTCGTTTTTAATGCAAAAATAAAGTCACAGTTTGGATATCCGAACATAACTATTTGAATACGGAAGACTTAATAATATAAACCATTTAAGATCGGTAATAGGTTTCTATGAATTATATATATTTAAGTATTCAGTGCTATAATTAATTGCATTATTTCACTCAGTATATACATATATATTATATAAGTAATATAAATTAGGAACAAAACACAACATAATGACATATTATCAATAAGCAGATACAGCATATACCTACATAGAAAAACCTTGATAATTATTGATTCAACCCTATTATTTTCTCAGTGGCGCGCGCGCACCCATCCGCGACGGGCGTGTGTTCAGTGTTCGCAGCGCTGACTCGCTTGTAATAAATATGACGAACGTTAACGTAATAAAGTGTAATGTGTGCAATATAGTTATAAACGAACTATTATCCTACATACAAAACAAAGTGTCGGTGATAGACGAAGTGACGCTTATTCGTGTGTGTACATCGGCTTTCACCGCTGAAGAAATAAAAGATGCGAAATCGCTTCTGTTTGATGCGATCCCGACGGAACAAAGAAAAATCCTGCGTAAAAACAAAGGCAAGGAGGAACGGGATTTAGGAGACATATTAAATGTTTTCAAATCCGTGGAGCCTACTATAATACCAGTTTATGTATCACGGGATTTGTATAAACTACCCCCAATTATTTTATCAGATCATTTAGACTGCTCCAAACTTCTAAAAGATATGATGATAATGAAAACCGAAATTGAAAACATAAAGTCTACTTATGCTACACTTGACAGCGTGAACGAATTGAAAACAGAAGTTTGTCATAAGAAGAAACATTGCGATAACTGCGAAAACATAATGATACCGTCGACGTCGACGCTCAAAATAAACACAAAGCGCGGCGCTTGGCTTGACAATGGACCTGCGGCGGGGCCTTCGAATGAATGTTATCTATTTTCGCCAAACAAGTCTCGTTCTGACAACGATAGTGAGTGTGGTAACATATCTCCTGCACAGCAGCATTACTCCGCACGTGAACGACAACAGTCGGTAGATTTTGGAGTCGGTGGTGTCCACGAAGGAGGGCAACCGCCCTCAGTGAGTCAGCAAGCCAGAGCTCGGACCGGTTCTGCAGAGGCGGCGAGCTGTGCTGTGACGTCAGAAATACCGAGCCCCGTGCCTCAGGTAGTACGACAGCTGACTGTCGCTGATAAGGCCGGATGCAGTTATGCAACGGAGCGACTTGAACCAAAGCAGCCAATGAAATCGCACGAGTTTTTGATGAAAGAAAATAATGATAATGAAGGATGGCAGAGGGTGTCGCATCGCAAGAAGCAATCAAAATATCGTTTCTTGGGCAAGTCAGGCGTAGCGAAAGATGCAGAGTGTACGTTCAAAGCAGCAGAAAATAAAATACCTATTTTCATTACAAACATACACTGTGATACCACTGAAAATGATATTATAAGTTATATCCGTAACAAAACGAAGGAAACAGTCGTATTAGAGAAAATAAATATGAGAGTAAAAAGAAGTCACAAAGCCTTTAAATTCTTAACGTCAGAATCTAACTTACCTATATACATGGACGAGAAGATCTGGCCTGCAGGTATTATATTTAGACGTTTTGTGAATTTTAAGTTTAGACAGGCGAACAGCATCTATACTGCGAACGGCTTAAATCAGCTTCAAAATGGATAAAAGCTCGTATCGTTTCGCAAGTTTCAATTGTAAAAATATTAAGCGATCCGTTAACGACGTTAAAAATTTATGTCGAACGTGTGACGTAATATGCCTTCAGGAAACGTGGCTGTTACCGCACGACATTCCCTTCGTCGGCACGATTGACAACAGTTTTGGCTATACCGCAACGTCAGCGGTGGATACTAGTGCAGATATCATGCGTGGGCGTCCCTATGGTGGTGTTTGTATCCTCTATAGGTATACCGCGTTCCAACAGGTGTCAGTGTTGCAGTGTAATAATGCTCGTATATGCGCTATCAAAGTTACAACAGGCGATAGTCCGGTGATAGTGATGAGCGTTTATTTACCAACAAATTCTCTGCATAATCTACCTGAGTTTACCGACTGCCTAAGTATAGTCAGTGCAATTATTGACGAGTATGGAGTTGAGTCAGTGTTCATCCTTGGCGACTTTAATGCGGATCCGGGTGAGTTGTTTTACAGTGAGCTAGCAAGTCTGTGTCGTGAGCAACAGTGGTCATGTGTTGATGTGGATATGCTTGGGTATGACTCGGGCACTTTTACTTTTATTAGTGAGGTGCACTGGACGAGCAGCTGGCTTGACCACTGTGTAGCTACTCACTCGGCGAAGCAAACTATTGTTGATGTGTGTGTGAATTATGATACTCTATGGTCTGATCACTTTCCCCTTATTATAAAATGTGATTTACAAGCGCTCACCCCAAAATTTTCACCTCAAATAACAAATGTGAATAAAGATGTAGTATGGGGTACGAGAAGCGAGGATCAAATCGCTAGGTACCTAAAAGAGTGTCATAATAACCTAAAAAAGATTGATTTTCCTTCGGAATGTGTTAGCTGTGGCGATTGCTTTTGTAGTATCCGTGATCACAGGCGTACTCTAGATAAGCTTTATTCTGACATTGTAACTGCTCTTCGAGACGCGGCGGTGGTGAGTCGGGGAAGCACTCGGAGAGGCGGGGGTGGCTCGCGCATAGTAGGGTGGAATAAACATGTCAGCGAGGCTCACGGGATAGCCAGGTCTAAGTTCAAGGAATGGGTGTTTTGTGGTAGACCTAAGTCTGGCTATGCATACCGGGAAATGTGTGACAGTAGAAGAGCGTTCAAATCACGACTAAAATGGTGCCAAAATCATCAAGATCAAATAAGAATGGACGCTCTGGCAGTAAAACATTCCAAAGGGGATTTCCGTGGCTTTTGGCAGAGTACAACCAAGGAGGATGCACGACCTGGCCTTCCCGTGAGCGTCGATGGTGTGAATGACCACAAAGAAATTGCTAATGTTTTTAAAAATCATTTCTCTGTGACCTCTCCATTAGGTCCGGCGAGGCAAGTGCTCGGTGCTGGCATGAACGCAACAGTAGTGGGGACTAATTTCCTAGCAAAGGATGTAAATAAAGCTATAAGATTAATTTCAAAAGGCAAGTCTCCAGGACATGATGGACTCAGCATTGAGCACCTGCAGCACGCTGGACCTCATATCTCTAGAGTGTTGGCTATGTTCTACTCACTGTGCGTGAGCCATTCGTACTTGCCAGTGGATTTTATGAGAACGATTGTAGTGCCTGTAGTGAAAAATAAAACTGGCGACCTTGCCGATAAAAGTAACTACAGGCCTATATCTCTAGCTACGGTAATAGCTAAGGTTTTTGACGGTTTGCTTAACGCACGGTTAAACAGATACGTAGCACTGCACGATAACCAATTTGGGTTTCGTCCTCGATTATCTACTGAAAGTGCCATACTGTGTCTTAAGCATACCGTCAAATACTATACAAAGCGTAAAACCCCAGTGTATGCTTGCTTCCTCGACTTATCCAGAGCCTTTGATCTGGTGTCTTATGACCTGCTATGGAAAAAGCTCATAGACATTGACGTGCCACAGGAACTTGTAAGCATTTTCCAGTATTGGTATGCGCAGCAGACTAACTATGTACGATGGGCAGGGGCAATGTCAGACCCATATCAGCTTGAGTGCGGTGTCAGGCAGGGCGGGTTAACTTCTCCAACCTTGTTCAATTTATACATAAACGGGCTTATTGTGGCGCTCAGCGGTCAGCATGTCGGCTGCCACATTGATGGCATTTGTGTTAACAACTTGAGCTACGCAGACGACATGGTACTGCTGAGCGCTTCAATATGTGGACTAAGGAAGTTGATTCAAACATGCGAAGAGTACGCGTCTGGTCACGGATTACAGTATAATGTAATAAAAAGCCAGTGGATGGTATTTGAGTCCGGGGGAAAAGCCCCTCAGAACACACCTTCTGTCTTGCTCAATAGTACTCCCCTAGTAAGGGTCGAGCGATTTAAGTACCTGGGGCATATACTCACCACTGACCTCAAAGACAACGAGGACATTAAGCGGGAGCGGAGGTCGCTTTCGGTTAGAGCAAACATGATAGCTCGCAGATTTGCACGTTGTTCGGCAGAGGTCAAGGTTACGCTCTTTAGAGCGTTCTGTACATCCCTTTACACGTGTAGTCTGTGGGCTGACTATAGCAAAAAGACGTACAATGACCTCCGTATCCTGTATAATAATGCCTTCAGGATGTTGTTGCGGCTGCCTCGATTCTGCAGCGCCTCTGGCATGTTTGCGGACGCGCACACGGCATGCTTTCATGCGACCATGCGTTTACGTGCAGCGTCCTTGGTACGCAGAGTTCGGGCCAGCTCCAACACCATCCTGGAGATGATTGCACTCAGATTGGACTGCCCCTACCTTCGGCATTGCTGCGATAGACATGTGGCAGTACCAATGCCGAAGAGAAAGTACTAATGTGTATGGTGGATGTGGTTATATATGTTACCAGGATCATTTTGACTGTTATTTGTACCTACTATTACATTTGTTTGATATGAATGGATTTGACATTATTTTATTTTATTTATTTTAATTATGACAATTTTCATTCATTTTGGTTAAAATTTTGACACCATATTTGACAATAAATTATTTAATTCTGATAGAAATTATGAAATGTATTTAGTTTTAATTATTGTAATTTGATAGTAATATTATTTTAATTTTATTATAAAACGCAACTAGTATAAATGTATGGGTGTAACTTACCTGAAATAAATTTATTTTGAATTTTTTTTTTTTTTGAATTTTGTAAGTTCGGACCAACATTCAGTTTTGTTTAAGCACTGATATGGAAAGAAGAAAAAAGCTACTCCGAAACAGGAAATTCTATTAGAGTGGTTATTTGTACAGAGTAAGAAATATTGTCAACTACGTTTTTTCTGGTACAATAAACTATTATAAACTTCTCAGTCGGGCACTCTTGTCAGAGTGGTGGTGGTTGCTTTGATGATGTACACGCAGAGGCATTCGTTAGGTCCCCAATATTCCCAAGGCTCACCCTCTTTACCCGTGGGGTGCCGGGTAAGAATTGCAACTCCCCATATCATCCCGTGGGTGTCGTGAGAGGCGACTAAGGGAAAGATACTGGAAGGTGGGCAGCAGCGCCTTTTACAGAACTACCAACTTACACTGCGATCCCCAAGACGCCTGCCAAGCGTGAGGATTATGGCAAATACCCCCTTAATAGGGGAGGCTGTGTTCAGCAGTGGACGATCCGACTGTTACAATACAGTTACCCTCTTAGCAATGTTCTTCCAATCGGTTAGAAGCGTTTCGAGTACACTGGACCGTGATAGACTGAGTTGCTTTTATTATCAGGTCAGTCCAGCGGGTTGATGATTAGCCGCGTAATCTTTTGCCTTCTACCTGGCCCTGAACCACTAGTCTTTCCACCAAGTCCTCTTTTCTGGAGATGTGACCAAAGAACTTCAAAATTCGTAGACGCTCAGTTGACGATAGTCGGTCTTTGATACAGAGTTCTTTGAGGATATATATTGGTGCGGAATACCATCCAATTATATACTTAGAGGTCTAGACAGCCTTTCCGTGCTTCGGAGGGCACGTTAAGCCGTCGGTCCCGGTTGTTGTCTTAGGATGGCAGTCGTTACAGCATGGTGGTAGGGCACTTTGCGAATGCCCGCCTGGCTAGCTACCACCCTCAAGTTGAAAATCTGTCGCCAAGCACCTAACGGTGTGTTCCGGCAGCTGTCCTTGAGAGCCAGTAATTCTAGGTTAGCCTGTACAACATCTTCGACCACATCATCACTTAACATCAGGTGAGATAGTGGTCAAAGGCTAACCTATTATGCATAAAAAAAAATATAAAAAAAAATGTACAACATTACTTAAGTTTATGTTTTTATTTATAATGTTATTTTGGTGTACAATAAGGAGTTATCTATATATCTACTTCTAAGATTGTAAATTTTGCATTAACTGCTGTTAAGCGAATAAGCTTAAAAATTTACATTGGATCCCTAAGACGCGTGACGTTTGAAACTATAGGAATGAAATATATGAGCGCTATATTTGGGATTGCTCAAATAGCAATCCCAAATACAACGCTCACAAAAGGTAAGTTCAAGTTACACGTGAAAAATATTTTGATTAAAAAATCCAGTAATTCTAGGTTAGCCTGAACAACATCTTCGACCACATCATCACTTACCATCAGGTGAGATAGTGGTCAAAGGCTAACCTATCGGGCATAAAAAAAAAATAAAAAAAAATCCAACTACACAGTTTGTGATTACTTACTTACGACAAAAATCCTTGGATAATTACGTCTTTGCCAAACTGTCACCTGCCACTTATGTAATTTAAACAAATATTATAAAAAAAATATAATAAAACTTGTAACATATTATTAAAAACATTTAAAAAGAATGGCCCCGAGTTTCTTGCCCGTTCTTCTCTCAGTGGCTCTATACAGTTGTTTGCTGAACGTAGCATAACAATGTGGAATATTTCAATATTAAAATTTGTAATTGACCTTCATAAGAGCGTCGTAGACGCCTAAATTTAATAAATGACTTTTGTATTGACTTTGAAATTACTCACTCACTACGATAGGTCAATTGGCAGAGCGTGTCCCGGCTATAGAAACGGATGACTCTCTCGTAGTTAAAAATGTTCCTTTCATTGTAATTTTGTATGCTATTTTATAATATAAAAAAACGCAGTTTTTGGAAAATGACCCAATATCCAAAATTATAGAAATGAATATTATATATATGTACAATTGTACACACCTCAAGTATTTATGTGATTCTAGGTATGTAGTGGGCGGAGAATATAAAAAGAGGCTATTTTTTCCTTTTTCTACTCCCTTTGGCGTCGCACGTTTTGTACATTTGTCAGTGTCTTGTTTTTGTGGCCATCTTAGTCTGTCACCAGTCATTCTAGGTTAAGCCTGTTAATACCTTCGACCACATCATCACTTACCATCACCTGAAATTGTGGTCAAAGGCTTACCTATCACCAATAATAAAAAATAAAAAAATAAAATCTTCAAAAGCGTCATACTTTAGTTGATTACGCGACTGTCTGTCACAACACTATTAAAATCGCTCCAGTTTATCGTTCAACTTCCGTTCTCGATTTTAAGCAAAAAATAATAAACAGTTAGGTCAAGGGAAATAAAGTTAAGTGGGCACATCCGGTTAGCAGCTAAATGAAATGCTAGTAAATTGAAATTGTTTCATGAAATAATATCACGTCTTATTATCCTAGGGGGGACCTGTAAAATAATTCACACTTTGGCTAAGGCAAAGATTTATATAATTATAGGAAGTGTGGTATCATACAAAAATAAAACAATTCAAATATTTATATAAAGTAAGATAGCTGAAGTTAATATTGAAGCAGTGATGGCTCAGTGGCATTGGCTATGGACTGCCGCGTAGCAGGTCCATGGTTCGAATCCCGCCGCGGGCTTGAGCTTCGCCGCACGTTGGAAGGGCATTTTTCAAGCTCCCGCCTGGCTAGCGACCACCCTCAAGTAGAAAATCTCTCGCCAAGCACGTAACGGTGTGTTCCGGCAGCAGTCCTTGAGAGCCAGTGAAATTACAGGCACATGAGACAAATATGTCTCAAGGTGACGGGCGCAGTGCAATTCGTGACGAAATGCATTTGTTATAGGCAGAGAATACCGCTTAACATCAGGTGGGCCACGAGCTTGTTACGTCGCAATAACATAAAATATATACAAATAATATGCATACATGTCAAAGATATAACAATTATTATTAAATAATTATGATTATTTAAAAAATATAAATCACTAGCTTTCTGGGCGCGGCTCCGCCCGCGCGTATGTCGGTTATCGCGCGAAAACATTAACCTCTTTTTGCGCAGTCAGATAAAAACTATCCTATGTTTTTTCCCGGGTCTCAAACTATCTCCATACCAAATTTCATTCAAATCGGTCCAGTAGTTGTGGCGTGAAAGCGTAACAGACAGACAGACAGACAGACAGACAGACAGACAGACAGACAGACAGACAGAGTTACTTTCGCATTTATAATATTTTGGAGGATAAGCGTGGAGGCGTGCGCGTCGCATCCCCTGCCAGTCCTTTCGAGGGCTGCAACTCCACTTAAAATCTCCGTGGTGGTAGGACTTCATTGAGGTCCGCCTGGATTGTTACCACCCACCTGCTAAAGAGTGCTGCCAAATGTCTACGTTGATAACGTAGACGTGTTCCAGCACTATTGTAGGTGAACCAGCCCCCCCTAATTCGCCCCTTGTGACTAACTCTCCCGAGACCGTTGATTGCATAAAAAGGACCCAGTAGACGTGATGAACATGACGGGTTGGCACGGGAGCCAGGGAGACCCGGTGAAACGGTTGTCCGCTGGCCGCCCGCGAGTCAGTAGGGGACCCGAACCCGTGGATCACTTTTTAAACTCCACCACGGGAGGCTGTCCCGCCAGCTCGCGCATAATCCTGCGTGGTGGCTGTCGTGCCGGAGTAGGAGACCGGAGTGGAACCCGGCAGGCACCCGCAGGGGGGACCGGGGGCCCTTCCGTCTCCCGTGTCAATCAATCACTCGTTCCGTCCCTCTATTGGGTTTCTAGTTGCCTTTATTTTATCTTTTGGATTGAAGCGGTGTATGCGACAACGCCCCTCTTACTTTATCCACACCATGGCCTAGTCTACTAAGAGCAAACGTTGTTCAGCGGCTTTCCATTCCACACTACGTGTGGACCACTGCAATATTAGAGGCTTGCACGCCAATCTCAATGCCGTCCACCTCCATCTTGAAACGGCTAAGCCTGCCCTGCTCTTTTTGACGGAGACACAAATATTTTCACCCGCGGACGCATCCTACCTCTCATACCCTGGCTACACGCTTGAGCATAAGTTCTTGCCTCGTGCTGGGGTATGCTTGTATGTGCGAGAAGATATTTGTTGCCGCCGTCTTAAAGGCCTGGAGGATAAGGACCTGTCGCTACTATGGACTCGCGTAGACTATGGTGGTCAAACGCGGATCTACGCCTGTCTTTATAGGTCCCATAGCGGAGACCGGGAGACTACTCGCCTGTTCGATTGTGTGGCTTCAGGGGCTGATAAGGTTCTTGAGCAATACGTTTCTGCAGAATTGATCATTCTTGGCGACTTTAATAGCCACCACTCCGAGTGGTTGGGATCGTCCAAGACTGACCATGCGGGGCATGCTGCTTATGACCTCGCTACGGCTTATGGACTCTCTCAAATGGTGTCAGGACCGACCAGAGTTCCCGACGTTGACAGCCACACTCCCTCATTGCTGGACCTTCTGCTGACCTCCAATCCGGACGGATATCAGGTCTCCGTCGAGGCACCTTTAGGTGGGTCCGACCATTGCCTGGTACGCTCCGAGGTGCCAACCCTAAGCCGCATCCGTCCCCCTCCACCTGGGAAACGCACCGTATGGCACTACGGGTCAGCCGATTGGGATGGGTTACGAGAGTTTTATTCCTCTTACCCCTGGAGGCAGCTCTGCTTCTCGACCTGCGATCTCGATGCTTGCGCCGACTCCGTCGCAGACGTTGTGCTGCAGGGCATGGAATGTTATATTCCGAACTCTGCAGTGCGCGTTGGCGGTAGAAGTCGCCCCTGGTTTAATAAGCCCTGTGCAGTAGCTTCCAAGTGTAAGCTTGACGCTTATAAGGCTTGGGCTACGGCGCTTGCATCGCAGGATCCTAAGTGCCCCGTTTTAAAAAAGAAGCTGAACGCTGCTTCAAGGTCTTGCAAGAGGGAAGTAGCCGAAGCCAAAAAGCTTCATGTGAACAGGATTGGTGACAAGTTGATGAGCTTCCCTTCAGGCGGTAAGAAGTTCTGGTCACTTGCCAAAGCTGCCGAGGGGAACTTCTGCCAATCATCACTTCCAGCACTTCGTAAGCCGGATGACAGTTTGGCCCACAGCGCAAAAGAGAAAGCAGATCTCCTTGGCATTCTCTTTGCCTCGAACTCGACTCTCGACGATGGGGATGCGGCACCGCCAGTTATACCGCAGTGCGAGAGTTCCATGCCGGATGTACGCATCTTTCAGAGAGCAGTACGGAAAGAACTCCTATCCCTTGATGTGCGAAAGTCGAGCGGGCCGGACGGTATCCCGGCTGTTGTTTTAAAAAAGTGCGCACCAGAGTTGTCCCCGGTTTTAACGCGCCTGTTTCTGTTCTCCTACACTTCGGGCTGTGTGCCATCATCGTGGAAGGTAGCTCTTGTTCACCCGATCCCTAAGAAAGGCGATCGCACGGACCCGTCTAACTACCGGCCCATTGCAATAACCTCTCTGCTCTCCAAAGTTATGGAACGAGTTATAAACTCCCAGCTTCTTGAATACCTGGAGGAACACCGGTTGATCAGCGATCGACAATATGGATTTCGTCAAGGCCGATCAACCGGTGATCTTTTAGCTTATCTTACGCATCGGTGGGCCGAAGCTGTTGAGAGTAGAGGAGAAGCGTTGGCGGTAAGCTTAGACATCTCCAAGGCCTTCGATCGGGTGTGGCACAGGGCGCTTCTTTCCAAACTACCATCATATGGCATATCCTCGGGGCTTTGCACATGGATATCCAGCTTTCTTTCCGGGCGAACTATTAAGGTCGTTGTGGACGGATCTTGTTCAGATGCCATGCCCATCAATGCTGGAGTCCCCCAGGGTTCTGTGTTGTCGCCTACGCTATTCATCCTGCATATCAACGACATGTTACGAATCGGTGACATTCATTGCTATGCGGATGATAGTACGGTCAGCGCACAGTACTCTGGTCGTGTTAGTGCCCCGCACTCTGAGGTGTTGGAAAGCAGAAACAGACTTGTGTCCGAGATTGAACATTCCCTTGCCAGAATCTCGGAGTGGGGAAATTTTAACCTCGTTAAATTCAATCCCACTAAGACACAAGTCTGCGCGTTCTCAGCAAAAAAAGCTCCTTTTGCCATCACTCCGCACTTTCAGGACATTCCCCTGAACATCTCTAAGAGCATGGAGATCCTTGGTATCAGCATTTCTAGCGAGGTTCAGTTTAGGGGTCATTTGCAGGCTAAAGCGAAACTCGCTTCAATGAAGCTCGGTGTGCTTAACAAGGCGAAGCGGTACTTTACACCTAGTCAGCGGCTTTTACTCTACAAAGCACAAGTGCGGCCCCACGTAGAGTACTGCTCCCACCTTTGGAATGGCGCACCGAAATACCAGCTTCAGCCTCTTGACTCCCTACAGCGACGAGCCGCTAGAATAGTGGACGATCCTAAGCTCTCCGACAGGCTGGATCCACTCAGTCTCCGCAGAGATGTAGGTTCCCTATGTGTTTTTTACCGAGTGTTTTTTGGGGAATGTTCCGACGAGCTTTTTAACCTTATTCCTGCGTCGAAATTTTACCACCGCACATCTCGACACCGTCAAAAGTCCCATCCCCACATCCAGCAAGTATGGACATCACACACTGTTCGCTTTTGTCGCTCCTTTCTTCCGCGTACTTGTGGGATGTGGAACGACCTACCTCCGGAGGTCTTTCCGCGAGGCTACGACATGGACCATTTTAAAAGGGGCATCTACAAATTCCTCTCTGGGCAGGCAACGCATCGGCAGCGCATCTAGTGTTGCAGATGTCCATAGGCGGCGGTTACGTTTACCATCAGGCGGGCCGTCTGCTTGTTTGTCACCCATAATATAAAAAAAAAAAAAAAAAAATTAGTACTGATGTATTTTTTTTTATCTGTACAATATATAACATCCTAACAGTATACACCAAGTAGTGTTCTTATACGTATGTACATAAAAAAGGGAAATAATTAATTTAAACTTTTAAAAGCAAAATTTCCACAGTCAGTGCAGTTGTGCAATCCGCACGTTTGCTCACAAAACAATTCAGTATCATTGGAGATATTATTTCATAAGCATAGTACCGACTTCTACAATTTATTTCGTACCTTTCAGTGATAAAAGTAGGTTCCGGTTTTTTTGAAAAATATTTTTTTGTTTATTATTTAGTAGCTTTCCGGGCGCGACTCCGCCCGCGCGTATTTCGGTTATCGCTCAAAAACATTAACCTCTTTTTTGCGTAGTTGGATAAAAACTGTCCTATGTTTTTCCCGGGACTCAAACTATTTCCATACCAAATTTCATTCAAATCGGTCCAATAGTTTTGCCGTGAAAGCGTAACAGACAGACAGACAGAGTTACTTTCGCATTTATAATATTAGTACTGACTAGCAGCGCTCAACTGAACAGAGAAGTTGTCCTAATTTTTCTTTTTCATAACACGAGTAAGTCTGTATCCTTAGAATATTTTTTCCGACACTGTTTGTGATGTCGTATTTACCTGGCCGTCAGCCATATTTGTCTCCCGAGTGCTGAACCGTATGCACAGATTAAAATAATGGTGCACCACGCCGTAGTGTAGTAACGAAGCTGACGCAGCGAAATGAAATGCTGATAATACATATGTGTAAAATGAAAACATTCTATACTAAGGGCCCGTTTCAGAATATACTAATAAAGTTTCGGGTTGCTATGCAACATATAACATAACTGAATGATAAAAATGACAGTTAACATGCAGCGCATGGATAGGCTAAATCGATGACTGTGAAACGCAAAGATAGTTTTTTGTTAATCTGGGTAGTAAAACCGGAACTTACTCGAACATTCTGAAACAGACCCTAAGGGCCCGTTTCAGAATATCATGATAAAGTTTCGGGTTGCTATGCAACACATAAAATAACTGAATGATAAAAATAACAGTTAACATGCAGCGCGTTTCAAGCTTTAACCAATGGATAGGCTAAATCGATGTCTATGAAACGCAAAGATAGTGTTTTATTTATTAAATATATTCTGGGTAGTAAAACCAGAACTTACTCGAACATTCTGAAACAGACCCTAAAAGTATGAAGAGCAAGTTAAAAATGTAATTCATTAATATAATATTGTATGAGCGTTGGTAGTATATCTATGTAAGTAAATAATCTAGTTCATAAGCAAGCTTGGATCTTCACTTTTGCATGCCAAATATGGTGGAATGTGCAGATCTGTTTAAAGTTTTGAAGCGCTCGTAGCGAAGTTTGCTTGGCCATTCTGAATCGATCAGCAAAGTTAAGCAACGTCCGCCGCGGTCAGGAGTTGGATGGGTGACCGCTGGTGACATTACTACTGAGCGCTTCCGTGCTTCGGAGGGCACGTTAAGCCTTCGGTCCCGGTTGTTGTCTTAGGATGGCAGTCGTTACAGCATGGTGGTAGGGCACTTTGCGAATGCCCGCCTGGCTAGCTACCACCCTCAAGTTGAAAATCTGTCGCCAAGCACCTAACGGTGTGTTCCGGCAGCTGTCCTTGAGAGCTGTCCTGTACAACATCTTCGACCGCATCATCACTTACCATCAGGTGCGATAGTGGTCAAAGGCTAACCTATCAGGCATAAAAAAAAAAAGTTATCTAATAACTTTACTGTATTGTATAAATAATTACTTACATTCTTGCAAATAAATTAAATTAAAATACTATGAACTATATACAACACTACAGCTATTACAATAAAAGCATTTAGACAACCTATAAGTCATAGCAGACTCATAGGCAGTCTAAATGCTCCAACCCAGTACCAGTTGGCAGCGTGCCCAGCATGCTGGCAGCATTGTCCCGTTGAATTGCAATGCTTATTCGTTGAGACAAATATGTGCCAGCATTTTGATCACGCGTCGCATCGACCAATCGCTCTGATAAGTTTTGTAAAATACGATGAGTTCCCGGTCCCCACGGACCTAACGTCTCTACACCAAACCGAGTACCGAGTAACCCATACCGAGGTTCACACTTTTAAATGTTGAAGTCGGTTCCAATATGCGGTAAAAAAAAATGTACCTTTTTTGTGTGCTACTTACAGGATCGATTGTCATTTATTGGCAATGACTATATATATCATCAAGATAGGAAAAAAATCGTTTTTTTACCAAAAAATGGAACCGACTTCAACACTCAAAAGTGTAAAATAACTTGTCTTGTTAGTACCATGCGCCCAATATTGTGATAATAGGTACTATCATGGTACCGAATTCAAAAAGTTATTTCACACTTATGAGTGTTTAAGCAAGCTGCTTCACTTTTTGCTAAAAAATGTATTAGACAGGAAGATCTGAAATTAAATATAGATAATTAATAAAATGTATTAATTTTGTTTCAGGTAATTACAAGATACATACATGGCTGCTGAAATTCATCAGTCAGCATGGATTCCGGAAATCAGGAACTAATATCGGATATTGAACGGTCTGCATCAGTCATGGCAAGGGTGGGCTATGTCATACTATACCGATAAGAAAAAACTTCTTATCTACTATAATATAGATTTTTATCTAAGAGCCTGTTTCAGAATGTTCGAGTAAGTTCCGGTTATACTACCCAGAACATATAAATTAAATAAACGCTATCTTTGCGTTTCACAGTCATCGATTGAACCTATCCATCGGTTAAAGCTTGAAACGCGCTGCATGTTAACTGTAATTTTTATCATTCAGTTATTTTAAGTGTTGCATAGCAAACCGAAACTTTATTAGGACATTCTGAAACGGACCCTAAGGTAAATAAACCGGCCAAGTGAGAGTCGGACTTTCACACTGGAGGTTCCATACCAACGGACAATGTAATTGTTGTATGTATATATAGATAGATAACACTATTGCACTCGCTAAATAATATAAACAGTCCTTCAGGAATATTCCACCTTAAAATAGTACAATCTATACCTCAAAAGCAATCTCTTCCAGGCAACCGTAAGGAGAATAAAAATATGTTGATTGACAATATGGAGTAAGGTAGGTATATAAATAAATAGTAGGTACATGAATCATCCATATTTAAATTATATTCAGGTAAATATCATTGTAAGTGAACATAAGTTCTTATGAGAATACAGTTATCTAAACCTAAAATATGGTAATAAATAACATTGTAAGTGAACATAAGTTCTTATGAGAATACAGTTATCTAAACCTAAAATATGGTAATAAACTATTTATTATCATGTTAACATATTTATTTACATGTAAACTGACTAACAAAAAAACTGTTTTAATTCGAATGCTCAGAATTATCAGCGACAACCCCACTTAATTTTTTATGAAAATAATAGCTAGACTAATGTTTTAATCGAAATCGGTAAATTATTTTATTATATGTTTATATTTGGAACAATTAAATAAAACTTCACTAAAAAACTTTAACCATCAACTAAAACGTGCAATTTTCGACTTTCGTGCGATGGAACAAGCGGGAGTGAAAAATGATTTTTTCCTGGCATTGGGCGCACTCTTAAGTATAATATGTAATTGATATGTATCATGTATAATACATGCTTTAGGGCTACCTACATACAAATTTTATAAACGGGCCTTTTGAACATTTTTTTTGTGGGTTGAATATTGAAGTGTCGGGAGTGTCCCCATCGGCCAATAGACACTCAATGGAGTGTCTTGACTCAAGCCTCAGCGAGTGCTGAGTCTCAGAGAGTCGATGGCACTAGACTCGACACTTGAGTCATTGTGCAGCTCCTATATTGGACGGCGAGTTCAAACGTGGCATATCTTCGATTTCATATCGGGTTTTGATGACGTGAATAGATAATGCAAGAAATGAGGAACGTTTTAACTTACTTTCATAAAAGGTGTTCCTCATTTCAGAGCGTAAGTATTCCATAACAGACTTCAAAAAAGAAGGTTGTCCCGAAGCGTATATTTTATTATGACCGAGTGAGAACGAAATTCGAGCGAAGCGTCTCTGCTTTAACTTACACAATAATGCTTTCGTATGTCCGGTTGTCCTCTACAGGTCGCATTTCTCAACCGAATCTGGTGAAATTTTGTGAGTAGGTTTGATAATACCATATATTTTTTTTGTCTACTCAATTTTTGTAAATTATTAAAAATGACGGAGATATACATAAATATATATATGGGGTGAACTTAAAAAAATCATATATCTGCCGTATCGATATTTACACTTTTTTGTTACCCTTCTCAAGAAGCTAAATTTTGTCAGAGGAACTTATTTATCCAATAAAATTATAAGGGCCGGGATGGAAAAGAATGAAAAAAAAACACTTATTCCCTGTGTCAAATCACAGGAGGATTTCTTCAGCTTCTGGAATAATAAAATATATTTAACAGTTTTTTTTCAAGCTTCTTTTGGTACCGATCTAAGAAGTCTAACTTGTTTGGTAAAACCTAGGCTATATTAACCAGACGAGCAATAAAATATCCTACTACAATACATTCACTTTCATTTACCTTTTCGCGTCCGCGGTTTCATTGAGGGTGAGGCTTAATGGTACTTAACCACCCTTTCCGGCTTAAAAAGTATACTTGAAAAGTGTCGATTGGGATTTTTGAAGTGGATACAGGATGCTCTGTGAATATCTTATGGACAAATATCCTCTGGTTTAGTCAGTGACCGAATATTTTTAGGGGTGCCGTGCGAATATACAGAAATAATTTAAGATATTATGTGCTTGCGTGCGTCAGTTTCTTTCATAATAAATATTTTTAACAAAAAATTGAACCGTCTTCAACACCCAAAAGTGTGAAATAACTTGTTGAAGTCGGTACCATGATGGTTCAAAAGTACCTATTATCACAATATTGTGCGCATGGTACCGACTTCGACAAGTTATTTCACACTTTTGGGTGTTGAAGTCGGTTCCATTTTTTGTTAAAAATTTGTTTTCAATCTTTTTAGTGTAACTCAAAAATGGTTTGACCGATTTTGATGAATTTCAAAATGGGACCAAACGACAAGCATCAGCATTCAAACAAAAAAAGAATTTTCAAAATCGGTTCACCCAGTCAAGAGATCTGAGGTAACATATATAAAAAAAAAATACACACGAATTGAGAACCTCCTCCTTTTTTGGAAGTCGGTTAAAAACTAAAATAATAAAGAGTCTTGGTCCATACCGTTTTAGGATTTAGTTAACTTAAGTAATTTTCCTATTCTTTTAAATTGCATCGTTCTCCAAACATCGGTTATTTCAAGAAGGGAATTTCGTAAATCTAATGTTAGCGCTAGAATACATTTTTTAACCGCCTTCCAAAAAGTAGGACTTACTGAATTCGACACGTACCTATATTATACTAGCTTGCCGCCCGTCCGGTCAAAATATAATTTAATTTCATAGCCCCTAAGGTGTGTGGTAGGTGCGTCTTGTCTCTTCATTGTTTGAACATGTCGAGAGAATAAATGAAAATTAAATGGAATGACTAAACAAGTATACGTGGGACAAGTGAACGGAAGTGTTGGAAGGGGAAGACCTAGGCGGACGTTCCGAAATCAGATTGAAGATGTTCTGAAAAAAGGCCAGGTCAAGAGTACCCTAAACCAACGTTCGTGTATGAAAGGATTGATGAGTGTAGATGAAGCGAAAGAGATATGCAAGGATCGTAGCAAGTGGAAATCTGTGGTCTCTGCCTACGGGAAAGAAGCGTGATTTTTTGATGCCTGATAAGTTAGCCTTTGACCACTGTCTCACCTGAGGGTAAGTGATGATGTGGTCGAAGGTGTTATTGAGGCTAACCTAGAATAGAATATGTGATTTAAATAGAATTTGTGATTTTAATATTGTTATGTTTGCAATAACGCCTGCTCTGCGGATTACAAATTACAAATTTTAAGCTAAAATGACAATGTCATGTTAGCTCAGTCGGTCAGAGCATACCCCGGCTATAGAGGTGGATGGACGCGGGTTCGAATCACGCACATGACTATATTTTTTTCTCGATAATTTGTAATTTTGTAAAGAAGCGTGATGTTATGTATGTATGTAGGTATATATATATGTACCACCTATACCACTGATCCACCCTCATTTAATACCTGAATGAGAATGGTGTCAAAGTGAACCCATATAGTGGCGGAAGGCTGAAGCATGAAGCTCCACAAGTGCTGCCAACTGTGTAGTAATCTACCATATTTGTCGGACTGTTGGGAAGATAAGCCTAAGCCATTATATACTTATGACTGTAAATATATCAACTTTGAAGTGCTCGTGCCGTTCTCAACCGATATATACCGTGGATATTAATATATCAATAATACTGCGGGGGGGTGTTTTTTTTTTATTATTATGGGATAGGAGGGCAAACGAGCAGGTGGCTCACCTGATGGTAAGTGATCACCGTCGCCCACAAACATCCGCAACACCAGAGGTCTCGAGGATGCGTCGCCGGCCTTTAAGGAGGTAATATGCTCTCTTCTGGAAGGTTCCTAAGTCGTAACTGTTCGGAAATACTTCACCTGGCAGCTGGTTCCATAATGTGGCAGTGCGAGGTAAATGCCGTGAAAACCGCAAGGTTGTGGACTTCCAGACATCGACATGAAATTGATGAAACATCATGCTTTCTCGGGATGTCCGGTGGCGAAATTGAGCTGCAGGTAGTAAATTGAACAGTTCCTCAGAACACTCTCCGTGATAGATACGGTAAAAGAAAAGAAAAAAAAAAAGTTGGTGTGGAATCAATAACTGAATATGTTCCACTCATGTTTAATTTTTACATACATACTTATCTAACTAGTGGTGCAGTGTCTTGGAGCAGGATAGCGACAACCGCGGTTTACTCCATTCACACACGTAAGAACGCCACGGGAAGTCAATGACCGGCTAAAGTAGGCACAACATAACAGCTGTTTCGTTTACTTACCTATTCTGCTCTGGTCGGTCTCTGGCGGCTTGCGACAAAAGAACGCGTGACGCGGTTGCGGTGTAACACAATACGGCATACCTAGGTACCTATAACTCAATACAATTGGTACTTACGTAGATTTAAAATTAAAAATAATGTAGGTAAGTAAAATTTGTGAGTGGCGTAGATACACCAGGTTCGTAGACGTGCCACAGCTTACGCAATAGTTAATATAGTTATTACTGATTTTGCGAGTGTAAAAATTGAACATGAGTGGAATATATTCAGTTACCGATTCCACACCACCCCCCGCAGTATTGTTGATATATTAATATCCACTTTATATTGTTGCATATCCGAACAACTAGGATATGCAACGTTCACTGCTGGCAAGACTTGGATGGGTGACCGCTATTGGCATTTACTGTTAATCGCTCAAGTGCTTCAGAAGGCTCGTAAAGCTGTCGGTCTCGGTTGTTGTTTAGGCTTATTTAAATTAATCTTTATTAAATTATAATATTACTATTAATGTCGAAACAACTATTAAATACATATTCCGTTTTGCAAGTTAAGTCGCTTCTATAATACTTATAAAATGTATTTAATTTATTAAAAAAAATAATTGGTTTAAAAAGTATTTTTAAATAGGATTAATATTAATAGAATACTTTGTGAATAGATAATTGTATACACAAATTATTCTATTAACACTGTATTACTATTCATTAGCTACTTACTGACTGACTTAAACACAAAAGAATATGACACATAGGCGCCGTTTCAGAATGTACTAATAAAGTTTCGGGTTACTAACCAACACATAAAATAACGGAATGATAAAATGACAGTTAACATGCAGCGCTTTTCAAGCTTTAACCGATGGATAGGCTAAGTCGATGACTGTGAAACGCAAAGATAGTGTTTTGTTTAATAAATATGTTCTGGATAGTATAACCGCAACCTACACGAACATTCTGAAACAGGCCCTTAGTATGTACTACGTTCTAAAGATAAAATACTTGGTAAAAACGGCCAGTTATAAAACATTTTTTAGAAGCGCTCGTAGCGAAGTTTGCGTAGCTGTTATTAACCGATTAGCAAAGTTAAGCAACGTCCGCCTCGGTCTTACTTGGATGGGTGACCGCAGGTGACATTACTACTGAGCGCTTCCGTGCTTCGGAGGGCACGTTAAACCGTCGGTCCCGGTTGTTGTCTTAGGATGGCAGTCGTTATAGCATGGTGGTAGGGCATTATGCGAATGCCCGCCTGGCTACCACTCTCAAGTTGAAAATCTGTCGCCAAGCCCTTAACGGTGTGTTCCGGCACCAAAATTCCAATGTTCTAATTCTAATTTAACTTCTTTTTTAATGTGATTGAGACGGAACGAGCACAAGGTCCACCTGATGTTAAGTGGAATAACCTCTGCCTATAACAGAAGCATTCTTCCGAAAGAATTGCACTGCACCCGCCACACTGAAACATATTATAGTTGTTAAGTCTCATGTGCCTGTATTTTTTCTGGCTCTCACGAGGCTGGTAGCTAGCCGAGGGGCGAGTATCTGCAAAATGCCCTTCCACCATGCGGCGAAGCTCAAGTCGTGGTGGTGCTCGAATGACGGACCTGTAGTACGGCAACCAATAGCTATTACCGCTAGGCCATCATTTCGTTCAAAAGATAACCCAAGAAAATAAACCGTTACTAAAGTAATCAATATGTATAAAAAAATACATATTAATAATGCTTCCCGAATCTCACAGATGCATTTTATTAATTTTATATATGTATATCATGTTTCAAAGCAATATTTACTGCTTATGACCCATATTAAAATAGAAATCATGTAAGTTTTTTTCATCAACACGACCGGAATTGACTGGATTAGATAATCTAACTGAGTAAAAGGCTTTTTTTAAATATATAAATGCAGTTTCTACTAACTAAAAATAACTAAGAAGTAAATCGATGACATGGTACCTAAGAAGAGATCTTTTTATGTTTTATACTTTCCGACTCCTCCATACTGACCTATCTAAATGGGCCACCCTGTGCACCACCCTATGATAGCCTATAAAGCCTACGACCGTTTATATCACCATCGTAGCGCCTTGTAAGTGCCGTAGCAGATGCGTAGACACGCTACACCGTAGCCGTAGCGCCGTAGCGTGACCACAGAATAAGTTATAGTGCAGTAGTGTCGTAACTAGTGACGTCATGTGCAGGACAAACTGCATGTTGGTTTAAACGGGGCTAGTTACTTGAATATAATAGAAATATACTTCTGCTATATACTTGATTGAGCTTAGTTATTTTTTTACACGACTGCCCAAAAAAAGAGTGTTTTATTTTCAGGTCTCATACACATCACAAATATGTATGTATATTTGTAAGTTTCTTTATTCCACCATAAATTTTAAACGGCTTAGCCGATTTCTATGTATGAGTATGCAATAAATGGATAGTTCTATTATACATAAAATATAAAATATTTATAAAATATTATTTTCATATAATTAAATCAGTAAAATAACACTCTGTATAAATTTTAAATCGTTGAGTAGGCGCTGCAGTTCTCTGCCTGCATGTGCGCAATCCCCTCTCCCCAGCCGTGAGGTACTTCAGAACCGGTTACAGTTCGAGATCCAACACCGCCGCGCGCCGCCCCCCGCCGCGCCACGCTGCCGCGGCTGTCGCGCGCTTAGCCGAGAAACAGCGTTTACAGTTATAACTATTATAATTCTGTTCTGTGCAGATATTAAAATAGGTGCTTGCTTCATTTCTTTTTAGTAGATTAATAGTTCACGGAGGAATATGTGTTATGTAAATCTCTTATAAATTAATGTTAAGCGCACGTTGCGAATAAGAGTATCGAGACAAACCTAGTGGTTTTTCGATATAATGTTAATAGATTTAAGAATACATTGTGAAAGTGAAATAAATAAAAAAAAAAAAAAAAAAAAAAAGATATCGTAAGATTTGTCTTGATAGTGCAAGCAATGTAAAGATTGGTTTATTTATTTATTTAAAAAACAGTGGCTTACATACTAAATCCAAAACACCATCATGTCAATTAATAATACAGAGATAATATATAACGTAGCTAGTGAATAAATATTATTATGAAGAATAAATGCAAGTACAGATAAGTTAGACCAAATTAAATTACATTATAATAATATAAATAAAAAACTAAAATTGAAATAACAAAAATTCAAATGAAATCACATTGAAATAAAATTATTAGAAATTAAATTACATTAATAAATTAAAATTTTAATACATTTAAATAAAATAATTATAATTTAAATACCATTAAGCATGTCTGATTATTATAGCGATACTGTCAGCAAACATATCTACATTATCGTCATAATGGAGCATGTCGAGTCGACGAGAACCCTGGCGGATTTTAGACGCCATATTGTGAGATTTTTTTCTCCCAATCCTTTGAGTTTTTTTTTTTAATTAGATAAGCAAGCATTTGACCTCTGTCTCACCTGATGGAAAGTGACGACGCAGTCGACGGTGGAACATACTTGCCTAGCAGATACCTATTTACTCTGATCTTGAAGACTTCCAGATTATATCTTTCCGGAAATAAAGACGCTGGTAGGGTGTTCCATACTTCGGCCGTACGCATTATAAAACTGGATTTAAAACGCTTTGTGCGTATTTTCGGGATATCGACCATGTATGGATGCCGTGTTCCAGTGCGTCTTGTCGTCCGATGAAAGAAAGGAGAAGAGGGAATGAGGTTATGTAAATCGATCGCACATTCTCCGAAATGAAGCCTGTAAAAACACCGATAAACTGGCAACTTTGCGTCTATGCTCCAGGCTTTGGAGTCTAGCCTCCACCAACGCATCGTCACCAATGAGCTTCTTTGCTCGATGATCTATGGAGTTCAAGGCTTCGAGCTGGTATTTAGCCGAACCATCCCACAGATGGCTACAGTATTCCATAGTAGAGTGGGTTTAAAATGAATAAATATATATGACTTATAGTTTTAACTTCAATGAAACGATTATACGTTTAACAAAAATAAAAAAAATGCACTCGAGTTTTTACCTAATTAATTTATACTTCCTGTACATCTATGGGTCTGGTAGAGGGTTATAGGCTTGGTCCCCATTACACCATCATCTACGTAGGCTTCGTATCGATGATCTCGTATCTCGTAACCGTAAAGGATCCACTATGATGTGTATGAAATATTGCACCATTAGGATCGATCTTATTGGTGGGGTTTTTACCGCGCACACCGCTCACCTTCCCCGGACATATCTGGTAGATAATTTGTGATATATGTAATGTGTCCGTGGGCGATGGTGATCACTTACCACCAGGGAGCTTTTTTGTTTTACGGAAAAAGCTTGAGATCCATTAAGTCTAACTGGTGCCTACAACAGAAGCATTTGGTCACGAGTGACAAACTGCGCCCACACGCTGACACATACAGTTGTTGGGTTTGAGCTTCATGCCCTGTAACTTCACCGGCACCCATACCCTTCGAACCAACCCTTTTTGCATGGTGGAAGGGCATTTTGCGAATCCCCACCTGGCTAGCGACGACCCAAAAGTAGAAAATCTGTCGCCAAGCACCTAACGGTGTGTTGCAGCAGCAGTCCTTGAGAGCCAGTGAAATTACAGGCACATGAGACTTAACAACTATGTCTCAAGGTGACGGGCGCGGTGCAATTCGTGACTTGTGACGAAATCTATTATAGGCAGAGTTTAGTCCGCTTAACATCAGGTGGGCCTCGAGCTTGTTCCACAATAACATTACTGCTTGGCGGTATATGTAGAAATAGATATTGTGACAGTATTTATTGTTAATATTAAGAATCCTGCAATTACGCACCTCCGCGGATTAAATTACAAACTTACTATGAGAGGAAAAATTGACCCGCACATGTATTATTCTTCTAATTTTAATATTAAAATGAAGTCAGTACTTCCTCGGACAATATCGTTCACAAAGAGGTCTACTCACACTAAAGGTGAGATTCCTACTCAAAAAAATACTTTAGATACAGATAACTATGGCGAAGTTAAAATAATTTTATTATGTAACATAGAGTACTTGAACAAACGCATAGAAAGGCTCATTGCTCATCGCCCGCCGTCAGTAGCACGCGCTGTCGTCCAGGCGGAATGATTACGACGTCATTGCCATACGCACTGCAATGTATGGGTTGATCTGTCAACCGAAACAAGATGGCGGCAGTGAGCGATATTACTTTAGTGTTAAATCATTTTATGGGTATGAACATATGGTTGGTGGACTCTAATTCACCTGCGCTTTATGGTTCTTACATAGAAACTAAAACGCACATAAAGCAGTTACGATAATCACTGCGTACGAAATACAATGAAAAATCGGCCAAGTACGAGTGGGACTCGCGCACGAAGGGTTCCGTACCATTATCTGTAACCTAATCTTGCAAGTTACAGACACTTTCCACTAGGATTAAATGGAATGATGAACCTCTTTTATTGTATGGGAGCCCCCTAACTATTTATTTTATTTTAATTAATCATATTTAAAGAGAATATAAAATTAAATATTCTGTGAATAGTTAAAGCGTCTACCTGTCACCGTTATTAGTATCGAGCAAGAAACGGTAGAAAAAACAAGTTTGTTGTATGGGAGCCAACCTTAAATTTTTTTTTTTTTTTTAGTATTTGTTGTTATAGCAGCAATAGAAATACATCTTATGTGAAAATTTCACCTTAAATATTTATTTTAATTTATTTTTAGTATTTGTTATTATAGCAGCAATAGAAATACATCTTCTGTGAAAATTTCAACGGTCTAGCTATCACCTTTCTAGAGATACAGCCTGGTGACAGACGGACGTACGGACAGCGAAGTCTTAGTAATAGGGTCCCGTTTTTACCCTTTGGGTATGGAACCCAAAAAAGTGTTGAAGTCGGTTCCATTTTTTGGTCAAACATTTTTTTCACTCTTTTTAGTGTCCCTTGTCACTCAAAAGTGTGAAATAACTGGTTGAAGTCCATGCGCACAATATTGTGATAATAAGTACTTTGACTATCACGGTACCGAATTCAACAAGTTATTTCACACTTTTGAGTGGTGAAGTCCGCCGCGTGACGAAATGGAAAATTCGTCCGCCTGATAATCGTCATGCATGCCCATTACAGTGTCACACTGTAAGGCGACACTGCACTGCGCACGTTACTTCGATACATACCACACAGTACTGTTTGTACATTAACTCGTTTGGAAGCAGAATGTCTGCAGTGGTACCCAACAAGGCGTACTCTAGGTGTAAGGGCCTCATCATCATCATTTCGGCCGCAAGAAGTCCACTGTTGGATATAAACCTCCCCCATAGATTTCCAAATAGAACGGTTGGAAGCGGCCTCCATCCAGCGTCTTCCTGCAACCTTAGTAATACCGTCCATCCACCTTGTGGGTGGTATTCCGATGCTGCGCTTGCTGGTTGACCTCCATTCGAGAACCTTTCGGCCCCATCGACTACCAGTTCTGCGTGCTATATGCCCTGCCCATTGCCACCTCAACTCACTAATCCGCCGGACTGTCAGAGGCTTTCGTTCGTCTACGGATCTCATCATTCCTGATTCGATCTCGTAGAGAAACCGTTTATGACAATCTCCATAGCTCGTTGTGCGACTTTGAGCCTTATTTAGAAGACTCACAGTAGGAGGCCACGTTAGCTGTTCTTAACCGATCCGCAAAGTTAACCAACGTCCGCCGCGGTCATGAGTTGGATGGACCGCTGGTGACATTAGTACTGAGCGTGCACGTGCTGAAGAGGGCACGTTAAGCCGTCGGTCCCGGTTGTTATCTTAGGATAGACGTTTTAGCGTGGTGGTACGGCATTTGCGAATTGTCTCCTGGATAGTTACCACCCCCAAGTCGAAAATCTGTCGCCAAGCACTTAACGGTGTGGTACGGCAGCTGTCCTTGAGAGCCAGTAATTCTAGGTTAGCCTGAACAACATCTTCGACCACATGATCACTTACCATCAAGTGAGATAGTGGTCAAAGGCTAACCTATCAGGCATAAAAGATACGATTCGGTTTCCTATAAAGAGAAAAACGTAAAGGCGTATGTACTGGATAAATTTACTTTACGAATCAAATTCATCTGGCTTTTGAAATAAGTATGTACAAGTAGAAATTACGAAAGTTTGTACAGTGTGACCTTATAGACAGACGGATCGATGAATCCGTATTGAGCTAACGCTTGCCGTTGCTATGGTAACGGTTTCAAGTTGTTTCAAGTACGAACGTACTGTGTCGGGAATAATTTGGAATGAAATTCAAGCACATATAATATGTATGTTTGAATAATTTATTTGAATTTTCTGTTAATATTTGTTTAGAAAAACTATTATGTATACACACTGCCAACTGGTAGTGGGCTGGAGTGTTTGGACTGCCTGTGAGCAATAGGTTGTCTAAATGCTTTCATTGTAGTCGCATATCCTTAAACGTTTTAGTAATTTATTTGAATTTCCTGTCAATATTTGGTTAGAAATACATTCATATTATTACACGCTGTCAACCGGTACCTAGTCGGCTGGAGCATTTGGACGGCCTGTGAGTCTGCAATGGCTTGTAGGTTGTCTAAATACTTTTGTAGTAGTATGTTTATTGCAGTAGCTGTAGTGTTGTTTTACTTGTTATTACACGAAGCGCTTGTACACTTCACTTAAGTTAATCCTAATAAACATCTATAGTATATATTTAAGTGTCAGCAGGAAGTTTTATGTTATTGTGACGGAACAAGCTCGAGGCCCACCTGATGTTAAGCGGACTAACCTCTGCCTATAACAGATGCATTTCGTCACAAGTCACGAGTTGCACTGCGCCCGTCACCTTGAGAGATTGTTGTTAAGTCTCATGTGCCTGTAATTTCACTGGCTCTCAAGAACTGCTGCCGGAACACACCTTTAGGTGCTTGGCGACAGATTTTCTACTTGAGGCTGGTCGCTAGCCAGGCGGGCATTCGCAAAATGCCCTTCCACCATGCGGTGAAGCTCAAGCCCGCGGTGGGATTCGACCCATGAGCCTGCTGCACGGCAGCAAAATGGTGTTTGGTGCCGCCCTCTGTCAGTCGTGGCTCGGGACACAGACGGGATCAATGATTTTTCACTGCGGTCATCATCCTGAGGCATACAGCTGTTTAGACCGATGTGCCTGTTATTTTATAATTACTCACTGGGTCTCAAGGACCGTAGATGGAACACACTTGTAGGTGCTTGACGACAGATTGTCTACAAGACGGTGGTATCCTTCCATCATGCGGTGAAGCTTAAACCGGCGGTGGTGGCTTTCACCTCAGTTTTAGAATAGATCTATTCCAGCTAAGTCTGAATTGAAAAAAAAAAATTATTTGAAAAATAAAGAAAAAAAATGGAGTATGGTAGATAATAATAAATACTTAATCAAAACATTTTTATTTTCATATATTTTAAAGAAAAGGGGGTCAAAATGCGAGACCCAAAATTTTGAGCGAAAATAGACCTGAGTGTAGGGTAGCATAGACTTGCGATAGGACAATTCATAGGTATTGCCGCTCGGCTATCACAGCTTCATATTAAGTATGTCCAAAGTACTTTAACACTGAGGTAGACGTACACATTCCCTTACCTACATCGCTGTAAATCGGCAGATAGGGAACAGCTCCGATTATAGGAACCTGGACCCCTAGTCTAATTCATCGAAGTATCGAACTTCGTGTCCGAAAGAAAGGTATCCGCAAAACACGTATTGGCTTACTTTTGTTTAACTTCGTTCCTAGCATAGACTTGCAAGCATTTGTCTGTGTACATTCTGAATAACATTTTATCGGATTCGTATAGTTTGTACATTTTCCAAATGTGAAATTATAATTTATTCGTTTGCTTAAAAGTAGTTAGTCGAGTTCTAAATATGCAGAAAGAACACAAATCCTAATGAGGATATAAATACCAATGGAAAACAAAGACATTAACGTAAATTCTATATATCCAACCTGTATTCTATAGTAGCGACACCTCTCGCCGATCCATAACTATGACTATCAGACTCTTGTCACGTGAAAATGTTCTTTAATAACTTTTTATTAAGACATAAAACTGATTGAGGCATAACAGCGTTCTTAGAGTAGTATGGGAGATTCCATAGCGGAGCAATATTTGTGATACCGATGACCGATGCGGTCCGACCATAGACTAAATAAACAACGAACTTAGTATCGCAAATCTGAATTTAGAATCGCTCGCAACACGAAAAACGAAACTTCGTCGAATTGTAGAAGCGGCCCGCTCCGCAAAAACCGAAAACTTGCATCATTAGGGTTGGCACACAATTTTGTCTGTAGGCCTGTTCTTGTCAGTGACGTAGTGGCCATATTAATGGTGTTTGGTGCCGCCCTCTGTCGGTCGTGGCTCGTGGCACAGACGGGTTCAATGATTTTGCACAATTTATGGGCACACACTCGAGTTTACTCGAGTATATCGAGATCACCCGCATCACAGTATTTGAACGCTTTTTTATCAGTTATACTACGAATAAATTTATTCGTAGCAGTTATATAATATGTAAAACGGCAAGTGCGAGTCAGGCCTGCTTGGTAAGATTCTGCATCAAAATAAACACAATAAAATGATGTTTTTATCATAATTTAAAAGTAGGTACGCGTTATTAGGGATAATTCAAACGTCAGATCTCACTGAAGTTTAAATAGGAACACCAGCTTTCCAATATTAAAAAAAAACCATAAAAATCTGTAGGTACACTCAGTTAAAACGTAGGTTATACACATTAAAACAAAACAATGAAATTTCAAAAACGGAGAAGTTTAATTTGTCTGTATATAATGATGTTATTTGTATGTTATTTTATATTTATATTACGTTATGATTTTGATGATTCTTTTCATGTTTGGTAGGTCTTACTTCAGAGGTGGTGCCATGTAAATTTCATCAATATCCACCAATACTTTTTATGCTGGTGATCTTGGCAGAATACCAGCGCGTAGCTAGATTTTAGTGATTTGGTGAGGCATATGAGCCGAGTCCTTTTTGTTGCTGTAGCCACACAAATAGATGGATACCATTTATATTAATTTTACATAAATATACAGGGTTATTGATAAAATTCTAACAACATCTTAGGGATTACTTCGGCTAGTCCTAACAAACATTTTAAGATGATTTTTTTTGTGTTTTAATGCCTACTCCGTGACAAGAGCGCCCGGCGCGCGCCGTGGAAATACTGGACCGCACCGTGCTCCATTTGAATATTTACATCGAGCAAAGTATTAAAAATATGAAATAATACATTACAGGCAAAAGTTACTTTTAACATCAGGTGGTCCTCGTACTTATTCCGTCAAATACACATAAAAATAATAACAAAAAAAATTTTTTCATGAAAATAAAAAAGAATCTCGAACTGTTTGTTAGGACTAGCAGCTGTCAACAAAGAGGTTTTTAACATTTTCCCAATAACTCTGTATATTGTTTTTGCAAAGCTATATCTAGTAGTTATGTACGTACCTACCTACGTTCATGTGTCTAATTTTTTTACCTTTCTTTTTCATGTTTCATTGTAGTATTGACATAAAGTCTAACTACTTTTTGTATATGTATCTTTTGCTTTTGATCTTGCTCATTCATATTTTTGTATTGAAAATGTATGTGTGCTAATGAAACAAATAAATGTCTGTCTATGTATATGAATACAAAACGTCGATCTCCAGAATTTTTCTAATATTTCTCGCATCGTACCTCTTAAAATGTTGTTTCCACTTTTCCAATAGCCCTGTATAGAAAATCTTCCAACAAATATCCCACGCTTCAAATGTGCTATAAACGGAAGCGAGTCGCAGCCAAACTTGGAAATAGGTCATCACTGGAAGCGTCTGATGTTCACTTTAGACAATGCAGGTACACTGAAGTTAAGAGCAGGCGCTGTGTTGATATTGGCAAGTAGAGCTAGTCTGCTGTTACATACTAGTACCAAAGTTAGTCGAATGGAAAATGACAATATTATTATTGTAATAAAAAACTTTATCATCATATATTTCTAAATATGATTACAAGCACAACCGCGTGTTAATCAAATATCATATTTTACAAATTATTGTGGTAGTAATGTTCCCGCCCTCATCATCTTATTTTGTACCTTAAACTTTTATTTCTACACTTGCTCTCCTCTTTTTGCGCAGTTGGATAAAAACTATCCTATGTTTTTTCCCGGGTCTCAAACTATTTCCATACCAAATTTCATTCAAATCGGTCCAGTAGTTTTGGCGTGAAAGCGCAACAGACAGACAGACAGAGCTACTTTCGCATTTATAATAATATACTGAAGTACTGATAACCAGATCTGTCTCACACCGCAGTTTAGGTACAGCGGTATAACCGCCGGGAAGGAATTCTAAGGTGCGTGCCGCGTCAGAAGAGATCAAAGCTATGCGCGGCCATGCGATAGAAAGAGAGACGTCTTGTAGTTGAATATAAATATTAGGTACTCCGCGATTTACAAGTTGAGGTGCACTTTATTGTTTCTTAGCTAGAGTCGCATTTTAATTGATACGGCATGAGGCACGAGTGAACCTTCTGGACCTTTCATTTCTGTGATGTAGCCTTGTATCTAATTCTGTTGTCATAAAGAGCATAGAACCTTTGTAGTATATCGACCCGCCTTCATTTTTTTTTCTCCATAGATTACGCCTATGATAAAAGTTCACGTTTTCGAAATAATTAGAAGTGTAGATCACCACTTGAATACAATGCAAATCGTTAAAAATTCATTATTTACGTATGTACACGCATTCAAATAATAATTTCTAGGTCAATTTAATATTTATTAGATCTTGTGATGAATATAAGATCCAAAATCGAATCAGATCTGACTGCTAAAGCGATCCTATTTCACACAATATATTTAATAATATTTTTTGTCGGATTCTGGATTATATATCCAAGGAATTTTTTTTTTTTTGTGAATTGATGTTTTGTTAAGTAGGGAACACACGGGAGCACAATTCGTATTTCCTCCTAAACTACAACATTGACGATTTTCTTTAAAATAACGTCAATGGATAAATTAACTTAATATATTTTATATGATTTGAAGTAAATGAACGGTACCATGGGAAAAGTATTATCTTCTAATATTGTTACGGAACAAGCTCGAGACCCACCTGATGTTAAGTAGACTAACTTCGGCCTATAACAGATACCTTTCATAACAAGTGACGATGGCACTGCGCCCGTCAAATAAAACATATTGAATGGAATTTTCAACACCATTTTTTTAAATATTATTTTGTATAAGTATTGCATGCTTAGCGAAACCACGCCCCAAAATTTTTTGAACCCCTTTTTTTTGGGATTATTTGATTACAATAAGTAGGTAGTAGAAGTAAGCCAAATATCTAAATAAAATATTAATTTAAAGTTAAATTATAAATGTAGTACGAATTAAAATTCTCACGAGTGAGCTCAAAATAGTACAGGGTGTATTTCCGTAGGTCTCCACGTTGCTATCTGTTATTGATTGGACCAAGAGACAGAGTTAGCCGTTTCGCCAGTTGGCTTATTTTGGGAGATCCATGCTACATTGGTCTTTGAAAACTGTCAGCCTGAAGGCGTAGGACGGATAGACCTCATTTCGCATGCGAGCGAGAGAATCCGAACTAAGTAGGTAATATTTAAATAGAGTGAGCGAAAAAATTAAATAAATGCTAGCTTTTTAAAACTTTGAAACTTTGCAAGTATATCCTTAAATGCTTTGGTTTGACAGGTATACGTAAAATTAAGTATCATCAAAAATAATTCGAAAAATCGTTTTGTATGGGTATTCCTATTACAACATTTAGGCATTAAATAAATAATAAATCCAAAAACCGGCAAACCAGAAGCATAAATATTACGCTCAGCAATATGCAAGCAAAATTTCACCCAGTTTAAACACTTGGTGTTTAAATTTTTTTGTTTTATTTTTTATGTTTTTTAAATATAACGACACTACGTTTGTATGGAAAACGAGATTCTCAATCACCGAGCAAGTAACACTTAAAGCTCGATGCTCTCAATAAACAATTTATTTATTATTATCATATTTGCTTATATTCAAAGCAGTATATACATTCATGACATCAATGGCAGGGATAAAGGCTTAATAATAAGCGGGGTATTGCGCTCGCACTAGTCGTCAAATCATACTGTAATAAAAATACCCTAATATAAGTCTCCATTACATATAATAGATTTAAAACTATCACCGACGTAAAGTCTGAGTCAAATTTATAGGTCAGTCCCGCACTTGGCACTTGGTCCCGAATCCCAATGTACCCAGCACACTCGCCGCATTACCCCGTTGTATCGCCAAGGAGATCTGTTGGGTCAAGAACCAACCAGATCGGGGGTCCCGCCCTCTCTCTCTTAAACGGCGGCCGAGGTTCTGGACTAATTGTTTGGCTTCGGAACCCCAGGGGCCCGACGTCTCCACGGCAAAAGGAACGAGTTCATAATTATAGTGGTTCCAAACTATTATATATTAGAGATTGGCATATTTTATAGATTATAGATAGGCATGTTTTAGGCGTTTGCGTCGGGCGGCATTATTTATTTATTTTATTATTATTATTAGACTCTAGTCTTAACGAAAGACATATTATTGCACCTAGAAATGGGACAAAAATAGAATAAATTTCATTCAAAATTAAATTCTGTAATGAATGTCACATTACAATCCCAAAATAAGCCAGCAGTCGAAATGACTAACTCCGCCCAGATAACGCTGCAACTGCTCGGCCCACTGATCAATAACTGATAGCGTGCTGGCTGACCACCGGAAATATACGCTGATCTATTTCGGCCAATGACAGGCCGAGTTGAAATTCACACTAAATTTAGAATATTGTTGCAAGCATTTGTCAATTACAAAATCCAATCCTATTTTTCACCTACGTTCAGATTATTTATTAAATTTATTTTAACTACATTTTTTTATGTCTGATAGGTTAGGTTAGTAGTCTTTGACCACTAAAAAATCAAATAAAAATAAAACTATCTCACCTGATGGTAAGTGATGATGTAGTGGAAGATATAGTTCAGACTAACCTAGAATTATTGGCTCGCAAGGACAGTCGCCGGAACACACCGTTAGGTGCTTGGCTACAGATTTTCTACTTGAGGGTGGTAGCTACTCAGGCGGGTATCGCAAAATGCCCTACCTGGTGGTAGGGCCTAATAACATATTAAAGAATATTGTCAAACATAATTTAATTTGATGATACGCAGTTGTATTTCTAATTTTTTTTAAGCTATTTTGAACTTTATGTACCTCCTTAATATTCTATTATCTATATTCTAGGTTTTGGCACATTTATGATATTTATAATCTCTATGGGAGAAGCCTTTGGCTCTGAACTGAAACACAATTATTAACACTAGTTTGGAGCCCATAGTTATAAGTATTTAACGGGACTTAATCGCGATAAAAACATTTATATTTTTATTTATTTACCTCGACGTTTCGACCAAGTTGCATTGGTCGTGGTCACGAGCGGACTGAAGAGGCGGGTGTCAGCGTCTTGAAGGGCGGGTATTTTCTCAAGACGCTGACACCCGCCTCTTCAGTCCGCTCGTGACCACGACCAATGCAACTTGGTCGAAACGTCGAGGTAAATAAATAAAAATATAAATGTTTTTATCGCGATTAAGTCCCGTTAAATACTTATAACTATGTGTTCAAGTCGCGAAAGCCTTAAAGTTACTATAGTTTGGAGCCAATGGATTCACAATATACCAGTAACTCATTGATATGTCAAATAAAGAGATTTGTATTTTTAATGATAATTCAATGTTTTTCAACAAAGCATGAATTATTAAAATTTCAGGGTAACTAATTCTGTTAAAGAATTATGGTGTCTACATATATATAGGTACCTACTTACCTATACGGACAGCAGAGTGACGTTTATTTTCTGGCCTCTGGTTTATCCTTTTCGAACGGGACCCTAAAAACCACCAGAAATGCAATGACACCTACAGACACAAAAATCCAAAAAGCCAAACATTAAATCACATCACCCAACCTGATACCATGTCACGAAAAATCCCTACTCCATTTTGCTTTTCCCGCCCAATGTTGTTGTTTTCCCGCCGTTCGCTCGCGTGTTGGCAAATGCTTACATATCCTTATAGCCAGAAATCCTGCTTTATGCTCATTCGGGCTGTTTACTGCATGCCATGGCTATGTCAAAGAATAAAGAGACAATAGACGGGGTTAGTTTTGTTTTGAACGTAAAGAAGCTCACAAACTTCGACATTGGTTTGAATGGAGTTGGCTGAAGATTTTACAACTTTTGCAATCGTAAAAAAGGTACCTTATTGAGGTCTCGTTGTCTATAGTATTTGTTGCTTTGGTGTTTTTTCTGATGATTGGTTTGGTTATGAATAAAACATGTGATGAATAGATTCAGGTGTTACTTTTTTTATTTAATAATACTGAATATTATAAATTTATGTTAAGAAAATATTAAATTAATATTATTAGTAAAACAATTAAAAAATATAAAATTATATATAGTGACACTTCCGCCTATTTTTTCTGGTAAGCCGACGTGATACAAGAAAAGTGTAACACGTTTTCTTAAAATTTTCTCTATAAAATAAAATTGCAAAATTGACTCCTAATAACGCTTGTAACGTAAATATTTTAATTATTTATGTATGAATGTGTATGAAAATATATTATAAAGTAGCAAAACCTTTTCAATAGGGACAAGAGAATTAACATTTTCGATTTACGTTACTAGTTTTGTATGATAAAACTTACTTTCGGATTTTACCTAAACTGAGCGCGATTTCACCATCGTTGCCTCTCTTTCACTCCTACCCAGTCCGATAGTGACAACGTTTCAGCATTTGACATCGTCTTAAGTACTACTATTATTCCTTACCTACTTACCAAACCTACAATATCATGATAATCTGACATTCAAACATTTTATGTTAATCTATTTAAATTTAGATATCTCGCGATAAGTTTAGTCACGCAGATGGCACCACCATCACCGTAATTATTTGCTAATTTGATCGACTTGAGATACTGTCGAGGTAAGTCGTCACAGTTTTTGTTGGTATTATATAAACATCTATTCCAAATTTGCATTTTCCTGCAACGTCTTTGAGTTTTTTGCAATAATTTGTTGGAAACTTAGGAACTCTGAGTACAGGATGGAAGCTTTTTTATTATATAAATCTTCAGGGTCCGTGACTGTTTTTTAATTATGTCAATGTTTTATTTAAAACCAGGTATAGGAATCATGCAACATTCTAAGGGGAAACAGTGTTAAAAGAAAATAATCTATTTAAAAACATACTTCGGAAGAGTAAGGTAACCTAAAGGTATAAGCCACAGACTAAAAGTTTTCCACGAAGAACCAACAAAATTTCTCACCCCAAATAAAAAGAATACTTGACAAGGTTTCATTACATTTCGACGTAAACAGTAAACACCTTTTTAACCGATGCCAAGATGTTTGGCAACAAAACAAATCGATAGATTTCATCAACCGGTGTACATTGGAGATATCGTCGGTTCGCGTGTTTTAACTTCGAGGCCTAAACGAATTACAGAGTCACAAAGTTAACAGTGCAGGTGGCAAAAACTGGAACTACTCTTCCTAACTTACCTGCTTCTCAAACATACACATAAATAAAATTATAAATTGGACTTTTCATACAGATAAGTAACTAACGAATGTTAGCCGTTCGTCCATTACGGAATTCGTACCATAAGTTGACATAGTTTCGCAATACCTACTATTTTATTTTCGTCTTCATCTAAACATCACCCAAGGGTCAAACTTGGTAAAATGTACATTGAAGAAAGAAGAATTAAAGAAAATGCAGAGGAAGACCATCGAAATTAAAGACAAATTGCGTCAGGGTCAAGTAAATGAATGAGAGGCGTGAATAATTCGACGATTGCTGTCAGAGAAATGTGCAAGACATCGACATACTGCGCTGACCCCAAATGAGTTTCGGCCACGGTAAGACAATAGAAATAGAAACTCGGTAAAATTTTGCCTACGTGGCATTAATTCCTAAGGTGCTGATTATAAGTTTCCGAAATTATTAGAATATTTTTAGATAGGCACATTCCTACTCAACAGTAAGTCAACACACTGTTGGTAGGTAGGTACGAGTAATTAATTGAAACACTTGAATCTATTGCTATTATGTGCAAATGCGCATCAGCCGATGTTTAGTGTTTAGCGGGTAAGGGTCAAAATAAAATTATAACCTGGTAAACCCTTACGAGGTTATAATTTTGGAGATTATTATTAAAATAAAAAGGTAAACGTGAAATGACGCCGAAATTTCGGCAAATATTACTTTTAGTCTCGTGTAATAGCACATATATAGCCATCTACCGGATGTAGTTTCAAGACTCCGGACTACTATCTGAGCTGTCCGTCCTTGGGATATGACCCAGAGATTTAAAATTCAAATTATTATAGTTAGTTCTAACTAAAAACTGTGAAATCAAGAGCTGGAATAAAATATTTCATATTACTGAGTATATATTCATAAATGTGCTTGTAATAGGCATATACTTATGTTTAAACTACTCTCGTAAATTGCTGTGAATACGCTGTAACAATTGCCGTTTTTTTTTTCTGTACAGCAGCGCCAAAACCAACTGCACTGATAAGTTTGTAACGCCATAATGTTAATTTCACAAAGTTCACTGCTGATTTAAATCGTTATCAAAACTTTTTGATATTTTGGATGATTCATTGTGAGCGTGTCTGTAGTTTTTTGCGTTTTATTTATGAAAGCTTCTACTAATCTAGGACCTTTCAAAGGTAAAATGTTATGTATTGCATTGATTTTAGGGAGTTTTATTGCCAGTCAAATAAATGAATTATGAGTAAAGCTGCATAAGTGGGGAAATCGAATGACAGAGTTGTACCGGAACTTGTTTCTTCGAGTGCACTGAGAAAAATGACTGTCATGATTCATGATAATTGTAAAGGAATTTTGAAATAAATATCCGTATTCCTAATAAAAACGGACCAGCAGTATTTAATTATAATTTGCATGTAAATCACAAGAATTTACCATGAATTGATGTTACGATAAATACCTAATCAGGCAACAGCACAAGATTTCTTAGTGCTGAATACTCATGTTTTGTCAGTACGCGTCATAACAAAATATCATGACAAACTCGGTAATTATCCCTAACAGTAATGACAAAAAGTCGTGAATGAATGGTATAGTTTCATTAATGAAATGATAAATTATTGCGAAATTCACCAAAATAAGAATACATTTTCCTAACAACTTTACGGGAAAGTTTTGATATATTTTCGATATCATCATAGCAGTCTTAAAAGAGCTTTCCGCTTTTAATATCGTGAACCTGTAATAACTTTTAATGCGTAATTCCTGGTGATTCTGCTGCACTAGACTGCCGAGTGTTGCCGATTGCTGCCGATGTCAATATATTTAGTATAATGTTAGCTGAATATCTTTCGGAACCGTCGGATTATTTCGTTTGCGCGATGCAGGATTTCATACATTCTGACGCATTTTGTATGGGAAAGAGCGTAAATAGCGATAGCGCCATCTAGGTAGTTCAAAAGGAACCACCAGTTCGAACTCTTTGACATGAATATGGCTGAACAGATGTATCTTAATAAAATCAGTTCAATTAATATAAAATTGCTCTATACCACAAAGAAGAAGATGAATCTCTGATGATGACTCACTGGTTGAACATTTTTGACCAACAGGCTAAAGCTAGAATGGGCAGAATTGATATTGGCTTCAACGTGACCTACATAACACAAAAAGACATTAGGTTAGCTTAGAGACAAATTTTCTACTTGAAGGTGGTAGTCAGCCAGACGAGCATTCGCGTAATGCACTTCAACATCTAGAGACGTCGTGCCGGTCACGAAAATTTAACATGACATTACTATCATTAAATTTTTCCCGAGAAATAATTATTTCACAAATTATTTAGAACGTTACATCATAGTAAATGATTGGTAAAAACCCGTTAACTACTCATGATTCAATAACATTTTGTGGGTAGAAAATTATGTTTTTTTGTCATGCTCGGTCTTGATATTTTATTTTCGGTTTCGCACTAATTCTTGATTAATTATCGTGCTACATTTTACTCACGACAAACTTGAAAATTTATTATGAAATTCCAGTTAAAAAGCAGGTATATCGTAATAATTTAATATTTAGTTACTTTATTTTTAAATGAAAGGCTGTCATGACTTCTGGTTGTTATTTGAATTGAAACTTGTAGTGATGGAACCAAAAGTATATTTGCCTTCGTGCTATTTCATCACACTCTTGATATTATTACAGGCATCAGCATTATTAATTATTCTGCACGTCAATAAGTAATGAAGGACGGAAATCATTTTTCTCAGTGTGGTGTTAATTATATTTTTCCATATTACTCGTATATTGTTGCGATATTAGAGTGTACAATATATTTCATTTTTATTTAAACCGGGTATGTTTGATGGTTTTCATCTTGATTGTTTAGATCGCAGCTTCGAAACCACATAATAAGTCGGCGTGTTCAGTATTTGTTGCTTAAATATAGGATATAATAACAATATACCAACATTTCAGAGTCCTAACTAGTTTAGTGTTTAAGATAGGCTCCGTAATAAAAAAAGGTCCCAAATGACAACATTGACGGGCCACAAATTCATTTCTGTAGATGAAAATATACAAAAAATGCATTTGTAGTCTATTCAACCAGTTCTAGACGATGACACTGCACATGATCGAGTGCAAACTTGTTTTGTTTAGCTACACTCATATATTATTATTTGCTCCTCTAAAAAACAATTTCACTGAATTTATATTTCGATAGTCGTCTTTGGCTCAACGCTTTACACAATATTGAAATTTCAGGTTTATAACTAATGCCGATTACGAGCTAAAGACCCGTGGTATTTGGACGCACATTGTAAACCGGAGTCAAGTTATATGGATTTCCGCTAAGTAACGCCTGAATCTATTCATTATCATAAATATAATATAAAAAATATAAATCTAATACATAGATGTTTTTATTAAACTGTTATGTACGGACGTTTTGGAAACATATCCGTGCTGAAGGAGGTTTCAGAACTGCTTTATTAAAAATGGTAAAAAAAGTGCTGTTACAAATTTTGTAATGAAACTCCTCAACAATTTTCACATCTAATTTTCGTTAAAATGTGACTAATTATATCCTATCCAAATTTTAAAATCGTGAAATCGCTTCCATGTAATTATCGCGCATTTCGGACATATTAATTAATCGCCAATTTCGGACACACAAAATACAGCTGCCACGTGCAGTGTGCATTGATATGATCTTCATTTAATTTCTCTTTTGTTACAAGCTCCTACGTGGTCTTACCCCATACGGCTCTGTCTTGCTCTTTGGGTATGGAACACTAAAATAACTAATATAATAATAATAAGTAGAAACTCTAATTCGTCGAAGCATCGAACTTCGGGTTTGAAAGAAAGGTATCCGCAAAACACGTATTGGCTTACTTTTGTTTAACTTCGTTCCTAGCATAGACTTGCCAGCATTTGCCTATATAGATTCTTAATAACATTTTATTAAAATCGGATTCGTATGGTTTGTACATTTTCCAAATATGAAATTATAATTTATTCGTTTGCTTATAAGTAGTTAAAGTCAAGTTCTAAATATGTAGAAAGAACACAAATACTAATAAGGATATAAATACCTATGAAGAACAAGGACATTAACGTAAATTCTAAATATCTAACCTGTATTTTTTAGAACAGTAGCGACACTTCTCGCTGATCCATAACTATAACTCTCAGACTCTTTACCATGTGAAAATGATCTTTAATTTCTCCCCCTTAAGCTTTAAACTGATTAAGGTCTAACAGCGGTCTCAGTAGTATGGGGGATTCCATAGCGGGGAAGATTTGTGATGAACGATGCGGTCCGACCAAAGACTATATCAAACAACGAACTTGGTAACTACCGCAAATTCAATTTTCATTTTAAAGTATAATTCTAAAGTAGTTTTTGCTCGAAACATGAAAAAAAAAACTTCGTCGAATTGTAGTAGCGGCCAAGGTACTTATTATTGTATTTACTGTAGCGCGACCACACATAAGTAGTGGTATTAGGTTATAATGATGATGTGACCTACGTACCAATTTGCAGACTGTGAACATTGAACTAGTATGACAATTGGAATTGTAGGTAAATTGTATAACATAAACTTCCTGTTTGTCTGGATCATACATTACGGCTATCAGATATCGGCATTGCCGTTAATGAACGTGTTTTATCTCGTCGCTTCCATTATTGTTAGGTCGCTAATGGCAACACCAGGCATTGCTTGTCTGTGGTGTCGCTTTGTAGTAACTATAGACAACAATAGTGTGCAAGTGAGAGGGGATGATTATCCGCGCCATTTTAGATTTGTTTCTTTATTAAACAGGGACCTGGGTTATAGCATAATACATCATCTGTTGAACAAGGTCTCCCTCATTACGAGGATTTGCCATAATTCCCACGCTTGGCAGGCGATTATAGATCACAGTAGAAGTTTTCAGTTCTTCAGAAGGCACATAGGTGCCTTACATAGGTAATTGTGCCATGTTAGTACCTATGTAAGGATAGCCTTACATAGGTACTAACATGGCACAATTAATTTCTAAAAAATAAAAAATGAAGATAAGGTAAAGGCACCTTATTCCGCGGGGTTCTAATATTGGCACCATATTCCGAGGTATTTCGAAAAACGGTGATCTTATAGTGCTTATAAATTTATTTTTGTTTCAAGACCCTTTATCTATTAAATAATATATCTTTGCGTAGTTGAGTCATCAAAAGAGCGCTGTTCTGTGGAAACATTTTGAAATAAACGGTAAGTATTGCGTCAGTGGCTGACCTGAACGCACGCTCCATACATTTTGGACATTGGGCACGTGAGTTTCATGTTTATTTAAATAGTGCTTTATTCGTTAATTTTGTACAATGCATTTTTTTTTAATATAAATGTTTAAAAAAATATGTCTTCAATCGAAAATAGCTAACTTCTGTGAGTTTTTCGTAGTAAAATGTAGGAAAAATACAGTTTGAAAATGCCGCGGCATTAGGTGCCAAATATTTAACTCAGTTCTTTATTCCGATGTATGCCACGGAATAGCGATTTCACAGAGTCGGTTTCTTTTTTTAATTTTCAGTATTGTGTTTATGATAAAGCATTTCTCACTTTGAGTTTGACAACCTAAATATTTATAATACTCGTATATTGAAATCTATTTACGAGGTACAATAAATCGTCGCATTCCCTAACTACAGCCTGTTGAAAGTGGTATATTTAGGTATTTTGTTAATTCGTTCTATGGGATAGTTTAATGAGAAAATGCAAGTTTATACACAATGTATTGTAATTGTTATCAGGCATTATATATATTTAGGACAACATTGCAATTAATAATTTGTTGTTTCTATACTATGCAAAAATCTCGTATATTTTAATACTCGGAATTAGGAAACATTATATATTTTTTTTTATGCATGACAGGCCTTTGACCACTATCTCACCTGATGTTAAGTGATGATGTGGTCGAAGATGTTGTACAGGCTAACCTAGAATTACTGGCTCTCAAGGACAGCTCCCGGAACACACCGTTAGGTGCTTGGCGACAGATTTTCAACTTGAGGGTGGTAGCTAGCCAGGCGGGCATGCGCAAAGAGCCCTACCACCATGCTGTAACGACTGCCATCCTAAGACACCGAGAAGAACCGGGACCGACGGCTTAACGTGCCCTCCGAAGCACGGAAGCGCTCAGTAGTAATGTCACCAGCGGTCACCCATCCAACTCCTGACCGCGGCGGACGTTGCTTAACTTTGCTGATCGATTCAGAATGGCTAAGCAAACTTCGCTACGAGCGCTTCATATTTTTGTATAAAATGTTATTCCGATGTACAGTGGGGCGCAATAAGATTCTTAATGCACCATAACACGCGGCATAAGCACAAGTAATATATAGTGTTCAAAATTGTATGCAAATTGTTACGCAGTTTATGATAATGCAAAAAAATAAAAATATCACTATCTGACTTTTATATTAATTACCCACCAACTTATATTACAAATTATGAAAGGTGAAAATGGTAAACTTTATGCCTAATCATCAAATAATGAACGTATACGAAATCATAGGCGAGCCTCTTATGGGCCTGGGTTCGATTTATTTGCCCTCATTTGATACATGGGTGGAGGGTTAGATTTTTGTTACTTAATTTCGCCATACTTAATGTACGGGTTAGACTTTAATTTGGTTTAAGTAGTATATGTAAGGCTTAAGCTACAGCATTTTTTTTTATTATAATACCACGCCTTTTGATGTAGTAAAAATGTATTATAGGCAGTCCTTTTTACATATTATGTAAAGTGAGAAAACATTGTATTTTGAACACACGGAATTAGGAACCAAATACATCGGAATAAGGATTTTTGCATCGGATCAAGGTGCCTTGGACTTATTTCATATTTAGTTTAATTCTGAACACAATTTAAGACTTAATTTACAAATACTTAGTATAGTTTAAAAGTAAAAACAATAACACACGTGATAAAAACATTAAAACCTGTGGAAATGTACCGGAATTGCTTAATTTTTTATGTTATTTCGAGTTTTGTTGAAAATGCCTCGGAAATATGTGCCTTTACCTTACTCGTAAGAATGAATGTCTATTCATTCGTTAAAAACGCTTAGGTACGTTGATTTGGACGCTGCTGTCGTCTGTGGCGGAAAATTCTAAATTTAGGTTCTTAATTATTGTTTTGATTCTGTTGCTAGATTGTCTAACTATTGAATAACTATTCATTGATCACGAAGTTGACGTGATATTACCGAATATAAAGGAAATACTATGCGAGATTTTGAGAAATTTTCTTGCAATACTAAACTTAACATATATATTTTACATTGATTACATTCGTAATGGGTAAATAAAATCTTTAATATTTTTGACAGTTTAAGAGTTTAAATACTATATTTTTACTCAATCAAACTCAAATGTCAACGTGGCGAAAAGTGCGTTTTGGGCGGTAAATTGTAATGATCCTTATTTGATATTTTATTATCTATTTTTCAATATAAGAGACGTAACATTTTCGTTTTACCCGCTGAAACACCAATAAAATTACTTATGTCTAATGTTTAGTTTTTTTTTATACAAAAGTTGACAAACAAGCAGACGTTCCACCTCATGGTAAGTGGTTACCGTCGCCTGTGAATACCTGTAAGTATTATCCACAACATTACTGGTGCGTTGCCTACCATTAGTAGAAAATTAGGAAAATTGCAATAATTTTTCCTTATTTCAGTGGGTATATATCTAATGAAATCTCCTTGGTGCCGCGCAGAGACGGAACAGAATCCATTAAAACTTTTCTATGTTTGATCCGCAACAAGATATTCGGGCTCGAGGCACTTCGTAATAACCTTTTTACAAGGTTAACTTCAAAACTCGTACGTTTTCTTGAGGATCAAAAACTTACCAATTTTACCCAATATTGGCAGAGAGATTTGCCCCGTGGGCTGCCGGGTTAGAATTGCACCTCCCCATATATTATCATCCCGTGGGTGTCTTAAGAGGCGACTAAGGGAAAAATACTGGAAGGTGGGCAGCAGCGCCTTCTAAAGAACTGCCAACCTACACTGCTTTCCCCAGACGCCTGCCAAGCGTGGGGATTATGGCAAATACCACCTTAATAGGGGAGGCTGTGTTCAGCAGTGGACGATCCGGCTGTTACAGTAGGTACCCAATATTATTTCTTTTAGTTCTGGGTTTGCTTCGCGCGTAGGGCATGAGTAATTATTTTTAATAGAAATTCTTATAAAACGAAGAGTAAAAACAAATTTTAAGGCCCAGATTATAGGTCTAGTGCTTGGTTGATGAAAATATGCACCGTGGCATCTACATGGTGAAATTAAACTTAGGAAAGGTGATTTATGTAAAAATCGATTATGTGACTGGCTGTTATTTAAATGTTTTTATAGTTTAAAGGAGTATATAGATCTAAGTGACAAAAAAAATTAAGTAAAAAATGGAATTAACTTCAACACTCAAAAGTGTGAAATAACTTGTTGAAGTCGGTACCGTGATAGTAAAAAAGTACCTATTATCACAATACTGTACGCATGGTACCGACTTCAACAAGTTATTTCACACTTTTGAGTGTTGAAGTCGGTTCCATTATTAAGGAAAAAAAAAACTTTTTTTAGTGACCCTTACCTACGGGATCGATTGTTATTCTCTGAGAACGACTATATCATCAAGATAGGAAAATATTTTTCAATTGTTAGAGCGTAACAAACATCAGCTTTCAAATAAAAATTATGCAAATCGGTTCACCCAGTTAACATTTCTGAAGCAACAAACATACCTAAAAAAACAGACGAATTGAGAACCTTCTTGTTAGAAGTCGGTTAAAAATACTTTTTAATATTTGCACTGCATGCAGGTAGAATACGAGAACGAATTGCCATAATGTCTTAAGACATCTTTATGACTATGTATTCTGGTAAATAAAGAATTGATTTGATTTAAAAACTGGCCAATGCCTTTGGGTAAAATACGCTGATTAAAAACACTGACCTCATTATATTATCTGTCGCCAAGCACATAACCGTGTGTTCCGGCAGCAGTCGTTGAGAGCCAGTGAAATTACAGGCACATAAGACTTACAACTTTGTCTCAAAGGGACGGGCGCAGTGCAATTCGTGACTTGTGACGAAATGCTCTGTTATAGGCAGAGGTTAGTCCGCTTAACATAAGGTGGGCCTCGAGCTTGTTCCGTCACAATAACATTTAAAAAAAACATGCCCTGACTTCCAAAAATTACTTATTTCATATTTTTCAGTGGTTTTTGGGATTCGATTCCGATTTATTTAATTTTTTTTCTCTTTTTAGTGGGGCATTACTTACTGCTTACAAAATCATTCACTCACCTATTGTTCGCCGTCGACAAGAAATGCAATATATAAAAATATATATTTCAGTTTGACTATAACAAAAACTATCCGTCTGATTTTGATGAAACTTAAATGGGACCTATTTAGAGATACCTTTAAGTTGGCCTTATTTAGTAAAGTATATCGCATACCAAACAAAAAGAACTCAACTTAATTTCATAATTAGAGAAGTAAACGCGTAACAAACATTAAAAATATACAGCCGAGAACCTCTCTTTTATGGATGTCGATTAAATATGTGAGCAGGAAACATGTTTACATAATTTAACATCGGTATTTAAATATTAACTACAAGTTTATCGATTTTTACTTCCTACGTAAATAGGAACAAAATGATGATAGATTATAAAACATAGAAAAGAAGTCCACCTCTTTTTTTGTTATTTTAATCTATGTTAAGTACTTACCTACATCTAAAATATAGTTATCCCTTTATAAAAAATTAAAAACCCATCCATTAAAAAAAATACGAACTATGTATATACAACCCTACAGCTACTATGATAAAATAATTTAGACACAACCTATAAGCCATTGCAGACTCACAGGCAGTCCAAAAGCTCCAGTCTACTACCATTTGAGTGTGCCCAGCTGCTGGCAGCATTGCCTCGTTGAGTTGCAATGCTTATTCATTGAGTCAAAATTCAAAAAATTAAATATTCAGAATCAATTAATCAATTTAGGCGTCTACGATGCTCGTCGGAAGGTCAATTACAAATTTTATTATTAAAATATTCTACATAGTACTGCCACGTGCAAAAAAATGTATAGGGCCACTGCGAGAAGAACGGGCACGAAACTCGGGGCCATTCTTTTAAACTTCATTTAACAATGAATTACATAGGTACAATACCTATACTAAAATTATTTCAAAATCAAATCAAAAATCCCTAAAGTTGTGAACAGATGTGGTCAGTGGACGACTTTTTTATTTTTTCGCTTGAATCTTGGTCCATTAGAGCACATACCTACATTCGATTTTTTGGAAATTTATACCGAATTGATGTTCAAAATAGTTGGACCAACAAAATCATAATATTATTATGCTTGTTCGTTGCTATGACTATTAAAAAGAATATAAGAGAAAGGATAGTTCTGTTGTCTTTTAGTTTAAGATATACCATTGAGCCTTTTTTGATTGTCTCGGGAACCAACCACCTCACACGGTACCAGGGTAACATAAAATTATGTAGATTACCAGCCCAATCGATAGTAGACTGTGAGGCGCCACCGCGCCGCCGCCGCTACTGGCCCGGGTCCTACGGGAGCAATGTTTACAGATATTCGAGAATACGGTGTTTAGATGGCGGGAAAACGCACAAGATGGCGGCGCCACATGTGAATAGGTTTTATGTGGACACCACTATGACAATCCAATGTTTTCAGGCGAATAAACTATTTTATTCCCGGTACGAATAACATTGGAACTCACTTTGACTTGGTTTATAGAGACTTGCAAGTTTTTTTCAACGTCTTGTTATAAAATACTAGTAGATAGGTATGTAGGCAAATCGTAAGTAAGTATATTTATATTATACTCAAAGAAAATATAATGTAGATATACTTACAGGTACCTAGTAGCTGTGCAGTGGAGAAGTAGAGATATATTTTAGACACATATTGGGTATGTTTTACAGTATTTTTCAGGTGAAAATAACCTTTTAAATATACTTTTGTCAGTATGTGATAAGTGATATGACCAGCATGACATTATGAAGTGTGAATAACAACATTGTAAACGTTGTAACTACATATAACATAATAATATTTCTTGAATAATATTGTAAATCATAGTAATAGTGTTAAGGTTTACGATATTTATTCTGTAAGATTTAAAATTTTTAGTAGAATAAGCTAAAGCATTCATTTTTCACATTACCTATTTCAAGTTATACCTAGGTACGTTGAGGCTACTTCTACTCATTAGGTCAATGCTTCTACTTTTACCTAATGTTATGTTGTGCATAGTGGAGGGGCATTTTTGCGAATGCCCGCCTGGCTAGCCACCACCCACAAGTAGAAAATCTGTCGCCAAGCACCTAACGGTGTGTTCCGGCAGCTGTCCTTGAGAGACAGTCATTCTAGGTTAAGCCAACATTCGACCTCATCATCACTTACCATTGGAAGAGATGGTGGGCAAAGGCTTACCCATCAGCAATAAAATAATATATATATATATATATATATTCAAAGTACAATTTGAACGAACAATCCTCTGTTTATTAATATTTAGTGCTACCACAGATGGCGCTAGTAGCACTTGCAAATCTTGAAATGATCAATGATGCGTAGAACATAAATAACCATAAATTAGGTAATACACATAAATCAAAACTGTGCGTGAATATACTACCTACTTCAGAATTGATGTGAAATATGTGGACTTACAAATAAATAAATAAACTTCAGTGTTGCTCAAGCATCCATATTGTGTGAGTTTGGTCAAAGGCTTACCTATCAGCATTGAAAAAGTGAAACAGTGGGCGCAGTGCCAAAGAATTGACCTATATTAAAAAATACTGTTTTTATTTTCTGTGCCTAAATACGGCGTATTTAATAAACTTATAACGTAACAATATTTTCTTCAGTAGTTTAGTCTTCGGTCAGATAATTGTCATGCATATTACAATAAACTGCTCGCCATAAAACTATTATAAATTTGGATTCTACTTTTTCTTTGATGTGTTTTGGCTGTGAGTGTATAGGGTAGATTTTATTTTGGACATGTACTATTATTATAATTATTTTTGACATACATTTTACATTCTGCATGACATTTTATATATTATGATTTAAGTTTGTTTGACATTGATATTGTATCTTAAATTTTATAACAATGTATTGATTTTGATGTTGTATTAATATTAATTTTTTTATCATTAGTGTAATTGGCCTAAAGCCGTTCTAATTGAATAAATAAGTGATTTTAGTGTGTTTCCCGTCCAACTTCTAATCAGGTTACAGGTGTAGTGGGCACTTACCGCTTTCCATACCAACGTATCTACTATAATTATATTTTATACTAGCTGTACCCGCGACTTCGTTCGCGATTGCCGTACCTGCACACTAATTATTCACATTTGTGCACTGTTTATCTCATATTAAGCAACACTGTGGTCTGCGGTGAAGCACTCTTATAGTAAACCATAGCTCAGAATGGAGCTTTCTACTTTGGATTTCAAAACTCCCGGGTAGTATTTTCCAGAAGACAGTAGTTAAGTAACTCAGAGAGTTCTTTCCCGGTTCGCACAATAAATGTTGAAACAAAGTACCTTGTGCGTTTCGATTTTAAAACGACGGTTTGTTTGACGGTAGATCGAATTGTTTTTTTCATTTCTCATTCTCGGAAAGTAGTGTTTGTTTGATCTGAGTAGCGGGTGGGAGACGCTCCTTCCCAACTAAGGCAAAACATTGGTGTAAACAAAGTTATATGTCTAAGATTTTTCGTTGTAAAATATTCTGTTGTTGTAAAACCATTAATAACAACTATGTTTGGCAGGGTAGTAACTTAATATAAGGTAGAAAGTGTAGGTAAAAAAAAAAATTAAAACTTTCCCTAAATTTCATTGTTCTAACTCCTAGTGTATCTTTGTATCTTCTACTCATGTTTATTATTTTTAGTAAATATTTAGAAAAACTACTATTTTTTACCCTCCTCATATTTGAAATGAAAAGTAGAGTGTTCAACACAGATGTAAGTCATCGATTCCTACTTGGACTATAGCCGCATTAATTTTAAAAATATACTGCTCATGTTATTAAAATCAAAATAAATAATATAAAAAAACATACTGTATTTATATCTTTATTCCTTCTATTAGTAGTGAAAAGCAGAGAGATTCCTATTCGGGCTATAGCCGCCCGTAAATATTCCAAACAAAATTTTACGTAAAATTTCACAAATAGTTCAAACCTCTCAATAATTTTTTAGTAAGTATGTTATTTTATCAATGAATAATTTTCAGAAAAGCTACTTTATTTACTTTCTTTAAATTCGATATGAAAAGTAGAAAGCTGACCGCGGGTGAAAGTTACCAATTCCTTTCGACCCTTGTATAACAATCTACTAAAGTTGTGCACTTCCAACTTTAAACGGATTAAATCACGTATATTTATCATTATTTTTGTCCCGACAGTCACCCCGTGACCACCATCACTACAAAGTGTTTGAAACGTCGGGACAAAAATAATGATAAATATACGCGATTTAAATCGTTTAAAGTTGTTTAATTACAAAGTGTAACAATCGCGAAAATCTAAGACTACACTGTGCACTTTCATTGCGCAGTCTCCGGAATGTATCCGTCAAAAGAAAGATAATTATGTAGTTTAAAAAACTGATTGTGGTGAATGTTTTTTTTTTTTTTTTTATTTCTGATAGCTAAGCCTTTGACCACAATCTCACCTGATGGTAAGTGACGATGTGGTCGTAGGTGTTAACAGGCTTAACCTAGAATTACTGGCTCTCAAGGACTGTCCTTGAGAGCCAGTGAGATTGTGGTCAAAGGCTTACCTATCAGAAATAAAAAAAAAAAAAAAAACATTCACCACAATCAGTTTTTTAAACTACATAATTATCTTTCTTTTGACGGATACATTTCGGAGACGATGTGGTCGTAGGTGTTAACAGGCTTAACCTAGAATTACTGGCTCTCAAGGACAGCTGTCCTTGAGAGCCTAACGGTGTGTTCCGGCAGCTGCCGGAACACACCGTTAGGTGCTTGGCGACAGATTTTCCACTGGAGGGTGGTCGCTAGCCAGGCGGGCATTCGCAAAAATGCCCTTCCACCATGCGGTGAAGCTCAAGCCAGCGGCGGAATTCGAACCATGGACCTGCTGCGCGGCAGTCCATAGCCAAAGCCACTGAGCTATCACTGCTTCAAATGTACCACATTTTAGAGTTTTATCGTAGCAATCTTGCAAAACTAAATAAGGGTGCCGTGCTGCCCGTGGGGCGCCGGGCTGCCCGTGGGATGCCGGTCTGTCCGTGGGGTGTCGGGCTTCCCGTGGGGTTCCGGGCTGCCTGTGGGCTTAAGATGAGCCGTACGTTCAAGGGTTTCTCAACATTCCGCGGTTCAAGTTATTTAAAACGAAATATTTAGTTTGTGATATCTGTAATTTCTGAACTGCAAAACTGAGGACTGAAATATTTACGGGAAAATAATTAAATAACCACTATTGTAACAAAAAAAGAATGATTGAAATCGGACTACGCGTTAATAAATTACAACTAAATGTACATTTTGACTTTCATCCCCTTTCCCAAGAGAACCGTACTGAATTTCGGGATAAAAGTATCGTATGTCCTTCTTCGTAGTATGAACTCGAATCGTGCTAAGTTTCATTCAAATCCATTCAGTAGTTTTGGAGTGATGCGAGGCCGCGATACAGACAGACAGCCAGAAAAAAAAAAACAGTTTTTGCATCAGTATCAGCTACAGATTGCTCTCAAAACATATTTTCAAAATATCTGCAATGTACAGAATTGGACCTTTACAGTTTTATTATAAGTATAGATAAATAGATAAATTTTAGCGTCTAACCCCTCGCGCTTCCCTACCTGTTGTGATGTCTGTTATTTCTGAACTTCAAACCCGATGACTTTGAAATATTTACGGGATAAATTTTAAAGTACCACTATTCTAACAAAAAAATCGGCAAAGTGCGAGTCGGACTCGCGCACGAAGGGTTCTGTACCATTAGCTATACAACATTAGACTTCATATTTTAACCTTTTTTTGTTTTAACGTGAGCGAGTCCAACTCGCACTTGGCCAACTTTTTGTATTTGTTGTTATAGCGGCAATAGAAATACATCACATGTGAAAATTTCAACTGTCTAGCTATCACCGTTCTTGAGATACAGCCTGGTGACAGACGGACGGACGGATGGACGGACAGACGGACGGACGGACAGCGGGACAGACCGTTTTTACCCTTTGGGTACGGAACCCTAAAAAGAACGTCTGAAATCGGACTACGCGTTAATAAATTACAACTAAGTGTATATTTTGACTTTCATCCCCTCTCCCAAGGGAACCATGCTGAATTTCGGGATAAAGAGCTAAATTATCCTACCTTGTAGTATGAACTCCAATCATGCTAAGTTTCATTGAAATCCATTCAGTAGTTTTGGAGTGATACGCGGCCGGGATACAGACAGACAGACAGACAGACAGACAGACAGACAGACAGACAAAAATAAAAAAAAATATAGTTTCGGCATCAGTATCAGCTACAGAGTACTGTACATTTTTTTTTTTCAAAATATCTGCCATGTACAGAATTGGACCTGTTACAGTTTTATTATAAGTATAGATATAGATAAAATATTATTATAGTAGATACGTTAAACTAAACATTACATATTAATAGAAAAATGAAAATGATGACAATATTATCAGTACTAATCATCAGTACTATAATATTATAAATGCGAAAGTAACTCTGTCTGTCTGTCTGTTTCGCTTTCACGCCAAAACTACTGGACCGATTTGAATAAAATTTGGTATGGAAATAGTTTGAGACCCGGGAAAAAACATAGGATAGATTTTATCCAACTGCGCAAAAAGAGGTTAATGTTTTTCCGCGATACCTGACATACGCGCGGGCGGAGCCGCGCCCGGAAAGCTATATAGTTGAACTATAAATTAACTGATACATATTCCCAGCATTCGACTCATCTATCCCCTTATAGCTTGTCTTTCGACAAAGCCCTCTAAGGATTTCCATTTGTTTCTGTCATTTGCTGTACGTGACCATCCTGGCCCAGTTACTTGCTTCAAGTCGTCTTCCCATCGCTTCGACTGTCTTCCCCTACTTCTTCTGTTTTCTCTAGGCTACTATTCCTCTGTTCATTATTCTGGTCCATTTCTCTTTTCTCTCAGCATATGCCCTGTCCAACGCCATTTTAATTTTCTGCATATTGATTGCATTCTTTTTTTTTTATTATTATCTCTATTTAATTTAGGGACTTTTGTCTCTTGACATGTCAGTCCCATCGTAACCTTAGTATTTATGTTATCTCATACACATCTTATACATTTTTAATGCATTTTCTGATGCAGGTTCTGCCAAAGTATCAATGTATACTCCTATGTCTAAAACATTTAAATTTAAGGATGTTATTAGTGCATGCCTTTGACTTGCATTCTGGGCACACTCCATAAGGACATGATATATGTCATCTACCACGCCACATGACTCGCAGTTAGGTGATATTTCCTTCTTCACTAAATATCCAAATTTCTTATTTGATTGCACTCTTCCAAACTTAGTGTTTCTTTTGACGTTATACCAAGTGTCCTAATTCAGTGAAATTTTCATGCCTGTCCTTGACTACGAAGAAAGAAGCAGTGATAGCTCAGTGGCTTTGGGAAGCAGTGATAGCTCAGTGGCTTTGGCTATGGACTGCCGCGCAGCAGGTAATAATAATAAGCATTTGTAAAAAAAAGGGGTTTGAATCCCGCCGCGGGCTTGAGCCTCACCGCATGGTGGAAGGGCATTTTTGCGAATGCCCGCCATTTTTAGCTAGCGACCACCCTCTAGTGGAAAATCTGTCGCCAAGCACCTAACGGTGTGTTCCGGCAGCTGTCCTTGAGAGCCAGTTATTCTAGGTTAGCCTGAACAACATCCTCGACCACATCATCACTTACCATCAGGTGAGATAGTGGACAAAGGCTAACCTATCATAAAAAAAAAATAAAAAAACTTACTTTACGGAAAACTCGCAAACCATCTTCAATATTAGGCCAAAGGACATTCATCCACAATTTTAACGAGCTTAAAGACATTTTGGTATATTTAAATTATGAAGAAACTAAGTTTATATAGAAAACTAGCTTTCCGGGCGCGGCTCCGCCCGAGCGTATGTCGGTTATCGCGCAAAAACATTAACCTCTTTTTGCGCAGTTGGATAAAAACTATCCTATGCTTTTTCCCGGGTCTCAAACTATTTCCATACTAAATTTCATTCAAATCGGTCCAGTAGTTTTGGCGTGAAAGCGTAACAGACAGACAGAGTTACCTTCGCATTTATAATACTAGCTTTCCGGGCGCGGCTCCGCCCGCGCTTAGTCGGTTATCGCGCAAAAACATTAACCTCTTTTTGCGCAGTTGGATAAAAACTATCCTATGTTTTTTCCCGGGTCTCAAACTATTTCCATACCAAATTTCATTCAAATCGGTCCAGTAGTTTTGGCGTGAAAGCGTAACAGACAGACAGACAGACAGACAGAGTTACTTTCGCATTTATAATACTACTAGTACTGATGCTACATGAACGCTATTGCAAACTATCCTTCATTAACAAGCGTTGGAGGAGGTGCTTGGGTTGCTGGTATACGAGTACCTATCAGTTATACCACGTACCCAGCAGATAGTAATCTGCTTCAGTAGCGTTTATATTGTTGGTGTAGATGATGAATATGAGGATAGGCCTTCATTCCAGTTTTGGTACTTATTAATTTTGGTACGTAGCTTTACTCCACAGTCGTATTTTCATAATAATTATAAGCATTTATTCAAGAAAAAAGTACAAATGTACAATGTTATATACAACTTTTACGAAAGAAAAATTTTACTTTTGCTTCTTGGGTATCTGTTGCTGAACTAGGCTTATGGCCCGTGTTTCAGGCTGAAACTTACACTAATGTGTGCTGAAACTTTCAGCATACATAAGTGTAAGTTGGTTGGTAGTGCAAGGGTCCGTTTCAGAATGTACTAATAAAGTTTCGGGTTGCTAACCAACACATAAAATAACTGAATGATAAAAATGACAGTTAACATGCAGCGCATTTCAAGCTTTAACCAATGGATAGCTAAATCGATGACTGTGAAACGCAAAAATGGTGTTTTGTTTAGTAAATATGTTCTGGGTAGTATAACCGGAATTTACTTGAACATTCTGAAACAGGCCCTAAGTCTAGCATAAAAATATTATCTATTTTTTACATATAAATAATATTTTTTTATATGTAATAAAACTATTATCTATATGTAAAACTACTACTTAGTAGCAAAAACAAACAATTCCAATTCTTAGCTTTAACAGAAATAAGATCTAGTTTTTATATTATAATATATTGTTATACAATAACAGAACTTAGTGTTTTTAATCATAAATTTATATTTTAAACGTAGTGTTCCTCTTTTTGTGTATAATGAAAAAGTGTGCGAGCGTAAGGCTGCGTTTCCACCAGAGATGTGCGAGGATGCATAGCGAGGGATGTGTTTGTAAAGAACCAATAGGATCGCTTCATTTACCTTGCCTCGGTCAGCACAGCTCTGGTGGAAACGGCTCAGCGGAGCTAGATTTTTGCGCATACAAAACAAGCGCGGGATGTGTGCGAGGGATGTGTGCGAGGGATGTGTGCGAGGGATGTGTACGAGGGAAGTGTGCGAGGAATGTGTGTTGAGAAAGATGTGTTGCGAGGTTTGCGCATACTGTACCAGCCAGTCCATAGACGGAGTTTGTTGGAAGTAGAAGTGCGCAAAATAGATAATAATATGGATAATTGGAAAAAGAAAATACTTTTATATTTAACAATTTGTGATGAAGAAATGGAAGCAGAAGATACGGAGTTTATTAGTTCTATAATTTTGAGCAATACAAGAACACACAGGTTTTGGATACGTAACCATATTAAATATCATCGATTACATGGAGAATTCTTTACCTTTTTTCATACGGCTGATGATGAAATATTCGAAAATTCTTATCGAGTATCTAGAAGTAACTTTTATGAGTTACACAATTTGATTGAGAACATTATCAAGAAAGAAGACACTCACTACAGAGAATGCATCAGCACCAAGGAAAAATTGGCGGTATGTTTAAAGTAAGTAAAATAGTTTGAATCAATTTTGTCTTTATTAAACATATTAATTGAAAAGTAATCATAATCTGCAAAATAAGTAGACAACAAGTTCCTCTTTTTCATGGCAAATTAGGCTCTGTTCCTACTTTGTTTGAAGTATTTGGCGTTTGTAGGTCTGAATGTTGTGTTCCCGGAGATGCTGGTTGTACAGCTTCCAGTTGGAAAGATGAATCCATCTGGCCCACTGTTTTATTTGTATTTCTACCAGAGCTTGAAGAATAACCAAGTTGTTCAGGATCCAGCTGAGGCGGCAAATCCATCTGGCCTGCTATATTACTACCTACTGCTATACTGCTACCAGAGCTTGAAGAATAACCAATATTTTGATTATACCACGTCAGCACGTAAGATTCTTCGGCTTCGCTAATCATATTAAAAAGTTTCCTTTTTAAAGGAACTTGCATGTAATCTGGTAATTTTTTAAATGTTTTCGCCATTGAAAGAAAAAAATGATCAGTATCATCGCAGTCCGTTGGTTTTAAAAGTTCTCTTAATTCTTGCCTTTCTTTTCGAAAATCTTCTTGATTTTTCATATGTTTTTGTATTAAAATTGATAATTCATCGCCTTTTTTCTTCTTTGATGATGACGGGGTGACCGAATCTGTTGAAATGCCTGAAGTTGAGGCTATTTCGTAAAGATTGTTGGGATTGTCAGCTTGATTTGGTGTATGTTCAGTGCTCTGCGAAGAGTCATCTTGGTTTAATGAATATTGAGTGCTCTGCGAAGAGTCATCTTGGTTTAATGAATATTGAGTGCTTTGCGAAGAGTCATTTTCATTATTTGGTGACGAAATATCCTCTTTATAACTTGACTCTCTATCTCTGTTGGCCATGTACGGTAAAAGAAATTCCATCAATTTTTGGTATTTCCATTCACGTGTTTTGGTTGTAGCCTGTCCGCTTTTTTTAGATTTCTGCCTCTTTAGCGCGTCCCGATGGCTATCCCGTAGTTGTTTCCAACGATACTTAGCGCTTTTCACTGAAATAATAGAAAATTATGATTAGGAATATAACATTTTTATACCAAGCATGTTGTCTTACAGATCGCAAAAAATCAGTAACAGGTAAAGAGTACTTTTTTATTTGTTAATTATTTTTCTTACTATTATTATAAACATTCCTTTTTTTGCAGGTATTTATCCACGGGCTCGTCGTTCACACGATTGGCAGAAAATTTTAGGATTGGAGTAGCAAGTGTGTCGAGAATTGTGGCAGAAGTTTGTAATGCTCTTTGGCTTGTTTTACAACCTCTTGTTATTCCAAAACCTACCAAAGACGACTGGAAGCGAATAGCAAAGGATTTTCAAGAGCTATGGCAGTTTAAAAATTGTTTGGGGGCTCTAGACGGTAAACATGTTTATATAATGTGTCCTGCAAACACTGGGTCCTCTTTTTTTAATTACAAACAAAGATTTTCTATAGTGCTTATGTGCTTAGCTGACGCTAGGAGAAAGATTATAATGGTTGATGTGGGATCCATGGGAAGATTTAGTGATGCTGGAATATTTGATGATAGTGTTTTTGGAAAATATTTGAAAGAAAAAAGATTGAATCTTCCAGAACCTGAACCATTATATGAAGGAGGTGAACCAGTACCATTTGTATTCATTGGAGATGAGGCTTTTCCTTTGATGGAAAATTTCATGCGCCCATATCCGCGGGACCAGTTAGACCAACAGAAACGTATATTTAACTATAGACTTTCGAGGGCACGTCGCATTGTAGAAGCTACATTCGGTGTATTGGCACGAAAGTGGTATGTGTATCGTAAAGACTTTGAATGCAGAGTGGAAACGGTTGACAAAATCGTAAAAGCCACATGTGTAATGCATAATTTTTTAATTGAAAGACAAAGTAATTATTTGGATTGCATTGATAACACAAATACAAGTACTCTTGTATCGGTTCCTAGCATTTCCGTCGTCGTGTCAAGTGATAGTTATGATGTAAGAGAGAAATACTGCTCTTATTTCAATAATCAAGGAAAAGTGTCATGGCAAGATACTCGTATTTCGTCACGAATTCATCGCACACAATAAATACCCAAATATTGTAACTTGTATTTTAATATACCTGATTTTAATACATGATTATTACTTACCATCTTTATATTGTATTTCTTTGACTATTTCCTCCCACGCAGCGTCCTTAGTTTCATTACATTTGTAAAATGGGAAAGAAGTGTTCCACAAACACGGAAACTTTTGAACGGCATCAATTAATTTTTCGTCCATTATGCCACGCAACCGTACGACATGCGTACGACTACAAGCGCTTACGACAGCAAAGTGAGACGTGAGCGCAGCGCGGTGAGCGGCAGGCAGGCGTTCGCGTTACTCCGCTCCCACTACACCGCACCCCCGTCGACACATTTCACAGCTTCGCAACGCATCCTCGCGCCACACATTAATGCGCATTTTCACAGCTCCGCTACACATCCTCGTAGGCACATTATCATCGCACAGCTTTGGTGGAAACACCCACACATTTTCACAGCACAGCTAGACATCCTCGCACGACACATTTCCATCGCACATCTCTGGTGGAAACGCAGCCTAAGGCTGCGTTTCCAACAGAGATGTGCGAGGATTCGTAGCGAGGGATGTGTTTGTAAAGAACTAATAGAATCGCTTCATTTGCCTCGCCTCGGTCAGCACAGCTCTGGTGGAAACGGCTCAGCGGAGCTAGAATTTTGCGCATACTAAACAAGCAAGGGATGTGTGCGAGGGATGTGTGCGAGGGATGTGTTCCGAGGAATGTGTGTTGAGAAGGATGTGCGCATACTGTACCAGACAGTCCATAGACGGAGTTTGCATCCTCGCACCACACATTAATGCGCATTTTCACAGCTCCGCTACACATCCTCATAGGCACATTTTCATCGCACATCTTTGGTGGAAACCCCCACACATTTTCACAGCATAGTTAGACATCCTCGCACGACACATTTTCATCGCACATCTCTGGTGGAAACGCAGTCTTAGAGGGTGTGTTGTGTTGCCAAAATGCATGGTTATGCAAATTTACGTTTATTTTAGTTCCTTTTAATTAATTGCCTATATAAAGAAATGCCATTCATGTATAAAGCCTCCGGCTTAAATGACTAAGATACGCGTTAATAAAATGTATCTCAATTTGATATCGATCTTAATTAAAGCAGTATTTGATGTTTGATGTATTTAACATCTGTCAAAAACTGCATGTTAAGATCGATCTCAAGTTGATATTTATATAAATAATAATATATATGTATATCAACGATTTATATGATATATCAGAGATCTATTTATACATTTTATGAGCTTTAGATATCTAGCAGCGAGGCAGATTTGGTTTTGATCTTAGCCTGATTTATTATAAATGAGTTCGCCATAAATAGAATGGAGGAGATTGCATCAGCTGCACCGACAAGATTCTAACTCTTAGGTTATAATAATAATAAATAAAAACACAACGAATTTATTAAGAACGATTGTTTATACAACCGATTTTTTTAAATTTAAAAACGACTCGGCAAGCTTTGTTACGAGCGCTTCTACCTGCTTACTAATACTAGGCATTATCTATGCTACTCCAAGTATATCATCGGTAGGTACCTACGTATTGTTTGGACCCGTTCCTAAAACATCAGCACAAAGATTAGGCCTCCAAACAGCTCTAAAATGCAAATAAAGCTGTTTTCGGGAGCCCCTAACAGCGTTTTTAAGACAATTACATTTTATCCCCGCCATCCTTTCCGGACCTCGGAAAACAGGCCTTCCTGTGTTTTATTAGCATATTAGACTAGTACCTACCGTTTAGATAAGTATCTACGTAAAACATGGCCTAACATGGGTTATATTGACTGATATCCCACCCTTCCGTTGAATCACATGGAGTTAGGGCATTTTATGAATGTCCATCTAGATAGCTACCACCCTTAAGGTTAATCTGGCCGGTCATGTTTCCACACAAAGCGTCTAAGGGTGATTACTCCCTTATTTAAGGTTTTATGTCCAGAAATAGGTATAATGGTATCGTTTGATCTCTTCATTATCTAAGCTTGTATCGTTACGATTTTTTTTAAATATAATTCAGTTGAAATTTATGAGCCTTAAAAAATTATATGAAAGTGTTTAGAGGGTTATAACCAGTGATAGGAATTAGGTGTGCCTATTTACCTAAACTTCGAAGAACAGAGACAAGAAACGGAGACTTCCTAAGGACTAAATTTTTTCCGGGACAGATGGTACCGTAATTCGGGACAACACACCATATCATATCTCAATAAGGGTGAAAGATAGGTGAAAAACTTATAGGACCTTTATTGTAGATCGCATATAAAGCAACAAAAAGTATTCCATAAAAAAAATCGTATCTTATCGGAGAACCGAGTTATTGTGAAAAAATTAAGTTTAATCTTTTTTTCAAGATGGCGGAAAATGCACATTAGAAATCTTGGTCAACAATATGAAGTTAAGCTTTTCTAGGCCACATAATTACCAAAATTTAGCCTTAAACTTAATTTTTTCACAATAACTCGGTTCTACGATAAGATACGATTATTTTTATGGAATATTTTTTGCTGCTTTTTATGCGATCTACAATAAAGGCCCTATAAGTTTTTCACCTATCTTTCACCCTTATTGAGATATGATATGGTGTGTTGTCCCGAACTACGAGACCATCTGTCCCGGAAAAAAATTAGTCCTAAAGTTTTCACCTATCGTTCACCCTTTTTGAGATATGATATGGAGTGTTGTCCCGAATTACGGGACCATCTGTTCCGGAAAAAATGTAGTCCTAAGGAAGTCTCCGTTTCTTGTCTCTGTTCTTCGAAGTTTAGGTAAATAGGCACACCTAATTCCTATCACTGGTTATAACTCGTAAGTAATGTCGAGCTCAATCGATATCATGCTTAGTTCTGAACCTAAAACCTCAAATAAGGGAGTAAACACCCTTCGACGACGTTTGTATGGAAACGTGAGCGGCCAGTTCAAGTAGATAATCTATTGCCCAGCACATAACAGTGTGTGCCGGCGGCTGTCTTTGAGAGTTAAGTTTTGTTTCTAGAAATTAAGTTTCTTTGCTATTTACGACCATACCATCAGACGTAATTGTGTTCGAAGCTATGATTAATACGTAAGGAAGTGTATGTATGTGTACTGTATGAGACAGTTACCGCTTTGGTTTCGGACTCTTCAATTTCACAGCAAAACACGGACAATCTTCCAAATTCTATTGGATTGGTTTATATGTAAGAAAGTGTACCTAACTCTCATACAGTTACAGATTTGATTTCGGACTCTTCAAGTTCACAATTAACATGGCACGCACAATCTTCCAAATTCTATTGGATTGGTTTATTTATTTGGCACTTAGAAATGATTGCATCTGATTGGTCGAGTCAAGGTAATGTTGTTGCGCCGCGCCGCACGGTACACTTATTAAACCACGCCCACCGCGGTAAGGTTTACGTTCTGCTGTTTCTGAGCTACAATACATTTCCTTACTTCAAAATTCACCTTAGGTGGACCATACCCCCATACATTGAGAGAAGAGCATAGTCAAATCTACTGCGTACTATAGATCCATCAAAATGCGTCTCCGCTAGTACGACTAAATAATAAAAATTGACACGCTCTATACAACTTTTTTAAACCCTACAGCAAAAAACTGATTTTTCGTTAAAATCACAGTAGATTTTGCTTAGTTATTATTATTATTAGTTTGGTTATTAGTAGGTCAAAAGGTAGCCTATAAGTAAAATAAAAATCGGCCAAGTGCGAGTCGAACACGCGCACGAAGGGTTCCGTACCATTAGCTATACAACATTAGACTTCATATTTTAACCTTTTTTTGTTGGCCAACTTTTTGTATTTGTTGTTATAGCGGCAACAGAAATACATCGTCTGTGAAAATTTCAACTGTCTAGCTATCACCGTTCTTGAGATACAACCTGGTGACAGACGGGCTGACGCGACGGACGGACGGACAGCGAAGTCTCAGTAATAGGGTCCCATTTTTATCCTTTGGGTACGGAACCCTAAAAAATACACCCATAGGTCAATTCAAAACACAACCGTCCACCCTCAACTACGTTCCGGATACATTCCACCAATTTGTGATTACAATTTTTAACCGACTTCCAAAAAAGGAGGACGTTCTCAATTCGTCTGTTTTTTTTTTATGTTTGTTACCTCAGATCTCTTGACTGGGTGAACTGATTTTGAAAATTCTTTTTTTGTTTGAAAGCTGATGCTCGTCGTTTGGTCCCATATTAAATTTTATCAAAATCGGTCAAGCCGTTTTTGAGTTATACTAAAAAGATTGAAAAATTAAAAAAAAAAAAAAATGGAACCGACTTCAACACCCAAAAGTGTGAAATAACTTGTCGAAGTTGGTACCATGCGCACAATATTGTGATAATAGGTACTTTTGAACTATCATGGTACCGACTTCAACAAGTTATTTCACACTTTTGGGTGTTGAAGTCGGTTCCATTTTTTGTTAATTTTTTTTTTTCGTCAGCTATCATTGGTATCTTACTTAATAATCAATCTTACATGATGTTACTTAATCTCTCACCTCACTAATCGATACAAAATGTAAAAAAGGCAATTAAAGTATGCCAACTATTATTAGATTTTCACTTATTAGGTATCTGATAGTGTTTCAAAGTGGTTTTAAAAGCCCAGTCATATTTATTTTTTAAACCTTTTAAAAACGGCTCTTACCATTTTTTATTCGGCAGAGGTAATTTGCCGTGTGCCTAATCGCCCGCCATAACCTCCACATGTCGTTTTACGGCAAAAATATTCTAATTCGATGGCCAAAACGTCCGGCGAGAATAAATCATGGTAAAGATTTCAGATTACCTAGCATGTGTGGTAAGTTTTTGACACCTGGCAACCCGGTTCGAACTATTTTGACAAGCCATTTCCCGCCCATTCTACCTAGGTCATTTTGACACTTGTGGCTTGGGTTTCCTGCTAATTTTAGGGGTACGACACATACGACTAAAGTGACTCGATCAACTGGCACGAAAGCCCAAACGAGCGGCGGCATCGGAATACTGATGCCGCCGCTCTTATTAATTTTAAAATTCATAATTACGACAGAGAGGTGATTTTAAAGCCACTTTATGTTAGTTAATTTTGTAAATGGAACAGTTTTCATCTGTTGGTTACTTAGTACCTTATAATTATATAGGTAATAAGGTTACAAAGTAGAAATTTACTTTGCGGTGTAGTTTACGAGAATAATTACATACAATTTAAAATTTCTTTATTATAGGTAGGTACGTAAATATATGTGTAGGTATTACCTAAACCTTATACCTTTATAGATTGTTCAATAAAAAATATGTTTTCTGTTTACTTACATATTTATGAAGTTAAAAATAGTCATTCAATAAAATCTTGGAATCTGAGTTGCATCGATGTTCTTGCTAACAAGCGGTATAGGTGTATATTTATATACATATAAATGTAATACATATAATTGGTAGGGCATTGGTAGGCATTTGCGAATGCCCGCCGGGCTACCACCCTCAACTAGAAAATGTCGCGACTCGCGATACACCTGATAGTGTATTTTGACTTCCGGCAGCTGTCCTTGCGAGCAGTAATTCTAGGTTAGTCAGAAACTATCTTCTACCGCACCCACCACACTTACTTATTTATCATCAGATGAAAATAAATAGCAGGCAAACACTAGCATATCAGTAAAAAGTTTGTTTTATTATATAAGTATTTTACCTAAACATAACATTTTATTACGTGGGGTGCAGTGCTAGAATTGCATCGGCTCGACCCACCGCATATCTTCCAGTGGGACGGCAGGAAAAATACAGGTATCATACATATACAACTCTATTGTAATAACATTGTGCAAATCTAATTCTGCACTGCGTTTATAACGTTTACCCTAACAACTAACGACCTCTATTACCGATAGATACACCGGCCGCATTGGTTGCGAAGACACGCACCATCGTAAACTGTCTATGCGATGATATCTGTAATTAGGTTTACATAGCTACTTGATCTAGCCACTGGAATGGTGTAGGGGAATACATTTTCTGGGCATAAACAATCTAAAATCTTTAACATCTTTGAAATAAGGTTTTTATCAGCGGTAAGTTGAATAATATGATATGTAGGTATGACGGTCGTTTCCATGATCGCTCCGTACGTACCTAGTACGGATTAATTAAGTAGACATAATACTTCTTTTATTTTTATTATAAATAGTATGTACCTAGATATGAATCGGTCAAAATAAATTTTTGAACTTTCAGGTAGGTCACGGAATTCCTTCATGTGATAGATTTAAACAATCTTCCTTTTTATAAAGTTCCTAATATAAACTACTTAGTTGTGCCGTTTCCGTCTTTATGTCACGTTAATTCCTGTAACCACTGTACTATTACTGCACTATTAAGTACTAATTAGTGTTCTTAAACATGAAAATTTTGAAGGATTCAAATATTTTTATACATTTTTATGGGCACTTAAATCTAGTAAGTACCTATATCAATTTGTCAAACAACATGTTGGTTGTTAGCCAAATTTTCAATTGGGGTATGAGTAGTTCCTTCGTAGACTTTGATAACTATTTTGAATCGCACGTTGATAATAATTAACAATCGCGAAGTAAATTTATTGCTAGACGAGTCGAGATTATCTTTTGAACAAAAATTCCCTCCTGCCACCCTCCAACCACCCTTGGTCAGAGGGAGAAAATCAATAAAATTCTATTATTGCGTAACGTTGAGAACAGTGCCATCTACCGGAGTTTGATGTTACTAACTCTGAAAAGTGAGAGTGAATGTTATGAAATAAAGTTGTATAGATAGCGCTAATTAAAAAAACTATAATGTTTGTTTTATTCTACAACTTATCTTTTTAAGGTACAGATATTCGCATGAAGCCAAGGTAGTCAAAGGACATAAATTCAAATCAAAGCATACAGACAAAATAAGAACTTTGGTAATACAAACATTAATTTTCGTTCATAGATCGTTTCACGATTAATATTGGCCCATAAAACATTAAATCGACCTTTATTACCCGAGCAGAAACTCATTTTACGAACTCCATTATGCGAGCCGTAAATATTGCGGACGGAGAAAGAACTTTTGTTGTAATTGTAAGGTCCTTCAGAAAATCGTAATACTGACGAGCGAGCGAAAATCTGAGTTTCAGAGATCGCGGTATTTTTTGGGCTTCCTAATTTCAGATATATATGTTGCGTTATTATATAATTAATAATTGTAATGGCTACTACGTACCCATATCTGTAGGTATACATGTTTGTTTGACGTAAGGTAGGTTATATAAATTATAATGATTATATGTACTTATTGTTTAATTGTTAAGTATTTATGACACAGTTGTTAATTTAATGTTCCCATCATTTGAAAATATTTATTTTACGGTGTTTTAGGTGTATTTTACCATAGATAGTAGAAATATAATGGACTTTTGCTTTTGCTCTGTACATCTAATCTAGGTTCTGTGTCAGAGAGAATAATTAATAATTGGTTTAAACTTTTGATTACAAGGTACAAAAAAATACGGAATAAAAAATTTTGGTAAGAGTAAAATGTTTCTCGGTCAGTGGGTAGGTACGAGTTTTGATCGAAAATAATGTCATTCTATCCATAGACAATAATAATTTTCACAACAACGATAGAACGTAACGCCATACCGAAGCTAGTGATGTGAAATGTTTAAACGACTAATTTTATCACGAGTTAACAGCGTATCGGTCGTTTCCAGGCTATTAAGTAGAATATCAAGCACAGTGTTCGGTCGGGGGTGGAATATGATATATGGTTTGCGACCTGTCGTATCCAAGCGTCATAAAACGCAGGGATCGGCGTGAATAGCGATGGCTTTATAGCGAGAACTGCTGAGATAATAATCTTTTGTCTCTCGTTTGCCGTTGACGTGGAGTGTGAATAATGAACTGGCAGTGTGTTTTATTTACTTTATCTTTAGAAATGAGGTAGGTACATATAATTTATTATAAAAAGTATTTCTCCTTTGTTATATTTTATTTTAGTTTTTTTCTTGAGAATGATTACGGATATTATGAATGTATGTCTTTGCTTCTTACATGTCCACAAATCAACAAAAATTGGTAACATCAATAACTATTTGATACGGCAATACAACTGTAGCCTCGTATTACTGACGTGAATGTACCAGTTCTATAAAAAATCTAATTTATTATGGTTTTTCTCTGAAACGTCACAAAACTTATTATTTGTTAGGTACGTAAAGGTTAACGTCAATAATTTTCATTTATGAAAAATTAAAATAAACATTACCGAATATATTCACTACTCAATGAGCTCTAGAATAAAAAAATGAAACCATTTGAAAATAATCTTTGATGTAACATTCCCAAGCGTTTCAATCTACAGCTCACTGGTGCTCACTCACCACAATTTTACCAATAAAATTAAAATAGAAAAACCTTCGTGACGCCTACCAATCAAACCGAATGGCAAATAATTGTATTCCCATCAACGAAGAAAGAAAAAACATCTACATCATCCACCGTGATTTTATCACGACTCATTTTAGATATTGCTTGCGGTTTTGAACCTTACGTCTTTAAATTAAGGAGGTTTGAAAAGTGCGGTTTAGGTTATATCGTGAAAGTTTCTACCGTAGGTATCGAGTAAATGAAGCAAGGAAACTGTGCAAAAAATCTACTGAGGGACAAAAACTAGAGAAACTCCGTAATGAGATGAAACTGCCAGTTCATCCGTAGGGCTGTATAGGTTATCTTTTTTATCACATTTCTTATTCTGCTTCGTCATTGCAATAGCAGTGAAGACTATAGCTTATGATAGGATATAGTTATACGGTCATTGTTGGATAAAATAATTCATTTGTTTTGTACTTGAATTACGAATGCAATAATGCAGTACCAAAAGTTTTTATTATACGAGTAGGTAAATTTGTTTGTAATTAAGACGTGATTTTAAAATTTAGCGCAACTATCAAGTCGATGAAATTTATTACAACTACATATATGTAGTATGTAGTTAAGTACTTTAAATAGAAACATTAGTCTCATCTTACATCATATTGCTTCAGAGATAACGAGTGTATACTGTAACAATTACCGTTCGCATAGAACATATAATAATACTACGCCGTTAGTAGCAATTGTTTGACATTTATATTGTTAATGAAGAAGTGTCGTGATACAGACTTTAGCGACTAGTCTGTGGTCGAGTCGCGTGTAAGAGTGAGGTCTTTTGAGTTGATAGCGTAGCTGCTTGCTGCACTTTGTATGTAATTTTTAAAAGTAAATATTCGCGTATATTGCATATATATTTACAAAATTCATTTAGAGTACCTAGTGTTAGTCACTTATGTGCTATCTCTACCTGATCTGCGATTCACAGACAAAAGAAAAATAAATATATACATAACTTACAAGGTTATATTTTAATTAATTTATTTCTTGTTCTTGGCTTCCTTGGGTACGGTAAAGCCATCCATTCATAATCCAAACGTAACTTTTGATTTCTCATAGTAGGTGTTTGTTTGATGTCTTCTTTTGAATAAAAAGCTTTTCTCTGATAGTCTATTACAATTAATCAGCAAATGAAACTGACGATCTAGTGACGAGTTGCTACGTCTTTTCTTAGCATCAAATAGTGTGGGTTCTAAAACTTCTTTGTCTCTTCCGTGCTGTTTCTCGTGCACTCTGGCAGCTTCTTTTCACCTTCTTGATCGGGACTTTACCGTCACTGAAATCTCCTGATCTTTGTCATTTGTCTTTATATCACTTGATTTATATGTAGTACGTTCAGTATCAAGACAAGCTTCTAGGGTGGCGGAAGCTTCAGCATAGTATATCACTGATATCAGGAACAAAAGAACTGAAAACAAATAGTTGGTTTTCACATAGACAGGGAAACAATGACCGTTGCAAGAAAGCATTCCTTACTGGGGAGGGACTCAAGTGAATGGGGCACTTCCCACTATCATGATCATCCAGAACGTGTATGTTAAGGCACTACTACCAGTGCAAAGTGAAATGTTAGTGCTGACATAATAATCGTGGTTGGGTATGGTATAAAAAAGAATCGAAATAGAATAAACGCAGTAGCGATGAGCTGTGGAACAGCATTAAGGAACTAATAGGTCGGAAAAGATGTGCTGAGATTGTTTGGACATGTAGAAAATAAGGATGAAAGAAGATTAACATAAGTATATAAGGCAATTGTTAATAACAAAGGCAGGCAATATTTCGACGCTAATATTTTGAGACCTAGATTCATGTTTAAATTACATTTTCAAGTTTATGCGCGCACAATATATAATATCAAATAAAAATAGCAGACTGTATGGTCGTTACAACAATAGATGTGCAAATTGAATTGACTGGTTTGAAATATCGAGGTTTGACAAAATGCTATTCTGACCCACAAAATAATAATATTCTGAATGAAGACGTGGAAATTGAAAATTAATTAAGCTAGTGAGACATGCTAGGATCACAGCATGTGTGAATCCGTGATATTACATCTAACTATCCGTATAGGGAACCAGGCAACTCGTTATTCCTCTGCTTTTACTGAACGTTATAACGCGAAGAGTTGCTTGTGTATATATCTACTTACCAAGCAAAGTAGCATTAAGTATTTTTGTTATTTCACAATAATGTAACAACAACTTACCTGGCATAAACATGGTTTAAATACTTCTATAATCGTTGGAACCACTTAATGGTATATGTGTTGTACAGTCTAACATTTTCGTTTAGATACATTATAATATCTGATACAGAGTAACTGTGTTTATGTATTTAATAAATTGATTCTGTATACAACCGTCAATAATTAGTATACATTATCTCATACTACTGGGCATCTATAAATTTATTAAATTTATAAATCCATTACACTGTAGGTATTTTTCTAATAACTCTTTGTAATCAATTAATACGCACTGTATCAGAATGCCGCATAACAAATTATTAATCATAAAAATAATTGAATGCTTGAACATGTTAATAATATGTGCTATTGGCTATTATGAAGTCTTGAGAAGCGATATGGTTTCATCATCATTCGTTTATTACATTAATTCATTTAAAATAATGTTACAAACAAATCAAGTATCTATAGAACCTTAAGCCGAGTATCCACCGAATGAGTTGCCTAAATTTGTTTGGCGACTACGCGGCTTAATAGATAATAAGTAGGTGATATTCATTCTAATTATAATATACTCCGTTCAGTAAACAATATGCATATGGACGATGGGACTGTTTTGCAAGACCTATCCATTTGTAAGGTTAGAAGGCAATACAGATACTCAAACATATAGTAGGTATAAAGTTTGTGTATCTGTATTGCCATTTATCTGTATTACTGCATCCTGACCATGTTTTTTGTCTTCCATACGCAAATAGCTTGGCCAAATACTGTATTCCCAAAATTTTTGTCCTCTCTGATACAGTGGGATCGGCCTCACTGCGATTTAGCATGGTAAGATCTAGTCTTAGCTTAGCTCAAATTATCACTGTTTCCGTGTGGTAATCTGGTATTTGGTTTCAAGCCATCCCTCCTTTCAATACTTTCAGTACTGGTAACCTTATAGACCTCTCCGCTTTTCGTCTCGATATTAGCTTACGCTTGATTGCAAAGCGTGGTGGTTGTACTGCAGTTGATCAACTCGGTCACCACCAATCTCCCCTGCCCTCGAAGGTTGAATTTTCCACCTCGCCAGCCTTAACTATACATGAGCTGGGTTTTTGTCAATGTCAATATTGCAGCTATTCTCGAATCGAAAGGTCGATGTATGAAGATAAAAGTCCTTAAGGAATGACTCTTATTCCGAGAAAGTTAGGGTAGCTATTAGTGTGTTATAGTTTTAAGCGCTAGTAGCGAAGTTTGTTTAGCCATTCCTAACCGATCAGCTAAGTCAAGCAACGTCCGCCGCGGTCATGACTTAGATGAGTTACCGCTAGTGACATTATTATACTGAGCGTTTCCGTGCTTTGGAGGGCACGTTAAGCCTATCGGTCTCGATTGTTGTCTTAAAGTGGCAGTCGTTAAAGCATTGTACTAGGACATTTTGCGAATGTCCGCCTGGCTAGCTACCACCCTCTAGTAGAAAATCTGTCTCCAAGCTCTCAATGGTGCGTTCCGATAGCTGTCCTTGAGAGCCTGAAATTCTAGGTTAGCTTTAACTAAATCTTCGACCACATCATCACTTACCATCAGGTGAGATAGTAGTCAAAGGCTAGCTATGAGGTATATAAAAAAGGATGGGGTGCATGGCTTTTGAAATTTTTAGCCAGATTTTACAGCTATTTAATAATATTTCAAAACCACTGAATAATTGGATATTACCAAACCTAAGTCCAAAAGGATCTCCCAATTAAGTAGACATCTACCATACCTATGCAGTTTGACAGCTTACTGGGAAGGTCCATTTAGACTGGACTTAGATCTTAGACATATTTGCTCTGTCATATCTAGAATTATAATGATTATTTTCTAAGCTTATACTGAAACCATTTTATAACTGGGAAAAAATAAGCTTAGATACTTACCAGCTATTCTGAAGATATATTATGTACTATAATATTTTCTTTCCTATTTTTTTCTAAGCTAAATCAGACATAAAATTAGACTAACTCCGTACTAATTGTTTGCTTTATATATTTCGGCTCAGATGCCTGGGTATACGATCTCACCTTGCAAAATTTACTATCGATTGAGTTCTACTAGAGAACCTACCATTCAAATCGAGGTCATGACCCCACACATTTTGTACACGCCACGCGCCTTAAGTAGGTATAAAACAATGGTACTGAATTGCGAGTTGGCACCTAAACACCCCATCTAAATTACATGAAATAAAAAAATATCTCATATACATACATTAGCACATAAATATAAGTTTTACAATTATTATTAAGAATCTCAAGACATACATATGTTTCCTAAGTAACACGAGTATAGAGCTAGGTCCGGAAAGGATATAATTGATTAAAAACTAAATAGTTACATAATAACTAAGTTTCAACACGTAGATAATATATATCGGTATTTGGTGTAATACGATGGATGGGGTGGTGGTATAAATCATAATTTAATATTTAATATTAGGTGTCTACTCATTGAGCATGGTCCATCTCCATTTTGATTAGATAACGGTGAAATGCAAGCCTATAGGTACCTACTGTGTTTAAAACAGTAAAAATCAAAAGCGTTTACGAAAACTTGAGGGTGTAAAGCGGCCTCTACATTACTGTCTAAAAATCGATGCTTGCTAACCATACAAAACCACTTCTTAAATTAGAAGTAGATAAGATCCAAATTCGTGTAAAGCGTAAACGAGATAATACCCCCAAGGATTTTATTCGCGATAACCCCACGAGAAAAGGCAAAATGGCCGGTGCTTCGGATGCAGCCAAAGATGTTCCGCGCATGCGCGATCACTCGCTCGATAGTTGCACCCTCCGTGTATCTAAGTCATTAATCACGCGTCTACTAAAAAAAACACTGACACTAAAATCTAACACTAGCACATCACTATTCCGCAAGACAGCTAAAGGACGTCGCCCGTTTTTGCTTGATGGTTTGCACTCCGATTTGGCCGCTCCCAAAAATCTGAAACAAAGTTAGACACACAGAAAAACACTAGATTTAGACAGAGAAGCTTATGTCTTCGGTGTTCTTTGTTCTGTGATGATCTTGAGGGTTCAATGTTGATGTTGCGATGCCGTGGCCGGCTTGTCCGGACGCAGCAGTAGCATAGTCAACGTACTGCTGTGACAGGACAATATGGTCACGGCACGCGAGGCGGCGGCGACGGGCGTAGAGCGTGTGAGGCCGCGTGGCCGCGCGCCGCGCCCCGCCGCCCCCGCGCACGCGCGGTCCGCACCCCATCCCCCCTGTACACACCCTCAATGAACACCCTCAATCAGCTATCGATTTTCCGACACAAAAAAAATCATTCGTAAAATCATTGCATCCGTGACTATTTTTATGGTGAGATGAAAACGTTTGCATGTAGGTAAAGGGTCAATGACCCGCGAGGGTGGTGTCCTTAGTTACTATCGGATTAGTTAAAGTTGGACAATACGAGATACATTTGCTGGAACGGTCTCGTAGGGTTGCCTCTGCAAGCTATTTTGTGGGTTTTCAAAGGAAAATTCTTAAATATTCTCTAGTTTTATTTTTTGGATCGATTTGTAACAAATCCTACTTAATTACAACATTTCTAACGTTACATTTCTAATTACGGATATAACTGTATGGTATTTAAATTTATTGTAGTATTACAGTTATTATATAAAGAAAAGATCCATAAATTAAATTTAATACAAGCTAACCTAAGTTGAGTGCAAAGGCTTTTAGTAGGCATGTTATGTGTTGTGCGATGAAATCATGCCAGACTTGGCAATTCAATATTCTTACGCATTCGGTCACGTATCCCTGTTTCGCGAGATTCCCTCGAAGTTGGGATATATTATTCTTGCACAGATTTTTCTTGTTCGCACCCCACAACGCGTTAAGATTGCTTTCTTTTCATTTCCATCTGTAGTTACGCAAATGAAAATGGATATTCAACGTTGTATTTTTTTTAAAACATAACCCTTCCTTTGAGGAAACTGGGCATGCTGAGCAAAGCTTGTCCTCATTACTAAATTGTACTTATTGAAATAATATTTAACTTATAATCTTTACATAATAAAATTAACGAAAATAACAGTGTTATACGTATCTGTTATATTTGACATATCGATAGTAAGTTGCTGTGTGGTGAACAGATATGTTATAACATTCAAGAGGAACCACGGCTATAATAAAATTGTAGATTACCCACATCCACTGCACACAAACCGACGCGATGCCTGTAAATCCACAAATCACTTACCTTCTTCAGCATGCGGAAAATAGCGGCACGTAAATTAATTTATGACCGAAAATTAAAAGTTCATATTTGGACATTTACTGTGGGTTTTTTACAAAAACGAGGATGGTTTAAAATTTTTTTCGTTCCTGAAGTTTAATTACATCATCACGTTTATTATTTTGTTGGAATAATTTATGTTATTACTTGTTTGCGGTGTAATATGATATTAAAGTTTTAATTGGATTATCTTACATCTACATTTTTGTATCTCCTGTTTTTCTTGATCAGCTATTGCATAAATCTCATAATGAGACTGATATTGAGCGCATAAAATAAAAAAAAAACCTTCAATATAGATAGAATATATTTTTAAAATTACAGATTAAAATTATTATTCATTATTTATGCAGGCTGCAGCCTGACTTTTGGGTATCACTTCAATAGAATAAAGCACTCGCAATATAAAGACTATATAAAATTTGATTTATCTATTAATTATATTATAACGTCTCAGCATTTATAACAACGCTCACGGATCATGGTATCTACAGAGTCTATTTGAGCTAGCCCTAAAGTTTGGTACACTTTCATAATTAATACTTATATCAATTTAGGCGTCTGACTGTCGGGTTCGTGGAAAGATCGATACGCTTCCAGCGATTCGCCAACGCAAACTGGGAGTTTCAACCAATGACCTCCCATATCGGTCATGGGTAGGTAAGTGTTGTTTCGGTTTCTTTTTCTCGTGGCTTAGTCACTACATAAATTCTAGTAAAATTATAGCAAGAAAATGGTAATTTTACACAAAATCTGTTTCTTATAAGAATCAAAAGTCGCTACTGGACTGACTGATGTTTGAGCACTAGAAATGTCAGAAATTGTGAAAATCTTTTTCCATACATTTGTACGGAAATACAGGGGATATAAGATAATACAGATTTTATCAAGCTAGCTGGCTTTGTGGCATACTGTACCTAGAAGCATTTAAGAACGTACCTAGAACATTTGGTGAACTCAACCTGCCCCCATTAATGGCGGTTTGAGATAATCCCTATGCATGACAAGCGGCCTGGTGATCGCAGTATAAGATAGCAGTTATCCAGAAGTCGTGGCTGCTTACCTTATAGTAAGACATTACCAAAGCAAAACTAAGTTTTCTTCAGAGGGATCGACACTTGGATGGCGGCCATCTTAAATCTGCCATTTTGAATTTTTGACACTTTTGTCATGGGAATGCTGTCCCAATGATCTTTTGTTAGGATACCTCTGCGTGTTTGTAGAACTTAGTAAAATGGAAGAATTTATCATCCTTTTACGCGGTTAACCGTACTAAAAACCTAATTTTGTTCGTGCATAGAATTTTTATTCGTGTTGACATGAAAATTCAACCTTAAGTGGTACCTAATGACCCTACAGACTTACATTACTATGGGATAAAAAATATAAATATTTGAAAATACGAGCAGTAAAATGAATAACAAATATAGTGAATACGAACTTGAAAAAAGCCTGCTTCCACAGGAAAGAATTTGGTCTTGGATTTATAATATTATTTGCTTTGTAATATATTATTTTTCATTTTATGAATCAAAATAAATAGGTACCGCATTTAAAGTTTTGTAATAGTAGCCCTAAAACAGTATTAAGTATTATTATTGTTGCAAAAGAAAGAAAAAGGGCTTGACAGAGACCTATTTTACCAGACACAGTGAACATTGACAAATTGTGCTCGCGCTCACCTTTGACTCAAGTCAATATCAACCAGAAAATGTGTCAATTCAGTCCTTTGCAATCGATGACGGCAAAATAAGCCAAGATCTTATCCTAATTGCACTAGATAGTAATAATCTCTACTCTATACCGTTTTGTATGATATTGTAGATGGTACCTTCTTCTTTATAATTTTAAAGAAAGCTCTAAAAAATGAATAAAAATCTACTGCTAAAGGACCTTTTGTGTTTTCATGTTTTAATTGAAGATGGTAAGAAATTAGAATAGACTTAAAAGGATCGTTGCTAAAATATATTATGTAAGTATGTAGCTCTGCTTCGCTACATACCAACCTGAAATAGAAAAAGAAAGCTTTTAATTTAACAATATGCTTTACCAATAATATATAATGAAATGAAAGTCCTTGATTCCTTAGAGGGATTCCAAGAATTTTAAAATTATTGTTGTATATAAATTGGACCTACCAGTAAAATAAGGCAATGCAGTGTATACTATACTTCCTCTATATTTTTGTGTACATAATTAGATATTAGAATGGTAACACACACAGTGGCGACAACATCAGAGATGCAACCTGCTCGCTTAGTTATTATTTTCTCTCTCACTCATTCAGTAAGTGTGGCAATACTGAACTAACTATACATCGGTATGAAATGTGGACATTATTAATCGTGAGTTGGTGCAAAGTATGTAAAAATATAAAAAAGTTTTATTAGCCTTATTCAATTTTTTATACAGGCAAGCCAAGGTACGTTCGGTACATGTTTATACTACTTAAATATATTAAATTATAATTATGTCAGCGTTAATAATTGATTAAAATATAATTATCATAATACAATAACAAATATAACAGTTAAATACAATTTGCAATTATCGCGCTTGCACTTGTCATAAGAAAAAAGATTCTAAAAACTGCATTGCATTAATATTCTTTTAATATGTAGAAGGGATCGTTTTCAAACTGTATAATGATGTAAGGCCGGACATAAAACTAATGTAATTTTAACGACCACTGCTCTCTGACATTTTAATTCCAGCCCAAAGTGCCAGTTTCATTGTAAGAATAGTGGAAAGGCCGAAAGAAACCCGTCAAGTCTGAGATTATGTGAAAAAAGATATATTGCAAGCGTCTACTCTGATTTATGGCCCGGGAAATTCGGGAGAATTCTTTTTTCCACTGGGGCGCCTATCAACAAACTTTGTTGAGGATTTAGGCCCTTTTTTTATTAATTTGCGCTCTTTTGATATTAATTTTCGCATTAAGTAACTATGTAAATTTAAGGCAACATCAATTAAAAAAACACAGGTTTAATTTATCTTTTCTTTTGTTTTTGTTAACGTAAGTAAAAACAATACTTGCAGTGTTCAGGCATAACGGTTTGATATATGCAAAACATACTCGTATCTCACGCCTGTATGTTCCTGAAGAGTATACAAATATGTATAAATTATGACATAATATTTTCCTTGAAATGTGCAGTAACTGTGTACAGTATGTTTTGCGAAACAAAAAAAAATTACTAAGTAGGTACTAACATTTTTACAAATTTTTTCAATGAATTGTCCACGACTATTTATGCGAAGTTGCACGCGTCTGCCTGAACCGATTTTAAAACAGTTTCTCTAATCTACCTCGAATACCTCCCCCACAGCATGCTCGCAAGCAGCGAGCAAATTTTCTCACAATTGAAACTGTATTCCTTGAATTGATTTATGCTGGTATAGTAAAAAGAAGCCAAATTAGGGCTGTAAGATGACGTTGTAGTTTGACCGCTGTTGTGTCTAGGATGTCCCTCGTTTTAAGCGCAGAATGCGTGGATGCCACTGCAGTTGGCACAGCAGTGAACCCTTATGGCAGTCATCTGAAAGCATATCAATCGGCATTAATCTACTGTTATCACGTAAAAGGCATTGACACCAGGGAGCCGATCCTCTTAGCTATTGAACGACGTTAACGCAACTTAATTGCATAAAAAATTTAGTTTTTAACAGTATCCGTAGTCTGCCCGCTATTTAGGTTCGATCGCAATTCAGTGGCTTGCTATCAATAGTTTTTGACATATTTGGTATGCTGTTAGCTATTTTGTTACGATTGCATTGCTACAGTGTCATAAAATCTGTAGTGTGTTCCATATTTTGACGTTTCTTATTATATTCTTACCTTATTTTAGTGGCAACATTTGCAAGCCATAGTACCGCCATACAATAGCGTCGCGATTGCTATACAACTGCGATTAGTAGCTAGAATTAGCAGACTACCTAATTTGACATTAACAGCAGTTCGATCGCAGAAGCTTGTAAAATAAACGCGAGCCCTCACAAAGCTCAGCTTTTTGCTAGTTAATGCTGTTTATGGTGTATGTTACGACAGTACTACATCAATTGCCCTTGCCAACTGAAATTCATCGAAAGCAATGATCGGCTCGACCATCTAGTTGTACAAATCTTTTTGCTGCTGGATACTTGGCCAATTGGTTGGTAGTTAGCCCATCTTTATTTGTTTATTTAACTATACACAAGGCAGTATACAATCAATGTAGAAATAGCATATAAACAAATACAGTTTCTACCTGGATTGTATTCCATTCCATGTCTAGTTCAATATCTAAAAGATCTTTTATAATATAAGCATCCAATCAATGAATAAATATTAAGTAATTCGTAGGATACAATACACTAGATTGTGTAATTAGGGCCTTAAAAGCGCCATCACCTACAAATGCAATCAATTAAAAAGTCTATTATTGGATTCTTCCGGTTTTAGGCCACATTAGAAATCTTAAGACGTTATGACAGAGTAGAAAGAGACCAATGCATTTGTTAATTTTGTTACTATAGGTACAGAAATAAATGAGATCATCAAATTTAATGAATTCGTGGTAAATGAAAGCCACTTCACATAACATAATAGAAAGATGGCTACTTTGGTAGGTAGACGTATTTATTGGTAGGAAAACGTAAGCATATTATATCTATGTGCTCAAAAAGTTACGCTCTATCGTTGATTCCAGTTACTTAAATCTACCACAGATTAGTTAGTTTTACTTTTTTGAATTTTCCGCTACCCGGCCCGCGCCCGCGTCAAGTTTGTTTACATACCTATTTTGATTTTGTTTTGATTGACGATTGTTTGTTATGATCAAAGTCATCAAAAAGGATGTGATTTGATGTGACGTATCTTCAACCATACGAAGTTTTTCAAGATGTTTGCCTATATTTATATGTAAAAATTGGAGTGGTGAAAAGTGAAAAAAACTTTCTTAGCTACGTGTATATTGAAACAATGATGAAAAATATCTTCATGTTATATAAGTATTAAGAAACCCTTCATTAGATTACATAAAAAATGAACATGAACATACCTATAATTCAAATACATATTGCTGTGTTTACGCTGAGGAACACAATTTACAAATGGAACCTTGTACGACCTCCTTCTGAATTCGAAAAAAAGAACAGACGCATGATTTGACTTTTGACTGTCTTCTGTTTGAATTCGCGCCTTTCGAGATTTTTGAAAGCGTCATTCACAAAAGTTGAAAAATTCACTTGGAAGACATTTCAAAATAGTTATAAAAAGCTGAATCTACGAGATTTTGTGTTGTGTTAAGTAATTCAGTTGTTAAAATGATGGGCTTGTATTCCAGCGGGGCGTTGGGAGGTGTGGAAGTGATTGAAAGTGGTCTGGTTGGTGGAGAGCTTACGGCCCATGTCCTGAGCGCGCAGGCAGCAGCTCACGCCGCTGCTTCAGCGGCGGCCCATCAACAAGCTCAGCAACAGCAGATGGCAGTTCAGCAAATTAGTAAGTTCCTATTTTGTACCATTTACCTCCCATCAATATCCACCAATTGTTCAAGTGGGTAGGTATTTTGAAATGTAAATGGGCAGCGAAAGTTTCAGAACTTCTTATTGCATAAATACATGTAACTTAGCCAATTTTGGGTAAAACTTAAGAATATGGCTTCCTGAAATTGGAGTTTTCACTGAATAAATTCTACCATGACAAAGTCCTGAGGAAGACTAGCTATTAAGAAGATATTTGCATAGATGTGCTAAATATCAGCTTAGCCTAGCAATCCTCAATAGCCCAGTGGTTAAGGCACCCAGTGTGTAAAATCTAAAAACTTGGGTATGATTTGCACAATGGTGAGAGTGAAAGTGAGTAAAGAAAAATTTAGAAATGTGATTTTCACTTGGTTTGTGATAGTTTTTATAATTACATCTAGAAATATTAAACCAGTTATGATCTTTTAACCCATTCCAAAACAATACATCCAATTCAATGGGTTTGATTACTGTAAACTTTTGCTAAAGGTGCTGTATATTTGTTATCGGACTAAAGTCTGGATTACAAACTGATCTTGATTCAGATTAATACTAGATTTATCATCTTCAACATTAAGTTTAGAATTTTCCAATGATTTAAATTACCAGTAGATCACCCAAAAGAGGACAACCCATATAAAATAATTTAAAAAAATGTTTTTTTATTATAATCATAATCCGCGCTTATAGCTGATATTTACCATTATCTCACCTGATGGTAAGTGATGATGCGGTCTTAGACGTTATTAAGGCTTACCTATAATTACTGGTTCTCAAAGACAGCTACCGGATCACTCAGGTGCTTGGTGCCAGATTTCCTACTTGAGTGACAGCTAGGTACAGCAATTCTCTACCACCATGCTATGTGTAATACTGTGTAATTTGCCTGTTAAACAAATGCGATGCCATAAACTCCATGTAGCCAAACTGAAACAATTTTCAACACATTTAGCTTCAACACAAAGCATCCTCAGTAGGTTTTCTCTTTGCGCCCTCATTCTAGGATTGAGTCTCTTCATTGTCTATAGAGTTGTAATAAGAAACCTTTTCTAGGAAAAATTAACCAACAGCATTATCTGAGTAGAGCTAATACAAGTATGACAGTGGAACTCCCCAATGATATATTGTGAATGATACCGTTAGGACACAATGACCAACATGCTTTTTGACTAATTTTAAATATGCATCTTGACATATTATATGCAATATGCACTTGATACATCATAGCAGGATCACAGCAAGAGGAAAGGCTGTCTTATTGCTAGAAGAGATTTTCTTTAACCAATAAATTTATTGTGGTAGTTATAATATACAAATTATTCCTAAATTTAAATCAATGCTCTATTGAGCATAATTTGTGTTTGATTTCAGGATAAACCAGTAATGTAGTTAATTTATGTGCTGTAGAATTCAGAGCAAGGTGTATACCATGGAAATCCTTATGTTATAAGAATAAGAGATACATACTAAAATAATGTTGCCTGTCAAGAAAAACTGTAACTTCCATCCTGGAACATATAAGGCGAAATTAGTAGGATCTTACCAAATTTGCTTAGGCAGGGGTGAGGCTCAAGTGGATGAGAGGAGCATTGATGACATCATAAAGGGACCTCTTAACTCAACCCAGGCACCTAAGACTTGAGCCTCTTCTGCAAATGCAATGTACCTGGCATCTGCATGGTGAATCCAAGGAATGCTAAGTAATTTGTCTCTAACAAATTAAGCAATACACACAGGCTAGGCGAATAAGAATCAGCTCCCAAAGATTCCAGAACACAATTGGTGCTTGGTGACAGAATTTCCACTAAATCATACAGACTGTCCTAGCCTAGACCTAACCAGATGAGCAGCTTCACATGGAACCATATTAACTTCAAGATGATTAATCTAACCATAGTTTCTATGCCGACAGAAACCTCCCCATCTTCAGGGCGTTCCACACCTGTAACAGCATCTGTTGCCGCCACTGCACCAGCAGGCTCAACTTCACCGTCACCCAGCAAGCTCTTTGTAGGAGGGCTCAGTTGGCAGACCAGCTCGGAGAAGCTCCGGGAGTACTTTGCCATGTTCGGAGCTGTCACAGATGTACTGATCATGAAGGACCCAGTTACACAGGTGAGAGATTTTTTTTTAATATTTCAACATGTTGACGTCATAGATTATACCAATGGACAGATTATTTGGTACTGTCTTTTCTATTAAGGACTGCTTAAGTATTTGCTATAGCAACAGTCCACATATTCTGATTATGATGATGAATGTGGCAAAAAAACCTAAATAGGTTGATTTTTAAGTTGTATTATTGTATCATTGTTGTAAGGGATGTACCAAATATTCATTTTATGGTTTGATCTATAGGGTTAAATGCATTGGCCAAATTTATAAAGTAATTCTGATTATATGAGGCATTGAGTTTTTTCAATAAGTAGACAATAAAACTTGCACATATTGTTAAAAAAAACCATTTTATGACCATTTAAAGTCATAAATATTGATAATTATAAATATTATTTTAAACTCAACCAATGTATTTCTCCCAGTGTAAAGTTGTATGTAAATAGTCTTTTTTTATTTATTTTAAAATGACAGCAATATGAGGGTAGTTTTAAATCAAATTTTAACAAGATAATAATATGTTTTGGGTCAAAATAAATTTAGTTCAACTAGTCTCTTCACTGTCTTCTCAAACCCAAAAATATTGTGATGTATTTGCACATGAAACTGCTGCAAGTTTTTAAATCGTTGTTTCTGACTACCCCTCCGGAAAACAGGCTTCACTTTGCATAAGTATGTCTAGGAAAAAAGACTACTATGAAAGTAATTGAGTTTCGTCAGAGGCAGCCCAGTTATAATGCCTCTTATGCACTAAAACAATAACTGGCGGGTATGAAACCCAAAACCCGAGTGAACAGGCATCTGCTGGGTTAGCGTGCTCCATCATCGACCGCATCATCACTTAACATCAGGTGAGATAGTGGTCAAATGCTACCAAGTACAGTTTAAAAAAAAAAAATTTGGCGCTTTGTGTAAGGGCATTTTGTAAGCCTGCTTGGCTAGATACCACCCTCAAATAGACATTGTCGCCAAGCACGGTGTATTCCAGCAGCTGTCCTTGAGAGCCAGGAAATATTCTGGGTTAGCAACATTTTCAACCGCATGATCGATTAAATTCAGATGAGATAGAGTTCCAAGTGCCTCTGGAGTGCCGGGTTAGAATGTCATCTCCTCATTTCTTCCCGTGGGTGTCCCAAGAGCGACTCCCTAGTCGCTTCGCGAATAGAGTTCTCGTATATGACAAATACCTGAAGTTGGGAAGCAGCGCTTTCTGAAAAACTGAAAACTTCTACTGCGATCCCCAAGACGTTAGCCAAGCATGGGGATTATGGCAAATCCCCCTAATGGGCTAGATCTTATTTAACGGTAGACATTATGATTGATTGAGAGGCCTAAGTCTATCAGGTGAGAAAAAAACATCTTTGACTTATATTTTGAGATATACAAGTGATTTTTAACACATAATTTCCGTACTTTTAAAATATTTTTTTTTTGTATACCCCTCATATTGCTGGCAGAATACATGTACAAATATTTATCATAAAGTTAATATAAAAATATTAACATATATTTTTTTAAAGACAGCCTATAGGCAGTAAATGAAGATGGAAATCCAACTCTATGGGTCAGTTGATGAAACATAAATCTATGGTTGTTAGGTTTGGAACTATAGGTAGTATGTAGGTTTATGTGTGTTGATCAAAATATTTGGGCCATAGACAAAAAATAGTATCATCATGATCTCTTTACCTTAGGGTGCTTTTTCCATCAGAGTTCTCAAAGAAGTGAAATGGTTAGCGAGAAAAACATCACTAATAGAAAGAAAGAAATGTTTATTTTGCAACAAATAAGTTATTCAAATAACTTATAGATAGACATAATAAAAAGTAAAAAAACCTCCAAGTGCGAGTCGGACTCGCGCACCGAGGGTTCCGTACAAACCTGTAGGTATAAAGGTAAAGATTCAAAAAAAAGTGTTGCGAAATGAAATCATCATCCAATCATTTTTGAATTATTAAAAATATTTTTATTATAAGATGTAACTAAAAATGTATGCTTTTCCCAAATTTCCTTTATCTGTGCTGTAAGACGTTGCTTCGTACAAAATTTCGGATTCTAAGTTCACGGGAAGTACCCTGTAGGTTTTGATTCCCTTGAGTGTCAAAAATTTGCGGCATAAACGGCTGTCACCTTTGATTGCTTAGAAGTTAGATTTTTTCATAGCTCCAAGGGACAGTAGACTTCAGATTTGATATGAATTTCAGCTTGATACCTCCACGCGTCCCTGAGAAAAAGGGTCTTGACAGTCAGACAGACGGACAACAAAGTGATCCTATAAGGGCGCAGTTTTTTTTCCTTTTTAGGTATGGAACCCTAAAAAGAAACTTAGACTTCTACCTGTCGTAAACCTGGCCTCAATTCAGCGTTATGCTGGTCGTTCATCCAGCGCTGAATTGGTCTTCCGTTAAAACCGTTTGAAGCATTGTGGAAAGAGAATTTTGCGAATGCTTGTCTCTTAAGTAGAAAATCTGTCGCCAAGCACCTAACAGTGTGTTCCGGCAGAATTGCTTGAGAACTAGTAAAATTACAGACACATGCGACTTAACAACCGCTTAACTTCAGGTGGGCGACGTGCTCGTGCCCTAACATATCCATAAAAAAATATATTACTCATCGCCCCAATACGTTTACAAGACTCTATTGCCCTTCTAGCACACTTCTCAAATGATGTATTGTTGTTGACATAAAGTTTTATAACTTTTCACACAACAAAACACATGCACCACATTTTGTTAAATTACCGCGCCTGACTTCAACCCTCCTTAGGGTTTCTCGTAGTATGGTAATTTATGCATTAGGAGTCTGCCAATTAAGGTGATGCCAAGTGCGCCTAATGCTCACACCGATTCGAATTGTGGAACGCTGCTCATTTTTGGTATATTATTTTCTACCAGCCAGCTTTTACAGTCTTACGAAATTAATTAAACTATGTACATGAAATGGCAATATTCGTTATGTATGTTGCCATATCACGCAAAAATAAGTTATATTCCTAGTTTATTTTCCTCCACAAAGGTTTTTATTGATGTAATGGTTATTCATTACACCAATAAAAACCTTTGTGGAGGAAAGACGATAAGTCTCTGCAAATAAGGTACTTTACCAAATTACCAACAGAACTGTACCAGTTATTTAAAAAATGTGTAAAATATCAGTAATGGTTATTCATTAAACCAATAAAAACCTTTGTGGAGGAAACACGATAACTCTCTGCAAATAAGGTACCTTACCAAACTACCAACAGAATTGTACCAGTTATTTAAAAAATGTGTAAAATATCAGGCTAAAGTTATCTTTACAATGTAAATGTCTACTTTATCCCCTATCTTGGCGTAGAACTAGGCCAAGCCAGAGGCATGCCTATGAATATTCAAATACATTCTTGTTTTTATACACCACTCCAATTCTTTTGGTATACATAAGTGCGATGATGATGTAGGTGGTGAGGATTAAAACAATATGCACAAACTTTGTTCGATTTGTGGTTAGATTTTATGGCCGGTCGTGTTCCGGCCATTCTTATCTACCCGCTACCCGTTCGCTATAAGGCTCAAGAAAGCAGTGACATCTGAGTCTCTTTCTATACCAACACCTACTAATATGGTTATATTAGCATTGGCATGTAGCTTGTTGGTATCGGTGATCCCTTTGTATATATCATTCATAATTCATATTGGATTAGTTCATACTCTTATGAAATATATCCATAATGAAAAAAAAAATAAACAATGTGTTTTGCGCCGCTATTATTTCTCTATACATCCAGTATAACTTAACACACGGTCATTATTTACCTCATTTCATTCATCCTTCTATATTGCGGGATGTCTTATATAATTGTCTTGTATCTTATATAATATTAGGTAAAAATTACATAACTATCAAATCAGTATTTTTGTCTATGGAACGTAATATTCGACTCCACACATAGATAGTTGGGCTATGGTTGATATAAAAAAGTAAAATACACTAATTACCATTTTAACCATAGATGAGAATTTCGCATGCTAGCCGTCACTAACATTCTAGTATTTCGTTAGGCATAGACAATAATAAATTTGGAATATCCTCTTTGTCTATACTTCTTGGTAGTTCCCCCCATATTTCCGTCAGTGTTGCCTTGCCGAAGAAAATATACCAGTTGGTTAAATTTTATTTTCATATCTGTAGCTAATTTTTAATTTAGTCAAAATGATAATTTATGTAGTTTTTGTTTAAGAATAGCTAGACGGAAAATAGTAATAATTTAGGTTTTAACATTGCAACACTGACTCTTGCCACATTAAATAATCCTTTTTACTATTTAGCTATCACAGAGTATAGAGGAAAATTATATTTGGTAGAATAATGTATTTAGAATTTTCCACTGAGGTAATATTGCTCTCCAAATATGGTAGAATTTGACGCAGGGTATACATAACCGCTCGGTTAGTTAATATAAATTGCTAATAATACTGTTATACTTGTACGTCTGTACTTATTTTGTTTAGAACACAAAAATATGGCCATTTTGAAGCACTGTCTCATAGTATACCCAATAACATATAAAATATTAACAAAACCTTTTTTTTTTAATTTATGTTATTTCTCTGACCTAGCCACTACCACCAAGTAATAAAAAGTGTTGCCAATCAACTAACGGTGTGTACCTGCAGGGTTTAATTTAAACAGAAATATCACTGTTTTTATGATAAATAATTCTACAATTTCTTAATTTACTTCCCAACTTTATAAAACGCTTATAAAATGGCCATAAAAAGATAACCTATTGTTTTATAATAATCAATAGATAATAGTATCAACCACTGACTAAGCATGGTAATCATCCCCCCAAATGTACTTAATGTAGGTCTAAAGTAGGAGGGTGATAGTAATTATATGTATTTTAGGTAAATTTTAGTGTGATTATTAACAATTTGAGTTTGTTTTTGACCTTGTTACAATTGTTGAAAACAATGTCGACCTTGATACACTCATCTAAACTTTGTTGGAATATGACCTGGTTACACTAATTATGGTACTGTTACTACTAAGTATGACTTTGTTACACTTAGCACGACTTTGTTACGCTAAGTATGACCTTGTTACACTAATGTCCATTTGCACTAAACTTTGACAGTTCCTAAGTCAATACCTATCTTACTTACGGCATTCGTAACAAGAAACTGTGTTGCATCAATCATAAAGTTTCAAATGCGCTGTATGTACGCACTTACGTGATGTTTTGTGTCAGAATAAAACAGTCTGTGCAGCGGAAGTTCATTCTTAAGTTCGACTCCATTATGAATTTCCTTGTGAATCGAGTTTGCTTACTTAGCGCAGTCGGACATTAGTATGACTTTGTAACACATAGCGTGACCTTGTTACGCTAAGTTTGACCTTGTTACACTAAGTATGACCTTGTTACACTAGTTTTAAACTAAGTTGACCTTGTTACGCCAAGTTACGTAAAAATCTTAACAGTATGTTGATTATGCGTAGCGAACCGTAAATATAGCTAAAATTTTGAATATGATGAGTGTGACAAGGTATTTTAAATTATTGTTCTGACTTACAGCATTACTTATAACCGTTCCTTAAATGTCAGCAATTTCGTCATTACTAACTTGAAGTGTGCAGAACTATATTGTAATGCAAAGTAATAAATAGTATTAACTGTAATTTGACTAGGAACGTTTAAAAGAAAAGCTGTTGGTAATGTGTTGTTTATTTTAAGAATGAATGTCTTGACAATATTTTATATGTTAGGTTCATCTGGGAGTTGTTTTTTGCTTGGTCTATGGTGGAACAGATTTTTAGCAAAATGTATTCAGTAAGAAAGTTATATGTTAATCTTGATCACATTATTTAAGGCCAAGAAAAGTCCTTTAAACATGTTTCCTTAAAACTTTCTCGATAGAATAAAATTGCAAAATTGACTCTTAATTACGCTTGTATTGTAACGTTATTAGCTTTGTGTTTTAAGCATACTTTCTGATTTGACTTAAACTGATCGCGATTTCACCATCGCTGCCTCTCTTTCACTCCTATAGGAGTCTGATGGTGACAAAATATAGCATTTGACAAGGTATTTAGTATCACCTTAATACATTCAACTTTGGAAGCGTCGTCTATATGTGTAACAGTCAAGACATTCATTCTACCCGCATTATAATATACTAACCCCCCGCCGCGCGCAGAGATCGCGCGGCTTTGGCTTCATCACATTCCAGGAGGCGTCTTCAGTGGACAAAGTCCTGGCCGTGCCGGTCCACACTCTGGACGGCAAGAGGATTGATCCCAAACACGCCACACCGAAGTCAGCCCCACGCCCCGCCAAAACCAAGAAGATCTTCGTCGGCGGCGTCGGTCAAGACACATCAGCTGAGGAGGTCAGAGCGTACTTCTCCCAGTTTGGGCTTGTCGAAGACGCCGTTATGCTAATGGATCAGCAGACGAAACGCCATCGCGGTTTCGGCTTTGTTACGTTTCATTCTGAAGAGGCCGTCGAACGCGTCTGCGATATACACTTTCACACAATAAAGAATAAGAAGGTTGAGTGCAAGCGCGCCCAGCCTAAGGAAGCGGTCGCTGCTGCGCCGTTGGCTCTAGGGAAGCGTTTGGTTTTGAGACCTGGTAGGGGGCTGGTGTATGCCGCTAGTGGGGTTGGCGCTGTTCCGACAGTAGGGGCTCATGCGTATAGATACGCCCCGTACGCTTTGCCGACGGCCGCTACTGCCGCTACGGCATTGGTAGCTCCTCCCCAACCGGCCCCGGCTCCCGCTATACCCCAATTCGGGACGGCATACTCCTTGGCAGGCGTCGATATGTCATCCTTCCAAGGGGTAGACTGGGGAGCAATGTACGGACTCCCCATGTACATCTAAAGCAATACGAAGCGACCCCACCCGCCTCAAGAGGTTCACATTTCTTTTTTTTTATTAATCTTACAATAGAGTTCCTATTCGTACGGTTTTTTTAAGTCTTGCCGCGTACTTGCAGTGGCCACGATAATCAGTATTCGAAAAAAAATGTAGTTAAGGTTTTCTAATTATATTATTGGCTCATTGGTAGTTAAGGGTTTACGACAAGCAATACCTTTCGCCCGTTGCGGGCTTCAAAGAATACGCATTTCGAGGTTTTTTTAATATTAAAAATTAGATTTTAGAGGCGGCGTTTGATTAATATATTACTATTACGTAATGTGCAATCGAAATATATTTATCATGACAGTAATATAAACGTATTCCAAAAAAAATATAACATATATTTAGTGAATATTTTATTATGTTGAGCGTCGCCTCAGAGTTAAGGCGAAGATCTCAAGTAATTTAGTTTCGTAAAAAAATACTAATTTTCTTTTATTATTTTGTCTTGAATTTTGTAATTAGACGTAGTATCTAGTGCACGTGTGTTGGCAATACAATATTACTTTATATAATTATTATTTAAAATAATATAACATTTATATAACGACTGTTTAAGAATCTCATGCAGCTATGTATTATTTATAAGCGTACATACATTAATTCGCGGTTAAAATGACGTCGTGTGACTTGCCATGTAAATAACAATAATAAATAAATAAATTTCTGCTTTACAACTTTTATACGGTTTAACGTAGAAATTAAAAATGTATTTAAAACGTTGCAAAAAAAACAAAAACTTGATAATTGTTTTTTTTTTAATACAAGTAGATACTTAATTATTCTGATATATTTGTCATATGATTTCAAAGTATTGATTTCGTGCCATTCGAAAATGTCATAATTGTGCCAAATTACGTCGCCTTGATTTGCTGATGCGTAACTTTCTTGAATGTACCTTGTTATGGTATTTTTTGTTTTTTTTTGTTTCGGGCTGGTCCCGATATGTAATATATCAAGCATGCCTGGAGTTACGCCTTATACTTAATCGATCTGAATTTACATGCGACAGTTATTTGTCACTCTTAAAAGTTATCCAAGAACAGTCGTCTTCATAATCAGCAGCAATTGCAAAAATAAAAGTATCGTATTTTAATTTACGACCTTTTTAACGAATAACTTGGTCCGTAAGACACGAGAACAATACCTCAGGTTGCGCTAAGAGTGCTTATTAGCATTCAAAAATATATACAAGTGTAGTCACACGGCGTCGCCCGCATCGCTCACAATACTCGTATCATACATATCCAAATGAAGCGATAAGCAATCTCATCTACATATATTATTGTATGTATTGACTATACGTAGATATAGATGCCCGGTGTGGCTTGGTGGTGGTGATTTTTGTGGTCTCAGCCTGCATTTATCTACTAGAGATGTACAAGAGGGTTTTGTTTTTGTGTACGTAGACTGGACAAAATGTTTCGATTTGAAATTGATGATTCTTTATTGTTAAATTCGCATGTTCGCAAAAAAATTATGTTCATTTGACACGTATATGTTAAATTTAATTCAGTACAAAAGCATGCTTTAATCGATACATTACTATACTAATACATCGATACTGAGCTAAGATATAAATACCTCAGATTTACTCTCAGTGCACTTTCAAAAAGCGTTATTTAATGGAAATCCAAGATGACGGATCCAAGATGTCCGCACTCAAAATAGCCTCGTTCCCACTGAAGGTTGGCCCAATAATATAAATGATGCATAATTGAAGCGTATATGTTTGAGTTGATACAAAAGCATGCTTTGCTCGATACATTGCTGTATGTATTAATGCATCGCTACTGACCTAGGAAATAAATACCTGAGATTTGCTTTCAGCAAACATTCAAAAGCGTAATTTAATGGAAATCCAAGATGGCGGATCCAAGATAGCCGACCTTCAATTGCGATACATGTCATTATTTTATCTGTAGTTGCCATAGAGTAGGACAAGTGTGATTTTCGTCTTAACCACAGACTGCACAACGACACAATGTCCACAGGCTATATCTTGATGAGTAACTAATTACAGGTAAGTGAATAGTTTCTATTGAGAAACGTATTGATTTGTGATTAAATTTCAATCATTAGAAAATGACGGTATATCCTTCTTTGCTACATTTATCTTAAACACTTGTTTATGTCACTAACACATATGTAAAATCATTCACATTCTTTTGCTATCGTTACCATTAATAGTTTGTACTAACTACTATTTTCCATAGTAGTCCTATATATATTGTCCTTAAATGAAATTAAAAAAATGTGTAACTTAAACATAACCCTCTCTTATATATTTATTCTCTAATATCGTCATTCATTATTGCGCAATTGTACTCCACAGTGTTGAATGCTATTCCTTATTGGAAGGGTATTTTTGTCCGATTTGATTTCTTTGCTGTATTAAATGTCGTTGCCGGAATATTTCTATTCGGCTCTAAAGCAATGTTTATGAATATAAGATATAAACATTAGCACGAAGGATTTATTCTGATTACAAATGTCATTCAGTACTGCGCACTTCTTTATTGTATTGCACTGTACTAAATGACGTTCTTTTATATGAAACTTCGGTATAAGCAGAAATCAACTTACAATAAAAAATGCTTTAAAATTATAAATATGTTGTAAGGTTATTGGTAACTCGAAAATCACCGCCACCACGTCCCTGTCGGTTATCATTAGTATATTTTAATATTTAATCCTTAGTTTAGAACTTAGTTTGAGGGAATGCGACTAACACCCCAGAGTTTTTTGACAATAAGCTAAGTATTGACCGCCGCTGTAGACTTGGTCTGTCTTTGCCTGGATCTTAAGTATTAGTAGGCATTTTAAACTTCGAATATGATAGCATTTGTTGATATGATGATAGTCTTGCTGATTGAGTAATATATACGAAAAAAACCTTATGCAAAATTTGTTGAAAAACAATCAATAAAACTCAAATATGCGAAACAAAGATTTATTTTCATACAAAACCATCACTAAAATAATACTCGTAAAAAATTAAAACTTAAATATTGGAACGTTCACATTCAACATAAAAAAAATAAGCTTAACGTATTACTTACCCACAGTTAAATTTAAATAAAAGGATTCATAAGTATCAAATATGCCATAATCAAGTTATGCGTATATTCTGACCCCAAATAAAATCTTTACGTACCTGGGTAAAGGTCAAATAGAATAAAATGAATACTTACCTGGGGTTTTAGTGACCCCATTACCCCTATCGAATAATATCATATTTGGGGTGAAATAGATCGAATTCGGGCGCCAATGGCACCTCCGTTATTAGGGCTTACGGCAGCTGGCCCCGGCCCAAGTTTATTTGGACGAGCGTCGGAACCCAACTTGTTCTATTAATATTCACCTACTTTCGAATACATTATTAACGACAAAATTAAATGTTCCTTTTAATGTTGTGTTAAACGATCGATAATTCATCGATTGTCGATAATTTACATTTTTACCACATCCCAAGACCTGTCAAATCAAGTGTCATTTGTCTCACCATCGTTAAAATTAAAAAAATCCGGATGCGCATTTTGGATGGTAAAATAAATCAGAGAAATATATAAAAATACGTCATTAAAAAGATTTGAATGCTAAAGTCATTATATTTAGATAAATAAATGATAAATTTTCAAGCTGTCATTGGTTCTTTACTCACCCGATAAATATCCCGCTGTTGTGTGTCAGACAAGTTATAAAAAATTTATTAGTTAATATATAAAAATAAAAGTACTTATGATTATTATTCTTAAAATTAATGGAAATTTATCTTGCCCCTCGATGAGAATGTACTTAATTTAAATACTTAAACTTAGTATGTACTTATATCTTAAAAGCAATATTTATTAATTCCTGTGATTGAAGTATTATAAAAAAAGACAATTATATGGTTGTGTTGGTGCAATTCCTAGCGTTAAGAGTTCTCTAGGACATAGTCCGTTTTAATTCTTCAGTATTAATCTATGGTATTCTAAAAGTCTTTGAATATTTATATATAGTTACAACTTCGGCAGTTAACTCATTGAAATTTAGTTTATAAAACAAATTCCAATTCTATATTTAAAATAAGGCGGCTATTTGGAAACTAAAAAAAAGAAAAAAAAAAAAACTTATTAAAAATTACTTTTTTTACTTAGTCCAGGCAAAGGCAGACAATTTGTAGTGCAGAATGCATGTGGTAGCTTGGTCGGCTACATTCCCCTTGCCAGCCGGCACTTAATGTAACTTTGGCGTGTGAAGACACATATATTACGCAAATTACATATAATTTATTTGTCTCGAGTAATGTTTTGCATAGTTTATTTAATCATTAGTATTACACTTCATTGGTTTAAATATGGCACTTGGTTAGAATGAGCAAGTCATGCTACACGTGTATGAGTGACTTCTTGGTGGAAGTGTAGTGTATTTTTCTTTATTATTTCTTTTTTTATGTAGTCTTTTCACACGCCAGAGCTACCCGTTTGCTATAAAAACATGTATACACTTAATTATTATAGCAGTATTTTTAGTGTAAGTAGGATTAGAACCTCTTTGAGATTAACCGCGACCGTCGCGAACTGCTAGCTTCATCAAGTTAAAAACAGACTATATAAACTGGATAGATAACCCATTGATATTTGTCCTTACTAACTTATGGGGAAATATCTCATCCAAGTTCTTGTAACTTGAAGGTTTAGAATTACCCTGAGAGGTCCAGAATTCTCATGTGTTAGATTCTACCCGCGGGATGAGTGCGCAACAGCAATAAATATTTGACAATTCGTAGATGAAGAGCTATTATTAAAATACACCTAGATTTCAGGAAATAGCAAAAAAGAATTAATTGCAGAATATACAAAACAATATCTTGCACATATTACACTGTGGCTTTCATATGTTCTTCTCAGATGATAGTAGCACCTCGCGGCGGTCGCACGCGCACACTAAGTCGATTACACCCTTTGTATATTAGCATTTCCTGACATTCAGTATTAGAAAGTTGTTATAATTGTGATGTCTTTAGAAGCCGCCACTCCGCTTAACTTGCCAAAATTTTACATCGCTATAATATTGGGGTGGCGTTAATCTGTACTTAATTTTTTTTCCTCTAATTGTAGTGTGAATTGATGCGTTCTTTTTTTTTCACCCTTGTACTAGTTACACTTGTAACCCGGTTTCTTTTCGCCGATATCCGTTGTGACGCCTCTATGTAATTATCGTTTAGAGTATTTATGAATCGTGTTTCATAGTAACTTTAGAGATGACCAGTGATATCGTTTAATTTAAACGATAGTTGCAAACAGGCAGAGAGAAGCTTCGTTTATTTTTTTTCAACGGATTTCGGCAGTAGGTTAGAATGTAGAATGTACTTAGAGCGAGTTAGTTTGCCCGTTGTATGTAATGGAGCACCTTAGACATACTCAATGTGTCATTACATGGATATAATTAGAATTAAACTGTGTGTTTTATTTAGCTCTCAAGCGCGGGGTAGCATCCTGGGTTTTTGGTTTTCTCATTCACAATTACTACCTTGAATAGCTTGCACGTTGCTAGTACATTTTGAATGTGTTGATTTGGCCATATTTTGGGAGCCAAAGGTGGGTGGTGCGAGTACTTCGTAATGGTAAGTCGGCGACGATTGAGGCATGCGTAATCAGTATTGTACATTACACTTTAGTTGAAACTAGTAATGTATTTCCGTGACTAATTCGATCTCTCGGACTGTAAGCGTAAGGCATGGTTGGCATGTACTTATACGTAAAAAAAAAAACAATATACTTCTTCCAAACTTCACTGTCAATTTCCAAGGCGGTACGCCACACGTTGGTTGTGATACGTGCTATTTAAGTGATATTTCTTTTGAAGTTAAAATAGATTTAACATTAAAAGGAATATTTTACGTAGACACGTAGTTTATACCTTGTAGTGTCGCTTCGCTTGAGGACTACGGTCTTCCCGGTTGAGAGATATGTTTTGCCAAATTATGGGCCAAATGATAGCCAAAACTCAGTATTGTTTTGCTCAATATTGTACGTCGCCTGAATACTATTTTGCGACAAAACGTTTTGAGTAGATAAAGAAAAGCAATGCCAAATAGGGCCTAAACAAATTGCAATAAATGATAAATTCGCGTATCTATTCGTATTGGCATAAAAATGAATGTGAGAGAAAACTTGTGATGTATTGTAGGGGTTCTATAAAAATCCCTTTGTTGTGATGTGATGGAGATGTCATCATGAATATTTGTGTATTTAATGTTTAAACGATGTACCTTCGAGTTTACCTTCTCTCAGGACCTTGTAGCTTATCTATTGGAAAGCAATGAACGGGTGATAGGAGTAACGTAATGAACATTTCGACAGAATAAAAGACTTGCCAAAACAGCTATTTGATGCAAATTAGATAGCATAAGGATGTGACAATAATTTGGTGGACATTGCCTACTGAGAAGCTAAACTACTTCGTTCTCGTACGAAACATTCCTTTCTAGTCATTGTTCTAGGTTATGAACATTCAAAAGTATCGATTTGGCGGGAAAAACCATAAACAGAGTCTTATCTTGCTCAATACTTCTTGCCTAGCTGTAGTTCTATCGATAAGCTTAAAGCAGTAGTGATGTGCCATACACTCGATATGCCATAGCACGCGACTGTGGACGTCTATGGACGTCTCCCGCTTACCGCAATTCCAGGACAACTGGACCAAATGTAAACAGCATTCGATATGAATATAATATTCATAAATATAAGTTAGATATTATACAGTTAATATACAATTTTTGAATGGTATAAAATATAATGTTTAAAAAAATACTTATAATAATTATTATGTTGTGTGTTTTAAATGTATGGCGATGCTAGAGTAGTGAAGTAGTGTAGTAATTTTGAAGTTTTACATACATTATGATAAAAGTATGACTAACCGAAAAGCAATAACGTTATTATAATAATAATTACAGCACGCGCGCGCTGCGGCTAGATTTGGGATGGGTGTAATGGAATATTGTGTCTTTGAAACGGCAAAATGGAAAGAATGAACTGCACTGTTATATAGGCTGTTCCGAGCGGCGAGCTCGTATACTTAAATGTGACGTTGATTGCGATGTTCTGTAATCATCATATTCGCGCTTATTGTGAATGCGTCAGCGTGGTTTTGTATTCGATCTCATATTGTCATGCGTAACGATTTTACATTTTGTCGTTTTAAAAGAGATCGTGAAATTTGATCTGCTCTGCTTATCGATAATTTATTGTTACAGCACTAATAGGAATTTTAAGGTTGGCACAGCAGCGCGCGCTTATACATGTTAGAATCCTATTATTATACACACATTGCATACAATATTGAAAAATATATTACAATATTTTTGTATCATAGGTATCGGTGTATTCTGTAGTGAGTTGGTACTTGTATTTTAAAGGTTACGCGTTCACAAGGTTGAATTATTGTGATCGATTACACTTGTTTATAGTCATGTAGGACGTTTAAATACGTCGACGCTTTAAGGCGTGCGGTCAAATTTCTTATTATCATGTCTTGTTTTCTCGACAATTGTTTGACAGGCGATATATTAACACCGATAGATGCATGTGCCTTCATCAGGCCTAAATATAGATAACTAGAAATTCATTTTAAAATTTATGCAATTTATCTAACTTAATCGAAATGTCATGACGTCGCTTGTCAAATTTCAGTGTTATAAAAGTGAAAATTGGCGGCACACAAACGATGTTCGACCGTGTTAATCATTCATTTTTATTAATTAATATTTAGAGACCTGGCAATTTTCAAACATTCCTTTTTATGTATATTTCGTAATTGCATTTTATTTTTAGTAGTCCAAATAATCATAGACTATTTAGACATGGGCTGTTTTATTATCATTAACACCAAAATGCTAGTATATATTATTGTGCAAATTAATTGACAGTATTCGTGCCCGTAGCTATGATTTGGGTTTGTAGAATTAGTTTGTTTTTGTCAGTAAAAGAGGTCCGGGAATAAGGTTTAGAGTCACGTTGCCTCTTTTTGAATGGACTTCATAAAGAAGTGACGTTATTACCGACCTAGCTTTGCAGCGGAAAGTAAATGAATGTGTTTGTTAAGCAAGTCGTCATTTTGAGATTTTTTTGTATCTATGTATTTTGTATTTGGGTCCTTTGAAGAATTTCTCACAACTTTACATCGGCTAATTTGTACTAAAAAAAAATTTGTGTTTAATGTTCTCGTGATTTCATTGAAGTTCCGGTGTAACTTTGGTGAGGAATTCCAAGTTCAAAGAGGACTTTTAAAACATAGTCAATAGTATTGGGCTCATTAGCGCCCTCTAGCTAGTGGAAACAGTAGTGCGCCGGCCGCGCGTCTCCTTCAACGCCATTACAGATTATCTATGGTTCATCTTCACTTAGAACGAGTCTTAGAAAAAATAAAAAAATTTGGTGACACACAGCCGTTTTTCATTTATCGCTTGTTCGTAACCTTTTAGTATAGATTGGAGATGTTTTATAGTAGTATAGAATTCAGCTTCGGACCCACGTTGGGCGCCATGTTTTGGTTAGTACAAAATTTTGAAAGATCGTAGATTAGGTGAACAGTATGGTTGGAATTAGATGCATGACGACATTATGGAGACTAGCGGTGCTGCATGAGACTCGGTGTCGACGGACTTCCTGGACCTCGAAGATTGAAGAACCCTCAGATTTTCTACGGTGAGACAATACTGATTATTTTAATTTTGATTATATCGTCTGTCTGACTAGTTGTTTTACCAACCAAAAGTTGCTTAAATTTACATTAGGTTTTTTATCTATATGACCTAATATTAATTTTAGCAAAGTTTCTTAGTAAAGCAGTTAGCTTGTACCTTGAGTTTAATTTGGTTTTGTTTGTTGTATTTTATGGGTGATTTTATGTATCGGTATTAACATTTTATAGTCTATTTATAATTAGATAAAGCATGACATCATACTATGCAGTATGAATTACAGATCAGTATTGTCTCACAGAATAATGCTGTTAAATTTTCTGCTTAGATTTTTATTACTTACCCATTCCAGTAAAGTGCATCCCAGTATAAATAGTTAAGTAGACAATAGAACATGGTTTTGGGTGCTGGGTTTTTATTAAATCATATTGTAGTTTAGTTTCGGACGCTGAAAGACTGGTCTCTTTCATTTGACCCCTTTTTTGTTTTTTTACTATTATCTATTTGACAGTTCCTTAAATATTACTTGACCAGTCTTTTGTTACCTAAAAACTAAATTTGCAGTAGTATCTTACAATTCTATTGAATAAATTTAAAATGTGATATAACACTGGAGCTTTTGGAAGTTTTTTCTTTATTGTGTAGACGACAGTAGTTATTGTAGTTTGAATTTAGAATTGAATTAAAAAAGCATATCATCCGAGTGACCCCTTTGACAAAGACACAATCGTATTGTGCCTTATGACTAGTTTGGCGAAAAAAATAAATTGCTTTGTCTATGACGAATTGTAGAAAATAATAGAAGTAGAAAACGGACCAAGTTCAGTAAAACGGAAAATGTAAAGATAATATTTTTTGTAATAATTTTATTTTTCCGTTGTTCTTGCGATCTAGTGAACGTACTTACAAATTGTTGTAGAGTATTTTTAGTAAAAAAAAAAGTTGTACCTAATTACTACGACTGTACAATGGTTGACATTTTGTAGAAGTACAAATACTAAACGGTAAATTAAGTATTTTGTAATTGCATCGATCATGATTGTTGTCTTCCTCGATAATAATATAGACTGATTAGTCGCCCATGTATGTCGATTTGAAATCAAAGTCCCTTAAACTGGGATGCACTAGATATTTTCAAAATATGTGTAAGGGCACTTTTTGGATATTTTTTTCGTAATATAAGTTTTTTGGTAAACTTTTTAATAACCTACTTTTAGGCTGGTCCTAGTCTCTTGCTGTCCGTCAGCGCTGAGAGATCAATATGTATGTAACCAAAGTAAACATTGCCGAGTTAAAGCTGAGCGGTCAGCGCCGAGCCGTGCGCTATGTACTCGAAGTACGCGCCACGCTACAGCGTCGCTGAGAGCTGATCTCTACACCCAGTGTACGATGCACATTCACGCGGAGCGCACAACATTATTAACTACCGACATTACGACTAGATTCCAGCGATCGGCGTGATACTAAGACTCGATCTGATACGTAATCGCTGATACAGCTACACGCTGATGGTCAGCGGGAGACTAAAACAAGCCTAAAAAATCCCCGTTAAATTAAGTTTTATTACTAAAGATCTGTAAAAGTGCTCCTATGGTATCAGAATATCCATTATAGTTACAAAAAGTGTTCAAGTAGTTGTAATATCCCAGTACAATGAAGTATGTACAGAGTGCCTAAACGTGTGACAATATGATATCGTGTATCACACTTTTTTTGTAGTATTTGGCCACAGAAGATGTCACAAAATACGCAGTATAGACAGTTTTCAACTTTTTGTTTTGTTTGTACTTAATATAGTTAATATTTTTGGCTATATAGTAATATCAACAAAGATATTTAGTTAAATCTACTCATGATCTGTAGGCAAATTAAATAATTATATTCTAGTTATTTATATTAAATGTATTAGGTAGAAAACTTTTCTATAAACTTATGTAGGTATAGTCTATGCTTCATATAGGTAAAAAGTATTTTGTGACATCTATAAAAAATGTGATGGATTTAAAAGCATTTGTGGTAACATGACCAAATAGTTTCTTTTTTAAATCTAGTCAGACTTGTTACCTTAATTAGTTGATTTTATTTGTTTATGTGACTCTTTTCACCTTAAAATAAAATAAACACATTTTAATTGTGTGTTAAGATGATACATTTCGAAGAAAGTCACATATAACCAAGTTGTGAGTATTTTTGTTCATCTCTTTATTTTTATATTTGTAAATAATTTAGTGTAAGGAATTGTTATAAATGTGTCATGTATTCTATCTTAACTGATGTTTGTATTATGGGGCGATTTAGATTTCTTAGATATTTCCTCTTTCTAACGTTTGGTAACCATTTTAAAAGTTTCTGTCGATTAAGTAGCTTGTTCGTATTCAACTATGGGGCTTTGTTAGTGATCTAATTCGATTTTGTTAATATAATATTCGTTTTGACCGATTAATATTGTACTTAACCAATTATTTCTTTATTCGATATTTATTTAATTATGTATATGCCACTGCGTATCTTTCAGGCATATAATACAGGCGTGTTATTTTGTTTCTTTCACAAAGCAACTCTTTATGTTTTGATGTACTTACATAATAATTATTTTAAATTTAACAAGTTTGTGATAAGTGAAATACTATAAAACAATAGTATTCAGCAAATGATTTCGCTTAAAATAAACCTAACCTTTGTTAAAATATAAATGTTTTTGTCTGAAACAACCAAGTTTGAAAACGATTATGAGTACATAACACTCGTAGCAGACTGACAAATATATAATTTCTAATTTGATTAAACAAATTACTAATATTCAAACAGGCTTTACTTTTATTAATTAACAGTTTTTACTTTTATTTATAGCAGGGTATATGTAGTGCGGGTAGAATCTATAATTTTTATGAATTAGTTCACTAACAAAGTTATTCTATTGATACTTTAGTGATTTAATAATTGATATCAAACAGAAGTGCCCCACGAATTTGTATTAGTATTAAGCTCATTAATAACAATAATATAAATTATAATATTCATATTTACATTATTGATTAGATGTAGTTTTGTGATTTGTATAATAATTGGGAATGTACTTATAGATTTTTTACTATTAGGTAACCTTGCAAAGAGTAAGTAATTAGTTACATGGCCAAAGTCGCGAACTCTAAAAAAATACTAAGTTATCTACCAACCCACACCTTTATTGATTTTTTGTTATTATCCAAATATTACTAAGGATTAAAGATATCGGAAATGTTCAAGGATCAGCGTTGAACGATAGGGGTAATGGTATCGGTACTTATTTGCAGCCTTGTTTTTTTTTTCAATATATACTTAATTGGTAAGTTTTTGCTTAATTATAATCTTGTGTTACACCCTAAAAAATATGGATTCATCAAAAAAAATATAAGTAGCCTGAGTTTCAGCTACTCGATATATTGAAAAACCTTTAAAAGTTCATTTAAGGGTGCACTTCCTACTACGTTTTATGAAACATTTACATTACTACATATAAACAACAGATACATTACCGTGATCGTCGCTGAACGTGGTGGTGACCTACTTGTGGGGATGATAGGCGTTATATGCAGTAGGCAGTGATTCTAGCCCGGTATTCCTAAAAATTACCAAAGATAATGGTGAAATACCTTTCCATATATACAGGTCTTAAGTATTTAGTACTTAGTAATAATACAAGTATTTTAATACACATTGCATATAGGTACCTGTATTATTCTAAACATTTGTGACATAACTATCTACACAGCATTATTTTTTTTATATTCTTTGACAGCAGTCAATTAAAATGATGCTTCATGGTTTCGCTCTGTTAGTAGTTTATTTTAAAAGTCACTAAAAATAATTTGTTGAGTTAGGTAGTAGGTAGGTGTTTACGACGCATATACGAACTTTTTTATCTGGTTATTTAATTTTTGCAAGAGTTACATATTCATGTCATTTTCTTGGTAGGTACCCATCTACATAATGCAGCAAAATGTCAAACGTACCCTATTCTTAGTAAACTTGGCCATGTACCTAAATTAATATTAAAATAGGTACTTACCTAGTATTTTCGTTACACTACGCTAGTCATTAGTACCTAGTATTATTCATTTGGAAAAAGAGGTATCTTATATTTAATGAGAATTTTGATCATGCTTATCTTCCTACCCACAATTTGCGTTTGGTCTCACCGGACGCGAGCGCCGCAATTATGGCGCCACTCCTGCAATTCAAAGTACCTACTTAATTAAAATGGTTTAAACAAATAAATGGTTTACATTCGATATATTTGGTTTTATTATGCTTTCAAAGAAATTCCTTCAGTATGATAAACTTATATGAGTGTCGTAACCCAGGGAAAAAAGGACTATGCGTTCGCATTTTCATGAAGCCGTACGTATTCTTATCAGTTGTTGACTATTCGAGCGCTCGTGATTCTTAATCGAAAGTTCGAAGTGGCAATACCTCCTGCTGATTACGCTCTCTCCACTAAAAGATATCCTAGCCCAGTCCCCCCAGAGGATTGGTCCGCTGGGAACTCTTCCGTTGTCCCTTCAGGGAACAACGCGACGGGACTAGTGGGATAGACTGGATGTAACTATTGTGTCCAACCCATTAGTACTATCGTGTTGTCCCATGATATGGGACAACAGCCACCGTTCCGTCCCAGTAGTCCCATGGGACATGCTACAAAGTTAGTTCCATGTCCCATTACCGACATCGCCAAATCACAGCCTCTTTTTTCCTTTAATCGTGTTGGGTCTCCTTGTTCGTATTAAATGACAACTTGTTGTTATGATGTCACTTTTACAATAATTTGTCCCTAGGCTAGGAGGAAGATCATAGATATTCTTCCTCCTAGTCCCTAGGTATCTAATCGATCAGGTATCACAAATTTATTTTTATCATTACTCTAAAGACATTACTATTTTACATTTTGTATTTAGTGTTAAAACACAGTTTTCATAAAATAGCAATATTTCCCGATACCGATAAACACAATAAAACAATATTTGGCGATGACGGTAATGGGACATATGGAACCAAAATGCATCACTTGTCTCATGGAACTACCGGGATGAAAATGTGTCAGTTGTCCCATTATGGGACTAGTGGGACAGACCCCAACTACTATGTGGAACGAGTGCGACGTTTCGTCAGAAATATTTTCAATATACTTAAGTCTACGGAGCATAGTTCCAGAGGCCGTGCCGCCGGAATGCTACTGAGAAATTATTTGTCATTTAAGCCCGGAAGGTAAAATTAAAGTTAGTAATGTGACGTGTGTGTGGACTGGATGACCACATATTTTTTTAGTAATTTTTGTCTCTTTAGTACAGTCAATCGGGGTAACACAGATTGGCACTAGATCTTTTATGCAAATTTTTACCATGTGTAATGTGAGACAAAAGTGTTAACGTAATCTGTGCTCTTAGATAGGTTTTCATACTCTCACATTATTTAAAGCGTTCCTTTGCCGTGTACCATTAGATCCTTTAATGGTACCACGGCAAATTTAATTTCACTCAATGGTACTACGGAAATGCTGATTTCTATTAACCGTGGTACCATTGAATCGTTAGACTGAAAATATCCTTGGCCTTGCTTAATACCTACAACAAAAAAAGGAATACTAAAGAATTATTTTTATGTTAATATTTTTTATTCGGGCAGATGTTTATGTGACAGTTGCCAAAATGACACTTGATGTCATATTTCCCGATTATTCGGGCGATGCCCCGTCCACCCACTGGACTTTCCCACTGGTGGGTGGACGGGGAATTCAAGTTTACCCGTCCACCCACTGCACTAGAGTTGGGCCCAAATCAACTGCTTCATCAATATTACAAATAATATATATTTTTGCTATTGGATTAACCCTGAAGAAAGGCCTTAGATGTGACAGCTGTCAAAGTGATTCGTTTCTTGTTTGTGATTTTTTAAACTAATCTATAAATATAGATAGCTGTGACGTGTGACAGCTGTCAAAGTGACAGTTTATGTCAGATAGACAAGTGTGATTTGTGGCAGGTGCCGAAGTGACGTTGGTGTCGTATTTTAGTCTAGGGCCAATACTTTCCAAGATCAACCCTATTTTAATTTGACAGCTGTCATCTGAAATAAATATCTCTACGACATCTACCACATCTGTGAAGAAAGAAGTAGTCTAAGGTCAATACTTTTCGAGATAAACCCTTTTATAATTTGACATCTGAAATGAAGATCTCTATGAGATCTATAAAAGTTTGACATCTTGTTTAAGATGTATGAAAACGAAAAATAATTGAGTACAAAAATACTTTTCACCTAGTTGCAGTCACTTTGACACCTGTCACAAATCACACCTGTCGATTTGACAACTGTCACATCTAATACGTATAATTGCTTATATTTTTTAAGATTATTTTCAATCGAATCATGAAATAATAATCATGAAATATGACATCAAGTGTCATTTTGGCAACTGTCACATTTGAAAGCGGTCACATCAACATCTACCGTAATAAAAAATATTAACATAAACAGAGTTCTACATTATTATTTTTTCCTTTGAATTAAGCAAGACCAAGGGTATTTTTAGTCTAACAATTCAATGGTACCACGGTTAATAGAAATCAGCATTTTCGTAGTACCATTGAATCAAATTAAATTTGCAACTATCTAATGGTACCACGGCAAATGAACGATTTAAAGGCTTTAAGAATCATAAATTATATAAAAAACTGTCAATTTTGTTGTGTGTCAAAGTTATAACCCGTATACGGGTATTATTATTTCTTTGTGCTTCTGCGGTTTAATGTTACCAAAATTAACTTTGACACACATCAGATTTGTCGCTGGAATCATAAGTTTTAAACATGTTATACTTCAGGGTTCACTTGTTTAAATTTTTAATAAAATGTCAAATGAAGTGGAGCCATATACAAGTAAATAAAACTATTAAAACAAGTTAATAAAACCATTAAAATGTTGTACCTTGTTATCAGCGAAATTTGCGAGTAATTTAAAAAGTTTATCACTGAAAAAATACACCAGATCTAAATGCATCAAATCTATGGGGAATACAATTGTGCCAACAGACATGGATGAAATTACTTGTTGCATACTTGCCCTTTTAGAATTTACTGAAGTGGTTTTATATATATCTTGTATAATATTATTATACCTACATAGCTTTAAATTGACACGAGACATACATAATGAAAATTACTCCAACAATCATAATGTAAAGATTTTTAATGAGAACCATATTAGAATTAAATTTTCATTTAGTGTGTCAAGTAAATGGTTAATGTATGTTTTTATAATGCATGATAGGTTAGCCTTTGACCACTATCTCACCTGATGGTAAGTGATGATGTGGTCGAAGATGTTGTTCAGGCTAACCTAGAATTACTGGCTCTCAAGGACAGCAGCCGGAACACACCGTTAGGTGCTTGGCGACATATTTTCTACTTGAGGGTGGTGGCTAGCCAGGCGGGCATTCGCAAAATGCCCTACCACCATGCTAATGCCCTACCACCATGCATGCATGAAGAAAAAATGTTATGTAATAATAAATAAAAACCAAGCAAAATTAACTAACATTCACTGGGATCCGGACTTCCTCATCCCCTTCCACTGCCACCACCCCAAGCAGGCTCGGCACCTTTTCTTCGAGGTCTGTGAGTGGGACCAATCTATTAGGCCCATCCCCAGTACCCCTTTGATGACGACGGTTATCTGAAGCGTTATTTTTCGTGCGCGATTTCATCAAGTGCCAGTACTTGTTGTTAAACAAAACATAAATTTCATCACATGCACACATTCTCAGTAAATTAAGCACAAATAAAAATCAAAAATATGATGTGTATCACCATGATCTGGTTGAATGAGTAAAACATTAATATCATAATAAGGATAGTGTTAGTCTTGAGATGAATAGTCTTCACTGTAACAATTAAGTAGGTATTACTTTAAATGTATGGTATGATACAATAGGTATTTATGTAATTGTACAATGTAGAAGCCTTTGTTAATTTAATGGAAAAATGGTGCAAGCACAACAAAGGGCATAAAGTAATTATTGGTCAAAACTCATGCTACTTATATAATTTCAAGCCAAAATAAAAAAAGTATGCTTACTCGTTTCCATTCGACGGGTTTTTTTTGGCACCCATCGCCAATGGAGTTCAGGGTCCTAGAAAGGTCCTCACACGCCCTTAGTTGCCGCCGGCGACCAAGAGGTCCGCTACCACAGCAGGAGTCTACCGCCACTTCGGGGTTTTGCGCCGCAAACTCCACCAATAGTTGCAGCTGGTGGTGCGAAACCTTTCGAATTGGCGCCATAGCCTTGAAAGAATCACAAGTATGTACGGTCACACTTATCCTGCGTAATTATTCTATTGAGAAAAATGTTTAATGATCCATGATAAGTACATAACTACCTCTTCACAATACAAATCTTCCTTGAATTGAAGTTAAAGCTCACAATAATACATTTATAGTCACAATTTCAATTTGCTTCGCGGGCGTTTTTGACAAGCCTCAAAATTCGTTCTGTATCAATCACCGGTTAGAAAGAGACATAAAAGTATTATACTATTGAATAAAGTTGTGCCTTGGTTATTTTGACATTCATAGTAGATGGCGCTATTTAAATTGGTCAGATAGCCAATGATTCGCATCAACTTCACTTTGCAATTTATCGATAGATACACATTGATATTTGGTTGCTACAAGATATATGATCGCAAAATATCGATTGCTACAAAACTTTGATAGCATCAATTGTCTGATAGCTACAGAAATACGTGATCGGCCCGCAGTTGCGTGCGAAACATTTTAGAAAGGTTTTTGACATTCACTTTGTGTGACAGTTTTGTTTTATTTCATTGATTTTGATGGTGAAATTTGATAAATACACAAAATTTATAAATTCTTTCTAAATCAGATATTGTTAAATAAAACAGTCTTGTGAAGTTTCTGGCGAAAACCAAGCTTATTCCTTAAATGTTTCATTGTTTCTTATTTTGCATTATGAGTTAAACTAACATTAGGATCTTTAGGAAATCTGAAATTGAAACAAAGTCATTTTAATAGAGAAAGGAATAAAGTATACATAGGTATATAATTTATTTGCTCTTGAACTAGAATTGGATAGTCTTGCATGGTCACCGTAATTCCTCACTAACAAATTATGTTTAAAACTATTGTCTGTGAAAAGATAAACCACAATCAGGATAATACTCGCTACCGCAAGCCTCCACCACACAAATTCTCCCCATTTTTACCAAAATTCTTTAAAAATATCACGAAATCAAAAAACACTCCGTTATTAACGTCCGAGTCCGCAATTTCATGTGGGGTTAGTCAAGTCTGGTGTCCATATTTCATACAAATAAAAGAATACCTATATGCCAATCGCAAAATGTATGCGTTGGTATGGCTTTACACGTAGCAACAAATAATATTGCTTTAACATGTTGGTACAAAATTATTATTTATGTTTAGAAACATTTTAGAAGTAAATGTTTTACTTCATTACATTACATCAATCGCATATTTTTCGACAAACAACGAAATGATTGAAATCGACTTAGCTCTGGCAACTCTTGGTCACTATTAGAACGAGACACAGGGTTCAGTGGTAGCCTTCTCACTCGGCTTCATTTTTATTTTGCGCGCAACAAGACTCTTATGACCTTAATATAAGGTTTTATTTTCTTTATTTTAGCTGCATGATGCACAGATAGAGCTAATTCCTGTTGTACGTAGTACTTATGACTTCCATGCGTAAAAAATAAAAATGTAATTGGAGATTTGACTGTCAAAGTTACCATTGTTAATCAAAGTTACCCCGATTGACTGTAACTTCAAGATTTAGTAAGTAAAAGTTATAAAATATTTGTAAAATGTGTTTTGTAATTTGTAAAGATAAAATATAAAAAAGTTATGTTTCCTAAACGGTGTTCTCAGTTCTCACGCTCAAAATTCTAAATCTGGTTAAATACATAAATTTTAAGCAAATATTGTATGCACATATTAAGGGTCCGTTTCAGAATGTCCTCATAAAGTTTCAGGTTCCTAAGCAACACATAAAATAACTGAATGATAAAAATGACAGTTGACATGCAGCGCGTTTCAAGCTTTAACCGATGGATAGGCTAAATCGATGACTGTGAAACGCAAATATAGTGTTTTGTTTACTAAATATGTTCTTACTAGTGTAACCGGAACTTACTCGAACATTCTGAAACAGGTCCTAAGTAAAACATATTTTAAAGTAATATGAAGAAAAAAACCAACGTTAAAATTAAAAAATTCTTCCTGATATCTCTGAGATACCACTTATGAAAAACATATAATTTATTAATTATGCCACAAAAACTATGTATATATTTGAACTACATACTGGCGTTAGTAAAAGATACATGCACATTCGTATAAAAGTAAAACAAGAACACCGTTTTTGGCTACTGATGTTAAATTAATATTTAATTGTGGTCACTCAGTCCACACTTACATTATTGTACCGATGACGCAATTACCTACGGCAAGCATATCGATACAACAGTTTTAAAGATATGGTCTCTACGCAGGGGGTCAGGATCAGGGGTTAAACGTTTGACAGCTTCATCTAAAATAAAAATCTCGAGGTCTATCTTTTTTAATCTATCTTTTTAGTAGTATGGAATCAATATTTTGAGAGTGAGGGCCCGTTTCAGAATGTCCTACTCGTAATAAAGTTCTGGGTTGCTATGCAACACATAAAATAACTGAATGATAAAAATGACAGTTGACATGCAGCGCGTTTCAAATTTTAACCGATTGATAGGCTAAATCGATGACTGTGTAACGCAAAGATAGTGTTTTATTTATTAAATATGTTCTGGGTAGTAAAACCGGAACTTACTCGAACATTCTGAAACAGGCCCTTAGACTTTTATAGTTTGTTAGATAGTTCTTCTTTAGACGTCGTCGCTTAAAATATCCACCTGATGTTAAGCGGACTAACCTGTACCTCAGATGCAACAAAAGGAATAACCCTGCATTTCGGTACAAACGACGAAATGCACAGCGTCCGTCACCTTGAGACATACAGCTGTTACTTAATTCTCATGTGCCTCTAATTTACTGGCTCTCAAGGACTGCTGCCGTACACACTGTTAGGTGCTTGGCGACAGATTTTCGAATTGAGGTAGCTGCGGCATGGCAGTCCATAGCTATTACCGCTCGGCCATTATTGCTTCAATGTCGATTTATGATGCAATTTCTGCATAGATAGAATATAATTTACTAACACAGATTGTAGGTTATTTAGGTAGGTAGGTACATTACACTATTCAAATAAGAAAATAAATACATATGCAACATCCTTTAATATACACCGTGTAGGTACTTCGTTTTTTTTTTTTATTGCTGATAGGTAAGCCTTTGACCACAATCTCACCTGATGGTAAGTGATGATGTGGTCGAAGTGTTAACAGGCTTAACCTAGAACCTAGAATTCGTCATAATTTTTATTATAAAATTGTATTCCATAGATAACAACATAATCGAAAAAAAATACTTCTGGGTCATAGAACATATGTAAGTATAATAATCCTACCCTAGGTGTTATAGTAGACATTATTCCTCAAAAACTAAGTCCTACTATTCAAATCACGCTGAAATTTAGGGCGATGCCCACACCCACTGGACTTTCCCACTGGTGGGAATTCAAGTTTCCCCGTCCACTGCATTAGAGTTGGAACTAAATCAACTGCTTCATCGATATTATAATTAATACTTTTGCTATTGGATTAACACTGAAGAAAGACCTAAGATGTGACAGCTGTCAGTTTATGTTGCAGTTTTCAGTTTCGTTTCTTGTTTGGGGTTTCTATAAAATTACGATAGCTGTGAGGTGTGACAGTTTATATCAGATAGACAAGTGTGACAGGTGTCAAAGTAACATTGGTGTCGTAATTTATGTACTCAATTACTTCTCGTTTTCATGACATCTGTCAAACTTTTATAGATCTCATAGAGATCTTGATTTCAGATGACAGCTGTCAAATTAAAATGGAGTTTACCTCGGCAACTATTGATCCTAGACTATTAGTTTTTTCACGGATGTGATAGATCTCATAGAGATCTTCATTTCGGATGACAGCTGTCAAATTAAAAACTGTTTTATCTCGGCAACTATTAATCCTAGAGCAAAAGTTTCTTTACAAATGTGAAAGGTCTCATGGAGATCTTCATTTCGGATGACAGCTGTCAAATTTAAAAGTGTTTTATCTCTGCAACTATTGATGAACTATTGAAGATCTCTATGAGATCTATCCTATCTGTGATCTTCATAGATATAGAGACTACTAGTATCTTAACTAGTAATCTAGGATCAATAGTTGCAGAGATAAAACACTTTTAAATTTGACAGCTGTCATTGGAAATGAAGATCTCTATGAGATCTATTATATATGTGAAGAAACTAGTAGTCTATGATCAATAGTTGCCGAGATAAACTCTATTTTAATTTGACAGCTGTCATCTGAAAGCAAGATCTCTATGAGGTATATAAAAGTTTGACAGATGTCATGAAAACGAAAAGTAATTGAGTACATAAAATACGAAACCAATATCACTTTGACAGCTGTCACAATTCACAGCTATCTTAATTTTATAGATTAATTTAAAAAACTCCCAAACAAGCAACTAAACTGAAAATACAACATCAACTATCACTTTGACAGATGTCACATCTTAGGTCTTTCGTCAGAGCTAATCAAATAATAGTACCTCTTTACGGTTCCATGGTGACAAGTCGAGAGTTGCTTTAACGCGTAGATACCTCTGACTAATTTTGAGCATATAGAGTTAACTTTCATGTCGAGGCTGGGTCAAGCTCTAAACCAAGAAGTTTACCAAATTTTAGGTTACAATATTTCCATCATCAGTAGATATGATCGAGATCTGTTGCATTGGGGATACCGGGTAAAATAACTAATACTAATGTTGTCTTAGGTTTTCGCGATTGTTACACATAATAATTAAACAACTTTAAACGGTTTAATTTGCGTATATTTGTCATTATTTTGTCCCGATGTTTCAAACACTTTGCAGTGATCGTGGTCACGGGGTGAATAATTGGTATTATTTGTCACATGGGTTAATAAGAAATTATTTGGTCTACCGTCAGAAATTTTTATACTTAATAATCATAACGTACCCTATTCACGCAGTATTCTTTCACAGTGTCCAGGGGCCCAACTCCCACCTTTTATAAACTATTATGGAATGCAAACGTCATTGTTTCAAGTTTAAATTATTGATACTAAGGTTAGTACCGTGGCCGTCACGAAACAATAATGTTCATATAGTGCTACCGCTGTCGCACAAATGACTTGATTCGATGCATGCATCCCGCTCTAACGTTGAAGTTCTTATGTAAGTATACTATAGTGATATGAGGTGGTGCGAATTCAAATTGTAAATGTTATGTTAAAATAAGACTGAATTAAGAGACGGGAGTTGGCCCCCAGAGGTCTTGCAGATTTGTGTCGGCCATGGGATTTAATTAATTTGATAACAGGATCCCAAGCAGATGGTACTTGCCAACCATCATCTCTATTGAAACTTGGGTACTTTTTGATTTCAATGGCCTCGCGTAACATTCTTGGCATAAACCGGGTCTCTTTGGCGAGGATTTGTCGCTTGTCAAACCGAATGTAGTGGTTGGGTCTGTCCTGGGCATGTTCACAAACCGCAGACTTGGTTGAGCGTCTGTTCTTCATGTCAGCAATGTGTTCTTTTACCCGGATCGCAACGCTCTTTTTTGTTTGCCCAATGTATGACAGCCCACATTCACAATCATGTTTGTAAACACCTACATCTTGTAGGGGAATATTGCACTTAACAGGTCTTAAAAATTGGTTGATCTTCTTGTGCGGCTTGAAGTAAGTTTTTATTGAAGCTCGACTTAAGATATTACCAATTTTGTGTGTGACACCCTTGATGTAAGGTAAGATGGCAGGTTGTCGCTCAACTGTGGAAGGCTTGGGCCGGCTTCTGTGATGCAGATAGCTTGTGACTATTGCTTCGCAGTACTTGTTTTACATACTGAAGCTCCTCCTTGAGATGGTCAGTGTCGCAGATGCCATGTGCTCTCTGTAGGTAACAAAGATTTGCCTACGATAGCCAGGGAGTTACCATTGAGATATTTATCTGTATGAGTGGGTTTCCTGTACACTGTATGACTAAGGGAGTTGTCAGGATTCCTGATGATTAAAACATCACAAAAAGCTAAGCATTTATTGACCTCCTGTGACAAATAAAACCAATTAGTCACCCCGTGACCACGATCACTGCAAAGTGTTTAAAACGTCGGGACAAAATACTTAATGACAAATCTACGCGATTTAAACCGTTAAAAGTTTTTTAATTACTATAACTAATACTAGTTTTGTAAGTATTTAGTTTAAGACATTGTAAACCATTCATTGAGAATTCTCATATTTTCTGAGATGTTAGCATAGAGATCTATCAGTGTCGCCAGAGACAACGACATTGGTATCATCTGCGTATTGAATGATATCTTTTAAATCCAAATATCGTTCAAAAATATTAAAAACATTGTGTTTCCTAATCAGGAACCTTGTGGAATACCTATATTCACGGTCTGAGGGTCTGATATTAATCTACTGTCGTTAGTTTTTATTTCAACTGATTGTTGAAGGAAAAAGGATTTTAGCAGGTGTTCACTCCGACCTCTGACGCCATAGCTTCTACGAGTATGATCCATAGAATCATATAAAGGTGATCCTCTATTTAATTCCTGAATAATACAGGACAATTTTTTTAGCTAAAATTTAGGCGTGCTGTAGACATACCCCAGTCAAGTTACCCCAGTAAATTAAGTAAATAGTATGACACTGAAAATCACATGGACCATGTTTCGTAATTGTTGATAGGTAAACCTTAAACCACAATCTCTCGTGTTGGTAAATAATGATGTGGTCGAGGGTGTTAACAGGCTGTTTTTATAAACCTTTGACCAATATCTCACTTGATTGTAAGTGATGATGTGGCCGAAGATGTTGTTCAGGCTAACCTAGAATGATACTGGCTCTAAACGACAGCTGCCGGAACACACTGTTTGGTTCTTGGCGACAGATTTTCTACTGGAGAGTGGTAGCTACAACAACAACAACACACATTTTCTTGTCACGTATACCTATATTTTGTTATGCCGCGACCACACTATAATTCACCGTCTACAGCCTGTTACGCATGGTGACATTAAAATATACCGCGTGGAGTGATATGGTTACACTAGACTCCAGTGAATAGTGTCTACTAGTACTCTAGTAAAATGGGGGTGTAGTAACTTAGTAAGATGGGGGAAAGCCACCGAAAAGTCTTGCGGTATTTGTCGGTAGAGCAAGGCACTTACTGGTAGGATACAAGGTGCTTCTTGATAGGAGTCATTACTCATGTCGCCATGATCATAGAGAAATGTTCATTTATCTATGCCATGATGGAGTTCTCGAAATCATACGAGAAGTGGTGAGTCTCTCGGTAGCTAGAACAAAAAAAGGTTTGACCACGAACAAACGACAGGTCGATATTGTAAAAAAAAGGCTCATCTACAAAATCTAAATTCAAGCCTTAGGTACTCCATCTTAGGCGCAGCTCCCGATTGGACTCTTTTGATGGACACGTATGAAAAAACACTACAAAATCCCAGAAGATGTTGGTTTTCCGTCTTCCAGACCAGAAATATTTCTAAAATCTAAAACACATAATACTTATAGAACTTACTGTGCCGTGGGAAACGAACATATTTAGGTATGACCACACAATAAAAACAAACAAATATTATGACCTAACAATTGAATTAACCATTATCGGTGATGTGGTTATATGCTGTAGAAGTTGGAGCAAGGGGTATACCAGCGAAATCGCTATATAACCTACTTAAAGACCTTGGCCTGCTTAACAACAGTAACTTCCATCCTAGAACATGTATCTAAGTGTAATTAGTAGTATCTTACCAAATTTGTTTAGGTAGGGGAGGAGTCACGAGCGGTGAAGAGGAGCATTGAGATATGGTAAAGAGGCCCGTAAACATATTCCGGGGTTGTAAGTCCCAGGCCCCTCTAGTCTCTTCCTCTGCAACGCTATGGACCCGGCACACGCACGGTGAATCCATGGAATGCTAAGTAATTCGTCTCACTCAGATGTGACAACGTTTTTTTGTGTTAATACGAGTAGGTAATTGCCGAGATGGCAAGCCACGGTTCCTGATGGTAAGCATCACGTCTGTCCATAACAGTACAGTGTCACCATTTGTGTGTGACATTGCACTGCGCCCGACACTACGGGACATTCATCTTTCTGCTTGATTAATTCACTTGTAACTGCCTTTCAAACCTAAAAACAGCAGTACCTAATAAGTCAGCAGTTTGCATACTGCTGTTTGAAGAAAGAATATCTGACACTACGGTGGTATCCACTAATACGGCCTCTTACTTAAGAGGCCTACCACATGGTTTGTCGAGTGATTGGCACTATCTGGAAAACGCATGGGATGACGAGATTAAAGTACTTTCCCACGAACGAGGGTGAATCAACTCTCAAAAATAGGCGGTAATAACGCCATTTTTTTATGCTTGATAGGTTAGCCTTTCATCGTCATAGCGTCATATTAAATATGGGTTAGCATTTGAGCTTTATGTATGACAAGTGACCACGCAGAATTTTTTACAGAGTAGTCCAATTTTGTTTTTTTTTTATTGAAGCGCATATTTCTTAGTTGATCCTATATTACATTTTATCAAAATCTGTCAAGTAGCTATTAAGTTACACTCAACTATTTTAACCTACTAGATGACTTGTTAGTTGCAAGTTTTGTCGAGGGTGACCAGTACTGTAGGTGAGTAAAAATCGTTCGTTTTAATTATTTGTTTGCAACCAGTGCATATTTCAGTTATAAACCGAACGTTTGCAATGTATTCAGCGACAGCAATGTTTGCGTGATTTAGGGTCCCTTTCAGAATATCCTAATAAAGTTTCAGGTTACTATGCAACATATAAAATAACTGAATAATAAAAATGACAGTTAACATGCAGCGCGTTTCAAGCTTTAACCGATGGATAGGCTAAATCGATGACAGTGAAACGCAAAGATGGTGTTTTGTTTAATAAATATGTTCTAAGTAGTATAACCAGAACTTACAAGAACATTCTGAAACAGGCCCTTAAACTGTAGTGTAAGACATAGTTAAGTACAGTTGTCGCGTCTTAACGCAACAGATTTTCACTTGAAGGTGGTAGCTAGCCAGGCGGGCATTCTCAAAATGCCCTACCATCATGCTATAACGACTGCCTTCCTAAGACAACAACTGGGACCGACGGCTTAACATGCCCTCCGCACGCGCACGCTCAGTAGTAATGTCACTAACGGTATCCCATCTAAGTCATGACCGCGGCGGACGGTGCTTAACTTAGCTGAACGGCTAAGCAAACTACGCTACGAGCCTTTTTCAACATCTGATATTTTCCTTCTCACCTCTTACGACCCCCATGGGGAGATATGGGGGGGTGGGCGGTACAATTCTAACCCTGCACCCCACGGGGACGTAACAATATAACATTATTAAATTGTTTTTCCCACAAAAACCGTAATATTTCAAACATACCTTGCATTAAAAACTTTTTAACAATTTGCCACCGAGTCACGAGATTCCCGCCATACGTTATATTTTTAATTGTTTTTTTTTAAACCAAGCTGCGGCACGTGTAATTGCTGCGGGGAGTCTGAGATATTTTAAATTCGGTTTTAATGGCTTGGAGCTTTTTACATTCGCCGTGGTCCGGGAGATTTTAGTTTTTAGATGCGTGAAATTAAATTTCCAAGTTGTTTTGAAAACAATCACGTTGTCCTAACGCGAGTATCTAGATGCATACAGATACGTACGTATTGATGATATAAATATATTGAAATATAACGGTTTGTTATAATTAAATTAAATGTATGTTACATTTTGAAAAACATTTATTAAAGTATTTTCCTCTAGGTTAACACAATCATCTCTAACATTCTCAATTTAGAATGAGGTATAATAAAATCGTTATTTCAATCTTACCTTAAATCAGATTCAGTAAGAACTCTTTGATAATAAACAAGTTAATAAGGCCTACTTGCACCAATCTTGAGTTAAGGAATAATCCGCGTGTTAATGCATTATCCAGAGTTAAATCACAAATACGTCTTGCACCAACACTAACCCGGTGTTAAACAAGAATTATCTGCTGTCAAAATTTACCCGCCAATATTGGCTAGTTTTCTACTTTAACTCGAGAGTTAGCTTGCAGTGTTGCTGTTCGTTACTTTTTTTAGCAGTCAATACTGATGTATGATAGGGTAAGAGGTTGTAGTGGTAGGGTCTGTGGTACGTCATGCAGAAATATTTTATTTGATCTAAGCAGAAAGTGGTTTTTGTTTTGCAAAGTGAATAATTATTTTATGAATCACCGCCAGCCGCAGATCTGTTATATTAATAGGTTTGATGTAGTATAAAACCTGCAAAATGTCTGATCTATCATTCAGTGATGATGATGAAGAAATAATTCAATTTTTAGAATCAGATTTTTTTAACAGACGTTTATCGGAGAGATCTTATCACTACACAAGAATGCGCGAGACAAAACTGATTTGTCTTTTTTTATTGTTTACAATTTTATATAAATTCTGATAGATCAGAGATATTTATGCATGTTAACCGACCAAAATAAGCAATAACAAGACCTCCTTTAAAGAACGAGACGATTCCTTCCTAACGTATAAGTGCATAAGAGTTAAAAACCATATTTCTCATTTGGCCGCTCATCTATAGTCCCATTTTATTTCACTCCTCCTTCATTCAATTATTTTATCACGTTGGCATTTTAGAACCACATTCGCGGGTTAACTAACTCGAACTAAAATAAGGTTGGCGCAAGATAAAATCGAGACAATATAACTCCGTGTGTTACACGAGATTTAGGGTCTGTTTCAGAATGTTCGGGTAAGCTCCGGTTTTCCTACCCAGAACATCTTTAATAAATAAAACACTATCTTTGCGTTTGACAGTCATCGATTTATCCTATCCATCGGTTAAAGCTTGAAACGCGCTGTATTATAACTGTCATTTTTATCATGCAGTTATTTTATGTGTTGCATAGCAACCCGAAACTTTATTATGACATTCAGAAACGGGCCCTTATAGTAAAATTAACACGAGCTTTGGTGCAAGTGGGCCTAAGTAAGAATTTCAAACTGTAACGTCCTATTTTTAGTAAATATATTTTCATATTAAGCTACCTATTCAGAGAGTTAAAAATCTTAGTACCTATTGTTGAATATTGTGATTATCGCATTCCGCGAAAATTTAAGTACGCCTGTGCTTACTACGTACAATTATTTTTGTTACTTTTAATGGAACCGATTTCAACACTCCAAAGTGTGAAATAACTTGTTGAAGTCAGTACCATGATAAAGTGACCATTATCACAATATAATTACAATTTAGTTAACCCTTTTTAGTGACCTTTACTACTTACAGGATCGATTGTCATTCACTGTCAATGTCTTTATCATAAAAATAGGAAAACACTTTTCAGTTACTGTTACTCAAAAACGGCTTGACTGATTTTAATGAAATTTAAATGACGACATATCAGGTTTCACACAAAAAAAGATCAACAAAATTGGTTCACCCAGTCAAAAATTCTGAGGTAATAAACATAAAATAACAGTCGAATTGAGAACCTCCTTCTTTTTTTGAAGTAGGTAGGCTAAAAAGTGACATAGGTATACCCAGAGAGTTGAAATACTTAGAGTAGTTATATCCGAACACCACTGCTCTAAAAGCTTACTAGAATTTACCTATATACATACCTACGCACATGTATATGCAGTTTGTAATGACAAGGAAAGAACTTCAAATATTATGCGTCATATCTGTTGTTAGAAAGAGATAAATAAGCAATTCGTGTTACCACCGAACCGCCACGAGACGTTCCGATCACCATTATGCTGCGATCTCTTTCACTCTCTCAAACCAAACGATACACATATCTTGCTCATCCATTTCATTGAGATTAGTTCCTAAAATAAAACAAAAAGCCGATATTTTCTATTTCAACAATAAAAGCAATAATTACGCGTGAAATGAAACAGTTTTCTTATCTCTCACAGTGCCTGTATAATTGGTGAAGAGTCTTAAGACACAAGGAAGGCATATTGTCCACAGATTATTTCTAAAAAACACGATTAGCGGCGATGTATTCACCGAACGCTCGGAAGTGCAAGACTGCTAGTGACTCAGGTAATTACCCTGAATTCGTCTAGTAAATATGGAGGGCATACAACACATCTACAGGTAAAAAAATCTTAGAATATACATATTTAAACAAAGAGCCCCACCACAGTTGTGTCAGATGTACCTTGTACTTTTTACATTATACCATCTTATTGGACAGGTACGGCACTTTACTGATAAATATTATAAACAACAGTATTTATATAATATTTTATTAAGTATATTGAACATTAATTAATTAAATACCTTATATTAACGTTAATACATTCAATAGTGGAAGAAATCAGTGTAGTATCATAACATACAAATAATTTATTGTAAAAATTAAGTGTTGTTACATTTTAAATTAGTTCTCTGCCTTTTGTTCTAGTTGTAATACGTAAAACTGTGTTACAAAAGACAGTCTTGCCTTCGTTCTTCCGTAAAGTTTGAATATTGTTTGACAGAGTTTTTAATATATCAAACATATGATAAACGTCGGTTATTATACTTATTTGATTTAAAATTATACACTTATGAATTCATAATTAAATGTGCTGTATAATATATAACGTGTGTGTGTGATTTATTTCGCAACAAGGTTGATTTAAGGTATTTTGTCCGCCTGATAGAAGATGTGTATGTGCTGCCGGATGAAGTAGGTAAGCTTCGACGTCATCTCAGTTTTTCACGAATGTACCAGTAGGTAGAGGATGCAATGAAGGTAATAATGACATAATACATGGTACGAATTTACCTACTGAGTACATTCAGTGGACGGAATACCGTCTCAAGAGCGGATACTTCGTTTGGCGCGGTAAATACTACTTTCAGGTGGACGGTGTGGCTATGGGCTCGCCGATAGGTCCCTTGGTGGCCAACATCTTCATGGAACCAGCTGACATTTAAGACATTTATTCAACACACAATTAAACATTATAAATGTGTATCTGTGGACACATTGCCATACAAGCCTACATAATGAAGAGTTCAATCTATATTATGCTTAGTTCTGAAGTTAACATCCTGAACTAGTGACTGTTACGACGTTTGTATGAAGGGCAGTTCAGCCTTTATGAGTCAAGACCATACAGACATAAGGACAGTGGAGTCTTATTAATAGAGCCCCGTTGTTACCCTAGGGTACGGGACCCTGCTAAGATGCTGAGGCGGTCCTCGGTTATGTGTCTAATTTTATTGTGCAATATCATATTCTTGGTTTTCTGTCCTAATGTCAATGCATTGTTCAATCCTACCATTCAGTGTTCAAAATGTTCAAATCACTAAACGCGTGGGGTTAGTATCCATCATATTTAATGACACGGCTACAGTTTAGGCGTTTGATAAGGGAATCGCTTATTCGGGAGTCAGTGGTCCATCCCTACGGTTGAGGACACAGCTATATATAAAGCGGCAGCGATAGCGGGATCGTTTACTTTTTTAAACAAATAATAAGTTAGTTAAAAAGTAATAAACCCGAAAGCATTGATTTTTATTTTAATTGAATTTACCTAAAACTGCTGGTTAAATATATTTATTATTATATATTTAATATATATTTTGAAGCGCTCGTAGCGAAGTTTGCTTGGCCATTCTGAATCGATCAGCAAAGTTAAGCAACGTCCGCCGCGGTCAGGAGTTGGATGGGTGACCGCTGGTCTGGACATTACTACTGAGCGCTTCCGTGCTTCGGAGGGCACGTTAAGCCGTCGGTCCCGGTTGTTGTCTTAGGATGGCAGTAGTTACAGCATGGTGGTAGGGCACTTTGCGAATGCTCGCCTGGCTAGCTACCACCCTCAAGTTGAAAATCTGTCGCCAAGCACCTAACGGTGTGTTCCGGCAGCTGTCCTTGAGAGCCAGTAATTCTAGGTTAGCCTGTACAACATCTTCGACCACATCATCACTTACCATGAGGTGAGATAGTGGTCAAAGGCTAACCTATCAGGCATAAAAAACAATAAAAAATTATGGAATCGTTTTTAAAGCTCTTCGTTTAACTTTGATATCTTTATTGATGAGTTTGGAAGAAAAAATGTTTTTAACTCACATTTATGGCACATGAATAAATAAATATACGGTTCTTTATTCATGTGTTTATGGTGTCTAAAATCCGCCACATTGTTTTTATTATTATTTCATATACCTACCTAGTATCACTATAACGCGCTATCAAGTCGAATCTATCGATTTATTTATTATTATGCCTGATAGATAATCTTTTGACTACTATCTCACTTGATGGTAAGTGATGATGTGGTCGAAGATGTTGTTCAGGTAAACCTAGAATTACTGCCTATATATCATACAATACATAACAATTGGTTAAGCTGTTTAGAAGTTATGCTGGAATAAAGAAACTCATACACATACATATACTTACATGAACTTTGAAAACATAACCCTCCTTTTTATTCTCGCTACGTGTCTCGCCTATTTCCATTTGAGCTTTTTTGCATAATTTAGAGCAGCCGTAACTTTTGATATGCTTTTGATTTTTGGGTATCGAATTTTGAATTTTTCTCATTTTTAGCATATACTGACTTCAACAAGTTATTGACACGCATATGTAAGGTACAGCCGTAGACAGGAATTCATAACCCTACTTTTAATTTTTGTTGACATATTGCTTTTGAAGATCTCCTTGTGGCTCCAATATATTTTGTTCCAGGTGAGTTGTATTCGCCTTTCCATTTCCAGTTCATTACTTTTTCTATCCAAGCTAATTTGTTTCCTGAGATATAAACGTTTATAAAGATATATATAAAGATTTTAATATTTTTATGTTTCCAATAACGCATGCTCTGCGGATTACATTACAAAATTACAAATTTACGAGGGGAAATTTTTTTCCTCGTATAAATATAAAGATCCTCATCATATGTATCAACAAAACATCATATGTATATACATAAATATAAATGTACAAAAATTCAGAGGCTATTTATACAATTTTTTTTAGCTTGACTGCGTTTCGTTTGGTAAGAAGCACCATATTCTACAATATTGCACTGAGACTGTCTGTAGCTATTTAGTTATGTAGTGACTTTGTAGTTAGGTAGGTACTTCGAGTACTTTGGAGGAAAAGTATCATTTTGGTAAGTAAGTAGGTGTGTATACCAAGGCCAGAGCTGAGCTATGGCTTATCATCCCAATATTGAACAATTTTAATTTAAAGTCGCAACCTCTCTCACTCAGCTCTCACCCTATCGCTATCACGTTCACAGGTCATTAAATCCGCCATTTTGTGCACAAAATGGCGCCGTAATGGAAAATGGCGGGAAACGACAAAAACGAGTAATTATCGAGTTTATTATATTTCGATGGGTAAATGGGGTGAAATAGATGTTGTCACAGATTAGTTGTTAGCTTGAGATGACTGGGCTTTAAAATTATTACGAGATTGGTAGCTATGTTTAAGTACGGTATTGTATCAGCTGGATAGTCTACTGATACTCACAGCCTTCAAACTTCGGGGGGTTTGCACCAATTCCCATGCTTGGCAGGTGGTTTAGGGCGCCACTTCAGACACCCACGGGTAGAGATGGGGGGCGACATTTTAATCGGAAAAAAACACGGGAAGCTATATTTAAGTAGTAGCTATGATATTTTTATAGGCTAGTATGCAGTTTTACTACCTTTAGTAACGAATATGCCTATAGCACCAGAAATTATTCTAAAAGTAGGTAAGTTCCTTTACAAGAGATAGAAGTTATGGTGGAATAAAGAAACCCACATACTTACATACATGAACCCTGAAAACATAACACTCCTTTTTTTAGGAAAGATTTGTAATATGTATGAATAAACTTAACAACTATACTGAACCGATTTGAAAAAATATTTCCCCATTAGAATACTACATTAGCCCTGATTTCTTATTTCTTATTTCTGTTCCTTTACAAGAGATAGAAGTTATGGTGGAATAAAGAAACTCATATACTTACATACATGAACCTTGAAACATAACACTCCTTTCTTTAGAAAAGATTTGAATTTTTGGACGAATAAACTTAACAACTACTGGACCGATTTGAAAAATTATTTCTCCATTAGAATCCTACACTATCCCTGATGAACATACCATAGGCGATACAATATTCTCAAATTAGTAGATTTAAAAAAAAGTTAACTATCCTTGCGAAGCCGGTGTAGGTCGGTAGTGTTATATTTATTATCTACTGCTGTTAAAATCGCTGTTAAAATTTTTACTTACCCATATTACACATGCATCATCGACACATAATCGACAAGTTACAATTACTATATATCGATAAGTTATGTCATCGAGGTATACAGGCATATTGGCAAATAATTTTTCAGAGAGTGTAAGTAACTTAAAAACAACTCAACCGATGTATGAAACCAAATGGAAGTAGGTATACTCAACCAACCAAAAAATCTCATCTAAATCAATTTATGTTTGGCGGAGTAATCACGTAAAAAAGATAAAAAAACATAGTGGGGAACCTCTTCCTCCTTTAACTGATTGCCACTGGTATCACTAGGGATTATTTTGAGAAAACTTCCCAGTTGCACTGCCGGTAACTACAAACATCAAAAGTGCCTAGGTATTAGGTATGTAAATTTTGAACTAAGTACCTATAACTGACTTGTTTGGCAGAAAAACTAAAAAAAATAAGATCTTTGCTATGTTTATTGTAAAATTATATTAGTTAATAATCTGTGTTTCTAACATTTACACTAATCACACAAGCATGGCGATTTGGCTTAAAAGTTCATCGAAATCACTGAGGAATGGCCGCTCACGTTCTTCAAAACTTTTGTGGGGTATGCACGGCATCCATACTTGGCAGAACTCTTCTTTGTATATCCCATGCATGTTCAATGGGGTTGAGGTCTGGCGATTGAGCAGGCCACGGCAGAACGTTGATGCGAGCATCGGCTAGAATGCGAGTTACGACTCTAGCCGTGTGTGGATGTGCATTATCGTGCACTAGACGAAACGGCTTCGCAAAGGGATGATCACTTCTGAAACAATACTCTCCGCATAAATCTGAGCATTGATGTTCAAATGAGATCTGTTTAAGGTTACTTGATTTACCTACTTGAAAACGTACTTGATCCATAAGCACTTTTGATGTTTGTAATTACTTTATATATATACTATTTTCAGGATTTTATAATGATTGACAAGGATACTGTTGGGTGCTGTCAATCTCTTCAGCTTGACTGGTCTTTGGGGAGGACTGCCCTCGATAACCCTGAGTGGTAAGTGCTGAGGGCAATGTCCTCGGCCAGAAGGCGTGAAGCACTACCTCCGTCGACTGCGGGCGCCAAAAACGCACCGCTAGACATAGAGGAGTCAACCACGGGCGGGGGCACTCCTGTGGTATGAACGTCGACTTGCTCCGTCCCCAGAATTCGTTGGAGATATCTGAATTAATTGCCCCCCGGTACAACAGAACACAAAGAATGGGCTCCAAGAATTTTCTCTATGACTATTTGGAGAGACACTAATCGGTACTTTATATTCAAATCAAATCGAATTATATATTTGCTGAACTACTTACATGTCACATAAAATCTTATATTAGTGGTTTAGATACAATGTATTTAAGCAAGCAGACGAATGTTTATGTAGGTATGTTCATTTTACAAAATTCACTATAAAACAAATAATACACTATAACCTCTTTGTTGTTACAAATCTGTATTACCCGGTTAAATTGAAAATGCTCTGTTTACTCGCATATAATTTGCATTTAGGTACTAACTTAACTTTGTAGGGATAAATTACCTGGTTTAATTGAAAATGCTCTGTTTGCTCGCTTATAATTTGCAGTTAGGTACTAACTTAACTTTGTAGGGATAATTCAATTACACACTAGTGTATAATATTGTCATGCACGGGTGTTGCAAATGTCTTCTCCAACACCCTTCCTCGTAAAGTGAGTTTTATTATATCGTTCTTAGGGTCATAAACCGAACTATAACACCCCGTGCATAATTCAAATTCAAAATCATTTATTCAATTTAGGCGTCTACGACGCTCTTATGAAGGTCAATTACAAATTTTAATATTGAAATATTCTACATTGTACTGCCACGTTCAGCAAAAAAAATTATAGAGCTACTGCGAGAAGAACGGGCAAGAAACTCGGGGCCATTCTTTTAAACGTCTTTTTACAATGTGTTATAAACAATATAATACAATTATTACAATATTTGTTTAAATTACGTAGGAGACAGGTGATGGCTTGGCAGAGGTGGAATTTTCCAAGCATTTTTGTCGTTTAAGTAATCACAAACTGTGTAGTAGGATTTCTTAATCAAAATGTTTTTCACGTGCAATTTGAATTTTCCTTCTGTGAGCATTGTAATATGTTCGGGAATTTTATTATAAAACCGCACACAATTACCTAAAAAGGACCTTTTATTTGTCTATCTGCTAGTCTAAAACCTGGTACTGCTATTTTATATTTATTCCTAGTGTTGTAATCGTGGTTGTCACTATTTAATTTAAATTTACTCAATTTTTTCCGAACATACATAATATTTTCAAATATATACAGACTCGGTAAAGTTACCTAATATATCAATTTCTTTAAAAAGATCCCTTAGAGATTCCATAGGATCCATTTCATATATGGCTCGAATTGCACGCTTTTGTAAGATAAAGATTGTTTCCATCTCAGCAGCAGCTCCCCACAGCAATACACCATACGACATAATACTGTGGAAGTACGCTAAATAAACTAGCCGTGCAGTAGCTACATCTGTTAACTGTCTTATCTTACAAACTGCTTATATGCTTAAAAACTATAATAATATTATACACTAGTGGTAGTGCGTAATATAACTATCCCTACAAAGTTAAGTTAGTACCTAACTGCAAATTATATGCGAGTAAACAGAGCATTTTCAATTTAACCGGGTACATTTATTATTATTATTTATAATTCACAATAATTTTTAATATAATATTTACATTTTATCATATTTTTTATCATTTTATCATATAATTTAATATTTGGAAATGTTTATCTTAAATTGTCCTACAAAAAAGCCCGCGACAGCACAAATCTATCTATTATTATGTGTAAGCCATTATCGCCAAAATAGTGAACCAGAAATACTATAAAAATGTATAATATATATCTATTGCATATTTGGTAATAACAAATTGATTCTTATCTAACTTCAAACTAATATTATAAAGGCGAACGTTTGTGAGTGTGTTTGTAAGCTTGTTACTTCTTCACGCTCAAACAGCTGGACCAATTTGGATGAAATTTGGTATGGAGGTAGATGAGGAGCTGGATTAATAACGTAACACAAAGGATACTTTTTATCATCATCTTAGAAGCGCTCGTAGCGTAGCTTGCTTAGCCGTTCTGAACCGATCAGCAAAGTCCGCCGCGGCCATGAGTTGGATGGGTGACCGCTGATGGCATTACTACTGAGCGCTTACGTGCTTCGGAGGGCACGTTGAGGCGTCGGCCCCAGTTATTGTCTTAGGATGGCAGTCGTCATAGCATGACGGTGATATTGCAACTGACCGCCTGGCTAGCTACCACCCTCAAGTAAAATATCTGTTGCCAAGCACCTAACGATGTGTTCTGGCAGCTATCCTTGTCAGTCAGTAACTCTAGGTTAGCCTGAACAACATCTTCAACCACATCATCACTAACCATCTATAAATATACAATAATTAATATATAAACAATTAAAAAATCTTTTCCCAGAGTTCGCCTCTTCTAACAAACGGGTCGCGTACCTAACAAACAATCAAAACTTTGTCGAGAACCTCCTATTTTTTAAGATGGTTAAAAATGATTACCTTCATCGTGCATAAAGCTATCCATTCATCACGGCTGGTGGCTCCCCAACGCCATTAATACCCGTCATGCAGGACGCACCTGACCGTAATCCTGCTTGTCGGACTAATGATGCACTGGCTTTACGTTGGACTCCTTGGATTTGTTTCAGATTACGACTAATTAGTCGAAAACTGATTATGTGAAAGCTAAAAAGAACATCTGTAAGGACAGCTCTTTCTAAAAAGATTCATATAAGCGTTAAGTTGAAGCAATTTTTAGGTTGAAACTTTCACACAGCAAGTAACAAAAATCTAAAATAAAAAATGTTTTGATAAAGCTTACCTACTTTTGTTATTTTTTTAAAACATTAATACATACTTATATATATAATTAGGATATTTACCAGTGTAATTTAGAGTAATTTTGCAATTTTATTCAATCGAGAAAATGTAAAGGAAACGTTTTTCGGAATTAACTTAGCCTTAGGAACTATGATTAAAATAAACATAATTGTCTTACTGCCACACTTAATATATTTTGATAAAGTTCCACTTGTGCCTTGTGCCAATCTAATATTGCATATTTTTAATACTTATGTATGTTTATTTAATGTCGCAAGATGTCTTAAATAAACAAGATTAATTAATTACTCCTTTCTACTAACTCAACTTTTTGAAAAATTCACATCGTGCTCCTAAATATCTCCTATTGCCACTTCTTCTTGCCACAGCTCGCAAATAATATGGCTGGGTTTTAAAAAAAGCGGTATTAATTACCTACCAGCATTATACAAATTACTTATTGGAATACAAAATGTATGTCCTGGGCGGAAACAAAACCCGCGGCCTCCGATTTCGCGCCTATGCCTAATCCTAATCAGAGGACGCGGGTTCGATGCCCGGGACATACAATTTTGTGTACTCCTATAATTTGTATGTGATTAAAGCATGCGATTCTAAGCACGCTATAGTACTTGTCGAAAATATATAAATATTAAGAAATACCAGTATCTTCCCTGAACCAGCACAGACAAAAAATTAAGCACTTTTGTCTAAGTCCATGTTAAACATTTCAAAAAATCTTACTATAGAAAATTACTATACTTTTCTCTTATAAACGACTGCACATGGATGGTCGCACACGTTTGTTCGCACAATTTCCCGCGCTCGGAGCTGCCATCTGACATTGACATCTGCACAATTTTTGCCGTCAAAATAAAGCGCGGTCTTGCCAACCGTGAAATATCAGATGTCACCGGCAAGAACTGCCCGCGCGTGTTTTGAATGATGGAGGGAAAAAAGATACACAAGAAAATCAGAATCGAAATTCGCAACCACATAACTGCAGATGGTAAATTATGGGAGAATTTTCACACAAAAATATAAGTCGTAAGATTATTATAGAATATTTGTTTTCAAGTTCTCAGAACACACCAAAATAATATAATTTACGGGTATGATATAGTCTATGTGATATACTAAGAGCACGGTAATGTTTATAGATAACATTACCGTGCTAAGAGTCTCGTCATAAACCTCGGCTATATAAGTACGCCTATGTATACTTACGAGTATATCACGCGAGGTCTAATTCTGCCAATCTAGGGTATCATTAATAAGCTGATAACTTCATACAATCAGTACTTCAGTACTAATATTATAAATGCGAAAGTAACTCTGTCTGTCTGTCTGTCTATCTGTCTGTTACGCTTTCACGCCAAAACTACTGGACCGATTTGAATGAAATTTGGTATGTAGATAGTTTGAGACCCGGGAAAAAACAAAGGATAGTTTTTATCCGACTGCGCAAAAAGAGGTTAATGTTTTTGCGCGATAACCGACATACGCGCGGGCGGAGCCGCGCCTGGAAAGCTAGTAAACCATATACGTAAGTAATGATACCATAAATGGGTATACCCTTTGTCATCATAGACATCCAATAATGTTGCGGTATTTAAAATTTGCCCTGATAATTAGGTGTAGTAAAGTTTCGGTGAAATCGCAGGTACAGACTTAACAACTTATGTCTCGAGGTGATGAGCGCAGTGCAGTTCATCTCTTGTGATGAACTCCATCTGTTATAGCCAGAGGTTACCGCTTAATACTAGGTGAGCCTCATTCTTATTTCATTACAAACAGTACTAATATCAGTACTTCAGTACTAATATTATAATTGCGAAAGTAACTCTGTCTGTCTGTCTGTCTGTTACGCTTTCACGCCAAAACTACTGGACCGATTTGACTAAAATTTTGTATGGAAATAGTTTGAGACCCGGGAAAAAACATAGGATAGTTTTTATCCAACTGCGCAAAGAGAGGTTAATGTTTTTGCGCGATAACCGAAATATGCGCGGGTGGAGCCGCGCCCGGAAAGCTAGTAATATTATAATTGCGAAAGTAACTCTGTCTGTCTGTCTGTTACGCTTTCACGCTAAAACTACTGGACCGATTTGAATGAAATCTGGTATGGAAATAGATTGAGACCCGAGAAAAACATAGGTTAGTTTTTATCCAACTGCGCAAAATGATGTTAGTGTTTTTGCGCGATAACCAACATACGCGCGGGCGGAGCCGCGCCCGGAAAGCTAGTTTTGTATAAAAAAAACCACGTACGCTTATTTTCTTCATCATGGCATAATATTTGAATTCTTTGTAATATTAATCTAAGATTTTTTTACCTGTAGATGTGTTGTGTGCCCTCCATATTTACTAGACGAATTCAGGGTAATCACCTGAGTCACTACCAGTCTTGCACTTCCAAGCGTCCGGCGAATACATCGCCGCTAATCGTGTTTTTTAGGAATAATCTGTGGACAATATGCCTTTCTTGTGTCTTTAGACTCTGCACCAATTATACAGGCAATGTGAGAGATAAGAAAACTGTTTCATTTCACGCGTAATTATTGCTTTTATTGATGAAATAGAAAATGTCGTCATTTTGTTTTATCTTAGGAACTAATCTCAATGAAATGGATGAGCGAGATATGTGTATCGTTTGTTGTGAGAGAGTGAAAGAGATCGCAGCATAATGGTGATCGGAACGTCTCGTGGCGGTTCGGTGGTAACACGAATTGCTTATTTATCTCTTTCTAACAACAGATATGACGCATAATATTTGAACGTTCTTTCCTTGTCATTACAAACTGCATATACATGTGCGTAGGTATGTATATAGGTAAATTCTAGTAAGCTTTTAGAGCAGTGGTGTTCGGATTTAACTAATCTATATATTTCAAATCACTGAATATTAATATTATAAGTTGACATTTTGTATTGAGTCTTATAATGAATAATAATTTAAGCATGCCATTTTTATACTCGTTTGTTAATGTTATGATGAGTCGAGCAGCTCGGAATAAATGATCATGAATATTTTGAATTATGAGTCATTATAAACAAAGGCTAGCCTATTGATAAAACAAACGCTAAGGGGTAAGTGAGGACGCTGTTACTTGATAGGTATACCCAGTCTTGGAATAGTCTTCATAGCAGGCTGGGTGTAAAGATCGAACCAGTGCGGCAGCTTCTCGTATTTGTCATAGGTACGATATAACGCAGTCTTCTTGGTGAGGACCTGCAAATATAGAACGAATACCAACTATGAGTTTTTTATGAAAGAATTTAAGGCTTCTAGTGCGTGAAACCGGGAAACGTGAGGTCGATGTGAAAAATCCTGTCAGTCAAATATTAGACTATTATTAATATAGACTAACTTCATGAAGATCCCTGCTAACAATATAGAAAAGTATTATAAATTAACCGGCAAAAACACTCACGTTGGGGATTGACTACATCTCGCGGGTTTCGAGCATATCAGATGCTCATCATCAGGGCGAGTACTCAGCTGCGTTGACAGCTCGCAGACGCAGCCCTCGCCACTATATGTTTGAATTTCATTTCAAATATATAGAAAAAGCTATCATTACATCCATATTAACAAAAATAACGTTATAGATAACAACTAGCGATCCGCCCCGGCTTTGCAAGGGTGCAATGCTGATGTCTACTAAATAATCTGTAATATCTTCGAAAATATTCATTTAAATAACATGTTGACAAAGGCCATATTGACCTTTATTATATGCAATATATTTAAGGTACTTAATTGGATAAGTAATTAATGCTGTATTGTTTAAAATCGCTTCGTAAGTAAGCCATTACATCTCGTAAAAAGTAAAGGATAAAAATGATTATTGTGAGTTATTCCTAAGAGATAGACATATACTCGTACCATCGCGGACTTCTTTATAGCCCTTTTCAAGGTGTACAATATTGTAGTAAATTATTTTATCTATCTCGTTGGCTGGGTTCAGCCAGCCTTGGCAATATAAAAGCAAAAGAAGTGTTCATCACATTAGAAACCTTTTTTTCGTGCCTTTATAATTATACCTCTAAAACTATCAGTATCAGTATATTTCTCTATTATATTATGCATGTATTATACATATAAACCTTCCTCTTGAATTACCCTATCTATTAACAGAACCCGCATCAAAATCTGTTGCGTATAGTTGTAAAGATCTATACATAGGATAGACAGCGGGAAGTGACTTTGTTTTATACTATGTTGTGACATAACAAAAGGTAATTGAACACTCGGTCACCATGAATGTAGTCTATAATATCTTCAAAATTATTTTTAATAAACAGCTATTTCATAATATAAAATAAGCTCCGAGGACTCTTAGGTAGATCACGATGTACCTTAAATTAACAAATAGTTCATTCCATCCGGGAGTTTTCTTGAGGAGGATTCGAATGGGGGAATTTTCTTAGTCTAATTATATAGTACCAAAAAACAGAATAGAAGTGGAATCGAGGACCGCTGTAAACGCCTAAATAGGATAAATAGTTTAGACTCTGGTTTTGAAAAGATTTCTTCAAGTTAGCTTCGAATAGCTAAACTAATCTGTTTTAACATTGTTCGAACAAAAACGTGGATAATTCAAACGGTCCGCACTGTAATTATAGTCACAAAGTGCTCAACATTATGCGTGATGCTATTTAAGTATATGGAGGCGGTTTATTCAAATCCTTTTGTTTAAATAAATTAGTTACATTACCTAGCTTAACCACTCGACTAATTCTCTATACAAAAGCCGCGTTACAACTACCTATTACACATACACTACACAAATATTGTTTTCTACACGCGTAATTGCGTGCGTGAAGTCTAAAGTTGTCACGTATGAATAATTAATGTACTTACCTACCTAACAATATTTCGTAACTATTATTAGTCGTATTAGATTTCGTAAATTATGCGTACCTACCTAGGTAGGTCCTCTAATAACCTGCATTTCCTAGTAACCTGCAGTTACTATCCAACTCCACGTAGGATCGTTCTACGTGGAGTTGGATAGTTGTGCATACTCGTACGTCCTACTAGGACGTAGGAATATCCAACACACAAACGAGTAGTAACATTACTTCAAATTTCACTCCATTACTTAAACAATAATAGGTACTAAGAGACAAACGCATTCTTCCTAGTGGAATTTTGCGAGGTACTGTTTGTGGGGCTCGTTTGGGCCTCTGTAGTTAGTTTCATTAGCTTATTTATTCAATAGCTTTTTGACATTTCTTGTCGAGCTAATTTCTAATCAGTTATTTTTGTTTCCATGGCAACGCTGCCTGCGACACCGGCGCGCGCACTACGACGACGGTGTTGACGCGAGCCTTCATCCGGGTTGAGACGTCACACTAGAGATTCTAAGATAAGCTTTGCTTTATTTTGTAAACAATGCTTTGTGCCCCAACTATGAATGCTGTAACGGGGATCTTTGTATCGCAAGATAGCCAGATGTTGTGTCCGCAGTGCCCCCAGGCTCGTTATTTCAAAGGTCATAAAGGCCTCAAAATTCACCAAACAAGGTGTCATAAACAAATAGAAATTCCCCTTTCGGCACCAATTAATAATCAAAACGTAAGTAGTAGCAGTGTTGCGAGCCCTGCTACGCCTTCCAAACCGTTTTGGGAGGTTTTAAGCTCGTACAAAAATAACATTCCTTTATTAAAACGCATACCTCGGGGTGCAAGAATTTCTGTTGCCCAATCTTTATCTTGTTCCATTAAAAACGTCTTGGCTACTAATACTACGCAAGCCTGGGAGCATCTTCTAGCATTCCCGTACCACGTATTTCACGTGAATTTTGATCCGTCTAACAAAAAATCACTTACTACTAGAGTAAAGGAAAACTGCGTGAAATACAGGGCACGGGAAGAGCAATCTTTTGGCACAACTATAATCATTCCGCCTCTGCGGCGGAATACAAAAACAAATAATTTCGATTCAGCTACTATTAAAATAGTAGAAAACAAAATTACTGATGGTGATATTAAAAACGCGGCACGCATCTTGTTTTCGAGTGATACAATGGCTCCTTTTACATCTGATACGTTGAATTCCCTAATTGAAAAGCATCCGCCTGCAACTGCAGGTCTCCACCTTCCCGAATCTCCTATACAAGACATTGTTGAGGTGACCCCACAGGATGTTTCTGCAGCCGTGGCATCTTTTTTAAGTGGTTCAGCCGGTGGCCTTGATGGCCTCACGCCTCAGCACTTAAAAGATATTTTATCTTTTAGTTCTGGTGAGGTAGGCGAGACACTTTTAAGGGATGTGACGGCTTTGGTTAATTTGATGTTGTCGGGTCAGGTAAACAATGAAATTACCGAAATTCTGTACGGTGCAAATTTATGTGCCCTAAATAAAAAAGATGGTGGTATTAGGCCTATAGCAGTAGGCACCACTTATCGTCGCCTCACAGCCAAATGCGGTTGTAGGAAAAAGATTGCTTTTTTAAGTAATCTTTTTCAACCACTGCAACTCGGTTTTGGTTCACAGGGTGGCTGTGAGGCTGCTGTACATTCACTTCGCACATTTCTTGATCAAAATTGTGGAGATGTGCTTTTGAAGGTGGATGTTAAAAATGCATTCAACTCTTTAGATAGAGGCACTCTTTTGACTGAAGTGAAAGATAAAATTCCGGAATTATACCCTTTTCTTTGGCAATGCTACGGCAAACCGTCAAAATTAACATACCAAAATAACGTTATTTTATCTTCCGTAGGATGTCAACAGGGTGATCCTCTGGGACCAGCCATTTTTAGCCTTGCGATCCACTCAATAATTCAACGTCTCCAATCAAAACTTAACGTTTGGTATTTGGATGACGGAACCTTAGGAGGCGATGCGAACACGGTTTTGGATGACTTGCGAGTACTTATAGACGATTTTCGTGTTATTGGCCTTGAACTAAATTTTTCTAAATGTGAACTTTTTGTTTGTGATACTTGTCCGGATAAAGTTTCGATTATTGAAAAATTCAACTTACTTGCGCCTAATATAAAATTAGTAGAAAAAAGTTCGCTTCGTCTTTTGGGTTCACCGATTCTTAACGAATCTTTATCACCATTTGTCGAAGAACAAATTCAAAAGTTTAGAAATGCTTCTAGCAGATTATCCAAAATTAACGCCCATATGGCTTTTACAATTATAAGATTTTGCCTTTTCGTTCCTAAATTTACATACTATTTAAGATGTTGTCAGCTGTGGCAACACAGTGAGCTTTTGTTAAGCTTAGACAACTTAGTAAAAGATACGTTAGTGTCGGTTTTGAATGTTGAGATGGATGATAGGGCTTGGGTGCAAGCTTCCCTCCCTGTGAGGTTGGGGGGCATAGGGATACGCAAAATTTCTAGTGTGGCATTACCAGCTTTTTTGTCTTCTGTACACAGTACACACAAATTAGTAGAAAAAATTCTTGCACGATCTTTAGGCTCTTTTGATGTAGCATATCTGGCTGAGGCCAAAAACACATGGAGACTGGCTTGTCCAAATACTGAATTCCCAAAAATGTTGTCATCTCAGAAACAGTGGGATCGGCCTCTATGCGAGCTAACACGGAAAGATCTTTTAAATACGTGTTCTAGCATCGCAGATCGTGCTCGTATTCTCGCTGTTTCTGTGTGGGAATCCGGTCTTTGGTTACAGGCCATTCCTTCTTACAAAACTGGTAGCCTTATAGATCCATCCGCTTTTCGTCTAGCTATTAGCTTACGCTTGGGTGCAAGGTGTTGTGTTGCACATCACTGCCAGTGTGGTACTGCAGTTGATCAACTCGGTCACCATGGCCTCTCCTGCTCTCGAAGTGCTGGTCGAATTTCTCGCCACGCCAGCCTTAACGATATCATTCGCCGGGCTTTTACCAGCGCCAATGTTCCAGCTATTCTCGAACCGAATGGTCTGATGCGTGACGATGGTAAAAGACCTGACGGCATGACTCTGGTTCCGTGGAAGTTAGGACGGCCCTTAGTGTGGGACGCTACGTGCGTGGACACTTTAGCGCCGTCACATCTTTCTGAAACCAACGTGAGGGCTGGCGCTGCGGCTACTTCGGCGGAGCAACTCAAGCGGCGCAAATATGCTAACCTCGGTATGGGTTACATATTTGAGCCGTTTGGTGTAGAGACGTTGGGTCCGTGGGGACCGGGAGCTCATCGTATTTTCCAAAACCTATCTGAGCGCTTGGTCGATGCGACGCGTGATCAAAATGCTGGCACATATTTGGCTCAACGAATAAGCATTGCAATTCAACGGGGCAATGCTGCCAGCATGCTGGGCACGCTGCCAACTGGGAGTGGGCTGGAGCATTTGGACTGCCTATGAGTCTGCTATGACTTATAGGTGTCTAAATGCTTTTATTGTAGTAGCTGTAGTGTTGTATATAGTTCATAGTATTTTGTTTAATAGAGACAAATAGTGTAAGTAAATCACCTGCCTTTGGTAGCAAACTTCGCTACGGCTCAAGTTAAGCAAACTTCGCTACGAGCGCTTCAAACTTCAATAACTGTCATTTTTATCATTCAGTTATTTTATGTCTTGCATAGCAACCTGAAACTTTATTAGGACATTCTGAAACGGGCCCTTATTATTTTATATTATAAGTTTTTCTTTTCTCTTTACCGCCACCTTGTAGATCAAGCTAATAAAAACCTTATTTCATGGTATGTTTGATCGATATTTATACGTAACGAGTTGCAAATTTAGAACGTTATTGTTGTATGTAAGAATTTTGTACAAACTACAATTTTCCTGCTATTATTATTTTTCGGGGTAAAGCTGCCAACTGGGAGTGGGCATTTGGACTGCCTGTCTGCTATGACTAGGGCTGCCATCATCTAAACCACCGATACCGGACAAAATCTTTAAAAAACCCGGACATTTGGGTGAAATTGAGGTTTTTTCCCGGTCACCCATGAAAGCAAAGTTTTTTAGAGTTTTTTTTTTTTTTTTATGCATGATAGGTTAGCCTTTGACCACTATCTCACCTGATGGTAAGTGATGATGTGGTCGAAGATGTTGTTCAGGCTAACCTAGAATTACTGGCTCTCAAGGACAGCTGCCGGAACACACCGTTAGGTGCTTGGCGACAGATTTTCAACTTGAGGGTGGTAGCTAGCCAGGCGGGCATTCGCAAAGTGCCCTACCACCATGCTGTAACGACTGCCATCCTAAGACAACAACCGAGACCGACGGCTTAACGTGCCCTCCGAAGCACGGAAGCGCTCAGTAGTAAAGTCACCAGCGGTCACCCATCCAACTCATAACCGCGGCGGACGTTGCTTAACTTTGCTGATCGATTCAGAATGGTTAAGCAAACTTCGCTACGAGCGCTTCAAGGTTCCGTACCCAAAGGGTAAAAACGGGACCCTATTACTGAGAATTCGCTGTCCGTCCGTCCGCCCGTCTGTCACTAGGCTATATCTGAAGAACGTGATAGCTAGACAGTTGAAATTTTCACAGATGATGTATTTCTGTTGCCGCTATAACAACAAATACAAAAATTTGGCCAAGTGTGAGTCGGACTCGCGCGAGTTAAAAATAAAAATATGAAGTCTAATGTTGTACAGCTTATAGTACGGGACCCTTCGTGCGCGAGTCCGACTCGCACTTGGCCGATTTTTTCATTTATACAGCTTCTTTGCCCAAAAACTACAGCGCTACAAACATAATTATTCACTCTTCTCTCTCTGAGACAATCTGGTGATAAAAATAATGAGGAGCAGTGTAATTTGGCATCAAATTATAAATAAAATATAATTGTTGGTTTAATAAATAATCAAATAACTATTAATACCTAGTTAGAAACTACAAACTACATAATATCAAAATTTTTGATTTCATCTTGTTTGGTTAGGTACATAGATTATGTATCCAAAACCGTAAAACTTTTTTTATGTAAATTAAGAGTAAGTAACACGTTTAAATTTTGACGAGCTCAAGATCTTTTTACTTTACAAAATTACAAATAATATACGAGAGGAAAAATTAAAGTAGTGTGCGGTCCCGCGTCATCCACCTCTTTAGCCGGCGTATGCTCTGATCTGACGGACTGAGCTAACATGACAATTGTCACAATGCTTATTGTCATGTTAGTTCAGTCGGTTAGAGCATACCCCGGCTAAAAGGGTGGATGACGCGGATTCGAATCCCGCACATGACTATAATTTTCCTCTCGTATTTCGTAATTTTGGAATGTAATCCGCAAATCATGCGTTATTGCAAACATAAAAAAATTTTTACTTATTTTGGTATTTTTCAGATGTTAAAATTTTTGTCAAAGTGACCTTTTTTTTCCAACAGGAATTTGAAAAAGTCAAAGCGACTCAACTCCTTAAATTTATACCTTATTTTTTTTATTGAGTTTTTCTCTTTCGTCCATTGCCGCGAGACTAGCGAATAAACTCGCAATGTAACTTGAGTTGCCACTAATATCAAGATAATCATGTTTTCCGCCAGATTTTACTAGATGGTTTTAGCGTACGGTAATGAGAAAAAAATGCTAAACACCCTAGAAATATTCTAGACCTAGCACCAAATGTGCCAAAACGGCAACACAGTGAGTGAATGATCGGGGTCGCCGGAGTTTTTTATGGTGGGGGCCGGGGCGCAGCGATGGAGACGTTCTGTTGTTGTCAATTTTGTATCGCTGGAGTTAACTGGTAGATATGCAGCTTACGAGAGAATATGCTTTATACAGCGCTGGTGTTTCAATCAATTGCTTATATTCCAATCAATCTGGATTCCCCGGACACGAAAGTGTTTTGAAACCCCCTACCGGACGCCCCCCAGACGCCCTCTAAACTAGGACAAATCCGGGGAAACCCGGACGGATGGCAGCCCTAGCTATGACTTATTTGTTGTCTAAATGCTTTTATTGTAGTAGCTGTAGTGTTGTATATAGTTCATAGTATTTTGTTTAATAAAGGCATACCGCCGGTAAAAAAAACCTGCTGTTGAGTAAATCTTGGAATGCAGCTGGACAATCCATGAAGCGTACACAGATGCCGGTGACGCCATCTTTGCCGCACAAATCACCTGAGAAATTAAGAGCTTCTTTCTAGTATAAAACTCTGTGTGCGAGTTCATCCGGAGAAGTACTGGGACCGACCAATTTTTACCGCCAAGCAGTAAGTAATGTTAACATAACTGTGTTCCGCTTTGAAGGCTCGATCAACATAGTTAAGCAACGTCGGCCGCGGTCATGAGTTGGATACCCATCCACCAATTATGTATCACAGACACATCATTGAATACTTGCTTCCTGGTCGTCATGATAAACTCGATCTCAGTTTTTGTTGATCCATCGTGGCTTATCCACGTCCAATTCCTGAATGGTCACTTCTCGAAGAAGGAGTTCAACGCAAAGAGTCTTTTTCGAATTTTAGCGAATACCGGGTGATTCGGAGTATAAGGTACGCTACCCTTCTCGACACACTTTCGACTTTTACAACAATTTAAACAAGGGACTTCCGGATGAGAAACCTAAAAAAACCTAACCTAACCCTGAGACTTTGGGTGACCTTCCCGGTAGAATAACAAGTTACCGGAGTCAAGGATAACGGTGACCTGTCCCTGTCTTCGGACTCCCGATAACCCCATGACATCCCAGCATAACTTGTTCAGTTCTTCCTCCAGCTCGACAATCTTGTGGTCCTCCCTGAGCGTACGTATGTTGTGTGTTGCCAGGGCCAAGGGTTGTCGTTTTTGAGGTTGGTAGCCGTTATTCTTCACATTCTCTGCTCCACCGTTACCTGGCCCGCTACCAGGGCCCGGAATCATGGAGCTGCCGGGGACTGGGGGCCAATTATCGGTTTAATATTTCGTGTAAAAATTTGTGTCAAAGATGAACATTGGTGTTAAAATGAAATTAAAATATATTCAAACGAAAGTAATACAAAAGAAGGTAGGGTTTTTTTTGATAGTTGACTTATCCATCGAATAACTCTTTCACTTGCCTCTTCATCAGTCTTAAAAATTATTTGTGACTTTATCCGGTGGATAGGCCTAGGCCGCACCACGGTTAAACCGCTGCGGTTTTTAACCGTTTGATTTTGTAACTCAGGACAACATATACAAACGGGTGAGAGGTGAAGAGTGTTTGTGTTGTCGTTGTCGCGCCATTGCAGTTATGTCGTCTACCGAGGACTCTGTTTCAAACGAACCAGATTATGAAAGTTTGTGTCACAGAAAATTATTGTAGAAGTACAATAAAGACTAGCATTGTACGACACTACTTTGCGACAGTATGGTGATAGGAATGTTAAAAATAAAGTTAGGGAGAAAGTTAATTTATATATTGTAAAAAATTTTATATTATATTTAGATACCCAATATTTGCGAAATTTGCGTTGAAGTCTTCTTTTGCTATTTTTAATACCAAAGCAACAACACACACTGCTCTCTTGAAATCCATTTTTAAACAGTGAAAACCGCGGGCATTTTCACGGTTTTAATCGTAGTGCGTGCGTCTCGAGGCGGTTTAGCGGTTATAGCGGTAACCGCTTGCTGGAAAAAACCGAAGTGCGGCCTCGGACTTACGTTAAATTGAGGACTATGAAAAGTAAAGATAGTGTTTATTCAATAGACAAGTTCTGGGTAGCATAACCGGAACTTCCTCGAACATTCTGAAACAGGCGTTAAGTACCTATAGTATATATTATATACGAGCCTAAGACTGCGTACAAATGCAATTTACTACTGAGAAGCGGGTTTTCTTCCGTGCTCAGGTCTGTGAAGAGATCTATTGGCAGAAATAAAAACAAAATTAAAGATATTATATTTTATGGGATATCTCTTAGATTTAAAACATTTGCTATGCACTGCGGGCTGCACGGTGCGCTACGGGCTGCAGCCGGCAGTACAAATACACATAAGCGTGACCGTCAACACTCCTTGAAAAAGGCCACCGGATGGGGTTGAAAATATAGTCGGATTTATCTGGCTTGTCTACGTAGATAATCCCGTATTTTATCTACAAAATTCAGTGAAAGTCACGTTAGTTTTTTTATGACAAAAGATCTAAAACATGAATCGCCGCACTGTATGCAGTAACACTGTTCGCAGAGAGCACGGTTAACCGTTTTTAGGGTTCCGTACCCAAAGGGTAAAAACGGGACCCTATTACTGAGACTTCGCTGTCCATCCGTCCGTCCGTCTGTCACCAGGCTGTATCTCAAGAACGGTGATCGCTAGACAGTTGAAATTTTCACAGATATACTGTTGCCGCTATAGCAACAAATACAAAAAGTTAGCCAAATGCGAGTCGGACTCGCGCACGTTAAAACAAAAAAAGGTTAAAATATGAAGTCTAATGTTGTATAACTAATGGTACGGAACCCTTCGTGCGCGAGTCCAACTCGCACTTGGCCTTTTTTTTTTAATGTTATTATGCCGTAACAACCTCGAGGCCCACCTGATGTAGAGTAGGCTAACCACTGACTATAACAAAACTAGATGATTTACCTTAGATTTAAATCTAGTTTTGGCATGTTTAGATAAGGTTGGGTCATATATATTAAATTAAGTTAAATATTATACATTTTGTGGAATACAATTAATGACGGCCTCGCTTCATCCGGATCGCTTTGAATGTATATATGTTACGGTGAATTCCACCATACAGATTATGTTTAGGATTCCTTATACATGGGGCAAAACAGAGCCCCCGCTGATTTGTTTATCTGTCCATTCGTACGTCACGGGTACTAGCACAGATTAAAAAGGATCACTCAATAATAAAGTGAATAATAAGACTTATTATAATATATATATAACTACAATTTATATTAACTTTTATAATAAGACTATTATATTTAGTTATAATTATATTAAGACTATTTATAATAAGTCTCTTAGCGACGAAGTTATAAGTTGCAATTCATAAAAAAAATTATAAATATATAGTATAAATAAATGTATAAATGTGGAACTGAACCCATAACCAATAGTTATATTTCAATTCTTTTTTATTTTATTATTCCTGATAGGTTAGCCTTTGACCACTATCTCACCTGATGGTAAGTGATGATGTGGTCGAAGATGTTGTTCAGTCTAACCTAGAATTACTGGCTCTCAAAAATTGTCAATAAACTCATCTATTAGGTACTTTTAAGTAATTTAAGATAATTATATTTGTATCCTATTTTGGCTATATTGTAGTTAATAGTAAATTAAGTAATATTATTTGTAACGCTGTATGGATAAATAAATAAAAAGACTGACGTAATCTTACATAAAAAAACTGCTGACCATCGATACCTGCAACTTGATATGTAATTTGATATATTCTAGCAAATAAACATTTGAATTTAAATATGGATTTAGAATATAATTACTTACATGATATATTTAAAACAATAATTTAGAAAAACACACAAAAAGACAAAAATATAAAAAATATATCTAGTGACAATTCAGCCTAAGTTTGTTGTTAAGCCGACGTGAGGTTATAATCGCCAAGACGTAGCCAAACTATAAAATATTCGACGCGTTTCGGTTTTTTTTATACCTTATAGGCTAACTTTTGACCACTACATCTCACCTGATGGAAAGTGATCATCATCAATGGTCGAAGGTGTTATTCAGTCTTTTTTTTTTATTGCTGATAGGTAAGCCTTTGACCACAATCTCACCTGATGGTAAGTGATGATGTGGTCGAAGGTGTTAACAGGCTTAACCTAGAATAACTGGCTCTCAAGTACAGCTGCCGGAACACACCGTTAGGTGCTTGGCGACAGATTTTCTACTTGAGGGTGGTCGCTAGCCAGGCGGGCATTCGCAAAAATGCCCTTCCACCATGCGGTGAAGCTCAAGCCCGCGGCGGGATTCGAACCATGGACCTGCTGCGCGGCAGTCCATACCCAAAGCCACTGAGCTATCACTGCTTCTAAAAGTCTAACCTAGAATTACTGGCTCATAAAGACAGCTGCCAGAACAAACCGTTAGGTGCTTGGCGACAGATTTTCTACTTGAAGGTGGTAGCTACCCAGGCGGGCATTCGCTGAATGCCCTACCATCATGCAAAAGCGAATCATCCTCAGGAGGTCTTAACTCTCAAGCGCACGATTTAGAAAAATAGAGTTATTTTTTCTGTCGTCATACAGAATATTAGATAAAAACATTAATGGATTTTTAATTGAACATAACATATGTGCGTGCGTTTATCTAGAAGCGATAGGAGGGTAATGAGGCCTCAATATTGGACAGTCAGATTGGAACTGGGTGTAAAGCCTCCTCTTCATTATCGGCGATGATCGTTAAGGCCTGTTTGCACTTTGATTAGTATTAAGTAGAGCTGTTTAGTGATTAGTGCTAAGTGGATATGTTTAGTAAAGCTGTTTAGAGCGAGTAGTATCCATACTGTTTAGTAGATCAGTATCGTTTTCGCCTCCAACATTGGATAAACAAATAGAATAATAATGGACGAAACATCGCGTTCGCAATTCTGAAAAAAATATTAAATGCAGTATTGAAAACTGAAGAGTACAGTAATACGTTAATGAATAATATTGCAATTTTTTACAATTGTAGACGTTCTTCTTTTATATATTCTTGCACAAATTGATAGGATAGGCCTTCGTTCCACTTTGCCCTTATAATAAACGAGATATGTACATACTGCGTACCATACATACAAGCGTCTATCTGCAAACAAACACTGTCCAAATGGTAGCCACCATTTGATATTTTGATAGTAAAGTTCTAGGAGGGGCGCGCAAGACGTCGCTTTTCTAAAAAAAAAAAAGAACTCGCTACTGAACAACACCACAACCACTAAACAGTTGCTGTTCAACAGTGTTTATTACTAAACACTTAATAGCTTCACTAAACACTAATCAATGTGCGAAACAGGCCACCACTCGTCTGATTCTCAATTGAAATGTAATCGCCACGACCATCGTCCAGGCATCTAGACGATCGTTCGCGATCATTTGCTGAGCGACAAGATTTCAAAAATGACGTGTAGATACTAGCTGCCGCTTTAATTATTTCAATTTCAGTATAAGTACAAATATTTTGTCATTCTAGTTAAATGAAAAGTTGTGAACAAAAATGAAGGAACAGTAAATGGTGCGTTTGAGATTCATCGTGTTACAAAGTAATACATTTTGTTAATAACACAATGTTAATGTTTGGGATTCCATATTTCTGGGTAATTATTTTCTGGTGGTGGTATTTTAATATAAATGAAACATCTTCGCAGTTATTTGCGTCAATTTAAGGATCTTCAATGATTCTAGCGTACATTAAGCCTGCACCGAGGCAGCGATACGGAATTATAGTTCGTTTGATCCCTTGCTGTATCTTTATTTCTTAATTTTGAGTTATGTAATTAATATATATTATATTTAAGGATTCGTTCTATAAATCATACACTTTGGAAACAATTACTGAAAGTTTCCGCGATGGAAAAAAATCCTAAGTTATATCTAAAAAACTAAATAAACCCTTAGTACGGCGTAAATACTTAACGGAAAGTCATCAGTATTTGAATAATAAATAAAACGTGTTTTCTATAACGTATACACATAACATTTTTCAAATAGGTGTTTATTTTTATTATACGAAGTGAATACTTAAATTCACGCACGTTCCGCCCATTTTAGTCAGAGCCGCGATGCTTTGTCCCTATCCGCTTTAGTAATTCCTCAGCCGTCGGACGGGGACGGATGCTGTTGGCGTGCCTTACAAGCACGCATACGCAATGCGTCTAAAAAGCTCGGTGCGTGATCTGCTTTGCTTGGTCAACGATTTCTGCAATATTGTTTTATTCGCAGATCTCTTTTGATTCTAAGGTAAATAGTAATGATAGCGCACTAATTCAAGTAAATAATTGACCGAGCGAGAACTTAGTTCAAGCGAAGCGTCTCTGCTTCAACTTCGACAAAAATGGTTTCGTATGTCCGGTTGTTCTCCTGTACAGGTCGCATTTCTCAACCGATTCTCAAGAAATTTTGTGAGCAGGTTTGATAAGCCCATACATATTTTGGTCGTTTCCGTTTTTGGAAATTTTGAAAAACGACGGAGATATACATTATTAGGTGTTGAAAGTATGCACGAATGCGCTTAATTTAACGGCAATATCCATACGCACGTCAGTTGCCTAAAAGTAATAGGCTCTCTCTGTCTCGTATAATAAATTATTTACTTTCCATGTTTTTGTAGCCATTATATTAATTCGAGACAATATATTACCGAGTATGTAAAATTATTGTATATTTACTACTTACCTACTTATTTGAAGCAGTGATGGCTTAGTGGCATTGGCTATGGACTGCCGCGCAGCAGGTCCATGGTTCAAATCCCGCCGCGGGCTTGAGCTTCACTGCATGGTGGGAGGGCATTTTGCGAATGCCCGCCTGGCTAGCGACCACCCTCAAGTAGAAAATCTGTCACCAAGCACCTAACGGTGTGTTCCGACAGCAGTCCTTGAGAGCCAGTGAAATTACAGGCACATGACAGAGAGTTGAAATACTTAGAGTTGTTATATCCGAACACCACTGCTCTAAAAGCTTACTAGAATTTACCTATGTACATACCTACGCACATCTATATGCAGTTTGTAACGACAAGGAAAGAACGTTTAAATATTAGAGCGTCATATCTGTTGTTAGAAAGAGATAAATTAAGCAATTCGTGTTACCACCGAACCGCCACGAGAAGTTCCGATCACCATTATGCTGCGATCTCTTTCACTCTCTCACACCAAACGATACACATATCTCGCTCATCCATTTCATTGAAATTCGTTCCTAAGATAAAACAAAATAACGATATTTTCTATTTCAACAATAAAAGCAATAATTACGCGTGAAATGAAACAGTTGTCTTATCTCTCACAGTGCCTGTATAATTGGTGCAGAGTATAAAGACACAAGGAAGGTGTATTGTACACAGATTATTCCGAAAAAACATGATTAGCGGCGATGTATTCACCGGACGCTCGGAAATGCTAGACTGGTAGTGACTCAGGCGATTACCCTGAATTCGTCTAGTAAATATGGAGGGCATACAACTGATCTACAGGTAAAAAGATCTTAGGCACATGATACTTAACAACTATGTCTCAAGGTAACGGGCGTAATGCAATTCGTGACTTGTAACGAAATGCATCTGTTATAGGCAGAGGTTAGTCAACTTAACATCAGGTGGGTCTCGAGCTTGTTCCATCACAATAAAAAAAAAAAAAAAATCTGATACAACTAGCCTTCGCTGGGGGCCGCGCGTCATACTTTATTTACATAACATATCCAGATTTTTGGATTTCTTGACCCATTCTCCCATTAGCACGCTCAGTGAACCTTTATTCAATTGTAAGCTATGCAAGGGCAGACTCGCGAGGTCTACAGCTCGGAGAGCCACTAGTATGTTGTCTATGATCTCTAAATAGTTTACCGCTAATAATAGCTCCTTAATTCGAATAATACTAAATGTTAATAGTTCTTTACCAAATCTTACTTATGTGGAACTAAACATTAAGAGGCCTAGATAAACTCACTATTGACAATGCGACAGTCTTCCTGGGAATCAAATGTAACTTCACAGTGGGATCTTAAATTCATACACATGATGTATCCGGAAGACTGAGTTCTGCTGCTTATGCAGTTTGTTAGATAAGACAGTTAACATGCGTATTTAATCTATGCCAGTTTATTTCACGTACTTCCACAGTATTATGTCGTATGGTGTATTGCTGTGGGGAGCTGCTGCTGAGATAGATACAATCGTTATCTTACAAAAGCGTGCAATTTGAGCCATATATGAAATGGATCCTAGGGAATCTCTGAGGGATCTGTATAAATAAATTTATAGTTTAACTTTGCCGAGTCTGTATATATACGAATATATTATGAATATTCGTAAAAAAACAGAAATATTAAATTAAACAGTAACAATCACGATTACAACACTAGGAATAAAGATAAATACCGGTGCCGTGTTTTAGATTAGCATAGACAATTAAAAGGTCATTATTAGGTAATTGTGTGCGTTTTTATAATAAACTTCTCAAATACAACGCTCGTAGATTGAAAATTCAAATTGCATATGAAAAACATTTTAATCAAGAAAACCTACTACACAATTTGTGATTACTTAAACGATAAGTCACCTTCCGTAATCTTAACAAATATTGTAATGATTTTGTATAATATGTAACACATTGTTAAAAAAACATTTAAAAGAATGGCCCCGAGTTTTTTGCCTGTTCTTCTCGCAGTGCCTCTATATTTTTTTTTGCTGATCGTCGTAGTACATAATTCAATATTATAATGTGTAATTGACCATCATAAGAGCGTCTTAAATGTAACTAAGTTGATTTTTTTAGTACAATGCATTTATTTGAAATTGTGTTTTGACTTTTAAACAAAAACTTTTTTGCACCCTAGGAAAGTAAGCTGTCATGGACTAGAACTCATAGAGGTACATAAAAAAATATGTACATATTTTTTTTCTGAGACAATAAATATTTAACTATTTAATGTGATTAATTTTGGATAATTTTTGTTACAGAAACTAAACTTTTACTTTAACAGAAGTTTTAACAGAATTAGGAGTAAAAATTATGGTATATTGTGTAGGTACCTTAATATCTTCTATCCTTTACGGCGGCCACTGAATAGATCAATCAATTCCTACACTTTTTGGGGCCCATTGTGACCGCTTTAAATTTTGGAATGCAAGAATTTCAAATAATGTATTTACAATTTATTTTTCTATTTTTATATATATTTATTTGTTGGCGCTTTACAGAATGATAGGATTTTTTTTTCTTTATAGCTGATAGGTTAGCTTTTGACCACTATCTCACCTGATGGTAAGTGATGATGTGGTCGAAGATGTGGTTCAGGCTAACCTAGCTCTCATGGACAGCTGCCGGAACACACTGTTAAGTGCTTGGCGACAGATTGTCTACTTGAGGGTGGTGGTACTAGGCGGGCATTCGCAAATTACCCTACCACCATGCAGGATTAAGCAGATAATACTGAAAAAGCCGATTTAAAATGTGGTTTTGAAAATGTGATCAATAACTTAATAAAAGTTTTCATTTAAGGCTGCAGTCTTGCAAAGTAGACTCGTGGCATGTAAATTGCACAATTTTAATATATTTTTAAGGTTATAGTAAAAGCCTTCATAAAAGCATCCAAACCAATGTAATATATTTTTGGGCAAACTTATTTTCTATTTTGTCACTTTGTTGCCGTCATCATCCAATAACAAATATCAGTATCAGTACTAATATTATAAATGCGAAAGTAACTCTGTCTGTCTGTCTGCAGTCTGTTACGCTTTCACGCCAAAACGACTGGACCGATTTGAATCAAATTTGGTATGGAAATAGTTTGAGACCCGGGAAAAAACATAGGATAGCAAATTTTGTATGGAAATAGTTTGAGACCCGGGAAAAAACATATGCGCAAAAAGAGGTTAATGTTTTTGCGCGATAACCGACATACACGCGGGGTACCGCCCGCGCCCGGAAAGCTAGTGATAAATAAATTAAAAAGTAGAGCAATTTTTATTCCGCTCATCTCTTGTTGATTGCGGAGAATGAGTCTCTGCGACGGAGACGCTTAGAAATACGCACTAATACCTATTCTGTGCCATCGCACAGAGTGATTTTGTATTTTGCACTGAAAGACTGGGCCTACATAATAATACTTTTGATTATTATCACAGTCTAGTTATCGGCTAATAGTAACAGGTTTATAATACGACGATTCACATTAAAAATATTATAATGTAAATTAGCCATATTTTAATATTTCGCTCAAGCATATATGAATAATAATTTCTCTTACGTAGTTTGGATCTATAATAATCCATATGTATCTCAATGTGAAGAAGTAGGTATGTCTGTAATTTTTTTTTTTTTTTATGCTTAATAGGTTAGCCTTTGTCCACTATCTCACCTGATGGTAAGTGATGATGTGGTCGAAGTTGTTGTTCAGGCTAACCTAGAAATACTGGCTCTCAAGGACAGCTGCCGGAACACGCCGTTAGGTGCTTGGCGACTGATTTTCAACTTGAGGGTGGTAGCTAGCCAGGCGGGCATTCGCAAAGTGCCCTACCACCATGCTGTAACGACTGCCATTCTAAGACAACAACCGGGACCGACGGCTTAACGTGCCCTCCGAAGCACGGAAGCGCTCAGTAGTAATGTCACCAGCGGTCACCCATCCAACTCATGACCGCGGCGGATGTTGCTTAACTTAGCTGATCGATTCAGAATGGCTAAGCAAACTTCGCTACGAGCGCTTATTTGACACTGTCAAAAATGTACTGCAAGAATATGGATTATTACCGGTAAAATATTATATGATATTACCGGTTATGAAGCAGACGTAGCGAAGTGTGCTTAGCTGTAGCAAAGTTAGGCAACGTCCGCCCCGGTCATGATTGGATGGGTGACCGCTGCGCTAGTGACATTATACTGAGCGCTTCCGTGCTTCGGAGGGCACGTTAAGCCGTCGGTCCCGGTTGTTGTTTTAGGATGGCAGTCGCTATAGCATGGTGGTAGGGCATTTTGCGAATGCCCGTCTGGCTAGCTACCACCCTTAAGTAGAAAATCTGCCGCCGAGCACCTAACGGCGTGTTCCGGCAGCTGTCCTTGAGAGCCAGTAATTATAGGTTAGCCTGAACAACATCTTCGACCACATCATCACTTACCATCAGGTGAGATAGTGGTCAAAGGTTAACCTATAAAAACATTTAAAAAAAATAGTTTTGATGTATTCCCGCTGCGCCAATTGACCTACTGGATACCTACTGGATACAACAAGATAAAATTTTTGGACTCTTCGAGCGCAAAATTTTTGAGTTCTGCTCTAACGTGCCCTCCGAACTATATTATAGCCAAATTAAATAAATAATGTGTGATCTCTATCCTTTCGTAGTTACATATCAGGATGAACAGACGAGATTCATAACTAGTCACAAATATATAGTAATAATTTGTAAGAAAAAACTGTATTTAACATTCAGACTAATTAGCATAAGCAGCAACTATTATAAATAATTTTGTAAAATAAATTAACTTTGTAAAAGATAACGCTTCTACAATAACTTTTCCCGATTGGAAACTGGTTATAAATTTCAGTTACGTGACGCGCTGAAAGGAAAAACATCAGAGCGTCTTGTGCTAAGAATAATATTATGGGGTTTAAAAAAGGTTTTTTTTTTACATATTCTTGTCAAAAATCTTGTCTTGAGCGGGAATCAAATCCACGTTCCTCAGATCCACGCCGAGTATCCTGATCTTTAGGGTATCAGATATATAATATATTATAGAGCTTAAAATTCGGCTCAGTCAAGTATGTTCCGATAGCCTAGAGGTCAGAGCGCTTGGTGTGAATCTGGCAGACGCGGAAACCCTTTGCTAGGGTTGATTAGAAAGAGTGAAAATGTGGAGGAAAGTTTGTCACCTGAATTTAATCCACTGGCGTTCGGCCTGTTCGTCCATATGTCATATTAATTATCTTTCGAACCGAAATATGCAGACACTTAAAATTAAAACAATTAATATTTAATAAAAAATAAAACAAGAACTAGCTTACTAATAAAACTTTATAATAAGAGCTAATAATATTACCCATTAAGAACATTTTATAAATCAGTTAGATATGAATTCATACTTTATTATTACGGATTTTTTTTACAAAGCATGGAGAGGACACTACGCGCTAAGCATCGGAATTAGGATGTGATGTCCGTCGCGCTTCAAGTATGTTAGGCAACTCGAGTATAGTCTTGCGATCACGTGGTGCCTCACCACTGAGCTCGGACTATCAGTGAAGCTACTTTCAATCCCTCTCCTATTTATTCTATGAAACTCAGGATAGAGCAATGGATGTCCCTAAAGAGATTGTAAGCCAAATAGTGGCTAATTGGCAAGAATTTGCAATATTGTCTAAAGATGCTTAGTATAACGCAGACAATTTTACCACTGTGGTTGAGTACTCTATCGATGTATACAACACTTGACATGGGGCGCTACGTTTAAACAGATCGCGGGGCATGTATATAACTATGTTTTCAAAGTGTACCAGAATGGAAAACTTTATGGAAAATTTGGTACTGAAGGTCGGCCTATAAAACAATTACGATTTACGGGGCCATTTTAAAAAGATTTAAAATGATCAACAAGTAACCTATTATATATGACATGTTTTACACGGATTCCAAAAATCGCTAACGGTTCCTGCAGGATAGTACCTACACGCTGGTGAAGCCGCGGGTAAATGCTAGTTCGGAAATAAACGTTTTCTTTACAATTTGGTTTTATGAGAAGTGAAACAAGCGGCACCGTGAAAAATCATCTGTCTCGCAAAACTATTAAATTGTGTATAATGAGCTCATATTGTAAGTACCTACTATATAATGATGTCAACTGAGAAATACGCTGTTGTGAACATTTGGTGTCAATACTAATAGTACATTTATTTCTTAATGTGGATTCTCTCATAACCTGTAATAAATCGTAAGTCAAGATAATAATAATGTTTATTTTACTAAATTATTAAATATGAGCACAGATCATACATGTTCAAAGTGTCATAAAAAAAGGTTTTACTGCAAACTTAACGTAAGCGCTCGAATTTCGATTGGTGTTTGAAAATATGGATATTTTTCAGCCTCACATTTGTTATCTAAGCTGTACATTAAATATAGACAAAAGCAATTATATTTAGGACTGGTTTTTTATTAGCAGATAATTACTAATTATAATAAATAAGTGTAACCAACATTCGCTTTGTTTAAATTGGTTGTGTATACCAATTTAAACAAAGCGAATGTTGGTTGTTCACAAGAAAAGTCCATCTAATTTAAACTTGGTTGGATAACATTATATATCATATTGATATATTTATTCTGATTATTATAAACTCATGGCCTAGTGTGATTACATATTTAATCTTATTTGAAAGTTATCTCGCTGCATAAGAACTATAGTATATAAAAATATTGTACTGACATTGTTACCATGTTTATAAGCAAATAAATACATTGTTATTATTAAGGCGGGGTTGTCATAATCCCTACGATTGGCAGGCGTTTTGATGATCTAAGTTTAAGATAGCAGTTCTTCAGGAGGTGCTGTTGCCCAACTTCCGGTATTTTATTCTGAGTCGGGTCAAAATGCTATTGGGTATCATTCGATTTTTATTTCTAAATTTGTGTACATTGGATTTTGTCGTGAAATAGCATTTGGTTATTTTTGTTTAACGATGGAAGTTTAATTTGTGCACTAAACCGAAAGTAACAAAACAAAATTAGGTTGATTATTATATGAGATTTAACTATTTCTCACTCCGTGTATTCGCCTATAAATAAATAAATAAATAAATAGCGTTTGAAGATGAATCTCTACTCTGCTCACATGGCTATGTCAGCGCATGAGAATTACACCAAACTTTCCGTGCCCTTATCACATCATCAAGTAATTTGGATTTTTATGTACAAATTATATTACCAAAGTAATAAAAGTACAATAATAAGGTTCCATCAGACTAATCTACTTATCTAGCCGGAAAGTAAGCACTGGAATCAATAATCTTGATCCCATAACAGATCAATGTACCCTTTGTGTATGGGCTAGTCGCATATTGAATTGGATCTTATAAGTATTTATAAGAATAGATATATAAAACTAATGGTTTGAATACTTGTGTGTTAAGACTTAAGGGTAATGAGGCCACTCCGATTTAATGAGTCATAAGGTGATAAAATCTTATACTTAAATTGATGTTAATGTAAAATTAATGTAAATGTGCTTTAATTTCGATTAGTGCAATCACGAGCTTAAATTATTTTTAAATATGTCCGACACATTTTTTTAAAGTATGTTATTAAGTTTTTTAAATGGGTTAAAATAGTGCTTGGCGACAGATTTTCTACTTGAGGGTGGTCGCTAGCCAGGCGGGCATTTGCAAAAATGCCCTTCCACCATGCGGTGAAGCTCAAGCCAGTGGCGGGATTCGAACCATGGACCTGCTGCGCGGCAGTCCATAGCCAAAGCCACTGAGCTAATATTGCTTCTTTTGATATACTTAGTCGAAGGTGTTAAGTTAACTAGTTCAATCCAGAATACTGGTTCTCGAAGGAAGCTGCTGGAACACAAATTAAGGTGCTTAGTGACAGGTTTTTACTTGAGGGTGGTAGCTAGACTGGCGTGCATTCGTATAATGCCGTACCATCACTGATAAAGACAAGCCCGCGGAGGGATGAATACCAACAATTCATTGCAATCGCCAATGGGCTGTCGTTTTTTTAAGCTATTGCATAGCTTCTATCGCGGGCCTTGAGCGTGGAGACCGAATCCAGAAATTCCGTAACGAAAATAACCTAACACAGAGTGGGGGCACTCCGACCGGCACAGCGGTGATACTATATTTGATCAGCGCCTCTACAGTGCGTAAAAGGAACTAAATTTTGGCAGAAAAAAAAGTTTTGACAACTAACGTGTCGAGATTTATAATTGCATAAGTTGATAAAAAATACTATGTAATAGCTTTACCGCGGCCAGTCTCCGAGTGCCACACGTCTTTTTTTTTAATCAACGTTCTATTTAAGGCGTCTTCAAAACTCTGCTCATATCAACGTATTCACGTCATATTTTAAATATCTAACTCGTTACGTTTATTATGCATGTCCTTGACCCTAAAATCTGTTTCTGGTTTGTCAGCTTTTATTATATATTATATCTCTATATGTGAAACAAGAATACCTATACAAAACGATTTTTTCAAATAATTTTGAATATATATTTTTTTTCTGAAATTGACATACCAGAAGCATAGATTATAAATTCAGAGACTTGGTAATACCAAGTCATATTAATAATATTATTATTAATATTTTTATTTTTGCAATAACACACGTATGTTTGCCAGTTTTTATTATTGTATGTATATTATTAAGTATATTGTATGTGTGATTAATTTGTATGTTATGTTATTACCATGAAGGTTACATAAAGTACCTATTTAACTTTATTATTTTAAATCCTATATTCCACTACCGTCATCTACCACGGCAAAATTTTTCTCCACCCAAAGGTTATCCGGAAGAGATCACTTTTTAACTATAACACTGCCAATTGTACAAAATTACTTAAATTTATGTTATTGTTTATAATGATATTGTTATTTTGGTGTACAATAAAAAGTTATCTACGAGTATCTATCTATGTTTGTAAACGCGGATTACATTACAAAATTGCATTCACGAGCGGAAAAATGACTGTCTATACCGACATGACTATGATTTTTCATCTCGCATTTTTTATATTATTATTTTACCAGATCAACCTGAATAGATATATACAACTAATGATTTTAATCAGAGAGTTGAAATACTTAGAGTAGTTATATCCGAACACCACTCCTCTAAAAGCTTACTAGAATTTATCTATGTACATACCTACGCACATGTATATGCAGTTTGTAATGACAAGGAAAGAACGTTCAAATATTATGCGTCATATATGTTGTAAGAAAGAGATAAATATAAGCAATTCGTGTAAACACCGAACCGCCACGAGACGTTCCGATCACCATTACACTGCGTTCTCTTTCACTCTCTCACACCAAACGATACACATATCTCGCTCATCCATTTCATTGAGAATAGTTCCTTAGATGAAACAAAATGTCGATATTTTCTATTTACTCATTAAAAGCAATAATTACGCGTGAAATGAAACAGTTTTCTTATGTCTCGCAGTGCTTGTATAATTGGTGCAGAGTCTAAAGACACAAGGAAGGCATATTGTCCACAGATTATTACTAAAAAACACAATTAGCGGCGATGTGTTCACCGGACGCTCGAAAGTGCAAGACTGTTAGTGACTCTGATAATTACCCAGAATTCGTCTAGTAAATATGGAGGGCATACAACGCATCTACAGGTAAAAAAATCTTAGATTTTAATACCCGCGTGTTAAGTGCTACGAGACCACTCTGATTTAATGAGTTCTAAAGTTGAGACAATCGTATACTTAAATTGATGTTAATGTAAAATTCATTTAAATGTGCCTTAATTTCAATAAGAGCAAAGTATATTGCCAGTTTTTATTATAAATTATATCTGTAAATGTCAAACAAGAATACACCCATACAAAACTAATTTTCCAAATAATTTTGACAATACATTTTTTTTTCAACTGACATTCCAGAAGCATAGATTATAAACTCAATGACATGCATGCAAAATATAAACGAGTTTAAACATTTGGTATCAAAATATACAAAAGTACGTTAGTATGGAAAATTCTGACCCTAGCCTTAAGAAAATAAATTAAAGTGGTAGTTACAAAATTACAAATTTACGAGAGAAAAGAATATATTTATGTGCGCGATGCGAACCCGCGTCCATCCACCCCTTTAGCCGGGGTATGATCTAACCAATTGAAAAAATAAATCGTAAATTTGTAATTTTGTAATGTAATTCGCCTAGCAGGCGTTATTGCAAACTTAACAATATAAAAAAAAGTGTTGGTTCTTTAGATATTAAAATTTAAGAGAAATGGGATTATTGAGATTTGCGTCTCAGTTGTCACCCGCAAGGCTGACAGTTATAATTATTTTTATGCCCCCTAATTCCGTTGATAGGTTATTTATTATCGGTTATTACTGGTTCTCGTCCAACCGTTTGTGAACTAAGTGATCCGTCACCATGAACCATTCATTGTTCCGTTCGAAAGGCTTGCCAAATGTTGGTCATATTCCGACTGATAATGATGTAGCTGAAGTATTGACGAAGCCCAGCTTAGGAACGCAGAAGAGACACTGTTTTATATCGTAAAACCCGCTAAGGATAAAATAAGAAAATTAATAACAGCGTCTTATGTAATATATATCCCAACACTACATAAACACATTATGCTAGGCCCTAGGTAGGGTATTTAAGAATCCCGTACTTCCTTAATAGAAAGTGGAAGAGAGAAAGAAAAGTAGTAACCATTATACCTCAATTCTCAGTCTGAATTTAGGAGTGAAATCACGGTTTTACTTACGTATTATTTTTGTGTGTGATTTAGTTTTAAAAAGACGTTGGGAATTGTTTATACAGATTACGGTTTTTGGGGCCACTAAATGCGGATATTGCATCCAAGAATATTGGGGCTATATAAAGTGATGATTTGGCACAAACTGTCGGGGCATATTGAATTAATGTTGTTATACGTAGTCAGAGAGAAATATTAAGAAAAGATATACAGTTATACCAACTACTTTGTTTTTGTACTGCGTGAATAGGGAACGTTATGATTAAAATTAAATTTCTGACGGTAGTGCAAAATATCTGATATATAAAATCAATTATTCACGATCAATGTTTGAAACGTCGGGACAAAAATAATGATAAATATATACGCGATTTAAACAGTTTAAAGATGTTTAATTAATATGTGTATTAATCGAGAAAACCTAAGACAACATTACTTTGTTTTTGATTGATTGCCGACGTTCTGGCTGATGAAATACTTCATTTATTCACAGATGATGAATGGTAAGCACACGGAATATAGACGGAACATAGAGGATCCGAAGTCGATCTATGTACTAGAACAAAATTCTCCAGATGACGTGGCAAGAGCTATGATAGAGAATGGCCAACAAACAGAGCCGTTCTACATATTCGATTTGGATGAGGCGTATCGAAGAATTCAGCATTTCAAACGTTCCATGCCTAGGGTTAAGATATTTTATGGTTGGTGAATAACTAATTAATCTAATAATCTTAAAGTACAAATACAAAGTGTATAAATTAAAACTCACTAAAATACGATATTGTCTCACTTACGAATTATCATATTAAATATTGTATGAGTTGCAACAGCCAAAGTGGCTTTTTGACTTAGAAATGAGAATAAACTTCCCTTGCAGCTATGAAATCAAACGATACAGATATCATGTTGCGATTGGCTGCTGCCCTGGGAATCGGATTCGACTGCGCATCGCCTGGTGAGATCTACAAAATACGACAACTCAACATCAATCCAAGGTTTGTTTATGCTTTAAAAATCAAAGCGAGTAGTAGAACTTCAAAAGTTAAGCGGCTCAAGTTCGGCAAAAGTTTCTAGTCGGCTAAATGAAACATATTCTACACAAATTGGCTTTAAATGTATTTCTTCAGGATAGATTGTTTGGCTCAGTAGCATCTATTACTTTGTCTGTTAGTATAAATATAACAATAAGTGATAAACTATACAGATCTACGTGATCAGTTGACAATTAGTGACTTGATAGAATTGCATTCCTTATTATCACGTGCTTATAGCAGAAATGTAGAAATAGGAAACTTTGATATTCCCCGAGAACTACCAGCCAGCCCAGGGGAACATTCGGTGTCTATTGAGGTAGAACATGTTATAGAGAGATAGAGTATGAAACAGGAACAGTAGAAAAGAATATAATTTATTATCACAGATTGTACATTACACTATTTAAATAAGAAAATAAATATGTACGTACATCTTGGACTCATCTTCACATCTTGAGATCATTTTGCAAGCAATATTATATGGTGCATAATACTTTAACATCCTTTGAAATTCGCTGCAAAGGGGCTTCGTCATAAATTTACAATAAATTATACTAAATACATAAAAAATCATTGCTTACTTACATTATCGGTAAATTTTACACCTGGGTATAAAAGTGAACATTATTACAGAAAAAACTCAGAAAGATAAGATGGTTACAAAACTTTTCTTCATTTAGTGTCACTCACTACTGAAGATGGCATTCATCTCCTTAAACTTCTGTCTGTCCAGAGCTAGTCTGAACAGTTGTTCTACCGTCTTTATGTCTATTCCCTGATTTTCCGGAGCCAGGACATTTTACTTCTACTGACCGTTTTTACATTTTTCTTCCTATTTTATCACTGACGACGGTAAAATGGGAAGCAGGGACGTGCATTTACAACCATAATACAACGTTTAGGTAATGTACTGTGATAAGACCCAGTGGTGAACTGAGAAGTATACGCGAATATTTGACCAATAGTGGTTAAATATTCCTTCCCTTTTCACCACTGATGGCGAGATTTATTAGTCAGATGGTTCTCAGCCTTATAATATTACATGAATACTCTCCAGAAGTGCCACACGGTTTCAATACATAGACAATGATGCAAAGTAATGATGAAGTTTAAAAGTATTATGTGTTAACTTAGGTCCTAAACTATCTATAACATATTTCATGTTTCATCGAAATTGGCTCAACAGATTTGAAAACAGCGTGAAGGAGTAACACTTATTTTTTTAAATGTAATGGAGTGGCAAACAAGCAGACTGCCCACCTGGTGGTAAGCGGTTACCGTCACCTATGGACATTTGCAACACTTGGGGCGTTACCAATACCAATGCGTTGCCGACCCTGTAAGACTCTTTTAACACCCTTTTTGAAGTAATCCATACTGTAGATCTGCGGAAAAACACTAGATGGAAGATCATTCCACAATTTGCAGGTATGCGGTAAGAAGGAACGCATAAATCGAGCTGTGTGAGATTTCCAGGACTCGATTATATGTGGATGAGCATTTAACCGGTGACGCGAGGAACGATGATATAATACACTCATTCATAAACTATGCCATTCATTATAATAGTTTCATGAATAAAAATTATATTTTACAGAAGTATTATATACACCATGCCGTATAAGATGCCAGATGAAATGGAATATGCACGTAAAACAGGAGTTAACCATACCACGTTCGACAGCTCATGCGAATTGAAGAAGATAAAAAAGTATTGGCCGGATACAAGGTGATTCCAACATACTTATAAGCTTAAGAGTGAGGGCCGGTGTGAGGAGTAAATCTCACTGAGTTTGATGTGGTTGGAGCAGATTAGGGTCACGGACTTTAAGTCTTATACCCTTCAGGTTCCAGCAGCTCAATCCAAGATGTTCCTGACGCCGGACTTTTGGCCTGCAGGGGTGGTATACTGGTTGTTCAGGGAGAGGAAGCAGAGTCACCCTGTTATGTAGTGTCACGGAATAATATATTTTTTGATATATATATATTTTAGATTAAGGTATTTATGTTCTATGGGTCCGTACATTTTTGAATTTATTTATTGTGTCTGTTACCTGAAATAAAGATTTATTTATTTAGGAGAAATTGCATATAAGATTAAAATCACTTAAAAAACGAAGCGACTTCATAATCTGCGGCATTGTGGCAGAGCTAACTCCGAATATCTACCCAGGTGCCAATCTAAAATAGAACATCTGTCGCCAAGCACCTATTGGTGAATTTCGGCAGTTATTGAGAGTCAGCTCCCAATCTAGATTTAATGCCAGTTTACCATCTACGACCATATCATCAGTAATCTAAAGGTGAGATCAAAGGCGAAATAAGTCAAAGACTAGTTTATCGAAAGAAAAACGATTCAGTTGCTAAACAAACTTGTGTTACCAGCAACTACTTTAAAACTCACAATTTTGTTGAAGAAAAATGAGTCTCTATTAGTCATGAAGGCAGAGTAAGGCAGTAAGCCACGCATCTGACGGAATTTGTTTTAAGATTAAAATAATAATTATAAAGCATTATAAACTAGTTGCGATTTTAATGACGATGTAAATTATATGAGCGCGCTTTTTGAGGCGAATGAACTAAGGTACAACTTTCTCGTTGGAGACTCGTTTTGAATATATGTAACGACCTATTATAGTACGTCATATGTAGGTATTCATGTAAGGATAACGATTAGAATGATTTTCTTTTTTGATTACTGGTTACAAAGTTTAGTTACAAAACGGGAATAATATCTTGATTCATAACTGGCGACGAACTGAGGGTTTCCTGTTTGGAAACTGGTTACTAGATTAAGTTACATAATGGGCTTTCATCAGCAGATGTGAAACGCCCACCGTTGAATCAAGGAAGCCCCCCTTAGGAGACCATACAAGGACACAAGTGGGCTAAGTTGCTCTTTATACACGCGGCAGTGGGTTGCAGTCTGAGCCGTAGGAGAGGGCGTAAATCAGCCGAGTGTATAATGAGCAAGTGCTCACGAGTTTCATACGCACTTTTTCAACACGCTTGCGAGGAAAAAAAAAAAATATATTGCACAAATGTGATACAAACATATAGCTTGATCACATACTTAGCCTTAAACCTCTTTGTTATTACAAATCTGCATTGCCCGGTTAAATTGAAAATGCTCTGTTTACTCGCATATAAATTGCAGTTACGTACTAACTTAACTTTTTGGAGATAAATTACCCGGTTAAATTGAAAATGCTCTGTTTACTCGCATATAATTTGCAGTTAGGTACTAACTTAACTTTGTAAGTATAATTCTATTACGCACTAGTGTATAATATTATTATGCACGAGGGTGTTACAGTTCGATTTATGGCCCTAAGAACTATATAATAAAGCTCACTTTCCAAGCAAAGGTATTGAAAATGTTATTACGGTATAACTGACTTTTTAAATGATAAATTTGACATAAAATATAATTGATCAATAATGTGGCTTTTATAACTGTATAATGTAACGATGATATGTATGATATAATGTATAATTATGATAATGTAATTTATGATAATGTAAATTCTAACCAAATATTTGTACGCCGAACAAGGCAAGGACACGCGTTGTACTAACAAAATGTATTTATACCATCGTGAATGCTTTTGTAATTGTACACATAGCATGTCTTACAAATAAGTTATTCTATTCTCTTTTATTTTAGGTTGCTTATACGGATACGTGTTGACGGCGAAGCAAAGAGTAGACTCGGTGAGAAGTTTGGTTGTGACTTTGAAACCGAAGCTATCGGCTTGCTAGATGAAGCTGCCGATCTCGGATTAAAAGTAAGTATGCCTAGGTACTTAGATACCTAGAACTACAATTGTTAAAAATACGAAAAAATATGTAAATAGCTGTAACCCTGTTATAACCAAAAACGCCGCACCGAGTTTTTTAGGCGCGCCGCGTATGTGTGCGTAAGTAAGGCACGCCAACAGCATCCTTCGCGGCTCTGACTAAAATGCGCGGAACATGTGTAAATTTGAGTATTTCCTTCGTATAATAGAAGCGAATACCTATTTGAAAAATGTAATGTGTATACGTTATAGACAACATGTTGTTTTTTTAATTATTCAAATACAGATTACTCTCCGTTAAGTATTTACGCCGTACTAAGGGTTTATTTCGTTTTTTAGATGTAACTTTGGTTTTTTCCATCGATAAAATTTCAAGTAATCGTGTTTCCAAAGTGTACGATTTATAGAATGAATCCTTAAATATAATAAATATTAATAATATAACTCAAAATTAATAAATAAAGATACAGCAAGGGATCAAACGAACCACAATTACGTATCGCTGCCTCGGTGCAGGCATAAGATAATACGATCCAGTAAATAGATTTGCATGATAATGAAAAACAAAATAAAAAATGTTTGCTACAGAATGGCACCTATTTTAACGCTGAAAAGTCAGAAATAACTTGTTGAAGTCGGAACCATGATAGTTTAAAAGTATCTATTATCACAAAATTGTGTGCACAACTTCGACAAGTTATTTCATCCCTTTGAGTGTTGAAATCGGTTCCATTTTTAGGTAAATAAAAATGTTTCACCCTTGCTACTTACGGGATCGATTGTCATTCACTGGCAATGACTATTATCACCTGGACTAGATTTAATTTTTCAGTTATTGGAGTGTAACTTAAAAGCAGCTTGACCGATTTTGATGTAATTTAAATGGAACCACACAACAAGCCTCAACTTTCAGATAAAAAAGAAACATCAAAATCGGTTCACCCAGTCGAAAGTTCTATGGTAACAAACATAAAAATATACAGACGAAATGAGAACCTCCTCCTTTTTTAAAGTCGGTTATAAAAACACAAATATACGCGTTGACTTAAAACCTTTCCTTATATTTGGAAGTTAATTACTTTTAATTTAACATAAAATGTTGGTAACCGAAAACCAGAAACACAAAAAAAAATAAAAACAAATGGGACAAAACAAAAATAAATAGCTATAAATACTATTATCAAATAGCTATAAAATTATATATAGCAATAATAATTAATATAAATTCTAATACTGTTTAAAGCCGAATCCGGTATAAAAAACGGTCCGATAACCGATTTTTGTGTAGGCTAAAACTATCTTGGGTAAAACGAAGCACGAATCATATTAAAAACATGAAATAAAGTCAAAGGTGTTATCAGGATAAACTTGTATATATAAAATGACTGGCTGCACCACATCGTTACGTGCTTGGTGACAGATTTTCTACTTGTGTTGGAGAGTATTTGAGAAATTCCCTACCACCATGCAGTATATATAGATATATACAGGGTTATTAGAAAAATGCTAACAACCTCCTAGGCTTAACTTCTGCTAGTCCTAACCAAACAAATTCTTTGAGATTTTTTTTGTTTTACTTTTAGAATTCAATTAAAAATTTGTTTTTTTATTACATAAAAAAAAACAGAAAACATAAAAAAATAAATATATACAAAAAAAATCTCAAAATGTTTGTTAGGACTAGCAGCAGTCAACCCTAAGAGGTTGTTAACATTTTTTCAATAACCCTGTATATTTTTATGGTAGTAAGTGCCGAGACGGTCAAGCCGATGCCTGATCGTAAGTTGCCGATTACAGTTACAGTGTCACCATTGTGATTTGTGAGTAACAATGCACTGCGCTCGAAACTCCGAGACGTTCGTTTTTAAGTCTCGGTTGCCCGGTAACTTCACTTTCTGCATTACCATTCAAATCTAAACACAGCAGTGTTTGCACACTGCTGCTAGGAGGTAGAATATCTGACACTGCGGTGGTACCCAACAAGACGACCTCATGCTTCAGAAGCCTACCACCCGGTTTGTCACCTGATTATGGCATTGCCAGGGGACCACGTATGGGGTATCAAGATTAAAGGTACCTTCCCACGGACGACGATCACTCAGAACCCAAAATATCTTATTCACAACTTCAAATGCAACCGTTAGCTTGAAATAAATGTATTGTATTGTGCAATTTATCATTTTCCAGGTGGCTGGCGTAGCTTTTCACGTGGGGAGCCTCTGTTTCTCCCCCGAGAGCTATGTGCTGGGTCTACAATGGGCCAGAGCCTTATTTGATCATGAAGCGAACGCTGGGAGAAAGATGACCATTGTGGACATAGGGGGAGGCTTTATAAGTGACAGGACTGAAAGCCTTGATGAGGTAAACGTTTAAGTATGGAACTGCTGATAAATCAAAGTGATAATAAAGATTCTTCTTGAAAAAACCCTCCATGTATATGATCCAGAATATAGTTTAACCGATCTTTTAAGGAGTCAGACTCGAATAGTTGAACCGATCTTGACTCCTTATAAAAGACCACCGTATGTTTGTAAATGAACCGATCTTTTAAGCAGTCAGGCTCCATACAAAATACCACAGTGAGTGGTCGAGACTGTAGTTGAACCAAGCTTATAAGAAAGTCAGACGACTTATAAAAGACCACCGTATGTGGTTGAGACCATAGTTGAACCCATATTTTAAGGAGTCAGACGACTTATAAAAGACCACCGCATGTGGTCGAGACTATAGTTGAACCGATGTTTTAAGGAATCAGGGTCCTCATAAAAGACCACCGCATGTGGTCGAGGCTATAGTTGAACCGATGTTTTAAGGAATCAGGGTCCTCATAAAAGACCACCGCATGTGGTCGAGGCTATAGTTGAACCGATGTTTTGAGGAGTCAGGCTCTTTATAAAAGACCACCGTATGTGGTCGAGACTAAAGTTAGACCGATATTTCAAGGTGTCAAATTCCTTGTTAGGGACAAATGAAAGTTAGATCTATCTTTCAAGGAGTCCAATTCCTTAAAAAGGACCACAGGATATTAGGACCGTACTGGCTTAAAAAACTTACTTCATCCTGTAGGTACTTTTGCTATAAAATTTGTATAAGCTTTGCTAGTTTTCATAATAAACTTGTTATAGAAAGATTATAATCCAAGCTTAAATTTCTTTCATTCTTTAATAAATATATTTTTAAGTTAGTTCTTAAGAAACTTCTTTCGCTTCAGACGACATATACAACATTGGTTCACAGTTCACACCCTCTAATGTTGAAACTTTAAAATATTTTCAGTTGTGTCCGACACTCATAAAAGTTCCAACCCAAAGTACCAACATGGCAGAAACTTGTACGAATATATAATAAAATATACTTACATAGGTTAAGAAAGAAGAAAGAAAAATAATTTTATTTGACACACAAAGAAAAAGATATAATTATATAAAATAAATAAGGTTATTTGTATCGCCATCAGACAGACTTTTTCAAGTTTTAATTTTATAATATAACTGTCTCCCACAGGCATCGCGTCTCATAAACGAGAATTTGGAAGAACTGTTTCCGGATCCGAATGTGCAAGTGATAGCTGAACCTGGGAGATACCTGAACGATTCAGCATTTAAATTGTTTAGTAGTGTCCGTGGTGAAAGACAGGTATATACGCCTTTAATAATTTTTTCCGTACTCAATTAGTAAAACGCTGTACAAAAAATATAAAAATATTTACAAAACACTGTACAAAAAAACCTATACAGATACGAATCATTTATTGATGACACCAATGTCATAAGCCAAACAGTGTAGACAAAAGTATTCAATATACATATGCTCATATGTCCAGTTTTATTTTCAGTTAATGAAACAGGATCTCTTTAACTGAAAAATAAATAAAATATCATAAACATTTAACAAAATATAGAGACATCACAATAAAAACAAATGAATATTAACCGAAAACGGTTATGTAGTTAATTTATATGCTGAAGAAATCGGAGCAATAAAGTGAATATCAAATCATTCCAGTAGTTTTTAACTTTATTCGTTACATACAAAAGTACAAATCTTTCCTCTTTATAATATTAGTTTAGACTAAAAGACCTTGGAACCTTTAAGAGCAATTACTGTAACTTCCAAGAAATTATCCATGGCGACATTCTATTCCAGTATCCTATGGACTGCCCGATGACCCACGGTTGGAATTTATTTATATATTTCTTTTTTTTTCAGGTCCTTCGTAATAATAAAACAGTAAATATGGTTTACATGAATGATGGAAAATTTGGAACCATGGCGTATGATGAAGACTGGCATTATATTAAGAAATTTCCGGTAAGCACATTTAATATCACCTACGTCACGTCTGACTTAGTACCGTCCAACAATATAGATAAATATATTATGCATAGTCTGCAATCTGCATAAGGATATTGTCTTCTTCTTCTTTTTTTGAGTGGCTACTGCGGTGCTGCCACAATTCGCCAATGAAGAGTCGCACGGATAGAGTGGGAAACAAACAAAAGAGACTGATCGGTATAAGTAACAAGTGATCGGTTGCTAAATTTTTAAGGGTCCGTTTCAGAATGTCCTAATAAAGATTCGGGTTGCTATGCAACACATAAAATAACTAAATGATAAAAATGACAGTTAACATACAGCGTGTAACCGATGGATAGGCTAAATCGATGACTGTGAAACGCAAAGGTAGTGTTTTATTTACTAAATATGATCTTGGTAGTAAAACCGGAACTTACTCAAAAATTCTGAAACAGGCCCTAAGTATAGTGTCTTCGAAGCTCTTTCGATACAAACGTTGTTTTGTCATAGTGTATATAAAATACCACCAAGTCTTTAAACTCGGTGAAATTTAGCATGCATAATCTCGAGTCTATTATCTATGCTTCTGGTTTGCCAGTTTTTCTTACAGTTAAGTATTTTCAAAAATATTCGTGAAAATTGTTGTGTATTCTTATTTTCATATTATGGGATAAAAAAAATGATTAATAGAAAAACTAGCAAACATATGAGGCTCAGAGATATGCATACGAAATTCTACCAACTTTGAACATTTGGTATTTAAAATATTATGATTAAACTACATTTGTATGGAAATCCCTTATACGTACACTCTAGTCTTAAGAACATATAAAACATAATATGTTCCGCTAATATATTGTTCCACTAACAACATGGTGGTAGAGTATTCGCGAAAGCGAATGCCTTCTTGGTTATCTACCCTCAAGTAAAAAATCTCTCGACAAGCTCATAACATTATGTACTGGCATTTGAGTGAGTACCGACTACCGAGTACCACCGTACTATTACGACTAACGATTACTAAGATCTATCTTAGTAATCGTTAGTCTATAAATTATACAGATACTAATATATAAGATCTATAAATTATACAGATACATTAGATGAATACATTAGTTTGTGAAAACAGAATAAATTAAATAATAATATGAATAGCTAGTTATAATATCATTCTACCGCCGACCGCCGGCATAACTACACATTCGCGCGAGTTAATATACGACAAAACGCAATATATTTACGATAAAACTGTGTTTCGCGTTTTGAGGAGTGCTGTGGATGTATATACTTTATACTTAAAAAAAACAAATTGAAATCGGGAGTGTTGTGAACAATCTATCCTGTTTGTATTCGGCAAAACTTTACGTTCTTACAAGTAACTGCCAACCAAACTTGAAACTACCTACAAATTCCTTTAGTAGTTTTCTGTTTACATTTTTAATTGTGTTAAAATCTTAACCATGAGTAATTGCAGTGCATGCATGAAACCCGTTAAATCGGCAGAGAAAATAACTTGTGCTCGTAGGTCATGTGGAAAATTTTATCACTGCTTGTGCGTAAATCTGAAAGCTGATAAACGACCGTCGGGCTGGACCTGCTGCAAGCAGCTTCGTCCGTCGGACAACACCAACACCCCGCTGCGCCAGAATGAAGACGAGCAGCTGGATAACCTCATTGACGATAACATCACCCAAAGGAAACCACCACAACAGGTACTCGAAGTGTCGCCAGCATCCAGTGATGAGTTATGCTCTTCTCTTCGTAATGTCATGAAAGAAGAGTTGCGAGACATGAAAGAGCAGCTGACTAATATGGATATTTTTGTGAAGTTTATGAGTGGACAGTATGAAGAATTAAAGAAAGCGTTAAACGTCGCTAATAATGATATTAAAAATTTAAGAGAAGAAAATAAATCGCTCAAACAGGAAATGAAGACCAATGAGACCAGAATTCGAAATTTAGAAGAAGAGAGCGCCCGTCAGCAGCAGTGGTGTCGTCTGAACAACCTAGAAATTGTCGGCGCCCCAGAGGTACGTAATGAGGTGACATCTGACATTGTCATCCAAGTGGCAAAATTGGTTGGCGTGGAGGTCAGTTCCAGTGAGGTGGAGTTTGCTCATCGCGTTCAGCCTCGGCTACCAACCAGCGCCGAGCGCAGTCGGGCCGTAGTCGTCCGCTTTAAGGACCGAATGACCAAGGATAGAATCTTCGCAGCAGCACATCGTTATAAGAGCCTTACAGCGAAAGACTTAGGACTGGGTTGTGACAGTCTCAAAATTTATGTTAACGAACACCTGACAAAGTCGAATAAGGCATTACTACGAGAATGCAGACTGAAGGCGAAGGAACTGGGTTATAAATATGTCTGGACAAAAAACTGTCGAATATACATGCGGAAAAACGATACGTCTCCGCCGCAGCTCATCAACACCACGACAGATCTACTCAAGAAAATAGCATAAGTTTGCACAATGTTTCATGTATTTTAATAAAAAGAAACAACACTTCATTTTCCATACTACATTCATTCATAACAATACCTATAATATACATACATACTAGCTATTGGCCTGCATTTCTTTTTTACATACGCGCTGTGGACAAACATTTTATTATTAAACTAATAATTCTCTTACTATATGGTATTTTGAGTATAATAAGCCATAGGCATCTAATTATTTTAAGATGTCTGGGTAATAACATATTATTAATTTTCTTGTATTTCTATAATGGATTCTGACAACATTAAGCTTAGTATATTTTATCAGAATGTGAGAGGACTGAGAACTAAGACTAACACCTTTTTCAATAGCTTAACACTCTCTAATTACGATATAGTATTAATATCAGAAACATGGTTATGTGATAGTATTTTGGATTCTGAGTTATGTACTGTAGCATATGACGTATTTAGAGCTGACCGGTGTTCGCTTGGTGGCGGAGTTATGGCTCTGTGCTCGGCGAGGCTCGGTGCACGCGTACGTCACGAGTGGCAGGTACCCGACCTTGAGTGTTTATGGGTCACGGTGCCGGCTTCATCGCTTGCTTCCAACAAGCCCCTACACATAGCTGTTGTTTACATCCCACCGAATGATAAATTATCGCAACGCATAGACAAATTTATACAAATCAGTACCCAGGTTCTTAATAAGAAGTTAAGTGATCACGTACTAATTGTGGGCGATTTTAACCTTCCGTGCATCAGATGGGAGGCCTTTGAACCATTATTTCTCAAAAAAGGATCTATTGAACTGCAAAATGCTGCTAGTAATTTAATACAGCAAATGTCATTCTTTGGCCTTAATCAATCAAACCACTTGATAAACTCACTAAATAGAACCTTAGACTTAGTTTTTAGTAATTTTTCTGTAGAAATAAAGAAAGCTGCCTTATCCATAGTCAAAGAGGATAAATATCACCCTTCATTTTTAATTAATGCTTCAGATCTGTCAGTAGCACAACTTAAACCTCTACCTCGCTTAAAATACCAATATCATAAGGCAGACTTTGATTCTATTAATCAATACTTCTTAAACTGTAACTGGGATTGCCTTAATAGCTAAATTAAATGATTTAGACTGTGCACTAAACACGCTGTATTATCATATAAATTCGGCGATAAATCAATTCGTACCTAAAATAAAGATCACTGAATCACATAGTTATCCTATATGGTACAGCAGGTCACTTATTAAAATGATAAAAGAAAAATCGCTAAAACACAAGCACTGGAAAAATTATGGAAACCCTGTTGATTACGCAGATTTTTCTGAACTCAGGACTAAAGTAAAACGTTTTGAAGATATATGTTACAAAAACTATATTAACTATGCTCAAAAAAATATTAAAACTAATCGTAAATATTTCTGGACTTATGTTAAATCCAAAAATAGAACTAAGTCTAATTACCCAAAGTCAATGACATACGCAGGCACCGAAATTAATAACCCACAGGATATTTGTCAAGCCTTTAATGATTTTTTTATTAATAACTTTAGTTCGCAGTCCCATATTTCTTCTCGGAATGACGCCCATGCATCCATGAATAATAATAATGATGATCTCCACGATATTTATGTTTCGAGAGAGTTTATATTCAAACTATTAAAAGGCTTAGATATATCAAAAGGACCTGGAAGTGATTGCATTCCGCCCTTATTATATACAAGGTGTGCCGAAACGCTATCCTTGCCTCTCACTGTTATTTTCAATAGATGTATAAAAGAAGGCTATTTTCCCAAAGTCTGGAAGACAGCGCATATTGTACCTATACACAAAAAGGGCCTTAAGACATCCATTGAAAATTACAGACCTATTTCTATACTAAATGTTGTAAATAAAGTAATGGAAAAAATCGTTCACCACTTTATGTATCCTACCATTTCCAAAGCCATACCTATTGAACAACATGGTTTCATGAAAGGCAGGTCTACATGCACTAACCTAGCCATATTTTCTAACGATGTTCTCCGTGACATGGAGTGCGGAGGGCAGGTTGATGTGGTCTACACGGACTTCGAAAAAGCATTCGACCGTGTGGATCACTTGATTCTATTGCGTAAACTCCATGAGCTCGGAATACACGGGAATCTACTTCGGTGGGTTACTTCATACCTTAGAAATCGTAGCCAGGCAGTTGTTGTGGGTGGTTATAGATCTGACTATGCTGACGTCACATCCGGGGTGCCCCAAGGATCAATTTTAGGACCTCTCCTGTATGCAGCATATCTTTATGATATAAAAAAGTGCTTTCAACACTCAAAATTCCTAATGTATGCAGATGATACAAAAATTTATTTCAAAGTTAACGACTTAAATGATTGTCTTAAACTACAGAAAGATTTAGATGCATTAAATATATACTACAAAGATAACCGCATAGATATTAATGTCAGTAAATGTTTACAAATTAGTTTTACACGCAAATTAAATCCTATTAAATATTTATATAAAATTAACGATAATACTATACGTAAAACGGAATCAGTTAAAGACCTAGGAATAATTCTAAATTCGAATTTCGACTACTCCGAGCATATTACGAGTATGGTTAGCAAAGCCTTTAAATCCTTAGGTTTCGTATTAAGAGTTAGTCAGCCTTTTTCTGACACAGCTTGTATTAAAACGCTCTACTTCTCATACGTCCCCTCTGTACTCGAGTATTGTAGTAATATATGGACCCCCCATTATGTAACATACATTCACGAAATAGAGAAAATACAAATAAATTTTTTAAAACATTTAAACTACAGAACATTCACTAAACTTAATAACTACTCTGATTCTTGTAATTTTCATCACATAGCACCTTTAGAAGACAGGCGAATTTTATTAGATGTGATGTTTCTGTACAATATCTGTAATAGTAAAATTGACAGCATTGACCTAAGCAACCTTATTTTAAGATTTTGCGTCCCAAGAATCCGTACTCGACATACCAATTTATTTTCAACACCCCCGACTCGAACTAATTACACAAATAATGCAGTTGCAAGCCGCCTCCTTAGAACTTATAATAAAATGTTTGATACCACCGACATTTTCTGCTCTAGCAGACAAGCGTTCAGAAAATTAATTTTACACGTTTTGCAGAATAAAGGCCAATAGATACAAATTAAATTAAATTACATTATCATTGATACACACTCATGCATTTTCACACCACAAATTCACTTTCTATACTTAAATACACTCACACACACACTCACATACACTCTCATACACACCCTTATACAAATGTGCTCATATATTATAATATGTATTGTCGTATAGTGTAAACTTCATTAGTATTGTTTATTTAACACGTTGAATGTAATACCTTATACATATAAAATGTTAGTCCGTTTTTGGCTGTAAGTTTTAGTATTTTTGTAATGTACACATAATTTTAAGAGGTGTGGATTAATAAAATAAATAAATAAAAATAAATAAATAAATAATATGTAGATGCTTTGCGTAAATCATCAACAGCGGTCGATAGGAATAGATGAGGACGCTAAATAAATATATTAGCTAGATATATAGATTAGACAGATAAGATCAAATATAAGTTTATTAAATTACATTAGATAAGATTTGATACCATTACTTAGATAAATTTCTTGAGATAGATAGATTGGATGAATACATTCGATTGTGGAAACAGAATAAAACAAGTATGATTATGACTAGCCAGATAGAATATGTAAATTGCTTTGCATAAATCATAAACAGTGGTCGACAGGGATAGATAAAGACGCTATACAAATATATTATATAGATTAGATAGATAAGTTTTTTTTATTAAATTAGATTAGATAAGATTTAAAGACATTACTTAGATATATGACATAAGACAAGAATATAAGAGGACGCTAAAATATATACTAGCTTGAAATATAGATTAGACAGATAAAATAAAAATATATTAAATTATACTAGATCAGATTTCATTACACATCTTAGATATATTATATAAGAAATATAGATTAGATATTACATTATTAGATGAATACATTAGATTGTAGAAACAAAATAAAATAGATATGAATATGATTATCCAGATATAATATGTAGCTTTGCGTAAATCATATATATTATCTAGATAAATGATTAGATAGATAAGATAAAATATAAATTTATTAATTTACTAGCTTTCCGGCCGCGCCTCCACCCGCGCGTTTGTTATTTATCTTCCTAAATCATTCACCTCTTTTTGCGCAGTTGGGCAAAAAATCCTATGTCCTTTCCCGGGTCTCAAACTATTTCCACACCAAATTTCATCCAAATTGGTCCAGTAGTTTTTAAGTTTATTCGTTGCATACAAAAATACAAATATTTCCTCCTTATAATATTAGTATAGATATAGATAAAGATTTGATTACATTTCTTAGAAATATTACATAACATGGATAGATTAGATATATAGATAGACCAGCGGATAGAATAATGGACGCCTGCGCTAAATTTAATGGCAATGCCCTTGATACGAACGTCTGTTGCAATATAAATTGAGATTTAAGCTATCCTATCACTCAATTTGGAACAAATTGCACACGGTGTGCAAAACAAATTTAAAATTGAATCAATAGTTTAGGAGTCCATCGCGTGCAATCAACCCGACACGTAATTTTATATATATAAAGTTTAGATAAATACATTAGATTATGGAAATAGAATAAAATAAATATGATTAGATAGAGAGAAAATGTAGCTTTGCATAAATTATAAACAGCGGTCGACAGGAATAGATGAGAACTCTATGGAGGAGACGATCCTTTGGGGCCCCACTTGCGACTCCTTCGATCGTGTGAAGATGGACTACCAAGTGAGCCTGCCGCCGTGCACGTCTGAAGATTGGCTGGTCGTTGACAAACACGGAGCATATAGCTTCACATTCGGCACTCAGTTCTCGTGTGTGCAGTTACCGCTCATACGATCTGTTGTCTCGAAGGAACTGTGGTTGGTATATCAGATTTTCTTTTCAAATTATTGCGAGTTCATTCAACCTAACCTAACAAGACTAACCTTGACCGCTATCTCACCTGATGGTAAGTGATGATGTGCTCGAAGATGTTGTTCAGGCTAACTAGAATTACTGGCTCTCAAGGACAGCTGCCGGAACACACCTTTAGGTGCTTGGCGACAGATTTTCTACTTGAGGTTGGTAGCTAGCTGATTTCATTAAAATCCGTCGAGTAATATTTAAGTATCAGGTCTTTTGAAGCAGTGATGGCTCAGTGGCATTGGCTAGTGACTGCCGTGCAGCAGGTCCATTTCTATTGGTATTTATTCTGATATTTCTTCTTGGTCTTTTCATTCCTACCGCTGGCTTAAGCTTCACCGCATGGTGGAAGGGCATTTTGCACATGCTCGTGCTCACTACCATCCTCAAGTAGAAAATCTGTCCCGAAGCTCGTAATATTGTGTCCCGGCAGTCCTTCAAAGCCACTTAATTACAGGCACAAGAGAATTAACAGCTGTTTAACCCAGGCAAAGATTACACCTATCTGTGGTCCCAGGGTGATTGCCGCAGTGCATTTCGTCACTTGACGAAATGCGTCTGTTATAGGTAGAAGGTGAGTATTCTACCATATTACCCAAAAAATGGCATATCTTCTGGTGGGTCCCATTTAAATTTCATCAACATCGGTCGAGCAATTTTTTACATACAGGCAATTAGCTGAAAAGACTATTTGCAATCATTTGCATCGTAAGATCAGGGCGAATAGATCATTATCGTAGTTGGCATCCTTAGCAAGAGTATGTCTTTATAGCTACCACCACAATGTTAGATATTCTGGTCTCAGAGCAGTCGTGTGCAAACACTAGTCCGTTTATAGCGCTGACAAGGGCTAAAATTAAAAAGGGGGGTAAAATTCTACATCGGCACCCCACCGTCTTGCATGCATGCAACATGCATATCTTGTTCTTCAATAAAAGAATTTGGTAAATAATTTTAAAAAAAGTCTCATAAAAATTCTAAATTTCATCGTCATCACATATATGTGACTGTGTTTTTATAAACAAAAATATAGGTAGTATACAAGAATGGACTTTATTTTGTTTAAGTATGTTTAGTCAAAACTATTTCTCATATTTCAGGAACAAAATAAAAAAGACTTCGGTGTTTGCCTCGATAGACTTTGTATTGGACCCGGACATTTCTGCCCCATTGCCGTCGACGTTGCCACCAGTACTGCCCGCGGGTGAAATATACAACCAAATGGACAACCATATTATAATCATATAGTATTTTTTTTTCGTGTTCACTGTACGCGTTGCGGCAGCGATAAACAAGTTTTTGTTATTGAACATGCGTCCCCGGGGAAGAGGGGTAAACACAGAATTATATTTAAGTAGACTCCGCTAGTCGTATCACTTTGCGGCATCATAATTTGTTTCATAACTCGGATTATTTGTTGGTTTCTTGGTATATGGCGCTAGTGCTTCACCGCGTGCTAGTTAGCGGTGGAAACACAAACCAAGGCAGATGCCAAGCCTTAGGCAGCTGTCTCACCGGCAACAATGAACGAGTAACGAGTAGAGCTAGAATTAGAAACGAGTTGGCGAGCCGCGAGGAGCGAGTGCATAGTTCCGATAGTTGTGTAGCTCGGCTATAAGCGAGTGAGGGATTGAGGCGAGCGATTACTCGCATCACTCGCTGTATTCTTTTCTGAGATAATTAATATTTTCACTTCTGGTTGCTCTCTTGTCGTGTTCTAATAACTTAGCGAGTATCGTTGAGAGAGTGTTATCTTTCATAGCTCTTGTCGCTCAGCGACAAACTAGTGAAGCGAGTGCTCGCCGGCAGTGTGAACAGTCAACGATCAACTATTTGTATATATGCATCTCCTTTATTTACAAGGAATGTATATCTATTGTACGTTTCTTGAGCGAGAAAATAGTCGATAGTTACTCGTTTTCTCGTCGGCGGTGGGACGAGTGCCTTAGAGTATAAAGAGTGTTCTCAAAGTGTGTATAGACTCATATAGAGTGTTCTACAGTTCTGAGTTCCGAATCCCATTCACTATATAGTATACAATTTCTTAGATGAATGCACACATAACAGCTGTCAGGCCAGACCATATGCGGTGGTAAAACTCTCGTGATGAACAATTTTACACTCTATTTACAGTTTGAAGGGCTTGTGCTATCTACTTAGATATAGTTCTGTGGGTAAATAAGCATAGTAGGTATAAGCTTATAAGTATGTGCCGTTCGGTAGGTACGTTTTGTTTCACGTCAAGTTTTAAATCTGCCACGATGAGCTGGAATATAATAAACAGTTGTTAAGTAAACATGTAGCATATGAATAAATAGTAAAATAATTATATAATTTTTATTTTAAAAAATACATTACACATAATGTCGCAGTAAGCAATACATATACTTACTTAAATATATAGAACTATTCAAAAGGAAAAAAAAACAGGTGTAATGTAAATATGCTGGAGCACAATGTTTTCACCGTTTTTAGTGTCTCTACTCCTTACGGGATAGATTGTCTTTCATTGGCAATGACTATCATCAAGATAGGAAAAAACTTTACAGTTATTGGAGTTTAACTAAAAAACGGCGTGACCGATTTTGATGAAATTAAAATCGGACCACACGACAAGCATCAGCTTTCAAATAAAAAGAAACATTAAAATCGGTTCATCCAGTAAAAAGTTCTGAGGTAACAATCACAAAAAAACAGATGGAGTGAGAACCTCCTCCTTTTTTGAATTCGGTTAAAAGGGCTTGGCATGCTAAATTATTGGCAGAGGAAGCGAGAATAATACCAAAAAATATGAGTAAAGTATTAATTCAAATTAACTGGACCTAGGTCATAATAGTTTATTTTAGTTAATGTTATGTGTGGTAGTGTGTGAATTGAAAATGAAGCTGAATGTATGAGGAAGGTAAATGTATGTGGATTGAAGAGCCAGAGGTCATGTTTTACAAGCGAAGATAAAATTAATTAAGCTGTAGTTAGGTACCTGGATAAGTTTAATCCTCGAATCAATAAATTTGATATTTAAGTATTTTTTTAGTATTTTCTGCTAATGGGTAGGTATAAAATAACTAATATTTGAAATAAAATACCAGGAGATCTTCGGTTTCACTATAATTAAGGCCAAGAAGCCAGTGGTCACTTTAATTTTGCATTCATGATTTGAGAGAGGGAAAATGTTCTGGTTCTTATTTAGCCGATCGTATCTAATAGCTTGTAGCATAAAATGGGAATACAACGAGAATAATATACAATATTGTCAAGAAAAGTCTTGATAGTTTTCTTCAATTATTTATTTGTAACTTGAGTAGGTACGTAGGTACAGTAAGTATTCTCTGAGATTTACATGAAACTGGTTACAAATACCTTACTTTTGCGTAAACTTTTAACAATATTCTGATATCGCCTCTTCTTAGTAGTTACTTAGCTTAGCTCTTTTATAATTTTCTTTAAGGTTATTTATATATAATAATGATTGTTTATTACAATTTGCAAACTCTCGAGCCTCTTTCGTGGCGCTAGTATCGTTCTATATACAACCTGTCAACTCTAGCTAGAGTCATCGGATTACTTGTGTTATGCGCCATCTATCGAAATATACAATAATAATTTAAATCGATAGATGGCAGGATAGGTCTTAAAATTAATAAAACTGTCACTACATTTATATTTAAAACCTGATACTGATTACTGATGAGTAAATTACAATTAACTTATTATGAAACGACTAGGACCCGCGTTATATTTACCGGAAAGATTCCTTCTTGAGAAAGAGATCTTTCATTCGTTTTCCACCATGTAATAGTGGATCGTAAGTCAGAGATTTGTATTTGCCCATTATAACTCTGAGGATAGAAGACGTCTCACTGAGAGAACCTTAGTGTCGAGGCGTGTATAGTACACACTCAAATATCGACATTGGTATTAAAATATTATGTATCAATATAATTCATGGTGTTTGATGTGTTTTCTTTTTCTGCGGGGAAGTACCAAAATATATACAATTTATATGATATTTGAAAAGCATAATACCACCGTTACCTGCAAAATTCAAATGAGTGTCTATAATTCTATCATCAACACATGTCAAAGTAGTGCCAGTTAAGGTTGCAAACTTGCAACCTTTTCACGACTGATTTTAATGGTTAAAAAGTTCCAACCTCAGAGTTTAAAGTTCAAGTTGTCAACTACCAAACGCTTTTCTCTAGAGTTGTGAACGACGATAGTGTGAAAAGTTGAACAACTAGTGCACCCTAACAGCAATACCACAATCAGTACATTGTGTCAGTATTCAATACCAGGGGTACGTTCAGAACATTTCTTAGGGCGCACTCGGGGTGCAACTTTTTCAGCTGATCTGATAGATCGCCCACCATGATCGCCCGTGGTCCTTTGTTTCTTTTGAATATCAATGGAATAGGTTACCTAGTAGGATCTCTGACAAACTAAGATGGAATGATGGAGCCCGATGAAACATCAAACTGAAGCCACTGTTTTATATGCCTATATGTGCGGTGGAACGGCGTGTATCCGTGTTTAGACCAAAATATGTCTTGGACGAACGCTAGCAGGAACGCACCCCAGACTCCAGTTGAACGTGGAATGTGAAATGTTTTTTTTTTCCAAAATACGATATAAAAAAGCCGATACCGTCTTATTATTACCACTTTTGTTAATGGCATAGTTTTGGTTAATTAGGCTGTAGAAGGTTGGTAGCGCAAAAACCTACTGAATTTTATACCAAACCGAGATTGATTGAATGTTCACCAATGCTCAGTTATTTACAGCTCTGAAAACCAGAGCCCGCCAAGACCTACATGCCTCATCCACGTGAAGAAATTACATTTTGATTAATATAAGACACTTGTATTATATTCACTCAATAAATGTTATTTAATTTTATATACCTGCGTGTAGTTTCCAGAAAATTAGATGGGCTCCTGACATTAACGTTACCTAATATGATTATCTGTTAAGGTTTACACACCCTAAATTTTTGCCGTAAGTAAATTTGGACTTGCGATAAAAATACGATAATTTTGCATTCAATCACAGATAATTTTTAACTTACGGATCTGGCAGCACTGTTTTTATTTATGGATAATCGATTTTTCTTTGCTCAAATATAATCGATTTAAAAAAAAACGCTTTTATAAAAATAAATATTACATTTCTACGAAAAAATCTACCAGTTCAACTAAGTTTTCTGTGTTATTTAGGCAATGTTCTTTTAAAATTTCAAGGAAATGAATTTGGAAACCACAACCACATTTTATCTATTTGTGCTTTGTGACTAATTGTGCTGTCTATTGTGTATCCTTAAAATATATTTTCTATAGAAGTCTCTTATGCCTAGCCGCGATACATAATGCATTATAATGCTTTTATCAGAGTTCAGAATTAAAATATTAATTATATACTATACTATAATTCTTAAAATGATCATTAAAAATCCTGAAGAACTACGTTTGGTCTCAAAAACTATAAATCTTTTGTTAATCTTCAAGTTTTTTTTTTCATCCGTCGTCGCATAGTTAAGTGCTGTTTCTGAAAATCCATTTAAACACGTAATCTATATAATCGATTAACTAAAAATCACTAAATAGTATTATAAAAAATCGAAAATAAAAATCGATTATTTTTTAACATCCCTATAATGGACATAACCTATTGATTGATTGATAACCTAAACGAGAAGCGGATTATTGGTCATTGTTGTTTACTTTCGTATTAGTTTATTTATCTTTCAGTTCAGTAAAAATTGTTTCAATTGCACGTAAATAAATACTGTACAAACTTGTAATTGTCTAAAATAGTCTTAGAAATGAGATATCTATCACATGTGTTTCAGCCAATAATCACAATACCAAAGAATGCTAAAATAAAAAATACTGAAATAACATGCAAGAGTCAAAAGGTAAGCAGTGATAATGATTTTTGGATATCAGTTTTATTTGTTTTATTATCACTAACTAGCTGCTGGCTAGGTGTATTTTTGTTGTAAGCATAGGTAGGCATAGCATACATAACACCTAAATTGTTTTCAATAGAGACAGTGTGAGAATATTTATATGCGGTAGAAAGTTGTAGCAAGGCTTTTACCAGTCAAATACCTGTATAACCTACTAAAAGGTCTTGGCCTATCAAGAACAACCGTAACTTTCATCCTAGAATTTGTACCCAAGGCTGTATTAGTAAGCAGGGGAGGAGCCTCAAGCGCTGAAGAGGAGCATTAATGACATTGTAAAGGACTCCCTTACTCTACTCCATGGGTTGCAACTACTAAGCACCTGTGACTGGGGCCTCTTGTCTGCAACACGATGTACCCGGCACCTGCATGCTTTATCCATGGAATGTTCAGTAATTCATCTTATCTCCTTAATTAGGGCTGCCATCCGTCCGGGTTTCCCCGGAATTGTCCTAGTTTAGAGGGCGTCCGGGAAGTGTCCGGGTACATTTTAATGTCCGGGGAATCCAGATTGATTGATATATAAGCAATCGATTGAAACAAAAATGAATTAAAAATTCATTCTTAAAAGCTGCATACAAGTTTACTCCGGCGCTCCATAATCTACAACAGAACGCCTAGTGAAATCTGGGGAAAACATTATAATCTTGATATTAGTTGGCAAGTCAAGTTACATTGTGCGTTTATTCGCTAGTCCCGCGGCAATGGACGAAGGAGAAAAACTCACTAAAAAGCACATGCTTTCATCTCGGATAGAAATAAAGTATAATATAAGGATCTGGAGTGGCTTTGACTTTTCTGAATTCCTGTTGGAAAAGTAAGACCTCTTTGACAAAAATTTGAACATCTGAAAAATACCGAAATAAATAAAAGGATTTTAATATTTTTATGTTTGCAATAATGCATGCTTTGCGGATTACATTCCAATATTACAAATATACGAGAGGAAAAATTATAATCATGTGCGGGACTCGAACCCGCGTCATCCACCCCTTTAGCCGAGGTATGCTCTGATCTGACCGTCATGTTAGCTCAGTCGGTATATATAACCTAATATATATATTAGCGGGACCGCACATGACTATATTTATTCCTCCCGTATATTTGTAAATTTGTAAATTAAAAAGATCTTCAGCTCCTCAAAATTTAAACTTGTTACTAACTTTTAATATACAAAAAAAAAGTTTACCGTTTTGGGTACTTAATCTAAGTAAAACAACAAGATGGCTTAAAAAAATTTGATACTACTTTATAGTTTCTAACTAGTTACTAATTTGTTGATTATTTATTAACTTATTATATAGGAAACAGCTAGTAAAAAAAAGTTAATATGGATAAAATTCGCGATAGTTTTCTAAGTGAAGATTATTTATTAAACCAAAAATTATAACTTATTTCTAAGTTGATAAGTACCAACTAACACTGTAGTTTTTGCGCAAAGAAGTCATATAAATGAAAAATTGCGCAAAGAAGTCATATAAATGAAAAAATATAATATGAACTTTGTTTTCATGGGTGTCCGAGGAAAAAACTCAATTTCACCCACATGTCCAGGTTTTTTAAGATTTTGTCTGGCATCGGTGGTTTAGGTGATGGCAGCCCTATCCTTAATCTATCTGTCACTTGCTTGAGGGAGAACTCTGCTGAGAGGTATCTCTAGACATTCCAATACCTAATCCGTCAATTTGCTTAGGGCTTTTTCCATTTAATTTTGCCAGTTACCATCAGAAGCTCAAAATTATCGCAATATGGCTGATTTATTGTTTAAAACTCAATGTTGGAAAATACTTAGAGAGTATTTGATGATACATTTTTATGAAGTCCAAAACATCTAGGGTATTAACGAAAAACGGTGCCATATCCATATCTCAAAAGCATCTATCCTTTATCTATCAGTATTTTTCAGGATCCAGGATACAGTATCATAAATGAATATAAAGGATTCAAAATTTGTGGCAAACTCTACAATGTAAAGAAACATACAAGAAATCCTGTATTAAAATGAACAAAAAACACAGCTAAGAGGACACTCCTTAAAACTAACCAAGTCTTAATGTTCAAGCTACATGAAAAAACTTTTATCATATCCCATTGTTAAACAGTGGAACAAACTAATCAATGATCATGTCTGTGAACAAATTTTAAAAATAGATTGCATGAACTCATAAAACCACATTTTTTTTTGTCACAAGTACAGTGATATGCCACAGCTCAATGAGCCGCTAGTGCTTTAAAATAAATAACTATAAGACATATACCGTCTGATGCCTCTTCCATCTATCAAAAGTTTCCCGCATTATAGTATATTTTTTTTAGTTTAACCTTTGGGCTCTGCTAGAATAAGAAAGATCTCAGTCGATGTATAGGACATGTAAACGACCATAACAATCTGGGATATGAATGATATGGTTCTTTAGCCCTTTATTTTCTTTATTACGATGTTAGTTACTCAAAATATTGAATGAATATACCTGTTAGGGATTTATACACATGGATTTAGTTCACATAAATTTAAAGAACACAAAGTTATAATATGTTAAAAAAATTGCATTTATTTAGCAATAATGACTTTAATATGGGATTGTGATGAAACAAGCACAAGGTCCAACTGATGTTAAGCTATACCTATGATGAAATGCACATATAACAGGTGGGCCGATAACAGGTGTATTTTGTCACAAGTGACAAATCGCACTGCTCTGTGTGACACAGTTGTTGAGTTTCATGTGCCTGTAATTGTGCTGGCTCTCAAGAACTGCGTCCTGAACACATTGTTTGGTGCTTGGTTACAGCTAGCCATGCAAGCATTCACAAAATGCTCTCCCATCCGCTGAAGCTCAAGCTGGCACGGCTATGTGTATTGAACCATGGACCTCCGGCACAACAGTCCTTAGCTATCACTGCTTCAATCTCAACTAATCTCTCACACATTTCAGCTGCTACTAGAATGTGGCCTGATCCGTCCAACAAGCTCTGGCCTCTTCACAGTGTTGCCGCTAGCCAGGCGAGCCCTCAACAAGTTAGAAAGCCTGATAAAAACCTGTTTAGACGACTGTGGAGGACAGCAGGTGGGTAAGTCCCTCTTTCTTTATACTTATCTGATTTTTATGTTTAATAGGATAGCCTTAAGCCTATAGGTGAGATAGTTCATGAATTGGCAGGTCAATGATGTATATAGACAGCTCTATAACTGATGACGAACCAATAAACTAACTTTAATAAGTGAACACCCAAAGTGAAATTATTGACTTTTGACAATCTGTTATAGACATATCATCAGCATTTATGCTGCTTGTCTATAAACATTTTTTTTTTGTGTTAGCCTTTCCATCTACAATCAGTGGCCACTTTAAGCAGATGTGTTGTGGGCGTATTGTCAGGTAGAGTGTGTCCTCCAGCGAGTACTTCTCATTTTGTTATGACTGTCCTGGACACTTAATGGGTAACTAGGACTTTTTTCTGTTTTAATTGTCTATTATAACCCTTAGTAATCAATTGGGCAGCTAAGGTGTTCGGGTGTTTTTTGAAACAAATAAATGAATAAAACAAATAAATATTCTTGTAGATTTAGCATTAGAACTGGCTTTAAGACAGCTGCCGGCACACAGAGACATTATATTAAATTGGCATGTTATATTTAAATACTACAATGATAGGTACAGTTTTGACAAACTACATCTTTAATAGGCAGAGGTTACCAGGAAAAGATGGAACAAGCACGTTGTTCCATCTTCATAGCATAAGAAAAAAAGGCCTCCTCTATTATGTCCAGTAGAAAATCTGTCGCCAAGCACCTAACGGTGTGTTCCGGCAGTTGTCCTTGAGAGCCAGTAAATGTAGGTTAGCCTGAACAACATCTTCGACCACATCATCACTGACCATCAGGTGAGATAGTGGTCAAAGGCTAACCTATCACGCATTAAAAAAAAACTACTTTATGAGGATTCAAGGTCATTGAAAATGGTGAACATTATTGACGTTATTAGTAATTCTGTGTTGTAGATATCGATGCCAGCGCTGACTTCATCAGGACTGTGGGAGGAGAGTGGAAGGCTTCAAGGAGCACCAGCAGAGCTTTTGAAGTTGGATGATAGACATGGGAAGAAATATCTATTGGCGCCAGTAAGTACTTATCTATTAGTAGAACTATATGTGAACAAGTTTGTCGTGCCATACCTATTTCTACTGGCAAGCAGTAATGTTCGCATTACTGTGTTCCGGTTTGAAGGGCATGGGTTCTGGTGAAATATGTCTCAGGGTGATGGGCACAGTCATGTACGTACTCAGGGGAGCCTGATTTTGCCCACCCATTGTAGTATTATTATCCTATTGCATATATTTCCAATAAGAAATATGTATTCGGCAGTAAGAACATCGAATAGCCAGTGCCTAAAAAAACAAACAGGCAAAGCTATAAAGTAATCTGGCAAAATAGCATCTAAAAACCTATGTTAATTTAAGGGATGTATGAAATATAAGTAAATGGAAGCCTCCTAAATGTTTTATTCGCTGAATCTATGTATGATATATCAAGCTTGGCATGTTTTAATTAGTTAGAAATATTGAGAGAGTGTCACGGCAAAAACATTCTAACGTTTTGAGTAAAGGTCTGAAAGCCCACCAGCGCCTGACAGAAATGCGATTGTTGCCAGGATGTAATTTGCTTAATAAAAATAAATACAAGAATCAAAAATTATGTTTAGTAATAAAGTCCTGCTTTTCCCGGCATTCTGGAAGCTGGAAAAGATAACGAGGCGATCCCTGAATATCCAATGCTAATCTATCAAAATTTCGTATACACAGAGCTTGTAGTTATTACTAAAATACCACACGTGGCCGACCCAACTTCACAATGCCAATAATAAATAAATGAGGATTATTCCTAAATTTTTTTAGGCGCTGGCTATACGATGTTCTTACTACCGATTACATATTTTTTATTGGAAATATATGCAATAGGATAATAATACTACACTATTGCTTGAGTACTGATGTCCTCTTTGATATTTGTGTTTTTTTTTTTTTTAATGCTACCATAGAAGATAATAAGGAATAATAACAAATATTTTTAAAAGTATCTTAAGAAAACATTAAATCATATTTAAATAAAACGCTTAAAAAAGGATAAAAATATATATATAGTGACAATTCCGCCTAATTTTCCTAAATTTCCTCGCCTTGGTGAGTCAAGACCTGAAGATGCTTTGTTTAGAAGCGAAACTAGTCGGATATTCTACCGGTTAGTCTGCGTGGCGTTTGTGACGTCATGTAGATAACAGGAAAATTAGGCGGAATCACTAGATACAACATTTTTATATGTTTTTAAGTGTTTTATTTAAATTGTATTTAATGTTTTCTTAAGATACTTTTAAATATATTTGTTATTATCAAATATGGATTTCCGCAAAGTGACGCCAGAACCTATTCATGACAATAAGGAAATTAAAAACAGCCCATTTTTAGTTTAGATTTTTCAAATAGTTGTTGCTTTAAATTTATAGCTGCGTCTTCCACGGACTGCTGTAGCATCCGACAATAGGTAAAGGGCAAATCATCCAGCTGTATTGTTGAGCGATTTTCACCCCTAACCAGTGCCCTATTTGGGCTGTTCTACCCTTTCTGTTTATTATCATTTTCATTAAAGCAAGGTGTAACAAAGATATATAAAACAATACGGGTTCCCTATCGAAAGGGCAATAGGAAGCCCTGATAATGACACTGCACTTAATATGTGTGTCTGTCTGACCGTATGTACCGGGGCTTTAATTTATTTTTTATGCCTTATAGGTTTGCCTTTTACCATCTCACCTGATGTTAAGTGATGATGTGGTCGAAGATATTGTTCAGGCTAATTATGCACTTATCATTCCTGCTCCCAAAAATTCCGGGATAATCGGTTGAGAAATGCGACCTGTAGAGGAGAACAACCGGACATAGGAAAGCTTTTTTGTGTAAGTTAAAACACAGACGCTCGCTTGAACTTCGTTCTTGCTCGGTCAATAAATGATTCTTCTTCACTATTTTTGATACACGGTCAATCGCAAAATCTAAACTGAAATTTTGGTGAAAGTTGGTGGGATATTGTCGATTCCAACACTGCACCCCACGGTTTTTTATTTGAATAAGTTTTCTCATTTTGTTTTAGACACATGAAGAGTCCATTGCGGATTTGCTAGCCGATGTAGGGCCGCTGTCGTACAAACAGCTGCCTCTTCTGTTCTATCAGGTAATATGCAAAATTATTGTAATTATATCAATGTTGTCCTAAAAAAGTATCATCTAAACGAATGATCAAAATAAACTTCACAATATGGACTTCAACAAGTTATTTCACACTTTTGACTGTTTAAGTCGGTTCCACGATTACAACACTAGGAACAAATATAAAATAACGGTGCCAGGTTTTAGACTAGCAAAGACAAATAAAAGGTCCTTTTTAGGTAACCAGGTTTTAGACTAGCAAAGACAAATAAAAGGTCCTTTTAGGTAACCAGGTTTTAGACTAGCAAAGACAAATAAAAGGTCCTTCTTAGGTAACTAGGTTTTAGACTAGCAAAGACAAATAAAAGGTCCTTTTTAGGTAACCAGGTTTTAGACTAGCAAAGACAAATAAAAGGTCCTTTTTAGGTAACCAGGTTTTAGACTAGCAAAGACAAATAAAAGGTCCTTTTTAGGTAACCAGGTTTTAGACTAGCAAAGACAAATAAAAGGTCCTTTTTAGGTAACCAGGTATTAGACTAGCAAAGACAAATAAAAGGTCCTTTTTAGGTAACCAGGTTTTAGACTAGCAAAGACAAATAAAAGGTCCTTTTTAGATAACCAGGTTTTAGACTAGCAAAGACAAATAAAAGGTCCTTTTAGATAACCAGGTTTTAGACTAGCAAAGACAAATAAAAGGTCCTTTTTAGATAACCAGGTTTTAGACTAGCAAAGACAAATAAAAGGTCCTTTTTAGGTAATTGTGTGTTATAATAAAATTCCCAAACATATTACAATGCTCACAGAAGGAAAATTTAAATTACATGTGAAAAACATTTTGATTAAGAAATCCTACTACACAGTTTGTGATTACTTAAACAACAAAAATGCTTGGAAAATTCCGCCTCTACCAAGCCATCACATGTCTCCTACGTAATTTAAACAAATATTGTAATAATTGTATTGTATTATATATAACACATTGTAAAAAGACGTTTAAAAGAATGGCCCCGAGTTTCTTGCCCGTTCTTCTCGCAGTGACTCTATAATTTTTTTTGCTGAACGTGGCAGTACAATGTAGAATATTTCAATATTAAAATTTGTAATTGACCTTCATAAGAGCGTCGTAGACGCCTAAATTGAATAAATGATTTTGAATTTGAATTTCCATTTTTTGTTTTGATATCTTGATGACATTTTGAGACGCTACTGTCTAGACAAATTTAAATTAGATTTTAGGACGGTATTAATTAAACTTAATGTAATTTTGTGTGACGACAATAAAAAATGTAGGGTTCTGTATGCAGACGACAAAACGGAGCTAAATATTGTATTGGTAATTCAGTTAAATAATTTTTAGAAGCGGCTGTAGCAAAGGAAAAGTCTTATTGAAAGATATACCGTTGAATTTGGCGGTATAGCTCTTTAAACTGAAAACAAATATGGCCGTATTTCTAGTGACGACACTTTATACTCAAATAATCTTTGATCGTATAATGAATAAACACGATTACACTATTTTTTTTTTGGAATCGATGGAGCTTTTATACAGTTTCATATAGCGCCATCTCGTAATGTTTTAGATACTTCTTTTTTGTTATTCACACACAAGCACAAGGACCATCTGATGTTAAGCTATAACCTCTACCTATAACAGATGTCACATCACAAGCCACAAACTGCATTGCGCCTGTCACCCTGACGCATAATAAGTCACTATATTATAGTTGTTAAGTCTCATGTGCCTGTAATGCCCTTCCACCATGAGGTGAAGCTCAAGCCCGCGGCGGGATTCGAACCATAGCTGCTGCGTGGCAGTCTATAGACAATGCCGCTGAGCCATCACTGCTTCTTCTTTAGTATAAAATTATCCGCGTATTAATTTAACCCTGAATTTATTCTGATCAGGTAAAACAGATTTCAGACTTATGAGGTCATCACACAGCATACAACATCTATATCTGATTTAGAGTCTACAGTTAATTTCAATTGAATATCACTACAGAATTTGAGAAGGTCTGGTTTTTCTGGAATCATATTTAACATTGTAAAACATTACTTAACTACCTGTTTTGTTTACATTGTAAAAAAGGTCCAAGATTTTGAATAATCATTTATTTAACTGTTTAATTAGAGTGATATTAAAATAGTCTTCGAAAGACAATTGAAAATTGAACTTAAAAACTATTTTACAAACGTTACTGGCTCATCGCGGGTAGTTTCATCAACTTGGTGTTGTACACGAATGATTGTTGTAGCACAATTTTTAGATCTGGACCAAAGAATCTAACTGTTACAGATAAGCAACAAATATCGCGATGAGCATCGTCCCAAGCACGGCTTACTCAGAGCCAGAGAGTTCTCAATGCTCGACGCTTACGGCATCCACGCTAGCGCGGAGTGCGCTGAACACGCTTACAGCGCTGTCACGTCAGCGTACAGACGGTTATTCGATGCGCTGGAACTACCCGTCTATAAAGGTATTTAGTTTTTTTTAATGTTATTGTGACAGAACAAGCACGAGGCTCACGTGATGTTAAGCAGATTAACCTCTGCCTATAACAGATGCATTTCGTCATATGACGAATTGCACTGCGCCCGTCACAATGAGACGTACAGTTGTTAAGTCTCATGTGCCGGTAATTATACTGGCTCTCAAGGACTGCTGCCGGAACACACTGTTAAGTGCTTGGCGACAGGTGATACATGAGGGTGGTAGCTAGCCAGGCGGGCATTCGCAAAATGCCGTACCACCATGCGGAAGGTTTGTATTTTATTTATGGACACATTTAGTACTAGCGTCCCACCCCGGCTTCGCACGGGTGTAATGCTGATACTAAATATACTACAGAATGTCTTTATATACAATATTCACAGCTTTTATGTCATTAGACAATACAAACATGTTTTCTTTAGAGGTTAGTCTTGAAAGGTTAAAGGCATCGCATTAGAAACTTCTAAAATGATCAGTGTTTCTCTACTATATTATGCATGTATTATACATATAAACTTTCCTCTTGAATCAATCTATGTATCAAAACCGCATCAAAATCCGTTGCGTAGTTTTAAAGATCTAAACATACATAGGGACAGACAGACAGCGGGAAACTTCTTTGTTTTATATTTCAGTGATATTTCTTACTATAGGCACATCTCCCGATTGGACTCTTTTGATGGACACATAAGAAAAACACTATAAAATTCCTGAGGATGTTGGTGTTTCGTCTTCCAGACCATACATATTTCTATACTCAAAAGATCTAAAACGCATAGTACTTATATAAGTTACTGTGTCGTGGGAAAACATACCTAAAACCACATAATAAAAACTAACAAATACGACTTAACAAACGAATTAACCAAAAACGTTATGTGTTTAATTTATATGCTGTAGAAGTTGGAGCAAGGGGTATACCAGCGAAATCCCTATATAACCTACTTAAAGACCTTGGCCTGCCAAGAACAACCGTAACTTCCATCCTAGAACGTGTATCTAAGGCGGCATTAGTAGGATCTTACCAAATTTGGTTAGGTAGGGGAGGAGGCTCGAGCGGGAAGGGGAGCATTGATACATCGTAAAGGGGCCCCTTAACTCCTGGGTTGCAAGCCCCAGGCCCCTCTAGCCTCTTTCTCTGCAACGCTATGGACACGGTTATGTTATCTCTACAGTATTTCTTCTTCATATAAACGGACGAAACGCGAACTCGATCTCGGCCTGCGCTCGGTACGCAGACAGTCTCGAGTGTCGCGCTTGTGCCGTAGAGACGAGCGAATGGATTGTTGTTTTTTTAACAATAACCGCGAGATATTTACACCATAAAAAGCTTAAGTACATATTAACATATTAAATATGACGGGTAGGATATATTGTGCTATTTTTGGTTAGGTACATGAATTCGTCAAAAACGCATCCAGAGATAACTTCTTTAGATAACCTGGAAACTGATAGGTAATCTATACAATAATTTTACTTACCTACTAGGAAGTCTATATATAGTTGACGGTACATAATGTGTGTCATTTTAATGAACAAGTATTTCCTTTTATCCCCCGAAAAAAAAGTCTCAATAAATTAAAAAAAAATGTAAATGAAAGTGATTGACACAAGTGAAATAGGTAAGTTATAATAATATTGTAGGTAGTTATTAGAATGTGAGATAACTTTAAAATTTAATAATAAAGTATTTCGTACGTCTCAAAAATATTTTCGGCCGCAAATTTTAAAGTCGATTTTTTTTTCAAAAAGTTTTTTGATTAAATCTACCTACTGGTCAAGAAAACAACACGCATTTTTAGTGAACACTTCGTGTTCAAATCACAGGGTCTGTTTATATGTGTTTTATATGTGTATATTTACAATCACAAAACTAAATGGAAACACAAAGTAGGCAAATGTAATTAAAATGCTGGAGGCGGGCAGCCCTATCGCATGTTTACGTATAGCGCGGCTGTAGGTAGTTATTTAAAGGACAGCCGAGTTAAAATACTGTATAGATAACATTACCGTGCTATGGACCCGACACCCGCAATTTGAATTCAAGGAATGATAAGTAAATTCGTTTAATTACAAACGGTAATGTTTTTGTAAGCTTGCTATAATGACGTGGAAGTAAAAAATTTTGCAGTAAGATTAAGTTATTACTACTTTATAGTCAGAGTTGCCCCCATGCTGGTATAAGTATCACACGCACCATAAGAAATCAAATGAGATTAATGAGTCCGTATAAAACTGTACTTTTCCGTTCACCACACACACTTTTCCTTTGTTGCCTTCGTTGGATTACGCGTTAGATGTGATGAATTTGATTAGCACAATATTTACGTATCCTGAAAAGTCTTTATTATTTAGTTTAGGCATAAGCATAATATCCGCCAAGTAATATGTTCGTTTCGCCACTTTATTGTATTATTATTGTACAACACAAAAAAATCTGTTTTCAGTAATAGCGCCATCTGGTGAAATGGGCGGGCCACTCTCCCATGAATGGCAACTATGTGCAGGCGCAGGGGAAGACTCGCTCTCTGTATGTTTGTCCTGCTCGCACGCCTCGCTGGAGGAAAGAGACAGATGCCAGTGCGGAGGGAAGGTCGAAAGGAGGAGTAGCATAGAGGTAGGTAATACTTCTAAGAATATATTAAAAAATATAGTCAAGTACGATTTTTTTTATTTTATTTATTTATAGCTAGACTTTGACAACTATCTCACCTGATGGTAAGTGATTTCGTTTAGGCTTGCCTAGAATTACTGGCTCACAAGGACAGTTGCCGGAACACACCGTTAGGTGCTTGGCGACAGATTTACTACTTGAAGATGGTAGTTAGCCAGGCGGGCATTCGCAAAATGCCTTACGACCATGTGCATGTGTCACCAAGTGTCTAAAAGTGTATACGGGCTGCAGTCCTTCGGAGCCAGTAAATAATTATGAAATTACAGGTACATGATATCTAATATTTGTATTGGCGCAGTGCAGTCTGTCGCTTGTGACGAAATGCAACTGTTATGGGCAGACTTTACCGCTTAACATCAGGTGGGACATGTCCGGGCTCCGTCACAATACTGTAAAAAAGTCATCTGTTTTAATATATTCATGATATCGTATCATTTTACCTAATGGTATGATATAATATCATTTTATCAGATGGTAGGTCTTTCAAGAAATCGTCTTGGCAGGTATCACTGCTATGACAGATATTCTCCCTCTGAACAGTACTGTACAAATACTACCATGTTATGCGTTAAGCATTGTAGTGAGCTAAATGGCTCAGCAAATGAGACATTATATACAAGAATTATTGCCAAGGAGCTGTTGTGTAGACATATGTAAGCATATGTTTTAAAAAAAAACTTATGGACACACACACATTTATTATATTTACGCAATGACTTACAAGTCCCCGCAACTCACTTTTGCTACTAATTTGGGCAGAGGTTCCACCTGAAGGGTATACTGGTACTGAGTCTGGTGACTCCTGGAGTAATCACAATAAATCTGAGCTCTTAATTTTGGAAGCCACCGTTGATATAGAGAAATATACAGCTGACAACGCGTAAATAGGTTTGTGAGGGATTCGGGCCTAGGTCAGCAATATAAGGTGTGCAATCAGAGCGCAGTGCAGTTTCAAGCAGAATGTGGGTGGTACACTGCAACAGTAATGGACAGTGGTATCATACGGTGCAATCATATGATCAGGCAGGTGACCTGTTCGTTTCCTTACTTCATAACATAAAATAAAGCTGTATTTCATATCAACAACATTAAACATGTAGACATTTTGTATGGTTTTGAAGCGCTCGTAGCGAAGTTTGCTTAACCATTCTGAAACGATCAGCAAAGTTAAGCAACATCCGCCGCGGTCATGAGTTGGATGGGTGACCGCTGGTGACATTACTACTGAGCGCTTCCGTGCTTCGGAGGGCACGTTAAGCCGTCGGTCCCGGTTGTTGTCTTAGGATGGCAGTCGTTACAGCATGGTGGTAGGGCACTTTGCGAATGCCCGCCTGGCTAGCTACCACCCTCAAGTTGAAAAATCTGTCGCCAAGCACCTAACGGTGTGTTCCGGCAGCTGTCCTTGAGAGCCAGTAATTCTAGGTTAGCCTGAACAACATCTTCGACCACATCATCACTTACCATCAGGTGAGATAGTGGTCAAAGGCTAACCTATCAAGGATAAAAAAAAAAATGGTGGTAGGGTATTTTACTATAGCAGGTACATGATGTGATACGTACCTACGTGAGATTATGCGATCGTAGATAGTTATGAGAAACGATGATTTAGATATAGACCAGCACGTCTCTACTGGTAACCTCTATTACATATATTAAGCACGTACTAACTAAGATAAGAACCAATTGTTGTAGTATATAAGGCATGAATAATGTAAGTTAAGAAAGTCTTAATACAGTCTTAATACACGATGGAACGCTAAAGGATATACAACTCTTTCATTTGGTGGCTCCAAGAGCCGCCATCCCTTCATGGCGACCGTGACAATGGTACTTCCCTTCATTACATTTTTTTTATTTTTATTTATGCTATATAGTTATAAGGCCACTATATAGTATGCTATATAGTGGCCTTTGACCACTATCTCACGTGATGGTAAGATATGATGTGGTCAAAGATGTTGTTCAGGCTAAACTAGAATTACTGGCTCTCAAGGACAACTGCCGGAATTGCCAACCTTATTGTTTCAGAGAAAGCTGAGAACGATATTATTAAACATTAGTCAAATTCAATGCTTCATTTAGTCAAATTTAATGCTTCAAAGACCCAGGCGTGTCTCTTTAGTGCTAAACAGAGTCATTTATCTCTCACTCCTCTTCTCCGAAGTGTGCCTGTTCCGATAACAGACCAACTCGAGCAATTAGGTGTAACTCTTACACCGAAACTCAATTTCCGGTCACTTATTGAGTCCAGGGCTAAATTAGCTGCGAAAAAGCTGGGTGTTCTTAGGAAAGTGCGGCAGTATTTCACATCGGGACCGCTTCTAAATCTCTACCAAGCTCAAGTCCGATCTTGTATGGAATACTGCAGCCATCTCTGGGATGGTTCGGCTAAATACCAGCTAGAAGCCTTGGACTCCATAGATCATCGAGCAAAGAAGCTCATTGGTGACGATGCGTTGGTGGAGGCTAGACTCCAAAGCCTGGAGCATAGACGTTGCCAGTTTATCGGTGTTTTACAGGCTTCACTTCGGAGAATGTGCGATCGATCTACATAACCTCATTCCCTCTTCTCCTTTCTTTCATCGGACGACAAGACGCACTGGAACACGGCATCCATACATGGTCGATATCCCGAAAATACGCACAAAGCGTTTTAAATCCAGTTTTATAATGCGTACGGCTGAAGTATGGAACACCCTACCGGCGTTTTTATTTCCGGAAAGATATAATCTGGAAGTCTTCAAGATCAGAGTAAATAGGTATCTGCTAGGTAAGTATGTTCCACCGTCGACTGCGTCGTCACTTTCCATCAGGTGAGACAGCGGTCAAATGCTTGCTTATCTAATTTAAAAAAAAAAAAAGTTATTACAAATTAATGTATTTATGTTTGATAATTGTTGATAAATATAATATGTAATATTTTTTAAGTAATTCTTAGGCTAAATTACAATTTATATATGTCATAGATTTATAATGGTAATATTAATTTATCCTCATATTTCAATATGAGTATGAAACGATTTTATATTTCTTTGTAATTTAATTTGATTTCTAATTTGACATTTTTGTTACATGTAAGATAAATGTTGCACGCCCTATAATTATAAGTTATAATATTCTTAGAAACAGAAGTAGGTTAAAGAAAATATATTCGCGATCACAACCACTTTCGTTATTTTTCAACATGCAAACATACATTTACCAAAGATGAACCAAATCAACCTAATAACAATTCTACATCAAATAAGAATCTTCTTCTTCTAAGTCGATACGATCTTGGCAGAGCGGTCGTGGTCGTCATGTAGTAGTGGTGGATGGGCAGACAGTACACGCCTCACGATGCGCCGCCATTTGTCTCTGCTTGAGGTCATCCTGGCGCACTTATTTAATGGGTTACCAACAATTTTCTTTATCTGGTCGGTCCATCGAGTGGGTGACCTTCCGCGCGGTCTGGTACCTTCCACTTTGCCCTGTACGACTAGGCGCTCTATGGACAGATTACCACGTCTCGAGACATGACCAAATAAGAATAACTCGACACAATTATGCACAAAAGAATACAAGAAAAATGGCTCTGGTATCCTAAAGCAAAAATACAATCAGCACAGACACTATTTTGAGATTTTATGGCTCTGAACGCCAACGACAAGATGGACGCGTATCCGTTCGAAGAGGTTCATCGAGGTTAGTTCGTAACGCAAGGAGGTTTTGCTGAAAATATCATTTTACACATGTAATTCAGCAATAAATATACTTTTTAACGCACTGTTAGGTGCTTGGCAACTGATTTTCTACTTAAGGGTCGTAGCCAGGCGGGCATTCGCAAAATGCCCTAACAATACTCAAGAAGATACCCAGCCGTAGGCTCCTGGGGTGCAACTTAATGTATTTTATGTGTATATTTAATAGTAACATATGTTTACGGCTGCCTGGGGTGCAACTTAATGTATTTTATGTGTATATTTAATAGTAACATATGTTTTGTCCTCAGGTTGGGCATACATTCATTCTCGGCACGAAGTACTCGGAAGCGCTCAAAGCTAACTTCATAAATGTTGAAGGAAAATCACATCCGTTGATTATGTCTTGTTATGGGATCGGCATCACCAGGTAAGGCTTAATTCTAGGCTAGCCTGAACAACATCTTCGACCACATCATCACTTACCATCAGGTGAGATAGTGGTCAAAGGCTATTAGGCATAAAAAAGGCTTGTTTTTTGCTGATAGGCTAACGTTGGACCACTACGCACCAGTTGGTGAGTGATGATGTCTCAAGGACTACTGCCGGAACACACTGTTAGAATCTTGGCGATAGATTTTCTACTTGAGGGTAGTAGCTAGCCAGGCGAGCATACGCAAAATGACCTTCCATCATGTGGTGAACCTCAATCCAGCGGTGGGGGTCGAATCATGGATCTGCGACACCGCAGTCCATACAAGGTCTCAGATTTTTAACTTTTGAATTGTTTTTACAGATGTGCTACATATAGGTAATCGAGCTAATGCTTGGTCCGAATTGTACTCAGAGCAGTATCGGCACGGAGTGCTCGCGATGCCCCTCCGAGGGGCCGAGAGTACTGTAAAAGCTGAGTGGTGAAGTCATCGATGACATCACACCTATCAGCCGTATAAAAGTTTGGTTCTGTAAGTAAAGGGTTTTTCAACAAGAACTTTGATTTCTAAAACAAAGAATTTAGATGAAGACGATTAAATTTTTTATTGTATTTTGAATAGAAAAGTTTGGCAATTATGAATGAAAAATTATATCTGGCAAATATCTACCACGAGCACGCTGACAGATGTCGATTCTTTCATCAAAGTTTTTAATAACTTTTTGGCAAAATGGCGGGTCTATTTCGTTAATCACATGACGGATTTTGAGTTTTAAGGCTGCAATTATTACTATTAACTATTGGCTCCGTATAGACTCTGTCCTAAACATAGCCCCACCATAAATAGTCCAATACACACGGTCTGGCTGATCACTGTTCGTGAAATTATGTGATCGGGAAATTTCGTTTGCAATAAATTGAATGTTTCATGGGCTGTGAGACATGCACCTTCCGGTGGAACACGCGTTGGTGTTGGCACATTTTGTACCGAGCCTGTCGACTCAAATTGAGCGACCAAATTTTTAATAGCGGTCTCAGAAGGACGATTATTTTCACGTATATTATCATGAATTTTACGAAATGTTACTTTAACAGAACCACCATTTTCATAATGTATATTAATTATTTTAATGCAATTTTCGAGCGAAATTGAATTTATTGTAACAATTACTTTAACAATGCCAAAGCATCTACTACGAATACGTCAAAAACAAAATGTCAAAACTGTCATGCTGTTGGTGTTGCCCCAATTGTAAAACAAAGTTCTTGTTGAAAAACCCTTTACAATTTGGACCAGCTCTGAGCTTGCTGTTAGTACCAATTGCGTAAACCGGACCGCACCCCTATTATGTCACTTTGATATTTTTTTTGAGTATTAAATTTTTTGGTTAAGATAGAATATTTAACGCAATTCTTTTTTTTCTAGATTATTAGCTGCTAGTATAGAAGCATTATCAAGCGAAAAGTCGTTAAGATGGCCGCGAGCTATTGCTCCGTACGACACTATTGTTATTGGACCTAAAGTAAGTCTTTGTTTCCTATTTACACTTCTACATCTTCACTAATATTATTAAGAGGAAAGATTTGTATTATTGTATGTAACGAATAAACTCAAAAACTACTGGACGGTTTTGAAAAATCCTTTCACCATTAAAATTCTATATTATCCCTAACGAACATGGACACTAAAAAGTTGTTTTTTTTTTAGAATTTTTTGTATATTACCCTTACGAAGCTGGGAGGAGCCGCTAGTTTTAATATAATTTTCAATTTATACACCATGGTTTACCTTGTAATATCACATATTGCACATTGCATGGTGTTAGGGCATTTTGCGACTGCTCGCCTGGCTAGCTACCACCTTCAAGTAGAAATCTGTCGCCAAGCACCTAACAGTGTGTAACGGCTGCAGTCTTTGAGAGCCAGTAATTATGAAATTACAGGCACATGAGGCTTAACAAATGTATGTCATACGGTGATGACAGTGCAGTTCGTCACAAGTGACGAAATGCATCTGTTATAGGCAGAGCTTAACACTTAGCATCAGGTGAGGTTCATGCGTGTTCAGTGAAACCACACCAACATACAAAAAAAACCCTTAACAACGACTCTTCAGCCACATCATCACTTACCATCATGTATGATAGTGGTCAAAGAATAGCCTGTCAGATATATAATATTAGGTTTTTTTTTTTCAACAGGAAGGTTCAAAAGAGTGGTCTACCCATGGTCGTGATAAAATACATGAAGTGTGTAAAGAGATCTCCCAAGATGGCGGCGACGTAATCATAGACGACAGGCATAACCTCACCATCGGGAAACGTCTTATGATGGCCGACAGGTATAAACTAAATTGCACCATATTTCTTTTGCAGGAAGTTTCAAAAGAAACTCATTCGTTTGGCGGCACGTACCTACAAAAATATGGACTACGGCAGGCATATGTAAAAAAGTACCTGCATCTTGTATAGAGTAGAAGATAATAAAAAAAAATGTGTTTTGAAATGTAGCACATGGGATGTAATGAAGAATGTTTACGTCTGAATATTTAAGTGACCCAAAATAGATGTTCCGCTTTTTTTAGTTACATTTTATAGTTAAGAATATTTCAAAATATATGTAATTGTACTTTCTAAATCAATATTAAAGAAATCGACCCTATTTTATACTTTAATCAAATGATAGTACTTATAAGATTTTGACGATTCAACATAATATACAATTGGAGCACGAAATTTCGACAGAAATGGCTGAGCCCAGGTGACCGAGCGGTTTAGGCATCCGGCGCGAAGTCAGAGGACGCGGGTTCAATTCCCGCCCGGGGCAACAACATTTTGTGCTTCTATAATTTGTAAAATATGATTTTCGCTTAGCACGCGGTAGTGTTTGTAATCATATTTAGAAATATCAGTACTATCAGTACTAATATTATAAATGTGAAAGTAACTCTGTCTGTCTGTCTGTTACGCTTTCACGGCAAAACTACTGGACCGATTTGAATGAAATTTGGTATGGAGATGGTTTGAGATCCGGGAAAAAACATAGGATAGTTTTTATCCGACTGCGCAAAAAGAGGTTAATGTTTTTGCGCGATAACCGACATACGCGCGGGCGGAGCCGCGCCCGGAAAGCTAGTATCTAATAATACATTACAGGCACAAGAGACTTTTAACATCAGGTGGTCCTCGTACTTTCTTTCGGTAAACATTTTTTTTTTTAAAAGATTGAAAAAAAAATTTTAACAAAAAATGGAACCGACTTCAACACTCAAAAGTGTGAAATAACTTGTTGAAGTCGGTACCATGATGGTTCAAATGTACCTATTATGACAATATTGTGAGCATGGTACCGACTTCGACAAGTTATTTCACACTTTTGAGTGTTGAAGTCGGTTCCATTTTTTTATAAAAAATTTTTTTTCAATCTTTTTAGTGTAACTCAAAAACGGCTAGACCGATTTTGATGAAATTTAAAATGGAACCAAACGACAAGCATCAGCTTTCAAACAAAAAAAGAATTTTCAAAATCGGTTCACCCAGTCAAGAGATCTGAGGTAACAAACATAAAAAAAAAAAAAAAAAAATACAGACGATTGAGAACCTCCTCCTTTTTTGGAAGTCGGTTAATAAAATAAAAAAAATAAGTATATCTTAAAATGTTGGTTAGGACTAGCAGAAGTCAACCCTAAGAGGTTGTTCGCATTTTACCAATAACCCTGTATACCCGAGCGGTAAGGCTGTGAGTTGTGAGGCCAAGTAGCAGAATGTCAGACTCGTAATATGTTTAATATACATAAATTTAAATGGCCCAACACTACATACAGGGTTATTGGTAAAATGCTAACAACCTCCTAGGGTTGACTTCTGCTAGTCCTAACAAACATATTGAGATGATGTATTTTTGTTTTGAAAAAAAAATATTTTGATATAAAATTTTTCTTAAATATTTTTTTGTGTTTTTTGATGGAATAAGCACGAGGGACACCTGATGTTAAAAGTCTCTTATGCCTGTAATGTATTATATGTATATAATTTTTTTTATTACTCTGCTCGACGTAAATATTCAAAGCTCTATTCAAGGGGAGCTCGGAGCGGTCCAGTGTAGTCGCGGCGGGCGCTCTTGGCTCGGAGAAGGCTTTAAAAGACAAAAAAAAATGGAAAACAAATAAAAACATCTCAAAATGTTTGTTAGGACTAGCAGAAGTCAACCCTAAGAGGTTTTTAGCATTTTACTAATAACCCTAAAACAACTAAACTAAATGGGCACACCTGTATTTGTGCTAAGTATTAGAAACAATACATTGCGTTTTGTAAAACAATAAATTTTTTTTTCAGAATGGGCTACCCCAACATCATAGTGTGTGGAAAGTGTGCATTGGAGTCCCCCCCGCGGTACGAGGTGTACAGAACCGGCGATGGAACTGCCCCCCTCATCTGCACTCTTGACGAAGTCGCGCAAAGCACACGAGTTAACGAAAAAATTGCAAATAAATTGTAAAAGTTATGCCTGCGTTTCTTTTTTCATCTTTTTTTTCTGTTTGAATCAATGATAGCCGAGCGGTAATAGCTGACTGCCGTGCTGAAGGTCCATGGTTCGATTCCATCACCGGTTTGACCTTCACCGCGTGGTGGAAGGGCTTTTGTGAAACTTGCCTGGCTAGCGACCACTCTCAAGTAGAAAATCTGTCGCCAAGCACCTAACGGTGTGTTCCGGCAGCATTCCTTGAGAGCCAGTGAAATTACAGGCATAAGAGACTTAACAACTATGTCTCAAGGTGACGGGCGCAGTGCAATTCGTGAATTTTGAAGCGCTCGTAACGAAGTTTGCTTAACCATTCTGAACCGATCAGCAAAGTTAAGCAACGTCCGCCGCGGTCATGAGTTGATGGGTGAAATCTGTTAACAAGCATACATAATCACAGTGCCCAAACGTACTTAAAGATTCACTGAGAGCGTCTAAACCTGTGGTGACTTTTACACTCTCTGGTCTGTATGCAGTACAATAGCCATTCTAGCCCCCGGCAGAATAACTTCCAACCATAGTTGCTCTAAAAACCAACCCCCCCCCTCTACCATTTGACTTTCGCGATTTATGGTGAAAACTAGAATCAGGAATAACAGGAGCGATCATTTCCGCTCGTTCCACTACGATCCCCTATTTCAGTCCCCCAGGGGACTGTACAACACTCACTATTCCACTAGAGTCCCCCAGGGGACTGTACAGCACTCACTATTCCACTACAGTCCCCCATAGGAACACTGCTTACCAATTGATTTCGTATTTAGGTTATTTTTCTTGTCCATCTCTTATCCAAGTCTCATTAAGAGCAAATTAGTTGTCATACTAGCTTCAAACTCATCCCTGCCTGTGTTCACGGATCTTATATTTAAAAGACCAAGCCTCAAATTTTTAGTAGCGGATTTTGTCATATCCATTTTTTTTTTTTTATGCCTGTTAGGTTAGCCTTTGACCACTATCTCACCTGATGGTAAGTGATGATGTGGTCGAGGATGTTGTTCAGACTTACCTAGAGTTACTGGCTCTCAAGGACAGCTGCCGGAACACACCGTTAGGTGCTTGGCGACAGATTTTCAACTTGAGGGTGGTAGCTAGCCAGGCGGACATTTGCAAAGTGCCCTACCACCATGCTGTAACGACTGCTATCCTAAGACAACAACCGGGACCGACGGCTTAACGTGCCCTCCGAAGCACGGAAGCGCTCAGTAGTAATGTCACCAACGGTCACCCATCCAAGTCATGACCGCGTCGGACGTTGCTTAACTTTGCTGATCGACTCAGAATGGCTAAGCAAACTTGGCTACGAGCGCTTCAAATTATCAAATATTAAATATCAAATATTATATTTGATATTAAATTATCAAATATTATATGTACATAACACATGAACTGCTACATTTCGTGGACAGGAGTGTTTAGTGTAGGTGTGGTGTTGCACAGTCAGTATGGTGTACCTAATAAAAAATAATAACAATACATTTAAATTGATAAATATGGAAATGTTTAAAAAAACGATTATTTAAAATTATTTTGGTAATATTTATCATTTTGCAATTAACTATACAATTAAATACATTTAAAATTATATTATTTATATAGAGTAATTGCCAGAGATAAAATAAAAAGAAAGTATTCTTCAAACAATCATACGGTTTAACGCATAAATTAACATTTGCAACAGTAATACAACAGAACCAATTCTTAAGACAAAACCACTTATAGATGTCCAAAGTACAACGCTTAGTGGGAGCGAAAGTCTGAGTGGAACAGGCAAACTTAATCGCATTTAGGAGCAGGGCGCATTCTAAATACTGTGTCCAAATCACCGCCGTGGCGAATACGAAACGCCTGTTTACCATCCGCTTCTCAAAGTCAAAGTCAAAATCATTTATTCAATTTAGGCGTCTACGACGCTCTTATGAAGGTCAATTACAAATTTTAATATTGAAATATACTACATTGTACTGCCACGTTCAGCAAACAAAAAATATAGAGCCACTGCAAGAAGAACGGGCAAGAACCTCGGGGCCATTCTTTTAAACGTTTTTTAAAAATGTGTTAAGTACATACTATATAGTAAAATTATTACAATACTTAATTAACATTACGTAGGAGACAGGCGCTAGCTTGGCAGAGGCGAACCAGTCCAAGCATTTTTGTCGTTTAAGTAATCACAAACTGTGTAGTAAGATTTCTTCATCAAAATATTCTTCACATGCAACTTGAATTTTCTTTCTGTGAGCGTTGTAATATGTTTGGGTAATTTATTATAAAACCGCACACAATTGCCTAAGAAGGACCTTTTATTTGTCTTTGCTAATCTAAAACCTGGCACCGCTATTTTATCTTTATTCCTAGTGTTATAACTTCTAACTAAAACTCTACCTTCTCGCGTCCAAGCGTATTTCCAGTTGAATTGTTTGCATAGAGTGCGAGCACGACCAAATATTAGTCGGTTGTCTTTAGTTAGACGCTCATTAACGTAGATTGGGCGCGGAGTTCCTGCTAACTCAATATCGCCAGTAGTCAGGTGACGTTGCGAACGCACGCTTCGCAGCACTTGCTCGAGCACCGCGCGCCTTAACAAACGTACGACAATGGGACGCGGCCGCTGTTTGCCATCCTGATCAACACGCATTGGACCAACTCTCCGGGCCTCCACAATATCACGTTCATCCACGGCTAAGCCAACTTTGCTAAAGATGAGCCCAGTTATGTGCATGACGTTTTCTCCACTATTCTCAGTCACTCCGCTTACATCGATGTCATTTCGAAGAGCCTGTTGCTCCCTGTCACTAAGTTCCTGTCTTAACAGGTGTATCTTTGTTTCAAAGGCTTGGGTCTTCATACAAGATGCTTCTAGTTGTACAAGCCTAGACTCTTGACTGTCTAACCGCTCTGAGAAGTCTTCCATTCTACTGGTGCAACTCTCGTACATCCCTCTTAGGTCTCTTAATTCCCCTCGGACTTACTCCCGAAAGGATCAAACTCTTTTCGAAAACCATTCATCTCCATCCGTAAGGCCCTTAACTCTTCAAGCAGCTGATCACTATAGTCTCCATGTCCTTGAGATGACTCTTCCACTGCGAGTTCTGTAATCACTTTCACAGTGTCTGTGTTGTCCTTTCGTGGTTCATTCGCAACGCAACAATGACATATCCAGTTCTTTGGAGACTGGTTTGGAGTGACATTTACACATTGTCGATGGTACATAAGTTTACATTTTATACAAGTAACGCCACCTGACAGGAATATGCCACAACCGCCGCACTTGCTCATATTGACATTTTCTATAAAGGGTATATGAATCACGATCAATATAGTAGACTACTTCTTATAAAAGTTTAGATCTTATACGATAGATGGCGCTTATACAAATGACTGTAGAAATATTTATTTAAATTATTCTTATCTCCCTTTATATAATGGTAGTGGATTATGCGAGTGCCGTCCTCGAACAAGCAGAATAATGTTTCTGCTGCTTTTATCTCCCTGGGGTAAATTTGATCACGGCGAACGAAGCTATCAACGTTCAGATTTTCAGATAACTATCAATTATTGGGTTCGAAATGCACGGATAACACTTCCACACTTAGATTTCACCACTATTTACAATTACTTTTGAAGTTATTGCACTTTTGAGACCAAATACTATTTTAAAAACATTAAATACGATTCACCTGTTTTGTTGACACGGTCTACCCACAACCGACCACCAATTATCGGATCCACCATTTACCGGATACTTTCCGAGTAGTTTCGGGCTATGTTGCTCAGAACGTAAACGTGCTGCGCCCCGCGCTCGCCGTCACCAACTGTGACTCCCAGACGAAGGGCTACAATATAATTATCTAGCCCGAAAGTGGTCGGAATCTATCCGTAAATATTACGTGAGTCCCAGCCGGGTGCCCATTTTGTTATAATGGACAAAAGTCGCGATAGTTTTCTAACTGAAATTTGGATGACCTTAGCTTTACGCATGTATAAATATTACATATCCAAGAAAAGAAAACAATTCATAAGTGGCGGAGTAAACGCGAAAAAAATCACACAGTCGATTTAAAAACTTATCAATTCAATACAGTTTATTACGTTTAGCCCAAAATTCATGAAATAAAAATTTTTAATTAACTGTGAAGCTTAAAGTTAGGTATATTACTATGATTTTGTTATATTTAAAAAAGTATAGTTCCGATCGCGCTCCATCCAATGGGAAACGATCGCGGCCCGCGTGTTTTGATGCGTGGAGCTATTGAAATCGGATTTTTAATTTGGAAAATACACGAAATTTTGAAAAATATGACTGTAAATCGTTGATAACTTTTTTACTATTGAAACTAAAGACCTAAAAGCAACGCAGGACGGTCCGCTACCAGCGGCCGCAATATACAAAACACAAAAACAACACACAATTAGGAAACAAACAAGGACAACACGAAAATATGAAATTTCTTACAATAATATTTGTAAAAACAGGTTTTTGCTGTCTGGTGTAGGATTTTACTGTAGTACAATGTAATTTAAACTGTCTAGTTGATTTGCGCTACCTATATTTATAGCATTCACGGGTTTCATTTCAATTTGGATTTCGCTGTGTCTAGGCGAAGACTGAACCTATCCGAGGTTAGCATACTTATTTGCAAAAAATAATAAAGTGTTACCGACATAAATAGCAAACTAGAATTTGCTCTTCGATGTGGTATGACGGGTCAAATAATAAAGTTCACTACATATGGCTATAGTCAGAAAAAACACAGCACTGAGCACGGTCGAATCGATTCACCTTGTGCACAAGGAAAAATAATATATTAATAACCTGTTCTTAAAACTTGAAGAATGCGTTACAAAGTTATCATGGTGAGTGCTAAATGTGCTTTAATCTGTTATCATCTTGGTTATATCATTTTGGAGTTATTTCGGTAAGTAAATTTTTACCTTACAAGCTCGGAAAAGTGTTGTTTACGTTGTTTATCATTCGAAAACTGCGTGTAAAAGTGCTTCTTATTCCCTAGCGCGGAAATGTTTTTGAAATTCGAAACTATGAAAGTGCCAGGAAAATTTACTTTATATATTACCAAGTTTAGTTATTCAACTTTTCATTTTTACTCTTAATTTAGGCAAGTTTACAGCGTTAGATATTTATACTGTTTTTCTTGCTCCTAAACGAATTTTCTAGCTGGAATGAGGTGAACGATTGTGTTTTATTTTGCGTCGGGAGCTAAGTTATTATACGTCTTGTATATTTGAAGCTTTTGGTACTATTATATATTTTGGATCACTATTTTGCATCACAGCAAAGGATTCTAGGATTGAACGGTGAGCGATCTCATCGTTCAATTCTAGAATCCTTCGCTTCCCTAGGTTACAACACGAGTATTCGCGCCAAATACCAACTTTGCTGGCTTGCATAACTTATGTCTAACTCTCAGAGAAATTCTTCTATTTTGTCAGAGATCTAACTACTTATAATATTTAGTATTTTATCCTGTGCAGTTATATTGTTAGATACATTTAAAGGTAGTCTACATACATACGTAGTTTCGGTACCCAAGACTTTAAACTCTGAAACGGTGAAACTTTGCATGGACATGTACCTATGCAAAGTTTCACCGAGTTTAAAGTCTTGGGGTTTCTACATACCTAAGTATTTTGTTTACATTCTCTATGCCTGTTTTTTGCCGCCGGTTTTTCGTTTTATTCCTTCTAAGTAGGTATATATCTATATTATATTCTTCGTAACTCTTTCCATACATACCTACGTAGTTTCGCCGGGTTTTCATTATATTATTTACTAGCGGCCCGCCCCGGCTTCGCACGGGTAATTACGACTATAAATTGAGTAAGCTATCCTATCTTTCAATTTGGATCAAATTGTACACGGTGTGCAAATACAATTGGTTCAGTAGTTTAGGAGTCCATTGCGGACAAACAACGTGACACGTAATTTTTATAATAAGGATTATACGGAAATATGGAAAACCTGAAGCAATATAAAAACTATCACCAAATTTGAACTAGCTACCACCCTCGCGTAGAAAATCTGTCGCCATGCACCTAACGGTGTGTTCCAGCAGCTGTCCTTGAGAGCCAGTACTCTAGGTTAGTCTGAACAACATCTTCGACCACATCATCACTTACCATCAGGTGAGATAGTGGTCAAATGCTAGCCTATTAGCTATAAAAAAAAATAAAGTGGTTACCAGTTGCCACTACATTCAAAAACTATGATGGGGCATGTCTTTGTGATTGGTAGGATCTGGGCGGTCTTTAACATGTGGGAAGCATTAGTTAAGCGTCAACGTTTTGTCTTTTTCAGTTCTCAAAGGCCGTTGTCTATTTCTGGCTGCTAGTGGCATTAGCCCGTGCCGCTGCCCAGAATGAGAGCTTGGACTCTCTCTTAGACGAAGTTTTCGCAGAAACGAGTTCGAGTGCCTCTGCTGCCGGAGTTCCTGTTACTGAACAATCTAGTGCAACGCCTGAACAGGATGGTAAGTGTTTATTGTACGAAGTGAGCCCTATCACTGTCCCACAATCTGAGCATTTTGTGGTACACTTTACTGAAAAACTATCACGCCTATAGATTTGTGCTTTAACATAGTAATTTAAGCTAAAGGGCCTCCTCTTATGCTCAATTTCAATTCTACCGGCGGACAAGCCCAATATTGATGTAAAAACGCAATATGGTAAGATAGTGGTGGGTTGAACCTACACAACCTAATATTAATTTTACCAATTAGTTCAGGACAGTCGACTTGGTTTGACAATATTTTGAATAAGAAAGTTATATCAGAAATATCTCTTCTTAGCGTCAGAGGTAAGAGATATAATTGTCTATATAGCTGAAGATATTTTTGAAGCAGTGATAACTCAGTGGCTTTGGCTTTGGACTGCCGCGCAGCAGGTCTATGGTTCAAATCCCGCCGCGGGCTTGAGCTTCACCGCATGGTGGAAGGGCATTTTTTCTAATGCCCGCCTGGCTAGCGACCACCCTCAAGTTGAAAATCTGTCGCCAAGCACCTAACGGTGTGTTCCGCCAGCTGTCCTTGAGAGCCAGTCATTCTAGGTTAAGCCTATTAACACCTTCGACCACATCATCACTTACCATCACGTGAGATTGTGGTCAAAGGCTTACCTATCAGCAAAAAAAAAGATAGTTTACAGATTTGTGTGAAATATGGAGTTTAAAACATAAAAAATTAAGAAATTTCATCTGCATTAGCTCAATCCGCGTAACGTATTGGTTATAGCGATATTCACAACTTGACGTCCGTTCGACGTGACTCCCATGATAAGACTAACTGGTGCAGCGCCATCCCTCAACCACGTTGCGACTTTTGTGGCAGGGTGCGTTGAAGTCAATATAAATACTTTCATCGTTTAGAGATAATCTTTAAAACATTTAAAATTATCTAATTTTTAACACTATAACTTAACAGATGTCTTGAACGAAAAGGTGGACACAATCATCGATAGAATCTTCGGAAAGAATGAGACAACTGAGAAAACTCCCTCTGGATCCACTACATCATCAGATGTGGAGTCTATCATCAACCAGATATTTTCCGACGTCACGACGACTACCACCCGGAGGCCAACACCTACACGCGCAGGTCAGTGGTATTAAATAGTCAGTGATATTGAACATGACAAACACCAGCTTTATAATATAAAAAATAAACAAAATCGGTACACCCTGTACAAAGATATGAGGATAAATACAGTCGAATTGAGAACCTCCTCCTTCTTTTAACGCGGTAAAAAAAATACAATCGAATTAAGCACCTCCTTCTTTTGGAATTCTGTTAATATTAAGTAATAAGAGATATTGAAAAAAAAAAAATGAAAACATCACATTAAAATTTTGAAAAACATTTTTTAATTAATATGTATCTAGTCGCAGTGCCGCCAAATTTGCCATTTTTCAGTGCCAATTGTACAAACTCGGTGAAATGTTGCATTTATGCATTGTATTTGAATCTAAAATCTATGGTTTTTTTTAAAATATTGTTAAGTTTGCAATAACGCCTGCTACAACTGCTGTAGTACAACGCAAGTTGAACTATAGGTGTCGCTCCATCCCAATACGATGGTTGCATGAAGAACGAGAGCAAGAATTACATTTATGAGTCATTGTGTCATGTTAGCTCAATTGGTTAGAGCATACCCCGGCTAAAGGGGTAGATGGACGCGGGTTCGAATCCCGCACATGACTATATTTTTTTCTGTCGTAAATTTGAAATTTTGTAATATATACTTTTAATATGCCAGTTCTCCATGAAACTTGTATATTAAAAATTATTTGGAAAATCGCCTTGTATATTCATTCTTGTTATTACATTTATAGAAAAATTAAATAACAAGTATAAAATTATTAAAAAAGTAAAAAAACCGACTGAAAATGATTTATTTTCGTTAAGCGATTTATTGTTCCATTGAAATAAAAACTGAAAACTTATTATATATATTTATAGAATCGTTTTATATAACTCTTCGTTTTGATACCCCACTCGATGGGTTTGGAAGAAAACATTTTTTTACCTCATAATATGGGCTCTAAAATCCGTTAGTTTGTTTTCCTATTTTTTTATGTACCTAGTATCACTTGGGTTATCAAGACGAATCTAACGATATCTCTGACATCAAAATTGGTTAAGCCGTTTAGAAGTTATGGTGGAATTTGAAGCAGTGAAAGCTCAGTGGCTTTGGCTATGGACCGCCGCGCAGCAGGTCCATGGTTCGAGTCCCGCCGCTGGCTTGAGCTTCACCGCATGGTGGAAGGGCATTTTAGCGAATGCCCGCCTGGCTAGCGACCACCCTCAAGTGGAAAATCTGTCGCCAAGCACCTAACGGTGTGTTCTGGCAGCTGTCCTTAAAAGCCAGTAATTCTAGGTTAAGCCTGCTAACACCTTCGACCACATCGTCACTTACCATCAGGTGAGCTTGTGGTCAAAGGCTTACCTATCTGCAATAAAAAACAAAAACCCCACAAACATACCCTGAACATGAACCCTGAAAAGTTACCTCTCCTCTTTTTGGGCAGGCATGTAATAAAAGGGAAAACTGGATAACCAGAAGCATGATATTAGGCTCAAGGGCAAACATGCTAAAGTTTACCGAGTTTACCTCTTGGTATGGCTTTAGCATGGTGGTAGGGCACTTTGCGAATGCCCGCCTGGCTAGCTACCACCCTCAAGTTGAAAATCTGTCGCCAAACACCTAACGGTGTGTTCCGGCAGCTGTCCTTGAGAGCCAGTAACTCTAGGTAGTCTGAACAACATCCTCGACCACATCATCACTTACCATCAGGTGAGATAGTGGTCAAAGACTAACCTATAAGGCATAAAAAAAAAACCTCATAATATGGGCTCTAAAATCCGTTAGTTTGCTTTCCTATTTTTTATGTACCTAGTATCACTTGGGTTATCTCGAATCTAACGATATCTCTGACATCAAAATTGGTTAAGCCGTTTAGAAGTTACGGTGGAATTTGAAGCAGTGATAGCTCAGTGGCTTTGGCTATGGACTGCCGCGCAGCAGGTCCATGGTTCGATTCCCGCCGCTGGCTTGAGCTTCACCGCATGGTGGAAGTGAATTTTTGCGAATGCCCGCCTGGCTAGCGACCACCCTCAAGTGGAAAATCTGTCGCCAAGCACCTAACGGTGTGTTCCGGCAGCTGTCCTTGAGAGCCAGTAATTCTAGGTTAAGCCTGCTAACACCTTCGACCACATCGTCACTTACCATCAGGTGAGATTGTGGTCAAAGGCTTACCTATCTGCAATAAAAAAAAGCCCACAAACATATCCTGAACATGAACCCTGAAAAGTTAACTCTCCTCTTTTTCGGCAGGCGTGTAATAAAAGGGAAAACTGGATAACCAGAAGCACGATATTAGGCTCAAGGACATACATGCTAAAGTTCACCGTGTTTAACTCTTGGTATATAAAATACTAGCTTTCCGGGCGCGGCTCCGCCCGCGCGTATGTCGGTTATCGCGCGAAAACATTAACCTCTTTTTGCGCAGTCAGATAAAAACTATCCTATGTTTTTTCCCGGGTCTCAAACTATCTCCATACCAAATTTAATTCAAATCGGTCCAGTAGTTTTGGCGTGAAAGCGTAACAGACAGACAGACAGACAGAGTTACTTTCGCATTTATTATATTAGTACTGATGAGGAAACTACATTTGTAGGTAAGAAAACGCTAGCATTAAAATTGGAGGTACAAGATTAACATGCGATAGTGTTAAAAAGAATATTTAGAAATAAGTTTCCTATATTGTTTCAGAGGTTCAATCCTGTAAAACACCGGATGGCAAAGATGGCGTGTGTGTGACATATTTCATGTGCATAAATAATTCCATCATTATAACTGACGGAAAAAGCGAAGTGGACATCAGGTACATCGTTTCTATATATTTATATATACAGGGTTATTCTTAAAACGCTAACAACCTCTTAGGGTTGACTTCGGCTAGTCCTAACAAACATTTTGAGATGTTTTTTTTTTGTTTTGCAATAAATTTTTGTAAAAGAAAACATAATTTCGGAAAACTGGCAAGCTCGAAGCATAGATAGCTCAGGGATGTACATAAAAAAAATTTACACATTTCTATGTGTTTAAAGCGCTGTGAAGACACTTAGTTTTCTTTAAAACAGAAATGCGTGAAAGTTTTAGATGAGCGAGGTCTTTTTAAAAGCTTTTATTTAACTTGCAATGTTAGATGCGTGGCGACAAATTTTCTCCTTGAGAGTAGTAGCTAACCAGGCGGGCATTCGCAAAATGCCCTACCTAACTGGGACCGACGACTTAACGTGCCCTCCGAAGCAAGTGCACGCTCAGTAGTAAAGTCACCAGCGGTCACCCGACCAAGTCAAGACCGCGGCGGACGTTGCTTAACTTTGCTGATTATCTTCAAAATCCCTCTCTCCAAATCCAAAACATTTATTATTTATTTATCTATATTAACCCAAAACTCAATATCACAAAATATTTATGATAAATTCACAATGTATTTATTCTATATAAGGTGACTATTAATTCATCAACAATACTGCGGGGGATGGTGTAGAATCGATAACTGAATGTGATCCACTCATAATTAATTTTCACATAAACAAAATTAATAATAACTATTGCCTAAGCTGTGGCGCGTTGACTTTGAGAATGATAGCGACGACAACACTCGCGGCCGCCGTGGACTAGACTCACACATACACACGCGTTCTAGGTATTCTAACGTATTGCGAGGGCAATGAACTCGGTAGGTATACCTACGCATTGCGAGGGCAATGAACTCGGTAGGTATTCTAACGCATTGCGAGGGCAATGAACTCGGTAGGTATACAGATTATGGTAAGGAACCCTTCGTGTATCCTACCGAGTTCATTGCCCTCGCAATGCGTAGGTATACCTACTGAGTTCATTGCCCTCGCAATGCGTTAGAATACCTAGAACGCGTGTGTATGTGTGAGTCTAGTCCACGGCGGCCGCGAGTGTTGTCGTCGCTATCATTCTCAAAGTCAACGCGCCACAGCTTAGGCAATAGTTAGTATTAATTTTGTTTATGTGAAAATTAATTATGAGTGGATCACATTCAGTTATCGTTTCTACACCATCCCGCGCAGTATTGTTGATGAATTAATAGTCACCTTATATATATTATAGTATATATTCTGAAGCGTTCTTAGAGAAGTTTGCTTAGCCGTTCTTAACCGATTATCTAAGTAAAGCAACGTCGCGGTCAGGAGTTGGATGGGTGACCGCTGGTGACATTACTACTGAGCGTGCACGTGCTTCGGAGGACACGTTAAGCCGCAAGCGTAAGCCTTCCCGGTTGCTGTCTTACGATGATAGTCGATATAGCATAATGGTAGGACATTTTACGAATGCGCGCCTGGTTAGCTAACTACTCTCAAGGAGAAAATCTGTCGCCACGCATCTAACAGTGTGTTCCGGCAGCTGTCCTTGAGAGCCAGTAATTCTAGGCTAGCCTGAACAACATCTTCGACCACATCATCACTTATTATCAGGTGAGATAGTGGTCAAAGGCTAACCTATCATCTATTATTAAAAAAAAACTTTTTTTAAAAAAACACAAATTATGTGCTACGAGGCTACGAGTCGCTAGTATTTATTTGAATGGCTTTGCGAAGTGATCCTTCTGGCTTCCTTTTTAGGGTTCCGTACCCAAAGGGTAAAAACGGGACCCTATTACTGAGACTTCGCTTTCCGTCCGTCCGTCCGTCTGTCACCAGGCTGTATCTCAAGAACGGCTATAGCTAGACAGTTGAAATTTTCACAGATGATGTATTTCTGTTTCCGCTATAACAACAAATACAAAAAAATAAAAAAATATTTTTTTTTAAGGTGGTCTCCCATACAACAATCTTTGTTTTTTTCTACCGTTTCTTGCTTGATACTAATAACGGTGAGAGGTAGACGCTTTAACTGTTAACAGAATATTTAGTTTTATGTTATCTCTAAATATAAATAATTAAAACAAAATAAAATAAATAATTACGGGAGCTCCCATACAATAAAAGAGGTTTTCGCCATTTATTAGTTGAAATTTCGCGGCATCTGTGTATATTTTTTTTAAATTTAATACTTTTTTGTTACAAAATTACAAGAGGAAAAATTGAAGTCATGTGCGGGATTCGAACCCGCGTCCATCCTTCCATAACTCATTTTTTTTTCGTATCGTTCTTATTTTTTTTAACCATCGTATTGGGATTCGAATCCCGCACATGACTGAAATTTTTCCTCTCGTAAAATTGTAAATTTGTAATGTAATCCGCGGACGCGTTATTACAAATATAAATAATTCTTTTTTGTTGTTTATATTCTAGAAAAAGGCGCTCAATCGAAGAACATATTCATTCACGTCGTAAAAGGTAAGAATGTCTTTTTATTTCTTTTATTATTCATGCTCCTCTGTAGAATTCTGAGAGTGCCTGTTTCATCGTAGCTGAGAATCAACTGAACCAATTTCGATGAAGTTTCTGTGTTGGTTTTTGGAGTTGTTATGAAGTAACTGTGCATATTTTTAAATATGATTACAAGCACAACATATCGCGTGCTAAGCGAAAATCGCATTTACTTATTATTGGAGCATATTTTTTTTGTGCCGGAATCGAATCTGCGTCCTCCAATATAGCGCTGGATGACTAAACGGAATATCTGTATACATTTTGGAAATTTGTTAGTTTTAAGAAAGTTGAGAACATATAGGAAGTTGAAAAAATTAAGGTAATTTATTCGCTAAGAATCCGATAGTACTTTAATATTTTTTCTTAATTTTTACTTCTAGGTTAGCCTGAACAACATCTTCGACCACATCATCACTTACCATCAGGTGAGATAGTGGCCAAAGGCTAACCTATCAGGCATAAAAATAAATAAATAAGAAAAGTGATTATACGATATTGAAGTATTTGAAAAGCCTTTTTTTATTAATTCTTCGGTTGAAGGACTGGGTACTTCAATGGAAGAAATACCCATGGTGCCACGGGACATCATTAATATTGGCCGCATCATGTAAGATTGAAGCGTTGTTTGGTTATTGAAACAATAAACAAATAAAATGCTGGGCACGCTGCCAACTGGGAGTGGGCTGGAGCATTGAGACTGCCTATGAGTCTGCTATGACTTATGGGTTGTCTAAATGCTTTTATTGTAGTAGCTGTAGTGTTGTATATAGTTCATAGTATTTTGTTTAATAAAGGAACACCGCCATTAAAAAAAAATGCATAGATAGGTTGTGTAATGAAGACTGTACTATATATTTTTGGCAGTTGTCTGAACGGTGTACAAAAATTTCAGATATATGAAACTCGTTTGTAGTTTAAATTAATACAATATTTTTATATACATGAAAGAAAAGTTATATATAATTAAATGCAAAGCTCTCTGATAAACCAAGTTTTTTGTTTGATATACTGGGTCGAATTTTTTTTTAAGTGACGAACTGCGCTACTGCCGTCACCCTGAGTCATACAACTGTTAAGTCCTATATGCCTGTAATTTACTGGCTCTCAAGGACTGCTGCTGGAACACACTGTTAGGTGCTTGGCGACAGATTATTTAATTGAGGGTGGTAGCTAGCCAGGCGAGCTGTCGCAAAAAGCTCTTCCACTATGCGGTGAAGCTCAAGCCCGCAACGGGTTTCGAACCATGGACCTGCTGCGCGGCAGTCCGTAGCTAATGCCACTGAGCCATCACTGCTTCAAATTTCAAAGCTTGCTCGATTTAAAGAGTATTTAATACAAAGAGTCGAGTTGAGTCTAGTCAGACTGCCGCCTGAAAGCCCGATGTCTTGCGGGAGGCCGCTGATATCCTAGTACTCTAGTCGTTTTAACTCTTATTACAGATACGAAATAACCTATCATAATACAATTTTATATTAAAATTTATATATTACATAAATAATAATGATTATACATAATCATTTTATAATTTTATCGTTCGTAAATTATATAGGGTGGTTGGAAAAATGCTAACAACCTCTTAGGGTTGGCTTCTGCTAGTCTCATTAAACATTTTGATATTTTTTTTTGTGGTTTAATTTTTATAATTTTTTTGTGTTTGTTTATGTGTATTTGACGGGATAAACACAAGGACCACCTGATGTTAAAAGTCTTGTGCCTGTATTTTACTATTTTATATATTTTTATAACTTTGCTCGATGTAAATATTCAAAACTCTATTCAAAGGGAGCGCGGCGCGGTCCAGTGTTGCCGCGGCGGGCGCTCTTTGCTCGGAGTAGGAATTGTCTTTTACTACGAGACAGAACTGAAGTGTCAGACAGTATACTAGCTGTGACATAATTATTAGTCTTCAATAAAACAAGTACTGGTTATTTATTACTTCAAATATAATTATACTCAACATTAAAAACTGTTTACGGATCTAACCAAATATAACCAAAGATAATACAAAAGTTGCCAGTATTAGCAAATAGGATTCTACACTAGCTAAGAGGTTGTTAGCATTTTTCCAATAACCCTGTATATTATTTGGTTCTGTTTATTAATCAAAGCGAAACTTTTAAAATATCGAAGTAGTTACGAATGTACTAGCTTATCTATGGCGTAGCAACAAAATAATATTAATCCTAATGTTAAGAACTGAAATAAAAACCATAATATGTGTTTTCTTCTTCAGAGCTACCGATAATGGCGAGTGTAGTTCATATTTAGACGAATGCTGTTTATTACAAGATTCCAAAGGGAACCCGATTACTGAAAAACCTGAAACAAAGGTTAGTACGGTTTTTTTTTCATTATTTTTATTGTTGCAATAACGCATGCTCTGCGGATTAGGTACTTTCACATCGTTTGCGTTAACGCAGCAACTATGACTATTTTTACAGTTTTAATGGCGCATTTTTTTTGTTTTGTCTTGTATCAGTACTAATATTATAAATGCGAAAGTAACTCTGTCTGTCTGTCTGTCTGTTACGCTTTCACGCCAAAAGTACTAGACCGATTTGAATGAAATTTGGTATGGAAATAGTTTGAGACACGGGAAAAAACATAGGATAGTTTTAATCCAACTGAGCAAAAGGAGTGTTTTTAATGCTTTTGCGCGATAACCGACATACGCGCGGGCGGAGCCTCGCCTGGAAAGCTAGTTTATTATATATATGAACTTGAGCGTCTTTAAAATCGTCGGAATACTCATACTCTGTCTGTTCTGTATAGTATTTTGTTTTTATCAAATAGATTTTTCTGCTTACGGTTGCCTGGAAGAGATTGCTGCCTAGCAATAAGGCCACCGATTGTACTATCTTTGTATCGTAAGATAAAATATTTTGTTAGTTATATTAATTGTAATAAGAAAGTACAATAAAGTGTTATCTATCTATCTATCTAAGAAATATTTTTTGTATGTTTTTTTGCCATAAATAGCCTATTATATTTTATTCAATGAGGTATTGAGGCACGTCTTGCTATTGGCTGTGTTTTGACCGTACCTACTAAACACACTTTTATTTGTGGTCTTATATCTGGACATCATGCCATGAGCGTTGCCGTTCATCATGAACCTTGTAATATATTTTATCGAAGACCCGCTTTTTTTAGTAGTAACTGATAAGCTAGCCTTTGACCTCTATCTCATCCGATGATAAGTGATGATCTGATCGAAGATGTTGTTCAGACTAACCTAGAATTACTGAGGACAGCTGCCATAACACACCGTTAGTTGCTTGGCAACAGACTAAATTATTTTCATCTAAAAGTTTGATCGGGTTTTGGATTCTCTATCGATGTCTACTAAAAGTAGTTTCAGACTCCGGACTATTCTTGAAAATTCTTTGTCATAAAAATCCAATAATTTGAGCTAAAAAACTGTCGCGAGTTTTGTCCATAATTATTATTTAGTAACCGACTAGGACAATCGTGACTCCCAGACGAAGAACTTCAAATAAGTTCGAAACTGGTCGGAGCAATATCCGGTAAATATTACGCGAGTCCTAACCGGTTACTAAATAATAATCCAATAATTGTTGAGCCCAAGGTACAAACTTAGAATCCTGAGACTCCAAAGCAACGATTCACGCCACTCAGTCAACAACCAGTTGATACAATAAAACTTCAAAAAATATCATCTTTTAAAGGGGCAAGAAAGCTGCGGGTGGAGGAATCCCCAGGGGGTCGCAAACTCTCCCTTGGAAGAGGATGATACAAGGACGAAGTTCGGAGAGTTTCCCTGGATGTGCGCCATCATAAAGTATGTACATATATTTTATATATGATTAATAGATTTATGTAGGTGTGACCAGGCCTCTCTCTCACAGTCTCTCTGCGCACTTTAGGTACGAAGCTATAGGTACATTGGCGATGCATCCGGATGGGATTATTGTACGGTGCGTGCAGCGTCAGAAGAGATAAGAGCTATGCGGTAGAAAGAGACGCCTTGTAGGTGAATATAAATATTAGGTACTTCGTCCATTGCGAGCTGAACTAAACTTTATTGCGTCGTAGCTCGAGTCGCTTATTTATTGGAGTGGATTTTTTTGAAGTGGTGTTTCTGAGTTGTAGGTGTTAGTAGGCCTTATTTAGTTATGTGGTTTAACTGCAGAAATCCTTACTTAATTAATAATCACAAATACAAAAACTATTAGGTTTTCATTTTGCCAAACTTCGAGATATTTTTGACCGACCTACCGACGGTGGAGTTTGCGTATTCTTGCTAAACTTATAAACTATGTACGTTAAGTACAGTCGCTGTTATTTTATACTGTATATTTTCATTAGGGAATAAACAAATTTATTCCCTCAGCCACGCGCTATCTTAAAGAACGTTTAGAATTATTTTGCTCCTGCAATGACTTTGATCTGTGGTCCAGGAGTAGGAAAAAGATTTTCTCTTTAAATTACCTATACACACAAGTTTTTTTTTAATGATAATTGTTTTTGGTTCTCTACCAGTTGAAATATGAAAAGCCAAATCTCTCTTGCACTTGAAAGATGAAAAAAATTAAACGTGGTAATTTTTTTTCATTCGTTGTTATGTATTATTAAACATTATACATATTAAATATATCTAAATCATAATTATGAGTGATGATTTAAAACTTTGAAGACCTAGCCGAACGTTCCGAAATCAGATTGAGGCAGTTCTGAAAAAAGGTCAGGTCAGGAGTACCCTAAACCGATGCTCATGAATGAAAGGATTGATGAGTGTAGATGAAGCGATAGATATATCTAAGGATCGTAGTATGTGGAAATCTGTGGTCACTGCCAACGGGAAAGAGGCGTTATTTATAGGGTTCCGTACCCAAAGGGCAAATAAGGAACCCTATTACTGAACGCTGTCCGTCGGTACGTCCGTCTGTCACCAGGCTGTATCTCAACGGTGATAGCTAGACATTTGAAATTTTCACAGATGATGTATTTCTATTGCCGCTATAACAACAAATACAAAAAATAAAATAAATATTTAAGGGGGCTCCCATACAACAAACTTGTTTTTTTTTTAAAGTTTGTACGAAAGGTAAGGTACCCTTCGTGCGCGAGTCCAACTCGCACTTGGCAATTTTTATGTATGTATGTATGTATTTAAACTTCTCAGGATCGAATTGGTACCATCTGATAGGGGCCAGAAGATTGGGGATGTATACGTAGGAGGAGGATCCTTGATTCACCACTCGGTGGTGCTGACGGCGGCGCACTACGTGGCCTCAGCGTCGCGGCTGAGGGTGCGTGCTGGCGCATGGGACGCTCTGAACCCCTCCAACGCACCACACCCCTACCAACTCCGTGAAGTCACTAACATTGACATGCATAACGATTTTAACGAAGGTAAGGGAAGCATTCCAGAAGCAATGTTGTTTTTATTCCAATATATAAGGTGGATATTAATATCAACAATACTGCGGGGGGTAGTGTGGAATCGATAATTGAATGTGTTCCACTTATTTTTAATTTTCACATACACAAAATCTGAGCTGAAATGTTAAGTATTTCCGAACCGATACGACTTAGGAGCCTTCAGAATAGAGCATATACTCTTCTCAAAGGCTGGCAACGCATCCTCGAGACCACTAGTGTTGCTGATATTCGTGGGCGATGGTTATCACTTACCGCGAGGTGAAGCGCCAGCTCGTTTGCCCGCATATCTCATAAAAATAAGAATAAAACAGAATAAAAGAGATAGTAACTTTTGACTAGCGCAGCGAAGTAGTAAAGCTTCAGTAGCTCTGAAAATGGACTGCCACGCAGACGGTCCATTGTTCGATTCTCCCCTCAAGCTTGACCTTCACGGCATCGTGAAAGGGTATCTCGTGATTGCCTTAGCAATTCAACTCTGTCAAATAGAAAATCTGTCCACAAGAACCTTATGCTGTATTTGGAACAGCTGCTGTTTCAAAAAGCCAGATCCCATTCTTATCTAAACCCTGGACACCATCTTCAACCACATAACCACATACCAACAAGTGAAATTGTGAATGTGGACTATCCCTTAAGGTTTTGCTTTGAAAGGATATAGAAGAACCCGGCCTATGATCTTACACGCTCGATTCTTGTTTCTTAATTATTACCATTTTTTTTTTCATTTATCAATTTATTAATATAATGTGACAGACACTTCCTAATATTAATCAGTACTAATATTATAAATGCGAAAGTAACTCTGTCTGTCTGTCTGTCTGTCTGTCTATCTGTCTGTTACGCTTTCACGCCAAAACTACTGGACCGATTTGAATGAAATTTGGTATGGAAGTAGTTTGCGACCCGGGAAAAAACATAGGATAGTTTTTATCCAGCTGCGCAACAAGAGGTTAATGTTTTTGCGCGATAACCGACATACGCGCGGGCGGAGCCGCGCCCGGAAAGCTAGTAACATATAAACAAGTTTTTCATTGATACAATCACAGCTCGCCGATCGCCATATTGGTCCGCTGGCCAAGTAGTAAGCTGTAGTGTTGTGGTAAACTCGCGTTGAAACTTATGGGCGCACAATCGATGTTTCGCCAATAATCGATGTTTATCGATGACGCGACGTGTCATAGAAATAATTGTTTTTTGACACTAAGTGTGTTAAGACAAACGCGCTGTAAAATGTGGCAAGTTGTGAGGCTGAGTTTTGATGGCTTCCACAGCCCACATATTTTTGCCATGTGATGTGATTTTTTGTCGTTTTTAAAACCAGCAGGTTCCTTCTACACGAATCAATTTATGAACAATTCATCGTAGTCCAGTTATGTGTAGAAGAGACTTACGCTTTATAAACAAAAACTACACTTGGCATAATATGTGGGCTGTAGAAGTTCAGTCCCACAACCACTGGTATCTCTCTGCATAGCATGAAATACTCTTCTTATAACTTTAAAGATATATAACATTCAGGTCTTTCCTGATTGCTTGGATACAATCTAGATGGCTGTGTGTGACATTTTTTTCTGCTGTTTATATTCTTGTATGGCTATGGTCAGTCTATTTGTATTCTCTTTGCTTACCATCGTTGCCGCCTTTTTTGCGTATTTCATGCATTCTACATGCATTACGTACCTACTACAGGCAAATCCCACTGTCAAACATTCAATAAATTATAACCTCAAAATCCGATATGTTTCTTATTTTTTTTCATTCCAAGGATGTGTCCGTGACTAGTTTTTAATTTCGATCGCTTGAGTGATTATTGTAGGACCCAGAAAACAAACTCACGGCTCAGTAATACTCTAGGCTAAAATGTAGGGATGAAAAATCATGTTCTTTGGAGGACCTGGATTTGATCGTAAGTTTCGACATTTTTCGTAAATTATTGGGTTACTTTGATAACGAAATACACATTTGTCTTTTATTGGTAATATAGAGGAGTGATGTATATTATCAGAGGTCGAATGGATTACTATATTCGCCGGATTGTCCATTGCTGAACAGAGAGCCTATGTTCAGCAGTGGATAATCAGGCTGATCCAGTAGATCCCTTTAGGGGGGTTTGCCATAATCTCCATGCTTGGCAGGCGTCGTGGGGATCGCAGTTTAGATATCAGTTCCTAAGAACGCGCTGCTGCTCACCTTCCGGTACCTTTAGTCGCCTCTTATAACTCCCACAGCTAGAAATGGAAGGTGACATTCTTACCCGGCACCCCACGGGTTGATTGAAAGAAGACACAAAATATTTTTTTACTGAAAAATGGAACTAATTTTTTAAGGGTGAAATATTTTTTTTACCGAAAAATGTAACCATAGAATATAGAATATCATGGAACCGACTTCAACACCCAAAAGTGTTGAAGTCGTTCCATGATATTTCAAAAGTACCTATTATCACAATATTGTGCGCATGGTACCCACTTCGACAAGTTATTTCACACTTTTGAGAGATGAAGTCGGTTCCATTTTTCGGGTAAAAAAAAATATTTCATCCTTTTTAGTGTCCCTTGCTATTACGGGATCGATTATCATTCTCTGGCAATGACTATATCATCAAGATAGGAAAAAACTTTTCAGTTATTGGAGTGTAACTCAAAAACGGCTTGACCGAATTTGATGACATTTAAATGGGACTGCACGACAAGCATCAGCTTTCGATTAAAAATAAAACATTAATATCGGTTCACCCAGTGTAAAGCTCTGATTAAACAAACATAAAAAATAAATAAAAAAACAACCAGATGTATTGAGGACCTCCTCCTTTTTTAAAGTCGGTTAAAAATGGGTTAACATTGGCTTATTTTCCAGGAAACTTGTATTACGACGTGGCACTCCTGTACCTCTCTGCTCCGATGGTACCAGCTCCGAACGTGGGTGTGGTGTGTCTCCCACCTCCACGAGAACTGGTGCCTGCTGGAACCAGGTGCTTTGCTACGGGCTGGGGGAAGGACAGGTTCGGAAGAGATGGCCAGTACCAGGTCGTCCTGAAGAAGGTGAGGTGGCTTGAGAATTATACAGGGTTATTGGTTATATGCTAACAACTCTAAGGGTTGACATCTGCTAGTCCTAATAAATATTTTGAGTTTTTTTTTGAATGTTTGTTAGGACTAGCAAAAGTTAACCCTAAGAGGTTGTTAGGATTTTACCAATAACCCTGTATAGAGAGGACATATTGCCTCCAAAAAGAAATACTAAGAAACCATTCCTACTGTACTACAATTGCTTATGTTATTGTGACGGAACAAGCACGAAGCCCACCTGATGTTAAGCGGTATCCTCTGCCCATAATAGATGCATTTCGTCAAAAGTGACGAAATGCACTGCGTCCGTCACTCTGAGACATACAGTTGTCAAGTGTCATCACTTGCCTGTAATTAGACGGGCTCTTAAGGACTGCTGCCGGAACGCACTGTTAGGTAATGAATCAGGCGTTACTTTGCGGAAATCTATATATAATGATAACAAATAAGTAATGTAAGAACTCAGTATATTAATATTTTAATAAAACATTTGAAAATATTTTATTTAATTTGTGGGCGACGGTGATCACTTACCATCAGGTGAGCCGCCTACTCTTGCCCTCCTATGCCATAAAAAAAAAATTAAAGAAAAATATATATATCTAGTGACGATTCCGCCTAAATTTCCTGTTAAGTTAAAACTAGTAATTAATGTAATGTTTTCTTAAAATGTTTTTAAAATATTTGTTATGACACTGTTAGGTGCTTGGCGAATTTCCACTTGAGGGTAAAATGCCCTTCCACCATGCATTGAAGCTTAAGTCGGCGGTGGGACTAGCAAAAGTTAACCCTAAGGGAATCGAACCATGGACCTGCAGCACCGCAGTCCATTGCTATAACCGCTCTGCCATCATTGCTTCTTAAGTTGGTATGATACCATTGATCTCAAAGTTTCTCATTTGTATATTATAGGTCGAAGTGCCAGTGATAGGGCGTGGTGCTTGCCAGAAATTGCTCCGGAACACGCGTCTGGGGCGGTACTTCCAACTGCACTCTTCGTTCATGTGCGCCGGGGGAGAGGAAGCCAAAGACACCTGCAAAGGAGACGGAGGGTCACCCCTGTCTTGTCCTATTGAGGTGATCATGTTGATATCTTTCCACTCACAGCTTCCTTACTATATCAGTTGAATTATCATTTCATTTATTCAATTAAAATATGTTTCTTGAGGGTAAAAACAGAGAGTTGAAATATTAGAGTAGTTATATCCGAACACCACTGCTCTAAAAGCTTACTAGAATTTACCTATCTACATACCTACGCACATGTATATGCAGTTTGTAATGACAAGGAAAGAACGTTCAAATATTATGCGTCATATCTGTTGTAAAAGAGATAAATAAGCAATTCGTGTTACCACCGAACCGCCACGAGATGTTAAGATCACTATATACTGCGATCTCTTTCACTCTCTCACACCAAACGATACACATATCTCGCTCATCCATTTCATTGACATTAGGTCCTGATGAGAAACAAAATGACGATATTTTCTATTTCATCAATAAAAGCAATAATTACGCGTGAAATGAAACAGTTTTGTTATCTCTCACAGTGCTTGTATAATTGGTGCAGAGTCTAAAGACGCAAAGAAGGCATATTGTCCACAGATTATTCCTAAAAAACACGATTAGCGGCGATGTATTCACCGGACGCTCGTAAGTGCTAGACTGGTAGTGACTCTGGTAATTACCATGAATTCGTCTAGTAAATATGGAGGGCACACAACTCATCTACAGGTAAAAAATCTTAGGTTAAAAACGGTTAATTGGAGAAGAAATCATCGGATTTGGTCGCTTTTTGTTAGGGTTATTCGAAAATAAACCATAATTACTGTAACAGCCAGATCATCCACAGCTGAATACAGCTTCTCCTATTAAGGGGGTATTTGCCACAATCCCCACGCTTGGCAGGCGTCTTGGGGATCGCAGTGTATGTTGGTAGTTCGTTAGAAGGCGCTGCTGCCCACCTTCCAGTACTTTTCCCTTAGTCGTCTCTTACGAAATCCATGATATGGGGAGGTGCAATTCTAGTGTGAAATAACTTGTCGAAGTCGGTACCATGCGCACAATAGTGATAATAGGTACTTTTGAACTATCATGGTACCAACTTCAATAACTTATTTCACACTGTTGATTGTTGAAGTCGCATACATTTTGAGGTATATAATCAATTAGCCCATTGCTATGACCGCTCGGCTAACACTTCGTAAATAGTTTTATTGAAACTAAAGATTCTTTTATTTCATTCGATTGTAACTCTAACATGGATATAGGGTTATTGGAAAAATGCTAACAACCTTTAGGGTTGTTTAGGGTTGTAGTTGACTTTTGCTAGTCCTAACAAACATTGTGATAAGATTTTTTTGTTTAGAAAAAAAAATAGTCTATAAATTTAACATTAAAAAAATATTTTTAAATGGTTTTTAGACCGAGTAGTAGTTTATTTAATTTTTAGTACTTACGAAAAAAACTGTTTTTTTTTCAAGGCAAAAAAAAACATTTCAAAATGTTTGTTAGGACTAGCTGAAGTCAACCCTAAGTGGTTGTTAGCATTTTTCCAATAACCCTGTATAAATCATTCCACAGGCTGAAGAAGGGCGCTACATGCAGTCTGGCATCGTCGCTTGGGGCATCGGTTGTGGACAGGCTGCTGTCCCAGGAGTATATGTGGACGTCTCCCAGCTGAGGACCTGGATCGACGAGAGGATCACCAGAAGAGGATATGACCCGAAAACTTATACCATTTAGGGCTATCACTTTAGAAGTAGTCTTCTAACGAGGTCTACTCTTGTAGTTAATTATTAATGTAAGTAAATAAATAAATGATTTCCCCTTAAGTAGATTTTACGATGCGCGTGTAACAATATACCTTTTTAATTTTTATATAATTTTGTTTATTTTAAAAAAAAACATGGGTGTTAAAAATAAAAAAGAAAAAGAAACTTAGTGGTACAAAAGATTGTCCTCCCTGGCACAAAGACAACAAGTATACCGTTTGGCTGGTCGAGCTGTGGCCACGGTAATGTTATCTATACAGTATATTAACTCGGCTCTGTCGTTGAAATAACTACCTACTGCCGCGCTGTACGTAAACATGCGATAGGGCTGCCCACCTCCAGCATTTTAATTACATTTGCCTACTTGGTGTTTCCATTTAGTTTGATGATTGTAAAAATACTTTTTTTATATATACACACGATTTAATTAATTAAAAAAAAATTGCGTCTGAAAATTTTTATTAAGTTTTAAACTATTAAAAATCCGCATTCTAATATATAGCTTATAACTACCTATTTCATTCGTGTAAATCACTTTCCTTTACTCTATTCACATTTTTTATTAATCGAGACATTTTTTCGGGGGATTAAAGGAAACACTTGTCCATTAAAAGACACACATTATGTACCGTCAACTATGTAGACTATAAAATAGACTTTCAGTTTCCAGGTTATCTAAAAAAAGTTATCTGTGGATGCGTTTTTGATGAATTCATGCAGCCAAAAACAGCACAATATATCCTACTCGTCATATTACATATGTACATAAACTTATTTTAAGTGAAAATATCGCGCGGTTATTATTAAAAAAATAACCATCCATTCGTCACTACGGCACAGTCGCGACTGTCTGCGTACCGAGCGCAGGCCGAGATCGATGCGCGTAGGTATAGCTCGCGATTCGTCCGTTTTTATGAAGTTGAAATACTGTATAGATAACATTACCGATCCGTGGCTCTTGACCTCTGCGGTACCTCATGGGGCCACAGCCCCACGGTCGCTCTCCACTGTTTACAATTAGGTGTTTCCTTAGTTATTTAAAATCATCAAAGTAATATAAAATGATTAGTTGATATAAAACATACATAATCATATAAAATAACATAAAATAACGCATTATTAAATTAAATATGCAAATATACCAATAAAAAAAATTGTGTAGTGCATTCAATTTACGTGATTATCCTCCATAAATTTAAGTATCTCTTTCTTGAAAGTTTCTTTATTATTGAAAAATATTATCAACTAGCTTTCCGGGCGCGGCTTCGCCCGCGCGTATGTAGGTTATCGCGCAAAATCATTAACCTCTTTTTGCGCAGTTGGATAAAAAATCCTATGTTTTTTTCCCGGGTCTCAAACTATTTCCATATCAAATTTTTTTTTTTATGCCTGATAGGTAACCCTTTGACCACTATCTCACCTGATGGTAAGTGATGATGTGGTCGAGGATGTTGTTCAGACTAACCTAGAGTTACTGGCTCTCTAGGACAGCTGCCGGAACACACCGTTAGGTGCTTGGCGACAGATTTTCAACTTGAGGGTGGTAGCTAGCCAGGCGGGCATTTGCAAAGTGCCCTACCACCATGCATTGTATGTTATATTTTTTTTTTTTTTTTTTTATTTTATTGCTGATAGGTTAGCCTTTGACCACAATCTCACCTGATGGTAAGTGATGATGTGGTCGAAGGTGTTAACAGGCTTAACCTAGAATAACTGGCTCTCAAGGACAGCTGCCGGAACACACCGTTAGGTGCTTGGCGACAGATTTTCCACTTGAGGGTGGTCGCTAGCCAGGCGGGCATTCGCAAAAATGCCCTTCCACCATGCATATTTACGTCTACCTCGGTATGGTAGGCGTTGCTCTGATGTTGATGATGTTTGTTTGGTATAAGTATTTGTTGTTGTCTTCATGCCCCTCCTCCAGAGGCTCCTCTCTTGTGATCAGCTCTCTGGGGAGTGGTCACCAGCTTGGTTTGATTTCGGGTGGTCTTGTGTGGTGGGCGAGTGCGAGGAAGCAGTGAAGCGCTCGTAGCGAAGTTTGCTTAGCCATTCTGAATCGATCAGCAAAGTTAAGCAACGTCCGCCGCGGTCATGACTTGGATGGGTGACCGCTGGTGACAATACTACTGAGCGTGCACGTGCTTCGGTAGAGCATTTTGCGAATACCCGCCTGGCTAGCTACCACCCTCAAGTAGAAAATCTGTCGGCAAGCACCTAACGGTGTGTTCCGGCAGCTGTCCTTGAGAGCCAGTAATTCTAGGTAAGCCTGAACAACATCTTCGACCACAACATCACTTACCATCAGGTGAGATAGTGGTCAAAGGCTATCCTATCAGGCATAAAAAAAAACACTACAAACCACTGCGGGGAGATTTGACTCTATTGCTGAGGACTTTTTTTCGAGTTCATGTCAGATAGTGAGGTTAAATTCTCACCTTACTGATGAAATGGGGTCACCAGATAAACGTCACGTCGTGTTGGTTTTATTTAAAAAAAAATAACAGACTTTAAAAAAGATGAAGGTTGTTTAAAAAAGAAAAAGAATTCGTCTGTATTTTTTTTATTATGTTTGTTACTTCAGAGCTTTTGACTGGGTGTACCGAATTTGAAAATTCTTGTTTTATTTGAAAGTTGATGTTTGTCGTATGGTCCCAATTAAATTTCATCAAAATCGGTCAAGCCTATTTTGATGAAATTTAAATTTTTGAATTACACTCCAATAACTGAAAAATATTTACCTATCTCGATTGTCATTTACAGTGAATGACAATCGATCCTGTAAGTAGCAAGGGTCAATAAAACGAGTGAAAACTTTTTTTATTAAATAATGGAACCGACTTCAACACTCAAAAGTGTGAAATACTTTGTCGAAGTCAGTACCATGCGCACAATATTTTTATAATAGATACTTTTGAACTATCGTGGTACCGATTTCAACAAGTTATTTAACACTTTTGAGTGTTGAAATCTGTTCCATTTTATGATAATTTTTTTTACTAGTATGCAGTCCTATAGTGACAGAATTTCATTATAATTTGTCAGCGTCTTAAGGCCAAACAATACTTTCGATCCAGGGTACGTAATAGTCCAGCTTGGTGTATAGTCCAGGGCTGTGGTTCAGACACCCTTTCCCTAGAGATGTGATCCCAAGTATTGTGTGCATACAGTGAATCTGCTGGCTTTCAGCAACAACGGGACTGCCGCCATCATCCTGCAATAAATATAGGTTTTTTCTTTATTATTGGGACGGGCAAGCTCGAGGCCCACCTGATGAACCTCAGTCTATACAGATAAATGGCGGAGTGCAATTCGTGACTTGTGACGAAATGCATCTACTATCTCTACTATGTCTACATATGCGAAATCGGTGGACTAGGGTACGAATCCCGTCCGGAGCAAAAAAATTGTGTTAAAATATTTTGTAAATCAGATTTTCACTCAGCGATGGTTTTTGTAATATTTAAAAATATTTTTAATTGACATAAACATGCATATTAAACAAATTGAAACGCAAGACAAAAATAAATAAATAATTTAACTATGCATATTTATAAACTGAAAAATTTTATACTTACATAAAAATTGTGAGCTCTGTTTTCTACCAGGAGGCAATCATACGTAGAAAACAGAGCTCAGGGTAGGGATGCCCGTTACGATACGATATATCGGAATATCGATACAGCACTATTCGATATAGCGATATTTGATGCGATATTTTGACCATACGATACGCTTCGATATATCGCATTCTTATAAAAATATCGCATTACCGTATCGTATCAAACTATGTCGGTGATTAATTTGTATAATTTTAAAGTTCCTATTACATCATCACTAAACGATAATAGACAGTGTCATTGAATATATTGTTATTAGTAATAAGAGAATGATAACGTCGACAAAATTGTTTATGGAACAAGAACAGCCGGCTTTTGTTTAGAATTGGAGGTAGATTTAAATAAATCTATGGACTTTGTAGTACCGTCAAGTACATATAATTATTTGTTTCTTTTTAAAAAATAAAAGAATATAGTAAAACTACTAAAAAGATAACCATTTGCACGATATATACTCATTATATCGCATATTAATTGAAAGGCATGCGATACGGTTACGATACGATATACCTATCGATACAAAGGAAATATCGCGATAATATCGCATATCGATACAACCAAGTTCGATACAGTTAGGATGCGATATATCGATACAATACACTTTTTTGGGCATCCCTAGCTCAGGGGGCCAACTTTCACCTATTATCTTATAGTAATACTGATTTGATCTTACTGCTAAACTTTATACCTCCACGTCAATTAAGCAGGCTTACAAGTGGTAAAGGAATCGCTCGGCGCTTTGATGACGTCACAATAAATAGTTCACTCTTTTCGCGAACTCTGACGTGATATTTAATATGAAGTATTACTGTTCCAACGACAAATCCGTCATGTTTATCCATCTTAAAAAAGTTACTTTCTTGCAGTGGATTTAAACTTCATTCTGATTATTTTACGATAAAAAATGGGTTTAATTAATGTGTAAATTACGTACAATGTTGTTATTTACATTATTCTTTAAAATAAATGCAGCAAAATTATTTGCTGTTGAGTTTGATTGATGAGTGAAAGTATAAAAAGTTACATACAGTTTTTGCGAAGCATACAAAATAATAAAATCGTTCCATAACATCGTAGTTCGGAACAGTGCGAACGGGATAACGCTATATTATAAACTTATTGTATCTCGCTTGCACATCCGTTACATATTTCATTCATTCTTTAAGTAGGATCAAACCAATATTGCTTGACGAGATTGTGGGTCGGTGATAGTTCGTGTCTGCGAATGATTATTTTAAGCATGAAACAAAACTCTACTTTTTGTGATGGTTTCGTAAAAGATGGGAGTTGGCCCTCAGGTCACTGTCCATGGATAGGATACCCAAAAGCCTGGCAGCATTAACCTATTGTATGGCAATACTCATATTCTGGTCCGAGGTAAGCGCCAGCCCTTACGGTTGTCTTTTCTTTCAGCCTATATCATATTTAGATACAATCAAATCTCGTTACTTAATACAAACCTGCGATAGTTGGAACCATTCTATAATTCAAAGTGATCACGAGTTCCCTATAGAAAATCTCTTTATATTTCTAACTAAATCAATACATTCTTATGCACTTGAAATTCGAACGAAAAAATCAACGCTACGCAACAAAATGACGCGTTAACTCGAACTTATCGGCATCAAACACTCGACAATTCGAATTGAATAAGTCACTTGATCCTCTTATAAACAAGTCCGAGTAATCCAACCCGCCGCTGAGACATCTAAGTATATTGTAGAACAAGTTCAAGCTAGTATCATCGTAAACGAGCCTTTGTTTTGGTAATGATTAGTTTGCAATACACTTCCGCACGACTTGTTTTGTTTAGTTAAGTTTCAGTTACTGTTACTCATTTGTTCGTTGTATGTAGATTAAATAAAAGTTTGTGTTAGTTATGAGTCCTTAAAAGTTCGAACTATTTGATATTTCAAACACTCGATAATTTGTGACATCGAGTCCCTCGAGTTTCTAATTAACGAGAGTCGACTGTGTATGAAATGTTAATAATAAATAACCTCGCAGAAGTCCTTCGTGTATCCTCTATCTCCAAAACAAACGTGTGTACTCTCATTGAATTTCCCTCTTCTAGTACCTGGGTAGAACTTGGAGCATTCTTCTTCTGTGAACTTCGATAAATTTATCTGAAAAGTTAAAAGTTACCAAACAAATATAAATATCATACGATACCGGTAATACACGTATATACACTCGAGAGCAATGAATCCGGGTCACTTAAAGAATGTTAAAAATCTCGGAAACTAAAAATGATAGGTTAATGCAATAAATTGTATTTAATAGACAATGTAATACTCCTTAAATGAAAGTAAAAAAAATATGAGTCACCATACATTTTATTAACACAAAATTACATAAAGAAAAAAACTGCTGATCTCTCCTTAAAACAAAAATAGGAAACATGAAATTTTTGAACTTTATTACGATTTTCTTGAATTTTAATACTTCGTATTGCCTCCTCGTGCTTCCATTACTGCGTTTACGCAGTTTGGCATGCTGTACACCAAGTTCCTTATACGATTTTGGGGAATATTCTCCCATTCCTCTGTGAGAGCAATTTTGAGCTCACGAAGCGTGATTGGGGGAGGGTTTCGTTGTTTTACGCATCTGCCTAGCTCGTCCCAAGCATGCTCGATCGGGTTGATATCCGGGCTGCGCGCTGGCCACTCCATACGAGTAATGTTCATCTCTTGAAGGTAGTCATTCACAATAATTTTTTCTCTCGTAAATTTGTAATTTTGTAATGTAATTCGCCTAGCAGGCGTTATTGCAAACTTAACAATATTAAAATTATAAGGTTGCGTCATCATTTACAAGTTTAAAACCAATTGCAAAATTGGTCTTGTATGTAGTTCAACGCAAGTTGAACTATAGGTGTCGCTCCATCCCAATACGATGGTTGCATGAAGAACGAGAGCAAGAATTACAGTTATGAGTCATTGTGTCATGTTAGCTCAATTGGTTAGAGCATACCCCGGCTAAAGGGGTGGATGGACGCGGGTTCGAATCCCGCACATGACTATAATTTTTTCTCTCGTAAATTTGTAATTTTGTAATAGTCATTCACAATCCTACCTGTATGAGGTCGGGCATTGTCATGCATAAATATAGCATCCTCACCTAAATTGACCATAAATGGACCAACGTGATCATTGAGGATTTCTTCCACATATCTTACGCTAGTTAAAGAGCCGTTTTCTATGATCACCAGCTCTGTGCGACTTTCAGAAGAAATTCCGGCCCACACAAGTACAGACCCACCACCGTAGGCTACTTTTTCTTCGATGCATGCTTGCTTGAATCTTTCCCCTGGTCTTCGATACACTCTGTGTCTTCCATCGTGCTTGTAGAGCATAAATTTTGATTCGTCGGAGAACATAACTTTTGACCAATCTTCAATACTCCAATTTACGTGGCTCTGGGCATATCTTAGTCTCGAAATACGATGCCCACGCTCCAGTTTAGGGCCGTTTGCAGGTCTAAGGGGTTTTAAGTTAGATTCAGCAAGCCGACGTCTTACTGTCCATGCACTTGGGTTACTTCCTCCGAGGCGTCGAAACTGATTGGTGAGTTCAGTTCCTGTGAGAAAGCGATTTCGAAGCATGGTGTTCACCAAGTATCGGTCTTCTCGTGCTGTGGTACACCTGGTTCTGCCCGTTCCTGGTCTGCGTAGGTTAGAACCAGTTTCTGCGTAACGTCGGAGAACTCTTTGTACTGTTGACAGCGACACACTGACAGTCCTGGCTGTATCGCGCTGACTCCGGCCGGTTTCCAGCATTGTAAGTATTCTGGTGCATTCTTCAGGCGTAAGCGACATAATTTCAGCTTGAATAATGAATATAGAGCACTATCAACATGGTTTATGTACCCACATAAATGACAGATTACAAACAAAATCAAAACCAAATGCTGTAATTTCGTAGTTCCATCTTCGAAAGTGGCCCTTTTTCAAATTTGATTTTTTTATGATATAACTTTACAATAACTAAGAAGTTTTAATACCTTCATTTAAGGAGTATTACATTGTCTATTAAATACAATTTATTGCATTAACCTAGCATTTTTAGTTTCCGAGATTTTTAGGATTCTTTAAGTGACCCGGATTCATTGCTCTCGAGTGTAGATCCGTAATATTGTAAGATTTTTTTTATTCCTGATACGCCTTTAAACATGATCTCACCTGATGGTAAGTGATGAAGTGGTCGAAGATGTTGTTCAGGCTAACCTAGAATTACTGACTCTAACTTAACCATTATTACACGAATGCCCAAAAAAGCAGTGTTCTCTGTTCTGAAGCGCTCGTAGCGAAGTTTTCTTAGCTATTCTGAATTAATCAGCAAAGTTATGCCACGTCCTCCGAGGTTATGACTTGGATGGGTGACCACTAGTGACATTATGCTACTGAGCGCTTCCGTGTTTCAGAGGGCACGTTAAGGTCCCAGTTGTTGTCTTAGGATGGCAGTCGTTATAGCATGGAATGCCCGCCTGGGTAGCTACCACCCTCAAGTACAAAATCTATCACCAAGCACCTAACTGTGTGTTGCGGCAGCTGTCCTTGAGAGCCAGTAATTATAGATTAGCCTGAACAACATCTTCGACCACATCACTTACCATCAGGTGAGATAGTTGTCAAAGGCTATTAGACATTAAAAAAATGCTATGTTTTCAGGGTTCATTGTATGTATGTTTGTGAGTTTCTTTATTCAACCATAACTTCTAAACGGCTTAGGGCCTATTTCAGAATGTCTTAATAAAGTTTTGGGGTTGCTATGCAACACATAAAATAACTGAATGATAAAAATGACAGTTAACATGCAGCGCGTTTCAAGCTTTAACCGATGGATAGGCTAAATCGATGACTGTGAAACGCGAAGACAGTGTTTTGTTTATTAAATATGTTCTGGGTAGTAAAACCGGAACTTACTCGAACATTCTGAAACAAGCCCTTAGTATAATAACAATGTATGAGATATCATTAGATTTGCATTGATAGTGTAAATGACACTAGATACATAAAAAATAAATAAAAAACAAACTGGTGGTTTTTATAGACGCCATAGTGTGAGTTTTTTTTCTTTTCTATAATAGACAATCTCCAAGTACCAAATGCTGTGTTCCGGCAGCAGTCCTTAAGGGTATATTTTAGACGAACGCCCCCATACAAAAAGCAGCTCCAATGTCATTTTAATAATAGCGAATAAAACTCAATGATTTTTTACCTACGTAATCACTACCCTAATATCTAGGTTTGTGGTGCATCAGATTTTCATTAAATTATACAGTTTTGAAATTACACTAGCTCAAAAACTCGTATTTTTAGATAAAAGAAAGACCCAACTTTAAGCATCTCTTTCAAGAAAAATAAGAATGTTTTTAATATTTCTATTGCACCACAAACACGGGGAATATAATGAACTTTCTATAATGGAAGTTATTTATACATGTGTACTATGCTTTTTAAATAAATCTGGAGCTACGAATAACTGGCTCAAACTCCTAAAAACGAGTGCTATGTACTAAACGCTATATAATAAAAAAATTAATTATAGTCCAAAAGAAAAAGGATTTAAGCCAGAAACGATAGGTCTAATAATACACTATATTTACATGTAAGTTTTTTTTTAATAACAAGTTGAGTTTATATGAAAGTTCACATTTGGCTGGCGGGTATATGTCCTTAAGAGCCAGTAAAGTTACAGGCACTAAGTCTTAACAACATATTTCGTCTCCATACCATTAAAAAATATCATCTTTATTTTTACGATGGCTTTGAAACAAGGTGGGTATAAAAAAAACGAGAATAGATAAGACAACTATCTCACAACTTCCGTCGTTAGTCAAGAGATGTCGCCATTTTCAAAACTTCATTTACATTCTTACCCTTCTAAGCACTTTAGAGTTAGTGCCCAGGACGTCATGAGTGTTCCAGGACGTGGAGACTGCTTTGACACTGACAGGTTCTCCAGTATGAAGGCACGCTGGCACTGTGAAGGAGTCCAATGTTAATCTGAAAACAATATTGGAGCTAAACAAGTTTTAACTGTGTATAGTCACCTTATAAAATTTATAAAATTAATTTTAATTAACAATGTTATTTAATCACTTACATGGCCTAAAGTCGACTACTGGCTACATATGACTTTTTACTTTTTATTTTTTTATATTACTTTGTGAATTGTATTATTATTCTTCACATTATGTTTGAATGCTAAATCTACCTGCATGCCTTTGTATCTCGAATGTTTGTACGCCTTTTTAAGGCAAAACATGTGGATCTTTTACTTTTATTGAACATCAATGCATTACTGTGTATTTAGACTATTTACCCATGTTTATGCAAATAAAATTATCTTTATCTTTATCTCGTAGAGTAGTATTAATGAGAAATTGGCTAGTTGATGTAGAATCAGCACTAATCAGTACTAATATTATAAATGCGAAAGTAACTCTGCTGTCTGTCTGTTACGCTTTCACGCCAAAACTACTGGACCGATTTGAATTAAATTTGGTATGGAAATAGTTTGAGACCCGGGAAAAAACATCGGATAGTTTTTATCCAACTGCGCAAAAAGAGGTTGATGTTTTTGCGCGATAACGACGCGGGCAGAGCTGCGCCCGGAAAGCTAGTAGTATATATACCTCTTGCAGGCCTGGCTTACTCCACATTTTAGGCACAAAGCTACAGGTACATTAGCGTATCCGTCCGGATGGTATTATTGTGCGTTGCGTGCCTCGTCAGAAGAGATCAAAGCTATGCGTGCACATGCGATAGAAAGAGAGACGCCTTGTAGGTGAATTTCAATATTAGGTACTCCGTGCTTTGCGAGCTGAAGTGCACTTTATTGCGTCTTAGTTAAAGTCGCTTATTTATTGGAATGACATACGGAGTGATCCCTCTGGTCCTTTTTTGTTCTGTGGCTATACTAGCGCCACTTTGACAGTTGTCAGATCCATAACCTGTCAATCATATAAAAAATACGATTACTGTGTAAATATTAACTTTTTAGGAAACGGCTAGGCGTTATATTTACTGGAAAGATTCCGACCAGTTTCGGACTGTTGGATAACTAATGGATAAAACTCGCGATAGTTTTCAAAGTGAAGATTACTATGAAGGCAAGTACCGAGTTTAAGAATAGCGCTGCAACTAGATATTTTTGTGCGTATACATATTTGTTAATATTTCATTTATTTAATGAACTTTGATATGTTTGTAATAAATAAAGTACTAAGTACATTAGTTTTTATTTTTTTCATTCTGCATTTCTTTCTTTCTATCTCTCTTTATATTTATCTTTCCTTCTTACTTCCTTTCTGTCTCTTACTTATTTATTTCTTTTAAGTACTTACGATGTTTCTAGCTCCAGTAAGGCTATGTCGTGATAAATCTTCGAAATCTTGAAGTCAGGGTGATTGATGATCATCTTCACCTTGTGCATGTTCTTAGGGTCGATATCTTCACGGTTTAAAGTCTTGAGAGCTGCGTATGTTATTCTTCCGCTAGGGATTGTAAGAAATATTGTTATAGGTAAGGGTAGCACTAGTTTTTTAGTTTCATATTTTTGGTATTGCGAAGACGCACAAGGCCCATCCAGTATTACGCGGAAAATTCAGCCTACAAGTATTTCACCTCTCTGGCCTACACCATATGCATCAGTGCATTTAATCTTACAATTGGCAGCAGGCTGGGCACGCTGTCAACTGGGTCATTTAGACAGCCTATAAGTTTGCTATGACTTATAGGTTGTCTAAATGCTTTTATTGTAGTAGCTGTTGTGTTGTATATAGTTCGTAGTATTTTGTTAAATAAAGCCAAACCAAAACGAAAAAAAAAACTTAAAAAAAGTAAAAGTGGAATATTTTAAAATAAACCCTGCTATGTTAAGTTGATGCACTAATGTTATGAACTCAAAATAAACACGAACATTTTAATTTATTACCTATAATAGTTCCGTCTCATAGCAATAGTAGGGTAAGGTGGCAATAGTAGCGGGCAACTATACAAAATGAATAAATACGGTATCCTGAAAAGTATATACTTATACCACATGAATAATTATTTATTCATGTGGTATAAGTATATACTTTTCAGTAGTTTTTTTATATACGGAATACGGTATAAGGTTATCCTTATACCGTATTCCGTATATAAAAAAACTACTGCGTGATGTGCATATATCACAAATGACGAAATATCTGACGAGTCTTCGGGATCGCAGTTTATGATGATAGTTCTTCAGAACTTTGTGCTAATTATCTTAACGCCCTAAAATCCCAACAGGTGGCGCGTTTACTGAAAGGATCCTTGGCGCCAAGAAGGCGGCTGACCAAAGAGAATATCACAAAACATAATTGTAAACGAATAAAATATCACAAAATATAGTTAATTGTTATTTTTTTATTTATTTTTTTATGTTTGTTGCCTCAGAACTTTTGGCTGGGTGAACCGATTTAGATAATTCTTGTTTATTTGTAAGCTGATGCTTCCCAAGTGGTACAATTTAAATTTTATAAATATTGGGCATGGTGTTTTTGAGTTACACTCCAATAACTGAAAAATGTTTTCCTATCTTGATGATATAGTCGTTGACAGTGAATGACAATCGATCCCGTAAGTAGCAATGGTCACTAAAGAGGGCGAAAAAACCTACTTCAACAAGTTATTTCACAATTTTGAGTGTTGCAGTCGGTTCCAATTTAAGTATTAAAAAAAATATCTGTTGCTATACTAGCGTCACTTTGACAGTTGTGAGCTCCGTCATCTGTCAAATAAAAGACTTACGATTCTCTGCTGGAAGTGCAGTGTGCCGCTGTAAGTATATACCGATCGCTGATGAGAGCTCCTGCGCACAGCCACACCAGGCTTCCGGAATCATTACCATAGCCGAGCAGTGCCTGGAATCAGTCATAGGAATACCTACTATCAAATAGAGACAAATAATTAATAGTAAAAAATATTGATATTATATTTTTAATCTATTGCATAGCTTCTATCGCGGGCCTTGATCGTGGAGACCGAATCCAGAAATTCCGTAACGAAAATAACCTAACACCCCCCACTCCGACCGGCACAGCGGTGATACTATATTTGATCAGCGCCTCCACAGTGCGTAAAAGGAACTAAGTTTTGGCAGAAAAAAAGGTTTTGAGAACTAACGTGTCGAGATTTATAATTGCATAAGTTGATAAAAAATGCTATGTAGTTAATAGCTTTACCACGGCAGTCTCCGAGTGCCACACGTCTTTTTTAAATATTTTTATATCTGCAATACCGCATGCTCTGCGGATTAAATGTAAATTGGTGATTTTGTAATTTAATCCATCCATATATATAAAATGATAGGGTTCCGTCGTCATTAACAACTTTAAAGCTAATTGCAAAATTAGTCTTGTTTGTAGTACAACGTAAGTTGAACTATAGATGTCGCTCCACCCCCATACGATGGTTAAAGAACGACGGGAAAGATGTGAGTTATGACTCATTGTCATGCTAGTTCAGTCGGTCAGAGCGTACCCCGGCTATAGAGGTGGATCGCGCGGGGTCCGAATCCCGCACGCGACTATAATTTTGGTCACGTTGTCTGTCTGTTACGCTTTCACGCCAAAACTACTGGACCGATTTGAATGAAATTTGGTATGGAAATAGTTTGAGACCCGGGAAAAAACATAGGATAGTTTTTATCCAACTGCGCAAAAAGAGGTTAATGTTTTTGCGCGATAATCGACATATGTGCGGGCGGAGCCACACCCGGAAAGCTAGTCAGTACTAATATTATAAATGCGAAAGTAACTCTGTCTGTCTGTCTGTCTGTCTGTTACGCTTTCACGCCAAAACCACTGGACCGATTTGAATGAATTTGGTATGGAGATAGTTTGAGACCCGGGAAAAAACATAGGATAGTTTTTATCCGACTGCGCAAAAAGAGGTTAATGTTTTTGCGCGATAACCGACATACGCGCGGGCGGAGCCGCGCCCGGAAAGCTAGTATTAGATATAATACAGTCTAATAATTATATGGCTTACCATGTGAGAGAATTCATGGGGATAAACCTCATCGCTTTCGATAAGAAATGAGTTTGGTTTGTGGTAACACAGGTTTTTTCGTATCCTTTCTCCATTCAACGGGTTCTTGACACAGGGATACACCAGCTCCTCCTGGTACTGAATGCACTCTGAAAAATAGATTATTCGAACAATTACACTCAAAACAGAACACTGTTCATATAATTTCCTCGCTATTGAAGTGAAAATCCGAGTGTATAACTTTAATAGAACCCATTTTAGTCTAGACTAAAATACGCCCTCACCTTTGGCTCGGGCAGTTAAACGTTTCCGCTAAAATTAAAACAGCACTTTACAAACAAACACTTGTTGACAAGCTGACGTCTACAATAACCATTTTATGAGCACAAAACTAGCACCGTGGGCAAGAAAATGAGTCCCAACGTGTCTTAGGTTGATATTCACTTAGTATATGCTTGAATCATATAAAAAAAACAGCCAAGTGTGATTGGACTCGCGCACGAATGGTTCCGTACCATTAGCTATACAACATTAGACTTCAAATTTTAACCTTTTTATGTTTTAACGTCCGACTCGCACTTGGCCAACTTTTTGTATTTGTTGTTATAGTGGCAACAAAAATACATCATCTGTGAAAATTTCAACTGTCTAGCTATTACCGTTCTTGAGATACAGCCTGTTGACGGACGGACGGACGGACAGCGAAGTCTCAGTAGTAAGGTCCCGTTTTTACCCTTTGGGTACGGGACGCTAAAAACCAGTACGTACAATAATTGCAGAAAAACTGTACTAAGCTATTGGAATATCAAACACGCAGATGTCATAATATAGTTTCAGGTTGCTATGCAACACATAAACTAACTGAATGATAGAAATGACAGTTAACATGCAGCGCGTTTCAAGCTTTAACCGATGGATAGGCTAAATCGATACTGTGAAACGCAAAGATAGTGTTTTATTTATTAAATATGTTCTGGGTAGTAAAACCGGAACTTACTCGAACATTCTGAAACAGGCCCTAAGTTTTATAAATTTCACTCACTGTCAAAAGCTTTCCGTCTAGTCTTATTTGCCGTCAATAGAGGTAATACGGGGTCGCATCCCTTATTGTCTTCATGATCGCTGTAAGGAAAAATAATTGTTATTCAGGCCTTATCTGTATATAAATCTACTACAAGTAGTTCAATGAAAAGGAATAGAGGCAGGCGTTACTTTTTCACCAATAAACTTATATTACACTTAATTAAAAAAAGAAATATTATAAGGTGTTATTGGTGATAAACAACCTCTTAGGGTTACATTCTGCTAGTCCTAAGAAACATTTTGAAAATAAATTTTTGTTTTGAAAAAAAAAAAAATTTTTTATATTTTTGGGATTTTAATGCTTACTCTGAGCCAAGAGAGCCCGCCGCGGCATCACTAGACCCCGTCTTTGATTAGAGTTTCGAATATATAAATCGAGAAAAGTAAGTAATAAAAAATATGAATGAATACCTTATAGGCACAAGAGACATTTAAGGTGGTCCTCGTACTTATTTCATCAAAAATGTATAAAAAACAGAAGAAAATATTTTTATTATTTTTTTAAAACAAAAAATACATCGCAAAATGTTTGCGAGGACTAGCAGAAGTCAACCCTAAGAGGTTGTTAGAGCATTTTACCAATAACCCTGTAATGAATAATAATATGGGGTGACGGGTTAGAATGTCACCTTCCCATTTTTTCTCGTAGGTGTCGTAAGAGGCGACTATGGGAAAATTGCGCCAAATGATGTCAATTCTCACGTGGATGTGAGTATGGTGTTGATAACAGTAGTTGTGTGTATATTTGAGAGTTTGTGCGCGCGCGCGCGCGCGTTTTTGTTTGTGTGAGTGTGTGTATGCACGCGCGTCTAAGAGGGTGAGTATGTGTGTGTGTGAATGTTATTTGTGAATGTTAATATGTAGCAAATTTTTGGTACCTTTAAGTCCTAATATAATTAGGTAATCTGTGATTTTTCGTGTACGTAGTTTCCTAGTATCGTGTGTATTAAGTGTTTTGTTTTGTTATTTCCAAAACAGTTTTATTTCCTTGACGGTCGGTGGACGGACCTCACGCTCATATTAAATGAAAAATACTTTAATGATGTGCGAAGTGATTGTTACATTGCTACTAGTTTTTATTGTACTTACCTACAGCGCTAAAAGATATTATTTTTCTGTTAAAATCGTACTGTAAGGACTTTAAAAATAATATAATAATGTTAAAATATACTGTACCGTACTTACAAATAAAATAATACTATTAAAACCATACTGTACAGGCTTTTAAAGTTATATTATACCGTTAAATTGTACTGTACTGTACGTAAAAATAATGAAGCGCTCGTAGCGAAGTTTGGCTTAACCATTCTGAATCGATCAGCAAAGTTAAGCAACGTCCGCCGCGGTCATGACATGGATGGGTAACCGCTAGTGACATTACTACTGAGCGTGCGCGTGTTTCGGAGGGCACGTTAAGCCGTCGGTCCCGGTTGTAGTCTTAGGGTGGCTGTCGTTACAGCATGGTGGTAGGGCATTTTGCGAATGCCCGCCTGGCTAGTTACCGCCCTCGAGTGGAAAATCTGTCGGCAAGCACCTAACTATGTGTTCCGGCAGTTGTCCTTGAGAGCCAGTAATTCTAGGTTAGCCTGAACAACATCTTCGACCACATCATCACTTACCATCAGGTGAGATAGTGGTCAAAGGCTAACCTATCAAGCATTAAAAAAAATATATTATATGTTAAAATATTTCTATACGGCGCATAAACATATTATTTTAATATTACAATCCGACCGTACGGAGTTTAAACTTAATGATATCATACTGAACAGGAAATAGGAAATAGTAAATATAAAATCACTTCACTAGGTATACGAATGTTTAGGTTCTTTTAGTTTTTGTTTCACAAATAATTTCGCATCGTTATATGATATTGCCACTACCCACATCTTACATTGACTAATCATTTAAAATTTGTGTGGGTAACTTCAAGTTCTTCTTCTTCTAATTGGGTTTAACGTGACGTCTTTGCTGTCAACACCAATCAACTGCCAACAAATTGTCATACACGTGATTGATAAGTCAATGTCACGTAAGGTTTGTTAATGATTTTGTATATGTAAGGCTGCGTTCGAATTCACACTGTAGTCAAACATTTTCAATTATAAGTAAAGCTGTAAGCGATGTGTAAAATACATCGAAGTGGTGTGTTAGTTCGATGTTGTGTTAACTTTTTTAAGTTATCTATATAATATTTAGTGCACAACCGGCGGGTAGGAGAGTAAGATAATAATAATATTTTACTGTTTGTACTTGATAATTAATATTTGGAGTATATACTTGTCATATTTATATATACTATTTATATATTTATTATACATATTATTTAGATAATACTAAATGTTAAACATATTTCAAACTAGTAACAACGATAGTGACGATTATTATTCCATTTCATCTTCTGAAAGTAGTACCACTGACATCTTTGAAAGTGTACCTTCACTTTCTGATTCTCTTGAAAATGAATTTTCTGACGTACCGAAGAATCTCAATGTTATCTATATAAATGCTCAGAGTATTCCGGCTCATTTTTCCGATATGCTGGCAACTTTCGACAACAAAAACATTCATGCTATAATAGTCTCCGAAACATGGTTAACTCCTAGTCTCCCGTCCATTTACTATCCACTTCCAGGTTTTCGCCTCATTCGTAATGATAGAATTGGCAGTCGTGGTGGTGGTGTGGCCATTTATTTACGTGCTCATATTCCTTTCTCTGTGATTACTATGTCAGCACAGCCACCATCCGTAAATACAGGTGAACATTTATTTGTAGAAGTGATCCTATGCCATGCCAAAGTTCTACTCGGAGCCTATTATAGCCCTTCTGCGCGTCTTAATTATTTCTCTTCCTTCGGAAAGATCTTAGAAGATCTTACTCCCTCTTACAGTCATTCCATTATTATGGGTGATTTTAACACTTGCCTTCTAAAAGAAGATTCGCGCTCTATATCCTTGAAAACAATCATTACTTCTAGCAACATGCATATATTACCACTTAACGCAACACATCATGCTCCTCATTCGAATCCTTCACTTCTTGACCTTATCATTGTTTCTTCATCACAGCATGTTGCTAAGCATGGCCAGTTTTCTGCTGATGCCTTTTCTTATCATGACTTACTCTTTTTATCTTACAAAATTCGTCCTCCAAAAGTAAAACCTAAAATAATTCTTCAGCGTAACTTTAGTGGCATGAATCAAGATCTATTTCAGAAAGATGCACAGAATATAGATTGGACGCCTGTCTTTGATGCTAAATTGGTGGACGATCAAGTTGCAATTTTCAACTCCATAATAACCACGTTATATGACGTTCATGCCCCTTTACGAGCCGTCAAAATTAAACATCTTCCTGCACCCTGGCTCACTGAAGGCCATAAAACAATGATGCATAAAAAAGTCATGGCAAAAAGTAAATATAAATTGAACCCTAATGATTTCAATAAAACTAAATACGTACAAGCTAGGAATCGTTGCAATACAGTGCTTAGGGATGCTCAACGGCGCCATATACATAAATCCGTTGAAAACGGAGATCCATGTAAAATTTGGAAGTTTCTGAAGTCTCTAGGAGTTGGCAAATCACGTCAGGAATCTTTTTCAAATAATTTAGACATAAATGCCCTAAACAAACATTTCTCATCATCGTTTTGTATAGATGATTCAAACAAAATTTCTACACTTCAACATCTGTCTAAAGTTTCAACTCCTGACCTTGATCCATTTGTTTTTAGTCAATTCACTGCTTGTGATGTTAGGAAGAGCGTTTTGTCGATTACATCAAATGCTGTCGGAGAAGACGGTATTAGTCGAAACATGTTGATCCCTATACTTGATATAATTCTACCTATCCTTTGTCATATTTTAAATACTTGTGTATCAAATAGTTTGTTTCCTTCCTTATGGAAAGAAGCTCAAATTATCCCATTACCTAAAAAAGCTAATCCTACATCCATTTCAGAGTATCGCCCTATTTCTATACTTCCTTTTCTTTCTAAAGTCTTTGAGCGGCTTATCCACAAACAAATAAGCAATTTCCTTTCCAGACATAATCTGCTCAATCCTTTTCAGTCCGGTTTCCGCCCAGGTTACAGTACGGTTACTGCGCTACTTAAAATCACCGACGATATACGTTTTGGCATGGAAAACGGCAAACTTACTGTCTTGACATTGCTGGATTTCAGCAACGCGTTTAACAATGTCAACTTTGACATTCTTCTCGCAATACTAAGCTCCATTAACATATCTCCAACAGTGGTAGATTTGTTTCGTAGTTATTTATATGGTCGCCGACAGAGAGTGCGCCTCGAAGAATCCTTTTCTTCTTGGTGTAACACTTCAGCCGGAGTTCCTCAAGGTGGTGTGTTATCACCTCTCTTGTTTGCAATCTTCATTAATTCTATATCAAACCATATTACTTCTCCCTATCACTTGTATGCCGATGATCTCCAATTTTACACTCAAGCTTCACTTAGCGATCTTAATACTGCTATAGACGTCACTAATTATAATTTACGCCAAATTACTAAGTGGAGTAAAGCCTTTGGATTACAAGTGAATCCGAGTAAAACTCAGGTCATGATTGTCGGGAGCTCACGAACGTTAGCCAAAATCGATTCGGCAATGTTACCTGGGGTGGAATTTAATGGAGTCACTATCCCCTACAGTAAAAGTGTCAAGAACTTGGGCATCACTATGGATGAATGTCTTCAGTGGGGTCCTCAGATTGAAGCCGTCAGCTGCAAGTTATTTTCGTCTGGTGGTTCTCTTAAAAGACTGCGTAATTTTCTGCCTACTGCTACTAAAGTTGCGCTTGCGCAATCTCTTTTGCTTCCTGTTTTAGATTACGCCGATGCCTGCTATCTTGACCTCGCGGAGGACCAGCTAGATAAACTTGAGCGACTTCAAAACTTTTGTATACGATTCATATTTGGTCTTCGCAAATATGATCATGTCTCTGAATTTCGTAATAAACTCAAGTGGCTTCCTATACGACTTCGCCGAAATACTCACATTCTTTCCCTTTTGTACACCGTTTTATTTAACCCCAACAGTCCACACTATCTTAAAGAACGGTTTAAATTCTTTGAACATTCTGGGACGCTTACACTCAGGTCATCAGAAAATCTCTGCCTGCAGATGCCTCAGCATAGCAGCTCTTTTTATGATAAATCGTTTACAGTCCAAGCAGTTCGCTTATGGAATGCATTGCCAGTTTCCATAAGGCAAGCACAGTCTCTCACTATTTTTTAAAAATCAAGTAAGAGAATGGTACTTCTCGCTTAATAATCCGTCTCTAAAGTTGATTAGTTGATACTTATTTTGCTTGTCTCATTCATTATTAGTTTATATATATATATATTGTTATTATTTATATATGAATATTTATGTATTTATTATTGTATGTATTATGTAGATATTATTAAGTATATTGTATGTGTGATTAATGTTTATGTAATGTTATTACCATAAAGTGTAGGTTACATAAAGTACCTATTTAAGTTAATTATTTTTAATCTTGTATTATACACCACCGTCATTTATCATGGCTAAATTTCTCTCCATCCAAAGGTTGTCTGGAAGAGAGCGCTTTTTAGCGACAAGACCGCCAATTGTACAACATTACTTAAGTTTATGTTATTGTTTATAATGATTTTGTTATTTTGGTGTACAATAAAGAGTTATCTATCTATCTATCTATCTATCTACTGTTAAATTGTACTGTACTCGTACGGCATGGCCGTACCTGTGGGGGGGGGGGGGGGGTCAATGGGGGCAATGCACACCTCTAATTTGCTCTTTAACATAAAGTATCGTGCACGTAGGTCCAACAAATCTAATGTAATGTAATGTCTATAATCAAATGAAATGTCTATGAATTAACATTATCCGTCTACTTCATTCTATTTATATAATTACACAAATGTAATACAATCCAGCTCAAAACTGTATTAGTTTGTCCTATTTCTAATTTGATTGTATACTGCCTTGTGTATAAATAAATAAAAAAAAAATAACACTTGAAATCTTACATGAGAAGTTGAGGGGCTATGGTGATGTTGTCCAAACAGCACACCACGGGTTGATTGGATTTAAATGAACATATCTGTAAAAAAATATATAAAATTAAAGATTGGGTGGTGAAATATAAAAATATTGTGCTCCAGTAATTTCACCATTAGAATTTATTATCCCTGATGAACATAGGCTATAGAAAATATTCTAAATTTTTTTTATTTTATTGGAATTTTTGCAAACTATACTAGCGAAGCCGAGGCCTCTAGTATTTAAATATGTGTGAAACTCACGAAAATTTCATTTCAAAAACATTAAATATGTTTAAGCTTGTTAAAGTGCGAAAGCAAGGCCCCTACAATAAAATAAAAATGTATAATAAACTACCTACCTCGCTATCACAATTACCATTGCCGGATTTCAAGACCAAATTAAAAATATTTTTCCAAAGCCACCCGTTCTACAATTTAAATGAATTTATGACTATGAAAATCAATGAATCTTCGTTTATCAATACTGACTAGATTTTTTTACTATGGGATATCATTATCATTATTTAACTTTTGAAATATTTGTAATCTGTATTATTTATTGATGACTAGACATATTATTTTATTTTATCTGTTTATTAATTTGTTTTATTTTTATATAATTGCGAATGTTTTAATGTAAAATGATAAATTAAGAAATTATGTATTACATGACCAATGACATACCTAGTATAACGTACATTTGTTATAAGGTGAATAAAGAATCTGAATCTGAATCTGTTTAAAATTCATATAAGGAAAAATATGTAGGTAATACATTTTGCTATTCGTTGTATATTAATAGTTTATTCGCTTAATTAATGCAACAATTACAATGTTAGAATTATCGGGTTGCGTCACCGTAAACAAGTTTAAAGCTCACTGTAAAATTAGTCTTGTTTGTAGTACAACGTAAGTTCAACTATAGATGTCGCTCCGTTGCCTAAGCACAGAAGGTCCCTGGTTTTTCAGGTCCCTTTTTCGATCCCCACCCCCAGCTTAAACTTCACCGCATGGTGGAAGGGCATTTTTTAAATGCGTGCCTGGCTAGCTACCACCCTCAACTAGAAAAAAAATACAGACGATTGAGAACCTCCTCCTTTTTTGGAAGTCGGTTAAAACTCTTACCAGTGTTCCGGCGGCAGTCCTTGAGATACAGAAAAATTACAGGCACATGAGAGACTTAACAACTGTATGTCTCAAGGTGACGGGCGCAGTGCAATTCATTTCATCACATGATGAAATGCATCTGTTATAGGCAGAGGTTAACTTGTCTCGTGCAAGATCCACCACAATCACATTAAAATGCAATTCATTTCATCACATGATGAAATGCATCTGTTATAGGCAGAGGTTAACTTGTCTCGTGCAAGATCCACCACAATCACATTAAAAAAAGGGATAAAGAAAAGAACCAGAAGGGTCACTCCACAAACAAATCCATTAAATAAGCGACTCTAGCAACGACGCAACAAAGTTCACTTCAGCTCGCAAAGCACGGAGTATATAATATTTACATTCACCTACAAGGCGTCTCTCTTTCTATCGCATAGCCACGCATAGCTCTGATCTCTTCTGACGCGGGACGCATCGTACAATAATCCCGTCACCGATACGCCGATGTAAATGTACCTTTGTACCTAGTGCGGAGAGAGCCAGGAGGCCAACTCCCACGTTTTACGTAACCGTCATAAAAAAGTAGCGCATTGATTCATGCTTAAAATAATCATTCGCAGACACGAACTATCACCGACCCACAATCGCGTCAAGCAATATTCGTTTGATCCTACTTAAAGAACGAATGAAATATGTATTACGGATGTGCAAGCGAGATACAAGATGTTTGATATAGCGTTGTCCCGCTCGCACTGTTCCGAACTACGATGTTATGGAACGGTTTTACCAAAGTTTTACATTTTTTTGTATGCTTCACAAAAACTGACTGTAACTTTATATAGTTTCACTCATCAAATAATTTTGCTGCGTTTATTTTAAATAATAATAGAAATAAAAACATTGTACGTAATTTACACATTAATTAAACCCATTTTTGTCGTACAATAATCAAAATCACGTTTAAATCCGCTGCTAGAAAGTAACTTTTTTAAGATGGGTGAACAACGGATTTGTCGTTGGAACAGTATTAAATGTCACGTCAGAGTTCACGAAAAGAGTGAACTATTTGTTGTGACGTCATCAAAGCGCCGAGCAATTCCTTTACGCTTGTAAGCCTGCTTAATTGACGTGGAGGTTATACAATTTAGCAGTAAGATCAAATTATTATTAAGAACTATAAGAGGTGAGAGTTGGCCCCCAGGCCTGCCTTAAGACAGTAAAACAACAAGAATGAAAGAATAATGCTAAGACCCACCGAACACGGTACTACATATAAAAAAAATACGGAACTGACATTCAACACTGCAAATGTATGAAATAACTTGTGGAAGTCGGTACCATGCTGATTTAAAACACCGACTTACTTTAGCATGGACCGACTTCCATAAGTTATTTCATACTTTTCAGTGTTGATAGTCGGTTCCGTTTTCGGGGTTCCGTACCCAAAGGGTAAAAATGGGACCCAATTACTGAGACTTCGCTGTCCGTCCGTCCGTCTGTCACCAAGCTGTATCTCAAGAACGGTGATAGCTAGACAGTTGAAATTTCCCAAATGATGTATTTCTATTGCCGCTATAACAACAAATACTAAAAATAAAATACATATTTAAGAGGTGCTCAAATACAAGAAACTTGATATTTTACCGTTTCTTGTTCGGATCTAGTAACGGTGACAGGTAGACGCTTTAACTATTTACAGAATATTTAGTTTTATGTTCTCTTTAAATATAATAAATTAAAATAAATAATTAAGGGGGCTCCCATACAATAAAAGAGGTTTTCGCCGTTTATTTAATTTTGTCTGTAACTTGCAAGATTAGGTTACATAGATAATGGTACGGAACCTTTCGTGCGTACCCACTCGCACTTGGCCGGTTTTTTATTATTGATCAATATTTCTTTTTAGTTATAAAGACTGCTTACAAGATCATTCACTCGCCTAAAATAAATAATAATAATAATAAATACATATTTATTTCAGAAAGAGTTACATAACTATTACACATACTTTTTAAAGGACAAAATAGTTTTCATTAGTCGACAACAGCAAATACATTTAAACCATCCAGGTAAACGAATACATTTTTTAATTAGTTAATTGACTAGGTAGTTAATAAATAAGTAATAAACTATTCAATCGATTTTGATGAAATTTATATAGGACCACCTCGGAGGTATATGTACTCATTCCAATTTATTTTTATGATGAGAATTATCAAATTCTGACTGATCTGTTCATACATAAATAATACGCGTCGACGAATTATAAGCTTCTCCTTTTTGGAAGTTGGTTAAAAATGGAAGATGGTCCCAGCCCCGTTCGAATTCTGTTCATGTATTTTTTACTTTTTTGTTATTTTGTATCCTTAAACGGTTCGTAGGCAGTAATGCAAAAATAAAAATGTTGTTATTAATATAATATGTTGTTCATATAATTATTTACTTACTTGAGGATGTATCCTGTTTTTGATGTCATCCAACGCAGATTTACATTTATGTAAAATAGTGCAAGCACCCGTGACGTCACTGACAGTGCAGACATCTCCTAAAAAGAATTAAAATATATAATATACTGCAATAAGTCCTTCATAGTACAGGCTGCACGACTATGGAATGCTTTGCCACTCGAGATTAGACGTGCTAAATCTCTTGGAATTTTTAATGTTAAAAAATCACTACTTATCCAGTATATAACATTGTAATTATTTGTTTATGTTATATTTGTATTTTATGTATGTATAGCGTTAATAAGTATATTTGATATATATGTGTATATATTGTATATTTATCATCATTTATCATATATAAGATATATGTATCTGAATTTAATTATCTAAATGTAATTTATTGTTCACCACCGTCTACCTCTTCCCTTATTTCTGTCCCTCCAAAGGTTGTATGGGATAAGACCGCCCATTGTACTACCATAGAATATTAGTCAAATTAGTGTTATTTACGTCTACTTTGGTACACAATAAAGATTTTTTTTATTGTATTGTATATTTGGAAAAAAAGATGGCCCAGCGGTTATAGCTATGGACTGCTGTGCTGCAGGGCCACGGTTCGAACCCCACTGCCGCCGGCTTGAGCTTCACCGCATGGTGGAAGGGTATTTTATGAATCCTCTCCTGGCTATCTACCACCCTTAAGTAGAAAATCTATCGCCAAGCACGTAGATGTGTGTTCCGGCAGCAGTCCTTGAGAGCCAGTAAAATTACAGGCACATGAAACTTACAACTGTATGTCGCAGAGTGATGGGCGCAGTGCAATTCTTCAGTTGTGACTAAATGCATTTGTTATGCGTAGAGGATAGTCCGCTTAACATCAGGTAGGCTTCGTGCTCGTAACAACCACATAAAAAAATGGTAGGCCTCCCACTAGGTGGTCTCACCATATCGTGAAAGTTGCAGATAAATGAATGGCACAGAATAATGGTTATATATTGGCGTTCTTTGGGGGAGACGTTTGTTCAACAGTAGACGTCTCCCGGCTGATGATGACAATGATGATGATGAAAATATATAAATGCCTATTATTATCCAATATTTTTTTTAATTCATTGGGTCTGTGGAGGCCGGAATCTTAGTTTATTTTCCAAAACTTAGCAGCGCGCTTGGTGGATGTGCGACGACGCCTGATCGAAATGCGGCAAAAAAATATTGGCCAAGCACGAGTCAGAACTCTTACATTGAAGAGAGTAGCGACAATCACATGAAGTTTTTTTTTCGGATTCGTTCCAGTAATGCCTTGGGCAAATATTGGTCGAGCTAGATTTGTTTGATGCTCCTGGAACTACTTTTATAGCTACTGTCAAAATATGAGTTTGACAGTGATGTTGTTAGGTGGTAAAATATTTCCTACATGTTTTGAAAATTGTTAAGATATATTGAAATTAAAGACTATTTAGTTGCTGCACTGTTTTACTACGGTTGACATATCATATAACTTATTTCTTATTATAACTTCTATAGAGCAAAAGAACAGGAAACAGAATGGCCAACCAAGTGTTGCCATGCTTAGAATTAAGATTATCCGGTAAAATATAAAGATGTATTGCAATATTTTACATTACCTTAAACAATAGTAATTTAGTCACCACTAATCTTTGGCTTAGCTTGTACAACATTTAGGTATTTATGGTAAAATCTGTCACATTTGACAGTTTGCCAAGATTTGACCTATTCAAAAGATAGTAAAATTATGGCAGAGCATAATTAGTTATGACAGGTCTCCCAATAATTTTGTCAGGATCAAATGAGGCTCGATTGAAGTGCTGGAACGGTGTATCTGCAGTTAGAGCAACATTTGCCATGGCCGAATAAATGCTGGAACGTACTCTTGGACGCATCAATGTATAACCATAAAATTTCGAGTAGGCGTCGCTTAGCACTAGTCACATAATAACGTCGTGAATCTGCGAGAAAGTAATAGCACTAATTTTGAAGACTGGAATGCAAAAAGATATAGACATAATATTATTAACTGTCGTGTTGGGTGTTGATCGAAACGTGATTGAAAGTAAACGAGTCAAACAAGAAAAAAAAAAAAAAAAAAAAACCATAACTTCTTTTTCAACACACTTGCTCATAAAATATGTTTGCTGGTCTTATTTGAATATATAAAATTATTTTCTTAGTCATAAAAACCAAAATTATATGTTTTGTGACCTTCGAGAAAAGCGATAGAAATCTAGATAATTTATTTTAAAATATCGCTTTAACAAAAATAAAAGTTCTATAGCACGATTTGGACTGCGCTGCTTTTAATTACTTGTTATTTTCATTTATTCTTAGTAAAATTTTACTTGCCGCTCTTAAAATTTAGTGTAGGTATTTGCAAATTTTATACGATGAAATCAGTATCTATGAGAGCACGATTTATTTTAATATTAAAAGATAAAATAAACTATTGAGCGAAAAGCTGTCAAAAACTAATAATATACATAATAAAACAAATGCAAAATCTCACATAGTTTTAAAAATTTGGAATTAAAAACATGACGAAAGTCATCTTTAGTCTCGATCGTGCGCACGTAGAGTCAAGACCTCCTGAGGATGCTTCGTGTAGAAGCCAAACGCGTCGAAAGTTCTTCCGGTTTGACTGCGTGGCGTTTGTGACGTCGGGTCAGCTTAACAGGAAAATTAGGCGGAATTGTCACCATAAATGTTTTTTAATACTTTTCAAGTGTTTTATGAAAATATTGATTTAATGTTTTCTTGGAACACTTTTAAAATGTTTCTTATTTTTAATGACGAAACTATATTAATATGGAAAGCACTACACGGTGCAAAAAGCATTTTGGATATATTATTAAATAGTTGATCACCTTACCTTCATTTAAACTGTGTGCCGATATAGTACCAAACATAAACACAACCATAAACAACATATTTGTTGAGTTTACGAACGCGACAACGTTAAACTTAGTCAGCCTCCTTATATATTTTCCTTTTTTACCTGCCAAAGAGGTCGTAAGCAAAAAGTTTTAAGGTAAAAATCGATAAACTTAATCTTCTTATATATTTTCCTTTTCTAACAGCCAAAGAGGTCGCAAGCAAAAAGTTTTAAGGTAAACAATATTCTTTATGTTATGTACGACCGACCGTTCTTGCCAATGTATTAAGAAGACTAAATATTTGTTACATGGAATTTCCTTCACTCATATCACGCATTTGCACCTATGCCTCATAACAGGATATTTATTATGTATTGAGTTTATTTATTCTTGGAATGCTAAGACATATTTGTGATAGTTAATGATTGCTCTTAATGTCCTGTTTACCAGTATTTTAACCCATATCAAAACAAGGATGACGTTCTCAATTTATCTGTTTTTTGTGTTATATATAGCTCTTTACAGGGAGTCAAGATTTTGATCATTAATGTTATATTCAGAAGATCACCATCTTCTGAATATAAAATATGTCTTGTCATGAGGTCAGATTTAAATTTGAGTGAGATCTAACGAGTAGTATTTGGGTTATCCCTAATAATGCATATTTTATGTTTGAAGACGGTTTTCTTGTTATTTTTTTTAAACTATGCGCTCAGTGTCGTTATCATCCGCCTGCCCTTATCCTAGACGTGAGGGTCAGTGTAATTTTATGTCGTCTTTAAGAACGAAAAATTGACAATTGACTTTATGGTCCTCCATTGCAACTGCCCATAAAAGTTGTTTTTAAGGTTAGTATTGTTTTTGTAATGAATTATACCAAATGAATATCGATGGTGCGCTCGGTCGAAGAGATCCTGAAGATGCTTCGTTTAGAAGCGAAACTAGTCGAATATTCTTCCAGTTAGGCTGTTTGGCGTTTGTGACGTCACATAGGCTTAACAGGAAAATTAGGCGGAATTGTCACTAGATATATATTTTTATACTTTTAAAGTGTTTTATTAAAAGTATTATTTTATGTTTTCATGATACATTTAAAAATAATTGTTATTATTGTTTTTTCTTTGACCACAATTGTAAGTGATGATGCGCTGAATTTTCCGGGCACATTGTTCAAGATAACCTTGGATTAATGTTTCTTAAGGATCACTGCCAGAACACACCGTTAGTAGTGGGGAATGCTAGCGGTCACCTATGCAAGTCATGATCATTGCGGTCGTTGATCTAGTTGACCGCTTAAGATCGGCAAGGTAAGCTTCGCCACATAAAAGGTGGATACCGTTTAGTTTTGGTTAATCATAAACTAAGGCCTAGTTTCACCATACTCTGTTATTTATTTGACGCCTTGTTAATCCTTTTAACGGACTGTTAACTGTACCGAGTGTCCCACCAACAGTTAATGGATGATTAATTCAGTTAACTTCATAGAACGTAGACTGATTTAACAGCTCTGTTATTTTTAAAGACCCATTAGCTAATGCCTGATTTAGCGTAAACAAACATGGTATGGTGAAATTAGGCCTAAGCCTCTCCATATTTCTTATTATGATTACAAGCACTACCGCGTACTAAGCGGAAATCATATAGATACCTATGAAAAATGTTAGCCTTTAAAAAACTATTTTATTTTATAACCCTATAAAGGACTGCCTTAACTCATATGCAAAATTAACACATACATTACTCACACACACACACACACAAACACACACGAGATAAGAGACCTCACTGCATTGTTACTTTTTTGTTTTTTCTTTGCTCATATGTAATTTTTTTATACATATATATATATATTTTGTTCTGCAATTATTTATTTTTTTTGTACTTATGTTCAGTAAGTGTAAGAAATTAACGTGGCCCCCATTACAATGTTTCCGTACAAAACCTAAGGAAACGGGGGTGGCTGAAAATCAGCGCCACCCGGAATGTATATTTCGGGTCGCACAAGCTGAGCCACCCCCCTTTGCTTTGTTTCCTCCTTATAGTTAGTTTGTTATAAATGTTAATAGTTACCTATGTAATAGTACTATAGGAGAGCAATAAATATGTTTTATTATTATCACGACATTTATTTAATTACATAATTTTAAATTTTTTACAACATTCATATATAAAAAATAAATATTATAAAAAACTTAAAACTAGGATGCCGCCAGCAGCGGGGCAGGGCCCAAGCTACCAGCGGTTAGGACTGCAGAGAGAGGAACCTTCGGACAATGCGTGTGGTATCGAGTATCACTGCCTTCTGCATCTGACCCTTGATCCAACCGTCTAGCGAGAGCCTCCTGAGGTGTTGGTCGAGGCTCTTCGCTATTAGGCCGTTCGCCGAAACGACTATCGGGACAATGATCGTCGAGTCAACATCCCACATGGCGGTTACCTCGTGAGCCAAGTCAAGGTACTTGCTGACTTTGTCCTTCTCGGCCTTCACGAGGTTCTCGTCATGTGGGATGGTGATGTCGACAAGCACTGCCCGGCGCTGGGATCGGTCGACCACCACGATATCAGGCTTATTGCAAACAATAGTCCTGTCTGTGATGATAGAGCGGTCCCAGTAGAGCAATGCACGACCATTCTCGAGAACTGGCGCCGGTGCGTACTGGTAGTACGGCACCTCTGACTCAACAAGGCCGTATTGAAGGGCAAGTTGCTGGTGGATGATCCTGGCCACTTGATTGTGCCTGTGCAAATACTCGCCGTTAGCAAGATGCGAACAACCGGAAATGATATGCCTGAGTGACTCTCCGGGACGGCGGCATGCTCGACAAATGTCGACCGTACCATCCTTCAGGATATATTTCCGATAGTTGTTCGTCATCATTACTTCGTCTGCAATTGCACAGGCAAAACCCTCGGTTTCTCCAAAGAGGTCTCCGAAACGTAGCCAGTTCACCGAAGCGGGTAGGTCCACATCAGGCCCTGTTAGGGCCCGGAAGAACCTCCCGTGCAGCTCCTTGCTTTTTCATACTGCCTTGCGGTCATGAGTGCTCAGCATCGTTGGTTTGCGCCAGTTATCGTTCGCCAAGGAGAGCGGTGTGAGGCTCTTGTCAACCGCCACGACATCGCGATGCATCCCGCACTCGTGGTTACGGAAATAATCCCTGAGATTGCACACTTCACGGTTATGAAGGGTCTTGGCATTTAAAAAGCCACGACCTCCCCATTTCCGTGGAATGTACAGTCTCATAACTGACGAGCGCGGGTGTAGCATGCGATGCGAAGTGAGTAGTTGACGAACCTTTCTATCCAGGGCGTCCAGCTCAGTCTGCGTCCACCTCAGTATGCCAAAGGAGTATATCAGTAAAGGCATCACCCAACCATTAAAGGCACGTGTCTTGTTGCCACCAGACAAAAGACTTTTAAGTACTTTTGTCAGGCGGCAAAAGAAGCGCTCCTTTATCGATTTCCTAATGTCCTCTACCGAAATACCCAACGACTCTGAAATACCGAGGTATTTATAGGTCTCGACTTCGGAGAGAGATTTGAAAGTCATTGTCTCAGAAACTTGTAAATTTGGAGAATTTACAACTTTCCCCTGCTGTACATGCAAGACTGCACACTTATCTACACCAAACTCCATCCTAATGGCATTGCTAAAAACCTGTGTAGTTTTTAGCAGCTCCATCAAGTCTTGGCGTTTCGGAGTAAACAGCTTCAGATCGTCCATGTACAGCAGATGACTAATGACCTCACCTCCTCTACGGAGCCGAAAACCTAGCCCTGAATCCTTCAGCAAAGTGCTGAGAGGATTTAGCGCTAGGCAAAACCACAATGGACTCAGACTGTCACCCTGGAAGATGCCCCGCTCAATCCTTATAAAGTCCTGTGGGCCAGAGGGGGTGTCGCTACCACCTGGTTGACGAAGGACTGTGGTCCATTGACTCATACATGCAGCTAAAAAGGATTTCAGAGTTGCATCAATTTTATACAACTCTAATATCCTTTCCAGCCACGAATGAGGCACCGAATCATAGGCCTTCTTATAGTCAATCCAGGCAACAGAGACAGCCCCCCTGTTCCGCCGAACTTGTTGGCTAATGGTCATGTCTATGAGGAGGAGCTCCTTAGTACCACGGGACCCAACCCTACATCCATTTTGAGCGGGGGCCAAAACATTGTTCGCAATAATGTGCGTGTTAATTTTTGTGGTCAGAATGGATGTAAGGAGCTTGTATATGGTAGGTAAGCACGTGATGGGTCTATAGTTTTTCGGATCCGTGGTACTACCGGACTTGTGGAGCAGAAAGGTGACACCGGTGGTCATGAAACGGGGAAGAGAACCAAGTTCGAGGGCTTCTTGAAATTGTGTTGCCAATCGGTCGTGTGAGCATCGAATCCATTTTATCCAGAAATTGTGCAATCCGTCTGGGCCAGGACTTTTCCAGTTCTGGGCCGTACAAATTGCACAACTAACATCTACGGGGTCTATATTAACAGACCCCATGGATTCGATAGACTCACATTCCCGCTGGATAACACGAATCCAATCACCCTCTGTATGCTCGACGGGCATCGACCAGACGCCACGCCAGAAATCATTCATGGTACTGGCATCAGGCAGTTGCCCGTCGATCACACGCTGAACGGTCCCTTCCCATTTCCGGTACACCTTTCTTTGATCACTTTGAAAGAGGCGATTAAGCCAGTATCTATCCACACGCTCTCTGTAGCGGCGAATACGACTCGCCCACGCATAGACCTTCTGCTTCAGGTAGTCAATGCGATCCGTGACACAGGCCATGTAGTCTCGGGGTAAGACACCGGTTCCGGCAAAGGCCTGGGTCACGAAACGCATGACTCGAGGGCGGTTATTGCCTTGACTGAAGCAGATAAGTTTAGCAATGAGAGTCCGGAATGAGGATACGCCGCTCGATCCGTACTTGCCATGCGGGCGCACACCCGGAGGGACGTGATGCACGGTCGGTGTCCGGGAACTTGACATGAGCAACACGACACGCCGCAATGGCGCCACAGTACAAAATCGAGTGGGTATCAACTAAATCTTCGCTAGCCCGCAAATACGGGGCCAGCAAAGTATTCAGGGCTCTCATTAACGCTAGATTGCGTCTATGAGTAGGCAAACGTGGTAGTCGCGGCCTAGAGTCAGGTGTGAATCGATACTGGCTAATTGCGTCCTCCAAAGCCCTCCTCAGTTGCTCACTCACCTGGCTAGACACGCTCATATTCACGCAATCTCCCTCATCGACTTCAAGATCCACCATTGCCACTGGTGTAATACCCGACGATGGCGTCATCGTCAGGGCCGGGGTCGACGAAGCGGCGGGTAGATCCTGTGTCATGGAAGGAGTCGCGCGAGTAGTAAGCGCCTCCAGGCGGAGCCGATCAAGTACAGACTGGTCTAACAGCTTGCACCGGTGGATAGCCCGCACTTGATCTGATAGGCGTTGGGCGGATACGGCAACGGTCGGCTCAAGGGTCTGAAACAGAGGCAGCATACGATCACGATACGCGGTCAGAATTGTTCCTCCCTCCGTAGCCCCATAGTAGGCGCGCATGCAGTTTTCATTTATTGATGGAGTCCATCGCATGCGGCGCACTATACCACCGGTAGCGGGGGCCGGGCGCGGAGCAGATTGCCCCACAGGCTCCAAGCGTGCCGGTAGCGGGGGACGTCCCCGTCGCACAGGTCTCGGCGGCGGCGGCGGCGTCGGTGGCCCACCCTCATCACTCGATGCACTCGATTCGCGGGGAGTGTGGAACTCGTCTCCCGACGAAGAGCTCGGAGCTGACGGGGTAGGCGGTGATGGGATATGTGCGCAGGTGGTCGCCGCTGTGGTATTCTGTATCGTCTTTGATCTTGTTATCATATTTAATATATTGGTTCAATTTTCCATATTGTGATTTGTTCTTGTTTACTTCTTTGACATAAGGTGTCCAGTATATGTATTTGTAGTCATTTTCACTATTTCTTCTGCAATTTTATGAAATATTGTCTGGTTATGTGAAGGAAGGTTGTAATATATATTCGGAATGTAATATATTACGAAATATCAGCCAAAAGGAGTAAAAATAATTTTTTTTATTGTTTAATGAAAAAAGGCGACGTATGTCATCGGGTGTTTTTTTTTTTTTTTTTTTTTTATTATTATTATTACCTATTTACTAATTATTGGAGCACAAAATTATATGCCCATGGCGGGAATTCTACAAAAAAATCACAATAGCCTGAAAATTCTTCCTCCTAGCCTGAAATAGAACAGATAGAACAAAGTTTATTTTAAATTTGATGGTTCTAAAAAAAAATTTACTACAACAACCTGAAAAAGAACTCAGCTTAGATAGGACCTACTTTCTTTTGAACTCGGTGGTCTGTCAACTGTTTTGTGTGCATTCATCTAAGCGATTGTATACTTAACAGTTGTCGTGCCCTTTTTTTTTTTTTTATTTACGTGTGAAAAATGCATTTACGCATTCCCGTCCACCTCGGGGAAAGTGGCCGGGATATGTCGGGCTCGACACCAACTACTCCCACAGCAGCAAGTGCCCCTACCGACTAAATAACACACGGTGTTCCAACTCTACCGCTTCTCGGCGGGCCTCAGGGACGCTTTAGCTCTCGACCACGAACCCGCCACGGTTGTCCGTTGCCGGACCCCTCCTGGGGTGCTACCCCTCACGACACACCAGAACACATGACACGTCGCTACCACCCGGGGACCAAGCCCGCAAATGGGCGTCAGACAACCCCCGCTTCTGACGCCCGAGGTCCCCCTGCGACGGGTCAGATAAGTAGCCCCGTCGCCTGCTACTTCGGCCGCAGAGGATAGGGAGAGCGGCGCCTCGCTATACCGACACTCCTCTTCCCCTGCGGCCCCTCCGCGTCCGCCATCGAACGGTGGCGGCCCCGCCGTGGCCACGGAAGGTAGGGAGAGCGGCGCACCGTAATACCGGCACTCCTCTCCCGCCGTGGCCCCTCCCCGTCAGATGCGGTGCTGTCCAGACAGCACCGCAGCCTACTCCCCCTTGCCGCTCCATACTGGACTTAGAGGCAAAGCCCAGTGGAGCGGCCCCTCCGGGGCCGGCCGATGTCCCAAGTCGGCACGGCCCCTGGTTCCTCTTCGCTTCACCGTGGGTGACCAAGCCACGGCTACTAAGCCCTGTGAGAAGAAGAAGAGCCAAGAGTTGGCGTGCCCTGGGCTAAGTTTACAGAATTTGAATAATTTTCACCTCGCGGGACTCACCCGCCACTGCTTCTTGAAGTCCTTCTTGTTTTTTAGTATGTTATTTTTGTTTTTTATTATATTATGTCACACGCGTCACGACGAGGTATATACCGCCGGTGCCATTTTTTCTTAATCTTCTCAGCGCTCGCGCACAGAGGGCGCGCTCGACCGTCGGTTGGCCGACGGTCTGTGGCGAAGTGTCTGCCGTGGATTTGGCGGGTGATTTGAAAATTTAAAGATCAAGGTCCCTACAACAGTGATTGCAAAACGCAGAGCTCCGAACTATGTAATATAACCGAACGTTCTGTGTAGGGCATCAGGTACAGGGCCGCCAGATCAAGGTATATGATTTCCTGGACATTTCTGGGGATCAAAAGGGAGTTGTTACTTCGACCTCAAGTTCAAAATCTAAATAAATCTACAGTTAAAATGTAATTTTTTTTTATTGCTGATAGGTAAGCCTTTGACCACAATCTCACGTGATGGTAAGTGATGATGTGGTCGAAGGTGTTAACAGGCTTAACCTAGAATTACTCTGGCTCTCAAGGACAGCTGCCGGAACACACCGTTAGGTGCTTGGCGAAAGATTTTCTACTTGAGGGTGGTCGCTAGCCGGCATTCACAAAATGCCTACTTCCACCATGCGGTGAAGCTCAAACCCGCGGCGGGATTCGAACCATGGACCTGCTGCATGGCAGTCCATAGCTAAAGCCTGCTTCACTACAAACATTAGATCGAAATTACTGGACACGGGACAAGACACACCATTCCGGGACAATCCCGGATTTCCCTGACGTCAGCAACCTTAGTAGGCCCCACGGATTTAGGAAGGGAGGGGATATGCCGAGGAGGCGTGACACGTGTCGCAGCAACGAGTTCCAGAGAACTTGTTAGTTAAAATCGTAAATATCGGCGCGCCAGTCGCACTTTGTCCACGGTCGTGCAAACATCGTGTAATTACCACCAAATGCCAAGTTGTGCTGTCAAACAAAAGTGACAAGGTGAACTATAGCACAAATGGAATATCATTTGACATGTAAATACAAGAATTCACATGTTATTATTTAAAATCCATCATAATTCCAAACGAAGTTAACAGAGCCGTTGAAAATGTTCCAAAGGTGACAAAAGTATAGCATATTCATTATCGAAATCCATTGCTCCTAATGTTATAAAATTGTTTACGACTCAACAAGCAAATGCCGCAATGTAGAATTTCGTTAACGATACTCTGAAAGCGCGCATCGTCGCGTAGTACGGCCGCTGCTATCGGCCGAGAGTTAGTGATGTGGTCGATACATTATAGAAATACTTATATCAATCAATACTTTAACGAGCCTGCTAAATGTTGTTAATAAACTTAAAAGCAATACTGCAAACGTTATTTGGTAAGAGACTACTTATAATAATTGACTGTTGTATAGTGGAAGATATTTTTAAAACGATCAATCGATACTGTAACGAGCCTGCTAAATGTTGTTAATAAACTTTAAAGCTATATTGCAAGCGTTATTTAAAAAGAGACTACTTATAATAATTGACTGTTGTAAAGTGGCAGATATTTTTAAAACAGAACATACATTTTCTGTCAGTTTCCCAAAAGATCCAAATATTAAGGAAAAATGGATTGAAGCGACAGGCAGGGGATCTACCTGGCTACCATTTAAAAATAGCAGAATATGTTCAGCCCATTTTAGGGAAGAGATGTTTCAACCCTTGAATAAAAGTGGCAGACTTTTTGATTAAGCAGTCCCAAAAATAAAAGTTTTTCATAGCCGCTGCGACGCCACTTGCAACCGTGGTTGCATGCGGCACTCACTACTTTTTACCGGACGAACTTTTTGTTGTATTAGCATTTGCCGGCCGTGCGTTAAGCGCAGCGTAATGTAAACAATTGTCTCTTGTGACTGAAGTATTTACCTTGGAAGGAAAAATATTCTTGTACAAGATAGCTAAATAAACAATTAATACGAAATATAAACATTTATGATGTATTCATAATGATACCTAAACGTTCGGAGGTGTACTACGAAAGTACTAAATTCCATTGATTTTAAGAAAAATACTACTGTTTTATTATTGAATTATATAGAAAAGACAAATGTCAAGCATATCACAAAATATCATTTTAATATTCATGAGAAAACTATAAAAAAACATTTTTAATAATACCGATGGCCCGCCGGTTTCGCAAAACGTAAACAAAGAACTGAACTTTTTTATTTCATAGATACATTTTACTGCAAATGGTTATCAAAACGAAGAGTAGCTATATTCTATTGTCTATTATGGCTACATTCCATCTCGCAAAAAAGGACCCAATTTACGAAAATCGATAAAAATACGCTAACGATCTCCGTGAAACCACAGAGGCGCGTGGCAATCACTGTTTTCGTTTCATGCAACCGTGGCGGCACGCGGCAATCACTCGTATATATGCGAACCTGTGGCGACGCAATTTTCGATACATACCTTTTATTTTTTATACGAAAAATGCATGATATGAAATAAAAAATGTATTATCTTTGTTAGTATAGTCCACCCACTAATGCTAGGCACCACCTGCGGTATGCGAGCGGTAAGGAGGGCAATCGAGAACTTCTTGAAATCTGGTGACGAAATCTTATTTGCAAGATAATATTTACTGCGACTAGCGCAGCGCGTCGCTTACCCTCCTTGCCGATCGCATACTGCAGGTAGTGACTATAGTACGCTGACTACAGTTACTGCGTTTTCAATTGCATTCATAACTTTTAGGAATCGGAGAAAGTCGACTCAAAGGCATCTTGTTCTTTGGAGCTACATAATCCCCAAGAATGCGAATTGCCCCGAAACCACGACTGCTTTGACAGAAGTACGTGTGAAATTAATTTAAAAAATATAGAAACTAATAAAGTTACATACATACTATGTGTTGTCAAGTATCATTTATCCAATAAATAATAACCTAAAACGGTTCAAACCAAGTGCAAGCTGTTTTATTTTATATTCAATTATTTTTTCATATTATTTACTTACATTTTCATAAAATTTTAGGTGACATGAAAATAAATAAAACATGAATTTTGAATATATGTAGGTAGCATGAAATGTTATTTTATACTCAATTACTTATTCAGTTAAACTATGTAGTTTTTATTTCGATACCACTTTACCGATAGTATCAAGCCCTAGCGTACGTGTAAATGTATGCATGTGGGGGTAATTTTTATTGTTACTGTGATGTCCGAGCGCTTTGCTTTCATTGATTGATTTGTCAGTGTGCATTGTAATTAGTTGGTGTAAGTAGCTAATGGGAGCCCTGCGTTCAGTGTATTACTTTAAGAGTTTATTGTTTCATTTGTAGGCGTGAAGCGCAGTGGGGATAGATAATTGAAAAACTGCGACATGCGGATCAGTAGAATAAATGCCTCGCGCCATATCCCCTCCCTTCCTAAATCCGTGGTAGGCCCAGTGTCTAATAAATGCCTACAGACCATCAATTAGGCCGCCTTTCAGCTAGAATAGAATTGGCTCACGAAGACAGCTGGTGAAAAACACCGTAATATTTTTGAGTCGTATTTTGTACTTGGACATTTTTTTATCAAAACATGGAACCGACTTTTTACACTGAAAACTATGGAATAACTTGTTAAAGTCGGTCCTATATGCTGATTCAAAACATTCACATTTTCATGGTCCGACTTCGACAAGTTATTTCATACTTTTCAGTGTAAGAAGTCAGTTTCATTATTTGAAAAAAAAAAAACCCTTTTTTAATCCATTTTTTGGCTAAACGATCGATTTTCACTGACCTACAATACTGGTCACCATCGACAAAACTGCAACTACTAAGTCATCTAGATGTGTCGAGCATTTTTCAGTTAGTTGACTGTAACTTAGAAAACACTTGACCGATTTTGATGAAATTAATTTGGGACTACTTCAGAGGTTGATTAGAGTCATTATATAGGCGTGCATTGATACCCCACCACCATGTAAAGTATCGGAGCGGTTAGGCCGGCCGAAGGTCTTCAGCGTAGCCTAAGAAGTGCCATCCTCATACCAAAACCGGAACCTGCAGCAGTAATAAAAGAACGAGATTGCTTAGTCGAATGAAAATCCTATAGCGATCGCCCATTCTATTTGTGACCCCAGCGATCATTCCATAACCTAAATGATCCGTTAAAAGCGAGTCTCAAAAAAAAAAAAATTTACAATGTTTTTTTAGAAATAGTGTACGCCTGGCGTTCATGATTTAAAATATATAATATTCTCGAGGATATGAAAGAGACCGCCTTATCCGAAAATAGGATTCTATACATTTATCTTGTCAGAAAAAAAGCTATAAAATTTCGGTTTACCAAGTTCTGTGTCTAAGTAATAAATCGTATCAATATTAATTTTATTTATAATTATTTTGTAGCAACCATATGTCTGAAAAAATACCATACAGTAGGTACCTTGAATATTTTTTCCGTTTACTAAAAACTTTATTTGAACTTTTTACGTTTTGAAATTTATTTAAAAAATGTCTCCCGCTGTATATATAAAATACTAGCTTTCCGGGCGCGGCTCCGCCCGCGCGTATGTCGGTTATCGCGCAAAAACATTAACCTCTTTTTGCGCAGTTGGATAAAAACTATCCTCTGTTTTTTCCCGGGTCTCAAACTATTTCCATATCAAATTTCATTCAAATCGGTCCAGTAGTTTTGGCGTGAAAGCGTAACAGACAGACAGACAGACAGACAGAGTTACTTTCGCATTTATAATATTAGTACTGATTATCCGTTATATAGAAACAAGGTCATTATTCGAAAATACTGATGTATAATAAATTACCAAAATGCTTGACCACCTTAAAATATATGTTGTTCACACTTATGAACATTTTTGAAAACAATGCCCTGTCACACATTAAACGAATATACGTCAATGCAGCTCTTAGAATCTTTGTTCTTAGGACAAGTGCAAACGTGATAACTGCAAATTGTATTTAACTGTATTAGGTGTAAAAATATTATGATTATTAACCAATTAATCAATTATTCACACAGACATAATTAGAATTTAATATATTTAAGTAGTATACGTATAAAAAATAACAATGAAATTATTTTATTTCATCCTTATTGTGATACATTTATAATGAGTCACTGACTCTTAAACTAGGCTGTAATATTTATTAAATGTACATTGGACTTGCCTGTAAAAAAAAATACAAAAGGGCCAATAACACTTCTATATATATATATATATATATATATAGTCTATACCTTACTAATCTGGCCATAAATACTGTTACATAAAAGCGTTTCTTATTATCAACTTTTTAATTGTTTCGAATTTGGAACGCGTTCATTACCTTCTTTCGATTTCGCGCCATTTCACTAATTTTTTCGTGTCCATTATCATATTACAATAATATGGAATAGGGTGTTTAAGAAAAAAGGATTGCAGTGATCACCTTACACAATGTGGGTCATAGTCCAGACACTTCAAAAGCTTGGCATCAGCCGTATGTTAGTATATTGTACTATCAACAGATACAACAACACTTCCTCTGTCGAAGACCATAAAAGATCGGGGCAGCCGCGTGCTTTTAGAACTACAAAGGCTGTTAAAACCTGAAATGAAGATTCCCACTAGGACTCTGCCGCTTATTATAAAACAAGACCTGAAGCTCTGTGCTTATCGTCGATATACATGCCCTAAATCAATATTTACAATTAAAAGAGTGGATCGATTCATAACGCCTTCTGTCCCGATAAGCAGGTGAAGGGCACATAAATATCATCTTTACCGATAAAAAAAATAAGCAATGAGGTCTTGAAATAAACCTCGAAGATGTTTCCTGTTACAACATAATATTTCATTTATTATAATGTTTATTTATTTATGTTGTTTTAATACCGGTGACATCATCCATACTTGTGATGCAGCTATCTTATATAATAAACTAGCAGACCAGGCCACGCGTTGCTGTGCTAAGGTTCTTGTTATATTACATTGTAGTAAATTATTCAAGGTGGACTGACGACATCGTGAAAGTCGCGGGTAGCCAATGGCTACAAGTGGTTAATAGCCGTTCTTGGTGGCGTTATATGGGGTTTTTTTTTATTGCTGATAGGTAAGCCTTTGACCACAAATCTCACCTAGTAAGTGATGACGTGGTCGAAGGTGTTAACAGGCTTAACCTAGAATGACTGGCTCTCAAGGACAGCTGCCGGAACACACCGTTAGGTGCTTGGCGACAGATTTTCTACTTGAGGGTGGTCGCTAGGCAAGCGGGCATTCGCAAAAATGCCCTTCCACCATGCGGTTAAGCTCAAACCCACGGCGTGATTTGAACCATGGACCTGCTGCGTGGCAGTCCATAGCCAAAGCCACTGAGCTATCACTGCTTCAAACTGTTTAATTTTGTAATGTGTACAGAGATTAAAAAAAGCTTGCATAATTATTATTTTGTCCCTTGCTACTTCGGCATCGATTGTCATTAATTGGAAATGACTATATCATCAATATAGGAAAAAACTTTTCAGTTATTGTAGTGTAACTCAAAAACGGCTTGACTGATTTTGATGAAATTTAAATGGAACTATACAGGAAATACCAGCTTTCAAGTAAAAATTAAACATTAAATTTGGTTTACCTAATAACAAACAAAAAAATACAGTCGAAATGGTTAAAAATGTCGTATATTAAAAGCTAAAGCTAAGATAATCGTAGAAGCATCAAAATGATGTAGTTGGTCAGCAGGGTCGTTGTGGAGCGCCGGTAACCGGTTTGGCATCATCATAACAACGTCATTCGCAATGAAGAAGTAGACGGTAAACCGGTATCAGCAAAAACCGGTATCGTCAATAAATAGTGTTGCTTTTAATGTTTTATTAAGGCCTGTGATCACGTCAATAACCTTGAGGCACTGATGTTATGGCAAGCGCAGGATGCTTTAGAATTGATTTTTAGATGAAGCCGCGTTTTTTATTGTAAATAAAAAACAATATTAAAAATATACAAGAGGAAAAATTATAGTCATGTACGGGATACAAACCCACACCGTCCACCCTTGCAGCCGGGGTATACTCTCACCGCTGAGTCAACATGACAAATAAGTCATGACTCTAATTTGTCCTTTCTTTAACCATCGTATTGGGATGGAGCGACATCTATAGTTCAACTTACGTTGTTCTACAAACAACATGTTTATATATTTGCAATTTAAAAAACTGGCGCGTAAATGGAAAAATTAAGGCATACATACACATGACTATATTCTTTTCTCTCGTAAATTTGTTCTATGTAATATAATTCGCAGAGCATTCTTTATTGCAAAAAATAAAAATATTAAAATTAAAGGGTTGCGTCATCATTAGCAAGTTTAAAGCTAATTGTAATATTAGTCTTGTTTGTAGTACAACGTAAGTTGAACTATAGGTGTCGCTCCATCCCGATACGATAGTTAAATAGAACGACAGCAAAAATTAGTTATGAAAATGTCATGTTAGCTTAAATAGTCAGAGTATGCCCAGGCTATAGCCTGCCCCTATAGGGGAGAATGAAGCGGATTTGAATCCCGCAATTGAATAAAAAAAAATCCTGTCGTAAATTTATAATCTTTTAATGTAATTCGCAGAGCATTATTGCAAAAATAAAAATATTAAAATTATCTACATTTTTTGACGATAGGACTTGTCGTTATTTCTGCTTGGTCCTCAATTATTGGCTCCCATAGACAGCTGCCAGAACACACCGTTATACTTGGCGACAGATTGTCTACTTGGTCGTGGTGGCCAGCTAGACAGGCATTCGCAAAATGCCCTATTATAATACAAAAATGATATGTTACCGCCAGTATTACATACAAGGACAACACAAGGAAAATATTTAAAATAATTTATCTTTGTTGTTACGGCTGGCTGCATTCATCAAAATTTGTTTAATCATACAACAAATAATGGAAATACCAAATCATAATGAAGTTTTTATCTGCAATCGCAAAACAAGAATAAAAAAAAAGAAACTTTTTAAACACAATCTTTTACTATGTTCTTGTCTATACTAATATAATAAAGAAGAATGATTCGATTGTTGTTTGTTTGCATTGAATAGGCTCTGAAACTACTGGACTGGTATAAAAAAATCTTTAACCATTAGAATCCTACACTATCCCTGATGAACATAGGCTATAGAGAATTTTCAAAAAGTTAGGGTTGCGTATGAAAACTTCGATAATGTAGCTCAAAGGGCGAAAAAAATACCAAAAAAACGTTATATCACGTACGCTGCGGAAATTATTGAAAATAGAGCAAAGTGCTGTACTACAATTTTATAGAAGACATCAATATCTATAAAAAAGTCCGCAATACTATAAGTCTAACTTTTATAGTTATGTCACAATAACTACTCGACGGAGTTGCGTCGTTTCTTTACTGAGTTCCTATGGCCACCTTCTAGCTCCATCATCAGATCAGACCCTGGCAACTATCTCAAAATAAAGTAATCGCCAAGACGAATCAAACGAGCTGAAACTCAATTGGGTTGTGTCGTTTCATTACAGAGTTCCTATGGCTACCTTCTAGCTCCATCATCAGATTCTGGTTACCATTGAAAGACAAACTACTCATCAATACGATTCAAATGAGCCCAAATTCGATGAGCTTGTGTCTTTTCATTGCGAAGTTCCTTTGGCCACCTTCCAGCTCCATCATCAGATCAGCCCCATGTAATCATAATATTGCATTTTCACGCAATTTACATATGTATAAAAAATTTCAGCTCAACCGGTAACCGGGAAGTGGACCAAATTTCATTTGCAAATTTTGAAGCAGTGATGGCTCATTAGCATTGGCTATAACTGCCGCGCAGCAGGTCCATGGTTCGAATCCTGCCGCAGGCTTGAGCTTCACCGCATGGTGGAATGGCATTTAGCAAATGCCCGACTGGTTAGCGTAGAAGTATAAAATCTGTCACCAAGCACCTAACGGTGTGTTCCGGCAGCAGTCCTGGAGAGCCAGTGAAATTACAGGCACACAACTTTGTCTCAAGGTGACGGGCGCAGTGCAATTCGTTACTTGTAACGAAATGCATCTGTTATAGGCAGAGGTTAGTCCGTTTAACACGGTAAATGGAGAACGAGCTTGTTCCGTGACAATAGCAATACGATAAATATGAGAGTGCATTTATATTATGGGTCATGGAAATATATTTTCAGAATGATAATAGAATACTACACACGCGGCTGATAAGTGTCAGAAAATTGTGTTCTTCTCCTTCTTCTTCGTGCAGGCAGAGGTTAGTCCGCTTAACATCAGGTGAGCCTCGAGCTTGTTCCGTCACAATAACATAAATAAAAAACATAAGGCAGGTGAAACTAATTAATAAAAGCTTGTAAAAATAATCATTTTTCCTTCCACGGGTTCTGCTATGAGAAACTCTAATAGAACAGGAACTTACTTGCATTTTCTGTTTGGCTCTTTTCGTTAACAGTGGATACCTATTATTTAGATTTGCTATGAAGGCCAAAAACTATAGAAAAGCAATGTTCCACTCCTGTGTTTTTATTATTTTTATAGCATTATCAGTGACCTTACGCCAAGTTCAAGATTCAAGACTCACGGATACACGCAAAGGTTGTTCACTGATATTAATTTTGTGGATAGGTGTGCTGCGCCAAATCGAGATTAGCCTTGTCTCGATAATGGAACTTCTCAAGGTTTTCTTTTTGATGACAATTATAGCGCCGGACAATTTTTCACCGACTTTCAAAACTTAACAACCCTATTCTAAATAAAATTAAGAAAGGGATGGCTCTCAATTCAACTTTCGCCTTCTTCCTAAAGAGAACTATATTTTTTAATATTTTGATAAACTGTTGCATATAATTCGTCTCAGACTGTTACTATTGGGCACTTTTTTCAAAGCCTAAATTTAATCAGAGACAAACCTTAATTAATCAGAGACAAACCTAAATATCTACTTTGTCTGTTCTTAATTTATTTAGTTCGTAAATTACAGGCTCATGAAACCTTGCAACTTAAATTCACTGAATGAGCATCATGCCGCTACTCACATAGCCATCAAGCGCAATACAGGACTTAACCATCTTACCGCCCTGAAAAGCACTATTTTAAAGAGCATTCATGCGAAAAATCGGCGTCAAGAAGTAATTCAATGAATGTGTCAATGTGATGGATTCAGTGCAATTCGTCATTTGTGTCTAAATGCATCTCATATATCTAGAGGTTCCAGCTTAACTTCAGGTAAGGCTTGTGATCGTTCCGTCACTGTTACATCAGAAAAAGTTAAAGTGTGGTCGAATAGGGTAAATCGGCTTGACTGGCAATAATAGATAGCTCACAAAACATACCGTTTCTAACTTGGTTGCAAATTATCTACCCAAGGGTAGTAAACTACCTTTTGGCTACCTAGCCAAGCAACAATTTGCAAAAAATCTCCCAGACTTAAATTCAATTTCTCATTTTAGATTCTATTGTACTGAAATATCTGCATTTCATGTTCATGACCATCTTGACAAGCTACATACCCATGACATAAGACAGACAGTCAATAAAAGGACATAGGTAAAAGGCTCTGTTTTTTCCTCTGTGAACGGGATCCTATAAATTAACTCAACTTTTTACTCAAATTGCTACTCGCTATCAAAATAAAAATTTAAGTAAATAATAAGAGATAATTCACGTGAATAAGTAAGTAGCTCCGCCTATAGTTTCAATCACATCCGGTGGTAATTTTCAAGGAGAGCTCGGAACGCTTTCATTGGCGTCTAGCTTAGCACGTGAGTTATCTCGCATTGTTCACTAAAATAAGTAAAATCCACGTTAGTTTTCATAATAAAACATCAAATTTAAATAAATCAAGCATCACAAAGCTGTTATTCGACAGCAATCCACATAGAATAGATCAGTGACTAGTGAGGTCATTACTTGTGCAGAATATTCATTGTAGATATTGTTTTGTCATGTCTTGCCCATCCAAACTCCAACAGCCAGTCTCGATTTTCCTGCTAAACCGGCAACACGACTGGCCGGCGAGAACAGAAAAAAATAGTTGACGCGTAAAAGTCTACCAAGGAGTTTTGTATTATTTTACGTTGGTGTTAAACTTTTTGAAGTTAATTTGTGCGTGTCTATTAAACATCATGCCAATGATTTAGTATAGATTAGTTGTTTAAAATGATTAGAATGAAAAAAGTGTTTGTGTTGATTTTGTGTGTGTTTTCTGCAGATGGCGCTTACGAAGGTTCGTTATCTTTTTCTTTGTTTACTAACAAGTTAGCTACATAGAAATTGTTCAGAAAAGTATTAGCTTATTTTTAACCCTTAATATCGATATATAATTCTTTTTTATATCATTCAAGCACGAGGCCTGTCTGATGTTAAGCCGACTAACCTCTGTCTAATACAGATGCATTTCGCCCTAACGAATTGCACTGAGCACGTCACACTGCGAAATACAGTTGTTAAGTCTCACGTGCCTGTAATATTTCTGGCTCTCAAGGGCTGCTGTGGGAACACACTGTTAGGTGCTTGGCGACAGATTTTCTACTTGAATATAGCTAGCAAGGTAAGCATTCGCAAAATGCCGTGTCACCATACGTTGAAGCTCAAGCCGGCGGCGGTAGGGTTTGAACCAAAGACCTGCGGCACGGCAGTCCGCAACTATTACCGCTTGGCCATCGTTGCTACTTGAGGGTGGTAGCTAGCCAGGCGGGCATTTGCAAAGTGCTCTACCACCATATGACTGCTATCCTAAGACAACAACCGGGACCGACGGCTTAACGTGCCCTCCGAAGCACGGAAGCGCTCAGTAGTAAATGCCCAACCAGCGGTCACCCATCCAAGTCATGACCGCGGCGGACGTTGCTTAACTTTGTTGATCGATTCAGAATGGCTAAGCAAACTTGGCTACGAGCGCTTCAAAAATGAATTTATTTACCTTATTAATTCCGGCTCAGTACAGTTGGTATACAAATACAAATTACAAATACAAATTGTTTATTGCTCCAATAAAAACAACAGGATACAAATATTTAAATACTAAAGTCGTCAGATAATACACAGTATATTGAATACCTTTCATTAGCAGCCGTGCTAGGTGAACCTGTGCTACGTCTGCTAAGTGTATTCCCACAAAAATGTAAATAGGTACATTTGTTACTGCAATAATTATACATTTATGTACACGTAATCTTTTTATTAAACAAAATACTATGAACTATATACAACACTACAGCTACTACAATAAAAGCATTTAGACAGCCTATAAGTCATAGCAGACTCATAGGCAGTCCAAATGCGCCAGCCCACTCCCAGGTGGCAGCGTGCCCAGCATGCTGGCAGCATTGCCCCGTTGAATTGCAAATTAATAATAATTCAATTGTAATCTTTTTGTGTAACATAAAATACATAATAACATCAAACACACCGTGTGCCCACCTGCAATCTCATTGTTCAAATCAAATTAAATCATTTATTTACTAGAATGTTGTATAAAATAAAGCAAAGCTGGTGGTATATTTAAAATATAGGTTCAAACATTCTACCATAACAATGTGTAAATATTACATAAAATTTACAAAATAAGTTTAATTAATAATTAATGTATTCGAATGTTATCATAAATAAAACTAATAAATAAAAAAATCATGTCTGTATCTTGTGTCTAAATGTGAATTAAATTAAAGATAAAAAAATAAAGAAAGTTAAATGTCACAACTAAATACTTATGCAAATTTTTGTTAACTATTTAGTCAATAACTTCATAATTTATTTTCTAATATTTAGTTTGTCATAAATTCGTTTAAGTTATAAAATAAGTAATAAAAAATATAAGTTTACTACTTTGTGCCGATTGCCGCGGAGACCCTGGGTTGTTGGGGCATTGAATCTAAATAATTTATAAAAGAAGTAGGGCATAGAATAAAAGAAAGTACAGGTGACTCCCGCTCCTGTTCGTTCCTGGTGCTGAGGATGGCCATCGCGATTCAGCGTGGGAATGCGGCGAGTGTGATGGGCACTTTTGCACCGAGAACGGTCAGGGGATTCATATTTGATTAGTTTTAGAATATTTTGACATTTATTGAGTTTATACTGTTTATTGTTATCGAAATAAACTTTTATTGATTTTATATTATAATAGATACACTACACTATTTTTTATTAGAAATAAATTATAATTTTTGGATTAAACATATAATAAATAAATAAATAAGAAAACTTATGTAGTTATAAAAACAATTTTCAAGTAACCACAAAGTCAGTTTCCTTTTAAACACGGGTAAAGATAATTAATTATTTTAAGTATCTTATTATAAACATTAATGGCATTTATATATGAGTTTCTTTTATATAAGGTCAGATTACTGTGAGGGCAGAAGAGTTTATATTTATATCTAGTAGGTCTGATGACCACCTCTGAGTTGAGTGTAAAGAATTTATGATGCTGCTTAACAAAAACACAAAGCTCTTTTATGTACAAACACACAAGTGGTAATATACGGAAACTCTTGAAGAGAGGTTTGCAGGTGTCCATACACCAGACCTCACCAATTTCTCTTACACATTTTTTTTTTTATGCCTGGTAGGTTAGTCTTTGACCTCTATCTCACCTGATGGTAAGTGATGATGTGGTCGAGGATGTTGTTCAGACTAACCTAGAGTTACTGGCTCTCAAGGACAGCTGCCGGAACACACCGTTAGGTGCTTGGCGACAGATTTTCAACTTGAGGGTGGTAGCTAGCCAGGCGGGCATTCGCAAAGTGCCCTACCACCATGCTGTAACGACTGCTATCCTAAGAAAACAACCGGGACCGACGGCTTAACGTGCCCTCCGAAGCACGGAAGCGCTCAGTAGTAATGTCACCAGCGGTCACCCATCCAAGTTATGACCGCGGCGGACGTTGCTTAACTTTGCTGATCGATTCAGAATGGCTAAGCAAACTTGGCTACGAGCGCTTCAAATTTCTTTTGTATTAAAAAAGCCTTTTCAATCTCGACCGAGTTACCCCTTGTTCTATAGATTAATATCCAATAAAACGAAGAACTATCTAAATAACATATTATATATTGATAGGTGACAACAAGTACCCTAATTTACCAAGTAGCATTTAGTCACTTACCTTCCATATTTTGCATAACTTAACCTTTCACCTCAGTATTGGAATATATCTATTCCAGCTCAGTTTGAATTGAAAAAAAAAAAAAAAAAATTTGAAAAAAAAAAAATGTAATTAAAAAATAATAATAAATAATTATAAAATTTTAATTTTTATATATTTTAAAATTAGGGGGGTCAAAATGCGGGCCCCATAATTTTGAGTGAAAATTGATTTTGAGTGAAGAGTAGAGGTTAAATGAAATAAACTAATAGTATACCTAGAAAGAAAACGTATTACAAAGTGTGATACTTTTACGAGTATATCAACCCACATACTAACAACTATTACTCGTAATTAATATGTTACTCACTATTGTTAACAAAATGAAGGCAGTTTAAAAATTCGCTTTAATGCCAATACAAAACTATGCTATGCCTACTAAATACGGTTGTTGCGTACTTGAATTAATACTTGAACACGATATAGTAGCAATAAGCAACTAGCTCGCTGGAAGTCAAAAACAAATGCTGGACATCACTCCCTCAACAACAGAGTGATCATGTCGTGGGACGTTATCGCAAGATGTGAATACCTATTTTTTTTTTATACGTGTGGAAAAAAAAAGGTATTGTCTAGGTAAAAAAAAAGGTATGTCGGGCTCGGCACTAACTACTCCCACAGCAGCCAGTGCCCCTACCGACTTAAAACCACACGGTGTTCCTACGAGACGCCTTAATGCCTTGGGCCACGGGAACGCTTGAGAACTCCACCATGGCCCACGCAGCGTTGACCCACTTTGGGTCCCAACCACGCGTTGGGGCGAAGCTGGATCTATTTCGCCCTCATCGTTCTTGAGGGGCACGCGGAAACACCGCGCGCGCCGCCTCGTGGTCGTTGTTATGGCGGTAGTCACCCCTTGGACCACCGCCGGACAAGAAGTGAATACCTAATCTATCTACCAACAGTTTTACTAGCTACACAGTTAGACTTGACAAGTTGTTTAGTGAAAACAAACTTAACAGTGAAAGTGGAACAGTAGTGATTTAATATGTTAATATTAATTATAAACAATTATGAACAAACACACAACAATCTAGTTATAGGCACTTGAATAATAATAATAAGAGCCTCGACCAACACCTCAAGAGGCTTTCACTAGACGGTTGGATCAAGAGTCAGATACAGAAGGCAGTGATACTCGACACGACACGCATTGTCCGAAGGTTCCTCTCTCATTTTTTTTAATGAATGTTGTAAAAAAAATTAAAATTGTTATAAAATAAATGACGTGAATAATAATAATATTAGTTTTGAAAGAAAATACATATATAACACTATAAAAAGGTGCCATTTTAAATACTTACAGAATAGTGAGAGGGTTCCTGATGTTAACGAGATAATTAATAATACACAAACAATGTATAATTTAAACAAAATACTTCGAAATATATACAACACTACAGCTACTACAATAAAAGCATTTAAACAACCTATAAGTCATAGCAGACTCATAGGCAGTCTAAATGCTCCAACCCAGTACCAGTTGGCAGCTTGCCCAGCATGCTGGCAGCATTGCCCCGTTGAATTGCAATACTTATTCGTTGAGTGCACAAATATTTGGCAGCATTTTGATCACGCGTCGCATCGCATTATCTATTCATCGCAATTTACTTGGGCAATGGTCCGTAATTGCAGATTATACCTGTTTTTATATATTAACTGAGAAAAGTATAAATAAACAGAAAATGATAATAACATTTAGGCTGCATTCCCTAAGGCATTAGGCTTGCCCCGTGTCTCATAGAAACAAAAATCCTTCAAAACGTGGGTGTTTAAATAACTTTGCCTACCCTTTCGGGGATAATAAAGGGCGTGATGTTGTGTATAAAGTAATTTTGCTTTGTAATACAAGAAAGTGTCAACATTAATTTGTGTATTATATATATTATATTTATTATATATATTATTGTGAGCTATTTTTGACATTATAGAACTTAATGTTGTCTTAGGTTTTTCGCGATTTTTATACATAGTAATTAAACAACTGTAAACGGTTTAAATCGCTTATATTTTTCATTACTTTTGTCCCGACCTTTCAAACTCTAGGTTAGCCTGAAAAACATCCTCGACCATAGCATCACTTACCATCAGGTGAGGTAGTGGTCAAAGGCTAACCTATCAAACATAAAAAAAACACTGCAGTCGTGGTCACGGGGTGACTTAACAGAACATATCTGCATTATTATTTTTGAGTCAACATTGAATTACGAATACAATTTGATGAAGCTACTCGTAGTTAATTTATCCTATAGGTACACTTTCAGGGGGTTTTTAAGACTTCGACAAATGCTAAAAAGGTTTTAGGTATTTGAACAGATTTTTAGCAAAATAAATTTAGTTTTATAGCAGTAAGTAAATTATATGTCTTGATCACATTATCTAAGGCCAAGAAATGCCCAAAACACGTTTCTTTATTTTTTTTCGATGGAATAAAATTGCAAAGTTGACTCCAAATTACGCTTTTAACGAAAGTATCTGAATTATTTATGTATAAATGTGTATCAAAATATAACTATAAAATAGCGAAACCTTATCAAGAGGGACAAGAAAAGTTACATTTTCGATTTACGTTACTAGTCTGTCTTGTTAAGCTTTCTTTTGGATTTTGACCAAACTAATCACGAATACACCATCGCTGCCTCTCTTTCACTCCTGCGCTGTCTAATAGTGACAAAATGTTAGCTAATGACAGTGTCCACCCTTCTATACAAAGGTAAGGGCTATCCGGATCAATGTGCATAGTTAATTTACCACTGAGGGCGCTCTTTTGTTACTGAACAAATCCTAAAAGAATCTACTCGTATGATGATTCCACCCAATTAGAATTGTTGTATAATCAAAACCTAATGATTTTGTGAAATTCTGATAACAATCATAACAACCACCGGACGGCTATCGTGATGGAGCCGGCTCGAAGATCGAGAGAATATACATTTTATGTGTTCTGACACATAAAATGTGTCTCTTATCTCTAAGGTGCCCGCCTTTTGCAGACATCTTACAGCTTTCTGACATCTTACACTGCTATCACCAAAGCGCCTGCCAAACGTTGAGATGTATCAAAAACCCTACTATACATAAAAAATTGTATTTATAATAATTTGGTATGATAGCAGTACAGTAGGTACTTCCCTGGACGAAATTGTTCACAAAAAGTTCTGCCGCTTCAATGTAATATGATATTAATTTGGTTATGATAAGTGTTTTTTTTAATATCATTGTTAAAGTATCGGATATATTTTAACGACCTCTTTACACACAAGATATACCCACAGGTCAAAGACCTTCGATCCTGATCGAAGTCAAATACTGATAAAAATTTAACTGGCTACGTTAAATTTTTATAACAGCGAGGGTTCCGTACCAATATACTAAAAAATCGTTATTTTTACATCAGACAAAATAATTTGTTCAATTTAGGCGTCTACTACGCTCTTATGAAGGTCAATTACAAATTGTAATATTGAAATATTCTACATTGTGATGCCAAGTTCAGTAAAAGAATAATATAGAGCCACTGCGAGGAGAACGGGTAAGAAACTCGGGGCAATTCTTTTAAGCTTCTTTTTAGAATGTGTTACATAATTATTACAATATAAATTACGTAGGTGACAGGCGCTAGCTTGGCAGAGGCGGAGTTGTCCAAGCATTTTTGTCAAAAACTGTATGGTAGCATTTCTTAATCAAAATGTTATTCACGTGCAACTTAAATTTTCCTTCTGTGACCGTTGTCATATTTATGGGTACACATACCGTTCGAGGTCCTTGGTGGGAGCCCTAAACGCACTTATGTGGTTCCTAAAATTTGTAATTATATGTAAGACTTTACTCACTCCAAATTAGACTTTTGCGTGTGTCACCGTTTTTAAGGGCGCACCGAGCTTTTTAGGCGCGCCGCGTATGTGTGCGTTATTAAGGCACGCCAACAGCATCTGTCCCCGTCCGACGGCCGAAGAATTACTAAAGCGGATAGGGACAAAGCATCGCGGCTCTGACTAAAATGGGCGGCACATGCGTGAATTTGAGTATTTCCTTCGTATAATAAAAACAAATACCTATTTGAAAAATGTAATGAGTATACGTTACAGAAAACATGTTGTTTTTTTATTATTCAAATACGGACGACTCTCCGTTAAGTATTTACACCGTACTAAATGTTTATTTCGTTTTTTAGGTGTAACTTTGGATTTTTATTCTGTCGAGAAAATTTTAGGTACCTAATCGTGTTTCCAAAGTGTATGATTTATAGAATGAATCCTTAAATATAATAAATATTAATTACATAACTCAAAATTAAGAAATAAAGATACAGCAAGGGATCAAACAAACCACAATTACGTATCACTGCCTCGGTGCAGGCAAAGTTTCTTATATGCAGACACCCGTAATGTTCTTTAAATTTATGATTTTGTGAATGTTACCTGGCAAGCTATCGTTAGACAACTATATAAAATTCTTATTCTCCAATAAAAACTCCAATCACGATATGCGTCCATGACTATAACTATATAATAATCGTTAAAAAATCGTCTACAAACAAAATATATTCTTAAACAAAAAGTTAAATGTACATTACTGCAGCGGCCAGCAAAAGGAGGCATTGATGGACGAACGTGTAAATGTGAGCCGAGGCGAAGCCGAGGTACACATATACGTAAGTCCATCAATGCCTAGTTGTGGCCAAGGCTTGTATAGTGCTTTTCTCAAATAATGCGCGGAAATTAAAACAAAGTAGTACCTAGGCAGAATTTTTATTTGAAGATGCAGTTGTTAAATGTACAATTTTCAATAAACAGCGGTCTATTTGCAAGCCAGATCGAAATTTAAATAAAACCTTTGATAAGTTACCTCCTTGGTTTCCATGCTTCGAAGAAAAGATCGTTCCATTTTTGAATTACACGACAGAATATATGAGTTAACTATGCAATTTATTTGGCCGCTAGACACGACAGATACAGATTTTCATACATTTTTTTCCGGCCGCTGTGCGCATGTGTTTGGCCAGTACAGCAATTTCGATTTATCTCGAAGAAGGTTGTCAAAATAATGCCCACATTTCCAAGCATGTTTGAGAAAAAGTAAATAAACCACACTATCCTACACAATTTTATTTCTTTATTTTACATCAACAAGTAAAAACTACGACTACATTGATGATGTTGAGAACATCATCAATGTAGTCGAAGTCAATTAGGTAAATACGATTTATTAGGGATGACTATCAAACACGTCAGATGTCACTCAAGTTTTAATGGGACCACATGACAAACACCAGCTTTTTTGAATTTAGATAATCACCAAAATAGGTAAATCCTGTGCAGAGTTACGAGGCAACAAACAGTCGAATTGAGAACCTCCTCCTTTTTTGACCCACGATTTTTAAAAATTGGAAGAAGGTTTTTCTTTATTAATAAATTAAATTAAAAAATATCTTTAAACGGAGACCAGGATCCGTCCCATTTTTTTTAGTACTTATAAAGAGTTGGCACCAGTCCCACGCTTGGCACGCACCGTGGAATCGCATTGCAATGGCAGCTCTTCGGACAGCGCTGTTCCCCAGCCGATATTTTACTTTTTTCTTGGGGGGCACTCCCACAGGATAGTGATGATGGAAAAGGGGCAATTCGAACCCGATACCGCACGGGGTTAAAGCTATCCAGATTTTCCCCAGTAATCAAAACAAAATTATTTATTTGCATTTTTCGGTATGCCTTTATTAAACAAAATACTACGAACAATACATCACTACAGCTACTAAAATAAAAGCATTTAGACAACCTAGTCGTATCAGATTTACAGGCAGTCTAAATGCTTCAGTCCACTCCCAGGTGGTAGCGTGCTCAGCATGCTGGCAGCTGGGCGTTGAATTGCAATGCTTATTCGTTGAGCCAAATACATGCCAGCATATTGATCACGCGTCGCATTGACCAAGCGCTAATAAGTTTTGTAATATACGCTGAGCCCCGGTCCCCACGGACCCAACGTCTCTACACCAAACGGCTCATATATGTAACCCATACCGAGGTTAGCATATTATGTTTATTTGTATGATATAGGTACATTATACAGGTCTTACCTTGAAATGATGTGTTGCTTCATATCTGAACCTTCAACGCGTGCACATTATAGATTCAATACTTAAATAAATTTCAAAATTATTTAATTGCATTCTTAGAATATATGTAGTACAATATTTTTCATTTACATTATTTATTATATTATTTAATTCTCCATAATTTTATTGAATCGTATATTAATGAATACAATTTTTGAATTACACAGTATCATTAATATCCATACAATTTCCTATATTTTATCATTTAAAAACTTATTTATTCCATAATATGTCTTATCAATCAGAAACTTTTGAAGCGCTCGTAGCGAAGTTTGCTTAGCCATTCTGAGTTGATCAGCAAAGTTAAGCAACGTCCGCCGCGTTCATGAGTTGGATGGGTGACCGCTAGTGACATTACTACTGAGCGCTTCCGTGCTTCGGAGGGCACGTTAAGCCGTCGGTCCCGGTTGTTCTCTTCGGATGGCAGTCATTATAGCATGGTGGTAGAGGATTATGCGAATGCCCGCCTGGCTAGCTACCACCCTCAAGTAACCTGTCGCCAAACACCTAACGGTGTGTTCCGGCAGCAGTCCTTGAGAGCCAGTAATTCTAGGTTAGCCTGAACAACATCTTCGACCACATCGTCACTTACCATCAGGTGAGATAGTGGTCAAAGGCATAAAAAAAAAACTTTCCTAAATTTCAAAATGTCAGTTATATTTGTCTCTTTTACGATTAGTGGTATAGTTTATTATATATTTTTACACTCATTATAAAAACACTTTTACAGACTTTTTTACTTTTGGAATACATAGCACGTTATGGCTGCTACTTTTCAAGGCACCAAATTCTTTTAAATTGTTTCCAACGAATATGTGAAGATGTATTAAGATAAAGTCAACAGATAAAAATTTTGGAAATATGGCTTACATGTATCTGTTGGTATTGGTCGACATATTGCCCGAACGCATTTTTTCTGAGACTTGAACGGAGTTTTAGTTTCAGTTTCAATAGTTCCTAAGAATCACTTTCGTTTGAAGTATGTTGCCAATACCCAATGCCTAGCTGAACATAATCACACTTACTATCACGTGAGAATGTGGTCAAAAACTGGTTGGGGATAGTTAAAAATATAGTAACACTAGAGTAAAAAGATTTATATTGTTTGTTTCAGGTGACCTATGCGACTTAAATGGCACCTCTGGCACCTGTGTTAAAATATCGAAATGTCCAAAAGCCTTGGATGATATTAAAAATCGAAGACCGATACAGGTATGTATAACTTTGTGTATAATTGTTATATTCAACAAAAAGGACACCTAAAGTTATCTCAAAATGTTTGTTGTGACTAGCAGAAGTCAACTCTAAGAGGTTGTTAGCATTTTACCAATTTCTTTACCCTGTATATATATCTATATTGTAATTTATTCTGCGCACGATTCTCCCCCATGTCACTGAAAATGTTATTGTCATTGTCATGTTAATGACATTATTGCGATGTTAATGTCCACCAGAGGTCGGAATTAGGTAGTTTTTTATGTACTTGCATGGACATGTTGATATTAATATGGATCTTCCCGGGATTTATATTACAATCCCGTTTGGACAATTTTTTTTTTTATTGCTGATAGGTAAGCCTTTGACCACAATCTCACCTGATAGTAAGTGATGATGTGGTCGAAGGTGTTAACAGGCTTAACCTAGAATAATAATAAAAACCTAAATAATAATAAAAACCTCAGATATAGATAAGTCTAATAAAACAAAGGTAATTAACATATTTTTTTTTATTAGTACTTACATTAATTCACAATAATATTTTTTTTAAGTTGCCGCACTCTAGGATTTTTTCCTGTAACGCGGATGCGTTTAAAAAGATTTAAACTCGCTCAAATACACGTTTAAACAAATACCCCGACCCTGAACAACTACCTACTTGTAGATCATATAAATATTTGTTCCGTGCGGGAAAATAATTCAAATGATTCTATTAGAGAAATATCGAGTTTCTGACAGCTATCAAAACACTTCAGAAACCCGATCTAAAATACCTTTTTTTATTTAAATTACTTTTTTGTATAAATAACGGGATTTATCTGCTCCCTAAAATTAATCTCGGAGTATGAGGCATATCCACTTTATCCTTTCGCTGTATGAAATCAGTGTAAGTATATAAATAACTCTACCTTATTCCAACTTCTGGTCATCACTTAGAAAACTATCGCGAGTTTTGTCCATATTAACTAAATAGGCACCCGGCTAGGACTTACGTTATATATACCGGATAGATTCCAACCAGTTTCGGCTGCGATGAAATATAGAAATATTTGATTGAAGAGTCTCGGGCTATATTGTAGCCCTTCGTCTGGGAGTTACAATTGCGCGAAGTTGCGAGCGCGGGACTCAGCACAAACTGACGATGGCGTTGTCTGTCCGGGCCAGTGTTGCCAGATCCATGTATTAAAATTTTCATGAAAAATTATCATGTTTTTTATCGCAAGTCTCAATTTACTTTATACGTTTGTCAACCTAGTCTCAAAAGACAATATATACGGCTAAAATCTAGGGTGTATTCTTTAACAGAAATCGTTAAAATTTGTAAGTAGATCCTGGACCTAGGACCTAAGTATAACTTATCATATTGAGCGGTTTTAATGTTGGGCGCCCACTTAATTTTCTGGAAGCAACACACAGTTTTTTTTCTGTTCTTCTACAATTTAAAATTAAATTATATTTATTTTCTGAAAATGTATCCTATTTAATGTTCATCTAAAAGTTATTTTTTTCTCAGGGCCATAAATTCCTGAGCTGTTCATACACTCAATCATGCTTGGCTTGATGTAAAATAAATTCAGCAGTTTTTTGAGCTACCACTTTCATAGCCTTCAACAGCTTCATCAGCCAAAACAATAGGATTTACAGACGTCGAGTAACTGTTTTATTACGGTGCCAGCTCTTTTATAATTAAATTTAAGTATTTTTGAAAAAAACTTATAGAAAATATAGAAAAATAAAACAAAGTTGCGTTCCGTTACAGAGATCTGAATTCATTACAAAAATATCGTGTATATGAAAAAAATATCGTAGAAGTTTGATAAAATATCGCACGATATTTTATCAAACTTCTACGTATTTAGATATTACTTTTATCGCATGATACTCAAATATATCGTGGATCTAGGATAATTATCGCATGTCTGGCAGCACTGGTCCCGGATCAGCTGCACTTGTTATGTTACTGTCACTTTCAGCGTTATGTGACACTCCACACTAATCGTGTCTTTCCGGTAAATAGGTGTAACGGGAGTCCCAGTCGGGTGTCTATTTAGTTGTTGTTTACTGGCACAGAAGCAGAACACATATATTTACTGTGTAACAGGGGCAGAACACATTGCTTTCCAATGGACCCAGTTCTAGACTCCAAACTGCCTTTAAATTATTTTTATACCACACCCTCTCAGAAAGTGCTGTTGCTCATTCAAAAACGTGGTATAAAGTTTGTCATTTCTCCCTTATAAATGTGCGGGGCGAAAAGTTATATGTAATTTCATACCTTCCCTCCGTAGCAGTGAAGGAATGTTGTATGAAAATCGATACCTGCCGTGCTAGCGCTCTTTTGTTTTTGCTGCTAAAAAGTTTTTATATCAAATAATTAGAATTAAGAGTTGGGATTTTTTTCATACTCGATTTTAAATGAAAGGAGGTTGGCAACCTTTCTCTGCACTACAGAAGTATACTATAAAAGAACGCGGCAATTTACTTGTTTTTTACTTAATTTATAATATAACAGTACGCTTTTGATTACTCTAAATAATTTTCCAAAATGTCATCTGATAGTGAAAGTGACGATTTTATAGTTCCGGCGCCACCAGAAATAAAAAATAAAGTACTATGTATCACTCGAGAGAAAACGAACTTTTTCTGTTCTCGAGTATTAAACATACCCTCGACATATATACATTTTTTTCTCCCCTCAATGTACAATGTACATTGTCCCGATATCCCTAATACTTAGTAATTACAGCTGTTATAGCTGTCGATCGGACGACGGACAAATGTTACAAAATACAAACACAGCATTTTGAACGGAGCTATCCTAAAAGGCGACACGCACGCTCATGCAACGTCGCATTTGTTGGTCAGCGTGTTTGATAATCGGGATTGACATTGTTGTTTTGTTCGCAGTTCAAATGTTTTTTTTATTTTATTTATTCATGATAGGTTCGCGTTTGACCACACCCTGCCTGATGTTAAGCATTGGTGTGGTCTAAGATGGAGCACGCTTACCTAGAAGAAACCTATTTACTCTCGATTTGAAGACACCGATGTTGTATCCATCGGGAAGAACTGACAATGGCAAGGACATCCACTCTTTCGCAGTACGCACCAGAAAGGTGTAAGCGAAGCGCTTCATACGGGTCCTGGGAATATCAACCATGTACGGATGGCAACTCTCCGTCTGTCTGGACGTCCGATGGAAAAAGGGGGAGGGCGGAAATAAGAGTCAAAACTTAACAATTTAATAGCTGAAGTACGGGAAAAACTAAATTAATTTATCATTTATGCCTTTATTCAAGTATTTCTATGGAATATATTGTTATTTTTTCAAAGCATGGTGGTCAAGTTCACTTTAAAATTCTTTATCTTCATTACGTTATACTCGTAGTTATCCGTTATAAACAGTTTTAATACAAATTTTCACATAGACAATGCCTATGGGGCTTTGTAAAGTCATTTTGACCACTGACAATATTCTGATTTCTGAGTTGAGTTTGGACACGTCAGCATCGTCGACGATCAACAAAATCAATTTTGTTGCACGACATTGCAACAAACAAGGCAATTAGGACTATCTGTCTGACACAGATCTGACCAACGATGTCATCCCTCTTTTCAGAATTGTGGGTACGGCGCGGACGAGCCCATTGTATGTTGTGCAGCAGGGCAAGTGACAACCACCAAGAAACCCGTTCTCACTACCACCAAGAGGTAAACTTGAGATATGCCTATACACATAACATTATTACTTGGATAACTTCAATTTTATAAATATTTATGTATGTTTGTTTGTTTAGGGAGGACATAGATGCTGGCTACCGCCTGTGCGGTCGTCCAGCTCCACCGGGTTTTGGGCGAGGGCCTGGCCCTACAATAGCCCGGGAGGGAGAAGTGCCGAAGGCACTTCTCCCGAGACGGGCGTAGAAGGCGAAAAGCGCTTTCTACCTCCGTCTCCTGCGGACGCCGAAAACGTACCGCTATTATAGGAGGGGTTGACAGCGAGCTCAAGGGCACCACTGTGGTTCGGACCTCGGCTTGTCTCGCTGTCGAGAGACATGGGGGGGATCGGAGCAAAATGCCTCTGTGCAACTGCAGTGTTGCACAATTGGGCCCTACTGAATAATACTCTTTGACTATTTGGAGAGCAATTTATCGTGACCTTGTTTTTGCCTCGAGCTCGCCGGCGAGCTCGGTGTTTGATTGTGTGACCTCTGATTACCTCACACCTGGGGATTTTACCTCGACGACTTGCGGATAACGCTAAAGCTGCCAATGTAATGGCTGCGATGGGGTCATCCGGGTCGTCTAATACCTGCCGTGGTCGGCGACGGGGGGGTTTGAAAAATGGGATAGAAGAGGCAGTCGAGTAGTTCGATGCCTGGACAACCAATGGGTTCGGGTGGTGGGGCGCTCGATCAAAGTATCGGCGGGCGCAGTCCTTATTGAACTGCGCTAGAGAGGGAAGGTTAAAGTCGCAATGCAACTCGGTGTTCCGGATATACCACGGGGCGCCGGTTGCATTACGAAGAAAACGGTTTTGGATGACTTGAAGTTTATGAAGGTGGGCCTCACTAGCATGACTAAACACTACTGATGCGTAAGTCATGATGGGGCGGATGCAGGCAGTGTAAAGTGTCTTCTTATTACTAAGAGACATTTTACTCTCTTTGCGAAGTAGGGGACCAAGGCGACCCATTACGAAGGCCGCTCTGTTACGGACGGTTGTTATGTGATCGTTAAAGGTGAGATGACGATCAAGGGTGATTCCGAGGTATTTTGTTCTAGGAACCCAGGGAATGGGTTCGTCGAACAAAATAAGCGGTTTCGGGTAAGGGGAGCGTGTCTTCTCAGTAAAGCACATAGCTGTGCTTTTAGCTGGGTTGACCGCGATGCGCCATTTTCGGAACCAGTCACCGATCTCGGTGACGGCCCGTTGAATGACGAAATAGGACTGTCTGTTGATATGCCACCCAGTGGTGTAAATGGCGGTATCGTCCGCATATTGGGCTAGGAATACTTTGGGCTGAGAGCGTGGGATGTCACTGGTATACAGTGCAAAGAGAATAGGTGATAGCACGGAGCCCTGAGGGACTCCGGCTCTGACTGGGTGGGGGGAGGAGAGGGTGCCTTCCACGCGATAGCGAAAGCTTCTGGCTTTAAGGAAGTCTTGTAGGATGAGCACAAGACGTTCTGGCACGCCAAATTGGTATAGCTTGTAGATCAAGCCATTGTGCCAGACTTTGTCAAAAGCTTTCGCTACGTCGAGGAAGACTGCTAGCGTAGTCTGGGGTTTGGGGTATTTATTGAAGCCCTCAATGATGTGCTCCGTGAGGCGGTGCACCTGTTGGACGCATGAGTGTCCGGGTCTGAAGCCAAACTGCTCATCTGGGATAAGGTGGTGTTCCTTAGCATGGGACTGGAGACGGTTTGCAAGTAACCGCTCGTAAAGTTTGCCTAAGGCACTGAGGAGGCTGATGGGGCGGTAACTGGTGGGGTCAGATGAGCTTTTGCCTGGTTTGTGAATGCCAATGACATTTGCACATTTCCAGGTGTCTGGGAATAAGCAGTGGCTCATAGCAGCATTGAAGATGCTGACTAAGAGATGGATGAGAGGAGGAGAGAGGGTTTTAAGAACCCTGTTGGAGATGCCATCGGCACCGGGGGATTTGCGCGGTCGGAGGGCCTTGATCAGTCTCTCCACCTCAGCGTAAGTCGCTAAGGTGATTGGTGGGAGTTCAGAGGTGACCACAGAGCTTTTACGTTCGACTTCAGCATCCACCGAATCGAGGTGAGCTTGGTCAACGTGATCTACGTTAGGGGAACACTGAGCCTCTAGGCTATCAGCTAGGCACTCAGCTTTGTCTTCGTCAAAGAACGCTGGGACTAGTGGGACTGGTCTGTATAAGGGAGGCATGTCGTTATGGTTACTTCCTTTCAAGCCTCGCGCCAAGTCCCAGTAAGCATGGTGGCTTGGCACGAGGTTTGAAAGTTTATCGCCCCATTGTTGATCACGCAACTCAGACATGCGACTTTGAACCATGCGTTCAAAGTGGCGTTTCTTAGTTTTGTTCTCTTTACTGGGGTAAGAGTCGTAATGTCGGGTCACTGCTTTACTCTCCGTCAACAATCGTCTCACATCCGCTGGAATGACAAGGCGCCGGTCGTCCGGCACTATGACCTCCTTTGCGGATGCACCTACTACGGTGGAGAGGTGATTGGTGAACGAATCGATCGCAAGGGTTACGTCATCTTTTGTCAGGATGTCGTCAGGGATCTTGTCAAGGTCCGGTGAACTGATAGCCTTTAGGGCATCGCCTACTTGCTTCCAGTTCACTATCGTCTTAGTGGGGCGGGGGAGGTCAGTCGTTGGGTCGGGACCTATAGTCGCAGTATAATGGGTCGGTGGTCAGAGTGAAGCTCGTGAACCACTTCTATGGAGCGTAACCGGAGTGTTACGCCTCTGAGTAGTGCCATGTCAAGCAAGTCAGATCGATGGTCTTCCATATAAGGGTAGTGAGTGGGCTCAGTGGGCGCAATTATGTCAAAGTTAAGTTCTGCGATTAGGTTTTCAAGTGCAATACCTTTGGGATTGTTGACGTTACAATTCCATAGGATGTGCTTACTGTTGAAGTCGCCAATCAGAAGGACGGCGCTTCCTAATGAGAACAAGGCTTCTAAGTCAGCTCGGACGATCGGCTTGGAGCAAGCTTGGTAACAGGACGCTATGACTATAGGTTGATGACCAGTCATAGCTAGGAGGCAACAAGATGCTTCCATAATAACAAGAGTCGGGGTAGGTAGGGGAATGCAGTGCAGGGACCTTTTGTAAAAGATAAGAGTGCCTCCCCCACGGGAGTTCACTCTATCATTACGTACCGTTCTGTAATTGGCAAACCTAGGGTTCGCCTTCCCCGGTTTTAGAAAGGTTTCCTGCACGCATAAGATATCGATAAGGGAGTGCACAGGTCGGAATGAGTGTATTTATGTATGTACCACATGTAAGTTTATGTATGCATCACTAACTAACATTTGAAGCGCTCGTAGCGAAGTTTCCTTAGCCATTCTGAACCAATCAGCAAAGTTAAGCAACGTCCGCCGCGGTCATGAGTTAAATGTGTGACCGCCGGTGAAATTACTACTGAGCGCTTCCGTGCTTCGGAGGGCACATTAAGCCGTCGGTCCCGGTTGTTGTGTTAGGATGGCAGTCGTTATAGCATGATAGTAGGGCATTATGCGAATGCCTGCCTGGTTAGCTATCACCCTCAAGTAGAAAATCTGTCGCCAAGCATCTAACGGTGTGTTCCGGTAGCTGTACTTGCCAGTACAGAGCCAGTAGTCCTAGGTTACCTGGAACAACATCTTCGACCACATCACTTACCATCAGGTGAGATAATAGTCAAAAAATAACCCAGCAGACATAAAAAACTACTTTAACTCGATTAACACCTACGTTCGAGCAAAGGTGTATGCTGAAAACCAGCCCTGCGTGAACCATCCGGCTTACGCAGTACAGTACTGAGCCTACCCCTCTTGCCAGTTAAATTATAGTCTTTATTCCGTTTATTTGTTCCTTGTTAAATCGTATTTTACTGGCAATACTTACTTGTTATTCTATCCTATTCTTATGAGATTCTCACTCAGCTACTCATGGCGTGCATTTAATGAAAACGGAACTAGGTAATTTTGGATTATTGAAGCACGAAAATGTTTTGTTCCGGACGGGAATCGAGCCCGCGTCCTCCGATTTAAAGCCGGCTGCTTATTCCTCTCAGCCACTGGAACCTTACTCTTTCAAGCCTTATTATTTAATTCAGAAACTTAACCATCCGAAAACAATTCTAACTCTCTGATCATGACAGATGCTAACGCTAAAATCATATTTATTCGTAACAAGAGAGCCGCCCCGGCTTCGCACGGGTGCAATGTTGATACTATATAATCTGTAATATCTTCGAAAATATTCATTTAAATTACATGCTGTGGCTATATTGATCTATATTAAATGCCCAATGTATTTAATATACTTGGTTGGATAAGGATTAATAATGTATTGCTTAAAATTGCTTTGTAAATAAGGCATCATTTCGCGTAAAATGTAAAGGATGAAAAATGGTTTAGTGGTTATCCCTAAAAGATTAACATTATTTATACCATTGCAGACTATTTTGAAGACCTTTTTAATGTGTACAATACTGTAGTACATTGTTTTGATATACCTTGTAGGGTTCAGCCAGCGTTTGCATGTAAGCGCAAAAAAAATGTTTTTATTTGTGAGTAACGAGTCGAAGCTAAGAAACTTATCACCCGTTTTTTTGAAGCGCTCGTAGCGAAGTTTGCTTAGCCGTTCTGAAGCGATCAGGTAAGTTGAGCTATGTCCGTCGCGGTCATGACTTGGATTGGTGACCGCTAGTGATATTACTACTGAGCGTGCACGTGCGTCAAGGGGCACGTTCAGCTGTCGGTCCCTGTTGTTTTCTTACGATGGCAGTCGATGTAGCGTGGTGGAATGAGAGCCAGTAATTGTAGGATCATCATCTTCGTCCTCATCAACAATTACCATCATGGGAGATAGTGGAAGGCTAGCCTGTCAGCTATAAACAAAAATAAATACAAATATATGTCTGTGGGGGTCCAGGGCTAGAATGTCAGCCCCCCATCTCTACCCGTGGGTCTCGTAAGAGTACACCGACAAAGGGTAACACACCAGAAGGTGGGCAGCAGCGCTTTCTGAAGAACTGATATCTGACACTGCGATACCCAAGACGCCTGCCAAGCGTGGAGATTATGGCAAACCCCTCCATAATGGGGTAGGCTGTGTTCAGCAGTGTACAATCCGGCTGATACAGTACAGTACGGAAAATAACCTGTGTCTTTTAACGTAAAACATGATTCAAAAATCGCTGTCTTAGGTAAGTTTCCGAGTTATGAATCGCTCACAGGAAAACTGAGAGAATAATATTATAATTAGCTAACATAAGGTTACCTACCTGACCGGTGTTACTGGTGTCATTAATCAAAATTATACTTATTGTAATGACGTGTAAAAATTTTTATTTATTTTTATTAATGAATATTATCGATTATTTTATTCATCATGACATATTTGATGCCTCCTCCGACCCATACTTTAAACTCTCCCCGTCGCCGACCATGGCAGGTATTAGACGACCCGGATGACCCCATCGCAGCCATTACGTTGGCAGCTTTAACGTCATCCGCAAGTCGTCCAGGTAACATCCCCGTGTACGGTCCCAGGTGTACGGTAGTCAAAGGTTACACAATCAAACACTGAGATCGCTGGTTTGTAGGTAAGTCCCGATTAGTGTTTCTCCAAGTAGTCACAGAGTATTTTTCCGTAGGGCCCATTCTCAACGGCAATTAGTTTCCGATCCCCCCAAAGTCTCTCGGCAGCGACTAAAGCCGAGGACCGAACCACAGTGGTGCCCTTGAGCTTGCTGTCAACTCCTCCTTTAGTAGCGGTACGTTTCCCGTGACCGCAGGAGACGGATGTAGAAAGCGCTTTTCGCCTTCTACGCCCTTCTCGTGAGAAATCGAGAGGATATAAGAGGCTCACCTAAAATCCGGTGGAGCTGAACGTCCGAAAAAGCATCTATGTACTCCCTAAAAAAAATTAAAACATATATTATTATGTATTTCTCTGGTATTTATCTGTAAGTAAATTTAAAATTCATTTGAGAAATTAGATTTAAACAACCGTATGTGTCAAACTGAGTCAAATTTTGCCTCCTTAAGCCTATCTATATCTAATATTTACGCTTTTGGTTTGCCAGATTTTCGTCAGATTAAGTATTTTCATATATATTTTGAAAAATCCTTTTGTATGAGAATACTTTTTTCATATTTAGAGATAAAGTAAATAATAAATGAATAAAACTGGCAAAACTGAAGCATAATACAAGCAAAATGCAGATTAAATTACAAAGCAAATTGTTATTAAAGTCTCCCAGATTATATCCATTACGATGCAGTGATCCACGCTGGAAGAAAAATTAGTTGAGCGTATTTTTGAAATATCGATCATGTGCATATGTCCCGGGGGGTAATAGGATAGAAATACACCACCCTATATCTAAAAGATAGGGGAATAATTTTGTGTAGATCGATCTCACATTCTCCGAAGTGAAGTCGGTAATATACAGGTTTATTACCGATAAGCCGGTAACTTTGCATTTCTAAATTCAAAGTTTATTTTATAAGAGTCTCACTTCCACTAATACAACATCACCAATGATTTCTTTGCTTGATTAACAAAGTGGTATAAGGCTTAGAGCTGTTATTTACCTTAATTTGACCTCGGTACAGGTCAAGTAACTATCCTGATTGCAACTTCTGCCGCACTTTCAATGACCGTTAATTATCTTGCACGTTGGCATGTAGGTTATCATAGTCTAGTAGGGTATAAATACTTAGATTACATATTTGTAACGAGGTCTATCTCGAGACTAAAATAGAAAAGGATCTGGATTTCTCAATCATAAATAATTGTTTTTTGTGATTGTGACGGAACAAGCACGAGGCTCGCTTAATGTTAAGCAGACTAACCTCTGCCTATAACACATGCATTTTGTTACAAGTCACAAATTGCATTGCGTCCTGTTACACCTAATATATTGCTGACCTAGGCCCGAATCCCTCACAAACCTATTTACGCGTTGTCAGCAGTATTTTTCTCTATACAAACGGTGGCTTCCAAAATTAAGTGCTCTGATTTATTGTGATAACTCCAGGAGTCACCAGACTCAGTACCAGTTTACCCTTCAGGTGGAACCTCTGCCCAAATTAGTACCAAAAGTGAGTTGCGGGAACTTTTAAGTCAAGTGTAAATTAATAATTTCATTTTTCAAATAAAATAAATGTGTGTTTGTCCATAAGTTGTTTTTTTTAAGTCAACTGAATAGGTCCACACATTAGTCCGTCACCTTGAGAGATAGTTGTTAAGTCTCATGTGCCTGTAATTTTACTGGCTCTCAAGGACTGCTGCCGGAACACACCGTTAGGTGCTTGGCGACAGATTTTCAAACTTGATTGTGGTAGTTAGCCAGGCGCGACATATTACATAGATAGCTATAAAGCAATAAATCTTTCAAACATCTTTTTACAATGTGTTATATACAATATAATACAATAGTTACAGTATTTGTTTAAATTACGTAGGAGACAGGTAAAAGCTTGGCAGAGGCGGAATTTTCAAAGCATTTTTGTCGTTTAAGTAATCACAAACTGTGTAGTAGGATTTCTTAATCAAAATGTTTTTCACGTTAAATCAAACAGTGACACTCACGATTATAACACTAGGAATAAAGATAAAATAGCGGTGCCAGGTTTTAGATTAGCAAAGACAAATAAAAGGTCCTTCTTAGGAAATTGTGTGCGGTTTTATAATAAATTTCCCAAACATATTACAACGCTCACAGAAAGAAAATTCAAGTTGCATGTGAAGAATATTTTGATAAAGAAATCTTACTACACAGTTTGTGATTACTTAAACGACAAAAATGCTTGGACTGGTTCGCCTCTGCCAAGCTAGCGCCTAACACCTACGTAATGTAAATTAGGTAAGTAATAATTTTACTATATAGTATGTACTTAACACATTTTTAAAAAACGTTTAAAAGAATGGCCCCGAGTTTCTTGCCCGTTCTTCTCGCAGTGGCTCTATAATTTTTGTTTGCTGAACGTGGCAGTACAATGTAGTATATTTCAATATTAAAATTTGTAATTGACCTTCATAAGAGCGTCTTAGACGCCTAAATTGAATAAATGATTTTGACTTTGACTTTGACGTGCAACTTGAATTTCAATTTGAATCCTTCTGTGAGCATTGTAATATGTTTGGGAATTTATTATAAAACCGAGAAAGTATATATATATATATATAGTAAACCGATTTTTTTATAAGAGATATGGACAACCTGCGTATCCAGACTAGAGTATAGGCAGTCAAGTCAAACTTCTTTTCTGGTATTATTATAAATTACTATTGCGGCGCGCGCAAATAGAGAGAAAGAGAGGGGAAATTGCGACTGACCCGCGGAGAGTCGGTTCCGTGATTGTTACTGTTATTATATACCAAATTTCTGTCAGAAGTCGTGAGGACGTTCTTCAAGTAATTACCCAAAACCTGAGGAATATACACAAATACAGGGTTATTGGTAAAATGCTAACAACCTCTTAGGGTTGACTTCTGCTAGTGCTAACAAACATTTTGAGATGAATTTTTTTTAGTGGATTTTACAAAAAAATTGCGCAGTTGGATAAAATCTATCCTATGTTTTTTCCCGGGTCTCAAACTATTTCCATACCAAATTTAATTCAAATCGGTCCAGTAGTTTTGGCGTGAAAGCGTAACAGACAGACAGAGTTACTTTCGCATTTATAATATTAGTGCTGATAATACATTACAGGCACAAGAGACTTTTAACATCAGGTGGTCCTCGTACATACTCTGACAAAAACATGTAAAAACAAAAACATTTTTTTTAAAAATTAAATTTCAATGTTTTTATATTTTTTTCTGAACAAAAAAATCATCTCAATATGTTTGTTAGGACTAGCAGAAGTCAACCCTAAGAGGTTGTTAGCATTTTACCAATAACCCTGTATACACGTGACTACTACTACTATTAAATACATTTCAGAACACCGTCTACGACTACCACGGAATATATCCCACCGGTATATGACTACGTCGAAGTCGGGGACAAATCTGCGGGTGGTTGCGGCCCTATATCACCTCTGCTGACTTCGCCAAAGAACGGGATAAAGGCTTGGGATAGTATGTATACTTTTTATATTTGTATAATAACGTATGATCTGAGGAAAATATAAAAAAATACAACTAATGGAAATAATATAATCATTTGCCGCCATCGTCTCCTATAGCCGGGGCATGCTCTGACCGCTAAAACAACAATAATGCTAATGCTGGGCACGCTGCCAAATGGTAGTGGGCTAGAGCATTTGGACTGCCTGTGAGTCGGCTAAGACTTATAGCACGGTAATGTTATCTATACAGTATTTCAACTTCATATAAACGGACGAAACGCGAGTAATACCTACGCGCCTCGATCTCGGCCTGCGCTCGTACCGCAGACAGTCTCGAGTGTCGTGACTACGCCGCAGTGACGAGCGATATAGTTTGTTGTTTTTTAACAATAAACGCGCGATTTTTTCACCAAAAATAAGTTCAAGTACATATTTACCCTATAATTTTAATATTTATAAATCATTTTGCAATCACGCACGCTCCGCGGATTACATTACCAAAATTATAAGTAATAAGAGGAAAAGATATATAGTCATGTGGGGGTTTTGTAAGAGATTAATTTGAAAGAGACATCACAGTGAACTTTGCATTATTCTAGCTGTCTTCTTCTCATACTTAAGCCTGGTTTTCCAATCAGCAGATAAAAAATATCACTCTAATTATTTATTCTCTGGTAAACCTAGTATTAAGTTTCCCATGCCGGGTGCTGGGATAGAATAACGCCCACATATCTTTCCGTGTTTAGACATATCTTTCTATATGTGGCCGAAAGGTTCTTGAATGGAGGCCGCAATTATAAGCATGCGCAGCGTGGGAAGATCACCTACAAGGCGGGCGGACGACGTAAGACTCTGAGTGCAGGCCGCTTCCAACCGTTCTATTTTGAAATCTATGGGGGAGGCATATATCCAATGTACTTCTTGCGGCTGAAATAATGGTGATGATCTTTCCGTGTATGCTTTAAGAGGAGACTAAGCTAAAATTCTTGAAGGTCGGCAGCTGCACAGAGGAATTGCTACCACTAACTGCGATCCCCAAGACGCCTGCCAAGTGTAGAGATTATGGCAACGCCCCCCTCCCCTTCTTTCTAATGGAGTACAGGTTACAAATAATAAATGAAGGTTGTATAAACAAAATGTTTACAAAAAAATGAAACCGACTTCAACACTCAAAGGTGTGAAATTACTTTTTGAAGTCGGTACCTTGATAGTTCCAAAGTAATTATTAACTACTATAGGATATCAGTATAGGATTTCAACATGCTAGAATAATACCGTTTAGAATGATAGTCCAATTCTTCTCGCAGTGGCTCTATAATTATTATTTTTTGGCTGAACGTGGCAGCAGAATCTAAAATATTTCAATATTAAAACTTGTAATTGATTGACATAAGAGCGTCGTAGATGCCTAAATTGAATAAATGATTTTGACTTTGACTTTTAATTTTAAGAAAATATTAAATTAATATTTTAGAAAGTCCCTTAAAAAATATAAAAATAAATCTTGTGACAATCCCATTTAATTTTCCTACTAAGCCGATGTGACGTCATAAACGTCTCAAAGCCAAAACTCGAAGAGTTTTCGACGCGTTTTGATTCTACACGAGCGACAAGCAGCGCACAATCATACTCTCGAAGAGTCAAGACTTCCTGGGCTATGCTTCGTGTTGAAGCGAAACAGGTCGAACATTCTTCTGATTTGGACTACATACGCGGCATTTATGACGTCACGTCCGCAGGAAAATTAGGCGGAATGGTCACTATATATATTTTTAGATCTTATAAGAGTTTTTCAAAAATATTAATTGAATATTTCCTAAATATATTTTATTATTAGATACAGATTTTCGCCAAGAAACGGTTCGAAAAAGTTTATTCTCAAATAAAACAAAGTCACTTTACGAGAACATGGTGAGACTTAAGCAACGAATGTCTATTGAATAATAAAAATTCGTCTTCACAATTAACAGTATCTTATAAAACAATATATTAATTAAAAAGTTATACAAAATAAACACAAATCACTTTAGTCATCCACCACTTATTTAAGGCATTATATAACGTGTATATTAATTGATCAACAATACTGCGGGGGATGGTGTAGAATCGATAACTGAATGTGATCCACTCATAATTAATTTTCACATAAACAAAATTAATACTAACTATTGCCTAAGCTGTGGCGCGTTGACTTTGAGAATGATAGCGACAACACTCGCGGCCGCCGCGGACAAGACTCACACATACACACACGTTCTAGGTATTCTAACGCATTGCGAGGGCAATGAACTCGGTAGGTAGACTCACACATACACACACGTTCTAGGTTATTAATTTTGTTTATGTGAAAATTAATTATGAGTGGATCACATTCAGTTATCGATTCTACACCATCCCCCGCAGTATTGTTGATGAATTAATAGTCGCCTTATATATATCCTTATTGCTCCTCAATAAGGTACTGAGCCAGTTGTATTTTGAATACTTACTTTAAATGAGTTTACTGTAACAGCTTGACAGCTGGATCGTCCACTGCTGAACACAGCCTGCCCTCTTAAGGGGGGTATTTGCCATAATCCCCACGCTTGGCAGGCGTCTTGGGGATCGCAGTGTAAGTTGGCAGTTCTTTAGAAGGCGCTGCTGCCCATCTTTCAGTATTTTTCCCTTAGTCGCCTCTTACGATACCCACGGGATGATATGGAGAGGTGCAATTCTAACCCGACACCCCACGTGGCAAAATGAGTTTAAATTTTTTTGGATCTATTTATTATCGTTCTTAACTTCTTTACCTTTCAGAATGTCTAGAATATCAGGAACTGGTCTTCCCGTGTTCGAAGACCGTTGCCCTCACTGGTGGTATGTCCAGGGCCAACCGATGTAAGCACAATGCTGATAAACTCATCGTGGGCGGTTCTGACGCCGGAGTTGATGAGTTTCCACATATGGTTAGTTTTCTTACTTCGTTTATAGCGCACCAAATTGTTTTTATTTAGGGGATAGGAGGGCAAATGAGCGGCGGATCACCTGATGGTAAGTGATCACCGTCGCTCACAAACATCCGCTACACCAGAGGTCTCGAGGATACGCTTTCGGCCTATGCTCTCTACTTGAAGGTTCCTAAGTCGTAATTGTTCGGAAATACTTCACCAGACAGCTGGTTCCATAGTGTGGCAGTGCGAGGTAGAAAATGCCGTGAAAATCGCAAGGACGCACAGACATGAAATTGATGAAACATCATGCTTTGTCGGGAAGTCCAATGGTGAAATTTGGCTGCAGGTAGTAAATCGAACAGTTCCTCAGAACACTCCCCGTGATAGAAACGGTAAAAGATGAAGCGATCCAACATCTCTACGTATTATATTATATCATACATATAAGGTAATTATGGAGATCAGTACTACGTCAAACTGAATAAGTTATGCATGGGGCTGATGTAATTTTGGTTGTTTATGTTTACTTTATAAGCTAATCAGGTGGTAGGTGTCTTGAGCAAGAGTTCATCTTGGTACCCACTACTGCAGTATCAGATATTCTGCCTATGCTAGAAGCAGTGTAAAAGCGGAATAACTTCTGCCTATAACAGACGCATTTCGCCACAAGTCACGAATTGCATTGCGCCCATCACTTTCAGACATAGTTGTTAAGTATCATGTGCCTGTAATTTCTCTGGCTTTCAAGGACTGCTGTTGAAACACACCGTTAGGTGCTTGGTGACAGATTCTACTTGAAGGTGGTCGATATCCAGACGGCCATTCGCAAAATGCGCTTCCACCATGCGGTGAAGCTCAAACCCGCGGCGTGATTCGAACCATGGACCTGCTGCGAGGCAGTCCAATGAGACATCACTGCTTCAAAAACTCCTGTTTAAAAATTAAGAGCACTGTAGTAAGTAAAATGATTGGACAGACGAGACAGACGAGAAATGAGAAGCCAAGCTAACATTAGCATTACCCCACTCCTCATATCATATGAGACAATGAATAGAAAATATTAGATTCTTCTGTAGAACTGTCAACACTTACTGAGATCTCGGAGACGCCTGCCAAAAGTAGGAAGTATAGCAAACTCAAGCCAAACGTGGATATATGGGAGGCCTGTGCTAGCAGTCAATAATCGAGCTGATATAGTCCAGTAAAAGTTATGTATGCCTTATTCTTTCCACAGGCCCTCCTCGGCTATGGAGACGACGAGTCATCAATCTCGTGGCTCTGCGGCGGAGCCCTCATCAGCGACAACTTCGTTTTGACGGCTGGACATTGCATTTCTAGCAGAAAAAAGTTGGTTCTTCTTTTCGACATCTTATCTATTTATGACAGAACGCACCAAAACCAGACGCCCTAATGCGTTTTAAGAAATAAGTAGCTTCAGAAATAAGCATTTTTTTATGCTCTATAGTTTAGCCTCTGACCACTATCTATACTACACTACCACTATCTCACCTGATGGTAAGTGATGATGTGGTCGAAGATGTTATTCAGGCTAACCTAGAATTACTGGCTCTCAAGGACAGCTGCCGGAACACAACGTTAGGTGCATGGCGACAGATATTCTACTTGAGGGTGGTAGATAGCCATGCGGGCATTCGCAAAATGCCCTACCACCATGCTATAACGACTGCCATCCTAAGACAACAATCGGGACCGACGGCTTAACGTGCCCTCCGAAGCACGGAAGCGCTCAGTAGTAATGTCACCAGTCACCCATCTAATTCATGACCGCGGCGGACGTTGCTTAACTTTGCTGATTGGTTCAGAACGGCTAAGCAAACTTCGCTACGAGCACTTCAAAACCGGTTCACCCAGTTTAGAGTTCTGAGGTAACAAACAAAAAATACAGAAGATTCAAAACCTCCTCCTTTTTTGGAAGTCGTTTTAAAACAGATATAGCTGACACCGAATTGACCGGGTATGGCTTTTAACAAAATACTATATAGTTGTATATATTAAACAACATTGAAGCTATTACAACGAAAGCATTTAGGCAAACTAAAGGCGATTGCAGGCCCACTGGCAGTTCAAATGCTCCAGCTGACTGCCAGATGGCAGTGTGCCCATGCTGGCAGCACCCATTGGATTGCAATTCTTATGGGTTGAGCCTAATAAATGCTAGCATTTTCATTACGAGTTACATGAACTATAAGCTCTGATGAGTTTTGGAAAATAACATAAGCTCCCGGTCCCCACGGACCCAATGTCTTATATACCAAAGTTTATACCAAACTCTGCCTCGCTGAATGACATTCTTAGAGAAATTAATTGCTCTTGCCCATGCATGTTATTTTCTTTTGAGTTAGTGACGGACCAACCAAGAGCCCCAGTTAACCTTTGCCTATAACGGATGCATTTTCTTCACAAGTGACGAATTGCACTGGCAAATACAGTTGTAAGTCTCATGTGGCTGTAATTTTATTGGCCTCAAGGACTGCTGCTGCCATACGCAGGTGCTTCACGCCAGATTTTCTACTTGAGGGTGGTAGCTAGTCAGGCGAGCATTCGCAAATTGCCCTTCCACCATGCGGTGAAGCTCAAGTTTAAACCTTGGTTCTGCTGCGCGGCAGTCCTATCGGCATACCTTACCGCACAGCCATCATTGCCCTCTATTTTAGGGTTCCGTACCCATATGGTAAAAACGGGACCCTATTACTGAGACTTCGATGTCCGTCCGTCCGTCTGTCACCAGGCTGTATCTCAAGAACGGTGATAGCTAGACAGTTGAAATGTTCACAGATGATGTATTTCTGTTGCCTCTATAACAAAAAATACAAAAAGTTGGCCAAGTGCGAGTCGGACGCGCACGTTAATACAAAAGAAGGTTAAGATATGAAGTCTAATGTTGTATTGCTAATGGTACGGAACTCTTCGTGCACGAGTCCGACTTGCACTTGGCCGGGTTTTTTTACATTTTATTGAATTTCTGTTTACTTCACAGCAATGTGTCGTACGTATTGTTAGGCGCTTATCGACGCAGCGACGACATTAGTGGGCGGAATCGATACAAAGTGCAGGAGATCATCAAGCACCCCAATTACAACTCACCGGATAAGTACCACGACATAGCTCTGCTGAGGCTCGAGAAAAAGTAAGTACTAATAATCTTCTACTGAACCTTATTTAACCTTTTCCACGCGGTTCACGTATATATACGTGATGCGGATTTTAGTCCTACAACCGGTTCACGTCTACATAAGAGTACGAGACGCGATATGCCACCATATTTACCTACGGCGTGACGTTCATACCATATGGTAACAATGGATTGCTGGCGTTTACTATTTTATTGTCCTAAGAAACACAATAGTACATTATGCAACAAGTGCGCGAAGTTGTTTATTACAATCGAGACGAGTTTTAGGCAAACTAAATGGAGTGGAGATTGTAATAAACAACGCGCACGAGTTTCATACGACGTTTTTCAACACACATGCGAGGAACGAATACGAAAATATCGATACGAAAATAAATTCAAAATCATTTATTCAATTTAGTAGTCTACGACGCTCTTATGAAGGTCAATTACAAATTTTAATATTGAAATATTCTATATTGTACTACGTTCAGCAAAAAATTATTTATAGAGCCACTGCGAGAAGAACGGGCAAGAAACTCGGGGCCATTAATAATAAAATAATAATAATAATAATTTATTTCAAAGAAGTTTTACATGATGTCGCAGTCAGGAATACATAATGTTTACATAGAACTATGAATAAGAACAACAAAAAACAATGTACAGGTACAATGTAGGTACGTTATGAAGGGCAGAAGTATGCTTCAAGACGCAAGCCGCACCAACCGCCGTTAAGAAACACTACCCTCAGAACTAAGAAAAAATCTTGTATCTCAGAGAATAGGCCCCCTCCTGACAGCCAGTAAAACAGTAAACGTCCCGAAACCATTTACATAGGTGTGATATACACTTCTTAAATCTGCTTACAAAATGTGCACCCTAACGATCTCATTATACATCTTAAGTGATCCTACCGCGATGGATCCTGATGCCCTGATAGGTTTTCACCTGAGTTTGGGCATAAACAATTTTAACAGTTGGATTCACCTCTGTCACACTGTGTGAGACGAGGAAAAGCGATTACAGTGATCATTAAATGGCTTGGAATGTTAAATTATTGGCAGAGGTTATAAATGAACGTAATAATACTACAAGTAAAAATACGTATTAAAAAAGAAAAACAATAAAAAAAAAAAACTAAAATAATAATGTATTAACTGGACCAAGGTCATCATTGTTTATAGTAATTTATGTTATGTGTAGTATTATTATGTGTACGGAAGTGTTTCAATTGAAAATGAATGTGTAACAGGTGTTAATGTGTGTGGATTGAAATGTGAACAAGAAGTCATGTTTTACAAGCGTAAAAATAATAATTATTAGGTAAAACAAACAATAAATGAGATAGATCTAATATTTTAAACGAAATACCAGGAGATCTTCGGTTTCACTATAATTAAGGCCGAGAAGCCAGCTGGTAACTTTCATTTTGCATTCATGATTTGAGAGGGGGAAAATGTTCAAACTTTTATTTAACCGATTGTAAAGTTTGTAGCTTAAAATGGGAAAACAACGAGAATAAAATACAGTATTGTATTTAATATCTAAACAGACTCGATCTTTGATTCGTTTTCCACCTTGCAATAGTGGATCGTAAGTCAAAGATTTGTGTTTGCGCATTATAACTCTGAAGATAAAAAGACGTCTCACTGAGAGAACCTTAGTGTCGAGGTACAGTGCAGAGGTAGAATATCTATAAGGTTTTTTGTATATTACTTTTAGCACAGCTCTTTTAAACATCTTTTAACAATGTGTTATATACAATATAATACGATTATACAATATTTGTTTATATTACGTAGGTGACAGGTGATAGCTTGGCAGAGGCGGAACTTTCCAAGCATCTTTGTCGTTTATGTAATCACAAACTTTGTAGTATGATTTCTTAATCAAAATATTTTTCACATGCAACTTGAATTTTCCTTCTGTGAGCATTGTAATATGTTTGGGAATTTGATTATAAAACCGCACACAATTACCTAAAAAGGACCTTTTATTTGTCTTTGCTAGTCTAAAACCTGATACTGCTATTTTATATTTATTCCTAGTGTTGTAATCGTGTTTGTCACTATTTAATTTACTCATTTTTTCCCGAACATACATAATATTTACAAATATATACAGGCTCGGTAAAGTTAATATATCAATTTCTTTAAAAAGTTCCCTTAGAGATTCTATAGTATCCATTTCATATATGGCTCGAATTGCACGCTTTTGTAAGATAAAGATTGTCTCTATCTCAGCAGCAGCTCCCCACAGCAATACACCATACGACATAATACTGTGGAAGTACGCGAAATAAACTAGCCGTGCAGTAGCTACGTCTGTTAACTGTCTTATCTTACAAACTGCATATGCAGCAGAACTAAGTCTTCCGGCTAGATCATGTATATGTGGATCCCACTGTAAAATTGAATACGCTTTGTCAATAGAGAGTTTATCTAGGCCAAGCCTAATGTTTGGTTCAACATTAGGAACATTTGGTAAAGAAAACTTTAAACATTTGGTCTTTTTTGAATTTAAGAGAAGATTATTAGCGGCGAACCATTCAGAGATCATAGATAACACATTATTTACATGAATGAGTTCACTATCATTCCTATCTACTTTAAAAATCAGAGAGGTATCATCTGCGAATAAAACAATATCGCAGAAATCTTTGACCATGCAAGGCAGATTTTTATTAATATACGCTAGGAACAGAAAAGGTCCCAAAATTGATCCCTGTGGTACACCTATTTTTACCAAAGACCCGGAAGAAGTATTGCCAGTTATTCCAACCATCTGTAGCCTGTCAGACAGATATGACTCTATTAGATTCAAAGCTTTTCCACGAATACCATAGTGTGAAAGCTTACGAATCAGAGTGCAGTGTTCTACACAGTCGAATGCCTTGGAAAGATCACAAAATACACCAATAGGATCACGTGAACTCTCCCAGTCTTCAAGTATATGTGACATCAATTGAACACCTGCATCTGTTGTCGATCTGCTCTTAGTGAAACCTAGCTGATTCTCATTCAATATATTATGCTAATTAAAATGAGATTAAAGTTGTTTGAGCATAATTTTTTCGAATACTTTACTCAGAACAGGTAAGATGGAAATAGGTCTATAATTGCAAGGGTCATATGCAGCCCACGACTACAAAATTGGAGTGATTTTACTTAGTTTCATTAAATCGGGGAAACTTCCTCTATCCACACAAAGATTGAATATTGTTACTAAGTATGGTGCAATAATGCAAATTATAGACTCTGCCACTTTAACTGACATACCCCACAAGTCTTCAGTACTCTTTAAGTTTAAACTTTTGAATGTCTTTATAATTTCAAAGTTTGTCGTGTATCTGAAAGAAAAGTCCGGTGTTTTGCAGGGAAAATTATGTTTTAATAGGGCTTCTGCTACATTGGGACAAGAATCCAATGATTTAGTGACTTCTAGGGGTAAGTTAGAAAAAAAAATTCAAATATATTCGCCACTTGTATTGGATCAGATTTGATGTTTATTAATAGTCAAGACATATGTTGAATCTCTAGGTTTGTTTTTACCAGTCTCAGTTTTTATAGACTTCCAATTTTTATTTTATTTTTAGACTTGTTCATTTTGTCTCTAATAAAAAGAGATTTAGCACACAAGCAAACAAACTTAAAAATTTTTGAATAGTTCCTAACATAATCATGAAACTGCATGCAAGATGTTAAATTTTTCCTGCGATACAGATCAAACAAATAATCTCTACTTTTTCGGATGCCCCTAGTTGCCCAATCACCAAACTTCAATTTTCCATTTATTTGTTTCTTTATTTTTGGACAAACTTTTTGAAACTCAATATTTACTAAAGAAAATAAGTTATTGTTATTGTATTTTCTTGATCTTTCTGATAGCAATAATAATCTGATTAAGAAGATTTATAATTAAATCTTCTAACGTTCTATTTCAGTAGGTTTTTTTTATACCGAACTGGGTAGCTCTTGACCACTATCTCACCTGATGTTAAGTGATGATGCGATCGATGATGGAGCGCGCTTACCCAGAAGATACCTATTCACTCGCGTTTTGAAGACCCCTATATTGTACTTAACCTGAAACACAGACTCAGGCAGGATGTTCCATTCCCTGGCGGTTCGTATAATGAACGAAGAAGCTCATAGTAACACACAATGCCTACTCCAAGCCAAGAACACCCGCCGCGGCAACACTGGACCGCGCTATGCTCCCTTTGAATTGAGTTTTGAATATTTACATCGAGCAATAATAAATAACTTACATTTACATATTAAAAATAAATACCTGGCAACAGATTTTCTACTTGGAATGGTAGTTATCCAGGCGAACATTCTCAAAATGCCCTTCCACCATGCGACGAAGCTCAAAGCGGAGGTGGGGATCGAACACTGGACCTTCGGCACGACAGTCTATAGCTATTACTGCTCGACTACCATCGCTTCAAAGATTGCGGCTTAAGGGTGCACTGGCCGGTCAGTTCTCCATACAAACTTCGTATAGTGATCTTCCTTATTTGAGAATTTAGGTCCAAAACAAAGCATAAAACCGATAGATCTCGTCATTATCTAGGCTTGTATGATGCCGATATTTTAAAAAGATCTCGTTCACTGCCGAACACAACCTCCCCTATGTAGGGGGTATTTGCCATAATCGCCACGCTTGGCAGGCCGCTTAGGGATCGCAGTGCAAGCTGCCATAGTTCTTAAGAAGGCGCTGCTGCCCACCTTCTAGTATTTTTCCCTAAGTCGACTTTTACGATACCCACACGGGAAGAAATGGGGAGGTGCAATAATTCTAACCCGGCACCCCACGGGGGAAAAGATAATTAAGTTAAAAGTTATGAGCCTCGAAAACTTTATGTGCAAATTTCTCGAGGATCATAACTCTCGAGTTAATTACCCTATTAAAATTCCGGCATCATACAAGCATAGATAATGACGAAATCAATCGGTATTATGCTTATTTCTGGACCTAAATAAAATAAGGGAGTTATCACCCTACCACGTTTGTATGGAGAAGTGACCGGCCAGTGCACCCTCAAAATATTGAAGAAAGTTTTCCGTTGAATTATCACCAATTTTATTATTCCTTGTTTTTATTCAATTGGAGTAATGAAGCAAACCAATACTTATTTATTTTCAGGGTGCCTTTAAGCGAGTTTTTGGTCCCAGCTTGTCTGTACACTGGAGACCCGATTGAAGACAACCGCGCCTCCGCTGCTGGCTGGGGTGACACCAAGTACAAAGGATCAAACTCTGATATATTGCAAAAGGTAAAAAGACATGAAGAAGCTTTCTCCGTTTCCCTTCTCATTCGGTACGCTCTTGACAGAGTGGTCGTAATCGGTACGCAGTATCAGAACTGGCAGGGGCAGATGTGATGCCTCGCAATGTTTCAGTTTTGCCTGCTGGGGGTCATTCTGCTGCACTGGTTCAGTGAATCTGCGACGGCAGACGATCTGATTGATAAGGATTGCTTTAAGTTCAGTGCATTTAAGATATGGAACGATCACCCACCACCTTTAACAGAAAAGACAATCTGCAATATTTTTTTTATAAAACTAAAATGAATTTTTTGGACCGCAAAATCATAATTTTAAAGCAACTTTTAAAACACACGGATATGTAAAACACCCCGTAGACTATCCCTCTGGAATAAACATGACCTCTTAGACACATTTACCGCCGCAAAAACACACACACATCCACCCTCACACCCTCACCACAGACACAAAAAAATTTCGAAGGCCTTTCGCACGACAGCGTTACTAGCAAACTTCCCTAAATACGGCTTAGCCGCTGAGGTACTCGGGCAATTAATGCCCGGGTACCTCAGGGGTCAGTTCTCTCTGCAATCCTCTTCTTGGTGCACATCAACAATCTCCTTAAGCCCGGTATTGTTGGGTACGCGGATGACAGCGCTGTTGTGGAGAGATATTTGTCCGATGCAGAGCTAGTGGAGCTCAAATCCAGTCTCTTAGAGAGGCCATGGTTTACAATTGCAACAACGGCAACTTATTAGGTATTCTTTATTGCACTGTATACCCTTTCGCATCTAACTGTATATCTATTTAATAATTTTTTTTTTTTATTTCGCTACAAATGTTATCTATTTCCTTATGTTTATTTTTTTTGTGATCCGCTTCAATATCTATATCTCTCGGTAAACATCCGTCCGAGCAGTTGTATGCTGAAAAACAGCTCAGCGCACGTTAGTAACTACCTACTTAACGTATGCGCTGCACAATGCTGAGCATACTCCATTTGCATTATGTTTTTTGTTTGGTTGTATATTCTCCTACATTGTATTTTATTCTGTATATTAAGGCAATAAATGGCTATTTTTATTATTTATTTATTTATCTGATCAGTCAAACGCGTGGGTGACCTTCCGCGCGGTCTAGTACCTTCCACTTTTCCTTGGATGCCAAAGCGTTCTAAGGACTGCTTGTCACACCAGGAAACATGTCCGAAGAATAAAGTTGCGAGATTGTACTAATGAAAATAGATGCTGCTTGATACAGAGTAACAGTTGTCAAAGTATGTAGACGTTCTTTCGAAGCTCTATCCACGAAATTCTGAGCATGGACATCACGGCCTTCAGCCATGCTGTGGAGCTGAAGCCACCGGTAGGGATTGTACTATACACCTCTGGAACTGCAGTCGATAGCTATCACCGCTTCAAGTACATTTTATGACCCGGGCATCAACTTAACAATCAGTACTATATAATATTATAAATGCGAAAGTAACTCTGTCTGTCTGTCTGCAGCCAAAACTACTGGACCGATTTGAATGAAATTTGGTATAGAAATAGTTTAAGACCCGGGAAAAAACATAGGATAGTTTTTATCCAACTGCGCAAAAAGAGGTTAATGTTTTTGCGCGATAACCGACATAGGCGCGGGCGGAGCCGCACCCGGAAAGCTAGTATTAATATATTTTATTAATCAATTTATTGCATCATTGAAAAAAATACACTACCATTCGCTATAATTATTATTTAGTAACCGGCTAGGAGTCGCGTAATATTTACTGGATATTGCTCCGATCAGTTTCAAACTTATTTTAAGTTCTTCGTCTGGGGTCACGATTGTGCACAGCGTCGAGCGCGGGCCTCAGCATGTAACTGGCGTTGAGACGGTTGCGCCGCAGCTGTCAAAGTCAGAACTCCTCCGTCCGAACTGTCACTGCTGTCACTATCACTGTAAATGTCATTGTCGTTTCCCATTCGTTATATTTACTGTATCGACGCTGTAATAGCTATGGACTGTCGTGCCACAGGTCCATGATTCGCTTCCCGCCATTGGCTGTAGCTTCACTGCATGGTGGAAGGGCATTTTGCGGATGCTCGCATAGCCAGCTACAACCTCAAATATCATAATATATAAAATCCTCAATTATAAAATCTGTCACCAAGCACCTAACAGTACGTTCCGGCAGCAGACCTTGAGAGCCAGTAAAATTTCAGGCACATGAGACTAAACAACTGTATGTCTCAGCATTACGTGTGTTTGTGATGAAATGCATCTGTTACTAAATAAAAGATAAATAATAAATATATAAGTTAAAGACTGTATTTCATTCAATCCATTTTCTTTTCAGGTGGTCCTAACCAAGTTTGATACCCTTGAATGCGCCTTAAAGTACCCGCCGAGCCGTCACATGGAAAACGGATTCGATGACAACACACAATACTGCTATGGAGATAGAACCATGTCTAAAGACACTTGCCAGGTGACTATGTGGCAAAGTCATCCTTCTTCATTTTTACGTTAGCACCTCATTTCATAATTTGCTACTGTCCACACAAATTTTTCATAGGTACTCCCGTTCTATATTCAAATAAATTGTCGCAATCCACACTTCATGCACAACTGGTGAGCTTTCTCGACGGATAGAGCCCCAATTCTCTTAGCTATTGACCAAACGCCACACTACTGCGATGCTTCTGCGATCGAATTGCTGTTTATGTCAAATTCGGTAGTCTGCTAATTCTAGCTCCTAATCACAGTTGTATAGCAATCGCGTCGCTATCGTATGGCTGTGCTATGGCTTGCAAATGTTGGCACAGAAATAATAATGAAAACTTCTATCAATCAAGCATCAGTCTAAACATCAATACAGTAGTTTTCTAGCAAACAGTACATTAAATAAATATATTTAAATTATTTAGTTATTTTTCTATCTAAAAATCAAAACATCTTATGGTACTGTAACAACGCAATGGCAACAAAATAGATTATAGCATACCAAATATGTCAAAATGACGTGCGATCGAACCTAAATCGCGTGCAGACTACGGATACTGTCAAAAACTACAATTTTCATGCAGCTAGGTGCTTTAACGCCGTTCAATAGCTAAGAGAATCGGGCCCAAGAAGTTATTGTCTTCTAACTAATCAGCAAACTCTGGTAGGTGCACTGTCTCACTGACGTCACTGATAAGCAACGTGATTAATCAGTGACGTTAAGGTTATGAAATGTGTGATATTTGTAAATACTTAGACACTTAAGCTATGACAGTGACGGATAAGTGATGTCCTACAACTTCAACAGAATTTAATTTTTCTATCTGACGGATTAATGACGTTACATTACAACTTATGAGTGCTATCCTACAACTTCAAGAGAATAAAATTTTTCAACCTGACGGAATAAAAACGTAACGACTGATGAGTGCTTACAAAACCTTCAACACCATTTGATCAAAGTCTGCAACCAGAGTATCTGTGTAATATGTACATATTTAACTTTTACAGGGTGACAGCGGCGGTCCGCTTCATGTGAAAAGCAAAAAAATAGCGTGCATGTACGTCATCATCGGAGTGACGTCTTTTGGACGTGCGTGCGGTTTCGTCGGTGATCCTGGAATATATACAAGAGTGGTACACTATTTAGACTGGATAGAGAACATTGTATGGCCTTAGTGTGTACCTAGATTATCTGTATTGTATGAGTAAAAATATCTTACACTACTTTGAAGAGCTTCAGGCTAGAGTGCACGCTTTCCATACAAAAGTAGTTTCGTCATATTTTAAATAACAATTAACACACGATATTATGAAAACCGTGGTGGTGCCTGTTGTTAAAAATAAAACTAGTGATCTCACTGACAAAAGTAACTGCAGGCCCATATCTCTCGCTACGGTAACGGCTAAAGTATTTGACGGTCTGCTTAACGCACAGTTCAATAAGCACATATTATTGCACGATAATCAGTTCGGGTTTCATCCTAGGCTGTCGATTGAAAGTGCCATACTGTGCCTTAAGCACACCGTCAAATACTATACTGAACGTAAGACCCATTTATGCATGCTTCCTCGATTTGTCTAAGGCGTTTGACTTGGTGTCGTACAACCTTCTTTGGAACAAGCTGTGGAGCACTGATTTGCCCCAGGATATCATCAGCGTGTTTCAATATTGGTATGCACACCAGTCAAACAGTGTCCGATGGGCGGGGACAATGTCGGAACCATATAGGCTTGAGCGTGGTGTCCGGCAGGGTGGATTGTCTTCCCCAACGCTGTTTAATCTGTACATAAACGACCTCACCGTCGCGCTAAGCAGTCAACACTTTGGTTGTCATAAAGATGGAACATGTATTAACAACTTAAGTTACGCGGACGACATGGTGCTGCTTAGCGCGTCGGTCTGTGGCATAAGAAAGCTGGTACGGACCTGTGAGGAGTATGCAAGTAGCCATGGGTTAATATACAATGTCACTAAGAGCCAATACATGGTCTTTGAGACCAAAAAGGCGAGATGCCCCCAGAACGTTCCGCCAGTTACCCCACCACCACCCAAGGTCCTTCTCCGCTACATCAAGGAGTTAGGATGGCTTGGGTAGAAGCTGGCGGGGGAAAAGCACAAAACACCCCAAGCGGGACGTCAGTGCAGGACATATCGCCCCCAAATAGCATAAGAATAAGAACCCAAGGACCACGCAGATATTGACCGGGAGCGGAGGGCTCTGTCCGTAAGAGCGAATATGATAGCCCGCAGGTTTGCACGAAGCTCAAATGAGGTCAAGGTAACTCTTTTTAGAGCCTACTGTACATCGCTCTACACGTGTAGCCTGTGGGCTAATTACACTGAAAAAAGCTACTGTGCCCCCGCGTACAATATAATAATGCGTTCAGGGCGGTGTTGGGTTTGCCCTGGTACTGCAGTGCTTCAGGAATGTTTGCGGAGGCGCGAACGGATTGTTTTCATGCGACTATGCGCAAACGGGCTATTTCATTGGTACGTCGCGTGCGGGCCAGCTCCAACGCCGTCCTGGCGATGATTGCGGCCAGGCTCGATTGCCCTTTCCTTCGGCATTGCTGCAACCGACATGTTGCTGTAGCAATGCCGAAGCGAAGGTATTAAGCTGATCTATCTGTAGGGACAAGACTATTATATTATTTTTATATTGTGACATTTATACTGTATTTTATTATTATTTCATTTTATTTTATTATTGTTTTGATTATGACATTTATACTGATGACATTGATTACTATTTAACTATTTATTTATTGTGCTGCATGGTGAATGAATTTATGGGTTAATTTACCTGAAATAAATGAATTTGAATTTGAATTAGTCAAACGTGACATTTTCCGTACATATTGCTGAGCCTAATATATTTGCTTCTGGTTTGCCAGTTTTTTTATTTATTATATATTTTATCCTTATATGTGAAAATTACATTCCCATACTATACAATTACTCGGAATCTTTTTGGAAACACTTAATTATACGAAAATCTGGTATATTAGAAGTACTTATAAATTAATATTTAGCTCAAGGACATAGGTGCATAAATTCAGAGAGCTCGAACACTTGTAATTTAATATATGACGAACTACATTTGTATGGAGCACCAGCCTTAAGAGCTGCGTCTTAATCATTACGTTGCAGCGCATGCCAATATATTTATTTGAAATGTAATTTGTCTAATTACTATACTAAATAAAACCATCTAAATTTGAATTGTTAATGTACGAGGCCTGCGAAAAAGGAAGAAATTTCACGAGATTGACGTTGCGAATTAAAAAAATTAATAAGGTTAATGTGTAGTTCATTCCACAAAAACTGAGTCGATTCAATATTTTTTAGAAAAGGCATAATCAGTTTTAGAAAGAGTATACCATCCTATAACTATTAAATACTCCTAGCATTTTCTTTCATGTTAAAACTTTTCATTTCATGTGGTCCACTACACAAAATCAAAAGTTTTAATATAAAAAATTTGGTTAAATAACTTTCTCAAATATTGTAAATTACATTTTAACTTAGGTAATATAGTGCAGAATTGTAAAAATATTTAATAAAAAATATTTTTCAATAAAAAGTGTATTTTCTAGCTTCTTTTTCTGTTGCGTAATCTTATTATTCACAAATATCCTTCTTCATGCAGTCTACCTTTACTGTACCTTTCCCTAGCTAGACATCCCTATATCGATCAAACATGTTTTGCAACTACGAATGGGTATATAAAGAATGATATAGGTATGTAAAGAAGTGTAACTCTCATACAGTTAACGCGTTGATTTCGGACTCACAAGTTCACAATTTACAAAACACGCACTAAGTACTTATCTTCCAAATTCAATTGGTTGATTGATTTGGCGCTTAGAAATTATCGTAATTATAGACAACGAAAGTAAAATATCAGTAGTTGAACAGCAGTGTCTTCTGAGAAACGAAAGAAAAGATGAATAGGTTTTTGTTTTTTTATATCTAATAGGCTAGCCTTTTACCACGATCTCACCTGATGGCAAGTGATGATGAAGTCGAATCTTGTTCAGGCTAGTTTAGAATCACTGGTTCTCAAGGACAGCTGCCGGAATATATGGTAGGTGCTTGGCGATAGATTTCCTACTTGAAAGTGGCCAGGCAACCAGGTGGGCATTTGCAAAATGCCCTACTACCATGCAATGCAAAAAACCATCTTCTCCGAAATGCATGGTGATAATAACAAACCTCTAATGATAGAGGCAATCCTCGAAAGTGGATGTTATGGCCATTGACGATGATAGTTGAAATTATTATGAAACTAGTATAAGTTGCATAGGTTCCATAGGTAACTACTATAGGTTGGTGCGGCTCGCATGTAGTTCTCATGACAATACAGTAAACTATCCTGCAAGTACTTACGTTATAGACCGCAAATGTCGATCCGGATTACGCGCATATCAAATGCTCATAATAAGGGATACTGTGCTGTACAAACTGCAGCGTCTGCCAGCTCCTGGAACCGCCATCCATGCAGCTCAACGTTACACTTTTTTATGTTATTGTGACGGAACAAGCTGGAGGCCCAACTGACGTTAAGCGGACTAACCTCTGCCTATAACATTTCATCACAATTCTTTGAGTTGCACTGCGCCCGTCACCTTGAGACATATTTGTTAAGTCTCATGTGCCTGTAATGTCACTGGCTCTCAAGGACTGCTGCCAGAACACACCGTTAGGTGCTTGGCGACATATTTTCTACTTGAGAGTGGTCGCTAGCCAGGCGGGCATTCACAAAATGCCTTTCCACCATGCCGTGAAGCTCAAGCCCGTGACGGGATTCGAACCATGGACCTGCTGCACGGCAGTCCATAACCAGTGCTACTGAGCCATCACACTTCCACACTAGCGCCGTGCCTATGGTAGTGAGGAGCTGTATGGGGTAGTAAGCCCAGCACTCATGCCAGTACTAGCTGACGAGTTCATGGAGTGCCCAGCTGAAGACGGTGGATGCATTTCGTAATCAGTGATAGCATCATATCATGACACCTATCGCTTCCTACGATAGGTCGCTTTCTAGGCTACGGCTACGGTACAAGTTGGCAAGCCCATCAACAAAAAAATACATTACAAATTTCTTCTTAAGCTGCGCCTATCTTTGATGAAGCTAACTGAAATTGGTGCCGCTGTTATGCATTGCCTTTAGGGTTTCTGATGGAAACTTGCCTGAGCGAGAATTCCCAAAAAAAAAAAAAAAAATTTTTAACTGTATTAATATGAGTCTGATTATTAGTAATCTACTAATTAGTCCCATATTCATCTCAGAAAAACACGTTAAAGAATAGAGATATATGTTACATTTAGTTTTTTAAATTTTATTACTGACTAAGACTGAGCGGATCAAAATTGTAATTAAATTAAGGTTCAATAAATGATGAACGGTAATGATAATTATAACGTATATATGCTTTTGTTCAAAAATATGTTTTTTTCTAGTTTTCTCATTTTCCGAAGATCCGGGAATTCCCGGGAAATTAGTCAATAGTCATTTATTTGTATTAAGATACACGTCAAATGATTAAGAACATATTATAGGTAGATAATTTGAACTGAAATTAAATTGAATTAATAATAATAAAACGATAAAAAAAAATATAAAGATTTTTCTATAGAACTAAAAAATCAGAAGCGAACATGTTTAAACATATTAATATTATGCTGCTTCATTCGTGCTCAAATTCATCGTGGCAATAAAAATTTTGCTCGATAAGCCAGCATTACGTTGAAACTATTGCCTTTGTCACGTTTTTTGGCTACCTGTTAAAAAGGGTCGGAAACATGCGCCAACTTACTAGATTTGGTTAGCGTTTGGGACAAAGATGATAATTTGCCCCTACTTTGTGTACAATACGAGTGTGTGTCCCCGAATTTCGTATAAATACTAAGGTTCACTTTGACCGCTACCTGGTAAATAATAATTTAGAGCTGCGCGGATCGTTGCTGTCGTTAGACTGGGGAGACCGCTGTGATCGGGTCGCTGGAGCTGCTATATTGGATGGCTGCAGCTGTAGCAGGACCGGTTCGACCACCCCGCATGGAGCGGGGTTCCCGCGGAAACCTCATTACCCAACCTGAAATTCCGACTCGAGCAGGCCACGATATTGGATTGCTCAGTTGGTTGTATAATTGTTCTGAATAACTAACAACAAATGCTGCATGTCGGTCAGCTTTTATTTGCTGTACCTACTCGTTACATTTGACAATTCTATTTATGAAATTTAGTACGTTTACTGTCGAGAATTCTCGGGATCTGGGAAAATAAATATGTCGAGATATTATAAGCCCTAGTTGCCTTCTGTTTACATCCCACTGTTTACATCCCATCCTAACTCTATCACTTTATAAATAAATATGCGAACCCTCCTGTCAAGAGGGTCTTGGATACATTTTTTACGGCCGGCCGTCTGAATATTTAACCAACTTCAGAAAAAATTCGTCTGTTTTTCTTTGTTTTAATTCAGCTATCTATTACCGCTCGACCATTGCTTCTTAACGTCAAACTACTTCAAATATTATTATTGAAGAACTACATAAATCCTACATATTTAAACTATATTTGGTGAAATATTAAACTATTTTTTTTATATTCAGTAGAAAATACGTCATTTTTGTAGTGTAAGCGGGAGGAAATGTTGTATTATAAGGAAATACATTTCTTGCTCACAAATCGGGAAAATATAATAATATAAAAACCCTTGATGATCAAAAATCAATTGTTGACGTGTTGTGTTTTAGGTTTTGGATCTTTAATAGGTAAACTATTTTTAACCGACTTAAAAAAGTAGAAGGTCCTAAATTTGTCTGTTTTTTATGTTTGTTCCCTGAGAATGTTTGACTGGGTGAACCGATTTTGATAACTTTTTTTATTTGAAAGCTGATGCTTGCGTTTGGTCCAATTTAAATAAATTCGGTCAAGCCGTTTTAGAGTTACAATCCAATAACTGAAAAATGTTTTCCTATCTTGATGATATTATAGTCGTTGACAGATAGTGACAATCGATCTCGTAAGCAGCAAGGGTTACTAAAATGAGTGATTTTTTTTACAAAAAATGGCACCAACACTCAAAATTGTGAAATAATTTGTCGAGGTCGGTACCATGCGCACAATATTGTTTTTTGAACTATCATAGTACCGAGTTCAACAAGTTATTTAACACCCATGAGGGTTGAAGTTGGTTCCATATTTTGGTTGAAATATGGAACCGATAGTATGATGTCAAAAGTCAAAACACAAAGTAGTTTTTTCATTACTAAGTCCATAAAATTATACTGGCCACTATCTTATTCTAATACTAGCTGTACCTGCGACTTCGTTCGCGATCGCGTAAATAATTAGTCTGCAGCTATGCAGACTAATTATTTACATTTGAGCACTGTTAATCTCATAATAATAATAATCGGTAGAACAAACATAGGTATATTAGATCATGCATTTCCATTTCGCAGTCTCTGAAATGTATCCGGCAAAAGATAGATAGTTAAAAAAACTGATTGTGGAGAACTTTCCAGATTTTAAAGTATTATCTTAGCAAGCTTGCAAAACTAAATAAGAGTGCCGGGCTGCCCGTGGGGTGTCGGGCTGCCCATGGGTTGCCGGGCTATCCGTGGGTTACCGGGCTGCCCGATGGGATGCCGGGCTGCCCGTGGGGTGCCGGACTAGAATGTCACCCATCATCTCTACCCGTGGGTGTCGTTAAGAGGCGCCTAAGGGTAACGCTACAGAAGATGGGCAGCAGCGCTTTCTGAGGAACTGATATGTCACACTGCGATCCCCATGATGCTGTGTTCAGCAGTGAACAATCCGGCTGATATAATATATCTATTAGGCCTATATAAGTATGTGCAAATGCCAGCTCAGGATGAGCCGTACGTTCAAGAGTTCCTGAACAGTCCGCGGTCCAAATATCTGTTTTATTTTTTCAAAACAAAAATCATTTCATCTCAAAATGTTTGTTACGAATAGCAGAAGTCAATCCTAAGAGGTTGTTAGCATTTAACCATTAACCCTGTATAGGCCGGCGCTGATTGAGAGCACGGTACAGCCTGTTTCGGCAGCCCGCAGGATGCCGCTGAATGTCGTGGAATCCAGCCGAAAGCCCGCCAATCTAACCTTTTCCTAAAGTTGGTGGGGTCGTTATGATTGACTGCGATTTCGTATTAATATCAACTCTTACTGAAGATGAAGTGAGAAAAATACGAGCTGCTAAGTTGAAGAATATATTTTTACCTACTGTACTTCATGTGCTATGACACGACTTGCCGCGGCATCCTGGGGCATGACACGAGAAGCTGTGGAATACCGAATTAAAATCTTACCTCATTTTAATAGGCTTAAAAAAAATGGTACTGACTTCAACAAGTTATTTCACACTTTTGAGTGTTGTAGTTGGTTCCATTTTGGTAAAAAATAAAAAACTAATTTTAGTGACCCTTGCTACTTATGTACGGGTTCGCATGTCATGTCACTGTCAACGACTATATCATCAAGATAGGAAAATATTTTTCAGTGATTGGAGTGTAATTCAAAAACGGCTTGACCAAGTTTAATGAAATTTAAATGGGACCAAACGACAAGCGTCAGATAAAAAGAATTATGAAAATCGGTTCTGAACTCTCATCATTCTCAACCAGTCAAAAGTTCTGAGGTAATAAACATTAAAAAAAATACGGACGAAAATGAGAATCTCCTCCTTTTCTTCAAGTCGGTTAAACGTAACTAGATCAGGAAAATAATGTGCTGTGTTGTCAGTCAGTGCCGTCCCTAACGACCCTGAAAGTTACTAAAAATGGCCCGTTTTACCACCATAACCTGGATCACCATAAAATGAAAAGTTTTGACATACATAAAAGATAATGGTAGTAAATACTAGGATAAAAATAAATAAAATGTTAAACTTAATACTAGGATGGTATATTTGAATGTCAACCTTCAAAAGCCAAGTAAAATGTTTTTATTTCGCCGATTAGTTTAACCCGTGTGAACATGGGTTAGTTAAAGAATTAACGTATAATAATATACATGAATTATCTTTATATATATGTACAGGGTGATTGGAAAAATGCTAACTTCTTAGAGTTAACTTCTGCTAGTCCTGACAAAAACTTTGAGATGTTTTTATAATTTGTAAAAAAAATATTTTTTTTCTTAATATTTTTTTTGTGTTTTTTAATTAATTTTTCACTGAATAATATATTTTTAATTGCTTTGCTCGATGTAAATTATTTTGTCATGTTTTTTTGTCTTGATTGATTTAATTTTATTTAGTCATGTTTTTTTTTGTCTTGATTTGATTTTACCTTTATCTTTTTATTACAACCCGTCTTGTTATTCCTTTATTTCCTCTCCATCCAAACGTTGCCTAGAAGAGATCACTATTAGTGATAAGGCCGCCCATTATGACACTTTATTGTAAGCTTTCTTTTTGATGTTATTTTTGTATACTAAGTGGTGTAACAATAAAGAATTATCTATATATCATTCTCAAAACTTTTATCCCTATTCTAAAAATTATCGAATTGACTCAAATTTTGGTCAACCTCGTGAATTTTTGTAAATACGAATCTTGTGAATTTTTTTGAATAGGAAACGCCATGCTCGTGAATTGTCGCCCTATTCCACGGAAGCTTCGTTCTCTCATTAACATTTTAACAGTAATCAAATTTTTATGGTTTTGAGTTTTCGAGTAGAATAATTAAACAAATTACATTTCGAATAAATATATTGGCATGCGCTGCAACGCAAAGATTAAGACGCAGCTCTTAAGGCTCCATACAAACGTAGGTTCTTCATTTATTAAATACCAAGTTTTCGAGCTCTGTAAAATTGTGCACTCATGTCCTTGGAGCCTTATAGACTACTAATTTAGCAGAGTTCTGTAAAATTAAGTATTTTCAAGTATATTATTAATTAATTTTCACCCTGTTTAAGGCGTACTGTCAAACTTTTTATACCTGCCAGCCTATGGGTCAACTACACTAAAAAATCGTTCAATGCCCTGCGCCTCCAGTATAATAACGGGCTTAAGATGCTGTTGGGGTTGCCACGCTACTGTAGTGCATCGGGGATGTTTATAGAAACGAACACAGATTCTTTCAGAGTAATAGTCAGGAAAAGGGTGGCCTCCTTGATGCAACGCGTGCGAGACAGCACCAACAGTCTCCTAAATACCATTTTAGATAAAATACATTGTCCCGTGGTGCGTCACTGGAACATACTACATATGAGGTCGGATGACCGATGTCTCCATGAGGAGAAATTTAATGTTAAATTTAATATTAAGTGACTCTTAGTATGACATAATTAATACTATTTATTTATTTAATTTTAATAATTATTCAATTAAGTATCAATTGACACGCACAAAATATGGATTTTTCTGAAATAAACGATTGATCGATTGATTGTTTGATTAAAAATCGTGTAGTATGGGAATGTTATTTTCACATTAAGGGATAAAATATATAATGAATCGAAAAACTGGCAAACCAAAAGCTTAGATATTAGGCTCAGCAATATGTATGAACAATTTCACAGAGTTTCAACACTTGGTATTTATAATATTACTAGCTTTCCGGGCGCGGCTCCGCCCACGCGTATGTCGGTTATCGCGCAAAACCATTAACCTGTTTTTGCGCAGTCGGATAAAAACTATCCTATGTTTTTTCCGGGTCTCAAACTATTTCCATAGCAAATTTCATTCAAATCGGTCGAGTAGTTTTGGCGTGAAAGCGTAACAGACAGACAGACAGACAGAGTTACTTTCGCATATTTAATATTAGTACTGATTATGACGAAACTACGTTTGTTTAGACAGCACTTCGTGCACTCTAGCCTGAAGCTCTTAAAAGTAGTGTAAGATATATTTATACATACAATACAGATAATCTTACAGACTAAGGCCACACAATTTTCTCCATCCAGTCTAAATAGTGTACCACTCTTGTATATAATCCAGGATCACCGACGAGCCCGCACGCACGTCCAACAGACGTCACTCCGATGATGACGTACATGCACGACATTTTTTTGCTTTTTACATGAAGCGGACCGCCGCTGTCACCCTGTCAAATAAAAGTCAAATATGTACATATTATATAGATACTCTGGTTGCAGACTTTGATCAAATGCTGTAGAAGTTTTTGTTAGCACTCATCAGTCGTAACGTTTTTAATCCGTCAGATCGAAAAAAAATATTCTCTTGAAGCTGTAGGAGTTATTGATAGCACTCATGAGTGGTAAGGTTATTAATCCGTCAGATCGAAAAAAATATTTCTGTTGAAGTTGTAGTGCACTTATAAGTTGTAACGTCATTATTCCGTCAGATGGACAAAAAATCTGTTGAAGTTGTAATATAGCACTTAGTTGTAACCTCATTAATCCGTCAGATGAAAAAAAAACTGTTGAAGTTGTAGTATAGAACTTATAAGTTGTAACGTATTTAATCCGTCAGATGGAAAAAAAATCTGTTGAAGTTGTAGTATAGCACTTAGTTGGAACCTCATTAATCCGTCAGATGGAAAAAATATTTCTGTTGAAGTTGTAGCACTTATAAGTTGTAAATTCATTAAACCGCCAGATGGCAAAAAAAAATCTGTTGTTGCAACTGATGAAGCGTTCGTAGCGAAGTTTGCTTAGCCATTCTGAACCGATCAGTCACGGTAAGCAACGTCCGCCGCAGTCATGAGTTGGATGGGTGACCGCTGGTGACATTACGTTAGTTAAGCATTGGGTAGGCGAATTGGGAAACTGTAATGCCCACCAAATGTGATGTTCTGAAATAAATAAATAAATTACCTCTGAGCGTGCACGTGCTTCGGAGGGCACGTTAAGCCGTCGGTCCTGGTTGTTGTCTTAAGATGGCAGTCGTTATAGCATTGTGGTAGGGCATTTTGCGAATGCTCGCCTGGTTAGCTTCCACCCTCAAGTAGGAAATCTGTCACGAAACACCTAACGGGTGTTCCGGAACTGTCCTTGAAAGCCAGTAGTTCTAGGTTAGCCTAAACAACATCTTTGACCAACCATCACTTACCATCAGTTAAGTTAGTGGTCAAAGGCTAACCTATCTGGTATAAAAGAAAAGTTTGCTTTTAGAAGACAAGAATTTCTGTTCGTCAAGAAAGCTCACCAGTGGTATACGAAATGTTTGTTGCGGCATAGAACATATAATAATACTTACGGCAATTTATTTGAATATAGTACGGGAGAACCTATGTATGTGGACAGTAGCAAATAATGAAATAAGGTGATAACGTGATGAAGAAGGATAACTTCGCCAAATAGTTACCTGGCAAGTGTCTTTAGACATGGTTCTATCTCCATAGCAGTATTGTGTGTTCTCATCGAATCCGTTTTCCATGTGACGGGTGTTCGGCGGGTACTTCAAGGCACATTCAAGGGTATCGAACTTGGTAAGGACTACCTGAAAAGAAAATGGATAGAATGAGAAAACAGTCTTTTTCTATATTGTTGTTACAAACAAGCGCGAGCCTCACCTGATGTTAAGTGGACTAACGTTTTTTTTTTTTTTATCATGATAGGTTCGCCTTTGACCACACCCTGCCTGATGTTAAGCATTGGTGTGGTCTAAGATGGACCACGCTTACTTAGAAGAAACCTATTTACTCTCGATTTGAAGACACCCATGTTGTATTCATCGGGAAAAACTGACAACGGTAAGGAGTTCCACTCTTTCGCAGTATGCACGAGAAAAGTGGAAGCGAAGCGCTTCGTACGAGTCCTGTGAATATCAACCATGTACGGATGGCGCCTCTCTGTCTGTCTGGACGTCGATGGAAAAATGGGGAGGGCGGAACTAGGTCGTGTAGTTCCTGTGAACATTCACCGAAATGTATCCGGTAAAAGACCGATAGGGAAGCAACTTCACGGCGGTGCTCGTCTGCCTGTAACAGATGCATTTCATCACAAGTGACGAATTGCACTGTGCCTGCAACACTGAGACATACAGTTGTTTAGTCTCATGTGCCTGTAGTTTCACTGGATCTCAAGGACTGCGGGTAATAGCTGGGAAGGGCAGTGCCACAGCTCCATATATTGATCCCCACCGCCTTTAACTTCACCACATGGTTGGAGGCCATGTTGCGAATGTTCGCCTGAATAACTACCATCATCAAGTAGAAAATCTTTCTAATCAGTATAAGAAAAGTAACTCTGCAACTGTAATGAATAGGCATGACATTTATCAGTGTGAGCAATTGATCAAAGTTAAATAGTTTGCAATAAACGGAGCAAGGACACTATTCCCTATATTTTTGCACGCAGCTAAAACGTGGACTCTGCAAGATGTGGAAGAAATGAAAATTGATGCTCTGGAAATGTGGTGCTCGAGAAGAATGGTCGGAGTTTCGTGGACTGAGCTTCGAATGAACTTCTCGATACTTCGAGAACTTAATATCAAGCAGCGTCTATTTTCAACAGTACAATCTCGCATCCTTACATTCTTCGGACAATATGTTTCCCGGTGTGACAATCAGTCCTTAATTAATTATAACGCCATTTATTGCCTTAATACACAGAAAAAATACAATATAGGAGAATTGACAAACAAACAAAAAACTTAAGGCAAAAGGAGTATGCTCAGCATTGTGCAGCGCATACGTTATGTAAAAACGTGCGCTGCGCTGTTTTTCAGCATATACCTGCTCGGAAGGATGTTTGCAGAGAGACCCTTGAAAGCGGATCACTAATAAAATAAATTCAACATAAGGAAACTAAACTAAATAATTATTAAATAGAATATACTGTTAGGTGCGAAAGGCAATAAAAAATACCTAATAAGTTGCAAGTTGCTGACCAGATTGGCCACCCCAATCGGAGACTGCCTGCAAAGCCAAGTTCATATGCTCAACCATGGCCTCTCTAAGAGACTGGATTTGAGCTCCACTAGCTCTGCATCGGACAAATATGTCTCCAACACAGTGCTGTTATCCGCGTACCCAACAATACCGGGGTTAAGGAGATTGTTGATGTGCACCAAGAAGAGGGTTGCAGAGAGAACTGACCCCTGAGGTACCCCGGCATTAATTGCCAATTGATCTAACGAACAGCCGTCCACGACTTCTCGTATTGATCTTTCCCTCAGGAAGTCCGTTATCCAGGCACATAAGCCAGCGGGTAAGCCGTATGAGGGAAGCCTGCTATTAAGGCTGTCGTGCCACAACCTGCCGAAGGTCTTGGAAATCTTTTTGTGTGTGGTGAGGGGTGAGGGCGGGTTTTGTGTGAGGGTGTGTGTGTGTGTGTGTGTGTGTGTGTGTGTGTGTGTGTGTGTTTGCGCCAGTACGTGTGTCTAAGAGGTCATGTTTATGCCCTCTGGCAGGGATAGTGTAAGGGGTGTTTTACATTTCCGTGCTTTTTAAAATTTGCTTCAAAATTATGATTTTGACGGTCCAAAAGAGTTCGTTTCATTTTAAAATATTGCAGCTTGTCTTTTCTCTTAAAGGTGGTGGGAGATCGTTCCATATCTTAGATGCGCTGAACTTAAAGCAACCCTTATCAATCAGATCAAGTCTGCCGTCGGAGGTTCATTGAACCAGTGCAGCAGAATGACCTCCAGCAGGCAAAAGTGAACATTGTGAGGCATCACATCTGCCCCTGCCAGTTCTGCTACTGCGTACCGATCACGACCACTCTGTCAAGAGCGTACCAGGTAAGAAGAGAAACGGAGAAAGCTTATTCATGTCTTTTTACCTTTTGCAATATTTCAGAGTTTGATCCTTTGTACTCGGTGTCTCCCCAGCCAGCGGCGGAGGCGCGGCTGTCTTCAATCGGGTCACCAGTGTAGAGACAAGCTGGGACCAAAAACTCGCTTAAAGGCACCCTGAAAATAAATCAGTATTGGTTTGCTTCTATACTCCAATTTAATAAAAACAACTTTTTGAAGCAATGATGGCTCAGTGGCATTGGCTATGGACTGCCACGCAGCAGGTCCATGGTTCGAATCCCGCCGCGGGCTTGAGCTTCACCGCATGGTGGAAGGGCAATTTGCCTGAATGCCTGGTTAAAGACCACTCTCAAGTAGAAAATCTGTTGCCAAGGACCTAACGGTGTGTTCCGGCAGCAGTACTTGGGAGCCAGTGAAACTACAGGCACATGAGACTTAACAACTATGTCTCAAGGTGACGTGCGCAGTGCATTCGTGACTTGTGACGAAATGTATCTGTTATAGGCAGAGGTTAGTCAGGTGGGCCTCGAGCTCGTTCCGTCACAATAACATAAAAAAAAACAACGAAAGAAAGACATTTTATTTGGAACCATAACACTATTTAGTTACAGACATATCATAGCCACTGAGCCATCACTGCTTCAAAGATGAGCATCACGCCGTAATTATGGAGACATATCGCGTTACGTAGTCTTATATAGACATGAACCGGTTATAGGATTAAAATCCGCATCACGTATACAGGGTTATTGGTAAAATGCTAACAACCTCTTAGGGTTGACTTCTGCTAGTCCTAACAAAAATTTTGAGTAATTTTTTTTGTTTTGTTATATTTTTTGTTTATTTTTTTTGTTTTAAATCCTACTCCGAGTAAAGGGCACCCGCCATGATAACACTGGACCGCGCCGTGCTTCCTTTGAATAGAGTTTTTAATATTTACAGCAGAGTAATAAAATATATGAAATAATACAATACCGGCACAAGAGACTTTTATAATCAGGTGATTATGGTGCTTATTCCGTCAAAACATATAAAAACACAAAAAACACATGTATTTTTTTTCAAAGCAATAAAAATATGTCAAAATGTTTGTTAGGACTAGCAGAAGTGAACCCTAAGAGGCTGTTAGCATTTTTCCAAAAACCGTATATATACGTGAACCGCGTGGAAAGGGTTACATAAGGTTCAGTAGAAGATTAGTACTAACTTTTTCTCGAGCCTCAGTAGAGCGATGTCGTGGTACTTATCCGGTGAGTTATAATTGGGGTGCTTGATGATCTCCTGCACTTTGTATCGATTCCGCCCACTAACGGCGTCACTGCGTCGATACGCGCCCAACAATACGTACGACACATTGCTGCGAAGTAAACAGAAGTTCAATAAAATGTAAAAAAATCGGTCAAGTGCGAGTCGGACTCGTGCACGAAGGATTCCGTACCATTAGCTATACAACATTAGACTTCATATTTCAACCTTCTTTTGTTTTAACGTGCGCGAGTCCGACTCGTACGTGGCCAACTTTTTGCATTTGTTGTTATAGCGCCAACAGAAATACATCATCTGTGAAAATTTTAACTGTCTAGCCATCACCGTTCTTGAGATACAGCCTGGTGACAGACGGACGGACGGACATCGAAGTCTCAGTAATAAGGTCCCGTTTTTACCCTTTGGGTACGGAACCCTAAAAATGAACGCAATAATGGCTGTGCGGTAAGGTATGCCGATAGGACTGCCGCGCAGTAGAACCAAGGTTTAATCTTGAGCTACACCGCATGGTGTAAGGGCAATTTGGGAATACTCGCCTGGCTAGCTACCACCCTCAAGTAGAAAATCTGTCGCCAAGCACCTAACGGTGTGTTCCGGCAGCTGTCCTTGAGAGCCAGTAATTCTAGGTTAGCCTGAACAACATCTCCGACCACATCATCACTTACCATCAGGTAAGATAGTGGTAGTGTATAGAGATAGTAGTCAGAGGCTATATTATAAAGCATAAAAAAATGCTTATATTTGAAGCTACCCGACAATAAGGACGTCTGGTTTTAGTGCGTTCCGTTCAGGCACGGTAACATTATCTATACAGTATTTTAACTCGGCTCTGTCCTTGAAATAACTACCTACAGCCGCGCAGTACGTAAACATGCGATAGGGATGCCTGCCTCCAGCATTTTAATTACATTTGTCTACTTTATGTTTCCATTTAGTTTTGTGATTGTAAATATACCTTGAGAAAAATAAGTCGATCGCGCGGTTATTGTTAAAATAACAAACCATTCATTCGTCTCTGCGGCACAGTCGCGACACTCGAGACTGTCTGCGTATCGAGCGCATGCCGAGATCGAGGCACGTAGGTATAACTCACGTTTTGTCCGTTTATATGAAGTTGAAATACTGTATAGATAACATTACCGTGGTACAGTCATAAATAGATAAGATGTCAAAAAGAAGAACCAACATTTCTCTCGAGCTAGAAATGCAATGTCCAGCTGTCAAAACGAAGTTGTCGCTGATGAGGGCTCCGCCGCAGAGCCACGAAATTGATGACTCGTCGTCTCCATAGCCGAGGAGGGCCTGTGGAAAGAATAAAGAAAGAATAAGGCATAAACTTTGACTATATGAGCTGGATTATTGACTGCTAGTACAGGCCTCCCATATATCCACGCTTGCCTCGAGTCTGCAATACTTCCTACGTTTGGCAGGCGTCTCCGAGATCTCAGTAGGTGTTGACAGCTATACAGAAGAATCTATTATTTTAATTTTCTTTTTACCGGCGGTATGCCTTTATTAAACAAAATATTACCAACTATATACAACACAACAGCTACAACAATAAAAGCATTTAGACAGCCTATAAGTCACGGCAGACTCATAGGCAGTATTTATATTGTTTATTTTTCCATTTATTTATTTGGACTTACAATTGTGAACTTACAGCTAAGCCAACACATTCACAATGTCATAGGTAACGTAACAACTTAAAGGCGGTATGCCTTCATTCAAAGAGCACTACAAACTTAAATAACTATATACGATTTAATAAAATAAAATACATAGATACCTACATACATACATAAAATATGTAGGTATCTATGTATTTTACTACCACTACATACATACAGATTTCCACTTGCTACGATCCTTACATTTCTCTTTCGCTTCATCTACACTCATCAATCCTTTTATACATAAGCGTCGGTTTAGGGTACTCCTGACCTGGCCTTTTTTCAGAACATCTTCAATCTGATATCGGAACGTTCGTCTAGGTCTTCCCCTTCCAACACTTCCGTTCACTCGTCCCACGTATACCTGTTTAGTCAATCTCATTTCATTAATTCTCTCTACATGTCTAAACCATCTTAACATACCTTTCTCGATTTTTGTCACTACATCCTCATTCGCACCACATCGTTCCCTTATCACACTATTACTTATCTTGTCACTCTGTTTGATTATAATCAGGCTTCTCAATGCTCTCATCTCCACTGCATTTATTCTATTTTCATGCCTAATAAAATAAAATATTCATATATATACGGCTAATAGGATCAGTATGTAAATCAGCATCTTGGACCACGTTTAGAAAGTCGTTGATGAGATTAATAGCCCTCAATATCGATGGATTGTGCGCGTGCAATATGTGCATCCCTGAAAGGGGGCGCTAGTAGTTGGAGCTGGCGTCTCTGACCCATGCGGATATAATTATCAGGCAAAAGTAACCTATTTCTCTCAGAGCAGAGAGGTTGTCAACTTGGTTTCGCATCAATAGACAGTAGTGCATGATGAGTGAAAGCTTTCGTCTGTGTTATATTAACACCAAAACTAACCATACCCAAAACAAATAAAGATGGTGATGGGGAAAAGTATATTATCCGTATATTCTCCTGTAAAGATACTTAAGGAACTTACGCTGTACTCTTTCTACCATTACAGAGCATTTAATGGTTCTTGACCCATACCACGTCGCCAAATTCTAATGTACTACGAACATATCCGTCATACAACAAAACGGGTATGTTTACGGGTTTGTGTTACAAGCGGTAAAGGAATCGCTCGGCGCTTTGATGACGTCACAACAAATAGTTCACTCCTTTCGTGAACTCTGACGTGACATTTAATACGAAGTATTACTGTTCCAACGACGAATAACATAAAAAAATCGTAAAACAATGCTAAAACCGTTCCATAACACCGTAGTTCGGAACAGTGTGAGCGGGATAACGCTATATTATAATCATCTTGTATCTCGCTTGCACATCCGTGATACATATTTCATTGCTTGACGCGATTGCGGGTCGGTGATAGTTCGTGTCTGCAAATGATTATTTTAAGCATGAAACAAAACGCTACTTTTTATGATGGTTTCGTAAAAGTGTAGTATTATTATCCTATTGCATTATATTTCCAATAAGAAATATGTAATCCGTAGTAAGAACAACGTGTAGCCAGCGCCTAAATAAACAGACAGGCAAAGCATTAAAGTAAACTTGCAAAATAGCATCTAAAAATCTATGTTAATTTAAGGGATGTATGAAATATAAATAAATGGAAGCCTCCTAAATGTTTTATTCGCTGAATCTATGTATGAAAGATCAAGCCTGGCATGTTTTAATTAGTTAGAAATATTGAGAGAGTATCACGGCAAAGACATTCTAACGTTTTGAGTAAAGGTCTGAAAGCCCACAAGCGCCTGATAGAAATGATTGTCGTCAAAATATAATTTGCTCTGAAAAAAATAAATACTAGAATCAAAAATTATGTTTAATAATAAAGTCCTGCTTTTCCCGGCATTCTGGAAGCTGGAAAAGATAATGAGGCGATTTCTGAATATCCTGTAATTAACCCTATTATAAAATTATTTCGCGTCTAACAGATTTTTAACCATTTAAGAACAATAAGAAGTTTTGTCAATGAAATTGGAAACAATCTCTGGTTTTCAAGATATTCCCTTTATACTGTCCAGGGTCATTATGAAATCCTATTTAACACCTGTTCCTGGTCAGGTAGTAATATAAATAAATTTAGGAATAAACCTCATTTATTACACGACTGCCCAAAAAAAGGAGAGTTATGTTTTTAGGGTTCATGTATGTATGTATGTTTGTGAGTTTCTTTATTCCACCGTAACTTCGTAACGGCTTAACCGATTTTGATGTTTGTGATATCATTAGAAGCGTTGAGTTATTCCGGGTAACAAAGGCTAGTGAATGTTTAAAAAAAATTAAAGAGGGGGCCATAGTTCATGAATGTTCCAACCCAGAAATTGAAAATAGATAACCAATCTTTTCATCGCAGTCGGGGGACAGTTCCTTGGAATAGTTCTTTACAGGTCCCCCGACTTCGATGAAAATAATGGTTATCTGTTTTCCATTTCTGGGTTTCAATGGTGTTTTAATTGCACAGTAAATATAATCTATTTAGTACCTACATTAAAATCATGTAACTTGTTTGTAATTTTTTAGTTCACCTTTTGGTACGGCAGGGGTGTTTTTAATTTTTTAAATTATTTCTTTTTATTTATTATTGGCATTATGAAGTTGGGTCGTACACGTGTCTGATTGATTACTGTTATAATTTCAAGTGCTGTGTATACGAAAATTTGATAGATTAGCATTGGCATTTTTTTCTTTGAAATTGTATACTCTAATTAGGTTTTAGAATTAAATATAAAAAATAGTACTCAATAATAAAGTGAGGTTATGAAGAAAAGAGAGAGAAGACATACGATTGAGCGAGAAAGAAGACATACGATTGAGCGAGAAAGAAGACATAAGTAACGGGTGTTACCCTGCCTCCCCCAAGCTCGTTATATACCCCTCATCCACCGATGTTCGAGATACTCACGGAGACACTCGTCACCACTCGCACTGTTAGTACGTGCATTCATATTTCGCGTTCCAGAAATAAATTGCCAAGTAAAGGCAAAAGGGATACTTCTATTATAATCCCAACCAAACAAAGGAATTTAGAAAAGCGTTGAGGAAACGCTTGTTCGCAATAATACGACGCCACGCAGTTTCCTCCGCTGGATTTAGAGGAACGGTTGCGGTCCATCAAAATGGCGGCCAAGGTGTCATACTAATCCAGAAGCGATCGAATGGATCAATTGAGGACATATTTTATGGGAATGAGGATCGGCTTACATGAACGACAGGAGGTTCGTCTCTCGTAACTAAAGGTACCTTTACATAAATTTCAAACCTCCATGTGCGCGCTAAAATATCGTACTTTCCTCGCGCGTAGTAGTAAGCTGCAGTGCACGGCATATCAGAACTCAGATTTAAGATTTCGAATAATAAAATACGTTTTGTTAACATATAAAAAACTTGTTTCCATCAGTCGTGCCCCTTAGCGAAGCATTCCATAAATAGGTACTAGCCACCATCGGCACCAAGAAGGCCTGGTCATAAGGTCCTCGCTGCTGCCCGCTGACTATCCAGGACATCACTTTCCAAATAAATGTTGGTCGTAAGTATCATCTAAATAACCCCCCACAGTAATAATCACGACAAAAGGTAGGAGTTGGCCCCCTGGTTGGAAAGAAGACATTATTTGAATTTAAAAAACAATTTTAAATGCATTCATAGATATTTAGGTAATTACATGGTTGAACCGGAAATCGAACCCGTCACACGAGAAAAGTATATTATTTATTTATATATTATTTTTTTATCCCTTTGCTTTATCACACCGATCGAAAGGCTTCATCATAAAGATTATTTTTTACTAAATAACATAGAAATAAAAGGATGACCATGAATTTTAACATTTTTAATACAAAATTAATCAATTTATATGTAAACGCTCAAAATAAGTCCCTTCCTGTCGAATTCTGTTCGACTTTGTAGTCGAACTTCAACTGCCCGCGGCGGGATTAGAACCATGGACCTGCTGCGCGGCAGTCCATAGCCAATGCCACTGAGCCATCACTGCTTCAAAACTCTTTTGATTATTTCGCTTCTTGTTGATTTTTTGATCTTGTTGTGGTGTATATTTAGAATAATACGTCTAAGTTCTGCTTGTAACTTGTGGAAACTTTAATACTGGTTCTTTTAAACTAAATGTTTTTATATATAATCCCGTAAAAAAAAATTATTTTTCTCGTGTAACGTGTTCGATTCCCGGTTCAACCAAGTAACTATTTAAATATCTATGAATTCAGTTTAAATTATTTTTTAAATTCAAATAATGTCTTCTTTCAGTGAAATGTGCCATCTACAATATTCAAGATACTTTGCCTCCAAGCATGTCCGCGGGACGCCCTGTAGACGAAGTAAGAATACTTACCATATGTGGAAACTCATCGACTCCAGCGTCAGAACCTCCAACGATGAGTTTATCAGCGTTGTGCTTACAGCGGTTGACCCTGGTCATGCCACCAATGAAGGCAGCGCTCTTCGAACACGGGAAGACCAGTTCCTGGTATTCTAGACATTCTGAAAGGTAAGGAAGTTAATAGAACGATAATGAATAGATTATATAAAACCGGCCCATGCGAGTAGGACTTGCGTACGTAGGGTTCCGTGCCCTTACAAATAAACGGCGAAAACCTCTTTTATTGCCCATGCAATAAAAGAAGTTTTCGCTTAGTTATTTATTTTATGTTCATTAATTATATTTAGGGAGAACATAAAACTAAATATTCAGTGCATAGTTAAAGCGTCTACTGTAACGGCCCCGGGATCCTATACTATTTTTTTAAAATAAATAACTATATTTGAATCACCAAATTAATACAATTTAAATTAAATAATAATTAATAAAGAAACATTGTAAATAATAAAACTAACTAAACCAACCTAACTTCAACTGCCTAACTGAAACTGATCCTAAACTGAAACTGCCTAATACTGATCCTATTTTTATTAAACTTAAACGATCGCGCTTGACTAAAATTCTGATCCCAAATTTTCAAATTAGTAAAGCCTAAAATAACATTGAATATTTTTCTTTAATCTAAAATTATTGTGATTTGAAATATGGCATGTGAATCGTCTAGTATAGTGGTAGGACCTTAAGAAGTGACCTATTGTAGTAATCCATTTTCTTTTAAAGTAATTAAGAAAGAACTTGTCTAATCTAACAGATAATACTCCTAAATAATATCTACCATACCTAAAATTTAAATCAATCAAATTAAAATTAAATTAAAATAAGAATCTTAAAGACATCCATATGAACCTATTATACTAGTTTTTATACCATAGTATTTTTATAGTAAAATAATTGCAATTCACTCAAATATAATACTATGGAATATTATTTGTTCATTTGATGATGTAAAGAAATAGAATTTGAATGTATTATTAGAATAACCTCGACATTCTGAATAAGGGAACATAGAATAAAAAATATCTCATAAAAAATTGGAATTAGGTAAGTATCTAAGACCAATAGTAAATTAATAAGGAAACTGAAGTCTAAAATTAGATAAATCATTGTAAGAGATGTTACATGAAACATATGTTTCTAGACCATAATTCAAGGTAAAGAAATTTTAAATGAAGTACCATTAAAGTATTAAATCGTTAAAAATTAATTAAATTGTTAGAGTATTAATTCATTAAACGGCTAAATAATTTTTGTTGGGGAGTAAATAATTGTTTCTTAGAACAAAATAGAAATTACGGGAAATTTAAATGAAAAACAATGAATTTATTATACAAATAGATAAAAGCAGATAAATGAATCCTAAGGTAATTTGTACAGATCCCAAATCTAAAATCACGTGTATAAATTATTATTGTAGATAGTCTCAAATTAAAAATAGGTATCGGAAAAACCAGACATAAAATCTAGATAAAGTAAGTAGTATAGAATTTGGCTCAAAATAGCGTAGTATAAATAACTATACATTAGATATGTTTTGGCTATTGTAAGGAAAACAACATGAAACTAGAATTTACTTGAATTTTTGTACTCATAATAATATATTGTCATGACTCCTAAGACTTCCTGAGATTTCCCCAAAAATTGCAAAATATATTAAAGCTTAACAATAACAACCTAAGATGCATAACGGCTTATCTAGTATAGTTAGTGAAATATATTAGAAGAAGATATTTTCTCTAAAATACCTTACTATGTTAGGTTAGCTTACCTTGACTTTAACTCTAGGAAACTAAGATGTATGAATTAATTATATTATTATTATGTTTTGTGAGAGAGGCTGATAAAGGAAATATACCAAAATGGATAATCAACGAACTCCGTAATCACCTTATATTTTAGGCGACTTCAATCATTTGAAGATCTAAATAGGAAAGATAAGACATAAATTAATTTAAATTATATGTTACAAAATCCGTAATATGTATATCTAAACAAACTTAAATCTGTCGGAAATATAAAGACAACTACGAAATATTGAATATTGTATTCTAAAATACAAATTGACCACTTACTTCCTCAACTTATGTTCTCAACGTCATATAGTAAAATGGATATTATATAAGATAAAGTATTGAACAAAATTGTTTGATGAAATTTGATTAAGTAAATTGAATTATTTTAAAATTGGTCTATTTAAAAGAGTAGGAGAATGGACTATACTGATAGTTCATAGATTATTTTGACTCTGACTTCGACACTATTCAATTTTGAAAGTATAACGTTTATTGGTAGTAAACTAGCAAATAGGTATTTTATAACATATTGTTATTGTAAGATTTTATTGTTTGATAAGTTGCAACTTTGATAATTAGATGGATCCATCGTATATCAGTTAGCAGTTTTAAGGAAAAGTTCAAATGCTGAAGTGCCAGGGACTTGCAACCCCTGGAGTACGTTTCAGAAGGCCTTCTTTACGGCGCACGACGCCAATGCTCATCGGTTCACTTAGGTAAAGCCTTCTCCTTAAATCAAATACTGCTTAACTTCCTAATTTAAACACATTATTGGATAATTCATAATATCCATATAATAAGTGTCATTGATTATTTCTCAATTTACTTTTACATATTTCGTACACGACATCATGTCTAATTAGTTCATATCATTGATATGATATGTTTCGGTTTGAAATAGAATGTTATTTAAAGTATTATGGTACAATCCATATTATTATTTGATTTCAATGAACAATTTGGTTATATATTTTAGGACTTACTTTGCCTAGGTTTTGTAAAATCACGTGTTTGTGATAACAAAAGTGAATTATATATATACTCTAACTCAAGTACTCAAATATGAATATATAAGGTTAAGAGGAGTTATTTTCCCTCTAATTTTCTCATGTCGAATATAACATCTTTCATCCTTACAGCAGAAAGACTTATTGAAGATGTGGTCGTGTGGTCGCATTTGCACTAATATTCAACAATGTATCATCATGGTTGAATAGAATTTATATTTCGTATTGTTGTATACATATATACGAGGACTTACATGCCTCATTTTTGTCGTAAAAGTGTCAATCAATATTGGTTGAAAAACTTAAAACATTTGTTACATCAACTTAAATGCTTGAGTAGAATAATCGCTACGTTTATAATACATGAATACTTAGACAAAATAATTTTTTCTAGAACAATATTCAGAAGACATTGGGGTAGGATTAGGACACAAAATCAATATAATTTACTATTTCAGTAGATTAGAACTGATAGGCCCAAGAATACTAGTGTATACTAGTTGAATAGTGTATCAATCCCGTAAATTTTATAATACTCAAATAATTCAATATAAACTTACGTACATAAATTTTCTCCACATAATTTTTATGCTCTCCATAAATCGTTTTTCTAGTATGATTTCTTTCTAGTATCTTCTTATAGTAGGCAAATCATACCTTTTTCTTATATTTTAGATTTAAGCGAAAATTACTTTAAAAAATACTATGAGGATTTCAATTTTTCATGTCATTTTGTATTCTTGACAGATCCTCTCAACATTTTCAAACTATTCTATGCCTCTTTCTTATTAAACATAAAATGAGGTCACAATCTCATTCCAGATTTAAGACATCAAAAAAGTTAGCATACACAAATATTGACTATAAAAATTTCTTACTTAGGATGAATAATTTATTTCTGATCTTTAGGTTCTGTACCACATTCAATTATATTATTAGTATTTAGTGACGGAACTTCCTACTCAAGGTATGTTCCGTTACACTACCTGTCACCGTTATTAGTATCGAGCAAGAACCGGTAAAAAAAATCAAGTTTGTTGTATGGGAGCCCTTAAATATTTATTTTATTTTATTTGTAGTATTTGTTGTTATAGCGTCAATAGAAATACATCATCAATTAAAATTTTAACTATCTAGCTATCACCGTTCTTGATATACAGCCTCGTGACAGTCGGACGGACAGCGAAGTCACAGTACACGTCCCTGTCTCGTTTTTACCCTTTGGGTACGGAACCCTAAAAATGTAAACGTATTTAAAGTATTCAAAATACAACTAGCTCAGTACCTTATTGACAAGTAATAAGGATACGAATGCTTTAAATAAGTGATGGATGACTAAAGTGATTTGTGTTTATTTTGTATACTTAACTATTTAATTATATTGTTTTATTAGATACTGTTAACAGCCTGGCCACGGAACATTCGCCGATGCGAATATTCACGCGGAGCGAATGGCGAAGCGTCTAGCAACTGAAATAAACTCAGCAATGTACTTTTTTTTTTTTTTTTTTAATTTTTTTGGGAGGACAGAGATGCTGGCTACCGCCTGTGCGGTCGTCCAGCTCCACCGGGTTTTGGGCGAGGGCCTGGCCCTACAATAGCCCGGGAGGGAGAAGTGCCGAAGGCACTTCTCCCGAGACGGGCGTAGAAGGCGAAAAGCGCCTTCTACCTCCGTCTCCTGCGGACGCCGAAAACGTACCGCTATTATAGGAGGGGTTGAGAGCGAGCTGAAGGGCACCACTGTGGTTCGGACCTCGGCTTGTCTCGCTGTCGAGAGACATGGGGGGGATCGGAGCAAAATGCCTCTGTGCAACTGCAGTGTTGCACAATTGGGCCCTACTGAATAATACTCTTTGACTATTTGGAGAGCAATTTATCGTGACCTTGTTTTTGCCTCGAGCTCGCCGGCGAGCTCGGTGTTTGATTGTGTGACCTCTAATTACCCTTTTTCTTTTTTAGCGGACTAACTTCTGCCTATAACAGATGCATATCGAACGAATTGGACTGCGCCCGTCACATTGAGACAGTGCCTGTAATTTTACTGGCTCTCAAGGACTGCTGCCGGAACATACTGTTGGTGTTTGGCGACAAATTTTCCGCTTGAAGGTGGTAGCTACCTAGGCAAGCATTCGCAAACTGCCCTTCCACCATGCGTTGAAGCTCAAGCCGGTGATGGGATCGAACCCGGGTCCTGCGGCACGGCAGTCTATAGCTATTACCGCTCGGCCATAATCGCTTCAGTTAGTAGGTAAAATTTAAAATATAGGTCCTCCACAGGGAAATCCTGTCAGGGGTTTTGAAGGAGTGATGGCTCTGTGGCATTGACTGTGGACTGCCGCGCAGCAGGTCCATGGTTCGAATCCCACCGCGGGCTTGAGCTTCACTGCGTGGAAGGACGTTTTGTGAATTCCCGCCTGGCTAGCGACCACCCTCAAGTAGAAAATCTTTCGTCAAGCACTGTCACGTGCTTGGCGTGTTCCGGCAGCTGTCCTTGAGAGCCAGTAATTCTAGGTTAAGTCAGATAAAAAATATCAGACTGATAAAATGCTAACCGATAAATTTCAAACAAACCTTCTTTACTTGCTTCCAAAAAAGGCGGAGGTACTCAAAGCGACGCGTATTTTTTTTATGTTTGTCACTTCAGAACTTTCAAGTCGTTATTAAGTTTAAAGCCGGTTGCAAAAGTTTGTCTTGTTTGTAGTACAACGTAAGTTGAACTATTGAAAATCGAAAGGACATTCAAATGTCATGTTGGCTTTTTTTTTTTACCGGCGGTATGCCTTTATTAAACAAAATACTATGAACTATACACAACACTACAGCTACTACAATAAAAGCATTTAGACACCTACTCGTATAAGTCATAGCAGACTCATAGGCAGTCCAAATGCTCCAGCCCACTCCCAGTTGGCAGCGTGCCCAGCATGCTGGCAGCATTGCCCCGTTGAATTGCAATGCTTATTCGTTAAGGAAGCTTATTTGTTGGCTTAGAGGCATACTCCGGCTATAAGGATGGATGGCGAGAGTTCGAATCCCGCACATGACTATAATATTCATAATTTTGAATTTTATCCGCGAAGCATTCGTTATTGCAAAAACAAAAATATTAAAAGTATACATACTATCCCAAGCCTTTCTTCCGTTCTTTGGCGAAGTCAGCTGAGGTGATATAGGGCCGCAACCTTTGTCCCCGACTTCGTCGTCGTCATATATTACCGGTGGTATATATTCCGTGGTAGCCGTAGACGGTGTTCTGAAATGTATTTAATAGTAGTAGTAGTCACGTGTATACAGGGTTATTGGTGAAATGCTAACAACCTCTTAGGGTTGACTTCTGCTAGTCCTAAGAAACATTTTGAGAAGTTTCTTTTTTGTTTTAAAAAAAAAAAAAAACATTTTTTTTTTTGTTTTTTGTTGCTCTGAGCCAACATCGACCGCCACGGTCACACTGGACAGCGACGTGTTCCCTTTGAATAGATTTTTTTATATTTACATCGGGAAAAGTGATAAAAAATATGAAATACTAGCTTTCCGCCCGCGCGTATGTCTATTATCGCGCAAAAACATTAACCTCATTTTGCGCAGTTGGATAAAAACTATCCTTAGTTTTTTCCCGGGTCTCAAACTATTTCCAAACCAAATTTCATTCAAATCGGTCCAGTAGTTTTGGCGTGAAAGCGTAACAGACAGTCAGACAGAGTTACTTTCGAATTTATAATATTAGTACTGAATACTTACTTTACAGGCACAAGAGACTTATAACATCAGGTGGGCCTCGTACTTATTCCATCAAAGCACATAAAAAATACATGTAAAATAATTTAAAAAAATATTTTTTTCGAAACAAAAAAAATGTTTGTTAAGACTAGCAGAAGTCAACCCTACGAGGTTGTTAGCATATTACCAATTACCCTGTATACTAATACAGTGAAACTCGGTTAAGTTTTGAAGCAGCGATGGCTCAGTGGCATTGGCTATGGACTGCCGCGCAGCAGGTCCATGGTTTGAATCTCGCCGCGGGCTTAAGCATACCCGCATGGTGGAAGGGCATTTTGCGAATGCCCGCCTGGCGAGCGTCCAGCCTCAAGTAGAAAATCTGTCGCCAAGCACCTAACGGTGTGTTCCCGCAGCAGTCCTTGAGAGCCAGTGAAATTACAGGCATATGAAGCGGGACCGGTCGCTGGTCAATAATAGGTATACAATGGAGTGGCACGCCATCCTTAGTGATCAAGTCTGTACCTAAATAAGACATTAATGACATCAGTAACACCGGTCAGGTAGGTAACCTTATGTTAGCTAATTATAAAAGGTCCTTTTTAGGTAATTGTGTGCGGTTTTATAATAAAATTCCCGAACATATTACAATGCTCACAGAAGGAAAATTCAAATTACACGTGAAAAACATTTTGATTAAGAAATCCTACTACACAGTTTGTGATTACTTAAACGACAAAAATGCTTGGAAAATTCCACCTCTGCCAAGCCATCACCTGTCTCCTACGTAATTTAAACAAATATTGTAATAATTGTATTATATTGTTTATAACAAATTGTAAACAGACGTTTAAAAGAATGGCCCCGAGTTTCTTGCCCGTTCTTCTCGCAGTGGCTCTATAAATTTTTTTTGCTGAACGTGGCAGTACAATGTAGAATATTTCAATATTAAAGTTTGTAATTGACCTTCATAAGAGCGTCGTAGACGCCTAAATTGAATAAATGATTTTGAATTTGAATTTGAATATTATTCTCTCAGTTTTCCTGTGAGCGATTCCTTAACTCGGAAACATGCCTGAGACTGAGTTTTTTTTTTCTACTAAAATATATTATTATATACGATTGATCTTGCGTACATGTGGTACATACACAATACATATAAAATTGAACCTATTTACGTAATAATGTTATGTGTATATATCTCAAGGACTCACCTCTTGGCGGTAGTGAGAACAGGTTTCTTGGTGGTTGTCACTTGCCCTGCTGCACAACATACAATGGGCTCGACCGCGCCGTACCCACAGTTCTGAAAAGAGGGATGACATCGTTGGTAAGATTCCATAGTGTCGCTGTGTCAGACAGCAGTATGTCCTAATTGCAATGACGTGCAACAAAATCGGTTTTGTGGATCGTCCACCATGCTATCGTGTCCAAACTCCACTCAGAAATCAGAATATCGTCAGTAGTTAAAAATACTTTTATATAGTACTCAAAATAACTTTTATACCACCATGAAAATCCATACCTGCACTGTTTTTTATGCTGCAAACAAAATAAAATACAATCGTCAAAAGTCAAATAGGTTTTTTATCAAATAATTAGAAAAAAAAATGGTATTTTTTCGTACTCAATTTTCAATGAAAGTAGTTTGGCAACCTTTCTCTCCACTACGAAAAAAGCGCGGCAATTTATTTGTTTTATAAAATTATGTTTTTTCTGAATAAATAATTTAACAATACGCTTTCAGTTATTCCAAATTAGGTAATTTTCCAAAATGTCATATAATAGTAGAAGTGACGATTTTATACCCACAGATGACCCCACTAAAAATAAAAAATACAGCTCCAGAACTTATTAAAAAAAAAGGTTTTATACGTATCAAATAATTAGAAAAAAGACGTGGGATTTTTTCCGTACTGGATTTTCAATGAAAAGAGGTTGGCAACCTTTCTCTGCATTACGATAAAAAAGCGCGGCAGTTTTTGAGTAATATACCTTATTAATAATATAACACTACGCTTTTAATTATTCTAAATAATTTTCCAAAATGTCATCTGATAGTAAAAGTGACTATTTCATAGTGACGGCGCCACCAGAAATAAAAAAGAGTTATAACATATATAAACATATTATGTAGATACAGCTCAAGAAGTCATAAAGAACTTAGGTACTTCCTGAGTCTCGGGACAAATACGAGAAAACTTATAGGGACCTAATGATTTTATTTTCCTCGTAGGTGCAGTACAAATCACTATGTATCACTCGGGAGAAAGTTCTATATCTGTTCTCGAGTTTATATAAAAATAAATTACATACTCTCTCTCGAACAGACTGGCAACCCAAGTCAAAAGTGAACATTGGCTCTTCGTAATTCATTATTTTTATTGAGTTTTTACATAATTTGTGATGTTTTATACCTTGCAAAGTGATTCAATAGTGACACATTTGGTGCATAAGTATTGGTGAGCTCGAACGATTTGTATTTATCAGCACGTATCACTGTTATTATTTCGTACACATACACAATGAATTGACCAAATTTCGGCAGAACACTAACGCAAACTGTGAAACAACAAGTTAAAATTAATTTAAACAACGCCACTGTACTGCATTGCGTCAGGAACTCTAAAATAACTTTATAACAATAAAATTTAGTCGTTGTTTACGTCAAGCACAATTCGTTAGCTACAAAGTTATATTTAAATACCCTACATTCGTAAAAAGATACCTCAAGTTCACATCACTCAGATTGAAACCTGTCTGTCACTGTCAATGACATTATCTTCATTGAAGTGTTGCTACATAGGATCTAGTCTATGAATTACAATTTTTACATAGCTTTTCTACTCAATAATAGATGGCGCTGAGATAAATGTAGAAAATCACAATAAAATGTCTTATTGAAATATTCATCAGGAATTATAATGTACCATAACCACAGAAAAGAGAAAGCAATAGAAAGGTGAAGGGGGCGTGGTACGCGAGCTCACCATACTCCTAAACAGGAGTATTTACGTCAACGGACTATAATGCTACTGACAGTCGACCCGCGGTTAACGCGCCGCATGCATCTCCGTCAATTTATATGAAAATGCCGCGTTGTGCTATTATAAGTTGCAGATTTAATAGCAATGTCACAAAAGTAAAGGAAGTAAGAATATCCTATCACCGGAAAACTTAGTAAATTATTCCTAAATGTTTTATATTTCGCTGATGAACAAAGTCGGTGCAATCTGACATATAAGTGATTCATGATTTTTTTATCGACAAATTTATCGATAAATTGTTAGTCACTAAATGTCACCTCATTCCAATATCTAATTTGGAGCTTTCCTGTTAGACCTACGAAAACAAGCACCATCTGTCCCACTGCTTTTAGTGCATATAAAACTTTTACCTGGACGTAAAAATACACGTGTAGGTCAACATCAATTAAATTAACAAATTATTCAAATATTTTCAAGAACACGCAATCTTTCAAGGTTGTGATTTCAACTTCAACTCTTGTTTTGTGGCTTCTGTGGGCACTACCACAATTTCACCAATGTCACGTAGTTAGATGGACCATCAAATGAAGGAGATTGTTTAGTTTTAATGAGTTATGTCCGGTGAGAACTGCCCAAGCCAAAATTTGTGCTGAAACATTAGATGTTAGTTCATCTAACTACTGGAAGAACACAAATGTATATACACACACAAACATACACACACAAATTCATTATATATAGGGGAAATCTAGAACACCTGGGAACAACTTTTGGTTAAGTTATATAATATTATAATATGAACAGTTAATTTACAGCTTTATTTGAATATGGACTAAATACTAAGGAGATGATACGTTTGAGGGAGAAAGGACGAGCGATATCTCTAGGGATAATATTGTAGAGAGAAGAGTTTATTTTGGGACAACAGAAGATTATGTGTTTCACATTTCCTTCGTCCAAACCACATTCACAGAGGGAATTAGAAGTTTGGCCAGGAAGACTGGGTTACAGGAATAGTTTCGACTCGGACGGCATATTGTAGAGGTGGTCACTTTATCAGCGTTTTGGAATATTGAGAACCTGAGTTTATTGGGCATCTCATGTTTAATGCTACCATAGAATTTAGCTTTTAATATTCTAGAAATTTGCCATTTCTGGTTTCAAAGTTTTTTTAAAGATGGTTTTAAAGTCGAACAGATATCTTGATCTTGAGATTCGTTGCGCATTAATAATAATAATAATAACTGGTGGCAACAAGACGCGCGCCTTTAACGGTTGGGTGATGCCTCTACTGATATACTCCTTTGGCATCCTGAAGTAGACGCAGACTGAGCTGGACGCCCTGGATAGAAAAGTCCGTCAACTGCTCACTTTGCATCGCATGCTACACCCGCGCTCGTCAGTTATGAGACTGTACATTCCACGGAAATGGGGAGGTCGTGGCTTTTTAAATGCCAAGAGCCTTCACAACCGTGAAGTGTGCAGTCTCAGGGATTATTTCCGTAACCACGAGTGCGGGATGCATCGTGATGTCATGACAGTTGACAAAGGCTTCACACCGCTCTCCTTGGCGAACGATAACTGGCGCAAACCAACGGTGCTGAGCACTGATGACCGCAAGGCAGTATGGAAAGGCAAGGAGCTGCACGGGAGGTTCTTTCGGGCCCTTACTGGGCCTGATGTGGACTTACTCGCTTCGGTGAACTGGCTACGCTTCGGAGACCTCTTTGGAGAAACCGAGGGTTTTGCCTGTGCAATTGCAGACGAAGTAATGATGACGAACAACTATCGGAAATATATCCTGAAGGACGGTACGGTCGACATTTGTCGAGCATGCCGCCGTCCCGGAGAGTCACTCAGGCATATCATTTCCGGTTGTTCGCATCTTGCTAACGGCGAGTATTTACACAGGCACAACCAAGTAGCCAGGATCATCCACCAGCAACTTGCCCTTCAATATGGCCTTGTCGAGTCAGAGGTGCCGTACTACCAGTACGCACCGGCGCCAGTTCTCGAGAATGGTCGTGCATTGCTCTACTGGGACCGCTCTATCATCACGGACAGGACTATTGTTTGCAATAAGCCTGATATTGTGGTGGTCGACCGATCCCAGCGCCGGGCAGTGCTTGTCGACATCACCATCCCACATGACGAGAACCTCGTGAAGGCCGAGAAGGACAAAGTCAGCAAGTACCTTGACTTAGCTCACGAGGTAGCCGCCATGTGGGATGTTGACTCGACGATCATTGTCCCGATAGTCGTTTCGGCGAACGGCCTAATAGCGAAGAGCCTCGACCAACACCTCAAGAGGCTCTCACTAGACGGTTGGATCAAGGGTCAGATACAGAAGGCAGTGATACTCGACACGACACGCATTGTCCGAAGGTTCCTTTCTCTGCAGTCCTAACCGCTGGTAGCTTAGGCCCTGCCCCGCTGCTGGCGGCATCCTAGTTTTAAGTTTTTTATAATATTTATTTTTTATATATGAATGTTGTAAAAAATTTAAAATTATGTTATTAAATAAATAACGTGAATAATAATAATAATAATAATAAAGTTTATTTCCAAAAAACATACCAGTAACCTATACCTAGTAAAGATATAATATTAACATTTGTTGTCTTTAAAATACAAGTTTGGTATACATTAATTCAGTCCGCAGAACCTACACTAAGAATTAACTTGTGTTGTAGGTTTCTGCTTGCTCTTCAAATTCACAGTTTTAAAATGTAATTTGAGTAACCAGAGAGAAGAAAAACATGAGATAGGTTGGTAAGTATAAAACATTTTTTTTTTTTTTTTTTAACTACATTATAATTAATATTATTAGCTTCTTATATAAGTTTGTTTTCTAGAGTGTATCTGTGCGTGTTGTATGTGTGTGTGTGTGTATGTGGGTGGGTGTGCGTGTTTGTGTGTTTGTGTGTGAGTGAGTGTCTGTGAGTGTATGAGATAAAGATAAAAACATTCATAACACGTACATAATTCATATATATATACATACACATATATGCATATATACATGAACCTTATCATTCATGTTTTTATCTTTATAAAGTCTTCAGCATCATCTGGGCTCAGATTTTTTAACCAATTGAAGACTGTCTGCTTGAGTTCTCTATTGTTTTTTGTGAGCATCTCTGGGTGAATTTTGGAGACTTTGTTATAGACGTGAGGTCCTAAAAAACATGCATGTCGGTGTGCCAGTTTAGAGTTATATAGTGGTTTTCGAAAAACTATGTCTTTTCTTCTTTTTTTAATATGATTGTCCATGTTTATTCCGCATACTTCTTTATGTTGTTGCAGAATTAGACTTTGCATAAATAGTTGTCTCACTGTCAGAACGCCACAATCCTTATAGAGGTCAGCGGTTCGGAAGCGGTAGGGCTTGAAAGTTGCAACCTTTAGTACCGCTCTCTGCGCTCGTTCTAAAGGTAACATGTGTGTAGTCAAAGCCCCACCCCAGCTAGTGTTACAGTATGTGAGTAAGGATCTACACAGTGCTTTGTACACGTTAAGCACAAGATATCGATCAGCAACATCCCTTAAATTTTTAAAAATATAAATAAGCTTTCGAACTCTAGCGCAGAGGGTGTCAATGTGTGGTTTCCAAGTCATTCTACTGTCCAATATGACGCCCAAATACTTTGTTTTGCTGACACATTCCAGCAGTGGGCAATTGCAATTAGACATTAAGCAATTATTTGTATGCACCTTAATGTCCATGATATAACTTCTACCGCGTGCGTTTGTGAAGGTGAGAACTTTAATTTTGTCAACATTTAAGGTCAACAAGTTGCCACGTAGCCAGTCGAAAACTATTTTAAGGCCATCCTCCGCATAGGCTCTGGTCTCTTCCCAGGTCTGACCCGTAAAGATCAATGCGGTATCATCAGCGTACGAGAAGATTTTTGCATTTGGCAGAGTTAGGTTACATAGATCGTTCATGTAAACCAGGAATAGCGAGGGGCCTAAAACGCTACCCTGTGGGACTCCATAGGTAACGGCTTCATCATCACTAGTGACTCCGCCTATTCTGGTCCTTTGGGTCCTTCCCGTTAAATAGTTCTCAAGCAGTAGCAGAGTAGAACCTCGAATTCCAGCGTGCTCAAGCTTCTTCACAAGGATGGGAACAGAGACAGTGTCGAAAGCTTTCATTAGGTCTAGAAAAACTCCTATGACCTTCTTTTTACTATCCAGCTCACTAACAATAAAATTTGTTAGCTCTGTGACAGCATTATCTGTAGACCTGCCAGCTCGGAAGCCAAATTGTTGAGGTGATAGTATGTTAAATTTAACTAGATAGGAAATTAATCTTTTATTAATTATTTTCTCAAGAATTTTTGAAAATGATGGTAGTACAGAAATTGGTCTATAATTGGTGACACTGTCCCTGTTACCACCCTTGTAAATTGGAGTTATAATGGAGGTTTTATAAATTGTTGGAAATATTCCAGAGCTTAATGTTATATTGCAAATGTGAGTTATGATTGGTACTAGAGTTGAGGCAGACTGTTTAATAATTTTATTTGATATGCCATCAAAACCCACAGCACAGTCGTTTTTCATTCCTTTTATCAAACAATCGATTTCAAACTCGTTGGCTTCCAAGGAGCCCATGGAGTTAACCTGTGAAAGTGATTGGGAACCAGTACTGTTTAGAAGATATTGAGTACAGCTGTCAATTTTGCTGGCCAATAATTTTCCTACATTGGCGAAGTAGTTGTTGACGTAGTTTATAGATGCTAGTGGGGAATCTTTAGTTTTAAGTAGAGTTTCGTTACTACTCTTCATTTTTGCAGTACCAGTTATATTCCTGATCGTATCCCAGGTTTTTTTAATATTGGATTTATTTTTATCTAATTCAGCTTTATGGTAGTCATTTTTCAATTTCTTTAATAATTTGTTGCAGAAATTTCTGTAACGTAAGTACGTCAATTTCAACGTTTCATTTTTTGGTGTTTCTTTAAGACGAAGATGCATATGATCACGAGTTCGAATATAGCGCAGAATACCTGTAGTAATCCAGGGTTTAATTATTCGTTGATTCAAGGGTACTTTAAAGGTATGGGTATTAACTTTGATTATTTCAATAAGTTTATTATTTAGAAGTTCTGTAGCGAAATTGGGGTCGGTTGAATTCATAATGTCAGTAAAGTCGCTAGATTTAATTTCGTTACAAACTCTACTTAGGTCGATTTTTGTAATAAGTTTTTTTGGATTTGCTGATGGTACTTTATTTTTGACATTTAAGATAGCCGGGTAGTGATCAGTTACACAAGTGCTTAACACTACTGTTGTGCACTTAAGGTCACTTTTTAAGAATACATGATCAAGACAGCGGTTACCTCGTGTTGCCATATTATATCCCGGTAAAAGTCCGTGGCTTGCCATTAACTCCATGTAAGCACCAGCATTCCGATCTGTGCTATCCGGGTGTATATCAATATTCAAATCTCCAACAACTGATATTGTTTTAAATCTTTTATTTGAGTCGAGCACACAGTCTAGAGAGTTAAGGAATGGTTCTGTGTTGGAGAATGAGGGCGACCTGTACAATGCTATTATCGCCGTGTGCCGGCTAATATTTATAACGAGACAGTTGGCTTCGTCAAAATGTGGCTCTTCAACAATCACTCCTATGTTGGGTTTTGAATAGACAATAATTCCGCCGTTTTTATTTATGGTGTGCAGTTTTTGGTGTACACTGAATTGTATTTATCCAATAATGGAAACGGTTTGTCATTTTCAATCCAGCACTCAGTTAGGATTACCAGGTCACATTCGAAGCCGAGTCGATGCAAGAGTACTTCCAGAGCCAAGAAATTCTTATTCACACTCCTGATGTTCATTGTGAATATGTTTAAAGATTTTTGGTCTGTAGAGATTAGTGTTTTACAGGATGCAGGTGGGCATTTAAAATTACCAGTAGTGGTGAAGTTATCGATTAGATTGCACAAGTTATGTTGCGGGCTGTTATCCATAATTAGTTATAACAAATGATTGGGTGTATAAGAAGTTCACGTATGGTCTGTTTTTTGGTGCAGAATTATTATTTGTTTGAGTTTGGCTACATTGCTTGTTTGGATGTTGTGATGATGTATGCGTTATGGAATGTGAATGTGTGAGTGTGTGTGCGAAGATATGTGAGGTAGTGTGTGCTGACGTGTATGTATGTGTATGTGTGAGAGTTGAATTGATATTAAAATTATAGGTTAACATGATAGTAATTATAAGTAATGTTATACAGTGACTACATGACGATAAGATAAAAATGGCACTTTTTAAACATATCAGTTTTTTTGTTTTAGGTTTTCGAGTTGTTGTTCGTTGGTGACTACTATCGGAGCCGAACCTTCTGTCTTCCTCAGGAACACTTTTCCATTCGTCGTCCAACAAAAATCATATTTCTGCGTCTTCGCTACGTCGCGGGCCAAAAAATAGAGTCGCTTTGCTTTCGGGGTTAGAAATTCCGACACGAATATCGGGGCCTTCTTACCCTCTATTTCTATTGTGTTAGTGTTCAGTCTATTTGTGGTGTGCGAAGCATTAAATCTTTTAACAGCTTGCAGTGTGCTTGATTTTGCGATGCAGGTGGTAAAGTCAACCACTATAGGCTGTTCTTCGTTCAGCTTACCTCTAATGCGATAGACATCCTTTATGCTGTAAGGTTGCGCTTCAACTCTTATCTTTTTTTGTAGTTTTTCTACCAGAACACACAGATCCTGCTTAGTTTCCTTAGAATGAGACGGGATGCCACGAATTTCCAGACATGTACTTCTGGCAAGCCTTTCGGTTTCTTCTTGCTTACTCTCAAGATGTTGTAGGCGCATTTCATAAGCGGCTTTCTCAGACTCAAGTGTATTAACACGAGCTGTCAATTCTTCGCATTTTTTTATGTAGAATTCTAAGGACTGCTTAATTTCAGAGTTTGTTTTGTTTGACTCAGTTACCTCTGTAAGCACTTTACTCAACATCGCCATCATTTCGTCTTGCTTATCTAAGTCCGTCACGTAAACGTTCGGGGAGTCACTCTGCCGCTGGCGCTTAGATGATCGTGGAGCTGGACAAGGCGACGTGACGGTGGCGCCCTCCCCCATTACTTGTTGTGGCGGAGTTCGATGCATATTTGAAATAATCTGTGTAATAGGAGATAATAACTAGCAAAGAGTAGTATGTTCAAGTTTAACCAGCAAAATGGCTTCTACGAAGTCACTGTATAGAATATAATATACTACAAATATATTATATTTATATCTATATGTATATCGCTACTGTAAAGGTGTTCCTAGTATGAAGCAAAGTACCAGGCGCTCATAAGCTGTGAGGTGTAGTGTCACACTAACCGGTAGGTAGATCGCAGGGATGGTGGGCGGTCCGACGCGTGATTCGTTGATCAGCAAAGGAGGCGTCACAAGAGGTATGCGCCCACGCAGCTAGGGGGCGGGGCTTCGCTCTTCTTGAATATGGCCGCAATTGATGGGCGTAGACGTCACTCGTATTCGTATATATCTCCTTTTAACTTATGCAGTCCTATTTTTTTTCGACTGAATACAAACTGTTAATTTAATTAATTTAATTTTAAATAAAACTGATACAGAGTTGGGACGCGTCTGCTCGCTGCCGAGGTCCGGGGGAAGATTGTTGTACCGGCGTGACCAGGAATCCAGGCACGGATCACATTTTTGCCGTGAGAGCTACATTCGAAAAAGGCATTTCCTATTTTTAAAACAATTGGGAACCTAGATTTGGACCGAAATGGGTTAGCAAGAATAGATTGGAGGCAGCTTTTGGTTTCTGAAAATATGATAGTTTTATTCAGATTGTGTGATATTACAAAAAGGATGGCTTCCAGAATTGCGATGGCTTCTCCTGAAAAGACGGAAGTGGTAGAAGGACATTTATAATTTAAAATTATTCTCGTAGATGGGATCCAAACTACAACACCAATTGGACTATCTAGATTTTTAGAAGCATCTGCATGGCAGTCCAGACCTTGTATTCTGTGAAGAATTTATTTATTAAAACCTTATTAGCTTCTATTGTGTTTTTATCAATAGCAAAATCCAAAATAATGTTAGGTTTGAAAACTAATGATTCGTAGGATGATAAACAAAGGCATAACAGGATTCTGAAGGAGGGAATAAGGAAGAAGGGTGAATTGTAAATAGCTGCGGAGGAGACAAAGGAGGTTCTCAGATGAGGCTTTATTGCATGAGTTATATAATGTCAGTAAACTATATAGTTTTTTTCAAGAACAGTTTGAGTTTTAAGCTAATTTAAAAAGGAATTTATCGGAGAGACAGTGTCTGCGAAGGCTAAGAGGAGGTTCTACACACTCAACTTGAATGGCATTGATAGGGATTTCAAGCAGTGTTCTTTCACCATGACAGACCAAAGCTACTTTGACAACATCACATGATTTTTTTTTCTTTTTTTTCCGTTTGGATTAGTTCATATGTACAGCAGGCTGCGTTGCAGCATCGCGGGGTGTGTTGCAGCAACGTAGACATGAACGGAACCGAACACGCGAACTTTTAGGTTATGACTTAGTCTATTTTGGAGATTTTCGTTATCATCAATAAGGAGAATATCTCATTGGCTGCCATTCAATTCATTTGTTAAAATGTGTAATAGAGAAATACACAAATATACTGTTTTTAGTTTTTGCTAAATAATAATATCTAGAAATAGCAATCGCCGATTATGCAATAAGTACAATTCGTTTCAATGGAAATAAAATGATTACCAATTTAATTAGCTGGTAGTTACTATTGTGTCGGTCTCCCTGATTTTCCTGAATCTCTATCTGTGCCTATCTCTAATACCACCCTCTACGCGAATTTCATGTGTTTGTTATAATTTTACTACAAATAAACGAGCCTATAACATATTATATCGAAATTAAGCTGTTCTTCGCAGTAATAGCTTTATTTAATTTTTATCGTCTCTTTCTTATTCAGCATCTTCACTGCTGAAGGTCGTGTCTAGTCTGAAGTAGTGTTAATTGCTCGATGTACTATGCTCTTCCACGTGCTTCTGTTTTCAGCGGTCTTTAAAGCTTTTGGTATAGATATATTAGTAAGCTATAGGGTTCATTCAAGACGCTTACTTGCCTGTCCTTACTAGATATTCAAATGATTATATAAAACCGCATCAAAACTTTTTATAGCTCAAACGCACAGTACATCAACGCATTACCTAAAAATTAAATCGTTAAATCGTTTTAAGCCTATGGAAAAGTTTATCGATAAAAATGTACTGCATCACTGGCTACTTTGACAATGGGATACCACTTTGTTCCGAATAAATAAATTAAAAAAGGTAAAATTTTACTAGCTATCCTAATAATTATTTTCTCGTAATTATTTTGCGTGCAGTAACTAGTGAACTATTTTTCAATTGTCTATGCTCAGATTTTACCAAGGAATGATTTTAAAATTGAATTTTACTTGACTGAGAGACTGCACAATTACTGTACAGATATTGTCGACTGGCAAATTTCACCAGATATTAGGGGAATTACCATATATCTGTCTCTCTCACTGAAAGGGATAGCTTGACAATGTTCACAAGAAATTAAATCTTACCACTCTCTAGATAAGGTGTAATTTCAACTGTTATAAATTGGTTTATTAAACGTTTCAATTGGGTAAAAATGGGACTAATCAGGGAATCGGATTGTTTGTAGTGAACAATAAAGATGTAATGTCAAGTATCATTTACATGTGTTAAACTGGCTACGCTCGTTTTCTAAGAAAACTGACATGGCTGCCACTCTAAATAGTACTCTATATACTCTAAATATTATATCTCTATGACCATAACCGAAATAAGTAGAATAAGATAGATTCTACATTTTCAAACATGACCTCGAAAACGATCAATGTCAGATGATTCATTTGATAGTTCGTTTTTGTCAACGATGACAGACTCGAAGACAAGCTCGAAGCTTGCCTGATTTATCTACTTGATGTATTGATCAACAGGAAAAAATAGATTCTCTTAAGACAGAACTAGTTCGTGCAACGGTTGAAATTGAGCGTCTACTCAAAGAAACAAATTACTGGAAGAAGAATATGTATGAGTAATTTGTGTTTTAAATTAATTAAAAATTGTGTTCACAACTGCAGTCATTAGATATGTCGATATTTCAGACTCAGGAAGCCGAAAATCCTTTGCCCACATCGGAGAGTCTAGACTCACCACCAGATGGCGGGACTATACCCGAGTCATCTGAACTAAGAAACTTAATAGATCAACCTACGATTACCCTACCAGAGGGAGCCTCTGCCAGTCTACCACCACCATGTCCTGATAAGCCAAAGTTATTAATCGTTGGTAGTCAACAATGTACTGGCTTAGCGTCTTGTTTGATTGCACATAGGCAATTGAATACGCAGTATGAAGATTATACTATCTCTGCACTTACAAAACCTTTTGCAAAAGCTAAAGATATTTTAAAAGATATTGGTAGTTTGGATTGAAATTCGGAGACTGATCAACTTGTACCTACTATGTGTCGGTGAAAATGACTCAAACCTTGCATTATTATTAGCCGAGCTTGCATATGCTCTGAGACAATTAAATAAAGTTAAAGATTTTGTTTCAAGTATAATAATAGTCATTAATAGTCATTCTAAATGAAATAAAACTGAATTAAATACTGGAGCTGTTACATTACAAAAATTCTTTTATAGAAATTTTATGCTTTATAGGTTCGCGTTTGACTACACCCTGCCTGATGTTAAGCATTGGTGTGGTATAAGATGGAGCACGCTTACTTAGAATAAACCTGTTTACTCTCGATTTGAAGACAGCCATGTTGTATTCATGACTTCATTGCAGTGAACAACTATTCTGTATCACATGAACAGTATCTGCACATTGTAAGTAGAATAATTAGTTTTAAGCTTGTCTGTCAATATTACAACAAAAAATATTTAGATCTAGGCATTATAAAATGCAGGCTGGCCGGCTGTCGCAAAATTGTGGTAGGCTACCACAAACATTTTACAAAAAACCAACCCAATGTGGGTTAGTTTTATTTAGATGAAAAATGTATATTTACCAGACACAAACAAACCATAAATAATCGGCCAATATGAAGAAAAAGACTTGCGTTACATGTTATATGTTATAAACAAACACAGTGCATCCGATGATATCATAATCGTGGTGAGAGATGGCAATAAAGCGATTCAAAGGTAGAATTTTTTTTAGGCTTTCGATAATGATTTTATCATTTTTCACGTAGTAAAGTAATTTGGAGTTGTGTATCGATTAAACCACGAATGTGTACTATTGGCCGATGACGTTTCTGCTATTGTTGCTAAAAAAAAAACAGCAACCTTTATTTGATCACAATCAATTACTTAACGATACAGCAGATTCGATTGTTAATTGGTTAAAACGAAACAATTTACGCGCAAATATTTCTAAAACCAAATACGTCATTTTCTACAGCTATAACTCAGTAAAAAAAAGCTGTAACGTTTTATGTCGAGGACACGTTATTGAGGAAGCTGTAGAATATAAGTTTCTAGATCTGATAGTTTTTGTTTTATACTCTATAGCCTTTGACCACTATCACACCTGATGGTAAGTGATGATGTGGTCGTAGATGTTGTTCAGGCTAACCTAGAATTACTGGCTCTCAAGGACAGCTGCCGGAACACACCGTTAGGTGCTTGGTGACAGATTTTCTACTTGAGGGTGGTAGCTAGCCAGGCGGGCATTCGTAAAATGCCGTACCACCATGCTATAACGACTGCCATCCTAAGACAACAACCGGGACCGACGGCTTAACGTGCCCTCCGAAGCACGGAAGCGCTCAGTAGTATGTCACCAACGGTCTCCCATCCAACTCATGATCGAGGGGGACGTTGCTTAGCTTTGCTGATCGGTTCAGAATGGCTCGAACTACGCTACGAGCGTTTCGAAATCGTTCTAGTTTTCGAGTTTTCGAGTCGATGAGCATTGTTGGAGCATTGTTGAAACTTTCTAGTTTTCGAGTCGATGAGCATTGTAACAGGAAGTCTCATATAAAAGAAGTTGCACTGAAATTGAATAGATTTGTGTTTGCTGTGGAACGTTTGCGACGAGTTTCAAATGAAAAGACTGCTCTCATTGCTTACCACGGTTATGTAGCATCAGTTCTTAGTATGGCCTTTTATTATGGGGAAATTCAACCGATGTTAATAAAGCTTTTATTGCGCAAAAAAAGTGTATTAAGGCCATTAGTGGAATTGGACCTTTAGATTCCTGCAGACCTGTATTCAAAACGCTCAGACTTCTCACTTTGACAGGTCTTTACATTATGCAGATTGGTTTATTTGTAAAAGAAAACTCGCATTTGTACGCTAAACTTCATGATAATGACTATTTTGAATGTGTCGGCAGAGACCCGTCTACAAATGCTTACATTTAAAACGGCGGCGCTTCCTTGCAATACTGTCAAATTATGATTATTAGGGTATACAACAAAATTCCAAAGAGAATAGAACAGATGCATTTCGTTTCAAGTCACGAATTGCACTGCGCCTTGAGACTTAGTTGTTAACTCTCATATGCCTGTAATTTCACTGGCTCTCAAGGACTGCTGCCGGAACACACCATAGGTGCTTGGCGACAGATTTTCTACTTGAGGGTGGTCGCAAGCCAGGTGGGCATTCGCAAAATGCCTTTCCACCATGCGGTGAAGCTCAAGTCCACGGCGGGATTCGAACCATGGACCTGCTGTATGGCAGTCCATAGCCAATAACACGGAGCCATCGTTGCTTCAATATACACCAAAGTTATACATACCTGTATCGGTCTCCGATTTTTAACATCATCCAAGGCTTTTGGACATTGCGATATTTTAACGCAAGTGCCAGAGGTGCCATTTAAGTCGCATATGTCACCTGAAACATTAAAAAAAATCTTTGTACCCTAGTTTTACTATATTTTTTAACTGGCAACAACCAGTTATGACCACAATCTCACGTGATAGTAAGTGATTCTGTTCAAAGATGGGCAGCTAGGCATTGGGTTTTTGCAACATACTTCAAACTAAAGTGATTCTTAGGAACTACTGAAACTGAAAATAAATTTCCGTTCAAGTCTCAGAAAAAATGCATTGGGGCAATATGTCGACCAATACCAACAGATACACTTAAACCATATTTTCAAAAATTGAATCTGTTGACTTTACCTTCACTATACATCTTCGAATCGGCTATATTTGTAAGAAACAATTTAAAAGAATTTAGTACCTTGAAGAGTAGCCGATATAAAAACGTGCTATGTATTCCAAAAAGCAAAAAAAGGTCTGTATTTTTAAAGTGTTTTTAGTAAGTGTAAAAATATATAAAAGTCGGCCAAGTGCGAGTCGGACTCGCGCACGCAGGGTTTCGTACCATTAGCTATACAATGTTAGACTTCATATTACAACCTTCTTTTGTTTAAACGTGCGCGAGTCCGACTCGCACTTGGCCAACTTTTCGTATTTGTTGTTATAGCGGCAACATAAATACATCATCTGTGAAAATTTCAACTGTCTAGCTATCACCGTTCTTGAGATACAGCCTGGTGACAGACGGACGGACAGCGAAGTCTCACTGATAGGGTCCCGTTTTTAGCCTTTGGGTACGGAACCTTAATAAACTACCACTACTCGTAAAAGAGCAAATATAACTGACATGTTTAAATTTAGGAAAAAGTTTCTGATTGGTAAGGCACATTATAGTATAAATGAGTTTTTAAATGATAAAATATAGGAAATTGTATGGATATTAATGATACTATGTAATTCAAGTATTGTATTCATATATAATTTAAGATTCAATAAAATTATGTGGAATTAACTAATATAATAATTTATTTGGATAACATTCTAATAGTGTATTCTAAGAATACAATTATTATATTGAATCCGTAATGTGTACGCGTTGAAGGTTTAGATATGAAGCAACACATCATTTCAATATAAGACCTGTAAATGGACCTATATCATACAAATAAACATAATATGCTAATCTCGGTATTGGTTACATATTTGAGCTGTTTGGTGTGGAGACGTTGGGTCCGTGAAGACCGGGAGCTCATCGTATTTTACAAAACTTATCAGAGCGCTTGGTCGATGCGACGCGTGATCAAAATGCTGGCATGTATTTGGCTCAACCAAGCATTGATATATCGTAAAGAGACTTTACGATATATCAATGCTTGCCTTAACCCTACTCCTGGGTTGCAAGTTCCAGGCCCCTCTAGCCTCTTCCTCTGCAACGCTATGGACCCGGCACCCGCATGGTCAATCCATGGAATGCTAAGTAATTCGTCTCATAAGGACAGAATGGAATAAAATAGAAATTAAAATTGCAAACGTTTCCATGTCGTATCACTTCATAGGATTGGAATGGAATCATCATTCTCATCATCATTAAGCTTTAGACGACCACTATTGAACAAAAGCCTCCCCCGAAGAACACCACAATGAACGCCTATTAGCTACTTGTGGCTACCGACGAGGCGATTTTTACGATGTCGTCAGTCCACGTACTACCTAGACATACCAACTGGACTGAACTGGAATTGAATAAGGTAAAATAATTCAAAATTGCAATTATGTAAGAGCCTACATAGACATGCAAGAATTACCGCTAAGTATCTGCTGCATAGTTACAAGGTAAGGATAAATTTCAATTTTATGAATATTTTGAAGCAACGATGGCCAAGCGGTTATAGTTGCGGACTGCCGTGCTGCAGGTCTTTGATTCGAACCCCACCGCCGCCAGCATGAGCTTCACCGCATGGTGGTACGGAATTTTGGGAATACTCGCCTGGCTAGCTATATTCAAGTAGAAAATCTGTCACCAAGCAGATATCAGTATATTCCGGGAGCAGCCCTTGAGAGCCAGAAATATTACAGGCACATGAGACTTAACAACTGTATGTAGCAGTGTGACGGGCGCAGTCAATTCGTTCGGGCGAAATGCATCTGTTATAAATAGACGTTAGTCCGCTTAACATCAGGCGGGTCTCGTGCTTGTTGATGCACAATGATATAAAAAAAAAATATATACCGTTATGAAGGCTTTAAAAAATAAAACAAGCTAATAATTTTTAAAACAATTTCCTATCTAGAATAATTTGTTAGTAAATAAAGAAAAAAGTAACGAACCTTCATAAGCGCCATCTGCAGAAAACACACACAAAATCAATACAAACACTTTTTTTATACTAATCATTTTAAACAACTAAACTATACTAAATCATTGACATGATGTTTAATAGACACGCACAAATTAACTTCAAAAAGTTTAACACCAATGTAATATAATACAAAACTCCTTAGTAGACGTTTACGTGTCAGCTATTTTTTTTCTGTTCTCGCCGGCCAGTCGTGTTGCCGGTTTAGCAGGAAAATCGAGACTGGCTGTTGGAGTTTGGATGGACAAGACAGGACAAAACAATATCTACAATGAATATTCTGCACAAGTAATGACCTCACTAGTCACTGATCTTATTTATATGGATTGCTGTCGAATAGCAACTGAATGCATGATTTATAAAAATTTGATGTTTTAATACAAAAACTAACGTGGATTTCACTCATTTTATTGAACAATGCGAGATAACTCACGTGCTAAGCGAGACGCCAATGCGGACGTCCCGAGCTCTCCTGGAAAATCATAGAACATATGATTTGAAAATGACCACTGAATGTGATTGAAATTATAGTCGGAGCTATCTGACTTATTCACGTGAGTAATCTCGTATTATTCACTAAAATTTTTATTTTGATAGCGAGTAGCAATTTGAGTAAAAAGTTGAGTTAGTTTATAGGATCCCGTTCACAGAGAAAAAAACAGAGCCTTATGTCCCTTTATTGTCTTTTTTTATGTGATTGTGTCGGAACAAGCTCGAGGCTCACCTTATGTTAAGCGGACTAACCTCTGCCTATAACAGATGCATTACGTCACAAATCACGACATGCACTGCGCCCGTCACTTTGAGACATAGCTGTTAATTCTCATGTGCCTGTAATTTCTCTGGCTCTCAAGTACTGCTGCCGGAACACACCGTTAGGTGACAGATTAGGCGAAAGATTTTCTACTTGAGGGTGGTCGCTAGCGAGGCGGGCATTCGCAAAATGCCCTTCCACCATGCGGTGAAGCTTAAGCCCGCGGCAGGATTCGAAACATGGACCTGCTGCGCGGCAGTCCATAGCCAATGCCACAGAGCCATCACTGCTTCAAAATGGTTTTACTAGGTTCGCTTCTTTGACGGTACCACTCGATGTAGTTTTGCTAGTCGTGTAGTTTATAGGGCAACGTGGTGCAATATATCCTTGAGTTCCGCACTTGAAACAAGTACGTGTGTCCGCTTGTGTACAATCTCGATGAAAATGGCCAGTTTTCTTGCAACGAGGGCATGGATTGGTTTCGGGATTCACAGAGACTGTCCTTTTATTTGTAGGTTGCCGATTTGCGGTTATCTATTGAAACCTGGGTTCTAGAGGAGAAGCACGGTAGTCGTCTAATGCACACAATAACCCTTCGTACAGTTCTCCTGGAGATTGGCGTTGAAATGCTCTGGCGTTTGGTTGCAAAGATGAGGGTAGGCGTCTAATTATGCAGGAAATACTGGAGTTATCTGATAACTTGCACCGGAAACACATGGCGAGTTTATCTTGGTAGTATTTGGTGATTGTCTCAATTGCTGATTTTCTTCTTTGTAGCATTTCTTCTAACATACTACCGTAATCCCTGTGTTTAGGAAATGCACGTAACAACATTTCTTTCCAATCTCAGGTAAATTTGTAGTCATCCAATCGATTGTACCACTTCTTGGCTTGTCCTCGTAGTATGTCTTGCAGGTACAAAAATTTTGTAGTGTCTTCCCATCCATGAATTTCACAGATTTGTTCAATTGTTCTTATCCAAGCTTGTACTGTGCATTCCTCACTGTCAGGATCGCACTCGGGTATCAAAGAGGCAGCACGGTGTTCCTTTCGTTTGCTTGGACCAAGGCTTTCATCTTGCAGATCTTGTAGTGCCTTATGTACCTACTTCCTTCTCGAGCAGGCTTTTCATAATTGTTCTTGCCTTTGGTGTAGGCTACCATTATCTTCATTTAGCTCCTCCGAAGATCGAGAGCTTCGGTGTTACAACGTGGGTATATGACATCGTTTCATTTTATTAAATCCCACTTCTGAGTGTAGCGGGCAGAATGAATACGGACAGAGTTGTTGCTAGTAGTTTTATTCTCGAGTAAATAGAACGCAAAAATGGAAGGCAATGGCTTATATGCACACATCCCCACTCCTGGCTTGCATGGCTTGGCTAGGCGAGAGGGGCAGTGGCAAAATAGAGGCTTGACGGCTTCAACATGGCGGGCTGTCACTTCGGCTGACGTCGCTTCCGTTACATTACAGTAGTTTGATTTAGGGATTGGTACTTTCTTTTACATCGTCTCAGAATCTACTTTACCATTCTGTACACACACATGTTGAAATACAATCCAGTTCAAAATTTGGGCATGCTCTGACCATTTAAGCTAACATGACATTATCTTAACTCTAATTTTTCCTCTCCTTCTTTTTAACCATCGTGTGGGGATGGAGCGACATCTATAGTACAACTTACGTTGTACAAACAAGACTAATATTTCAATTAGCTTTAAACTTGTTAATGATGACGCAACCCTATTATTTTAATATTTATATTTTTGCAATAACGTACGCTGTATTTTTGTTTTTATTTTGATTGTATTTTAATGTACCTAGTTCATCTATTATAGTTTAATATTACATTTACTAATGTATACTTTTATATAGTATATATATTTTGAGTTTTAATTATTATGATTACATACATAATGCACTTTAGTTTATACCTCCATCTAAATAACCATGCAAGTATCTATAGAGCCTACGGTTGCTTGGAAGAGATTGCTGCCTAGCAATCTCTTCCAGGCCGCCGATTGTAGTATTTTTAAGTTATTTTAATATTTCTTGTAACTAATTTTAATAATTATTAAAAGTGCAATAAAGTGTTATCTATCTATCTACGCTACGCTGATTATATTACAAAATTACTTATTTACGAGAGGAATGATTATCATCAATACTAATATTATAAATGCGAAAGTAACTCTGTCTGTCTGTCTGTTACGCTTTCACGCCAAAACTACTAGACCGATTTGAATGAAATTTGGTATGGATATAGTTTGAGACCCGGGGAAAAACATAGGATAGTTTTTATCCAACTGCGCAAAAAGAGGTTCATGTTTTTGCGCGATAACCGAAATACGCGCGGGCGGAGCCGCGCCCGGAAAGCTAGTAGGATATATAGTCATGTGCGGGCTAAAAGATTTTTCCTTTCGTTGCGTCTTAACCAGTTTTTTTAATTGCAAATGTAAGTAATGTTTGTAGAACAACGTAAGTTGAACTATAGATGCCGCTCCATCCCAATACGATGGTTAAGAATGATAGGACAAATTAGAGGCATGAGTTATATGTCATGTTGACTTAGCGGTGAGAGTATACCCCAGCTACAAGGGTGGACGGTGTGGGTTTGAATCCCATAGATGACTATCATTTTTCCTCTTGTATATTTTTAATATTGTGTTTTATTTACAACTAGCTTTCCGGGCGCGGCTCCGCCCGCGCGTATGTCGGTTATCGCGCAAAAACTTAACCTCTTTTTGCGCAATTGGACAAAAACTATCCTATGTTTTTTCCCGGGTCTCAAACTATTTCCATACCAAATTTCATTCAAATCGGTCCATTAGTTTTGGCGTGAAAGCGTAACAGACAGACAGAGTTACTTTCGCATTTATAATATTAGTACTGATATGGACTTAGCGGTGAGAGTATACCCTGGCTACAAGGGTGGACGGTATGGGTTTGAATCCCGTACATGACTATAATTTTTCCTCTCGTATATTTTTAATATTGTGTTTTATTAACATTAAAAAACGCGGTTTAATCTAAAATTTCTATTCTAAAGCATCCTGCGCTTGCCATAACATCAGTGCCTCAAGGTTATTGACGTGATCAGAGGCCTTAATAAAACATTAAAAGCAACACTATTTATTGCCAATACCGATTTTTGCTGATACCGGTTTTACCGGCTACTTCTTCATTGCGAACGACGTTGGTACGATGATGCTAAACCGGTTACCGGCGGTTACTGGTGGTAAGTGATCACAGTCGCCCACAACCATCCGCAACACCAGAGGTCTCGAGGATGCGTTGCCAGCCTTTAAGGAGGGAATATGCTCTCTTCTTGAAGGCTCCTAAGGCGTATCTATTCGGAACTATCTTCAGTTTCATCATACTTTAATGGTTTAATAATAGTTAAGGATGCTAAAATACAAGTTTTAACGAAGTAATATACTGGGTATGTCGACAATTTTCCGAAGTAAAGCCCCTATGATGACTGGACTGTCGTAAAATTAACAAGTGAACTTGTATTTTTTCTCTCTGATTGCTTGACCGATCCGGTTTTGCTTCGAACGGGTAAACGCACTCAATATAGCTTCGTTCGTAGTACTAAGTACAGCGTGATTTGCGCTTCTGCATTTACTTTGTGATATCATTTGAGAAAATAACTATAGTAGGGTACATGATTACTAATATTTTGTCGAAAATGGAAGAACTAATTTGGGAAAGAAATATCTGACTATATTAAACATCATAACTAATCATGAATTATTATCTGATTATCACCCACCTAGGAGAGGTACAGTTGCTTGAATCATATCATTCTTAATTGTAATTTAAATTATTTTATTTATAGCTGATAGGTTAGTCTTTCACAACTATCTCCCTGATGGTAAGTGATGATGTGGTCGAAGACTTTGTTCAGGCTAACCTACAATTACTGGCTCTCAAGGACAGCTGCCGAAATACACCATTAGGTGCGACCAAAATTTCTACTTGAGGGTGGTAGCTAGCCAGGCGTGTATTCGCAAAATGTCCTACCACCATGTCATTGTTCCAGAGAGTGAGGATAGGATTCATTGGAATCAAACGTAGAGAATACTATATTATGATACAAGTGAGCCAGTAATTCTAGGTTAGCCTGAACAAACATCTTCGACCACATCATCACTTACCATCAGGTGAGATAGTGGTCAACCTATCATGCAAATAATATTGGCTCAACGAATAAGCATTGCAATTCAACGGGGCAATGCTGCCAGCATGCTGGGCACGCTACCAACTGGGAGTGGGCTGGAGCATTTGGACTGCCTATGAGTCTGCTATGGCTTGTAGTTTGTCTAAGTGCTTTTATTGTAGTAGCTGTAGGGTCGTATATAGTTCATAGTATTTTGTTTAATAAAGGCATACCGCCGTTTATACAAAAAAAAAAAAAAAACATGCATAAAAAAGCTAAGTTGCTCATTATACACGAGACTGTGGGTTGCAGCCCGAGCCGCAGGTGAGGGCGTAAATCAGCCGAGTTTATATGTTGTTCACGAGTTTCATACGCACTTTTTCAACAACCTTGCGAGGAAAAATAATTGCACAAATGCGATAAAACAACATACGAAAATTATGGCAAATAGCGCGCAAGTTTTTTTTTGTGCGCGGCAAATTTATGGTGGTTGATAATTTATACTTAGCAAACCTCTTTCTTGTTTCAAATCTGTATTACCCGGTTAAATTGAAAATGCTCTGTTTACTCGCATATAATTTGCAGTTAGGTACTAACTTAACTTTGTAGGGATAATTCTATTACGCACTAGTGTATAATATTATTATGCACGAGGGTGTTATAGTTCGGTTTGTGGCCCTAAGAACGATATAATAAAGCTCACTTTACGAGCAAGGGTGTTGAAAAAGGATTAATGTGTGCATTCAAGCAGCGTGTTCACTTTTAGCAAATATTTTTCTAACAATGAGCGCCTTCCCAACGTTTCCATGTGTTTTATAACAGTCGTATATAATGGAAAGTATAGTTCTCAAGACGAATGTGTACTTCTTAATACTAACAGAATGATAATCCTATAATTATAAAATTAAATAATACCTACGTATAATTGATTTAACTACTTAAACAAGATATACGAATAATAATTTAATGATTAAGGTAATGATTTACTCAAAAGGAATTGAATGTAATTATGAAAAAAAAATTAACAAAAAATGGAACCGACTTCTACACCCAAAAGTGTGAAATAACTTGTTGAAGTCGGTACCATGATGGTACAAAAGTACCTATTATCACAATATTGTGCGCATGGTACCGACTTCGACAAGTTATTTCACACTTTTGGGTGTAGAAGTCGGTTCCATTTTTGTTAAATTTTTTTTTCTATCTTTTTAGTGGCTTGACCGATTTTGATATAATTTAAAATGGGACCAAACGACAAGCATCAGCTTTCCAACAAAAAATAATTCTCAAAATCGGTTCACCCAGTCAAGAGATCTGAGGTAACAAACATAAAAAAAAAAATACAGACGAATTGAGAACCTACTCCTTTTTTGGAAGTCGGTTAAAAAGCTAAGAAGCGCCGCTGGCAATGGCGCCAAATGAAATCACAAATCGAAAGCCTTAATTATTAAATGAAACTACTTCTACTACTATAACAGCCGGATTGTCCACTGCTGAACACAGTCCTCTCTATTAACGGGGTGTTTGCCATAATCCCCACGCTTGGCAGGCGTCTTGGGGAACGCAGTGTAAGTTGGCAGTTATATAGAAGGCGCTGCTGCCCACCTTCCAGTATTTTTACGACACCCACGGGATGGTATGGGTAGGTGCAATTCTAAACCGGCACCCCACGGGCTTTAAATCAAAACTTATCATAGATTATGTACACGTCTTAGCACATTTTTCAACATAATGCTCTAGTACTAGCCAAATGAAATTTTCAGCGTTTATTCTTTACTAGCGGTCCGTCCCGGCTTCGCATGGGTATTTAACAAAAAATATTAGTAAGTAAAAAACACATATAAAAGTAGTTATTGTGCGATAACTGTAGTAGTTATATAGACATATGGTATACAGGACTTTTTTATACATACTGATGTCTGCTATAAAGTTATGGTACATAACTTATAGCATATAAGCTCTATTTTCAATAATTTCCACAGATACGATAACGATTTTATTGGTTTTTTTTTTTGCACTTTGGGTTACATTATCAAAGTTTTCATACGGATCCCTAACTTTTTGAAAATCTTCTATAGCCTATGTTCATTAGGGACAGTGTAGAATTCTAATGCTAAAAGATTTTTTGAAATCGGTCTAGTAGTTTCAGAGCATATTTAATGCAAACAAACAAATCTTTCCTCTTTAGCCTTCGCTGGGGCCCGCGTGTCATTGATTTCTTTTGATTGAAATCATTTATTATTTACATTATATGCATAGGTAGATTTTTGGATTTCTTTACCCATTCTCCCATTAGCATGAACAGTGCACCTTTATTTAATTGTAATAGCTATGCAAGGGCAGATTCGCGAGGTCTACAGCTCGGAGAATCACTAGTTTATAATGCCAATTTAGTTCTATAGTTAGTAATACGACGTAGGTACTTACAACGCATTTTTTGTCACAACTTTGAATACGCATACATCCCAGTAAATTTGCTTTAAGGAAAATGAACGATGATCATACACGTGATCAAATATCAATAAATTCACAACAACCGGTCTAGTCAAGTGACATAAAAAACGCGCTTGGAATTGAGGAAATCCATATTTATGGAATATAGGGAAAGAATAAAATACATGGAAGTCCGTTATATCATATGATTCGATGAGAATGATTCTCATCGACAACATCCTTACCACCATCACAAACGTCACTGGAGCAGCTATGCCAGCGACCCAAAATCCTTCTCCGCTACATCAAGGAGTTGGGATGGCTTGGATAGAAGCTGGCGGGGGGAATGCACAAAACACCCCAAGCGGGACGTCAGTGCAGGACATATCGCCCCCAAATAGAATAAGAATAAGATCATATGATTCTGGCATAAATACTTTAAACTCAGGCACTTCCCTATTTAGGTGGTTGTTATTATCTCAACGCTCGGCATCTTATCGTTTACAATGACAGATGGCAATACATCAGAAGGCATTGCTACCTTCTGATATACAGTCGACTCTCGTTAATTCAAAACTCGAGGGACTCTTAAAATGTTACGAATTATCGAGTGTTTGAAATAAAATGGTTCGGATTTTTTGAGAGAAAAGAAATCAATTCGTGCGGAAGTTTCAAACTAATCATTACCCAAACAAAGGCTCGTGATACAAGTTTGAACTTGTTCTGCAATGTACTTAGAAGTCTCCGCGGAGGGATGGATTACTCGGACTTGCTTGTAAGGGGATCAAGTGACTTATACATTACGAATTGTCGAGTGTTTGACGCCGATAAGTTTGAATTAACGCGTAATTTTGTTGCGTAGCGTTGATTTTTTCGTTCTAATTACCAAGTGAATAAAAATGTACCTATTGATCTAGTTCGAAAAATAAAGAGATTTTCTAGGGAACTTGTGATAACTTCGAATTATAGAGAGGTTCGAATTATCGAAGGTTTGTATCAACGAGAGTTGACTGTACGTGTTTTTCCCTTCCTCGTCTTTACGAAAGACACGGGGGGAAATTCTAGCCGGGCGCCCCACGGTATCAATGGCAACAGCTAGTAAATTTATCACCAAGCTTGATTGACCCGTGTTGAAGTCACTTGCTCCTGGAGTTGAGAGTAAGTTACCCAAAACTTACTAAAACGTCTTATTTTTGAATGTTTCGAAAATAAGATCTGTTGTTATATTTAACTCTTGAGATGTTGAGCAAGAAAATCAGCGGAAGAATGAGAAAAAATATGAAAGGTATGTCAATGTTGGATGTTTGGGCTTCACTCGTACCGTAGCTTGCTAAATCGCCGCGAAGGCTGTTTCTTCGATTCAATTGGTGTTTTTTTTTATTATAAACCGTTCATGTTCCTCGCACATAGTCGATATGCAGCCTAAGCCATCGGTTCCGGTTGTTGTCTTGGAAAGTATATAGAGCATTTTGCGAATGGCTGCCTGGCAAGGTACCATCCTCAAGTAGAATATCTGCTGCCTACACCTAATCGTGTGTACCTGCTCATAAGGCAGCTGTCCTTATGGGCAGGTAATTCTTGGTTAGCCTGATCAACAACTTCGACCACAGGCACATTTATTTATTTATTATAATAAGCACGGCAGTTACCAATTACACTTATTACTATGGTAATTTAGAAATTATTATAAACATAAAGCATACATAACATTGACTTAATTCATTTAAATTAATACATATCATTATTCTTGAATGTCACTTAGTCAAATAAATTTAGCTACAAACATTTTAATGAAAAATTATGAAAATGCATTTCAAATCAAATGTCATTAAAATTAAATTATATAGATGTCAATAATACCAATAAATAATAATAAAAATAATTTAAAAAATAATAATCATGATAATTATGAGGTATCACATTTTTCACAAAATGTCAGTAGTAGTTTATAAATATAATGCCATTTATCACAAAAAATGTCACATTCGGTGTTGGCGTGAAGGAATGCGTTGAGTCCAGTCCGGGAACGACACAAGGGGGATTGAGCTCGGGCAACGGTGTGACTACTGGGAGTAGCGAACAGCGCGTGTCTACGGTTCGACCTGTGACTGATATATTTATCAGGAACATACAGTGCGCACAGGAGGTTGTGCAGGTGAGGGCAGTTGATGTTGCCTCTTAGAATTTTGCAGCAGGTAGAAAGCTGTTCCAGAGACCTTCTAACTTCCAGCGAGTTAAAACTAAGCTGCCCAAGAAGAAACTTAGTAGGGTAAAATATAGTGGTCAAAGGCAAGACAATATTTTATCAATTGTATCATTAATGGGGTAATCATTAATGGGTCTATTCTCGCATGAATTAATATCAAAATAATATCTTTAATACTTAACTCGTGTTTCTAAATCAATAGTGGGACTAATGATTTAGAAACATGAGTTTAGTTCAACTTTAAAGAAAAGTAAACGTACTGTAAATACTGTATCAGCTGGATTGTCCACTGCTGAACACATACTCCCCCATCAATTTGTGCCATAATCCCCATGCTTGGCAGCCATCTTGGGAATCGCAGTATAGGTACTCGTAAGATCACAGTTCCTCAGAAGGTGCTGCTGCCCACCTTACTGTATTTTTTCCCTTAGTCGACTCATGCGACTGAAATAGATTGCTTAGATTATGGCAAATCCTCTTTAACGATTGCGTAGCCATAGGTTCGCTTATATACGAGTGATAGCCGCGTGCAACCACAGTTGCACGGATATCGTCAGAGTATTTTTACCGATTTTCGTAAATTGGGTCCTTTTTTGCGAGATGGAACGTAGCCATAATAGACAATAGAATATAGCTACTCTTCGTTTTGATAACCATTTACAGTAAAATGTCTTGTTTGTAGTACAACGTAAGCTGAACTATAGATGTCACTCCATCCCAATACAATGGTTAAAGAACGATAGGAAAAATGTTAATTATGACTTATTGTCATTGGTGAAGCATCAATCCCTTATATATGTAATCATTTTCTTTCTCATATTATACAACTCCTATATCTTAGTTCTAAATTGATGAAACCTCAGGATAGCGCCAACATGCTGCAGAGCCCATCGTATCATCTGCTTTCTGAGTTTTAGCTCAACGGATCCCAGAGATGGCGTTAGCAGTGTCGTTTCGGTAGATATTAGATGTTATAATCTACCTACAAAAAGCAATGCAAGGCGCTCGCAACGAATATTTTTGTATAGGGGGTAAAGTGTAGACTATCCATTCGTGTTTCCTTCGCCAAAAAAAGCACATCGCCGCTCTGTTTTAATTTTATTTATCTGATTGAACACTTGAAGACGCGTAAAATAACCTCTAATGTATACTTATTATATTATGGACATCACAGTGAAGTGAGAGAAATATATTTTGGGCAAGACTTTCTCCCGATTATTTGGGATTTGTGTGTCGCCGGCCGGTCGCCATATAAGAACGCCAAGAACGACGTCTGCTGTAAATCCCAACTTGAAGGGTTTGTAGGCATAAACGAGGATTGCTCAAGGTGTGAGGCGGCCGTTCGGGTCGCTGACTTTCCGATTGGTGCAGGTGCTTTCCGGACACGGATGTTTCGGGAAGTACCTGCACCAGATCGCGAGACGGGAGGCGACCCTAGTCTGCCACGGGTGTGGGGCGCCGGAGGACACGGCGCCTCATACTCTAGAGGTGTGTGCCGCATGGGGCCCGCAGCGACATACGCTTTCGGCCCTCATAGGTGGGGATCTCTCTCTGCCAAGCGTTATGAATGCCATGCTTGGCGGAGAAAGATCGTGGCAGGCAGTGGTCTCCTTCTGCGAAGCAGTCATGGCGCAGAAGGAGGCCGCGGAGCGGGTCAGGGAGGGCGACGTCCATGCTGCCCCGCTCCGGCGTAGGCGAACAGGGGCGAGGAGGCGGCAGTACGCCCGCCACCTCCCTTTTCTGTAGTGGGGTCACTGGTGGAGATTCGGGGGATTCTCCACCGGCTAGCACGGTCCCACACGTTTGGGGAGCGGCCTTGGTGAGCAAGGTAACCCCTCCACAGGCGGAGAGGCCCTATTAATTTCGGGCCTACCGCCGCTGGGGCAAGATGGTGAATGCTAATGCGACCCTGTCTTGCCCCACCTCGGCGGAGGACTGCTCACGGGGGGGGTTTTAGTGGGTTCAAGTCTCACACATCCCCCTCCACTACCCCCGTGGTGGAGGGGCAGTGCGAAGGCATTTCCCCCCTCAAAAAAAAAAAGATTGCTCAAGGAACGTGGGCTATTTACTACTGCATTGTGTACCTATGTATTAGTGTTTTCAGGGAGGTTCATCAATTTGCTCTAAAGGTCAGCTATAAATTTTAGGCGCCAGGCTATTTACACGCCTCACCAGTCATGCTAGCTCAATTGGATAGAGCATACCAAGGCTAAAGGGGTGGATGGACGCGGGTTCAAATCCCGCACATGAATTAAATTTTTCCTCTCGTAAATTTGTAATTTTGTAATTTTGTAATTTGCAATTTTTTTTTCAAATTAGCATATTTACATGATTACAAGTTCGCGCAACTCACTTTTGCTCCTCATTTGGGGAGAGGTTCCACCTGAAGGGTATACTGGTACTGAGTCTGGTGACTCCTGGAGTTATCACAATAAATCAGAGCATTAATTTTGGAAGCCACCGTTTATATAGCGAAATATACTGGTGACAACGCGTAAATAGGTTTGTGAGGGATTCGGGCCCTTGATCAACAATATTATTGGGTGTGACAGAGCGTTGCAGATAAAACGCCAATACTGATGTTTCTTCTGTTCACAGAATGCAGAGTAGTTACCTTATCTGGATCCGAAGTCCTTATCATTGGGGGGAAGTTAGCACAACGAGGAGAAGTTCCGTGGCACGTGGGCATATACAGGAAGACAACAAGGCCTTATAACCAGATCTGTGGAGGAACTCTGATCAGCAATAACGTAATTGTATCAGGTAAAAAGGAAAAAAAAACTGTAGAGATGTTTTTGACCTGTAGAGGTAAAAGGAAAAACTGTAGAGTTGTTTTTGACCTATGGAGGTAAAATGTAAAACTGTCGAGATGTTTTTGAAATCTATAGGTAAAAGGAAAAACTGTCAAGATGTTTTTGACCTATGGAGGTAAAAGGAAAAACTGTCGAGATGTTTTTGAAATATATAGGTAAAAGGAAAAACTGTCAAGATGTTTTTGACCTATGGAGGTAAAAGGAAAACCTGTCGAAATGTTTTTGAAATCTATAGGCAAAAGGAAAAACTGTCAAGATGTTTTTGACCTCTAGAGGTGAAAGGAAAAAAAAACTGTCGGGATGTTGTGACCACTAGAGAAAAAAATTACTTGAATAAAAGTGTACAAGTCACCATGTTAATATGTAATAAAACTTCTTTCAAATCTGACTAAAAAAGATGTTTTTTGTAATTTTTCCGAAGCAAAAATTTAATCAATCATTGTTAAGTCTGATCTACGTATGTTTGCAGCCGCACACTGCTTTTGGTTGATGAGGTTGATGAGGTTGATGAGGTTGAAAAACAATTACCAGCAGACCACAGAGCTTTGAAATCCATGCGTGTCGCCCTGTGACTAGAGGCGAATTCTTTCTTTATTCGATACAAAACAGGTGTCACCATTTACTAAAACTAACACACTTTCGGCACGCACACTACAACTCAACGAGATGTTCATGTACACAGTACGCTTCAACTTCATCGGCTGTGCAATGTCGATATTTTTTTATCGATTATTTACACATTTACTTCGAAGATGGAAATATATGTCTTTAGTATAACTATATTATTTAAGTACAAATTATAGTTAACTAGCTATGACCCGCGGTGTTATCCGCTGTAAAAACGTTTTTATCCCGTGGGATAAAAACTATCCTATGTTCTTACCCGGGACTGAAACTATCTCTATACCAAATTTCATCAAAATCGGTTCAGCGGTTTAAGCGTGAAGAGGTAACAGACAGACAGACAGAATGACAGACAGACATACTTTCGCATTTATAATATTAGTACGGAAGTATAGATTAGCATGGATTTATCATGAAATAAAATAATATTCATGCACTAACTTGTATTTGTATATTAAATTAAAAAGCAAACACTTTAATATTGGAAAACCGAAAAATTTAAAAAGCTATTCTAAATTATCAATTTCAAGAACAAGATCAAAACTTGAAGACAGAACACATTCGCAGATATAGCCCATTGCTACAGATTGTGTGCTATTGTCCGGAGAACAGGATAGTTTTGTTGTAATGAGTTCGAAGAGATATTTGCTCAGTTTTCTTTTTACTCAGATATGATAATCTAATGTCTGCGTATTTTTCCATGACAGCTTTAATCAAATTTATTGAATGATTTTCAAGTGGCGATTGGTCAAACTGGTGAGAATCTAAATTTTTAAATATTTCTAATCCAATACATGTATGCAAGGCTTGATTTACTAAGTACTGCTTGGTGTGTTTTGATTTAATATATCCACAGCTTAGAATATTTTTAAAGATTTTTTCAACTTTTTCGCAAATCAAGATCACATCTTTAGATGGTGTAGTAAGGCCAGTTTGATTCTTTATTTCTATTAGTCTGTGAGTCGGATTTAAATCTTCTGAATGCAGCTCATTTAAACAGTCTTCGCATTTCAGTCTAAGTGACAGGAATTTCACTACATAACCAGCAATGTAAGTTGTTATTTGTTTTGTGAATTCTGTCAAGGTGTTGTCAAAAAACATATCATTTGCATATGTACTCTGTTTCCAAGAGTTCATCTTGCTGTTCAACACATAGTTGTTTTTTTTCAGACGTGTTATTAATGGATTTTAAAGCAGATGAACAGTGAAGTATGGAAATTTCTTCCAGCGGCACATAGTTTCCTTTTTCGCTGTTTTGTAGTTCTGTGTGAACAAGTATTTTTTTGTAGATCGCTTTAAATTGGCGTGCCGTCGGATTGTTGTTGGCCCCACCGTGTGACCTTATGTTAAAGAACAGCAACTCTAAGTGGTCTTGGCTTGTTTTATACATAGGGATATAAAACAAGACTTTTTCTTCCTCTACCAACTCTAGATACAGTTGCTGCGAACTTTCAATGCAAGTTAACATTCCAACGAATCCAGTCTTCCTGCCCGACCGAATAACCTTAGTACCGTCCTCTAGCATCAATGATCAGAGATATTTTTTTGCGTTTTCCATAAATTCAAACTTTTCACTTTTTTCATAGGAGCATAGGGGCTTTTTGTATTTTGTTTGCAACATGCTTTTAGAGTTTAGGATATCAAACAAGTTGTTAATTACTTTTATGAAATTTGTTGTTGCAGTGGTATTAGTAAAATAATCCAATCGTAATTCCATTTCGCAAAATGTGATCGCATCTGCTACACTGTTACTAAACAGCTGTGTTGCCAGCTTAACCTTCATTTTATTTTTTTCGAAATCTATGTGTTCTTTGGGTAGTTTGTTTGCGAGATTTAAATGTTCTTTTAGCTGAACTTCGTGAAGTTTTTCAAAGAATCTCCATTGAATTTTACCATTTGTCTCATCTTAAATTGTTTCATAATACTGTAGAGAATTTCTTATTAGCTTAACCATATGGCAGGCGTCGAGAAATGCGTAAACATTTTGTTTTGTAACTGGATGCTCAAAACTGGTTTTTGTATTTTCGGCATTTATATTACACCCTAACTTATTGAGCATGCTGATATTTGCCGGGCAACCGTCGCATGTCAGGGATACTACTCGTACGCCTGTTTCATGCAGTAGTTTCAAGCACTGGATAACTAAATTATGTTTTTGCTCTCCATTTACCCCATCTACAAAAAAATACCCAACAGGCACTTTCCAATCCGCGTTTATTGCTGTGACTAAAAATACCAAAGCATCTTTAGCCTCTCTTAGGTCATCAGTGTTTATGTTGGCGCCAATGTCGACGTAGCCGTGAAATATTTTACCATCCCATTCGATTCTTCGTCTTATAGCCATTTTGTTTATTGATAAACTGCAAATAATTCCGTAGTTAGTGTATTTTTGTTTATTAGCTATAGCAGTTAACGATTCTTTCGTGAAACCAGCATTTGCATCTACATTCTCATACCATTTTTGTATTGTTCTAGGATGTGGAAGACAAGTAAGTATTGAATTTTTTGCGTACATAATTGTATCCTTTTGGTGAATAATAATGAAGAGTTACTGCGAAAGCTTTTAGTTCTTGGGAATACACATTTTTGCGGTTGATTTTTAATCCACCATCGTGGACATTTACATTCTCCAGGACCCTTCCGTCTTCTTCACTGATAAATGATCGGTCTTTTAGGGTCTTTATGATGTCTTTTAGCTCAGCTACTTTTTTTGACAATCTCAATTTTACTTGTCTGAGGCGTCGTATTTCTTTTTGTCGTTTTTGTAAATTTTGCTGTGTGCTAATAACTGTCATCTTTAGTTTGCGCCTACGAGGTGTGTCAGTAAGGGCAGGTGTATAAACGGATTCTGAAGTGCTCTGAGAGCCGTCGTCCGTTGACAACTGTAACATTACGTAAATAAGATAAATAATAACACTGACAAAAAAGAAGAAAGAAAAGCAGTTTACGAAATTTACCTTCATGCACTTTGGTGGTACTACTAAAGAGAGAAATGTATCATCATCGGTAGAAGTTTTCAGAGCTAACTGTAAAAACAGGAAAAACAGTTAATTGTTTTATTTCATAATAATGTCAATAAGTTTTATAATTCAGTCTCGGAAGAGCTAACGAGAAAACCCCCGACACTATATTTTGTGGTGGAGGCCATCTTGGATTTGAATATTAACAAAGTGTATATATAGTATATTACGAGTCAAGCCCATTCATTTGATATCCATATTGAGGTAATTGTGAAAAAATATGTAATCCACCATTTTGAAGCGGCGGCCATCTTGGACCAATTTACATGAAACATGGCCAAGAACACTCGGGATAAAATTAACTATGACACAAAAAAACTAACCGAAAATCGGTTCATACGTTTGGGAGCTACGATACCACAGACAGATACAGAGACAGACACGTTAAACTTATAACATCCCTCTATTTGCGTCGGGGGTTAAAAATAATGAAATAAAGAAACACATAAAAATAACTTACTTCGTCCAATATGGGGTGTAAATTAAGTGTTGGTATCGCGCCTTCAGCTAATCTCATGACTTTATTCTTGTGAATTATCAAATCATCTTCAAAATGACTGGAGCATATTCTGGCATTTTTATGAGGAAACCAGTTGTATCTACCGGTCGCCAATATCCAATTATTTTTTAACACTGGATTTTTTGGAAATCTGTAAATTAAGTATGTGTTAAATAAAATCCGTAATCCAGAAACATTTCCATACAAATCCAGAAACATCATATACATTATATCGATTATCGATAATTTGTTAGGTTCCATTTACACATCACTTTGCTATCGAGTCATACGAAGTAGCGTCGTGGGAGTGCGATGGCCATAGGAGTGACTACTGTGAGAGAGTAAGATGCAAAAAACCAATCACAGAGCTTCCTTCCCGAGCGTCTCAAGACAACGAATGTGTTAATGCGCATTCAAAATGACGAAAGTTTTTTTTTATTAAAATTACGAAATTTTACTACTTACCGATGGTATTTCACGCCGGTAACACTGGAACTATTGTTTTTACAATTTTTAACTTGACACCAAGACATATTTAATAGTTTATCATGCTGTAAAACCGAGTAAAACGACCGAAAACTCTCTCTAGCTCGGACTATGTTCGACAACATACTGACAAGCGCTGTCGTAGGTTGGCCTTTTTACTGGTCCAAACGAGAACCACATATTATTATTCACTTCGCTTCTATGGGGGGGCGCGCGCGGGGGCGATGTGGCCCGATCGTTGTTCTGTGCAGCAGACAGATATGCAGCGGCGGTAGGAAAGTTGTACCGCCCATGGGAGGCAAATATTACTAAAGAAGAGGCTCAACAATCTGATGTAAGTCACTTTGACTCGGTGTATATTTTTAATGTCTTTTTTTACACGACTGCCCAAAAAAAAGTAGTGTTATGTTTTCAGGGTATACATGCTACCATAATTTCTAAACGGTTTAACCGATTTTAATGTATGGGATATCATTGTTATGGGATATTATTGGTCTTGATTGATTAATAAAATTAGAAATGAGGACGTTAATTGTGATGTCCAATGGGATGATGTATTTTATGTAGTCCCACGGGATTAGTCCCTTGAGACCAACTATGTTGTGAATAAAATATACAGGGATTTTGGAAAATGCTAACAACCTCTCAGATTTTACTTCTATTAGTCCTAACAAACATTTTTACTTATAAATTTTAAGTTGGAATGTTTATTGTTTATTTTTTACATGTTTGTGGCGGAATAAGCACGAGGACTACTTGATGTTAAAAGTCTCGTGTCTGTACTTTATTATTTCATTTATTTTCTTAGGTTGGAGTTTATTGATTTGCTTTGTCTTTTGCTACGTGACTCAAAACCTACAAGAAAAACATTAAGTGACTATTAATTTCTGAGTCTCGTAGTAAAACACAATGGCTACTCCGAGCTAAGAGCGCCCGCCGTGCGCCGCGGCATCACTGGACCGCGCCGCGCTCCCTTTGAATAGAGTTTTGAATATTTACATCGAGCAAAGTAATAAAAAATATTAAATAATAAATTACAAGCAAATGAAACTTTTAACAACAGGTGGGCCTCGTGCGTGTTCTGTCACATATACGTAAAAGCTGTTTGTAATGACTAACAGAAGTCAAATCTAGGAGGTTGTTAGCATTTTTCCAAAACCCCTCTTTATCAATCAGTACTAATATTATAAATGCGAAAGTAAATTACGCATTTTGGATCCCCCATTACAGATATCAATATGAAAATTAGTCGAGAACATCTATAGTCGCATGCAGCGAAATAATATCAGACCACATTTTAAAAAATCATTACCATATTAAACACTTTTTAAGACTATGACGGTTTTGATCATAATTTTTTTTATCCTCTTACGAGATTTGTACCGTGGCGATTTTTATTTTTGAGCTCCCGATATTTCGACGCAGTTACTTGCATCATGATCGTGGGGTGACTAGAGAGACGAGCGGTTGACACAAATCACGAGCAGACGAAACGGTCTACCCTCTTTCTTAGTCTTTTGCTACGCGTACCAGTGACAAAATACAAAATACACTCACAGTATCACTGCACATGTTATTAGAGTCACTTTTATGCGAACGTGTAACTTTTTGCGCAACTCCTAATACTGGATTCCACCGTGCCGGAGAGTTTATAGCCTTCTTCCCTCTTGAAACCCTTACATTTGGATATTTCAATCGCTTCCTTGACTAATCTGGGAATGTAGCGGCGCTCCGTAGATAGAACCTGTGGATTATGAAGTTCGATCCAGTGATTAGGGCCCGAGTCTAGCAAATGTTCAGCAATGGCAGATTTGTGCACTTCATTGTTTTTTCTCCTTTATGTGCTCTTTTATGCGGCATGATATAGTTCTCTTGGTTCGTCCGATGTAAGAACCTCCGCAGCTACAGTTGATTTTATACACCCCGGGATGTTCAAATGGAATTTTATCCTTTGGGGAACGCAGACTTTGCGCTATTTTCTTATGGGGAGTAAATATGGTTTTTGTGGAGTATTTATTCAGAATTTGACCAATTTTGTCCGTTACTCCCCTCAGATATGGCAAGAAAGTGGGCTGGCGTTCCACTTTAGGTATTGTTATCCGCTTCTTTCATGGTTTTGTTTCTTTGACATTCACTTTGTATCCATTTCTACATAGGCCTGCTGAACGTGGGATAGCTCTGATCTTTGCGATCCAGAACACCTCGCTGACTCATACGCACGGTTTGTTAGCGAACTAACCACGGAATTCAGATGTCCTGGGTGGTGATGTGAGGCAGCGTGTAAGTAGAGGTCAGCGTGTGTAGGTTTTCTGTAAACTGTATGGCACAGAGTTCCATCATTCCTAACCTTAATCATTACATCCAGGAAAGGCAAAGCCCGGTCTATTTCAACTTCTGCTGTAAACCGAATGGCAGAGTGAACGCTGTTCAAATGATCCAAGCATTGGTCTACTGCTGCGGCATCACCTTTCAGTATACAGAAAACATCATCCACATATCTCTTCCAGTATTTAATTGTGACCGGACATGTGGAGATAGCCTGTTCTTCTAAATGTTCCATCCACAGATTAGCCACTACAGGTGCCACTGGACTACCCATAGCTACTCCATCGATCTGCAGATAAAACTGGCCTCTGTATAGAAAGTAGTTGGTGGACAAACAATGTTCAAGCAGTTTGGCATATTCTATCGGGACACTGTTATCGGACAGTTTCTTCTTTATTACTTCCAAACATTCCAGTACCGGTATATTGGTAAAAAGAGATTCAACGTCAAAACTGACCATTATCTCATTATCCTCGACCCTGACTTGCTTGAGAAGACTCTCCAAATGTCGGGAGCTGAAAAATAAAAATCGCCACGGTACAAATCCCGTAAGTGATAAAAATATTCATTACCACATTGTTGCTATTTGAAATTATTTCTAAAGAGCGAGTGAGAGGGCTGCAAAATGTAAAAGGCCACTTAATCAAAATCTTACATTACATGTGTTCCGGCAGCAGTCCTCGAGAGCCAGTATATTACAGGCACATGAGACTTAACAAATGTTTGTGTCAGGGTAGTGCAATTTGTCACCTGTGACGTAACGCATCTGTAATAGGCAGAGGCTACCGCTAACATCAGGTGGACGCCATGTTTATATCAGCCAAAATACAAAAAAAATAACGCAGTTTTATAATAGCAACAATAAGTTGCTTAAAGTTTTGAAGCGTTGTAAAAGTGTTCCGGCATGCGTTATTTTCTTGAGAACCAATTTTAGTTTAGCCTGAACAACATCTTAGACCACATCATCAAATACCAACAGATGAGATATTGGTTAATGACAAGCCTATCATGCATCAAAGTCGTCCTTAACGGAATGGAATCATTATATACATCATATAAGTATGTAAATATCAAACCAAGAAGAATTTTCAGGTTTGCCGCCAATTTTCTATATAATTATCATCTGTGCCGAAAGGCTTAATTTATGGCTATACAGCCACGTGAACGAAATTTGTACTAAGCAAAAAGACTTACTTTGATATGCCAGGAAAGATGAAAGAGATCCAATTAATAAGTATTTAATAACCCCAGCACGCCGTTTCATACAACCACGGTAATGTTAACATTACCGTGGTACAACATTGCTCGAGCGTTGTAATGTTCCAAATTAAAAAAAACGCGCCGCAATGGATTTGATTTTTTCGTCCGTAAATTCCATACATTGCGTGTTCATTTTTCAAAAATAATGACAATATTTCCTTCCGTGCATGTTTGAGAATAGTTATTAGTTATACAAGAGTGCAAAGTTGCTTCTTAACCGCGTGTTTAATTTTGATGACCGAGCAAGCGAAGGATTCTAAAATTGAATCACGAGCGCAGCGAGTGATTCAAAATTAGAATCCTGAGCGTTAGCGAGGGAATAAAAAGAGCACGAGGTGAAAAATCTTTGCACTCGAGTGCAACACGTAACTTTTCATTCCACCTCAGCGAGGAAATGACTAAATGCAAAAAAAAACGTATATAATCACAAGATAGGTACACTTTTATTTCAGTTTAGGTATTAATTACTACATTATGACAGGTAAGTATCACAGAATAATCTTTAAATTATAACAAAATAATACTAAGGTATAATTAAGAAAATTTTAAAGTAACGTTGCTACAGTTATTTAAATTGAGTGTAATATTTTTGTTTGGTACTGTAATATTGGTGTTAGTCACTTGTGTACTGTTTTTCGGTAAACTATCTGTCATACTTAATAGTTGTACCGATTCATCGGATTCCCTTGGCGTGAATGTTGGAGAGAGAGGGAGATGGTTAGGTGTTTCATAACGGCTTATTTTTGATGTAGAAGGGCCAGTCCAAGGATCCGATTGAGGCTCTTTCAGTGTAATGGCTCCTACGATGCCTTCACATATTTTAGACTTATTTTGGATGGAATTCTCTATGTATCCCTCTACAACTGCATTGGACTTCCAGCCTCCGTGGCGCTTAAGGGACAGGAGATCAGCTCCGGAATCAGCCAAAAGTGTGGCTGAAGTTCGTCGGAAACAATGAATCGTGTACAACAGGGGTTCTGGAAGTTCAAGAAATGTTTCTATTTCTCGTGGGCTACTGCCAATTTTATTAGTACCCATAGGCTGTCTAACACATTTTCCATTGCGATACTGTAGAAAAAATAGATTGATTGGAGTGTTAAGCGGGCGTAAGGCTTGATATTTCTCAACAATCGTTACGTATTCCTTGCGAATGACGAAGTTGCGGTCTCTTTTTGTCTCCGTATTAAGTAAATTAATTAATAGTAAGTCATCTGAATGTTTCTCAATGTTTTTGACATTAAGTTGTGTTGGTTCATTAGTTCGACATGCTCCGTTTATTCCAATAATAAGAACAACCTGTAACGTAAAGAGTATTGTAGTAGATAAATGTATAAAATTGATATGAACGCATAATTATGCCTATCAACATCTACTAAGTATACTATTTAATTGAGATTAATATACTTAAGTAGATACTGAATGTGCAACAGACTTACTTTTGCCGCCAAATATACGGAATCGGGTGCTTCGTTAAGAAACTTTTCAATATCAGATACTGTGAAAACCTTAGATTTTTTTGGTTGATGACCAGATGAGGCTCTTTTTAAAAATGCCAGGTTAATCCCTAGTCCTCACTGTAGGATACCGTGAGTTTGTGAGGACTAGTTCACTTCCAGGGTGTTAGTATCATAACATTAGTTCGTGAGTAGTGTTCTATGTAAGATTCGTGAAGTGTATCATAATTGTGTGTAATTTTGAATATTGACTAAAGCAGTGATCCAGAAATGTGGATCACAGTAAAGCTATGTTTCCTTTTAGTATATGCGATAAATCATTTTGTTAAGTCATACCAATTGAAGCATACTATAGTCTTGTTGATATTGTTGTAAATAGTTCGATTTTATTGCACATAATTTTTGTTCATCACAATTAGAAAATCATTATATAAATTTAATTTTATCTTATATATTGATTCTAAGCAATCCCTCTGTATTTACGTAATCCAACGATAAAAGATGGTTTGTTATTTTGTTTCTGCATACCCGTTTCGTATCATAAATTACCTTTAGTATTTTGTTAAGCTGATTATATATAAATGGTCCTAAATAATTGTGACACATTTGCCCTATTCTTCCATATGTCTTGACTGAGTCCCATTTGGGTGTTCTCCTGGGTCTAGAAAGTGTTTTGTTCGTTGTTGTTATGGCCGATTTATGAAACCTCAATGCAGTGGCTAAAATAAAAAGTTGACGCACTCTGAGTTCGCTGGTTTCTTGGTACAATTTATCAGTTGGGTACCTAAAAGGTTTTTTATGGGCAACTTTTAGTACAGCCCGTTGTGCACGTTCTGCCCTCATAATGTGGGTTGCATAAGCTGCTCCCCATGAGGTTATACAATAGCTGATAATTGACTTACATAGTGCCGATATTGAAGATTAAAAATACTCTTTCCGAGATGGTGGGATGAAAAAGTATTTATTATTCACACAAGCGAAATAATCTTCCAAGACGAAAACAGGTTCAGAAACCTGTCACGACACATCAGTGAGATAATAATATAATACGTACGTAACACTTGAGGAAAACTGGACGGGCGTTAGGTCATTACCACTTCAGTTTCAATAACAAAGCGCCACGCAAGGAAGTCTTGGATCATTTTGATAAAATATATACATTGTTTTAAGTTAATAGCTTTACTAAGTAAAACAGTGAAGTATGTCAAAGAGTGCTTAAGCTAGTTTGTAATTAAAATGTTTTTAGTTGTGTTTGTTTTGTGTATTGTTGCTGTGGGAGGGTTAGTACCAGGTAAGTCAGTTTTACGCTTCTACTTTTGATGTAGAATAACGTGTTTTTAACAGACTGGAGGTAAAGAAATGGTTTTGTCTACCTAGGATCTTCATCGTTAATGAATCGATTTAAAACAGTGTATTTTGTGTGAGGCGTACTTTCAGATTCGCCCAATATAAATTTCGTCAATATTGGTAAGATAGTTTGATTTTTCAAATAACAATTCTGGAAAAATCTATGGTGTCCAAGCAAATCAAAGGGATTCATTTCGGTGAATGTGCACAAGAACTGCTCGACTTAGTTCCACGCTCCCCCTTCTTCCAGCGGACGTCCAAACACACGGAGAGGCGCCATCCGTACATGGTTGATATTCCCAAGACTCGTACGAAGCGCTTCGCTTCCACTTTTCTTGTGCGTACTGCGAAAGAGTGGAACTCCTTACCGTGGTCAGTATTCCGAGGGATACAACATGGGTGTCTTCAAATCGAGACTAAAGTTTATTACTACTAGGTTTATTCTAGGTAGGTACTCAATTTTAGACCAAATCAATGCTAAACATCAGGCAATGTTTGGTTAAATAAGAACCTATCATAGTGTAACGTGAGAATATGTTTCCTCTATTAATAACTACGGTTTACCATTGTGACGAAATACATAATATGAATTAAATCCAGAAACAATATATTCGTGTTATTAAAATGTTTGGTAGCTACTAGATCGCTGCAAGCCACTATTTAATGCCTGCGAAATTTTCCTTCTGCCTCGAAATATATACTTATTATAATAAATTGAAATATAAAGAAATAATCATACTACGTCAACAAAATGTCAATATCATGCTGCAGCTTCAAACCCAAAATGATGATGTAAATAATGACTGTAAATACAATTCTGAAGCGCTCGTAGCCAAGTTTGCATAGCCATTCTGAATCGATCAGCAAAGTTAAGCAACGTCCGCCGCGGTCATGACTTGGATGGGTGACCGCTGGTTGGGCATTACTACTGAGCACTTCCGTGCTTCGGAGGGCACGTTAAGCCGTCGGTCCCGGTTGTTGTCTTAGGATAGCAGTCGTTACAGCATGGTGGTAGGGCACTTTGCAAATGCCCGCCTGGCTAGCTACCACCCTCAAGTTGAAAATCTGTCGCCAAGCACCTAACGGTGTGTTCCGGCAGCTGTCCTTGAGAGCCAGTTACTCTAGGTTAGTCTGAACAACATCCTCGATCACATCATCACTTACCATCAGGTGAGATAGTGGTCAAAGGCTATCCTATCAGGCATAAAAAAAAAAAAAAAAAAATTTGTATACTTACAAAATCTCATTTAGATGTTATAAAGATAAAGAAGCCCTTATGTAATTTTTTTTAAAGGCAAGTTCAAGCTACTTTTAAAACATATTTTATACTACTTAAATAATATTATATTGACATATTCTACTGTTCAGAGAGTAAGTTCGTAAGGGTTACATTATATTATTTTTGTTATTGTAAGCTAAGATTTTTTTACCTGTAGATGTGTTGTATGGCCTCCATATTTACTAGACGAATTCAGGGTAATCACCTGAGTCACTACCAGTCTTGCACTTCCAAGCGTCCGGTGAATACATCGCCGCTAATCGTGTTTTTTAGGAATAATCTGTGGACAATATGCCTTTCTTGTGTCTTTGGACTCTGCACCAATTATACAGGCACTGTGAGAGATAAGAAAACTGTTTCATTTCACGCGTAATTATTGCTTTTATTGATGAAATAGAAAATATCATCATTTTGTTTTATCTTAGGAACTAATCTCAATGAAATGGATGAGCGAGATATGTGTATCGTTTGGTGTGAGAGAGTGAAAGAGATCGCAGCATAATGGTGATCGGAACGTCTCGTGGCGGTTCGGTGGTAACACGAATTGCTTATTTATCTCTTTCTAACAACAGATTTGACGCATAATATTTGAACATTCTTTCCTTGTCATTACAAACTGCATATACATGTGCGTAGGTATGTATATAGGTAAATTCTAGTAAGCTTTTAGAGCAGTGGTCTTCGGATATAACTAATCTATATATTTCAAATCACTGATTGTAAGGCCTTTGACTAAATCTGTAATTATATATTGATGTAATCGTATATTGATGACTAAACTACTCTATTGTACCTATTAGGAAATAACCTGTAAGGATAGATGAATTGTTTTCATAATGAATAAATATTTCATACTTCTGGATAGTTACAACTCAATAAAACTCAATATAAACTTAAGTAGAATATCCACTATCAATAGTAGAATAACAATCAGTGCATGTCACTGGCTGACACCGAGAGTTATTTAGGTATCACTGTTACAATCCTTACTACCAACTTATTGGCCTGCGTTCGGATAACCTAGCACTCTTCTCTGCTGTGCTCGTAAGAAATAGTACCTAACTGTACAGCAGAGTTGTGTAATAGCTTTGTGTGCTTCTTCATTACTTTTGCGAGCAATCACGCGTTTATATGTGTGGCGCGGTGCTACGGCTGTTGATGTCACAAACCTCACTGCACTGTGAGATTCTTCGGCATTTGAAACAATGGTGGCCGAGCAGTAATAGCTATGGACTGCCATGCCGCAGATTCAGGGTTTGAGCCGCACCGCCAGCTTCACCTGGCTAGTTCATCCACCTTCATGTATAAAATCTGTCGCCAAGAACCTAACAGTGTGTTCCGGCAGCGGTCCTTAAGAGACAGTAAAATTACAGGCACATGAGATCGACTTTCTATCTCAGGGTTACGGGTACAGTGCAATTCATCTGTTATAGGCAGAGGTTAGTCCGCTTAACATCAGGTAGGTGTCGTGCATGTTCCGTCACAATACCATAAAAAGCCATCGCGGCATGTCATAATATTCATTAATATATAATCATTAATTAGTACTGATTTTTTTGTAGGTAAAATAGAGACATTTTTATAATACTAGCTATCAATTCAAAATCATGCATTGTTATGGAGCTCCACTTAAAATTGCCGATGGTTAATTAAAGCATTTTTGTGAATCCGCTGTTCAACAATAAAAATCATTTCATCAGCAAATGTAAATATTACAACATATAATGGTTGAATAATAACATCGCTTTTTATAATACACTAGAAAAAATACTGGGCCTAGAACACTTCCCTGGAGCACTGCGTCATATTTATTTGATCACTTAAAGTATTAGCTAGTATGTTGGTAATGTATTTTTTATACCGGCAGTATGCCCAACGAACTTTTCTTCATATAAAAAAAAATTATAATATACTCTTTAATGAAGATTTTTTTATAAATGAAAGGTTAACCTTTTACCACTATCTCACCTGATGGTAAGTGATGATGTGGTCGAAGATATGTTGTTTCGGCATAAACTAGAATTACAATAATGTTATCTTAGGTTTCGCCCCGTGTCACCCCGGGAACACAATCATTGTAAAGTGTTTGAAACGTCGGGACAAAAATAATGATAAATATACCCGATTTAACCGTTTAAAGTTGTTTGATTACTATAAAATTACAATTATATATCACCGCTTCATTCTTCAGATACAGTTTACAAGGTAGTCCTTTATCCTGCAAGGCATTATTCGCACTTCAGAGAATCGATTTTAATCGATATACGTTTTTTTTATTTATTTATTTACTGGCAACTTTTACTGCCTGCTGCGGTCATTTCCGTTCCGGCTGTCTATTCCCTCATTCTTTTTTCGAGCGAGGCAGCGTTCGCACGTGCCACACGAAATAAGTTTTGCGCAAAATCTTGGGACGCCATCATCAGCATGCCTAAAAGGCGGAACGAAGAAGAGATTGAGCGTTATCAACGCAAAATCAGAAAATTAGAAGGAAAGCAACGCAGATACAATAGAATTGTATACTCTTCGTCCGAGGACTCAGATATATCAGGTTAGTTACCTATTTTCTTTGAATTTGGTGATTATTTCCCCTGATTCCTCGATTACCCCGCCTGGAGGTTGACCGTGTGTCATCACGAAGGTAACTTTTCCCGAGAGGTTAACCGTGTGTTAACACGTGGGTGTATCGTAATCGTCTGAAAGACGACTATGTATAAACTAATCGAGGCAATCTTAAGTATGTAATGCTGGGAGGTGGATCGTGTATCCTCACGAAAGCGACTCATAATTACGTACATTAATCATGTCATGTCAGGAGGTGGATCGTGTATCCACACGAAGGCAAATTGATACATAATTTCCGGGTCAAACATCTCTTTTCATAATAGTTTTTTCTTTTTCCAACATCTCACCTACCCTCAATAACGTTTTGTTATTGCTTTTTTTGTAGATGCCACAGAGTCAGAGTCATCCAAGGACAAATATAATGAGGCAAATGAGATTGAAAACTCTGCTCCAGAATTGGATCCGAACGTTCTCGTTGCCTTAGGAGAAACCACAAACGAGGATCCTAAGTTCGGTCCAAAACTTCACGAGAAATTATCTACTCTCTGGTCACCCATTCTCAAAAAAGGCATGAATAAAGAAATAAAAGAAAAACTAGTAAAAGAGTATCTAATACCGGAAAATTGCCCAATGCTTCAAGCGCCAAAATTAAACCCTGAAATTTCGGCGGCAGTTTCTGAGTGATAAGCGTGTCGAAGCCATACAACAGCAACTAGGACAGGGTATAGCTGCTTTAAACAAAGGTTTAGAACTACTTCTAGACGATGGCACAGAAAAGCTTCAAGCTATAAAATTTCTGAGCGATAGCTGTCGCATTCTGTGCGACCTACATCATGGTGAAACTGAAGCCAGAACAAGGTTTATCACTCCGGGATTGGATAAATCCTTTTTAAATGTCATGCAAGATGCGAACCGAGATAACTTGCTTTTCGGAAATAAGCTATCCGAAAAAATAAAAGCCACAAAGGTTATTGAAAAGCATGGTTTGCAGATCAAGAAGACTCCACCAAATCCTAAGACGACATCTGCTTCTTCATATTATCAACCATCGACGAGCAGGTCACGCCACCAGGGAAACTGGATGGGCCCTCCTCGCTCCTCATCGAACAGGGGGGGGGGGATAGGAGGGCAGAAGAGACAGGAGGTTACAGCGAGCCGGAAGACTCCATCAGGAGTCTCCTCACAGCAGAAACAGTCATCCCAGAGCAAGCAGCCGCGTGCAACGCGTCAACAGTAAAGGTACACGCTGGAAGAATTAAGCATTATTATAGCTGCTGGCTTCGCATAACTAAAAATTCCGAAATACTTAAGTGGGTTTCGGAAGGTTATTCCATACCGTTTTGTAGAAAGGTAAAACAAGTCTACACCCCGCGTAATCTATTTACCCATAGTGAACATGAAGACATGTCACAATCGATAAATAAATCGCGAGACCTTGGCGCTATATCTGAATGCAATAGATCTAAAAATGGTTTTATTTCTAATATTTTTTTAGCGGCTAAACCTAATGGAGGTAAAAGATTTATCTTGAACCTTAAGGCTTTAAATAAATTTATACCCTCTATCCACTTTAAAATGGAGGACCATAGGACAGCGGCTACACTGGTACCTAAAGCGGGATTCATGGCAAATATAGATTTAAAAGAAGCATATCTTTTAGTTCCTATTGCAAAAGAGCACCGTAAATACTTACGCTTTGAATTTGACGGTACTTGTTTTGAATTTTGTGCCATGCCTTATGACCTGTCTGTGGCACCTAGAGTATTTACGAAATTAATGAAAGAGCTGATAAATCATCTACGGAATATGGGTTATAGATCAGTTATCTACCTAGATCCTGTGTATAGGAGACACATATGTAGAATGTCGAAACAATGTTAAGAAAACTCTTGAATTGCTCCAATGTGTTGGCTTCATTGTAAACTATGACAAGAGTAGCCTTGAACCTCAACAAGTATGTAGGTTTTTAGGATTCATGTATAACTCTTTAAATATGACTTTAACATTGCCGGATGAAAAACGGAAAGGTATAATGCAGTTAACTAAAAAATTTATCTCTTTGCCAAGATGTTCTATAAGGGAACTATCACAATTCATTGGGGTGCTTACTGCTGCTTGCCCTGCAGTGAAATATGGTTGGTTGTATACAAAAACCCTTGAACGCCAAAAATATTTAGCCCTTCAGAAATATGAGGATTTTGACGCAAAAATTAAACTAACGAACATAATTTTACCCGATCTTCTATGGTGGAACGAAAATATAATGTCTACGTACAACCTTCTAAGACCCAACAAAAATTTCATCATGGAAATCTATACGGATGCTTCTAGAACTGGTTGGGGTGCCTTTTGCGATGACAAACAAGCAAGTGGTGCATGGAAACTAGAGGAATCATCTTTCCACATTAATCACTTAGAGTTATTGGCCGTTTTCCTAGGATTAAAATGCTTTGCGAGCAAACATTTTGATTGCTCTATATTGCTGCGTGTTGACAATACCACAGCATTATGATATATTAATCGCATGGGGGGCATTCGATTTCCTCATTTAAATAATTTGGCGAAAGAAATTTGGCAATGGTGCGAGAGGCGGAATATTTCAATTACTTAATCAGCATTTTTCCTCTTCTAAAAACTTTCATGGTACTATAAAAGCCGCAACACTTGCTAATCTTTCGTCAATTCCAACTCCTGATCATCCTTCTTTTGACTTCATGCAATTTACTGATTCTGATGTTAAGAGAAACATTGAAGCCATTTCTTCTAACGCAGTTGGCAGTGACTGTATCACTAGGAAAATGATTATATTAGTGCTCGACGAAATTCTACCGGTTATTCAGTACATCCTCAATTACTCCATTGCCCATGGTACGTTTCCTTCCCCCTGGAAGGAAGCGCAGATCATTCCTTTGCCTAAAAAAATTAATCCTACTACTTTCTCTGATTACCGTCCAATTTCTATTCTTCCATTTCTTTCAAAACTCCTTGAACGCCTAGTATACCATCAACTCGCATCTTTCCTTAACAGAAATAATCTTCTGAACCCTTTCCAATCTGGTTTCCGCCCTGGTCACAGCACTACCACAGCACTGGTCAAGATAACTGACGATATGAGGGAAGGAATGGATAACCGGCAACTGACTGTTTTAGCACTGTTAGACTTTAGTAATGCCTTCAACAACGTAGATTTTGATGTACTTTTAGGCATAATGCGTTCTCTTAACATATCTCCAACGGTTATTGCTTGGTTTCGTTGTTACCTGCATGGACGTCGGCAGCGTATACGCATCGATGATACTTTTTCATCCTGGGGTAATACGACTGCTGGTGTACCTCAGGGCGGCGTTCTATCACCTCTCCTATTCTCCATTTTTGTAAATTCAATATCACAACAACTTTCTTCTTTCTACCATCTTTATGCAGATGATTTACAAATCTACGCTCAGGCTCCTCTCAATGAATTGGCAGCAGCGGTTGCGACGGTCAATTCTGATTTACGACAAATTTCCGACTGGAGTAAAGCCTATGGTATCAAGGTCAATCCGGCGAAAACTCAAACAATCATCATCGGTAGCTCAAGAATGGTATCTCTAATAGACTGGTTTCGCTTGCCACAGGTTATCTTCGATGGAGTAGTTATAGAGTACAGCACTGAAGTCAAGAATTTGGGTATCATCATGGACAGTAAAATGTCGTGGGTGCCACAGCTTGCTGAAGTTAGCCGCAAAATGTTTGCTTCTGCTTCTTCCCTTAGAAGGTTGCGAAACTTTTTACCCATTACCACTAAAATTGCGCTTGCACAATCACTTCTACTCCCAATACTTGACTACGCTGACATATCATATCTTGATTTAACCCAAGAGCAGCTCGATAAGCTTGAACGCTTACAAAATTTCTGTATTCGGTTCATATTTGGACTTCGCAAGTATGACCATATATCCGAGTTCCGTATAAAGCTGAAGTGGTTGCCCATACGTCTGCGCCGAAATGCACATATTCTTTATCTACTCTATAGCATCCTTTTCATTCCCAATACCCCTCCATATCTGAAAGAGCGTTTTAAGTATCTTCATCTTACTCATGACTTGTCACTTCGCTCTTCTAACACTTTCCAATTGAAAATTCCTCCACATTGTTCCCAGTATTACAACAAGTCGTTCACAGTGCAGGCTGCACGACTATGGAATGGTTTGCCACTCGACATTAGACGTGCCAAATCTATTTCAATTTTCAAAAGTATGGTAAAAAATCACTATTTATCTTCTATTATATAACACTGTATGTATTTGTATATATTTATGTTATAATAATGTATTGTATTACTGTTTATGCAGTTATTTATTATGTATATAATAGTTTAATATATATGTATTATGCTAGTATGTATTAAGTTTATGTTTGTATTTATTTAATATAACGAAATGAGTACTTATATGATTTATACATTAAAACACATTTTTTTCATGTAAACTATATTTATTGTTCACCACCGTATATCTCTTCTCTTGCTTCTGTCCATCCAAAGGTTGTCTGGAAGAAATCGCTACATAGCGATAAGACCGCCCATTGTACTACCTAAGTATATGTATGTTAATTACTCTTAAGTGTAAATTAGCTTGGTAAACAATAAAGAGTTTTTGTATTGTATTGTATTGTATTTCACTTTTTGCATCTTACATTAACACACATGAAAACAAAGAAGCGGACGAAGAATCTCGTAAAGTTAATGCTGACATTGAGTGGGAAATATCAGATTGGGCATTCCAAAAAATTTTTCAAACTCTGGGTGAGCCAAAAATTGATCTATTCGCTTCTCGTATTAATGCCAAATGCAGTAATTATATATCGTGGAAGCCGGACCCCGATGCAATGACAATCGACGCTTTCACAATCGATTGGCGTCCTAGGTTTTTCTACGCATTCCCACCATTCGCTCTTATTCTAAAATGCTTGAGAAAAATCATTAACGACAAAGCCACCGGCATTTTAGTCTTCCCCTATTGGCCCGGTCAAGCTTGGTTTCCTCTACTCAAAAGAATGCTCATCTCAGATATAGTCATCTTTGAGCCTAATCAGGACCTTTTACATTCAAATTACAGATATCTACACCGGCTTCACAACAGCCTTTCCCTGGGGGCCGCGACGCTCTCAGGACAGCATTTGTCAGACTAAAGACTCCGGAAATAGCCCTGAACTTGATGCTAGCATCCATTTCGGATAATACAATGAAGCAATATTCAACGATCTACAAATTGTGGTGGTCATTTTGCTTTGAAAATTCTGTAAATATCTACGAAGCTCCAGTTTCAGCAATATTAACGTTTCTTGTTGATCTTTTTCGTAAAGGAGCCTCTTATGGCTCTCTAAACAGTCACCGATCTGCTCTATCGTTACTGCTTGGAAATAAAGTTGGATCTGAAGAACGCGTTCAACGCTTACTAAAAGGTTTATACAGACAAAACCCATCCCGACCTAAATATACAAGCACGTGGGATCCAAAAATGGTATTAGACCACGTTTCCACCTGGTACCCCAACAGAGAGTTAAACCTAGTTAAACTTACTAAAAAATGTGCAATTTTATTAGCTTTGTGTACTTCCCATCGAGTACAGACTTTATCGGTCATTAAAGTAAAGAACATTGATAAAACCCCTTCAGGTATAAAGATTTTAATACCTGACATAATTAAAACCTCAGCATCTAACCGTGAGCAACCGGTACTCTTTTTGCCGTATTTTCTAGACAAACCAAACATATGCCCGGCAAAAACCCTCGAAGATTATTTAGAGGCAACATCAGATTTGCGACCTGAAGGCTCAGATCTTTTGCTGAGTTATAAAAAACCTTTTAAAGTTGTAACGTCACAAACCATAAGCAGGTGGATAAAACGTACTCTGGCGGAAAGTGGCGTTGACATCTCAGTATTCAGCGCCCATAGCACACGTCACGCCTCCACCTCGGCGGCGGCTTCAGCCGGAGTCTGTATTGATACTATCAGAAAGACTGCAGGTTGGTCCAGATCGTCTTTGACGTTTGCTCGATTTTATAACCGTCCAGTTATTGACGAAGGAGTATTTGCTCGATCCGTTTGTGGAATTAATAATTAGATAAACACAAATGATTAATGTATGAAGCTTTATTATAAATATAATAAGATGTATCAATCCGTAGAAATACTGTTGTATCTTTGATTCATTTTGATTATTTAATAACGAAATAAGAAACATTGTTTTTTTTTCTTTTACTTTATTTCATTAAAGTTTTCTACTTAGTTCTTGACTGTTTTACTAATGTAAACTCAACCCAATACATCATATCTCTGAACATCTACCTTGTAAACTGTATCTGAAGAATGAAGCGATGATATATAATATAAGATCAAACGAACTTCTTGAAGTGAAGTTCGATCATTATTATATGAATCGCTTCATTCGAAGATACAGAGTTCCCACCCAACCCGGAACCTCAGTAATCATTAGAATATCTCTGAACGTGAATGAGGGAATAGACAGCCGAAACGGAAATGACCGCAGCAGGCAGTAAAAGTTGCCATTAAATAAAAAAAATAAAAAAACATTTATCGATTAAAATCGATTCTCTAAAGTGCGAATAATGCCTTGCAGGATAAAGGATTATCTTGTAAACTGTATCTTCGAATGAAGCGATTCATATAATAATGATCGAACTTCACTTCAAGAAGTTCGTTTGATCTTATATAATAATATAATAGAATTTAGACAAATACTGGAATATACCGTTAAGGACTTAATGACTGATTATCTACTGTACGTATTACTGGTGGTAGCTAGCTAGGCGGGCACTGGTGAAATGCCCTACAACGATACTATAACTATTGCCATCCTAAGACAACAACCTAGATTGTGCCCGCCAAACCATGAGAGCGTCCAGTTACACTAGCGGTCCCCCATCCAAGTCATGGATGGATTAAAAACAACCAAGCTACAAGCGCTTCAATTTAAATATCAATATTGTGCCTGAGGGGGGATATTTCGAGCTTTCTGTAAGTGCCGGTCTATTAGAATCTCTTAAAGAAAAGTCTTTTAGAAATGAAAATTAAATACGCTTAAGGACTAATAAACATGTATTGCTGAAAATATATTATGTTACATTGATCAAGGCCATACAACTTTCTCGATCCAGTCTATGTATGCTGCCACTCTAGTGTACACCCCGGGTTCACCATCGAGTCCACAGGATTTTCCATATGATGTCACTCCAATGATCGTGTACATACACGCTACCTTCTTGCTTTTTACTTGCAAAGGGCCGCCGGCATCACCCTATGGAGAAAATATAGGTCCCAAGATTTTAAATTTACGGGAAGAAAAAATTATAGTCATTGCAAAAATAAAAATATTAAAATATAGGTCCGTTAAGAGATGCGTCTCTCGTGTTCGGACATGCTTTGCCAGTAAAAATTTTGATTTTATCTCACTTACACGGAACATCCCTTTAAGTAAATATTAGTTAACTTCTATTTACCGACAAACAAAGCAGCTATTAATTTATTTTATTTATTAAAATCTATATAACAATTATTTCCATACAAATTGATCTATTCTTGGTAATATCTTTTTTCTTTCCTTGAGAAAAATTACATATGTCGTTTCGAAGCAGTGATGGCTCAGTGGCATTGGCTATGGACTGCCGCGCAGCAATTGCAATGGTTTGTATCCCGCTGCGGGCTTGAGCTTCACCGAATGGTGAAAGGGCATTTTGCAAATGCCCGCCTTAGCAATCACCCTCAAGTAGAAAATCTGTTGCCAAGCACCTAACGGTGTGATCCGGCAGCAGTCCTTGAGAGCCACTGAAATTACAGGCACATGAGACTTACAACTATGTCTCAAGGTGACGGGCGCAGTGCAATTCGTGACTTGTGACGAAATGCATCTGTTATAGGCAGAGGTTAGTCCGCTCAACATCAGGTTGGCACCGAGCATGTTCCGTCACAAGAAAAAGAAGGGCATATTGGCTTAGCAGTTAGAGCATACCCCAGGTATATTATGCCGGAGAGCGCGGGTTCGAATCCCGTACATGAGTAAAATTTTTCTCGTTGTTCTAATTTTGTACTACACCTATACTTAATTACCTGACATGTGTCGCCGGATGTAGCAGTTTTTATATAGCAAAGCTGCGTATTTGCATCGATGCCTTTGGGCTGGTCATGGAGAGGAGGCAGTTTCGTAGCGCACTGTTCTTGATTGAACTTTTCTAAAAACATCTGGAAGTGAACAATTAAGTCAAAACAAATAAACAAAATCAAAAATATTATATAAGGTATTAAAAAAATATATATATTTTGAAAAAGTTCTATAGCTTATGCTCATTGAGGATAATGTAAGAGAAAGGTGAAAGAATTTTTCAAAACCGTTTAGTAGTTTTTAAGTTTATTCGTTACATACAAATATACAAATGTTTCATCTTTATAAGATTAGTGTAGATGTTGATATACAATTATACAATTCTTTACATTACTTTTGTTCTGTCATTACTTAAAAAAAAATTGACGTTAATCTACTATTCAAAGTCAATCGTAATTGTCACTGTTTTTTACACCTTAAACAGCCATTTTATAGTCTGTGACACTTAACGCGACGCAGAAAATGTATGTACGTTGCATTTTGTATTTAGTAATTTCAGTTTATAAATCATGTTGGATTAAAACTTTCCATTCTTATATTCACGTGGAGTTTCAAAAACAATATAACATATATTTACTATCAATTTTTTACTAAAATATTCATGTACCTAATAAAAAAATAGAAAAATGTTCAAAACTAAACGCAAACTTTTTAGTAAAAATAAAACCACGACCGGCGGGATTTTACATTCAATTGCGATTATTATTGTGTTTTAATTTACCGTTAAGGGTATATTTTAGACGAACGCCCCCATACAAAACGCAGCTCCAATCTCATTTTAATAATAGCGAATAAAACTCAATGATTTTATACCTACGTAATCACTACCCTAATATCAAGGTTTGTGGTGCATCAGATTTACATTAAATTATACAGTTTTGAAATTACACTAGCTCAATAACTCGTAATTTTAGATAAAAGAAAGACCCAATTTTAAGCATCTCTTTCAAGAAAAATAAGCATTTTTTTAATATTTCTATTGCACCACAAACATGGGGAATATAATCAATTTTCTATAATGGGAAGTTATTTATACATGTGAACTATACTTTTTAAATAAATCTGGAGCTACGAATAACTGGCTCAAACTCCTAAAAACGAGTGCTATATACTAAACGCTATATAATAAAAATTTTATTATTAGTCCAAAAGGAAAAGGATTTAAGCCTGAAACGATAGGTCTAATAATACACTATATTTACATGCGAGTTTTTTTTTAATAACAAGTTGAGTTTATATAAAAGTTCACGCTTTGGCTGGCATATGTCCTTAATAATATTTATCAGCGTTATTCGTTGTTAAACTTTCTTTCATTTTTGAGAAAAGCATTATACGAGTACAAGCCTCAACCAGTAAGAAGGTCATCCTGGCCTCGTATATAACCGGACCTTACCTACGTTCGGTCCGGTAAACTCATACATGGCCAGGACAGCTGACTTGCTGAATTTTGCAGTAATGTACTATTTCAAATATATACAGACTCGGTAAAATTGTACAAATTCTGAAATTGGAACATAAGTACTATATCAGTACTTCAGTACTTAATATTATAAATGCGAAAGTAACTCTGTCTGTCTGTCTGTTACGCTTTCACGCCAAAACTACTGGACCGATTTGAATGAAATTTGGTATGGAGATAGTTTGAGACCCGGGAAAAAACATAGGATAGTTTTTATCCGACTGCGCAAAAAGAGGTTCATGTTTTCGCGCGATAACCGACATACGCGCGGCGGAGCCGCGCCCGGAAAGCTAGTATATTATAATTCAACATTAATTTCATCGAAAAAAAGAGATGCCATTTTGTAACGTTGGTTGAAAACAATGTGTGACGTAGCAGTTTTTTATATAAGCATTATCGACTCTTGACATGTTTTTTTTTGTGATTGAAACTGTTATTATTTGTGTTATGTAATTTTTCAATTAGCTATTTCAGTTATCATGAAAAAATAATTCTGAGGGCAAGTATTAAAATAAATATTTTCGGAGACATGTACTAAATAGAATCCTAGGGAATCTCTGAGGGATCTTTTTAAATATATTGATTACTAGCTTTCCGGGTGCGGCTCCGCCCGCCCGTATGTCGGTTATCGCGCAAAAACATTAACCTCTTTTTGCGCAGTCGGATAAAAACTATCCTATGTTTTTTCCCGAGTCTCAAACTATCTCCATACCAAATTTCATTCAAATCGGTCCAGTAGTTTTGGCGTGAAAGCGTAACAGACAGACAGACAGAGTTACTTTCGCATTTATAATATTAGTACTGATAGTACTGATGAGAGCGTTGTAGACACCTATATTGAATAAACGATTTTGACTTGACTTGACCAGTTAAGAAAACGATAAAATAGTATGTTACCTTTTTCAGCTCATTAGACAACTCATCCTGGAAAGTTTTGTAACCCCATCCCGTGGCCACGGCTCGTCCGTCGTTTATATCATCCCCGGTATGAAGACAGGCTGGGACTAAAAACTCGCTTAAAATCACCCTGCAATCAAACAAAAAACAATTATGAGGCGCGTGCTACTTCTCCACTGCCTCGTATACTGGGGGCCAACTCCCACCATTTACGAAACCATCATTAGCCGTCCTGGACAGGAGCGCTTTGTTTCATGCCAAAATAATCATACGCATTCACGAATTCTAACCGCCTCATAATCACCTCGAACAATATTGGTTTGAATGAAATATGTATCACGGATGTGCGAGCGACGTACAAGATGTATATAATATGGCGTTATCCTTCTCGCACTGCTATGATGTTATGGAACAGTTTTACCATAGTTTTACGATATATTATCGCTGCAGAACAACTGACTGTAATTTTCTTGGTTTTAAATTAGATTCGTACGTTTTAGTATATTTACCGTTTGTTAATGAATAATGGTATCTATAAACACAAAGAAAACTTGCATAAATGTAGTAAAGGTCAAACCCGTACAGAGGCGAATTAATTATTCTAAGGTTAAGAAACGTCCCCTGTCATGAATTGGATGGGTGACCGCTAGTGGCATTACTACTGAGCTCTTCCGTGTTTCGGAGGGCAACATTAAGCCGTCAGTTCCAGTCGTTGTCATAGGATGGCAGTCGTTGAGACATGATGAGGGCTTTTTGCAAATGACCACCTGGCTAGCTGTCGCCCACATATAGAGAATCTATCGACAAGCGCCTAACGGCGTGTTTCGGCATCTGTCTTTGAAAGCCAGTAATTCTAGGTTAGCCTGAGCAACATCTTCGACCATATCATCACTTACCATCAGGTGAGATAGTGGTCAAAAGCATAAGCATACCAGCTAAATATAAGAAAGTAACATTTCTTAACACTCGGCAAGGAGTTTGAAATATAATTAGTTGAGTTGAAATTGTACGAATCAAGTATATACACGAAAAAACATCTAGATATACATCGCTTAATCATTTTGACGTTACTTAGCTGTCATCAAATATTTTTTTCAGCATTTATTTCAAAGAATAATAGAAATAGAAACATTGTTCTTAATTTAATCATATACTTATTATATTAAAAACATTTTCATCGTAAAATAGTGAAATCAAGTTTAAATCTGCCGCTAGAAAGTTTTTTTTTAAGATGGATATATATGACGGATTTGACGTTGGAACAATAATTTGAAATTTTTGTTGGAACTTCGTATCAAATGTCACGTCAGAGTATGCGAATAGAGTGAAAAATTTGTTATGACGTCATCAAAGCGCCGAGTGATTCCATTACCGTTTGTACGCTTGTTTAATTGACGTGGAGGTATAAAACTGAGCAGTAAGATTAAGTTATTATAACTTTATGAGGTGAGAGTTGGCCCTCAGGCCGCGTTGAATGATAACCGGGATCAAAATCCTGATTGTGACTTGTTTGCAGATGGATTGATATAACTGTTGTCTGTATGTTTAAAAAAGTTATTGAGACCGTAGAGTGTATTAAGTGTGTTAATTATTTAATTTTTAAAGTAATTTTTAATTGTCATTCATTGTATTATGTTTATTCAATAATGTAATATATGATCTGTTGGCTGAATGATTTCATTAATTTTTTGTGAGAATAACAGAAAAATATGAATAATTATTGTAAATTTGTACCACTGTCATTAATTGAATAAATAAATAATATGACATATGTTATTGCAAAAGTCAATGAAAAAATCCGTGATAATCAACAAAACCTGCACGTGGGTTGCTTTGCTGTATACTAATATTTATCTCCTATGATCGTAAGCGGTAATTTAGGTGTTGTACTGGTAGTTATATTTGTTAGTATTTCTTTATTCATTCATACAGTATAAGTTATACTCACAATTTTTCCAATTCCAGGAGTGCAATATCGTTATACATTGTTGGTGCTTTGTACTCAGGGTGTTTGTGGATGTTTTTCACTTTGAAACGATTCTGATTGCTGAGGTCACTTCGCTTTAATATACCTAACGCGACGTATGATACCGGACCACTGGAAAATAAAAGATTTACATTTTACACTGAAAGAAAAATATATTGTAACATTCTTGCTGGCATAGAATAGAATAATATTCATTGCCAATAAAAATAACAAACATATATTATTCAGAAACATGGTATTAAACACGATAAAGGAATGAGATGACAATAGGGGTAAAATCAGCACTGTACTGTACAGACCTTGTGGTTCATGCAGGGCTGGTTTTCAGCATATCGCCCTTTCCCTACAGCTGATCTTAATTTAAGTACAAAAGTCTAAAGAAGGTATTTATAAAAACAATGTAATACATCAGAAACAGCTGTTGTATGCAAAACAGTTTCGTTTCATAGAGAAAAATATTTTTTTTCGACAAATAACATATCTAGATATGAAATTAAAATAATATGTTAGAGCACAAATCCAAAGGCATAGATAGTTTTTCAATAAAATGTACCACAAAACGCTCAGGTAATAGAATAGTGAAAGGGCTAACTCCGCTCGCTCGAATGCAGGAAGAATGAATGGTGTGATGTAAAGTAGATGTGTAATGTGTACTGTCGGTGTGCGTTATGTAAATTACAAGTAGGTATAAAACGTTGGCGTGGCTTTGTGTTGTCCCTAATGATGGGGTAAGAGCAGGGGGTAAGAATAGCACCTACCGTTACGTAAGTAATAGAGATACGGGTAGTGGTAAAAGTCTATACCGTTACCCCAACCTTACCCACTACCTTAACAACACATACCATCTTGCCATTACCCATACTTTTAAATTCACCGTACCTTTACCGTTACCATCCCTGTTATCCTGACAGCAGGTCAAAGCAGGTTCAAGTAAATGACCTATAAAATGTGAACTAAAAGTAAAAGTCTTCGCAAGCAAATTTTCTGAGCAAAAATAATTACATTGTAGGTACCAATTTTTATAGATATCAATTTATTGATTATATTGCATTGTTTTTACTTCGCTATATTTTTCAATTCTTCATGTTGGTTCCTGTTTAGAAAACAGCAGAAATACCACTTATCTAACTAGAACGACAGCCGAGCGGTAATAGATATGGACAGCGTGCTGCTGCGCCATTGTTTGATCCCCACACTTCACCGTATAGTGGACCTGGCTAGCTACCACCCTCAGATAGAAAACTTGTCACCAAGCACCTAACAGTGTGATTCGGCAGCAGTCCTCAAAAGCCAGTAAAAATTACAGGCACATGAGACTCAACAACTGTATGTCTCGGGGTGACGACCGCAGTGCCTCATCAATTGTATGTTACATCAAGTAGGCCTCGTACTTGTTCCGTCACAACTCACAATCACATGAAAAAAATAACATACTTAGGGGGTAAAGAAACTTACCTTCTCTAGATTACACTTATTTGTGTAATTACCTTATCGCTTACAGAAGAGGAATACACTTACTGATTTCTAGTTGTTGTACAATGACCAGCTGTCAGAACAAACTTCTCACTTATGAGGGATCCACCGCAGAGCCAAATGAGTTCAGTAACGTTTTCATATCCAAGTAGCGCCTGGAAACAGATTTAAGATGTTAAGGAATACCATAATTTAAAATAAAGATAATTAATGAAAATATTAGGATGGTGCTATTTTAAGTGATATGTCACTGCATCTGAAAACAGTTCTCATACATAATACGAACTTTATTATACAGGACGTCCCACGGATATATCACATGGAGGGAAAGTACCTTGAATATAGTTGATGGAACATTTCACTGAAGGAAGACATTATTTGAATTTTAAAAACAATTTAAACTGCATTCATAGCTATTTAAATAATCACATAGTTGAACCGGGAATCGAACCCGTTACACGAGAAAAATACTCATCCTGTAGCGTTATCATACCAATCGAAAGCTTCATTAAAAGAATTTTTTTTCAATAACATAGTGTCAGAAATAAAAGGAAGACATGAATTTTAATATTTGATGTGAAATTTTGTTCAGAAAAATGAAAAGTGTATGGCGTAAGGACATACAACTGACATTGTCATAAGTCCCTATTACTAATGTATTATCATAAGTCCCTATTAATAATTAAAATAAACAAAACATACCAACTTGAAACGTACGCGTCATTTCCCTATTATAATTTAAGTGCATAATAAAGAGATACGTAATTAGTAGGTACCTGGTTGTGGTTGTATGCAACAAATCGAGCCGTATCCCGAGCCGAAAGACGCGTAAATAATTTCGTCCATCGCAATGCGGCTGGCTGATAATAAAGAAATAATTCTAAATTCTAGCTCGAGGCCCACCTGATGTTAAGCGGGCTAAACTCTGCCTATAACAGATGCATTTCTTCACAAGTCACCTCGAATTGCACTGCGCCCGTCACCTTGAGACATGGTTTTTAAGTCTCAATTGTCTGTAATTTCACTGGCTCTCAAGGACTGCGGCCAGAACACACCGTTAAGTGCTTGGCGACAGATTTGCTACTTGAGGGTGGTCGCTAGCCAGGCGGGCATTCTCAAAATGCCCTTCCACCATGCGGTGAAGTTCACCCCGCGGCGGGATTCGAACCATGGACCTGCTGTTCGGCAGACCATAGCCAATGCCACTGAGCCATCACTGCTTTTGTTATTTTTAAGGTGTAAACTGACGTCTATGGCCGAAAACGCAATTTTTCAGTATTTTCTTTCTTGTAGCAAGGTTTCGTAACCATTTTACAAGATCATGGTCTTTGCGAATTTCAAATCATATTTCTCGTACTATCTTTATCAATTATTGAACAGCAATGCACATGTTTCCATAATTCACCCCTGGAACGGTCAATACATACTGACTAGCAAAAGCTGAGCTTTGTGAGGCAATAAGTAGATTAACTACGATGTATTTGCGTATTGAGTTTAGTTCTGTTTCAGCGATGTTAACTCTTTGGTTATATAACAGATGGCGTTAGTAGTATAATAACATTGTATCCAATGAATACAAAATTGTTAAGACGCTGACAAGTGTTAAATAGCTTTACTTGAACAGATTTTTAGCAAAATGTATTTAGTTTGTATCAGTAAAAATAAAAATAAAATTGCAAAATTACTCTTAATTACGCTTGTAACGTAAATATCCTTATTATTTAAGTATGAATGTGAATGAAAATATATTAATAAAATAGCAATCCCTTATCTTAATTAAGTACCTTATCCTATTCAGTGAGCACACATTCAGGGTCATATAAAATGTTTTCTCTAACACAATGGACGAAACTCAAAAATATATACTAATGCACATAACACCCTACTCACATCCACGTGAGAAGTTGCATGCTGCTCATTTGGCGCACTTTTCCCTTAATCGCCTCTTACGACCCCCGCGGGAAGAGATGGGGAGGGGACATTCTAATCTGGCACCCCACGGGTATGGCTTACATTACTACTTGCATACTACTTCCAGACTCAAAACCAAGAACGCGCTAAAGCACAGTACATAAAACATATCCTTCATCAGAGGGGTGGGTATTAACGTTATTTTGAGAGCGATTTAAAACTTAACCCACCATATGCGTGAACTCATTCATCTCGGCCACTGTGGAGCCAGTGAAGGCTTCACCTGCGTAGTGGTGACATCTGTTGGCCCTTTTCATACTTCCAGAAGCAGACTTGCTGCACGGAAACACCAACTTTTCCTGATATTCAATACATTCTGGAATTATATAAGAATATATAAATCTGAATAACATGTCGTACAAAGAAGTAAAACAGGTGGCTTTAGACAGAACAAAATGGAGATCATTGCATAACCTGCACCGACAAGAGTCTAACTCTTAAATTATTTTCTCTAGTCTTAACTAAAGAATAAGAAACGTATTGTATAATGGAAAAATTGTATATGAATTTTCGGAAATCGGTTTAGATTATAGTGGGTAGGACTATAGGACTAGTACTCACTGTCCCAAGCTTTCTGTCCTGTCTTTTGCTGAGTCAGCAAGGATGGTATAGAACTACAAGCACCTGCACTTCCATTAGTCAAAGTCTTCCTGAAATGTGAATAAAGTTTCAAGTCAATAAAAAAATAAAGAATATAAAAAAAAACTTGAAAACTATTCCGTGGGGCTTGAAATAGCAAATGTGTTTTGATTTATTAAATACAGTTATTCTCTTAACACAGTGTTTGAAATGTTATGTAAATAAACCGTGTTATCTCACAGAAATACATTCTGTAAACTATGAGTATCTCACAGAAATACATTCTGTAAACTATGAGTATCTCACAGAAATATGTAAATCTTCTACAAGCAAGAAGGATTATAAAATTGTAATATTTCGTGGAATAAGAAAGCAGATTTGAACCAGAAATCTTATTGTCTACCCCAATGGTAATAGAGATTAACTTAATTTTGTAATTTGAACTCTAATTTGTCTTTGCTTTTTTTGGTTTTATTTTTGTAGCATCTGCGCTTCTATTGGTGTAATCTACACTACAAGTCATTCTGTTAAGTAAATATGAAGTGAATAAAAAATCAACGAATATAAAAAAAAAAACATAAATAGCGTTCAATTGCCACTTGATATATTATAAAAGTGTGCTTTGATTTTTACAAATATAAGTATTTTCTTAAACTAGAGCTTGACGATTAATTAATAAACCATAAGAAGTATCTCACAGAAATACATCCTCTATACGGTAAGAAGGATTATAAAATTGAAATATTTTGTGTAGTAAAATAAGCAAGCAGATTTGAACCAGCAACCTTATTGTCTAACTCGAATGGTGATGAAGGTAAACTTTTGTGATTTGAACTCCAAATTGACTTACCAAATTTCCTCGGATGAACTGTGTAAAAATTTGGTAGCATCTGCGTATTCATTGGTCAAAGTCATTCTGATATGTGAATCAAGTTTGAACTTAAAAAATACAATATTTTATAAAAACCGAGAAATGCGTTCAATTGTCGTTCGAAACATTAAAATGTGGTCAGATTTTTTATACACAACTGTTTTCTGATCATATTGCTTTAAATGTTATGTAAATTAATCGTACAGAGTGTCTCTGTGGCATATAAATAGTGTCCTCCAAAAATGTACAAATTATCCCACTGAAATTCGACCTCTAGCATTCAAGATGAATGATAAGAATAAGGCTGCTGAATCCTGCAACGGCTTTCGAAACATATTTAGTTAATAAACTGATAAACAATATACAATATTAAATATTACCGGCTTTTATACACACTCATATTATCGACTTAGGTTTCAGGCACATTATTTTATGTAGGGCATTGAATATGCTTCTACTATTACGAGCAAATACATACATACATAAAATCACGCCTCTTTCCCGTAGGGGTAGGCATAGAGACCACTGATTTCCACATGCTATGAACCTTATATATATCTCTTTCGCTTCATCTACACTCATCAATCCTAGGGTATAATTGGGGTACTCATGACCTGGCCTTTTTTCAGAACGTCTTCAATCTGATTTAGGAACGTTCGCCTAGGTCTTCCCCTTCCAACACTTCCGTTCACTTGTCCCGCGTATACCTGTTTTCAATCTCATTTCATTCATTCTCTGTAGATCCAAACTAACTTAACGTACCTCTCTCAATGTTTGTCACTACATCCTCAATCACACCAAATCGTTCCCTTATCACACTACATGTTCCTTATCTTGTGAGAGACACATCAAGTGACCACGTTTGACTCCAATCATCCTTCTCAATGCTCTCAGTAAATACAGTTGGTTATTAAATATGTTTAGAATACACGACATTAAACTACAAAGACTTAACATAATTTTAAACGAAAATATTAAGTAATAATAAATATTTCAAACCCCCAATGTTGCTTGATGAAATATTCATGCTTCTGCACTTTCGTGAAGCTCGTGAATGTGTTGGCGTTACATTTGTGGTCGGAAGCGGGCGCTGAAGAGACGACTCCTCGAAGGTAGTATCGGGTTTTTCCTTTATCAGTGAATGGGAATGCTAAGCCTCCGCCACTATCGCCTTTACAAACAGCTACATTAGCTGAAAGTAAAGCAGAACATTTCTTCGCGATGCCATCAACACTAATATTATAAAGAGGGTAGATTCCTTTTTTGGATTGTAATGTATGGACATAAAAACTACTGGATCGATTTGGAGAAATCTTTCAAATCCTACATTAACTCTGATGAGCATAGGTTATAGAATATTTAAAAAAAAAATGTATAATGAATTTTTGTTATGCCTACAACGAGGCAGCGATACATAATTGTGGTTTGTTTGATCCCTTGCTGTATCTTTATTTCTTAATATATATTATATTTAAGGATTCATTCTATAAATCATACACTTTAGAAACAAGATTATATAAAATTTTCTCGATCGAAAAAAATCCAAATTTACATCTAAAAAACGAAATAAACCCTTAGTACGGCGTAAATAATTAACGGAGAGTCATCCGTATTTGAATAATAATAAAAACAACATGTTTTCTATAACTTACACATTACATTTTTCAAATAGGTATTTGTTTTAATTATACGAAGAAAATACTCAAATTCACCCATGTTCCGCCCATTTTAGTCAGAGCCGCGATGCTTTGTCCCTATCCGCTTTAGTAATTCTTCGGCCGTCGGACGAAGACGGATACTGTTGGCGTGCCTTACTTACGCACACATACCTACGCGGCGCGCTTAAAAAGCTCGGTGCGCTCTTAATTGCCCGTGCGAAACCTGCGCGGCCCGCTAGATGCATATATAATTCAATCATTGCAACTTTTGCGTTAAAGCCTGATGAGCAAATAAGCTCATAAAATGACAAAGAAAGACATTTATTTTAAACCTTTCTTTTTAAGACGGTTGAACGATAGGAATGAAGGCATAGATTTGAGCCATGCTAGCTCAGTTTGCGGAGCGTGACCCAGCTATAGGGATGGATGGTCGCAGGTTTGAATCACGTTAGTGGTCCAAAGATTTCCTTTCGTTGTAACTTTGTGAGTAAAGAATCTAATTTAGTGATAATTGGGACATAAACATGTGGTCAAATTGTTCAACCAGTGATGAAAAATGGAACAAAGTGGCCCTTATAGACTAGCACAGAGTCGCTCGACGAGCTATGGAGAGAGCTTTGCTATAGGGGTTTCTTTGCGCGATAAATTCTGAAACGTGGATATTCGCCAAAGAACTAAGACACGGTAATATTATCTATACAGTATTCTAACTCTGCTGTCCTTGAAATAGCTACCCACAGCCGCGGGGTAGGTAAACATGCTATAGGGCTGCCCGCCTCCAGCACTTTAATTACATTTGCCTACTTTGTATTTCCTTTCAGTTTTGTGATTGTAAATATACTTTTTTCATGTAATCAAATAAAATACTTTGTTAATTACATAGGACGTGTTCAATAAAAATGCGTGTTGCTTTTAGATTGTTAGATTAAGGGCCTGTTTTAGTTATTTTAAACATTTTTTAAAATCTGTAACTCAAATAGCACTGAAAATTTAGATTAAATAAAATCATTTACATAAAGTTGAACATAGTTCTGCCAACCCTGCCACTGTTGACATTGTACTCAGAAACTTACTCAAGAAAAACAAAAATACTGTTCATATCTAGATAAAAGTGTGTTACAAGTGTTGATACATCTCTGATTCGACGGGACGGGCGTTATCTAAGCTAAGTCCTAACTCTAAAGTGCTAAAATCTTGATAACTAAGTTTTATTTATCTACCTACAGAAATCTTTTTAGTGTGCTATTTGACATTTTATGTGAGATCACCCTCAATTTCCAAGTTTTATATCTGTCATATTCAACTGACAGTTGAAAATTTGATACTGACAGACAAATAATATTACCAGCGTAAAAATTTTCCCACAAAAATAGGGAAAAATAAAAATGGCTATCTGTGTTAAGTGTAATAAGTTTTTAAAGCCCACTGAACTTAAACAGTGCTCCAAGTGCGCAAATCTCGAGGCAATCCCTCGCAAGCGGGTCCCTCGGATACTCCCTCACAGTCTGGCCCCACGGGTACTCCATCGCAGGCTGGCCCCTCCAGTACACCGTTTCAAGAGATCTGCAGTCCCAGCGTTGAATACCCAAATTCAACTGGTTTGGATGAAATAAAGTTGTATCTACAAGAGATAAGGCGTGACATTAAGACCCAAAACGCGAGCACGCAGAGCAAGATTCAAGATTTAACTGAGAGTGTCAACTTCATATCATCAAAGTTTGACAAGGTTCAAGAAGAGCTGGCATCTTCCCTCGAGAAGATCAAAAAACAGGACGCGGAGATTGACTCGCTTCGCGGTGTAGTTTCTGAACTGACGACCCGTCTAAGCCAAGTCGAGCAGCAATCGCGCGACTGTAATTTGGAGGTGCAGTGCGTGCCTGAGCGCAAAACAGAAAATTTGAAAACGGTCGTGAAGCAACTGTTGTCCACGGTCGGCTGCGATCTGCCACCCCACGAGCTGGTGAATTACCACCGAGTGGCGAAGAAGAACCAGGAAAGCGACAGGCCTCGCTCGATTGTAGTAAAGCTTGCGAGCCCTCTTGCGCGCGACTCAGTTCTAGCGGCAGTAAAGACTTTCAACAAGGCTCATCAGCAAGAAAAACTCAACACATCTCATCTGGGACTCCCCGGGGACAAAAAGCCTGTCTACGTCTGCGAGCATCTGTCTCCTGAAAACAAAGTCCTGCACGCGGTTGCACGTAGAGTTGCAAAAGAAAGGAAATTTGAGTTCGTCTGGGTGCGGGGAGGCAAAATCTTTATTAGAAAAGACATCAACTCCAAAAGCCTTATCGTTAAAAACGTAGATTTTCTTAATTCCCTATAATCATATAAATCACTTATACTCCCAATAGTCTACATAAAATTAACTTAAATTTTATGTTTTCTGTGCAAAGAAAAAACGCTTTTTGTAATCTTAAAGTTGTATATCAAAATGTCAATGGTCTTCGTACCAAAACCCATGAAATTCAGGCAAATATATTAAAACTAGATGTGGACGTTATTCTATTAACAGAGACTAATTTAAATGAATCCGTTTTTGATCATGAAGTTGTAGATAGTAGGTATTTAGTTTTTAGGCGCGACCGCCACTCCACAGTCGCTGAAAAAGTGGACGGAGGTGGAGTTCTTATAGCTATTCATAAGAAACACAACCCGATACGTAAACTAAAATGGGAATCCACTAAAGAAAATCTTTGGGTAGTAATCAAGTTTGGACAGGGAAGCTCAGCCGTAGAACTTTGCATATGTACGCTATACCTTCCTTCCCCTGCTAAATTTGATCCTCTAGAAATATTACTAAATAATGTCACAAGTGTCCTTGCAAACAAAATGTCTAAAAATGCAATACTTCTTTTAGTTGGTGACTTCAATAGACCGTATCTCCAATGGACTCGCAGTGCAGATATTAATTCAAGTTCCTTGGTACCCAGTGCCCCTACGGATAACATTGACAGTTTGCTATGTGACTCACTTGCATTTAGTGATCTCCATCAAATGTGCATGATACCAAATTCAAACGGACGAATTCTCGATTTAGTCATTACAAATTCACCTGAACTTGTCACTGTATCTCAAGGCACCGTACCGCTTGTAGAGCTAGAGACACACCACCCAGTTCTAAGTATTTCTGTTAAAATCAAAGTCAATGCAATAAGATCTCCTAAAGTCAATAGAGCGCCTACGTTAAATTACTCAAAAGCCGACTACCAAAGCATTCGAAATGAATTGGATGAGATAGACTGGGAAGATGTCTTCGGCCCTAACCAGACAATAGATGAGACCGTCGATGCCTTCTATAATGTTCTTTTACCCATAATAACGAAGAATATTCCTATGCGAAGGAAAGGCCAAAATAAGTTCCCGTTCTGGTTTAGCAGATCTTTGATCATTAACTTGAAGGAGAAGGCAAAATATCACCGCAAGTTTCGGTTGTATGGCAATCCTCTTGATCAGCTTACATATCGGTTACTCCGCGAGCGATGTGATGATCTATTAGTATCAAGTATTAATAATCTGAAATCAGAAGCTAAAATATTTATCAAAAAAGATCCAAAATATTTCTGGTCTTTTGTTAAATCACTTCGAACAAACAGTAGCGATATACCGGATGAGATGTTTCTTTGTGATAATCATGTTCAGGGTGGCCAGCATATTGCAGATCTGTTTTCTGTATATTTTCACTCCTCCTTTCAACCAAACACTAGACCCACAAATGACAGTGAACATCAAAATAATCACCCATCCCTTGATTCTTGTTTCTTTACAGAATCTCAAGTACTAGCATCACTAAAATCGCTCGACCACAACAAAGGACCTGGTCCTGATGAAATACCTCCTGTATTTCTAAAGTCTTGCTCGTCTAACTTGGCAAAACCCTTACAGTTGATTTTCAATAAATCTCTAATGTGTGGAACTTTCCCTTCCAAATGGAAAGTCGCACATATAACCCCGATTCACAAAAAAGGGGACTATGGTGATATCTCTAACTTCCGACCGATCTCAATCCTCTCAGCAGTAGGCAAACTTTTTGAATCCATGGTCCAGAAGATAATTTATTTTCACGTAAAACCACTGTTTATTCCGCAGCAACACGGATTCTTAACTGGCAGGTCAACCACATCGAATCTCGTTGATTTCGCCACTGATATTACACAGGCTTTCACAAGTGGTCACGAGGTACATGCAGTTTATACAGATTTTTCTAAAGCCTTCGATGTTGTTGACCACCAGTTACTGATCCAAAAGCTGGGTCATGCTGGAATTTGCGGGTCGCTACTGCGGTGGTGCGAGTCTTACCTTAAGAATCGCTCACAAATTGTGAAAGTTCGCGGTTTTAAATCTGTACCGACATCGGTACCATCAGGCGTGCCGCAGGGTTCCCATTTGGGTCCTTTATTTTTCCTGATCTTTGTAAATGACTTGTCCTGCAATTTAAACTCCAAGTTTCAAATGTTTGCCGACGACTTAAAGATATATCGGGAAATTCAGACTCCCCTAGACTTTGATATATTACAGCGTGACTTGAACACGATAAATGACTGGTGCGCTTGCAATAACATGGTGTTGAACTCCTCAAAGTGTTTTTATCTAAATTTATCCAGAAAAAAAAATCCAACCAAGGCAATCTATTATATAAATGATATTCCACTTGTGGAGGTAAATTCCATGCGCGATCTTGGAGTCATTGTCGACACCAAATTAGATTTTATAGAACATATTGATAGTATTTGCAAAAAAGCTTCTCGTCTGTCAGGTTTTGTTATTAGGCAGACTAAATTCTTCAAGGATCCAGACGTATCAAAATTGCTTTTCAACTGCTATGTGCGTAGTCAATTGGAGTACTGTAGCCCGGTTTGGAACCCGTCCTACAAAGGACATATAGAGAGGTTGGAAAAACTTCAATCTAGATTTTTGTACCATCTTTCATACTCAAACAATCTCTGTCGCATACTTGATAGTTATGAATCAAGGTTGGCATACTTCAATATGTCTCCACTTCAACAGCGAAGAGATATTGCGGATATAATGTTTCTACACAAACTAGTTAACGGATTTATCGATAGTTCTCTGCTGCTGGAACATGTAAAATTTGCTATTCCACGTTCTTGTAGCCGTCTCCAAAATAGAAAAACGTTCAGCCTACCTAGAACTCGCACAAACTATGGTCAGCACTCATCACTGTATCGCATTTGTAATGCATACAATACCATATGTCAGGACTTGGACATATTTGACCTCTCGGTACCTAGTTTCAAACGGAAACTTCAAGAATTGGTGAATTCTTGGGATGAGGCCGATATGCTAAGTCTTCCTAATTTATAAATTTATTAAGTGTTATATTCAAGTTTCTCACTAAAGTACTTAAAATTTTGCAGGCTGTGTCCACTTCGAGAAGGTGACACTCGCCCTACGCATGTCTTTGTTTTTGTATCACGGATTAAGCATAAAGAGTGTATCCAGTTTTGTGGACCAAATAAAAAAAAAAAAAAAAAAAAAAAAAAAAAAACATACTCTCCAGGAACGTATGAAGCCGAAAACGTGATTATGAACAATTTCTTCGATAAAAAAAATTATCAAACATGACATCATTTCGGTTTTTAAATGACTAGAACTAAAAGATACTATCATCAAACCATGTGGAAATTATACCAATAGATAGAGCTTGTTATTTATTAGTAACGTATGAAGCCACATTTTCTAATTCAGCTATAGTTTTTTAACAAGAAAAAAAAAACTACAAATCTAACAATTCAAGCTCTCACGCACTCCGTTTAGTGCCCGCCTAGGCGCCATCGAGATATGACGCGTGTCGTTTTCTCCAACAAAATTCTGCCGGTCAATTACGTGCTAGAAATAAGTTAAAAAATTAATTAAAAATGCAAAGTATGATGGAGTTGAACAGCCAACAGCGGCAGTCAACATGTATGTTCTCCCTAAATAAAAAAAAAAACTTTCTCGATGGCATTGTTTTCACGCGCCATAGTATAAAAGTATAGTATGGTTTTGGAAACAGATTATAGCTGTCAGAATCGGGAGTTTTTTTTTATTTTTTTTTTATGCTTGATAGGTTAGCTTTTGACCACTATCTCACCTGATGTCAAGTGATGATGTGGTCGAAGATGTTGTTCAGGCTAACCTAGAATTACTGGCTCTCAAAGATGGCTGTCGGAACACACCGTGTAAGCACTTTTCAGTGTTTACCGCTATGTGTCCTTAAGAACCATTAATTTTGCATTGTGGCAGGGCATCTTGCGCATGAGTGCCTGGCTATCTACCACGCTCAAGTTGAAAATCTGTCGCCAAGCACTTATCAGTGTGTACCGCTGTGTCCTTGTCCTTGAGAACCAGAAATTTTGTGAATAAAGTTACTCTGATTTGGCTGAAAATTGAAATCAAGGTTGTGCTGGGCGTCATAATTCCCAAAATGGACTTATTTTTATACGACTGCCTAAAAAAGAAGAGTTATGTTTTCAGGGTTCATGTATGTATGTTTGTGAGTTTCTTTATTCCACCATAACTTCTAAACGGCTTGACCGATTTTTATGTAAGAGATATCGTTAGATTCCTATTGATAACCCAAGTGACACTAGGTAAATAAAAAAAATGAAAAACAAACTGGCGGATTTTAGACCCAATATTGTGAGGTAAAAAAAATTTTTTTCTTCCAAACCCATCGAGTGGGGTATAAGAATGAAGACCTTTATAAAACAATTTCATAAATATATATTACATTGCAGTTTTCATTTCAATGTAACGATAAATCGCTTAGCGAAAATAAATAACTTGCAGTCAATACTTGTTTCGATATCATCTGTCAAATGATACCTAGGTTTTTCTGGAAGTCCTTATGACAAATTTGGAATTTATTTTTCGATGACGTCTGTCAAGTGAATAAAGTTACTCCGATTTGGCTGAAAATCGATATCTAGGTTTTTCTGGACGTCTGTATTCTAAATTTGGAATTAATATTTCGATGACGCCTGCCAAGTGAAGAAAGTTACTCTGATTTGGCTGAAAATTGATACGTAGGTTTTTCTGGAAGTCATTATGCCAAATTTGGAATTCATTTTTCGATGACGCCTGCCAAGTGAAGAATGTTACTCCGATTTGGCTGAAAATTGGTATCAAGGTTGTGCTAGGCATCATTATTCCCAATATGGACTTATTGTTTCAATATCATCTGCCTAGTGAAAAAATTTACTCCGATTTGGCTGAAAATTAATACCTATATTTTTATAAAATACGTTACTAATAAATACCTATAGGTTTTTCTGGACGTCCTTACTCAAAACTTGGAATTTATTCGTCGATGAAGTCTGCAAAGTGAAGAAAGATACATCGATTTAGCTACCAATCGGTATCTGGGTTGTTCTAGTCGTTCTTATTCTGAATTTGTTATTTATTATTCGATGACATCTGCCAAGTAAAAAGGGTCCCCCGATTTGACTGAAATTCAAAATCTAGGTAATTCTAGACGTCATTATTCTACATTTGGAATTTATTTTTTAATGACGTCTGCCAAGTAAAAAAATTACTCCAATATGGTTGAATATCGATACCTAGGTTGCTTTTGGGCGTTTTTATTCTGAATTTGGAATTCGTTTTACGAAGACGTCTGCCAAGTGAAAGAAGGTCTTCCAATTTGGCTGAAAAATGATTTGCTGAAAAATTAAAATTCTAAATTTGAATCGGTCAAATTGAAATTTTTTGTTTTCTTTGCAGACGACGTTGAAAAATAAATGCAAATCCGGAATAATGACGCCCAGGTTAACCAAGATATCGATATTCAGCCAAATCGGACTACCTCTCTTCATTTGGTAGACGACTTCGAAAAATAAATTTCAAATTTGTAATACAGACGTCCAGAAAAACCTAGATATCGATTTTCAGCCAAATCGAAGTAACTTTCTTCACTTGGCAAACGACATCGAAAAATAAATTCCAAATTCGGAATTAAGACGTCAAGAACAATCTAGATTATGAATTTCAGCCAAATCGGAGTAACTTTCTTCACTTGACAGGCGTCATCGAAAAATTCATTCCAAATTTGGAATAAAGACGTCCAGAAAAACCTAGACGTCGATTTTCAGCCAAATCGAAGTAACATTCTTCACTTGTCAGATGTCATCGAAAAATAAATTTCAAATTTGAAATACAGACGTCCAGAAAAACCGAGATTTCCATTTTCAGCCAAATCAGAGTAACTTTATTCACTTGGCAGACGTCATCGACAAATAAATTCCTAATTCGGAATGAAGACGTCAAGAACAAACTAGATTATGAATGTCAGCCAAATCGGAGTAACTTTCTTCACTTGGCAAACGACATCGAAAAATAAATTCCAAATTCGGAATTAAGACGTCAAGAACAATCTAGATTATGAATTTCAGCCAAATCGGAGTAACTTTCTTCACTTGACAGGCGTCATCGAAAAATTCATTCCAAATTTGGAATAAAGACGTCCAGAAAAACCTAGACGTCGATTTTCAGCCAAATCGAAGTAACATTCTTCACTTGTCAGATGTCATCGAAAAATAAATTTCAAATTTGAAATACAGACGTCCAGAAAAACCGAGATTTCCATTTTCAGCCAAATCAGAGTAACTTTATTCACTTGGCAGACGTCATCGACAAATAAATTCCTAATTCGGAATGAAGACGTCAAGAACAAACTAGATTATGAATGTCAGCCAAATCGGAGTAACTTTCTTCACTTGGCAAACGACATCGAAAAATAAATTCCAAATTCGGAATTAAGACGTCAAGAACAATCTAGATTATGAATTTCAGCCAAATCGGAGTAACTTTCTTCACTTGGCAAACGACATCGAAAAATAAATTCCAAATTCGGAATTAAGACGTCAAGAACAATCTAGATTATGAATTTCAGCCAAATCGGAGTAACTTTCTTCACTTGACAGGCGTCATCGAAAAATTCATTCCAAATTTGGAATAAAGACGTCCAGAAAAACCTAGACGTCGATTTGCAGCCAAATCGAAGTAACTTTCTTCACTTGGCAGACGACATCGAAAAATAAATTTCAAATTTGAAATACAGTCGTCCAGAAAAACCGAGATTTCCATTTTCAGCCAAAAATCGATAAATGGGTTTTTCTGGACGTCCTTATTTCAAATTTGGAATTTATTTTTCGATGACGTCTGCAAAATGATTAAAGTAACTCCGATTTGGCTGAAAATTTAGGTTTTAATTAACATTTGATTTTCCGGAATAATGACGCCCAGCACAACCTAGATATCAATTTTCAGCCAAAGCGGACTAACTTTCTTCACTTGGCAGACGACATCGAAAAATAAATTCCAAATTCGGAATAAGAACGCCCAGAACAACCAAGATTTTGAATTTCAGCCAAATAAAAGTAACTTTTTTCACTTGGCAGAAGTCGTCGTTATACAAATTCCAAATTTGGAATAATAACATCTACAACAACCTAGATATCAATGTTCAGCCAAATCAGATGTATTTTTCTTCACTTGGCAGCCGACATTGCAAAAATAAAATTGGGAATAATGACACCCAGCACAACCTAGATGTCGACTTTCAGCCAAATTAGAGTAACTTTCTTCACTTGGCAGACGACTACGAAAAATCAATTCCAAATTCAGAATAAGAATGTCCAGAACAACCTAGATTTTCATTTTCAGCTAAATAGAAGTAACTTTTGTCACTTGGCAGACGTTATCGTTATAGAAATTCCGAATTTAGAATAATAACGTATACAACAACCTAGATATAAATTTTTAGCCAAATCGGAGTACTTTTATTCACTTGGCAGACGACATTGAAAAAAATAAATCCATATTGGGAATAATGACGCCCAGCACAACCTAGATATCGATTTTCAGCCAAATCGGAGTAACTTTCTTCACTTGGCAGATGACATCAAAAAATAAATTCCAAATTCGGAATAAAGACGTCCAGAACAACCTAGATTTTGAATTTCAGCCAAATCGGAGTAACTTTCCTCTCTTGGATTACGTTGAAAAATTAATTCCAGGAATAAACCCCTCCAGAAAAACATAGGTACACTTATCATTGAAAAGTATGCAATAACTTGTTAAAGTCGGTACCATGCTTATCTAAAATACTCTATTTTCAACTTTGGCAAGTTATTTTATACCAACTATACATATACTCTACAGGCGACCACATACCAGTATGCATTTTTTCAGCTACCTTACTCATATTGGTAACAAAAATAATAAAATAAATAAAGTCTAGTGTATTATTCATCTTTTGTTTCGGTAAACGTTCTACACAATATATCAAAATTTCAGGTTTGTTACTCATTCCATTTACGAGCTAAATCCCAATGACTTACGGACGGACATACAGACAGAACTCGGGCACTCATAAATACGGCTGCGTTTTGCGTTTTGGGCTCGGAACCCTAAAAACAATGTATCCGTACAAAATCTAATAAAAATAGGTACTTAGTGTGAAACGAATATTTTTATTCTATAAGCGAATAAAAATTTTCACCAGAACTAAATAATTATTTAGATGCAGTTCTGGATTTAGTAGCTACGATACCTACAGTTGATCAACTTTTTAAGTTACACTGTGACGCTAATAGCGTGCGGCTGGGGACATCGAGCGAGCGACGTGAGTCCTGCCTGACACGCGCTGTGCGACTAGAGCGCAACGCTGCGTAGTGTCAATAGCCCGCAACTCTCGGACGCAAAATTTACCTACTAATTGACTAAAAAAGGGCCTTAAATCTAAAACCATGTTTATATTCGAATAATAAGCGGAAGCGCTCGTAGCCTAGTTTGCTTAGCCATTCTGAATCGATCAGCAAAGTTAAGCAACGTCCGCCGCGGTCATGACTTGGATGGGTGACCGCTGGTGACATTACGCTGGTGACTGAGCGCTTCCGTGCTTCGGAGGGCACGTTAAGACGTCGGTCGCGGTTGTTGTCTTAGGATAGCAGTCGTTACAGCATGGTGGTAGGGCACTTTGCAAATGCCCGCCTGGCTAGCTACCACCTTCAAGTTGAAAATCTGTCGCCAGCACCTAACGGTGTGTTCCGGCAGCTGTCCTTGAGAGCCAGTAACTCTAGGTTAGTCTGAACAACATCCTCGACCACATCATCACTTACCATCAGGTGAGATAGTGGTCAAAGGCTAACCTATCACGCATAAAAAAAAAAAAATGGTTCTTAAAAATTTGCGACCGAAAAATATTTGCGCCTCGACGGAGACATACGAAATGCTTTATTATTAAATTTTAACGTATAAAAAATCCGCATTCTACTATAAATGTTCATTAAAAATTGTATTGATCTACAGATTTATTCTAAGGCACCAGTGAATAAACTATCTGAAGCAATTCAGACTGTTAATGCTGATCTTGATCGTATAGCTAAATGGAGCAATTCTTTTGGGTTACAAGTAAATCCCATTAAGACACAAACAATAGTAATTGGTAGCTCAAGATTGCTGTCTACAATAGACTGGACATTACTTCCTCAAGTTTTCTTTGGTGGTATTGCTATTCCCTTTAGTAGCTCTGTAAAGAATCTTGGAATAACAATGGATCGCTATATGAGGTGGGATCAACAGCTACAAATCACCAGTCGCAAGCTATTTGCCGCAGCAGGATCCTTAAAAAGGTTGCGCAACTTTCTTCCAACAGCCACTAAAATTGCATTAGCTCAATCTCTATTACTACCTATTCTTGACTACGCTGATGCCTGCTATGTAGATCTCACGGAGGAACAGCTAGATAAACTTGAGCGTCTTCAAAATTTTTGCATTAGATTCATATTTGGTTTACGCAAATATGATCACGTATCTCAGTTTCGTTCTAAGCTCAATTGGCTGAATATACGTTTTCGCCGGAATGCTCATATTCTCAGTCTCCTTTACAATATATTGTTCAGTCCTACATCCCCGCGCTATCTCAAGGAACGCTTCGATTTCCTTCACTGTTCTTCATACACGTTAAGGTCATCAGAAAATCTCACACTTGAAATCCATCCTCATACGAGTTCGTTTTATAGCAAATCCTTCACTATTCAGGCTGCCCGCTTGTGGAATTCTCTTCCTGTATCAATCAGACAAGCACCGACTCTCAATATGTTTAAGGATCAAGTTAAAAGGTTTTATTTGTCCAATTAATTTTGCACTATATTTTTGTCAATTTCTTTGCTATATATGAGATAATATTATAATATGTACTATATTTTTATATAATTTATAGGTATATGTATATATCATAATCTATTTATGTATGTTGCTATGTATATGTTTATATATATATTTTATATATATATGTTTATAATTGTATTTGTTTAATTATTATAAAAACCTATATGTATGCTATTTTTTATATATTTGTTTAGAAATTACACTAAAATACGTTTTATTTCAAATGTTTTTATGAAATTTGATTATGTATTTGGACTACACCCGCCTCTATTGTTTTATTCGTTCAACTCCATCCTAAGGTTGCCTGGTAGAGATCACTTTTAGTGATAAGGCCGCCCATTGTAACACTATGTTATTTTAATTTAATGTGTAAACTTTTATATTCCTAAAGTGGTGTAACAATAAAGAGTTTTCTATCTATCTATCTATTGGCCAACATAAACAAGGTGGAGAAAAAGGAATATCTTTTACTTGGTTATTGATACCTGCAGCTACTTTACAATTTATATGTTTGGTTTGGACGAAATTTGCAACCAAAAGCAGCATAATAAATCCTACTCATCATATTAAATATGTAGGTACTTGAAATTTTTAGTGAAAAAATCACGTGGTCATTATTATTGTCTTTCTAATTATTTCAAAAAGATAAGACATTCGTCGTTGCGGCCGTTCGTCACTGCGCTGCGGCACAGTCGCGACTGTCTGCATGCCGAGCGCATGCCGAGATCGAGGCGCGTAGGTATAGCTCGCGTTTCGTCCGTTTCTATGAAGTTGGAATACTGTATAGATAATATTACCGTGATAAAGTCACCGACATAGCTTTCAGAATTTGCAAAAGTTGAAGTGGCAATGGGCTGGTCACATTGCTCGACAAACTGATTATGGATTGGGAAGCAAGGTTCTTGAGTGGGTAACCATTGGCAACCGCGTGGACGATATCGTCCATTTTATAAACAAAATTCTATTGTTCTCATTATGTATGGATATGTTGAATGTCCGCGACAGCGTCCGTAACATTTGTTATTTTAATGAATAGATTCAGGCGTCACTTTGCGGAAATACATATTTAATAATATCAAATATTTAAAAAATACCTTAAACAAAAATACTAAATTAATATTTAAGAACAGACATGTCAAACATGGGGATTATAGCAAACCTTTCATTTGATTGGGATTTCAAACAACGTCGACCAGAGAATGTATGTATTCTGATTGATGATGATGAACTCTCTGTATACATATGATTTTTTTTTCATTATGGTTGGATTTTGCGGGCCCACTGACTTAAAGATCCTTATGTATTTGGCCCACCAATGACTTTGAGTTTTACATGCCTGTTTAAGAACAATGCTTATAAAATATTAAAAAACATTTCTAGTGAGTACTATTGATTTTTGATCGTGCGCTCGAAGAGAGTATACCTCTTGATGATGCTTCGTGTAGAAGCAAAACGCGTCGAATACTTTTCTGGTATGGCTACGTGGCGTTTAAGATGTCTAGTACTTTAGGAATATGAGGCGGAGTTTTTACTCGGTACATAGAAAAATACATATTTATGTATTTTTTTTAAATATATTATTTATTTTTCTTAAATATTTATTTGTAGTTTTCTTTAAATATTTAAATATATTTAAGTTTCTAGGCAAGCATCTCATCAGCCGCATCATCACTTTTTATCAGGTGTGATAGCGGCTAAATGCTTGCATATCAAGCATAAAAAAAATCTAATTAATACTACTGTTAAACGTACAATGTCTATATCCTGCGCAGAACTTGTCACCAGTTATATGAGGGCGGAAAGTAAACGGAGACTCCAAGATACACGTTTTTGTGTCGACGTAGGGGAGCTCAATCAGCTTTAAAATTTGAGATGATTCTCCGTCCTCTGTTGTAAGGCCCCAGCCTGCTATCTGTAGAAAAAAATTAAGGCATCAAAAAAGCTGAGCTTTGTATGGGCTCGCGTTTATTTCACAACCTGATTTTAGTGGTGTCATCTAGTATGAAGTCACAATATTAACTACGATGTATTTGAGTATTGAGTTTAGTTCTGTTGTAGCGATGTTAACTCTTTGGTTTTCTCACAGATGGCGTTAGTAGTACAATAACCTTCTAGCCAATGAATACAAAATAGGTAATGTAATTTTTTTTAATGGCCCTAAAATTTATTTTTTGACTGCTTACACTTCTAGATGTGAAGTTAAATTACAATTTTAAAAGTCAAATCTATGGGCGTTTTGCGAATGCTCGCCTGGCTTGCTACCACCCTCAAGTAGATAATCTGGCAGTAATATTACAAGCACCATGATACTAAATAACTGTATAACTCAGGGTTGTCACTTGTGACGAAATGCATCTGATATATGCAGAGGTACCGGTTATCAGATGGGCCTCATTCGCGCTCCCTTTGTATCGAGTTTTGAATATTTACATCGAGGAAAGTTATAAAAAATATGAAATAATAAATTTACTTTTATCGTCTTTGGTCCTCGTGCTTATTCCATAACAAAGTAACTACTCAAATTGTTTGTTAGTACTAACAGAAGTCAAGTCTAAGAGGTTGCTTGCAATTTGCTAATAACCCTGTATAGACGGTTATAAAAATAACTAACAATTTTACCTTCCCATACCTTCCAGGCTGTAGCTGCGTTCTGTCAAAGGTGATATCAAAGTCCATGCAGATAGGTCTGACATATTTAGAGTACTGAAACGGCGTTTTAACAATGACTATAGCAATGTCCTCTTGGTTGTTTGCTTCACTGCCCTGGTAACGAACTGGCAGTTGGATTTCCTTTACCTGGAACAGTGGTAGTCGTAAACAGTTGTGTAAATTTATATAAAGCTAGCTTTCCGGTCGCAACTCCGCCCTCGCGTTTGTCGGTTGCGTAAAATCATTAACTCCTTTTTGTCCAGATGGATAAAAACTATCCTATGTCCTTTCCCGTGTCTCAAACTATTACCATACCAAATTTAAATTAACAAATCGGTTTAGTAGATTTTAAGTTTATTAGTTGCATGCCATAATACAAACCTTTCCTCTTTATAATATTATCATATTATAATATAATTTAGATGTAGATATTGACAATCATGACTACAACACTAAGAATAAGGATAAAATAGCAAGACCAGGTTTTAGATTAGCGAAGATAAAAACAAAGTGGTTCTGAGGTAATTGAGGGCAGTATTAAATAAAGTACCCAAAGAATTTAAATTAAACAGTGACAATCACGATTAGATACAACACTAGGAATACAGATAAAATAGTGGTGCCAGGTTTAATATTAGCAAATACATAAACTAAGTGGTTCTGAGGTAATTGTGAGCTGTTATATACTAAAATTCCCAAATACATTACAGCGCTCTTAGAAGGAAAATTCAAGTTGCAAGTGCAAAACGTTATGATTAAGAAATCCTACTATACAGTTTGTCATAACTTAAGCAACGAAATTGCTTGGATAACTCCGCTTTTGCCATGCTATCGCCTGTCACCTACGTAATTTAAAAAAATAGTTGAATAATTTCAAAATATAGTTTTCAACACGTTATTAAAAGACATATTTTATAAAAATAGCCCAAACAATGGGCAAGAAACTTGCCCGTTCTTCACGACTTTCATAAGAGTGTCGTAGACGCCGACTGTTCATCGAGGTTTTCCTGGATAAGGTATGGCATTTTACTCTGGGAAAATAGCGTTGAAGCAGATAGTATTTTTGTATGCCAAAAAAATGTGTCAGAATAATAGTAAATATTCAAATACCTGAAAGCTGCAAGCCTCACTTCGTACATTTGACTTAACTTTAACCTCAATATATATATTAGTAGTAGGTAAATTTGTAAGAAAATATACACACTTTTATAAAAAGGAGGGTGATCAAATACGCAGGTACCCGACTCGGTTCCCAAATAATTTAATAGCACCACCTTGGAACTTAACGATGTACAAAACCGGACCGTTTCTTATGTCGATAAAAATTTATAATAAAATTCCAGAGGACATAAAATCGATACAAAATGATAATATATTAAAAAAAAACTGAAAACGTTCTTAATAGAAAAATGTTTTTATGACTTAAACGAATTCTTTAATTATTAATTATATTAATAACACAAAGACATAAATAAAATAGATCGGTCAGTTCTCTCTCTCTATATTGCTACACCCTTCCAGGGTCATAATGTCATTGTATAACATAAAATTTGTAAGACCAATAATTGTAAACTTATATGATGCAATACAAACTATGATGATGATGACGATGATGAGGTAGTCACGGGGAAACTGCAATATAAGGAAATCTACACTAACATACATGATCAGATCATTTTGATGGCAACTAATCGTGTGTGTTGTCTTATATGCCCGAAAATATAATTATTGAAGCGCTCGTAGCCAAGTTTGCTTAGCCATTCTGATTCGATCAGCAAAGTTAAGCAACGTCCGCCGCGGTCATGACTTGGATGGGTGACCGCTGGTGACATTACTACTGAGCGCTTCCGTGCTTCGGAGGGCACGTTAAGCCGTCGGTCCCGGTTGTTGTCTTAGGATAGCAGTCGTTACAGCATGGTGGTAGGGCACTTTGCAAATGCCCGCCTGGCTAGCTACCACCCTCAAGTTGAAAATCTGTCGCCAAGCACCTAACGGTGTGTTCCGGCAGCTGTCCTTGAGAGCCAGTAACTCTAGGTTAGTCTGAACAACATCCTCGACCACATCATCACTTACCATCAGGTGAGATAGTGGTCAAAGGCTAACCTATCAAGCATAAAAAAAAAAAAAAAAAAATTAAATTTTGAATAATTATTTCTAACTAGCTTTCTGGGCGCGGCTCCGCCCGCGCTTATGTCGGTTATCGCGCGAAAACATTAACCTCTTTTTGCGCAGTCAGATAAAAACTATCCTATGTTTTTTCCCGGGTCTCAAACTATCTCCATACCAAATTTCATTCAAATCGGTCCAGTAGTTTTGGCGTCAAAGCGTAACAGACAGACAGACAGACAGACAGACAGACAGAGTTACTTTCGTATTTATAATATTAGTACTGATTAAAGTTTTTTCGATTCTTCTTTTGGCTGTAAAAACTTACTTATGCTTTTGATATATTATTTACCTTCCAATGCATCATTTTCCTCTTAGTTTTAGTTTAAGCCACTTCACACGTTCCAGCTGGTAGTTGGGGTCATATGTCATACGGGGATCATTTCAGAGAGAGTAAACATTATATGCGCCAAGACAGGAGAAAATTCAGGTACTGGAATGGTTTGAGGTTCATCATCAGGCGAAAGATGATCCAATGTTGAACAAAGGCCTCATAGAACGCCACAAAGAACGGCTATTAGCCCCTTGTAGCCATTTGGTATCCACGACTTTTACAATGTCGTAGTTTCACCCATAGGTTATCAGTTCGTTGAGCAATGTGGCCCGCCCATTGCTACTTCAACTTGCAAATCCTGAAAGCTATGTCGGTGAATATGGTTCTTTGGCAAATATCCTCGTTCCGGATTTTATCGCGCAAAGAAACTCCGAGCATGGCTCTCTCCACAACTCACTGAACTACTTTGAGCTTGTCCATAAGGGCCACAGTTAAGGACCATGTTTCAGTGCCATATGTCATTCCTGGCTACACACAACACACACACTTGAGGTTTAAGTTTACTGCTGAAATACTGTTGTAGCAGCACAGAGGCAAGAAGTTTTCAACCTTTACATACAAACCATACCTTCACTACAGTTACCGCATTACAATAATTACCTAGGAACACTAAATAAATTCACGAAGATACAAACTACAGACAGACGTCAGATGACTTACCAATACCTAATCACAAGTTTCATTAAGAGCCCGATCATGCTACGACAAAGAATCCTAAACTGTCAGGGCTAACGGTTTTATTTCTGATTAGTGTCCGTAACAAATTTTGAAATTCAGTGTGAAAGATGAAAATATCTGGCATTGCAGCTTCGCAACTAAGCAGGCATGGAGGTATTGTGCTGGAAGAATCTACACGAAAAGAAATCGGAATCCAAAAACAGGGTGGAAGAGAATAAGTCTGATTTCTTTTTGGTGGTCTACGATAAGAGTACCTGGTTCTAAGCTGATCCAATACCACTTATATTCTTACTCACATCTGTTCTCTGGTCTTCTTCTTTGGTAATATTTGGTTCCCATGGCCGGTAGAGCTTACCAACAGCTGCTGCATACCGTTCTGCCGGTAACTGTTTTTCTAACTCATCCCAAAAGCAGTGAGCGGCTGGAAACATAAAAATCAACCACGTTCATTTTCACATTCATATTTCATGTTATTTTGTGAAGTATGAATAAATCTCACATGGTATATGTGCTCCAATTCCAAAATATCTAATTTCAAATGTAATTATTATTTAGTTTATTAAGCGCTCGTAGCGCAGCTTGCTTAGCAGTCCTTAACCAATCAGCTAAGTTAAGCAACGTCCACCGCGGCCATGACTTGGATAAGTGACTGCTAGTGACATTACTACTGAGCGTGCACGTGCTTCGGAAGGCCGTTGGTCCAGGTTGTTGTCTTAGGGTGGCAGCATGGTGGTAGGGAATTTTGCGGATGCCCGCCTATGTAGCTTTTTTATTTTTATTCTTGATAGGTTAGCCTTTGACCACTATCTCACCTGATGATAAGTGATGATGTGGTCGAAGATGTTGTAAAAAGTTACCACCCACAAGTATAAAATCTATTACCAAGCACCTAACGGTGTGTTCCGGCAGCTACCCTTGACAGACAGTAATTCTAAGTTAGTCTGAACAACATCTTCAACCACATCATCACTTACCATCAGGCGTGATAGTGGGCAAAGGCGATAAAAAATAAATAACATTTCGTGGATATTACAGTTTCCCAATTCACCAAACCAAGTAATTACCAGATAAATACACTAATCCCATAAAATTTGAAAAAGCCTACGTTTTAAAACTTTGAATTTCAAGACAATACACTCAAAAATGTATCTGAGTTGCTTGACTTGGCATTGTTATTGCTTAGGCTAGAAAGATTCTGCCAAGGTTGTTTCGGAAAATAATGAATGTTTGGTTCTATGCTCGACTCGTGCCCCGTGGGTTGCCGGCCTGGAATGTTTCCCTCTCATTGCTGTCTCTGGGTGTCGTAAGAGGCGGCTAAAATACTGGAAGATGAGCATCAGGGCCTTCTGAGGAACTGATATGTTCAACTGCAAACTCCAAGACGCCTGTCAAGCGTTCGAAAGGCAAACGGGGAGTATGGAAAACCTCCCCTAAATGGAGAAGGTCGTGGACAATCAGGCTGATTCAGATACAGAAGCTGTTTACCTGATATGATCATATTTTTGCTGATCAGAGATCCTCCACATATCTGCTTGTACGGCTTCGAAGTCTTTATATATATGCCAGCGTGCCACGGAACCTCTCCTCGTTGTGCAGACTTCCCTCCGATTATGAGAGCTTGGGATCCATATAATGTCACGATTCCGCATTCTTTGAACATGAAGAAGTTTAAGCCAAAACCATTTATTCACGTGGTGTATACTTTGATCTTTTGAAGTTCAACAATAATTAATTACACATTGGTTTTTTTAAAGCCTCTCATGTTTATACTTTGCCTTGAATGTACATACGAGTATATTAAGGATATTTATTTGTTTACAAAAGCACATCCAGAATTTTACAAAATGCGTAATGATTTTGTAAGACGACTACAGGTAAAATGCGCCTAATGAACATATTTTAATATATTAGTTAAACATATTTGTAGGATTTTTAATATTTTTATGTTTGCAATAACGCATACTCTGTGGATTACATTACAATATTATAAATGTATGAGATGAATTTTTGATTTATCACGCAGATGAATAAATATCTAAATATGATTACAAGCACTATCGCATGCTAAGCGAAAATCATAATTTACAAATTATTGGAGTACAGAATTATATGCTCAAGGCGGGAATCGAACCCGTGTCCTCCAATATCGCGTCGGATGCCTAAACCTCCTCGGCCACCTGGACTCGGCATTTCTAGCCGAAATTTTGTGCTCCAATTGTATTACCTTAACCGTCTTACAGGACGGTGCGCGGCCACCAACCAGACTACTAGACTTCATCTGATCGAAAGAAATGTTTTTACAGACACTTAACTCTTGGTATTGTATGTACTATTTTTAACGAATATTACACCAAATACAATACAACCATTGTCTGTTGCGCTATCAAGACGAATCTAACGATATCTCATCAGTACTTCAGTACTAATATTATAAATGCGAAAGTAACTCTGTCTGTCTGTCTGTCTGTCTGTCTGTCTGTTACGCTTTCAAGCCAAAACTACTGGACCGATTTGAATGAAATTTGGTATGGAGATAGTTTGAGACCCGGGAAAAAACATAGGATAGTTTTTATCCGACTGCGTAAAAAGAGGTTAATGTTTTCGCGCGATAACCGACATACGCGCGGGCGGAGCCGCGCCCGGAAAGCTAGTACATGCCGTTTACAAGTTATCTACTACCCTTAAAATTTAAATATATTTAATTGCGCGGAGTGTTGAAGTAATATTGTGATGGTGTTGTAAACAAAATATAAAAGATGTTTTGTTTATCACGGGGTATACTAATAATGATGTGTTGTGTATTTACTTCCAAATGTACTTAGTTAAAAATGGTTCGTCGGAATGTCACCTCACAGTGGGAAGTTGCTGTCAGCTGCAACACAGGTTCGACCTGGCACAGCTGTCAGAGTTTCTATTCGTACTTATTGTTTACGTAAGTTACTTTTTATATGTTATTTTATTTCAAGCATGTACGTATAGTGTAGAACTAGAGTTTTTGATAGTAAATTATTCTTATTCTTAATATTATAAGGAGGAAAGATTTGTATGTATGTTTGTAACGAATTAGCTTAAAAAGTACTGGACCAATATAAAAAAATCTTTCATCATTTGAATGCTACATTATCAATGATTAATATAGGTTATTTTAATTGCAAGAAAAAAAAGGATCCCTACTAAAACTTCAATAATGTTACCCAAGGATTAAAAAATGTCTATAAAATATCTTTCATCGCATGCGCTGAGAAAACTGTTGATGATAGAACGAAAATTTGTACCACAATATTAAAGAATATCAATATCTACAAAAAAATTGGCCAAGTGCGAGTCGGTGTAAAACTACGGACGTTAAAACTTTTTGTATATGTTGTTAAGGCGGCAACAGAAATACATCATCTGTGAAAATTTTAACTGTCTAACTATCACCGTTCTTGAGATTCAACCAGGTAACAGACGGACGGACGGACAGCGAAGTCTCAGTAATAGGGTCCCGTTTTTACCTTTGGGTACGGAACCCTAAGATGTTTTTACCTGTAGATGAGTTGTATGCCCTCCATATTTACTAGACGAATTCAGGGTAATTACCTGAGTCACTACCAGTCTTGCACATCCGAGCGTCCGGTGAATACATCGCCGCTAATCGTGCTTTTTAGGAATTATCTGTGGACAATATGCCTTCCTTGTGTCTTTAGACGCTACACCAATTATACAACCACTGTGAGAGATACGAAAACTATTTCATTTCACGCGTAATTATTGCTTTTATTGTAGAAATAGAAAATATCGTCATTTTGTTTTATCTTAGGAACTAATATCAATGTAATGGATGAGCGAGATATGTGTTTCGATTGTTGTGAGAGAGTGAAAGAGATCGCAGCATAATGGTGATCGGAACGTCTCGTGGTGGTTCGGTGGTAACACGAATTGCTTATTTATCTCTTTCTAACATCAGATATAACGCATAATATTTGAACGTTCTTTCCTTGTCATTACAAACTGCATATACATGTGCGTAGGTATGTATATAGGTAAATTCTAGTAAGCTTATACAGAGCAGTGGTGTTCGGATATAACTACTCTATGTATTTCAACTCTCTGACGGAACCCTAAAAATTATTGCGGTAGCATATTGTGTCTAATTATTTTAACATTTTAAAATTTAATAGAAGTTCCGACCAAAATCAGACCAAGTTATACACCTTTGCTTAATCTTTACCTTTATAAATGATTTTTCAAGCAAGGCTGTTTAAATACCTGTAAAATACTTTTAAGTTCAATAAAATCGGACATCCCATTCGAAAGATATTACGAGTTTAATAAAATTTAAATAAAATGAATTCGCCGCTAAGCCGCCTCCGCGCGCCGCCGTCGTGACCTGTAGACTGTACAGTAACAGGTACTAGGTATATAAGTCATTTATTCTCTTATCATTTTGTTTTGAATTATGAAGTCCCGTACCCAAAAGGAGCTAGCGATATGTAGGATAGTTTTTATCCAACTGCGCAAAAAGAGGTTAATTTTTCTGCGCGATAACCGTCATACGCGCGGGCGGAGCCGCGCCCGTAAAGTTAGTTTTATATAAAACACTCCCGTCTTTGAATTATATTTACGAAATATATTAAGTACATACTCGTACATACCTGGTTCGTTCGCTTGGACCGTTAGCGCGAACAAAACAAATAATATCATTAACATTTTGGTCACAACATCACCATTACACTTTTTCCGTTTATTTTATATCATATCTGGTCAATGCACGCACAGGATTTAACTCGCCGCCATTTTGTAACTGAGATACACTACTTGAATAAAACATACCTTCTTCGATTTTCCTTTTATTCCGTAACAGGTTTGCCAACTGTTTTGGATTCCTTGAGAACAAGTTCAATTGAAACGTTTGACATTTGTGTACGTCCGTCGGTTTGTCATAAACCAGTAGATGTTGTTTGTAATTACATATCACCATCATCAACAGCTCTCATATCCACTATTGTTGCCTCAAGATGATTTACTTTGATTCTTTAGTAGATTTGATTAATTAGTGAGTACTTACATAGTTAAAAGTAATAAAATCAGTGCAAGTTCAAAAAAAGTTTTAACGAAAAACTGGAACCGAATTCAACACCCAAAGGTGTGAAATAACTTGTTGAAGTCGGTACCATGATGGTTCAAAAGTACCTATTATCACAATATTGTTAGTAAATAGTTGTGGTACCGACTTCGACAAGTTATTTCACACTTTTGGGCGATGAAGTGGGTTCCGTTTATAGTTAAAAAAAAATTTCACTCTTATTAGTGACCCTTGCTACTTACGGGATCGATTGTCATTTATTATGAACAACTATATCATCAAGATAGGTAAATATTTTTAAGTTATTGGGGTGTAACCAGAGATTTGAAATATATAGATTAGTTATATCCGAACACCACTGCTCTAAAAGCTTACTAGAATTTACCTATATACATACCTACGCACATGTATATGCAGTTTGTAATGACAAGGAAAGAACGTTCAAATATTATGCGTCATATCTGTTGTTAGAAAGATATAAATAAGCAATTCGTTTTACCACCGAACCGCCACGAGACGTTCCGATCACCATTATGCTGTGATCTCTTTCACTCTCTCACACCAAACGATACACATATCTCGCTCATCCATTTCATTGTGATTAGTTCCTGAGATAAAACAAAATGACGATATTTTCTATTTCAACAATAAAAGCAATAATTACGCGTGAAATGAAACAGTTTTCTTATCTCTCACAGTGCCTGTATAATTGGTGCAGAGTCTAAAGACACAAGAAAGGCATATTGTCCACAGATTATTCCTAAAAAACACGATTAGCAGCGATGTATTCACCGGACGCTCGGAAGTGCAATACTGGTAGTGACTCAGGTGATTACCCTGAATTCGTCTAGTAAATATGGAGGCCATACAACACATCTACAGGTAAAAAAATCTTAGGGTGTAACTCGAAAACGGTTTGACCGATTTTGATGAAATTTAAATGGAAGTAAACGACAAGCATCAGCTTTCAAACAAAAGAAGAATTTCTAAAATCGGTTCACCCGATTTAGAGTTCTGAGGTAATAAACAAAAAAAGTCGGTTATAAAATATGGTTCAATGGTATATGAACTTAAAATTGATGATTTAATTTATATGAAATTTAATTTATAGCTGATAGGCTAGCCTTTGACTAATATCTCACCTGATGGTAAGTGATGATGTGGTCGAAAATGTTATTCAGGTTATCCTAGAGTTATTGGCTCTATAGGGCAGTTGCCACAACACACCGTTAGGTGGTTGCCCATAGATTATCTACTCGAGAGTAGTAGCGAACCAGGCAGGAATTCGTCCAAATGCCCTACCACCATGCTGTAATCACTGCCATCCTAAGACAACAACTGGGAACGACGGCAAAACATACCCTCCGAAGCACGAAAATGCTCAGTAGTATTGTTACTGGCGGTTACTTTCCAAGTCATGACCGCGGTATGGACGTTGCTTCAAAAGGGCCCCGTACCTCGAACTTGGCCTGAAACCTGATTGAGTCTCAGTAGTGTGTGTATGTGCGGTAATGTGAGACAACTGCATGCTAGTCTTCGTGTCTCTGTCATTCATTAAAACGTATCATATACAATGACAGTGTAGATGTGTGCATTAGGTATGTGCTTGTGTTAAATTTTCTTTTTTTTATATAAATCGTCGATTAGAACTGCTAGTTACGAAGCGCTTGGAGCGGAGTTTGAACGTTCTTAACCGATCAGCTTAGTTAAGCAACGTCCGCCGCGGTCATGAGTTGGATGGTTGATCGTTAGTGATATTATTACTGAGCGCTTCCGTGCTTCTGAGTGCACGTAAGTGCACGTCCGGGACCGTAAGCCACCGGTCCCGGTTATTTATTGATTAAATAATATGGATAAATGACCTTAGTGAATTAAACTTAGTAATACAACACAGCTTTCAGTTATTATCATTATTTATATGTATATATCATGTGTAAACTTATTACTTTAATTAATTTTGTTTCAAAGGAATATCCTCTATCTTACTGAATATTAATTTAGTAAATTAGGTACTCAATCACAGATGCAATATCACATCTACTCTATTCATCTATGACACGAAACGCATCACGACATAACCGCGCTCTCCATCCTTGTCCTGCGCACTACTGCATACGTTACACTATCCTTTTCTATGATTTCAAGCACTTGTTATCAAGTAATACAAAAAATATATAAAACACTTAGAGAAAATGACAATTTATACAGTTTTATAGGTGACACGTAATTCCTTTTATTTTGTTTACTGTCCTAAATAATGATTACCGCAGAACTGTACGCGCAACACGGCATTTTTTTAAATTATTTTCGTCTCACGGAGACGTGCGCGCATTGGACTGTCTCTCACTGAATGAGTGCGGTCAGACGGGTCAGATACGAGACTGTCCCGGGGGTCGTTTAGATGGGGCCATTCGAGTGCGCGATATAAAATATCTCCCTCCTCATATATATAATATCATTGGGTGTGTGCTATGAACACGGCCATTCGTAGTACGTGAATAAGTCTCAAAATGGCGGGTACCCCCTCCGCCGCGCGCAATGTGTTACAGTCCTTACTTGGCGTAATAATTTCTTTAATTCATTAGCTATCAAGTGGTGTAATTGATTTGAAAATGTGAATGGGGATGATAGATATGTAGCTGCAACACTAACTGTGTTTCGACTGTTCACAGAATGCGGAGTCGTCAACTTGTATCCCTACGATGTTTTAATCGTCGGAGGGAGGCCAGCAAGGCGCGGAGAGGTTCCGTGGCACGCAGGCATCTACAGGAAGACTACGAGACCTTACAAGCACATCTGTGGAGGATCTATGATCAGTAATAGCGTTCTTATTTCTGGTAAGAAGGTTGACTTTACTTATATTATACGAGATATCAAATCAATTATGTTATTGGTAAAATAGATTTACATATATAAATCTACTAAATTGGTCTATATTAAATGCACAATGTATTTAAGGTACTAAATTGGATAAGGATTAATGTTGTATTCTTAAAATCGCTGAATATATAAGACATTATTTCTCGTAAAAAGTAAGGGTAAAAAAATTGGTAATTGTGGGTTATCCCTAAGAGATAGATTTCATCTTGGACTTTTTTGTAGACCTTATTAAGGTGGACTAAGATTTAATATTATACCATACTTAATAGCTTTCCGGGCGCGGCTCCGCCCGCGCGTATGTCGGTTATCGCGCAAAAACATTAACCTCTTTTTGCGCAGTTGGATAAAAACTATCCTATGTTTTTTCCTGGGTCTCAAACTATTACCATACCAAATTTCATTCAAATCGGTCTAGTAGTTTTGGCGTGAAAGCGTAATAGACAGACAGACAGAGGTACATTCGCATTTATAATATTAGTACTGATTGATTAATATGATAGTGGTTTTGACGATTACATAAAAGTTTATATTGAGTTTATCGTCATAATATAACTTTACGAGTGTCTTACCCGTTATTATTGAAGTGGCCCTATAATCCTTTTGCTGAACGCGGCAGTAAAATTATTAAATAGCGACATTTTGCTATTGAAATTCGATAAAAATGTCGTAGACACCGAAATTAGGTAAATGATTGTATATACCTAGAACTGGTAGAAAGAAGATGACTATCTGGCTAGGTACCCTGTCATAAGATCCAATTTGTGACACATTGTTGTGTGATTTATGTTTGCAGCCGCTCACTGCTTTTGGAATGGGGAAGCGAATCGGCCTCCTCCAGAGAGTTTTGCTATTGCAGTCGGGAAGTTGTACAAGAGATGGGAGAGTAACATGACTGAAGAAGATGTGCAGAAATCTGACGTGAGTTGTAATTATACATCCATATTTCTAACAAATTTACAGTAATTGATTATAACTAAAGTAAGTTTCACACATACTAAATCAGTGCATGCGTGGGTGCATCCGTGAGCGCACGCACTCCGTTACGAAGCGACTCTGAAAGTCATACTTAGATAATCCAGAGGAATGGTTGTGTTTTTAACATCGGCCAGATATTATGCTATATAAAAAATATTTGAAAATGGTGCACTAAGTTATGTTTTATAAAATCAGGCAATCCCACGAAAGACAAACTACTTACTAAGGCATTATTTCGTGGTTTCGACTATCATCAATTGATGTAGTTTACCTATGATAACTATTTTTATTTTGGTGATAGTAAGCCTTTGACGACAATCTCACCTGATGGTATATGATGATATGGTCGAAGGTGTTAACAGGCTTAACCTAGAATATATAATACATACTGGCTCTCAAGGACAGCTGCCAGAAAAACTCCGTAAGGTGCTTGGTGACAGATTTTCTACTTGAATGGTCGTTAGCCAGGCGGGCATTCGCAAAAAGCCCTTCCACCATGCGGTGAAGCTCAAGCCCACGCCAGGATTGAATCATGGACCTGCTGCGCGGCATTTTATAACCAATGCCACTGAGCCATCATTCCTTCGTGTATCGGTACTCCATTGATTGTTCGAACGACGTGTCATGTTGTGGTCGCTCTAAGATAGCGGTGTTGCCATACCATTTTGGCTGGACCCAGAAAATCATCCTGTTTTTTACAGAAGATAGTTTAACGTAATTTGGTAGGATAGGTTGACGGTTTTGCCTTAGCATTACTGAGAAATATATTCTTGTATCATACAAAGGAGTCATATCATACCAACCTCACAGAAGTAAGATGAGAAGAGAAAAAAGTGGTAATTTGTCTCATATGATCACAGCTCATTCTCAGAGTTTCACTATCATCAAATGTATGTGTTAATTTTCGAAGCGCTCGTAACGAAGTTTGTTTTTATGTTATTGTGAAGGAACAAGCTCTTGAGCTAACTTCGTAAGGAATGCTGCCGGAATACACCGTTAGGTGCTTGCCAAGTCATGACCTCGGCGTACATTGAACTTAGCTGATCGGTTAAGAACGGGCTTGAGCTTCACCGCATGGTGGAAAGGGCATTTTTGCGAATGCCCGCCTGGCTAGCGACCACCCTCAAGTTGAAAATCTGTCGCCAAGCACCTAACGGTGTGTTCCGGCAGCTGTCCTTGAGAGCCAGTCATTCTAGGTTAAGCATGTTAACACCTTCGACCACATCATCACTTACCATCACGTGATATTGTGGTCAAAGGCTTACCTATCAGCAATAAAATAAAAAAATAATTTAGAAGCAATGATGGCTCAGTGGCATTGGCTGTGAACTGCCGCGCAGCAGGTCCATGGTTCGAATCCCGCCGCGGGCTTAAGCTTCACTGCACGGTTGAAGGGCATTTTGCAACATCTTTGATAACATCATCTCTTACCATCAGGTGAGATAGTGGTCAAAGGCTAACCTATCAGGCATAAAAAAAAACATCACTTACCATCAAGTGAGATAGTGGTCAAAGGCTAGAAAAAAAGAAAAAGATCCCTAGCTATACAGCCTATCAGAAACAATTTTTTTTTTAAATTTTCTTATCTAGTCTTTTTCCTCGTATTTCAGCATGTTTTCCATAGCCAAAATATTAGACGAAATGATGATGAGGAACGTTTATTGCAGGTGAAGGAATTCCATCTACCAGTCAACTACCAAGCCAGCGACGCCAATTATCAAGAGGATATTGCTATAATTATAGTCACTAAGCCTTTTAAATACACATTGTACGTCAAGCCTGTTTGCGTCGACTTCGACGTTAGTCTAGACAAGAAGCAACTGCAACCCGGGAACTATGGAAAGGTAATAACTTTAGTCCATGTTGAACTTATTCGCAAACATATGTATATCTTACTTATATTTCAACCATAGTGAAGCTGCACCTAGTTTATGAGTTTTGCAATAGATGGCGCTAGTAAAATCCGGCATGAATTCTAACTCGCGGTGGCGAGATTCTCAGCGAGTTAAAAAATATTGACGTGGCGGTAGTTTTTATATATATCAAATCTGAGGTTATTTACTTTGCTTTATATAAATTCAAGCCCCTCATGTTCATACTCTGAGGGATCATATTAGAACGCTTAATACCGTATCCAGTCCATATATCTAATGGGTTTGAATAGATTCTGGCGTTACTTTCCAGAAATCCATAATTAATAATAACAAATATTTTAACAAATCAGTACTAATATTATAAATGCGAAAGTAACTCTGTCTGTCTGTCTGTTACGGTTTCACGCCAAAACTACTGAACCGATTTGAATGAAATTTGGTATGGAAATAGTTTGAGACCCGGGAAAAAACATAGGATAGTTTTTATCCAACTGCGCAAAAAGAGGTTAATGATTTAAGGCGATAACCAATATACGCGCGGGCGGAGCCGCGCCCGGAAAGCTAGATAAATATGTTAATAAAAAAAATAGGCGTGTTTCGATTCTACACGAAGTATCCTCAGAAGATCTTGACTCTACGATGGCACGATCGACAATGAGCGGTTGGGGGCCCACACGCCTATATATCAACTCGGGCGTGAATCACCGCTTTGTACAGAGTCGAACGTGACTCATCACTATTTTTGTTGTAGCTTACAATTGAAAAGTTATACGTTTTTAAAATGACACCTCTTTCTTTTGACATAGGTAGCTGGATGGGGTCTCACAACTGTGGATGGCGGATCATCAAATATCCTGAAGCTGATAAGGCTCCCCTACATCGACTTACAAACTTGCATTGCGGAGTCTCCACTTACTTTCCGCGGCCACATCACTGGTGACAAGTTCTGCGCGGGCTATAAAGATTGTATGTCTATTACTCATTAAATAATTACAGTGAGGAGTTATGGCCAAAAGTGTGAAACAACTTGTTGAAGTCGGTACCATGATAGTTCAATAGTACCTATTATCACATTATTGTGCGCATGGTACAGACTTCGACAAGTTATTTCAAACTTTTAGGTGTTGAAATCAAGTTGAAGTTTTTTTATATTTTTTTTTTTACTAATAATATAATAGTTTTTTTACTAATAATAATATAATAGTACGTAACCCTTGTTACGTACGGGACCGATTGTCATTCATTGTCAACGACTATATCATCAAGATAGGAAATTATTTTTCAGTTATTGGAGTGTTACTCAAAAATGGCTTGACCGATTTTGATAAAATTTATACGGTACTAAACGACAAGCATCAGCTTTCAAACAAAATAAGAATTTTTAAAATCGGTTCACCCGGCCAAAATTCTGAGGTAAAAAACTTAAAAAAAACATACAGACGAGTTGAGAACCTCATCCTTTTTTGGAAGTCGGTTAAAAACAACAGTGAAAGGCGAAAGGGTCTAATTTTTAATTTATTGTTTGCAAATGTAACGAAAATGCTTCTTCGTAATCAGCACTAAACAACGTGCCTGCTTTATTTGAGTGTGCAAAAATGGAACAAAGATAGACAATTCGATCTATTCGGATAGTCTCAGATATGGCACGCAGATCTATTTTGTAAAAATAATTTGTTTTCGGAAAAAAAATCCCTTTGGTTTTTCATCCTTCAAATATACAGGGTAATTGGAAAAATGTTAACAAAGTTTTTATGCACAACCTAAAACATTTTGCACAAGAGATTTGTTTTATTATTGTCTCACATTTTAATATAACATTGTACATCGAGGGGAGAAAACGATCTATTTCTGTTCGAGAGTATGAGTAGGCTTAAAGGAAACTCGAGAACAGAAATAGAACCTTTTCCCGAGTGATACAGAGTGCTTTATACTGCACCTACGAGGAAAATAAAATCATTATCTATACGTTTTCTCGTATTTGTCCCGAGACTTCACAGGAAAATAGTTCTTTATGACTTCTTGAGCTGTATTTTTATTTCTGCTGGCGCCGTCACTATACAATCGTCATTTTCACTATTAGATGACATTTTGGAAAATTATTTAGAATGGTTAAAATCGTACTGTTATATTATCAAGTTAGCAAAAAACAAATAAATTGCCGCGCTTTTTTTCGTAGTGCAAAAAAAGGTTGCCAACCTCCTTTCATTTAAAATTGAATACGAAAAAATCTGAACTCTTTTTTTCTAATTATTTGATAAAACACGTGATTTGACGATTGTATTTTTTTTGTTAGCAGCTAAAAAAACAAAACAACGCTAGCAAGGCAGGTATGGATTTTCATACAACATTCCTTCACTGCTACGGAGGGAAGGAATGAAATTCGATATAACTTTTACCGCCGCAAATTTGTAAGGGAGAAATGACACATTATAACACGTTTTTGAATGAGCAATGAGACACTTTCTGAGTGGGTGTGGTATAAAGTACTTTCTCTTGTAGTAAACGATAATAGCAATAATGCCTCCCGTGGGCTTAAATCGATTTTATTTATGTCATTGTTATAGTCATTGTTTATGTCATTGTTATAGTCATCATTGTTATGTATAGCAAATCAAGCTGTATGTATGGGCGACAGTGGTGGAGGCTTAGCGTTTCCAGTCGTTGCGGAGGGGGAGACCCGGTACTACCTCCGAGGGGTCGTGTCTTCAGCACCCACCAGCGACCAGAAATGCAACACCGACGACGTCACAACGTTCACGCAGCTGCTGAAGCATGAGTACTTCATCAAGCGGTTCTGGGACATCGGTAATATTCTTGTCATTACTCTGTCAAAATCCTGCCAAGTTATTTTATAATTAATAGAAAACAAATATTTTAAGGAAACATTAAATTAATATTTTAACACACTTAAGAATAAAAAAATATATACCTAGTGATAATTTCGCCTACTTTTCCTGTAAAGCCGACGTGACGTCACAAAAGCCACGTAGCCAAACCGGAAGATTTCTCGAAACTTTCCGCTTCTGCACGAAGCATCCTCAGAAGGACTACGTGCGCATAATCGAGATATTATTTTGTGACGTCACGTCAGCTTAACAGGAAAATTAGCGGAATTATCACTACATATTTTTTTTATATATTTGAAGTCTTTTATTATAGTATATAGATAGATAGATAGATAGATAGAAACACTTTATTTGCATACCATGAAAAAAAACATAACAGAAAATAACACACATATTAGGTATACAAAGGGCGGTCTTATTGCTTAAAGCAATTTCTTCCAGACAACCGAACAGAAAGGATCTACAAAATTTGCCAGGTTGGCAGTTTACTAGGTAAACATAACAATTATTAACGAAGTACTATTTATGTTACATAAAAACCTATATTAAAATATAAACCTATATTAAACATATAATAAATAAATAAGCAAACTTATATACATTATAATATAAATAAATACCTATATACATACATACAACTTAAATAAATATATACCTATAAATATATACATATGTGTACCCAAATACTACTTACAAAGTAAATATAATTAGAAATAACCAAGGAAATAGATTAGCTCAGAGTGGACAAGTAAAATTCGTTGACTCTATTTTTGAAAATGTATAGTGACTGAGATTTTCGAATCGAGACTGGCATACTGTTCCATAGTCGAACTGCCTGCACTGAGAATGAATTATCGTAAAAAGATGTACTGTGTGACGGAATTTTGAGTAGAAGATTTTCTGATGACCTCAATGGCAAGGCATGAGCCGATTCAAGAAACTCAAAGCGTTCCTTAAGATAGTGCGGAGAATTAGGATTAAACAATATATTGAAGAGTAGGGAAAGAATATGAGTATTCCGGCGAAGGCGAATGGGAAGCCCCTTGAGCTTATGACGAAATTTGGAAACGTGGTCATATTTGCGTAAACCAAATATGAACCTGATCGAGAAGTTTTGGAGACGCTCAAGTCTATTTAGCTGGTCCTCCCTAAGATCAAGGTAACAAACATCAGCATAGTCTAAAATAGGAAGTAAAAGAGATTGAGCAAGCGCAACTTTGGTAGCAGTAGGAAGAAAATTACGAAGCCGCTTTAAAGAACCCGCAGAAGCAAACATTTTACGACTAATTGCCTCTAACTGAGGGCCCCATGACAAGGACTGGTCAATTATTATACCAAGATTTTTTACCTGCTTGCTATAAGGTATGACTACACCGTCAAAAACTATTGGAGGCATTGTATCCCAGTTCAATTTAGCCAACATTCGGGAGCTGCCTACAACAATAACTTGAGTTTTTGTTGGATTAACCCTTAAAACAAAATTATTGTATATTATGATACATGTGAGCTAAGTTGCTCATTATACACGATGCTGTGGGTTGTCCATGGTTCGAACCCCGTCGCAGGCTTGAGCTTCACCGTATCGTGGGAGGGGATTTTGCAAATGCTCGCCTGGCAAGCGACCACTCGCATGTAGAAAATCTATCACCAAGCACCTAACGGTGTGTTCCGGCAACAGTCCTCAATAGCCAGTGAAATTACAGGCACATGAGATTTAAAAACTTTCTCTCAAGGTGACGGGCGCAGTGCAACTCGTGACTTGTGACGATATGCATCTGTTATAGGCAGAGGTTATTCCGCTTAACGTCAGGTGGGCCACGGGCTTGTGCCGTGATTATTATAAGGAATTATTAAGACTTAGGCTATTTAATAATGACGATAATACGATTATGTTGAACGCGCTTTGTAGACGCCGAATATAGCCCGAGATAAAGCATTCGTCAAAGGATGCTTTTTGCGAATGCCTTTTCTAGATTGTTCAATCTCTTGAGCCTTAGCAATACTACCATTTATTCACGTTTCAGAACAAAATATAGAGCAGAGTGGATGTGAACCCGTATCTCCAGCGCTTACTGCAAAAAGGACAGGAAAGAAGGCTTGGGACAGTAAGTAACATTTCTTATAACTTTATTTATTATATAAGCTTTCTTTCAAAATTATGTACAAAAGATCAATTTTGATAATAGTATTTTAAAATAAATAACGATCGACAACTATTAATTTCATATTATGGTAAATAATAATGTATCTATAAAACAAAAATTCTACTTGTTAACATCTTACTGTACGAGCCAGATTGTCTGCAAAACACGGCTGTGTTTTGCAGACAATTATCCTCCTTTATTCCTCCATTTAGGCGTGGTTCGCCATAATCCTCACGTTTGGCAGGCGTCTTGGGGCTCGCTGTTTAAGACATCAGTTCCTCTCAGAAAGCAATTACACCTTAGTCTTTTTTATCCTTAAGTACGGGTGGCGCTGAGACTTAGACATAAAACAAAAACTTAAAAAAAAAATGGAACCGACTTCTAACATTAATGTGTGGAATAACTATAAAAAAAGTTATCTCTTTTAGTCATAAATCCTGTTTAGACGATCGATTTTTATTCAAATTACTGGTCATTATCGACAAAACTTGCAACCACAAGTCAACTTGGTATGTTTACATTTTTCAGTTAGTTGCGTGTAACGTAGAAACTATGAAACCGATTTTTATGAAATTTATATCGGATCACCTCAGAAATAGGTATACCCTTTTTAATAAAAAAATAATTATCAAAATCGGACTACTTTGCAAAAAGTAATGCGTGGTCATACACAAAAAAAATGTATCGAAGTAAGAACCTCCTACTTTTTTGGAAGTCGGTAAAAAATGTAGACCGAGACCGTATTGACGCGTACAAGATGTGGTGTTGGAGGAAAATGCTTAAGATACCTTGGACAGTCTCCCGCACAAATGAACCGATCCTGCGTGAAGTAAAGACCAAGATGAGGCTGTGCAACGACAGCTTGCAAAGAGTCCCGAAGTATGTTGGCCACATTGCTAGGAAGAGTAACGACAACTTAGAGAAACTAATTGACACTGGAAAGATAGAAAGGACACGCCCAAGAGGTCGCAGTCCCATGCGATGGTCGGACCAAATCTGAACTACCCTTGACAACTTTGTTCATATCGCCATTCACATCGTTAAAAATGTGAAGGTAGCGACAAATTGTCAAGAAAATGGTGATTTCCACGGAGTATTATGGCCCTTATCTTTGAGGATAACGCAGCAAGGAGGAGAAATGCGTTTTCACACACCAAAACCATTTGCAGACTTATTACAGAGTAAACCTAGAATAGAAAATTGGCTCTCAAAGACAGTTGCTGGAAAAAAATCACATCAAACATCACAAATTTGAAATGTACTTAGGCAATATGGTTATGTTTAGCTCGTGCAGCAATGTTCTCTTTTCAGAGGAGCATCGCTGTGCTGTTTTTCAGCATATCCCTGCTGTTCTCGGGCGGTTGTTTGCCGAGACAGAATAGTCATAGAAAAACGATTACAAAACGACAATAATAAAAAAAAAGGTTTACAAAAGCTTAGAACAACAAATCAGAAACAGCTCGTGCAAGGAATTTGATTACAATTATTAAAAAAAATATATTTTTGGAATATAGAATACTATAAACTATAATATTATCTAACCAACCATTGAGCTGGAAATTATAAAATTTAGATGTTTTTGCCAAAAAAATAATTAAATGAATGACTTTGATCTGCCTAGTATAATTCGTCACTGTGTTAATGAAGATTAATAAATGATACAAAATGTATTGTGTAAGTGTAGGTGCAACAGTGTGTTTAGGTGTGAGTGAAAAAAGAAATCAGATCAATAGTTTATATACAAGAATACATAGTCATAAAAAGGTCTTAAGCACTACGGCAATTTGTTCTTGTACTCTGCCTGCATGCCGGCGTGCAAATAATAAAAAGTATACTCGTCACTTAGATCTGTATACTCCTTTAAACTATAAAAAAAATTACGTAATAGCCAGTCACATAGTCAATTTTAAAATAAATTACCTTTCATAACTTTAATGTTATCAAGAACCCAATTATATTATATAGACGTGGGTTCGATTCCCATCCAGAACAAAATATTTTTAGTTCAATTATTTGTAATTGAAGCAATGATGGCCGAGTGGTTATAGCTATGGACTGTTTAGCCGCAGGTCCCTGGTTCGGTCCTCACCGCCGGCTTGAGCTTCACCGCATGGTGGGAGGCATTAAGCAAATGCTCGCCTGGCTAACTACCACCCTCAAGTAGAAAATCTGTCGTCAACCACCTAAGCAGTGTATTCCGGCAGCATTCCTCGAGAGCCAGTAAAATTACAGGCCCACGAGACTCAACAACTATGTCTCAGTGTGACGGGCGCATGAAGTTCGTCACTTGTGACGAAATGGATCTGTAACAGGCAGAAATTACCGCTTAACATCAGGCTCGAGCTTTTTCCGTCACAATAATAAACAAAAGAAAGAAAAAAAAGGACTGAAATACTGTTAAAATGACTCCATTATTGACAGACCATGATAACGTGAGATCATTGCTTTTAATCAGCGTGGTACCGATGGTAAACGGTAACCGCCGCCTATGGACATCTGCAACACTAGCTGCGCTGCCGATGCGTTGCCTGCCCAGAGAGGAATTTGTAGATGCCCCTGTTGAAATAGTCTATGCCGTAGCTTAGCGGAAAGACCCGGAGGAAGGTCGTTCCACATCCCACAAGTACGCGGTAGAAATGAGCGACAAAAGCGAACAGTGTGTGATGCCCATACTTGCTGGATGTGAGATTATTATTGCATACGTTTCAGTGTTGGAAGTCGGTTCCAATTTAATATTTTTAACTTATTTATTATCTTTAATATTCCAGAGTGCATTGAATACCAGGCAAACCTCGTGTTTCCGTGCAGCGAGACTGCTAATGGGGCCAAGAACCGGACCAATCGATGTCATCACACTGCAAGTGATATTTCCACTGCCGGAGACAATGTCCGACAGAATGAGTTTCCACATTTCGTGAGTTGAATTATCAGTACTATATAATTATAAATGCGAAAGTAACTCTGTCTGTCTGTCTGTTACGCTTTGACGCCAAAACTACTGGACCGATTTGAATGAAATTTGGTATGGAAATAGTTTGAGACCCGGGAAAAAACATAGGATAGTTTTTATCCAACTGCGCAAAAAGAGGTGAATGTTTTGGCGCCATAACCGACATACGCGCGGGCGGAGCCGCGCCCGGAAAGCTAGTTATATATATATATATATCTTGCCATCATATGAGATTTCAATATAAACATGCTTGTTCCAGGAGATAGCCCAAATAAACTATTACAATCTTTTTTAAACTATTGTGACCTAATACAATTAATTATGTAGCCTACTCACTTCACAGATCATAGTGAAACACTTATTGACCTAGTTTGCACTAATGCCAACTCAAGATCAGTAAAGATGTGGTGTATTCCTGACCTTGGTCATCATGCGATGATTTCTGTAGAGTTAAATATTAAAGCTGAAAAACCTATACCTTACTATCATATGTCATAGGCCTTTCAAAATATATACTATAACAGCCGGATCGTCCACTGCTGAACACATCCTCTCCTATGTAGGGGGTATTTGCCGTAATCCCCACGCTTGGCAGGCGTCTTGGGGATCGCAGTGTAAGATAACATAGTTCTTAAGAAGGCGCTGCTCAGCCTTCTACTATTTTTCCCTTTGTCGAAAAAACATTTAATGCTGATTTACTTTTGATTAATTGTTACATTTTAGACAGTCTTACCAATATCAATAAAATTTTACCTGTTTTTAACGAATCTATACAATTTATTTAATTTGAATACCCCAAAAAGAAATACATATATTTTTCTTGATAGGTTAGCCTTTGACTACTTATCTTACCTGATGGTAATTGATGATGAGGTAGATGATGGTGTTTAGGCTAAACTATTATTTCTGGCTCTAAAGGTCAGCTGCCGGAACCACCGTTAGGTGCTTGGTGACAGATTTTCTACTTGAGGGTGGTAGCTAGTCAGACGAGCATTCGCAAAATGCCCTACCAACATGCTATAGGTAACGACTGCCATCCTTAGATACAACCGGGACCGATGGCTTAACGTGCCCTCCGAAGCACGGAAGCGCTCAATAGTAATGTCACCAGCGGTTACCCATCCAAATCATGACCGAAGTGGACGTTACTTAACTTTGCTGATCGGATCAGAACGGCTAAGCAAACTTGGCTAGGAGCGCTTCAAATTTAACTACTGAATGCCAGAGTTACTGTGATGCCTTAATTGTATTTTGGGCAGTTCTACAGAGTTTCCGTTAAAAGCCAATTGTCGGCCGTGGCTATGCCCGAGTGTATGTCGGTTATCGCGCAAAACCATAAGCCTCTTTTTGCGCAGTTGTATAAAAAAACTGGCCAAGTACGAGTGGGACTCGTTGGTTATGGGTTCCGTACCTTTATCTGTAACCTAATCTTGCAAGTTACAGACACTTTTTGCAGTGTCCGATTGAGCTGGGTAGGTACGTTCCTATCCTAGGTAGGTACGAACCCTAAATAGTGATCTCACCACCTAATTGTTTATTTTTAAAGTTTATAATTATATAACTATTATAATAATTTATATATTTATAATTATATAAATATTCGGTAAATATTTTAAGTTTCTACCAGTTTTTATTATTATTTTATTTAGCAAATATACGGCGAAAACCTCTTTTATTGTATGGAAGTCCCCTTTAATATTTATTTTAACTAATTACATTACAAGAAAATATTAAAAAAAAATGTTGGTGCAGTTGGATTGTCCGCTACTGAACACAGCCTCCCCCTATAAGTGGGAGTATGCCATAATCCAGCAGGCATTTGGCAGGCGTCTTGGGGATCACAGTATAAGATAACAGTTCCTCACAAGGCGCTGCCGCCTTCCTTCTGTTGTTTCCCTTGGTCGCCTCTGATGACATCCACGGGATGAGTTTATTTATATCATATAAGCTGGAAGGCTGGAAAATATCTTAACTGTAGATATATTCTTACTCCACGTTTACCGAATAAATGTACCTAGAATGTACCTCATAATATTTAATATTCTTATCCTTATGAAAAATGCCTCCCCATATTTCACAGTTCTTGGATAAGTCCTTCACAGTCCAAGCTGTACGATTGTGGAATGCACTGCCTGTGCATATAAGGCTTGCCAAGTCACTTTCAACATTTAAGACTTCAGTTAAGAATTATTATTTATCAATTTCTGCTTGATAATTGTTTATATTTATATATTCGTGTTTAATTTATATATTATATATATATACATATATATATATATATATATTTACATCCTGGAAGCTTTTTGGCGTCATGCACGTGGTGCATTATTACGACGTCCTCCAGTTCCCATTGCTTTTTTTAACATGTCTTAATGAATATTGCTTAGCTCTTCGATTGCCAGATCCGTGAGATACGTCATTTTCCGATAATTTTATTTTTCGCGATATTCTTCTTGCGTTCGTGCCGCAACATTTTTGAACCCCGAACCATGGTCATAAATTATAGGCGTCCTGGATATATTGATCGTGATTTACCTATGGCATCGACTATTTAGCGTCCTCATAGGATGAACGACATTTGTGAGTGCGACGTTGCCATCTTTATGTTTACTTTCTCTTTCTTTGACAATCGCTTGTATGTACATTTATAACAATTTGGTCAAATCTATATATATACGGATGCCCGATATTTTTATATAATTTATTATTATCTATCTACACGTAGGAACAATGGATTTTGAAAAAGTTAAGTACACAAATAGTTTATAATAAGATAAAGAAAATGTAGCTCCTGTTTCTGAGATTTTTGCACAATAAATCGCATGTAGTAGCAAGAATAACACTTACGGGAACGATTGTTATTCACTGCCAATTACCTAATCATCAAGATAGAATAAAACTTTACATATAGTCTAAGCAGCAATATAGCTACCTTTGAGAACGTACCTACCTAACACAAAGTATTAAAGAGTTAAAAGCTCTATCTACGATATAATTATCATTTATCATATAGGCCTGCCTAGGTACGCAACTGTCAGCGATGTCAAATCGACATTGCGCATTGCATTGCATACCTATCTACCTACATAGCTATAAGATCACAACAAATAATAAAGTTAGTACTATGTATCTACCTACGTAAATTCATAGAATAAGTGTAGGTATATATTTGTAGTAGGTATAAGGTAGTACGAAAGTTTATATGGTAAACTTAGCGATGATTGTAGGCACTTACCTAATCAAAATTAACCTATGATTAGTTTTTGAATTTTATTGAAAATAATTTAAATCAGTTACCTACCTACCCAGTCCGAAATTTTTGGGCCTTTTTTTCATATATGTTCTACCAGAATTGGTAGATCCACGGTGACATCGTGATTACCGCTTAGAGACAGATTTTGAAACCCTTCCACCATGCGATGAAGTTCATGCACGCGGCGGGATTTGAACCATAGACCTGCTGCGCGGCAGTCCATAGCTATGAGCCATCACTGCTTCCCGTTAAGTGTTAAGTGACAGAATTTCTACTTCAGGGTGGTAGCTAGCCAAGCGAGCATTCGCATAATGCCCTTCTACCCAGTGGTAAAGCTCAAGCCCGCGGCGGGATTCGAACCATAGACCTGCTGCCCGGCAGTCCATAGCTAATGCCACTGAGCCGTCACTGTTTTACAAAATATGTTGTAGTAAATGCAGTAAGTTACAAATTATGTAATAAATAATTATTGTAAATATTAAGTAAAATTATTTGTTCGTAGTAAATGTAGTAGTTTGTTCTTTTCATATTGATGCCATAAACATACCTATATGTTTCAGAGATAAAACACAATTTTATAAGAAATGTAATCAATGACAATCATGTCACTTGCAATATTGAAACAGTATCTACCTACTAATGTTATTATAAAACGAAAGATGACTAAAAACAAAGAACAACAGAAGGATCGCCCTAAATAGGTAGGTATGTAATATATTACATATTTATTTAGGGCGATCATATATTGTAATCTATTCATCATATTATCTCACACGAGCAACGTACCTAACGTATATATAGGTACTACAGGTAACAGGTACCTACTCTCCGCGAAAATTTATTGCTCTGTGAATTTAAAATATTATTTTATCTGAAGAACCTACACACATCGTGACGTAGCTTGAGACACTATCTCCGTCCGTCGTTAAACATAGTAATTCGTTCGGCATGGTTCGGCTTTCATGGATATATCGCAAACAAAAATATTTTAAATAGGTAGGTATGTGTCGAAAGTTTGTGGGTATGTGTGTTACTTCTTCACGCCTAAACGGCTGGATGGATTTGGATGAAATTTGGTATGGAGATAGCTTATACCCTGGATTAACATAAAGACTACTGTTCATCATCACCATCATCACCCTTTTTCATCAGCGCGCGGGTAAAACTGCGGGGCGCAGGTAGTTGGTAGGTACAAATAAATCATGCAGGACAAGATGTTGTACAGAAGTACAGAACGGACCTGTGACACTTCACCACAAACGGCACATATGATTAAACTGTGGCTAGTTTGTTGCAGAATCAATATAGAAAGTGTGATAATTTGACTATTTAGTGTAATAGGTGGGTTTTTGTAGTAGGTAGTTTGTGTGTAGGTAAAGTAAAGAATAAGTTAGTTTGCATAGTGTACCTATATGTAATATTTATATTTCAGGGTAACCTATATAAGGTAAATAAATAAAAACAAAAAACATGTAGATGTATCACTTTTATTCCGTGTTTTAGAGAGAGAGAGTAGACTTATAATACGCTAAGACGCAAGAGCTAGAAATAAGAAGACAAACGTTGATTAATTTTGTCAACAACACCAACAACACAACATTTATTATGTAGGTACAACTATGGCACTTCGTGCTAGACACACAACTTAGCTAAGCACTTAGAACGCTAATAAGCAAGAGCTAGAAATAAGAAAACAAGCGTTGATTAATTTTATCAACAAAAAATTAACAACACAACGTTTAATGTATAAGGTTGACATTAATTCATCAACAATACTGCGGGGGATGGTGTAGAATCGATAACGGCATGTGTTCCACTCATGTTTAATTTTCACATACAAAAAAATCAGTATAACTATTTTCTAAGCGCGGCGCGTTGCCTTTTAGTATGATATCGAGAACCGCGGCTTACTCCATTCTCACATGTACGAACGCTACCCGATGTCAATTAGACGCTATCATTATGGCAAAACAGCTGTTTTGCCCTAGTGATAGACGAAGCTGTTTCACGTACCTATTCTGACGAACGCGAAGGCCTTACCGGCCAATCTAGCTAGACTGTCGAATGCTTTGCATAATCGCCAATCGATTAAACTCATCTAAATGATAAAAAAATTTGCTTACCTACATTCTTTTTAATTTCAAGTTTACGTAGGTACGTACTGTATTGTGTTGCAGCTACTTAGGTATGCCATATTGTGATAAACCGCTACCGCGTCGCGCGTTCTTTTGTCGCAAGCCGCCAAAGACCGACTAGGCAGAATAGGTACACAAAACAGCTGTCTATTGTGCCTAGTATAGCAGTTCATTGACTTCGCGTAGCAATCGTGCGTGTGTGTGAATAGAGTAGATACACCGTGTTCGTAGACCACGGTTGTCTTTGCTAGTATTCCCAAAGCCAACGTGCCATAGCTTAAGCAATAGTACAGACTTTTTGTGTATGTGAATATTAAAAAAGAGTGGAACACATTCCGTTATCAATTCTACACCATCCCCCGCAGTATTGTTGATAAATTAATATCCACATTATATAGGTACAACTTTGGCACTTCGTGCTAGATACACAACTTAGGTAAGTACAGTTAGATACTGTAATTCTAAAACATCTTAGATTTAGTGTAAGGTTGAGACAATTAACGCACTATTGTTAAAAGTTTATGCCTTTAACAATTTGTCAACTTCGCCGTATATTGTTAACAAAAGTTATTTTCACAACAGATTATCAACTACTATAACTAATCAATGTTACATATATTAATAAAATCACCTTATATGTCAGCACATAGTGCTGGACGTGAAAATTACTTTAAGAACTAGTAAAGCAGAATTTTCAGACTATAATTGTTATAATTACGATCACAACAATTACAAATTGGTAATAAAATTACTTTATAATATTTTTATTCAAATTCTCTTGACTATCCCACTATAGTCTGTTTTTTTTTAACAAACGAGTACTGAGTATGTCTCTCGCACATTTCTGATATTGACAGAGTGAGATGGGTAATTGCCGTCATTGGTCAATGTCTTTGTTCTTGTTTTGAATTTGTCAAAGCCCAATCATATTGAATACTTCTAAAATTTACCGTAGAAAAAATTACGTTATTATTTTACGATTTAAATTTGCATGCTGAGTATATTCGTAACGAAATTTTCTGTTCGCGTTCATGATATAAAACAATATTGTAATAGTATATATATTATGCAATTCAACATATAAATCAAATAATTCTACTACAATTCTTGTAATCTTAAAAATTTTCGTCATCCTTCTGATGAACTTTCTGCAGATACGTCAATAATAAATTGTTCAACATATTTTGTACATGATTGTCGGTTCCGTACATTTTTGTTTCTATCTTAGTTATTACATGATTGAGACAAGAGCACCATTTTTATCTATTCCCTTTATCTACTCCTTGTAACAAAAGAGTTCAGACTTCATAAATTTTATAACTTTTGTCATATCCTGCCACAGCCCTTCACTTGAAACCAAACGAGTGCAATTGGGTTGAGCTCACAGTGATACGTCGGCAAACGTATGACGAGACGATTTGTTGACTTAGCAACAACATTTTTTCCGAAACGATCTTTGTTTTGCTTACCCTAATTCAAAAGTTGCCACTTTAATATTGATTCGTTACAAGCAATATTTTTCGAATTGCATATACCTACATGTAACTACAGAGTTCGTGTGGAACGAATTTTATGTTGATTACGCGGGCCAATAGCAACGCAGTAAAATTTTCGGTACTCGTTTGCTAAAAAAATAGACTATAGATTTGAATTAGACATCCGTATATAGCAATTGAGCGTCCGTATAAAGCTATTGGTAACAAGCATATAATATGTACATGTTTGTCTAGTCTATTTTTTTTATAAATTTAAGAAGAATATTGCTTAATTAGGTACGTAATAACTTCATTTGTGGGTTAAATATAAATATAGGTATGATAAAATCGGAATTGTATCGTACCATGGCCTGAACCAATATTATATATGGACGTCCAATATTATATATGGACGTCCAATATTATATATGGACGTCTAATATTATATATGGAAGTCCAATATTATATATGGACGACCAATATTATATATGGATGTCCAATATTATATACGGACGCCTAATAGCTGTATACGGACGTCCAATAACCTGGCTACTTTTATTATAAAAATACGGCACTATGTGAGGCAGTACTGTTTGGCTACAAGTTACTGTATGGTGGAAATTTTGTTGCCAATTGTGTTGCACCATATTGGATTATTCCCATTTGTCCCCACAGATTTCCCCGGGACAAATGGGAATTATTGGCAGTAGGAAGAAATATGTTTAATCAACTTCTCTTGACGATCCCACTAGATTTGAATTAGACTTCCGTATATAGCAATTGAGCGTCCATATATAGCTATTGGTCGTCCGTATAAAGCTAATGGATGTCCGATTTCTCCTTTATATAAAGAATTTACTAAACATATTTAGCAGCTTTTCTGTCGCCAAGCACCTAACGGTGTGTTCCGACAGCTGTCCTTGAGAGCCAGTAACTCTAGGTTAGTCTGAACAACATCCTCGACCACATCATCACTTACCATCAGGTGAGATAGTGGTCAAAGGCTTAAAGGCAAAAACCTATCAGGCTTAAAAAATAAATTTAAGCCTGAACCACCGTTTTTCATTCGCGTCTGGTGTTGCGGATGTTTGTAGGCGACGGTAATCACTTACCATCAGGTGAGCCGCCTGGTAGTTTGCCCTACTATCCCACAAAAAAAATACCTTTAGTGGCCTCTTATGACACCCACAGGTAGCAATCGAGGGGTGACATTCTAGCTCGGCACCCCACGGGGCACAAAACGTATTAATATTATTTATTTATTATTTTTCTACTAACAGCTAAACATTGCTATTTCTAAAAATATCAACACATAAAGATTCATAAAGATTTCTACCAAACAAAATAATACATGAATAAAAATAACTTTCTTTTATAAGGGTAGCTACTGACTTTAAGCTATTGCAAGTCTAGGCAGCGGAGTAAAAAGGTCTTTCGGATTCCACACTGGTGGGTGGTATCGTCATTACATATTTAAGTCTAGTCTAAATGTAAATATGTTGATTAAATTTCAAAATTGAGGAAATTTATAAGTCGTAAATTTTGTAACTAAAATATCGAAAAATCGATATTAGATTATATAGATTATATAGTAGATATTATATTAGGAAGAAATATTGTTAATTAACTTCTCTTGACTATCCCACTAAATTTGAATTGGACATCCGTATATAGCAATTGAGCTTCCGTATATAGCTATTGGTCGTCCGTATAAAGCTATTGGGTGTCCGATTTCTCCTTTATTTAAAGAATTTACTAAACATATTTTGCAGCTTTATCATCGTGTTTTAATTTACACTACATATAGGCACGACTCGGGAAGTGAGTCATGGGTACATGAACAAATTACTCTCGTACTCGGGAGCTGGGTGGCGGGCCCTCAAATTGTTAGAACGTATGTATTTAATGTACAGTTTATTTATACATATTATATATATATATATATATGGGCATTTTGTGAATTCTCGAAGTGGCAAGGGTCACTAAAAAGGGGAAGGTTTTTTTTACCAAAAAATGGAACCGACTTCAACACTCCAAACAGTGAAATAATTGGTTGAAGTCGGTGCCATGCTAGTTTGAATGAACCAATTGTTATATTATTGTGCGCATGGTACCGACGTCGACAAGTTATTTTACACTTTTGAAGTCAGTTAATTTTTTTGTAAAAATCCTTCCCCCGTTTCAGTGATTTTTGCCACTTACGGGAACTATTGTTATTCACTGCCAACTACCTAATCATCAAGATAGAATAACACTTTACATATAGTCTTAGCAGTAATATAGCTACCTTCGATAAAGTAAACCTACCACAAAGTAGAAAAGGGTTAGAAGCTCTATCTACGATATAATTATCATTTACCATATAGGCTTGCCTAGGTACGCAACTGTCAACGATGTCAAATCGACATTCGCGGGCGCGCATTGCATTGCATACCTATCTACCTACATAGCTATAAGATCACAACAAATAATTAAGTTAGTACTATGTATCTACCTACGTAAATTCATAGAATAAGTATAGGTATATATTTGTAGTAGGTAGGTATGAGGTAGTACGAAATTTTATCTGGTAAACTTAGCAATGATTGTACGCACTTACCTCATCAAAATAACCTATGATTAGTTATTGATTTTTATTGGAAATAATTTAATTTTAAGTTTATTACTATAAATAAAAATCTTTGTAATCACACTAATAAAAAATAGGTAGGTATGTGTCGAAAGTCTGTGAGTATGTGTGTTACTTCTTCACACCTAAACGGCTGGATGGATTTGGATGAAATTTGGTATGGAGATAGCTTTTACCCTGGATTAACATATAGACTACTGTTCATCATCACCATCATCACCGTTTTTCATCAGCGCGCGGGTAAAACTGGCTATATGAAATAATTATATTTCAATAGTTTTTATATCATGCTCATTCATACAAAAACGTGGCTAGGTGATAATGTAATTGCTATCATTAACTTATACATAGTTATTATTACTTATACTATATAGGGATAAGTGAACTTAAGTTTACATCTGTCACAACCGGTATATTCAAGTGGAAACCTTGGTAGGAATAGGTGTACAAGCCGAGTATATTGTAGAGATTTCATATTTCAGTAAGGTAAAACCAATATCTTGGAGTGACGAGCAGGGATTTTACGGTAGAGGTATTTACAGATACGTAATCTATTATATTATTATTATTTATTATTATTATAATAACAATATTGAGGTGAATTCACATTTCATGTTCTCCTATTGGATGTTGAAATGATGTGAGTGGAGTGTTGTTCCACATAGGGTCATAGGGTGCATGACATGGCTTCTTATAACCTTCATGCCCAGTTCACGCTAAAAGTTGCGGGTATAGGTTGCTACCTACGAAATGATTTCAAAAGATAGCTCGCTATTTAGAACCTGGGCAAAGTTGTTATTTTTATGCTACCAAGTAAGTAAGTACCTACTTAGTAATTAACGTTCACGACGGATTAATACCTACGATTCAGTCTAATAGCAATAGAAAAATTAGCTACAAAAATTACTTATTCAGTCTTGATGATGTATAATATTTTTTTGGAAAACAATAATTCAACAACAATAAGTTGATTCAATTTTGCTATCATTACTAATGTCTTAGAAATAGCAACCTTTACGACGTTGGTACCTACCTACCTCAAGCAAATATTCTAGAGGTTAGCATCTCAGCTCAGTCCTTGAGAGCCAGTGAATCATTCATTACAAAGACATATTAATGATCGAAGATTATAAATTACAGGCAAATGAGGCTGACTGTACGTATATTTTTTCGTAACATTTACTGACTTTTTAAAAGTTTAAATGAACTCGGGCTCCTAATGATACGCAACGCGTACACCACCTAAGGCGAATATATTGTTTTGCTTAAATATCGTGTGATAATTGTGATTTATTGTTGGATTGTTGCAAACGAGCTGGCAACGTCGCAGTTGTGGACGCCAAATACGCGGATCCATAGTCAGGAACTCTCCGCGATATGCGGCTTTCATATACGCACGACAGCAGCGCCACACCTGCGCTAAGATTTCGTCGCGAACTTTTTAATATATTGTTGCAGCTATTTAAGTGATATTTTGGCTTCTATCGATATTTGTCCTATGGCTAGTCAGGACCAATGGGACGTAAGTGCCACTGGCCAACAAAGTGGCGACCAGTATGCGGACGCCAAAAGCAGGTGGACGTCAGTTTAAATGCACTTTTCTCTTCAGAGGACGTCTAATTGTTTGCGGGATGTATATATATATATATATATATATGTGTGTGTATTTGTTGATAAGTATTTTGTATATGTATAGTAATAGTGTATTTATATTGATATTTATGTATTAGAATGTATATTAAAGTACCTACTAGTAAACGTCATATATATGATTTCAAGTTGCACCATCCGCCTATTCCTTTTTTCTGTTTCTGTCCATCCAAACGTTGTCTGGAAGAAATTGCTTTTACAGCGATAAGACCGCCCATTTTAATACCATTTTGTAAGGGTTTTTATTGTTAATATTTAATATATGTAAAATTTGTAAATTGGTTTGCAATAAAGAGTTATTGTATTGTAATATTAAACGGTCACATCTTTTAATCGAGTTGACTTACAAATTTGTTTTTTTCACAGCTGACAGATGGACAACAAAGTGATCCTTTTTTCTTACCATATTTTTTGAGGTACGGAACCCTACAAATAATAATAAATCTTAACTTGTTCCAGGCACGCCTTGGATATATATACAGTTATAAGAATAAAATCACTGAAATGAGGTGGCTCTGCGATGGATCTCTCTTAAGTGAGAAATTCGTACTAACAACTGGACGTTGCGTTTCTACTAGACAAGCGTATGTATAGATTCCAGTATATTATTTTCTTCACTAAGGAAATAGATAACTAATAAAGCTACTATATAAAACTATGACGAATATATAAACCTATCAATACCACAATTCACTGAGGTCATTTGAAATAATACTCCGGCAATATCCACTTAGTTCACTATATTCCATATACCTATACGTCTGTACTGTGCCAGAGATCAGTCGATACTGCTATGTTCCCAAATAGAATCTACCCTCACAACTCCCATCGAAAAGTGAAATCAGTTTAGATACTTGAATAAATCGGAAATGGACTTGAGTCAATTGACTACCACGTTTAATTCTTAACGGAAATAGTTGAACTTGGGAAAATATTGTTAATTAATAACACTAGGTGGACTGATGACATCGTGAAAGTCGCTGGTAGCCAATGGTTACAAGCGGCTAATAGCCGTTCTTTGTGGCGCTCTATGGGGGAGACCTTTGTTCAACAGTGGACGTCTTCCGGCTGATGATGATGATAATGATGATGAATAAATTAAAAAAGAAAGAAAAAGAAATGTTATATTTTGCAATTAAATTACATAAACAAAATAGGAAATTAATTATTATAAAATGATATAGTTATTATATAAATATATTACATTAATTAATGTTATAAATGGCTTGCTGCTCCTTGGGCATAATAGATACGTTACTGCGGAAGTTATACATACCTTTTCTCTCTTTTCCAGGTATATTTATTACATTGGTATGGGCATGTTAAGAGAAAATGATACAGTTAACGAGCAAAACACTTTCAAGGTCAGAAGGTTCTATGTACATCCTGAGTTCGAAGATAGATATAATGACGTAGGATTGGTGCAGCTCGAAAAACTGTAAGAAATACGTGTCTCTATAATACTATATATGAACTCTGATATTTACATTTGTTTATTGTAAAACACGGGTATTAAACCGTAAACAACTTACTAAGAGCAGGCCTGGCTCACTCCACACTTTTGAAGCAGTGATGGCTCAGTGGCTTTGGCTATGGACTGCCGCGCAGCAGGTCCATGGTTAGAATCCCGCCGCGGGCTTGAGCTTCACCGCATGGTGGTAGGGCATTTTAGCGACCACCCTCAAGTAGAAAATCTGTCGCCAAGCACCTAACAGTGTGTTCCGGCAGCAGTCCTTGAGAGCCAGAGAAATTACAGGCATATGAGACATAACAACTATGTCTCAATGTGACGGGCGCAGTGCAATTCGTGACTTGTGACGAAATGCATCTGTTATAGGCAGAGGTGTAAGCCCGCTTAACATCAGTTGGGCCTCGAGTTTGTTCCGTCACAACAATATTAAAAAAAAAAAACACCTTAGGTACATCAGAGTATCCGTACGGACGGGATTATTACTACTACTAGACTTCTAGAAATAGAAAAACCACGAGTTTCTTATTTTGTTCACGCCTAAATTCAAATGTTAATAACATATAAAAATGGTAGAATATTTTTTTTATATGTACACCCCATAAAGGTTGTATTTATATTAAGACAGTAGCAATCTACGCAATGGTTGATAAAAAGCTTTCTATAAGATTGTAAAAATCCTTGGAGGTAAAGCTGCGATGCAATCTTCAATACTATTTTCATTTTATTTGTGTGCATGTCCCCAGCTTACTCAATTGAAATTTGTTAATTCTGAATATGCCAATATTTAGAGCAATTATTAATACCAAATCAAAATGTAGGTGCCAAATAAACTTCGATGCTACACGTGATTATTAGTGTGTTAGCTGGCGTTATGGTCTCCAGCTGACACATGCTGTATATAGGTACGAAACGGCTGAAGATGTGATTATATACTATAATAGCCAGGGATTTAGAAAATAATTTGGGCGGCACAAAAAAAATTGAAACGCCCTACTTGAAAGCTGTGGTAGTAATGACCCGATTACAACGTGTAAGCTGGAGACCACGTGTCTACAGCTGCTCATCTGTATCTCCTGAAAGAATGGGCCTACGACTTTGTTTAATTTTTTCCAGTGTGACCTTGAGTGAGTTCATAGTTCCCGTTTGTCTCCATACCGCTGAAGATATAAATGCTGACGTAGCTGTGACCATGGCTTGGGAATTGAAAACGGATATTCTTATAAAGGTATACTTATGTTATCTTTTTATTATATTATACAATAACTGTATTTTATTATGTATAATTTACTAATGTATTTAATTTTAAATATTACAAAACTAAGGGCCTGTTTCAGAATCTTCGACAAAATTCCGGTTATACTACCCAGAACATATTTATAAAAAAAACACTATTTTTGCGTTTCACAGTCATTGATTTAGCCTATCCATCGGTCAAAGCTTGAAACGCCCTGCATGTTAACTGACATTTTTATCATTCAGTTATTTATGTGTTGCATAGCAACCCGGAACTTTATTAGGACATTCTAAAACCGACCCTAAATCAAACTAATGTTGTCTTAGGTTTTTCTCGATTACTGCACATAGTAAACAACTTTAAACGGTTTAAATCGCGTATATTTATCATTATTTTTGTCCCGAGCGACGTTTCAAACACTGCAGTGATCGTGGTCACGGGGTGACTAATTGTTTCTATTTGTCACATGAGTTATTAAGATATTATTTGGATTACCGTCAGAAATTTTAAATTAATCATAACGTTCCCTATTCACGCAGTATTCGCTCAGTGTACAGAAGTCTTGCAGATTTGTGTCGGCCATGGGACAAAAATAATGATAAATATACGCGATTTAAACCGTTTAAAGTTGTTTCATTACTATATACCTAACTAAGTTTAAACGTATTTTTTTTCTGTCTAGTCCATTTTACTGTTTGAACGAATTTATGATGTTGCGCCTGACTCCGTGTTTTATAGCGACGATTCGAAATAATATTTAAATTGGCGACATAGGAAGATTGGAACTAAATTACGTCCTTTTATATACGTATATACCTTCACTCTATTTTAATACTTGTTTTATATAATGTAAAGGTGATTAGAAAATGTAATTGCATACTCCTAGCAGGATATTTAATGAATAGTTGTTTAATAGTACATTGTGCAACAAGTGCGTGAAGTTGTTTATTACAATCGAGACGGGTTTTAAGCCTGAGATCAAAGATCGAAGGCCTAAATGGAGTAGAGATTGTAATAAATAACGCGCACGAGTTTCATACGACGTTTTTCAACACACTTGCGAGGAACGAATAGAAAAAAATTTATACGAAAATATTATCTTGATCTTTTTGATAGCAATAATAATCTGATTAAGAAGGTTTATAATCAAATCTTCTAAAGTTCTACTTCAGTTGGTATAAAACTGTTTGGTTTGTTTTTATATGAAAATAAAAAGATAATCTGATTAAGAAGGTTAACAATTAAATCTTGTAAAGTTGTACTTCATTAGGTAAAAAACTCTATGGTTTGTTTCTATATGAAAAACGAACGAAACATACTACAATCTCCTTGGTGAGAAGTGTGGAAACGTTGTTTTTTTTTCTATTTAAAACACTTGTGCGAAACCGATTTTAGTGTAATAAAAAAGCACGAGTGCGTAAAAGACTATAATATGACACTAAGATCGGTGCATATAAAGGCCCGTTACGAGCAAGTGTGTTAAAAATGTATATATAATGTAATAATTAAACTTGCCTTGTATAAAATCCAAAGTGATATGGTGTTATGTTATGGTGAAACTCTATTCAGTTCTATAGGTAATAGCTAACTCGTAAAAACTCAAGCAAAGCAACACTACTACAACAATTTTAAGACGCGCAATACCGCTAACGCTGTGTCAGTGCTTAAGGCGAGGCTTTCCACGGACTTTAGGTATTTTATGCGAGCGCGACGTATTCATTTACGCGACACAGAGTTGTGTGCGATGCGCCGCGTGCACGCTTTTAGCTCTCCAGGTAAGGTACAGTACAGTCCTACCTACGTAGCGGAGATCACGTCAGTATGACATTTTAGAATGGAATTAACATTTGTCGTGTATTGGTACATACGCCGGAAAAATAATCGGGTCTTGTAGGGGTTCGATCAGTACAGTAGTGTTTATATATCTATACAGTTTATTGTGTACCTACGGTTATTTTAGATGGGTAAATTATCATTCTTAAGAAAAACATTTTTATTTGTGAGAACTACATTAAATTAATATATTAAGGTTCTATTATATTTTTACTAGCTTCCCAGGCGCGGCTCCGCCCGCGCGTTTGTCGGTTATCGCGCAAAAACATTAACCTCTTTTTGCGCAGTTGGATACAAACTATCCCATGTTTTTCCCGGGTCTCAAACTATTTCCATACCAAATTTCATTCAAATCAGTCCAGTAGTTTTGGCGTGAAAGCCTAACAGACAGACAGAGTTACTTTCGCATTTATAATATTAGTACTGATTATAGAGAAAGCCGTTTAATGCACCTATTCATAAATGGTAATTTGGTAATATTATTATATTTTAAATAAATATATATATACATAAACTTCATTAAAAGAACACATTAAATGTCACAACCATGTCATGTGAGATTCCCAGAATTCAGTAACAAGTCTGTCTGTCACAGTTGTCCTATTAATTATTAATGGCGTCGAGTGATATAGCTGCGTAAAAATAAGTTTGATATTAGTTATTTTGTAAAACGAGTACCCTTATGCTGTCAAGACCGTGGCTCTTAAAATATGTATTTATGAATATGTCTTCGCAGATTTTTATTAATTTGGTGTGTTTAATAACAATTAATCTAGTGATTGTTTTAAGATGGCTACTTTTGTTTAATCTTTGTAGTTATAGCACGGTGCGAACATTTCACATCCATGGACGTCACAACCGTGGTTTTCATAGAACCACGGTTGTGGCGAGTGGCCCATGGTCGAGACAGAATCGTTTAGTTTTAGTTAAGTTTTTTTAAATTATTATTTTCAGACCATGTATTCAACATAATAACAAATCTCAAAGAATTATATCTCGCGTTTAAAATAAAACCAAATTTCACAATATTTTTGATATAATTTAAGCTCATTCCAATGAACTGTTTTGCAAGTTTAATAAAAAAGATATTATCCAAAACGATACTTGTTAAGTTGAGCGCTTATAGAGAGCATTTTTGAAACTAAAAATATGTATCAATTGTCTTGGTTGTGACAGGAGCCCCATTGTAATAAATTTCATAAAGCTGTCCTGTACAGAGTGCTCAATTCAAAGTCAATGAGTACAAATCTTACTTCATAATCATCGCTCATTAAGGCAACCATCTTCAGGCAGATATTTGCCTTCTAGCAAAATTGGCCAGAAATAAAAATAAAATTTGCCAGATAGTGTCCATTATTGAAGATACAGTAGAACCATATCCCGTAAAACTAAAAAAAATTAAGTCATAAAACAGGGCAACAGATACTATATTTAGATATAATGTGTCTATACGCGCACTGTTATAAATCAAAATGTTATTTGGAATTAAAAATTAATAAATGAATTTTAAGTTACTATATAAAAGTAGTTTATGAAAATTGTAAGATAAGGTTTTTAACATATTTCTAATAAACTCAGTTAGTTAGTATGTGTGTTAGCTTCTGAACCGACTTCAAAAAGTAGGAGGTTCGCAATTAGTCTATATTTTTTATTATGTGTGTTACCTCAGAACTTTTGAATGGGTGAACCGATTTTGATAATTCTTTTTTTATTAAAGCTGATACTTGTCGTTTGATTTTTAAATGAAATTGAACGACAAGTATCATGAATGACACTCCAATAACTGAAAAATATTTTCCTATCTTGATGATATTATAGTCTTTGACAGTGAATGACAATCGATCCAGTAAGTAGCAAGAATCACTAAAAAGAGTTTAATTTTTTTTTTACAAAAAATGGAACCAACTTCAACACTCAAGTGTGAAATAACTTGTCGAAGTCGGTTTCATGCGCAAAATATTGTTATACTAGGTACTTTTGAACTATTATGGCACCGACTTCAACAAGTTATTTCACACTTTGGAGTGTTGATGTCGGTTTCATTTTTCGGTAAACATTTTTTTATATTGAGAAATTGCATTAGTATTGGATTTGTTAGTAAATTTAAGTAGTATTTTTTTATAACTATAGAAGTAATATGTAACATTAAGTGATTTTTAATACTAGATGGATATAAATTGAATTATAAGTAAAAACGTAAATCTGGCTGTATGGAAACTCATGTTACGTCACGACTATGGTACTCAATGTCACACCCGAGACTTTGAACTAGTATTTTAATATTTTTCTAGGTTCAATGAGCTTGCGAAAATGTAAAGAGTTTTTATGTGTGATATACATAAAAAAAATCTAAATATATATTTTATTACAGTTGAGTTGAGGATTCCCCAGATAACAAGTATAAAGAGATACAACAGAATAAATTGAACTCATATTTTTTGGCATTGGACCTAACAATAGTGATAACAATTTACTAACCTTAATTTAACCATTGTGTACATATTAATAGTATATGGTTCGCAAATTGCGTTAAAAACTACACGAGTTAGATATAGTTTCAAACAATCAATTACAATATATCTAGATTCCATTCATCAAAATTGGTTTTCCTGATCCTTCAGGAACCGTTCGGAAAATCGAGATAAAAATTAGAATACGTTTTATGATATATCATCTAAATCCATTCAGCAGTGTTAAGCAAATTTTTGGCGAAAAATGGGCTTGAATTCAGCACTCAAAGGTGCAAAATAACTTGTTGAAGTCGGTACCATGATAGGTCAAAAGTACATATTATTACAATATTGTGCGCATGGTCCCGACTTCAACAAGTTATTTCACACCCTTGAGTGTTAAAGTCGGTTCAATTTTTGGGGTAAAAAAAAATCCCCCATTTTAGTGTCCCTTGCTACTTGCGGATTCGATTGTCATTAATTAGCAATAACTATATCATCAAGATAGGAAAAAACCTTTCAGTTATTGGAGTGTAACTAAAAAACAGATAAGAGTACAACTACACCGCGGTTTCCACAGACGAGTGAAACTAATTCTACACGGTCGTGAACTACAAATATTTGTTAAAGAAGTTGGAGTTGGTTACCCCTCACTATGCTTAAGTTGGTGGGGTGGGCACCTAAAACGTGTTCGCTAAAATAGAGCAAAATTTTTGAGTTCGTCCGATATGTACCTTACTAATAGGCGTGCGCCTAGAGCGCTTGTTATGACTAGTAGTATCCTAATAGATGCAGTGTTCATTATGGCAGACTAAGGGCATCTCGTTTGTGACTGAGGTTAATTAATTATCAGTAATACATAATTAATGATCGATTAAGTGGCTACTGCGGGCTTGCCACAAAGGTGCTAAAATGAATGTTGATGATTTCATTTAATCATAGTCACTGACAACTTTGTGTATCATTCTACTACGAGTATTAATAAATGCATGTTTTTTTTATAATTATTGATAGGCTAGCCTTGAACTACTATCTCACTTGATGGTTATTAAAGATGTGGTCTAGGATGTTGTTCAGGTTACCCTAGAATTACTCCTAGAACTCTCAAGGACAGCTGCCGGAACACACCGTTAGGCGCTTGGCGACAGATTTTCTTCTTAAGGGTGGTAGCTAGCCAGGCGGGCATTCAAAATGCAAAACGCCCTACTACCATGCTGATACTACTGCCATCGTGAGACAACAACCGGGGCCGACGGCTTAAAAAACGGCTTGACCAATTTTGATGAAATTTAAATAGGACCATACGACAAACATTCAAATATAAAAAGAATCATATAAATCGGTTTATCAGTAAAAAGTTCTGAGGTAACAAACATTTAAAATAAATAGACGAATTGAAAACCTCCTCCTTTTTTGAAGTCGGTTAAGAAGCTAAAACACATACTAACTTTTGAATTTATAATATATATATTATTATTATCATATAATAATTGAAAAAGGGTGGAGTAAATCTATACTAAAAATTATAAAGTACAGATTTGATTATATATGGTAATGAAGTTAATACTCAAAGCCCAGTGTATACCCATACACTGGGCTTTGATTATTAACTTCATTATCTTAGACCCTGGGTACGAAATACTAGGCATTTGGCTAAAACTAGATATAAAAACAATAATTTCATTGCATTTTAGCACGCTTATTGAACCTAGAAAGTTATCAAAAAACTAGTTCAAGTCACGGGTGTGACATCGCATATCATGGTCGTGACGTGACATGAGTTTCCATACAGCCAGATTTATGTTTTTACTTATAATTTAATTTATATCCATCCAGTTTTAAAAATCGCTTAATGTCACTTATTATTTCTATAATCATAAAAAAGGCGACTCAAATTTACTAACAAATTCAATACTAAATTCAATATTTTTTTTTTTACCGAATAATGGGCTTTACTTCAACACCCAAAAGTGCGAAATAACTTGTTGAAGTTGGTACTGTGATAGTTCAAAAGTACCTATTATCACAATATTGTGCACATGGTCCCGACTTCGAAGAGTTATTTCACACTTTTGGGTGTTGAAGTAGGTTTGATAAATAAAAATACTCACCCGTTTTAGTGTCCGTTGCTACTTGCGGGACCGATTGTCATTCAGTGGCAATGACTATATCATCAAGATAGGAAAAAACCTTTCAGTTATTGGAGTGTAACTCAAAAAACGGCTAGATCGATTTTGATGAAATTTAAATAAAATCACACGACTATCATCAACATTCAAATCAAATAAATCATCAAAATCGGTTCGGTAAAAAAAAAACGGACAAATTGAGGACCTCCCCCTTTTTTAACTGACTTCCAAAAAAGGAGGAGGTTCTCAATTCGTCTGTTTTTTTTTACGTTTGTTACCTCCGCAACTCTTGACTGTGTGAACCGATTTCAAAAATTCTTTTTTGTTTGAAAGCTGATGCTTGTCGTCTAGTCTCATTTAAATTTTATCAAAATCGTTCAAGTCGTTTTTGAGTTACACTCCAATAACTGAAACATATTGACCTATCTTGATGATATAGTCGTTGACAATGAATGACAATCGATCCCGTAAGTAGCAAGGGTAACTAAAAAGATTCAAAAATATTTTTTTGTACCAAAAAATGGAACCGACTTCAACACCCAAAAGTACAAAATAACCTTTCGAAGAATATTTTGCGCTACTGTGATAATAGGTACTTTGGAACTATCACAGTACCGAGTTCGACAAGTTATTTCAAAGTTCCATTTATTTGTAAAAAAAATTAGCCCTTTTCTTAATTTTAACACACATATTAACCTTCACGATACTAACTTTCACTACTTACGAAATCAATTGTCATTCACCGTCAATCAGGAAGTCATCAAGATAAGCGTAACGAGTCGAAAGTTAGCCCAGAGCATGTTTTATTTTGTTGTTTGATATTTATTTTGATCCTGTTCTGTGTGGCGCTGCGTAGATCGAAAAAATTGACACAGGTCCTACGTCGACGAGCTCTGCGAGCGCACTGGCGGTCAAGTGAGCGAGCTCTGATGCCATGAATTCATGTTAAAAAATCATATAAAATTAACATGATAACTTTTTTACATTTTTATTTATGATTTAATTACTTTTGTTGATAAGTAATGTATAAAAAAATAATTTAAAATTAAAGATTGGTAAAAAGGGAGTCAAAAATCGTTTTTAAATTCGAAATAGAGGTAACTTTAGGATTTTTTTCTATCGAGTGAAGTTATTTATTATGTGGATCAGATTTATGAATTAACTCAAGAATATGCTTAAAAATAACATATATTTTTTTCAGTTTAATAACCGAGTTTTTTCTTTGAGAAAAGTTAATTCTTGTATGGCGTTTTTTGGCCAGGATCGCCTTAAATTTATTAATAGTTTTCATATTTTATAAAGCTTAAGAGATAATGTTTCAGCATCGACAGAGCTCCCAAGTTTATAATCTGCTGATAACCGTTCCGTTCAAGCTACTGTCAAGCAGCGCTAGAGTTGCACAGATCAGACTAGGAATACCGTCGATATATCAAAGTGTTGCCAGAACATTACTTGCTTGATGGCTTATTGGATAAAGGTTGAGAAGAATCCAATGAGATGTAGTCTTTTCCCACGGTCCGAAAAACATAACAAAACGTTATGAAAATAATAAACAAGTCTGGATCAAAAACACAACTCAATGTCAACCTGAAAGCACTTTTCTAAACAACTTTCATGGTGGACTTAATTATCTTCATTGTTTTCAGATGTTTGCTACAAAGTTCAACCTAGAAGAATGCGCTAAAATATACCCTTCCCAGGGGGATATCCCTTTAATATCCCACGGCCTTGATATAAACACGCAGTTATGCTACAATAGAAATGCTTCAACTACCGGATGTTACGTAAGTATATATTACTTTACAGTCTGTGATAGCCGAGAGGTATATACTATGGCCTGCCATGTTGCAATATTACGTAAAAGGAAAACTTAAAAGTATAATTACAAATTTTTTTTTATACTGTACTACTGTAGCACTTGACTATCTCTCCTGATGTTAAGTGGTGATGCGATCGATGATGGAGCACGCTTACCCAGAAAGTATCTATTCACTCACGTTTTGAAGACCCCCATATTGAACTGAAGCGGAAACACAGATTCAGGCAGGGAGTTCCATTCCCTGGCGGTCCGTATGATAAACGAAGACGCAAATGTGGTGGCACTTCTGAGTATCCCTGGATGTCCGATTATAGAATGGGGATGGCGGAATCAAATCAGTTCCGTGGCACACTCCCCAAATATATATGATTGATAATATTAAAAGTAATTTCCTTTTTCTGGAACTCTTTGAAAACTTTTTCCACGCTATCGGATAAAAAGACCAGTTTCCGCGCAGATTTGGAATGATAAACAACACCTTTCCGAGCTTATGTGGTGAAAGTGAGTCATATATTGTTTCCCATTCCCTGCCAACAAAAAATCCAAAGCACCCTCCAATATTCTGGGGGATATTAAGAATATATTTCCCCGTGGGGTAGAATCACACCTCCCCATCTCCCACTGACTCTGGTTGTCGTAAGAGACAACGAATTCAATACGAAAAGGTGGGTTTAAGCACCTTCTAGAGAACTACCGTGTGGTGAACCCTCCACCCCTAATGGTGGAAGCTTTGGTTCAACGCTGAACGTTATTGTTGGTGACTTTTAAAATGAAATTCTCGTACGTTCATGTTGAGGATCGAATACGTCTCGTGGGTTTCGAGCATATTACTCATCATCAGGGCGAGTGCAGCTGCGTGTGCAAGCTCAGTACCCGTGAGTGTTGCCGGTTATTGAATAATATTTAAGGCTAGAGTACTCGTGGCGCTTTTCAAACAAAAGTAGTTTTGATATATTTTAAATACTAAATGTTCAAACTCGGTGAAACTTTGCTTGTATGTCCTTGAGATTGATATTTTTGCTTCTGCTTTGCCAGATTCCCGTAAAATTATAGTAGTTTATGCAACTGTCATATAATAGAGGGTATTAAAACATGAGTGTAGTTTTTTGAAACGAGCCGCAGGCGAGTTTCAACATAACATTACACGAGTGTTTTAATACCTAATTATATGCAGTTGCATACACTACTTTATTTAATCTCATGGCTATACGATTTTCTTGATTTTTCTGGCAAAAGACTATTCGTTCGTTTCGTAGTTTTTAGAATGTCAGGTGGAGTAAAATTTTCATCAGTATCGTCGGTGTTGCTTGACATTTTTGCTACTAAAGTTTTATCCAACAAAATATTACTCAAATTCGTATGTAGGAAATAGCGCCGAAATAGAAAGTCTTTTATTGGTTTATTGGCTCGGAACCAGCGCTCACCTCAGATAATGTGTACTTAAATTGAATTGAAACCTCCTTGGTCAGGACACATTGTACTTTAATAATTAAAAAATTGTTTTAAAGCATTGTTTTGTTAGGAGAATAATGCTTTAAAACAATTTTTTCTTGAAGAAGTATGTAAATAAAATATGCCAATTAAAGTCTGTATTTCATTTCATAATTAGAATATTAACGAATGAGATTATAATAAAGTATTTTAAAAAAATCATGTAAAAAATCGTTTTGTATGGTAATTGTTATTTTGAAATATAGGCATTGAACATAAAATATCACTTGATATATGGATAAAATAAATAATAAATCGGCAAACCGGTAGCATAGATATATGCATACAAAATTTTACTGAGATTGAACACTTGTTATTTAAAACATGACAAAACTTATTGAATGGTGGTAGGGCATTTTGCGAATGTCCCCCTGGCTAACTACCACCCTCAATTCGAAAATCTGTCGCCAAGGACCTAACGGTGTGTTCCGGCAGCTGTTCTTGAGAGCCAGTAATTTAAGGTTAGCCTGAACAACATCTTCGACCACATCATCACTTACCATCAGGAGTTGTCAAAGGCTAGCAAAAAAAAAAACTACGTTTGTATGAAAAGCACTCCGTGCAACTCTTACAGCTGTTTGTGATGAAGTTAATGGTATTTTTTTTATTCTCAGGGTGATATCGGTGGCCCTCTACATGTATACCATAAGAAGATAGCGTGTATGTACACAATCTTCGGCGTGATGGCATTTGGGGGACATTGCAATTCAAAACCTGTCATATACACCAGAATATCGCAATATGTGGACTGGATCGAGAAAATTGTTTGGCCATGATTCATTTTCGTTCAGTTACGTTTTATATGTTTCATTAGTTTTAATTATAAGGGACAGGTATCGTGAATAGATTAACGCGTTACCTTGCGGAACTCCATATTTAGTAATAAAAACATATATTGTAATAAATTTATTATATTGTATTTAGCACATTGTTCAAAGTAGTTTAAAAGAATGGCCCCGAGTTTCTTGCCCGTTCTTCTCGCAGTGGCTCTATACATTTAATTTTTGCTGAACGTGGCAGTACAATCTGAAATATTTCGCTTCTTATCGCTTTTTGGCGATAAGACCGCCAATTGTACAACATTACTTAAGTTTATGCTATTGTTTATAAAGATATGTTATTGTGGTGTACAATAAAGAGTTATATATCTGTCTATTTCAATATTAAAATTTGTAATTAACTTAATTAAGAGCGTTATGGACCCCTAAATTGAATAAATGATTTTGAATTTGAATTGAATAACAAATATCTCAGAATTATTTTAAGAAAACATTAAATTAATATTTAAGAGAAATACTTAAAAAAAATATATCTTGTGAAAATTTTGCCATTTTTTTAATGTGATAGTCACGAAACAAGCTCGAGGCTCACTTGATGTTAAGCGGTATTTTCTGCCTATAATTTCGCCACAAGTCACGAATTGCACTGCGCCCGTCACCTTCAGACATAGTTGTTAAGTCTTATGTGCCCGTAATTTCACTGACTCCCAAGAACTGCTGCCGGAACACACCGTTAGGGTGTTCGGCAGCAGTAGCTCCATGGTTCAAACCCCACCGCGGGCTTGAGCTTCACCGCATAGTGGAAGGGCTTTATGCAAATGTCCGTCTGGCTAGCGACCACAAGTAGAAAATCTGTCGCCAAGCACTTAGCGTAACAGTGGGTTCCGGCAGCAGTACTTGAGAGACAGTAAGTTATAGAACTAGAGGCACATGAGATTTAACCACCATCTAAGGATGACGGGCGCAGAGCAGTTTGTCACTTGTGAAGTTGACGCTCGATGAAAATTCGTGACGAAATGCATCTGTTATAATCAGAGATTACCGCTTAACATCAGGTGGGCCTCGTGCATGTTCCAGCACAACAAAAACTTGCGTCATCGCTATTAACTGATCATTTATGTTCAAAAAAGTCTGCTTCTGTACTTTCTTTGATGGGTTAAAGCTGGTGGTCTTTACTACTGAGCGTTTCAATGCTTCAGTGGGCATAATAAGCCATTGGTACCAGTCTATGTCTCAGGATGGCAGGCGTCGCAGCATGGTGGTAGGGCATTCTGCATATGCTTGTTTGGCTTTCACCCTTATGTAGAAAAACAATCTAAATAGAAATAAGTAATAGAACGTGTTGAAAATGTCTGTACGCATCTCCGTCTACCAAAGTAGTTGTAGGCGGACTACTCCCACAGCAGCAAGTGATATCGATTAAAATACACAAGCTTACAGGACGGTTTAATGCCTGGGCTACGGGAACAAGTGCGCACTCTTCCGCAGTCCACGTGGTATTGGCCCATTATATGGGTTCCATTTTCGTGTTGAGGGAAAGCTGGGGTTACTTCACCTCATCATCCTTGAAGTGCACGCGGCAACAACTCGCACGCCCCTTCCAGGTCATTGTGTGGGCGGTGGTCACCCCCTAGACCGTTAGACGATGGTACTGCAGGATGCAGGAGGAGTTTCCACTGCGGGATTGGGAGGGTTTGATGAAATCTCTTTCCGTAACCTTTCCGCCTCATCCGTCAGTGACATCACCTCATCACAACAGGGGGTGCCCTTTCCGCTATATCTCACTTCCCAGCATAGCTTTCACCAAATTCGGAAGCGACACGTCGTCCCTACTGCTGCGGTGCGATTTGTGTGAGGACATAAGAACTTCCATACTTCTCGATCTAGCTCGACTAATATTTGCGAAAAACATTGCTGGAACTAACCCTTGAAAGCGCTTACACCACTGTCACTGCGGTCTTACCCCAGATATATCTAAGTGTAGGATTTGGGACGTCACTGAAGTACTGGTGTGTTCCGGCAGCTGTCCTTGAGAGCTAGTAAATCTAGGTTACCCTCAACATTATTGAATGTATCATCACTTACCATCAGATGAGATGGTCAAAGGCTAGCCTAACAGATATAAAAGAAACTAAGTGTATAATCCATCATGAAAGGTATTCTTATCGCCTACAGGTTCTGGAACACAAAAATCAAGGGCTACATTGTTAAGCATACAAAAAGATCAGATCTATGCACATATTATTGACTAGTGAATTATTTTAAAAGAACTTGAAAAGAATTGACTTACCAAAAATAATAATATAAATATATATTAGTGTAAAATAAAAACGCATTCATCGTGTATCAGACGTTTTTTAATTATTTACTACATTTTTGAGCAAACCACTATTATTTTACATTTTAAACTATGGCGCCGGCACCACAGTGAGCGGACTATACTTCATTGTTGAGTGGTCCGCATACACTGTGAACTATGCGATCGTTTGTATAATTGTAATCAAAAAGAACGCAGCTTTTGTCAGTTTTAATTGAGAAACGGCTTGGTCGGAATGTCCAATGTGGAAAATATATTTAAAATGAAATAATTAAGTATTAATGGAGCAGCAGTAGAACTCACTTGTGTGAGTTCGTCTGGGGAAGTACTCCCACCATACTTTAGCAGTGATGACTCAGTGGCATTGGCTATGGACTGCCGCGCAGCAGGTCTATGGTTCGAATCCCGCTGCGGGCTTGAGCTTCACCGCATGGTGGAAGGGCTTCTTGCGAATGCTCGCCTGTCTAGCAACCACCCTCAAGTAGAAAATCTTCCGCCAAGCACCTAACGGTGTATTCCGGCAGCAGTCCTTGAGAGCCAGTGAAATTACAGGCACATGAGACTTCAAAAATATGTCTCAAGGTGACGGGCGCAGTACAATTCGTGACTTGTGACGAAATGCATCTCTTATAGGCAGAGGTTAGACCGCTCGAGCTTAACATATGAGGTTGGGGAAAAAGTCTCTTCGCATTATAGTAAGTATGTATGAACTTGTAATAAAATCTCTTTGGCTATTTTATTACAAGTTCATACTCCGGTGGGCCTCGAGCTTAACATATGAGGTTGGGGAAAAAGTCTCTTCGCATTATAGTAAGTATGTATGATTCTCATTATTTCATTATTTAAGTCATTTAATTTGAAATTTCTGTTCTGTGAGCCCACTAGGATAACAGACACTTCATCTACCTGTATAGACAATATATACTCAAACTGTAAGATTAAAGAAAAGTTAATATTGAAAGGTATTAGGTCTGATCATGAGGGCCTTGCGATAAAATTTGATGGAAATAGAGAAACAGAGAGGTATGAAGTTGAACATAGGCCGTTAACAACCAGTAGGCTAGAAATTCTCGGTACCAACATAGAAGCTAAGCTTGGCATAACAAGTTTTTCTCACTGTGACCCGAATGACATCTACAATAACTTATTTTCTTTAGTAAATATTGAGTTTCAAAAAGTTTGTCCAAAAATAAAGAAACAAATAAATGGAAAATTGAAGTTTGGTGATTGGGCAACTAGAGGTATCCGAAAAAGTAGAGATTATTTGTTTGATCTGTATCGCAGGAAAAATTTAACATCTTGCAAGCAGTTTCATGATTATGTTAGGAACTATTCAAAAAATTTTAAGTCTGTTTGCTTGTGTGCTAAATCTCTTTTTATTAGAGACAAAATTAGCAAGTCTAAAAATAAAATAAAAACCATTTATAAGACTATAAATACTGAGACTGGTAAGAATAAACCTAGAGATTCAACATATGTCTTAACTATTAATAAACATCAAATCTCTGATCCAATACAAGTGGCGAATATATTTGAAAATTTTTTTTCTAACTTACCCCTAGAAGCCACTAAATCATTGGATTCTTGTCCCAATGTAGCAGAAGCCCTATTAAAACATAATTTTCCCTGCAAAACACCGGACTTCTCTTTCAGATACACGACAAACTTTGAAATTATAAAGACATTCAAAAGTTTAAACATAAAGAGTACTGAAGACTTGTGGGGTATGTCAGTTAAAGTGGCAGAGTCTATTATTTGCATTATTGCACCATACTTAGTAACAATATTCAATCTTTGTGTTGATAGAGGAAGTTTCCCCGACTTAATGAAACTAAGTAAAATCACTCCAATTTTGAAGTCGGGGGCTGCATCTGACCCTTGCAATTATAGACCTATTTCCATCTTACCCGTTCTGAGTAAAGTATTCGAAAAAATTATGCTCAAACAACTTTTATCTCATTTTAATGAGCATAATATATTGAATGAGAATCAGTTTGGTTTCACTAAGAGCAGATCGACAACAGATGCAAGTGTTCAATTGATGTCACATATACTTGAAGCCTGGGAGAGTTCACATGATGCTATTGGCGTATTTTGTGATCTTTCCAAGGCATTCGACTGTGTAGAACACTGCACTCTGATTCGTAAGCTTTCACACTATGGTGTTCGTGGAAAAGCTTTGAATCTAATAGAGTCATATCTGTCTGACAGGCTACAGATGGTTGGAATAAATGGCAATACTTCTTCCGGGTCTTTCGTAAAAATAGGTGTACCGCAGGGATAAATTTTGGGACCTTTTCTGTTCCTAGCGTATATTAATGATCTGCCTTGCATGGTCAAAGATTTCTGTGATATTGATTTATTCGCGGATGATACCTCTCTGATTTTGAAAGTAGATAGGAAAGATAGTGAACTCATTCATGTAAATAATGTGTTATCTATGATCTCTGGATGGTTCGCCGCTAATAATCTTCTGTTAAATTCAAAAAAGACCAAATGTTTAAAGTTTTCATTACCAAATGTTCCTTATGTTGAACCAAACATTAAGCTTGGCCTAGATAAACTCTCTATTGACAAAGCGACAGTCTTTCTGGGAATCAAAATGGATTCAACTTTACAGTGGGATCCACATATACATGATCTAGCCGGAAGACTTAGTTCTGCTGCATATGCAGTTTGTAAGATAAGACAGTTAACAGATGTAGCTACTGCACGGCTAGTTTATTTCGCATACTTCCACAGTATTATGTCGTATGGTGTATTGCTGTGGGGAGCTGCTGCTGAGATAGAGACAATCTTTCTCTTACAAAAGCGTGCAATTCGAGCCATATATGAAATGGATCCTAGGGAATCTCTAAGGGATCTTTTTAAAGAAATTGATATATTAACTTTACCGAGTCTGTATATATTTGAAAATATTATGTATGTTCGGAAAAATTTGAGTAAATTTAAATTAAACAGTGACAACCATCATTACAACACTAGGAACAAATATAAATTAACGGTACCATGTTTTAGATTAGCAAAGACAAATAAAAGGTCCTTTTTAGGTAATTGTGTGCGGTTTTATAATAAAATTCCCGAACATATTACAATGCTCACAGAAGGAAAATTCAAATTGCACGTGAAAAATATTTTGATGAAGAAATCCTACTACACAGTTTGTGATTACTTAAACGACAAAAATGCTTGGAAAATTCCACCTCTGCCAAGCCATCACATGTCTCCTACGTAATTTAAACAAATATTGTAATAATTGTATTATATTGTTTATAACACATTGTAAAAAGACGTTTAAAAGAATGGCCCCGAGTTTCTTGCCCGTTCTTCTCGCAGTGGCTCTATAAACTTTTTTTGCTGAACGTGGCAGTACAATGTAGAATATTTCAATATTAAAATTTGTAATTGACCTTCATAAGAGCGTCGTAGACGCCTAAATTGAATAAATGATTTTGAATTTGAATTGAATTTGAATTTGAATTTGAACTTGTAATAAAATCTCTTTGGCTATTTTATTACAAGTTCATACTCCGGTGGGCCTCGAGCTTAACATATGAGGTTGGGGAAAAAGTCTCTTCGCATTATAGTAAGTATGTATGAACTTGTAATAAAATCTCTTTGGCTATTTGTGTCTGGCTGGTTTTGGTATCATTGAAAGTTTAAATTTTAAAGAATATAATTCCAAATTCAAATACGGAAAATGTGTGATTTTCAATTGTTTTTCTTACTGTCAAGATGAGTGAATCTAATGAAGAAATTCGATACAATTTAAAATTTTGCTACAAAAAAGGTAAAAATGCAACGCAAGCCGTGATAAAAATTTGCGATGTTTATGGACCTAGTGCAGTGTCTGTGAGAGTAGCACAAATTTGGCTTAACCGTTTTCAATCCGGAAATTTTGATGACAAAGATGCTCGTCGCTCTGGTCGCCCTATTACGGATAAAATGGATGCCATTTATGAAAATGTGGAGCAAGATCGGCATATCAGTAGTTACGACGTAGCTGAAGAACTGGAAATTGACCACAAAACAGTTTTAAAAAAAAAAAACTGGGTACAAAAAAAAGCTCGATATTTGGGTACATCACGAGCTCACTGAAAGAAATCTAATGAACCGTGTACGCATTTGTGATAACAAGGTGATGCTGTGTTTGTGTTGGGATTGGAAGGGCATTATTCATTATGAGCTGTTACCACCAGGCAGGACCATCGATTCTGAACACTACTGCGAACAACTGATGAGATTAAAGCAAGAAGTTGAGAGAAAGCGGCCGGAATTAATCAACAGAAGGGGTGTGGTTTTTCATCATGATAATGCTAGACCTCACACATCTTTAGCCACTCAGGAGTTTGGCTGGGAGGTGTTAATGCATCCGCCGTATAGTCCTGACCTTGCACCTTCAGATTTCCACCTGTTTCGATCTCTTCAGAATTCTTTAGGCAGTGTCAGGTTAACATCACGAGAGGACTGCCAAAACCACTTGTCGCGGTATTTTGATCAGAAGTCCCAAAATTTCTATAGCAATGGGATACTGTCCCTACCTACAAGATGGCAATAAGTTATCAAACTAAATGGTACCTACATACTTTAGTTAAATGTAAATAAACTGTATAAATTTTTTTTTTGAATTTTCTTATAAAATGCGAAGTAACTTTTTCCCCAACCTATTATAAAAAAATACATATTTTGAACGCCTAGCAGTAATGTGAACAGTACTTAATGTGTCCCGGTTTGAAGGTTACTTAATGCTGAATTTACTGTCACATGGCAACTTTGTCTCAGTGTGATGGGCGCAGAGCAGTTCATACTTTTGACTAACTGTATATGTTGTAGGTAGAGGTTACCTCTTAACAACAGGTGGGTGTCGTGCTTGTTCCAACACGACAGTATAATAAAATCACGTACTGTTGCGAGAAAGACCTCCGCCCTATAATTTAAAGGATAACGACTATAAATGTACAAATATATTTGCGTGGAACGTGTGACCTGTAACTAAGACAACAGAACTGTATTTAACACGAAATGTAGAACTTGGAGAGCAGGGCCGCTAATACAATTCAACGAAGTTTCGTTTTTCTTGTTACGAGCGACACTTTAGACAACGAAAATCGAATTTGCGGTACGAAGTTCGTTGTTTCATATAATCTATGGTCGGATCGCATCGTTCATCACAAATCGTGCCCCCTAGGGAATCTCCCATACTACTCTGAGAACGCTATTATGTCTCAATCAATTTTAAGTCTTTAATTTCTCTCAGTTAAATCTCAGTTAACTGAGAGAAATTAAAGAACGTTTTCACATATTAAGAGTGACAGTCCCATGTAGTTATGGATCAGAGAGAGGTGTCACTACTAGAAGTTAGATACTCGTATATAAAATTTACGTTAATTTCTTTGTTATCCATAGGTATTTATATCCTCATTAGTATTTGTGTTCTTTCTGCAAATTTAGAACTCGACTTTGACAATTTACCTATGAATAAATTATAATTTCATATTATGCAAATGTACAAACCATACGACTCCGATTTAAAAAATATCTTATTTAGTAATCTACACTGGTAGGTAAATACTTGCTAGTCTATGACACGAACGATGTTAAACAAAAGTGAGCCAATACATGTTTTGCTGGGTACCTTTCTTTCGGACCCGAAGTACGAAACTTCGACGAATCAGAGTAGGGGCCCAGAAGTCCAGACCGCACGCTGTGGGCCCGCGCCCAATTTCCCTATAGTTAGATCAACTTTTGCCTCCAGTGTCTTCCTAAAATTACCTATTTTTTTCATAAATTAAAGACATTATAACACTTAGTAACAAAAAAATTCTAAACAAAAATAAATAATCGAAGTTTAACGTACATTTCTTAAAACTTATTTATGTACATACAATCTTTGCTATACAATGAAACATAACAAAAGATTATATTTATATTAAATATAACACATAAACAATCACACTCCAACTACGACAAGGAAAGCACTTATGCAACCTATAAGGCATTCCAGGGCTAAATGCAGTCCAAATGTTCTAACCTATTAACAGCTGGTAGGATTGTTTCTTAAAATTGCAATGCTTATTCATTAATAAATAAATAATAAATTTAATTAATAAATAAATTATAATGTGACGATACATATATATTTATGTACATATACATAATATATATTTATTACAAATCATACTCTACTTCTTTTTAAGGAAATCATTACTTGGTAAAGAGGCTTCAAATCTAGAGAACTTTCGAGAGTTATACAGTATCCCTTTACTTTTAACCTGACATTCTAGCTCGGCACCCCACGGGGCATTAAATTACTCACCGTGATCGAATGTATCGAAACTCAATAATTTAAACTAAAAACACTACAAATATACAGAATGTATGGTTTAAAAGTTGTAATAAATTAAAGTATTCATAACATTTACACAGATTTCTCACTTTGAATGCTCAGAAGTGATTTTTTTGATATTAAGGGCCTGTTTCAGAATGTTCGAGTAAGTTCTGGGTTTACTACCCAGAACATATTTAATAAATAAAACACTATCTGTGCGTTTCACAGTCATTGATTTAGCCTATCCATCGGTTAAAGCTTCACACGCGCTGCATGTTAACTGTCTTTTTTATCATTCAGTCATTTTATGTGTTGCATAGCAACCCGAAACTTTATTAGGACATTCTGAAACGGACCCTAAATGTATCTAAGGAATCCTTATCCTTAGTAAGGATACATTTCAGAATACAAACATAAGTTATTCTGTGGTATCATACCACAAACAAAAAAGTTTCAGTATTATAGTGACATCTAGCGGGTGATTGGTGCATTGCTAGGACGCTTAGCTGGTGGTAAGTACAATGATTTATTTGTAATCAATTATCAATTTATCATCCTTCTTATATATATTATAACTATAGCTAACTGCTAGTACTGTCGATTACAAATGTGCGCGTAGGTTAGTGCGCCTTAGTCAAGATTTTTTGATATATTTATGATATGATATTTTTTTTTGTTTATATTAACGAAAATGCATTAGTTACACAATTATATAAATATATTTATATAATCTCATTCGGTGATATTCTAATTATGAAATTAAATACAGACTTTTATTGGCATATTTTATGTACATACTTCTTCAAGAAAATTTTAAAAAAAATTTAAGCATTATTCTCCTAACAAAACAATGCTTTAAAACATTTTTTCAATTATTAAAGTACAATGTGTCCCGACCAAGGAGGTTTCAATTCAATTTAAGTACATATTAGGTATCTATGGTGAGCGAGCTGCGCGCGCAACGCGCTGGTTTTTATATTGCATTGTATTGATTGTAGCTACCTAAAGCCATGAGATTAAATAAAGTAGTGTATGCAACTGCATATAATTAGTTCTTAAAACACTCGTGTAATCCTATTTTGAAACTCTGCTGTGGCTCGTTTAAAAAACTACACATGTTTTAATACCCTCTATTATATGACAGTTGCATAAACTACTATTTCAACACACTCGCTCGTATAACGGGCCTTTAAATGCACCGATTTGAGTGTGATAATATAGTTTATTACGCACTCGTGCTTTTTGTTTTCTTTACCGCACTAGTGTTTTAAATAGGAAAAAAAACAACGTTTCCCACTTCTCACCAAGGAGATAGTTTGTTTCGTTCGTTTTTCATATAAAAACAAACCATAGAGTTTTTTACCTACTGAAGTAGAACTTAAAACCCGTCTCGATTGTAATAAACAACTTCGCGCACTTGTTGCATAATGTACAATTGTTCTGAGATTTTACGAAGGTTCCAAGTAGAGTTATCCTGTTGGGAGATTTTTCCTCTTAGACCGCTCAGATTCCTCACACATTTCTGGCGTATGAATAATTAAGAATAATCAGTCTAAGCGTCAGATCAATCAAGGCCAGACAGTTCTCTCGATCCAGTCAACATATGGTGCTATTGTAGCGAATATTGTAGGTCCAGCTCTAGAGCACAAAACTGAAAATGGCCTCACTCCGATGATTGTGTACATACACGCTATTTTTTGATTCTTTACTTGGAGGGGGCCGCCTTCCTATAAAAGAAAATATTAACATAAAATTATAGTTAATTTGCAAAAATATTATAAATATCAATTTATAATATAAATAAATATTTTAAATTGATATCAATTCTTCTGATTTGCCTACGTGGCGTTTATGACGCCACATCAGTTTAACAGGTTTTTTTTTAATTGCTGACAGGTAAGCCTTTGACCACAATCTCACCTGATGGTAAGTGATGATGTCGTCGAAGGTGTTAACAGGCTTAACCTAGAATTACTGGCTCTCAAGGTGCCCAAACATACCATTAAGTGCTTGGTGAAAGATTTTCAACTGAAGAGTAGACGCTAGCCAGGCGGACATTCGCTAAAAGCCTTTCCACTATGCGATGAATCTCAACCTCACGTTGCGGTTTGAACTATGGACCTGCTGCGCGGCAGTCCATAGCCAATGCTACTGAGCCATCACTCCTTCAAAATTATCACTAGATTATTTGTTTTAAAAATGTTAGCTTTCATCTGTTATAGGCAGAGGTTAGTCCGCTTCACATCAGTTGGGCCTCACGCTTGTTCCGTCACAATAAAAACAAAAAAACTTTACAATGCTTTGTGAATCCATTCGCTACCAAATAAGTTTGCTGTATTTCAGAAGCCAGTAGCTTCTCCCAGAGTTTACACGCTTTACTATCGAACTCTGATGAAATCAATAATATAAATTGAAATAATTTATAGTATTTATGTACTTACATGACATATAAATTGGTCGTAAGTAGGACCACTGTTAGCATAGCAAAGTTGGGTAGTTCTCCGATTAGGAATAGAGCATGTTTCTCTGCTGGTCTTCGAAAATAACATCTAAAAGCATAAAAGGAAAATAAATGCATTATTAATATTTAAATACTAATATTATAAATGCGAAAATAACTCTGTCTGTCTGTTACGCTTTCACGCCAAAACTACTGAACTGGGAATGAAATTTGATATGGAAATAGTTTAAGACCCATGAAAAAACATAGGATAGTTTTTATCCAACTGCGCAAAAAGAGGTTAATTTTTTTGCGCGATAACCGACATACGCGCGGGCGGAGCTGCGCCCGGAAAGCTAGTATTAAAATAAGAAGATTGAAATAGATGGTTGTTTGCGGATATTTGAAACGTAACCTAAGTCGTATGACATAGGAGCGTTCAGGAATAGAGCATATTCCTGCCTCAAGGCCGGTAACGCGCTCCTCGAGATTATTGGTGTTGTGGACGTCTGGGCATGGGCTATGGCGATCACTAGCCTCTAAACATGATCAAAAGTGTTAAATTTTTCCCACAATTTACATCAATAGGTAATATCAATATTGCCCCCATATCATCCCATGGGTGTCGTAAGAGGCGCGACTAAGGAAAAAAATACTGGAAGGTGGACAGCAGCGCCTTCTAAAGAACTGACAACTTCCACTGCGATCACCAAGACGCCTGCCAAGAGGGGGATTACGCCAATTACCCCCTTAATAGGGGCGGCTGTGTTCAGCAGTGGACAACCCGGCTGTTACATTACAGTATATAACTTCCAGTAAGTATAACCTATGGTAAACAACATTGGCACGAGGCTTAATAAAACAGCTTGACTGCCATAAAATGTTGAAAACATTATTCCTTTAATAAAGATTTTAAGATTGTAGGTTAGCCTGAACAACATCTTCGACCACATCATCACTTACCATCAGGTGAGACAGAGGTCAAAGGCTAACCTATTAGCATCACTTAAGGTAAGAAAATACAGAAAAAGTTGTAAAAACTACGCACCGTATTCTAATCATAAGATAAATAACTTAAATATATAAACTTTTTGGAGCGCTCGTAGCGAAGTTTGCTTAGCTGTTCTTAGCCGATCAGCAAAGTTAAGCAACGTCCGCGGTGGTTATGAGTTGGATGGGTGACTTCTATAATTTGATGTTTTTATTATTCCAAAAATTTAGTGTCAAATTTATATTATCAGCCATATTTATTCTATTTAAGTATTTATAAGGGTAATATTTTTTTTTTAAATTACATACTCAAAAAAGTTTTTTTTTTGTTTCGTCTTTATTAAAAGTAAGAAGCTATAGTTAATAAGTTATTTAGTCTATATATCGATATCAATCGCATTTTTTTTGCCTTATATATTTGCCTTTGACCATCTCACCTGATGGTAAGTGATGATGTGGTCGAAGATATTGTTCAGTTTTACCATAGAGAAATACTAGTAAGAGTAGCAATTGCAACGTACTTCGGAAAAAGCTCAAAATCTTGTATTATATCCAGATGGCGCTGACTCGTAGCCTGGAAATTTTGGCTTCGACACTTAAAGCCGATAAATTTGAATTTCATGGATGGTAAACAGGCCCAAAAGATGTCTTGTTTTTTTTTAATATGAAATATTGTTTTAAAATGCTGCTCTAATGAATTTGATTTATGTGGATAATTTACCACGTGTCATAAGTTTATTGATAGATGGCGCTGCGACGCATGTAAGGCAAAATTCAAAATATCGCCAAAATGTCATCCTAGATAGCGCTTATTTTAAAAGTGCATGAGTATATCGTTAGTATATATCGTTCTTAAATTACTATTCCCTGAACGAGTAACAGTTTCATAATGGTGGTAAAAAAAATGTCGCCAAGCAACTAACGGTTGTTTCCCTGAGATCTAGTAATTTTAAGATAGCTTCGACAATCTATTCGACCACATTATCACTTACCATCAGATGAGATAGAGATCGAATCGAAGGCTATTCTATAAGCTATTAATATAAAACAAAACCCATTTGGACAATAAGGCCCCAGTCGGTTAGGCTTGAAGGGCTAGTAGTAAGTTAAAATACTGGGTCAATAAGAACATAACTACTAATATCTCAGGGTAACGAGTGTATTGCCGTGGCATACAGATCTTTTTAATTAATATTCTGGGAGAAACTGCAACTGTCTGAGGCAAAGCAGGTGCTTACCAGGTGAAGAGTGGCTTGTCCGTTTTCATCTTAAAATATATATTACATAATACACATAATTAAAATAAGGTATAGTTAAACAACAATCTTGATATAGAATTATTTATTTTGTAAAATTCTTAATTTTGGATGTACTTTCCCATATTCCACATTGTTTACCTTTTTATTTTTTCAATAAAAGTTTATCTTCACCAAAATCATATGATCAATTATAAAATACAAATGCTCTTTGCAACTCAAATTCAACAACTCCGGGGCTTCGCACCTCAAAAAGTCTAATATTGCATTAAAAATACTTAATTTTATTTTATTGCGATGGACAATAATGTCGAAGTGGGCGTTAAAGCAAGTAATAGCCATGTGAACTAGTTTTAAAAATTCATTACTAGGCATTTTTAATTTTATTGACTTGCGACATGAATATGATTTATTTAAAATTAACAATTGTTTTTCGTCTTCAAGATCCAGGCCTTTTAATAATTTTTTAGAGCAAGTAGTGCAGTTATATTTTGAAAGGCATGATTTTACTAGATATCCAGCAAAATATGTCAAAGAACATTCTTCTAATTTTGCATTTTTATTTGTACTGTGAGCAGAAGTGGATGCCACTGCCATGTCTCTGGCAGTAAAGGATTTTGCATCATCTGTTGAGGATGCACAAATGCTGAATCGATCTAGATTGCTTGGCCTAGAACCTGTATCTCCAACACATGTTTGTGTAGGAGACACACATTCTCTAACATCTATTTGGATATATTGGTCATTCTCATCTTCACAATTTTTTGTATCAGGAAGTTTTATTAATGAGTTAACCAAGTTGCTTCTAAATATGGTTCTTAATAATTTTGCTGTTGGGTTTTTATTGCAGCCACCTTTCTGTCTAAATCGTGCAAACAAATTTTCTATAACACCTTGATTTAATTTACCAGTAATTAAATAAGTTGTGAATGAATCCGAAGATTCTTCTTGAAATAATTGTAAAACTGCTTCACATGACTATACCACTCCATTGAAGCAAGGTGGGCGAGTTAAAAATATATTTCTTATTCCAGATTTGTTAGTTTTGGAAGATATTTTATGTAACTTTTCAAATACATTTTTAGCGTCTATTGCTTGTATTGATAATGCAGATTTTTTGGACAAAGCATGCTTGTATGGATTGGCGTCAAATTTTTGTCTACTATTTAATGCATCAAACATATTATTGACAATTTTGATGAAATTTACAGTGGCATTAGTTGTCTCACTTTTTAAATGTCCAGTTGATTTTGCAATGTTTATAGCAGCAGCCACAGAATTACTAAATATTTGAGTTGCAAGGCTGACTGTCATTTTTTGGAAGGAGTTGGGATTAATATGGCGGTCTGTTAGTTTTACCAGAGACCTACTTATATTTGAGCTTTTATCTAATTCATATGTTTTAATAATATCTTGAAATGACATTTGCTTTTTATCAAACATGTAGTCATTTTGTAGGAAGTTATTCCGTATATTCTTTATTAAATGGGGAACATCAAACAACGCAAATAATTTTCTGCCATTGCAAAAAAAAAGGGGGCATGAGTTGTTACTCCTAATTTTTTAAATACATTTTGGTTTGTTGTTGCTTGATCACAAACTACAGCTTTGGGCAGGAGCCCATGGTCAAAAAGTTTATTTATTACTGCTTTTAATAGCAATTGCAACATTTCAGACTTTACATTGGAGCTGGACAAAAAGTATGCTACTGGTAACTTCCACTTTCCATATAATGCTCTTATAAGAATCACTAGTGCATATTTTGCTACTTTATTACACCGATGGCTTGCACCTAAATCTCAAATCCCTCAATACAATCATATCTTTTAGAATATTGTAAATTATTGTCATTTCGTCAAAAGAAACAACACATGCCTTTTCTTTCAAGGGGGCATTTTCAAATCTCTGCTGGAGTTTTCTGAATACATCAGGACACAAGCTGGGCACACAATTTGATTTTGTCAGCCACATTCTGATTGTTGATGGAGCCGCCTGCACTACACCTTGTCGTCTCAAAAAGTAATATGTTGTTGGTGATTTATAGAACAAAGACAAGCACAAGTTTTTTTCTTCCTGGGTCCATTTTTTCTTATCATTCTTTTTTCTGAGCTGCATCAGTGCTAAGGTTTTCGACACCTCAATTCTGAAATTTACATCTTTTACAGTTTTTTTGTGCAATGTTTTAGATTTCTTTCGCAGTCTGCTAATGCAAGCCCTTTGAGATGCATTTTTTATAACAAATTAGTGGCAGCATTTTTTATCCGCATGGTTTTTGGAGTGTCATCAATATTTCTTTCAAAGAGACATTTTCTTGACAATCTCCTTTCAGGCCCTTCAAAGAGACATCTTCTAGATAATCGCTGTGTAGGTGTAACTTCCATATATGATCCCATGAACAATGAAGTTGGAGATGATGGTGTTGATACCTTCTCTTCTCTTGGAGCTGCATGTGTTTGCTTTTTATAAAATTTTGTTGATGTCTTCACTTTTAAAACCTCCGGTGAAGATAGTACATCTGGAAAATTCTATTTGTTTCTCAATCTATAATTTGGGCAATGGCCAACTTTATGGGTATATCGTCAGGGATTATATTAGAGAATAATATTATTATTTTAATATGACTGTTTCATACAACATTATAGGCTACATATATACTATTGGTTGATTGTTGTGCATATTATTTAATGCATACCATTTATTTAAACCATTATTGACCTCACATCAGTGGGATAAGAGTAGAGAGATGATATTTTGAAAATCAAATACAAGCAACTAAATTATTATATAATCACAAAAAAAATATAAATATAAATATATATATATATATTATAAATGATAAGGTCAACTTATTACATGATGATTCACATTGAGTGAATGACAGACATATTTCACCGTTGATAAATTACTTGCTTTCAAGCTAAGCCCTAACAAATTATGTACATTCTTTGATATGAACCTTACCATTTTCCATATCTTCATCAGCAATTGTATGATTTTGATTTGATGTTCTTTCTCCGACTTCAGTACATTGAAAATGGACTGGGACAGCTGGGCCAATTAAACTGCTACGTATACTTCCTTTATGGATACTGGATGGCATAAAATGTGCAGCACAAATATACCGTCGTCTCAATTCTTCATTTGTTAAAGAATCCAGGTAGGTATTTCCTACAAAAAGATAAAACATGAACTCAAATAAATTTTCAAAGAATGTGTTATACTTCACTAACTGCAAAATCTTCTTCACACAACTTTTCGTTGAGGGTTTATTATGTCCACATACCTGAATTGTGAATCCAAAGTATTAAACGGTTTTGATCGTGTACAGGAAACCGAAACATTGATATATTCCGGCTTATATTAACACAATTGTGATAAACGCACTTCATATACGACATGTTTACCAACAAATTTAACAGTCCGAAACGTAAGCTTTAATCGAAATCCATATAACAAGCACAGGTCACAAAGTTAGGTGAAGTCCGGTAGGCGAGCAGGAGACGTAAATGAGAGAAATCGAAAGAAAATAGCCTAAACAACGACGAATGTAACCAAATGAACCAAACAACAACAATTCTCAATTGAGTTTAGTGTTGCCAGATCCGTGAGTTAAAAATTATCCGAGATTTAATGCAAACTTATCGTGTTTTTATTGCAAGTCCAAATTTACTCTACACGTTTCTCAACATAGTCTAATAAGACAATAGATTATACAGCTAAAATTAACGGTGTGGCACCTTAACAGATATTGTTAATCTTTTTAAGGAGATCCTAAATTTAGTTAGGACCTATCATATTAAGTATTTTGGAAAATAATCATATCGCATTCCACTCGACTGGCTGGACCATGGACTTCCATAGAATATATAAAAATATTACAAAAAATTGCGTTCCGTCACAAAGATCTGAATTCATTACAGTATTTGAAAAAAATATCGTAGACGTTTGAGAAACTATCGTGCGATACGTACTTTTTATTTTTTATCGCATGATACTCAAATATATCGTTGATGTAGGATAGTTATCGCATGTCTGGTAACACTGATTCAGTTCAATGCACAAACAAACTTTTGACTGATATGATGATATTATGATAAGCGGCGTTGCCAGCTTGGTATTGTATGAGCAGCAACGTCGCGCAAATTAATATTTTTAAAACACATAAAAAATAAATGGAAAATAACGCCATCTAGCCATTTTGTTTCGATCCAGCACGAGTGCGATTAGCCTAAATGAGATTTAGGACGGCCATTACAAATGTAATTTCTTTATTTTATGTGATTTGATACACTTAGCGACATCTTTCGCCGAAGCTGGTATTTAGTTAACGGCGTACGCTTTCATGTATGGTGTTTGTCACTCTTACTAGTACTTTTCTCTATGGTTTTACCTAGAATTACTCAAGGACAGCTGCGGAATACACCGTCAGGTGCTTGGCGACAGATTTCCTACTTGAGGGTGGTAGCTAGCCGGTTGTTGTCTTAGGATGGCAGTCGTTATAGCATGGTGTTAGAGCAATTTGCGGGCATTCGCAAAATGCTCTAACACCATGCTATATATATATATAATATATAACGACTGCCATCCTAAGACAACAACCGGGACCGATGGCTTAACGTGCCCTCCGAAGCACGGAAGCGCTCAGTAGTAATGTCACCAGCGGTCATCCTTCCAAATCACGACCGAGGCGGACGTTGCTTAACTTTGCTGATCGGTTCAGAACGGCTAAGCATACTTCGCTACGAGCGCTTCAAAACTTGGTGACTTTCTAATTAAGGAAGCAGCTAGCCAGTCTTTGTCTTTTCCTTGGAAACTTATTATTTAGTTGAATTTTGAACCCATGGATTAATTAAAAAAAACTGTATTACTGCTCCAGTCGATTGGGACGCAAATTCTGTGTTGTTTAATTAGGGACTTAACTATTTTATTGTTATTTTGTAATGTGTGTCGCGACATAATGTATTTTTTCAACTAACTTCTAAAAAATGAGGAGGTACTCTCAACTGGGTTACCTCAGAACTCTTAACTGGGTGAACCATTTTTAAAAATTCTTATTTGTTTGAAAGCTGATGCTTCTCGTTTAGTCCCATTTGAATTTCATCAAAATCTGTCTAGCCGTTTTTGAGTTAGACTCCGATAACTGAAAAATATTTACCTATCTTGATGATATAGTCGTTGACAATGAATGACAGTTGATCCCGTAAGTAGTAAGGGTCAATAAAACCAATTAAACAATTGTTTTTACAAAAAAAATGGAACCGATTTCATCACCCAAAAGTGTGAAATAACTTGTCGAAGTCAGTACCATGCGCACAATATTGTGATAATAGGTACTTAAGAAAATCATGGTACCGACTTCAACAAGTTATTTCACACTTTTGGGTGTTCCATTTTTTGGTACATTTTTTCTGGTATAGGATTGATCTCGAAAAACCTTGCCTAGTCTATAATACAGGTACATACTCGTTTACATAAATATATAAAATGACAAAAAAAATCACCGTCACCTTTTTCATCTCATAAGGCTGATCATCCGACCACTTTGTGGTCACAGCCAGATCATCGATGATACTGTCCCCGGTAGGCAGACATGCAGGGACTAAATACTGACTCAGCATCACCCTGAAAACAAGAAGAACATTTTCAGTACTTCTACCTAATTCATGTTAATACTTAGAAGCAGTGATGGCTCAGTGGCATTGGCTATGGACTGTGTAACCGTCTAGACCCTACCTACCATAAAAAAAAGGTTAACGCGACTAATATCTAAAAAAATTCTTAACACACATGCAAGTAATAAATTTCTCTAAGTGGTCACGTTACATTTTTTTTTTCCAAATAAATTAATACCAAAGACGTGTATTTTTTTTGTGCCATTGAAATTTTGGGAACGTTCGAAGAATTTGAGTTAAGTGCTTGGGACATTTGGTAAGATAAAGAAACTGTTGGGACGTTATTGTTTCAAGATCGTAAAATTTTGAATCGTTAGAGATAAGGGGCTGAAATTCTTAGGAGTCAAGGGTACTTTTGTCCTCATAAACAAGTGGTCCTTTCAACACGTGAACATACATTGGGTTTAATTTTTTTGTCGCGTTGAAGTGAGAAACGAATGCTTAGTAAGAGTGAGGGAGACAAATATGTTAGGAAAGAGAGGGAATACAGCGGTACCTGCTCAAAGGAACTAGACTATGTTTAAAGGTTTGTTCAGTGGTTCGCGAACGTTTGACTGGCCAAGTAGTGTGTAGAATTATTGTTTTCTTGGCAAAAAGTCACCCGCGCGTGTGTTCATCTTAAGCTGGTTCCTGCCGCCGAATAAAAGCTAAGTACTTAGGACTTAACTAACGTTACATAAGAAGTTAATTTACATAAATTCATTATTTGATTTAAAAAGGAACAATAACTATTAAATTTTTCATTAAACTAGTAGAGATGTCTCAAATAATTAAATCTACAAGTTACATCTTTAATTCTTTAATATATCTGGTAGTTTAAACGCTTTTGATTATTTATATTAAATACACAATTTTAATTAAATATTCTAACTATAATTTTATTGATAATTTATGTACATTCTGAGAATATTAAATTCAACTTGAACGATAACAATATGTTTAGTTATTATTTCTTGAACTACATTTTATTTCAGTAAATATTCAAATATTTTATTATTAATTAAATAATTGATAATAATTTATGAAGTATAAATTTTAGAACGCTAACTGAATTGTAATTGACATTTATTTACTAATTCTTTTGAAAGGGATTTAATTGATTTAAAATATTAAATGATTAATTGATGATGAGCGGTTAGATATTCAGCAAGATTGAAAAATACAGGTTGGATTTCCGTCAGGGATAGAATATATTGCAGAGATTAACTGTTATCTAATTGTTTCATGTTTTATATGAATGTGTTATTTTTTTGTGTGACTTTTAGGTTGATTTTACATTGGCTTCATCTGTATGATTGAAATTTAAATTAATTAAATAAAGATCTTTATTTAAACGTGAATAGCATTGCAGAGGTATAGGAAAATTAGACAATAAATTTTGTCTAAGCATACTTTATTTGACTGATCAAGATGAAAATGACATTACGAACATGAGAGTATAATTATTTGTTCTTTTAAAACACAAAATTATGGTTTTGTTTCATAAGAACTTTTGTTGCAAATATTTGGCGAGCAAATGCGTAAATTTAATATTTTGCACGGACTTTAACTTTCAATAACACACTTGCCACTAGGCATACAAAGATATTCAATTGATCGAGTTGGCTCTAATTGCGCCATACGTAACACACCTATATATTATATGTATGCTTCCCTTTTCGAGTCAGGCACTTTGAGATCACCAAAAGGTTAGGATGACTATAAATTTCTTAATTTTATGTCAAAATGGTGCGTTCATTGTTGTCACTCACTCAAAAAGGAGAATTTATCTGTATATAAGTATAAAATATCGATTGGTAATCTAGACAGGGAACAAAGAGAGTGTTCTTATGTTTCATTATCAATTGATATATCTTTTTAATTAAAGATCATATTACTAAATTTGATCTAGCTCTAATGAAGATAAATTAAATACGGAGCTTAAAACTAAAAGGCCCGACTCGATCTCATGGAACAAAGCCGCACGTGTAAAAGTGACGGCTTGAGCTCAAAGTAACAATGACAATAAACAAGCTCGTACCCTAAAGGTATTCTATAAATAATTCTGAAGGGTAAACTTTATATTGTAATTTTATCACTTGACTTTATTTATCAGGGAACATTTGGGCAGATCAGTATCGGCCGATCGGAGACCTGGTCAAAATATACCCTAACACTTTTATATTATATGAAAAGAATATAAGTCCTTTATGGCCATTCTTTAGCGATATTCGCTCATCAAGGAGTTTTCAGCGTGATAGCCAAGCAACGCTGCTTCGGGGGATCTACACTCAGGGTATACACTTTGTCCAGATAGAGAAAGCCATGCATACTGGCAGTTCCAAACATTAGAAACAAATTTGACACATATAAACACATACACAGCAAATAATATGTCATGAATGCTTTCAAGCTTCTCTGCACGAAGTTGTAGCAAATTTATATGCTTAATAGAACTTAGTTAATTAAGGCACTGCGTACATAAGAAATTACAAAAGCGTAATATAGTATTAGCGAAGCGTAATACAAAGGGTTTTATGAAACAAAACACATATGATGAATTCACATTTACTTTTGTTATGGTGGAACCATTTTCATAACTTCTAAGTATGACATATTGACCATACATGACGAGACATTATTCTTTTTTTACAAAACTAACGTATTTACTTAATTATGTGAAACTATAATTTAATCTTAACGTAATTGAAGGATAGTATATTTGTACAATTTTATTACAAAAGTTTTAGGTAGTTAGGAACTTCATTTGAACACGTTAGAATTTATTTTTCTCTCTACAGGACTCTTCAATCCAGTCCGACCATAGGGAAAGCAGGGATTCCTGAATTACCTGAAATACAGAAAGGTTTGATGCATGTTCAGCCAGCCGTATGTGTGATGCCTAAACTAGTTCTAGGTTCTTTACTTTGAATATTTTATGGATTCTATTTCATGTATGTATTTGTTTGTTGTTTTCTTGCAGCATTGTGTAAAAGTTTACATTACGTAAAATAATTTTTACATTCGCTATTACATCAGGAAAAGTAAATTTAGGTATTACGTTTTAACGATCCGCGGATTTATGTCTTATAATAGTGATTAAATAAAATAGGTATAAATTTAAAATATTAAATTCAAATAATAGTACAATAACGCTAGACGATCACAAGCAAAAAAAAAACAGTAGCATTAAATTGTAGGATTCTTTTATTTTGAACTAAAACTTTATACAAACTAAATTGAGTCTGATAATTTTAATTCATCAATTCAATTTCTCACATCTAATAATAGGTTATCAGGAGAAAAAAGGGGGGTTACTCACAACTGCCGCGCAATAGGTCCATGGTTCGAATCCCGCCGCGGGCTTGAGCTTCACCGCATGGTGAAAGGGCATTTTGCGAATTCCCGCCTGGCTAGCGATCACACTCAAGTAGAAAATCTGTCGCCAAGCACCTAGACACATGAGACTTAACAACTATGTCCCAAGGTGACGAGCGCAATTCGTGAATTGTGTGACGAAATGCACCTGTTATAGCAGAGGTTAATCCGCTTAACATCAGGTGGGCCTAAGCTTGTTCCGTCACAATTACATAAAAAAACAACATAATTCTTGTTAATACTTTTGAAGCAGTGATGGCTCAGCGGCATTGGTTATGGACTGCCGCGCAGCAGGTCCATGGTTCGAATTCATGGCGGAAGGGCATTTTGCGAATGCCCGCCTGAGTAGCGACCACCCTCGAGTAGTTGGAGTGCTTCTCTTACTATGAAATCGAAACTGCTCTTCTTTTAATATTCCTTGACTTGTTACAAAGTCGTAGAGTCGTTTTAAGATTAATTTTTCGAGTATTGTTGACATTACTTGTATTGAAGTGAGCGGACGTTACTTAGGACACATATACTTGTTCATATCTGTTGTATCACCTTTCTTAAATTGAGAACTATGTTTTTTTTATGCCTGTTAGCCTTTGACCACTATCTCACCTGATGGTAAGTGATGATGTGGTCGAAGATGTTGTTCTAGCTAACCTAGGATTACTGGCTCTCAAGGACAACTGCCGGAACACACCTTTAGATGCTTGGCGACAGATTTTCTACTTGAGGGTGGTAGCTAGCCAGGCGGGCATTCGAAAAACGCCCTACCACCATGCCGTAACGACTGCCATCCTAAGACAACAACCGGGACCGATGGCTTAAGGGTATATTTTAGACGAACGCCCCCATACAAAACGCAGCTCCAATCTCATTTTAATAATAGCGAATAAAACTCAACGATTTTTTACCTACGTAATCACTACCCTAATATCTAGGTTTGTGGTGCATCAGATTTTCATTAAATTATACAGTTTTGAAATTACACTAACTCAAAAACTCGTAATTTTAGATAAAAGAAAGACCCAACTTTAAGCATCTCTTTCAAGAAAAATAAGCATGTTTTTAATATTTCTATTGCACCACAAACATGGAGAATATAATGAACTTTCTATAATGGGAAGTATACATGTGTACTATATTTTTTTTAATAAATCTGGAGCTACGAATAACACGCTCAAAATCTTAAAAACGAGTGCTATATACTAAACGCTATAAAATAAAAAAATTAATTACAGTCTAAAAGAAAAAGGATTTAAGCCAGAAACGATAGATCTACTAATACACTATATTTACATGTAAGTTTTTTTTAAATAACAAGTTGAGATTATATGAAAGTTCACACTTTGGCTGGCGGGTATATGTCCTTAACGTACCCTCCGAAGCACGGAAGCGCTCAGTAGTATGTCACCAGCGGTCACCCATCCAACTCATGACCGCGGCGGACGTTGCTTAACTTTGCTGATCGATTCAGAATGGCTAAGCAAACTTCGCTACGAGCGCTTCAAAATGGAATGGTGTGATTGGAATTTCAATTTCTTATTTGGCAATTCATTGACAATTCTTCTGTTGATGTTTGCCTGGTCATCAAGAGCCTCGATGACAAGATCAATATCACAAAGTGAAGTCACTGTCAAAGTAAAGTAATAATATTCTTACGGTTTCTCTAGTTGCAAAAGTCCCAAATCATCAAACGCAGAAAACAGATTGAACTTAGGATGCCTGTGTATTTTTTTGACCTTAATATAGTTTTTATCGTTGATTTCATTGAGATCGCCCACAGCGACGTAGTATGTTACTCCATCCTTCCTAGAAAAGAAGAAAATTAAATGTTTACTACGTTCGTGGTTATTTCGCCTATGTATGTAATCTGAATACACCCATGCTACTTCAGATGGTTAGAGATATTTTAATATCAGTTTGAGCACACGGAAACGGTATCGCCATTCCGTTGACAATGCTTGTGAAGGCTAGAGTGCTCGTGGTGCTTTCCATACAAACGAAGTTTTTTTAAATTATTTTCATGTTATTGTGACTGAACAAGCTCGAGGTTTTTGAAGCCATGATAGCTCAGTGGCTTTGGCTATGGACTGCCGCGCAGCAGGTCCATGGTTCGAATCTCGCCGCTGGCTTGAGCTTCACCGCTCCACCATGCGGTGAAGCTCAAGCCAGAAAGAAGGGCAGTTTTGCGAATGCCCGCCTGGCTAGCGACCACGCTCAAGTAGAAAATCTGTCGCCAAGCACCTAACGGTGTGTTCCGGCAGCTATCCTTGAGAGCCAGTAATTATAGGTTAAGCCTGTTAACACCTTCGACCACATCATGACTTACCATCAGGTGAGATTGTAGTCAAAGGCTTACCTATCAGCAATTAAAAAAAATAATAAGAGGTCCACCTGTATAATATCTCTGCTGAGTGTTAATTTGTTATAATATCTTTGCTTCTGGTGTATCAGTTCTTCGATTTATTATTTATTTTAACCATAAATGTGAATATAACATTTCCTCTACAAAACGGTTTTTCCGATTCATAACCCACAAAAATGCTTGGAAAATTCCGTCTCTACCAAGCTATCACTTGTCACCTACGTAATTTAAACAAATATTGTTATAATCGTATTATATTGTATATAATACATTGTTAAAAGACGTTTAAAAGAATGGCCCCGAGTTTCTTGCCCGTTCTTCTCGCAGTGGCTCTATATTTTTTTTTGCTGAACGTGGAAGTATAATGTAGAATATTTCAATATTAAAATTCGTAATTGACCTTCATAAGAGCGTCGTAGACGCCTATATTGAATAAATGGTTTTGAATTTGAATATTATTGAATACTTTTTACGGTAAACTAGAAAACCAGAATATATATTAAATTATATTAAACTCATGAACAGGCATGCTTAATTTCACCTCGTTGGACTTATTGATATTAAAAATATGTCGAAACTTTGTTTTGTTTGAAAAGTGCTACGAGCCATAACCCGTAATATGGCTCTAAAATGACCCGAAGAGAAAGAACCTGAAAGATATTTTCCGTTATGAATTTATGAAAAAAATTCGCTACTTAAATATTGCGTAGTTAGTAGCTATTTCGTTCACTCACATGAAAAATGAGGTTTATATGTCCAATGCTCTCAGTCTGACAGTTTCAAAGACCTCTTCGTCTTATGGAAAAGTCCAAACTTGACAAGACCCATTCCTGGGTTTCTGAGTTTTTCTAACGTACAGTGTACGTTGAATGTAATTTTTTTAAATAGTTTTTTTCCAGCAATCGGTTATTTCTTTAAGAGGCACGTGGAATCGATTGGTCTGCAGTAAAATGCCTTTAAGAATGATGAATTATGTAGACCTAAGAGCAATTAACTTTAAATGGCTAAAATATTTAATATGCTTTATTTATTTTGATTTTTATTATTCTAAGAATGATACAAAAAACGACGTGGCTGCAATAGCAAAGTTCAGGCTGAAATCTGATTTTGACTAAAATTTTACCAGTCTAAATAACTTTTGAACACACTGTATATCGCAGAATATACGGGGGGGAGGGGGTTAATTCGAAGGGTATTAAGGTTACCCGTTCACCAGCCACGGCGATGTTCGTCTATTATCCGTATATTATAAATTATATAACGAAGATATCTCGGACATCAGACGATACTCTTAGTCCTTCAGAAGTTATTTAATTCCGTCATCCTTGATGTTAAAACGCCAGAAGCGTGGAGCAGAAGTGTAGTGGTACAGTTGTTCAAAAAAGGTTACAAGACATTGTCGAACAATATAAGCTGTTCTCGAGTGTCATTACGAATCATCTTGCTCATAGGTTTGATGACTTCCAGCCTCTCGAACACGTCGTTTTTCTAGGGCTGATAAGATAGACATATATGTATATAAGTCATCAAACCCACGTCAGTACTTTGAAGAGGTTCAGGTTATAAGTTCGCGGAAATACAACCACAAGTAGCGAGTTTTACTTCCTAGCTGTGCGCATTAATAAACACGCTGCAAGCGTTTTCTGAAAAATGTCAACTAAGTGCGGATTATCTGCTGTGCGTTTACATTCCCGGTAGTAAAATAGTGAAGGCAACGATAAGATCATATATTACGCTTATACTGTATCAACTGCTCTGTTTATCTTAGCGCTGGCCATCAACTAAAAAGGAACTTACATTTCAGTGCAAAGCCCTGATGATACTACGAATTTCTCACTTATTAAGGATCCCCCGCATGACCAATCCAGACTATTTATATTATTTCCTCGTCCAACGCGTGCCTGGAAAACAAAAAAAGTGTATATAATGGAGCGAGGTAACAATGGGCGATTCTTCAACTAGCAGCATGACCCCGGCATGGCGCCGGTACCATCTCTGATTTAGGATCGTACCAGGGCTTCCTTTTTTCACTGAGCCAATGCCGGTGCCGGGTTTTGCTCAGCTTTTGAGCAGTATTGAATAAGACTTCAGTCCTCATCAAGTTGTCGTATTTATTGGTTATACCCGTTTCTCTTATGTGTTTCAACGGGTGGAAGGTATTTTGAACAAGAGCCCTTCTTTGGGTATTGGGTACCACCGCAATATCAGATATTATGCTTTAAAGCAGTACTCTGCTATTTGTAGACATGAAGGTCACTGTAGCAAGTAGAATTAGGCTCACCTTTAACCGCTGTCTCACCTCATGGTAAGTGATGAAGTGGTCGAAGATGTTGTTTAGGCTACCTTACAATCACTGGCTCTCAAAGACAGCTGCCAGAATACACCGTTAGGAGATTGGGGACAGAATTTTTAACTAAAGGGTGGTAGCTGGCCAGGCTAGTATTCGCAAAATCCCTGCCACCCCCAAAATGCCCAAGTCCACTCTCTTTCGGAACAGACTCTGTACTGCTTTACTGATTGTTTTCTAAATAAATTGGTTTATTTACTGGCTTTTATACCTTTTTCATATTATTATGTTCTATCTGTCAAACGCCTTTGTTTTATCAATAAATACAAGATAGCCTGATTTACTCAATTCATTAGACTTGCTTTACTGATGTTTTATTTTTTTATGGGAATATGATAGAACTGGCACAGACCCATCTGGTGATAAGTGGCCTTTGCCAATAACAGATGCATTTCGTCCCAAGAGACGAAGTGCATTGCCTGTGATATCACCGACACCCATTACCTTCAAACCAGAACACAGTTATGCGAACATTACTACTGCAACGTAGAAATATGTATTGTGGTAATACTTCTCCGGACAAACTCATCCACATCCTTGTGAATGAGTTATAAAGGCTAAAGAGTTTTACTGCTACTTTGTAATTAAATAAGTTCTGTGAGATCTTAATTTGGGACGATCTTAGTGCAAACAATCATCATCATCATCAGCCGGAAAACGACAACTGTTTAACAAATGCCTACCCCATACTAACAATAGATAGGACAAAATTATTGATTAGACAATAACTTAAATAATTTTGAAGCGCTCGTAGCGAAGTTTGCTTAGCCATTCTGAATCGATCAGCAAAGTTAAGCAACGTCCGCCGCGGTCATGAGTTGGATGGGTGACCGCTGGTGACATTACTACTGAGCGCTTCCGTGCTTCGGAGGGCACGTTAAGCCGTCGGTCCCGGTTGTTGTCTTAGGATGGCAGTCGTTACAGCGTGGTGGTAGGGCACTTTGCGAATGCCCGCCTGGCTAGCTACCCTCAAGTTGAAAATCTGTCGCCAAGCACCTAACGGTGTGTTCCGGCAGCTGTCCTTGAGAGCCAGTAATTCTAGGTTAGCCTGAACAACATCTTCGACTACATCATCACTTACCATCAGGTGAGATAGTGGTCAAAGGCTAACCTATCAAGCATAAAAAAATAAATAAAAAAAAATAACAACTTACCATATGAGAGAACTCATGCTGTTGAACCTCGTTACTGTCAGTGAAGTTTCCAATTACATTGTGGCGACATCGGTTGGACCTGACAAAGTCCCCAGTGACGGTCTCGCTACAAGGAAATACCAACTTTTCCTGGTATTCAATGCATTCTGGAATAATGAAGGTACAGTTGAAACATGATAAATATTGTTCTTCAGGCAGGTAAACAACTGATGATGCTTGCAACCAATTATTGTCCATTTCAATTTCAAAGTTCTGGTAGTGTTTATCCAAATGGTTTTTAAATTGGTTTGGGTTTAACGCTGACACCAGATGTAATTCTAAAATGTCAAGACTCTGTTAGTTAGAACGTGTTTGTGTGAGTTATTGTATGAGAATTGGGTTGTCAGCTAAAGTATCTTCGCAAAATTGTATTATAATAGAAGATGAAGATGTTCCCAAAGTTTCAAATGTCGTTTCCTTTGAGAATCTTATAGGTCTTTCCAGGATCACGTCGATTTTGTAAGGAGGTCAAATTAAGCATTTCTAGACTTTCTTTGCCTGTATTGTACTTCAGTTGCCGTGGTATATTAGTAAAGCTTTGCTGCCTTTTGAGAAGATCTACATTTTTTTGTGATTGTGAAGGAACCTTCATGAGGTCCAACTGAGAGATTAAGCTGTTATATCTTAGTGTCTGTATTTGGTAACCATCTAAGTATAGCATTACTGGCTCTTAATAACTGCTGCCAGAACAAAGATACGTCTTAGGCGACAAATTTTCTACTTAAAGTAGTAGCTAGCAATGCGAGTATTCGTCAAAAGCCCTTTCAATTCAATAACCAAGTGGAGAACATCAAGCTAGCGCTAGGGGATAAATTTAAAGGCCAACTTGACTCTCTAACTTTCTTGAATTGTCCTCGTATATTACAATATAAAATAACACAATTTATAATATTTTCATTTTGTGTACAGAAGGTACTTCCTTCTCAGGTAGGTATAAGAAATAATGCATGCCGTGCTTGTGTTAATAAACTGAGTTGATAGGATAAAGACGATCAATCAAGGTAAGTGTTTTTGTTATGCCTGATAGCTTAGCATTTGCCCACTATCTCACCTAATGGTAAGTGATGATGTGGTCGAATATGTTGTTCAGGCTAACCTAGAATTACTGGCTCTCAAGGACAGCTGCCGGAACACTCCGTTAGGTGCTTGGCGACAGATTTTCTACTTAAGGGTTGTAGCTAGCCAGGCGGGCATTCGCAAAATGCCCTACCACCTTGCTTATAACGACTGCCATTCTAAGACAACAACCGGGACCGGCGGCTTATCGTGCCTTCCGAAGCACGGAAGCGCTCAGTAGTAATGTCACCAGCGGTCACCTATCCAAGCCATGACCGAGGCGTACGTTGCTTAACTTCGCTTCATCGGTTCAGAACGGCAAAGCAAACATCGCTACGAGCGCTTCAAAAAGCTTGAAGTGATTTTTCTTGAAGATGAAAGAAGTAGATAGCTGTCAAAGGCAAACCTATCAATATATAAACATTCATATGAACAATCATTTCCCACTTGTTTCATTATCTTACCGCCAGGGACCTTACAACACACATCGACGTTTATGCACTTATCGTATAGCGTTATAAGAACTCACTCACTCCACACAAAAGGCTGCACAAGAGCGGCTAAATTGCGGAAAAGTGCCCGAATACCAATGTACACTTGGCATATACACTACACATTGCTCAGAAAAAGTGAATTTATTTTTATATGTAGTATAGAAACTATTGAAGGTAGGTAAGATGAGATTTATACTCACTGTCCCAAGCCTTCTGGCCTATCTTTTGTGCAGTCAGTGCTACTGGTACTGGATCACAATCAGCCTCTGGGTTTTGTTCTGAAACGTGTAAAAAGTTACAGATAAGCATTTAATTTTAAAATCATTAAGTTTGCAATAACGCCTGCTAGGCGAATTACATTACAAAATTACAAATTTACGCGAGAAATAATTATAGTCATGTGCGGGATTCGAACCCGCGTCCATTACGTTCGAATCCCGCACATGACTATAATTTTTTCGCTCGTAAATTTATAATTTTGTAAGCATTTAATATACAGAGACGTTGATACTTTTGGAGTAAACTAGTATCATATGCACATAAAGACTACAATACTGACGCGGAGATCGTGTCTCTCAATCAATAAGATACTTGTAAGGAATAAAATATGATTATGTTGTTCCAAAGCATATCTCACACATTTAGAAGTTGTTAGAGAACAAAGTTATTTTACGAAATTACAATGAAAAGAAAATTGGCATTATAAGCAGGATTCGAAACTGCGACAGTCTATCCTTCAATCCGTGACATGCTTTGCCAACTGAGCTATATATTAGTATATTAGTGAGTGAGTCATAGATCAAATACATCAGATTGTTCGTCTGAGTGACTTTTAATGCAAAAATTACAAGTTTATTTTTTTCGTTTAATACCGAGGGAATCTAAACCCCACTTCTGTGTTTAAAAAGTTATCGTTGATATAGTCTGGTTAAATGTACCGGCCCTTATGATAACACTAAAATTGAATGTGTTGAGCCCTCCTCAATAGCCCAGTGGTAAAAGGTTACCGGTGCATAAAACCGTGAGAGGCGAGTTCGATTCCCGTAGTATACTATTTTGTTCTCTAAAAATGTGTTAAAATTAATTTGTTTCAGCATATTGTGTATTTTCTTTTTAAGTTAAGAAGCACCTACAATGACACTTAAATATTTTTTTGGGGAACAATCTTCCGGTTGGATTGCTTGGCGTTTGTGACGTCACGTAGGCTTAACAGGAAAATTAGGCGGAATTGTCACTAGATATATATTTTTATACTTTTTAAAGTGTTTTTTTGAAGTATTATTTGATGTGTTTTAAAGATACTTTTTAAAATATTTGTGGTTATTAAATATGGATTTCAGCAAAGTAATGCCTGAATCTATTCATTAGATTTTGGTCTTAAGTCTATGCACTATTGGAAGAAATCTTTGCCCATTAGGTTATGTATAGTTTTTAATTATTGTGTCTATGTACAATATAGCCTTTACTCTACTCCTCAGTACTGTGTTCTGAAAGCGTTGTATCGTCTACTTATTGCTATTTTTAGTAGTATCCCCATATCTGAATACCACACTAGCTTGAAGACTTTTTTTTAGTAGTTTTTAATATAATAATAATAAAAATATTAATAATAAATTTATTTATTCAGAGTACTTGATCTAATTTCAGGTTAGTACTTTACTTCTAAATATTATGATTACAAACACTACCGCGTACTATGCGAAAATCATAAATACACAAATTATTGGAGTACAAAATGTTTTGTATGTTATGTTGTTCCCGCCCGGGGCAAAACGTTTTGTACTCCAATAATTTGTAAATTTATAATACTTTATTACTATTTTTTTTTGATGATAAACCGAATAACCCTAGCCTACAACAGATGCATTTTGTAACAAGTCACAGATTACACTGCGCCTGTCACCCTGAGACTTAGTTTTTAAGTCTCGTGGTCCTGTAATTTCACTACGAGAACATTTTTGTTGTGAAGTATCATGTACCTGTAAATTAACTAACAGTACATTTACTAACAGTGATTTAATCCTCTGAATGAGTTCCCACACCAAAAGACAAACAAATTTACAACCATTTAGGACATTGTTGCTGCTTGAGTGAAGTCTGTTTATCAGTGAATCAAGAACAAGGTAAGATATGTCTGCGACAAAAAAGTAAAAATGTCCGAAATGTTTCCGGGCGCGGCTCCGCCCGCACGTATGTCGGTTATCGCGCAAAAACATTAACCTCTTTTTGCGCAGTTGAATAAAAACTATCCTATGTTTTTTCCCGGTTCTCAAACTATTTCCATACCAAATTTCATTCAAATCGGTCCAGTAGTTTTGGCGTGAAAGCGTAACAGACAAACAGACAGAGTTACTTTCGCATTTATAATATTAGTGCTGATGTTTTAACAATATATGGAAGAAACAATTAAAGAAACAAAACTGAGCTTAAATAATTATACCTACCGAAGTCCCAGAATTGTCTGATGAAAAGTTGATGTTTCAGTAGACGCGTAAATGTTGTGATATCGTTGGCGTTGCATTGGCGATCGCTGTCAGGTGCTGCAGAGACGACTCCTCGGAGGTAATAGCGGGTTCTCCCTTCCTCAGTTAATGGAAACGCCAAACCTCCACCGCTGTCGCCCAAACATACAGCCTGTTTAGCTGAAAGTATAGCAGATATTGTTTTATTACCAACATGATATTAACCGCGTATTTGATTGTTTTTGAGATTTTTAGCCACTGTTGCAAGCATGTCATGACCAGGAGTAATATGAACAAACTTGCTCATATCCTGCGTACACCGAAATATAACTTACTTTTGGATAGGCCTGGTGTATTACTTTGTGCATACTAGGCTTTTATACTAACTACACTGTAGTAGCTGCGGCAGATCCTCTATATATCGGAAAAAGAACAATATTGTGTCGAATCCAGAAACATGATTAGGGCTGGCAAAAACAATGATACCTAGAAATCTGCTACAGCTCCAACACCTACTGCAGTTCTATTTTTTTTAAATGTTATTCCGATGGTACAATATCGAGGCCCACCTGATATTAAGCGTAACCTGTACCTATAACAGATGCAATTCATCACAAGTCACGAATTGCACTGCACCCGTCACCTTGGGACATAGTTGTTAAGTCTCATGTTGCCTGTAACTGCAGGCTCTCAAGGGCTGCTGCTGGAACATACCGTTAGGTGCTCGGGGACAGATTTTCTTCTACATGAGTGTGGCAAGCTAGTCAGGTAGGCAATCATCACAAAATGCTCTTCCACTATGCGGTGAAGCTCAAGCCGGCGCGGCGATGGGGATCGAACAGGGGACATGCGGCACGACAGTCAATAGGTATTACCGCTCGGCCATCATTGCTTCAAAAAATACAGGATTGAGTTACACACCCCACAGGTACTAAGTCACCGTATAACGAGAATGGTAAAACAAGCGATGGAAACTATAAAATATCTAAGCTTAAACGGAGTAGATGTATTTCAACTGACAAATTTGGATAGTTAACCTATCCAAGAGCTGAAGAAGTGTTCAAAATAGTTCAAGAGAGTCAAAATATAAGTAAAAATTTAAAGCGGTGTGACAGGTTACATTACCTTGCTAAAGGAACGCGAAAGAATGCGGGTAGGTCGCTTCGTCGGCTCTCAGAACCGACGATCTACTCGCATAGACATCAGTTTACTCGTGATCGTGGCGCTTGACACTGAGCCGAAATAGAGCTCAAAAACAATTAAATGAACGATAAATATTCCGTATCTGTTAATAAAATGGTATAGGAATTATTGTGAAATGTTTATACCATGAAAATGTTTTTCAAATTAATAAAGTATATTATGTACGTATCTTTATCAGTATTAGCGCTAATTTCTCCAACTAAGGATAAAACTAGTATAGTATCATAAACTATTTAAATTTAATACTAATTTGCTTTCAGAACTGCAAACTTCGTTACAGTTTTGAAAATGATAATTAATGTTGTGAAAATGCAAAACTTATTGATTGAAATATGACAGCCGCTGAAACGTTGTAGAAAAATGGCAATTTTTTTAAAGATTGTGAACTATACAGCCAAATACAACTGTTTAGTGAATTATCTCCTTTGACGCAAAGGCACATACTCCCACCCACAGCAAAAGTTAAAGCTCCCAATCAATATAATAAAATAATTTTACAAATTATTGGAGTACAAAATTTATGCCCAAGGCGGAAATCGAACCTGCGTCCTCCGATATCGCGTCGGATGCCTAAACCACCTCGGCCACCTGGACTCGGCATTTCTGGGCAAAATTTCGTACTCCAATTGTACTACTTTAACCGTCATAGGCAACGGTGCACGGCCATCAACCAGACTACTAGACTTCATCTGATCGAAAGTAGTGTTTTTTCAAACACTAAAACTCTCAGTATGATGTCGCTATCCTTCTATATTTCTAAATACGATTCCACTATCGCGTGCTAAGCGATAACAATAATTTGTAAAATTAGTTTTCACTTAGCACGCGATAGTGCTTGTAATCATATTTAGAAATAATGTTTTATTTGGCCCCAGTTGTACCCCAGATAGATGAAGAAGTTTCTCTAGAGAACATATTTGTTTCGGCCAGAAAGAGCAAGGCCAGCGGAGGCCCCAATATGTTTATAAATTCCATGGCAAGCGTACTAGAGAGAGATAGTAAAGTGACTTAACTCATTTTTCCCGAGCACCTGATAGAGAATCAAGCAAGATTATTGCCCCTGGGTTGAATACGCAGGACAGCCCGGGCTACCTTGAGGTATCATTCTTATGTCTGAAAGTTCGAAGAGAAAGTCTCCGGCGTCCATTAGCTTGGTATAATATGTCTTGAAATATGGACATAACTTTCTAATATATCTGGTATATGAATTATGGACTATGTACTAAATTTGCAATAACTTACGATGGCATGTGATATATTACACTTACCATTTTTATAACCCGCGCAGAACTTGTCACCAGTGATGTGGCCGCGGAAAGTAAGTGGAGACACCGCAATGCATGTTTTTGTGTCGACATAGGGGAGCCTTATCAGTTTGAGGGCCGGAGCTGATCCACCGTCTTCAGATGTGAGACCCCACCCGGCAACCTGTGTCAAAGTAACAACTTCATCTTAAATTACTATGATAGTATTAAGTTATTATGAAACGTCTAGGCCTTCCAAAGATTCCGACCAGTTTCGGACTGTTTAGAAGGCCTTCGTCTGGAGGTTACGATTGCGCGAAGCGTCATTGAATGTAGCCTTTGTGGAGCCTGATGGCACAAACGCAGTGCACAAAATTCGAAAACGGCACTTTTAATTGTGATACTAGATTTAAGATAACTATACCCCTCTATACTCTTATTACCTCTATACTGGAGTAAATGTGCGCGTATGGAACGGTTTTCTCTAGTTCTTTGCTCAGCGCGTAACTGAGGCCCGTGCTCGTCAAAGTGAAGTATAATAGTAGTTTTAAAGTACCTATGATGGTAAGTTATGTATTATTACAGCTATGAGTTTAAGGAGCAGCAGGAGTCGATTACGTTAGTTTTGAAGTGATATCCGAGTGGTATTAGCTATGGATTTCCGTGGTGCAGGTCCATGTTTGGAGCCCCACAGCTCACCGCCGGCTTGAGCTTCAACGAATGGTGGATAGGCATTTTGTTAATTCTTGCCTGGCTAGCTATGACTTTTAAGTAGAAAATCCGTCGCCAAGCATCTGACGGTGTGTTAATCTAGTAGCCAATGAGAGCCAATTGGAAATAACAGTAACTCTTCATATTATGTATCCACTATTTAAGGTCATCGGTATATCGAAAGGTAACAAACAAGTCATAGTAAATATCCGGTTTTACCAATGTATTTATTTACCTTTCCAAAATTGCCGGTCTGCAACTGTTTCTTTTCTAATGGGAATCTGAAGTCGACGCAGACAGGCCTGACATAGTCCGTGTATTGAAACGGTGAAGTAATAATAACCACGGCTATATCTTCTTGGTAATTAGCGTCGCTGGCCTGATAATGCTCTGGTATAAGGATTTCCTTTACCTGTAAAAAAAAAATAACCGTTACCATATTGTTAACATTTACCATGCAGATTCAAAACACTAGCTTCACATTGTCCTGGACTCACTTCCACAAGTTATTTAATACTTTTGAGTGTTGGAAGTCAATGTAATGTTTATTAATTTTTTATACTAGTATTTTTCACCGGTAGTTATGTGTACTGCTTACAAAATCATTTTCACTTGCCTAAAATACTTTTTACCGTCGGAAATATTTTTTTTAAGTATTTGAGTGTAATTAAAGAACCGATGTTCATGAAATTTAAGTGGGACAGAGGTACTTAAAGTAAGTCATATTTTTTTCTAAATATGACAAGCACTATCGCTGGCTTAGCAAAAATCACATTTTACAAATAATTATTTCTTTCGATCAGATAAATTGTAATAATAAGAGTTATACAAAAAAATCCTCTTATATGATATTTGCGGCTAAAAATAAAAAAATACCACAGCATCCACCATTAACCATAAATAACACTGTTATTCATAGATCCCATCAGGAAAGATATTTAGGCCTTAAGCTGGATGACAAACTAAATTGGCGGGCACATATTGACGAAGTCAGGTCGAAAATTTCATCAGTGACCGGAGCTTTGCGAAGGGTAACTGGATGCATACCTAACGAAGTCCGTATGACTATTTATAACTCATTAGTTAAATCACATTTGCAATATCTCGTCGAAATATGGGGCTGTGCTGCACAAACACATAAATGTCCTCCAGATATCACAAAACAAACTTATCAAAACCTTTTTAAATACCACTACCTAACTAATACTAATACTCTTTACCAAACAACAAAAATATTTAACATAAAGCTACTGTACTATTACAATACATGTATATTAATAAAAAAAATTCTATCACAAAAAATACGAACAGAAATTAAATTTACTAAAAGAGCATTTACTTATAATTTAAGAAATAAAAACAAATTAAGGACAAGAGTTCCAAGAACCAAAATGTACGGTAATCGGAACATATTGTATGAAGGAGCACAGTTCTATCACGAGTTACCTAAAGATCTCAAAGACTGTCAAATTAATTTATTTAAAAAGAAACTAAAAAATATATATTTGATAACATATTGTAAGATCACTGGACTAACATATCACATAGAAACTTGGCTAATTAGATTAATTAGTTTTAAGTTAAATAATTAACTGTGTCTCATTATAAGTGAACTTTGTTCTTTATGAGAAAATAAAAAAATCGTTAAACGCACGTTTTTTAAACTGTCACTGTCATTTACTCTCTAGTTATTTAGAGACGGGGATATTTACCGTGTTTTTGATTGCTTTGAGCTTTAGATATTTCGGCACTGTTGCAAGCACCATGATCACGAGTGAACTGAAGTCTATGCGGGTGGATGGTAGGCACTAAAAGCAGACGAACCGGTCTACCCACTTTCTTGTACGTTTTTTCGGCAAGGCGATATTATTGTCAATGTTACTCATACCACTTTGAATTTCGACATGCAAATCTAACGATATCAGATCGTTTGATTCGATATTGTTATTTAGATCGCAGCTCTTACCATTCTCGGTATGTAGTGGCGTTCTGTCGAGAGTACCTGTGGGTTGTGTAACTCAATCCAGTGGTTAGATTTGTTAATACATACTATAAAGGGGAAAGATTTGCTTGTTTGTTTGTTTGCATTGAATAGACTCTGAAACTACTAGACGATTTGAAAAATTCTTTCACCATTAGAATCCTACACTGTCCCTGATGGATCTATATATTATATAGTTTTGTGTTCGCAAAGTATCATAAATCATGTTTACTAATCGTGTGAGTTCACGCCAAGAGATAAAGTTATCTTGTTTTTCTTTAACAGTGTAGTAAATTATGTATGTCCAGTGTTAAAGGTCTTACAAGATAACAAAATGCATCAATACGATCACTCATGAATCCTGAGTGTGATCTATTTGCGAATGTACTCTTAGGATCTGGTAGTTGTTTATGTCCGCGAGGGCTTTTCAATGAGTTAACCTAGTCGCGTGAACATTTTACTTTTTTTATTGCTGATAGTTAAGCCTTTGACCTCTATCTCACCGGATGGTAAGTGATGATGTGGACGAAGGTGCTAACAGGCTTGAACTAGAATTACTGGCTGTCGAGGACAGCTGCCGGAATACTCCGTTACGTGTTTGGCACAGATTTTCTACTTCAGGGTGGTCGCTAGCCAGGTGGGCAATCGTGAAATGCCCTTCCACCACGCGGGGAAGCTCAAGCCTGCGGCGAGAGTCGAACCATGGAGCTACTGCGTGGCAGTTCATAACCAATGCCACTGAGTCGTCACTGCTTCAAAGCAGCCATAGGTATAAAGCTGTTAACAAAACAGGATATCTGTCGTATATTACACCTAAATACATCACTTTATTTAACCTCATATTCTCCTCATCATATTCTTTTTTCACAGCAGCTACGTTATCAACTTACGCTTTTCAATACATTTTTACTACCATGTATGTTTATAAAAGACTTGTGTTTCTTTGTAAAGTAAAATCCAATCTATTTTCAAAACAGAAGTGATGTTATCCCAAGACAAAAAGATCTCAGTATAAAAACATAATATACCATGCTATAGGCCAGAAAGATATTTGTGAAAAAAACATTTTCTAATAAGGCTATTACTATTTTTAACAAATTACCGGAAAACTTGAAAACTTTGGCCGGAAATAGCTTCGAAACTAAACTGCACAATTGGTTATTAGATAATTGTTTTATAACATGATAGAATATTTCAATGTATAATGTTTTATTATAAATATTTTAGGAATAAATACTATTATTATATATTTGTACGCCTGCTTGCAAGTTGAGCGCATTACTATATATATTTCCTATTATCTGAAATTGTAATGATTGTATATCCTGAAAAGTGAATTATTGATTTGATTTAAATTTTTATAATTTTCTTCTACGGTTTTGCACATGTTCTTTTGACTATCATTTAAATTAACCTATTTAAATTAAATTCTCCAAAACTATATTTCGCCATTCTTTACATCACACCAAATGATCAATTAATGTCCATTTGTTTCATTATCATGGAGCGTATTCATTTCTTTCCCTTTCTTATTATTCATTATTTCTATGATCCTATTAATACTATCACATACTTATTTTATTCTTTATATTTCTTACACATTTTTATTTTCATCTTTCCATTCTATGTAAAATACTATGACGGGTAGGCGCCCCTTTATTTAATTAAAAAAATAAAAATATAACATGAAGATTCTTATGGGACCCGTTTTTTAGGGTGCCATATCAAAGGGAATAAAAACTAAGTCCTATACATGACACTTCCCTATCTGTCTTTGCGTTTGTCACGGATATTTATATCACTGGCAAATTCAAAATAAAATTGGTGGTTATAAATTTTAATTAATAACCGGATATTGCAGGACTTGCAAGTGAATGACGTTGCAATGCAATTAGCGCAACAGCAGTAACACCTGTTCCAGGAGTCCATACTCTCATTTTTGCTACACATCAATGATCTGCTGAATCCCTGCAACTTTAAGTTTATAGCACGGTACATAAAGCTCATTATAAGCTTGCATAAAAACGTCTTAGCCAAGCGCATGAACTAGTCCCTAAAATTATTATTAACTCCATTCGGGCCGATGTAAACTTGGTCATGTCCAACGCTGCAAATCCCAAGCGTGTCTCGGAGTGGAGCTAATTTGAAATGACTTTTTATATCGAAAATAACTTCGAACTATATCTAATAATCGAACTTCTTTTTTCAGTAAAAGTGTTTGTAAATATTCTATTCGTGAAAAAATGTTTTAGCCCGTATAGGCCTATGATACGATTATATACTCACGTCAGATTTTTGTTCTTGTACTTCGGCGATGTCAGATTCCCATTTCTGGTATAACTTTCCAACGGCAACAGCAAATCTCTCTGCAGGTGGCTGCTGTTCTTCCCCATTCCAAAAGCAATGAGCAGCTGGATATAAATAAATATACAATATTTTTTTTAATTTAGTATACATTGCGTCTTTAACGTGTCGTTAATTATTTCACCACCATATCTGGATTGATAGACAAGGTATTCTGGATTGATCGACATGGTAAACCAAGTGAAGGAAAGGCTGACTAAATTGCCAATTAAATCTTCAGTCTGACTATTAAAATCAGAGTGCTAAATTCACACTTCTTCCAACCGTCTCAGATGTAAAGTGGTTCTGTCAACCGATGTGCCTAAACAAAAGACGTTGACGCAAATATTGAATCTCTCTCTCTAACGAAGGTGAAAATGATGCTCTCAAAAAAATACTTGATGATTTTAATGAAGAATCAATTACAAAAACCCATCAGCTAGTTCTAGATCAAATGTTGGAGAATGTTGGAGATTTTCCATAAGTATCCATTTAATCATTAGATTGTTTTTACAGTAACCTGCTTAAAAATATCAGGACTGTTTTATATCATGTTGATGGATGGCTTAAAACGTAACTAAGCGTCGAAATGTGTGCAATAATAAGCACTCGACTACTAAGGTCAATACTAGTGGTGTTTTGCTGCGAATGGGGCGCATAAAGATCTTCACCTTATTAACGATCTATTTACTGGAAATATATCTACTACTAATACCATACCTAGGGAAGGTTGGCATTATGCAGCCGGCAGGTTGTAATAATTCAATTCTATTCAAAGTATTTATTTCAACCAAAAAGGATCATTTTACAATATTTATAATATACTGATTAACAGTAATAAAACCAATCCCAAAGCGTTTATCGATAATATTTTTGTGTTTTCCTCTGAGTTATTTATTATCATCATCATCATCAGCCGGAAGACGTCCTCCGTTGAACAAATGCCTCCCCCAAGTATTCCTCCCCTGAGTTATAAGACGAGATTTATTTTGCTGACCTCACTTTTGCCTTCATAAAAGCGTCGTAGACGCCTAAATTGAACAAATGATTTGACTTTGACTTTGAATGAGAAGTGTCCAGCATTGCTGTTTTAACATTTGAAGTGTTGATCTATTATAATGTGAAGCTCAATCCTTTGGTCTGGTCAAACTTACGATCATAAATCATCCGCCAATCCTCTCTACTCTTCCAATGCTCCACTCTGAGCTATATTCTAATGCTCTGATTCAAAATCATAGTACAGTTATAAAACGTATAATAATACTACGTGCAGTATAACTAACTCTTTTAAATTATATAAGAATCTAAAATAACTTTTCCTAAATTGAAATCTATTATCACCTGATATAATAATGCTTTTGCTAATCAGAGTCCCTCCACAGATTTGCGCGTAAGATCTCGAAATCTTTCTATAGATGCCAGCGTGCCACGGAACCTCTCCTGGTCTCGCCAACTTCCCTCCAGTGATGAGGACTTCGGACCCATATAAGCTAGTTCCGCATTCTGAAAGCAAAATCAGAATTAGACATCAAATTTAGATTTAACAAATGTACCCAGTTACCTTTCAAAGAAAACGCTGCTAACTGGTAATGGGCTGGAGTATTTGGACTGCCTGCGAGTCTGCAATGACTTGCAGTCAAATCAGTTGAGTATATAGCTAAGGGCGACTTATCAGTACTAATATTATAAATGCGAAAGTAACTCTGTCTGTCTGTCTGTTAAGCTTTCACGCCAAAACTGCTGGACCGATTTGAATCAAATTTGGTATGGAAATAGTTTGAGACCCGGGAAAAACATAGGATAGTTTTTATCCAACGCAAAAAGAGGTTAATGTTTTTGCACGATAACTGACATACGTGCGGGCGGAGCCGCGCCCGGAAAGCTAGTGTATAATATACCTTATAGAGTGACGAAGCTTCATAACAAACTACGCATCATTTGATTATTTTTCAAAGTTAATCCATCCATCAGGTATCGTTTAAAAACGTCACGTTGTAATATATTTCAGGAACACCAAGCTGGTTGCTTTATTGACGTTTGCTATTATCTATTAACTAATACTTTAGCTTACAGATATGATATATAGTATAATATATACACAATAAATATATAAATATTAAACAAAATAAAGAGAAAAAAAAATAAAAAAGTTGAAACGTCAGAGAACAGTATTAATTAAGAGTGGAGAGGTAGAAATTGGTAACCTGTGATCTGAAAACATTGAGTGATTGGGCACGTCTGATTGTGACAGGGAGTGCGTTCCGTAGGCGCACAGCCTGTGCGGAAAAAGACGATTTATAGAAGACTGTATTATGAGCCGGTAAATATACATCACCAGAGCAACAAGATTAGTGAAATTGAGTGGATCATGTTCTCAGGTCCACATATCAACTTGTGAACGGGTGCTGCTAGAGTACACCGGTCTGTTATTGGTAAAATGTTAACAACCTCTTAGGGTTGACTTCTGGTAGTCCTAAAACTTTTTTTTTTTTTGTATTTTTATGCCTACTCCGAGCTAAAAGCATCCACCGCGGCAACACTGGACCGCGCCGTGCTCCCTTTGAACAGAGTTTTGAATATTTACATCGAGCAAATTAATAAAAGATATGAAATAATACATTACAGGCACAATATACTTTTAACATCAGATGGGCCTCGTACTTAATCTGTCAAAAACACAAAAATACCCAATTTTCTTTTAACAAAAAAATAACATCTCAACATTTTTGTAAGGACTAGCAAAAGTCAACCCTAGGAGCTTGTTAGCATCTTACCAATAACCCCGTATATCATATCTAACCTAGTGATGTATCGCTTCATTACCGATAACGTTATTATTAGAATAATCATCTAATTTAATATAATATGCACTTGAGTACCCCGTGGGGTGCCCGGCTAAAATGTCACCCTCCACCTCCACCTACTGGTTTGAATGGGTAATGTCCTGTTTGTGTATTTTCTTGATTGATTGGTTTATTTTCAAGGCATGTCACGGGGAACTAAGAAAGAATTTATTCATTTCAAGTAGAAACAAATTATTTCGCATGGTGGTAGGGCGTTTTGCGAATGCCCGCTTGGCTAGCTACCACCCTCAAGTGGAAAATCTGTCGCCAAGCACCTAACGGTGTGTTCCGGCAGCTGTCCTTGAGAGCTAGTAATTCTAGGTGAGCCTGAACAACATCTTCGACCACATCATCACTTACCATCAGGTGAGATAGTGGTCAAAGGCTAACCTATCAAGCATAAAAAAAAAATATTGCGAGTGCTTACAATACTTGGTGGTAACAAAGGAACATTAATCTCTAGAACAAGACAAAAGTTTAACTCACGATACGTTGTCCGAAACAGCGCAGGTACATTACTCAGCTCTGGCTGTGATGCGACGTCCACAATGATTGCTGGTGCGGCGGGAAGCTCCTCCTCCAAGATTTGCCGCTTTGCTCTCGGTGCATCGTCCAAGAGAAGGACTGGGAGTTTGGGTGGATCAGCTTGCAGTGCGGTGTCAGGGCTTGTTAGAACAGCATTTATAACTTCTGGAAATGTGTGCAGTGCCAATACATGTGTAATATAACTAAAAAACTCTTGCCTATCAAACGCATTTGCTTTATGCTTTTGTGTTGGAACAAGCACGAGGTCCACCTGGTGTTAAGCGGTTACCTCTGCCTTTAACAGATGCAGTTCTTCACAAGTGGCAAACTGCACTGCGCCCATCACCCTTAAACATAAAGTGATTGATTATCATGTGCCTGTAATTTAACAGCACCCATACCCTTTATGTTATAATTTAGCAGTCATTAAAAGCAACCTTTTTCATTATAAACTTAAAATTGTCAAAGCATGAACCACTGGCAGACCTCTCGTTGGTAACAGCGGAGAAAACAGCTGCTTCCTCCGAGTGATCAGGTCATTATGATGGTTAGAAGCTGTGTTGAGCATCCAATGTGCTGTAAATCAGTAAATGGCATGAGACTTGACTCTTAAGCACCATCACATCTTTCTAGAACAAAAGTGAGGGCTGGTGCCTTGGCTATTTTAGCGGAGCTCAAGCGGCGCAAGTATGCTAATCTCGTCAGAGCCGTTTGTTGTTTGGTTTATGGCTTGATTTTTCAAAACGTAACAGAGCGTTTGCTCAATGCAATGCGTGATCAAAATGCTGGTCCAACAGGGTAATGCTGCCAAGATCCTGGGCCCGCTTCTCTATCTGATAGTAGGCTGTGGCATTTGGTAAGCCTGAAATGGCCTGTAAGTTGCCTAAATGATTTTTTGGTAGTAGATGTAGTGTTGTTTATGGTTTGTAGTATTTTAATAATAAAGTTATATATTACTAGCAACCCGCCCCGGCTTCGCACGGGTGCAATGCTGATATTAAATAATCTGTAATATCTTCGAAAATATTTATTACAATTACATGTTGTAGAGGGTCATATTGATATATATTAAATGCACAATGTATAGAAGGTACTTAATTCTAGGTTAGCCTGAACAATCTCTTCGACCACACATCACTTACCATCAGGTGAGATAGTGGTCAAAGGCTAACCTATCAGGCATAAAAAAAAACTTAATTGGATAAGGATTAATGCTGAATTGCTTAGAATCATTTCGTAAATAAGCCTTTATTTCTCGTATAAAGTAAAGAATATACCATATGATATATACTATATACCAACGTGGATTTTTAGTAGCCCTTTTTAAGGTGTACAATACTGTAGTAAATTATTTGTTTATTTTTTATCTCGCAGGGTTCAGCCGGCGGCGTTTGCAATGTAAGCGCAAAAAATGTGTTATTTACGACATCACATCAGAAACTTCTCAAATTATCAGCGTTTCTCTGTTATATTATGCATGTATTAAACATAATATATACCTTCCCCTTGATTTATTCTATCTATAAAAAAAAACGCATCAAAATCCGTTGAGTAATTTTAAAGATCTAAGCATACATAAGGACAGACAGTCTTCGAGAAGTGACTTTGTTTTATACTATGTAGTGATGATACAGCCTTCGAGTAATTCCTCCGTCTGGCGTGTAATACTTCGTGGCCGTGCCACAGTTGCAATTTGTATCTTAGTTAATAATTATAAATGTACATAATATGTACATTATTGTACGTAATTTAAAAAAAAATTACAGTAAAGGTTAGTGAGAAATTCAACTTCGTAGGTGGCGCGGCCAGAAAGCATGCTCCCTAATAGTAATAATAATAGGTAATAATAAATACGGAGAAACGAAGTCATTAACTACGTTAGTAAAAATACTTGTAACAATGGCCATGAAAAAAAAGGCGTATTTTATATGGCCACTGAAGTTTTCTTTAACCTACCCACATATCTATTTACTCGTATTATCGTACTCGTAGTTTTGTTCAACAAAAGTCAAACTATTTGCATTGGTTTACGTTAATGTGAATGTGTGTTATCAATTTTGATAAAAAAGCAATTATTAAAGTATAGTAATCAGATTAATTTCTACGAATAATATAAACAATGAAGCGTGAAAAACGACTGTCTGTGAGTCTGGAAGAACAGAAAAGTGCTTTTCAAGAATATAAGGCGCAACTTTTCAACATCAACACATTACCAAATAGTGAAAGTAACGTGTACAAGGATGTGAGTAAAAAACTTTCCTTACGTATGTCGCCAAAAGCCTTATATTTGTCAGTGAAGCGAAATAACGTCAAATTCTTTGGAGAACATCTTCCATTTTGTAGTAAAAACGATGATTTAGATTATAGTTTTAATGTCCATGTTGATTCCAGCACAGAGTTAGATGATGAAAATATTGAAATTAAATCTTTTGATATAAGTGATGAATGCTGGCAAGAAGTTCGACCAATATTAGTAACACACAAACGGAATGACCCAGACAAACCTAGCGTTCATACTCATACTAGAAAACTAATGCCAAAGTCGAAATGAACAAACATCTTTAGTGAATGGATTTGGAACTACACGAATAATAATTGTGTATGGAGTTTCAAGCGCAATAGTGTCAGCGATGATTATAATGTTAAATGTACGGGCAAATGCAAAGAATGCAATGGAAAAGCAACTGTGGTTACAAAGAGAAATGGTACTACAGTTAAAATAGAATGTGTTTTTGAAAATGTTGATAAAAACGTAATACACTCGAAAAAAATTAAATTGACCTCCTTTCGGAAGAAACATTTAGCAAAACAATGAAAAAACCAATATCCAATCGTGTTAAGAAATAAACTGATTGTCTTATAACAACGTATCTAAAGTAATTTATACTGTCTTTAGTATAGACGCAACGGGTTCGATATATAAAAAGATTTTTCCACCAATTGATTCCACGAATGCATATAAATCCAAACATTTGTTTCTTGAAACAATACATCAATGGTTACAGAGGTGGATGGGAACGATGGGAAAACCCAAAGAAATCATATGCGATGATTCTGCTGCACTAATTGGTGCAATAGTGAAAAGTTTTACAAAATGTAGTACAACGAAAGAATATATTGATAATTGTATTAAAGTTTTAGAGACAGCTGAAAAAACCTTACCAGATTGCTTTATTCGTTTGAACACATCACATTTCGTGAAAATATTGTATGCACTTGATTGCTTTAAATTCGTTGATAAACGCGTAAAGCAATTTTATATTAAACACCTTTTGCGGTTAAAATCATGTACTTGCTATATAAAAGCAAACGAAATAATTCATCATCATCAAAAGGTGACGCAGCTTCATCAATGATTGAGGAATCGGAGAGTGATTGTAAAAACGGCCAATGCAAAGGAAAACAGAGAACAAAATTTGAAATTTCCAACCATTTAATATTTTTTGAACTAGAGATGGATATTTCTCTAAACGATATTCCCGAAGAAATTTTGATACAGGACAACATTTTTATATTAAGTGCAGTTATCGAATTCATACCTGCTGTGTCATGGCATGGCAATAGAGTGGGACATTATAGAGTACATTGTCGACGTCTAACTAAAGCTTTAAATACTTTTTGAAGCGCTCGTAGCGAAGTTTGCTTAACCATTCTGAATCGATCAGCTAAGTTAAGCAACGTCCGCCGCGGTCATGAGTTGGATGGGTGACCGCTAGTGACATTACTACTGAGCGCTTCCGTGCTTCGGAGGGCACGTTAAGCCGTCGGTCCCGGTTGTTGTCTTAGGATGGCAGTCGTTACAGCATGGTGGTAGGGCACTTTGCGAATGCCCGCCTGGCTAGCTACCACCCTCAAGTTGAAAATCTGTCGCCAAGCACCTAAAAGGTGTGTTCCGGCAGCTGTCCTTGAGAGCCAGTAATTCTAGGTTAGCCTGAACAACAACTTCGACCACATCATCACTTACCATCAGGTGAGATAGTGGTCAAAGGCTAACCAATCAAGCATATAAAAATAAAAAAAAAACAAAACAAAATGTTGGGAATGTTACGATGATATGGCTACAAAAGTATTACATCTTAAAACAGCTTCTATTTTGGTACACTCTCATTTGCTTATTTTTATAAAATCTTGAACTTCATGTATATTAAATATTTATAAATAAGTCTGTATAATAATTAAATTAATAATATCTTTACTTAAATATTTGTCTGCTATGGAATCCCCCATATTACGAGACTTTGAGAACGTCCTCAATCAGTATAATGTCCTAAATACAAGAATTTGAACAACATTTTCACATGGTATGTGTCTGAGAATCCTATGTAGTTATGGATCAGCGAGAGGTGTCGCTACTGTTCAAGAATTTCTTTTTCTTCATATCCTAATTAGTATTTGTGTTCTCTCTGCATATTTAGAACTCGACTTGGACCACTTATAAGCAAATGAATAAATTATAATTTCTATACATCCGATTTAAAAATATTTTACTCATAAATTCAAATGCCCAAATGTGGCAAATGGCAAAAAGCCTGTGTAGATTCTGCATGGAAGTAATAAGTACTACACAAAGTACTTATTACTTCCATGAGATTCTGTATAAGATATTTTTTTAAATCGGAGTCGTATGTTTTGTACATTTTCAAAATATGAAATTATAATTTATTCATAGGTAAGTAGTCAAAGTCTAGTTCTAAATATGCAGAAAGAACACAAATATTAATGAGGATATAAATACCTATGGAGAACAAAGAAATTAACGTAAATACTGTCTTTTATTTAACAAATTAAGCCAAAAAAACAATACAAACTCAATAAATCTATTGTGTGGCTGACAGTATTGAAACAGTCGGTGCAGTAGATATTATAATTTTAATAATAACAAATACTTTTAATAGTATCCTAAAAAATATTAAATAATATTTAAATAAAACACTTAAAAAAGCATAAAATTATATATCTAGTGACAATTCCGCTTAATTTTCCTGTTATCTACGTGACGTCACAAACATCACGCAGCCTAACCGGAAGAATACCCGACTAGTTTCGCTTCTAAACGAAGCATCTTCTTTATTTAAATATTATTTAATATTTTTTAGGATACTTTTAAAAGTATTTGTTATTATTAAATATGGATTTCCGCAAAGTAACGCCTGAATCTATCCATTATTATAATTTTGTTATATATCAGGTAATAAATAGAACGAACAATAGACGTACATTTATTTATCAATCAGTTTGTACATGATTAAACAATTTATAGCAGTGTAAACAGTGGCGCAGCTAGTGAGCATGATTTCTGGCCGCGCCACCGACGAAGTTGAATTTCTCACTAACCTTACTGTATTTTTTTTTGAAATTACGTACAATAATATACATTTATAATTATGAACTAAGATACAAATTGCAACTGTGGCGCGGCCACGAAGTATCACACCGTGTTACGTGTGTAAAAATGGACCTTATAGTAGAGTTATTACTTACCGGATACTGATAATATTCCTTGTGTCTTAAGCGTGCACAAAACTAACAATACGAAAAACATTATGATAACAATCTTCTTCCTTTTTTGTAATTCTTTGTCACAACTACACTGTTTCACTCGCGTCACAATTTTAACTTTAATTTGCTAAAAAACTTTATTTGTGGCGATCCGAGCTACGTCTTGCGTGCTCATTGTGAACAGTCGTGAGTACTGACATAGAATAAGTTATAAGTATTGCCACTGCACTCTGAATTCATTTCTCTGAGCCACTGCGCCAACTTCGATTTTCCTCAAGTCTCATACAGGTTTTTTAGTGGCTTCGCTCATCATATTATGTAGGTATAACCTTATTAGCATAACTTCAAAATAATCGAAATATGTTTCTTCTGATTTTTCTCAAACGCGACTGAGCGTTAATGAGAGTTTGGTTGGACGCTTCAAGCGAATTTAGTAGTAAGTTAATAATTGATTAAAACTAACGTAAGTTTGACACATACTAAAAGACATTGTGAACCGAATTAAACTTACGGTATTTATACGTCGAGATGGCGTCGAAAGTCGCGAAACCGGTCGAGACGCCGTAGTTAAATACCGTAAGTTTAATTCGGTTCACAATGTCTTTTAGTAGTAAAAAGTTGTTGTAAACGCGTCAAATAAAAATAGCGTCTTTGACGTCACGTCATCTTAGCAGGAAAATCAGGCGCGGAATTGTCTCTAGATACATATTATTTTCATATTAGAGTTGTTGACACTAGATAATCGTAGACGCGACGGTATCGGACTTATTCTGCGTCAACCACTATTGCAAGAGTGGGACGCAGTCTCTTTCCCACGTATGGAGAGGGGTATGTGCAGGAGTGGATAGATATATAGGGACATAATTGGAACAACTTTAAGTTACAATTTACGTAGAATTTGTCTGAATTAGCACAACCATTCCCAAGGGCTTGAATTTTCAAGGCCTTGTTCTTTTTTGATATTCTAAGGTTTTTACATATATAATTTATTACGATGATTTTCCTTCCCACTTGAATTCAGATAATTTTTAAGGATATCTGTTTATATTGACCCTTCATATATAATTTTTGAGTACTATTTTTTTATTGTTTGAGCTCAGGTTTAGTATGACACTGATTCATACAGGTACCCGGTTTTGTAGCGATAAAGCGACTATTCAATCTACTTTTATTGAGCCATATTATGTACAACATGGCTCAACAAAAGACGTTAAAATACGAAGCAATGTTTTTTAGAAATCGTTGGTTGTTTTGAATGTGTAAACATAATTATATCACTCAAACAAGTTTAGCAAATTGACCTTCGCAAAGACTAAACTGTTTATTGCTAGCAACTTCATACAATTGCAACCACTCGATAACAACTTATTAGGTACATACATTTTAGAGTATAAACTTATAAACTAGCGACTGACTTCATCCTAGCTACACGTGATTAAGTAAAAATAACATGTTTTGTATATAACGTTGTCCCAGAACCAAAAAAAAGTATAAGAATGGCTATAAATATATTTTTGAGAACGGTTCAATTACATTATAGCGAAATGCAAGCTGGATTCACATACCGAGGGTTACCTTTTCCTAAAATGTTCCAATAAAATATCTTCCAGCCTATAATGGCTCCAACTTTGTCAAAGTTGAAGCAGAGACGCTTCGCGTTCTAAGTTTTTGCTCGGTCAGTAAAAGGCCGTCTTTGACAACCGGACCGGTTGAAAATTCCTTCAACAATAATGTAGTATATTAATTATTATAAATAGACCGGCACACTCCTTACCAACATTGCTACACCCAAATAGGGTAATTATGTGATACCTATAAGTTGTGTTTATTTAAGACCTGCATGTAAAACCACATATTGCAATAATTGATTTGATTTGATCTCCTCTACAGGTCGCATTTCTCAACCGATACTCACATAATTTTGTGAGTAGGTTTGATAAAACCATAACATTTTTTGTGGAGTCAGTTTTTGGAAATGTTTCAAAATTGAGGAGATATACATTATGAGGTGTTGAAATAATGGACTCCTGCTCTTAATTTAATGGCAAAGTCCTGATATGCACGTCAGTTGCCTAAAAGTGATAGGCTCTCTTTCTCTCCTATAATCAATTATTATATAAGTCCAAGAAAATCATTTATTATTTACATTATTTACATTACATATATAGATTTTTGGATTTCTTGACCCATTCTCCCATTAGCATGCGCAGTGAACCTTTATTCAATTGTAACTATTGTAAGCTATTCGAGGCAGACTCGTGAGATCTACAGCTCGGAGAGCCACTAGTACGTTAAACGGACGGATGGAATATTATCACGTGTTCAAGGACAGACAGCTTAGCTTAGTATAGGGATCCTCTGAATGTTGCTAATACAGCAAATTATTTAAGATCTCCGTTTAAGATATTAAACCAGAGTGTTTAGAACAGTCCTTATATACAGGGTTATTGGTAAAATGCTAACAACCTCTTAGGGTTGACTGCTAGCATTCCTAACGAACATTTGTTTATTATTTTTTAAGTGTTTCATTAATATATTTATTTAATGGTTTCTTAAAATAATTTTAGCAAGCCTTTGACACTATCTCACCTGATGGTAAGTGACGATGTGTTTGTTCAGGCTAGTCTAAAAGTCTAAGAGATAGTTTACTTTCTTCACATATTATGGGACCAAGGCGACTCACGACAAAGTCCGCCTTGTTGCCGACAGACATGACGTGACAAGATGCCGATCAAGCTTCACTCCGAAGTATTTGGTCGTTCTCACCCAGGATGGGTTTATTGAATAGAGTTATGGCTTTCGGATAGCGGTGTTATTACTAGTATAAGTACTTACCTAAGTATATAAGTAGGCACAAGAAGAGATAAAAACTATGTGATAGAAAGAGGGCCAGCTTGTATGTCAATATAAGTATCAGATACTCCGTGCTGCGCAAGGTGAAGTGTGTTTTATTGTGTTGTAGCTAAAGTTACTTATTTATTATGAATAAGTTTGGCTACTTATTTAGAATGGTTTTGCAGAGTGATCCTTCTCCTCTTTTTTTATTCTTTGCTGGATTGGTATTGCGTTTGACAGTTTATTTACGTCCACGCTATTCCAGACTAGGCTTATGACGCTTTTATCAGTAGTATTTTGAAGCATAAAGGCTTGTATGTACAGAGTTAATTAGTAATGCGTTTAAAAAACACTGTTATCAAACCCGCTTGCTATTTAAGTAGATCTGTTCTCTCCCTAAAACTTGGGCCCCAATGTTAATATCATAATAAAATATTATCAATTTCTTTTATTATTTCATAATTGTTTCATTTTTTTTACATATCACAGAAATGTATACGCCCTTTCTGTACATGACAAAATTTTAATAGTCGTATATATGTCAAAATCTGTGTTTAAAGACTTTTATTGTTGTGATTAAACAAGTTTAAAACAATTAGGTGTTCTACTATTACATAGTAACTATTATAGCTTAAGTAGTAAGTTTTAATTTTAACTAAAGTTTTAATACAACAAACATATAAGAGATTGCAATCCCTGCAACTAAGTGAGTGTTGGTAGTACAAATCCAATTGGCTTCTGGCTATCGATAACTACTACTTACCATTGCACCTCAGAAGCTGACACCGAGAGCCGTTGTCACCGAGAATCATCAATGAGTTGTATTATGATACTCACAGCTACTCGTAGTTAGTTTTCTTGTATGTAACGTGGTGCTTTAGCTGCACGGATTTAGCTCCCTTCCTAAATCCGTGTTTAGCTGTCTATGTCACATGCTTTGCTTCATCACCTTAGTTTTCAGAACCAACGCGCCACTGTGTCACTGCTTACATGATATTATGTGGATAAAATTCAAACGTTTCTATAAATTCGAAACCCTATTGGTTGTGGATTTCGATTCAACTATGTCAGTACTTGATTGAACCCGACTTGATAAACATGATCAATTTTTTCCAATTTTTTTCTCGAAACTCCAGAACTTCATACTTATCACAATTTAATAATTAAAACATTTGCACAGCTTATTAATACACGCTAGAATAAGGGCTGGGCCAAAAATACTTCCCTGGGGCACACCGAACGTCATGTTTATTGCATCACTATTTGCGCCATCAACTGATTTGATGCATTATAATCAATTTAAGCGTTCTGATATATGTCAAGTAGAGTAGAAGATAAAAGCTTTTAGCTAGCAAAATATACAGATATATACTTTTTGATGAAGGTTTCATCATAAAACTTACATCATTAGGTGAAGATGTTGAGAGCATTTTCTAAATACAGGTAGATGGCGAAAGACATCATTAGGACAGTGCCGGAGCATCTTAGAAACGGGACAGATAAAAAAAAGTCTATTAGATGATATTATATTATATTGTTGAAAGAGATATTAGATTAATCAAGTCCACACAATTTTCTCGATCCAGTCTATATATGCTGCCACTCTATTATATACCCCGGGTTCGCCTTCAAATCTACATCCTCTGCCATATGACGTTAATCCAACGATTGTGTACATACACGCTATCTTCTTTTTTTTTGGTATCACCCTGTAGAAAATAAGAAACGTAAGCAGCATACTACTGATCCGTATTTCAAGTCTTTCTACAGGTCACGTCGTATTTGAGTCGTAGTTGATCAAATGATTATTTAAGTTTTAGTATGAAATATTTGATATCAATATTTAATTTTATTTAGTCATTTCATGACAATACTATGTAAATCTAACTACATTATGGCTGATAGTTCTTATAGTAAAGGGTTTATCATTAAGAGCGCTTGAACTTATAAATAAAATAAAAAGCCTATTTAAGTGATAGTGCCACAATTTTTATTTTATTTAAAAGGATATTCGCTGTCATTATGTCATCTAACCTAAGCCATAAACAATTGTTATCATCGTCCGATATCGGTCGCCATTGACAGTGATAACGTTAGGCGAATAGAGCACTGATTTTGATAATAAATTTTAACAATTTCTACGCGTTGTTGAAGCGTGTAGCGTTCCATGGTGAAATGTCACGACATGAGATGTTCATGCCAAATTTGACAATTATCGCTTTTCCAAGATGGCCGTTATGCGTTGTCAAAGTTCGCGCGTCCCTATTGAAAAACCCTTTATTAAGTACTTCCCTGTTCTTACATTATGAAAGGCCTGCGTTTGACCGTAATCTCACATGGTAATAAAAGACGAGGCGGTTAACGAAAACAGTCCCCTAAAAGATTCCTTTTCACTCTTACCTTATAGATACTCAGATTGTACGTATTGAGAAACAGACTCAGGCGATGAATTCGACTCTTTTAACTTACGTTTCGTAAACTATAACGCAAATATCTTTGTACTAGTTGAACATGCTAGTGAAATATCAATTATATAGCGCTGTCGCATTGCTATCTGTCTGGTTGTCCGGAGATGGCATAAAAGTGTTGTAACCCCAATACAGTATACAGGGCGTCCTACGGATATTATGTCACATGGAGGGAAAGTACCTTGAATATTGAAGATGGAACATTTTACTGAAAGAAGACATTCATTGAATTTAAAAAACAAGTTAAACAGCATTCATAGATATTTAAATAATTACATGGTTGAACCGGGAATCGAACCCGTTACACGAGAAAAAAATCACCTATAGCTTTATCATACCGATCGAAGGCTTCATCATAAGGATTATTTTGTGCTAAATAACAAAGTGTCAGAAATAAAAAGCAGACCATGATTTTGATGTGAAATTTTGTTCAGAAACATGAAAAGCTGACTTTGCTATACAACTTACATTATCATAAGTACCTATAAATGTACCCACTTGAAAAGTACCCATCATTTCCCAATCAATTTACCACAACAGGATCGAAAAATTGACAGGGAGCGCAATAATCAAAAGGGTTCGACTTTGTATTAAACATGAAGGGACTTATTTTGAGCATTTGATGAATTAATTAATTTTGGAATAAAAATGTTAAAACTCATGATCCTCCATTTACTTCTTACACTATGTTATTTTGTAAAAAATAATTCTAATGATGAAGCCTTCCAATCGGTATGATAAAGCGACAGGTCATTATTTTTCTAGTGTAACAGGTTCGATTCCTGGTTTAAACATTTAATTACTTAAATATCTATGAATGCCGTTTAAATCGCTTTTTTTAATTTAAATAATGTCTTGTTCCCGTACAATGTTCCATCTAAAATATTCAAGATACTTTCCCTCAATGTAGCATGTCCGTGGGACTCCCTGTATAACAAAAATGAATGGTAAAATACCTTATTACCTTGACCAAACATTATGATATCTGTAATATAATGACAGCATCATTAAAAACCAACGGCTAAGAGTAGCTATACATATTTACCTGACAAGTGCTACCAGATGTAGCCGTTGCTTCATAGCAAAGCTGCGTGTTTGCGTCAATGCTTTTGAGCAGTAGACTGTTGGGCGGGTATTTCCTGGTGCATTCATCTTGGTTGATCTTTTTTAAATACATCTGAGAGAAAACAATAAAGAAATAAATACAATATAAAAAACACAATGAAGTACATTTTCCAATAAAAAAACAGGTGTGACATATTGAAAATTATTATATGACTGTCCGGGTGACCAAACATGGCTTGGAATTTTTTTTTAGTTAAATCTCAAATGCAATATGCCAACATCGAGGAGCAAAAATGCAAGTCTCTCATAAATTTGAGACATGCCACATTATGCAATAAAGACTCTTTGGATTCATAAATATTAGTTATATTGTGTAAAATCATTTGTAAAACATTTATCATTTTTTAAGTTATTGTGTCGAACCAAGCATGATGCCCATCCGATGTTAAGCGGTATTAGCTGCCTATGACAGATGCATTTCATCAGAAGTGACGAACTGCACTGCGCCCGTCACCCTGAGACATATCGTTGTTAAGTCTCAATATGTGCCTGTAATTTTACTGGCTCTCAAGGACTGCTGCCGGAACACACTGTTAGGTGCTTGGTGATAGATTTTCTACTTGAGGGCGGTCGTTAGCCAGACGAGCATTCGCAAAATGCCCTTCCACAATTCATTTAAGCTCAAGCCGGCAGCGGGGATGGGACCATGGAGCTGCGGCACCGCAGTCCATAGCTATAGCCGCTCAGCCATCATTGCTTCGAAATTCACGTAGATAAGATCTAATAAGTGTATCAAAAGCAAAATCTTATAATTTTTACATACCGGCGACCCACGGCGATGCCACATGGAGGGAAAGTACATTGAATATTGTAGATGGAACATTTTACTGAAAGAAGACATTATTTGAATTTTAAAAACAATTGAAACTGCATTCATAGATTTTTAAATAATTACATGGTTGAACCAGGAATCGAACCCGTTATACGAGAAAAAAAATAACACCATCCATGTGGCATCGCCGTGGGTCGCCCTGTATATAGAACAAGAATAGAATTGCTTGTTTACGTTATTTCATATAGGAACAATATCTCCTGAAATAAGTAATACTTAATACTGTGTCAGGTGTATATATGTATAATGTCATGGCAGGCATACCAGCTAGGTTTTATAATTTGAGACTAATAGATCTGAAAGCTGATAAAGCTAAGGGATAAACCATATGTGTTGATATGATAGGTTCTGTTTCATTAAACATCGTCATTCTATTCCTAATATTATTCGGTATAGTTATACGAGAATTACTTTGATCTTGTAACGAACCCCCCCTCTATCTATTATATAAATCTCATGTACTCTACGCTACCTTATATGAAAATGTTTAATAAAATGAAATTTAATTGTGATATCCTATTTGTGTGATAACTTCTACCATTCTGAGATACCGTATCCAAACATAACACAAAACCTAATATTGAGTGTGTCTTGACTGAGATCATTATAAGGCCATGTGATCGTCTAGTATAGTGGTCAGGATCCTATATTGTGCCCATAAGTAGCAACTCAGTTTCTTTTCCAAAGGCTTGAGACGTGACCTACTCTACCTATGTACTCTCCAAGTGGTGTAATTTAGAACTGGCTCTCTAACATAATACAGTAAAAGTGTTAAGTTGCAACAACAAAATTTACTATTACCACTTTCTTACTATCAAAACCAAACTACCTATTTCATGACTAAATGTTGTGAGTCTATTAAAACCTCAGCATATTGCCATAAGTATTATGCAGTGATAGATTCTATCTATAGTGACTAATGTGATGTTCTAATAAAGTTGAATAAGAATTACTGCGTAGATATGTAACTATCTGCTTTATATTAATATGGTAGAGTGAAAAGAAGATTATGTTGCTAAGATGTTCTAAGTAGGTATGAAATAAGTAAGATTTACATAAGAACCTTTAAAGTAGGTAAGTATGCAAATAAAATTAAGAATGATATTTAATTGATTGCGGCTAAGGATAACAGCCCCTCCCCGCTGCCATCTGTAGATTTCGACTTGTCCAAACTGGTCATCTTCCACCGCATAGGTCTGTTATATTCCTTACTAATTACCCAACATAATTAGTAACCATATAATCACCCATTGTAAGAGGACTTTATAAAGTTATTATTCTTTCTTTTTTTTTTGTTTTCTATTATTTACAAATGTACTAAAAGTCAGTAAGTATGTGTATTGCAATTGATTCAGTATTCATATATACTACATGGGCATGAGGACATATTCTTTTGGCAAAAGGGAATGTCGTATGATATTGTCATCGACACTGTAAGTATGTAAGTTTGTATCTTGTCTGCACATTCAAGGACCTTTTTAATTTACTTCTATGAAAATGAGAGACATCATTATTCATAGCTATACAAAACAAACCATTCATTCTACCCAAACGAGTATCTACCATAACACCGAGACGCTGGCCATCTCTGGAGCTGCCTAGCCTCAGTAAGGGCATACATCCAATCATATCTCGGTTCTTAGCGGGACTTCCTTTTACTTATTATGGTAAAAGGGAGTTCCTAATATTACGCTGGTATGTACTAAATATGTCCTAAAACCTGATTGGATTGGGACTACAAGTAACCCTATACAATCTACAGCCTATCATATCTCTGTTTGAGTAGACATATCTAGTTAAATAATATCTTTGAACCTATTCCACCACTTTGTTTAGATGTCATATCCTGTTAGATGATATCATTGGTCCAATATATATTATTTTGAGAGTGGAGAGTAATTATACAGCTTTACTTGATTTTATTATATCTAGTAATTTTAATAGTGAACAAATAAGTTTAGTATATTTTCAAGGTATTCTTGAGTATTTGTTGTTAGATATTCTTTCTTTGTTTCTGCAAACTTTTGACTTCAAAATGGAACAATTTATATTCTTTCCATGTTGTTTGAGGAATAATGCACCTAGACTATATGTCTGATAGAAAAGGTTAATCATAATGAAACAGCTTTGCTTGTCCATTAATTACATGAAAATTTCAAGATATTGCATAGTTATTTTTTTATTTTAGGATATTCTAATTCCTTGTTTTATTTATTTGATATATCCTATTACTTTGATTTTAACAGATACTAATAGCGACATAATAAATTGTAATATATCCTTCCTCATGCTGTCGAAGAGTAGTCAACCATTCTACGTCTCTCATTAGATGGTCTCCCACAATGGAACTGCACAGCTTGTCCATTAGCATCAAAAACGATACCTTACATTTACTACCGTCTTAATTTGAAACTAATTTGAGTGGATGATAATTATAAATATGAACCTAAAACTGATTTTTATTTTATTTATTGTAACAAAATAATTCTAGTTTGTAACCTACATGGCTATTAAAGTATTTCCTGGACACTTGATAGAATATTAAATGTTTTAATAATTCAGCGAACCCAAGGATACTAGTCTACCTCCTGTAATCCGGGAAGTTGCCAGTACACCTATCTTATGAGTTAGATAGAAAAATGTATTGCATCATATCGTGAGTCTACCCCCGAATTATTACTAAGTGCTATTTCCCAAACAATTTCCTATGTTCCCTATTCCTACTCAAATGTACCTAGTTACCTAATTCCTATTCTTCTAGATGTAGTATTCAGCCTAGAGATCCATGTCTCACATTTACTTTAATCATGTGGTGTGTAATGTAGCCCCCTTTCCATAGCAATGGTAGGTAGGACAGCTTCCCCTCGGTGTAAAGAGGAAACTCCTGCTAACAGAAGCTAGCTGAAAGTGGAATGGCAAATTCCAATGTATACTAAATGCCGGTGTAATACGTTCACATACATATGAGGCCGAAGCTTGGGATTGTATTGAACGAGGATTTGATACCTATGGTGTAAAATATATATAATATAGACTTCATTGCAATAACACCCATTATGGTTATTAGGGAACCCCACTTGCTAGGAGCACCTAAGCCACACTAGGATATACGACACTGAAGGGAACTGTAACTGTTTCCCGAAGGATACAGCCGCCGGCTCGTTCCAAGCGCGGGCACATCCCGAGGGACGTTGTCTAAATCTGGGAGCTTGCACTCCCAGACCACGGCTACACGTGAAGACTATAATACCTAAGAAAATGAGGAATCATAATGTAGGGTAGGATACGGGAACGCTTGGAGGAAAACGCTACGTCGTAACCTTTCTTCTGCGTATGCTGAATACTCGGATTACTAATAAATAAGCATTTTGTCAGCCATGCTAACTACTTTGCTCCGGGTTTCCCTTTTTATAGGTACTAACCCTGCCAGTTTAACACTGGGCGTGCCTACTCCCTACCTAAAAATCGACCGAAATCCCCACGTGTTGCCACGTGTTGGGAATCGTACAGACTTTTCATCGGCCATGCCAATTACTAAGTCCCATGTCCTTTGTCAGCATTTAGCCAACTCGAGACTCCCTAACCCCTAACCGGTGTAACACTTCTCAATACACAATTCACTTTTAAATTTTTACCAATAATTCACTTCACGGACTTTAAGAATCTCACCGAAGACTGTCTTCGGAGTACCTCCTGAGAGCGACCTCCGAGGCTTAATCCCTCAATCCCACCATCTTTTTTATTTCCTCACTTTATCCCGCCTAAACTGCACCTCTATCCCCACCCCTGTCTTGCCATTTCCTTTTTTTTTCTTTTCCCATACTAAAACTGCCCAATATATTTCATTTAATTCTTCAATAATCATCCTTCAACCGATTCCTATTGTCAAAAGTCCCCGATTTATGTGCCGTTCATGCGCTTGGCAACATAAAAAGCATCCAGAACAGCACACTTCTCCGCTCTCTTTCTTTCTTATGGAAAGATAGCACGAGTAAAAGGGTTAATACGATTTCGTTCTAAAACATTCAAAATGCAGCAAACTGATATTTGTAAATAGGTTTATTTATGAACGTGGCGGGACAGAGAAGGGCCTGTACCGTCACAGCCAACCCCCAAATTTTCTGCAGGTGTGAATTTATACCGAAGGAAAATTTTAAAAAAACCATCTATAGTTCACAAGCAAACCAGACAATAAAAGATAATAAAAACCCCAGAAATGTTATTACCAACAATATTAATAACGATAACACAGATTTATTATTGCTTCCTCGAAATGAAAGAGTGTAGTAGTGTGTTTTTAAACCAACCAAATCACAGCACATCACCTTATCTACATTTTAAGAATTGGCATAAACAAACCATTGAACAACAAAGACTTCTCACAAGGACCAAAAAGGCTATGCAAGAGAACCGGGTTGTGAGGCCGATCTACCCTAATAGTAACAAATCAGCGTAAACTTAATTCAAACCATTCTTCATTCAGATTAAAGATAAATTTCCACCAATAAGTCCCTTCCGTAGCCCCATTGACTTTAATAGTTACAAAGCATTTATTTCCCAATGATAAGAAACCTCCTCAAAATTTCAACTCGGAATAACGTCTGGAACTTAGTTGGAGTTTGTAAAAGTTGCCGAATTTTTCATTTAGCTTTCTTAGCTTCTTGTGAAGTATGGACTTTCTATGATACCAGTTTTAGCACTGAAATTGTCAATCGGACCTAACCTAACACCAATTTCTCATAGAAAGCCCCTTCTGGGTTAAGTTGTGTCTCCAAGGTTAGCATCAATAAATCAGAAGCCCTAACCCCATGAGTCCTGTTGGTTTGCTGGGCCCTGCATACTGTTTAAAACCACTGTCATAAATCTCTCAGCCTCCCATCTCAAGGTCAAATTCAAATCCTAATTATTCATTCATCCATACCTTATTATCAATCAAATTCACTACTTCCACTTGCCTAATATACCTTCCCCAAGCTCACATTCTCGCCTGCCCTTACAAATCAACAGCACGACAACTACAAAGCAGGTATAATATAATAACAGTAAAAATACTCTTTAGTCCATGATAAAACGAATTAAATTTAATGAGATTTATCTGTCAACCATAGATGGCATGCATTAGATAAACTATGTGATGTGATATAAATTGACCACTCTTTACATCTCAACCCCCCCTTTAATATGCTCTTAGCAACTCATTGTATGAATAATAACTTTTAGTTATTGAATTAATTACTATTTACACCTAACCCCTGTTTGTAAATTCCTAGCGTATTATTTAATTATGAATCTATGTTTATTTTTTTTTTTTTTTTAAATTGCATTTTGCTATAATTTTCAGTTACTAAATAAAAAACTTTTACGCTCAACCCCCCGTCTGCATATTCCTAGCAAATTGCTAAATTAAGAATTCAATTGTTCGATTTGAATTTTGAAATAACTTTCAGTTATTGACTGAATTACTATATTCGCTCAAACCCCCGTTTGTAATTTCCTATAGCGTATTATTTAATTATGAATCTATATGTATCTTTTTTTTTTAAGTTACGTTTTGCTATAATTTTCAGTTATTAAATGAATTATTTTTACGCTCAACCCCCCGTCTGCATATTCCTAGCAAATCCTAGAATCTTTAATTAGAATCGTTAATGATTTATTCGTTCTTGTGACGCAAATGCACAGACAGGCTTTGTCAATTATAATTGTTTGTCAATTTTGTTGAAATTTAATTTAGTTTGAATAATAAGTCGCTGGTTTCATCTCATTACTACTTACGTATTTCTTTAAGCAACCCGTATACACAATATAATATTAAATTTTCAACAATACAAACTTGATTTAAGACAATTTATTTTTAGACGACTTCAATTTACTTATCAACAATCTTAAAACTGAACAATTGAAAAGGCCACCATCCTCCCCTCCATCTATGCTTAGTAGAAAATACTTCCACTTTGTTATTTTTCTTTTATATTCATACATGTGTATATTAGAGCCAACCTTTATAGGTATTTATTTAAATTAAATTTCCTTTTATTTTTCAATATTGACTGTTATTATAAATCTTTCCTTATAATTCACCAGACTTACTTTACTTAACAAAGTGGTAGCAAATCCCCCATAAACATACATGGGCCTTTCCCTAACCCAGCGAAATAAAAATCTTAAAATTCAGTTCAAAACTTCCTTTATTGAGGACCCCTTAGGGCGTTTTTGTTAATCTAAATTACAATATATTTTCTTTTTTTTTCTTTAGGACTATATAATTCAAATATTTAGTACATTTACATTTTCCTTTATGTACTAAAAACAAGCCTTCTTATTAACCTACAACCTCAATTCTTTTCTCTTAACTTCATATAAAAGGTTAACTAATCAAATTCAGTCCAAAACTTTCTTTATTTGAGAACCCCTTAGGGCGTTTTTGTTAATCTAAATTACAATATATTTTCTTTTTTTTTCTTTAGGATTATATGATTCAAATATTTAGTACATTTACATTTTCCTTTATGTACTAAAAACAAGCCTTCTTATTAACCTACAACCTCAATTCTTTTCTCTTAAATTCATACAAAACGTTAAGTAATCAGTAAACTTTAATTTTAATCTTATACATCTCAATTACGAAATTCAAACTTTGCCTAAAGCATTTTTTTTTTAATAATCTTTATTCAAAATAGTTCCAGCTGTCATTTTGTTCCCCCAATCAGCCCCAACCTAGGTTCCGCCTCTTTGTAATACCTTGACAAATGTATCGCATTAAATTTTCCTCTCACTACATTTGTTTCCGGATTTGTTAGAATGTAGACGTTTTGATAGGGATTTGCTGCTATAACGTATGGTCCCTCATATAATGCCTCAAATTTTTTTGTTATTTTTTGTCTCGCATCAGATCTATTTAACCGTTTTATTTTCACCAAATCGCCTATTTGATATTGAATGAGTCTAAATTTTTTATTAAACTTCAACTGTCGTTTCTCTCCCATCTTTTGTAAATTAAGTTGAGCTAGTTCTCTTATCCTTCCTAACTCTAAGTTAATATTTATTCTCATCAACCCCGGGTCTATTGACAATCTGTTTGATTCACCATACATTATTTCACATGGTGTAAATCCTGTGCTTTCATGAAAGGTATTATTATATAATATTTCTAATTTCGGCAATAGGGCGACCCAACCTCTATGATTATTCCTACAATATGTCCTAAACAAACGCCCTAATTCCTTATTAACTCTTTCCGTAGTGTTTGGTCGCGGATTTCTCACAGTAGTGTATATAACCTTCACTCCTTCTTGCCCCATGAATTCCTTCCATGCTTTGCTCGAAAACTGCGAGCCATTATCAGACATTATGGCTTTTGGTTTAATTATAACGAAAAATTGTCTTACTTTACATATAACTGATCTAGACGTGGCTTTTCTCAAGTCATAAAATTTCACAAATTTGCTGAAGGCATCTTGGATAACTAGTATGTAATTCATCCCAAACTTTCCTGTTGGCAACGGTCCATACAAATCGACCATTACCATCTCACCTATTTCCTTTGCTATTATTGACCGACAGGGACCGACAAATTTAACCGTATTGCTTTTAGTAATCTGACAATCGTGACAATTTTTTATTACTTGTTTCACTAATCTGGTAATCCCTCTCCAATAAAATCTATCTCTTATATATTTTATTACTTTATATGCCCCTTGGTGACCCATTTCTAGGTGTATTTGCACTATAATATCTTTTCGCAAAATTTCCGGTAAATATATAACATCAATATTTGTACCTTCCGGTTTAAAATATAATATATCATTGTTTACATAGCATCTTTTAATTATCCTGCTTTGTTTTTCTATACAGCTATGAGCTTTACCTAATTCCTCTATTATTTTTCTTGTTTCAACATCTTCCTTTTGGAACTTCGATATTTCCTTTAATTTCGTGATCAATTCCCTATTCGTTTTAATTTCCATGTATAATATTTCCGGCAATTTGGTTTTCTCTTCTTGTAATATGTCCCCACCTATTGGGTAACGAGATAAAATGTCAGCTACAATGTTATCCTTGCCCTTAATATGTTGAACCTCAAACTGAAACTGCTCTAAATAATTAACCCATCTAGTTACTCGAGCGTTATATAATCTCCAAGTTTTAATAAAAGATAGTGCTTTATGATCCGTTAGAATTATTACATTAGCCCCCCTTAAATAGGTTTCGAACTTCTGCAAGCAACATATTACCGAATAAAACTCTTGTTCTGTGACGGTCCAATTTAATTGCGGCCCTTTGAGCACCTTACTATGGAATCCTAATATCTTCATTTCACCATCTTCCCCCAATTGATACAAAACTCCTCCTATTCCTATCCCTGAGCTATCTGTTTGCAAATAGTATGATCTCTTGAAGTCAGGGTGGTGAAGCGATATTGTTTTTATGAACAGAGTTTTGATTTTATTGAATGCTTGTTGTTCTATGTCCCCCCAATGCCATCCAGCTTCTTTCTTTAAAAGTTCGCATAGCGGCATAATGTGACTACTATACGCAGGTATAAACCGCCTATAAAAGTTACATAGCCCCAAAAAGGCCCTGACATGTTTTATTTTTTTAGGTGTCGGGAATTCTTGTATCGCGTTCAATTTGTCTGGATCTGTCTTAAGCCCATCCGTGGATATGATGTATCCTAACATCTTAACTTCTTTACACAGAAAATTACTTTTCTTTAAATTACAAGTTAACCCCGCTGCCTGTAGTTTTCCTAGTACTATGTCAATGTGCTCTAAATGTTCTTCTAAGTTACCTGTAGTAATTATAGCCAAGTCATCTAGGTAATTAACACAGAATTCTCGTACTTCAAAACCTAATATAGTATCAATCGCCCTACTAAAACTACCCACAGAAGTTTTTAAGCCTTGAGGCAAAACATTATAGACGTAGGATTTTCCGTTAAACGTAAATCCTGTATACATCTTACTTGATTCAGAAATCGGTATCTGAAAATAAGCATTGTTCATGTCTACTATGCTTATAAAATTTGTTCCATGGAATGAATTTATTACGTCTAACTGTAGTGGCGGTTTTTCTGTTTCAGATATCATATGTTTGTTTATTTCCCTCGCGTCTAAAAGGACTCTGATCGAACCATCCTTTTTTAGAGTGAAGGTTAGCGGGCTGCTATAAGGTGTAGCAGATCTACTTATAATCCCCAGTTTTTCCATTTCCCGTAACTTTTCCTCTACCTTTTCCCGATAAGCATACGGAATAGGATAAGCCCTTTTTACAATCGGGACATGCGGTTCCATCCTAATCTCATGTTCATAACAGTTTGCTCGGCCTAGCGTGTCAGAAAATAAACCTTCATATTTCTTCAATAATACTTGGAGCCTCTCCAAATCCTCTACCTTAAGTGACATACCTATCTTAACCTGTCGTAAATCTATTACCTCATCTTCATTCACTTCGTTACATAGACCCTCACAATCATTCTCAATGTATGGGCTACTTCCGAGTTCTATGAACCTAATGATCTCTTTATGCCCCTCATATTCCAAAACCACCCCTCTATCTGCTACGCTTAAGACAACCTTAATCTTGTTTGACTTCATCCAGTCAAAACCTAATATTAAAGGTCTAAGCAGTCCTGGTACAATCAACACCCCCGTATCCTTCATTGTCGTTCCTATTTTCAAAGGTAATAAAGCCATGCTACGAATATCGACACTTTTCTGCCCTACAGCTGTTCTTATTTGAACAGGTTTGATAGGAATTAACGGTATATGAGGAATTCGTTGTTTTAATACGCCCCAAAATTCTTCCGAGATACAGGTTATGTCACTTCCTGAATCAAGTAGCCCTACTACTTCAAAGTCAAACACTTGCACACCTATTTCCGACTTAAAATCTGTCCCATTAATTTTTGGTTCTGTATTCCTTTCGTCAAAAACTGATGTAACCGAAGTAAATTCGTCATTATCTAATTGCTCCTGTTCTATTTTTAATTTAAGGACATCTATTATCTGACTACGAATGCAATTTATCCTTGGATCGGTTAATGTGCTATATCCTATTCCCTCTTTTTCCCCTCTATCTAAGATCTTCCCTAATACAGGTATCTTTAAACCTCTTCCATTTTTTCCTAATATCTGACCTGGCTTCCACCCCATTTTCCTCATAATAAGCAAGCCCCTATCCCCTATGGTTGAAGCTGATTCGGGGACAATATCATCAGCCTCCTCTAGTTTGACTCTACTTCCTGACTATTAACAACAGCTGGTTGTTCTCTATCAATTAAACTAACCACCGGTGTTTTAGCAATGGTCTTCTGAACCGCTTCTGGTCTTCGCCAATTCCGATAACCTTGCTGGTAGTCGATTTTCTTTCTCGCACTATCCTTAATCTGTCCTGAAGCTGCAGAATAAGTATGCGCCTCCTGCTTATTGATGTTTTCCATATTTCTAAGAAATTCCGCAGTTTCTACTATAGTTCCTGCTCTAGATGTTACCCACACTTGCTGTACGAACTTTGGGTAATGTCTAATCAAGTCCGCAACTAGTTGTTTTTCTGGTATTTTGTAACTTAGCATCTGAGCCCTGCCAACGATCCTTAGGAAATAGTTTACCATTGATGGATTTTCTTGTCGATCCCAACTTCCTTGTACAATATTCCGACGTAATTCGCTCTGCTCACTTTCACCCCAAAACGTAGCTAAGAAGTCTACTTTAAAATCTTCAACGCAGTTCCATCTCCCTTTATATATTCTGGCCCAATCTCTAGCGTCTTCTACTAAACACTCCTGTATCAGTTCTAACCCTGTGCCTTCTTTTGATGCTTTATTTAAATAAACATCTAGGTCTTCTAGAAAGGTTACCGGATGTATACTTATTTTATTCGTCGTCTTCCCACCAAATTTGGGCTTTTCCGTAGTAATGTTTCTAATATTATAGACAATGCTACTGACCCCTTCACTATTTGCAGGCAGTTGCTTCTCAATGCTTTTATTTTGTTCTTTTATTGCTTTGTCACTAGCTGTAGTGTCAGCTAGTTCAAAATCCATTAAGCCATTTTCCGCTGGCGGTGATAGTGGCTGCTGACTATCAGACATAATTACTCGCATTCTTTCAACTGATGAGGAAGAACTTCCTACGTCTATCACTGCAGCTTTCGTGTTTTTTACTTCTTCACTTAATACATCAAGTTTAGCAGTTAAAGTACCTATAGTCCTTCTTAACATGTGGTACATAACAGCCGTACTGTTCTTTGTTTTGCTTCTGTCTATTATATTCTTAGGAACGTTTGTCCTTTTAGACCGCTTGATTGCTGGTTCTATATCCTCATTTTCGTTCGTTTCTACCGTAATATTCACAACTTCACCTTCTTTTCCCGACTTTGTACGATTATCTCCATTTGTATCTATATTGGATTGCCTACACTTCCGATTAGTAACCATATCAGCCGTACTTTCTCCTGTTTCCACCGGTAATGCATTATTTTCTCCCTCCAAATACCTATTGGGCTGTCTACGTTTCCGACTCGACTTAGGCCTCTCCATTCTTCTATTATGCCGTGTTTAATCCTTTAAATTTTTTTATTTTTTATTTTCACTTAAGAGCACTAAAACCAACATTTTAATACCAATTCAAGAGTCAGATCTTGGCATGCTCAAAGCCGTACAAGTTGTACAACCTCTAGCCACCACTGACCAATTTCGAACCAAATTTACCCCACCCTACGAATGGGGTCAAAATGGTTCACGCATCTCAGATATATATTTCGTTTAATAAATAGGTAATTAATCCGCGTACCTAAACCTCTTTAACACAAGAGATCCCGCTCTATTAATTTTTGGTTAAAAGAAATATATGAATCATAAATGTAATAAATCGTAAACTTGACTATATCCTTAGTGCCTTCTATCATAGGGCGGCAAGATTGTCTACTATTTAATGATATTCATACTCGAAAAGATGCCCTTTATTTCATACAACATAAATCTATATTTTTGTACAATGGCCATTGCCAACAAGAAGCTAAAAAAAATAATATTGTTACTATTTTGCTTAAACAGGTCAATCTATTCCTCAAACATCTAAACTTTGTCTACCGAAGTTTACAAACTGTCATTAAAATAATAACTTTCAGAACTAATTCCTACCAGTATATAACGTACCCAAAATCGTGTATAGATATCATAACATGATTTTTATATAGAACTGCCCCTAAAGTAATTACGCATCAAATAAAAACCATAACATCTTAATCGATCTCACTTCAATAATTAATACTTGGTTCTAATCAACCTCTATACTGTCGACTACTGTTTAACATGGAATATTTAATAGTATTAGTGAAGGTTTCTATTTCTTGATAAAATTCTTCAAGTATCTAACATGCTAAGCTGACGGCGCCTATATTCTTAATTTTCTAGCGCTATAAATTATTAATCTCAAAAAATTGTTAATGTCCAATATGTACAGATCCAAAAAAAATTAAAAAGGCGAGATAAAAATTAATTGTCATTTCGTTTTTGAACGAAACTGTTTCTATTACAATGCTGCACAAGGGATTTCTTAAGCTTTTAAAACCTAGTATTTAACAACCGAAAATATTTTATTGCGCCACCAATACTGTAATGTAATAAAGAAATTACAGTGTTATGCCCAAATTTAAGGAATTGAATTTTCTTACTATGTTAATTCATATGTAGGTAATGGATGCAGCTTGAACATTTTTTTTTTTTTTTTTATGGAACCTAGTATATATGATATACCAACTTTATGTACCTACATAATATGTTAATAGAAAATAACTTATCTGTACATAAAAATAACAAAGCATTTATTTCATTCAAATATTAACTACCTAATATCGATATACTAGCTCATTTGCACATGTTTAGTGTGTACGCATCATATTGCTGCTCTGCACCCCACAACATGGTGACGGAAGGGCAGAAGCGTTGCCACTTTTCGTAGTAATAGAGAGCGTTCTTTGATTTGAGATAGAAATAAATACCATTTGGGTACCAATACAATAATACTAGTTTATAACCGTTTCGGTACCAATACTAAGTAATAACGTACTCGTACTTTATAAACACTAGGTAACGCCGCCCTATTTGCATCGAATGAAAACGGAAAAATCAAAACAAATTGTTGGTTTTAGGTTTTAGACTATAATACACTAAGAGCAGGAAAACACATCAAGGAGACTATATTATTGAATTTAAGAGTTAATTCGGCAGAACTGTGATGTGGTAAACAAGACCTCAGATGCCAATCTATTACCAAGAAATATTCCGTCGTTCCTATCCTGATCTTGACTGTAAAATGCTTTATCTCAGTGCACTTAAATACTGTTTATAAAGGTATAAGGTAGAACATGTTAGTAGGCACAGTGACTATTAATATTAATCGAATAAACACTACCTACCTATCAGTATATGTTTCTGGTAAGATGGTAAGTACCTAACCTATAAACACAACCTATATGTAACCATTTACACATCTCAATCCTTCTGTCCATTCACGGTAACAAATTGTCCCAGTCAAGGCACCTCGATATCACAAGAAAACTATAGTTAAACTACAATGAAGAAAATTTCCTATCAATGATTGATTATGCTAATAATTAGGGAAACCTGAACACAAAGCACCACATTATAACAAGATAATCCTGGTCACGGCACCAAATTGTAACGAACCCCCCCTCTATCTATTATATAAATCTCATGTACTCTACGCTACCTTATATGAAAATGTTTAATAAAATGAAATTTAATTGTGATATCCTATTTGTGTGATAACTTCTACCATTCTGAGATACCGTATCCAAACATAACACAAAACCTAATATTGAGTGTGTCTTGACTGAGATCATTATAAGGCCATGTGATCGTCTAGTATAGTGGTCAGGATCCTATATTGTGCCCATAAGTAGCAACTCAGTTTCTTTTCCAAAGGCTTGAGACGTGACCTACTCTACCTATGTACTCTCCAAGTGGTGTAATTTAGAACTGGCTCTCTAACATAATACAGTAAAAGTGTTAAGTTGCAACAACAAAATTTACTATTACCACTTTCTTACTATCAAAACCAAACTACCTATTTCATGACTAAATGTTGTGAGTCTATTAAAACCTCAGCATATTGCCATAAGTATTATGCAGTGATAGATTCTATCTATAGTGACTAATGTGATGTTCTAATAAAGTTGAATAAGAATTACTGCGTAGATATGTAACTATCTGCTTTATATTAATATGGTAGAGTGAAAAGAAGATTATGTTGCTAAGATGTTCTAAGTAGGTATGAAATAAGTAAGATTTACATAAGAACCTTTAAAGTAGGTAAGTATGCAAATAAAATTAAGAATGATATTTAATTGATTGCGGCTAAGGATAACAGCCCCTCCCCGCTGCCATCTGTAGATTTCGACTTGTCCAAACTGGTCATCTTCCACCGCATAGGTCTGTTATATTCCTTACTAATTACCCAACATAATTAGTAACCATATAATCACCCATTGTAAGAGGACTTTATAAAGTTATTATTCTTTCTTTTTTTTTTGTTTTCTATTATTTACAAATGTACTAAAAGTCAGTAAGTATGTGTATTGCAATTGATTCAGTATTCATATATACTACATGGGCATGAGGACATATTCTTTTGGCAAAAGGGAATGTCGTATGATATTGTCATCGACACTGTAAGTATGTAAGTTTGTATCTTGTCTGCACATTCAAGGACCTTTTTAATTTACTTCTATGAAAATGAGAGACATCATTATTCATAGCTATACAAAACAAACCATTCATTCTACCCAAACGAGTATCTACCATAACACCGAGACGCTGGCCATCTCTGGAGCTGCCTAGCCTCAGTAAGGGCATACATCCAATCATATCTCGGTTCTTAGCGGGACTTCCTTTTACTTATTATGGTAAAAGGGAGTTCCTAATATTACGCTGGTATGTACTAAATATGTCCTAAAACCTGATTGGATTGGGACTACAAGTAACCCTATACAATCTACAGCCTATCATATCTCTGTTTGAGTAGACATATCTAGTTAAATAATATCTTTGAACCTATTCCACCACTTTGTTTAGATGTCATATCCTGTTAGATGATATCATTGGTCCAATATATATTATTTTGAGAGTGGAGAGTAATTATACAGCTTTACTTGATTTTATTATATCTAGTAATTTTAATAGTGAACAAATAAGTTTAGTATATTTTCAAGGTATTCTTGAGTATTTGTTGTTAGATATTCTTTCTTTGTTTCTGCAAACTTTTGACTTCAAAATGGAACAATTTATATTCTTTCCATGTTGTTTGAGGAATAATGCACCTAGACTATATGTCTGATAGAAAAGGTTAATCATAATGAAACAGCTTTGCTTGTCCATTAATTACATGAAAATTTCAAGATATTGCATAGTTATTTTTTTATTTTAGGATATTCTAATTCCTTGTTTTATTTATTTGATATATCCTATTACTTTGATTTTAACAGATACTAATAGCGACATAATAAATTGTAATATATCCTTCCTCATGCTGTCGAAGAGTAGTCAACCATTCTACGTCTCTCATTAGATGGTCTCCCACAATGGAACTGCACAGCTTGTCCATTAGCATCAAAAACGATACCTTACATTTACTACCGTCTTAATTTGAAACTAATTTGAGTGGATGATAATTATAAATATGAACCTAAAACTGATTTTTATTTTATTTATTGTAACAAAATAATTCTAGTTTGTAACCTACATGGCTATTAAAGTATTTCCTGGACACTTGATAGAATATTAAATGTTTTAATAATTCAGCGAACCCAAGGATACTAGTCTACCTCCTGTAATCCGGGAAGTTGCCAGTACACCTATCTTATGAGTTAGATAGAAAAATGTATTGCATCATATCGTGAGTCTACCCCCGAATTATTACTAAGTGCTATTTCCCAAACAATTTCCTATGTTCCCTATTCCTACTCAAATGTACCTAGTTACCTAATTCCTATTCTTCTAGATGTAGTATTCAGCCTAGAGATCCATGTCTCACATTTACTTTAATCATGTGGTGTGTAATGTAGCCCCCTTTCCATAGCAATGGTAGGTAGGACAGCTTCCCCTCGGTGTAAAGAGGAAACTCCTGCTAACAGAAGCTAGCTGAAAGTGGAATGGCAAATTCCAATGTATACTAAATGCCGGTGTAATACGTTCACATACATATGAGGCCGAAGCTTGGGATTGTATTGAACGAGGATTTGATACCTATGGTGTAAAATATATATAATATAGACTTCATTGCAATAACACCCATTATGGTTATTAGGGAACCCCACTTGCTAGGAGCACCTAAGCCACACTAGGATATACGACACTGAAGGGAACTGTAACTGTTTCCCGAAGGATACAGCCGCCGGCTCGTTCCAAGCGCGGGCACATCCCGAGGGACGTTGTCTAAATCTGGGAGCTTGCACTCCCAGACCACGGCTACACGTGAAGACTATAATACCTAAGAAAATGAGGAATCATAATGTAGGGTAGGATACGGGAACGCTTGGAGGAAAACGCTACGTCGTAACCTTTCTTCTGCGTATGCTGAATACTCGGATTACTAATAAATAAGCATTTTGTCAGCCATGCTAACTACTTTGCTCCGGGTTTCCCTTTTTAAAGGTACTAACCCTGCCAGTTTAACACTGGGCGTGCCTACTCCCTACCTAAAAATCGACCGAAATCCCCACGTGTTGCCACGTGTTGGGAATCGTACAGACTTTTCATCGGCCATGCCAATTACTAAGTCCCATGTCCTTTGTCAGCATTTAGCCAACTCGAGACTCCCTAACCCCTAACCGGTGTAACACTTCTCAATACACAATTCACTTTTAAATTTTTACCAATAATTCACTTCACGGACTTTAAGAATCTCACCGAAGACTGTCTTCGGAGTACCTCCTGAGAGCGACCTCCGAGGCTTAATCCCTCAATCCCACCATCTTTTTTATTTCCTCACTTTATCCCGCCTAAACTGCACCTCTATCCCCACCCCTGTCTTGCCATTTCCTTTTTTTTTCTTTTCCCATACTAAAACTGCCCAATATATTTCATTTAATTCTTCAATAATCATCCTTCAACCGATTCCTATTGTCAAAAGTCCCCGATTTATGTGCCGTTCATGCGCTTGGCAACATAAAAAGCATCCAGAACAGCACACTTCTCCGCTCTCTTTCTTTCTTATGGAAAGATAGCACGAGTAAAAGGGTTAATACGATTTCGTTCTAAAACATTCAAAATGCAGCAAACTGATATTTGTAAATAGGTTTATTTATGAACGTGGCGGGACAGAGAAGGGCCTGTACCGTCACAGCCAACCCCCAAATTTTCTGCAGGTGTGAATTTATACCGAAGGAAAATTTTAAAAAAACCATCTATAGTTCACAAGCAAACCAGACAATAAAAGATAATAAAAACCCCAGAAATGTTATTACCAACAATATTAATAACGATAACACAGATTTATTATTGCTTCCTCGAAATGAAAGAGTGTAGTAGTGTGTTTTTAAACCAACCAAATCACAGCACATCACCTTATCTACATTTTAAGAATTGGCATAAACAAACCATTGAACAACAAAGACTTCTCACAAGGACCAAAAAGGCTATGCAAGAGAACCGGGTTGTGAGGCCGATCTACCCTAATAGTAACAAATCAGCGTAAACTTAATTCAAACCATTCTTCATTCAGATTAAAGATAAATTTCCACCAATAAGTCCCTTCCGTAGCCCCATTGACTTTAATAGTTACAAAGCATTTATTTCCCAATGATAAGAAACCTCCTCAAAATTTCAACTCGGAATAACGTCTGGAACTTAGTTGGAGTTTGTAAAAGTTGCCGAATTTTTCATTTAGCTTTCTTAGCTTCTTGTGAAGTATGGACTTTCTATGATACCAGTTTTAGCACTGAAATTGTCAATCGGACCTAACCTAACACCAATTTCTCATAGAAAGCCCCTTCTGGGTTAAGTTGTGTCTCCAAGGTTAGCATCAATAAATCAGAAGCCCTAACCCCATGAGTCCTGTTGGTTTGCTGGGCCCTGCATACTGTTTAAAACCACTGTCATAAATCTCTCAGCCTCCCATCTCAAGGTCAAATTCAAATCCTAATTATTCATTCATCCATACCTTATTATCAATCAAATTCACTACTTCCACTTGCCTAATATACCTTCCCCAAGCTCACATTCTCGCCTGCCCTTACAAATCAACAGCACGACAACTACAAAGCAGGTATAATATAATAACAGTAAAAATACTCTTTAGTCCATGATAAAACGAATTAAATTTAATGAGATTTATCTGTCAACCATAGATGGCATGCATTAGATAAACTATGTGATGTGATATAAATTGACCACTCTTTACATCTCAACCCCCCCTTTAATATGCTCTTAGCAACTCATTGTATGAATAATAACTTTTAGTTATTGAATTAATTACTATTTACACCTAACCCCTGTTTGTAAATTCCTAGCGTATTATTTAATTATGAATCTATGTTTATTTTTTTTTTTTTTTTAAATTGCATTTTGCTATAATTTTCAGTTACTAAATAAAAAACTTTTACGCTCAACCCCCCGTCTGCATATTCCTAGCAAATTGCTAAATTAAGAATTCAATTGTTCGATTTGAATTTTGAAATAACTTTCAGTTATTGACTGAATTACTATATTCGCTCAAACCCCCGTTTGTAATTTCCTATAGCGTATTATTTAATTATGAATCTATATGTATCTTTTTTTTTTAAGTTACGTTTTGCTATAATTTTCAGTTATTAAATGAATTATTTTTACGCTCAACCCCCCGTCTGCATATTCCTAGCAAATCCTAGAATCTTTAATTAGAATCGTTAATGATTTATTCGTTCTTGTGACGCAAATGCACAGACAGGCTTTGTCAATTATAATTGTTTGTCAATTTTGTTGAAATTTAATTTAGTTTGAATAATAAGTCGCTGGTTTCATCTCATTACTACTTACGTATTTCTTTAAGCAACCCGTATACACAATATAATATTAAATTTTCAACAATACAAACTTGATTTAAGACAATTTATTTTTAGACGACTTCAATTTACTTATCAACAATCTTAAAACTGAACAATTGAAAAGGCCACCATCCTCCCCTCCATCTATGCTTAGTAGAAAATACTTCCACTTTGTTATTTTTCTTTTATATTCATACATGTGTATATTAGAGCCAACCTTTATAGGTATTTATTTAAATTAAATTTCCTTTTATTTTTCAATATTGACTGTTATTATAAATCTTTCCTTATAATTCACCAGACTTACTTTACTTAACAAAGTGGTAGCAAATCCCCCATAAACATACATGGGCCTTTCCCTAACCCAGCGAAATAAAAATCTTAAAATTCAGTTCAAAACTTCCTTTATTGAGGACCCCTTAGGGCGTTTTTGTTAATCTAAATTACAATATATTTTCTTTTTTTTTCTTTAGGACTATATAATTCAAATATTTAGTACATTTACATTTTCCTTTATGTACTAAAAACAAGCCTTCTTATTAACCTACAACCTCAATTCTTTTCTCTTAACTTCATATAAAAGGTTAACTAATCAAATTCAGTCCAAAACTTTCTTTATTTGAGAACCCCTTAGGGCGTTTTTGTTAATCTAAATTACAATATATTTTCTTTTTTTTTCTTTAGGATTATATGATTCAAATATTTAGTACATTTACATTTTCCTTTATGTACTAAAAACAAGCCTTCTTATTAACCTACAACCTCAATTCTTTTCTCTTAAATTCATACAAAACGTTAAGTAATCAGTAAACTTTAATTTTAATCTTATACATCTCAATTACGAAATTCAAACTTTGCCTAAAGCATTTTTTTTTTAATAATCTTTATTCAAAATAGTTCCAGCTGTCATTTTGTTCCCCCAATCAGCCCCAACCTAGGTTCCGCCTCTTTGTAATACCTTGACAAATGTATCGCATTAAATTTTCCTCTCACTACATTTGTTTCCGGATTTGTTAGAATGTAGACGTTTTGATAGGGATTTGCTGCTATAACGTATGGTCCCTCATATAATGCCTCAAATTTTTTTGTTATTTTTTGTCTCGCATCATATCTATTTAACCGTTTTATTTTCACCAAATCGCCTATTTGATATTGAATGAGTCTAAATTTTTTATTAAACTTCAACTGTCGTTTCTCTCCCATCTTTTGTAAATTAAGTTGAGCTAGTTCTCTTATCCTTCCTAACTCTAAGTTAATATTTATTCTCATCAACCCCGGGTCTATTGACAATCTGTTTGATTCACCATACATTATTTCACATGGTGTAAATCCTGTGCTTTCATGAAAGGTATTATTATATAATATTTCTAATTTCGGCAATAGGGCGACCCAACCTCTATGATTATTCCTACAATATGTCCTAAACAAACGCCCTAATTCCTTATTAACTCTTTCCGTAGTGTTTGGTCGCGGATTTCTCACAGTAGTGTATATAACCTTCACTCCTTCTTGCCCCATGAATTCCTTCCATGCTTTGCTCGAAAACTGCGAGCCATTATCAGACATTATGGCTTTTGGTTTAATTATAACGAAAAATTGTCTTACTTTACATATAACTGATCTAGACGTGGCTTTTCTCAAGTCATAAAATTTCACAAATTTGCTGAAGGCATCTTGGATAACTAGTATGTAATTCATCCCAAACTTTCCTGTTGGCAACGGTCCATACAAATCGACCATTACCATCTCACCTATTTCCTTTGCTATTATTGACCGACAGGGACCGACAAATTTAACCGTATTGCTTTTAGTAATCTGACAATCGTGACAATTTTTTATTACTTGTTTCACTAATCTGGTAATCCCTCTCCAATAAAATCTATCTCTTATATATTTTATTACTTTATATGCCCCTTGGTGACCCATTTCTAGGTGTATTTGCACTATAATATCTTTTCGCAAAATTTCCGGTAAATATATAACATCAATATTTGTACCTTCCGGTTTAAAATATAATATATCATTGTTTACATAGCATCTTTTAATTATCCTGCTTTGTTTTTCTATACAGCTATGAGCTTTACCTAATTCCTCTATTATTTTTCTTGTTTCAACATCTTCCTTTTGGAACTTCGATATTTCCTTTAATTTCGTGATCAATTCCCTATTCGTTTTAATTTCCATGTATAATATTTCCGGCAATTTGGTTTTCTCTTCTTGTAATATGTCCCCACCTATTGGGTAACGAGATAAAATGTCAGCTACAATGTTATCCTTGCCCTTAATATGTTGAACCTCAAACTGAAACTGCTCTAAATAATTAACCCATCTAGTTACTCGAGCGTTATATAATCTCCAAGTTTTAATAAAAGATAGTGCTTTATGATCCGTTAGAATTATTACATTAGCCCCCCTTAAATAGGTTTCGAACTTCTGCAAGCAACATATTACCGAATAAAACTCTTGTTCTGTGACGGTCCAATTTAATTGCGGCCCTTTGAGCACCTTACTATGGAATCCTAATATCTTCATTTCACCATCTTCCCCCAATTGATACAAAACTCCTCCTATTCCTATCCCTGAGCTATCTGTTTGCAAATAGTATGATCTCTTGAAGTCAGGGTGGTGAAGCGATATTGTTTTTATGAACAGAGTTTTGATTTTATTGAATGCTTGTTGTTCTATGTCCCCCCAATGCCATCCAGCTTCTTTCTTTAAAAGTTCGCATAGCGGCATAATGTGACTACTATACGCAGGTATAAACCGCCTATAAAAGTTACATAGCCCCAAAAAGGCCCTGACATGTTTTATTTTTTTAGGTGTCGGGAATTCTTGTATCGCGTTCAATTTGTCTGGATCTGTCTTAAGCCCATCCGTGGATATGATGTATCCTAACATCTTAACTTCTTTACACAGAAAATTACTTTTCTTTAAATTACAAGTTAACCCCGCTGCCTGTAGTTTTCCTAGTACTATGTCAATGTGCTCTAAATGTTCTTCTAAGTTACCTGTAGTAATTATAGCCAAGTCATCTAGGTAATTAACACAGAATTCTCGTACTTCAAAACCTAATATAGTATCAATCGCCCTACTAAAACTACCCACAGAAGTTTTTAAGCCTTGAGGCAAAACATTATAGACGTAGGATTTTCCGTTAAACGTAAATCCTGTATACATCTTACTTGATTCAGAAATCGGTATCTGAAAATAAGCATTGTTCATGTCTACTATGCTTATAAAATTTGTTCCATGGAATGAATTTATTACGTCTAACTGTAGTGGCGGTTTTTCTGTTTCAGATATCATATGTTTGTTTATTTCCCTCGCGTCTAAAAGGACTCTGATCGAACCATCCTTTTTTAGAGTGAAGGTTAGCGGGCTGCTATAAGGTGTAGCAGATCTACTTATAATCCCCAGTTTTTCCATTTCCCGTAACTTTTCCTCTACCTTTTCCCGATAAGCATACGGAATAGGATAAGCCCTTTTTACAATCGGGACATGCGGTTCCATCCTAATCTCATGTTCATAACAGTTTGCTCGGCCTAGCGTGTCAGAAAATAAACCTTCATATTTCTTCAATAATACTTGGAGCCTCTCCAAATCCTCTACCTTAAGTGACATACCTATCTTAACCTGTCGTAAATCTATTACCTCATCTTCATTCACTTCGTTACATAGACCCTCACAATCATTCTCAATGTATGGGCTACTTCCGAGTTCTATGAACCTAATGATCTCTTTATGCCCCTCATATTCCAAAACCACCCCTCTATCTGCTACGCTTAAGACAACCTTAATCTTGTTTGACTTCATCCAGTCAAAACCTAATATTAAAGGTCTAAGCAGTCCTGGTACAATCAACACCCCCGTATCCTTCATTGTCGTTCCTATTTTCAAAGGTAATAAAGCCATGCTACGAATATCGACACTTTTCTGCCCTACAGCTGTTCTTATTTGAACAGGTTTGATAGGAATTAACGGTATATGAGGAATTCGTTGTTTTAATACGCCCCAAAATTCTTCCGAGATACAGGTTATGTCACTTCCTGAATCAAGTAGCCCTACTACTTCAAAGTCAAACACTTGCACACCTATTTCCGACTTAAAATCTGTCCCATTAATTTTTGGTTCTGTATTCCTTTCGTCAAAAACTGATGTAACCGAAGTAAATTCGTCATTATCTAATTGCTCCTGTTCTATTTTTAATTTAAGGACATCTATTATCTGACTACGAATGCAATTTATCCTTGGATCGGTTAATGTGCTATATCCTATTCCCTCTTTTTCCCCTCTATCTAAGATCTTCCCTAATACAGGTATCTTTAAACCTCTTCCATTTTTTCCTAATATCTGACCTGGCTTCCACCCCATTTTCCTCATAATAAGCAAGCCCCTATCCCCTATGGTTGAAGCTGATTCGGGGACAATATCATCAGCCTCCTCTAGTTTGACTCTACTTCCTGACTATTAACAACAGCTGGTTGTTCTCTATCAATTAAACTAACCACCGGTGTTTTAGCAATGGTCTTCTGAACCGCTTCTGGTCTTCGCCAATTCCGATAACCTTGCTGGTAGTCGATTTTCTTTCTCGCACTATCCTTAATCTGTCCTGAAGCTGCAGAATAAGTATGCGCCTCCTGCTTATTGATGTTTTCCATATTTCTAAGAAATTCCGCAGTTTCTACTATAGTTCCTGCTCTAGATGCTACCCACACTTGCTGTACGAACTTTGGGTAATGTCTAATCAAGTCCGCAACTAGTTGTTTTTCTGGTATTTTGTAACTTAGCATCTGAGCCCTGCCAACGATCCTTAGGAAATAGTTTACCATTGATGGATTTTCTTGTCGATCCCAACTTCCTTGTACAATATTCCGACGTAATTCGCTCTGCTCACTTTCACCCCAAAACGTAGCTAAGAAGTCTACTTTAAAATCTTCAACGCAGTTCCATCTCCCTTTATATATTCTGGCCCAATCTCTAGCGTCTTCTACTAAACACTCCTGTATCAGTTCTAACCCTGTGCCTTCTTTTGATGCTTTATTTAAATAAACATCTAGGTCTTCTAGAAAGGTTACCGGATGTATACTTATTTTATTCGTCGTCTTCCCACCAAATTTGGGCTTTTCCGTAGTAATGTTTCTAATATTATAGACAATGCTACTGACCCCTTCACTATTTGCAGGCAGTTGCTTCTCAATGCTTTTATTTTGTTCTTTTATTGCTTTGTCACTAGCTGTAGTGTCAGCTAGTTCAAAATCCATTAAGCCATTTTCCGCTGGCGGTGATAGTGGCTGCTGACTATCAGACATAATTACTCGCATTCTTTCAACTGATGAGGAAGAACTTCCTACGTCTATCACTGCAGCTTTCGTGTTTTTTACTTCTTCACTTAATACATCAAGTTTAGCAGTTAAAGTACCTATAGTCCTTCTTAACATGTGGTACATAACAGCCGTACTGTTCTTTGTTTTGCTTCTGTCTATTATATTCTTAGGAACGTTTGTCCTTTTAGACCGCTTGGTTGCTGGTTCTATATCCTCATTTTCGTTCGTTTCTACCGTAATATTCACAACTTCACCTTCTTTTCCCGACTTTGTACGATTATCTCCATTTGTATCTATATTGGATTGCCTACACTTCCGATTAGTAACCATATCAGCCGTACTTTCTCCTGTTTCCACCGGTAATGCATTATTTTCTCCCTCCAAATACCTATTGGGCTGTCTACGTTTCCGACTCGACTTAGGCCTCTCCATTCTTCTATTATGCCGTGTTTAATCCTTTAAATTTTTTTATTTTTTATTTTCACTTAAGAGCACTAAAACCAACATTTTAATACCAATTCAAGAGTCAGATCTTGGCATGCTCAAAGCCGTACAAGTTGTACAACCTCTAGCCACCACTGACCAATTTCGAACCAAATTTACCCCACCCTACGAATGGGGTCAAAATGGTTCACGCATCTCAGATATATATTTCGTTTAATAAATAGGTAATTAATCCGCGTACCTAAACCTCTTTAACACAAGAGATCCCGCTCTATTAATTTTTGGTTAAAAGAAATATATGAATCATAAATGTAATAAATCGTAAACTTGACTATATCCTTAGTGCCTTCTATCATAGGGCGGCAAGATTGTCTACTATTTAATGATATTCATACTCGAAAAGATGCCCTTTATTTCATACAACATAAATCTATATTTTTGTACAATGGCCATTGCCAACAAGAAGCTAAAAAAAATAATATTGTTACTATTTTGCTTAAACAGGTCAATCTATTCCTCAAACATCTAAACTTTGTCTACCGAAGTTTACAAACTGTCATTAAAATAATAACTTTCAGAACTAATTCCTACCAGTATATAACGTACCCAAAATCGTGTATAGATATCATAACATGATTTTTATATAGAACTGCCCCTAAAGTAATTACGCATCAAATAAAAACCATAACATCTTAATCGATCTCACTTCAATAATTAATACTTGGTTCTAATCAACCTCTATACTGTCGACTACTGTTTAACATGGAATATTTAATAGTATTAGTGAAGGTTTCTATTTCTTGATAAAATTCTTCAAGTATCTAACATGCTAAGCTGACGGCGCCTATATTCTTAATTTTCTAGCGCTATAAATTATTAATCTCAAAAAATTGTTAATGTCCAATATGTACAGATCCAAAAAAAATTAAAAAGGCGAGATAAAAATTAATTGTCATTTCGTTTTTGAACGAAACTGTTTCTATTACAATGCTGCACAAGGGATTTCTTAAGCTTTTAAAACCTAGTATTTAACAACCGAAAATATTTTATTGCGCCACCAATACTGTAATGTAATAAAGAAATTACAGTGTTATGCCCAAATTTAAGGAATTGAATTTTCTTACTATGTTAATTCATATGTAGGTAATGGATGCAGCTTGAACATTTTTTTTTTTTTTTTTATGGAACCTAGTATATATGATATACCAACTTTATGTACCTACATAATATGTTAATAGAAAATAACTTATCTGTACATAAAAATAACAAAGCATTTATTTCATTCAAATATTAACTACCTAATATCGATATACTAGCTCATTTGCACATGTTTAGTGTGTACGCATCATATTGCTGCTCTGCACCCCACAACATGGTGACGGAAGGGCAGAAGCGTTGCCACTTTTCGTAGTAATAGAGAGCGTTCTTTGATTTGAGATAGAAATAAATACCATTTGGGTACCAATACAATAATACTAGTTTATAACCGTTTCGGTACCAATACTAAGTAATAACGTACTCGTACTTTATAAACACTAGGTAACGCCGCCCTATTTGCATCGAATGAAAACGGAAAAATCAAAACAAATTGTTGGTTTTAGGTTTTAGACTATAATACACTAAGAGCAGGAAAACACATCAAGGAGACTATATTATTGAATTTAAGAGTTAATTCGGCAGAACTGTGATGTGGTAAACAAGACCTCAGATGCCAATCTATTACCAAGAAATATTCCGTCGTTCCTATCCTGATCTTGACTGTAAAATGCTTTATCTCAGTGCACTTAAATACTGTTTATAAAGGTATAAGGTAGAACATGTTAGTAGGCACAGTGACTATTAATATTAATCGAATAAACACTACCTACCTATCAGTATATGTTTCTGGTAAGATGGTAAGTACCTAACCTATAAACACAACCTATATGTAACCATTTACACATCTCAATCCTTCTGTCCATTCACGGTAACAAATTGTCCCAGTCAAGGCACCTCGATATCACAAGAAAACTATAGTTAAACTACAATGAAGAAAATTTCCTATCAATGATTGATTATGCTAATAATTAGGGAAACCTGAACACAAAGCACCACATTATAACAAGATAATCCTGGTCACGGCACCAAATTGTAACGAACCCCCCCTCTATCTATTATATAAATCTCATG